>CM045994.1:48896338-53828626 GCA_025175895.1 Wurfbainia villosa | reverse complement strand
GGAAATGAGTGGAAGGTCAGCGAGAGCTACAAAGTAAGTATTGAGGTAGGCTCGTGAGTGAGAGATGGTAAGATCATGTCCTCAGAGGGACGGCAGTGGCGGCGATCCGACTAAGACTTCGTGGAAGGTCTAGGTCGAGATCGAACGGTTGAAGCAGTTGCATTTATCATTTTCGAGCTAACCTCTTACTACAGTGACGGGCTAGCGATCATTGCTGGACATTGGCGATCGATGGGAGGCATCGGTCGGCGATGGCGATAGCCTTTGCGCTAGGTCAAAATGGATAACGCTTTGACTCGCCATGATAAAATTTGTCATTGATCTGTTCGAAAAAAGGAGACTTATTCAGAGGCCAAAATCTATAAAAGGAGGGGAGGATTCCAACTCCAAAGATCATCAAGTCTATTCTCAAGTGCTCTTACAACGCTAAAGCTTCAACACCGTCATAACGCCGACGCGACGACAAGTTCGGATCTTCTTCATCGGTAGTAGCATCAAGTAATATATTTTGATATTGTATTCTCTGTTTTTATTCGTAACGAGGTGAGGTAGGCTTGTTGCCTCGTCCTCATACTTTCGGTTTTGTGATCGTTGTCTCCTACCTCCAACGAAGAGGAGACGTTATAGTGTTTTTCCCTCCGTACGTGGTCTAGGATTGTTAGGGCCTTGGAGTAGCAACCGCTGGGTTGTGAACCAAGTAAAAATAAACGTGCTTCTTTATTTTCCACTGTGCTTACTCATGTATCGAACGATCGAACAAAAAGATGTACGCTCACTATTCACCCCCCTCTAACGACGCTTCTCGATCCAACAATTGGTATCAGAGCGGGGGCGCTATGATTTGGTGAAACGACCAATCTAGCACTTTTTGGTTTTCTTTTCGTATTTTTTGAGTCGTATTTTTTTTCCTCTTGCACTACTAATCGAAGACGAAGTCTTGGTACACTTCTTTTGGTTGTGTGTTTGCAAGTATTCTATTTTGGAGTAGTCGACGGTAAAACGGCCATAACTTTTTGCACAAGAGGACTCTCAAAATGATCTACCTACCAAATTGAAGCTCTCTGAGAGATCTATATTTCTTATCAAGGTTTACCCTCATAACAAGCTGTTTCCAGTCCCAAAATCCAATGTTTAGTACCCTTTCGGGGACATCAAAGGTCGTAAGTTTCTAGCTTTTGTTAGTTTCTTATTCTTCTTATTTATTTCTATTTATTTCCTATTATTTCCTTCACTACTAATCCAAGACCGAGTCTTGGAATTCTCTTTGGTTTTTATTCGTGTTTTGCAAGAGACCTAATGGCTCATATTGATGGGTATAGCACCACCCGACCTCCGTTCTTTAACAGAAATGATTTTCGTTATTTGAAAGGTCGGATGGAGTGTTTCTTGAAAACACAAGTCGAGACTTGGATAATAATCCAAACCGTCTTTGCTCTACCCACCAATAATCAAGGAAAGCCCTTGGATTTTAACAAATGGACGAATGCAACCAAGAGGCAAATCGAAGCCGATGCAAGAGCAACCCAAATATTGCAATGCGACTTGTCCAAGGAGGAACTCAACTACATCGGACCATTCATTAGCGCCAAAGGCCTCTGGAGCAAATTGATTGATCTACACAAAGGGACGCCCGATGCTAAGGTATGTAAAAGAGATTTACTTTTAAATAAACTGTACAATCTAAAGATGCAGGATCGCAAGACCGCCACCCAACTACATGGGCAGATCCAAGATATCGTCAACGATCTTTACTCGATCAGGCAAGCCATAGAGAACTAGGACCTTATAAGGTACGCTTTAAATGCTTTCCCTAGGACTACCTTGTGGGCATCCATGGTCGATGTCTACAAGGTCTCTAAGGACCTTTCGAAGCTTAGGTTAGATGAATTATTTTCCGAGTTTGAACTTCACGAGCAAACTAACGTGGTCCGGGCCGAGAGAGGTATTGCTCTACTTGCAGGACAAAGAAGCAAGCCACTTACTAGGCAAGTAGATGAACTCGAACCCGAAGACGAATCATAGTCCGAATCGGAAGAGGTGGAAGCAATAGTGAACGTAGTGCGAAAGATCGTTCGGAGGGAAAGGAGGATACTAAAGAACCAAAAGAGGGCACAATTCAAATCAAATCAAAAGAAGGCTTTTCGTGCAACATGGGACAACGAAGAAGGCATCGGCATAGCATGCATGACAAGACCCGAAGTGTCCGAGTCAGAGTCCGAATCCGAATCCAATTACAACACCGACTCCGAACTCGAGGACTATTTCAAGAAGCAACTCAAAGCCGGATCAAAAGAGAAAATTAAGGTTAGCTGCTCACTAATTCATACACTTTACAATACAATTAAAGTGCTTACTAGGAAATTAACTAAGTTCGAGTCTAGGGTTGAGTCATTACTTGAGGAGGTTGAAACCCTCAAGCAAGAGGCTACTCTAACCTCTTCAACTAGTCAAGTTCAAGAGGGAAACTCAACCCAAATTGAAAAACTTGAGGAGGAGAATTCTCTCTTGAAAGACCAAGTTCAAGAGGTCGAGGCTAGGTTGGAAAGGTTCACGTTGGGATCTAAGAACCTTAACCGACTACTTGGAACCCAAAGAGTCGTGTACAACAAAGCTGGACTCGGATTTAAGTCAAAGACTACGAATAGATCATATATGTCTATTGTAAATTGTAGTCATCAAAGAGTACAAGCATGGGTCCCAAAGGTTTTACTGAACTCACACATAAGGACTAATAAGTATTGGATTCCCCAGGATCAAGTTCATTACTTGAATAGACCATACTGGTTCAATGGTCCAGGGGGAGCTAACATTAAAATAGTATACCCGCCTACTTAACAAAACCATTGCATGTTTTATTTTAATTTTTAGAACGGCTAGATAGGGAAAGTAATTAGTCAACTCTTGACAACATAGTATCAGGACGCAGCAAAATTATAGTACATTAGAGAAACAAAGTCTCGTGTATTCGAGCTAGATAAGGCGTATCTAGCTTGGTGCACTTGACCGAGTGGAACTAGCTGAAGCTACCTCGCCGTATCCTAAACTAGTTAGACCAGGAAGTAACCCTAAGTGACTTAAGTGATATTTTCTTGAATTTGGCTTTGTCTAAGGAAGTGGTCGTTGTTCCGATCAAAGAAGACCCCTATGCCTCACCATGACCTGGAAGCCAGTTTCTCGAAAAGTTACTTAACGATCTAAAGGTTAAATCTGAATCTAACCCAAGGTTGACTATCTTTAATCAATTTAAAATCATCTCACAAAACATATAAGGTGAACAAATTCTGAGACACATAGAATAGGTGAGATGTTAAGGATAATTGAAATATACTTAAAATAACCTTTTCAAAATACTACTTATTTTCTCAACTATTGTATTTAACAACTCTTAGGCCAAAGTTTAGTGCCCCCTACATCTCTTATACTTCATATATTTGACTAAGGGGGAAAGCAAACTAACCCTAAGGGTTATATTACAAACCTTTAGATTATTGGTGCAGAGGGACACACCTCGAACCAATCTATCTAACTACTGCTAGACGCATGCTTGGACTCATATTTGATTTATCTTGATGCATGCATAAACGATATTGTTTCTAAAACCCTATTTTATACAAAAACCCCAAAAAAATTTTGATTTATGGCAAAAAGGGGAGAAGAGCAAAAGTTAAGGGGGAGTAACACAAAATTTGATTTTGAAAACTAAAGTATCTCTTTCAAAACTCACCTAGGGTTAAGGGGGAGTTTTGGTTAAGGGGGAGTTTTTGGAAAAGGCATTCATCATCTACTATACTTGTTTTATGCTTTAATTTTCCTTAACTTTGTGTTGGTTTGTCATAGATCAAAAAGGGAGAGATTGTTGGTGCAGGGGCACTAGATAATTGAACCTGTGTTTTGATTATGGCAAAGACATAAAGTTAAGTTTACATCGTTATCTCACGAGCTAAATCAAGTGTGCAGATAAGTGCTAAAGCTGGAGCTGAAGGCTAGCGACACCCGGAGGAAGCCGCGGTAGTCGGTGTTGGATCGCGGATCGCTAGAGGGGGTGAATAGCGATAAAAACTTTTTCTCTTCGCTCGTTAAAAACCGAGTAGATAATTAATTTGCAGCGAAAAGATAAGCAATATAAAGAGAAGACAAATGTTTTACTTGGTTCGTAGCCTTCGGCTACTACTCCAAGGCCCTAGTGGTCCTTGACCACGTACGGAGGGCAAAAGCACTAAAGGAACTCCTCCTCGTTAGAGGTAGGAGTTAATCGATACAAGAAGGAACAAAAACTTGAGGTAGAGGGACACTCCCCCTCTCCTCATTATGATAAAAGCTCCGGAAAAGTAGATGAACAACTGATAAAAACTAATACCGACGTACAAAAATAATAAAGAAAGTTAAACCTAGACGTCGGAAAGGAAGGACTTCGTTGTCGGAGAGTTGTAGCTTTGCGGAGGCTTTTTGGAAGCTTAGAATTGTTGTGAAACCTTAGGTTAGGACCTCCTTTTATAGCCTTTGAGCCCCTTTTCGAGAGGAACCCTAGCCAATCATATTTGAGCACCACTCCCCTTGAAATTTGGTGATAAACCTTGACTCCTCGAGGCTGATCCTTTGACCGGAATGATCGATGGCCATCACCCGGCCATTCATGGCAGATTAGTCGAGTGCTAGCCGAGTCACCCGACCGTGATGGGCCGGCAATGTTAGCTTAAAGAAAACATTATTTCGACGGTCGTCGACCGTTCGATCTCGACCTAGACCACCTATGAGATGTCTTGGGTCGGATCTACACTTAAGTCTTTCCCCATAACGAGGATACGACCTTACTTACACTCGCACACACGAGCTTACCTCGATACTTACGTGTTGCTTTTGCTTCCGGCCTTCCACTCAATTCCTTCGGCTCCCTCCGAAGTCACTTGAGTGTCGCCCGACCACCGCGGCTTCCTCCGGGTGTCGCTAGCCTTCAGCTCCAGCTATAGCAATTTTCTGCACACTCGATTCAGCTCATGAGATAACAACATGAGCTTAACTTTGTATCGTTTTCTATAATCAAAACTCAGGTTCGACTTAGGTGCCTACTGCACCAACAATCTCTCCCTTTTTTATTTATGGCAAACCCACATACAAAGTTAAGTGCATTAAGAAAAGATATGCATGAATGAGCAGGAGTGTTAAGAGCATGAATGAACAGGAGTATAAAAACTCTTTGTACTCCCCCTTAACCGAGGGTGAGTACTTGAGAAAGAGTTTGAACTCTCCCCCTTGACGTTTGCTACTAAAAAAGAATTAAGTAACCGAAATTACTTAATATTGGCCATAGTATTTAAAATAAATAAGTTTAAGTTAAGAATTCTTTGGCCTTTGAATAAGTTTTAACTTTTGGTTTAAATATGAAGTAAGAGTTAAGTTGTCAAAAAAAATTTGACCCCTTAACTTTGACCTTTTAACTTTGGCCTTTTTCTCCCCCTTTTGCCGTATATCGAAAAGAGTAAGGGGTGTGTGGAAAAATAAGTGTTAAATTTAAAGTCCAAGCATGTTCCCCATTTTTTATTTTAAAAAAAAATATACTGAAAATAAGCTCATCTATAAAATGTTCGACTCATATTTGGCTTGATTGATATGAAAGATCAACCAGTCCTGGTCAGAGTCGGTTAGTGTGTATGATTATACTCCATGGTTCATGGCGATGCACTAGATCTACATCTGGAACCAGGAGTAAGGTCCTAACATCTCACGCCCATCTACGTGGCTAAGTACACAAACACATTAGTCCTATGTGTGGTGAGATGTATTGGCTCCTTAAATCTATAGGTGCATGATATCTAAGGTATGTCCTATGCTAGTTCCATAAAAATGAAAATTTAAGAAATAGTAGTAAGAAAATATAATTTGCAAGTTCCTATTCTACTACGCACATGCCCAATTTTCATCTTAATAGACTAAATTCGGCTTCGGGTAGGGGTTTAGTAAATAGGTCTGCTAAGTTAGACTTCGATTCGACGTATTCGAGTTGTATTGCTCCGTTGGCCATATGTTCTCGAATGAAATGGTGTTTGACCTCTATATGTTTGGTCCTAGAGTGACATATCGAATTCTTAATAAGATTAATTGAACTAATGTTGTCTACGTGAAGTTTAGTATTCGTAAAGTCTAACTTAAAGTCGCGGAGAGTGTGCTTCATCCAAAGAAGTTGAGTGACACACTCACCCATCGCGATGTATTCGGCTTCGGTGATAGATAAAGCGACACAGTGTTGCTTCCTACTGCACCAACTTACTAGACTCGAGTCGAGAAGTTGACAACAACCACTCGTGCTCTTTCTATCGAGCTTACTACCGGCATAGTCCGAATCAGAGTAGCCGATTAGTTCGAACTCCGTAGATCTAGGGTACCAAATACCAATGTTAAGTGTACCCTTAAGATATCTAAGGATACGCTTAACTAGGGTTAGGTGAGACTCCTTAGCACAGGTTTGAAACCTGGCGCACATACTTACTGCGAATAGGATGTCGGGTCGACTCGCAGTTAAGTATAGGAGACTTCCTATCGCGCTCCTATAGTACTTTAAGTCAATGGACTTACTTTCTGGGTCTTCTCCTATGTTAACATTAATCATCATTGGGGTGTTTATTATCTTAGCGTCTTGCATTCCAAATCTTTTAATTAACTCCTTAGTGTATTTCTGTTGATATAAATATATACCATCCATAGTTTGTTTAATTTTTAGACCTAAAAAGAAACTTAACTCGCCTACCAAGTTCATTTCGAACTCACTTTCCATGAGTGAAACGAACTCGTTTAGTAAGGCTGAGTTAGAGGTTCCAAAAATTATATCGTCTACGTAAATTTGAGCTATGAATATTTCTTTACCTATGGTTTTTACGAAGAGAGTTGGGTCAACTAAGCCTTGGTTAAACCCTTTTGACTTAAGATGGATTGAAAGTCTCTCGTACCAAGCTCGAGGAGCTTGTTTAAGTCCATAGAGAGCTTTCTTAAGTTTTAGAACATGATCGGGTTTATCTAGATTTTCGAATCCGGGGGGTTGGCTAACATAAACTTCTTCTTTAATGTATCCATTTAGGAATGCCGACTTAACATCCATTTGAAACAGCTTAAATCCTCGATGTGCGGCATAAGCTAGCAACATTCGAATGGATTCGAGTCTAGCTACTGGGGCATAGGTTTCATCATAATCTAAGCCTTCGACTTGACTAAACCCTTTGGTGACTAACCTAGCCTTGTTTCTAACTACTTCACCTTTATCATCAAGCTTATTTCGAAACACCCACCTTGTTCCAATTATCGTTTTGTCTTTAGGTGGTGGTACTAATTCCCACACTTCATTCCTAGTAAATTGAGCTAGCAATAATCCAATCGGGATCAAGAAGAGCTTGTTCAATTGATTTGGGTTCTATCTTTGAAATTAAGGAAATTTGACTAAGGTTCCTATAGGATGCTCTAGTTCGAACTCCTAGATTAGGATCTCCTATCACTTGATCGATAGGGTAGTTAGTTTGAATCCTAGATTGGGTTGGGTTTGTGTCACCTAATGCTTGATCAATGGGGTGACTTGGTTGAACACTAGTTTGACTCGGATCACTTGTCACTTGATCGACAAGAGAAGTTGGTTGATGTGGATTAGACTCGATCTCGTGGTCGGAGGCGAGTTTGGTATCAGTGGGCTCAATACTTGGGGTCATTAAGGGTTTTGTAGGTTCGGGTACTTCATCGAACACTACATTAATCGTCTCTTCGACTTTAAGGGTATCGTGGTTATATACCCTATAGGCCCTACTTGTGGTTGAGTATCCTAAGAAGATTCCGGTGGAGGTTTTGGATTCGAATTTCCCTAGGTGGTTCTTAGTGTTTAAGATATGTACTTTACATCCAAATACCCTAAAGTACTTGATGTTGGGTACTTTATTGTGATAAATCTCGTGACGAGGTCTTAAGGTGCCTCTTTACCATAAGGATCCTATTCGACATAGCAAGCCGTGCTAGCTTCTGCCCAAAACCTATCAGGTAGGTCGTATTCGTTCAACATGGTCCTAGCGGCTTCTTGTAGAGTTCGGTTTTTCCGCTCCACTAGGCCATTTTGTTGAGGGGTCCTAGGGAAAGAGAATTCATGGTGGTATCCGTTTAGGTTACATAAGTCAGTGAACCTTTGATTTTCAAATTCACCACCATGATCGCTTCTAAGTCTTTTAACCTTAAGGTTTTTTTGATTCTCAATTAATTTGAATAGATTGATTAATTGATCTAGGGTATCATTTTTATGTTTGATGAACCTAACCCAGGTAAACCTGGAGTAGTCGTCAATTATGACTAAGCAATATTGACTTCTATTGAGTGACTTGGCTCCATGTGAATCGAATAGATCCATATGCAGGAGCTCAAGTACACTTGAGGTTCGTTCTTAGTTAGTTAACTTGTGTTGTGTCCTAGGTTGTTTTCCTTGTTGACAAGCATTACAGATTTTATTAACCAAATTGTTGAGGTTGGGTAAGCCTCTGACTAAGCCACTCTGACTCATCTTGTGGACGAGTCTTGGGTGCGAGTGACCGAGTCGTCGGTGCCACAACCATGATTCCTCTTCCTGTGTCATAAGACATTTGGCTGAGGATTTGATTAAGTTAATTGTATAAATGTTATTTGTCCTAGTTCCTTTGAGTATTGTTTTAGCTATTTTATTTGTTTTAATTACACATTCATTTTCTAAAAATACGACCTTATAGTTATTGTCACATAATTGGCTTACGCTAAGCAGGTTATATTCAAAATTCTCTACAAGTAATACATTTTTAATAACAAAATTCGAGTTAAGCTCGATATCACCTGATCCGATGATTTTGAGCTTGTCGTTATTCCCAAAGGCTACCGATCCTTGTCGTTTGAATCGAAGCTTCGTGAATTTGAGTTGATCCCCGGTCATGTGTCGGGAGCAACCGCTGTCCAACATCCATTGATCCTACACACAAGGTGGTTGGATTGGATGTTAGATTTTTTTTAAAAAAAAAATTGGTTGTAAGTTGTTAAACCTAGGTCATCTCACCTGTGTCTATATGATCAAGCATGTTATACTTATGTGTTTTTTGTGAGATGACTTCCAATTAAGTTGATTAAGTGGATTTAGGTTCAAGTAATTTTATGTTAGATTTGGAATTAACCCTAGGCTTGTCAAGTTTACCTTTTCAAGATCATGGCTTCCAGGTCGTGGCGAGGCACAGGGGCCTTCTTTTATCGGATCATCGACCACTTCCTTAGACAAAGCCATTTTCAAGAAAATGATGACTTGACTCACCTAAGACTATTTCCTAGTCTAACTGGTTATTTTTGAAAAGAGGCTCCCCGAGGCTCAATCTTTTCGAAGGATTTTAGTTGGTTATGTACGTGTTCTAAGTGAGTTCACAAGTTTTAAAGCACAAACTTTCTAAGTTAAAGCATGTAATTTCTAAGTTAAAGCACAAACTTTCTAAGTTAAAACATGCAATTTCTAAGTTAAAGCACAAACTTTCTAAGTTAAAGCATGCAATTTCTAAGTTAAAGCACAAACATGTTTTGTACTGGCTCCCCCTAGACCGTTGAATCAGTTCGGTCTATCCACATAGTGGATTTGGTCCTTGGGAATCCAGTACGGGTTGGATCCTAGAGTTGAAATCAAAAGGTTCTTAGGGACCCATGCTTGGACATGTTTCCTATGTCGACTTACAATCGACATATACGACCTATTAGTCGTGTTTGAGTTAAACCCTAGTCCAGCCTTGTTGTACACGGCCCTTTGAGATCCAAGTAGGAGGTCAAGTCCTTTGGATCCCGAAGTGAACCTTTCCAACGTGTTCCTAAGATCTTCGACTTGACTTTTCAAGAGTGAGTTCTCAACTTCGAGTTTTTCAACCCGAGTTGAGTCCTTCTCTTGAACTCGACTAGTCGAAGAGGTTAGGGAGACCTTGTGTTTGAGGAGTTTGACCTCCTCAACCAGGGTCTCGACCTTGGACTCGGATTTAACTAATTTCCTAGACAAAAACCTAACCGTATTTTGTAAAGTATTAAATAAAGTTCGACTTACTTTAAGGGTATCTTTTGAACCGGATGCGTATCCGTGGCTTGACTTGAAGGTAGCTTCATAGTCCGAGTCATCCTCAGGTTCTGACTCAAGTTCAGGTTCGGTCTCCGTGTCTGACTCAATTGATTTCGCCATGAAGACGTGGTCTTCATCTTCTTCGGATGACGCTTCTTCCCATGTCGCGTTGAGGGCCTTCTTGTGCTTAGGTGCTTTGTGGTTGAGCTTGGGGCACTCGGACTTGATATGTCCAAACCTGTTACACTCATAACACCTAATATTAGAACTTTTAGGCTTACCTTGGTTGGGTCGAGTTGTGGTTCGCTTTGGTCCCTTGGCTATCCTTCGAGCTAGGTTCATTAGCTCGTGACAATTCCGGGTCAACTTCTTCTTCGGACTCGTCTTCCTCCTCGGTTGGTGGTGGCTTGCTTGCGATTTTCTTCTTCTTTGAACCTGCAAACAAGGCTATACCCCTCTCGGGTTCCGAGTTGGACTGCTCATGTAATTCGAAATCTGAGAATAATTCATCTAACCTAATTTTAGAAAGATCTTTGGAGACCTTGTAGGCATCGATCATGGATGCCCACAAGGTAGTCCTCGGAAAAGAGTTTAGAACATACCTTATAAGGTCACGGTTTTTGACCTTTTGCCCGATTGCGTGTAGGTTGTTGACTATGTCTTGGACACGGGCGTGGAGTTGCGGACTCGTGTTCTGCATTTTTAGTGTGTACAATTTATTGAACAACAAATCGCATTTTCAAACCTTAGCTTGATCCGATCCTTCGTAACTCGATTAGTTTTGTCCAAAGATCCTTTGCGCTTATGAAGGGGCCGATGTGATTTAGCTCCTCCTTGGATAGGCCGCATTGGAGGATTTGTGTTGCCTTGGCATCGGCTTCGACTTGTCGTTTTGTCGCAATGGTCAATTGATCATAATCCAAGGAGTCACCCACTTCATTAGTCGGAAGTGTGAAACCCGTTTGGATTATGATCCACATCTCGATTTGGGTTTTGAGAAAGCATTCCATCCGACCCTTACAATAACGGAAGTCATCTCCGTTGTAAAATGGAGGTCAGATGGTGCTAAAACCCTCGAGATGGGCCATTAGAACAAAAGACCGAAGGAGACGAAGACGAAGAAACTACCAACGACAAAAACACAAAAAAAAAGTACCAAGACTCACGTCTTGGATTAGTAGTGTGGGAGAAAACTTAACAAAGCGAAATAAATAGAAATAAACAGAATTAAAAGAACAATAAATCTGTAAAAATGGCTAGATTGGTGGTTTCACCAAATCTTAGCAACCCCCGGCTCTGATACCAATTGTTGGATCGAAGCGGATCGCTAGAGGGGGGGTGAATAGCGATAAAAACTTTTTTCTCTTCGTTCGTTAAAAATCCGAGTAGATAATTAATTTGCAGCGGAAAAGATAAGCAATATAAAGAGAAGACAAATGTTTTACTTGGTTCGTAGCCTTGGCCATTACTCCAAGGCCCTAGTGGTCCTTGACCACGACGGAGGGCAAAAGCACTAAAGGAACTCCTCCTCGTTAGAGGTAGGAGTTAATCGATACAAGAAGGAACAAAAACTTGAGGTAGAGGACACTCCTCTCCTCGTATACGATAAAAGCTCCGGAAAAGTAGATGAACAACTAATAAAAACTAATACCGACGTACAAAAATAATAAAGAAAGTTAAACCTAGACGTCGGAAAGGAAGGACTTCGTTGTCGGAGAGTTGTAGCTTTGCGGAGGCTTTTTGGAAGCTTAGAATTGTTGTGAAACCTTAGGTTAGGACCTCCTTTTATAGCCTTTGAGTCCCTTTTCGAGAGGAACCCTAGCCAATCATATTTGAGCACCACTCCCCTTGAAATTTGGTGATAAACCTTGACTCCTCGAGGCTGATCCTTTGACCAATGATCGTGATGGCCATCACCCGATCATCGCTAGCGACATCGATCCGAGTGCTAGCCATAGTCACCCGGACCGATGGATCGGTAGTCGAGTCCTTCAGTTGGCAATGATCGATCTTGCAGAGGCAATGTTAGCTTAAAGAAAACATTATTTCGACGGTCGTCAACCGTCCGATCTCGACCTAGACCACCTATGAGATGTCTTGGGTCGGATCTACGCTTAAGTCTTTCCCCGTAATGAGGATACGACCTTACTTACACTCGCACACACGAGCTTACCTCGATACTTACGTGTTTCTTTTGCTTCCGGCCTTCCACTCAATTCCTTGGCTCCTCCAAGTCACTTGAGTGTCGCCCGACCACCGCGGCTTCCTCCGGGTGTCGCTAGCCTTCAGCTCCAGCTATAGCAATTTTCTGCACATTCGATTCATCATGTGAGATAACAACATGAGCTTAACTTTGTATCGTTTGCTATAATCAAAACTCAGGTTCGACTTAGGTGCCTACTGCACCAACAGTCGGGCGACACTCGATTGACTTCGGAGGGAGCCGGAGGAAATGAGTGGAAGGTCAAAAGCGAGAGCTACAAAGTAAGTATTGAGGTAGGCTCGTGTGAGTGAGAGATGGTAAGGTCGTGTCCTCTCAGACGGGACGATCCGACTAAGACTTCCTGTGGAAGGTCTAAGTCGAGATCGGATGGTTAGAAACCGTTACATTTATCATTTTCTAAGCTAACCTCTTACTGCAGGGAAGTGGCCAGGCTGGCAGTCGATTACTGGACATTGGGCAGTCGACTGATGGGAGGCATCAGTCGACTGATGGCGATGAATCAGCCTTTACGCTAGGTCAAAATGGATAACGTTTGACTCGGCCACTTTGCGATAAAATTTGTACAACTTCATGATCTATTCCGAAGAAAGAGGAGACTTATTCAGAGGCCAAAATCTATAAAAGGAGGGGAGGATTTCAACTCCAAAGTTCATCAAGTCTATTCTCAAGTGCTCTTACAAAGCCAAAGTTCAACACCGTCATAACAGTGACGCGATGACAAGTTTGGATCTTCTTTGTCAGCAACAACATCAAGTAATATATTTTGATATTGTATTCTCTATTTTTATTCGTAATGAGGTGAGGTAGTCTTGTTGCCTCATCCTCGTACTTTCGGTTTTGTGATCGTTGTCTCCTACATCCAACGAGGAGGAGACGTTATAGTGCTTTGCCCTTCGTATGCGGTCTAGGACTGTTAGGTCCTTGAAGTAGCAACCGCTGGGTTGTGAACCAAGTAAAAATAAATGTATTTCTTTATTTTCTACTGTGGTTACTCGTGTATCGAACGATCGAACGAAAAGATTTATGCTCGCTATTCACCCCCCCCCCCTCTGTGGGGGATCGAACGGCCGGCTAGAGGGGGGTGAATAGCCCTCTTACGATGGATGTCGGAATTTACTCGTTCTTCTTGCGTTGCTTGTCTACGATTGTCGTTAGTGCAGCGGAATAACAATAATAATAAAACTAACAACAATACACAATCACACAACACAAGATATACGTGGTTCGGAACCGAATGGTTCCTACTCCACGGGCGAGCTCACCGAGCTCTAGTTATGCGCACAACACTAACTATAACACTCCTTCTTGACAACACGTCAGAGGTGGAGAAACCTCTCACAAGCAATTACAATGTAATATAGAAATACAAGCAAATACACAAATACAATACACAAGAAAACTTTCACCGATTGCTTTGATCGCTTTGCTTGTTGCTTGCTTTGATTGGCTCTTGAAGGACTGGAATGCAGCAGCAATTCCCCTCCAATAGCTCCACAAAAACCATGGCAAAAACCTCCATCTCGAGCTCCTTTTATAACCTGCATCGAGCTATTTTCGCGCCTAGCGATCGGCTAAAAGGCCCGGTCATTGCCCACATGCGTTGTCTCACAACGGCGGATCCACATCGGACAAGTTCCAACGGATCACCTACGGTCGTGATGATGCCCATCAGTCAGCGGTGACCTAGTAGTCGAGCGATCGGCTACGGAGCGATCGCGTGCTCGCGACACTCCCATCGATCATTGCCATCCCTCGGCGATCAAGCATAAAACCCTAGACTTACACCAGTCGAACCCTAGTCGACTTGGACCAGTCGAACCGGCACCTATGCCAGTCGACTGACGTCGGGCAAAACCTCAAACACCAAGTTGTTTGTGCATCCGACCGTCGGGTAAACCCTCAAACATCAAGTTTGAGCCTCCGACACTCAGTCTTAGCCACTTGGCCAAGTCCACCTTATCCCTCATGGAGTTCTCCACCGAAGCTCTCTTCCCTCGGCCTACGTCCCTCGGATGCGCCAAGCGCATGGCTTCGCAACGCCATCCTTCGCGTCTCATACCCTAGAAGTATGCTTCCCTTTGGGCTCACTCCATTCGCTCCCCGTCCGGCGGTCCCTCGGATGCACCAAGCGCACGGCTTCGCAATGCCATCCTTCACCGACTCAAGGATCCCGAGCCTAGTGAACTTACCAAGTCCTTAAGACTTCCCATATGCACCAAGCACACGGCTTCGCAATGCATTTCTCACCAACCACCAAGCGCACAGCTTCGCAATGCTTTGGATTTCCCATGCCAACACCATGTTGGACTTTCCCATGACAATCCCATGTCATTAGTTTTGTCTATCATCAAAATACCATCAAGGTACTGGTGGGCCGATTGCACCAACAATCTCCCCCTTTTTGATGATTGACAAAACTACCATCTCAAGTCTACCAATTCTCCCATATTGGCAATTCTCATATCCCAATGAGAATTCCAACGAACCCTAATTGGTAACTTGGTAACTTCTCCCCCTTTTTGACATTACATCAAAAAGGTCCTCCCCAAGGGTATGAATGTCTCATATCCCAATGAGATCTTACAATCTCTCCCTTGGAGGAACATATGCCTACAATCTTTCTAGTGATCCCATATCACTTAAAGAGAGGCAACCCAATTTTTCTCCCATGAGGAAATACACATCCATCTTCCCAAGATGGATACCTCCCCCTAAAGGCTTGCCCCCCCCCCCCTTGACCATTGCACTAACAATGTCCTTGGAGAGTCCCTAAGCCAATAGGAACATTAACCAAATCAAAATTAAGGCAAAGTTCAACAATGAACTCTCTTCCACCTTAAAATTGATACTCACCCTCAACCCAACTCCTAATCCATATCCAATGGATTTTCACCCTTTCTAATGCTCTCCCAAGCATATCCTAGGGTTAGGGGACCAAAACATGGCTAAACATGGGCCTAACTATCAAGTTTACCCAAAATCAGCCTGTGCTACGATCGACTCAAATCGGATCGATCATTGGACTTACCGATCATTGCCATTATAGGCGATTGATAACTACATTCTATAGCTTTTTGAAAATGGATTTTCGAAATCCATAAGTAAATATACGTAATTTTAAAAATCTTGAAAATGCATACGTATAATACTTATCCTAAACACTATGGGTGAAAAATGTTGAAAAATTATTTTACCCATTAAATTAGGAGATTGATACAAAGTCCAAAGTTTAAGAAAAGCTTCAATAAAGAGCCCTCTTTGTATCATCCCATTCAATGGTGATAGCTATCAAAAGATAGGCTTCACCAAGGTTTTTCAAAAAGTTTTCAAAACCTTTAATTTCTTTTTCCTAAACATCTCACCAATATCTAGATGTGTAAAACATATACAAGTCAAGTTTTTAGTGAGATGTGGGTTTTGTTTTCTTTATGTTCTCATGCATATTTCTAAGGCAATATTATTTGATTCCTTTCAAATTATGCCATAGTCCTTAACTCCATTTTAATTCATGCATGATATGATTATGGCATAGATATGATATAGATAAAAACATATGCCAATATCATGATATCATGGCATGTGAATGAAACTTAAGCATACATGACATCTAAACATAAATCTAAACATGATCATGACATTTTTATAGATGAAAATGAGAATGATGTCATGACATGGCAAGGCAAATAAAGCATGGCAAGTAAAATATACTAAGGTATAGAATACCTAAGTGTTAAAATTAATTTGCCATTTCTAGGAATTAAATTCATTTTGCCTTAATGTCATTCATTTCCCTAGTGTGCCAAAAACCCAAAATGGCACACCAATACCTCTAAGACCTAATTGTGCCAATTTAAATCATTTTTAACTTCTCAAACCATATTGGCACACCCTAATGTGTCAACTCACAATGGCTAGGTTAACCACCCATCCACTTAGGGTTGACACACCCTAACCCACTTAGCGTGAATCAATCACGCTCTTAGGAACCCAATATCTATTGGAGCTCCTTGGGTTAACAAGGTATTCCCTAGGGATAACTTCCCTAGATACCTTTCTAATGACCCTTTTAGGCTTTGAAGCCATAGTCTTTTGGGTCTTTCCTAGGTCAACTCTAGAGGTGACTCCTCCATTGACCTTCTTAGTGACTACATTTGATTTCTTTGAGGTGTTAGCCACTAAACACATACCATGGCTAGACTTAGGGATAACTTCCCTATTAGCCTTGGTTTTCCTAGACCTAGAAATAGTTCCATAATTAAATGGAACATTATGATAAGTCTTCTTGGGCTTAGGTTTGTCACCCAAACCTTCCTTGCCCTTAGACCGTTTTTGAACCTTAGGTCTTGACTTTTGGGCATTTGACCCTAGGATTGAATTTTCTATGATTCTAAGGGCTTTCTCCATTCTCTCAAGTCTTGACCTCAAGACTTGGTTCTCTAGCTCTAATTTTCCCATTTTTGAATTTTCATCAGGTTTTTTGGAAAACCTATTCTTCTTAGGCATGTGCCTAGACTTTTTGGGATTAATACCCAAATTTTCTTCTACTCTCCTAATTGACTCCCTAGGCAAGATATTTCTAGAATTATGAGTCCTAGGTTTGTCTTTAGTCATATGAACATGCTTGGCACCTAAGCAATAAATCTTATTGTTTCTCCTAGCATGCTTTTCATTAATAATGGCAAGAGAACTAAAATAATTTTTGGAATGCTTTTTGACTTTAGGAATTGAAGGTGCATTAAGTAAATTTACCTTAGGGTTAGCTTTAGGAGCTCCCCCTACATGAGTTGCACCTTCTTGCCCTTTCTTCCTCCCCCTAGGGCATTGGCTTCGGTAGTGTCCCTTTTGATTGCATTTGAAGCACACAATGTGCTCTTTGCTCTTGATTTTGGGAACACCGGCATCGTTTGACTCTGGGTTGACTTTTGGTGTCGATGCCTTCTTCTTAGCCAAATTAGGGCATTTGCTCTTATAATGCCCTTTCTCCCTACACTCAAAGCATATTATGTGATTTTTATTTAAAATAATAACACTTGAGTTACCTAGGGAGGTGGTGGAGGCCTCTTCCTGATCTTCACTTCTCCCGGATGTGGATGCTTCTTGTTCTTGCTCCGGGATGGAAGATTGCCTCTCCTCTCCCTCAATGCTAGAGGTGGAGGTCTCCACCAAGTCATCAACATCTTCAAATGTTGTGGGTTCTTCTTCCTCGGCATTTTCTTCTACTTGTGCCGGTTGGGAATTTTCTTGGAAATTTATTATCTTATTCCATAGTTCCCTTGCATCCCTATAATGACCCAATCTAGGCCAAATAGCGTTAGGTAACAAATCACTAATCAATTTAATTACCTCGAGATTTGTCTTGAAGTTCTTGATTTGGTCTTGGGTCCACTTTGATTTTTCAATGGGCTTGTTGTGTTTGTCCCTAGGCATCTCAAAACCATTTTCTATAATAATCATACAATCAAAATCAGTTTCGAGATATACCTCCATCCGTTTTTTCCACCAAGCAAAATCTCCATCGAATTTCGGTGGATGGATGAAGCTAGCCATTTGTAGTGCTCTCGCGGTGGTTAGTCCTTGAAGAGTGACCTCGGCTCTGATACCACTTGTGGGGGATCGAACGGCCAGCTAGAGGGGGGTGAATAGCCCTCTTACGATGGATGTTGGAATTTACTCGTTCTTCTTGCGTTGCTTGTCTACGATTGTCGTTAGCGCAGCGGAATAACAATAATAATGAAACTAACAACAATACACAATCACACAACACAAGATATATGTGGTTCGAAACCGAATGGTTCCTACTCCACGGGCGAGCTCACCGAGCTCTAGTTATGCGCACGGCACTAACTATAACACTCCTTCTCGACAACACGTCGGAGGTGGAGAAACCTCTCACAAGAAATTACAATGTAATATAGAAATACAAGCAAATACACAAATACAATACACAAGAAAACTTTCACCGATTGCTTTGATCGCTTTGCTTGTTGCTTGCTTTGATTGGATCTTGAAGGACTGGAATGCAGCAGCAATTCCCCTCCAATAGCTCCACAAAAACCATGGCAAAAACCTCCATCTTGAGCTCCTTTTATAACCTGCATTGAGCTATTTTCGCGCCTAGCAGTCGACTGCCAAAAGGCCCCAATCGACTGCCCCTGTAGCCGTTGTCTCACAACAGCCAGATCCACGTCAGACAAGTTCCAACGGATCACCTACCAGTCGACTGATGATGCCCATCAATCGACTGGTGACCTAGTAGTCGACCGCCTGGCTCACGGCGCGTGCTCGCGACACTCCCATCCGATCGCCATCCTCGGCGATTTGCTCCGCATCGATCGATCGCCGATCCATGGCGATCGCTAAGCACAAAACCCTAGCCTTACACCAGTCGAACCCTAGTCGACTTGGACCCGGTCGAACCTAAGCACTCTATGTCGACCGGCGTCGGCAAAACCTCAAAACCAAGTTGTTTGAGCATCCGACCGTCGGGTAAACCTCAAACATCAAGTTTGAGCCTCCGACACTCGATCTTAGCCACTTGGCCAAGTCCACCTTATCCCTCATGGAGTTCCCCACCGAAGCTCTCTTCCCTCGGCCTACGTCCCTCGGATGCGCCAAGCGCACAGCTTCGCAACGCCATCCTTCGTATCTCATACCCTAGAAGTATGCTTCCCTTTGGGCTCACTCTATTCGCTCCCCGTCCGGCGGTCCCTCGGATGCACCAAGCGCGCGACTTCAAGAATGCCATCCTTCACCGACTCAAGGACCCCGAGCCTAGTGAACTTACCAAGTCCTTAAGACTTCCCATATGCACCAAGTGCACGGCTTCGCAATGCATTTCTCACCAAGCACCAAGCGCACGGCTTTGCAATGCTTTGGATTTCCCATGCCAACACCATGTTGGACTTTCCCATGACAATCCCATGTCATGAGTTTTGTCTATCATCAAAATACCATCAAGGTTACTCGTGTATCGAACGATCGAACGAAAAGATTTACGCTCGCTAATCACCCCCCCCCCCCTCTAGCGACGCTTCTCGATCCAACACAAGCCTCATGCTTGGATTTTCCCAACACCAAGATCCATTCTTGGACTTTTCACCACCAAGGCTACACACTTGGATTTATGTGGCAAACCCATGTTAGACTTCCCATGACAATCTCATGTCATACATTTTGTCTAACATCAAAATACAGTTCGAGTCAAACTTGAGTTCTAATCGATCGTAACACAGGCGATTGCACCAACATGCATTAATTCATAGACTAGGGATAATTCTAATACATCATAATTACACATTTTGAGATACTCACTAGTTATGATCCAATCACAAATTCTCTTATGATGTGAATCGTATTGTGGACATTCAGTAAATGAGTTTAAGATCCAATCAAATACATGAAAACATGTATACTCAAATAGTGAATCTTCATTTATCAAATAAATGGTATAACCATAAGGCAATTGCCTTAGGACACCTCTCATATATAACTAATAAACTCCCACTTGGCCTAATGTCAATCACCATGGTATCCAATACCATATGCTCTAACATGGCCCTCGAACATACTTTGAGGTAAGGCCTTAGTTAAAGGGTCCGCTAAGTTCCTTTCAGTGGGAATCTTCTCGATTTGTATTTCCTTCCTATTGATGATCTCTCTGATTAGATGATAGTGGCAAAGCATATGTTTGGATCATTGATGAGACCACACCAAGTTCAGAGACGAACTCCTTGATCCAAACCGCTTCCTTTGCTGCTTCCGAAGCAGTAATGTATTCTGTCTCAGTGGCAGAATTCGCTATAGTGTCTTGCTTGGAACTTTTTCAGCTTATTGTGCCTCCATTCAAGGTGAATATGTACCCAGACTAAGACCTAGAATCATCCTTGTATGTCTGAAAGTTGGCATTCATATACCCGCGTATTACCATATCACCTTCTCCATATATTAGAAACACATCCTTAGTTCTTCTTAAGTACTTAAGGATTGTCTTAACAGTCGCCTAATGATCTATTCCTGGATCAGACTGGTATTTGCTCATGTCTCTCAGAGCATATAATACATCGGGCCTCGTACATAACATAGCATACATGATAGATCCTATTGCAGATGCATAGGGGATCTTACTCATGCAAATCCTCTCGTATTCTGTGCGCGGACACATATACTTTAAAAGGTGTATCCCATGCCTGATGGAAATGAAACCTTTCTTGGATTCTGACATGCTAAATCTCTTTAGCACTCGGTCCATATATGTAGACTGCGAAAGACCAAGCAACCATTTTGATCTATCTCTATAGATCTTAATCCCGAGGATATGTTGGGTTTCCGACACCGCGGCGTGTGTGTGTTCGATCATGTTTCGTAAACATGAGCACAGCGGAAGCAATTAAAATTAATAAATCTATATTTATTACAACACACACAACACACGCATGCTATTACAACAAGTGTAGACATAACCGTAAATTAAAATTTGCAATAAAAGGAAATTAAACTACGTTATACCTTCCGTATGACGTGTAGCGGGAACGGCATCAACCGGAACAATCCTCGTAAGAATCGTCTCTATCCGTATCCACGCCGAGCTCCTCGGGATGACTTCGCTAAGTCACGAGCTTCGTCTTCGTACGGGTTACTAGCCTCGTGTTGAAGACGATGTGATCGAGAGATGATCACGATCCGAATCCAAATTCGGATCCTAAAACGAGTTCTCAAAACTCGCTTCTCCGGAGAGGTATTCGTCAACCGTTTGACGAATCCTTCGTCCTCCACCTCAGAGGATTACCGGAGATCAAATCCCCGGTAAGTTAGCCGCTGTCGGAGCACTAACCGTCGTCCAAATGACGCTCCGACGAGAGGAGAAGAAGCTGTCCAGAAAACTGGACAGCTTGGTGGAGGAGTAGGCGCCGGCCAAAACAAGGAGAGAAAAGGCTCACCTTGATGCCGAACCTATAGGAGATCACCGGAGGGTCGCTGAGGTTCACCGGCTGGAGCTTGGACGCCGGCAAGGGTCTTGGACGGCGGCACAAAGCTGGGCGGCGGCAGCTTTAGGGTTGGCGCCGATTAACTCCTCCAAGGAGTGGGCGGCAACTCAAGGGGGGGCTAGGGTTTGGATTAGTTAGGGTTTAACAATCCCTTAAGCCCACTTTTATAGAGAACTAATTCTCTTAATGGTTAATGGATCATATCCATAAAGCCCGTTAACCCGCTCCATTAAGATAAGTTAAAATAAACCAAACCATGATGGTTTATTTTAAGTTAAAACGAACCGAACCAACTTTTGGTTCATTCGTTTAAAATAAACCAAACCCTTTGGTTTATTCTTATCCATTGGATTAGAACCAAACCATTTTGGTCCATCCATTATGTCTTCATAAGACACTGCCCATCCACGCTTCCATTGCGTCTGAAACAATTTCATGCTCGCTTTATGTTTGGTCCAACCAAACATAGTTTCTCTCGGTCTGAGAATCCCATTCTCAAGCTCGTTTTAAATCCTTTGGATTACACTCGTTGTGCGTGTGACCAAATAGGTTCTCGATTTATGTTGGCCGTCTATAATTAACCATTAATTATAGAACGATCATGAGTGGCACCTAGTAGTACATCATGATCCCCAATTAACCAAAAGATCAACGATTGATCCGAACTATTTCTCAAACCCTTGAGCTCGAATGAATCGTGCCCCATTCCCTTCACTCATCTTATACCCACTTGGTTCAGACATGGTCTATTGTGTCGATCCCCACTAGGTCGACTACGTCACACCTAGCCCAAGTATCATTTCCTCGTCCTACATTCTAGTTACTCCACATGTATCGAAGAGTACCTTACTCTAAACATGTAATGCTTTGGCCAAAGACTTTAGTAACAATCCGACGAGAGGCCATGGGTATACATCTCCTCGCAAGGAGTGGTGAATCCTTTATAGGCTATTCAAACACCTTCGATCACTTCGACTTATACCCAATCATCCCGAGTCCACATCTCCTTGGAGATGTTTGCTTAAGATGTCAAAGCATAAGTCTCCATGATCAAGATGACTTGAATACCGCAAGTCAAAGGAACATCGCACTTAAGCTACAGTAAGAACTTCATTGACATATCTATATATGCAGAGAACCATATGAAGTCTTACGGCTGGTCACTCCAATGAACTAGTTACCATAACTAGCATCCACGATTAACTCCGGACATCACTATGTCTCCAGCCAGTGAGAATCAGCTGCTTGGATACACCAAGGAGTATATCTCGTGCTAGTCTCGACAGAATTGATGGTGTCCAGATCCATCAATTCATCGACTAGGGATAATTCCGATACATCACAATTACACATGTAGAGATACTCACTAGTTGTGATCCAATCACAAATTCTCTCATGCTGTGAATCGTATCGTGGACATTCAGTAAATGAGTTTAAGATCCAATCAAATACATAAAACATGTATACTCAAATAGTGAATCTTTATTTATCATATAAATGGTTCATACATAAGGCGATTGCCTTAGGACATCTCTCATATATTACTAACAGGATATAGGTCGCTTCTCCGAGGTCTTTCTGGAGAATGTTTTGGATAACTAAATTTTGAGGTACTGTAAGACAAATATATCGTTTCCTATAAGTAATATGTCATCGACATACAACACTAGGAACATAATTTCACTCCCACTAACCTTCTTATATACACATGGTTCATCTGGATTTTGTGAGAAATTAAACCTTTTGATTATCTTATCAAAACGGATATTCCAGCTCCTGGATGCTTGCTTCAGTCCATATATGGACTGTCGAAGTTTGCATATCTTGGTTTTATCAACCGATGTGAAATCCTCAGGTTGTATCATATACATATCCTCAAGTAGGTTTCCATTAAGGAAATCTGTTTTCACATCCATCTGTCATATCTCATAGTCATAATGAGATGCTATGGCTAGGAGCATCTGAATAGATTTAAGCATAGCTACTGGTGAATAGGTCTCATCATAATCAACACCTTGCTTTTGATGATAGTCTTTCGCCACTAATCTAGCTTTATAGGTAATTACATTACCATCCATGTCAGTATTCTTCTTGAAAATCCACTTGCACTCTATAGGCTTAATGGCTTCAGGTGGGTCAACCAAGTTCCAAACTTGATTTTCATACATGGAATCCATTTCTGACTTCATGGCTTTAAGCCACTTATCCCTTTTTGAACTTTTCAGAACTTCTTCATAACTGGTAGGCTCCTCATCATCAATGAGTAATACGTCATTCGATTCACTCACGAGAAATCCATATCTCTCAGGAATGTTGCGTGTTCTATAAGATCTACGAAGATGTGGTGTTACAATAGGTTCAGCTGATGGCTCATCACTATGAGTTATCGGTTGAGGTGCTTGACCAGGTATCTCATCAATGTCTATTAGAGTCTCTTGAACCTCCTCAAGTTCAATGTCACTCTCACTGTTTTCTTGCAAGAGAAACTCTTTTTCTAGAAGCATGACATGCCTTGAAACAAACACCTTTTGTTCCATAGGGTGATAGAATTGGTAACCCCTCATTTGCTTAGGGTATCTAATAAATAGACATTTATCATACTTAGCATCCAATTTGTATGATACAGTTTGCTTCACATAAGCAGGACTACACCATATCTTCAAGTAAGATAAATGAGGTTTCTTACTATTTCATATCTCATATGGAGTAGTAGGGACTACTTTGGTCGGGACTCTATTTAGCAAGTAAACAACTGTCTAAAGTGCATAGCCTCAAAAGGACTTGGGAAGATTCACATGATTCATCATCGACCTAACCATGTCCAACAAGGTTCGGTTTCACCTCTCAGATACACCATTAAGCTGTGGTGTATACGGCAGAGTCCATTGAGACAATATACCATTGTCCCTGAGATAATCCAGAAACTCTTGACTCAAGTATTCACCACCTCTATCAGATCGAAGTATTTTAATACTTTTGCCAAGTTGTTTCTCTACTTCATTTCTGAATTCTTTGAACTTTTCAAAAGCTTTAGACTTGTGTTTCATCAAGAACACATACTCAAATCGTGAGTGATCAGCGATAAAGGTAATGAAGTAGCCTCCTAGAGCATGAGTTGACATAGGTCCACATACATCAGTATGTATTAGACCAAGCAACTCTCCCATCGCTTCACCTTTTCTAGTAAATGGTAACTTAGTCATCCTGCCTTTTAAGCATGATTCGCATTTATCGAATGAATCAAATTCAAATGATTCCAGAATTCCACATCGATGTAATTCAGACATGCGTTTCTTGCTTACATGGCAAAGACGACAATGGCACATGTAGAAGGCTAATTGATTATCTTTTCAAGCACGCTTGTTGCTCACTTCGATATTGAAAATGTCACTGGATATGTCTAACGTATGTATACCATTGCATAAAGTTTCAATCCCATAAAGAACGTCATTCAAAGTTATGTAACAATAATTGTTACTAAAAGTCAAATGGTACCCATTTCTATTTAAGCAGAAAATAGAAACAATATTTTTTCTTAACGAAGGAATATAATAACAATTATGCAGTTCTAAGACAAGTCCTGTAGAGAGCTTCAATAAATATGTTCCGATGGCGACTGCAGCAACCTTTGTTCCATTGCCAACTCGCAAATTTGATTCTCCCTTGACGAGTCTTCTTCTATTCCATAGCCCATGTATGTCATTACATATATGTGAGTCACACCCAGTATCTAATACCCAAGTGTCTAAGAAAATAAAATAACAATCAATAACGAAGATACCTGAAGATGATGGTACATCAGATGCCTTCTTCTTCTTCAGAGACTCAAGATAAATCTTACAATTTCTTCACTAATGGCCCTCCTTGCTACAATGATGGCAAGTGCCCTTTTGAGCTGGTTCTGCCTTCTTAGCCTTCTTCTTCTTCCCCTTATGTTGTTCCTTTGATTTTCTCTTAGAACCTTTCTTTGAGGAATCAACTAACAACACTGTCTTCTCCTCATGCTTCACAGAAGGCTCCACAATCTTCAACATGTTGAGGAGTTCAAGAATGGTGGATTCAATTTTGTTCATCCGGTAGTTCATCACAAACTGTGAGTAACTCTTGGAAAAACAATGTAGAATTTAATACTTAATTCATGATCCATCACAAACCCGAGTGTAGCTAATCACTCAATGTACTCATTCATCTTTAGCACAAATTGCACCACAAATGAATCTTCTTGCATCTTAGAGGTGAAGAGGATCTTATAGACCTCAAACCTTTCAGATCTCGATCGCTTGCTCATTAAACAACTCATGAAGATGGAAGACTATGGTATTATCATTCATATGCTCATGCTGCTTCTGAGCTTGGGTACCATTGCGGCTAGCATGATATAACTCGTCAATTCAAAATTTGTCACATGTTTCTGATAGGCCAACAATTGATCCGAAGTTGCATCATCCTTTGAACAGGTGGGAAGAGGCTCTTCGATAGGTCAACAATTGGCCCGGAGTTGCACAATTTGTCACATGTTTCTGATAAGCTAACAATTGGTCCGGAGTTAAAAAAAACCAAACCATGTTTCTGTTTTAAGTTAAAATAAACCAAACCAATTTTAGTTCATTCGTTTAAAACAAACCAAACCCCTTTGATTTATTTTCTACCATTGGATTAGAAGCAAACCAATTTGGTTCATCCATCATTTCTATAGCCTCCACCTCGAATTGTTGAGTTTGTTGATGTGTTACGATTCTAGTGGTCTGAAAGCCTTGTTTAGTTAACCACACACTACTCACTTTCCCCACATCTTTATCCATGAAATAGGTCTCACTTATCGTCATTGTCGATGTGATAGCCTTTCGATTGACTAGATCCTATTTTGATCAACTAATCCTCAAGTCAATTGGGATTTCTACTAGTCTCGTCGAGAACCGACTTGAATCATGCTCCATGTGTACATTTAGTCAAACAAATCCATTTCTGCCCTCTTGGGTCTTCCATATATCAATTGGCTCCAAACTTCTTCAACAAAGATAGTGATTATTTTGTGCATCAGTTAATCTAATCCATTTTCTGTCGATCGGAGTTCCTATCGCTCAAAAGTATGTTTCAATCATCCAAAACTATGATTTAAGTCTGCAAAGATTGAATCCTCCTAAGTTGAACTCTACCCTTCACTCCGATTATAGTTTCACTCAACTTGTCTTTCAACAACTTACCCAAGTAACCTTTCACTTAGTCTCTTGTTTCTCAAATGTATTTAATTCTCATGCTCACACCTTGTGCTTCTTTCTTGCTCCACTAATGTACTTTTTCGTGAAGCCTTTCATCCCTTAGATGCACTTGACTTATCGACTCTCATACCTCCCATATAGCTTGTATACTTCTACTATAGGTACATTATCTTTAATATATCTCGTCCTTCCGATCCCTCTTGTATTCTATAACACCCCTTTTCATATTGCAATGGACCTTGAGTCATCGAGTGTTCCTATAAGTTTTTCTAAATCCCTGCATATTTAGATAAACATTATATAACAAGGCAATACTTAACTTAAAACTCTTTTATCTAAACATCAAAATTGTGATTAAACTGCTCAAGGTACTTAGGCTCGTGAGTATTATCATATCTTCTAACCTCGATTCTACGCTCTATTTAGATTGATGTGAATTTTGTTTAAATTTGTTTTTACCATATCCTCTAATCTTGACTCTACACTCTATTTAGATTTTTGTGAATTTAAAAAAAAAAATCCAAACTTATATAATTTTATTACAAAATTATTGATTGTCTTAGAATTTTCATATTCATTCAACAATAACATTTACGTATTTTGAGAACTCTTATGAATTTGATCACGTTTAAAATTTCTAAATTTGAATCTTGTATAATTATTAGTGAATTTTAATAAAACTCATTAATTGACTTAAACTTCTCCGATTCAATTTAAATTCAGACCAATTTCTGAGTGTAATCATTTGTTCAATTTTAATTTTATAACTATTTAATCCGTTATGGATTTTTTTTTTAAATATCTTTTTGAAAGAGAAAATTAATAATTTTAAAATCTTATAAATATTTTAGAAAAGAGGTATATAATTTAATAAATAAATGTGATGGATAATTAATGATTTGGAAATGAGTGAAAGTGAACGCATAAGCTGTTTCGATTTTTTTTTTTTTTTAAAAAAGAAATATTACGGGGAATCAGATCCAATTTATCATATATGGCCAAAGCGCAACGCCGCGTGAAAACTGCCGACGCGGAGTCAACCAATGGATGGAAGCGATGCAACGCGGTGCGCTCCGCCACGCAATTGCTCTAACTCAAACCATATGCTCACTCCGATGCTTCCTCCATAGATCGTATTCATCTCTCCCAATTCCGTTTCTGATATGATGGCCAGCCAACAGTCCGAGATCGTCGAGCACGGAGACGATCACCTCCCGGCGAGGGAGCAATGCGATGTTGCCAACGAGGAAACTGGCAGAGGTGACGGGCGCCAGATCAAGAAGGCGGCCAAGCAACTGCTGCTCCTCCCCTTTCAAAGGAAGAGCGGCAAGGACAAGAATAGGAAGAATAAGAAGCAGAGGGAGGGCGTTCCTTCCCCTTTCATCCGTTCGCACTCGCTCGACGCTTCCGCCAACTTCTGCTGCCTCGCGCTAGGAACCAAACACCGACCTGATGGCGATAGAAAGCTCTCCTCTTACCACCTCTTCGTCAAGTCGCTCATCGAGAAGAATCACTTCTATGCCAGGGATTGCAACGTCCATTCCAGATAAGTTTCCTTGGCAAGAAGCCCCATTAATCAAGTCTTTTTTTTTTTTGTCATTCTTAAAAAAAAAAACAAAAAACAAAAACAAAAAGTTCTCCCCATTATGTGTAGATTGGATGGTTAATTTTTCGAGTTTTTTTTCCCTTCGTACTTGCATTCTGTGTGTGAAAGAGAAGAATTCCCACCGTGTATAGATATTGTTGGCGGTAGTTAAATCGTGATAATGATTTAATGTTAAGTAAAATTGATGGATATTTCCTTGAATCCTGTCTGCAAACAGACTTGATCTTACTGAAGTTGAGAATTTGGACTTGAGAAATAAACGACTGTTTCATTATCGTTCATTAATTTTTTGATGGATAAAAAGTAACTTTGCTTCTAGTGAAATATTAAAAAAATTTCAATCATAGAGATCGTGATTTCCAAGTTCTCTGTGTTCATTCTGCTTGGTTTCAACATTAACAAGGTGCTCCTTGCCACAGGATCTTGCAAAAAGGATAGGAGTTGCCAGGTAAGGCTGGCAAAATGAGATTATCGTCTATTAATTTTCTAAATTCACTTGCATAACGTCAAAAGAACCGACTTACTGTCACTTTCAATAGTTTCATTGTAGACTCAATTTTCACACTGTCATTCAGGTAAGCAAGAACTCACACACAACATATGAACTACATACGTGTTTGAGTTTGTGCACTCATGCGTATATTAGAAACAAGCATATCATGTCATCAATACAATTCAATTGCTGTGCTAGACGACTTCAAACTGCAATCCAGTAGATTTAAAGTAATTAGTTCTTGAAAAAGTTGCCTTGACTAGAATTAATAGTCTTATGCTGGCAACGATCAAATTTGTGAAAAAATCTTTTCATACCTAAACCAATAGATTTTAGGAATAAATCGCTTCTCCATGTTTTTTACACCCAAAGGGAAAGAAATTGCAGTTCTGGTTTTATCATAACCCAACTTCATCTGCTCAAAGCTATATGATCTGAATATAAAGTGGCTGCTATCAAACAATATATATAAACATCATAACTTTAATATTGAAAAAACTTGTAAGATCTGAAAACAGGTACAAATTATAAGTTTTCTATAACTCACCTTTTTGTGCTAACAAGAAAAAATTGACGTTTTATCGATGAACTGAGTAGAAGATACTTGTACCAATGTACTTGATCAAAGACACAAATTTTGAAAGAAAAACAAAGCAGAATATTGTTGTTCAAAAGGTACAGTACTGTCTAGTTCATCTTTCCAGTTATCCTTTATTCATCGCCCATAGCAAGCTCCAAGGCATAGTCATCTCTTTCCTGATGTATACGAAATTCAGATTAGTAAAGAAGGTGACACTGTTCTCAAACAAAGTGCCATAGGAAAAAAAAATAAATGAGAATGAACTCAATGTATGAAATGAAGACCTACCAATATATCCACTTGTACTTGCATCACATAAGCATCAGACCATTTTATTTTACAGCAAGTAAGAAGATTAATAGTGAACTGACATAGGGTTTCATGTAGGTGTTGAAAAACCTAAACCTACGACTGGGCCTTTGTGCAAAATACCATCCAAATCGAAGCCAGTAAACCTATAAGGTTGAAATTTTTAATGAGTAAATGTGTTTAGTTGCAGTATGTACTCCAGCTTTTACACGAGAAGAAAGCTCTATGCAAGAAGTTATCTTAATCCTCGTCTTGAGTTTCAATTTCAATATCAGAAGACGGAAGGCCCACACATAGTAATGCATAACCGTGAAAGCACATTAATGGAATCACAGCGCTTACTTTGTAATATGGCACATTAATGCCTACTACAAATTTTCGGACTAGTGAAGAATGTAAACTCAGTTCCTGAGAAAGAAAAAATGAATCACCTCTAATTTCTTAACTTTGTAATATGGCAATTATCAACACTAGAATCAAAAGCAGCAGATGGAATACCACAAGGGCATATGTATTGCCAGAAGCACACTCCATGAATCAATGAAACAAAGAATATGTTGAGATACCGAGTCACTCAAATTGGCAATAAGGAAAATCATAAAAATATAATCCACCTTATCTTTCAATTCTGAAGATATTCCAAGAACCTCTGGTTGCCTAATTTGTCCAGACTTTACTCGAACAACACACAGCTAAGTACAGCAACCTGAACAATATGATAGAATTGGGAGGATTTCCTCCCCAAACATCGGGGGAAAAAACTAGATGATTCAAAGTAAGGATTATGCAATCCAAATCACCAATATACCCTGTTTGTGTGAAATTTCTAGGATTCAGGAAAAAGGTAAATGATATTGATGATTAGCCTATAGCCTCCAACGTTTTAGATTCAATTAGTCCTAATCTTTGAATGCATGATGAATAGTTTAAATGTTGAGTAGAAATATCTTACAGAATGTAGTTCAGTCATTTGGTCGAACAATTAGAAGGCATCTCATTCATGGATAGTCAAACGAAAATCTTGGGAATGTAGAAAGTCCATGAATTGATTACCGTGCCTGCAAGCAAAGGGGAGGGTAATGTTCTGCGACTCCGCCGTGTATAGTATGTATTGGTCCTGATCCCAAAAAAGAAATACGCAAATGGCCAATTGACATAGGAGATAGGGCGAAAGCAAAGCCAAATATGAGAATTACCTCCGGCACAAGGAATTCGGGGACAACGCCGCGTTCACGGACGTGAACAGTGACCCGATGCATCCTAATAGAAGTCGAAGCTATCATCACCGTTGTGGGTTCCGAAGCCTGCAGCTCTCCGCAGGAAGATTTCAGTGGCCTCATAATGCGACGGAAGCGGGGGAGACAGAGGATTTCGAAGTCGTTCTTGACCGTGGTTGAGGGAATTGAGGAGGCGGAGGTGGGAAGCAGGGGAGCCATCGCCACGACCGGCGTCGCCGCCGTATGCATTCGTCAATAAGGCCTTGTTTTGGGAGGAGGGGAGGGGAGGGGAGGGTAAGTGACGGGGGAGGGAGGGGGATTACACCTCAAATGACGGTAAGAAAAGTTAAGTTTTCGTAAGAACGAGGGTATAAGTTCATCCTTATTTTTCTCTCTTTCTCTCCCTCACTTCTTTTTAAACAAGAATATATTTCTTTTCTCCCTTATTTATTTTTATCCTTCTATTATTTACCCCTCCTTCACCCCCTTCCAAACAAACCCTAAAGGTTACCACTTTCCAACGCTCGATTCTGAGCGACACCTAACGACGGGCTAAAATTAAGAGAGCACCGTGACATGACCACGGACCGAACCGAATCAGATCCGACTTAGGACTCATGACTGATCATCAATGGATCGGTTATCTATTATCCTATTTACATGGATCAAAATTGTACGATTGTTAAAAAAAAAATTATGAACCATCTCCGGTTCAATAGTTTTAAAAAAAAATATTAGTCCCAAGACAATGACACGACGGTTAATCACGAGACTCTCTGCTGCATTGTCAGTGGTTGATTTCGCCCTGATTGCACACGTTGTGCGAATGACGGTAGAAATCAACCCCTCTATCTTAGCATGGTTGGTCCTTCTGGTGCTCGCATGGGTTTCCAATGTGTTCGGATTGCACGATATCCTAATTTATCCACGTCAATTGTCGGAAAATGTCCATGGAACTGGAGCGGTCGACCATCAAAATTAATAGAGAAGAGAAATCGTACCTAATATCTGATGTAAATAAAAAAATTATTAGACATTGCGACTATTAGATATTTTAAAATGTTTTTAAAAGTTGAATTTATTTTGATTATTTTTTAATCAATAGTCATGATTTTATTAACTATTATTTTTCAAATTCATTATATATGATATTCATTTTATTATTTTCAGTTAATCTTCTTTATTTTTCTCTTTGAATTATAAAATTTTGATTGCTTTCAACTTTAATTCTTCAACTCTAATGGAAAGAAGATCATCTCAAACTTATAAGGGCTAAAAAAATCCTAATCCTAATGATAAATTAAAGTAACTTTTGATCATGAAGATATAAGAAAGCATTGAAACTTCTAAAGTTCAATATCATCTACCTTTAAAATTGTCTAATTTTATTAAACACTTTAAAAAAAAAATCACTTTCTTGTCGGAAGAAATGAGTGCAAAATATAAGTATTGGAAAGTCTCATACGAATTTCAATCTGACGATTATGAGTCATTAAAGCGATGCATTGAAGCGAAGCATTCAACCAATTTTGGAGTAACATTCTTAAATATAACTATCTAAATTTTTGTCATCCACTAGAAGTATCGATTCAAATTTATTTAAATATATTGATATTAAATTAAGAGAATTATTAGTTAAATTTATTTCAATAAAATATTTTTCTTTTAGTTTTGAGTTTAAATGTTTTTTTATTTTTTTTTATCAAGAATCACTTAATCTATTTGTTAAATGTTTTTCACAAATTACATTTATTCATACAATTAAAAACTTAATAGCATAAGGAAAAAAGAATCAATTGAAGAATTATTATATTAAATAATAAAGTACCTTTATATTTTGATATTTAGAGTGATTAATTGCAAAATCATTCATATATGAATAAGTATAACTTATCATTAGATTTGAAGTTGGCACGAATTTTTTCACCTCCTTGCGAGGAAGACGATGGCGTCACGGAGGCTTAGAGTCCTCACCAGCCATAACAGTACAAAGGTTGATAATGGTGAAAACAGTCACAAAGAACAATGACACAGAATTTAACGTGGTTCGAAATTCTAATTCCTACTCTACGGGATGAGTTCTAGAGTGAGTTACAGTGCCAAAACACCTCCACTATGAAATCTCTCCTTCTTGAAAGTATCTCCAGAGGTGGAGAAAACTTCTTACAACTCCAGATGTGCATAATGTTGGATTTCCCTGACACCGCGGCGAGTGTGTGTTCGAATATGTTTCATAAACATGTGAACAACGGAAGAAATAAAAACAATAAATCTAATTTATTACAACACACACCACATGCATGCAAGATACATCATGTGTAGACATAATCGTAGTTTCAAATTTTACAATAAAAGGAAATTATGCTAGTTATACCTGACGTATCACGTGCAGCGGGAATGACATCAACTGGAGCAACTCACGCTAGAATTGACTCTATCCGTATCCACGCCGAGTACCATCGGGATAGCTTCGTCAAGCTACAAGCCTCGTCTTTGTAGGAGTCACTAGCCTCATGTTGAAGACGATGTGATCGAGAGAAGATCACAATCCGAATCAAAATTCGGATGCAAAAATGAGTCCCCAAAACTCGCTTCTCTGAAGAAGTATTCGTTAATCGATTGACGAATCCTTGGTTCTCCACCTATAAGGATTGCCGGAGATCCAATCCCCAACAAGGAAGTTGCTGTCAAAGCTCCAAACGCCGTCCAAATGACGCTCTGATAAGAAGAAAGCAAGCTGTCCAAAAACTGGACAGCTTGGTGAAGGACTTGGCACCAGCTAAAGGAAAAGGGTCGGATGACCCTTGGTAACCGGAGCCAAGGAGGGTCGCCAGAGGATCGCCAAAGAAGAATGGAGGCCGCGGCAGTAGGTGGCGTCAACGGCAAGAGCCCCTTGGGCGGCGGCTGCAAGGAGAAGAGAGGAAAGGAGGCTAGGGTTTCCAAAACCATTGAACCAATTAATTCACTTTGAAAAACTCTTAAGTTGTGTTTTTTATAGAGAATACATTCTCCTAACGGTTATTGGTTCATAACCAAAACCCATTAACCTGCTCCAATAACTTAAGTTAAAATAAACCAAACCGCATGTGTCTATTTTAAGTTAAAACGAACCGAACCAACTTTGGTTCATTCGTTTAAAACAAACCAAACCCCTTTGGTTTATTTTTCACCATTGGATTAGAACCAAATCAATTTGGTTTATCCATCATGTCTTCAAAAGACACGACCCATCCATGCTTTCATTGCGACTAAAACAATTTCATGCTCGCTCTTTGTTTGGTTCAACCAAATCTAGTTTCTCTCATTATGAGAATCTCATTCTCAAGCTCATTTTAAATCCTTGGATTACACTTATTGTCACGTGTGACCAAATAGGTTCTCAATTTATATTGGCTATCTATAATTAACGATTAATTATAGAACGATCATGAGTGACACCTAGTAGTACATCATGATCCTCAATTAATCGAAAAATCAACGGGTGACTCCATAACAACTTCTGAAGTCTTTCAGCAGCCACAGTGAATCGTGCCCCATTCCCTTCACGCATCTTATACCCACTTGGTTCAGGACATGGTCTATTGTGTCAGTCCCCACCAGGCTGACTACGTCACACCTAGTCCAAGTATGATTTTCTCGTCCTTCGGATTCTAGTTACTGCACATGTATCCAAGAGTGCATTACTCTAAACATGTAATGCTTTGGCCAAAGACTTTAGTAACAATCTAACGAGAGACCCTGGGTAAACATCTCCCCACAAGGAGTGGTGACTTCTTTATAGGCTATTCAAACACCTTCGATCACTTCGACTTATACCCAATCATCCCGGGTCCACATCTCCTTAGAGATGCTTGCTTAAGATGTCAAAGCATAAGTCTCCATGATCAAGATGACTTGAATACCGCAAGTCAAAGGAACATCGCACTTAAGCCACAGTAAGAACTTCATTGACATATCCATATATGCAGAGAACCATATGAAGTCTTACAGCTGGTCACTCCAATGAACTAGTTACCATAACTAGCATCCACGATTAACTCCGGACATCACAATGTCTCCAGCCAGTGAGAATCAGCTGCTTGGATACACCAAAGAGTATACCTCGTGCTAGTCTCGACAGAATTGATGATGTCCAAATCCATCAATTCATCGACTAGGGATAATTCCAATACATCACAATTACACATGTAGAGATACTCACTAGTTGTGATCTAATTACAAATTCTCTCATGCTGTGAATCGTATTGTGGACATTTATTAAATGAGTTTAAGATATAATCAAATACATGAAAATATGTATACACAAAAAAAGTGAATCTTCATTTATCATATAAATGGTTTAAACATAAGGCGATTGCCTTAGGACACCTCTTATATATAACTAATAAACTCCCACTTGGCCTAATGTCAATCGCCATGGTATCTAATACCATAAGCCCTAACATGACCCTCAAACTTACTTTGAGGTAAGGCCTTAGTTAAAGGATCCGCTAAGTTCCTTTCAGTGGGAATTTTCTCGATTTGAATTTCGTTCCTACTGATGATCTCTCTGATAAGATGATAGCGGCGAAGCACATGTTTGGATCGTTGATGAGACCACATCTAGTTCAGAGATGAACTTCTTGATCCAAACCGCTTCGGCACGCTCAGTGCAATGTATTCTCGGGCAAAATCACCATGGTGTCTTGATTAGAACTTTTCCAACTTATTGCGCCTCCATTCTAGGTGAATACATACCCAGACTGAGACCTGGAATCATCCTTGTCTGTCTGGAAGCTGGCATTCGTATACCCGCGTATCACCATGTCCCCTTCTCCATATATTAGGAACACATCCTTAGTTCTTCTCAAGTACTTAAGGATCGTCTTAACAGCCGCCCAATGATCCATTCCTAGATCAGACTGGTATCTGCTCGTTGTTGGTGCAATTGGCCTTGGTCACGATTGATTGGACTCGAGTTTGACTTGAGCGACGTTTTGATGTTTGACATGGAAGTTTGACATTGATGTCTGATATTGTTTTGGGGACAAATCTAGGAACAATAACTCTAGACCCATTTTATCTAGGAAGTCCATTAAAAATGGTAGAAAACCATTTAGGCATTCACCCTAAGAGGGGTAGGCATATGCCTAAGAAATGGAACAATGCCCAAAGACAATCAAAATTCAAAAATTGGACAATTAGAGCTAGAAAATCAAGTCTTGAGGTCAAGTCATGAGAAAATAGAAAAGACCCTCAAAAAGATGCAAAATCAAGTTAAAAGGTCAAATTGTCAAAACCTAGGGTCTTGGAGTCAAAGTTAAAGGCCTAGGAAACAAGAATCATCCAAGGGCAAGCAAGGTTTGGGTCACAAACCTAAGCCCAAGAAGACTTATCATAATGTTTCATTTGATTATGGAACTCAATCTAGGTCTAGGAAAACCAAGGTCACAAGGGAAGTCATCCCTAGAGTTGACCATAGTAAATGCCGAGTGGCTAGGGTTTCAAAGAGACCTAGGGAAGTCACTAAGAAGGTTACAAGGGGAGTCACCCCTAGATCTAACCTAGGCAAGACCCAAATGACCAAGGCTACCAAGCCTAGAAGGGTAATTAGAATTGTATCTAGGGAGGTTATCCCTAAGGAATACCTAGTAAACCCAAGGAGCTTCAATAGGTTTTGGGTTCCTAGGAGCGTGATCGATTCACGTTAAATGGGTTATGGGTGCTAACTTTAAATGGATGGGTAGTTAACCTAACCATGGTAAAGGTGGTACTTTAAGTCATTTTCAAGGTTAAAGTACCTTGGAAATAAGTTTGATCTTATATCCTAAAGGATTTTAGGATGTGCCAATATCATTTGAGAAGTATGAAAAATCAATCAAATTGGCACAAACTAGGTTTAGAGGTCATAATGTGTCATTTTGGGTTTTTGACACACTTGGGGGATTAGTGATAATATGACAAAATGGGTTTAATTCTAACAAATAACAATTAATACTAAAATTTAGGTATTATATATCTTTATATTTTATTTTCCATGATTGATTTATCATATGTCATGTCATGACATCATATTTATTTTTTATCATATAAAATGTCATGATTATGCTTAGGTTATTTTTAATATCATATATATTTAGATTTAATCATATATCATGACATCATGATCATTGGCCATATATATTTATGTTATTATTTATGCCATGAGCATTCATGCATTAATTAAAATTGATTTAAGGACAATTGGCATGACTTGAAGTCCCATGTATAAGGGAATCAAGTAGTGTTGTCTTAGAAAATGCATGGAACCCTAGTTTAGGATGAACACAACTCACATCTCAAATTAAATTGACATTTGTGTATTTTCAAACACCCTAGACACATGTGAGATACTAGGAAATGAGTTAAGTTCAAGGTGCATAGTTTTTGCGTTTAGATGAACTCAAACACATCCTATACCATGGTGGATCATGAGGAAAGCTAATGTGCAAGTCATATGCATTGAGCCCATTAATCTTGATCCAATATAGGTTTTTAAAAAAATTTTAAAATCATTTTAGAAAACCCTAGTTAAGTTTATCTTTTGATAGCAATCACCATTGAGAGAGTTGACACAAAGTAGTGTAGGGAATCCTATGCGATAAACAATAAAATCAGCGAAAAGGATCCCTTGAGCGATCCATGCGAAAGAAAACTCATACAAAGTATAGATAAAAAAACCCTATCCTATAGAGTATACCTTTGATGTGTGCCCTTTGTTTATCTCGCTCGTCCACGATTCGCCGGATCTCTTTCACGTTCAAGCGTACGTGCCTCTATGGTATCCACACGAACACTCTTTTGGAGAAAGGTTGTGCTAGCAACACCACAAAAGAGAGCTAGGCCAAGAAAGGATTTTGGCCAAGAAGAAGAAGAAGGAAAACAAAGGCAATTTCACTAGATCTGTTCATGATCCAAAGCCCCCTTTTTATATTCATCCCATGAATATGAAAGGTTTCATCCAAGCCTTGGTTTTCCCTCTTCAATGCATGATTAATCCACATTAATCATGCATGGAAGAAGGTTTCATTCATGCATGAAAAGAGGTTTCATCCAACCCTTGGTTTTCTCTCTTCAATGCATGATTAATCCATATTAATCATGCATGATGAATTCATACCATTCAAATTGATTTGAGTCCAACTCAAATCAAATCAATTTGAGTCCAACTCAATTCGGCCATTTAGTTTGAGGCTAACTCAAATTCAACCCTTTCAATGAATCCAATTCAATGTCTAATGGTTCATTTAGTCAAACTAAAATAAACCCCATCTCCAAAACAACATGTTCTTTGTGTGTGACCCTATAGGTTTTCGTAACGTTGGCAATGTCTCTAAACCACTTTAGACACATAAGCAATGAGCGACATCTAGCAATGCATCATTGCTACCTAAGTTACGAAGATGTCAAGATCCGACAAAAACCTTTCTGTGACTATTATCTTGTATGACCTTGTCCTTCTATCTTCGATATCTAGATTGATCAATGAGGCATAGACTGTGTCATCCTCTTATCAATCTTTGTATTTCTTGATCCCCAAGTAGACTCACTCAAACAAATGAGCTCAATATCTCATATTGACTCATTTGAGCATGGTCATGCATTTCGTAGTCTTATTCTATCAAGAGACCTAAAGATATCACTCCCGTCATATGGGAGGAATATATCTCATCTACATCACTCACATCCCTCCGTATAGTTTGTTACATACCCAATGATCACCTTTATAGTCCACCCTATTACGGGTGATGTTTGACGATACCAAAGTATATACGACAATTTACCAAACACAACTCTTAAAGTTCGGAATTGCCTAAAAAGCATACCATAGTTTCAGATTTACCAAATCGCGTACCTAATTCCCCTTTTATCCCTCCTGCCAAACAGACCTGCGGCAATTTAATGATGAGAGAGAATTTTCATGCATCTGAGCCACTATTGGAAATTACGAACCATATAAACGTGGTGCTGGGAATTCAAATCCCAGCACCACAATATTCCTGGGAATATAATTTCTAGCACCACCTTTTTTTTATCTAATTTCTAATTTATATCAGTCTGATTTCTGAAATATTGCTGTGAATACCTAATAAAACCTCGAATATCAGAAATTTTGGCCACGGATACACAGAGGGACACTACTAAAACTCAATGGACTTGGATTGGATCGAAAAAGAGGTGAATATGACCATCAATGGGTTTTGACCGAAACCCATTGATGGACCTAGAGGAGTCCAAATTTTGAAATCTTGACACAGACTGAAAGATCTTACAACATAAATTTTTGATATGTCGAGGAAACTTAATTTTAATCATCTTATTTCCCAATTTTAACTTGTGTCGAAAAAAGGATGGTACTGAAAGTTGAGAAACTGGTGGTAGTGGTGCTGGAATTGTAAATTCCAGTACCACTGTGGTGTTGAAATTGAAATTTTCAGCACCACAGTGATGCTGGAATTGGAACAACTTAGTAACAGTATCAGAAACGAGATGAAGAACCACTGTGGAATTCCAGCACCTCAATTTTTATATCACGAAAACCTATTTGTGGTTTTATCTAATGTAAATTTATTACCGTTTTTTAATTTATTGGAAAAAGTCTTGGGTGTCTTCAAATGAGTATTTATTTATTTTCCTTATATTTTGCAATAGATGTGTTTTCTATTTAAAAAAATCGTTATCGAAAATTAGTACGGCCTCTAACATGAGAAAAATCGCATAAAAGCATTTAATTTTGAGTTGGCCTTTCTATAACTTGGATGATAAAATCTTTTTCTTCATCTCGTTTAAATCGCTACTCTACTAAGTTGTTCCAATTCCGGTATCACGCGTGGTCGAATTGAAATTTTCCGGACCACCGCGTGGTCTTTGGGATTGGAATTCCCGGCACTACGCTGGTGTTGCAATCCTGCACCACCACCGTGGTCTTTGGAATTCTAATTCGGCACCAGCAGTGTTTGAAATGAATTCGGTACCAGCGGTCTTTGGAATTGTAATTTCGGCCACCGCGATGGTGTTGCGACACCACCGTCCTCAATTTTTATATCACTATTTGTGGTTTTACCTAATGTAAATTTATTACCATTTTTAATTTATTGGAAAAGTCATTCACTTGTCTTCAAATGAGTATTTATTTATTTTCCTTATATTTTGCAATAGATGTGTTTTTCTATTTAAAAAAAAAATCATTGTCGAAAATTAGTACGGGCCTCTAACATGAGAAAAATCGCATAAAAGCATTTAATTTTGAGTTGGCCTTTCTATAACTTGGATGATAAAATCTTTCTTCATCTCGTTTCTGATACTGCTACTAAATTGTTTCAATTCGATCACCGTGGTCTTTGGAATTGGAATTTCCAAAGACCACCGTGGTCTTTGGGATTGAATTCGACCACGCTGGTGGTGTCGGATTGCAACACCACTATGGTGCTGGAAATTCCAATTCCAGCACCACAGTGGTGCTAGAATTCGCAATTCCAGCACCATAATGGTGGTGCAGGGATTGCAACAACACTGTGGTGCTAGGAATTCCAATCCCAAAGATTAGGAATTGCAAATTCCTAGTACCATCTTTTTTTCGACACAAGTTAAAATTGGGAGATAAGAGGATTAAAACTAAGTTTCCTCGACATATTAAAAATTTATGTTGTAAGATCTTTCAGTTTATGTCAAGATTTCGAAAATTAGACTCCTCTAAGTCCATCAATGGGTTTCGGTCAAAACCCATTGATGGTCCTATTCACCTTTTTTTCGATCCAATTCAAGTCCATTGAGTTTGAGTAGTGTCCCTCTGTGTATCCGTGACCAAAATTTCTGATATTCGAGGTTTTATTAGGTATTCACAGTAATATTTTAGAAATCAGACCGATATAAATTAGAAATCAGATAAAAAAAAGGTGGTGCTGGGAATTATATTCCTAGGAATAATATGGTGCTGGGATTTGAATTCCCAGCACCACGTTTAGATGGTTCGGAATTTCCAATAGTGGCTCGGATGCATGAAAATTTTCTCTCATCATTAAATTATCGCAGGTCTGTTTGGCAGGAGGGGTAAAAGGGGAATTAGGTACGCGATTTGGTAAATCTGAAACTATGGTATGCTTTTTGGGCAATTCCGAACTTTAAGAGCTGTGTTTGGTAAATTGTCGAAGTATATAACTCCTTATATAGGGAACCGTAGTGATTTCAGGTCTAAGGACTATATATACTAATAGTCACATGAGAAAGTTTATGACACTCATATAACGATCCATAAAACTTTCTCATGGAGGGTCAATTCAGTACATAGTCTCTAATATGTACCCATGTTTTAATTTGATATCACATATCTATGACTTGTGAGATTTAAGTTATCAATTGACCTACATGCTAGTCTCTATGCATTAATATTGTCCTTGCATATTAATACTCGACTAGGAATTGTTAAGAGTAGTGTTATATATATATATACAGACTCTCACTATCAATTCAACCAATTGATATGTTGTAAACCTGAACCTACTATTCAAGGACACTATTATATTATTCATATAGCACATATAAGAAATAATATAATAAGCAAACATTGCCTATTATTAATGAAATATGATACATATGATCCCTAATCAATCATCTCATGATTGACACTAAGGGTTGACACTAACAATCTCCCACAAGCACTAGTGCTAATCACTGTAATCTCTAAGACCCAGTGACTAAGTATGACCATCATGCTTCCTCTGTGCTAAAGCCTTGGTCAAGGGATCCGCAATGTTAGCATCAGTATCTACTCTACATATCCGCACATCTCTGTTGGTGCAACAATGCCCTAAGCTTTTATGTCTTTTGATGTTTGGATAATCATTTATAGTTAGGCAATATTTTGTGATCTAACTATGAATATGTCAAGTGACAGGAAAATCCAAGTGTGAAGACTTGGTAAAGGAAAGTCCAAGTATGAACTTGACAAGGGAAGTCCAAGGGAAGGTCTTGGCGGCGTAAGACCAAGCATGTAGTCATGGCGGCGTAAAGTCCAAGCGGACCTTGGCAAAGGAAGACCAAAGGCAAGGTCTTGGCAGCATAATTCCAAGCATGTACTCTTGGCGACGTAAAGTCCAAGCGGTCCTTTGGCAAAAGAGAAACCCAAGATATGATGAAACCGAGGGAAGCTCTTGGAAGCAAGTGCAAGGATGAAGGAGTCGCAGACTCGGAGGAATCCTGGAGGTGCAAGGCTGAAGGAAGAGATAAAAGGTTGAGTCTAGATCTAGGGAGTTGATTTCAAGTATGATTTAATCATACTTGAAGTATCACTCGACTGGAGATTTTTCTCAGTCGACTAATCAGTCACTCAACTGAAGTTGAATGAATTTTGTGCCCATCAGTCGACTGCTAGGGTTTGACAGTCGAATGATCCACTATCAGTCGACTGCTATACCCTAGAAGTCGACTGTTAAAAGTGGACTTCAGCACATAAGGTTCTCTAGTCGAGTGGTCGCTTGGAGCACTCGACTGGTTACTCAATCAGTCAACTGATGGTATGATCAGTCAACTGATCAGGTTTTCATTGGGCAATGATGATCACATATCTGACTCATCAGAACCCGTTGGATGGCGACAACTACAGCATCAGTCGACTGATGGTGTAATCAGTCGACTGATCGAGGCTCAACGGGAAAATTAGCCCTCTCTCTATAAAAAGAGGGCATGGGGTGCTTGAGGAGGCTAGTGCTTATATTCTAAACTTACTCTCAAGCTCCCCACGTTTTCTTAAGCTTTTTAAGTGTTTTTAGTCCTCTTCTTCTCTAATCTTCATCTTCATCTTTTGTAAGAAGAGGAGTGTTGTGTAAAGAAAGCTTTCTTAGTGGAGATTCACTTGAGTTGATCCACCTTAAGGATCGCCGTGGAGTAGGAGCTTAATCTCCGAACCACGTAAAATCATTCTTGTTAGCACTTGTGTTTGTATCTCTTGTTCTCTTTAGTATTTGTCTTTGATTCCGCTAACTTTGTTTGCAGAATTCAAGAGAGGTTATTCACCCCCTCTAGCCTTCTAAAGATCCCTAACAAGTGGTATCAGAGCCTGGATCACGTCGGAAGATCTAACAATCAACCGGAGCACGATGACATTTCAAGAGGGATAAGCACAGTGAGGCCTCCATTCTTCGACGACAATGATTTCGACTATTGGAAAGGTAGGATGGAATACTACCTTATGAACGATATTGAAAATTGGTTTAGCATTGTAGATGGATTCGAGAAGTCAATCGACGAATATGGAGCACCAATACCAACAAAGGATTACACTAAGGAGATGGCAAAGAAAGCACAAGACAACGCAAAAGCAACGACCACACTTCAATGTGGTCTGTCCAAGGAGTAACTATCCAAGGTCGAACCCTTCAAATCCGTAAAAGAGCTTTGGGAGAAGCTCATCGAACTCAACAAAGGTTCAAAGGAGACAAGAAGAGCCAAAAGAGACCTATTGATGAATCAACTCCAAAGCTTCACCATGAAGACCAATGAGACCGTGAGTCAAATGCATGGTCGATTCAAGGAGATAGTCAACGGATTACATATAATAGGTGAGAAGGTCAAAAACCGGGACCTTGTAAGGTATGTGTTTCAAGCTTTCCCTAGAACAACTTTATGAGCATCAATGGTAGATGCCTATAAGGTTTCTAGGGACCTTTCTTTAGTTAAGTTAGATGATTTTTTTTGTGAATTTGAGTTACATGAGCAAGCTAACACTTCTTTGAAAGAAAAAGATATAGCTCTTGTTGTAGGGAAGAAGGACAAGAAGAAGAAGGAGAAAAAGGAAGTCTCTTCATCATCCGAGTTGGAAGAAGAGTCTTCAAGTAGTGATGAGGAGCTATCGGCTAGTGAGGTGGCTCACTGTGTGAAGAGATTTGGTGGGAGATCAAGGAAGCTCACCAAGAAGGATGTGAGGAGGATGTTCCAATCCTTAAAAGGTAAATCTTCTAGTAGTTCAATTTATACTCATAATATTACTTGCTATGGTTGCAACAAAAAGGGGCACATCAAGCCAAATTGCCTGGAGCTAAAGAAAAGGGAGGAAAAGGAAAAGAAGAAGAAGGACAAGAAGGAGAAGAAAAAAAAGGGAGCCATGGTAGCACAAACGTGGGATACACAAAGATTGGAAGATTCATCGGATGAGGAGGATTTTTGCCACGTCACACACAATTTTGCACTCATGGCCATGGAGGATGAAGGCGGAAGCTCAAGTGAGGAATCATCATCATCCTCAAGTGACGAATCGTCCTCTAGTGACGATGAGGTAAAAGACTCCCCTAGGATAGAATTACTTTATAAAACTATTGCATGTCTTCAAAATACTTTAAATAAATCAAAATATAGGATTAAGGACTTGAAAGTATAAATTAGGAAAATTAAGAATGTAGAACCTTTATGTAATGATGCGTGTTCACTTAAGGATGAAAATGATGAACTTAAAAAAGAAATAGGTGAACTAAGAGCATGTTTAATTAGAGAAATTTACAAATGGCTCAAAATACCTAGACATGATACTTAGGGGCCAAAGGGTTATTTACAACAAGCCAAAATAGTATATAGACTTAAGGAAAAGGAAGTAGCCTTTGCCTCTCTAATTAATAGAAAAGCAACACTTAGGAGCAAGGTTAGAAAGGCTTGGATTCCAAAGAAATTTTTAGTTGATGTTATCGGTCCTAAAATTTGGGTACATAAGGCTTGTGTTTTTCATGTTGTATAGGTAGGTGGATCGGGTATGTGGATTGTTGATAGTGGATGCTCAAGACATATGACCGGAGATGTGAGCAAATTTTCCACAATCAACTACATAAACAAGGGGACCGTGTCTTTTGGGAATAGTGGTAAACTCAAAATCCTAGGTAAAGGCACAATTGAGGTATCTCCAAATCTTATTATTCATAAAGTCCTTTTAGTCAACAATATGAAATTTAACTTTCTTAGTGTTAGCCAATTATGTGATGCCAACTTTAGTGTTGAATTTACTTCTACTAAATGCCTTATAAGACACAAGGAATTAAATGGTTGCATGTTAGTAGGATATAGAAAATCAAATAATTTTATCCTATGCTTCTAATATTTCCTCTGAGTGTTTCATGGCAAAAGAAGAAGAAAGTTGGCTATGACATAGGAGATTAGGGCATATCAACATGAAGAACATAACCAAGGTAGCTAAATTGGAGCTAGTGAAGGGATTGTCAAAAGTGAAGTACACCAAAGGCAAGATGTGTGATGCATGCCAAGAAGGAAAACAATCAAAGTCATCACACAAGGGTAAAAATTTAATTAGTACTTCTTTACCTTTAGAGCTTATTCATTTAGATTTATTTGATTGTCATAGTACTCCTTCTTTGAATGGTAGTAAATATTTCTTAGTTATAGTGGATAATTTTTCTAGATATAGTTGGGTGTATTTTATGAAACATAAGGACAATACCCTAGAAATAATCATAGGTTTTAGCAAAAGAGTAGAGAATGAAAGAAATCTCAAAATCAACCGGATCCGTAGTGATCATGGTAGAGAATTTAAGAATTCTAATTTCTCCAAATTTTACTTAGAACAAGGGTACAAGCATGAATTCTCTTATCCTATAATACCCCAACAAAATGGGGTGGTGGAAAGAAGAAATTGTGCCCTACAAGAAGCGGCTAGAACTATGCTTAATGTATACTCATTACCTAGCTACTTGTGGACAGAAGCGGTTAATATCGCTTGCTATATCCAAAATAGAGTCCAAATCCATAGGTTTTTAGGTAAAACTCTATTTGAATTATGGAATGACACAATTCCAACAATTCACTACTTTAAAGTCTTTGGATGCAAAGCTTATATCTTAAACACCAAGGACAATTTAAGAAAATTTGAGTCCAAAGCAGATGAGAGAATCCTAGTTGGATACTCATCCACTAGTAGAGGCTATAGAGTCTACAACAAGAGAACACAAATAGTTGAGAAATCTTCAAATGTTCAATTTGATGAAAACTCTACTACTTACCCTAGGAAATCCTCCATTGATAATGATATCAATGCTAAAAATCAAGACATTACCCATAAGCTTCAAACCTTGACCTTAGGGGGTAATGATCAAGGGGGAGGTTTAGTGAGTAATAATTAAGGGGGAGTAAGAGGAGATTCCGATGATGAGAAGAGGATTGAGGATAGTCATGATCAAAATCAACTTGATACACCTCCTAGAACAATAAGAGTTCATCAAAATCATCATCTAGACCAAGTTGTAGGAGAATTATCTCAAGGTGTTAGAACTAGGTCTTTTCATAGAGCTCCCTCTAGTCAAATAGCTCTCATCTCCCAAATTGAGCCCAAATCAATCAATGATGCATTACTTGATCCGGATTGGATTTTAGCAATGCAAGATGAATTGACTCAATTTGAGAGGAGTCAAGTTTGGGAGCTAGTCCATAGACCCAATGATAGCACCATTATTACTACAAGATGGGTCTTTAGAAACAAGTTGAATGATCAAGGAAATATAACAAGAAATAAGGCTAGGCTAGTTGCAAGGGGTTTCAATCAAGTTGAAGGACTTGACTATGATGAAACTATGCCTCGGTTGCTAGGTTAGAATCAATTAGAATCCTATTAGGATATGCCTCTTACATGGGTTTTAAACTCCATCAAATGGATGTAAAATCGACATTCCTAAACAGGTTCATTAAGGAAGAGGTATATGTAGAACAAGCTCCCGGGTTTGAGAATATATACTATACAAAGCATGTATACAAGCTTAGAAAAGCTTTATACGGGTTAAAACAAGCTCCTCGAGCTTGATATGATAGATTATCATCTTTCTTAGTTTCTAAGGGTTTTAGAAGAGGTCAATAGATCAAACTCTCTTCATAAAGTCAAAATCAAAGGATATCTTTGTAGCCTAAGTATATATAGATGACATCATTTTTGGGTCAACAAATGATGAGCTCCTTCAAGATTTCATCAAAAATATGGAGAATGACTTTGAAATGAGTCTAGTTGGAGAATTAAAATTCTTCTTAGGATTACAAGTCAAACAAACTAATAAAGGAACTTATGTATACCAAACCAAATATGTCAAAGAAATGATCAAGAAATTTATTTTGGAAAATGCTAAGGTAGTTTCAACTCCTATGGAAACCAACACAAAAATAGATAATGATCAAGAAGGTAAAATAATTGACCCAAAACTTTATAGAAGCATGATTGGTAGCCTTCTATACCTAACTGCTAGTAGACTCGATATCTTATTTGTGGTAGGTATGTGTGCAAGATACCAATCTTGTGCCAAAGAGTCTCATTTAGTAGCTGTTAAGAGAATTTTAAGATATATCAAAGGCACACTAAATGTAGGACTTTGGAACCCTAGGATAAAATCTTTTGATTTGGTTGGGTACACTAATTCCGACTATGCGACTTGCAAGTTGGATAGGAAGAGTACTAGTGGTGGATGCCAATTTCTTGGATCCTCTCTAGTTAGTTGGAATAGTAGAAAGCAACTTTGTGTTGCTTTGTCCACCACCGAAGCCGAATATGTGGCTATGGTGGTTGTGTGGCTCAATTACTTTGGATGAGACACACTCTAGAGGACTATGAGCTACACTACTCCAATGTCAAGGTTTATTGTGATAATGTGAGTATCATAAATTTGACAAAAAATTTGGTACATCACTCTAGGACAAAGCACATTGAAGTGAAGCATCACTTCATTAGAGATCATGTGGTCAAGGGGGACATTGAACTCAATTACATAGAATCCAAGTCCAACCTAGCCGACATTTTCACCAAGGCTCTTCCCGAAGTGGATTTTTCATCACTTAGGAGAGAACTTGGAATGTGCTTAGTAGAGTAGAGGTTTAATATTACATGATTCTATAGAAAATCTAGGACTATACCTCTAAGCATCTCACAAAATACCTAAGCAACCATGATTTTTGTATTGAGCCACTTAGACAATATGTGAGATGTTAGGAAGATGCACTTGGTTCATCATGCTTGTTATGATGCATTACTATGAACCAAGGTGTCATCTAGAGACATTGATCCTTAATTGGACTAATCATTGGGAAGGCTTATGTACAATTGATGTGCATATAGTTCTAAGAACATGATTGGACATGTCAAACAAAATATATTTTAAACTATGTTTATTATATTTTGAAAAACAATTTTCAATTGATAAGCAAAGGTGATACAATGTCTTCAAAAACCTTAAAGCTTTTGCTAGTTCTCAAAATTGTATCATTTTCGAAATCTGGAAAACATACATTTGTCAAATTATTTTTCCTTGATAGAAAATGATTTAAGAAATGTGTACACAAAATTTCGTGATTTTTCGATGTTTCTTGAATTTTTGGCGCATTTCTGAAGTTGGGATGAAAACCTTGACCGTCAAGATTCGTGTGCCGATCGCCACGCTGATATTTCTGCAAATCAGCCTTACTTCTTTGTCTTAAGTGTAATCTTAAGTATCCTAACCCTATGGTATGATAATACTAGTAATTAAGAGGGTGTAGGATTGGTTGATGCATTGTTTTAGGGGGAGTTTCATGACTTAATCTTTTTATCCCTAAAATCTATATTGTTGGTGCAAAGTTAGGAAATATTTTCATACTTCTTGTTTCATTCTTTTCTCAACATTATCTTTACACATCATAAACCATATCTTGGATTAAGGGGGAGCCCCATATTTATCTTATACTTTAGTTCAAGACATAACCAATTTAATTCTTTCATGATCTTATCTTGTATGAATCCTTCTCTTTTTGATGTATGTCAAAGGAGGAGAAGGAAAATTTAAGTTAGAACTCATATTGAAAATATGATGTTTTTCATTATGTGTATATGTTAAGACCTAACTTAAATGATTGTCAAACATAAAAAAGTGAGAGATTGTTGGTGCAACAATACCCCAAGCATTTATGTCTTTTGATGTTTGGATAATCATTTATAGTTAGGCAATGTTTTGTGATCAAACTATGAATATGTCAAGTGACAAAAAAATCCAAGTGTGAAGACTTGGTAAAGGAAAGTTCAAGTATGAACTTGGCAAGGGAAGTCCAAGGGAAGGTCTTGGTGGCATAAGAACAAGCATGTAGTCTTGGCGGCGTAAAGTCCAAGCGGACCTTGGCAAAGGAAGACCAAAGGTAAGGTCTTGGTAGCGTAAGTCCAAGCATGTAGTCTAGCGGCGTAAAGTCCAAGCGGTCCTTTGGCATAAGAGAAACCCAAGACATGATGAAATCGAGGGAAGCTCTTGGAAGCAAGCGCAAGGATGAAGGAGTCACGGACTCGGAGAGATCTTGGAGGCGCAAGGCTGAAGGAAGAGCTAGAAGGTTGAGTCTAGGTCTAAGGAGTTGATTTCAAGTATGATTTAATCCAAATCAGAAATTTGGATTCCTTTGTGCCAGTCGACTGCCATACTGATAGCAGTCGACTGGTGGCCTGTAAATCAGAATATCGAAGGCCGAATTCAGTTTGTAAACCTCCTACAAGTGGTAGAAATATACTTGATGCCACCAACAAGTGGTAGAAATATACTTGATGCCATCAACAAATGGTACCCAATTTTTAAATCAACTTGACATATTTTTCCTCCATTATACTTGATACCATGAGCTTATAACTTAGTGTTAATCTTTTTGATGGTGTCAAAGGGGGAGAAATAATTATGTTTAAGTTAATCACTTTAGGGGGAGAAATATTTTTTAGGGGGGGAAATATATGATAGGGGGAGAAAATTTGCATAGAGAGTTTCATGGATTAAGGGGGAGTTGCATGTTGCTATATCATGTTTATCTTTACATGCTTTCTTACCTTAGAATTTATATCAAATGTTTTTACCTAACTTAAACGGATTGCCACACATCAAAAAGGGGGAGATTGTTAGGGCAATCTCTTGCCGTGATATGGTTTTGATGGTGTGGCAAAGGGTTTAAGTTAGTTTGATATGTTGATGTGATATGTGCAGGACTTAGTAATTCGCACATGGAGCCGTGGCGAGTTTCACATCTCATGACTCGTGCCTTGAGTCGGTGAAGGATAGCTTTGCGGATGCCGTGCGCTTGGAGCATCCGAGGGACCGCCGGACGAGAAGCTTGGAGTGAAGCCGGAGGAAGTAGACTTCGAGGCAAGAGACGCGAAGGAGCATTGCAGAGCCGTGCGCCTGATGCTGCCGAGGGGCGTGGCCGAGAACGAAGAGAACTTCGAAGGCGAGGGACTCCGAGAAATGAGAGTGAGCGATTGTAACCCGGGAAGGTAGCTCTTAGGTGAAACTTGGCGTTTGGCGAAGTGTCGGATGGGTTTCCGACACGATCATTGCCATGTCATGGCGATCGCTGAGTCAAGTGAGTTCGGTATATGGGATGGATTGTGGCGTGATCACGCCATCGTGGGCGATCATTGCCAAGACCATCGATCATTCTGCTGAAAAGCGTGATCGTAGTAGATAAGGGTTGACGCGAGAACCGTAGCCGGCAGGCGATCGACTACTGGTCGTGATCGTGATGAGGTCCATCGATCGCCAAGAGTTCCGTTGGACTACAGCGGTCGGGATCCGGCGTGTTCGGAGGCCGTTGTAGTGGCGATCGCCAAGGGCGGCGATCGGTGATGGCGGCAAGCGGGAAGAAGTTAGCCCTCTCTATAAAAGAGAGGTGTGAGCCTGAGAGGCTAATGCTCATACTCCAAATGATCTTCCTAGTGCCCCACAAGCTCTAAACTCTTCTTACTTGTCTTTACTTCAATCCTATTGTAAGAAGAGTGATCTTGGTTGTAAAGGTTACCTCCACCTAGCTTTGTGCAAAGGAGAGACCGATAGTGATTGGTTTTGGCGGAGTGATTCACCGTGGACGAATCGGACCATGGATTAGCGGCGTAGCCGTGAACCACGTTATATCTCGGTGTTTGTATTGCTTGTTTATATTTTGCTTGTCTTTACTTATAGTTGTATATTCCGCTTGCGCTAACGTCTTGTAGAGCAATTTCTGACGTCCCAACGTGCGAGGGCTATTCACCCCCCTCTAGCCGGCCATATCGATCCCCTACAAGTGGTATCAGAGCCGAGGTTGCTTGTCACCGGACTAACCGCCGCAACAAGCCCTACATCAAAAATGGCCGGCTCCAACATCCATCCTCCGAAGTTTGAAGGAGAATTCGCTTGGTGGAAGAAGCGAATGGAGGTATTTTTCGAAACGGATTTTGATATAATGATTACAATGGAATCCGGTTTCGTTTTGCCTAGGGATGAAGAAGGGAAGCCAATAGAGAAATCTAGGTGGACCAAGAGGCAAAGAGAGGAGCACCTTGCAAACTCCAAAGCCAAGCACCATCTCTACAATGTGCTCCCTCAACAAGAAATCAACCGAATAGGAGAATGCCTAAGCGCCAAGGAGATGTGGGAGAAGCTAATTGAGCTTCATGAAGGCACATCCGAGGCAAAGCTAGCAAGGAGAGATCTCCTCCGCTCCCAACTATCCAACATCAAATTAGAAAAGGGAGAAAAGGTAATTTCTTTGCATTCTAGATTCAAAGAAATTTTAAATGGACTAACAAGTGTAGGTGAGAAGCTATCAAACTGGGATATGGTAATGAAGGCCATAGATGCCTTTCCCCGGTCCTCAAAATGGAGCTCCATGGTGGACTCATTTTATATCTCCAAGAACCTAGAAGTGAGCACCTTGGAGGAATTCTTTTCAACCATGGAGCTTCACGAAACTAGGCTTGAGGGAATACAAGAGGAGCCTAGAATTCAACCCTCAAGAGGAGTAGCATTATTGGCAAGTAAGGGGAAGAAGAAGATGGAAATCCCCTCCTCCTCCGATGACGAAGCGTCTTCCTCCTCCTCCATGGATAGCACCGAAGAAGCCTATATGGTAAGGAGGGTAAGATGTGCATTTAAGAATTTTAGATTTGATAAATCTAATGATAGGATGAGAAGACCAAGGGGGAAGGTCATATGCTACAATTGCCAAGGAGAAGGGCACATAAGGGACAATTGTCCTCTCCTAAACAAGAGCAAGGAAGAAAGGAAAAAGAAAGAAGAAAAGAAGAAGAAGAAGGGGAGCAAGAAAAAGAAGGAAGAGGAGAAGAAGACAAAGGAGAAGGGAAAGGCTAAGGCTCTCAAGGCAAGGACTTGGGATGACCCATCCTCATCCTCCTCATCATCATCGGATGAGGAGAATGCCTTTGTCACCAATTTGGCCTTGATGGCCTTTGATGACTTGGATTACTCTTCATCCGAAAATGAAGGTTCAAGCTCAAGAGGAGAGATCTCAAATGAAGGGGGAGCTTCTACATCATCCTCATCATCCGAAGAAGAAGAGGACATGGAAACTATGGTAACGAAAGCTTCTCCTAAGAAAATAGTTTCCATAATTTCTAGTTTAACTAAGGACTTATTTGGCATGAAAAAGAAAAATAAATGCATGCTTGAACAAATTAAGGAATTAGAACAAAAATTAGAAAAGGCATGCTTAAATGATAATATTTCTTCTAGCTTAAATGATGATGCATGCTCACATGATTATATGCCTTTGGATGTTAATGATGCATGCATAGAGGAAAATAGGGCATTAAGGGAAAAGGTAGATTATTTAACCAAAGCCCTAGAGAAATTCACTATTGGCTCCAACACATTGAACATGATCTTAGGGAGCCAAAGAGCTAGTTTCAATAAGAAAGGTCTAGGCTACAAGGAAAAGAAAAATGAGAAGGCCTATAAATGCCTAATAGCTAGGGGACAAGATAAAAAGAAAGTAATTGCTAAGAAATGGATCCCCAAGGAATATTTAGTGAACCCAATAGGAAAGAATCTATTTTGGGTTCCAAAATCCATCCTTAAGGGTTAGAATAACCCTAGGGTAGTCAACCATATGAACTTGACCTATATCATAATTTGGTTGACTTATGATGACGGGACAACATTTTTTAGATAGTGTTGGGTGATGATAACATACCCATAAATAGGTAATAATGCTTAAATCATAATGATTGATGTAATTGCTATGTATGTCTTAAATCATGATTTATGATTTTGAAATTTGGCACGTTATCACTAGAAATAGGTTTAAATCATGCTTTAGGTGATAATTTGTTTATTATCATCATATAATACCTAATGCATGACTATTATTTGATGGATACATGAGTTTCATGATCATAATGTAGAATTGATTGGTATATGTCATTATGATCATGTAGAATGTTAGGTTGATACTTAACCATGATAGAATTGCATGAATATATGGGTTAAGTATATACAAATACCCCCTAGGATACATCTCACACACACTATAGGCTAACTTGATTGCAAACTTAGCATGGGTGAGATATTAGAATGATACAAATGTCCACTAATGCCTATGGCATTTAGATGGTCATTTAAAGTATCAAAATAGCAATAATAGACCAATCATGGGGAAGGCTTATGTTTAATTCATAGACATATTGCCCAAAGATCATGGTTGGATATTTCATATGTTTTCAAAACAATTTCTTACCTTAAAATACATGTATTCATGTTTTGAAACAATTGGATGCAAAACTAGGTAGCTAACTTGATACTAGAATGATCAAAAACCTAGTGGTTTTTAGAAGTTTTGGATTTTTGGCAAAAACAAGAAAATATAATGAGTTTTCATGAAAAACTATTTTTCATTGATAGATATACTTAATAGAAATATGTTCCCTAAATTTCATGATTTTTCAAATTTTCTGGAATTTATAATACATTTCTGAAATTCGTCCAGAAAATCAGAAATTTGGATTCCTTTGTACGATCATTGCCATACCGATAGAATGATCGGGTGGCTATAAATCAGAATATCGAAGGCCGAATTCAGTTTGTAAACCTCCTACAAGTGGTAGAAATATACTTGATGCCACCAACAAGTGGTAGAAATATACTTGATGTCATCAACAAATGGTACCCAATTTTTAAATCAACTTGACATATTTTTCCTCCATTATACTTGATACCATGAGCTTATAACTTAGTGTTAATCTTTTTGATGGTGTCAAAGGGGGAGAAATAATTATGTTTAAGTTAATCACTTTAGGGGGAGAAATATTTTTTAGGGGGAGAAATATATGATAGGGGGAGAAAATTTGCATAGAGAGTTTCATGGATTAAGGGGGAGTTGCATGTTGCTATATCATGTTTATCTTTACATGCTTTCTTACCTTAGAATTTATATCAAATGTTTTTACCTAACTTAAACGGATTGCCACACATCAAAAAGGGGGAGATTGTTAGGGCAATCTCTTGCCGTGATATGGTTTTGATGGTGTGGCAAAGGGTTTAAGTTAGTTTGATATGTTGATGTGATATGTGCGTTGAAGTCGTGCAGGACTTAGTAATTCGCACATGGAGCCGTGACGAGTTTCACATCTCATGACTCGTGCCTTGAGTCGGTGAAGGATAGCTTTGCGGAAGCCGTGCGCTTGGAGCATCCGAGGGACCGCCGGACGAGAAGCTTGGAGTGAAGCCGGGGGAAGTAGACTTCGAGGCAAGAGACGCGAAGGAGCATTGCAGAGCCGTGCGCCTGATGCTGCCGAGGGACGTGGCCGAGAACGAAGAGAACTTCGAAGGCGAGGGACTCCGAGAAATGAGAGTGAGCGATTGTAACCCGGGGTAGGGTAGCTCTTAGGTGAAACTTGGCCATTTGGCCAAGTGTCGGATGGGTTTTCGACCCGATCGCGCCATGTCATGGCGGCCGATCGCTTCAGTCGAGTGAGTTCGACCGGTATACGTCGATCGGATTGTGGCCAGCGATCGCCATACGTGGGCGATCGCCAAGACCATCGATCGGCCGCGGCCGGCGATCGGTAGTAGATAAGGGTTCGACCACAGAGATCGCCGTAGCCGATAGGCGATCGACTAGTCGTGATCGGCCCGATGAGGTCCATCGATCATTGCCAAGAGTTCCGCTTGACTACAGGTCGAGATCCGACGTGTTCGGAGGCCGTTGTAGTAATGATGCCATTGCCAAGGGCGGCATCACGATGGCGGCAAACGGGAAGAAGTTAGCCCTCTCTATAAAAAGAGAGGGTGTGAGCCTTTGAGAGGCTAATGCTCATACTCCAAACAATCTTCCTAGTGCCCCACAAGCTCTAAACTCTTCTTACTTGTCTTTACTTCAATCCTATTGTAAGAAGAGTGATCTTGGTTGTAAAGGTTACCTCCACCTAGCTTTGTGCAAAGGAGAGACCGATAGTGATTGGTTTTGGCGGAGTGATTCACCGTGGACGAATCGGACCGTGGATTAGCGGCGTAGCCGTGAACCACGTTATATCTCGGTGTTTGTATTGCTTGTTTATATTTTGCTTGTCTTTACTTATAGTTGTATATTCCGCTTGCGCTAACGTCTTGTAGACGAGCAATTTACGACGTCCAACGTACAAGGGCTATTCACCCCCCTCTAGCCGGCCATATCGATCCCCTACAGTATGATCCGAATGGACTTAAGCATCACAACTGGTGAAAAAGTTTCATCATAGTCAATACCATGAATCTGTTTGAAACCTTTAGCTACCAATCGCCCTTTATAGGTATGCATAAGACCATCCATGTCAGTCTTTCTCGTAAAGACCCACTTACACTGAATGGGTTTGACCCCTTCAGGTGGATCAACCAAAGTGTATACTTGGTTAGTGTACATGAATTCCATTTCGGATCTCATGGCCTCTAGCCATTTCTCAGAATCTGAGCTCATCACAGCTTCCTATAGGCTCGTTCAACTCAACAAGCATAATGTCATCATTGCCAGACAAGAGAAATGAATATCTCTTAGACTGACGACGTATCCTATCAGACCTGCGAGGAGGTTGGTCTACTTGAACAGGTTGTGTTAGTGTCAGCCCTTAGTGTCAACCATGAGATGATTGATTAGGGATCATATGTATCATATTTCATTAATAAAAGGAAAAGATTGATTATTATATTTACTTTATGCATGTGTCAGCCAAATAAATATAATAATACCCTTGAATAGTAGGTTCTAATCTATAATATATCAATTGGTAGAATTAATTATGAGAAGCTGTAGAGAACACTATACTTAAACATTCCTAGTCAAGTATTATATTAATAGACAAAGGGATATATTGATACATTGAGACTAGCATGTAGGTCAATGGATGACTTGATCTCATAAGTCATGGATATGTGATATCACATTGACACATGGGTATATATATTGGAGAATATATATATATTGAATTGACCTGCCATGAGAAAGTGTCATGGATCATTATATGAGTGTCATATACTTTCTCATGTGACTATTGGTATGAAAAGTCCTTAGACCTGAAGTCACTACGGTTCCCTACATAAGGAGTTATGTACTTTGGTATCGTCTAACGTCACCCATAACAGGGTGCACTATAACGACGATTGCTGGGTATGTAACGAATTATGCGAAGGAATATGAGTGATGTAGATGATATTTATCCCTCCCATATGATGGGAGTGATATCTTTGGCCTCTTGATAGAGTATGACCACGAAATGCATGACCATGCTCAAATGAGTCAATATGAGATATTGAGCTCATTTGTTTGAGTGAGTCTACTTGGGGATCAAGAAACATAAAGATCGATAAGGGGATGACACAGTCTATGCCTCATTGATCGATCTAAGATATCAAGGATATAAGGACACCGTCATACATGATAATAGTCACGAAAGGTTGTCGGATCTTGACTTTCTTATAGCTTGGGTAGCAATGATGTATTGTTAGATGCCGCTCATTGTTTATGTATCTAAAATGGTTTTAAATACATTACCAATGCTATGAGAGCCTATAGGGTCACACACAAAGAACATATTTTGGAGATGTGTCCATCTTAGTTTGACTAAATGAATCATTAGTTAATTGAATGGACTAGAATGAGTTAGACTCATTGCTTGGCCAAACTTGAGTTGGACTCAAATTGGTTTAACTTGAATTAGACTCAATTGAAATCAATTGAAGAAGGTTAGCATGATTAATGATGATTAATCATGCATGCAAATAGGAGTTATTGCATGCAAATGAGATTTGAGAAATCTCCTTAACATTGCACGATTAATCTTGCATTAAAGGGAATTCCAAAAGGCTCCTTAACGTTGTGGGATTTCAAAAGCCTTCCAATGTTGCATGCAAATGGGGTTAATGCATGCAAATGTAATTTATTGCATGCAAATGGGTTAATGCATGTAAATGTGGATTAATGCATGATAAAGGGGATTTGAGAAATCTCCTTAATGTGGAGATGTGATCTCATTCTTATCCTTGCATCCCATTTTGTGCCTTGCATCCCTATTTTCACTTCTTCCTCTTTTGTGGAGAGCCTTGGTTTTGGTTGCTAGCACAACCAAAGGTGTTATCTCCTTCTCCAAGATATGGTTCGTGTGGATACCTTAGAGATACGGTTGTCCTTACCGTATTGAGATTCGATTGCATTTGGATTAGCGGGATTGCGAAGGGCTCACATTAAAGGTATATTTCTTCTTCTAGATAAGATCTAAATTAAGATAATGGAATCGATTTATATGTTTTGCATGGATCTCTAGAGGGATCCGGTTTATATTTTTGTTTCTGCTGTGGTTGTGCGAAGTATTTCGCCCACGATGTTTTGAATGTCACGATCCAAATTTCCCTACAGGTTGTTGCTCCACAACTTCTTGTGCAACAATCTCATCATCCACAATATTGTGTGGTGCCTATTCAATTTCCATCTCAGTGCTATCTATATCTTGAATTTTTTCAAGATGTATTTTACTCCCACTAGTTCTTCTAGAAATGAACTCTCTTTCTAGAAATACGCCATTTCTAGCGACAAACACTTTGCCTTGTATGGGATTGTAGAAGTCATATCCTTTCATTTCCTTAGGATACACTACAAAGTAGCACTTGTCTGATTTGAGGCCTAGTTTGTCGGAGACTTGACGTCGAACATAAGCCTCACAACCCCAAATCTTCATAAAAGACATCTTGAGACTCTTCCCAGTCCATATCGCATATGGTGTCTTTATGACTGCTTTAGATGGTATACGGTTAAGTGTGAAAGCAGTCGTCTTTAAAGCATGTCCCCAGAAGAAAGAAGGAAGATTTGTGTGACTCATCATGGATTGTATCATATCTAATAATGTACGATTTCTCCTTTCTGATACACCATTCCACTGTTGTGTTCCAGGTGGAGTGAGTTGCGATTTAATCCCAAACTCAACGAGATAGTCACGAAAATCTTGGCTAAGTTATTCCCCATCTCGATCTGATCGAAGCATTTTAATACTCTTACCAAGTTGGTTTTGTACTTTATTCTTGAATTCTTTGAACTTTTCAAAGGATTTAGATTTGTGTCTCATAAGATACACATATCCATATCTACTGAAATCATCAGTAAAAGTAATGAAGTACTTATAGCCTCCTCTAGCTGCTACATTGAAAGGCCCACATACATCAGTATGTATGAGTTCTAACAAATCAGTAACTCGTTCGCTATATCCACTAAAAGGGCGCTTGGTCATCTTGCTCAGTAGACAAGATTCACACACCTTATATGATTCAAAATCAAATGAGTCCAAAAGTCCATCCTTGTGGAGTTGAGATATGTGACTCTCATTTACGTGACCCAGGCGACAATGCCAGAGATATGTTTGGTCCAGATCATTAGATTTGAATTGTTTGGTATTTATGTTATAGACTGGGGTTTCAAGATCTAGAAGATAGAGACTATTCACAAGGTGTGCACTACAAAAAAAACATATCATTTAAATAAACGGAACAACACTTGTCTTTTATTACAAATGAGAAACCTTTCTTGTCTAAATATGAAACAGAGATAATGTTCTTAGTCAAGGCAGACACATAACAACAATCTTCTAGTTCTAAGATAAGCCCAGTGGGTAAAGATAAGGAATATGTCCCTACAGCGATGGCGACAACTTTTGCTCCATTGCCTACCTGTAGGTCAACTTCGCCTTTCGTCAATGATCTAGTCTTTCGAAGGCCCTACACATTGGTACAAATGTGAGAAGCGCAGTCGGTATCTAATACCCAAGAAGATGAGATAGATAAATTGACTTCTATAACATATATACCTGAGGTAGAAGTCTCACTTCTCTTCCTTTTCACCTCTTCCAGGTATAGCTTGCAGTTTCTCTTCCAATGCTCGGTCTCACCGCAGTGGAAGCATTCCCCTTCCTTAGACACCCCTCCTTTAGGTTTCAATGCATTTGCCTTGCCTTTGCCTTTGACTTTGGCTTGGGTCTTACCCTTACCTTTGTAGGGTCGATGGTGGCCGGCTAGAGGGGTGTGAATAGCCTTTAACGTAGACGGTGGAAGTCGTTCATTCGTTGTTCGTCTACAAACACTATTAGCGCAAGCAGAATATACTAATACAAACAATTAAATACAAAGCAAAGGAAAGAGCAATTCGCTAACAAGAGAATATAACGTGGTTCACGGCCTCGCCGCTAATCCACGACCCGATTCGTCCAAGGTGAATCACTCCTTTGCCAAATCCACTAGATCTCTCCTTTGCACCAAGCTAGGTGGAGGTAACCTCTTTACAATTTCTCTTCTTACAATAGAATGGAATAATAGCAAGTAAGAAGAGTGGGAATCCTTTAGAGCACTTTGGGAGATGTTATGAGTTGAAACATTAGGCTCCCAAATGCCCTCACCCCTTCTTTTTATAGAAGAAGAGGGTTTCTTCCCGTTGACACAGGACCAGTCGACTGATGCCCCAATCAGTCGACTGATCCCGTAGCCATTGCCCAATAACGGCTTCTTCCATGTTGGATTTCATCCAACGGCTCCCACATCAGTCGACTGATCTTACAATCAGTCGACTGATGTGCCGGAAGTGAATACTCCATTCTATGCCTGAAACCCTTGCGACTAGTCGACTGATGCCTTCATCAGTCGACTGGTGGTCTCGCAATCGAATGTCAATCCATGGCAGTCAACTGTTGGCACATGAACCGGACTCGAACACTAGTCGAGTCACAGTCGACTTAGAGTAGTCAACTACCATTACATGGCAGTCGACTGATGTCAGGAAATCCCATCCGACACTTAGCCAATTGGCCAAGTTCCACCTAAGCGCACTACCCCTTCCCGGGTTACATTCTCTCACTCTCATCCCTTGGAGTCCCTCGCCTTTGAAGTTGTCTTCGTCCGGCCACGTCCCTCGGATGCGCCAAGCGCACGGCTTTGCAGTGTCATCCTTCGCATCTCGCCCTGAAGTCTACTTCCTCTGGCTTCACTCCAATCTTCTCGTCCGGTGGTCCCTCAGATGCTCCAAGCGCACGGCTTCCGCAAAGCTATCCTTCACCGACTCAAGGACCGAGTCATGAGAGGTGAAACTCGCCAATGCTCCATATGCGAATTACTAAGTCCTGCAAGACTCCAACGCACATATCAAATCCAATCATCCTAACTTAAACCCTTTGCCACACACATCAAAACCATATCACGGGTTGATTTCCCTAACAATCTCCCCATTTTTGATGTGTGACAATCTGTTTAAGTTAGGTAAACATTTGATAAAAATATTAAGGTAAGAAAGCATGTAAATAAACATGATTATCAACTCTCCCCCTTAATACATGAAACTCTCCCTAAATGTAATTCTCCCCTTACTTAAACATGCATATTTCTCCCCCTTTGACACCATCAAAAATATTAAACAAAGTTTGTGCAAGCATGACATCAACTCTAGGGAACACAAATTACCAAAACATGCCTTAAAATCTTATAAAAGAAGGTTACTGGGCATGTTATTAGTCGATCAGTCGACTGGTTCAGACTACTAGTCGACTGGCACTCTAATTTCAGAATTTCTGATTTTTAGGGTGAATTTCAGAAATGCATTAAAAATTCTACAAAATTCAAAAAATCATGAAATTTGGGGAACACATTTATTTTAAGGTCCTTTATCAGTGAAAAATAGTTTTTCATGAAAAATACTTGTATTTCCAAGATTTTGCCAAAAATCCAAAAGTTTAGAAATCAACTAAGTTTTTGATCAAGTTTGTATCAATTTTAACACCTAGTTTTGCTTTAGATTGTTTCAAAACATAAACACACAGATTTTAAAGTAAGAAATTGTTTTGAAAACATATGAAATATCCAACCATGATCTTTGGGCAATATGTCTATGAATTAAATATAAGTCTTCCCCATGATTGGTCTATTATTGCTATTTTGATACTTTAAATGACCATCTAAATGTCATAGGCATTAGTGGGCCATTTGTATCATTCTATCATCTCACTCATGCTACGTTTTCAATCAAGGTAGCCTATGGTGAGTGTGAGATGTATCCTAAAGGTATTTGTGTATACTTAACCTTCAATTTTATGCAATTCTACCCAAGGTTAAGTATCATCCTACCATCCCACATGATCATAAAGACATATATGTATTAATTTCACATTATGATCATGAAACAATTGTACTCATCAATTTGTGATCATGCATTAGGTATGAATTATGATAATGAGTAAAGTATCACCCAAGGCATGATTTAAAACCTTATTGCCCATGACTATGTGCCAAATATCAAGATCATAAATCATGATTGCAAGCATGTGTAACAATTACATTAACTATCATGATTTAAGCATTATTATCAATTTATGGGCACATTATCATCACCCAACACTATGCTAAAAATGTATAGGTCATGAGTATCAAATAACACTAAGTGTTGAGCATGATCTAAACTATTTATGGGTGCATTATCATCACCCAACACTATGCTAAAAATTTTGTCCCGCCAACCTAAGTCAACCAAAAATATGATATAGGTAAAATCCTTATGGTTGACTATCCTAAGGTTTTCCTAACCCTTAAGGATGGATTTAGGAACCCAAAACAAGTTCTTCCCTATTGGGTTCACTAAAAATTCCTTATGGATCCATTTTCTAGCTATTATTTTCTTTTTATCTTGACCCCTAGCAATTAAATATTTATAGGCCTTTTCATTTTTATTTTCCTTATATCCTAGGCCTTTCTTATTGAAACTTGCTCTTTGGCTCCCTATGATCATGTTAAGGGTGTTGGAGCCAATTGTGAATTTTTCTAGGGCCTTAGTCAAATGGTCTACCTTTTCCCTTAGGACACTATTTTCTTCAATGCATGCATCAATAACATCAAATGACATATAGTTATTGTTGGTGCAGTAGGCACCTAAGTCGAACCTGAGTTTTGATTATAGCAAACGATACAAAGTTAAGCTCATGTCGTTATCTCACGAGCTGAATCGAGTGTGTAGAAGATTGCTATAGCTGGAGCTGAAGGCTAGCGACACCCGGAGGAAGCCGTGGTGGTCGGGCGACACTCGAGTGACTTCAGAGGGAGCCGAAGGAATCGAGTGAAAGGCCGGAAGCAAAAGCAACAAGTAAGTATCGAGGTAAGCTCGTGTGTGCGAGCATAAGTGAGGTCGTATCCTCGTTACGGGGATGATCTTAAGCGTAGATCCGACCAAAGACATCCTATAGATGGTCTAGGTCGAGATCAGACGGTCGACGATCGTCGAAATTATGTTTTTGTTGAGCTAACTTTGACTTTCAGCAAGCATCAGTCGACTGCTAGCTTGGAGGACTCGACTGCCGTCAATCAATCGACTGTCGAAGGTCAGCACTCGACTGATGCTGCTATCAGTCGACTGATGATGGCCATCAGTCGACTGATGGTCAATGATCAGATTCGAGGAGTCAAGGCTTATCACCCCATTTCAAGGAGTTTTTGTGTCCATTTGTGATTGGTTGAAGACCCATTCGATGAGGGGCTCAAAGGCTATAAAAGGAGGGCTTGTCTTAGGGTTTTTCATCAATTAAAAAGCTTCCAAGTGCTTCCGATACGCTCCGACTCTCCGACATCCCTACGACGAAGCGCTGCCGAGACGACGACTAGAGCTTCAACCTCCAACCTTTGAAGTTGTCGGTAACGAAAAGTTTGAATTATAATTCAGTTTATAAGTTGTTCTTCTTTTCAAGCTTTAAATCATATCAAGGAGAGGGGAAGTGTCCCTCTACCTTGAGCTTTTTCCATTTTGTGTATCCGTCTAACTCCTACCTCCAACGAGGAGATTTTTAGTAGATTGCCCTCCGTATGTGGTCAAGGACCACTAGGGCCTTGGAGTAGTAGCCTTCGGCTACGAACCAAGTAAAACCTTTGTGTCTATTTTCTTCTATTTTTTGTTTATTTTTCCGCTGCGTATATTTGTCTTGAAACGAATTCGAAAGAAAAATTTCTATCGCTATTCACCCCCCCCTCTAGCGATCCGATCGATCCAACAATTGGTATCAGAGCCGGGGGTTGCTAAGATTTGGTGAAACCACCAATCTAGCCATTTTTACAGATTTTTTTTCTTTTAATTCTGTTTTTTTTTATTTTATTCCGCTTTGTTAAGTTTTTCTCCCGCACTACTAATCCAAGACGTGAGTCTTGGTATGTGTTTTTGTGTTTTTGTCGTTGATAGTTTCTTCGTCTTCGTCTCTTTGTGTCTTTTGTTCTAATGGCCCATATCGAGGGTTTTAGCACCGTCCGACCTCCGTTTTACAATGGAGATGACTTCCGTTATTGGAAGGGTCGGATGGAATGCTTTCTCAAAACCCAAATCGATATGTGGATCATAATCCAAACGGGTTTCACACTTCCGACTAATGAAGTGGGTGACTCCTTGGATTATGATCAATGGACCATTGCGACAAAATGACAAGTCGAAGCCGACGCCAAGGCAACACAAATCCTCCAATGCGGCCTATCCAAGGAGGAGCTAAATCGCATCGGCCCCTTCATAAGCGTAAAAGATCTTTGGACGAAACTAGTGGAGCTACACGAAGGGACCGATGAAGCCAAGGTATGTAAGCGTGATCTTCTTTTCAATAAACTATATAACCTAAAAATGCAGGAACACGAGTCCGCGACGCAACTCCACGCCCGTGTCCAAGACATAATCAACAACCTACACGCAATCGGGCAAAAGGTCGAAAACCGCGACCTTATAAGGTATGTTCTAAACTCTTTTCCAAGGACTACCTTGTGGGCATCCATGGTTGACGCCTACAAAGTCTCCAAGGATCTTTCTAAAATTAGGTTAGATGAACTCTTTTCTGATTTTGAATTACATGAGCAGTCCAACTCGGAACCCGAGAGGGGTATAGCATTGTTTACAGGTTCAAAGAAGAAGAAAATTGCAAGCAAGCCACCACCAACCGAGGAGGAAGACGAGTCTGAAGAAGAAGTTGACCCGGAGTTGACTGCCGAACTAATGAACCTAGCTCGAAGGATAGCCAAGGGACGAAAGCGAACCACGACTCGACCCAACCAAGGTAAGCCTAAAAGTTCTAATATTAGGTGTTATGAGTGTAACAGGTTTGGACATATCAAGTCCGAGTGCCCAAAGCTCAACCACCAAGCACCTAAGCACAAGAAGGCCCTCAACGCGACATGGGAAGAAGCGTCATCCGAAGAAGACGAAGACCACGTCTTCATGGCAAAATCGATTGAGTCAGACATGGAGACCGAACCTGAACTTGAGTCAGAACCTGAGGATGACTCGGACTACGAAGCTACCTTCAAGTCAAGCCACGGATACGCATCCGGTTCAAAAGATACCCTTAAGGTGAGTCGAACTTTATTTAATACTTTACATAATACGGTTAGGTTTTTGTCTAGGAAATTAGCTAAGTCCGATTCCAAGGTCGAGACCCTTGTTGAGGAGGTTAAACTCCTCAAACACGAGGTCTCCCTAACCTCTTCGACTAGTCGAGTTCAAGAGAAGGACTCAACTCGAGTTGAAAAGCTCGAAGTTGAGAACTCTCTCTTGAAAAGTCAAGTTGAAGATCTTAGGAACACGTTGGAAAGGTTCACTTCGGGATCCAAAGGACTTGATCTCCTACTTGGATCTCAAAGGGCCGTGTACAACAAGGCTGGACTAGGGTTTAACTCAAACGTGACTAATAGGTCGTATATGTCGATTGTAAGTCGACATAGGAAACATGTCCAAGCATGGGTCCCTAAGAACTTTTTGATTTCAACTCTAGGATCCAACCCGTACTGGGTTCCCAAGGACCAAATCCACTATGTGGATAGACCGAACCGATTCAACGGTCTAGGGGGAGCCAGTACAAAACATGTTTGTGCTTTAACTTAGAAATTGCATGCCTTAACTTAGAAAGTTTGTGCTTTAACTTAGAAATTACATGCTTTAACTTAGAAAGTTTGTGCTCTAAAACTTGTGAACTCACTTAGAACACGTACATAACCAACTAAAATCCTTCGAAAAGATTGAGCCTCGGGGAGCCTCTTTTCAAAAATAACCAGTTAGACTAGGAAATAATCTTAGGTGAGTCAAGTCATCATTTTCTTGAAAATGGCTTTGTCTAAGGAAGTGGTCGATGATCCAATAAAAGAAGGCCCCTGTGCCTCGCCACGATCTGGAAGCCATGATCTTGAAAAGGTAAACTTGACAAGCCTAGGGTCAAATCCAAATCTAACATAAAATTACTTGAACCTAAATGCACTTAATCAACTTAATTGGAAATCATCTCACAAAAAACACATAAGTATAACATGCTTGATCATATAGACACAGGTGAGATGACCTAGGTTTAACAACTTACAACCAATTTTTTTTTAAAAAAAAAATATCTAACATCCAATCCAACCACCTTGTGTGTAGGATCAATGGATGTTGGACAGCGGTTGCTCCCGACACATGACCGGGGATCAACTCAAATTCACAAAGCTTCGATTCAAACGACAAGGATCGGTAGCCTTTGGGAATAACGGCAAGCTCAAAATCATCGGATCAGGTGATATCGAGCTTAACTCGAATTTTGTTATTAAAAATGTATTACTTGTAGAAAATTTTGAATATAACCTGCTTAGCATAAGCCAATTATGTGACAATAACTATAAGGTCGTATTTTTAGAAAATGAATGTGTAATTAAAACAAATAAAACAGCTAAAACAATACTCAAAGGAACTAGGACAAATAACATTTATACAATTAACTTAATCAAATCCTCAGCCAAATGTCTTATGACACAGGAAGAGGAATCATGGTTGTGGCACCGACGACTCGGTCACTCGCACCCAAGACTCGTCCACAAGATGAGTCAGAGTGGCTTAGTCAGAGGCTTACCCAACCTCAACAATTTGGTTAATAAAATCTGTAATGCTTGTCAACAAGGAAAACAACCTAGGACACAACACAAGTTAACTAACCAAGAACGAACCTCAAGTGTACTTGAGCTCCTGCATATGGATCTATTCGATTCACATGGAGCCAAGTCACTCAATAGAAGTCAATATTGCTTAGTCATAATTGACGACTACTCCAGGTTTACCTGGGTTAGGTTCATCAAACATAAAAATGATACCCTAGATCAATTAATCAATCTATTCAAATTAATCGAGAATCAAAAAAACCTTAAGGTTAAAAGACTTAGAAGCGATCATGGTGGTGAATTCGAAAATCAAAGGTTCACCGACTTCTGTAACCTAAACGGATACCACCATGAATTCTCTTGCCCTAGGACCCCTCAACAAAATGGCCTAGTGGAGCGAAAAAACCGAACTCTACAAGAAGCCGCTAGGACCATGTTGAACGAATACGACCTACCCGATAGGTTTTGGGCAAAAGCCGTTAGCACGGCTTGCTATGTCCAGAATAGGATCCTTATGGTAAAGATGCACCTTAAGACCTCCTACGAGATTTATCACAATAAAGTGCCCAACATCAAGTACTTTAGGGTATTTGGATGTAAGGTACATATCTTAAACACTAAGAACCACCTAGGGAAATTCAGATCCAAAACCTCCACCGGAATCTTCTTAGGATACTCAACCACGAGTAGGGCCTATAGGGTATATAACCACGATACCCTTAAAGTCGAAGAGACTATTAATGTAGTGTTCGATGAAGTACCCGAACCTACAAAACCCTTAATGACCCCAAGTGTTGAGCCCACTGATACCAAACTCGTCTCTGACCCTGAGATCGAGTCTAATCCACATCAACCAACTTCTCTTGTCGACCAAGTGATAAGTGATCCGAGTCAAACTAGTGTTCAACCAAGTCACCCAATTGATCAAGCATTAGGTGACACAAACCCAACCCAATCTAGGATTCAGACTAACCACCCTATCGATCAAGTGATAGGAGATCCTAATCTAGGAGTTCGAACTAGAGCATCCTATAGGAACCTTAGTCAAATTTCTTTAATTTCAAAGATAGAACCCAAATCAATTGAACAAGCTCTTCTTGATCCCGATTGGATTATTGCAATGCAAGAAGAGCTAGCTCAATTTACTAGGAATGAAGTGTGGGAATTAGTACCACCACCTAAAGACAAAACGATAATTGGAACAAGGTGGGTGTTTCGAAATAAGCTTGATGATAAAGGTGAAGTAGTTAGAAACAAGGCTAGGTTAGTCACCAAAGGGTTTAGTCAAGTCGAAGGCTTAGATTACGACGAAACCTATGCCCCAGTAGCTAGACTCGAATCCATTCGAATGTTGCTAGCTTATGTCGCACATCGAGGATTTAAGCTGTTTCAAATGGATGTTAAGTCGGCATTCCTAAATGGATACATTAAAGAAGAAGTTTATGTTAGCCAACCCCCCGGATTCGAAAATCTAGATAAACCCGACCATGTTCTAAAACTTAAGAAAGCTCTCTATAGACTTAAACAAGCTCCTCGAGCTTGGTACGAGAGACTTTCAATCCATCTTAAGTCAAAAGGGTTTAACCAAGGCTTAGTTGACCCAACTCTCTTCGTAAAAACCTTAGGTAAAGAAATATTCATAGCTCAAATTTACGTAGACGATATAATTTTTGGAACCTCTAACTCAGCCTTACTAAACGAGTTCATTTCACTCATGGAAAGTGAGTTCGAAATGAACTTGGTAGGCGAGTTAAGTTTCTTTTTAGGTCTACAAATTAAACAAACTAAGGATGGTATATATCTATATCAACAGAAATACACTAAGGAGTTAATTAAAAGATTTGGAATGCAAGACGCTAAGATAATAAACACCCCAATGGCGATTTATGTTAACATAGGAGAAGACCCAGAAAGTAAGTCCATTGACTTAAAGTACTATAGGAGCGCGATAGGAAGTCTCCTATACTTAACTGCGAGTCGACCCGACATCCTATTCGCAGTAAGTATGTGCGCCAGGTTTCAAACCTGTGCTAAGGAGTCTCACCTAACCCTAGTTAAGCGTATCCTTAGATATCTTAAGGGTACACTTAACGTTGGTATTTGGTACCCTAGATCTACGGAGTTCGAATTAATCGGCTACTCCGATTCGGATTATGCCGGTAGTAAACTCGATAGAAAGAGCACGAGTGGTTGCTGTCAACTACTCAGCTCGAGTCTAGTGAGTTGGTGCAGTAGGAAGCAACATTGTGTTGCCTTATCTACCACCGAAGCCGAATACGTTGCGATGGGTGAGTGTGTAACTCAGCTTCTTTGGATGAAGCACACTCTCCGAGACTTTGGGTTGGACTTAACCAAAACTAAAATTTTTGTAGACAACATAAGTTCGATAAATCTAACTAAGAACCCTATATGCCATTCAAGGACAAAGCATATAGAGGTAAAACACCATTTCATTCGAGAACATGTAGCCAACTGCTCCATACAACTCGAATATGTTGACTCGAAGTCTAACCTAGCAGACCTATTTACTAAACCCCTACCCGAAGCCAAATTTAGTCTATTAAGATGAAAATTGGGCATGTGCGTAATAGAATAGGCACTTGCAAATTATATGTTCTTACTACTATTTCTTTAATTTCATTATTATGGAACTAGCATAGGACATACCTTAGATATCATGCACCTATAGATTTAAGGAGCCAATACATCTCACAACACATAGGACTAATGTGTTTGTGTACTTAGCCGCGTAGATGAGTGTGAGATGTTAGGACCTTACTCCTGGTTCCAGATGTAGAGCTAGTGCATCGCTATGAACCACGGAGTATAATCATACATACTAATCGACTCTGACCAGGACTGGTTGATCCTTTATATCAATCAAGCCAAATATGAGTCGAACATTTTATAGATGAACCTATTTTCAGTATATTATTTTCAAAATAATGTGGAACATGCTTGGACTTTAAAATTAAAACTTATTTTTTATTCCACACACTGTTGGGTTTCCGGCACCGCGGCGTGTGTGTGTTCGATCATGTTTCGTAAACATGAGCACAGCGGAAGCAATTAAATTAATAAATCTATATTTATTACAACACACACAACACACGCATGCTATTACAACAAGTGTAGACATAACCGTAAATTAAAATTTGCAATAAAAGGAAATTAAACTACGTTATACCTTCCGTATGACGTGTAGCGGGAATGGCATCAACCGGAACGATCCTCGTAAGAATCGTCTCTATCCGTATCCACGCCGAGCTCCTCGGGATGACTTCGCTAAGTCACGAGCTTCGTCTTCGTACGGGTTACTAGCCTCGTGTTGAAGACGACGTGATCGAGAGATGATCACGATCCGAATCCAAATTCGGATCCTAAAACGAATTCTCAAAACTCGCTTCTCCGGAGAGGTATTCGTCAACCGTTTGGCCGAATCTTCGCCGTCCTCCACCTCAGAGGATTACCGGAGATCAAATCCCCGGTAAGTTAGCCGCTGTCGGAGCACTAACCGTCGTCCAAACGACGCTCCGACGAGAGGAGGAGAAGCTGTCCAGAAAACTGGACAGCTTGGTGGAGGAGTAGGCGCCGGCCAAAACAAGGAGAGGAAAAACCCACCTTGATGCCGAACCTATAGGAGATCACCGGAGGGTCGCCGGAGGTTCACCGGCTGGAGCTTGGACGCCGGCAAGGGTCTTGGACGGCGGCACAAAGCTGGGCGGTGGCAGCTTGTAGTTGGTCGCCGAAATCAACAAAAAGGGTTGGGCTGCAACTAGTTTGGGCGGCCAAAATAGATTAGGGTTTTGGATTAGGGTTTAAGCCCTATTTTATAGAGAACTAATTCTCTTAATGGTTAATGGATCATATCCATAAAGCCCGTTAACCCGCTCCATTAAGATAAGTTAAAATAAACCAAACCATGATGGTTTATTTTAAGTTAAAACGAACCGAACCAACCTTTGGTTCATTCGTTTAATATAAACCAAACCCTTTGGTTTATTCTCATCCATTGGATTAGAACCAAACCATTTTGGTCCATCCATTATGTCTTCATAAGACACGGCCCATCCACGCTTCCTCTGCGACTGAAACAATTTCATGCTCGCTTTATGTTTGGTCCAACCAAACATAGTTTCTCTCGGTCTGAGAATCCCAGTCTCAAGCTCGTTTTAAATCCTTTGGATTACACTCGTTGTGCGTGTGACCAAATAGGTTCTCGGTTTATGTTGGCCGTCTATAATTAACCATTAATTATAGAACGAACATGAGTGGCACCTAGTAGTACATCATGATCCCCAATTAACCGAAAAGATCAACGGTTGATCCAGAACTATTTCTGAAACCCTTGATGCTTTCGAATGAATCGTGCCCCATTCCCTTCACTCATCTTATACCCACTTGGTTGAGGACATGGTCTATTGTGGATCCCACTAAGTGACTCGTCACACCTAGCCCAAGTATCATTTCCTCGTCCTCTACAGTTACTCCACATGTATCGAAGAGTACCTTACTCTAAACATGTAATGCTTTGGCCAAAGACTTTAGTAACAATCCGACGAGAGGCCATGGGTATACATCTCCTCGCAAGGAGTGGTGAATCCTTTATAGGCTATTCAAACACCTTCGATCACTTCGACTTATACCCAATCATCCCGGGTCCACATCTCCTTAGAGATGTTTGCTTAAGATGTCAAAGCATAAGTCTCCATGATCAAGATGACTTGAATACCGCAAGTCAAAGGAACATCGCACTTAAGCCACAGTAAAAACTTCATTGACATATCTATATATGCAGAGAACCATATGAAGTCTTACGGCTGGTCACTCCAATGAACTAGTTACCATAACTAGCATCCACGATTAACTCCGGACATCACTATGTCTCCAGCCAGTGAGAATCAGCTGCTTGGATACACCAAGGAGTATACCTCGTGCTAGTCTCGACAGAATTGATGGTGTCCAGATCCATCAATTCATCGACTAGGGATAATTCCGATACATCACAATTACACATGTAGAGATACTCACTAGTTGTGATCCAATCACAAATTCTCTCATGCTGTGAATCGTATCGTGGACATTCAGTAAATGAGTTTAAGATCCAATCAAATACATAAAACATGTATACTCAAATAGTGAATCTTCATTTATCATATAAATGGTTCATACATAAGCGATTGCCTTAGGACATCTCTCATATATTACTAACAGGACTCCCACTTGGCCTAATGCCAATCGCTACGGTATCCAATACCATAAGCACCAACATGACCCTCAAACTTACTTTGAGGTAATGCTTTAGTCAAAGGATCCGCTAAGTTCCTTTCAGTGGGAATTTTCTCGATTTGTATTTCGTTCCTACGATGATCTCTCCGATAAGATGATAGCGTGGCACATGTTTGGATCGTTGATGAGACCTTGGCTCTTTCGCTTTGTGCAATTGCTCCATTGTTGTCGCATGATGGGCCGGTATTGCTTCAACAATGGCGAAATCACACCAAGTTCATGAAGCGAACTTCTTGATCCAAACCGCTTCCTTTCTTTTGCCGAAGGCTGCAATATATTACGCCTCGGTGGTAGAATCTGCCTCTGATCTCTTGTTTGGAACTTTTCCCACTCATCGCGCCCCCCATTCAAGGTGAACACGTATCCAGACCGAGACACGAATCATCCTTGTCCGTCGAAGCCGCATCCGTATACCCAATGTCCCTTCTCCATATATTAGGAACACATCCTTAGTTCTTCTCAAGTACTTAAGGATCGTCTTAATATGCCCAATGATCCATTCCTGGATCAGACTGGTATCTGCTCGTGACACTCAGAGCATACGATACATCGGGCCTCGTACATAACATAGCATACATGATAGATCCTATTGCGGATGCATAGGGAATCTTACTCATGCAAATCCTCTCGTCTTACGTGCGCGGACACATAGACTTGAAAGGTGTACCCCATGCACGATGGGCGGATAACCTTTCTTGGATTCCGACATGCTAAACCTCTTACTCGGTCTATATATAGATGAAGCGAAAGACCAAGCAACCGTTTGATCTATCTCTATAGATCTTAATCCCAGGATGTAGGTTGCTTCTCCCAGTCTTTCATGGAGAATGTCTTGGATAACCAAACCTTAATCGATCAGTAAGATTGACACATCGTTTCCTATAAGTAATATGTCATCGACATACAATACTAGGAACACATTGCCTCCCACTAACCTTCTTGTACACACAAGGTTAAATGCGGATTTTGTGAGAAATCAAACTTTTTGATCGTCTCATCAAAACGGATATTCCAGCTCCTGGATGCTTGCTTCAATCCATAAATGGATCGTCGCAACTTGCATACCTTGGTTTTATCAACCGATGTGAAACCCTCAGGCTGTATCATATACACGTCCTCGAGCAAGTTTTCATTAAGGAAAGCTGTTTTCACATCCATCTGCCATATCTCATAATCATAATGAGTTGCTATGGCCAGGAGCATCCGAATGGATTTAAGCATAGCTACAGGCGAATAGGTTTCGTCATAATCAACACCTTACTTTTGACGATATCCTTTCGCCACCAATCTAGCCTTATAGGTAATCACATTACCATCCATGTCGGTTTTCTTCTTGAAAACCCACTTGCACCCTATAGGCTTTATGCCTTCAGGTGGGTCAACCAAGTTCCAAAGTTGGTTTTCGTACATGGAATCCATTTCCGACTTCATGGCACCAAGCCACTTATCCCTTTCTGAACTTGTCAGCACTTCTTCATAACTAGTAGACTCCTCATCATCAATGAGTAACACGTCGTTCGATTCGCTTACGAGAAATCCATATCTCTCAGGAATATTGCGTGTTCTACCAGATCTACGAAGATGTGGTGTTACAATAGGTCCAGCCGATTGCTCATCACTATGAGTTGTCGGCTGTTGTGCTTCACCAGGTATCTCATTAATGTCTATTTGAGTCTCTCGAGCCTCCTCAAGCTCGACGACACTCCCACTGTTTTCTTGCAAGAGAAACTCTTTCTCTAGAAACACAGCATGCCTTGAAACAAACACCTTTTGTTCCACAGGATGATAGAATTGGTAACCCCTTGTTTCCTTAGGGTATCCAATAAATAGAAATTTATCGGACTTAGCATCGGTTTATGCGTCTGATCAGCTTCACATAAGCGGGACAACCCCATATCTTCAAGTAAGATACATGAGGTTTCTTACCATTCCATATCTCATATGGAGTAGTTGAGACTACTACCTTGGTAGGCATTACATTTAACAAGTAAACGTATGCAGTGCATAACCCCAAAGGACTTGGGAAGAGTTGCATGATTCATCATTGACCGACCATGTCCAACAAGGTCGATTCGCCTCTCGGATACACCATTATCTTTGTGTATAGGTAGTCCATTGAGACAATATGCCATTGTCTCTTAGATAATCAAGAAACTCTTGACTTAAGTATTCACCAACTCGATCCGATCGAAGTATTTTAATACTCTTGTCATGTTGTTTCTCTACTTCATTTCTGAATTCTTTGAACCTTTCAAAGGCTTCAGACTTGTGTTTCATCAAGAACACATACCCAAACCATGAGTGATCATCGGTGAAGGTAATGAAGTAGCTATAGCCTCCTAATGCTTGAGTTGACATAGGTCCACATACATCAGTATGTACTAAACCTAGTAACTCTCCCACTCGTTCACCTTTTCCAGTAAAAGGTAACTTAGTCATCTTGCCTTTTAAGCATGATTCGCATGTATCGTATGAATCCAATTCAAACGATTCCAGAATTCCACATCGGTGTAATTCGGACATGCGTTTCTTGCTTATATGGCCAAGACGACAATGCCACATATAGGAGTCTATGTGATTATCCTTTTGAGCACGCGTGTTGCTCGCTTCGATATTGAAAATGTCACTGGATACGTCCAACGTATAAATGCCATTACTCAAAGTTCCAGTTCCATAAAGTACGCCATTCAAAGTTATATAACAACAATTGTTACTAAACGTCAAATGGAAACCATTTCTATTTAAGACGGAAATAGAAACAATGTTCTTTATTAGAGAAGGAACATAATAGCAATTGTCCAGTTCCAAGACTAGTCCACTAGGGAGCTTCAGCAAATAAGTTCCGATGGCGGCCAGCGTGCAACCTTTGCTCCATTGCCAACTCACAAATTTGACTCCCCTCTGACAAGTCTTCTTCTATTCCTTAGCCCCTGTATGTCATTACATATATGTGAGCTACACCCAGTATCCAATACCCAAGTGTCTAAGGAAATAGAATGACAATCAATAACGAAGATACCTGAAGAGGATGGGGCATCGGATGCCTTCTTCTTCTTCATGGACTCAAGATAAATCTTGCAGTTTCTTATGATGGCCTTCCTTGCCACAGTGATGGCAAGTGCCCTTTCTTATTTAGTTCCGCCTTCTTTGCCTTTTTCTTTCCTTTCTTACATTCTTTTGCCTTCCTCTTAGAACCTTTCTTTGAGAATCAACTAACAGAACCGCCTTCTCCTCATGCTTCACAGAAGGCTCCACAGTCTTCAGCATATTGAGGAGCTCGGGAATGGTGGATTCCAATTTGTTCATCCGATAGTTCATCACAAATTGCGAGAAACTCTTGGGAAAACAATGCAGAATTAAGTCAATACTTAACTCATGATCCATCACAAAACCGAGGGTAGCTAGCCGCTCGATGTACCCGTTCATCTTTAGCACAAAGCTACGTAACCTTCTTGCATCTTCGTGGTGAAGAGGAGCCTAGAGACCTCGAACCTTTCGGATCTCGCTTGCTCATCGAACAACTCATGAAGATGGAAGACCATAGTGTTAGCATCCATATGCTCATCGCGCGCTCGGGTACCATCGCCGCTAGCATGATGCAACTCGCCCGAGAATCGCACATGCTTCGATAGACCAACATTTGGTGCAGGTTGCATCGTCCTTAGGACGGTCAGGAAGAGGCTCTTCAAGGACATATGCAAGCTTTTCCGCCTTGAGAACAATTCTCAGGTTTCTAAGCCAGTCCAGGAAGTTAGGCCCAGTCAGTTTGTTCGAATCCAAAATAGTGCGCAAATTCAAAGACGCGTCGTATTATTGACCTAGAAATACAAAACGAGCATATATGAGAAAATGATTTTAAAATGCATCAATATACATTTATAAATCCCATTCATTTTTGAATTTCAAAACCCAAAATCACTTGGAGATTGTAGGTCCATCTCTCGAATGGGCTGATATCCATCATAGTTATGAACAACCTTGGAGAGAGTCCAACAAGCCATTCATAACTACGACGGTAGGTATCATCTATACCGATTGCATATCACGTATATGCAACTATCACAATGTGCTATCAACTAATTGAATGTTCACACATACATCGGGTTGTTAACACATTAACAAGTATGCATCATATGCATAGCACCCAACTTCACCTCCCTTTACATCGACCTTGGAGAGAGTCCAACAAACCGATGCTCCAGGTTAAAGCCAACCCATTAATCAGGACATAGTTTTAATATGGTTAGAGCGCATTCAACCAATTAGCCCAGCTTGGAGAGAGTCCAACAACCAAAGCTAACGATTGACCTCTGACTCTTACCATATTAGTATTAAACTATTCCATGGTTTGAACATATTCAGGTTCGAGCCGGGCTTGGAGAGAGTCCAACAACCCAAACAAGAAACAGAACTCTGGTTCTAACCATATTAATGGAAGGTGTAGGCTTTAATATTGATTAAGGGTTTTTATGTCTCATCCTCTTTGCATGCAAATAACTATTATCTACATGGCATGACATACATGGCATACATCTACATGTCACGACACGCATGGCATAATGTTATGCATCTAATGCAATTACATGGCATACAATTATGTCATGTATATAATTTCCTTATATGTCATAACTATTTATGGAAATAAAATATGTTTAAGATTTGATTCTCCAAATCAAATCATAATTAAATTAGGAAACAAATTTCCAAATCTAATCACATATTTTATTCATGGAATTATTTGATTAAGGAAAATCTATTTAGGAAACCAATTTCCTAAATCTTTAAAACTACTTATGGAAATTAAATATTTTAAGATTTGATTTCCCAAATCAAATCATGATTAAATTAGGAAACAAATTTCCAGAATCTAATCAAATATTTTATTTATGGAAAATTTAAATTTCCATAAATACTTCTAACTTTCCAAAAGTGGAAGATTTCCATAAATACTTCTAGACTTTCCAAAATTGAAAAATTTCCATAAATACTTCTAAATTTCCAAAATTTAGAAAACTTCCAGAAATACATTATGACTATCGCAAAACCATTTTTACGATTATGTCGAAACACAACCTGGGCTCTGATACCACTGTTGGGTTTCCGGCACCGCGGCGTGTGTGTTCGATCATGTTTCGTAAACATGAGCACAGCGGAAGCAATTAAAATTAATAAATCTATATTTATTACAACACACACAACACACGCATGCTATTACAACAAGTGTAGACATAACCGTAAATTAAAATTTGCAATAAAAGGAAATTAAACTACGTTATACCTTCCGTATGACGTGTAGCGGGAACGACATCAACCGGAACGATCCTCGTAAGAATCGTCTCTATCCGTATCCACGCCGAGCTCCTCGGGATGACTTCGCTAAGTCACGAGCCGTCTTAAATGCGGGTTACTAGCCTCGTGTTGAAGACGACGTGATCGAGAGATGATCACGATCCGAATCCAAATTCGGATCCTAAAACGAGTTCTCAAAACTCGCTTCTCCGGAGAGGTATTCGTCAACCGTTTGACGAATCCTTCGTCCTCCACCTCAGAGGATTACCGGAGATCACATCCCCGGTAAGTTAGCCGCTGTCGGAGCACTAACCGTCGTCCAAACGACGCTCCGACGAGAGGAGGAGAAGCTGTCCAGAAAACTGGACAGCTTGGTGGAGGAGTAGGCGCCGGCCAAAACAAGGAGAGGAAAAACCCACCTTGATGCCGAACCTATAGGAGATCACCGGAGGGTCGCCGGAGGTTCACCGGCTGGAGCTTGGACACCGGCAAGGGTCTTGGACGGCGGCACAAAGCTGGGCGGTGGCAGCTTGTAGTTGGGCGCCGAAATCACCAACAAGGGGTGGGCGGCAACTAGGTTGGGCGGCCAAAATAGATTAGGGTTTTGGATTAGGGTTTAAGCCCTATTTTATAGAGAACTAATTCTCTTAATGGTTAATGGATCATATCCATAAAGCCCGTTAACCCGCTCCATTAAGATAAGTTAAAATAAACCAAACCATGATGGTTTATTTTAAGTTAAAACGAACCGAACTAACCTTTGGTTCATTCGTTTAATATAAACCAAACCCTTTGGTTTATTCTCATCCATTGGATTAGAACCAAACCATTTTGGTCCATCCATTATGTCTTCATAAGACACGGCCCATCCACGCTTCCTCTGCGACTGAAACAATTTCATTCTCGCTTTATGTTTGGTCCAACCAAACATAGTTTCTCTCGGTCTGAGAATCCCATTCTCAAGCTCGTTTTAAATCCTTTGGATTACACTCGTTGTGCGTGTGACCAAATAGGTTCTCGGTTTATGTTGGCCGTCTATAATTAACCATTAATTATAGAAGCGATCATGAGTGGCACCTAGTAGTACATCATGATCCCCAATTAACCAAAAGATCAACGGTTGATCGAACTATTTACGAAACCCTTCAAGAGCTCGAATGAATCGCGGCCCCATTCCCTTCACTCATCTTATACCCACTTGGTTCAGGACATGGTCTATTGTGTCGGTCCCCACTAGGTGACTACGTCACACCTAGCCCAAGTATCATTTCCTCGTCCTCACAGTTCTAGTTACTCCACATGTATCGAAGAGTACCTTACTCTAAACATGTAATGCTTTGGCCAAAGACTTTAGTAACAATCCGACGAGAGGCCATGGGTATACATCTCCTGCAAGGAGTGGTGAATCCTTTATAGGCTATTCAAACACCTTGATCACTTGACTTATACCCAATCATCTCGGGTCCACATCTCCTTAGAGATGTTTGCTTAAGATGTCAAAGCATAAGTCTCCATGATCAAGATGACTTGAATACCGTAAGTCAAAGGAACATCGCACTTAAGCCACAGTAAGAACTTCATTGACATATCTATATATGCAGAGAACCATATGAAGTCTTACAGCTGGTCACTCCAATGAACTAGTTACCATAACTAGCATCCACGATTAACTCCGGACATCACTATGTCTCCAGCCAGTGAGAATCAGCTGCTTGGATACACCAAGGAGTATACCTCGTGCTAGTCTCAACAGAATTGATGGTGTCCAGATCCATCAATTCATCGACTAGGGATAATTCCGATACATCACAATTACACATGTAGAGATACTCACTAGTTGTGATCCAATCACAAATTCTCTCATGCTGTGAATCGTATCGTGGATATTCAGTAAATGAGTTTAAGATCCAATCAAATACATAAAACATGTATACTCAAATAGTGAATCTTCATTTATCATATAAATGGTTCATACATAAGGCGATTGCCTTAGGACATCTCTCATATATTACTAACACACACATCCTCACTCTTTTCGATATATGGCAAAAGGGGGAGAAAAAAGGCCAAAGTTAAGGGATCAATTTTTTTTATGGCCAAGGCTTACTTAACTTTAAGTTAACAAAACAAGTTAAGGGAACTCTTAACTTAAACACATTTAGTTAACTTGTTTTCGTTAACAATACAATAATTTACTTAACTCTTACTTAACTTGTTAACAAAATAGAAGTAAAGGCCAAGGTTAAGAAATCAATTTTTTCTTACTTAAAACTTATTTTAAACACTATGGCCAATATTAAGTAATTTCGGTCACTTAATTCTTTTTTTTTGGTAGCAAATATCAAGGGGGAGAGTTAAAACCCTTTCTCAAGTACTCACCCTCGGTCAAGGGGGAGGATTCCTCAAGGGGGAGCACTTGAAAAAGAGTTTTTATTCCTACACATTCATGCATATCTCTTGCTCATTTTACTTAATGCACTTAATTTGTTTTTTTCTTAACTTTGTATGTGGGTTTGCCATAAATCAAAAAGGGAGAGATTATTGGTGCAGTAGGCACCTAAGTCGAACCTGAGTTTTGATTATAGCAAACGATACAAAGTTAAGCTCATGTCGTTATCTCACGAGCTGAATCGAGTGTGCAGAAGATTGCTATAGCTGGAGCTGAAGGCTAGCGACACCCGGAGGGAGCCGCGGTGGTCGGGCGACACTCGAGTGACTTCGGAGGGAGCCGAAGGAATCGAGTGGAAGGCCGGAAGCAAAAGCAACAAGTAAGTATCGAGGTAAGCTCGTGTGTGCGAGCGTAAGTGAGGTTGTATCCTCATTACGGGGATGATCTTAAGCGTAGATCCGACCAAAGACATCCTATAGATGGTCTAGGTCGAGATCGGACGGTCGATGACCGTCGAAATTATGTTTTTGTTGAGCTAACTTTGACTTGCAGCAAGCATCTGTCGACTGCTAGCTTGGAGGACTCGACTGCCGTCAATCAGTCGACTGCCGAAGGTCAGCACTCGACTAATGCTGCCATCAGTCGACTGATGATGGCCATTAGTCGACTGATGGTCAATGATAAGATTCGAGGAGTCAAGGCTTATCACCCCATTTCAAGGAGTTTTTGTATCCATTTGTGATTGGTTGAAGACCCATTCGATGAGGGGCTCAAAGGCTATAAAAGGAGGGCTTGTCTTAGGGTTTTTCATCAATTAAAAAGCTTCCAAGTGCATCCGATACGCTCCGACTCTCCGACATCCCTACGATGAAGCGCTGCCGAGACGACGACTAGAGCTTCAACCTTCAACCTTTGAAGTCATCGGTAACGAAAAGTTTGAATTATAATTCAGTTTATAAGTTGTTCTTCTTTTCAAGCTTTAAATCATATCAAGGAGAGGGGAAGTGTCCCTCTACCTTGAGCTTTTTCCATTTTGTGTATCCGTCTAACTCCTACCTCCAACGAGGAGGAGTTTTTTAGTAGATTGCCCTCCGTACGTGGTCAAGGACCACTAGGGCCTTGGAGTAGTAGCCTTCGGCTACGAACCAAGTAAAACCTTTGTGTCTATTGTCTTCTATTTTTTGTTTATTTTTCCGCTGCGTATATTTGTCTTGAAACGAATTCGAAAGAAAAATTTCTATCGCTATTCACCCCCCCTCTAGCGATCCGATCGATCCAACAGTTATTATGTGAGCATGCATCATCATTATTAATATCAAAACATGCTTTTTCTAATTTTTGTTCCAAGTCCTTAATTTGATCAAGCATGCTTTTATTCTTTTTCTTAGCCCTAAATAAATCCTTAGTAAGGCTAGAAATCATGGAAACTATTTTATTTGGTGATAGATTTGTTACCATAGTCTCCATGTCCTCTTCCTCCGATTCCGATGATGATGAGGATGAAGCTCCCCCTTCACTTGAGCTCTCCTCACTAGTGCTTCTTTCTTCTTGCTCGGAGGAGGAGGTGTCTAGGTCATCAAACACCATTAGGGAAAGATTTGAGTAGACATGTTCTTCTTCTTCGGATGATGATGATGAAGAAGAGGGATCATCCCATGTCCTTGCTTTTAGTGCCTTTGTCTTCCCTTTCTCCTTGGCTTTCTTCTCTTCTTCCTTCTTCTTGCTCCCCTTTTTCTTCTTTTCTTCCTTCTTCCTTCTCTCTTCTTTGCTCTTGTTTAGGAGGGGACAATTATCCCTTATGTGTCTCTCTTGTTGGAAATTATAGCAAATTATCTTCCCCCTTGGTCTTCTCTCCTATCATTAGATTTATTAAATTTGAAATTTTTCAAAGCACATCTTACCTTCCTTACCATGTAGGCTTCTTCCGTGCTATCCATGGAGGAGGAGGAGGCTTCAGCGGAGGAGGAGGGAGTCTCCATCTTCTTCTTCCCCTTGTTGGCCAATAGTGTCACTCCCCTTGATGGTTGAAATCTTGGCTCTTCTACTACTCCTTCGAGCCTTGTTTCGTGGAGCTCCATGGTTAAGAAAAATTCCTCCAATGTGCTAACTTCTAGGTTCTTGGAGATGTAGAAGGAATCCACTATAGAGCTCCATCTTGAGGACCAGGGAAAGACATCTATAGCCTTCATTACCATATCCCGGTTGGAGAGCTTTTCCCCTACACTTGTCAACCCGGTTAGAATTTCCTTAAACCTAGGGTGTAGGGATTTTACCTTCTCTCCCTTTTCAAGTTTGATATTGGATAGTTGGGAGTGAAGGACATCTCTCCTTGCTAGTTTGGCCTCGGATGTGCCTTCATGAATCTCTATGAGTTTCTCCCACATCTCCTTGGCACTAGCACATTCCCCTATCCGATTCACTTCTTGTTGGGGGAGTACGTTGTAGAGGTGGTGCTTTGCCTTGGAGTTCGCCAAGTACTCCTCCCTTTGCCTCTTGCTCCACCTTGAATTTTTCAATGGCTCCCCTTCTTCATCCCTAGGCATCTCGAAACCATTTTCTATAATTAATAGAATTTAGAAGTCGGTTTCGAAAAATACCTCCATTCGCTTCTTCCAATAAGCGAATTCCCCCTCGAACTTCGGTGGATGAATGTTAGAGTCGACCATCTCTTGATATAGTGCTTGTAGCGACGGTTAGTCCTCAACAAGCACCTTGGCTTTGATACCACTTGTAGGGTCGATGGTGGCCGGCTAGAGGGGGTGAATAGCCTTTAACGTAGACGGTGGAAGTCGTTCGTTCATTGCTCGTCTACAAACACTATTAGCACAAGCGGAATATACTAATACAAACAATTAAATACAAAGCAAAGGAAAGAGCAATTCGCTAACAAGATAATATAACGTGGTTCATGGCCTCACCGCTAATCCATGACCCGATTCGTCCAAGGTGAATCACTCCTTTGCCAAATCCACTAGATCTCTCCTTTGCACCAAGCTAGGTGGAGGTAACCTCTTTACAATTTCTCTTCTTACAATAGAATGGAATAATAGCAAGTAAGAAGAGTGGGAATCCTTTAGAGCTCTTTGGGAGATGTTAAGAGTTGAAGCATTAGGCTCCCAAATGCCCTCACCCCTTCTTTTTATAGAAGAAGAGGGTTTCTTCCCGTTGACACAGGACCAGTCGACTGATCCCGTAGCCGTTGTCCAATAACAGCTTCTTCCACGTTGGATTTCATCTAATGGCTCCCACATCAGTCGACTGATCTTACCATCAATCGACTGATGGAGCTATCAGTCGAGTGCCGGAAGCGAACACTCCATTCTGTGCCCGAAACCCTTGCAACCAGTCGACTGATGCCTTCATCAGTTGACTGGTGGTCTCGCAATCGATTGCCAATCCATGGAAGTTGACTGTTGGCACATGAATCGGACTCGAACACTAGTCGAGTTACAGTCGACTTAGAGTAGTCAACTACCATTACATGGCAGTCGACTGATGTCGGGAAATCCCATCCGACACTTAGCCAATTAGCCAAGTTCCACCTAAGCGCACTACCCCTTCCCGGGTTACATTCGCTCACTCTCATCCCTTGGAGTCCCTCGCCTTTGAAATTGTCTTCGTCCGGCCACGTCCCTCGGATGCACCAAGTGCACGACTCTGCAGTGCCATCCTTCGTGTCTCGCCCTGAAGTCTACTTCCTTTGGCTTCACTCCAATCTCCTCGTCCGGTGGTCCCTCAGATGCTCCAAGCACACGACTTCCACAAAGCTATCCTTCACCGACTCAAGGACCGAGTCATGAGAGGTGAAACTTGTCAATGCTCCATGTGCGAATTACTAAGTCCTGCAAGACTCCAACGCACATATCAAATCCAATCATCTTAACTTAAACCCTTTGTCACACACATCAAAATCATATCACGGGTTGATTGCCCTAACAACCTTTAGGCTTCTGTTTGCCTTTGCCTTTGTTCACCATCAAAATGGTACCAAGCTTTGCCTTCTTAAGGTTGAGTTCAGCAGTTCGCAACATGCTCAACATCTCAGGTAGAGGCTTGTCAATTTCATTCATGTTGTAGTTCATGACAAATTGACTATAGCCTTCTGGCAGTGACTGCAAAACAAGGTCAGTGGTCACCTCTTGGCCCAATGGAAATCCCAATCTCTCTAGGTTCTCAATGTACCCAATCATCTTGAGTACATGAGTGCTTACGGGAGTTCCTTCTTGCATCTAGCATTGAAACAAGGCCTTTGACACTTCGTATCTCTCGTGTCTTGTTTGTCTTTGATATAGTTGTTTCAGATGCTCAACCATACCATAGGCATCCATGTTCTCATATTGATTCTAAAGCTCAGAGTTCATGGTGGCAAGCATGAGACATGACACATCCAGTGTGTCATCTTGATGCTTCTTATAAGCATCCCTGACAGCACGAGTGGCCGTAGGGGTGGGTGGTTCAGGAATGGACTGCTCTAGGACATACAGTTTGCGTTCTTGCTTGAGGACTATCCTCAAATTCCTGTACCAGTCTAGGAAATTAGCTCCGGTGAGCTTGTCCTTATCAAGGAAAGATCGCAGAGAGAGAGTGTTCGACGTATTTGATGTCATGGTGATCTACAATGCAAAAATGTATCATATTTCAATCATTTAATTAGACCATTAACTAAATGATTCTCCCACTGTTCACAAAGTGGGACAAGATCCATATTATACTGCATCTTGAGTTAGCTTTGGCCAATCGCCCAAGACTCGTATAAGTCAGGTAGGTAGATTGTACCAATTACATCTAATGTAACTCTTGTATATATATATGAACAACATTATTTGTTCATTGTGCCCATCGCATGAGATATCTTTTTAAATTACCACTCATCTTGAGTTAGCTTTGGCTAATCACCCAAGATTTGTATAATGTAGGTAGATGTCCCGTATGAGCTATGCCTCTATGTTCATCAATCTAATAGAGAGAGCTTAGTTAAGTCAAACCCAATGTTTAATAGGCGGACATCACAATTGTCCTATCATACTTTACCGAGGTAAATCGAGTCACTTTGCTTTGGCAAACATGCTATGATTGAACAAGGTAATAGTAAGTATTAAACTTTGGTAGGCATATAATAAGTGACCTAATTTTGTGACAACTAACTACGCATGCATCAAATATACAAGCATCACATGCATCACATATATGCAAAAAAAAACATGACATGGTTATGGCCCATATTCTACGATCCTCTCAAGCCAATGAGAAGATCGAATGGTCAACCTAAGGATAGCATCTTCTCCAAGTGCTTCCTTTGGTCATCATATGTCGTCGGCATCCTTCTTGTAACTTCATCCTCCAATGGACTTTCCACTCATCATTTTGTACATTACAAAATAAGAATACTCGAGTTAAATTCGAGTCTAGATCTATTTTACAACTAGAAAAATAGAGAGGGAGACATGACACACAAGGCGTATTATGAGTTATAACACCCACATACACATCACGACACGCAGGCCGTATTATAAATTACAACATGATCCAATCTCGTTGGGGTAAAGGGTCATAACCATGCACCATGGCAACCAACACACAACAAATAGATCTAGGATGTCAATATTATTATGTTTGCAAAATTTGCTTATGAGCTGAATCCTCACGGCGGTCCCGCTAGCCAGTTAGCGGGCAGGGTCGAGGGGCAGCGCCCCTTGTGGGGGAGGGGGCAGTGCCCTCGAAACAAAATTTATTTTGTCGACTCTTTGAATGAGTCGCTGCCCTAAATCCATCAAAATGAATTCAAGACCCTCTTGTTCTATTGATGCATCCTTGCGACAAATATATTGTCAACAGAGTGACGCAACCACATCAACTTGTATGAAAATCGTAGGTTATGTAATTTTGTCAAGAGCAATCTTTTAGTTTGATCAACACAAACTTATGCATCCCGACAAAATATGCTCATACAATTATGCAACCCATAACAAAATATGTCCTACTTCTATATCACATATAAAAGTGCATAAAACTTTGTATGATCTTTCACAAGTGGCTCTAATACCACTATAGGGAATCCTATGCGTTAAACAATAAAATCACTGCGGAAAAAGGATCCCTTGAGCTATCCATGCGAAAGAAAACTCATACAAAGTATAGATCAAAAAGCCCTATCCTATAGGGTATACCTTTGATGTGTGCCCTTTGTCTATCCAGCTCGTCTATGGTTCGCCGGATCTCTTGCACGTTCAAGTGTATGTGCCTCTATGGTATCCAAACAAACACTCTTTTGGAGAAAGGTTGTGCTAGCAACACCACAAAAGAGAGCTAGGCCAAGAAATAATTTCGGCCAAGAAGAAGAAGAAGGAAAACAAAGGCAATTTCACTATATCTCTTCATGATCCAAAGCCCCCTTTTTATATTCATCCCATGAATATGAAAGGTTTCTTCCAAGCCTTGGTTTTCCCTCTTCAATGCATGATTAATCCACATTAACCATGCATGGAAGAAGGTTTCATTCATGCATGAAAAGAGGTTTCATCCAACCCTTGGTTTTCCCTCTTCAATGCATGATTAATCCACATTAATCATGCATGATGAATTCATACAATTCAAATTGATTTGAGTCCAACTCAATTCTCCCATTTAATTTGAGTCTAACTCAAATCCAACCCTTTCAATGAATCCAATTCAATGCATAATGGTTCATTTAGTCAAACTAAAATGAACCCCATCTCCAAAATAACATGTTCTTTGTGTGTGACCCTATAGGTTTTCGTAACATTGGCAATGTCTATAAACCACTTTAGACACATAAGAAATGAGCGGCATCTAGCAATGCATTATTGCTACCCAAGTTACGAAGATGTCAAGATTCGACAAAAACCTTTCTGTGACTATTATCTTATATGACCTTGTCCTTCTATCTTCGATATCTAGATTGATCAATGAGGCATAAACCGTGTCATCCTCTTATCAATCTTTGTGTTTCTTGATCCTCAAGTAGACTCACTCAAACAAATGAGCTCAATATCTCATATTGACTCATTTGAGCATGACCATGCATTTCGTGGTCTTACTCTATCAAGAGGCCTAAAGATATCACTCCCGTCATATGGGAGGGATAGATCCCATCTACATCACTCACATCCCTCCATATAGTTTGTTACATACCCAGTGATCACCTTTATAGTCCACTCTATTACGGGTGACGTTTGACAACACCAAAGTACATAACTCCTTATGTAGGGAACCATAGTGATTTCAGGTCTAAGGACTATTCATACTAACAGTCACATGAGAAAGTTTATGACACTCATATAATGATCCATGAAACTTTCTCATGGAGGGTCAATTCAGTACATAGTCTCTAATATGTACCCATGTGTCAATTTGATATCACATATCCATGACTTGTGAGATTTAAGTCATCAATTGACCTACATGCTAGTCTCTATGCATTAATATTGTCCTTGCATATTAATATTCGACTAGGTATATATATATATATATATATATACAGACTCTCACTATCAATTCAACCAATTGATATGTTGTAAACCTAAACCTACTATTCAAGGACACTATTATATTATTCGTATAACACATATAAGAAATAATATAATAAGCAAACCTTACTTGTTATTAATGAAATATGATATATATGATCCCTAATCAATCATCTCGTGATTGGCACTGAGGGTTGACACTAACAAGTAGGGCCAAAACATTAAACTTTTCAATAGTTTTGAACTTTGTGTCAATCTCATTATTTTATGGGTAAATTAATTTTCAAATATTTTTCACCCATTGTATTTGTCATAAGTATTATACATATAAATTTTCATGATTTTTTGTATTATGTATAATTACTTATGAATTTTTGAAATTCATTTCTAATTTTTTATTTCTGCATTTTGCATATATTAGTCGTCTGCTGCTTGATGGCAGTCGACTGATGCATATGTCAGTCGACTGGTGACTTTGAGAGTCGACTGTCAGAGCTGATTTATGGTAAACAAGGATGTTTAGCCCATGTTTCAGCTATGTTAGGTTAACCTAACTGCTCCTAACCCTAGGATATGCTTTGGAAAGCATTAGAAAGGGTGAAAATCAATTGGATATGAATTAGAAGAGTTTAGGGTGTGTATCAATTTTAAGGTGTGTGAGAGTTCATGTTTGAACTTTTGCCCTTAATTTTGATTGGTTAGTGTTCCTATAGGTTTAGGGACTCTCCAAGGATTGTTGGTGCAATGGTCAAGGGGGAGCAAGCCTTTAGGGGGAGGTATCCATCATGGGATGATGGATGTGTTCTTCCTCATGAGGGAGAGAAATGGGAATGTGAGATGCCCAATTTGGAAATTGAGAGAGTTTATAGGAAGCCTCTCTTAAGTTATATGGGACTTATCACTAGGAAGAGTGAAGGCATCCTAGGTGTTTTTAGACCAAGGAGAGATTGTAAGATCTCATTGGGATATGAGAAATTGACCTCCTTGAGGAGAACCTTTTTGATGTATGTCAAAAAGGAGGAGAATTTATGGGATTACCAATTTGGGACAATTTATAAGGAGATTTGAGTTAAGTAGCCTAACTCAATGGCTTTGTGGTTTTTGTCAAACATCAAAAGGGGGAGATTGTTGGTGCAATCAGCCCAAGTGACGATTGACCAAACTCGAGTAGTGTTTTGATGTTTGACAATGTTTTGGGGAGATTATTGGTGTAATCGACCTGGGTCATTATTGACTGGACTTGAGTTTGACTTGAGGAGTATTTTGATGTTTGACGATGGTTTGACCATTGTTTGACTATATGGTTGACATGGGGTTGACCATATGATGGAGAAGTTCAAGTCTTGTGTACTTGGCATGAAAAGTCCAAGTCATGGGTATTTGGCATGGAAAGTCCAAGCATGGGTCTTGGCAAGGGAAAGTCCAAGCTTGAGTGTTAGCAAATGGAAAGTCCAACATGGGTTGGCAAGGGAAGTACAAGGGGTGATATTGGCAGCATAAAGTCCAAGGGTGGAGTCTTGGCAGCATAAGTCCAATGGTTGGCGGCGTAAAGTCCAAGCGGTAGTCTTGGCAGCATAAGCCCAATGTGCCTTAGCGGTGTAGACCAACTTAGCATGACAATAGCCGATGGAAGTACCTGAAGGCTAGTGTATGGATGAACAAGTCATGGATGACTTGGAGGGATCCAATAGGCGTGAGGCTGACGGAGGTGGCTAGAAGGTTTAAGTCTAGGTTATGGGTGGTCTAGCAAGTATGAGGGCATCATACTTGGTGTTAAAACCTCATGCATGAGGTTATCGGCTGACTGATATTATTCTCAATCGACTGATGGGAGTCGACTGGAGTTCGACTGTAGGAAATGGCCTGGCAGTCGACTGCCAACATTGGGCAGTCGACTAATGGCCTGAGCAGTCGACTGCTATGACTGGCAGTCGATTGATGGTTGAATTTTCGAGAATAGAAAGTTTCCGAGTCGACTGTTAGGGTTTAACAATCGAGTGATGGCTCGATCAGTCGACGGATGGGCATGATCAGTCGACTGATGGCCTATCCGTTGGAACTTATCCAACATGGCTCAGTCCTTTGTGAGACAACGGCTACAGGATCAGTCGGCTGATGGTCTCGATCAGTCGATTGCTAGGCAGAATGTAGCCCGAGGTGAAGCTTTAAAAGGAGCTAATAGAGGAGGATTTGGCCAAGGTTCTTTGAGGCGATTTAAAGGGGATTTTCTTCTACAATCCAAAACTTCAAGGCTCTTCTCAAGCAACCAAAAGAAAGCACTCAAGTTCACATTGTGTAAAGTTTTTTTACTTGTATTTGTATAGTTTACTTGTATTAGCTTGTATTCATTTCTTATTGTTGTAAGAACTATTGTAAGAGGTTTCCTCCACCTTCGGATTGTTCCGAGAAGGAGTGTTTATTGTTTAGTGGTGTTTGGCATCGCTTGGGCTCATTCGAGCCCAACCCGTGGAGTAGGAACCTTGAGGTTCCGAACCATGTTATATCTTGGTGTATTGGTCTTGGGCTTGTGTTTTATTTTCATTGTATATTTCATATTTCCGCTGCGTACTAATATTTTGTAGCAAGCACGATCAAATTCCATCATCCGACGAAACACGCTATTCACCCCCCCTTCTAGGGACGATCAATTCCCCAACAGTGGACCAAGGAAAAACTCCAAGAATTCAAGAAAAATAAGAAGGTAATAAAGTTATTAGTTGATTTAATTCCTAATGATATTATGTGTAGTTTAGGTGATTACATGGACGCCTGATGTGAACGAAACATATAGGGTTTTAGGAGTAGTTTTCGCTCACATCTCATTTCGTTTTATGTTTGTTTCATGCATATTCTACTTTATTTTGCATGCATTTCTTGTTTTCTGGTTCAGAGATATGCTCTTTGTACTTTTGTGTGCAGGATAGCATTCCATGGGGAAAATGATGCACTTTCGGAGAAAAAAGGAGGCATTTGGCAGCTAGACACAGAGTGGGACACGACCTAGGCGTGTGGCTACACACAGTCGTGTCCAGGGTTCGAAAATGGCCGCCACAACCTTACACATGGCTTGGCTGTGTGTTTTCACACGTTCGTGTGGCAACCAGGCAACTTGACGCGACCAAGGGTTTTTTCAGATTTCGCGAGGATCTAGCGTGATGTCTACATAAGGAAAGCTACACCTAAACCCTAGGGGGGAGGCACGACAGCTGGGACGACACTCCGAAGCCCTAAAAAGCTTCGGGAACTCGCAATAGAAAGGAGGAAGGCCGCAGGAGATCCAAGTTCTGCACTTCAACGCCGAAGAGAAGATCATATTGCATTGTAATTTCCATTTTTGCATGTTATCTACTGTTTGTTTGAATATGAACGTGCTTTGTGTTTCTCCTCGCATATTTATGGAGTAATTTCTTCGATTCTAGGATTATGGAGTAGTTTGTATGCATAGAACATGTTATTCCAAATTAAATTTTGTTCTTGAGTTTGTATTTGCAATTGGTATTTGTTTAGACCGATATCTATGTGTTTTGGTTTTCTATCTACTGTGCTTAGTTGATACGAGGGGTGACAACCCTCGTATCTAAGACTTAGGGGAATTAAAGAGGAACCTAGGGGTTGACCTCATCTCCTGTAATTGTGGATAGAAGGGTGCGATAGAATTGGAAATGATTCATCGACGGGGTTGATTCGGCATCGTTGTACTGCCTATCCCATCATTGTAAGGTAGAGATAGCTCTTGATAGATGCGAAGGTTCATCGGGGGAGTGTATAATGTCCCTTCCACAAGGCCATAGTTAGACGTTTAGACAATACTCAATTGATAGCATGTTTTGCGACACACAAGCGAAACTGAAATCCTAGAATCCCTTCCAAAGACTCATAGTAAGCCTTTTCTTCTTCCGTGTGACACCGTATTGAGTTAGGACCGTCGACAACCCTCACAATCACAAACATTAGATTTGACTTCCGAACAATAACATCCACCGAATAGATCGGTACTTGAATCTCAGTCCCTATGGGATCGATAAATCTTTTTATTACTTGACGACATCCGTGCACTTGTAGGCGTTAAGCGTGAGCATGCGATTCGAGTCCTCGATGGTCTCCGTCGCGAGATTTTAGGTCGCGTTCGCATGCATCAAGTTTTTGGCGCCATTGCCGGGGACTGATTGATTCGATATCGAATCAAGAAATGGATAATTAGATCGGACTTAGGATTAGATTTATTTACTTGCTTTACTTTCTTTTTATTTTACTTTATTTACTTCAGTTTTAGATTTTTCATATCTAGATTTAGTTTTTATTTTATTTTAGCAGTAGTTCTACATTTTCTTATTGGCTCTTTAATTTAGTTAGCAAGATTAGTTTATTTCTTGTTTCTAAACATTAGGTAAATACTCCTAATTTTGTGGCTCGGTTCTTCGTATGCTTAGATGCCTAGGATCGGAAGGCCTGATTCCGATCGATCTAGAAATCGAACGAACCTATCATCGTCGGAGAGCTGAACAGAAGAGGATGGAGGACCAAGTTGCATCTGAAGTGAATATAGGTAGTCGACCTCTGCAGAATTATGCAGCCCCTAGCGCTAGAGGATTTAGGCCGAGCATAGTAGGACCATTCATTTCGGCAAACAACTTTGAGCTAAAACCAGCACTCATACACATGGTTCAGCAGAGTCAATTCGGGGGAGCTGCGACTGAAGACCCGAACCGGCACCTTGAGACATTTTTGGAAATTTGCTCGACGATGAAGATAAATGGAGTCCCTGCAGACGTGATCTGCCTGAGCCTATTCCCATTCTCATTGTGAGATAAGACTTAGGCATGACTTCACTTCCTGCCTTTGAGAAGCATTACTACATGGGAGCAATGTGAGCAGCAATTCTTGAATAAATACTTCTCACCAAAAAAGACTGCTCACATGCGTCATCTAATCACAAACTTCCATCAGAAGGAAGGAGAGTCCCTATTTGAAGCTTGGGATCGCTACAAGGGGCAACTTTACCAATGCCCCCACCATGGACTGGAAAGGTGGCTGGTGATCCACATCTTCTATAATGGGATCACATATGCCACAAAGATGTCACTCGATTCTACCGCAGGAGGAGCACTTATGAACAAGACTATCGAGGAAGCAGAGGAGTTGATAAAAGAGGTGGCCCAGAACAACCATCAATGGGCTTTCGAACGTAGTCACCCAGCTCCTACCACGGGATAATATGCTGTCAACTCAATGGACCACCTAGCAGCGAGGATGGACGCTCTTAGCAGACGGTTCGACTCTATAAATCCTGCATTTGCATGTGCGGCCATTGACTTTGGAGAAGGAGTAGTAGCGTATTGGGAGGACTACTATGGAGGGCAGAGTGGCTCAGAAGAGCAGATTGAGCATTGCGATGCGGTTGGATATTATAATCAAAGGCCCAACACCCCATACTCCAGTACCTACAATCCTGGATGGAGGAACCACCCGAATTTTTTCTATAGAAATAACTCGGGAAACTTCCAACCATCAGGAGGGTATAGGCAGTAGTAGGGCAATAGGCAGCAACAACCACAGAAGTCTAGGTTAGAATTAATGATGGAAGACTTCATTGCTACCCAAACAAAGGTCAATGAAGAGTTCCGTCGCCAAGATCAGAAAACAGAGGAGTCACTTAAAGACTTGAAGGCCATCGTTGATGGTCTTGCAAGTCACACAAGGATGTTGGAGACATAGGTGGCCCAGATAGCCCAAACCGTATCGCAACCTTTGGAGAGCTCTCCAACATTACTCGAGCCGAGTCAAGTTAAGAAAGAAGGAGTGTGTAGCGAGAGAGTAGCACAGAGAACCTGATTTGCCAATAGGTGTGCAGCCATGGTTTTCACCCTACCCGACCAAGTCGAAATTGAAGATAAAATTCCACCCCAGCTTGAGGACCCAGGTGAATTTGTTATCCCCTACTCGATTTATGGGGAAAGCTTCGATGAAGCATTGTGCGACTTGGGGTCATCAGTAAATGTGATGCCCTACACATACTATTTGAAGATGGGACTGAATGGGCTCCAACCAGTGAACCTTGGTATTTATATGGGGGACAACTCAGTCAAGGAACCCATCGGCATGCTAGCACATGTGTCTGTGGTCGTCGAGAACTTCGTGATACATATGGATTTTATTATACTCGACACAGGACCAGATCCCCAGAATCCCATCATCTTGGGAAGGCCCTTTCTGGCGACTGCGAGGGCATGCATAGACGTAAAAGCACACAAGATCTCATTGAAGGTAGATGGGGAGATCATCCTCTTCAATCTGTCAGAGTGTAGAACTCCCTTCCTAGACGGCTTCACTTTCAGCAGGGTAAAGCCAAGCCCACTGGATGTCAATCCTGAGATAGATGAATGGAAGTTTACAGAACTTCTGGAGCCAAGTTGATGATGGAGTGTGGTCGAGCTAAAAGACCTTAAACAAAGTGCTTCTTGAGATGCAACCCAAGTTTAGTTTTTAGGTTTCCTTTTTATTGTATTGCATTCATTTGGTTAATTTGAACTTTGATTTCCATTTTGTTTAGCATTAGGACCAAAAAGAACTTGCTAGGTAAAAATAAAAATCAATTTTAGCTTACACGGCAAGGCGTGTGAGAAAATTTAGACCATTGTGCACGAAAGGAGAAAAATGGGGGGCACACGGCCTGGCCATGTGTTTTCACACGGTCATGCCCGACTAACCCGAGGCATCCACAGCCTGGTCGTGTGTTTTCACATGGCCATTGTGCACGATGTTAAGTAGGGTACGCCGTGCGTTTCCACCCCAAATGCACCGTGTGTTTTGATTTCTCTTGCCCTAGTCATGTGGATCCTTCTTCCCCACCACCTAGAAGCCTTTCCAACCCTCAAGGGAGCCCAAAAGAAGTAAGGATGAGGATGACCAAGCAAGTGGCATCTCGATCCGGAGCTTTGGAGCGAAGGACAAGGAGAACAAAAGCCCCTCAAGCTCCGGAGGAAGGTAACGCCTTTCCAACCCTTCTCTTTCGCAATAATGAGCATAGGGAAAGATTTGATATGCTATGTTCTAGAAGAATCACCGCTACTAGGTACCTTGATGAAGATCTCTTAGAATCCCTAGGTTTGTTTGGTGACATTCAAGCCCTATTTGCAAAAATGGGGTGGGAAGAGATAATGGGAATAAGACACCTCACATACCCTAGGATAGTTCTAGAATTCTTGAGTTCTTTGGAAGAGGAAATCCTAATGGGAAGAGAGCGCGAAGAGGGTAGGATTACCTTTTAGAATATTTAACATTGAGCATGAATGGACACTACACTAATGGAACACATGCTTTGGCTTGCCTAGTGGGGGAGAGAAAAGAACCCCTCTTGAGTTTAACTCTCGGATCTTTTGAACTGAATTGATAGAAGAGCACGCTTACGACCCTTCTAGGGCCAAAGCATCGCACCTCCAAAATCCCATTTTCTGATACCTGCACCGAACATGACAAGTACTATTTTTGGTCGTGGGGAGAGTGATAGTGTAGTGAGAGCTGTTGGTGCAGGGGCACTAGATAATCGAACCTGTGTTTTGATTATGGCAAAGACACAAAGTTAAGTATACATTGTTATCTCACGAGCTAAATCTGTAGGGGATCGAATGGCCGGCTAGAGGGGGGTGAATAGCCCTCTTACGATGGACGTCGTATTTTGCTCGTCTACAAAAACGTTAGCGCAAGCGGAAGCAATAAACTCAGACAAGCAATAAATGAAAATACAAATGCTAACAAAGAATATAACGTGGTTCACGGCTACGCCGCTAATCCACGATCCCGATTCGTCCGAGGTGAATCACTCCTTCAAAGCCAATCCAATATTGGTCTCTCCTTTGCACCAAGCTAGGTGGAGGTAACCTTTACAAATCAAGCACACTCCCTCTTTTACAATAGATGTGAAAGAAAGCTAAAAGAAGGAGTTTGAATCTTGTGGAGCACTTGGATGGTCGTTTAGAACTTGAGCATTAACCTCCCAAAGCTCCACACCTTCTCTTTTTATAAAGAAGGCTGATTTCTTCCCATTGGCCGCCATCAGTCGACTGCTTTCCTTGGCAGTCGACTGCCGCCACTCCAACGGCCTCCGAACACGTCGGATCCCGACCGTTGTAGTCCAACGGAACTCTTGGCAGTCGACTGATGGACCTCATCGATCGGCGACTTAGTCGGTCGGCGCCCGATCGGCTACGAGCGGTCTGCGATATCCTGCGGTCATGCCATTCCATAGCGATCATGCTGGCGCATAAACCCATCGATCGGATACGATCGAACCCACTCGACGAAGCGATCATTGCCATTCCATAGCGATCGGTGTGCCGTGTGAAACTCAAACTTAACATAAGTTTGAGCTTCCGGCGGCCGGGTAAACCTTAACCCTTGCGGTCAAGTCTCCGACACTTAGCCATTCGGCCAAGTTCACCTAATGAGCTACTTACATTTCACTCATTCTCTCATCTCACTTGAAGTCCCTTGCCGAAGCTTTCTTCGTTCACGGCCACGTCCCTCGGCAGCATCAGGCGCACGGCTCTGCAATGCTCCTTCGCGTCTCTTGCCTCCGAAGTCTGCTTCCTTGGCTTCACTTCAAGTCATCTCGTCCGGCGGTCCCTCGGATGCTCCAAGCGCACGACTTCCGCAAAGTCATCCTTCACCGACTCAAGGACCGAGGTTGTGAGGGTGAACCCGCCAAGGCTCCATGTGTGAATTACTAAGTCCTGCACGACTTCAATGCACATATCAAATCACATAACCCACTAACTTAAACCCTTTGCCACACCATCAAAACCATATTACGGCAAGAGATTGCCCTAACAATCTCCCCCTTTTTGATGTGTGGCAATCCGTTTAAGTTAGGTAAAAACATTTGATATAAATTCTAAGGTAAGAAAAACATGTAAGGATAAACATGATATAGCAACATGCAACTCCCCCTTAATCCATGAAACTTCACATAAAAATTTTCTTCCTTATCATATATTTCTCCCCCTAAAGCAATTAACTTAAACATAATTATTTCTCCCCCTTTGACACCATCAAAAAGATTAACACGAAGTTATAAACTCATGGCAGTAAGTATAATGGAGGGAAAATACCAAAAACATGATTAAAATCTGAAATCAGAAAATTGCAGGCTGATTTTCAGGTGAGCGATCATTCTATCGTATGGCGATCGGCACAATTGATTCGAAATTACGATTTTAGCGAATTTCAGAAATGCATTAAAAATTCTGGAAAATTCAAAAAATCATGAAATTTGGGGAACACATTTCTATTAAGTATATCTATCAAGGAAAAATAGTTTTTCATGAAAAATCATTATATTTTCCGAGATTTGCCAAAAATCCAAACCCTTGAAAAAACACTAGTTTTTGAGCATGTTAGTATCCATTTTAACACCTAGTCTTGCTTTGAATTGTTCAAAAATATGAATACATAGATTTTAGATTAAGGAATTGTTTTGAAAACATATGAAATATCCAACCATGATCTTTGGGCAATCTGTCTATGAGTTAAACATAAGTCTTCCCCATGATTGGTCTATTATTGCTATTTTGATACTTTAAATGACCATCTAAATGCCATAGGCATTAGTGGACATTTGTATCATCCTAATATCTCACCCATGCTAAGTTTGCAATCAAGTTAGCCTATAGTGAGTGTGAAATGCATCCTAGGGGGTATTTGTATATACTTAACCAATATATTCATGCAATTCTATCATGGTTAAGTATCAACCTAACAACCTACATGATCATAATGACATATATGATTTAATTTCACATTTATGATCATGAAACTCATGTATCCATCAAATAATAGTCATGCATTAGGTATTATATGATGATAATAAGCAAATTATCACCTAAAGCATGATTTAAACCTATTTCTCATGATGATGTGCCCAATATCATAAATCATGATTACACATATACATAGCAATTACATTAATCAACATGATTTAAGCATTATTACCTATTTATGGGCACATTATCATCACCCAACACTATCTAAAAAAAAAATGTTGTCCCGTCATCCTAAGTCAACCAAAATATGATATAGGTTAAGTCCATGTGGTTGACTACCCTAGGGTTATTCTAACCCTTAAGGATGGATTTTGGAACCCAAAATAAATTCTTTCCTATTGGGTTCACTAAATACTCCTTGGGGATCCATTTCCTAGCAATTACTTTCTTTTTATCTTGTCCCCTAGCTATTAGGCATTTATAGGCCTTTTCATTTTTCTTTTCTTTGTATCCTAGGCCTTTCTTGTTGAAACTAGCTCTTTGGCTCCCTAAGATCATATTTAAGGTGTTGGAGCCAATTGTGAATTTCTCTAGGGCTTTGGTTAAATAATCTACCTTTTCCCTTAATGCCTATTTTCCTCTATGCATCATTAACATCCAAAGGCATATAATCATGTGAGCATGCATCATCATGGCAAGAAGAGGTATCATTATTATTTAAACATGCATTTTCTAGCTTATATTCCAAAGCCTTAATTTGATTAAGCATGCTTTTATTTTTCTTTTTCATTCCAAATAAGTCCTTAGTTAAACTAGAAATTATGGAAACTATTTTCTTAGGAGAAGCTTTCGTTACCATAGTTTCCATATCTTCTTCTTCTTCTTTGGATGAGGAGGATGTAGAAGCTCCCCCTTCACTTGAGCTCTCTCCTCTTGAGCTTGATCCTTCATTTTCGGAGGAAGAGCAATCCAAGTCATCAAAGGCCATCAAGGACAAATTGGTGACAAAGGCATTCTCCTCATCCGATGATGATGAAGAGGATGAGGATGGGTCATCCCAAGTCCTTGCCTTTAGGGCTTTGACCTTTCCCTTTTCCTTTGTCTTCTTCTCCTCTTCCTTTTTCTTCTTGCTCCCCTTTTTCTTCTTCTTCTCTTCCTTCTTTTTCTTTTCTTCTTTGCTTTTGTTTAGGAGGGGACAATTATCCCTTATGTGCCCTTCTCCTTGGCAATTGTAACATATGACCTTCCCCCTTGGTCTTCTATTCCTATCATGAGATTTATCAAATCTAAAATTCTTAAATGCACGTCTTACCTTCCTTACCATGTAGGCTTCTTCCGTGCTATCCATGGAGGAGGAAGACGCTTCATCATCGGAGGAGGAGGAGATCTCTATCTTCTTCTTCCCCTTATTTGCCAACAATGCTACTCCTCTTGAGGGTTGAATTCTAGGCTCCTCTTGTATTCCTTCAAGCCTAGTTTCGTGGAGCTCCATTGTTGAGAAGAACTCCTCCAAGGTGCTCACTTCTAAATTCTTTGAGATATAGAATGAGTCCACCATGGAGCTCCACTTTGAGGACCGGGGAAAGGCATCTATGGCCTTCATTACCATATCTCGGTTGGAGAGCTTTTCACCTACACTTGACAAACCGGTTATAATTTCCTTGAAACGAGAATGTAAGGAAATTACCTTTTCTCCCTTTTCTAATTTAATGTTGGATAATTGGGAGCGGAGGAGGTCTCTCCTTGCTAGCTTTGCCTCGGATGTGCCTTCATGAAGCTCAATTAGCTTCTCCCACATCTCCTTGGCACTTAGGCATTCTCCTATTCGGTTGATCTCTTGTTGGGGGAGCACATTGTAGAGATGATGCTTGGCTTTTGAATTTGCAAGGTGCTCTTCCCTTTGCCTTTTGGTCCACCTAGATTTCTCTATTGGTTTCCCTTCTTCATCCCTAGGCAAAACGAAATCGGATTCCATTGTAATCATTATATCAAAATCCGTTTCGAAAAATACCTCCATTCGCTTCTTCCACCAAGCGAATTCTCCTTCAAACTTCGGAGGATGAATGTTGGAGCCGGCCATTTTGAAAATTGCTTGTTGTGGCGGTTAGTCCTCGACAAGCTTTCCTCAGCTCTGATACCACTTGTAGGGGATCGAATGGCCGGCTAGAGGGGGGTGAATAGCCCTCTTACGATGGACGTCGTATTTTGCTCGTCTACAAAAACGTTAGCGCAAGCGGAAGCAATAAACTAAGACAAGCAATAAATGAAAATACAAATGCTAACAAAGAATATAATGTGGTTCACGGCTACGCCGCTAATCCACGATCCCGATTCGTCCGAGGTGAATCACTCCTTCAAAGCCAATCCAATATTGGTCTCTCCTTTGCACCAAGCTAGGTGGAGGTAACCTTTACAAATCAAGCACACTCCCTCTTTTACAATAGATGTGAAAGAAAGCTAAAAGAAGGAGTTTGAATCTTGTGGAGCACTTGGATGGTCGTTTAGAACTTGAGCATTAACGTCCCAAAGCTCCACACCTTCTCTTTTTATAGAGAAGGCTGATTTCTTCCCGTTGGCCGCCATCAGTCGACTGCTGTCCTTGGCAGTCGACTGCCGCCACTCCAACGGCCTCCGAATACGTCGGATCCTGACCGTTGTAGTCCAACGGAACTCTTGGCAGTCGACTGATGGACCTCATCACGATCGGCCGACCGTAGTCGATCGCCTACGGCTACGAGCGGTTCGCGTCTCGCGATATCCTTCGGCGACCGCCATTCCATAGGCCGATCACCGGGCATAAACCCATCACGGATACCGAACCCACTCGATCGCCATTCCATGGTACGATCGGTGCCGTGAAACTCAAACTTAACATAATTTTGAGCTTCCGGCGGCCGGGTAAACCTTAACCCTTGCGGTCAAGTCTCCGACACTTAGCCATTCGGCCAAGTTCACCTAATGAGCTACTTACATTTCACTCATTCTCTCATCTCACTTGAAGTCCCTTGCCGAAGCTTTCTTCGTTCATGGCCACGTCCCTCGGCAGCATCAGGCGCACGGCTCTGCAATGCTCCTTCGCGTCTCTTGCCTCCGAAGTCTGCTTCCTTGGCTTCACTTCAAGTCATCTCGTCCGGCGGTCCCTCGGATGCTCCAAGCGCACGGCTTCTGCAAAGTCATCTTTCACCGACTCAAGGACCGAGGTTGTGAGGGTGAACCCGCCAAGGCTCCATGTGCGAATTACTAAGTCCTGCACGACTTCAACGCATATATCAAATCACATAACCCACTAACTTAAACCCTTTGCCACACCATCAAAACCATATTACGGTAAGAGATTGCCCTAACAAAATCAAGTGTGCAGAAAAGTGTTAAAGCTGGAGCTGAAGGCTAGCGACACCCGGAGGAAGCTGCGGTGGTCGGGCGACACTCGAGTGACTTCGGAGGGAGCCGAAGGAATCGAGTGGAAGGCCGGAAGCGAGAGCTACTATCGAGATAAGCTCGTGTGAGTGAGAGATTGTATGGTCGTGTCCTCTTTACGGGGATGACCGTAGGCGGCGATCCGACTAAGACTTCCTGTGGAAGGTCTAGGTCGAGATCGGACGGTTAGAAACCGTCATATTTATCATTTTCTGAGCTAACCTCTTATTACAGGGAAGTGGCCAGGTGGCGATCACCGGAAAATGGAGCGATCGATCGATGCCCATCACCGATCGGTGGGAGGCATCGATCGGATGGCAACAATTCAGCTTTTGCGCTAGGTCAAAACGGATAACGTTTGACGCGGCCACTTCGCGATAAAATTTGGACAACTTCATGATCCGTTCCGAAATAAGAGGAGACAAATTCAGAGGCCAAAGTCTATAAAAGGAGGGGAGGATTCCATCTCCAAATCACATCAAGTTTATTCATCAAGTGCTCCTACAACGCCAATGCTCCAACATCGTCATAACGCCGACGCGACGTCAAGTTTCGATCTTCTTCGTCAGCAGCAGAATCAAGTAATATTTTTGATATTGTATTCTTTGTTTTTCTTCATAACGAGGTGAGGTAGGCTTGTTACCTCATCCTCGTATATTCAGTTTTGTGATCGTTGTCTCCTACCTCCAACGAGGAGGAGACGTTATAGTGTTTTGCCCTCCGTACGCGGTCTAGGACCGATAGGGCCTTGGAGTAGCAACCGATGGGTTGTGAACCAAGTAAAATAAACGTGTTCATTTATTTTCCGCTATAGTTACTTTGCGTATCGAACGAACGAAAAAGAAAAGATTTACGATCGCTATTCACCCCCCCCTCTAGCGACGCTTCTCGATCCAACAATTGGTATCAGAGCGGGGGCGCTAAGATTTGGTGAAACCACCAATCTAGCACGTTTTGGTTTTCTATTCGTATTTTTCGATTCGTATTTTTTTTTGGTCTTTTTCCTCCCGCACTACTAATCCAAGACGAAGTCTTGGTACGTTTCTTTTGGTTGTGTGCTTGCAAGTTTTCTCTCTTGGAGTAGCCGACGGTAAAACAACCATAACTTTTCGCACAAGTGGACTCACATAAGGATCTACATACCAAATCGAAGCTCTCAGAAAGATCTACATTTCTTACTAGGGTTTACCCTCATAACAAGCTGTTTCCAGCCCCAAAATCCAACGTTTATTACCCTTTCGGGGACATCGAAGGTCGTAAGTTTCGAGTTTTTGTTAGTTTCTTATTCTCCTTATTTATTTCTGTTTATTTCCTATTATTTCCCGCACTACTAATCCAAGACCAAGTCTTGGAATTCTCTTTGGTTTTTATTCGTATTTTGCAAGATATTTAATGGCTCACATTGAGGGGTATAGCACCACCCGACCTCCGTTCTTTAACGGAAATGATTTCCGTTATTGGAAAGGTCGGATGGAGTGTTTTCTAAAAACACAAGTCGAGACTTGGATAATAATCCAAACCGGCTTTGCTATACCCACCAATGATCAAGGAGAGGCCTTGGATTTCAACAAGTGGACAAATGCAACCAAGAGGCAAATCGAAGCCGATGCAAGAGCAACCCAAATATTGCAATGCGGCTTGTCCAAGGAGGAACTCAACCGCATCGGACCATTCATTAGCGCCAAAGACCTCTGGAACAAATTGATTGATTTACACGAAGGGACGGCCGATGCTAAGGTATGTAAAAGAGATTTACTTTTAAATAAACTGTACAATCTAAAGATGCAGGATCATGAGACCGCCACCCAACTACATGCGCGGATCCAAGATATCGTCAACGGTCTTCATTCGATCGGGCAAGCCATAGAGAACCGGGACCTTATAAGGTACGCTTTAAATGCTTTCCCTAGGACTACCTTGTGGGCATCCATGGTTGATGTCTACAAGGTCTCTAAGGACCTTTCGAAGCTTAGGTTAGACGAATTATTTTCCGAGTTTGAACTTCATGAGCAAACTAACGTGGTCCGGGCCAAGAGAGATATTGCTCTACTTGCAGGACAAAGAAGAAAGCCACCTACTAAGCAAGTAGATGAACTCGAACCCGAAGACGAATCCGAATCCGAAGAGGAGGCCATAATAGTCAACATTGTGCGGAGAATAGTTCGACAAGAAAGAAGGAAATTGAAGAATGAGAACCAAAAGAAAAAGGGAGCAAGGAAAGCCTTCCATGCAACTTGGGACAACAGAGAAGACATAGCTTACATGGCAAGAACGGAGGAGTCCGAGTCAGAATCCGAAGCCGAGTCCAACTACAACTCCGACTCCGACCCCGAAGATTATTTCGAGAGAAAACTCAAAGCCGGACCAAAAGGGAAAGTCAAGGTTAATCGCTCCTTAATTAGTACACTTTACAGTACAATTAAAATGCTTACTAGGAAATTGACTAAGTCCGAGTCTAGGGTTGAGTCATTACTTGAGGAGGTTGAAACCCTCAAGCAAGAGGCTACTCTAACCTCTTCAACTAGTCAAGTTCAAGAGGGAAACTCAACCCAAATTAAAAAACTTGAGGAGGAGAATTCTCTTTTGAAAGACCGAGTTCAAGAGGTTGAGGGTAGGTTGGAAAGGTTCACATTGGGATCTAAGAACCTTAATCGACTACTTGGAACCCAAAGAGCCGTGTACAACAAAGCCGGACTCGGATTTAAGTCAAAGACTACGAATAGGTCTTATATGTCTATCGTAAATCGTAGTCATCAAAGAGTCCAAGCATGGGTCCCAAAGGTTTTATTGAACTCACATATAAGGACTAATAAGTATTGGATTCCTCAGGATCAAGTTCATTATTTGAATAGACCATATTGGTTCAATGGTCCAGGGGGAGCTAACACTAAAATAGTATACCCGAGTACTGAGCAAAATCATTGAATATTTTTCTTTAATTTTTAGAATGGTTAGATAGGAAAAATAGTTAGTCAACTCTTGACAACATAGTATCAGGACGCGGCGAGATGATAGTACGTTAGGGAAACAAAGTCTCGTGTATTCAGGCTAGATAAGGCGTATCTAGCTTGGTGCACTTGACAGAGTGGAACTAGCTGAAGCTACCTCGCCGTATCCTAAACTAGTTAGACCAGGAAGTAACCCTAAGTGACTTAAGTGATATTTTCTTGAATTTGGCTTTGTCTAAGGAAGTGGTCGTTGTTCCGATCAAAGAAGGCCCCTGTGCCTCGCCACGACCTGGAAGCCAGTTTCTCGAAAAGTTACTTAACGATCTAAAGGTTAAATCTGAATCTAACACAAGGTTGACTATCTTTAATCAATTTAAAATCATCTCACAAAACATATAAGGTGAACAAATTCTGAGACACATAGAATGGGTGAGATGTTAAGGATAATTGAAATATAACCTCTTCAAAATACTACTTATTTTCTCAACTATTATATTTAACAACTCTTGGACCAAAGTTTAGCGCCCCCTACATCTCTTATACTTCATATATTTGACTAAGGGGGAGAGCAAACTAACCTTAAGGGTTATATTATAAACATTTAGATTATTGGTGCAGAGGGACACACTTCGAACCAATCTATCTAATTACTGCTAGACGCATTCTTGGACTTATAGTTGATTTATCTTGATGCATGCATATACCATATTGTTTTTAAGCCCCTATTTTATATACCAAACTTCAATTTTACATAAAAACCCCAACATTCGTTTTGATTTATGGCAAAAGGGGGAGAAGAGCGAAAGTTAAGGGGGAGTAACACAAAATTTAATTTATTTAATTTTGAATTATTCAAAACTCACCTAGGGTTAAGGGGGAGTTTTTGAAAATGACATTCATCATTTACTATACTTGTTTTATGCTTTAATTTTCCTTAACTTTGTGTTGGTTTGCCATAGATCAAAAAGGGGGAGATTGTTGGTGCAGGGGCACTAGATAATCGAACCTGTGTTTTGATTATGGCAAAGACACAAAGTTAAGTCTACATTGTTATCTCACGAGCTAAATCAAGTATGCAGAAAAGTGTTAAAGCTGGAGCTGAAGGCTAGCGACACCCGGAGGAAGCCGCGGTGGTCGGGCGACACTCGAGTGACTTCGGAGGGAGCCGAAGGAATCGAGTGGAAGGCTGGAAGCGAGAGCTACTATCGAGGTAAGCTCGTGTGAGTGAGAGATTGTAAGGTCATGTCCTCTTTACGGGGATGACCGTAGGCGGCGATCCGACTAAGACTTCCTGTGGAAGGTCTAGGTCAAGATCGGACGGTTAGAAACCGTCGTATTTATCATTTTCTGAGCTAACCTCTTATTGCAGGGAAGTGGTTGGCGTCGGCATTCACCGGAAAATGGAGCAGTCGACTGATGCCCATTAGTCGACTGATGGGAGGCATCAGTCGACTGATGGCGACGATTCAGCTTTTGCGCTAGGTCAAAATGGATAACGTTTGATGCGGCCACTTCGCGATAAAATTTGGACAACTTCATGATCCGTTCCGAAATAAGAGGAGACAAATTCAGAGGCCAAAGTCTATAAAAGGAGGGGAGGATTCCATCTCCAAATCACATCAAGTTTATTCATCAAGTGCTCCTACAACGCCAACGCTCCAACATCATCATAACGCCGACGCGACGTCAAGTTTCGATCTTCTTCGTCGGTAGCAGAATCAAGTAATATTTTTGATATTGTATTCTTTGTTTTTCTTCATAACGAGGTGAGGTAGGCTTGTTGCCTCATCCTCGTATATTCGGTTTTGTGATCGTTGTCTCCTACCTCCAACGAGGAGGAGATGTTATAGTGCTTTGCACTCCGTACGCGGTCTAGGACCGATAGGGCCTTGGAGTAGCAACCGCTGGGTTGTGAACCAAGTAAAATAAACGTGTTCATTTATTTTCCACTGTGCTTACTTTGCGTATCGAACGAACGAAAAAGAAAAGATTTACGATCGCTATTCACCCCCCCCTCTAGCGACGCTTCTCGATCCAACAAGAGCTAGTGAGCTGCTTTGCTTATGGGACATGCTACAAGAAAGGAGTAGCATTGATGTAGAGTCCCATTTCATTAGACACTTAGTGAAAATGGGAAAAAAGGCGAGAGGAGAGATTAATGTGGGGGGCCTATTTACCCACATTTGCCATAGGATGGGGTATGAATACACCATGCTAGATAGCATAGAGGGGAGCCCTAGGATCAACCTGGGAGTGTGTATGGCTATGAAGATGATTGTAAGAGAGGGACACTCCCTATGCTTTGTAAGGAAAAATCTGACAGCCCTTAGGCTCCCCGACCCCGATCGTACCACCATCACCACATGCGCTAACTGGCGCTTAGACCTGATAATGGAGTCCTCGCCATATGAGGGAGCATCCACAGCGGTAACCATCTCTCCCCCTTTACATCACTCTCCCTCCAGTCCACAAATACACAGGAGCCCACCTAGTCCACATCAACATGAGCCTGCACCTGCACCATCACCTTTTTCTACTTTTGAGCAGGATGCAAGTACATCTGCCTATGATTTTTTGGAGTTCCGATCGTGCCTCGACGACATATACGCCGAGCAGTAGACGCAGAGGCAGCAATGGGAGGAGCAGAGCACCTACACACAGGTAGAGTTTCAGGGTTTTCGAGAGCACTTTCAGCGGGTCGAGGAGTTCTATGGCGAGGCCCGCGTCTACTTCCAGGAGGAGGCTACCCATCGCCAGGCAGAGGCCACCTACCGCCAGGAGATGCGGCAGCATATGCGAGCCCAGTAGGCACAGTGGACTAGGGAGGAGGAGCACTGATGCGCACGAATGCGACCTCAAATCTCACGATGAAGACCGTCGAGGACTCAAAGTGCGCGCTCGCGCTAAACGCCTGCAAGTGCATGGATGTCGTCAAGTAATAAAGATTATCGATCTCATAGGGACTGGGATTCAAATACCAATATACTCAGTAGTTGTAATTGTTCGAACGTGACTCTAAGAGGTTTCGATTGGTGAAGGTTGTCGGGGGACTCTACTCTGTACGGTGTCACACGGAGGAGGAAAGGAGTGTGACGAGGTCTTCAAAGGTGATTCTAGGACTTCAGTTTCGCTTGTGTATCACAGAACAATGTTGTCAATTGGCATTGTCTAGACGTTTAGCTACGATTTTGTGGAAGGGACATCATACACTCTCCCGCAGAGCCGCCGCATCTATCGGGAGCTATCTCCGCCTAAAAGGACGGGATAGACGGTACGAGGATGCCAAATCAATCCCTACGGTGAACCGTTTCCGATTCCACCGCACCCTTCTACCCGCAGTTACAGGAGATCAGGTTTACCCCTAGGTTCCTTATATAAAATCCCCTAAATTTTAGATTGCGAGGGTTGTCACCCCTCGTATCGCCTAAGCACAGCATGATAGAAAGCCAAACACGCATAGATATAGTAAAGAGCAACTACCAATTGTCAAATCAAACTCATAGGCAGAATTTAACATGAACCAACATTGTATGTGTACACAAGCTACTCCCTAATCCTAGAATCAAAAGTACTACTCCATGTGTATGAAGGAAGAATCACAAAGCATGTCTAAGTTCGAATACATAAGGAATAAAATGCAGGAATAATGATATACAATGCTTTTGTGGTCTTCTCTTCGGCGTTGAAGTGCAAGGCGTGGACCTCCGGCGGCATTCGTTCTCCCCGTTGTGAGTTACCAAAGCTTTTTAGGGCTTCGGCGTGCCATCCTAGCCATCGTGCCTCTCCCCTAGGGTTTGGGCGGAGCCATCCTTATATAGACATCGCCTCGGACCACTACAAAATCCGAAAAAAGCCCTAGTCGTGCAAATATGTCGGGCTGCCACACAGCCGTGTGTTTCCACATGGCCAGGCCGTGTGCGGCCCTGGGGTGCTGATCTCGCCCATTGGACATGGCCGTGTGAATCCACATGCCCTGGTCGTGTACCACTCTGCGTCTAGCTGTGAAATGTCCTTCTTTTGCTTCGAAAATGCATCTTTTCCACCCGAAAAGCTAACCTGCACATAAAAGTACAACGAGCATACCTCCGAACTAGAAAATAGGAAATGCGTGCAAAAATAGAGTAACATATGCATGAAACTAACACAAAATGTAATGAGATGTGAGCGAAAACTACTCCTAAAACCCTATATGTTTTGCTCACATCACATCCCCCAAACTTAAATCTTTTCTTGTCCTCAAGCAAACCTCAGTGCTATGAAATTTTAAAAAGATATTTTTCCCTAATTAGCATGTTAACTAAATTTATCAGGTGGTATTTGCAATCAAAGCAAATCAAATATGTTTTAGAAGTTCACTAAGTTAGCTCCTCGTGCTCGTGCTAAGCGAATCATTCTTGGGGAATGCCCATTCCATGGTGAATTAAGTCGTCACCCCATAGCTTTCCTAAGGTTTCCGGCTCTTAGGCACTTACCTGCCCAAAGCGAGGGTCATTCCCTAGATCTAGCATAAAGTCTCAAAGGCGTGCTCGGTATTGAAAGAAATTAGTAGGTGTTTCCCCAGTAACCTAACTTGGTCACAAAGAGGCACTTAGCCATTTCCACCCACGACAACTGTTTTTTTATCCCTCATAATCTTTTTTTCTCTTCTTCTTTTTTTTTTCATTTCTTTTTCTCTTTTTCTTTTTTTTTCCTTTTTTTTTCTTCTCTCTCTTTTATTTTTCGACTCACTGAGATTTTGATTTTTCCAAATGAGCTTACATAATCCGAGCATCTCCAGTAACTAAAATGCTAAACCTAGAGTCACCTATGGATTCCAAAGTACTAGACTATTGAAGTGAATCATAACTAGGTATGTACTAGATTCTCCCTTTCAGAATGTTCAACATGTGTAAGTGCAAAAATAAAGGTAACCATTGTAAGTCTAGAACATTCAATAGAGCGAATAAAATAAAATACCACAAGATAAATGGAGTTAAACTACCTATGGGAACAACCCATGCAAGCAACTTTCAAAAATACTACTGAGGTAGCTTTACAAACAACAAAAATTAAGTATTGAAAGAAACTCAACAACTCAGGCATGAATAAATGAAAATACCAGAAAAGAAACTACTGCTAGGAAACAAAACAAAATAAACCTTGGGATCTCCCCCTGCCCCCCCCCCCCAGACTTAAACAAAAATATACCTCTAATATGGTGGACGAAGTGGAAAGTCTAGGATCCTGGGCATCTCTGGATCCTGGGAGAACCTGTTGCTGAGCCGCTGATGCCACATGTACATGTGGTCGATCTGGGAGCTGGTGGATGCAACGGCTGCTCGGTGCTCCTCCTCCCTAGCCCACTATGCCTGCTGGGCGTGCATGTGCTGTCGCATCTCCCTACGGTAGGCGGCCTCATCCTGGCGACGAACAGCCTCCTCCTGGAAGTATATGTGGGCCTCGTCGTAGAACTCCTCAGCCCACTGGAAATGCTCCCAGAATCCCTAGAACTCTGCCTGCTGGTAGGCGCTCTGCTCCTTCCATCACTGCCTCTGTGTCTGCTTCTCAGTGTAAATATCGTCGAGGCACGATCGGAACTCCAAGAAATCATAGGCCGATGTACCTACATCCTGCTCAAAAGTAGAAAAAGGTGGTGGTGCAGGTGTAGGCTCATGTCGGCGTGGACTAGGTGGGCTCCTATGCACATGTGGACTGGAGGGAGAGTGATATAAAGGTGGAGAGATGGGTGCCAATGTGGATGGTCCCTCATGTGGAGGGGACTCCACTATCAGGTCCAAGCGCCAGTTGGCGCGTATAGCGATGGTGGTACGATCCGGGTCGGGGAGCCTAAGGGCCGTCAGATTTTTCCTTATAGAGCATAAGGAGTCTTCTTCTCTCATAATCATTTTCATGGTCATGCACACTCCTAGGTCGATCCTAGGGCTCCCCTCTATACTCTCTAATGTTGTGTAATCATACCTCATCCTATGGAAAATGTGGGTAAGTAGGCCTCCCACATTGATCTCTCCTCGTGCTGCTTTGCCCATCTTCACTAAGTGTCTGATGAAGTGGGACCCTACATCGATGCTACTCTTTTCTTGTAGCATATCCCATAGGCAAAGCAGCTCGCTATCTCTAACTACACCATCACTCTCCCCATGATCAAATATAGTACTGGCCATGATGCGGTGGAGGTATCGGAAGACGGAGTTTTGGAGGCGCGACGCTTTGGCCCTAGAAGGGTCATAAGCATGCTCCCCCGTCAACTCGGTCCAACATTCCTGAGAGTTGAACCCAATAGGGGTTCTTCTCTCTCCCCCACTCGGCAAGCCAAAGCATGAGTTCCATTGGTAAAGGGTCCACTCATGCTCAATGTTAAAAATCCTAAAAGTTATCCTACCCTCCTCGCTCTCTCTACCCGTTAAAATTTCCACCTCTAATGAACTCAAAAATTCTAGAACTATCCTAGGGTAGGTTAGGTGCCTTATTCCCATTATCTCTTCCCACCCCATTTTTGCAAATAGGGCTTGCATATCACCCAACAACCCTAAAGACTCTAGCAAATCCTCATTTAAGTACCTAGTAGAAGTAAGTTTATGAGTAAAGAGCATATCATATCTATCTCTTTGTTCATTATTGCGAAAAAGAAGAGTGGGTAGGGCGTTACCCTCCTCCGGAGCTTGAGGGGCTTCGGCTCTCCTTGTTCGTCGCTCTGAGGCGCCAGATCGGGGTGCTACATGCTTGGTCCTCCTCATCCTTGCTTCTTTTGGCTTCCTTAGAGGTTAAAAATGCTTCTAGATGTTGGGGAAGATGAAATCACATGGCTAGGGCAAGAACTTTCGAAGCACACGGTGCAAATGGGGTGAAAACACACGGCTCACCCCTTTTAACCTCGCACGTCAGTCGGGCACGATCGTGGGAAAACACACGGCCAGGCCATGTGTCCTCATTTTTTGCCCATTTATGCACCATGGTCTGAATTTTCTCGTACACTTCACTGTGTAGGCTAATATGGATTTCATTTTTGCCTAGCAAAGTTCTTTTCTAGTCCTAACTCTAAATGGGATGGAAATCAAAACTAAAAATCAAACAAACACATGCAATGCAATCAAAAAGGGAAATCTAAAACTAAACTTGGGTTTCCTCCCAAGAAGTGCTTGTTTAAGGTCTTTAGCTTGACCGTATCGCTATTCTTCAGTTTGGCTCTGATGGTCGAAGGAGATCTTTCTCCCTCCCCTGATGTGTTTCAATCTTGCTCATGGGAGAGCAAGATACTTGCTCACCTTACACCTCCTCCCTTGTGGTCCCTTATCATCATATCTCTTAAATCTTGCTCGTAAAGGGGTAAGATATTTGCTAATTGCCTTCCTTAGTTCAAGATTGAACATACTTATCTTCATAGAATTATCAGGAGTTTGATCATAGTATTCCATTTTATCCAAATGTTGTAAATAACATAACTCACCACCGACTTCCTCACCAAAAGATTGATCAGTAGATTCTATTATGTCAAATAAAACTTTATCATTACCAATCACTAGAAGGGCTTTGTTATTGGTAACTAAAGTTTTAGTGAGGGTTAAGGTAGGTTCTTCTAGATCCCTGAGGTTAGGAGGTGTTTTGATTGAAGCAATGCACTCCTCGATTAAAGTGTCAATTATATAATCCTCAAGTTCCTCTCCAAGTGGTGATTGAATAAATTGTCCATCTTTACTTCCTATGTCATCTACATCCTCCTCATCCATTCGCTCAAAGTGAGTCTCCACCATATTAGGTGTGATCCAGTCATCAAAGTCACCTTCTAGTCGTTTGGTTTCTTCTCTTGCTAGATCTCGTTGCATAATCTCCGCAAATTGTTGGCTATGCTCCTCGCATTCCCTAGTAAAATTTTCTAGCGAGGCCTCTAAGTGGGGACTTGGTTCTAGATAAAATTCGCATGATGACTCATAGCCCTCGTTCTCACTTGGGAAACAATATCGGGTCTCTGTCTGCGAATGTCGCGGTCGGAATTCAGCGTTCGCTGCTTGTTGGGTTTGAATAAAATCTTCCATCATTTGCTCTAGTCGGGATTTAGGCGGACAAAATTGAGGGTTTAAGTAGCCAGGGTCATAACTATATAAATAGGAATCATCTTGTGGCCACTGGTTGTAATTGTAGCTGACATTTTCTCGTTCAAATTGTGAAGGTTCGAATATATTTGGCCAATCATTTATGGTATGCCATGTTTCATCACAATGCTCACAATAAATATTACCAAAACTCACAACATTAAATTGATCATAATCATGAGAAAAAACATGCATTGTTATATGCAGGAAATTATAGGTAAGGAAAGGAATAGCAGTGGCTTAGCAAGAGTATACTTTTTTTTTAAAATATTAAACTGATGCACTAAAAAAAACTAAAAACTGAAAGAAAGAAAGATGTAATTAATCTAAACTGAAAATTGAATAGCAAAAATATAAAATGAAATAAAACTAAAATAAAATAAAATAAAACAAGAAAATAAATCTAGCCTAAGCCGATCCAATTGTCCACTTTCAATTCGATATCGAATCAACAGTCCTCGGCAACGGCGCCAAAAACTTGATGCGCACGAACGTGACCTCAAATCTTGCAACGGAGACCGTCGAGGACTCAAAGCGTGTGCTCGCGCTCAACACCCACAAGTGCACGGATGTCATCAAGTAATAAAGATTATCGATCCCACAGGGACTGGGATTTGAATACCAATATACTCAGTGGTTGTAATTGTTCAAACGTGACTCTAAGAGGTTTCGATTGGTGAGGGCTGTCGGGGGACTCTACTCTGTACGGTGTCACACGTAGGAGGAAAGGAGTGTACTGAGGTCTTCAAAGGTGATTCTAGGACTTCAATTTCACTTATGTATCACAGAACAATGTTGTCAATTGGCGTTGTCTAGACGTTTAGCTACGGTTTTATAGAAGGGACATCATACACTCTCCCGCAGAGCCGCCGCATCTACCGGGAGCTATATCCGCCTAAAAGGATGGGATAGACGGTACAAGGATGTCAAATCAATCCCTATGATGAACCGTTTCCGATTCCACCGTACCCTTCTACCCGTAGTTACAGGAGATCAGGTTTACCCCTAGGTTCCTTATATAAAATCCCCTAAATTTTAGATTGCGAGGGCTGTCACCCCTCGTATCACCTAAGCACAGCATGATAGAAAGCCAAACATGCATAGATATAGTAAAGAGCAACTACCAATTGTCAAATCAAACTCATAGGCAGAATTTAATATGAACCAACATTGTATGTGTACATAAGCTACTCCCTAATCCTAGAATCGAAAGTACTACTCCATGTATACGAAGGAAGAATCACAAAGCATATCTAAGTTCGAATACATAAGGAATAAAATGCAAGAATAAAGATATACAATGCTTTCATGGTCTTCTCTCCGGCGTTGAAGTGCAAGGCGTGGACCTCCGGCGGCGTTCCTTCTCCCCGTTGCAAGTTACTGAAGCTTTTTAGGGCTTCGGTGTGTCGTCCTAGCCATTGTGCCTCTCCCCTAGGGTTTGGGCGGAGCCATCCTTATATAGGCATCGCCTGGAATCGCTACAAAATTCAGAAAAAGCCCTAGTCGTGCAAATCTGTCGGGATACCACACGGTCATGTGTTTCCACACGGCCAGGCCGTGTGTGGCCCTGGGGTGCTAATCTCGCCCATTGGACACGGCCGTGTGAATCCACACGCCCTGGTTGTGTCCCACTCTGCGTCTAGCTATGAAATGTCATTCTTTTGCTCCGAAAACACATCTTTTCCACCTGAAAAGCTAACCTGCACATAAAAGTACAACGAGCAGACCTCCGAACCAGAAAATAGGAAATGCGTGCAAAAATAGAGTAACATATGCATGAAACTAACACAAAATGTAATGAGATGTGAGCGAAAACTACTCCTAAAACCCTATATGTTTTTCTCACATCAAGCACCGAGCAGCCGCTGCATCCACCAACTCTCAGATCGACCACATGTACATATGGCATCAGCGGGTCAACAGCAGGTTCTCCCAGGATCCCGAGATACCGAGGCTACCAGACTTTCCACCTCGTCCACAATACTAGATGTATGCTTCGCTTAAGTCTAGGGGGGACCCCAAGTTTTGTTTTATTTTGTTTCTAGCAGTAGTTTCTTTCATGATATTTGCATTGTAGTTAGCATTCATTTATTCATGCATTGGTTGTTTAGTCTCTTTCATCACTTAGTTTTTGTTATCTATAAGCTGCCTCAGTAGTATTTTTAAAAGTTTTCTTCATGAGTTATTTCCATGGGTAACTTAACTTCATTTACCTCGTGGTATTTTATTTTATTTGCTCTGAATGAATGTTCTAGACTTACACTGGTTAGCTTTTATTTTACATATACACATGATGAACTTTATGAAAGGGAGAGTCTAGTACATACCTAGTTATGATTCATCTCAGTAGTCTAGTACTTTGGGATCCACAGGTGACTCTAAGTTTAGCATTTCAGTTATTGGAGATGCTCGAATTGTGTAAGCCCATTCGAAAAAATCAAAATCCCAGTGAGCCAAAAAAAATGAGAGAGAGAAAAAGGAATGAAAAAGAAAAGAAAGAAGAAAAAGAGATTATGAGGGATAAAAAAAATAGTTGTCATGGGTGGAAATGGTTAGGTGCCCCTTTGAGACCGAGTTAGGTTACTGGGGAAATACCTACCAATTTCTCTCAATACCGAGCATGCCTTTGAGACTTTGTGCTAGATCTAGGGAACGACCCTCTTTGGGCAAGTAAGTGCCTAAGAGCCGGAGACCTTAGGAAAGCTATAGGATGATGACTTAACTTACCATGGAATGAGTATCCCCTAATAAGATTCGCTTGGCACGAGCACGAGGAGCTAACTTAGTGAATTTCTAGAACATATCTATTTTGCTTTGATTGCATATACCACTTGATAAATCTAGTTAACATGCTAAGTATGGAACAATACCTTTTTAAAATTTCATGACACTGAGATTTGCTTGAAGACAAGCAAAGATGTCTGGGGGAATTGATGCGAACGAAACATATAGATTTTTAGGAGTAGTTTTCGCTCACATCTCATTTCATTTTATATTTGTTTCATGCATATTCTACTTTATTTTGCATACATTTTTTGTTTTCTAGTTCGGAGATTTGTTCTTTGTACTTTTGTGTGCAGGATAGCATTCCATGGGGAAAACGATGCGCTTTCGGAGCAAAAAGGAGGCATTTGGTAGCTGGACACAGAGTTGGACACGACCTGGGTGTGTGGCTACACACGGTCATGTCTAGGGTTCGAAAATGGCCACCACAACCTTACACACGGCCTGGCCATGTATTTTCACATGGTCGTGTGGCGCCTAGGCAACTTGATGCGACCAAGGGGTTTTTCCAAATTTCGCGAGGATTCGGTGTGATGTCTATATAAGGAAAGTTACGCTCAAACCCTAAGGGGGAGGCACGATGGCTGGGATGGCACTCCAAAGCCCTAAAAAGCTTTGGGAACTCACAACGGGGAGGAGGAAGGCCGCCAAAGATCTAAGTTCTGCACTTCAACGCCGGAGAGAAGACCATATTGCATTGTAATTTCCGTTCTTTGCATGTTATCTATTGTTTATTCGAATATGAACATGCTTTGTGTTTCTCCTCTCATATTTATGGAGTAGTTTCTTCGATTCTAGGATTAGGGAGTAGTTTGTGTGCTTAGAACATGTTATTCCAAATTAAATTCTATTCTTGAGTTTGTATTTGCAATTGGTATTAGTTTAGACCGATATCTATGTGTTTTGGTTTTCTATCTACTGTGCTTAGCCGATACGAAGGGTGACAACCCTCATATCTAAGACTTAGGGGAATTAAAGAGGAACCTAGGGGTTGACCTCATCTCCTGTAACTGTGGATAGAAGGGTGCGATAGAATTGGAAACGATTCGTCGCAGAGATTGATTCAGCATCCTCGTACCGCCTATCCCGTCCTTATAAGGCAGAGATAGCTCCCGATGGATGCGAAGGCTCATTGGGGGAGTGTATGATGTCCCTTCCACAAGGTCATAGTTAGACGTTTAGACAATACTCAATTGATAGCATGTTTTGCGACACACAAGTGAAATCGAAATCCTAGAATCCCTTCCAAAGACTCGCAGCAAGCCTTTTCTTCTTCCATGTGACACCGTATTGAGTTACGACCGCCGACAACCCTCACAATCACAAACATTAGATTTGACTTCCGAACAATAATGCCCAGCGAATATATCAGTACTCGAATCTCAGTCCCTGTGGAATCGATAAATCTTTTTATTACTTGACGACATCCGTGCACTTGCGGGCGTTGAGCGCAAGCGTGCAATTCGAGTCCTCGACGGTCTCCATTGTGAGATTTGAGGTCACATTCGCGTGCATCAATGCCAAGGAGCTATGGAGAAAGTTGGCAAAATTCCATGAAGAGTCCACACCGGTCCAAGAAGATAAGGAAGAGGAGAAGTGCTCATCCTCTCAAACTCAAGAAGAACAGAGCACATCATCTTCATCGCAAGAGCTTGAGGAGTCGAAGGTTGAAAGGTCATCAACATCCGAAGTATAAGAGGTAGAAGAAGCCTCCGCCTCTAGGATTGAGGGGGAGGAGATTAGGCCATCTTCAATACCGGAGCAACAAGAAGAAGCATCTACCTCTTGGAGCCATAAAGAATTGGACCAAATTCTTCCTACTACCACCCTAGGTAACTCAAGCAATTTAGTTAAAAATAAAGATCATATAATTTGATTTGACTGTAGGGAGAAAGGGCATTACAAGAGAAAATGCCCAAAATTGGCCAAGGAGAAAGCACCGACACCAAGTGTCAACAAAAATTCAAAGGATGTCGGAGTCCCCACTAGGAAAAGGAAAGAGCACATTGTGTGCTTCAAGTGCGTTCAACGGAGGCACTACCGAAGTCAATGCCCTAGGAGAAAAGGAGCATCAAATGTAGGGGAGTTTATAAAGCAAACCCTAAGGTAAATTTAAATAATGCTCATTCTTTAAGTAATAGGCAAAAGCATGCTAGAAATAATTTCAATACCCTTGCAATTGTGCATAATCATAAGGAGCATGCTAGAAATAATAGATTTTATTGCCTAGGTGCTAAGAGTTGTAATTTTATAACTAAGGAGAAATTTGGGACTAATAACTCTAGAAAAATCCTACCTAGGGAAAGTATTAGAAAGGTAGAGGACCATCTAGGCATTAATCCTAAGAACCATAGATCTATGCCTAGAAAGAACAACTCTACTCAAAGAAATAATGGGCCCACCAAATTATAAAAATTAGAGGTTGAAAATCAAGCCTTGAGGTCAAAGCTTGAGAAAATAGAGAAGACCCTTAGAAGCATTCAAAATCAAATGAAAGGGTCTAGGAGTCAAAACCTAGGGTCTATGAGGCAAGGTCCACCTAAGGGCAAGAAAGGTTTGGGTCACAAACCTAAGCCCAAGGAGACCTGCCATAGTATTCCATTTGATTATGGAACAAAACCTATGTCTAGGAAAACCAAGGTTAATAGGGAAGTCATCCCTAAGGTTAACCAAGGTAAGTGCCTAGTGGCTAAGGTTTCAAGAAAACCTAAGGAAGCCACTAAGAAGGTTACAAGGGGACTCACCCCTAGAGTTAACCTAGGCAAGACCCAAATGACCAAGGCTTCTAATCCTAGAAGGGTCTTTAGGAAGGTATCAAGGGAGGTCATCCCTAAGGAATACCTAGTAAACCAAGGAGCTCCAATAGGTATTGGGTTCCTAGGAGCGTGATCGATTCACGCTAAATGGGTTAGGATGGGTCAACCTTGATTGGATGGGTAGTTAATTCAATCATAACAAAGTTGACACTTTAGGGAATTTCCAAGGTAATGGGATACTTTAGAAATAAGTATGAATTTTTATCCTATAAGGTTTTAGGATGTGCCAATATATTTTGAGAATTATGAAAAATTGATCAAATTGGCACAATTAGGTTTTATAAGTCATGGGTGCCATTTTGGGTTTTTGGCACACTTGAGGGATAAGTGTTATTAAGGCAAAATGGATTTAATAATGGCAATTTAGGCTTAACACTTAGGTATTTTATACTTGTCATGCTTTATTTGCCTCGTCATGCCATGTCATCATATTTATTTCTAGCATATAAAATGCCATGATGATGTTTAGGTTTTATTTTTAGTGTCATGTTATGCTTAAATTAGAATCACATGCCATGATATCATGATTATTGGCACATGCCTATTAATGTTATCAATATGTCATAATCATCATTCATGCATTAATTAAAAATGGGTTAAGGACAATGACATGATTTGAAGTCCCATGCATAAGGGAGTCAAATAGTGTTGTCTAGAAAAATGCATGAAACCCTAAATAACTAAAACTCTCATCTCACAAGAACACTTGACTTGTATGTGTTTCATACACTTAGATACAAGTGAAATGTTAGAAAAAGAAATTAAGATTTTTAAAATCATTTCAAAACCATTTTGAAAAACCTTGGTGAAGTCTATCTTTTGATAGCAATCACCATTGAATGAGGTGATACAAAGTAGAGCCAAACATTGAAACTTTCAATAGTTTTGAACTTTATGTCAATCTCACTATTTTATGGGCATTATATTTTCTAACTATTTTTCACCCATAATTTTTGTTATAAGTAATGTACGTATGAATTTTCAAGATTTTTCAAAATACGTATTTTTACTTATGAATTTCACAAATTCATTTCTGAAGTCTAATTTCTGCACAATGCAGAAATCAGTTGACTACCATGGATGGCAATCAACTGGCACCAAGGGCAGTCGATTGGTAGCTGACAAAGTCGACTGCCAGTGCTGATTTCGGGTAAACAAGGATGTTTAGCCCATGTTTCAGCTATGTTAGGGTTCCCTAATTGCTCATAACCCTAGGATATGCTTTGGATATGGATTAGGATAGTTGTTTAGGGTATATATCAATTTTAAGGTGTGTGAAAGTTCAAGTTTGAATTTTTAACCTTAATTTTGATGGTTTAGTGTTTCTATAGGCTTAGGGACTCTCCAAGGACATTGTTGGTGCAATGGTCAAGGGGGAGGTTATCCATCAATGGGATGATGGATGTGTTCTTCCTCATGAGGGGGAGAATTTTGAGTTTTTGGAGAAGTGAGGATTGCCTCTCTTTAGTGATATGGGACTTATCACTAGGAAGAGTGAATGCATCCTAGATGTTTTTGGACCAAGGGAGAGATTGTAAGATCTTATTGGGATATGAGACATTGACACCCTTAGGGAGAGCCTTTTTGATGTATGTCAAAACGGGGGAGAATTAAGGAAAAATGGAATTCCCAATTTGGATAATTGGGAGGTTTGGTTTGAGTTAGTGTTCTAACTCAAAGGTATTTGGTTTTTATCAAACATCAAAAAGGGGGAGATTATTGGTGCAATCGGCCCAGGTCATGATTGACCAGAATCGAGTGTGACTCGAGTAGTGTTTTGATGTTGTGTTTTGATGTTTGATGATGAGTTGACCATTGTTTAACAATGGGTTGACTATATGGTTGACATGGGGTTGACCATATGATGGAGAATGTTGGATCGAGAAGCGTCGCTAGAGGGGGGTGAATAGCGAGTGTAAATCTTTTCATTCGTTCGTTCAATACATGAGTAAGCACAGCGGAAAATAAAGAGACACGTTTATTTTTACTTGGTTCACAACCCAGCGGTTGCTACTCCAAGGCCCTAACGGTCCTAGACCGCGTACGGAGGGCAAAGCACTATAACGTCTCCTCCTCGTTGGAGGTAGGAGACAACGATCACAAAACCAAAATTACGAGGATGAGGAAACAAGCCTACCTCACCTTGTTGCAAATAAAAACAAGAATACAATAACAAAATATGTTACTTGTTGCTACTGCCGACGAAGAATATCAGAACTTATCGTCGCGTCGACGTTATGACGGTGTTGGAGCTTTGACGTTGTAGGAGAACTTGAGAATTAAACTTGATGATCTTTGGAGTTGGAATCCTCCTCTCCTTTTATAGATTTTGTCCTCTGAATATGTCTCCTCATCTTTCAGAACAGATCACGAAGTTGTACAAATTTTATCGCGAAGTGGCCACGTCAAACGTTATCCGTTTTGACCTAGCTCAAAGGCTGATTCGTCGCCATCAGTCGACTGATGCCTCCCATCAGTCGACTGATGAGCATCAGTCGACTGCCAGCCTGGCCACTTCCCTGCAGTAAGAGGTTAGCACAGAAAATGGTAAATGCAATAGTTTCTAACCGTCCGATCTCAACCTAGACCTTCCACAGGAAGTCTTAGTCGGATCGCCGCCTACGGTCATCCCCGTACAGAGGACACGACCTTACCATCTCTCACTCACTCGATACTTACTGTGTCGCTTTCACTTCCGGCCTTCCACTCGATTCCTTCGGCTCCCTCCGAAGTCACTCGAGTGTCGCCCGACCACCATGGCTTCCTCCGGGTGTCGCTAGCCTTCAGCTCTAGCTTTGGTACTTTTCTGCACACTCGATTTAGCTCATGAGATAATGATGTAAACTTAACTTTGTGTCTTTGCCATAATCAAAACACAGGTTCAATTATCTGGTGCCCCTGCACCAACAATCTCCCCCTTTTTGATCTATGGAAAACCAACACAAAGTTAAGGGAAATTAAAACATAAAACAAGTATAGTAAATAATGAATGCCATTACTCCCCCTTAACCCTAGGTGAGTTTTGAAAGAGAAAATTTAATTTTCAAAATTTAATTTTGTGTTACTCCCCTTTAACTTTTGCTCTTCTCCCTCTTTTTCCATAAATCAAAAAAGAATGTTGGGGTTTTTGTATAAAATAGGAGTTTTAAAAATAATATCGTATATGCATGCATCTAGATAAATCAAATATGAGTCCAAGCATGTGTCTAGCAGTAGTTAGATAGATTGGTTCGAGGTGTGTCCCTCTGCACCAATAATCTAAAGGTTTGTAATATAACCCTTAGGGTTAGTTTGCTTTCCCCCTTAGTCAAATATATAAAGTATAAGAGATGTAGGGGGCGCTAAACTTTGGCCTAAGAGTTGTTAAGTACAATAGTTGAGAAAATAAGTAGTATTTTGAAGAGGTTATATTTCAATTATCCTTAACATCTCACCCATTCTATGTGTCTCAGAATTTGTTCACCTTATATGTTTTGTGAGATGATTTTAAATTAATTAGAAATAGTCAACCTTGGGTTAGATTCAGATTTAACCTTTAGATCGTTAAGTAACTTTTCGAGAAACTAGCTTCCAAGTCGTGGCGAGGCACAAGGGCCTTCTTTGATCGGAACAATGACTACTTCCTTAGACAAAGCCAAATTCAAGAAAATATCACTTAAGTCACTTAGGGTTACTTCCTGGTATAACTAGTTTAGGATACGGCGAGGTAGCTTCAGCTAGTTCCACTCGGTCAAGTGCACCAAGCTAGATACGCCTTATCTAGTTCGAATACACAAGACTTTGTTTTCCTAACGTACTATTATCTCGCCACATCCTGATACTATATCATCAAGAGTTGACTAACTATTTTCCCTATCTAACCGTTCTAAAAACTAAAATAAAATATGCAATGGTTAAGTAAGCGGGTATACTATTTTAGTGTTAGCTCCCCCTGGACTATTGAACCAATAAGGTCTATTCAAATAATGAACTTGATCCTGGGGAATCCAATACTTATTAGTCTTTATGTGTGAGTTCAGTAAAACCTTTGGGACCCATGCTTGGACTCTTTGATGACTACGATTTACAATAGACATATATGATCTATTCGTAGTCTTTGACTTAAATCCGAGTCCAGCTTTGTTGTACACGGCTCTTTGGGTTCCAAGTAGTCGATTAAGGTTCTTAGATCCCAACGTGAACCTTTCCAACCTAGCCTCGACCTCTTGAACTCGGTCTTTCAAGAGAGAATTCTCCTCCTCAAGTTTTTCAATTTGGGTTGAGTTTCCCTCTTGAACTTGACTAGTTGAAGAGGTTAGAGTAGCCTCTTGCTTGAGGGTTTCAACCTCCTCAAGTAACGACTCAACCCTAGACTCAGACTTAGTCAATTTCCTAGTAAGCATTTTAATTGTATTGTGAAGTGTATGAATTAGTGAGCGGCTAACCTTAATTTTCTCTTTTGGTCCGGCTTTGAGTTGCTTCTCGAAGTAGTCCTCGAGTTTGGAGTCGGTGTTGTAATTGGATTCGGATTCGGACTCTGATTCGAACTCCTCCGATCTTTCCATGTAAGCTACGTCTTCTCTATTGTCCCAAGTTGCATGGAAAGCCTTCTTTTGATTTGATTTGAATTGTGCCCTCTTTTGGTTCTTTAGTAGCCTCCTTTCCCTCCGAATGATCTTTCGCACTACGTTCACTATTGCTTTCACCTCTTCAGATTCGGACTCTGATTCATCTTCGGGTTCGAGTCAATCTTCTTGCCTAGTAGGTGGCTTGCTTCTTTATCCTGCAAGTAGAGCAATACCTCTCTCGGCCCGGACCATGTTAGTCTGCTCGTGAAGTTCAAACTCGGAAAATAATTCGTCTAACCAAAGCTTCGAAAGGTCCTTAGAGACCTTGTAGGCATCAACAATGGATGCTCACAAGGTAGTCCTAGGGAAAGCATTTAAAGCATACCTTATAAGGTCCCGGTTCTCTACGGCTTGCCCGATCGAGTGAAGATCGTTGACGATGTCTTGGATCCGCGCATGTAGTTGGGTGGCGGTCTCGCGATTTTGCATCTTTAGATTGTACAGTTTATTTAAAAGTAAATCTCTTTTACATACCTTAGCATCGGGCGTCCAGAGGTCTTTTACATACCTTACATACCTTAGCATGTAGTGTAGATCAATCAATTTGTTCCAGAGGTCTTTGGCGCTAATGAATGGTCCGATGCGGTTGAGTTCCTCCTTGGATAAGCCGCATTGCAATATTTGGGTTGCTCTTGCATCGGCTTCAATTTGCCTCTTGGTCGCATTAATCCACTTGTTGAAATCCAAGGGCTCTCCTTGATCATTGGTGGGTAGAGCAAAGCCGGTTTGGATTATTATCCAAGTCTCGACTTGTGTTTTCAAGAAACACTCCATCCGACCTTTCCAATAACGGAAATCATTTCCGTTGAAGAACGGAGGTCAGGTGGTGCTATACCCCTCAATGTGAGCCATTAAGTATCTTGCAAAACACGAATAAAAACCAAAGAGAATTCCAAGACTTGGTCTTGGATTAGTAGTGCGGGAAATAATAGGAAATAAACATAAATAAATGAGAGAAATAAGAAACTAACAACTTACGACCTTCGATGTCCCCGAAAAGGTACTAAACATTGGTTTTTGGGGCTGGAAACAGCTTGTTACAAGGTTAAACCCTTGTAAGAAATGTAGATCTCTCAGAGAGCTTCGATTTGGTAGGTAGATCATTTTGTGAGTCCACTTGTGCGAAAAGTTATGGCTAGTTTACCATCGACTACTCCAAAAGGGAATACTTGCAAACACACAACCAAAAGAAGCGTACCAAGACTTCATCTTGGATTAGTAGTGTGGGAGGAAAAAAAACAAAAAAAAATGCGACTCGAAAAATACGAAAAGAAAACCAAAAAGTGCTAGATTGGTGGTTTCACCAAATCTTAGCACCCCCGCTCTGATACCAATTGTTGGATCGAGAAGCGTCGCTAGAGGGGGGTGAATAGCGAGCGTAAATATTTTCATTCATTCGTTCGATACACGAGTAAGCACAATGGAAAATAAAGAGACACGTTTATTTTTACTTGGTTCATAACCCAGCGATTGCTACTTCAAGGCCCTAATGGTCCTAGACCGCATACGGAGGGCAAAGCACTATAACATCTCCTCCTCGTTGGAGGTAGGAGACAACTATCACAAAACCAAAATTATGAGGATGAGGCAACAAGCCTACCTCACCTCGTTGCGAATAAAAACAAGAATACAATAACAAAATATGTTACTTGTTGCTGCTGCCGATGAAGAAGATCAAAACTTATCGTCGCGTCGGCGTTATGACGGTGTTGGAGCTTTGACGTTGTAGGAGCACTTGAGAATTAAACTTGATGATCTTTGGAGTTGAAATCCTCCCCTCCTTTTATAGATTTTGGCCTCTGAATATGTCTCCTCATCTTTCAGAATAGATCACGAAGTTGTACAAATTTTATCGCGAAGTGGCCGCATCAAATGTTATCCGTTTTGACCTAGCGCAAAGGCTAATTCGTCGCCATCAGTCGATTGATGCCTCCCATCGGTCGACTGATGAGCATCAGTCGACTGCCCAATGTCCAGCAGTCGACTGCCAACCTGGCCACTTCCCTGCAGTAAGAGGTTAGCACGAAAAATGGTAAATGCGATGGTTTCTAACCATCCGATCTCGACCTAGACCTTCCATAGGAAGTCTTAGTTGGATTGCCGCCTACGGTCGTCCTCGTACAGAGGACACAACCTTACTATCTCTCACTCGCACGAGCTTATCTCAATACTTACTGTGTCACTTTCGCTTCCGGCCTTCCACTCGATTCCTTCGGCTCCCTCCGAAGTCACTCGAGTGTCGCCCGACCACTGCGGCTTCCTCCGGGTGTCGCTAGCCTTCAGCTCTAGCTTTAGTACTTTTCTGCACACTCGATTTAGCTCATGGGATAACGATGTAAACTTAACTTTGTATCCTTGCCATAATCAAAACACAGATTTGATTATCTGGTGCCCCTGCACCAACAGAGAAGTCCAAGTGAGACACTTGGCATGGAAATTCCAAGCATGGGTCTTAGCAATGGGAAAGTCCAAGTCTTGAGTACTTGGCATGGAAAGTCCAACATGGGTTGGCATGGAAAGTCCAAGCATGGGTCTTGGCAATGGTAAAGTCCAAGTCTTGAGTACTTGGCATGGAAAGTCCAAGCATGGGTCTTAGCAAGGGAAAACCCAAGCTTGAGTCTTAGCAATTGGAAAGTCCAACATAGGTTGGCAAGGGAAGTCCAAGGGTTGATATTGGCAACGTAAAGTCCAAGGGTAGAGTCTTGGAAGCATAAGCCCAATGGTTAGCGGCATAAAGTCCAAGCGTGTGTCTTGGCATCGTAAGTCCAATGTGCCTTAACGGTATAAACCAGCTTAGCATGACAATAGCCGATGGAAGCACCTGAAGGCTAGCGTATGGATGAACAAGTCATGGATGACTTGGAGAGATCCAATAGGCGTGAGGCTGATGGAGGTGGCTAGAAGGCTTAGGTCTAGGCTAAGGGTGGTCTAGCAAGTATGAGGGCATCATACTTGGGGTAAACCTCATGGTTGAGGTTACTGATCAGATTATAGACGGTCTGATGTCAAGTGTTTTGACACTGATCGAGTCGACTCAGGCGATCGGTGGGATTATGATCGATTGGTGATGGGAGTCAACTGGCATTATACTACTATTCTGTGGTCCATCAGTCGATTATTAGGGTTTAGCAGTCAATTGGCCTTGATTAGTCAACTCTCATGCAGGGTAGTCGATTGCTGGTCGAGGACACAGGCACAGAACATTTCCGAGTCGACTGCTGAGTAAGGGTAGTCGACTAGAGGCTATAAGCAGTCGACTGATGGGTCTGATCAGTTGACTGCTAGGTATCCATTGGAACCTTTCTGACGTGGTTTAAGTCATTGTGAGACAACAACTACAGGAGCATGTTAGGGCAATCAACCCATGGGATATGGTTTTGATGTGTGTGGCAAAGGGTTTAAGTTAGGTTGTTATTGTTTTGATATGTGTGTTGGAGTCTTGCAGAACTTAGTAATTCGCACATGGAGCCTTGGCAAGTTTCACCAACTCACAACCTCGTGCATGAGTCAGAGAAGGAGCATTGCGAAGCCGTGTGCTTGATGCATCTGAGGGACCATCGGACGAGATGACTTGAAGCGAAGCCAAGAAAGCAGACTTCGAGGGCAAGAGACGCGAAGGAGCATTGCAAAGCTATGCACTTGGTAATGCCGAGGGACGTGGCCACGAACGAAGAGAGCTTCGGCGAGGGACTTCAAGTGAGATGAGAGAATGAGTGAAATGTAAGTAGCTCATTAGGTGAACTTGGCCGAATGACTAAGTGTCGGAGGCTCGACCGCAAGGGTTGAGGTTTACCTGATCGTCGGATGCTCAAACGGATGTTAAGTTTGAGGTTTACCCGGCATCATCGGCCGATCATTGCCATGTCATGGCGATCGGCTGCTCAATCGACTATGACTTTGTGCCATCAATCGACCGCCATCGCTTGATGACCGTCGAGACCACTAGTCGACTGATTATGGCATCAGTCGACTGGTCGCGAGGGTTTCTGGCACAGAATGGTGAGTAGTCGTGTGCTCGCTTTCGGCACTCGACTGAAATCCAACGTGGAAGAAGTCGTTATTAGGCTACGGCTACAGGAGCAGTCGACTGATCGGGGCATCAGTCGACTGCTAGTGGCCAACGGGAAGAAAACAACCTTCTCTATTTATAGAGAAGGTTTGGGCTTTTGGTTGGCTAATGCTTATGCTCTAAGTGATCATCCAAGTGCCCCACAAGATTCCAACTCTTTCTCTTGTTCTTATTTCAAATCAATTGTAAGAAAGAGTGTTCTTGAGTTGTAAGAAGGTTTACCTCCACCATGCTTTGGTTAAAGGGAGAGACCGATATTGGATTGGTTTTAGAGTGATTCACCGAAGACGAATCGGACCGTGGATTAGCGGCGAGGCCGTGAACCACGTTATATCTTTTGTTAGCATTTCTTTTACTTTGTGTTGTCTTAATTACTTGTTTAGTTTTGTTTCCGTTGCGCTAATATTGTATGTAGACAAGCAATTCCATCGTATGACGAAAGAGGGCTATTCACCTCCCTCTAGCCGGTCACCAACGGTCCAACAAGTGGTATCAGAGCCAAGGTAGCTTGTTGAGGACTGACTGCTGCAACAAGCACTGCATCAAGGATGGCCGACTCTAACATTCATCCACCAAAGTTTGAAGGAGAATTCTCTTCGTAGAAGAAGAGAATGGAGGTATTCTTCGAAACTCACTTCGAAATTTTATTGATAATGGAAAATGGTTTCAAGATACCTAGGGATGAAGATGGGGAGCAAATAGAGAAGACAAGATGGACAAAGAGACAAAGAGAGGAGTACTTGGCAAATTCGAAGGCCAAGCATCACTTGTACAATGTACTTCCCCAATAAGAGATCAACCGGATTGGAGAGTGTGCAAGTGCTAAAGAGATGTGGGAGAAGCTAGTAGAGCTTCATAAAGGTACCTCGGAGGCCAAGCTTGCAAGGAGAGACCTCCTCTGCTCCTAACTAACAAATATCAAACTTGAAAAATGAGAAAAGGTAACCTCATTACACTCTCATTTTAAAGAAATTTTAATTGGACTAACAAGTGTAGGAGAAAAACTTTCGAACCGGGATATGCTTATGAAAGCGATCAATGTCTTTCCCCGGTCATCGAAGTGGAGCTCAATGGTGGACTCCTTCTACATCTCAAAGAACCTAGAAGTAAGCACCCTCGAAGAATTCTTCTCAACCATGGAGCTACACAAAACAAGGCTTGAGGGAGTAATTGAAGAATCAAGCATCAAGCCATCAAGAGGAGTAGCCTTAGTAGCCAACAAGGGGAAGAAGAAGAAGATAGAGACTTCCTCCTCCTCCGATGAAGCATCCTCCTCATCCTCCATGAATAGCAGTGAAGATGCTTATATGGTAAGGAAGGTAAGGCGTGCTTTAAGAAATTTAAAATTTAACAAATCTTATGATAGGAGAAGGCACAAGAGGAAGATAATTTGCTATAATTGCCAACAAGAGGGACATATAAGAGATGAGTGTCCCCTCTTGAACAAGAGCAAAAAAGAGAGGAGGAAGAAAGAAGAAAAGAAGAAGGGGAGCAAGAAAAAGGAAGAAGAAAAGAAGGCCAAGGAAAAGGGGAAGGCCAAAGCACTCAAGGCAAAGACATGGGATGATCCTTCCTCATCATCATCATCGGAGAAAGAAAATGCTTTTGTCACAAACCTTGCCTTGATGGCATTTGATGATCTAGACTCCACCTCCTCCGAAGGTGAAAAATCAAGCACAAGTGAAGAGAGCTCAAGTAAAGGGGGAGGCTCATCATCATCCTCTTCATCCGAAGAAGAAGATATGGAAACTATGGTAAAACATCTTCCCACTCAAGAAATAGTTGCCATGATTTCTAGCTTAACTAGGGATTTATTTAGTGCCAAAAAGAAAAATAAGAGCATGCTAGATCAAGTTAAGGCCCTAGAAGAAAAATTAGAACAAGCATGCTTAAATATTAATGATAATATTTCTTCTAGTTTTGAAAATGCATGCTCACATGATCATTATATGCCTTTTGATGTTAATGATGCATGTATTGAATGTTGGTGCAATCGGCCCAGGTTGACTCGAGTTTGACTCGAGCAGTACCTTGATAGTATTTTGATGATGGACAAAACTCATGACATGGGATTGTCATGGGAAAGTTCAAAGCATTGCGAAGCCATGCGCTTGGTGCTTGGCATGGGAAAGTCCAAAGCATTGCGAAGTCGTGCGCTTGGTGCTTGGCATGGGAAAGTCCAAAGCATTGCGAAGCCGTGCGCTTGGTGCTTGGTGAGAAATGCATTACGAAGCCGTGCGCTTGGTGCATTTGGGAAGTCTTGAGGACTTGGTAAGTTCACTAGGCTCGGGGTCCTTAAGTCGGTGAAGGATGGCATTGCGAAGCCATGCGCTTGGTGCATCCGAGGGACCACCGGACGGGGAGCGAATGGAGTGAGCCCAAAGGGAAGCATACTTCTAGGGTATGAGACGCGAAGGATGGCATTGCGAAGCCGTGCGCTTGGCGCATCCGAGGGACGTAGGCCGAGGGAAGAGAGCTTCGGTGGGGAACTCCATGAGGGATAAGGTGGACTTGGCCAAGTGGCTAAGACTGAGTGTCGGAGGCTCAAACTTGATGTTTGAGGGTTTACCCGACGGTCGGATGCTCAAACAACTTGGTGTTTGAGGTTTTGCCCGACGCCCGATCGCATAGGTGTCGGTTCGATCGGGTCCAAGTCGACTAGGTTCGAGTGTAAGGCTAGGGTTTTGTGCAGGCCGATCGCTATGGATCGGGCAATGATCGATAATGTTAGCAATGATCCGACGAGGATGGCAATGATCGATGGGAGTGTCGCGAGCATAGAACGCTCCGTAGCTGACTGGACAGTCGACTACTAGGTCACCAGTCGACTGATGGGCATCATTAGTCGACTGGTAGGTGATTCGTTGGAACTTGTCTGACGTGGATCTGGCCGTTATGAGACAACGGCTACAGGGGTAGTCGACTGGGACCTTTTGGCAGTCGACTGCTAGGCGCGAAAATAGCTCGATGCAGGTTATAAAAGGAGCTCGAGATGGAGGTTTTTGCAATGGTTTTTGTGGAGCTATTGGAGGGGAATTGATGTTGCATTCCAGTCCTTCAAGAGCCAATCAAAGCAAGCAACAAGCAAAGGGTTCAAAGCGAGCGTTGTAAAGTGTTCTTTACGTGTATTTCATATTTGTCTTTGTATTGCTTGTATTTCATTACTTAGTGTAATTGCTTGTGAGAGGTTTCTCCACCTCCGACGTGTAGTCGAAAAGGAGTGTTATAGTTAGTGTCGTGCGCATAACTAGAGCTCGGTGAGCTCTCTCGTGGAGTAGGAACCATTCGGTTCTGAACCACGTATATCTTTGTGTATTGCATGTGCTTGTGTGTATTTGTGTATCTTGTTAGTATTATTATTGTTATTCCGCTGCGCTAACAAGAATCGTAGACAAGCAACGCAACGAGAACGAGCGAATTACGACATCCAACGACAAAGGGCTATTCACCCCCCTCTAACCGGCCATCCCGATCTCCCAACAAGTGGTATCAGAGCCGAGGTCGCTCTTCAAGGACTAACCACCGCGAGAGCACTACAAATGGCCGGCTTCATCCATCCACAGAAATTCGATGGAGATTTTGCTTGGTGGAGGAAACGGATGGAGGTATATCTTGAAACCGATTTTGATTCGATGTTAATTATAGAAAACGGTTTTAAGATGCCTAGGGACAAAGAAAACAAGCCCATGGAAAAATCAAAATGGACCCAAGACCAAATCAAAAACTTCAAGACAAATCTCAAGGTAATCAAGTTGATTAGTGATTTGTTACCTAACACTATTTGGTCTAGATTGGGTAATTTTAGGGATGCAAAGGAATTATGGGAGAAGATAATGAAATTTCAAGAAAGTTCCCAATCGGCACAAGTAGAGGAGAATGCCGAAGAAGAATCACCATCCACTTTTGAAGATGTGGATGACTTGGTGGAGACCTCCACCTCTAGCGTTGAGGGGGAGGAAAGGATTTCAATTCCGGAGCAAGATCAAAATGAAGCTTCTACCTCCGGAAGAAGTGAAGAGGCCTCCACCAACTCCCTAGGTAACTCAAGTGTTGTTATTTTAAATAAAAATCACATAATATGCTTTGAGTGTAGGGAGAAAGGGCACTACAAGAGTAAATGCCCTAAATTGGCTAAGGAAAAGGCATCAACACCAAAAGTCAATCCAAAGTCAAAGGATGCCGGTGTTCCCAAAATCAAGAGCAAAGAGCACATTGTGTGCTTTAAATGCAACCAAAAGGGACACTATCGAAGCCAATGCCCTAGGGGGAGGAAGAAAGGGCAAGAAGGTGCAACTCATGTAGGGGGAGCTTCTAAAGCTAACCCTAAGGTAAATTTACTTAATGCACCTTTAATTTTTAGAGTCAAAAAGCATGCTAAGAATTATTTTAGTTCTCTTGCAATTATAAATGAAAAGCATGCTAAGAGAAATAATAAGGTTTATTGCTTAGGTGCCAAGCATGTTCATATAACTAAGGATAAACCTAGGAATCATAATTCTAGACCTATTTTACCTAGGGAGTCAATTAGGAGAATTGAAGAAAACTTGGGTGTTAATCCCAAGAAATCTAGGCATACGCCTAAAAAGAAAAATATTTCCCAAAAGACAAATGAAAATTCAAAATTGGGAAAATTAGAGTTAGAAAACCAAGCCTTGAGGTCAAGGCTAGAAAAATTGGAGAAGACCCTAGCAATAATATCAAATTCGGTTAAGGGGTCTAATGTACAAAAGTCAAGACCTAGAAAACAAGAAGTGTCTAAGGGCAAGAAGGGTTTGAGTCACAAACCTATGTCCTACCATAATGTTCCATTTAATTATGGAACCACATCTAGGTCTAGGAAAACCAAAGCTAATAGGGAAGTCATCCCTAAGTCTAGCCATGGTATGTGTTTAGTAGCTAACACCTCAAAGAAATCAAATGTAGCCACTAAGAAGGTCAATGGAGGAGTCACCTCTAGAGTTGACCCAATAAAGACCCAAAAGACTATGGCTTCAAAGCCTAAAAGGGTCATTAGGAAGGTATCTAGGGAAGTTAGCCCTAGAGAATACCTTGTTAACCCAAGGAGCTCCAATAGATATTGGGTTCCTAAAAGCGTGATCGATTCACGCTAAATGGGTTATGGTGTGTCAACCCTAAGTGGATGGGTAGTTAACCTAACCATAGTAGAGTTGACACATTAGGATGTGCCAATGTGCTTAAGAAGTTAAAAATGATTTAAATTGGCACATTTAGGTCATAGAGGTCATGGTGTGACATTTTGGGTTTTGGCACACTTAGGAGCTAAATGGTTTAAGGCAAAATGGATTTAATCCCTAGAAATGGAAAATTGATTTTAACACTTAGGTATTCTATACCTTAGTATATTTTACTTGCCATGCTTTATTTGTCTTGCCATGTCATGACATCATTCTCATTTTTATCTCTAAAAATGTCATGATCATGTTTAGACTTATCCTTATATGTCATGTATGCTTAAACATCATTCACATGCCATGACATCATGATTTTGGCATATGCTTTTATCTATACCATATCTATGCCATAATCATCATGCATTAAATAAAATGAAATTAAGGACTATGGCACAATTTGAAGGGAATCAAATTATGTTTGTTAGGGCAATCTCTTGCCGTAATATGGTTTTGATGGTGTGGCAAAGGGTTTAAGTTAGTTTGATATGTTGATTTGATATGTGCGTTGAAGTCGTGCAGGACTTAGTAATTCGCACATGGAGCCATGGCGAGTTTCACATCTCATGACTCGTGCCTTGAGTCGGTGAAGGATATTTATGAAGTCGCGCTAAGCATCCGAGGGACCGAGACGAGAAGTCGAGTGAAGCCAACGGTATCGAGGCAAGAGACGCAGCGATGATCGCATTGAACAAGCAATACGTAACTGAACGAAGTATTAGCGAACGAAGAGAACCGGCGAGGACTCGAGGATGAGAGGAGCGATTGTAACCCGAAGGGTAGTTTTAGGTGAAACTTGGCCATTTGGCCAAGTGTCGATGAGTTTTCGACACCGCCGACTACCATGTTATGGCGTGATCGCTCTGAGTCGATGGGTCGATCGACTGGTCTAATGTGGCTGAATCAAGTTGATCACCGACGCCGATGGGCGGCCGATCGATGGCTTGATCACCGACAAGGGACGGCGATCGATGTCACCGCGTGCACGCACGAATCGGAGTCGACCTCGCTTGAGGACTCGACCGGTTGACATCACGATCGATGGGTGCCATCACGACCGATCGATATCGATCGCTGGATAGTATCCAACGTGGAAAGCGGCCGTTATTGGGCAACGACTACAGCACCAGTCGACTGATGGGTGCCATCAGTCGACTGCTCCTGTGTCAACGGGAAGAAACCCTCTTCCTCTATAAAAAGGAAAGGGTTGGGGCTTTGGGGGGTTAATGCTTGAACGCCCAACTACTCCCAAAGTGCCCTAAACAATTTCCCACTCTTCTACTTGCTCTAATCTTCATTCCATTGTAGAAGAGTGATCTTTGTTGTAAAGAGGTTACCTCCACCTAGCTTTGTGCAAAGGAGAGATCTAGTGGATAGTGGATTAGCGCGTGGAGTGAACCACGTTACATCTCGGTGTTTGTATTGTCTTTGTTTTATTTCTATTTGCTTGTCTTAGTTTATTGCTTCCGCTTGCGCTAACATTTTGTAGACGAGTAAAATACGACATCCAACGAACGAGGGCTATTCACCCCCCTCTAGCCGGCCAATCGATCCCCCTACAAGTGGTATCAGAGCCAAGTCGTTTGTCGAGGACTAACCGCCGCAACAAACACTTCATCTAAAGATGGCCGGCTCAAACATCCACCCACTGAAGTTCGACGGTGAATTCTCTTGGTGGAAAAAGAGAATGGAGGTATTCTTCGAAACCGACTTTGAAATTCTATTAATAATGGAAAACGGTTTCGAGTTGCCTAGGAACGAGGATGGGGAGCCATTGGAGAAATCGAAGTGGAGCAAAAGGCAAAGAGAAGAATACTTGGCAAATTCAAAGGCCAAGCACCACCTATACAATGTCCTCCCTCAACAAGAAGTCAATAGGATAGGAGAGTGTGCTAGCGCCAAGGAAATGTGGGAGAAACTAATAGAAATCCATGAAGGCACATCCGAGGCAAAGCTAGCAAGGAGAGACGTTCTTCGCTCCCAATTGTCCAATATCAAACTTGAAAAGGGAGAGAAGGTAAAATCCCTACACTCTAGATTTAAGGAAATTCTAACCGGTTTAACAAGTGTAGGTGAAAAGCTTTCCAACCGGGATATGGTAATGAAGGCCATAGATGCCTTTCCCCGGTCCTCAAAATGGAGCTCCATGGTGGACTCATTTTATATCTCCAAGAAGTAAGCACCTTGGAGGAATTCTTCTCAACAATGGAGCTTCATGAAACTAGGCTAGAAGGAATACAAGAAGAGCCTAGAGTCCAAAATTCAAGGGGAGTAGCCTTGTTGGCAAACAAGGGGAAGAAGAAGATGGAAGTCCCCTCCTCCTCATCCGATGAAGCCTCTACCTCCTCCATGGATAGCACGGAAGAAGCCTACATGGTAAGGAAGGTAAGGCGTGCATTTAAGAATCTTAGATTTGATAAATCTCATGATAGGAATAGAAGACCAAGGGGGAAGGTCATATGCTATAATTGCCAAGGAGAGGGACATATAAGGGATAATTGTCCCCTCCTAAACAAGAGCAAGAAAGAAGAAAAGAGGAAGAAGAAGGGGAGCAAGAAAAAGGAAGAAGAAAAGAAGGCAAAAGGAAAAGGGAAGGCCATGGCACTCAAAGCCAAGACATGGGATGACGTTGCTTCCGCCTCCTCATCCGAAGAAGAAGAGCATGTCTACTCCAACCTAGCACTAATGGCTCTTCATGACTCGGATTGCTCCTCCTCCTCAAATGAAGAATCAAGCTCAAGTGGGGAGAGCTCAAATGAAGGGGGAGCTTCTACATCCTCATCATCCGAAGAAGAAGAAGAGGACATGGAAACTATGGTAACGAAAGCCTCTCCTAAGAAAATAGTTTCCATAATCTCTAGTTTAACTAAGGACTTATTTGGCATGAAAAAGAAAAATAAGAGCATGCTAGATAAAATTAAGGCATTGGAAAATAAGCTAGAAAATGCATGCTTAAATGATAATGTTTCTTCTTGCCATAATGATGCATGCTCACATGATAACTATATGCCATTTAATGTTAGTGATGCATGCATGGATGAAAATAGGGTACTAAGGGAAAAGGTAGATTATTTAACAAAAGCCCTAGAGAAATTCACTATTGGCTCCAATACCTTGAACATGATCATAGGGAGCCAAAGGGCAAGCTTTAACAAAAAAGGCCTAGGATATAAGGAAAAGAAAAATGAAAAGGCCTATAAATGCCTAATTGCTAGGGGAAAAGATAAGAAGAAAGTAGTTGCTAGAAAATGGATCCCTAAGGAGTACTTAGTGAATCCAATAGGAAAGAACTTATTTTGGGTTCCAAAATCCATCCTTAAGGGTTAGAATAACCCTAGGGTAGTCAACCACATGGACCTAACCTATATCATATTTTGGTTGACTTAGGATGACGGGACAACATTTTTTAGATAGTGTTGGGTGATGATAACGTAACCATAAATAGATAATAATGCTTAAATCATGATGATTAATGTAATTGCTATGGATGTTTACAATCATGATTTATGTTTTTGAAATTTGGCACGTTATCATAAGAAATAGGTTTGAATCATGCTTTAGGTAATACTTTATTTATTATCATCATATAATATCTAATGCATGACTATTAATTGATGAATACATGAGGTTTATGATCATAATGTAGAATTCATTCATATATGTCTTTATGATCATGAGGATTATTAGGTTGACACTTAACCATGATAGAATTGCATGAACATATTGGTTAAGTATATACAAATACCCCCTAGGATGCATCTCATACTCACCATAGGCTACCTTGATTGAAAACTTAGCATGAGTGAGATGTTAGGATGATACAAATGTCCACTAATGCCTATGGCATTTAGATGGTCATTTAAAGTATCAAAATAGCAATAATAGACCAATAATGGGGAAGGCTTATGTTTAATTCATAGACATATTGCCCAAAGATCATGGTTGGATATTTCATATGTTTTCAAAACAATTTCTTACTTTAAAATATATGTATTCATGTTTTGAAACAATTGGATGCAAGACTAGGTGTTAAAATGGATACTCTTATGATCAAAAACCTAGTAGTTTTTAAAGCTTTTGGATTTTTGGCAAATACTTGAAAATATAATGATTTTTCATGAAAACATATTTTTCACTGATAGATATACTTAAAAGAAATGTGTTCCCCAAATTTCATGATTTTTTGAATTTTCTGGAATTTTTAATACATTTCTAAAATTCGGTCTGAAAATTAGAAAATCCTGAAATTCACGTGCGGTCATCGGTATCCGAATGATCTGATGGCCTAAATATCAGACCAGTAAAGGCTGAATTCCGAATTTTAAATCAACTTGTGGTATTTTCTTTCTTTTAGACTTGATGCCATGTGTTTTTAACTTAGTGATAATCTTTTTGATGGTGTCAAAGGGGGAGAAAATATTATGTTTAAGTTAATTATAAAAGGGGGAGAAATTTATGATAAGAGAGTTTCATGTTGCTACATAGAGAGTTTCATGGATTAAGGGGGAGTTGCATGTTGCTATATCATGATTACGTTTACATGCTTTCTTTCCTTAAAATTTATATCAAATGTTTTTACCTAACTTAAACGGATTGCCACACATCAAAAAGGGGGAGATTGTTAGGGCAATCTCTTGCCGTAATATGGTTTTGATGGTATGGCAAAGGGTTTAAGTTAGTTTAATATGTTGATTTGATATGTGCGTTGAAGTCGTGCAGGACTTAGTAATTCGCACATGGAGCCATGGCGAGTTTCACATCTCATGACTCGTGCCTTGAGTCGGTGAAGGATAGCTTTGCGGAAGCCGTGCGCTTGGAGCATCCGAGGGACCGCCGGACGAGAAGCTTGGAGTGAAGCCGGACGAAGTAGACTTCGAGGCAAGAGACGCGAAGGAGCATTACAGTGTCGTGCGCCTGATGCTGCCGAGGGACGTGGCCGCGAACGAAGAGAACTTCGAAGGCGAGGGACTCCGAGGGATGAGAGTGAGCGATTATAACCCGGGAAGGGTAGCTCTTAGGTGAAACTTGGCCATTTGGCCAAGTGTCGGATGAGTTTTCTCGACACCAGTCGACTACCATGTTATGGCAGTCGATTGCTCTGAGTCGATGGGTCGATCGACTGGTCTAATGTGGCTGAATCAAGTTGATCGATTGGCCGGCATGGGCCGATCGATGGCTCGATCGGCCGACCGACAGGACGGCGGTCAATGATCGATGTCACCGCACGACGCGAATGGAGTCGACCTCGCTGAGGACTCGACCGTTGACATCGATCCGATCGATGGGTGCCATCGATCCGATCGATGTCGGCATTGGATAGTATGCAACGTGGAAAGCGGCCATTATTGGGCAACGACTACAGCACCAGTCGACTGATGGGTGCCATCAGTCGACTGCTCCTATGTCAACGGGAAGAAACCCTCTTCCTCTATAAAAAGGAAAGGGTTGGGGCTTTGGGGGGTTAATGCTTGAATGCCCAACTACTCCCAAAGTGCCCTAAACGATTTCCCACTCTTCTACTTGCTCTAATCTTCATTCCATTGTAGAAGAGTGATCTTTGTTGTAAAGAGGTTACCTCCACCTAGCTTTGTGCAAAGGAGAGATCTAGTGGATAGATTGCAGAGTGATTCACCGTGGACGAATCGGACCGTGGATTAGCGGCGTAGCCGTGAACCACGTTACATCTCGGTGTTTGTATTGTCTTTGTTTTATTTCTATTTGCTTGTCTTAGTTTATTGCTTCCGCTTGCGCTAACATTTTGTAGACGAGTAAAATACGACATCCAACGAACGAGGGCTATTCACCCCCCTCTAGCCGGCCAATCGATCCCCCTACAATGTTGCCTTAGAAATATGCATGAGTACATAAAGAACAAAAAAAACCACATCTCACTAAGATGTTTGACTTGTATGTGTTTTACATATTTAGATATTGGTGAGATGTTTAGGAAAAAGAAAATAAAGGTTTTAAAAATATTTTGAAAACTTTTTGAAAAACCTTGGTGAAGCCTATCTTTTGATAGCTATCACCATTGAATGGGATGATACAAAGAGGGCTCTTTATTGAAGCTTTTCTTAAATTTTGGACTTTGTATCAATCTCCTGATTTAATGGGTAAAATAATTTTCCAATATTTTTCACCCATAGTGTTTATGATAAGTAATATACATACCAAATTTAAAGAATTTTAAACTTATGTATATTTACTTATGGATTTCGGAAATCCATTTACGAAATCTTTGCTGCAAATGGATTATCGATCAGTACCATGGATAATGATCGTGATAAATGTAATGGCCGTGATTTACGATTTGATCATTTGAAATCTTGTTGGTTAGGCCCATGTTCAGCTAGGTTAAGGTCCCCTAACCACTCCTAACCCTAGGATATGCTTGGGAGAGCATTAGAGAGGGTGGAAATCCATTGGATATGGATTAGGAGTTGGGTTAAGGGTGAGTATCAATTTTAAGGTGGATGAGAGTTCATTGTTGAACTTTGCCTTAATTTTGTTTGGTTTAATGTTCCTATTGGCTTAGGGACTCTCCAAGGATATTGTTGGTGCAATGGTCAAGGGGGAGCAAGCCTCTAGGGGGAGGTATCCATCATGGGAAGATGGATGTGTATTTTCTCATGGGAGAAAATTTGGGTTGCCTCTCTTTAAGTGATATGGGATCACTAGAAAGATTGTAGGCATGTGTTCCTCCAAGGGAGAGATTGTAAGATCTCATTAGGATATGAGACATTCATACCCTTGGGGAGGACCTTTTTGATGTAGTGTCAAAAAGGGGGAGAAGTTACCAAGTTACCAATTAGGGTTCGTTGGAATTCTCATTGGGATATGAGAATTGCCAATATGGGAGAATTGGTAGACTTGAGATGGTAGTTTTGTCAATCATCAAAAAGGGGGAGATTGTTGGTGCAATCGGCCCAGGTTGACTCGAGTTTGACTCGAGCAGTACCTTGATAGTATTTTGATGATGGACAAAACTCATGACATGGGATTGTCATGGGAAAGTCCAAAGCATTGCGAAGTCGTGCGCTTGGTGCTTGGCATGGGAAAGTCCAAAGCATTGCGAAGCCGTGCGCTTGGTGCTTGGCATGGGAAAGTCCAAAGCATTGCGAAGCCGTGTGCTTGGTGCTTGGCATGGGAAAGTCCAAAGCATTGTGAAGTCGTGCACTTGGTGCTTGGTGAGAAATGCATTACAAAGCCGTGCGCTTGGTGCATTTGGGAAAGTCTTGAGGACTTGGTAAGTTCACTAGGCTTGGGGTCCTTAAGTCGGTGAAGGATGGCATTGCGAAGCCGTGCGCTTGGTGCATCCGAGGGACCGTCGGACGGGGAGAGAATGGAGTGAGCCCAAAGGGAAGCATACTTCTAGGGTATGAGATGCGAAGGATGGCGTTGCGAAGCCGTGCGCTTGGCGCATCCGAGGGACGTAGGCTGAGGGAAGAGAGCTTCGATGGGGAACTCCATGAGGGATAAGGTGGACTTGGCCAAGTGGCTAAGACTGAGTGTCGGAGGCTCAAACTTGATGTTTGAGGGTTTACCCGACGGTCGGATGCTCAAACAACTTGGTGTTTGAGGTTTTGCCCGACGTCAGTCGACTGGCATAGGTGTCGGTTCGACTGGTCCAAGTCGACTAGGGTTCGACTGGTGTAAGGCTAGGGTTTTGTGCTTGGCGATGATGCCATGGATCGGGCAATGATCGATGTCGGCAGCGATCGGCACGAGGGATGGCAGTCGACTGATGGGAGTGTCGCGAGCACAGAACGCTCCGTAGCCGACTGGGCAGTCGACTACTAGGTCACCAGTCAATTGATGGGCATCATCAGTCGACTGGTAGGTGATCCGTTGGAACTCTTCTGACGTGGATCTGGCCATTGTGAGACAATGGCTACAGTGGCAGTCGACTGCTAGGCGCGAAAACAGCTCGATGTAGGTTATAAAAGGAGCTCGAGATGGAGGTTTTTGCAATGGTTTTTGTGGAGCTATTGGAGGGGAATTGCTGCTACATTCCAGTCCTTCAAGAGCCAATCAAAGCAAGCAACAAGCAAAGGGTTCAAAGCGAGCGTTGTAAAGTGTTCTTTACGTGTATTTTGTATTTGTCTTTGTATTGCTTGTATTTCATTACTTAGTGTAATTGCTTGTGAGAGGTTTCTCCACCTTCGACATGTAGTCGAAAAGGAGTGTTATAGTTAGTGTCGTGTGCATAACTAGAGCTCGGTGAGCTCGCCCGTGGAGTAGGAACCATTCGGTTCCGAACCACGTATATCTTTGTGTATTGCATGTGCTTGTGTGTATTTATGTATCTTGTTAGTATTATTATTGTTATTCCGCTGCGCTAACAACAATCGTAGACAAGCAACGCAACGAGAATGAGCGAATTACGACATCCAACGACAAAGGGCTATTCACCCCCCTCTAGCCGACCGTCCCGATCTCCCAACATTGAAGAAAATAGGGCTTTAAGGGAAAAGGTAGACCACTTGACTAAAGCCCTAGAAAAATTCACAATTGGCTCCAACACCCTTAATATGATTATAGGGTGCCAAAGGGCAAGCTTTAATAAGAAAGGCCTAGGTTATAAGGGAAAGACAAATGAAAATGCCTATAAATGTTTGATTGCTAGGGGTCAAGCAAAGAACAAGACAATTGCTAGAAAATGGATCCCTAAAGAATATTTAGTGAACCCCATAGGAAAGAACTTGTATTGGGTTCCTAAATCCATCCTTAAGGGTTAGGAAAACCCTAGGTTAGTCAACCATAAGGATTTTACTTATATCATATGTTTTGGTTGACTTAGGATGGCGTGGATTTAATTTTTAAAATAGTGTTGGGTGATGATAATGCACCCATAAATAGTTTAAATCATGCTTTAGGTGATACTTGACTTATTATCATGATTTTATATCTAATGCATGATTACAAATTGATTGATACATTTGTTTCATGATCATAATGTGAAATCAATGAATATATGTCTTTATGATCATGTAGTATGTTAGTGTGATACTTATCCTTGGGTAGAAATGCATGAATTTGAAGGTTAAGTACATAAATACCTTTAGTAACATCTCACATTCACCATAAGGATAACTTTGATTGAAAACATAGTATGGGTGAGATGATAGGATGATACAAATGGTTCACTAATGCTTATGGCATTTAGATGGGTCATTAAGTGTATCAATAGAGCAATAATAGACCAATCATGGGGAAAGCATATGTTTAATTCATAGACATATTGCCCAAAGATCATGGTTGGATATTTCAAATGATTTTAAAACCATTTTATGCTTTTCAAACAGTGAGTTCATGTTTTTAAAAGTTACAAGGCAAAACTAGTTTTAAAAGTGGATACAAAGTTCAGATATTTTTGTAACTTTTGAGTTTTTTTGCCAAACTTTCAAAAATAAAATGTTTTTTCATGAAAAATAATTTTTCACTGATAAAGGAACTCACAAGAAATATGTATTTCAAATTTCATGATTTTTTAAATTTCCTAGAATTTTTAACGCATTTCTGAAATTGGATTTTGAAAATCAGAAAACCTGAAATTTGCATGCCAGTCGACTGGTAGTCTAAACCAGTTGACTGATGTACTATGCATGAGCACAGCAACCTGATTTTATCAGGTTTTGTTTGGTTTTTAGGTATTTTTCCTCCTTAGAGTTGATGTCATGTGTGTATAACATTTAGAAAATGTTTTTGATGGTGTCAAAGGGGGAGAATTGATAAGTTTAAGTTAATCATACTAAAAGAGAAATTTTAGTATGTCTTAAGGGGGAGTTGCATGTTTAAGGGGGAGTTGTTATACTCATATTTTTACTTACATGCTTCCTTGCTTATGTTATTGTTATTTGTTTTACCTAACTTAAACGGATTGCAACACATCAAAAAGGGGAAGATTGTTAGGGCAATCAACCCATGGGATATGGTTTTGATGTGTGTGGCAAAGGGTTTAAGTTAGGTTGTTATTGTTTTTATATGTGCGTTGGAGTCTTGCAGGACTTAGTAATTCGCACATGGAGCCTTGGCAAGTTTCACCAACTCACAACCTCGTGCATGAGTCGGATAAGGAGCATTGTGAAGTCATACGCTTGATACATCAGAGGGACCGCCAGATAAGATGACTTGAAGTGAAGCCAAGGAAGCAGACTTCGAGGGCAAGAGACACGAAGGAGCATTGCGAAGTCGTGCGCTTAGTGCTGCCGAGGGATGTGGCCGCGAACGAAGAGAGCTTCGGCAAGGGACTTCAAGTGAGATGAGAGAATGAGTGAAATGTAAGTAGCTCATTAGGTGAACTTGGGCGAATGACTAAGTGTCTGAGGCTCGATCACAAGGGTTGAGGTTTACCTGATCGTTAGACGCTCAAATGGATGTTAAGTTTGAGGTTTACCCGGCATCAGTCGACTGCCATGTCATGGCAGTCGACTGCTCCAAGTCGTCTGTGACTCAATTGGTATACGAGTCTAGATTTTTTGCCATCAGTCGACTGCCACTGTTTGGCAATCGACTGTCGATACCACCAGTTGATTGATTATGGCATCAGTCGACTAGTCGCGAGAGTTTCGGGCACAAATAGTGAGCAGTTGAGTGCTCGCTTTTGGCACTCGACTGATAGCTCCATCAGTCGACTGATGGGATGATCCGTCGATTGATGTGGGAGTCATTGGATGAAATCCAACGTGAAAGAAGTCGTTATTGGGCAACGGCTATAGGAGCAATCGACTGATCGAGGCATCAGTCGACTGCTAGTGGCAAACGGGAAGAAAATAGCCTTCTCTATTTATAGAGAAGGTTTGGGCTTTTGGTTGGCTAATGCTTATGCTCTAAGTGATCATCCAAGTGCCCCACAAGCTTCCAACTCTTTCTCTTGTTCTTATTTCAAATCAATTGTAAGAAAGAGTGTTCTTGAGTTGTAAGAAGGTTTACCTCCACCTTGCTTTGGCTAAAGGGAGAGACCGATATTGGATTGGTTTCGGAGTGATTCACCGGAGACAAATCGGACCGTGGATTAGCGGTGAGGCTGTGAACCACATTATATCTTTTGTTAGCATTGCTTTTGCTTTGTGTTGTCTTAATTGCTTGTTTAGTTTTGTTTCCGTTGTGCTAATATTGTTTGTAGACAAGCAATTCCATTGTACGATGAAAGAGGGCTATTTACCCCCCTCTAGCCGACCACCAACGGTCCAACAGAGCAGTCGACTGATGGATATGAGTAGTCGACTGCTAGGCGGAAATCAATCCGAGTTGCAGGTTTAAAGGGAGCTCGAAGGGAAGGTTTTTGGTGGCGATTTCCTAGGCAATTTGAGGCGATTTGCTGGTGCAAATCAGGGTCTTCAAGTGCAGTTCAAGCAATCAAACAAGCAAGCATCCAAAGCACTTGTTGTAAAGTTTTCTTTACGTTGTTTTGTGTATTTCATTTGTAATTTCTTATATTTCCTTGTATTACTTGTGTAATCATTGTAAGAGGTTTCTCTACCTCCAGTGTGTCACCGAGAAGGAGTGTTATTGATTAGTGGTGGTGTATGCATCACTAGAGCTCATTTGAGCTCAACTTGTGGAGTATGAACTCTAACGTTCTGAACCACATTATATCTTGTTTTGTGGATTGTGCTTGTGTATTTGTATTTATTTTTATATTGTATTTCTATATTCCGCTGTGTACTAACAATCATAGACAAGCACGATTGACTTCCGTCAAGCCAACGAACAAACCATTCACCACCCTCTAGCGCTCACCGAAGTTCCAACAAATACCTCAAGTCTAAGGAAGCTCACACTCAAGCTACAATGAGATCTTCAACGCATATAAAATCATATGAAGTCTCATAGCAAGTCACTCTAATGAACTAGTTGTCATAACTAGCATCCATATGTTAACTCTCAACTTTCCTATGCTTTCATTCAGTGAGTACCGAATGCTTGGTTAAACCAAGGAGCATAACATGTGCTAGTCTAACAGAATTGATTATGTCCAATCTCATCAATTCATCGATTAGGGATAGTTTAAATACTTGCATATTTACACATGATGAGATACCCACTAATTATGATCCAATCACAATTTCTCTCATGTTATGCATCATATTGTGGACTTCAGTACATGAGTTTAAGATCCAATCAAATACATAGACAATGTATACTCAAATTGTGAATTTTATTAATAAATTCTAAGGTGATTGCCTTAGGACACCTCTTAATTACATCAGGTAACTCAAAAATTTAGTTGAATTGTTTCAAATTCAACTCGTGCTCGGTGTTGAATAGGCAGAAGGTTATGTGACCATCGTCACATCCCTCTCCGAACAAAATGCTAGCTTCAACTATGCTAAGAAACTCTAAGGTGATATGAATGTAGGTTGTACTTTTAATTTGCATGAATTCTAACCGACCCACCCTATCTAACATCCAAAGCACATCATCTTTTAATCCTAGGGTTTCCAAAGCATGATTATTTAGGTAACGGGTGTTCACGATTTTTCATTCTACTAAGGACTCATACCTAGATTTTTTAATATTATTGCAAAAAATAATTTGATGGGGATTAGGGTCATTACCTTGTTTACCTCTTCCCTTCGATTGTGAGATGGTGCCCTCATCTCTGCGATGATGTTTGGAAGCCATAAAAATTGCTGAAAAAATCAAAATTTGTGGAGATTGCTAGAATCACTATGCCAAGTCAACGAAAAAAGTTATAGGAGGTCTATTTAGGGGTTACTTGGATGGAATGAATGATCAAGCTCCGAGGAATGTACTAGGAAGATTGGACAGTAGAGGAGATCATTGGAGATGGCCGAAAATCGGGTGTGCCAGTTCACCAGAAAATTCTAGGAATTTCTGTGGTTACTAGAAAAACTATTGGAACCAGCCTGGAATGCTGGAGAAACATTTCAGATGATATTTTTTTTCCCTCCAAAGGGGTTGGGAAGTGAATTTCTCCATGGAGGATGGGACAATCATTGTCGACGACCAAGTGTTTAGCTAGGCACAGATGGTTGCTACTGATGGCATTTTCATGAGCTAGAAGGTGTAGAGGAAGCCTTAAGACCTTTGATCTGGCTGCTTATGACTTTGGAGAGGCTGGAGGAGGGTTGGGACATCGGACGAAGATTGCCATAGCCAAAGGGAATGAGATCTAGGTTGGTTTTCTATGAGTGTGGAAAGGTAGAACAAGTGTTTTAACGCCCTGTTCCATGGGCGTGGATCGAGCCATGGGTTACCTAAGGAACGCTCGGTGCTGACTCATGTGAGCAAAATATATAGGGTTTTAGGAGTAGTTTTCGCTCACATCTCATCTCATTTTATGTCGATTTCATGCATATTTTACTTTGTTTTCCATGCATTTCTTGTTTTCTAGTTCGGAGATCTGCTCTGTATACTTTTATGTGTAGGATATGTTGGATCGAAGCGGATCGCTAGAGGGGGGTGAATAGCGATAAAAACTTTTCTTTTAAATCGTTCGATAGACAATTAAACGCAGTGGAAATGTAAATAAAAACTAAATGAGACAAATAGTTTTTTTACTTGGTTCGTAGCCTTCGGCTACTACTCCAAGGCCCTAACGGTCCTAGACCGTGTACGGAGGGCAATTCACTAAAATACTCCTCCTCGTTGGAGGTAGGAGTTTTACGATTACAAAAACCTTCGAAGCAAAAAGATAGAGAGACAAACCCTCTCTTCTATTAAAGTAAAATGCAACGAAAAGCCTCGATTAAAAAGAATTGCAATATTGAAAGCAATAACAAATTAAGATTATACCAACAACTAAACAAAAGAAACTTTAAGCTAGGGTTGTTGGCAGTACTTCGTTGTTGTAGAGTCGTCGGAGAGTTGCAGCGTAATGGAGGCTTTTGAGCACTTAGAATTGAGGATGAAACCCTAGGTTTGGCCCTCCTTTTATAGCCTTTAAGCCCCTCAACGAATGGGTCTTCAACCAATCACAAATGGGCACAAAACTCCTTGAAAATTGGTGATAAAGTTTGACTCCTCGAGGCTGATTTTTGACCACCGGTTGAACTGGCCGGTTGAATTGGCGCCGGTTGAACTAGCCGGTTGAACTAATGGCCAGGATTTTTGACTACAATAAAGAGTTAGCTCAAAATATAAGCAGATTCGACGGCCACTTGTCGTCCGATCTCAACATAGACCTTCCATGGGAAGTCTTGGGTCGGATCGTCGCCTAAGATCATCCCCGTAAAGAGGATACGACCTCACTTATGCTCGCACACACGAGCTTACCTCGATACTTACGTGTCGCTTTTGCTTCCGGCCTTCCACTCGATTCCTTCGGCTCCCTCCAAAGTAACTCGAGTGTCGCCCGACCACCGCGGCTTCCTCCGGGTGTCGCTAGCCTTCAGCTCCAGCATTGAGACTTTTCTGCACACTTGATTTAGCTCATGAGATAACAATATAAGATTAACTTTGTATCGTTTGCTATAATCAAAACTTAGGTTCGACTTAGGTGCCCACTGCACCAACAATCTCCCCCTTTTTTATTTATGGCAAACCCACATACAAAGTTAAGACAAAAATAAGTATGAGATTATGCATGAATGAGTAGGAGTATATAAAAATTCATTTTCAAGTGCTCCCCCTTGAGGAATCCTCCCCCTTGACCGAGGGTGAGTACTTGAGAAAGGGTTTTAACTCTCCCCCTTGATATTTGCTACTAAGAAAAAGAATTAAGTAACCGAAATTACTTAATATTGGCCATAGTGTTTAAAATAAGTTTTAAGTTAAGAAACCAAATGATTTCTTAACCTTGGCCTTTAAAAGTTAAATAAGTTTTCAAAACTTAAAGTTAACTTTTGGTTTAATTATGAAGTAAGAGTTAAGTTATCAAAAAAAAATTTTGACCCCTTAACTTTTGTCCTTTTTCTCCCCCTTTTGCCGTATATCGAAAAGAGTAAGGGGTGTGTGGAAAACAAAATAAATGTTAAATTTAAAGTCCAAGCATGTTCCATATTTTTATTTTTTAAAATAATATACAAAAATAAGTTCATCTATAAAATGTCGACTCATATTTCGCTTGATTGATATGAAGGATCAACCATCGGTCAGTGCTAGTATGTATGATTATACTCGTGGTTCATAGCGATGCACTAGCTCTACATCGGAACCAGGAGTAAGGTCCTAACATCTCACGCCCATCTACGTGGCTAAGTACACAAACACATTAGTCCTATGTGTTGTGAGATGTATTGGCTCCTTAAATCTATAGGTGCATGATATCTAAGGTATGTCCTATGCTAGTTCCATGAAAAAAAAGTAAGAAATAGTAGTAAGAAAATATAATTTGTAAGTTCCTATTCTATTACGCACATGCCTAATCTTCGTCTCAAGAGACTAAATTCGGCTTCGGGTAGTGGTTTAGTAAATATGTCTGCTAGGTTAGACTTCGAGTCAACATATTCGAGTTGTATGGAGCCGTTGGCTACATGTTCTCGAATGAAATGGTGTTTTACCTCTATATGCTTTGTCCTTGAATGGCATATAGGGTTCTTAGTTAGATTTATCGAACTTATGTTGTCTACAAAAATTTTAGTTTTGGTGAAGTCCAACCTAAAGTCTCGGAGAGTGTGCTTCATCCAAAGAAGCTGAGTTACACACTCACCCATCGCAACGTATTCGGCTTCGGTGGTAGATAAGGCAACACAATGTTGCTTCATACTGCACCAACTCACTAGACTTGAGCCGAGTAGTTGACAACAACCACTCGTGCTCTTTCTATCGAGTTTACTACCGGCATAATCCGAATCGGAGTAGCCGATTAGTTCGAACTCCATAGATCTAGGGTACCAAATACCAACGTTAAGTGTACCCTTAAGATATCTAAGGATACGCTTAACTAGGGTTAGGTGAGACTCCTTAGCACAGGTTTGAAACCTGGCGCACATACTTACTGCGAATAGGATGTCGGGTCGACTCGCAGTTAAGTATAAGAGACTTCCTATCGCGCTCCTATAGTACTTTAAGTCAATGGACTTACTTTCTAGGTCTTCTCCTATGTTAACATTAATCGCCATTGGGGTGTTTATTATCTTAGCGTCTTGCATTCCAAATCTTTTAATTAACTCCTTAGTGTATTTTTGTTGATATAGGTATATACCATCCTTAGTTTGTTTAATTTGTAGACCTAAAAAGAAACTTAACTCGCCTACCAAGTTCATTTCAAACTCACTTTCCATGAGTGAAACGAACTCGTTTAGTAAGGTTGAGTTAGAGGTTCCAAAAATTATATCGTCTACGTAAATTTGAGCTATGAATATTTCTTTACCTAAGGTTTTTACAAAGAGAGTTGGGTCAACTAAGCCTTGGTTAAACCCTTTTGACTTAAGATGGATTGAAAGTCTCTCGTACCAAGCTCGAGGAGCTTGTTTAAGTCCATAGAGAGCTTTCTTAAGTTTTAGAACATGGTCAGGTTTATCTAGATTTTCGAACCCGGGGGGTTGGCTAACATAAACTTCTTCTTTAATGTATCCATTTAAGAATGCCGACTTAACATCCATTTGAAACAGCTTAAATCCTCGATGTGCGGCATAAGCTAGCAACATTCGAATGGATTCGAGTCTAGCTACTGGGGCATAGGTTTGCTGTAATCTAAGCCTTCGACTTGACTAAACCCTTTGGCGACTAACCTAGCCTTGTTTCTAACTACTTCACCTTTATCATCAAGCTTATTTCGAAACACCCACCTTGTTCCAATTATCGTTTTGTCTTTAGGTGGTGGTACTAATTCCCACACTTCATTCCTAGTAAATTGAGCTAGCTCTTCTTGCATTGCAATAATCCAATCGGGATCAAGAAGAGCTTATTCAATTGATTTGGGTTCTATCTTTGAAATTAAGGAAATTTGACTAAGGTTCCTATAGGATGCTCTAGTTCGAACTCCTAGATTAGGATCTCCTATCACTTGATCGATAGGGTGGTTAGTCTGAATCCTAGATTGGGTTGGGTTTGTGTCACCTAATGCTTGATCAATGGGGTGACTTGGTTGAACATTAGTTTGGTTGGAGTCATCTATCACTTGATCAATAGAGTGACTTGGTTTACTTAGGTTAGGATTAATACTAGACCTGATCTCCGGATCAGAGTTAGGTCTAGTATGAATCGGCTCGCTAATTGGGGTTGCCGGGGGTTTTGTAGGTTCATGTCCTTCATCAAATACTACATTGATAGTCTCCTCGACTCTAAGGGTGTCGTGGTTATATACTCTATAAGCTCGACTTGTAGTTGAGTATCCTAGAAAGATTCCGGTCGTGGTCTTGGATGTAAATTTCCCTAGGTAATCCTTAGTGTTTAGGATATGTACCTTACACCCAAATACCCTAAAGTACTTGATGTTAGGTATTTTATCGTGATAAATCTCGTATGAGGTCTTAAGGTGCCTCTTTACCATAAGGATTCTATTTTGGACATAGGCTGTCGCCCCAAAACCTATCGGGTAGGTCATATTCGTTCAACATGGTCCTAGCGGCTTCTTGTAGAGTTCGGTTTTTCCGCTCCACTAGGCCATTTTATTGAGGGGTCCTAGGGCAAGAGAATTCATGGTGGTATCCGTTTAGGTTACAGAAGTCGGTGAACCTTTGATTTTCGAATTCACCACCATGATCGCTTCTAATTCTTTTAACCTTAAGGTTTTTTTGATTCTCGATTAATTTGAATAAATTGATTAATTGATCTAGGGTATCATTTTTATGTTTGATGAACCTAACCCAGGTAAACCTGGAGTAGTCGTCAATTATGACTAAGCAATATTGACTTTTATTGAGTGACTTGGCTCCATGTGAATCGAATAGATCCATATGCAGGAGCTCAAGTACACTTGAGGTTCGTTCTTGGTTAGTTAACTTGTGTTGTGTCCTAGGTTGTTTTCCTTGTTGACAAGCATTACAGATTTTATTAACCAAGTTGTTGAGGTTGGGTAAGCCTCTGACTAAGCCACTCTGACTCATCTTGTGGACGAGTCTTGGGTGCGAGTGACCGAGTCATCGGTGCCACAACCATGATTCCTCTTCCTGTGTCATAAGACATTTAGCTGAGGATTTGATTAAGTTAATTGTGTAAATGTTATTTGTCCTAGTTCCTTTGAGTATTGTTTTAGCTGTTTTATTTGTTTTAATTACACATTCATTTTCTAAAAATACGACCTTATAGTTATTGTCATATAATTGGCTTACGCTAAGCAGGTTATATTCAAAATTCTCTACAAGTAATACATTTTTAATAACAAAATTCGAGTTAAGCTCGATATCACCTGATCCGATGATTTTGAGCTTGCCGTTATTCCCAAAGGCTACCGATCCTTGTCGTTTGAATCGAAGCTTTGTGAATTTGAGTTGATCCCCAGTCATGTGTCGGGAGCAACCGCTGTCCAACATCCATTGATCCTACACACAAGGTGGTTGGATTGGATGTTAGATTTTTTTAAAAAAAAATTGGTTGTAAGTTGTTAAACCTAGGTCATCTCACCTGTGTCTATATGATCAATCATGTTATACTTATGTGTTTTTTGTGAGATGACTTCCAATTAAGTTGATTAAGTGCATTTATGTTTAAGTAATGTTAGATTTGGATTTGACCCTAGGCTTGTCAAGTTTACCTTTTCAAGATCATGGCTTCCAGGTCGTGGCGAGGCACAGGGGCCTTCTTTTATCGGATCATCGACCACTTCCTTAGACAAAGCCATTTTCAAGAAAATGATGACTTGACTCACCTAAAATTATTTCCTCGTCTAACTAGTTATTTTTGAAAAGAGGCTCCCCGAGGCTCAATCTTTTCGAAGGATTTTAGTTGATTATTTGAAAAGAGGCTCCCCGAGGCTCAATCTTTTCGAAGGATTTTAGTTGGTTATTTGAAAAGAGGCTCCCCGAGGCTCAATCTTTTCGAAGGATTTTAGTTGGTTATTTACGTGTTCTAAGTGAGTTCACGAAAGAAAAAAAAAATCTAAGCATGCAATTTCTAAGTTAAAACACAAACATGTTTTGTACTGGCTCCCCCTAGACCGTTGAATCGGTTTGGTCTATCCACATAGTGGATTTGGTCCTTGGGAACCCAAAGACGCAGTTGGATCCTAGAGTTGAAATCAAAGTGGTCTTAGGGACCCATGCTTGGACACATTTTTTATGTCTACTTACGATTGACATATACGACTTATTGGTCGTGTTTGAGCTAAACCCTAGTCCGACCTTGTTGTACACGGCCCTTTGCGATCCAAGTAGGAGGTCAAGTCCTTTGGATCCCAAAGTAAACCTTTCCAACGTATTCCTAAGATCTTCGACTTGACTTTTCAAGAGTGAGTTCTCAACTTTGAGTTTTTCAACCCGAGTTGAGTCCTTCTCTTGAACTCGACTAGTCGAAGAGGTTAGGGAGACCTCGTGTTTGAGGAGTTTAACTTCCTCAACCAGGGTCTTGACCTTGGACTCGGACTTAGCTAACTTCCTAGACAAAAACCTAACCGTATTATGTAAAGTATTAAATAAGGTTCGACTCACCTTAAGGGTATCTTTTGAACCAAATGCGTATCCGTGGCTTGACTTGAAGGTAGCTTCGTAGTCCGAGTCATCCTCAGGTTTTGACTCAAGTTCAGGTTCGGTCTCCGTGTCGGACTCAATCGATTTCACCATGAAGACGTGGTCTTCGTCTTCTTCGGATGACGCTTCTTCCCATGTCGCATTGAGGGCCTTCTTGTGCTTAGGTGCTTGGTGGTTGAGCTTGGGGCACTCGGACTTTATATGTCCCAACCTGTTACACTCATAACACCTAATATTAGAACTTTTAGGCTTACCTTGGTTGGGTCGAGTTGTGGTTCGCTTTCGTCCCTTGGCTATCCTTCGAGCTAGGTTCATTAGTTCGGCAGTCAATTCCGGGTCAACTTCTTCTTCGGACTCATCTTCCTCCTCGGTTGGTGGTGGCTTGCTTGCGATTTTCTTCTTCTTTGAACCTGCAAACAAGGCTATACCCCTCTCGGGTTTCGAGTTGGACTGCTCATGTAATTCAAAATACGAAAAGAGTTCATCTAATCTAAGTTTAGAAAAGTCCTTGGAGACCTTGTAGGCATCGACCATGGATGCCCACAAGGTAGTCCTCGGAAAAGAGTTTAGAACATACCTTATAAGGTCGCGGTTTTCGACCTTTTGCCCGATTGCGTGTAGGTTGTTGACTATGTCTTTGACACGGGCATGGAGTTGCGTCGCGGACTCGTGTTCCTGCATTTTTAGTGTGTACAATTTATTGAACAACAAATCACATTTGCAAACCTTAGCTTGATCCGATCCTTCGTGTAACTCGATCAGCTTGTCCAAAGGTCCTTTGCACTAATGAAGGGGCCGACGCGATTTAACTCCTCCTTGGACAAGCCACATTGGAGGATTTGTGTTGCCTTAGCGTCGGCTTCGACTTGTCATTTTGTCACAATGGTCCATTGATCATAATCCAAGGAGTCACCCACTTCATTAGTCGGAAGTGTGAAACCCGTTTGGATTATGATCCACATCTCGATTTGGGTTTTGAGAAAGCATTCCATCCGACACTTCCAATAATGGAAGTCATCTCCATTGTAAAACGGAGGTCGGACGGTGCTAAAACCCTCGAGATGGGCCATTAGAACAAAAGACAAAAAGGGACGAAGACGAAGAAACTAGCAACGACAAAAACACAAAACAAGGTACCAAGACTCGCGTCTTGGATTAGTAGTGCGGGAGTAAATTTAACAAAGAGAAATAAATCAGAAATAAAAGAAAAATAAATCTGTAAAAAATGGCTAGATTGGTGGTTTCACCAAATCTTAGCAACCCCCGGCTCTGATACCAATTGTTGGATCGAAGTGGATCGCTAGAGGGGGGGGGGTGAATAGCGATAAAAACTTTTCTTTTAAATCGTTCGATAGACAATTAAACGCAGCGGAAATGTAAATAAAAACTAAATGAGACAAATAGTTTTTTTACTTGGTTCGTAGCCTTCGGCTACTACTCCAAGGCCCTAACGGTCCTAGACCGTGTACGAAGGGCAATTCACTAAAACACTCCACCTCGTTGGAGGTAGGAGTTTTACGATTACAAAAGCCTTCGAAGCAAAAAGATAGAGAGACAAACTCTCTCTTCTATTAAAGTAAAATGCAACAAAAAGCCTCGATTAAAAAGAATTGCAATATTGAAAGCAATAACAAATTAAGATTATACCAACAACTAAACAAAAGAAACTTTAAGCTAGGGTTGTTGGCAGCACTTCGTTGTTGTAGAGTCGTCGGAGAGTTGCAGCGTAATGGAGGCTTTTGAGCACTTAGAATTGAGGATGAAACCCTAGGTTTGGCCCTCCTTTTATAGCCTTTAAGCCCCTCAACAAATGGGTCTTCAACCAATCACAAATGGGCACAAAACTCCTTGAAAAATGGTGATAAAGCTTGACTCCTTGAGGCTGATTTTTGACCACCGGTTGAACTGGCCGGTTGAACTGGCGCCGGTTGAACTGATGGCCAGGATTTTTGACTACAATAAAGAGTTAGCTCAAAATATAAGCGAATTCGACGGCCACTTGCCGTCCGATCTCAACATAGACCTTCCATGGGAAGTCTTGGGTCGGATCGTCGCCTAAGATCATCCCCGTAAAGAGGAGACGACCTCACTTACGCTCGTACACACGAGCTTACCTCGATACTTACATGTCGCTTTTGCTTCCGGCCTTCCACTCGATTCCTTCGGCTCCCTCCGAAGTAACTCGAGTGTCGCCCGACCATCGCGGCTTTCTCCGGGTGTCGCTAGCCTTCAGCTCCAGCATTGAGACTTTTCTGCACACTTGATTTAGCTCGTGAGATAACAATATAAGCTTAACTTTGTATCGTTTGCTATAATCAAAACTTAGGTTCGACTTAGGTGCCCACTGCACCAACAGGATAGCATTTTGTAGGGATAACGACGCACTTTCAGAGCAAAAAGAAGGCATTTGGCAGCTGGACGCAGAAGGGAACACGGACAGGGTGTGTGCCTACACACGACCATGTTCAGAAGGCTAAAATGACCTCCATGGCCCGACACATGGCCAAGCCGTGTGTTTTCACACGGTCGTGTGGCGGCCAAGCGATTTGATGCGACTAGGGTTTTTTCTAAATTTCGCAGTGATCCGGGATGATGTCTATATAAGGAAAGTTTCGCCCAAACCCTAGGGAGAGGCATGCCGACCAGGACGGCACTCCCGAGCCCTAAAAAGCTTTGGGAACTCGCATCAGGGAAGAAGAGAGTCGTTCGAGGATCAAGATCTGCACCACAACGCCAAAGGGAAGAGCTACAATTACATTGTAATTCCTATTTCTTGCACGTTTATCGTTTTACTCATGAATTCTAGAATGTATTGTGACCCTCTTCTCGTATCCATGGAGTAGATTCTCTGATTCTAGGATTAGGGAGTAGTTTGTGTTGAGTAGAACATTGTTATTTCAAATATGTTTCCGTTCTTGAAATCTATTTGCAGTTGAATGATTGTTTAGATCTATAGCTTTGTATTTTGGTTTTCTATCTTCTATGCATAGACGATACGAGAAGTGACAGTCCTCGTATGTAAGATTTAGGGAATATTAGGAGGAACCTATAGGTTGGCCTCATCGCCTGCAACTGTGGATAGAAGGATGCGATAGAGTCAGTAACGTGTCTCATTTTCGGCTCATCGCATGGATCGATTCGGCATCCTCGTACCATAGTGTATGATGTCCTTTCCACAAAACCCTAGCTAGAAAATCTGGATACATTGGATTGATAGCATGTTCTACGACACACAAACGAAACTGAAGTCCTAGAATCCCATTCAAATCCTCGTAGCAACCTTTTCTCTTCTTCCATGTGACACCGTACTGAGTTTGGACCACCGATGACCTCTCATTCGTGAACCCTCAGCTTACCAATCCGAACAACAACACATGCACTGGACAGACCGATACTTGAAATCTCAGTCCCTGTGAGATCGATATTTTTATTACTTGACGACATCCGTGCACTTGCGGGCATTGAGCACGAGCGTGCAATTCGAGTCCTCGACGATCTCCGTCTCGAGATTTGAGGTCGTGTTTGTGTGCATCAAGTTTTTGGTGTCGTTGCCGAGGACTGATTGATTCGATATCGAATCAAGAAAGTGGATAGTTGGATCGAACTTAGGTTAGATTTATTTACTTTCTTATTTTTATTTTTATTTTTATTTTTATTGTATTTGAATTTTTAGATTTTCCATATCTAGATTTAGTTTTTATTTTATTTTAGCAGTGATTCTCTATTTCTTATTTGCTCTTCAATTTAGTTAGCTAGATTAGTTTATTTTCTGTTTCTAAACCTTAGGTAAATACTCCTAATTTTGTGGCTCGGTTCTTCGTATACTTAGACGCTTAGGATCGGAAGGCCTGATTCTGATCGATTTAGAAATTGAACGAACCTATCATCATCGGGAAGACAAACAGAAGAGGATGGAGGACCAAGCTGCACCCAAAGTGAATATAGATAGTCGACCCTTGCAGGATTACGCAGCCCCTAGTGCTAGAGGATTTAGGCCGAGTATAGCTGGACCATCTATTTCGGCAAACAACTTTGAACTGAAGCCAGCACTCATACATATGGTCCAGCAGAGTCAATTCAGGGGAGCTGTGACTAAAGACCCGAACCGGCACCTGGAGTCATTCTTGGAAATCTGCTCGACAATGAAGATAAATGGAGTCCCTGTAGATGCGATCCACCTAAGCCTATTCCCGTTCTCATTGCGGGATAAGGCTAAGGCATGACTTCACTCCCTGCCTTCGGGAAGCATTACTACATGGGAGCAATGTGAGCAACAGTTCTTGAACAAATACTTCCCACTAAGCAAAACTGCTCACATGCGCCATCTGATCACAAGCTTTCGTCAGAAGGAGGGGGAGTCCCTATTTGAAGCTTGGGATCGCTACAATGGGCTACTTTACCAATGACCACACCATGGACTGGAAAAGTGGCTGGTGATCCACATCTTCTACAATGGGATTACGTACGCTACAAAGATGTCCCTCGATTCTGCTGCAGGAGGAGCACTTATGAACAAGACAATCGAGGAAGTAGAGGAGCTAATAGAAGAGGTGGCCCAAAACCACCATCAATAGGCTTCTGAACGTAGTCACCTAGCTCTTGTAGTGGGATGATATGCTATCAACTCTGTGGACCACCTAGCAGTGTATCGAGAGGACTATTGTGGAGGGTAGGGTAGCCCAAAAGAGCAGATTGAGCATTGTGATGCGGTTGGCGACCTAAATTGAAAGGCCAATAACCCATACTCCAGCATTTCCAATCCCGGATGGAGGAACCGCCCAAATTTTTCCTATAGGAATAATTCGGGAAGTTTCCAACAATCGGGAGGAAATGGGCAGCCACAACCACTTGACACCCATCTGGAGAATATGTTAGAGAGCTTCATTCGAATGCAACGGGAGGCGAATATTGAATTTCAGCGATGACATTCGCAGACAGATACGATGATCGAAGAGTTAGGATCGTCTGTAAGGGATCTTGCCAATAGGCAAAAGTTGTTGGAGATTCAAGTAGATCATATTGCAAACTATATCTCCAGGGTACCAGGGAAGCTGCCAGGAAAGGCAGAGGTTAATCCGGTAGAGCAGTGCAAGGCAGTGATGCTGCGAAGTGGGAGGGTTCTGAAAGAGATGCCAGGCCGGTCGGTTGCTAAAGAGGGGCTAAGACCCGAAATGCATGAACCTTTGAGGAAGACCGAGAAGGAAGAAGCCAGAGAAATAAATCGGGAACCTTTCGCAAAAACTCAACCACCCCTTACTGTACCATTCCCACAGCGATTGACTAATGCGAAGATGGACGCTAAGTTTGGTAAATTTTTGGACATGCTGAAGTCGATCTCAGTAGAGGTACCGATACTCGAAGCGCTGCACCAAATGCCCCAATTCACAAGATTCATGAAAGATATTCTGGCGCATCGTAGGAAGGTTGAAAAGACTGAAACAGTGGCCCTCACGGAGGAATCAAGCGCTTATCTTCGGAACGAGACCACTCAGAAACTAAAAGATCCGGGAAGCTTCTATATTCCATGTTATATAGGGACGACTCTGATTAGCAAAGCCTTCTGTGACTTGGGTGCGAGTGTAAGCCTGATGCCCTATACCTTATGCAAAAAGATAGGGTTAGAAAATTTAAAATTCACTACTATGACATTGCAACTGGCTGACCACACATACCGATACCCCCTAGGGATTCTAGAAGATGTGCCTATAAAGGTGGAGAACTTTACACTTCCAACTGACTTTGTGGTCATGTAGATGGAAGAGGATCCGAAGATACCTGTCATCCTTAGGCGACCATTTTTAGCAACTGCCGGAATGGTCATTGATGTAAGGAATCACAAGCTGACCCTAAAAGTGGGAGAGGATGAGATGAAATTTGAGCATGCTGGTATGGGAAGTCACGGACCCACATTAGGGAAGTACGTGATTCCAGCTAGAGCTAAGGAGGAAACCGTATATAAAGTTCCCGAGATGGATGAATGGAGATTCACAGAACCTCCAGAGCCAAGTTGATAATGGAGTGTGGTCGAGCTAAACGACCTTAAACAAAGCGCTTCTTGGGAGGCAACCCAAGTTTAGTTTTTAGGTTTTCTTTCAATTGTATTGCATTCATTTGGTCAATTTGAACTTTAATTTCCATTTCGTTTAGCATTAGGACTAGAAAGAACTTGCTAGGTAAAAATAAAAATCAATTTTAGCTTACACTGCGAAGCGTGTGAGAAAATTCGGATCGTTGTGCATAAAAGGAGAGAAATAGGGGACACACGGCCTGGTCGTGTGTTTTCCCATGGTCGTGCCCGACCAACCCGAGGTGCACACAGCCTGGTCGTGTGTTTTCACACGGTCGTGTCACGCGAGGTTAAAAAGGGCACGCCATGCATTTTCACCCCAAATGCACCGTGTGTTTCGATTTTTCTTGCCCTAGCCATGTGGATCCTTCGTCCCCACCACCTAGAAGCTTTTCTAACCTTCAAAGAAGCCAAAAGAAGCAAGGATGAGGAGGACCAAGCAAGTGGTATCTCGATCCGGTGCTTCAGAGCGACGAGCAAGGAGAATCGATGCCCCTCAAGCTCTGGAGGAGGGTAACGCTCTTCCAACCCTTCTTTTTCGCAACAACGAGCATAGGGATAGATAAAACATGCTTTCTACTCGTAAAATCACTGCAACTAGGTATCTTGATGATGATTTACTAGAGTCCTTAGGGTTGTTGGGTGACATTCAAGCCCTATTTGCAAAAATAGGGTGGGGAGAGATAATGGGGATAAGACACCCAACCTACCCTAGGATAGTTTTGAAATTTTTAAGTTCTTTAGAAGCTGAAGTTTTAATGGGTAGAGAGAGCGAAAAGGGTAGGATTACCTTTAGGATATTTAACATTGAGCATGAATGGACACTACACCAATGGAACTCATGCTTTGGCTTGCCAAGTGGGGGAGAAAAAAGAACTCCTATAGGGCTCAACTCTCAAATCTTTTGGACTGAATTGACAGGAGAGCACGCTTACGACCCTTCTAGGGCCAAAACATCACACCTCCAAAACCCCATTTTTCGATACCTCCACCGAATCATGGCAAACACTATTTTTGGTCGTAGGGAGAGTGACAATGTAGTGAGAGCTAGTGAGCTGCTTTGCCTATGGGACATGCTACAAGAAAGGAGTAGCATCAATGTAGGGTCCCATTTCATTAAACACTTAGTGAAAATGGGTAAAGCAGCGAGAGGAGAGATTAATGTGGAGGGTCTGCTTACCCATATTTGTTAGTGAAAGCCCTAGAGCCAATCATATGATGATTGTTGTATGGACTTTATTGTATCATATTCCTATTTATAAAGGCATGGTTATTATATTTACTTGTATTGGTGCCAAATAACTAAATATAATAATGTCCTTGAGTAGTAGGTTCTTATCTATATCAATCGATTGGTTGAATCGATAATGAGATGATATAGAGAACACTACTCTTAATCATTCCTAGTCGAGTATTAACATTCAGGGACAATGTTAATGCATATAGACTAGCATGTAGGTCAACAAGATGACTTGATCTCACAAGTCATGGATATGAGATATCAAGTTGACACATGGGTATGCATTGGAGAATGTATACTGAATGACCCGCCATGAGAAAGTATCATGGATCGTTATATGAGTGTCATATACTTTCTCATGTGGCTATTAGTATGACTATTAGTCCTTAGACTGAAGTCACCATGGTTCCCTACATAAGGAGTTGCATACTTTGGCCGTCAAGCGTCACCGTAAATGGGTGGACTATAAAAGCGATTCTTGGGTATGTAAGCGAATTATGCGGAGGATGTGAGTGATGTAGATGGGATCTATCCCTCCTATATGACGGGGTGACATCGATATTCTTGATAGAGTGAGACCACGAAGTGCATGGCCATGCCCAAATGAGTCAATATGAGATATTGAGCTCATTTGATTAGAGTGAGTCTACTTGGAGTTCAAGATTTAGATTGTACCGAGGATGACACGGTCTATGCCTCGATTGGTCAATCTAGATGTCAAGGATAGAGGGACATTGTCACATATTGTGAGAGTCACAATTAGTAATCACAAAGGTGATGTTGGAGCTCAACATTCTTGTAACTTGGGTAGCAATGATGTGTTGCTAGATACCGCTCATTGCTTATGTTCCTAAATCGGTTTAGGGACATTGCCAACGTTACAAGAACCTATAAGTCACACACATGAGCAATTAGATGGAGATTAGGTTCATATGATGAACCATGAGGATTAGGTTCATGGGATGAACCAAATTGGATTAAGAGTAATCCAAATTAGACTAATTGAGTTAGACTCAAGTTGATTCAAGTGTTGAATGAGTCTAATTGAGATTTGATTCATCAAATCAATTTAAATTAATGAATAGAGATTCATTATATTAAATTGACTTGAGTCAAGTGGTTAGATTTGATCAACCATGGGAGATTAGAGGTCAAGTTTGACTTGACTTGAGAGGGAAGATGAAAGGTCAAGTTTGACTTGACCAAATGCCATGTCATGATGATGACTAGGCATGGCGGCCAATGATGATGCTCCACATCATCATTGACTTGAGTCAGTAGTGCCACATCATGAGGAGACCAAGGGTCATGGGAGTTACATGCATGCATGTAACTCCCCTCCATGAAGTGGCCGCCACCATTTGGGGTTATGTGAGTGAAAATTCATTTTGTGAGTAATCACTCATTACTTCATCTTCTTCCTTGGGAATTTTCCTCTCAAGCTCTCCCTCTCCTTCCTCTCTTTGGCGAACCAACCAAGGAGTGCTAGCACACTCAAGGTTGAGTTTTCTTCCACCTATTGCTTGTGTGGATACCATAGAGAGTGTGCACTTGACACTCTCGAGTTCGGCGGACTTTTTGGGCGGCGGGATTTGCGAAGAAGCATCGCATCAAGGGTAACATCCTTATCTCTTAGTTCTAAGGTAGATCTAGAGGATTTTGTAAGCACATACATGTAATTAGTTTTAATACTTCTTCGCTTGCGGATCCGTGGCGGGACTTCGGGGTTTCATGCATAGCGGTTTTGCGGCTCGGAAAAACCCAAGATGGTATCGAGCCACGTCTGAAAGCATGTATGTGTTTCGTTTTTGTATTTTTATATTAGATATAAAAATTACAGATTTTATGTTTCTGTAAATTTCCTAATTTTATAGAATTTTTGGGTATTTTTCTCGTAGAGTCGAAGCAGCAGTGTTGGGACACTCGTAGGCTAACCGTCGAGAAAAACTCTCGAATGAGTTCTCGCTTTAGGTTTTTGGGACAGCGACTTAAGTCGCTGTAGGATCGTTAATAGGGACACTCGCGAAGTTTATTTTTGCGGTAGAGGCGCTGCCCTATCCCGAAAGGGGCCATGTCCCAGCGATCGCGAAACCGCTTAAGCGGGACCGCTCATAAATTCGAAATAAATTAGGAAAAATTATAGAAATTTTCTGTAAAAATACATAATTTTGAATTATGTATGATTCTGTGATTGTCATGGCCCAATAACCCAATAGGATTGGATTATGTGTGTTGTAATTCATAATACGGCCTGCGTGCCGTTTTGTGGTTGTGCGTGTTGTAAAATGTTTGCGACCGGTGCGTCGCACCTCTTCTTTTAATATTCTAGTTGTAAATAGTTTTAGACTCGAATGTAACTCGAGTTTCGTATTTGTAATGTACAAAAATGGAGCGGTGGAAAGTCCACTTGAAGACGAGCTTACGAGAAGGGTGTGACGACACATGGCGGTCAAAGGAAGCGCTTGGAGAAGCCGCTAGCCTTAGGTTGACCGTCCGATCTTCTCATTGGCTTGAGAAGATCGTAGTAGGGCCATGACTATATCACATTTAATTATATATATATATATGTTGATATATATATATTTAATTGATTTATGCTTGTATGTATGTGATGCATGCTAGTGAAAAAAAAAAAAAAATTGCTTGTATGTATATGATGCATGCTAGGTTAATTTTCTTGTATGTATATGATGCATGCTAGAATAATGAATGTATGTATATGATGCATGCTAATATAGGATAATAAAGGCCTAAATGCGTATAAGATACACATTACGATTAGATTAGATCATAATCGAATCAACTCGAAAATGCCTCTAGAGCCTTGATACCCATCACTACCTCGATCATTTGTTGTTGTTGAATCTGCCAAAGCAGAGCAACACATATTATCTTGGTAGGGTGCGGAGGGACAATCTTGGTCCCGCCTATCACGACTCGGGTTAGAGTAAGCTCAATTAGATTAAGCAAAACTAGTTAACTCAATTGGATCGAGTAGAACTATAGGCATATTCCAATCGTTGGAAAGATAGGTTAAGATCGCATTTACACTAAATCTTGGGCGATTTAGCCAAAGCTAACTCAAGGTCTTTTGTAAATGTGGGTCTTAATCCTATAAACAAGAGTTGCATAGAGATGTAATCGGTAATGTGTTACCCACCGATCGTTACTAAGTCTTGGCGATTTAGCAAAGCTAACTCAAGGCTTAGTATGATGTGGATCTTGTCCCACAAAATTATAGCTAGTTTGTATGAATCAAGTAAATGTGGTTTGACCACATCCATAACTCGATTCTATAAAATTCCTATAATTGGTGGGAGCATCATTTGATTAAAGGCCTAATTAAATGATAAAAGGAATATGATATTAATTCTCGCATTATATGTTGTAGATTACTATGTCGAACAACACGAACACTCTCTCTCTGCGATCTGTCCTTGAGAAGGACAAGCTCAATGGAGCAAATTTCTGGGTGATGCGGGAACACGAAGTGTTCTCACCCAAGAAAGGAAGTTATGCGTCTGGGCGGCCCATTCCGAGGCACCTCCTGCCCTTGCCTCGCGGTGACAAAGATGCTTACAAGAAGCATCAAGATGATGCATTAGATGTGTCATGTCTAATGCTCGCGACCATGAACTCGAGCTTGAAGCAACATGAGTTCATGAATGCTTATGATATGGTTGGACATCTTCGTCAACTATATCAAGGACAAACTAGGCATGAGAGATATGAAGTCTCTAAAGGCATTATTTGGGTCTAAAATGCAGAAGGGACTCCTGTAGGTTCATATGTACTCAAGATGATTGGAGTGCGTAGAAAACCTACAAAGGTGGGATTCCCACTTGGCCAAGGCGGCCAGCTTGACCTAATCTTGCAATCTTTGCCAAGCCTTGATCAATTTGTCATGAATTATAACATGAATGAAATTGATAAGCCATTACTGAAATGCTCGGCATGTTGAGCTATGAGCTTAACCTTAAGAAGGGTAAATCGACACCATTTTGATGGTGCGAGAAGAAAGAAGAAAACAAGCCTAAAGGTAGGAAAGTCCCAAGCCAAGGGCAAGGCAAAGAACTTAAACCCAAAGGAGGGTAGCGAGGAAGGGGGCTTGCTTCTTGCAGGAAGCGAGGACATTGGGCGTAGCTGAGGCATGGAAGATCTTAAGAAGAAGAAGTGAGACTTCTACTTGGTATAAATGTTATAGAAGTCAATCTATCTATTTCTTCATCATGGGTATTAGATCTGGATGTGCATCTCACATTTGTACCAATGTCTGCGGTGAGAAATAGCGGGCATTGACAAAGGCGAGTGGACCTCTGGTAAGCGGCAATGGAGCAAGGGTTTCTGTTCTTATGATCTATCTACGCCCTCTGGGCTTGTACTAGAATTAGAAGAATGTTGTTATGTACTGCTTTAACTAAGAACATCATTTCAGTTTCTTGTTTGGACAAGAAAGGGTTTTCATTTATAATAAAGAACAAATGTTGTTCAGTTTATTTAGATGATATGTTCTATTGTAGTGCACCTCTAATGAACGGACTCTACTTTCTAGACTTAGAGAGCCCTATCTATAACATAAGTACCAAGAGGTTCAAGTCAAATGAGTTGAACCAAACCTATCTCTGGCATTGTCGCTTAGGTCACATAAATGAGAGTCGCTTATCTCAGCTCCATAAGGATGGGCTGCTAGACTCATTTGATTTTGAATCATATGAGACATGCGAGTCTTGCCTTTTAGGCAAGATGACCAAGACTCCCTTTAGTGGACATAGCGAAAGAGCAACAGATTTGTTAGGACTTATACATAGTGATGTATGTGGTCCTTTCAATATTCTTGCTAGAGGTGATTCTGGTACTTCATTACATTCTTGATGACTTGATGAATATGGTTATGTGTATCTTATGACACATAAATCTAGAATCCTTTGAAAAGTTCAAAGAATTCAAGAATGAAGTACAAAACCCGACTTGGCAAAGGTATTAAGATACTTGATCGGATCGAGGTGGTGAATACCTTAGCCATGAGTTTGTGACTATCTAGGTGAGTGTGGGATTCTATCCCAACTCACTCCTCTGGAACACCACGGTGGAATGGTGTATCCGAAAGGAGGAATCGTACCCTATTGGATATAGTACGATCTATGATGAGTCACAGATCTTCCTATATCCTTTTGGGGATATGCTCGACACAAGCACCTTTACCCTTAGCAGTGTACCATCCAAGGTGTGGTAAAGACACCATATACGATATGGACAGGGAAAAATCCCAAGATGTCTTTTATGAGGATTTAGGGTTGTGAGGCTTACGTCTGACGTCAAGTCTCGCATAAAGCTGGGACCCAAATCCGATAGGTGCTATTTTGTTGGATATCCCAAGGATACAAAGGATATTACTTCTACATTCCCAGTCGGCTAAAGTGTTTGTGGCAAAAGGGTTTTTCTAGAAAGGATTTTGTTTCTAGAAAACTAGTGGGAGTACCTTCGATCTTGAAGAAATTCAAGATAAGGACCATATGCTGAGGCCTTGATGGAGGTTGAGCAGAACCACAAAGTGTTGTGGGTGATGAGGTTGTTGCACAAAGAGTTGTGGAACAACCACTGCTCAAGTAGACCTACCTCTTCGCAGTCGAAGAGATGCGTCGGCTGAGAGATACTCATTTCTCTTGTCTGACCATGATGACGTTATGCTCATTGAGAATGAGCCTACCTCCTATCAGGAAGCTGTGATGAGCCCAGATTCTGAGAAATGGCTAGACGTCATGAGATCCGAGATGGAATCCATGTACACTAACCAAGTATGGACTTTGGTTGATCCACCTGAAGGGGTCAAACCCATTGGGTGTAAGTGGGTCTTTAGGAGAAAAGCGGCATGGATGGACTTACGCATACCTATAAGGGCCGATTGGTGGCTAAAGGTTTCAAGCAAATTCATGGTATTGACTATGATGAAACCTTTTCTCCAGTGGCGATGTTTAAGTCCATTCGGATCTTGCTTGCTATTGCAGCATACCACGATTATGAGATCTGGCAGATGGATGTCAAAATCGCATTTCTGAATGGAAACTTACTCGAGGATGTGTACATGACACAACCTGAGGGTTTTGTAGATCCACAGCATACTGGGAAGGTATGCAAGCTGCAAAGGTCCATTTATGGGCTAAAGCAAGCTTCTCGGAGTTGGAATCTTCGATTCGATGATGCGATCAAACAGTTTGGTTTCATCAAGAATGAAGATGAACCCTGTGTCTACAAGAGGGTTAATGGGAACACAGTTGTGTTCCTTGTATTGTATGTGGATGACATACTACTCATTGGGAATGACATCCCTTCGCTACAGTCTGTGAAGACTTGGCTGGGGACGTGCTTCTCAATGAAGGACTTAGGTGAAGCAGCCTGTATTCTAGGCATCAAGATCTATAGAGATAGATCTTAGAGATTGCTTGGCCTAAGTCAGAGTACATACATTGACACGGTATTACTTCGGTTTGCCATGAAGAATTCCAAGAAAGGACTTCTGCCGATGTCACATGGTGTGAGTCTTTCGAAGACTCAAAGTCCCTCTTCTAGAGAGGAGAGAGACCGCATGGATAAGATCCCTTACGCATCTGCTATAGGATCTATCATGTACGCCATGCTGTGTACTCGTCCTGATGTCTCGTATGCTTTGAGCATGACGAGTAGATACCAGTCAGATCCAGGTGAGCGTCACTGGATAGCAGTCAAGAATATTCTTAAGTACTTGAGAAGGACTAAAGAATATTTCTTGATATTTGGAGGCGATGAGGAGCTAGCTGTAAAGGGTTACAGCGATGCCAGCTTCCAAACTGACCAGGATGATTACAGATCGCAGTCAGGGTTCGTGTTTTGCTTGAATGGTGGCGCTGTGGAAGAGTTCGAGCGAGGACACGATTCTTGATTCTGTGAGGCGAGTATATCAGCGCATCCGAGGCGTGAAAGGAGGCAGTTTGGATCCGCAAGTTCATTACTGAGCTTGGGGTGGTTCCTAGCATTTCAGATCCTATAGAGCTCTATTGTGACAACAATGGAGCGATTGCACAGGCTAAGGAACCTCGCTCACACCAGCGGACCAAACACATACTACGGCGCTTCCATCTCATTCGAGAGATCATCGATAGAGGAGATGTGAAGATTTGCAGAGTACCCACAGAGGCTAACATCGCAGATCCCTTAACCAAGGCTTTGGCACAGAAAAAGCATGATGGTCACACTAGGTCATTGGGTATTAGATACTACGGTGATTGACACTAGTGCTAGTGGGAGATTGTTAGTGAAAGCCCTAGAGCCAATCATATGATGATTGTTGTATGGACTTTATTGTATCATATTCCTATTTATAAAGGCATGGTTATTATATTTACTTGTATTGGTGCCAAATAACTAAATATAATAATGTCCTTGAGTAGTAGGTTCTTATCTATATCAATCGATTGGTTGAATCGATAATGAGATGATATAGAGAACACTACTCTTAATCATTCCTAGTCGAGTATTAACATTCAGGGACAATGTTAATGCGTCGAGACTAGCATGTAGGTCAACAAGATGACTTGATCTCACAAGTCATGGATATGAGATATCAAGTTGACACATGGGTATGCATTGGAGAATGTATACTGAATGACCCGCCATGAGAAAGTATCATGGATCGTTATATGAGTGTCATATACTTTCTCATGTGGCTATTAGTATGACTATTAGTCCTTAGACCTGAAGTCACCATGGTTCCCTACATAAGGAGTTGCATACTTTGGCCCGTCAAGCGTCACGTAAATGGGTGGACTATAAAGCGATTCGGGTATGTAACGAATTATGCGGAGGGATGTGAGTGATGTAGATGGGATCTATCCCTCCTATATGACGGGGGAGACATCGATATTCTTGATAGAGTGAGACCACGAAGTGCATGGCCATGCCCAAATGAGTCAATATGAGATATTGAGCTCATTTGATTAGAGTGAGTCTACTTGGAGTTCAAGATTTAGATTGTACCGAGGATGACACGGTCTATGCCTCGATTGGTCAATCTAGATGTCAAGGATAGAGGGACATTGTCACATATTGTGAGAGTCACAATTAGTAATCACAAAGGTGATGTTGGAGCTCAACATTCTTGTAACTTGGGTAGCAATGATGTGTTGCTAGATACCGCTCATTGCTTATGTTCCTAAATCGGTTTAGGGACATTGCCAACGTTACAAGAACCTATAGGGTCACACACATGAGAGCAATTAGATGGAGATTAGGTTCATATGATGAACCATGAGGATTAGGTTCATGGGATGAACCAAATTGGATTAAGAGTAATCCAAATTAGACTAATTGAGTTAGACTCAAGTTGATTCAAGTGTTGAATGAGTCTAATTGAGATTTGATTCATCAAATCAATTTAAATTAATGAATAGAGATTCATTATATTAAATTGACTTGAGTCAAGTGGTTAGATTTGATCAACCATGGGAGATTAGAGGTCAAGTTTGACTTGACTTGAGAGGGAAGTTGAAAGGTCAAGTTTGACTTGACCAAATGCCATGTCATGATGATGACTAGGCATGGCCGGCCAATGATGATGCTCCACATCATCATTGACTTGGTCAATTAGTGCCACATCATGAGGGAGACCAAGGGTCATGGGAGTTGCATGTAACTCCCCCTCCATGAAGTGGCCGGCCACCATTTGGGGGTTATGTGAGTGAAAATTCATTTTGTGAGTAATCACTCATTACTTCATCTTCTTCCTTGGGAATTTTCCTCTCAAGCTCTCCCTCTCCTTCCTCTCTTTGGCCGAACCAACCAAGGAGTGCTAGCACACTCAAGGTTGAGTTTTCTTCCACCTATTGCTTGTGTGGATACCATAGAGGAGTGTGCACTTGACACTCTCGAGTTCCGGCGGACTTTGGACGAGCGGGATTTGCGAAGGGCATCGCATCAAGGGTAACATCCTTATCTCTTAGTTCTAAGGTAGATCTAGAGGATTTTGTAAGCACATACATGTAATTAGTTTTAATACTTCTTCGCACGGATCCGTGGCCGGGACTTCCGGGGTTTCCGCAACGCAAAAAGCAGTTTTTGCGGCCCGGAAAAGCCCAACAATATTTGCCATAGGATGGGGTATGACTACACTGTGCTAGATAGCATAGAGGGGAGCCCTAGGATCGATCTGGGAGTGTGTATGGACATGAAGATGATTGTAAGAGAGGGACACTCCTTATGCTTTGTAAGGAAAAACCTGACGGCCCTTAGGCTCCCTGACCCTGATCGTACCACCATCACCACACACGCCAACTGGCGCTTAGACCTGGTAGTGGAGTCCCCGCATTATGAGGAACCATCCACATCGGCGCCCATCTCTCCCCCTTTGCATCACGCTCCCTCCAGTCCACACATGCATAGGAGCCCACCTAGTCCACGTCGACATGAGCCTGCACCTGCACCACCACCTTTTTCTACTTTTGAGCAGGATGCAGGTACATCTACCTATGATTTTTCGGAGTTTCGATCGTGCCTCGACGACATATATGCCGAGCAGCAGACACAGAGGCAGCGATGGGAGGAGCAGAGTGCCTACATGCAGGTGGGGTTTCAGGGCTTCCGAGAGCACTTCCAGCGCACCGAGGAGTTCTACGATGAGGCTTGCGTCTACTTCCAAGCGGAGGCTACCCATTGCCAGGCGAAGGTCGCCTACCACCAAGAGATGCGGCAGCATATGCGAGCCCAACAGGCACAGTGGGCTAGGGAGGAGGAGCATCGAGCAGCCACTACATCCACTAGCTCTCAGATCGACCACATGTACATGGTGCATCAGCGGCTCACCTACAGATTCTCACAGGATCCCAAGATGTCGAGGCTACCAGACTTTCCACCTCGTCTGCCATACTAGAGTTATGCTTCACTTAAGTCTGGGGGGGACCCCAAGTTTTGTTTTGTTTCTAGCAGTGGTTTCTTTCCTAATGTTTGCATTTTAGTTAGCATTCATTTATTCATGCATAGTGTATTTAGTTTCTTCCTGCACTTAGTCTTGGCTATCTTTAAGTTGTCTTAGTAGTATTTTTAAAAGTTACTTTCATGAGTTGTTCCCATAGGTAGCTTAACTTTATTTATCTCATGGTATTTTATTTTATTTTCTCTAATGAATGTTCTATACTTACACTAGTTAGCTTTTATTTTTTACACCTACACATGTCGAACATTCTGAAAGGGAGAGTCTAGTACATACCTAGTTATGATTCATCTCAGTAGTCTAGTACTTTGGAATCCACAAGTGACCCTAAGTTTAGCATTTTAGTTATTGGAGATGCTCAGATTGTGTAAGTCCATTCAAAAAAATCAAAATCTCAGTGAGCCAAGAAATAAAAGAGAGAAAAGAAAAAGAGAGAGAGAGAGAGAAAAGAAATGAAAAAGAAAAGAAAGAAGAAAAAGAGATTATGAGGGATAAAAAAATAGTTGTCGTGGGTGGAAATGGTTAGGTGCCCCTTTGAGACCGAGTTAGGTTACTGGGGAAACACCTACCAATTTCTCTCAATACCGAGCACGCCTTTGAGACTTTATGCTAGATCTAGGGAATGACCCTCGCTTTGGGCAAGTAAGTGCCTAAGAGCCAAAGACCTTAGGAAAGCTATATGATGACGACTTAACTCACCATGGAACGAGTATCCCCTAAGAAGATTCGCTTAGCACGAGCACGAGGAGCAAACTTAGTGAATTTCTAGAACATATCTATTTTGCTTTGACTGCAAATACCACTTGATAAATCTAGTTAACATGCTAAGTATGGAACAATACCTTTTGAAATTTCATGGCACTGAGGTTTGCTTGAGGACAAGCAAAGACTTAAGTCTGGGGGAATTGATGTGAGCAAAACATATAGGGTTTTAGGAGTAGTTTTCACTCACATCTCATCTCATTTTATGTCAGTTTCATGCATATTTTACTTTATTTTCCATGCATTTCCTATTTTCTGGTTCGGAGATCTGCTCTGTATACTTTTGTGTGCAGGATAGCATTTCGTGGGGATAACGGCGCACTTTCGGAGCAAAAAGAAGACATTTGGCAACTGGACGCAGAAGGAAACATGGCCAGGGCATGTGCCTACACACGACCGTGTTCAGAAGGCGAAAACGGCCACCACAACCCGACACACGGCCAGGTCATATGTTTTCACATGGTCATGTGGCGGCCAAGAGATTTGACATGACTAGAGTTTTTTCTAGATTTCGCAGCGATCCGGCGTGATGTCTATATAAAGAAAGCTCCGCCCAAACCCTAGGGAGAGGCACGCCGGTCGGGACGGCACTCCGGAGCCCTAAAAAGCTTCGGAAAATCGCATCGAGGAAGGAGAGAGCTGCTCGAGGATCAAGATCTGCACCACAACGCCAGAGGGAAGAGCTGTAATTACATTGTAATTCCTATTTCTTGCACGTTTATCGTTTTACTCATGAATTCTAGAATGTATTGTGACTCTCTTCTCGTATCCATGGAGTAGATTCTCTGATTCTAGGATTAGGGAGTAGTTTGTATTGAGTAGAATATTGCTATTTCAAATATGTTTCCGTTCTTGAAATATGTTTGCAGTTGAATGATTGTTTAGATCTATAGCTTTGTGTTTTGGTTTTCTATCTTCTGTTCATAGACGATACGAGGAGTGACAGTCCTCGTATCTAAGATTTAGGGGATATTAGGAGGAACCTATAGGTTGGCCTCATCGCCTGCAACTGTGGATAGAAGGATGCGATAGAGTCGGTAACGTGTCTCATTTCTAGCTCATTGCATGGATCGATTCGGCATCCTCGTACCATAATGTATGATGTCTTTTCCACAAAACCCTAGCTAGAAAATCTAGATACATTCGATTGATAGCGTGTTTTGTGACACACAAACAAAACCAAAGTCCTAGAATCCCATTCAAATCCTCATAGCAACCTTTTCTCTTCTTCCATGTGACACCATACTGAGTTTGAACCACCAACAACCTCTCATTCGTGAACCCTCAGATTACCAATCTGAATAACAACACATGCACTAGACAAATCGATACTTGAAATCTCAGTCCCCGTGGGATCAATATTTTTATTACTTGACGACATCCATGCACTTGCGGGCGTTGAGCGCGAGCACACACTTCGAGTCCTCAACGGTCTCCGTCATGAGATTTGAGGTCGTGTTTGTGTGCATCACTGATAGTCGAGAGGTCCACGGTCGTGGTAATCTTCATGGGTAGACCATGGAATTGGTTGTGACCGTCATCTTATCTCCCAGATGGTCCACAACTGTTGTAAACTCCATGGGCAACCCTGTGGATCATGTGACTTTAAAATTTTGCTCCACGGGCTTGTCATTTTAGCATGGATTGATGGCACGATTGAGGTGTGCTTATCTCTGAAAACTTGAACACGTTTGTACCGATTATCATGGCTTTGGATGTACTCTCCTACAGGCTTTTTCATATTTATTTCTGCATTCTAAATGTAAAATTAAACTGAAAGGAATACTAGAAAGGAAATTGGAAGTACTAAAGAAGATGAAGATAAATCTTGGGTTGCCTCCCAAGAAGTGCTTATTTTAGGTCATAAGCTCGACCCCTATAAAGTGCTCAGCTCGAGGAAGCTTTGTATCCCTCTTTTCTTGATGAAGCTTTAAATCTTGTTTGTGTCAGAATAAGGTACTTCACTACTTTGCTATTTTTCTTTCTCGATCCTTTATCTAATATTCTTAATTTTACCAAATCAACATATCTCTTAAACCTTGCTTGCGGAGGAGTAAGGTATTTGTTGGCTCCTTCTATCGGTTCTTTAGTGAATATACTCATCTTCAAAGGATTATCAGGATTTCATTCATGATTTTCTTTTATTTCTATCTGCTGTAAACAATGCAACCTGCAAAAGACATATTGGATAAAAAATTGATTAGTAGCCTTAACTATATCAAATGAATTTTTGTCTTCACCAAACACCAAAAAAGGTTTATCATTGGTTGTTATGACTTCAATGATAATTAAGGGAGGCTCTTTTGAATTCTTGAGGTTCAGAGTTATTTGAATTGTAGCAATGCACTCCTCGATCAAAATATTAATTTCATGTTCTCAAGTTCCTCTCCTTGTGGTGTTTGCATTGATCCACCTTCTTCGCTCCTTGTGTCATCTAGGGATTCCTCACCCATCTGCATAATCTGAGTTTCCAACATAGTATGATAAGTCCAATTATTAAAATTACCTGCTAGTGGTTCCTCATCTTGTTTTTGTTGCCTAAGCTCAATGAATTGTTGGTCGGACTCCTCACTTTGCCTGATAAAATATTTTAGCATGGCTTTTAGATTGGATTTTGGTGTTTGGAAAAATTCAGATGGTGGATGATGCACGTAAACATGACCTCAAATCTCTGGTGTAAATGCCAAAGACTTGATGCACATGAACCAAATCTCTAACCAAGAGGCCAAAGATTGGTTGCGCTCAACTGCAAGTGTACGATTGTCGTCAAGTAATAAAAATTATCGATCCCATAGGGACTGATATTCGATTATTGATTTGTCTAATGAAATCTGATTGTTTGGAGTGGATCTTAGTGTTTAAAGGTTCTCAATCACGGTCTAAGCTCTAAGATTGGTTTCACTCAGAGTAAGGCAAAGGATATACTCAAGTTTACGGAAGAAGATTCTAAGACTTTGTGTTCACCTATATGATGTTGGACATGTCATTAATTTATACTCCTAAGTTCTCTAAATTCGATCTTGTAGGTGGGTCATCAAGTTTATTCCCAGTGAACTTTTGGTACTACGCGAGAATTACCTAATCTAAACTAGAGAATCCATTTCGGATCCATAGAGCTCAGAAGGTTACAATCAATGGGTTGCCCTTGTCACTGGGTCCCACAACCTCTCTGAGTTGATTTCTCCTACTTCGCGGCCTCGAGATAGAGTAGGTTCATGAAATTCTAGGATGTCCTATATTCTCCCCATGAACAGGTGAACCTTATTCCAGATTATACTCTTTCACATCTCATTATCTATGGTTTTGGGAGAAACGTCAACTTTTCGGTTCTCCTTAATTCTCCTAGGTTTCAATATAGATGCTTTTGGCATCTATATCGACTAAGTGCAACAGAAACAAGAGTGAGTCTCCATTATCATAGAACTAGGAAACATAAATCACAAATATAAACAGAAGTAATCAGAATCCATTGCAATAATCATGTCCAACACATATAAGCTACTTCCTAATCCTAGAATCGAAGGTTCTACTCCATAGACAAGGAAGAACAAACATAAGACATTATAGTTTAATATTTACAACCAAAGAAATATCAGTTTGGAACGATCGCCTTTGGTTGGAGTTGCATCTTGGCAGTCTTTCTATGGATGGAGCTTTGTCACTGACCTTGAATCTTCTTCTTTTCTCCACTAATTAACGAGCCTTTGGTGCTTTCTTAAGGAACCAACCATCCCCCCTTATGGTTTGGTATGCCTTCCTATATATAGAGGCAATCTCGGCTTTCCATAACTGCATAGAAAATCTATTTCTTGTGATTTACGGCAGCACAACATTTTTGGTGCAGAGAGCACCACTCCTTAGTTTTGATGTATGAACCATCGTTAAAGTTAGGAATTACTTGTGGTTTGATATATGTGCTAAGTGTGCAGGCTTAACAGGAAGTCCTAGTAGGTCAGGCAGACCGAATACTAGGCAATGCATAGAAAGTCCTAGTAGGTCGTGTTGATCGGATACTATGCATAAGACTTGAAAGATCAGGAGGACCGGACACCATACAAGAAGTCCAGATGAGACATCTGGCATGAAGACTGATTGCTTTGGGAGATCGAACAATCAGTATGAAGTCCAGCGGAGTCAGGGAGACTGGATAGCTGGCGGAAGCCCTGGTGAGTCAGATCGGATGTCAAGAATGGTAAGTCCGGCAGGACAACTGGCAGGTAAGCCTCGAGTGAAAAGGTGAGGTTGAGTCCTCTATAGGGGGACAAAGCTAGGCGTCGATTCGATAGATAGTCCGTATGGGACTTAGAAGTCGAGATCGAGCAGTATTACTACTGCTATTATATTTTATACTATTTGCTTTTGCTAATCTCATTTTGCGGGGAACAGTTGAATGAAAGGATTCTAGTCGACTGGATATACAGTTGGCAAGATTAGTTAGTGATCGATCGAAGATCTGGCAACCCAGATGGAAAGAGTTCCAGTTGATTGGGGAGGTCTAGTCGATTAGAAAGGCAAACTTCCCGATGCGGAGTCAGGTGACCTGGAGTCAACTGGAGCATGTCGAGCCGACTGGGAAGGCCGAAGTACCATATCGACGGGCTGATGTGGAGTCGACTGGAGAGCATTGCAGTCGACTCGAAATGGATTAGAAAAGAAATGCACGACCAGCTTCGAATATAACTCATCTACTACGTCAAAGTTTTGTCTCGTGTGTTTCTCATCTACAAGAGCTTCATCACGCTGCAACGCCACAACTCCGACACTCCGAGCTCCATTTCAAAAGCTACAAGTGTCAGTATACTTTTTATTGTGCTTTACTTTCGCTTTTGTACTTTAATTTAAGAGAAAGTAGCTTGTTACCTCTCTCATTATCTTTTGTAAAAAGCGAACCCCTCTGAAGTCGAGTGTACTCGAATCGGAGAGACATTTAGTGAATTTCCCATCAAGGTAACTCTCGGAGAGCTACGAGTCTTAGAGTAGCAACCCGACTCGGATTGTGAACCAAGTAAATGAACTTGTCTATTTAATTTCCGCTGCAATAACTCTTAATTGTTTAAAAAGATAAAATAAGTTTTAAAAGAAAATTTTATATTCCGAGATTCACTCCCTCTCTCGGATAACTTCGATCCTACAATTTGTATCAGAGCGGGGGTGCTTCAATTTTGGTGCAACCACCAACGAGAGCATTAGAAATTTTCTTTAAGTTATAGTATTTTTGTCTTAGAATAATTTTTGCATTAATTTTAATACTTATTTTTGTGCTAGAATAAGTTTTTAATATTTGTCTTAGCATTCTTTGTGCACAATACAATATTGCTTAAATCAAGTAGCTCGAGGAATATTTCTGAATATTAAATTAATTTAAATAAAAATTTAATAGCAAAAATCTATTAGTAATGTCTTACTTAGAAGGGTATAGCACCGTTCGCCCTCCTCTCTTTAACGGAGAGGACTTTTCCTATTGGAAGAGGTGAATGGAGTGCTACTTGAAAACCGACCTCGAGGTATGGTTTTCAATTAGGAAAGGGTTCATCTCTACGATAGTTGACTCGGGAGAGTTGTTAGAATCGGAGAAATGGACCGCGGACATAAGGAAACGAGCTCAAGTCGATTACAAGGCCCTAAACATCTTGCAATGCGAACTTACTAAAGAAGAGCTCAATAGAGTAGGACCCTTCGAAAATTCGAAGGAACTTTGGGATAAGTTAATTGAATTACATGAAGACACCAATGATACTTGAATAGCTAAACAAGATATGTTACTTAACAAACTCTTTAATTGTAAAATGAATGAAAATGAAAATGCTAGTCAACTCCACACTAGAATAAAAGATATTTTAAATGGACTTCATTTAATAGGACATCAAATAGAAAATAGGGATGTAATTAGATATACACTTAAGGCATTCCCGACGAACACCTTATGGACATCCATTGTCGATGCTTATAAGGTCTCCAGGGATCTTTCCTTAATTAGATTAGACGAACTATTTTGCGAACTCGAACTACACGAACACGCTAACTTGGGTTAAATCGAGAATGGTATTGCTTTAGTGGCAGGTTCTACTAAAAAGGGAAGAAAAACAAAAAGTGAGTCTGAAGACGAGACGGAGTCGGACCTAAATGGAGAAAGAGAAATCGTAAACATGGTCCAAAAAATGCTCAATCGAAGGAAAACATTTACAAAGAAGGATGCCAATGTTGGTGCAATCGTCCAAGGTCACGATTGACCAGACTCAATTTTGACTCAAGCGGTATTTTGATGTTCAACAAAATATATGAAAATGCGATTGTCATGGAAAGTCCAAGAATGGGTCTTGGCAATGGTAAAGTCCATGTCTTGAGTACTTGACATGGAAAGTCCAAGTCTTGAGTACTTGGCATGGAAAGTCCAAGATTGAGTCTTGGCAATTGGAAAGTCCAACATGAGTTGGCAAAAAAAGTCCAAGGGTATAGTCTTGGGCACGTAAGTCCAAGTGTATAGTCTTGGCGGTGAAAGTCCAAGTCATGGGTACTTGGAAATTAGAAAGTCCAAGGGTTGATATTGGCGGCGTAAAGTCCAAGGGTGGAGTCTTGGCAGCATAAGTCCAATGTTTGGTGGCGTAAAGTTCAAGCGTGTGTCTTGGCAGCATAAGCCCAAATGTGTCTTGGTGGTGTAGACCAGCTTAGCATGACAATAGCCGATGGAAGCACCTAAAGGCTAGCGTATGGATGAACAAGTCATGGATGACTTGGAGGGATCTAATAGGCATGAGGCTGATGGAGGTGGCTAGAAGGTTTAGGTCTAGGCTAAGGGTGGTCTAGCAAGTATGAGGGCATAATACTTGGGTTAAACCTCATGGTTGAGGTTTAGCAGTCGACTGGGGTTATGGACCAGTCGACTGGTCAAGTATTTTGACACTTGACAGCTGAGTCGACACTGAGCAGTCGACTGGAATTATGACCTGTCGATTGGCATGAGTCAACTGGCATTCGACTGTGGCAAGTAGCCTTGGCAGTCGACTGCCAGTATTGGGCAATTGGCTGGCCTTGATCGACTGTTGTTGGTGTTGGTCGCGAGGACAGAACGCTTGATAGTCGACTGAGCAATCGGCTACGGGCTTGAGCAGTCGACTGCCAGTGTATCCGTTGGCTGGAATGCCTACGTGGATTAAATCGTTGTGAGACAACGACATTGTTGGCAGTCAATTGGGGCCTTATGGCAGTCGATTGTCATGCGCGGAATCAGCCCGATGCAGAGATAAAAGGAGCAACTCGTAGAGGTTTTCTGCCATGGTTTCTTAGGAGGTTGTTGAGGCGATTTGAAGGCAAAGTGCAGGTGCATTTCAGGGTCCTTCAAGCTCATCCAAGCAACCAACAAGCAAAGCATTCAAAGCCCTAGTTTGTAAAGTGTTCTTTACATTTCGATTGTATTTCTTTGTATTTGCTTGTATATTTTGTATTACTATTATAATCGCTTGTAATAGGTTTCTCTACCTCTGGTGTGTCATCGAGAAGGAGTGTTATTTATTAGTGGTGGTGTGTGCATCACTAGAGCTCATTCGAGCTCAATTCGTGGAGTAGGAACTCTAAGGTTCCGAACCACGTATATCTTGTGTTTGTGTTTATCTCTTTTTGTTATTACTTTATTATTATATTCGCTGCGCATACCAAGCCTTGTAGACAAATGCAAACAAATTCCGTTGACGAATGAAAATGCGCCATTCACCCCCCCCCCCTCTAGCTCTCACTGAAGTTCCTACAGCCAAAAAGGTCGTAGACAACAAGCCAAGACCTAGATCAGAAGTAACGTGTTACGAGTACAACGGAAAAGGTCACTACAAATCGGAATGCGCAAATCTAAAAAAGGAAGAAAAATGTAAAAAGGAAAAGAAGAAGAAAGCACTTAAGGCAACTTGGGACTAATCACCCTCGGAAGAGTCGAACGCAGAAGAGACAAAGAGAAGTTTTGTGGCATTCATGGCCGAATCAAGCTCCGAAGCCGAATCAAGTTCCGAGTCCGAGTCCGAGTTTGAGAGAAGCCACGGATCCATATCTGTTTCCGAAGGAGTAGACGAGGTAACTTCTCCTTTAGAAGATAAACTTTACGACATAATTGCATTCCTAGATAGTAAATTAGCTAAGTCTGAGAATCGAGTAGACTCACTCCTTAAGGAAGTCCAAGTATTTAAGGAGCAAGTAAACTCGAAGACTTCAACTTGCCAAGTTGAGGACAGAGACTCAACTCAAGTTGCAAAACTTGAGAAAGAAAACTCGGTCCTAAATATGCAAGTAGGAGATCTTACCGGAATGTTGGAAAGGTTCACCTCGAGCTCCAAGTATCTAAACATGATGCTTGGATCTCAGCGAGCCATGTACAACAAGTCCAGACTTGAACACAAAGCTAAATTCTCATATAAATCATACATGTCATTACTTAGCCGAAACGCTAAGATCAAGTCCAAGCATGGGTTCCTAAGTCTAGCTTAGTCAACCAAGTTGGACCAAATCAATTTTGGATTCCCAAGAGTCAAGTTCACCTAATGAACAAAACTCAACCAAGTTATCGCTTAGGGGGAGCAAATACTTTGCTTGTTTCTTTATTTAGTTAGACTCTTGCATGTCTTAGTTTACTTTACTTGTTTAATTTAGAATGGACTAGATAGGAAACAAAGTAGTTTAAACTTGAAAAACCTAGTACTAAGACAAAGTGAACTGATAGTAAGTTAGGGAAGCTCTTCGAAGTGCATGTCTAGGAAGTGGTTCATCTGATATCCAAGAAGGTCATATGCCTCGCCGCGACCTGGTGCACTATGTCGAGTGGAACTGATCAAAGCTAACTCACTAAGTCTTTAACTAGTTAGACCAAGGCTTAGTCCAAAGTGAGTCAAGTATTTGATTCCTCCATTGACTTTGTTTAGGAAGTGGTCCATCTGATACTCAAGCAGGCCATATGCCTCGCCACAACCTGGAAGTCAATGCTGGAAAACCTACTTGATTAGCTCAAGCTAAGCATGAATCTAACACAAGTTTAAAAACTTTAAAATTGATCATTGAAATTAATTAAGATTAAAATAAATTCTCATCTCACAAAACTCAAAGGATTAACGTGTATTGAAAACTTAGCTCCGGTGAGATGATCAAGCTTAAATAATTTAATCAACTCATTGCAATTTAACTTAACCATCTTATCGATTCAACTTAATCATGTTAATCAATACAACTTAAACTTAATCATGTTAATCAATATAAATTCAACTTAATCATCTTAATAACTTTACTTAACTCAAATTACATAACTTAATTCAATTAAACTCAACAACTTTACTTAACTAAAGTCAACAAATTCACACATTTCAACAAATTCAACTTAATTATCATAATTAACTAACTCAATCAAATTAATCAACTCGATCAACCTAACTGAATCAACTCAATCAATTCAAGACAATTCAAAGTGTGAATTATCTTAAGAATTTTTAATTCATGTAGGACTCCAGAATGGATCAATGGATTCTGGATAGTGGCTGCTCTAAACACATAACTGGAGATAGTTAAAAAATTTTAGAATTAATCTTCAAGAATCTAGGTTCAGTCGCCTTTGGAAACAATAGCAAACTTAAGGTAAATGGATCGGGTAACATTGAATTAGAATCAAATTTTATTATACAAAAAGTTTTGCTTGTAGAAAATTTCTAATTTAATTTACTTAGTATAAGTCAGTTATGTGATGCTGGTTATGAAGTAAAATTTCTATCAAATGAATGTTTGATTAACAATATTGAAAACTTAAAAATATCACTTAAAGGAGTTAGGAATAAAAATATATATTCAATAAATTTAGAAAGATCCTTAATCAAGTGTCATTTGACATAGCAAGAGGAAAGTTGGTTGTGGCATAGAAGACTTGCTCACATCAACTTTAGACATATAACTAAATTAAGTGAAACTAACTTAGTTAGAGGGTTGCCTAAACTTCAAAATATTGAAAGAAAATTTTGTAATGCTTGCCAACAAGGAAAACAAACTAAGCCCCAACATAAATTAACTAATCATGGTCGAACAAGCTCAATACTTGAATTAATTCACTTAGACTTGTTCAATTCACATGGGATAAAATCACTAAGTGGAAATTTATATTGTTTAGTTATAATAAACAATTACTCTAGGTTTACATGGGTAAAATTCATAAAACAAAAAGATGAAACATTTGAAGTAGTTAAAAACTTTAGTAAACAAATAGAAAATGAAAAAACTCTTAAGATAAAAAAGAATAAGTGATAATGGAGGTGAGTTTAAAAATCAAAAATTTACAACAATGTGTCTAGAAAATGGATATCACCATGAATATTCATGCCCTAGAACACCTCAATAAAATGAAATAATAGAAAGAAAAAATAGAACTCTACAAGAAGTTGCTAGGTCAATGCTAAATGAATACAATTTACCTAGCTACTTATGGGCCGAAGCTATAAACATTGCTTGTTATGTATAAAATAGAGTAATAATTAATAAATTACATAATAAAATATCTTATGATATTTTTAATAATAAAATACCTGTAATAAAATATTTAAGAGTATTTGGATGCAAAGTATTCATTTTGAACACAAAAGATTATCTTGGAAAATTTTCTTCAAAAATCGATGAAGGAATATTTCTTGGATATTCAACCACTAGTAGGGATTATAGAATTTATAATAAGAAAACTCTAAAAATTGAAGAAACAACTAAAGTAAAGTTTGATGAAGAAGGAATTACAAATGGTCAAACAAACACACTAGAAAATAATCAAGATAAGGTAAATGAAATTATACATGATGAAGAAGAACAAACTCAATATCAAGACAACTTAAAGACACCTAGAATTAATCCAAACCATCCAATTGAACAAGTATTAGGAAATCTAACTCTAGGAGTTCAAACTAGATCGGCCTTAAGAAACTTAAGTCAAATCGCATTAATATCAAAGATAAAACCAAAGTCAATAGATGAGGCTTTACCTGATACAGATTGGATAATAGTCATGCAAGAAGAATTAGCGCAATTCGATAGAAATGAAGAGACTTAGTACCTCCACCAACAAATAAATCAATTATAGACACTAAATGGGTATTTAGAAATAAATTAAACGATCAAGGAGAAATCATAAGGAATAAAGCTCGATTAGTAGCTAAAGGGTTTAGTCAAGTAGAAGGATTAGACTATAATGAAACTTATGCCCCAGTAGCTAGGCTTGAGTCAATTAGTATGTTGCTAGCATATGCGACACACAAAGGATTCAAGCTATACCAAATGGATGTTGAATCTGCTTTTTTTAAACAGAGTAATAAAAGAAGAGGTATACGTAAGTCAACCCCTAGGTTTTGAGAGTTTTGAATACCCTAATCATGTATACAAATTAAAAAAGGTCTTATATAGATTAAAACAAACTCCTAGAGCCTGGTACGAGAGACTATCTTCATACTTAAATCTTAAAAGACTTCAGACAAAGTCAAATTGACTCAACTCTCTTCGTAAAAACTTTGAACCTAGATATTTTTATTGCTCAAATATATGTAGATGATATAGTATTTGGATCAACAAATTCAAATTTTTTGAAAGAATTCATAAACCTAATGGAACAAGAATTCGAAATAAGTCTAGTAGGTGAATTAAATTTCTTTTTAGGTTTACAAATAAAACAAACAAGAGATGGTAACTATATATATCAAAACAAATATGCAAGAGAGTATATTAAAATATTTGAAATGAAAAATGCAAAAGAAATAAAAACACCCATGGCAACAAATATTATATTAAATGATGACAAAGAAGGAAAGTCTGTAGATCTAAAGTACTATAGAAGTGTCATAGGAAGTTTACTATACTTAACTGCAAGTAGACCTGACATATTATTTGCAGTAAGTATGTGTGCTAGATATCAAACCTGTGTTAAGGAATCACATTTAACACATGTCAAAAGAATTCTAAGATATATTAAACAAACAATTAATGTAGGTATGTGGTACCCAAGAACTAATAACTTTGAGTTAGTAGGATACTCTGACTCATACTATACTGGGTGTAAACTAGATAGAAAAAGTACTAGTGGAGGATGTCAACTCTTAGGATCATGCTTAGTAAGCGGGTTCAGTAGGAAGCAACATTGTGTTGCTCTTTCCACGACTGAAGTCGAATACATAGCATTGGGTGAATATGTGGCACAATTATTATGGATGATGCATACACTTAAAGATTTTGAATTAGAATACAAAAAGGTCAAAACATTGGTTGATAATATAAGTTCAATAAACTTAACTAAAAATCCAATCCATCACTCACATACTAAACATATTGATGTTAAACATCACTTTGTGAGAGATCATGTGGCAAAAGGCAGTATTGACCTCAACTATGTTAAGTCCAAGTCTAATCTTGCTGATATCTTCACTAAACCACTTCCAGAATCTGAGTTTAGTATGCTTAGAAGACAACTTGGATTATTCTTAGTAGACTAGGATGCTTCCTTGTTCATTATCCAAAATCGATTCAAAATTTATTTTATTAAGTATTACTTTCTTAAAATAAAAATAAAACATTGATCTAGCCTAGGTCATTTTTAGATTTCATGATCCTATAGACCTAGGTAAGCCTTTGCATCTCACAAACACCTAGGAATACATGTTTGTGTACTGAGCCACAAAGATGGACGTGAGATGTTAGGATCAAGGTTTGCTGCACAGGTGTGTGTTCGATCATGTTTCAGAACATGAACACAATGGAAGCAATAAAATAATAAATCTACATTTATTACAACACACACAACACACGCATGCATATTACAACAAGTGTAGACATAACCGTAAATTTAAATTTGCAATAAAAGGAAATTTATCTACGTTATACCTTTCGTATGACGTGTAGCGGGAACGGCATCAACCGGAACGATCCTCGCTAGAATCGTCTCTATTCGTATCCACGCCGAGTTCCTCGGGATGACTTCGCTAAGCCACGAGCTTCGTCTTCGTACGGGTTACTAGCCTCGTGTTGAAGATGACGTGATCGAGAGATGATCACGATCCGAATCCAAATTCGGATCCTAATACGAGTCCTCAAAACTCGCTTCTCCGGAGAGGTCTTCGTCAACCGATTGACGAATCCTTCATCCTCCACCTCAGAGGATTAACGGAGATCGAATCCCCGGTAGTTTAGCCACTGTCGGAGCTCAAACCGTCATCCAAACGACGCTCTGACGAGAGGAGAAGAAGCTGTCCAGAAAACTGGACAGCTTGGTGGAGGAGTAGGCGCCGGCCAAAACAAGGAAGCCAAGTGCTCACCTTTTCACCGAGGCCTAGGAAGATCACCGGAGGGTCGCCGGAGGATCACCGGCTAAAGCTTGGACGCCGGCAAGGACTTGGACGGCGGCACAAGAAGCTGGGCGGCAACTCCTTGCTAGGGCTTGGATTAGAGCTTAATTATCCATTAAGCCCTCTTTTATAGAGAACTAATTCTCTTAATGGTTATTGGATCATAACCATTAGGCCCGTTAACCCGCTCCATTAAGATAAGTTAAAATAAACCAAACCATGATGGTTTATTTAAGTTAAAACGAACCGAACCAACTTTTGGTTCATTCGTTTAAAATAAACCAAACCCTTTGGTTTATTCTCCTCCATTGGATTAGAACCAAACCATTTTGGTTCATCCATTATGTCTTCATAAGACACGGCCCATCCACGCTTCCATTGCGACTGAAATGATTTCATGCTCACTTTATGTTTGGTCCAACCAAACTTAGTTTCTCTCGGTGTGAGAATCCCATTCTCAAGCTCGTTTTAAATCCTTTGGATTACGCTCGTTGTGCGTGTGACCAAATAGGTTCTCGGTTTATGTTGGTCGTCTATAATTAACCATTAATTATAGAACGATCATGAGTGGCACCTAGTAGTACATCATGATCCCCAATTAACCGAAAAGATCAACGGTTGATCCAGAACTATTTCTGAAACCCTTCAGTAGCTCGAATGAATCGTGCCTCATTCCCTTCACTCATCTTATACCCACTTGGTTCAGGACATGGTCTATTGTGTCAGTCCCCACTAGGCTGACTACGTCACACCTAGCCCAAGTATCATTTCCTCGTCCTACGGATTCTAGTTACTCCACATGTATCGAAGAGTACCTTACTCTAAACATGTAATGTTTTGGCCAAAGACTTTAGTAACAATCCGACGAGAGGCCATGGGTATACATCTCCTCGCAAGGAGTGGTGAATCCTTTATAGGCTATTCAAACACCTTCGATCACTTCGACTTATACCCAATCATCCCGGGTCCACATCTCCTTAGAGATGTTTGCTTAAAATGTCAAAGCATAAGTCTCCATGATCAAGATGACTTGAATACCGCAAGTCAAAGGAACATCGCACTTAAGCCACAGTAAGAACTTCATTGACATATCTATATATGCAGAGAACCATATGAAGTCTTACGGCTGGTCACTCCAATGAACTAGTTACCATAACTAGCATCCACGATCAACTCCGGACATCACTATGTCTCCAGCCAGTGAGAATCAGCTGCTTGGATACACCAAGGAGTATACCTCGTGCTAGTCTCGACAGAATTGATGGTGTCCAACTCCATCAATTCATTGACTAGGGATCATTCCAATACATCACAATTACACATGTAGAGATACTCACTAGTTGTGATCCAATCACAAATTCTCTCATGCTGTGAATCGTATCGTGGACATTCAGTAAATGAGTTTAAGATCCAATCAAATACATGAAACATGTATACTCAAATAGTGAATCTTCATTTATCATATAAATGGTTCATACATAAGGCGATTGCCTTAGGACATCTCTCATATATTACTAACCTCAGGTTCCAGATGTAGATTCAGTGCATCGACATGAACCAACATGGGGTTTAATAGCAAATCAATCACTTCAGTGACTAACTCTAATTCAAAGCTTGATGATAATACTATATCACTTGATCTATTAAAGAGTTAGAAATTTACTTTAAGGATAATATTTAGATGTGTATTTTCAGTATATAAATTGTGATTAGGAATTCATGCTTGTACATTTATTATCTCATCTTCACTAAAATTGAGATTGAATTTTAAAAAATTCTATTGAGGAGATTTTTAAAATTGTATTGTTTTAATTGAGGGAGAGTTTTTAAAATTTTCAATGAGAATTTTGAAAATCTTATACTTTTCCATGTGGGTGTTTTCAAAAATTATTTCAAGTTTTAAAAATTTCACAAACCTGAATTAAAAGTTTATTTTTAAAAAAAATTAAGTACTTGACAAGTGTTATTTTAAACTCATAGATAAAGGGGGAGGTTGTATTTTCAAAGAAAATTTTATTGCATAACTTTAGGGGGAGTTGATAACAAAGTTTTTTGAATATATAATTTTGACACAATTATAAAAAGCAAATTTTCAAAAGCTTAAGTTAATAATCTTATATATGACTTAGCTTATTTTGAAAAACATAAGTGTGTTAGAAAAACTTAGTCTTTTAAAGCTTAAAGTACCTTGAGATTTATAAAGCTTAGATATTTTTAAACTACTTTTGAAGCTTGTCAAATAAATTTTAACTTTTAGTACTTATGTTTGAAAAGCTTTAAAAATCATCTTTATATGTGGCATTTTGTAGTTAATAATTCTTTTGATGTATGCCAAAGGGGGGAGAGAAGTTTTAAAGTTAGAAAAATTTAAAGTAAGAAAGCTTTTCATGCATATGAGCATCTCATGCATTTAAATGTTATACATTTTTAGCTCAATGCATTCTTGATATATGTTAAACTTGAATATTGTAAATTTATTCTCCTAACTTTAACTGATGTGTTGTCATACATCAAAAAAGAAGAGATTGTTGGTATAGAGAGCACCACTCCTTAGTTTTGATGTATGGACCATAGTTAAAGTTAGGAATTACTTATGGTTTGATATATGCGCTAAGTGTGCAAGCTTAACAGGAAGTCCTAGTAGGTCAGGCAGACTGAATACTAAGCAATGCATGGAAAGTCCTAGTAGGTCATGTTGATCGGATACTAGGCAGAAGACTTGACAGATCAGGAGGATCGGACACCATGCAGGAAGTCCAGATGGGGCATCTGACATGAAGACTGATTGGGTTAGGAGACCGGACAATCGGCGTGAAGTCCAACTGGGTCAAGGAGATCGGACAGCTGGCGGAAACCCTGGTGGGTCATATCGGATGTCAAGAATGGTAAGTCTGGCAGGTAAGCCTCGAGTTAAGAGGTGAGGTTGAGTCCTCTGTAGGGGACAAACCTAGGCGTCGATCTGACAGATAGTCCATGTGGGACTTAGAAGTCGAGATCGAGCAGTATTACTACTGCTATTATATTTTATACTATTTTCTTTTGCTAATCTCATTTTTCAGAGAACAATCGACTGAAAGGATTCCATTCGACTGAAGTCCAATCGACTGAGCATGGTCCAGTCGACTGGATACACAGTTGGCAAGATTAGATGGTGATCGATCGAAGATCTGGCATCCCAGATGAAAAGAGTTTTAGTCGACTGAGGAGGTCCAGTCGATTGGAAAGGCAAACTTCCCGATGTTGAGTCAGGTGACCTAGAGTCGACTGGAAAGGAAAACTTCCCGATGCGGAGTCAGGTGACCTGAAGTCAACTGGAGCATATCGAGTCGACTGGGAAGGACAAAGTACCATATCGATGGGCTAATGTGGAGTCGACTGGAGGGCATTCCAGTCGACTGGAAATGGCTTATAAAAGAATGCACGACCAGCTTTGAATATAACTCATCTACTACAACCAAATTCTGTCTTGTGTGTTTCTCATCTACAAGAGCTTCATCACGCTGTAACGTCACAACTCTGACACTCCGAGCTCCATTTTAAAAGCTACAAGAGTCAGTATACTTTGTATTGTACTTTGCTTTTGCTTTTGTACTTTAATTTAAGAGAAGGTAGCTTGTTATCTCTCTCATTTTCTTTTGTAAAAAGTGAACCCCTCTGAAGTCGAGTGTACTCAAATCGGAGGGCCTTTTAGTGAATTGCCTATCGAGGTAGCTCTCAGAGAGCTACGAACCGTGGAGTAGCAACTCGACTCGGGTTGTGAACCAAGTAAACGAACTTGTCTATTTGTCTATTTAATTTTCGGTGCAATAACTCTTAATTGTTTAAAAATATAAAATAAGTTTTAAAAGAAAATTTTATATTCCGAGATTCACCCCCCTCTCTCGGATAACTTCGATCCTACAAACATGATCGTGTGTATTTCACATGGCCAGGCCATGTGTGGCGCTGCGAACCGCGCTTGAAATCAATTTTGGAAAAAAGGAACGACTATGTGAATTTCACATGATCGACAGTGTGTCTTTCTGGAAAGGCGCCTGACTCCGTCTTTTCATCTGAAAGCATGCCCATGTCTTGAGAACATGACCAAAGCATGTTTTCCTTTCTTCATGCTTCGTTCGGGTCTTTATTAAGCTCCGAATCTCCATCATGTATAGGAAAAATAACAAAAGCATACCTCCGAACAAGAAAGTAACAAAAAAGTGTAAAGTAAAGCAAATATGCAACGAATACTAACTAAATGCAATAAGATGTGTGTCAAAATAACAACTAAAACTCTATATGATTTGCACACATCAAAATCCCCAAGACTTAAATATTTGTTTATTCTCAAGTAAACCTCAGTGTATCATGAATCACAGATAAAAGGTATGCTTCAATGTCTCACAAATTTATTAAAACTTATCAAGTGGTGTTGCAATTAAAGCAAGTAAATATGTTCACCAAGATCACTAAATTAGCTTTTAGTGCAAGTGTAAAATGTTTTCCTAAAGGTTTCACTTTCCAAGTTAAGTTAAGTTGTCATCCCATAACATTCCTATGGTCTCCAGCTTTAAGCACTTACCTACCATAAGCGAGGTTCGTTCCCTAAAATTAGTATAAAGTCTTAAAGGCGTGTTCGGTATCGAGAGAAATTGGTAGGTGTTTCCCCAATAACCTAACTTGGTCTCAATAGGGCACCTAACCATTTCCACTCATGATAACCTCTATCTTATTTTCTCAAAATCTTACAATCACTTTTTTTCCAACTGGGGTTTCATGATCCGGGCATCTCCAGTAACTTAAATGAAAATCTAGGATCATTTATGGATTCCAGAGTACTAGTCCAATAGGATGAATCATAACTAATTATGTACTAGATCCTTACCTTCGGAATTCTCAATAAGTGTTTGTAAAAATAAAAGCTAACTAGTGAGAATTAATGAGCATTCATTATCACATTACAAATTTAGTACCACAAGATAAAAGAAAGTAATATGCTTATGACATTGAAACACATTACAATGATTCTTTAAAAATAACTTACTGAAGCAAACTATGAGATAAAAAAAAGTATTGGAAGAAACCTAAAGAGAACTACATGTATGAAAATTTAAATAAACAAAACGAATGCAAATAAAAACTGTTAGGAATGATGTGCCCACTAGAGGGGGTGAATAGCGTTGTTCAATGCTTGATGGATTACGATCGTGTTCGTCTCTACAAGTCGTGTTAGCGCAGCGGAATATATAGCAATAACAAAATAAGACAAACACAATTCACAACACAAAATATAACATGGTTCGGAACTGAATGGTTCCTACTCCACGGATTGGGCTCGTAAGAGCCCTAGCAATGTAAACACGCACTACTAATCAAATAAACTCCTTCTCGGAACAATCCGAAGGTGGAGAAACCTCTTACAAGATATTACAATAGTAATACAAGTAAACAACAAGCAAATACAAATGAATACAACAAAAGAAAGCCAAGAAAACTTTACAACAATCTTTTGGAAGCTTGCTTATTGATTGCCTTGGACTAGCCTTGAAGACCCTGATTTACAACAGCAAATCGCTCCAAATCGTCCAAGAAAACTGATTTCAAAATACTTCTTCCGAGTTGTCTTTATAACCTGCAATCGGGCTGGATTTTTGCCTATCAGTCAACTGATGCTACTGTTGTCGTGAGATAACAGCTAGATCCACGCTAGAAAAATCCAACGGATCCATCATCAGTCGACTGACCTTACACATCAGTCGACTGATGTCTCAAATAGTCGAGTGGTCGGGCCGATCACTCGACTGGAGAACATTCTGTGCCCGAAATCTCGACCACCAGTCGATTGATCTCCAGATCAGTCGATTGCTCAGGCCATCAGTCGACTGCTAGGACACTTCCCACAGTCAAACCCTAGTTGACTCCTACTAGTCGACTGACCCATAGTCTCATACACCTCAAACATGAGATTTTAACCCAAGTATGGTGCCCCCATAGTTGCTAGACCACCCGTAGCCTAGACCTAAGACTTCTAGCCACCTTCATCAACCGCGCGCCTATCGGATCCCTCCAAGTCATCTATGACTTGTTCATCCATATGCTAGCCTTCAGGTGCTTCCATCAGCTATTGTCATGCTAACGGTGTCTACATCGCCAAGGCACATTGGACTTACGCGGTCAATGTTGGTGCAGGGGCACTAGATAATCGAACCTGTGTTTTGATTATGGCAAAGACACAAAGTTAAGTCTACATTGTTATCTCACGAGCTAAATCAAGTGTGCAGAAAAGTGTTAAAGCTGGAGCTGAAGGCTAGCGACACCCAGAGGAAGCCGCGGTGGTCGGGCGACACTCGAGTGACTTCGGAGGGAGCCGAAGGAATCGAGTGGAAGGTCGGAAGCGAGAGCTACTATCGAGGTAAGCTCGTGTGAGTGAGAGATTGTAAGGTCGTGTCCTCTTTACGAGGACGATCGTAGGCGGCGATTCGACTAAGACTTCCTGTGGAAGGTCTAGGTCGAGATCGGACGGTTAGAAACCGTCGTATTTATCATTTTCCGAGCTAACCTCTTATTGTACCGGACATGGAAACCGATCGATACCCATCCCGATCGATGATGGAGGCATCGATCGACCGATGGCGACGATTTATCGCCTTGCTAGGTCAAAACGGATAACGTTTGACGCGGCCACTTCGCGATAAAATTTGGACAACTTCATGATCCGTTCTGAAATAATAGGAGACAAATTCAGAGGCCAAAGTCTATAAAAGGAGGGGAGGATTCCATCTCCAAATCACATCAAGTTTATTCATCAAGTGCTCCTACAACGCCAACGCTCTAACATCATCATAACGCCGACGCGACATCAAGTTTCGATCTTCTTCGTCGACAGCAGAATCAAGTAATATTTTTGATATTGTATTCTTTGTTTTTCTTCATAACGAGGTGAGGTAAGCTTGTTGCCTCATCCTCGTATATTCGGTTTTGTGATCATTGTCTCCTACCTCCAATGAGGAGGAGACGTTATAGTGCTTTGCCCTCCGTACGCGGTCTAGGACCAATAGGGCCTTGGAGTAGCAACCGCTGGGTTGTGAACCAAGTAAAATAAACGTGTTCATTTATTTTCCGCTGTGCTTACTTTGCGTATCGAACGAACGAAAAAGAAAAGATTTACGATCGCTATTCACCCCCCCCCTCTAGCGACGCTTCTCGATCCAACAATTGGTATCAGAGCGGGGGTGCTAAGATTTGGTGAAACCACCAATCTAGCACGTTTTGGTTTTCTGTTCGTATTTTTCGACTCGTATTTTTTTTTGGTCTTTTTCCTCCCGCACTACTAATCCAAGACGAAGTCTTGGTACGTTTCTTTTGGTTGTGTGTTTGCAAGTTTTCTCTCTTGGAGTAGTCGACGGTAAAACAGCTATAACTTTTCGCACAAGTGGACTCACATAACGATCTACCTACCAAATCGAAGCTCTAAGAAAGATCTACATTTCTTACCAGGGTTTACTCTTGTAACAAGCTGTTTCCAGCCCCAAAATCCAACGTTTAGTACCCTTTCGGGGACATTGAAGGTCGTAAGTTTCGAGTTTTTGTTAGTTTTTTTACTCTCCTTATTTATTTCTGTTTATTTCCTATTATTTCCCACACTACTAATCCAAGACCAAGTCTTGGAATTTTCTTTGGTTTTTATTCGTCTTTTGCAAGATATTTAATGGCTCACATTGAGGGGTATAGCACCACCCGACCTCCGTTCTTTAACGGAAATGATTTCCGTTATTGGAAAGGTCGGATGGAGTGTTTTCTAAAAACACAAGTCGAGACTTGGATAATAATCCAAACCAGCTTTGCTATACCCACCAATGATCAAGGAGAGGCCTTGGATTTCAACAAGTGGACAAATGCAACCAAAAGGCAAATCGAAGCCGATGCAAGAGCAACCCAAATATTGCAATGCGGCTTGTCCAAGAAGGAACTCAACCGCATCGGACCATTCATTAGCGCCAAAGACCTCTGGAACAAATTGATTGATTTACACGAAGGGACGGCCGATGCTAAGGTATGTAAAAGAGATTTACTTTTAAATAAACTGTACAATCTAAAGATGCAGGATCATAAGACCGCCACCCAACTACATGCGCGGATCCAAGATATCGAGCGGTCTTCTTCATTCGGGCAAGCCATAGAGAACCGGGACCTTATAAGGTACGCTTTAAATGCTTTCCCTAGAACTACCTTGTGGGCATCCATGGTCGATGTCTACAAGGTCTCTAAGGACCTTTCGAACCTTAGGTTAGACGAATTATTTTCTGAGTTTGAACTTCATGAGAAAACTAATGTGGTCCGGGCTGAGAGAGGTATTGCTCTACTTGCAGGACAAAGAAGGAAGCCACCTACTAAGCAAGTAGATGAACTCGAACCCGAAGATGAATCTGAATCCGAAGAGGAGGCCATAATAGTCAACATTGTGCGGAGAATAGTTCGACAAGAAAGGAAGAAATTGAAGAATGAGAACCAAAAGAAAAAGGGAGCAAGGAAAGCCTTCCATGCAACTTGGAACAACAGAGAAGACATAGCTTTCATGGCGAAATCAATTGAGTCAGACACGGAGATCGAACCTGAACTTGAGTCAGAACCTGAGGATGACTCGGACTACGAAGCTACCTTCAAGTCAAGCCACGGATACGCATCCGGTTCAAAAGATACCCTTAAAGTGAGTCGAACTTTATTTAATACTTTACATAATACGGTTAGGTTTTTGTCTAGGAAATTAGTTATGTCCGAGTCCAAGGTCGAGACCCTGGTTGAGGAGGTCAAACTCCTCAAACACAAGGTCTCCCTAACCTCTTCGACTAGTCAAGTTCGAGAAGAGGACCCAACTCGAGCTGAAAAGCTCGAAGTTGAGAACTCTCTCTTGAAAAGTCAAGTTGAAGATCTTAGGAACACGTTGGAAAGGTTCACTTCGGGATCCAAAGGACTTGACCTCCTACTTGGATTTCAAAGGGCCGTGTACAACAAGGTTGGACTAGGGTTTAACTCAAACACGACTAATAGGTCGTATATGTCGATTGTAAGTCGACATAGGAAACATGTCCAAGCATGGGTCCCTAAGAACTTTTTGATTTCAACTCTAGGATCCAACCCGTACTGGGTTCCCAAGGACCAAATCCACTATGTGGATAGACCGAACCGATTCAACGGTCTAGGGGGAGCCAGTACAAAACATGTTTGTGCTTTAACTTAGAAATTGCATGCTTTAGCTTAGAAAGTTTGTGCTTTAAAATGTGTGAGCTCACTTAGAACACGTACATAACCAACTAAAATCCTATTTAAAAGATTGAGCCTCGGGGAGCCTCTTTTCAAAAAAAAAAAAAAAACCAGTTAGACTAGGAAATAGTCTTAGGTGAGTCAAGTCATCATTTTCTTGAAAATAGCTTTGTCTAAGGAAGTGGTCGATGATCCGATAAAAGAAGGCCCCTGTGCCTCGCCACGACCAGGAAGCCATGATCTTGAAAAGGTAAACTTGACAAGCCTAGAGTCAAATCCAAATCTAACATAAAATTACTTGAACCTAAATGCACTTAATCAACTTAATTGGAAGTCATCTCACAAAAACACATAAGTATAACATGCTTGATCATATAGACACAGGTGAGATGTTAAGGATAATTGAAATATAGTTAAAACAACCTCTTCAAAATACTACTTATTTTCTCAACTATTGTACTTAACAACTCTTAGGCCAAAGTTTAGCGCCCCCTACATCTCTTATACTTCATATATTTGACTAAGGGGGAGAGCAAACTAACCCTAAAGGGTTATATTACAAACCTTTAGATTATTGGTGCAGAGGGACACACCTCGAACCAATCTATCTAATTACTGCTAGACGCATGCTTGGACTCATAGCTGATTTATCTTGATGCATGCATATACCATATTGTTTTTAAACCCCTATTTTACATAACAAACCCCAACATTTATTTTGATTTATGGCAAAAGGGGGAGAAGAGTGAAAGTTAAGGGGGAGTAACACAAAATTTATTTAATTTTGTACTAAAGTATCTCTTTCAAAACTCACCTAGGGTTAAGGGGGAGTTTTGGTTAAGGGGGAGTTTTTGAAAATGACATTCATCATTTACTATACTTGGTTTATGCTTTAATTTCCCTTAACTTTGTGTTGGTTTGCCATAGATCAAAAAGGGGGAGATTGTTGGTGCAGGGGCACTAGATAATCGAACCTGTGTTTTGATTATGGCAAAGACACAAAGTTAAGTCTAAATTGTTATCTCGCGAGCTAAATCAAGTGTGCAGAAAAGTGTTAAAGCTGGAGCTGAAGGCTAGCGACACCCGGAGGAAGCCGCGGTGGTCGGACGACACTCGAGTGACTTCGGAGGGAGCCGAAGGAATCGAGTGGAAGGCCGGAAGCGAGAGCTACTATCGAGGTAAGCTTGTGTGAGTGAGAGATTGTAAGGTCGTGTCCTCTTTACGGGGACGATCGTAGGCGGCGATTCGACTAAGACTTCCTGTGGAAGGTCTAGGTCGAGTTCGGATGGTTAGAAACCGTCGTATTTATCATTTTCCGAGCTAACCTCTTATTGCAGGGAAGTGGCCAAGCCGGGCAATGATCATGGACATGGAACCGATCGATGATGGAGGCATCACGATCGATGACATAATTCAGCTTTTGCGCTAGGTCAAAATGGATAACGTTTGACGCGGCCACTTCGCGATAAAATTTGGACAACTTCATGATCCATTCCGAAATAAGAGGAGACAAATTCAGAGGCCAAAGTCTATAAAAGGAGGGGAGGATTCCATCTCCAAATCACATCAAGTTTATTCATCAAGTGCTCCTACAACGCCAACGCTCCAACATCATCATAACGCCGACGCGACGTCAAGTTTCGATCTTCTTCGTCGGCAGCAGAATCAAGTAATATTTTTGATATTGTATTCTTTGTTTTTCTTCATAACGAGGTGAGGTAGGCTTGTTGCCTCATCCTCGTATATTCGGTTTTATGATCGTTGTCTCCTACCTCCAACGAGGAGGAGACGTTATAGTGCTTTGCCCTCCGTACGCGGTCTAGGACCGATAGGGCCTTGGAGTAGCAACCGCTGGGTTGTGAACCAAGTAAAATAAACGTGTTCATTTATTTTCCGCTGTGCTTACTTTGCGTATCGAACGAACAAAAAAGAAAAGATTTACGATCGCTATTCACCCCCCCCCTCTAGCGACGCTTCTCGATCCAACAGTCAAGACTCCGCTTAGATTTTACACCGCCAACCATTGGACTTATGCTACCAAGACTCCCGCTTGGACTTTACGCTGCCAATATTCCCCTTCGACTTTCCAAATGCCAAGACTCAAGCTTGGACTTTTCCCTTGCCAACCCATGTTGGACTTTCCTTGTCAAGTACTCAAGACTTGGACTTTCCCATGACAATGGTCAAACCATCGTCAAACATCAAATACTAACCTGGGTCGATTGCATCAGCAATCTCCCCAACACATGTCATACATCCATGTCAAACATCAAAACACTTACTCGAGTCAAACTCGAGTCCAGTCAATCGTGACCTGGGCCAATTGCACCAACAATCTCCCCCTTTTTGATATTTGACAAAAGCACCCTTGAGTTAGGCCCCTAACTCAAATTCCCTTACCAATTATCCCAAATTGGTTATTTTAACATTCTCCCCCTTTCTGACATACATCAAAAAGGTTCACCCAAGGAGGTCAATGTCTCATATCCAATGAGATCTTACAATCTCCCCCTTGGTCCAAAAAATACCCAGGATGCCTACAATCTTCCTAGTGATAAGTCTCATATCACTCAAGAGAGGCAATCCTACACACTCTTCCAATTTCCAAATTGGGTATCTCAATTTCTCATTTCTCCCCCTCATGAGGAAAAATACCATCCATCATCCCATGATGGATACCTCCTCCTAAAGGCTTGCTCCCCCTTGACTATTTCACCAACAATGTCCTTGGGAAGTCCCTAAGCCAATAGAAATCTAAACCATCAAAATTAAGGTCTAAAGTTCAACATTGAACTTTCCCATACCTTAAATTTGATACATCACCCTAACAACTCTCCTAATCCATATCCAATGGATTTTCGCCCTTTATAATGCTTTCCAAAGCATATCCTAGGGTTAGGAGTGGTTAGGGAACCTTACCATAGCTGAAAATGGGCTAAACTTACCATGTTTTCCCGAAATCACCCAATCAGTCGAGTCCCTCAAAAATCAGTTGACTGAAGTGCTCATCAGTCGACTGCCAACAAGGGAAGTCGACTGATAACTGAAAAATCTGATTTTCAGTTATCAAAATCGAAATTCATAAATAATTATACGTAATTAAAAAAAATCATGAAAATTCATACGTATAATACTTATGACCAATACAATGAGTGAAAAATGTTTGAAAAATATTTTACCCATAAAATAGCGAAATTGACACAAAGTTCAAAAGTGAAGAAAAACTTCAATGTTTTAGCTCACTTTGTATCAACTTCATCAATGGTGATTGCTATCAAAAGATAAACTACACCAAGGTTTTTCAAAATAATTTTAAAATGTTTTCAAAACCTATATTGGATCATATTCTTTGGGCTTATTGTACATGGCTTGAACATAAGCTTTCCCAATGATCCACCACTAAAATAAGATGAGTTTGAGTTCATCTAGAAGCAAAAACTATGTACCTTGAACTTAACTCATATCCTAGCATCTCACATGTATCTAGGGTGTATAAATACACATACATGTCAATGTGATGTGAGATGTGGGTTTTGTTCTCCTAATCTAGGGTTTCATGCATTTTTCTAAGGCAACCCTACTTGATTCCCTTATACATGGGACTTCAAGTCATGCCATTGTCCTTAACTCAATTTTAATCAAATTAAATGTATGAATGATTATGACATTAATGATGATATAAATAAATACATGCTCATAATCATGATGTCATGGCATAAGATAGAATTTAAGCATACATGACATTAATCCCTAATCCTAAACATACTCATGACATTTTATATGATAAAGATAAATATGATGTCATGACATGTTATATGGCAAACAAAGCATGGCAAATCAAATGTATAGGTATAATAATACCTAAATTTTAATGTTAATTGTCATTTGTTATTATTAAACCCATTTTTCCATATTGTTAATAATCTCCCAAGTGTGCAAAAAATCCAAAATGGCACATTAAGACCTCTAAACCTAAATTGTGTCAATTTGATTGAATTTTCATAATTCCAAAAATATATTGGCACATCCTAAAATCTTTTAGGATATAAAAATCAAATATATTTCCAAGGTATCCATAACCTTGAAAATAACCTAAAGTGCCACCTTTACCATGGTTAGGTTAACTACTCATCCATTTAAAGTTGGCACAACCTAACCCATTTAGCGTGAATCAATCACGCTCCTAGGAACCCAAAGCCTATTTGAGCTCCTTGGGTTAACTAGGTATTCCTTAGGGATAACCTCCCTAGATACTTTCCTAATGACCCTCCTAGGCTTAGAAGCCTTGGTCATTTGGGTCTTGACTAGGTTAACCTTAGGGATTGCCTCCCTAGTAACCTTCTTAGTGGTCTTCCTAAGTTTCGTGGAAACCTTAGCCACTAAGCACCTACTTTGGTCAACCTTAGGGATGACTTCCCTATTGACCTTGGTCTTCTTAGACCTAACTTGAGTTCCATAGTCAAATGAAACACTATGGTAGGTAGGCTTATCTACCTTGGACCTAGGCTTGTGGCTCAAGCCTTTCTTGCCCATAGATGAGCCTTGCCTCCTAGACTCTAGGTGTTGACTTTTACCATTTGACCTAGATTTTTGATCAATTTACCCTTTGATTTGGTTTTGCATAATCCTAAGGGTCTTCTCTAATTTTTCAAATCTTGACCTCAAGACTTGATTTTCCAACTCTAATTGCCCAATTTTTTTATTTTTCATTTGGTCTTTGGGCATTGTTCTTCCTAGGCATGTATCTAGTCCATTTAGGATTAAAACCTAGGTGGTCTTCAAATTTTCTAATAGATTCCCTAGGTAAGGTTTTTCTAGGGACATTAGTCTCAAATTTCTCCTTATTGTTAAAATGGACACTTTTTGCACCTAGACAATAAAATATATTATTTCTGACATGCTCCTTATGATAGATAGCAAGATTGCTAACAATATTTTTATCATGCTTTTGATGACTAAATGAAGAAGAAGCATACTTAAAAGTTACCTTAGGGTTTGCCTTAGCTCCCCCTACATGTGTAGCTCTTCCTTTATGAGACTTCTTCCCTCCCTTTGGGCATTGACTCCTATAGTACCCCTTTTAATGGCACTTGAAGCAAATGACATGCTTCTTGCTCTTTTGCCTTGAGGCACTGGTCTCCTTGACCTTTGGCATGGGAGGAGCCTTCTTGACCTTCTTAGGACACTTACTCTTGTAGTGTCCTTGCTCCCTACACTCAAATCATATAATATGATTTTTATTATTAATCAAAATACTTGAGTTACCTAGGTCGGTGGTAGGTGTCGGAGTTTGAGCTTCTTCATCTTGACCGGATGTAGAGGCTTCTTCTTGATGCTCCGGCATGGGAATTCTCTCCTCCCCCTCAATCCTAAAGGTGGAGGCTTCTCCTACTTCTTCTTCCTCCTCTTCCACCGATCCAGAAGTTGACTCCTCTTCAACTTTCGAATCCTCACTTGCTTGTGAGGATGAGGATGTGCTTGCTATTTCTTGAGCTTGAGAGGATGAGCACTCCTCTTCTTCTTGTTCTTGGACCGGTTAAGGGTTTTCATGATATTTTTCCAATTTGCTCCAAAGCTCCTTGGCATCCATGTAATCCCCTAGGCTACACAAGATGTCATTAGGAATCAAATCAAAAATAAATTTGACTACCTTTTTATTTTTCTCGAAGGCTTGGACTTGCTCTTCGGTCCATCTCTTTTTCTTAAGGAATCCTCCCTTTGGCCCTCTTGGATATTGAAATCCTTCCATCAAGAAGACCCACTCCTCAAAATCCTTCATCATCAAGAAATCTTCAATTCTTGTCTTCCATTGCCTAAACCCTTCTTGTCCATAGAAGGTATATGGAATTGAGGTGTTGATGTCCCAACCCAAATTCTCTTGAATTTCCATCTTGTTCCTCTTCACCCTCTAGCGTCTTGGCTCCGGGTTGTTAATCTGAAGAAGAGCCCCGGGCTCTTATACCAATTATTAGGAACGATGTGCCCGCTAGAGAGGGGGTGAATAGCGTTGTTCAATGCTTGATGGATTACGATCGTGTTCGTCTCTACAAGTTGTGTTAGCGCAATGGAATATATAGCAACAACAAAATAAGACAAACACAATTCACAACACAAAATATAACATGGTTCGGAACCGAATAGTTCATACTCCACAGATTGGACTCGTAAGAGCCCTAGCAATGCAAACACGCACTACTAATCAAATAAACTCCTTCTCGGAACAATCCAGAGGTGGAGAAACCTCTTACAAGATATTACAATAGTAATTCAAGTAAACAACAAGAAAATACAAATGAATACAACAAAAGAGAGCCAAGAACACTTTACAACAATCTTTTGGAAGCTTGCTTATTGATTGCCTTGGACTAGCCTTGAAGACCGTGATTTGCAACAGTAAATCGCTCTAAATCGTCCAAGAAAACCGATTTCAAAATCCTTCTTCCGAGCTGCCTTTATAACCTGCAATCGGGCTGGATTTTTGCCTATCAGTCGACTTCTTGGGACCATCAGTCGACTAATGCCACTGTTGTCTTGAGACAACAGCTAGATCCATGCTAGAAAAATCCAACGGATCCATCATCAGTCGATTGACCTTACACATTAGTCGACTGATGTCTCAATCAGTTGAGTGGTCGGGCCGATCATGTAACGCCCGCCCTTCCCGTCCTCCTAACACATATCCTATAGACGGACGGCGGCGCTACGTGATCATACATTCATGCATATAACAGCGGAAGCATTTAAAAACTTTACAACTTTTAACTCTAATTACATTAACCCAATCAACCTAACAATTTAATCATGGCAAAAGGTCTTAGCAATTTATTTAACTAAACATGTATTAACCATTTCAAGCTTCATAAAAATAAACATGAGTAACAACCATAGAAAGCATTAACGTCTCCTAACAGTTTACACATAAACTGAAAATCATGCATAAGTCCGTATATGAAAAATGATCTCGTCCACCATGCCACTGCCACACACATCTTTGCCCCTCCTGCTGCTCCCTTTAATTTATCCATTCCTTGCCCTTTTCTGCAGTACAAGGAAGGTAAACTGTAAGCACATAGGCTTAGTAAGGTCCTTTCCTACTCACAAAAACATGCATCATGAATTAAACGTAAAGTAATGACATGTTCGTTTAAACAACATATGAGCACAGCATTTATTTAAAGTAGAGACATGATCAATTTAGGAAAAGAACATAAACTTAGCATTTTCATCGCGACAGTACATTGTCTCTAAACATGATAATTCGATGAACATAAAATGGTATATGCAGGATGCTCTTTGAAAACATATAGTTTATATACTTAAATATAATCTCAACATATTGGGTCCGGCATTGTACCACATACATCATTCGCGCGCATCCTAAATAGATCCGAGGTAGCAAATCCCGAACCTACTAGGTTACTAGGTCCGTACTATGTCCGTCGACCTAGGGGCAACCTTGGAGCCCATCCCGTGGACCTTGTTAGGGTCCAGTACAAGCCATACATAAAGTGAAATAACATACATGTTCTTTGTCCTAAAGAGTGTTCTTGTCCCCACTCTTAGGGAAACATTTCTTAGACATTTCATATACATGAGTCATGCCTAACATGGGTGAAAACATAAGCATGTAGCATAGCATAAATCGGCATGAGTACAATTTAACATGGCATAAGGTAGTGACATAAAAAAAATTAAGCTAACATAAATAGAAATCATCATCTAACATGCATAACGTGGAAGAATTTCAACAAGAATAATTTCTCTAATCCTATTAGCCGAACCTTCTACACATAGTTCTAGATTCTTTCGTTCAAAATCAAGCATACAACATTACATCGTAAGCACTTATACTGCAGGTGAGGGGATACTTACTTCCTACGCTTTTTCACCAATTTATATCGTTAAACTTCGCAAAGAGAAGACCTCCTACGTGTTTCCTTGCTTTAGCATGATCCTCTACCAAGTCCCTCTTGAAAATCCCCTCTTGAATTATCTAAAGAGAAGACAACCTTCTTCCTTGCTTCGACGGCTTCCTTCTTTCCAATCCTCCTCTTCGTCACTGCCCTTTATCGGACTCGTTTTCTCATCCTCGGCGGCGCAACATGCAGGAACCTCTTGCTCTTGCAATCGGTGTAGTGCCACGCAGATAAGGTCGGAGGGTTAGGGAAGGAGAGGGGAGAAGGCTATTCGGCGGCTGGAAGAAAAACGAGCGAGAGAGAGAGAGAGGTCGACATGAGGTTTTAGAGAGAGGAAAGAAAAGAAATATATATATAAATTAGGATTTTTCTTAACCTAATTATCCCTTTAAATAATCATCTAGATTAATCAACTTCTTTCTTTTTTTTCTACCAATAGATATATTCTGTTATATCCTACTCATTGGTAATCTTATGACTTAGTGGTGGGAAGCCTATTCCCCCAAATCAACGGTTCATGGTTCAAGCCTCGACTATGAACTATTTATTCATATATATATATATATATATCCTTCAAATAAAAATATAGTAACTAAAATTTGGGATGTTACAATCCCTTATACCTTATAAAAGTTTCGTCCTCGATACTTAGAATAACTCGGGGTACTTTTGCTTCATGTCATCCTCACGTTCCCAGGTGACTTCTTCGTATCGTTGACTTTGCCATAGGACCTTCACTAAGGGTACTTCTTTATTTCTTAGTCTTTTGACTTCTCGGTCTAGTATCCAGATAGGTCGACTTTCATAGCTCAGGTCCTCTTGAATTTGCACTGTCTGTGGCTCGACCACTTGGTCGATACTGGAAATGCACTTCTTAAGCATCGAGACATGGAACACGTTGTGAATAGCAGACATCTCCTGAGGTAGTCCTAGCTCGTAAGCTACCTTGCCAACTCTTTTCAAGATCTTGTACGGTCCTATGTATCGCGTACTTAGCTTTCCTTTCTTCCCGAATCTCATTATTCCTTTCATAGGAGCTACCCAGAGAAATACCAAATCTCTGACATTGAATTCCAAAGGTCTACGTCGCTGATCCACATAGTTCTTCTACCGGCTCTGAGCAGTCTCTATTCTTTGGCGGATATTCTATATCGCTCGGGTGGTGTCGTCGATGAAATTCGTCTGAAGTCCCATCTCTTTCTTCTCACCACCTTCATACCAACAGATCGGAAACCTACATCTCCTCCCATATAATGCTTCATAAGGTGTCATTCCGATGGTAGCTTGGTAGCTATTATTGTAAGCGAATTCCGCTAAACATATGTAGCGGCACCAACTCCCTTTGAAATCCAAGGCACAAGCTCGTAACATGTCTTCCAGTACTTGGTTCACCCTTTTTGTTTGCCCATCTGTCTGAGGATGAAAGATGGTACTGAAATGCAGCTTCGTGCCAAGTGCCTTATGAACGCATCCCCAAAACTGTGAAGTGAAGCGACCATCCCTATCTAAAATGATGGTCTTGGGAATACCATGTAGTTTGATGATTTCCTTAGCATATAATTAAGTCAGTTGCTCAATCGAATATGTTATCTTGATCGCTAGGAAATTAGCTAACTTTGTCAATCTGTCAACGATAACCCATATAGCGTCATATCTGTTCGTAGTCCTGGGAAGACCTGAAATGAAATCCATAGAGATGTCTTCCCATTTCCACTCCGGAATTTGGATCGGTTGCAGAACTCCTCCAGCCTCGTGTTCGCTTTAACTTGGCGGGCAGTGTCGCGGTGCATCGACGCGCAAACTTCTCTTTCAGGTCTTGATACATTTTGGTGGATCCCGGATGTATAGAATAGGGGGTTCCATGAGCCTCCTCTAAAATCTTTTTGCATAGTTCCGGATTGTTAGGGATACATAACCGATCCCTAAGGTATAATATTCCGCTATTGGCGATACGGAAACCCTTGCCTTTTCCTTCTAGGATCTCCTGCTTGATCCTCTGGAGACTTGGATCATCACTTTGTTTTGCTAATATGTCATCGAATAGTGCTAGTATTATTGCCATGGTCGAAAGCTGCCCGGAAATAACCTCGATTCCATAGCGCATAATTTTCTTCTCCAGCGGTCGAGACAATACCGATAAGGACATCAGGGTGGCACTGGACTTCCTGCTGAGTGCATCAGCTACTTTGTTTGCCTTGCCAGGATGGTAAAAGATCTCGCAATCATAGTCCTTCACGAGCTCCAGCCATCTGCATTGTCTCATATTGAGGTCCTTCTGAGTGAAGAAATACCGCAGACTCCGGTGATCCGTATAAATCTTGCACTGTGCTCCATACAGATAGTGCCTCCATACCTTGAGAGCGAAGGCCACAGCTGCTAGCTCTAAATCGTGAGTGGGATAGTTCTTTTCATGTTCCTTGAGTTGCCTAGAGGCATAGGCAATAACTTTACCCCTCTGCATAAGTACAGCTCCGAGTCCCAATCCAGAGGCATCGTTGTACATGTAGAAGCTCTTGTCGTTCTCTGGGAGAGTAAGGATTAGAGCACTTGTAAGTCTCCTTTTCAGCTCCAAGAAACTCTTCTCACATTCCTCCGTCCATACATACTTCTTGTTCTTCCGGATGAGAACTTTCATAAGTGCTGCTATTCTGGCGAAGTCTTCTACGAATTTTCGGTAATAGCCCGCTAATCCGAGAAAACTCCTCACTTCGCTAGCATTCATTGGCCTGCTCCAGTTACTCACAGCTTCAATCTTTCTTGGGTCTACCATAACTCCGTCTTTGGATATAATATGACCCAAAAAAGATACTTGATCGAGCCAGAATTCACATTTGGAGAACTTGGCATATAGTTGCTTTTCTCGAAGAATCTATAATACCATCTTCAGGTGTTCGGCATACTCTTCTTGATTTCTTGAATAGACGAGGATATCGTCAATGAAGACGATCACAAACTTGTCAAGAAACGCCGAGAATACCCGATTCATCAGGTCCATGAACATAGCAGGAGCATTCATCACTCCGAAAGGCATGACTACGAACTCATAATGTCCGTATCTTGTTCAAAAAGCTATCTTCGGTATATCATCTAGTTTCACTTTCACTTGATGATAGCCAGATCTGAGGTCAATCTATGAAAAGACGGTGGCACCTTTTAACTGGTCGAACAGATCGTCAATCCGTGGTAAAGGGTACCTATTCTTGATCGTCACATTATTTAGCGCTTGGTAGTCTATGCACAGGCGCATAGTCCCATCCTTCTTCTTTACGAACAGTACCGGAGCTCCCCATGGAGAGTGACTAGGGTGAATAAAACACTTATCGAGTAACTCCTGTAGCTGTCCCTGAAGTTCCTTCAATTTGGTCAGCGCCATCCGGTAAGGTGCTTTAGAGATCGGGTGAGTACCAGGAATTAATTCGATCTCAAATTCAATTTCCCTATCAGGGGCTAACCCTGGTAGTTCATCAGGAAATACCTCTAGGTAGTGGCATACTGTTAGTAATATATGAGAGATGTCCTAAGGCAATTGCTTTATGTATGAACCATTTATATGATAAATGAAGATTCACTATTTGAGTATACATGTTTCATGTATTTGATTGGATCTTAAATTCATTTACTGAATGTCCACGATGCGATTCACAGCATGAGAGAATTTGTGATTGGATCACAACTAGTGAGTATCTCTACATGTGTAATTGTGTTGTATCGGAATTATCCCTAGTCGATGAATTGATGAATTTGGACACCATCAATTCTGTCGAGACTAGCACGAGGTATACTCCTTGGTGTATTCAAGCAGCTGATTCTCACTGGCTGGAGACATTGTGATGTCCGGAGTTGATCGTGGATGCTAGTTATGGTAACTAGTTCATTGGAGTGACCAGCCGTAAGACTTCATATGGTTCTCTGCATATATAGATATGTCAATGAAGTTCTTACTGTAGCTTAAGTGCGATGTTCCTTTGACTTGCGGTATTCAAGTCATCTTGATCATGGAGACATATGCTTTGACATCTTAAGCAAGCATCTCTAAGGAGATGTGGACCCGGGATGATTGGGTATAAGTCGAAATGATCGAAGGTGTTTGAATAGCCTATAAAGGATTCACCACTCCTTGCGAGGAGATGTATACCCATGGCCTCTCGTCGGATTGTTACTAAAGTCTTTGGCCAAAGCATTACATGTTTAGAGTAAGGTACTCTTCGATACATGTTAAGTAACTAGAATCCGTAGGACGAGGAAATGATACTTGGGCTAGGTGTGACGTAGTCAGCCTAGTGGGGACTGACACTATAGACCATGTCCTGAACCAAGTGGGTATAAGATGAGTGAAGGGAATGGGGCACGAATCATTCGAGCTGCTGAAGGGTTTCAGAAATAGTTCTGGATCAACCGTTGATCTTTTCGATTAATTGGGGATCATGATGTACTACTAGGTGCCACTCATGATCGTTCTATAATTAATGGTTAATTATAGACGGTCAACATAAACTGAGAACCTATTTGGTCACACGCATAACGAGCGTAATCCAAAGGATTTAAAACGAGCTTGAGAATGGGATTCTTAGACTGAGAGAAACTAGGTTTGGTTGGACCAAACATGAAGCGAGCATGAAATCGTTTCAGTCGCAATGGAAGCGTGGATGGGCCATGTCTTATGAAGACATAATGGATGAACTAAAATGGTTTAGTTCTAATCCAATGGAGGAGAATAAACCAAAGGGTTTGGTTTATTTTAAACGAATGAACCAAAAGTTGGTTCGGTTCGTTTTAACTTAAAATAAACCATCATGGTTTGGTTTATTTTAACCTATCTTAATGGTGCGGGTTAACGGACCTAATCGTTATGATCCAATAACCATTAAGAGAATTAGTTCTCTATAAAATCGGGCTTAAGGGATAATTAAGCCCTAATCCAAAACCCTAGTAATAATTGCCGCCCACCTCTCCTTGGAGACTCACGGCGCCAAACCCCATTGCCGCCCAGCCCCTTGTGCCGCCGTCCAGCTCCTTGCCGACATCCAAGCTTCAGCCAGTGATCCTCCGGCGACCGTCCGGTGATCTCCTTTAGGTTTGGCATCAAGGTGTGCTTTATCTTCCCTTGGTTGGCCGGCGCCTATCTCCTCCACCAAAGCTGTCCAGTTTTCTGGACAGCTTGTTCTCCTCTCGTCGGAGCGTCGTTTGGATGACGGTTAGAGCTCTGACAGCGGCTAACTTACCGGGGATTCGATCTCCGGTAATCCTCTGAGGTGGAGGACGAAGGATTCGTCAATCGGTTGATGAATACCTCTTCGGAGAAGTGAGTTTTGAGGACTCATTTTGGATCCGAATTTGGATTCGGATCGTGATCATCTCTCGATCACGTCGTCTTCAACACGAGGCTAGTAACCCGTACGAAGACGAAACTCGTGGCTTAGCAAAGTCATCCTAAGGATACTCGGCGTGGATACGGATAGAGACGATTCTAGCGAGGATCGTTCCGGTTGATGTCGTTCCCGCTACACGTAATACGAAAGGTATAACGTAGTTAAATTTCCTCTTATTGCAAATTTAAATTTATGGTTATGTCTACACTTGTTGTACTATGCATGCGTGTGTTGTGTGTGTTGTAATAAATGTAGATTTATTATTTTTATTTCTTCCGTTGTCCTCATGTTTACGAAACATGATCGAACACACACACGCCGCGGTGCCGGAAACCCAACAGTGGTATCAGAGCCCAGGTTGTGTTTTGACATAATCGTAAAATGGTTTTGTGATAGTCATAATGTTATTTCTGGAAATTTTCTAATTTTGGAAATTTAGAAGTATTTATGAAAAATTTTCAATTTTGGAAAGTCTAGAAGTATTTATGGAAATCTTCCACTTTTGGAAAGTTGGAAGTATTTATGGAAATTGATATTTTCCATAAATAAAATATTTGATTAGATTCTGGAAATTTGTTTCCTAATTTAATCATGATTTGATTTGGGAAATCAAATCTTAAAATATTTTATTTCCATAAGTAGTTTTGATGATTTAGGAAATTGGTTTCCTAAATTGATTTTCCTTAATCAACTATTTCCATAAATAAAATATGTGATTAGATTTGGAAATTTGTTTCCTAATTTAATCATGATTTGATTTGGAGAATCAAATCTTAAACATATTTTATTTCCATAAATAGTTATGACAAATAAGGAAATTATGTACATGACATAATTGTATGTCATGTAATTGCATTAGATGCATATCATTATGCCATGCGTGTCGTGACATGTAGATGTATGTCATGTATGTCATGCCATGTAGATAATAGTTATTTGCATGCAAAGAAGATGAGACATAAAAACCTTTAAAATATATTAAAGCCTACACCTTCCATTAATATGGTTAGAACTAGAGTTCCGTTTCTTTTTTGGGTTGTTGGACTCTCTCCAAGCTCGGCTCGAACCCGAACATGTTCAAACCATGGAATAGTTTAATACTAATATGGTAAGAGTCAGAGGTCAATCGTTAGCTTTGGTTGTTGGACTCTCTCCAAGCTGAGCTAATTGGTTGAATGCACTCTAACCATATTAAAACTATTTCTCGATTAATGGGTTGGCTTTAACCTGGAGCATCGACTTGTTGGACTCTCTCCAAGGTCGATGTGAAGGGAGGTGAAGTTGGGTGCTATGCATATGATGCATACTTGTTAATGTGTTAACAACCCGATGCATGTGTGAACATTCAATTAGTTGATAGCACATTGTGATAGTTGCATATACGTGATATGCAATCGGTATAGTTGATACCTACCGTCGTAGTTATGAATGGCTTGTTGGACTCTCTCCAAGGTTGTTCATATCTATGATGGATATCAGCCCATTCGGAGATGGACCTACGATCTCCCGAAGTGATTTTGGGGTTTTTGAAATTCAAAAAATGAATGGGATTTATAAATGTATATTGATGCATTTTAAAATCATCTTTCTCATATATGCTCGTTTTGTATTTCTAAGATTGATCATAATGTCTTTGAATTTGCGTTCCATTTTGGATTCGAATAAATTGACTGGGTCGAACTTCTTGGACTGGCTTAGAAACTTGAGAATTGTTCTCAAGGTGGAAAAGCTTGCGAATGTCCTCGGCCGCCTCTTCTCGCCTCCTCTAGTGACAATGCAACTCTGGACCAATTGTTGGCCTATCAGAAACATGTGAATGATTCTGAAATGGTGAGTTGCATCATGCTAGCCACGATGGAACCCAAGCTACGAAAGCATCATGAGCATATGGATGCTCATATCGTTGTCCTTCATCTTTATGAGTTGTTTGATAAGAAAGTGAGATTCGAAAGGTTCGAAGTCTTCAAGCTCCTCTTCACCTCTGAGATGCAAGAAGGTTCATTTATGGTACTGCTCAACATGCTGAAGACTGTGGAACCTTCTGAGAAGCATGAGCAGGGGACGGTGTTGTTAGTTGATTCCTCAAAGAAAGGTTCTAAGAGGGAGTCAAAGGAACAACAGAAGGGGAAGAAGAAAAAGGCTAAAAAGGCAGAACCAGCTCAAAAGGGCACTTGCCATCATTATGGCAAGGAGACCCATTGGCGAAGAAATTGCAAGATTTATCTTGAGTCCGTGAAGAAGAATAAGGCATCGGATGCCCCATCTTCTTCAGATATCTTCGTTATTGATTATCATTCTATTTCCTTAAACACTTGGGTATTGGATACTGGGTGTGGCTTACATATATGTAATGACATACATGGGCTAAGGAATAGAAGAAGACTCGTCAAGGGAGAGTCAAATTTACGTGTTGGGAATGGAGCAAAGGTTGCTGCACTCACCATCGGAACGTATTTGTTGAAACTCCCTGCAGGACTTGTCTTAGAACTGGACAATTGCTTTTATGTTCCTTCGTTGATAAAGAACATCATTTCTATTTCTTGTTTAAATAGAAATGGGTACCATTTGACTTTTAGTAACAATTGTTGTTACATAACTTTGAATGGAGTTCTTTATGGACCGAACTTTAAGCAATGGTGATTTATACGCTGGACGATATCCAAAGGACATTTTCAATATCGAAGTGAGCAACATGCGTGCTCGAAAGGGTAATCAATTAGACTCCTATATGTGGCATTATCGTCTTGGCCATGTAAGCAAGAAACGCATGTCCGAATTACACCGATGTGGAATTCTGGAATTGTTTGAATTAGATTCATATGATACATGCGAATCATGCTTAAAAGGCAAGATGACTAAGTTACCTTTTACTGGAAAAGGTGAACGAGTGGGAGAGTTACTAGGTCTAGTACATACTGATGTATGTGGACCTATGTCAACTCAAGCTTTAGGAGGCTATAGCTACTTCATTACCTTCACCGATGATCACTCACGGTTTGGGTATGTGTTCTTGATGAAACACAAGTCTGAAGCCTTTGAAAGGTTCAAAGAATTCAGAAATGAAGTAGAGAAACAACATGACAAGAGTATTAAAATACTTCAATCAGATTGAGGTGGTGAATACTTAAGTCAAGAGTTTCTTGATTATCTAAGAGACAATGGCATATTGTCTCAATGGACTCCGTCATATACACCACAGCATAATGGTGTATCTGAAAGGCGTAACCGGACCTTGTTGGACATGGTCAGGTCAATGATGAATCATGTGAATCTTCCCAAGTCCTTTTGGGGTTATGCACTTCAGACAGCTGTTTACTTGTTAAACAGAATGCCTACCAAGGTAGTCTCAACTACTCCATATGAGATATGGAATAGTAAGAAACCTCATGTATCTTACTTGAAGATATGAGGTTGTCCTGCTTATGTGAAGCTGGATCAGACGCATAAATTGGATGCTAAGTCCGGAGAATGTCTATTTATTGATCCCCTAAGGAAACAAGGGGTTACCAATTCTATCATCTGTGGAACAAAAGGTGTTTGTTTCAAGGCATGTGTTTCTAGAGAAAGAGTTTCTCTTGCAAGAAAACAAGGGGAGTGTCGCCGAGTTTGAGGAGGCTCGAGAGACTCAAATAGACATTGATGAGATACGGTGGCAACTCATAGTGATTGGACTATTGTAACACCACATCTTCGTAGATCTGGTAGAACACGCAATATTCCTGAGAGATATGGATTTCTCGTAAGTGAATCGAACGACGTGTTACTCATTGATGATGAGGAGCCTACCAGTTATGAAGAAGTGCTGACAAGTTCATAAAGGGATAAGTGGCTTGGTGCCATGAAGTTGGAAATGGATTCCATGTATGAAAACCAAGTTTGGAATTTGGTTGACCCACCTGAAGGCATAAAGCCTATAGGGTGCAAGTGGGTTTTCAAGAAGAAAACCGACATGGATGGTAATGTGATTACCTATAAGGCTAGATTGGTGGTGAAAGGATATCGTCAAAAGCAAGGTGTTGATTATGACGAAACCTATTCGCCTGTAGCTATGCTTAAATCCATTCGGATGCTCCTGGCCATAGCGGCTCATTATGATTATGAGATATGGCAGATGGATGTGAAAACAGCTTTCCTTAATGGAAACCTGCTCGAGGACGTGTATATGATACAGCCTGAGTGTTTCACATCGGTTGATAAAACCAAGGTATGTAAATTGCGACGGTCCATTTATGGATTGAAGCAAGCATCCAGGAGCTGGAATATCCATTTTGATGAGACCATCAAAAAGTTAGATTTCTCACAAAATCCAGACGAACCTTGTGTGTACAAGAAGGTTAGTGGAAGTGCAGTCGTCTTCCTAGTATTGTTTGTCGATGACATATTACTTATAGGAAACGATGTTTCAATCTTACAGTCAGTTAAGGTTTGGTTATCCAAGACATTCTCCATGAAAGACCTGGGAGAAGCAACCTACATCCTCCGGATTAAGATCTATAGAGATAGATCGAAACGGTTGCTTGGTCTTTCGCAGTCTACATATATAGACCGAGTGCTAAAGAGGTTTAGCATGTCGGAATCCAAGAAAGGTTTCCTACCCATCAGGCATGGGGTACACCTTTCGAAGTCTATGTGTCCGCGCACAGAAGACGAGAGGATTTGCATGAGTAAGATTCCCTATGCATCCGCAATAGGATCTATCATGTATGCTATGTTATATATGAGGCCCGATGTATCGTATGGTCTGAGTGTCACGAGCAGATACCAGTCTGATCTAGGAATGGATCAATGGGTGGCTGTTAAGATGATCCTTAAGTACTTAAGAAGAACTAAGGATACGTTCCTAATATATGGAGAAGGGTACATGGTGATACGTGGGTATACGGATGCAAGCTCCAGACAGACAAGGATGATTCCATGTCTTTGTCTGGGTATGTATTCACCTGGAATGGAGGCGCAATAAGTTGGAAAGATTCCAAGCTTGACACTATAGCGGATTCTGCCACTAAGGCAGAATACATTGCAGCTTTGGAAGCAGCAAAGGAAGCGGTTTGGATCAAGAAGTTCATCTCTGAACTTGATGTGGTCTCATCAATGATCCAAACATGTGCTTCACCGCTATCATCTTATCAGAGAGATCATCAGTAGGAACGAAATACAAATCGAGAAAATTCCCACTGAAAGGAACTTAGCGGATCCTTTGACTAAAGCATTACCTCAAAGTAAGTTTGAGGGTCATGTTAGTGCTTATGGAATTGGATACCGTAGCGATTGGCATTAGGCCAAGTGGGAGTCTGTTAGTAATATATGAGAGATGTCCTAAGGCAATCGCCTTATGTATGAACCATTTATATGATAAATGAAGATTCACTATTTGAGTATACATGTTTCATGTATTTGATTGGATCTTAAACTCATTTACTGAATGTCCACGATGCGATTCACAGCATGAGAGAATTTATGATTGGATCACAACTAGTGAGTATCTCTACATGTGTAATTGTGATGTATCGGAATTATCCCTAGTCGATGAATTGATGAATTTAGACATCATCAATTCTGTCGAGACTAGCACGAGGTATACTCCTTGGTGTATCCAAGCAGCTGATTCTCACTGGCTAGAGACATTGTGATGTCCGGAGTTGATCGTGGATGCTAGTTATGGTAACTAGTTCATTGGAGTGACCAGCCGTAAGACTTCATATGGTTCTCTGCATATATAGATATGTCAATGAAGTTCTTACTGTAGCTTAAGTGCGATGTTCCTTTGACTTGCGGTATTCAAGTCATCTTGATCATGGAGACTTATGCTTTGACATCTTAAGCAAGCATCTCTAAGGAGATGTGGACCCGGGATGATTGGGTATAAGTCGAAATGATCGAAGGTGTTTGAATAGCCTATAAAGGATTCACCACTCCTTGCGAGGAGATGTATACCCATGGCCTCTCGTCGGATTGTTACTAAAGTCTTTGGCCAAAGCATTACATATTTAGAGTAAGGTACTCTTCGATACATGTTGAGTAACTAGAATCCGTAGGACGAGGAAATGATACTTGGGCTAGGTGTGATGTAGTCAGCCTAGTGGGGACTGACACTATAGACCATGTCCTGAACCAAGTGGGTATAAGATGAGTGAAGGGAATGGGGCACGAATCATTCGAGCTGCTGAAGGGTTTCAGAAATAGTTCTAGATCAACCGTTGATCTTTTCGGTTAATTGGGGATCATGATGTACTACTAGGTGCCACTCATGATCGTTCTATAATTAATGGTTAATTATAGACGGCCAACATAAATCGAAAACCTATTTGGTCACATGCATAACGAGCGTAATCCAAAGGATTTAAAACGAACTTGAGAATGGGATTCTCAGACCGAGAGAAACTAGGTTTGGTTGGACCAAACATGAAGCGAGCATGAAATCGTTTCAGTCACAATGGAAGCGTGGATGGGTCGTGTCTTATGAAGACATAATGGATGAACCAAAATGGTTTGGTTCTAATCCAATGGAGGAGATTAAACCAAAGGGTTTGGTTTATTTTAAACGAATGAACCAAAAGTTGGTTCGGTTCGTTTTAACTTAAAATAAACCATCATGGTTTGGTTTATTTTAACTTATCTTAATGGAGAGGGTTAACGGGCCTAATGGTTATGATCCAATAACCATTAAGAGAATTAGTTCTCTATAAAAGAGGGCTTAAGGGATAATTAAGCCCTAATCCAAAACCCTAGCAATAGTTGCCGCCCACCTCTCCTTGGAGACTCACGGCACCAAACCCCATTGCCGCGCTTCAGCCGGTGATCCTCCGGCGACCCTCCGGTGATCTCCTTTAGGTTTGGCATCAAGGTGAGCTTTATCTTCCCTTGGTTGGGCGGCTCCTATTTCCTCCACCAAAGCTGTCCAGTTTTCTGGACAGCTTGTTCTCCTCTCGTCGGAGCATCGTTTGGACGACGGTTTGAGCTCCGACAGTGGCTAACTTACCGGGGATTCGATCTCCGGTAATCCTCTGAGGTGGAGGACGAAGGATTCGTCAATCGGTTGACGAATACCTCTCCGGAGAAGCGAGTTTTGAGGACTCGTTTTGGATCCGAATTTGGATTCGGATCGTGATCATCTCTCGATCACGTCGTCTTCAACACGAGGCTAGTAACCCGTACGAAGACGAAACTCGTGGCTTAGCGAAGTCATCCTAAGGATACTCGGCGTGGATATGGATAGAGACGATTCTAGCGAGGATCATTTCGGTTGATGTCGTTCCCGCTACACGTAATACAAAAGGTATAACGTAGTTAAATTTCCTTTTATTGCAAATTTAAATTTACGGTTATGTCTACACTTGTTGTACTATGCATGCGTGTGTTGTGTGTGTTGTAATAAATGTAGATTTATTATTTTTATTTCTTCCGCTGTGCTCATGTTTACGAAACATGATCGAACACACACACGCCGCGGTGTCGGAAACCCAACACATACCACTATGACATCTTCTAGCTTCTGGTCCTCGGCTTGACTTGTATCAACCACATGTGCTAGAAACTTAGTGCATCCCCTGTCTAACATCTTGCGTGCCTTTAGAGCTAATAAGAATTTATAGGTTCTGTTCCTTAGCTCTCCAATGAATTCAAACATAGGTTCTGCCTCAGGCTGAAAGACCACTTTTCACTTACGACACTCAATCGAAGCATCGTACTTGCTTAAGAAATCCATGCCCAATATGACATCATAATCTCGCATACGAGCACTATCGATCACGAGAGTTCTCTGCCTCGCACTCGATGGGTGCGCTCACAAAGATATGAGTAGAAGGCATCACTTCTCCCGCGGGCAGGGTCGTTAAGAACTCGCAATCCAAAACATGTGGGGGTATGTCAATCTTCCTTGTGAAAGGCGTAGAGACAAACGAGTGTGTTGCACCAGTATCAAATAATACAGTAGCATGCTGACAAAAAATAATTATCTGACCTGTGACAATAGTAGAATCGTTCGCCACGTCTTCCTTAGTGAGAGAGAAAACCCGGCCCGCAATCGGGCGGGCTTCCAATCTCCTTGGCTTATCCGGTACCTTCTATTGCAGCATCCGTGTAGCTGTGAAGGAGCACTCTATACCGGGCATACCCGAGGAGGTGCTCAACTCGGTAGGGCGCCTTGACTGTGTCCTTCCACCACGGTAGCATCTATTCGTGCCCTTGTATCACACCCCAGATGTGGTTTCCACATGTAGTACATTGGGAATCTTGGCTTGTTTGTTCGTTGACCACCTTTAGAGTCGCTCCATTGTTTCCTCTTGCCACCGTGGTTTCCTTTCTAGTTACCCCGAAGCTCGACCTCCCGGCCGGCCTTCACTCGGCCTTCTTTTCTCGGTTAATATTGTTCGTAGTGCTCGGTGATTAGGGCACTCATCAGCTCACACGGCCTATTCACTCCGCCGGCCACGCTCAGATCTATCTCAGTCGGAGCATCTTCAAAGATAAGTCCGACCCTTTCTTTTTCTCAGGTCGACCAACTCTCGGGCATAGGCATGAAGTCGGTTGAATCTTTTCACCGCTTCATTAATCGATAGGTCACCTTGCCCGAACCCGGTGAAATCATCGTAGTGCTTGTTGGTCACTCGTGATATGGAAGAATTCTTCAAAAATTTAGCTCAAGTCCGGCCCATCTCATTTGGTTTACTTGCCTCTTTGCTTTAATTCTTTCCCACCACATTCGAGCATCTCCAGAAAGGCAAAAGGATGCACACTTAATCTTTTCATGTTCAGGCCAATCCAGTAGCTCTACTATGCTTTCCACCGTTTTAAACCAGAACTGGGCATCCCATGGTTCACAATTACCCAAGAAATTCTCCTGCTTTACCTTTTCCGGATCGGTAAGCTCGTCGAACTATCGGGCGAGCCTTCGTGTCGGTGTAGCCGCAGCCTATCGATGCGCTCGGTCCTCGGTGGTCCACTAGGGTTTCCCTGCTAAGTCATTAAGGCATTTATCACTTTCTGACTTGAGCGACTTCTGAGTTGAAGAACCACCGCATAAGATTCGGTAGAGATTCTGTCTCACTGACTCCATTACCGCGTCTTCTGGCCATGCTTATCTGCATAAATGATAAAAAAAATGCCAACATAAGTTTATCATCCTTACTTATATTCATGCATACCCAACTAAAAACATTTCTTAGCGTATATATATCATACATGAAATAAATAGAGTAGGCATAGAATGTCCTACTTGGAGCGGCAGGATGGAAGCTTGATGTGTGTGTAGTGGAAAGGCAGAACTGGGCTCTGATACCACCTATAATGCCCACCCTTCCCGTCCTCCTAACACACATCCTATAGACGGGCGGTGGCGCTACGCGATCATAATTCATGCATATAACAGCGGAAGCATTTAAAAACTTTACAACTTTTAACTCTAATTGCATTAACCCAATCAACCTAACAATTAATCATGACAAAAGGTCTTAGCAATTTATTTAACTAAACATGTATTAACCATTTCAAGGTTTATAAAAATAAACATGAGTAACAACCATAGAAAGTATTAACGTCTCCTAACAGTTTACACATAAACTGAAAATCATGCATAAGTCCGTATATGAAAAATGATCTCATCCACCATGCCACTGCCACACACATCTTTGCCCCTCCTGCTGCTCCCTTTAATTTATCCATTCCTTGCCCTTTTCTACAGTACAAGAAAGGTAAACTGTAAGCACATAGGCATAGTAAGGTCCTTTCCTACTCACAAAAACATGCATCATGAATTAAACGTAAAGTAATGACATGTTCGTTTAAACAACATATGAGCACAACATTTATTTAAAGTAGAGACATGATCAATTTAGGAAAAGAACATAAACTTAGCATTTTCATCGCGATAGTACATTGTCTCTAAACATGATAATTTGATGAACATAAAATGGTATATGCAGGATGCTCTTTGAAAACATATAGTTTATATACTTAAATATAATCTCAACATATTGGGCCCGACATTGTACCACATACATCATTCGCGCACATCCTAAATAGATCCGAGGTAGCTAATCCCAAACCTACTAGGTTACTAGGTCCGTACTATGTCTGTCGACCTAGGGGCAACCTTGGAGCCCATCCCGTGAACCTTGTTAGGGTCCGGTACAAGCCATGTATAAAGTAAAATAACATACATGTTCTTTGTCCTAAAGAGTGTTCTTGTCCCCACTCTTAGGGAAACATTTCTTAAAGATTTCATATACGTGAGTCATGCCTAACATGGGTGAAAACATAAGCATGTAGCATAGCATAAATCTGCATGAGTACAATTTAACATGGCATAAGGTAGTGACATAAGGAAAATTAAGCTAACATAAATAGAAATCATCATCTAACATGCATAATGTGGAAGAATTTCAACAAGAATAATTTCTCTAATCCTATTAGCCGAACCTTCTACACATAGTTCTAGATTCTTTCGTTCAAAATCAAGCATACAACATTACATCGTAAGCACTTATACTGCAGGTGAGGGGATACTTACTTCCTATGCTTTTTCACCAATTTATACCGTTAGACTTCGCAAAGAGAAGACCTCCTACGTGTTTCCTTGCTTTAGCGTGATCCTCTACCAAGTCCCTCTTGAAAATCCCCTCTTGAATTATCTAAAGAGAAGACAACCTTCTTCCTTGCTTCGGCGGCTTCCTTCTTTCCAATCCTCCTCTTCGTCACCACCCTTTATCGGACTCGTTCCCTCGTCCTCGGTGGCGCACCACGCAGGAACCTCTTACTCTCACAATCAGAACAGCGCCACGCAGATAAGGTCGGAGGGTTAGGGAAGGAGAGGGGAGAAGGCTATTCGGCGGCTGGAAGAAAAACGAGCGAGAGAGAGAGAGAGAGAGAGAGAGAGAGAGAGAGAGGTCAGTGTGAGGTTTTAGTGAGAGGAAAGAAAAGAAATATATATATAAATTAGGATTTTTCTTAACCTAATTATCCCTTTAAATGAGCTAGATTAATCAACTTCTTTCTTTTTTTTTCTACCAATAGATATATTCTATTATATCTTACTCATTGGTAATCTTATGACTTAGTGGTGGGAAGCCTATTCCCCTAAATCAACGGTTCATGGTTCAAGCCTCGACTACGAACTATTTATTCTTTTTTTTTATTCTTATATATATATATATATATATATATATATATATATATATATATATCCTTTAAATAAAAATATAGTAACTAAAATTACCGATCACTAGGATACTTCGAAAATAAATCCTAGTTGATTCCTACTACCGACCGACGACCATGGTCCCAGTCGATTGATACACCTCAAACATGAGGTTTTAACCCAAGTATGGTGCCCCCATACTTGCTAGACCACCCATAGCCTAGACCTAAGCCTTCTAGCCACTTTCGTCAGCCTCGCACCTATCGGATTCCTCCAAGTCATCCATGACTTGTTCATCCATATGCTAGCCTTCAGGTGCTTCCATCGGCTATTGTCATGCTAACGGTGTCTACACCGCCAAGACACATTAGACTTACGCTGCCAAGACTCCGCTTGGACTTTACGTCGCCAACCATTAGACTTATGCTGCCAAGACTCCCGCTTGGACTTTACGCTACTAATATTCCCCTTGGACTTTCCAAATGCCAAGACTCAAGCTTGGACTTTTCCCTTGCCAACCTATGTTGGACTTTTCATGTCAAGTACTCAAGACTTGGACTTTCCCATGACAATGGTCAAACCATCATCAAACATCAAATACTAACCTGGGTCGACCACAAGGTAAAAGAAAGTAATATGCTTATGACATTGAAACACATTACAATGATTCTTTAAAAAAAACTTACTGAAGCAAACTATGTGATAAAAAAAAAGTACTGGAAGAAACCTAAAGAGAACTACATGTATGAAAACTGAAATAAACAAAATGAATGCAAATAAAAACTACCAATGCTTAAACCAAATTTAAATACTACCAAAGCATAGAAAGTGTAATATCATGAAATATATTCCCCTGGACTTGAATTTGATCATACCTCTAGCGTGGTAGCCATGGAGGAAAACTAGACAATCTCGGCATCTTCGGCTCATGAGATAATCGTGAGCTCAAATGCTAGTGCCACATGTACATGTGGTTAACCTGTGAGCTGGTGGACTCAGCAGTAGCTCTGTGATCCTCCTCTCGAGCCCACTGCTAGCGTGCATCCCTAATGAACTATCGCATCTCCTGGCAATACGCGACCTCCTCCTAAAAATATTGCTCGAGGTGTCCATAGAATTGGTTGACCCTCTGGAAATGTCCTATCATATCATGAAACTTTGCCTGAGTAAAATTCTTCTACTCATCCCATCCCAGCCCCTGTATCTGTTGCTCGGTGTATATATCGTCGAGGTGCAATCTAAACTCAGAAAAATCAAATGTGGATTGTCCTGCATCATGCTCAAAAGAAGCAAAAGAATGTTGTACATGTTCAGGTTATAGAGATAGAGGGCTTTTATGACTAGTTGGACTTAAGGGTGCATGAGGAGAAGGTGGAGAAGGTAGTGTTAGGAACGATGCACCCGCTAGAGGGGGGGTGAATTGTTAGTAATATATGAGAGATGTCCTAAGGCAATCGCCTTATGTATGAACCATTTATATGATAAATGAAGATTCACTATTTGAGTATACATGTTTCATGTATTTGATTGGATCTTAAACTCATTTACTGATTGTCCACGATACGATTCACAGCATGAGAGAATTTGTGATTGGATCACAACTAGTAAGTATCTCTACATGTGTAATTGTGATGTATCGGAATTATCCTATGAATTGATGATGGAGTTGGACACCATCAATTCGCCGAGACTAGCACGAGGTATACCCTTGGTGTATCCAAGCACTGATTCTCACCGGGCCGAGACATAGTGATGTCCGAGTTGATCGTGGATGCTAGTTATGGTAACTAGTTCATTGAGTGACCACCGTAAGACTTCATATGGTTCTCTCGCATATAGATATGTCAATGAAGTTCTTATGTGGCTTAAGTGCGATGTTCCTTTCGACTTATGGTATTCAAGTCATCTTGATCATGGAGACTTATGCTTTGACATCTTAAGCAAACATCTCTAAGGAGATGTGGACCCGGATGATTGGGTATAAGTCAAGTGATCAAGATGTTTGAATAGCCTATAAAGGATTCACCACTCCTTGCGAGGAGATGTATACCCATGGCCTCTCGTGGATTGTTACTAAAGTCTTGGCCAAAGCATTACATGTTTAGAGTAAGGTACTCTTCGATACATGTGGAGTAACTAGAACTGTGAGGGACGAGGAAGTGATACTTGGGCTAGGTGTGACGAGTCACTTAGTGGGGATCGGCACAATAGACCATGTCCCAACCAAGTGGGTATAAGATGAGTGAAGGGAATGGGGCACTAATCATTCGAGCCCAAGGGTTTCGTAAATAGTTCCGATCAACCGTCTGATCTTTGCTAATTGGGGATCATGATGTACTACTAGGTGCCACTCATGATCGCTCTATAATTAATGGTTAATTATAGACGGCCAACATAAACCGAGAACCTATTTGGTCACACGCACAACGCAGCGTAATCCAAAGGATTTAAAACGAGCTTGAGAATGGGATTCTCGCATCGAGAGAAACTAGGTTTGGTTGGACCAAACATAAAGCGAGCATGAAATCGTTTCAGTCGCAATGGAAGCGTGGATGGGCCGTGTCTTATGAAGACATAATGGATGAACCAAAATGGTTTGGTTCTAATCCAATGGAGGATAATAAACCAAAGGGTTTGGTTTATTTTAAACGAATGAACCAAAAGTTGGTTCGGTTCATTTTAACTTAAAATAAACCATCATGGTTTGGTTTATTTTAACTTATCTTAATGGAGCGGGTTAACGGGCCTAATGGTTATGATCCAATAACCATTAAGAGAATTAGTTCTCTATAAAAGAGGGCTTAATGGATAATTAATCCCTAATCCAAGCCCTAGCAAAAGTTGCCGCCCAACCCCCTTGAAGGAGTTGCCGCCAAGCTCCTTGGCCGCCTGCCCTTGTGTGCCGGGCCCAGCTCTTTGCGCGACCAAGCTTCAGCCGGTGATCCTCCGGCGACCCTCCGGTGATCTTCCTAGGCCTCGTGAAAAGGTGAGCACTTGGCTTCCTTGTTTTGGCCGGCGCTTACTTCCACCAAGCTGTCCAGCTCGACAGCTTTTCTCCTCTCGTCGAGCATTGCTTTGACGACGGTTAGAGCCCGACAGCGGCTAAACTACCGGGATTGGATCTCCGTAATCCTCTGAGGTGGAGGACGGGCGATTCGGCCAATTGGTTGACGAATACCTCTCCTGAGAAGCGAGTTTGAGAACTCGATAGGATCCGAATTTGGATTCGATCGTGATCATCTCTCGATCACGCCGCCTTCAACACGAGGCTAGTAACCCGCACGAAGACGGCTCGTGGCTTAGCGGTCATCCCGAGGAACTCGGCGTGGATACGGATAGAGACGATTCTAGCAAGGATCGCTCCGCTGATGCCGTTCTCGCTACACGCCATACGAAAGGTATAACGAGATAAATTTCCTTTATTGCAAATTTAAATTTACTTATGTCTACACTTGTTGTAATATGCATGCGCAGTGTTGTGTGTGTTGTAATAAATATAGATTTATTATTTTTATTGCTTCACTGTGTTCATGTTTACTTAAACATGATCGAACACACACACGCCGCGGTGCCGGAAACCCAACAGTGGTATCAGAGCCCAGGTTGTGTTTCGACATAATCGTAAAATGGTTTTGCGATAGTCATAATGTATTTCTAGAAATTTTCTAATTTTGGAAATTTAGAAGTATTTATGGAAATTTTTCAATTTTGGAAAGTCTAGAAGTATTTATGGAAATCTTCCACTTTTGGAAAGTTGGAAGTATTTATGGAAATTGATATTTTCCATAAATAAAATATTTGATTAGATTCTGGAAATTTGTTTCCTAATTTAATCATGATTTGATTTGGGAAATCAAATCTTAAAATATTTTATTTCCATAAGTAGTTTTAATGATTTAGGAAATTGGTTTCCTAAATAGATTTTTCTTAATCAAATAATTCCATGAATAAAATATGTGATTAGATTTGGAAATTTGTTTCCTAATTTAATTATGATTTGATTTGGAGAATCAAATCTTAAACATATTTTATTTCCATAAATAGTTATGACATATAAGGAAATAAATACATGAAATAATTGTATGTCATGTAATTGCATTAGATGCATAACATTATGCCATGCGTGTCGTGACATGTAGATGTATGCCATGTATGTCATGCCATGTAGATAATAGTTATTTGCATGCAAAGAGGATGAGACATAAAAACCCTTAAACAATATTAAAGCCTACACCTTCCATTAATATGGTTAGAACCAGAGTTCCGTTTCTTGTTTGGGTTGTTGGACTCTCTCCAAGCCCGGCTCAAACCTGAACATGTTCAAACCATGGAATGGTTTAATACTAATATGGTAAGAGTCAGAGGTCAATCGTTAGCTTTGGTTGTTGGACTCTCTCCAAGCTGGGCTAATTGGTTGAATGCGCTCTAACCATATTAAAACTATTTTCCGATTAATGGGTTGGCTTTAACTTAGAGCATCGGCTTGTTGGACTCTCTCCAAGGTCGATGTAAAGGGAGGTGAAGTTGGGTGCTATGCATATGATGCATACTTGTTAATGTGTTAACAACCCGATGTATGTGTGAACATTCAATTAGTTGATAGCACATTGTGATAGTTGCATATACGTGATATGCAATCGGTATAGTTGATACCTACCGTCATAGTTATGAATGGCTTGTTGGACTCTCTCCAAGGTTGTTCATAACTATGATGGATATCAGCCCATTCGGAGATGGACCTACGATCTCCCGAAGTGATTTTGGAGTTTTTGAAATTCGAAAAATGAATGGGATTTATAAATGTATATTGATGCATTTTAAAAATCATTTTCTCATATATGCTCATTTTGTATTTCTAAGATTGATCATGATGTCTTTGAATTTGCGTTTCCATTTTAGATTCGAATAAATTGACTGGGCCGAGCTTCATGGACTGGCTTAGAAGCTTGAGAATTGTTCTCAAGGTTGAAAAGCTTGCAAATGTCCTCGAAGTGCCTCTTCCCGCCCATCCTAGTGACGATGCAACTCTGGACCAATTGTTGGCCTATCAGAAACATGTAAGTGATTCTGAACAAATGAGTTGCATCATGCTAGCCGCGATGGAACCCAAGCTACGAAAGCAGCATGAGCATATGGATGCTCATATCGTAGTCCTTCATCTTTGTGAGTTGGTTGATGAGCAAGTGAGATTCGAAAGGTTCAAGTCTCAAAGCTCCTCTTCACCTCCGAGATGCTAGAAGGTTCATCTGCGTGGTATCGCTTCAATAACATGTCAAGACCGTGTGGAGTCTTCCGAGAAGCATGAGCAGGGGACGGTTGCTTAGTTGATTCTCAAGAAAGGTTCTAAGAGGAAGCCAAAGGAACAACAGAAGGGAAAGAAGAGAAAGGCTAAGAAGGTAGAACTAGCACAAAAGGAAACTTGCCATCATTATGGCAAGGAGAGCCATTGGCGAAGAAAGTGCGAGATTTATCTTGAGTCTGTGAAGAAGAATAAGGCATCAGATGCCCCATCTTCTTCAGAAATCTTCTTTATTGATTGTCATTCTATTTCCTTAGACACTTGGGTATTGGATACTGGGTGTGGCTCACATATATGTAATGACATACATGGGCTAAGGAATAGAAGAAGACTCACAAGGAGAGTCAAATTTATGGTCGGGAATGGAGCAAAGGTTGCGTGCACTCGCCATCGAACTTATTTGTCAACTCCTAGTGGACTTGTCTTAGAACGACAATTGCTTTTATGTTCCTTCTCTGATAAAGAACATCATTTCTATTTCTTGTTTAAATAGAAATGGTTTCCATTTGACGCTTAGTAACAATTGTTGTATAACTTTAAATGGAGTTCTTTATGGACCGGAACTTTAAGCAATGGTGTTTATACGCTGGACGATTCAAAGGACATTTTCAATATCGGGCGAGCAACAAGAGTGCTTGAAAGGATAATCACATAGACTCCTATATGTGGCATTGTCGCCTTGGCCATATAAGCAAGAAACGCATGTCCGAATTACACCGATGTGGAATTCTGGAATCGTTTGAATTGGATTCATACGATACATGCGAATCATGCTTAAAAGGCTATATGACTTAGTTAGCTTTTTCAGGAAAAGTTGAACGAGTGAGAGATTTTATAGGTCTAATAAATACTGATGTATTTGGACCTTTGTCAACTCAAGCATTAGGAGGCTATAGCTACTTCATTACCTTCACAGATGATCACTCACGGTTTGGGTATGTGTTCTTGATGAAACACAAGTCTGAAGCCTTTGAAAGGTTCAAAGAATTCAGAAAAGAAGTAGAGAAACAACATGACAAGAGTATTAAAATACTTCGATCGGATCGAGGTGGTGAATACTTAAGTCAAGAGTTTCTTGATTATCTAAGAGACAATGGTATATTGTCTCAATGGACTCCTCCCTATACACCACAGCATAATGGTGTATCTGAGAGGCGTAACCGGACCTTGTTGGACATGGTCAGGTCAATGATGAATCATGCGACTCTTCCCAAGTCCTTTTGAGGTTATGCACTTCAGACAGCTGTTTACTTGTTAAACAGAATGCCTACCAAGGTAGTCTCAACTACTCCATATGAGATATGGAATAGTAAGAAACCTCATGTATCTTACTTGAAGATATGGGGTTGTCCTGCTTATGTGAAGCGATGATCAGACAAATTGGATGCTAAGTCTGATAAATGTCTATTTGTTGGATACCCTAAGGAAACAAGGGGTTACCAATTCTATCATCCTGTGGAACAAAAGGTGTTTGTTTCAAGGCATGCTGTGTTTCTAGAGAAAGAGTTTCTCTTGCAAGAAAACAGTGGGAGTGTCGTCGAGCTTGAGGAGGCTCGAGAGACTCAAATAGACATTAATGAGATACCTGGTGAAGCACAACAGCCGATAACTCATAGTGATGAGCAATCGGCTAGACCTATTGTAACACCACATCTTCGTAGATCTGGTAGAACACGCAATATTCCTGAGAGATATAGATTTCTCGTAAGTGAATCGAATGACATGTTACTCATTGATGATGAGGAGCCTACCAGTTATGAAGAAGTGCTGACAAGTTCAGAAAGGGATAAGTGGCTTGGTGCCATGAAGTCAGAAATGGATTCCATGTATGAAAACCAAGTTTGGAACTTGGTTGACCCACCTGAAGGCATAAAGCCTATAGGGTGCAAGTGGGTTTTCAAGAAGAAAACCGACATGGATGGTAATGTGATTACCTATAAGGCTAGATTGGTGGCGAAAGGATATCGTCAAAAGCAAGGTGTTGATTATGACAAAACCTATTCGCCTGTAGCTATGCTTAAATCCATTCGGATGCTCCTGGCCATAGCGGCTCATTATGATCATGAGATATGGCAGATGGATGTGAAAACGGCTTTCCTTAATGGAAACCTGCTCGAGGACGTGTATATGATACAGCCTGAGGGTTTCACATCGGTTGATAAAACCAAGGTATGCAAATTGCGACGGTCCATTTATGGATTGAAGCAAGCATCCAGGAGCTGGAATATCCATTTTGATGAGACAATCAAAAAGTTTGATTTCTCACAAAATCCAGACGAACCTTGTGTGTACAAGAAGGTTAGTGGGAGTGTAGTCGTGTTCCTAGTATTGTATGTCGATGACATACTACTTATAGGAAACGATGTTTCAATCTTACAGTCAGTGAAGGTTTGGTTATCCAAGACATTCTCCATGAAAGACCTGGGAGAAGCAACCTACATCCTCGGGATTAAGATCTATAGAGATAGATCGAAGCGGTTGCTTGGTCTTTCGCAGTCTACATATATAGACCGAGTGCTAAAGAGGTTTAGCATGTCGGAATCCAAGAAAGGTTTCCTACCCATCAGGCATGGGGTACACCTTTCGAAGTCTATGTGTCCGCGCACAGAAGACGAGAGGATTTGCATGAGTAAGATTCCCTATGCATCCGCAATAGGATCTATCATGTATGCTATGTTATGTACAAGGCCCGACGTATCGTACACTCTGAGTGTCACGCGGATACCGATCCGATCCAGGGAATGGATCATTGGGTATTTATTAAGACGATCCTTAAGTACTTGAGAAGAACTAAGGATGTGTTCCTAATATATGGAGAAAGGGTACATGGTGATACGTGGGTATACGGATGCCAGATCCAGACAGACAAGGATGATTCCATGTCTTAGTCTGGGTATGTATTCACCTGAAATGGAGGCGCAATAAGTTGGAAAGATTCCAAGCTTGACACTATAGCGGATTCTGCCACTAAGGCAGAATACATTGCAGCTTTGGAAGCAGCAAAGGAAGCGGTTTGGATCAAGAAGTTCATCTCTGAACTTGATGTGGTCTCATCAATGATCCAAACATGTGCTTCACCGCTATCATCTTATCAGAGAGATCATCAGTAGGAACGAAATACAAATCGAGAAAATTCCCACTGAAAGGAACTTAGCGGATCCTTTGACTAAAGCATTACCTCAAAATAAGTTTGAGGGTCATGTTAGAGCTTATGGTATTGGATACCGTAGCGATTGGCATTAGGCTAAGTGGGAGTCTGTTAGTAATATATGAGAGATGTCCTAAGGCAATCACCTTATGTATGAACCATTTATATGATAAATAAAGATTCACTATTTGAGTATACATGTTTCATGTAATTGATTGGATCTTAAACTCATTTACTGAATGTCCACGATATGATTCACAGCATGAGAGAATTTGTGATTGGATCACAACTAGTGAGTATCTCTACATGTGTAATTGTGATGTATCGGAATTATCCCTAGTCAATGAATTGATGGAGTTGGACACCATCAATTCTGTCGAGACTAGCACGAGGTATACTCCTTGGTGTATCCAAGCAGCTGATTCTCACTGGCTGGAGACATATTGATGTCCGGAGTTGATCGTGGATGCTAGTTATGGTAACTAGTTCATTGGAGTGACCAGCCGTAAGACTTCATATGGTTCTCTGCATATATAGATATGTCAATGAAGTTCTTACTGTGGCTTAAGTGCGATGTTCCTTTGACTTGCGGTATTCAAGTCATCTTGATCATGGAGACTTATGCTTTGACATCTTAAACAAACATCTCTAAGGAGATGTGGACCCGGGATGATTGGGTATAAGTCGAAGTGATCGAAGGTGTTTGAATAGCCTATAAAGGATTCACCACTCCTTGCGAGGAGATGTATACCCATGGCCTCTCGTCGGATTATTACTAAAGTCTTTGGCCAAAGCATTACATGTTTAGAGTAAGGTACTCTTCGATACATGTGGAGTAACTAGAATCCGTAGGACGAGGAAATGATACTTGGGCTAGGTGTGACGTAGTCAGCCTAGTGGGGACTGACACAATAGACCATGTCCTAAACCAAGTGGGTATAAGATGAGTGAAGGGAATGGGGCACGAATCATTCGAGCTGCTGAAGGGTTTCAGAAATAGTTCTGGATCAACCGTTGATCTTTTCGGTTAATTGGGGATCATGATGTACTACGAGGTGCCACTCATGATCATTCTATAATTAATGGTTAATTATAGACGGCCAACATAAAACGAGAACCTATTTGGTCACACGCACAACGAGCGTAATCCAAAGGATTTAAAACGAGCTTGATAATGGGATTCTCAAACCGAGAGAAACTAGGTTTGGTTGGACCAAACATAAAGCGAGCATGAAATCGTTTCAGTCGCAATGGAAGCGTGGATGGGCCGTGTCTTATGAAGACATAATGGATGAACCAAAATGGTTTGGTTCTAATCCAATGGAGGAGAATAAACCAAAGGGTTTGGTTTATTTTAAACAAATGAACCAAAAGTTGGTTCGGTTCGTTTTAACTTAAAATAAACCATCATGGTTTGGTTTATTTTAACTTATCTTAATGGAGCGGGTTAACGGGCCTAATGGTTATGATCCAATAACCATTAAGAGAATTAGTTCTCTATAAAAGAGGGCTTAATGGATAATTAAGCCCTAATCCAAGCCCTTGCAAAAGTTGCCGCCCAACCCCATTGAAGGAGTTGCCGCCCAAGCTCCTTGGCCGCCCTTGTCGCGTCCAGCTCCTTGCCGGCGACCAAGCTTCAGCCGGTGATCCTCCGGCGACCCTCCGGTGATCTTCCTAGGCCTCGGTGAAAAGGTGAGCACTTGGCTTCCTTGTTTTGGCCGGCGCCTACTCCTCCACCAAGCTGTTCAGTTTTCTGGACAGCTTCTTCTCCTCTCGTCGGAGCGTCATTTGGACGACGGTTAGAGCTCCGACAGTGGCTAAACTACCAGGGATTGGATCTCCGGTAATCCTCTGAGGTGGAGGACGAAGGATTCGTCAATTGGTTGACGAATACCTCTCCGGAGAAGCGAGTTTGGAGAACTCGTATTAGGATCCGAATTTGGATTCGGATCGTGATCATCTCTCGATCACGTCGTCTTCAACACGAGGCTAGTAACCCATACGAAGACGAAGCTCGTGGCTTAGCGAAGTCATCCCGAGGAACTCGGCGTGGATACGGATAGAGACGATTCTAGCGAGGATCGTTCCGGTTGATGTCGTTCCCGCTACACGTCATACGAAAGGTATAACGTAGATAAATTTCCTTTTATTGCAAATTCAAATTTACGGTTATGTCTAAACTTGTTGTAATATGCATGCGTGTGTTGTGTGTGTTGTAATAAATGTAGATTTATTATTTTTATTACTTCCGCTGTGTTCATGTTTACGAAACATGATCGAACACACACACGCCACTGTGCCGGAAACCCAACATGAATAGCGTCGTCGCTTGTCGATGGAGGAATTTGATCGCGTGCTTGCTACAAAATATTAGTGCATAGCGGAAATAGAGCAATAATGAAATACACACACGCAAACATAATCGTATAAAGTGGTTCGGAATCGAATGGTTCCTACTCCATGGATCGGGTTCGTAAGAGCCCTAGCGATGCCAATCACACACCACTATAACAATAACTCCTTCTCGGAACAATCCGGAGGCGGAGAAACCTCGTACAAATATTCTTACAATAATAAGAATGAAAATACAAGCAAAATACACTAAATGCAAGTAAAGAAAACTTTACAAAGAGATTTTGGATGCTTGCTTATTTGGTTGCTTGAATAGCACTTGGAGACCCTGATTTGCAGCAACAAATCGCCCCAAACACATCCAAGAACAGGTGGTGAATCCTCCCTCCACGAGCTCCCTTTAAAGCTGCTCCTTGGGCTAGATTTCGCCTGGCAGTCGACTGTCCTTGTACCTGCTGTCTCACAACGACATGATCCATGTTGGATAAGTCCAACTGATACACCATCAGTCGACTGATCATATCCATCGATCGATGAGCTCAATCACCGAGTGTTCGCCCGATCACTGACCGAGAACCTTCAGCTGAGATCCCGAGCATCACGATCGATCACAAGATCGGATCGATCACAAGATCGATCGATCGCCAGCCCGTGATTGCTCACCTCTGGCAGTCGACTACAGGGCACTTCCCGCAGTCAAAACCTAGTTGACTCACACTAGTCGACTGACCCATAGTCCCAGTCGACTGATACACCTCAAACATGAGGTTTTAACCCAAGTACGGTGCCCCCATACTTGTTAGACCACCCGTAGCCTAGACTTAAGCCTTCTAGCCACCTCCGCCAGCCTCGCGCCTATCGGATCCCTCCAAGTCATTCATGACTTGTTCATCCATACGCTAGCCTTCAGGTGCTTCCATCGACTATTGTCATGCTAACGATGTCTACACCGCCAAGGCACATTAGGCTTACCCTGTCAAGACTTCGCTTGGACTTTACGCCGTCAACCATTGGACTTATGTTGCCAAGACTTCACCCTTAGACTTTACGCCGCCAATATTCCCCTTGGACTTCTCAAATGCCAAGACTCAAGCTTGGACTTTTCTTGCCAACCCATGTTGGACTTTCCCTTGCCAAGACCCATGTTTGGACTCTCCTTGCCAGCCCATGTTGGACTTTCCCTTGCCAAGACCCATGCTTGGACTTTACATGTCAAGTACTCAAGACTTGGATTTTCCCAATGCCAAGTGTCCCACTTGGACTTTCCATGATAATGGTCAAACCATCGTCAAACATCAAATACTAACCTGGGTCGATTGCATCAGCAATCTCCCCAACACATGTCAGACATCAATGTCAGACATCCATGTCAAACATCAAAACACATACTCGAGTCAAACTCGAGTCCGGTCAATCATAACCTAGGTCGATTGCACCAACAATCTCCCCCTTTTTGATGTTTGACAAAAACACCCTTGAGTTAGGCCCCTAACTCAAATTCCCATACCAATTATTCCAAATTGGTAATTTTAATATTCTCCCACTTTTTGACATACATCAAAAAGGTGCACCCAAGGATGTCAATGTCTCATATCTAATGAGATCTTACAATCTCCCCCTTTGTCCAAAACATCTAGGATGCCTACAATCTTCTTAGTGATAAGTCCCATATCACTTGAGAGAGGTAATCCTACACACTCTCCCAATTTCCAAATTGGGTATCTCAAAATCCCATTTCTCCTCCTCATGAGGAAAAATATCATCCATCATCCCATGATGGATACCTCCCCCTAAAGGCTTGCTCCCCCTTAACTGTTGCACCAACAATGTCCTTGGGAAGTCCCTAAGCCAATAGGAACTCTAAACCATCAAAAATAAGGTTAAAAATTCAATATTGAACTTTTCCACACCTTAAATTTAATACATCACCCTAACAACTCTCCTAATCCATATCCAATGGATTTTCACCTTTTTTTAATGCTTTCCAAAGCATATCCTAGGGTTAGGAGTGGTTAGGAACCCGTATCATAGTTGAAATCGGGTAAAACATACATTATTTTCCCGAAATCAGCCTGGCAGTCGACTTTATCAAGCAATAGTCGATTGTCGTGCCCATCAGTCGACTGCCAACAAGGGCAGTCGATTGATAACTGAAATTTTCGAATTTCAGTTATCAGAATTGAATTTCATAAATTTATAAATAATTATATGTAATTTGATAAATCATGAAACTTCATATGTATAATACTTATGACCAATACAATGGGTGAAAAATATTTGAAAAATATTTTACCCATAAAATAGTGAAATTGACACAAAGTTCAAAAGTGAAGAAAAACTTCAATGTTTGAGCCCACTTTGTATCAACTTCATCAATGGTAATTGCTATCAAAAGATAGACTACACCAAGGTTTTTCAAAATGATTTTAAAATATTTTCAAAACCTTATATTAGATCATATTCTTTGGGCTTAATGTACATGGCTTGAACATAAGCTTTCCCAATGATCCACAACTAATATAAGATGAGTTTGAGTTCATCTAGATGCAAAAACTATGCACCTTGAACTTAACTCATATCCTAGCATCTCACATGTATCTAGGGTGTATAAATACATATATATGTCAATGTGATGTGAGATGTGGGTTTTGTTCTCCTAATCTAGGGTTTCATGTATTTTCTAAGACAACCCTACTTGATTCCCTTATACATGGGACTTCAAGTAATACCAATTGTCCTTAATTCAATTTTAATCAAAATAAATGTATGAATGATCATGGCATAAATGATGATATAAATAAACATGGTCAATGATCATAATGTCATGTCATATGATATAATCTAAATATACATGACATTAAAAACTAACCCTAAACATACTCATGACATTTTATATGATTAAAAATAGATATGATGTCATGACATGTTATATGACAAATCAAGCATGACAAATAAAATATAGAGGTACATAATACCTAAAATTTGATATTTGTTGCCATTTGTTATTATTAAATCCATTTTCCCATATTACTACTAAGCCCCCAAGTGTGCCAAAAACTCAAATGGTACACCAATACCTCTAAGTCTAAATTGTGCCAATTTGATTGTTTTTTCATAATCTTCAAAGTATATTGGCACATCCTAAAATCTTTTAGGGTTATAATTCAAACCTATTTCTAAGATATCTATAACCTTGAAAATAACCTAAAGTGTCACCTTCACCATGGTTAGGTTAACTACCTATCCATTCAAGGTTGGCACACCTAAACTCATTTAGCGTGAATCGATCACACTCCTAGGAACCCAATACCTATTGGAGCTCCTTGGGTTTACTAGGTATTCCTTAGGGATGACCTCCCTAGATACCATCTTAATGACCCTTCTAGGCTTGTTAGCCTTGGTCATTGTGGTCTTGCCTAGGTTAACTCTAGCGGTGACTCCCCTTGTAACCTTCTTAGTGGCCTCCCTAGGTTTCTTTGAAACCCTAGCCACTAGGCACATACCTTGGTTACCCTTAGGGATGACTTCCCTAGTAACCTTGGTCTTCCTAGACCTAGGTTGTGTTTCATAATCGAATGGAACACTATGGTAGGTCTTTTTGGACTTAGGCTTGCCCTTGGATGGTTCTTGATTTTTAGGTCTTTGACTTTGACTCCTAGACCCTAGGCTTTGACTATTTTACCCTTTAATTGAATTTTGTATTTTTGCAAGGGTCTTCTCTAATTTCTCAAGCATTGACCTCAAGGCTTGGTTTTCCAATTCTAATTGTCCAATTTTTTATTTTGCATCTATTCTTTGAACATTGTTTTTCCTAGCATATGCCTAGTCCATTTAGGGTTAAAACCTAGGTGATCTTTTATTTTCTTAATGGATTCCCTAGGTAAGGGTTTTCTAGGGACATTAGTCCCAAATTTCTCCTTATTTGAAATGTTTATACTCTTAACACCTAGACAAAAATATTTGTTATTCCTAGCATGCTTTTCATGAGTAATAGCAACATTATTAACATAACTCCTAGCATGCTTTTGCCTATAAATTAAAGTAGAAGCACTATTGAATTTTACCTTAGGGTTTACCTTAGAGGCTCCCTCTACATGTGTAGCTCCCTTTTGAGTCTTTTCTCTCCCTTTGGGCATTGATTCCGGTAATGACCCGGTTGTCGGCATTTGAAGCAAATCACTTGCTCCTTGCTTTTGATTGTTGGGGGACCGGCATCCTTAACCTTTGGTGTCGGTTGAGGCTTCTTGACCTTCTTTGGGCACTTACTCTTGTAATGCTCATATTCCCTACACTCAAAACACATAATATGATTTTTATTTTGAATTGATATGTTTGAGTTATCTAGGGTGGTGGTAGGTGCCGGAGTTTGAGCTTCTTAATCTTGACCGGATGTGGAAGGCTCTTCTTGATGCTCCATAGTGGAAGGTCTAATCTCCTCCCTCTCAATTCTAGAGGTGGAGGCTTCTTCCAATTCTACTTCTTCTTCCTCTTCCGATCGAGATCCGGATGTCGATTCCCTATCAACTTTCGAATCCTCACTTGCTTGTGAGGATGAAGTTCTTCTTCAGGCTCTTAGACCAGTGATGGATTTTTATGAAGCTTGGCCAAATCACTCCAAAGTTCCTTGGCATCTATGTAATTACCTAACATACACACAATATCGTTAGGAACTAAATCAACCAAGAATTTTATTACCTTTGTATTTTTCTCGAATCTTTGGAGTTGTTCCTCACTCCATCCCTTCCTCTTGAGGAATCCTCCCTTTGGTCCTCTTGGATATTCGAATCCTTCCATCAAAATGGACCATTCTTTAAAGTCCCTCATCATAATAAAGTCTTCAATTCTTCTCTTCCAAGAATTGAAGCCTTCTCGTCCATATAGCGCATAAGGGACCGACGTGATGATATCCCATCCAAGTGTTTCTTCAAACTCCATCTTCTTCACCCTCTGGCATCTTTTTCTCCCAGCGGTTAGTCTGTAGAAGAGCCCCAGGCTCTGATATCAATTGTTAGGAACGATGTGCCCGCTAGAGGGGGGGTAAATAGCGTCGTCGCTTGTCGATGGAGGAATTTGATTGCGTGCTTGCTACAAAAGATTAGTGCATAGCGGAAATAGAGCAATAATGAAATACACACACGCAAACACAATCATATAAAGTAGTTCGGAATCGAATGGTTTCTACTCCATGGATCGGGTTCGTAAAAGTCCTAGCGATGCCAATCACACACCACTATAACAATAACTCCTTCTCGAAACAATCCGAAGGTGGAGAAACCTCATACAAATATTCTTACAATAATAAGAATGAAAATACAAGCAAAATATACTAAATACAAGTAAAGAAAACTTTACAAAGAGCTTTTGGATGCTTGCTTGTTTAGTTTCTTGAGTAGCACTTGGAGACCCTAATTTACAGCAACAATTCGCCTCAAACAAGTCCAAGAACTGGTGGTGAATCCTTCCTCCACGAGCTCCCCTTAAAGCCGCTCGGTCGATTACCGGCAACGATCGATCGAGATCATCATCGACGCTCGTAGTCGTTGTCTCACAACGACATGATCCACGTTGGATAAGTCCAACAGATACACCATCAATCGACTGATCATATCCATCAATCGACTGATAGCTCAATCAATCGAGTGTTCGGCCCGATCACTTGACTGGAGAACCTTCTGTGCCCGAGATCCCGAGCATCACCGATCGATCACACAAGATCGGGCCGATCGCCGTGCCAGCAAGAATGATTATCCACCTCCGCAACCGATCAGTAGGCACTTCCCATAGTCAAACCCTAGTTGACTCACACCAGTCGACTGATACACCTCAAACATGAGGTTTTGACCCAAGTATGGTGCCCCCCATACTTGCTAGACCACCCGTAGCCTAGACCTAAGCCTTTTAGCCACCTCCATCAGCCTCGCGCCTATTGGATCCTTCCAAGTCATCCATGACTTGTTCATCCATACGCTAGCCTTCAGGTGCTTTCATCAGCTATTATCATGCTAACGGTGTCTACACCACCAAGGCACATTAGACTTACGCTGCTAAGACTCCACTTAGACTTTACACCGCCAACCATTGGACTTATGCTGCCAAGACTTCATCCTTGGACTTTATGCTGCCAATATTCCCCTTGGACTTCTCAAATGCCAAGACTAAAGCTTGGACTTTCCTTGCCAGCCCATGTTGGACTTTCCCTTGACAAGACCCATGCTTGGACTTTACATGCCAAGTACTCAAGACTTGGACTTTCCCAATGCCAAATATCCCACTTGGACTTTCCATGACAATGGTCAAACCATCGTCAAACATGAAATACTAACCTGGGTCGATTACATCAGTAATCTCCCCAACACATGTCAGACATCAATGTCAGACATCCATGTCAAACATCAAAATACTTACTCGAGTCAAACTCGAGTCCGGTCAATCGTGACCTGGGCCGATTGCACCAACAGGTAGTGCATGGGTAGAGGGACCTTCTTGTGGCAGAGATACAACTATCCTATCCAATCACAAGTTCGCAAGGTTTGTGACGGTGGTACAATCGGGGTCAAGGAGCCTAAGGAATGTCATATTCTTCCTTACAAAACAAAAATAATTTCCTTCTCATACAATCATTTTCATCGCCATGCATACCCCTAAGTCTAGGCTAGGGCTCCATTCTACTTTATCTAATTCCTTACAATATACTCTAAAGAATCACAAATATGGGTTAACAAACCTCGTAAGATAATCTCTCCCTTTGGTGCTTTACCCATCTTAACTAAATGTCGAATAAAATGCGACCCTACATCCACTGAATTATTACCTTCCAACATGCTCCATAAACACAATGGTTCACTCGCTCTCATCACTCCATCAGTCTCTCCTCTACCAAAAATGGTACTAGCCATGAAGTGGTGGATGGATCGGAAAATTGAGTTTTGTAATTGAGATGCCTTAGCTATGAGGTTTCACACGTCAAACCAAACCAAAATCTTCCAGCATTAAAATCCTTAGGTGTTCTCCTCTCTCCCCCATGAGATAACCCCAAACACAAATTCCATTAGTGAAGACTCCATTCATGTTCTTTATTAAACAATCTAAATGTAATCTTCCCTTCTACACAATCCATTCTCAATAAGATCTCCACATCCACCAAACTTAAAAATTCTAATACAACCCTAGGGTAGGTTGGGCATCTAATTCCCATAAGCTCTTCCCAACCTACTTTATGAAATAACCATTGCACATCATTCAAAAGACCTAGGGTTTCTAGGAGAGGCTCATCTACATACCTAGTTGCTACTATCCTATGGTTAGAGAGCAGTTCAAAGTGAGATTTATGAAGATTATCACGAAATAATATGCCCATAGGGGTGTTACCTTGTTTCAGAGCTTGTTGCTTGTCTCTCCCTCTAGATCTTGGCTTCGAGGAAGAAGATGAATTGTGACATGCTTTTATTCTCTTCATCCTTCTTCTAGAGAGCTTCTTGATGAAGATCGAGATTGAGGAAGGGCACTTGGAGGATGGAACTGAAGAAAGGGATGGGTTAGGGCTTGGAAACTCAAAATACACGACGGATTTGGGAGAAACACATGGCTCGTGCCCTTTTAAAGTGGCACGACATGACCGTGTGAAATTCACATGACCGACCGTGTATCTCTCTATGACCAGTGTTCAAAAAGTTTCTAGAAAAGGCACGTCAATTTGAAATTCACACGCCCCGTCGTGTGTCTCTCTAGAATTTTTTATTGTGACATATGATCCTTCAACATGCCCTACCGTATTTTGTTCTGCCCATGAGGCACGGTTGTGTAAAATTCACATGATTGCCCGTGTTCCCTACTGTGGCTTCCTCAAAAATTGCTTTCTTCTACTTGGTAAGCCCTGCAATTCCTAAAAACACATGAAGATAATGATTAACAAAAACTTAAAACTTCAAAACTAAAACAAATGAAAATAAACTGAAACAAACTTAGGTTGCCTCCCAACAGGTGCTTGTTTAAGGTCATTAGCTCAACCTTGCTTCTGTTCTTTACCCGGGTGCGGGCAATTCGATGAAGCTCCACTCATCTCCGTCAAAATTATAACTTTCATCCTGCACTAATTTGGCTATCCTACAAGAAGAATATCCTGCATATAGGAGATTTCCATACCCCGATAGGTCAAATTGTATTACTTCATTTTCCACTTTTAAGGATATTCTATGCTTTTGAACATTGATGTTGGCTCCAGTAGTTGCTAAGAAAGGTCATCCTAGGATTAATGGGGTTTGAGGTTCCTGACCTGTGTCCAAAATAATGAAGTTGGTGGGTATCACAAAATTCTCGATGGTTACTGGTATATTTTTCAAAATACTGATAGGTTTTATAATTGTATCATCCGTAAGCCGTAATCCCATATCAGATTGCTTGATATCATTCAACCTCATCTCGTTGTAGAACGCATTTGGTAGTACATTTGTTAGGGCAATCTCTTGCCGTGATATGGTTTTGATGGTGTGGCAAAGGGTTTAAGTTAGTTTGATATGTTGATGTGATATGTGCGTTGAAGTCATGCAGGACTTAGTAATTCGCACATGGAGCCGTGGCGAGTTTCACATCTCATGACTCGTGCCTTGAGTCGGTGAAGGATAGCTTTGCGGAAGCCGTGCGCTTGGAGCATCCGAGGGACCGCCGGACGAGAAGCTTGGAGTGAAGCCGGAGGAAGTAGACTTCGAGGCAAGAGACGCGAAGGAGCATTGCAGAGTCGTGCGCCTGATGCTGCCGAGGGACGTGGCCGAGAATGAAGAGAACTTCAAAGGCGAGGGACTCCGAGAAATGAGAGTGAGCGATTGTAACCCAGGGAAGGGTAGCTCTTAGGTGAAACTTGGCCATTTGGCCAAGTGTCGGATGGGTTTTCGACACGATCATTGCCATGTCATGGCGGTCGGCCCTGGTCAGTGAGTTCGGTATCGACATTGGGGATTGTGGCGGTGATCGGCCATCGTGGGCGATCGTCATTGCCAAGACCCTGATCGGCTGAGCGTGATCGGTAGTAGATAAGGGTTCGACCCGCAGCCGTTCGTAGCCGGTAGGCGATCGACTACGGAGCGATGGTCGTGATGAGGTCCATCGATCGAGCCAAGAGTTCCGTTGGACTACAGCGGTCGGGATCAACGTGTTCGGAGGCGTTGTAGTAGCAGCGATCGGCGCCAAGGCGGATCGGTGATGGCGACAACGGGAAGAAGTTAGCCCTCTCTATAAAAGAGAGGTGTAAGCCTTTGAGAGGCTAATGCTCATACTCCAAACAATCTTCCTAGTGCCCCCTGAGCTCTAAACTCTTCTTACTTGTCGTTACGTCAATCCTAGTGTAAGAAGAGTGATCTTGGTTGTAAAGGTTACCTCCACCTAGCTTTGTGCAAAGGAGAGACCGATAGTGATTGGTTTTGGCGGAGTGATTCACCGTGGACGAATCGGACCGTGGATTAGCGGTGTAGCCGTGAATTATATCTCGGTGTTTGTATTGCTTGCTTATATCTTGCTTGTCTTTTGCTTTGTATTTGTATATTCGCTTGCGCTAATCGTTTTGTAGGCGAGCAATTTACGACGTCCAAGCGTCACGAGGCTATTCACCCCCTCTAGCCGCCATACCGATCCCCTACAAGTGGTATCGAGCCGAGGTTGCTTGTCACCGGACTAACCGCCCAAGCCCTACATCAAAATGGCGGCTCAACATCCATCCTCCGAAGTTTGAAGGAGAATTCGCTTGGTGGAAGAAGCGAATGGAGGTATTTTTCGAAACGGATTTTGATATAATGATTACAATGGAATCCGGTTTCGTTTTGCCTAGGGATGAAGAAGGAAGCCAATAGAAATCTAGGTGGACCAAGAGGCAAAGAGGAGCACCTTGCAAACTCCAAAGCCAAGCACCATCTCTACAATGTGCTCCCTCAACAAGAGATCAACCGGATCGGAGAATGTGCTAGCGCCAAAGAGATGTGGGAGAAGCTTATAGAACTCCATGAAGGCACATCCGAGGCCAAGCTAGCAGGAGAGACCTCCTCCGCTCCCAACTATCAATATAAAACTAGAAAAGGGAGAAAAGGTAACCTCACTACACTCTAGGTTTAAAGAAATTTTAGTGGGCTAACAAGTGTAGGTGAGAAGCTATCAAACCGGGACATGCTCATGAAGGCCATAGATGCCTTTCCCCGGTCCTCAAAGTGGAGCTCCATGGTGGACTCATTCTATATCTCAAAGAATTTAGAAGTGAGCACCTTGGAGGAGTTCTTCTCAACAATGGAACTCCACGAAACTAGGCTTGAAGGAATACAAGAGGAGCCTAGAATTCAACCTTCAAGAGGAGTAGCATTGTTGGCAAATAAGGGGAAGAAGAAGATGGAAATCCCCTCCTCCTCCGATGACGAAGCGTCTTCCTCCTCCTCCATGGATAGCACCGAAGAAGCCTACATGGTAAGGAGGGTAAGACGAGCATTTAAGAATTTTAGATTTGATAAATCTAATGATAGGAATAGAAGACCAAGGGGGAAGGTCATATGCTACAATTGCCAAGGAGAAGGGCACATAAGGGACAATTGTCCTCTCCTAAACAAGAGCAAGGAAGAAAGGAAAAAGAAAGAAGAAAAGAAGAAGAAAAAGGGGAGCAAGAAAAAGAAGGAAGAGGAGAAGAAGGCAAAAGAAAAGGGGAAGACCAAAGCTCTAAAGGCAAGGACTTGGGATGATCCATCCTCATCCTCCTCCTCATCATCGGATGAGGAGAATGCCTTTGTCACCAATTTGGCCTTGATGGCCTTTGATGACTTGGATTGCTCTTCATCCGAAAATGAAGAATCAAGCTCAAATGGGGAGAGCTCAAATGAAGGGGGAGCTTCCACATCCTCATCATCCGAAGAAGAAGAGGACATGGAAACTATGGTAACCAATCTCTCACCGAGTAAAATAGTTTCTATGATTTCTAGTTTAACTAAGGATTTATTTAGGGCAAAGAAGAAAAATAAATGCATGCTAGATCAAATTAAGGACCTAGAACAAAAATTAGAAAAAGCACGCTTAAATGAAAATGAAAATATTTCTTCTTGCCATGATGATGCATGCTCACATGATCTTTATATGCCTTTGGATGTTAGTGATGCATGTATAAATGAAAATAGGGCTTTAAGGGAAAAGGTAGATTATTTAACAAAAGCCCTAGAAAAATTCACTATAGGCTCCAACACCTTAAATATGATCTTAGGGAGCCAAAGAGCTAGTTTCAACAAGAAAGGCCTAGGATACAAAGAAAAGAAAAATGAAAAGGCCTATAAATGCCTAATAGCTAGGGGACAAGATAAAAAGAAAGTAATTGCTAGGAAATGGATCCCCAAGGAATATTTAGTGAACTCAATAGGAAAGAATCTATTTTGGGTTCCAAAATCCATTCTTAAGGGTTAGAATAACCCCTAGGGTAGTCAACCATATGAACTTGACCTATATCATAATTTGGTTGACTTAGGATGACGGGACAACATTTTTTAGATAGTGTTGGGTGATGATAACGTACCCATAAATAGGTAATAATGCTTAAATCATGATGATTAATGTAATTGCTATGTATGTTTTAAATCATGATTTATGATTTTGAAATTTGGCATGTTATCATGAGAAATAGGGTTAAATCATGCTTTAGGTGATAATTTGTTTATTATCATCACATATTACCTAATGCATGGTTATAAATTGATGAAAACATGTATTTCATGATCATAATGTAGAATTCATTCATATATGTCATTATGATCATGTAGGATGTTAGGTTGATACTTAACTATGATAGAATTGCATGAATATATTGGTTAAGTATATACAAATACCCCCTAGGATGCATCTCACACTCACTATAGGCTAACTTGATTGCAAACTTAGCATGGGTGAGATATTAGGATGATACAAATGTCCACTAATGCCTATGGCATTTAGATGGTCATTTAAAGTATCAAAATAGCAATAATAGACCAATCATGGGGAAGGCTTATGTTTAATTCATAGACATATTGCCCAAAGATCATGGTTGGATATTTCATATGTTTTCAAAACAATTTCTTACCTTAAAATACATGTATTCATGTTTTGAAACAATTGGATGCAAAACTAGGTAGCTAACTTGATACTAGAATGATCAAAAACCTAGTGGTTTTTAGAGTTTTTGGATTTTTGGCAAAAACAAGAAAATATAATGAGTTTTCATGAAAAACTATTTTTCATTGATAGATATACTTAAAAGAAATATGTTTCCAAAATTTCATGATTTTTCATATTTTCTGGAATTTATAATGCATTTCAAATTGGCCCGTAAAATCGTAAATATGATTCTTTTGTGCTACGATCGCCATATCGATAGCAATGATCGTGGCCTGTAAATCAGAACATTGAAGGCCGAATTCAGTTTGTAAACCTACAACAAGTGGTAGAAATATACTTGATGCCATCAACAAGTGGTACCCAATTTTAAATCAACTTGTCATATTTTTCCCTCCATTATACTTGATGCCATGAGCTTATAACTTAGTGTTAATCTTTTTGATGGTGTCAAAGGGGGAGAAATAAGTATGTTTAAGTTAATCACTTTAGGGGGAGAAATATATTGTAGGGGGAGAAATATATGATAGGGGGAGAAAATTTGCATAGAGAATTTCATGGATTAAGGGGGAATTGCATGTTGTTATATCATGTTTATCTTTACATGCTTTCTTACCTTAGAATTTATATCAAATGTTTTTACCTAACTTAAATGGATTGCCACACATCAAAAAGGGGGAGATTGTTAGGGCAATCTCTTGCCGTAATATGGTTTTGATGGTGTGGCAAAGGGTTTAAGTTAGTTTGATATGTTGATGTGATATGTGCGTTGAAGTCGCAGGCAGACTTAGTAATTCGCACATGGAGCCGTGGCGAGTTTCACATCTCATGACTCGTGCCTTGAGTCGGTGAAGGATAGCTTATGAAGCCGTGGCGCTGAGCATCCGAGGGACCGACGAGAAGCTTGGAGTGAAGCCGAGGAAGTAGACTTCGAGGCAAGAGACGCTGGCGAGCATTGCAGAGCCGCGGCGCTCGATGGCCGCCGAGGGACGCGGGCCGAGAACGAAGAGAACTTCAAGGCCAGGGACTCCGAGAAATGAGAGTGAGCGATTGTAACCCGGGAAGGGTAGTTTTAGGTGAAATCTTGGCCATTTGGCCAAGTGTTTGATGGGTTTTTCGACACCACCGATCGCTATGTCATGGCAATGATCGCTTCCGAGTCGAGTGAGTTCGACCGTATACGATCGATCGATTAGGCGCAATGATCGCCATACGTGGCGCCGATCGCTAAGATTATCACCGATCCAAAGGCGCGAATGATCAATAAGGGTTCGGCCATAACCGCTTCAGCCGATCGGGCCGATTATGGAGGCAATGATCGATGAGGTCCATCACCGATCGCTAAGAGTTCCGCTGACTACAACGCCGATCCGACGTGTTCGAGGTCGCTAGATGGCAATGATCGCCAAGGGCGGCAATGATCGATGGCGGCAAACGGGAAGAAGTTAGCCCTCTCTATAAAAAGAGAGGGTGTAAGCCTTTGAGAGGCTAATGCTCATACTCCAAACAATCTTCCTAGTGCCCCACAAGCTCTAAACTCTTCTTACTTGTCTTTACTTCAATCCTATTGTAAGAAGAGTGATCTTGGTTGTAAAGGTTACCTCCACCTAGCTTTGTGCAAAGGAGAGACCGATAGTGATTGGTTTTGGCGGAGTGATTCACCGTGGACGAATCGGACCGTGGATTAGCGGCGTAGCCGTGAACCACGTTATATCTCGGTGTTTGTATTGCTTGCTTATATCTTGCTTGTCTTTTGCTTTGTATTTGTATATTCCGCTTGCGCTAATATGTTTTGTAGACGAGCAATTTACGACGTCCAACGTACGAGGGCTATTCACCCCCCTCTAGCCGGCCATACCGATCCCCTACAACATTGACGATCGAACCAAGGTCACACAACGCGATGTCAAAATTGAATCCATACATCCTACAGGGGATTACGAAATTACATGGGTCCTCAAGTTTAGGTGGAGACTTGTCTTCAACTATCACCTTGTTTTCAAGTGTCGAGATCATGGCAGCGCAACTCTTGGTACATCTCTTCTCTGGATTCACCAGTTCCCTAATTTGTTTGTCATACTCTGCTTGGTCTTCTCGATATTTCATGGCATATACAACATTACATTATGAGAGTCGCCTCTATTTTCCTAAAAATTCCTCCCGTAGAATGTGATGATGTATTAGTGATTTGGGCTAATTGCATTTCCAACATGTTGGTATGGCTTGTGAGCTCGTCTATGGAAGCTTTTAACTCTCCCTATGGAGCATCTTTGGAGTACTCTTGGAGCTGTGTAGACATCTATGTGAGGGGGTGGATATCTTGAGGCGAATAGGAATGTGAGTGTATAGCATGAGGGAGAGAGAGGGAGAGTGGGAGTTCATTGAGGAGTTACATGGTGGGGGCATACGATGGGATTACATGGTGAGAGCTTGTACACTGCTAATGAGGGCACACAAGTAATTAGGTCTACCGTGAATGACCTATCTAGCCCCCAGTAAACGCCTCACAGTAAAGATGACCCAAATCCATTTATAGCTGGGGCGGCTTTGCCAAAAAGCCTATGAGGCTGAATAGATCCACCATAATGATTTATTTAGCTGTAGCAAATGACTCCCAATAAAGATATTATAAATCTGTTGATAGCTGACCACTTGTTAAAAGTGAATAACTGACAGTGATAAAGGCAGAGGATACTGGCTACTACTTGGGGCACAACTTGTAAGTTTTTCCACATCCTTTGTCCTTTATTTAACTCTGCACTTGACACAGGGATGGTGGATGACTGTTTGACATGGATAGCGATAGGAGCTACCTACTGATGATGCTTGTTTGACATAGAAGGAGACATTCATGTAGAGATGGCCCACATGAGACAGTTGGTTGACATGGAGGATAGAGCCCGATCAATATTAGATCTTCTATGATACATGCAGAGGATAGTTATTCGATCGATATATGCATATCTGATGATGTTTTTGGTTATATCTAATGAGAGAGATGGTACTCATGAGAGCACATATACATTGCACTTTAGATGCATCTCAGATCTAACATTTCGTCAGACATGACATAAGCATAAATTCTCGAATATTGTATGGTTGTACATTTTCTTTAATCATAATTATTTACCATTCATAAAAAAAAAAGTTAAACAAATATAACTTTAATTACAAAATACTTTTATTCAAAACTGCCTCGAGTCTCCTTAATTAATCTTGTGCTAATGTCAACAAGATTGTTTATATTTAAGTTTACCTTATCAATCATCAACTCACTACCACTCATTCATTTACTAAAAATATTTTATAAAAAAATCTATAATCGATTTTTCAACTACAAATTTTTTGCTTATCTTTGATTGCATATATTATCTTTGATGATTACGATCCACATTTAATAATAAGTTAATCCCAGTTATTTTTTAGAGTAATTTGTAACATGGGACCTATAATAAGTGAAATTCTAATAAATATGACTATAACATATATCATGTTGAAAACAATCACATTTATTATTCTTATTTACTTTTTATTCTCTAGCCAATTTAAATTTAAAATTTTACTAGTGTTACTGTTAATGCCTTAGAGTTGTTATATAAAAATTTATTTTTGATTAATTTATACTTATTAATAAAAATTTTTAAAATGAAATATATCAATTTAATTTTGATTTTTCTGACTAAATTAATAAATCTAATCTAACCATGATTGCATCAAAAGAGAGACGACAATGGGTTGCAAATTGAGCCGGGTGTCCGTGAATTTGAAAAAAAAAAAAAATAAGAGAGGGAAAAACAGAATTGAGGGAACAAATTAGCTGCTATTATTGGGCCTAGTTCTCTCTGTGTAGAAAAAGCCTGGTAGGGCATTCATAAATCAACTCCTCTGTTGTTTCATCGCAAGCGCTCCGTCATGGCGAAAAAACACCGGCGACGCAAAGATTCTACCGCCGCCACCACTGACGCCGAAGTCGACCTCAAGGCCCTCATTAGAACCCACTCCCTCTTCTTCGATCACCTGGTCGAGCTTATCCCCGCCCGCTACTACCTCTCCCTCAACGAGGACAGACCCTGGTTCCATGGCCTATCCAAGATTCAGAAGGCAGCCGTCAAGGCAGAGTCCCGGGAAAACATTAAGAAGTCTCGCCGCGCTCGCTTCGACCCCGCCAAGTCCTCCACAACCACCCTCGATCACCTGAAGAGGAACATAGAAGCCGCGAACGCGGCGGCAGACACTAGCGAGGATGAGGACGATGAAGAAAGCGGCGAGAGCGAAACCGAGATCGATAACCCCCCGCCGGTGATCCCCGAGGGCCCTTCCCTTACGTACGAGGAACTCCGGCAGCGGCTTAACAAGCGGATCGAGGATCTCCGGTCTGGTCGCAACACCCGGCCGCAGCTTCTGATCAAGCCGAGGCCGGATAAGGCAGAGAAGAAGAGGAAAAATAAAAAAAGGGGCGAGAGGGAAAAAACTTCTACTTCTCTTCGAAAGGAGGAGGCGACTGAGTCTCGCCAAGAGAAGAAGAAAAGGAAGATGGCAAACCGCGATGGAGGCGATGGTTCTCCTGATATCTCATTTGGGAAGGTCAATTTGGACGGGGAGGATGATAGTAGGAGGAAAAAGAGGAAGCTTTCTAAGAAGCATCAGCTTGAGAAGGCGAAGAAGTTGGAAGAAGCTAAAAAGGATCCTGAGAATGGGGCAATGATCTCCAAAAAGCATTCTTGGAAGGCAGCCGTGAGCAGAGCTGCAGGTATGAAGGTACATGATGACCCAAAACTGCTGAAAGAGAGCGTAAAGAAGGACAAGAAGAGGCAGCAGAAGCATGCGGAGAAGTGGAAGGAGAGGATCAAGATCACGGAAAAATCTATGACAGAGAAGCAGAAGACAAGGACAACAAATATCAAAGAGAGGATACACCAGAAAAAGATGAGGCGTATCGAGAAGAGGGAGAAGAAACTGATGCGTCCAGGTTTTGAGGGACGGAAGAAAGGATATATCAATGAATGAGCCCTTGAGTAATGAAACTTTTACATGAATTAGAATTTTAAAAGGAGGTAATGGAGGACTATTCTTTGGCCCTTCTTCTTGTTTTGTCTAGATTATAAACATCTTGCAATCTTGCTTTTCTACTACTTGGTGTTCATTATTTATGCAAGTTTGGAGTGATTATCATTTGACTGCATAGGATTTGTAAGTTTCTTTGGCTAATATTGGGCTAATGATACAACTTTTATCGTTCACAGAGTTATTGTTCTCTATTAAATGCATGAAAGTTTCCTGAATTTGGCTGTAGGTTAACAGTTCTATAGTCCTTTAGTTTATGGGACATCCATGGTATCTCTTTTAGAGAGGATAAGTATTTTATAGGAAAAACATGTTTGGAAGCTAGAGATTAATGTGGCTGTTAAAAGAAGTAAACTGCTTCTTTTCAGAAAAATAGCTTCTTTGTTCTAAAAAGAATATCAGTCTAGATGATTGTATTGAATCATAGGCTGGTTAGTTTACCATTAGCTATAACAGTTATAAGAAGTAATGTACTTCTTTTCAGAAAAATAGCTTCTTTGTTCTAAAAGATGTCATTCTAGACTACTGGATTGAGTTGAATCATAGACTGGTCAGTTTACCATTAAATGTAACTGTTATAAGTTATCTGCTTCTTTGAAAAATAGCTTCTTTGTTCTAAAAAGATAATCATTCTAGGTGATTGTATTGAGTTGAATCATAGACTGGTCAGTTTACCTTAAGAATTATGTTCCTTCTCTATTAGCCTGGCATTCTTTTTTAAAATAGAAATGACACTGAACTGATAATCTTGTCAGTTAATGACTGATTGGTTTTGATTGAACCAGCATAAATTTTATTCATTTGGAATTGTTCACTGTTTAAATAGTTTGATTCTGCCCTTTTTTTTGGATTAATAAATCAGCATCCGCCAATTCTTTCCTATTTGAAACACACTGTTTGCAGTTATGTTGCAATTTTCCCTAGGAAATTTTGTTGCAGTGTTGGTTTGTTACATCTTTTATATTAAATAATACCTAAATCAAAGTTGTCAAAAGCGATCGCTTCGCTCGCTTAAGCGCAAAGTGCAAAAACTGCGCTTTAGAGAACTCGGAAGCGCACGCAGTTCGCGTTAGCGATGAAATGCGAAGCGCGTGCTTTTGCACTTCAACAATTTTTTTTTTCCTTTTTTTTTAAGTTCTGCATCTCTATATAAATCTTGCTGTCTCTCGAGTTTCCCTGACTTTCGTCTCTCGCCGCTGCCTCGGCCTGTCGCCTCTCGTCTACCTCTTGTCGTATGCGCCACCGTCTCTGTTGGTAAGAATCAAAATCTTACTTTGTTTTTTTTCACGCTTCTGTATCTTTTTTCCGGCCTCGGGCAACCACCCACAGGCCTCGAGCGGCCTCTGCGGGGGCTGCGACATCGTCGTGCGGCCTCCGCAGGCCGCGAACATCGCCGCACGACCTCGCTGGCTCGCGGAGGCGTCGGCCCGCGCAGAGCGCGAGGCCGCCGCGGTCGCCCTCGCAGAGCGCAAGGCCATCGCGCCGCCTTGGAGCGTGAGGTCGTCGCGTGGCCGCCGCGCCTCGCCTCCGCGGGGCGAGGCCGTCGCGTTGCCTCCGAGCGCAAGGTCGCCGTCGGCCTCGCGTGAGGGCACGAGGCCATCGCGGCCACCGCCACGCGCGACCTCCGTGGGCGCGAGTCCGACGCGACGTCGTCGGCAATGAGAACGACGCTTGTGATTCATGAAAACTTTAGGCTTAATAATCAATTCCCCAAACTATAGTTCGTATAAAATTAATTAAACTTTAATAAAATTATCTTATAAATTTAAAAATATTTTATAAATTATTTTAATTTTTTAATTATATTTAATCAAATTAATTTTTTTACCATTTAGTATTTTTTTACTGTTTATTTTTTTTATTGATTAATTTTTATTCATTTCTTTCAGTTATTTTAACCATGTCAAATACAACAATTCCATCAACTCGAAAGGATATTGCTTGGAATTATACATGTTCAGATCCTAAAAATCCAAATATTGTCGGTTGTATTTTTTACGGTAAAATAACAAATGGGGGGGTTTATCGACACAAGTTACATTTAATTGGAGGCAATAGAAATGTGAAAGCTTGTCCCAAATGTCCCGAGCATGTTAAAGAAGAAATTAGAGAGTTCATGCAAAAAAAGAGTAATTTGAAAAACCAAATGGATGATATTCCTCATTCTGATGATATTGTTGATTTGAAAGATTTAGAAGAATGTGAAGATGATATTCAAACTAAAGTGAAAGGGAAACGACCAATATCCAGTCCAAGCATCCATCCTACGGTCCAAGGTAAAAAGTGTAAACAAATTGGACCTATTAATCTTTATTTTATGAAAGATGATGAAATTGTCAAACAAAGACGTGCAAAAAAGAAAGGACAATATGATGAAAATAAAAATAAATTAAGAGATATTGCGGTTGAGAAATTTGCTACATGGATGTATGATATTGGAATTCCTTTCAATGTCGTTAAATATGATTCTTTTGAGCCTTGTATTGAAGTTATTGGGCAATTTGGATCGGGGATGAAACCTCCATCATATCATGAAGTGAGGGTTAAGTATTTGAAGGAGTTGGCAAATACAAACTTACTTCTCAAATCCCACGAAAAAGATCATGCTAAGTTTGGGTGCACAATCATGGCAGATGGGTGGATAGATAAAAAGGGTAGGACTCTTATAAATTTTTTGATAAATGGTCCTAAAGGAAGTGTATTTGTTGAATCAGTTGATGCTTCAGGCTATTCTCACACAGCTGACAAGATGTTTGAGTTACTTTCTAAATTTGTGTATCACATTGGAGAAAAGAATGTGGTTCAAGTTGTAACAGATAATGCAAGCTGCAATATCAGTGCAGGTAATATTTTAAATTTATGTTACTTTCAATTAAGAATTGGATCGGATTTTTAATTTTTTGACTAAATTTTCTTTGTTTTTTCAGGTCGTCTTTTGGAAAATCGATTTCCACACTTGTACTGGACTCTTGGTGCAGCTCATTGTTTAGATTTGTTGCTCGAGGATATATTCAAAATTCCTCATCTTTGAAAATTGCATCAACGAGCATTAATGGTGAATGGTTATATTTATAATAGACCACAAGTATTGAGCATAATGAGGGAGTTTACTCGATAGAGAGACATGGTAAGAACAACAAAAACACGTTTTGCAACCACTTTTTTGACTTTAAAGTGGTTTCACGTACAATAAGCAAATCTGAGAAAGATGTTTACATCTGAAAAGTGGACAAATAGTTGATTTTCTAAAGAGGCAGCCGGAAAACGTGTAGCAGAAGTGATATTGATACATTCTTTTTGGAAAAATATGGTTTTTGCATTAAAAGTTGGCGGCCCATTGGTGAAAGTATTGCGGCTGGTTGACGGTGAAAAAAGGTCTCCTATGGGTTATATTTATGAGTCAATGGACAAAGCCAAAGAAGCTATTGCTGCGTCATTTAACAATAATGAAGAGAAATATCGTAGTGTTTTTGAATTGATTGACAAAAGATGGAACATTCAACTCTATCAACCTTTACACGCAGCCGGATATTTCTGGAATCCAGAGTTCTTTTATTCAAACCCTGACATAGAAAATGATGTAGAAGTGATGGAGGGTTTGTACAAGTGCATATCTAGATTGGTGAGAGGTGAGGATTTACAAGATAAGATCACGAATCAATTGGAAAAATAAAAAAAAAGCAGGACTTTTTGGTTTTCCAATGGCTATTAGACAAAGAGCTTTAAAATCACCAGGTAAATTCATAAATAATATATTGTGCAATGTTAATATTGGATGGTAATGAAGTTAATCTTATATGTTTTTGTATTTCAAGCTGATTGGTGGTGTTCTTATGGTGCATCAACCCCTGAATTAAAAACATTTGCAATGAAGATTTTTAACCTCACATGCTCTTCTTCAGGCTGTGAACGTAATTGGAGTGTTTTTGAACATGTAAGTTGGAGTTTTTTCATACATATTAAAATTTATATTATGGACTTAACTTCTTTTAAATTTTTGGCAGATACATTCTAAGAAAAGAAATAGATTGTCTCAACAACGATTGAATGATTTGGTATATATATCAAGTACAATAGAGCTTTAAGGCGAAGATATGACATGCGAGATAAGATCGATCCTATTACTTTGTCAGAGATAGATGATACTAATGAATGGTTGATGGGAAAATTGGATGACAGTGATAAAGATGATGATAATGATTTTGTCTATGAAGGTGAAGATTTGCGTTGGAGTGATGTAGCACAAGCATCTGGGGTTGGTGAAAGTGCATATGACTTTCGATCTCAAAATACGTCTACTTCAAAAGGAGCATCATCATTTGCTTCAGCAAAAAGAAAGCAATCTTCAGCTCAAACTAGTCTTGCAGATGAAGAAGAGATCAACCTTGATGATGAAACTGATGAAGAAGATACCGATGAATACAAATCAAGCGACGGAACTGATGACGTAGATTTGGACAATGAAGATAAAGATGATGATTATTTTGATATTTGATAATTTGATACTTGATATTTTGATATTTGGATACTTAGTTTCTTGATATTTTGATATTTGGATACTTAGTTTGTTCATTTTCTTTATATCTTTGTTGGATGTTGATATACACTTTGATATTTTGATAAAATATTTTGTTTATTGTATTTTTTTTTTCCATAAAGCATGCACTTCGCTTTGCGCTTTAAGCCCCAAGATCCTTCAGCGTTTTTTTGTGTCTTGCGCTTTTGACAACTATGACCTAAATGAATAAGGGAGTGTGTTATGGTTGTAAATATTAAAAAGGGTATGGTAGTATGGCTATCTTAATCTACCATGAAATTATTGTTCCATTGATCCCTTGAAATATATCCATGTTGGTTGCATGATAAACATATCTACTAAACACCTCTTTCAAATAGCGTTATGGGTTTTAATAATTTTTCTACTGACAGGAGAATGTCCTTGCTACAAGATTAGGTAGGCTCTTATCTGGGATGACACATATCCGATGTTTATTTATCATGAATTCCCATTATCCTATTCTTCTAAATTCCTGTTATATATTAATCTAGCTTATTTACATTATTTGGAAACAATGTATCTGAGTAGAATTGTCTTTTGAATCAGTTGATTTGATTTTAACATGTTGTTAAAATGACACTTGTATGTAATGATTGTTTCTTTATAGCTGTTTATGTTCAAATATCTTTATGTTCTTCGCCAAACTGTAAATTTTAACTCCAATAACTGAAGTTTTATAGTATGGTGTTTTTAAGCCTCTCCACACTCAGTTTATTTCAAATTTTGGTTGGATTTAATTTGATTAGCCACATTTGAATGGTATTACAAATAGGATAGTATTCATGGTTGATTTGGGGGCAACCATTTTAACCTTTGTAATATAGTTTGATCTAACATTTAGGAAACCTAAAGTGCTGAGACGTAAAATTTTGATTGATGTTGTTCTGCTATATTTACATGGATATCGACGCGAACTAGTGTTTTGTGCAGCTCAAATGTGAAAGTGTTTTATTCTATGACATAAAAAAGTTTTATGATTTGTTAGATCGTGAATATTAGTGAACTTAAATTGTGTTTTTCCATATCGGTTAATACTCATATGCATAAATCTTGGTGTAGATTGGCACGGCAAAGATTTTTTGTTCTCTTTTGATATCCAGATGCAGAACATTCAAAACTGGCACAGAGGTGCAGAAGGTAAAGCATGGTAGAGAGAGCTGGATAAAAAATGTGAGAGAGAAGATCGCTCACTGATACCTTGATCTACACTGGCATTGCAAGAGAGCGAGAGATTCGGGCTTGGCAACTCTATAATTTTGTCTAAACTAAGCAACCTAAGTAGTGTTTAATTTAAACCCACTCGACCTAGATAAAAAAAAAAAGTATATCCAAATGATTTCTATCAAGTCTCTAAAACCTAATAATTAAATTGGTTTAGCTTAAATAACTAATAAAATATAAATATAAATAGTAATTAGTGGAAAGAAAAACACAATGGTTTTTTTAGTAACTATCGTGTCTTTATTTATATACTCACCTTTGAAATTTTTAATTGGCTCATTATAGTATAACTCAAAATAGAGATTTGTGTTGCCAACGGTAGATTATGATGAATGAAATTAAATGGATGCTAGCTTTTCAACACAAACAATAATTGTAAATTATATAAACTTTGTTTGGGATTTTTTTTTTATGTTTAGAAGCCATTTATACTGAACTTTGGACCAAAGTAATCATTATTTGTTCTATGAAAATTAAACTTTTGCATAGTTAATTTCTATTTAAAATCATATTTATCAAACAGGCTATAGTTCAATTATTTTGATATAAAAAATAAAATATTCATATTTTATCAAATTATAATATCAATTTGATAACATACAACAATGATTTATTTTGACAATTGATGAATTTTTTTTATAGAATTAAATCGATTGCTCCTAAGATTAATTCGAAGGTATCTAGTGCCATTAACGAGGGGGTGTTGTTGCGGAGGTGATCTTCACTTCAAATCCAAGCTGAATAATGTTGGACTAAAGCTCTATGAAGCTTGCGGAAGCGAAAGTGGGATGAAAATTAAAAGAGTTACAGATTTTAAACCCATTTTATTGAATGTACTTGTGTACAGATACGAGGGAAGTGGGAAGCAAGGAATTTGAGAAGATCATCATCACTATCTCTTGAAAAAATGGTTGTTCTAATTGTTTCAATCATTTTGCCTTAATTGTTTTTTAATTATGACAGTTTTAACTGATCGACTGTGAGAAATGACGCAAGTGTAGGGTCGTCATTAGATTTGTGAGTTATGTCATTATGAGATCATTGTAGTTGCATGTAGAGTTTGGGAGGTGGAGTGCTCGGGAGGCTGAATTGTATGTAAAAAAAATGTGGAACCGTCATATTAGCGGTCCCCTCCGGTTGCCCCTATCGGTGGAGGAGGTAAATCAGGACCCAAGTGGCAAGTGCAAAGGAGAGGGTCTGTCGATGGCCCAGAGTCATGATCTCTTCGGGAATTGATCCTTGCCCACTTAAGAGTTGTCCCTTTGCACTTACCAACTGGGCTAGCTCTGGGGGCTAGCTGAACTGTATGTAAAGCTCAGGACTTAAGAGGCTGAACTGCATGTAGAGTCCAAAAAGTCGAGTTGTCTGTAGAGCTCAGGAGGTCGAATAACTTAAAAGAGTGAGTGACCGGAACCTTTTGCGGATCTTTAAAAATGTTAATTTTGCCAATGTAGAATGAGACCTCATAAGTGTAATATACTAATCTAAAGTGAGACCTATACGAAGGAGTTAAGATTTCCAAGACTCATTTGGAGCATTCAAGTCAACTTAGCCTTTAATCCTTATCTTTATATTGGGCACCAATAGGTTCAAATTGACTGTCATAAGGTAATCTTTGATGGCTACCGAGTCACTTTTATAAATGTGACGTTTCCAAATCCAACGCAATATGAGGTGCTAGCTTTAGCAGACAAGGTGCATTCCAAAGAATTTCACTCAGTTGAATATAAAGACTGAACCCTCATGGATGTTGAGGGACTGGTCACAAGCCCTTGAGATTAAGCACAAGTTCTTGAGATTAGCTTTAGTGAGATCATGCAAGGGAGTTTGACGATGCCAGACCTCCAATACCACCGCTACTTTAGGCCACTTGCTACAGGTTTATTTTTAATTATAAAATTTAAAATTTGATTAAACTTATTAAATCGAAATGTTAATAGTCAACTGATATATTGATATATTATGATCAATCAGATTTAACAATAGATTATTGTTGGTGGTTTTAACATTTAATTGAGATTATCTAAGTAATAATAAACAAAAAACAAAGCTATAAATAGAAATAGAAAAATTTACAGCGAGTTTTTCTTCCGGGACTTTTAGGACGACGAGTGGCTTGTCGTCTGAGGAATGATCACTACGAAAAAAACCTTCTCTTCCACGAGATAAATTTCGATCGTGCCTTAGTGTTCCTATCTCTCTGCTTTCACACACCGACAACACTCTGCTCGAACAACCTTTCGGTGTTACTCCTGTTCTCTCTCCCTTCTCATCCTTTGAATGCACCCCCCTTATAAAGGGGGTGTTTCTTGCGCTGCACGAAGTGCGCCAACTACGCACACTTCGTGTAGCGCGTGCACACGTTGCACCGCAACATGTGCACGGCGAAGCGGGCGGGCGAACAGTTATATCTTTCACTCGTCCAAAGCATGTCACATAGACAAAATGGTCACATAGACTAATAAGAGATATCTAGTCTCATAGACTAAATAGAGCCGGAGTCATTAGTCCCAAATGACTAATAGAAGTATCCAGTCACATAGACTAGAATTGTGTCGGAGACCATAGTCCCAAAAGACTAATAGAACATAGATCAATAGTCACAAAGGCCATTAGAACAACCAATTCATACTTAGGAAAATAACTCGTACGACAGCAATCACACTGAGTAATCCAATGCTATGAAAGTTGTTACACCTTACATAGCTCCTCAAAGAGCGATCACTGCTAAGAAAAGTTGTTATGCCTAACTTAATCGCTCCTCAAATAGTATATAACTATTCTTTGAATGACACGTAGTCACTCATCTGATGACCCATTGTCATCCTCTAGGTGGCTCCCAGCCATTTACCAAGTGGTATTGAACCTTTCTCCTGGTGGTACTTAACCGTTTTCCTGGATATTATGTCTTGCTATTTGTCCAGATTAAATAATCTCCACTTACATTAATATGAATATCACTAATCTCTCATAATGACCATCAAGTCAAGAGCATGTTACATATTTTTTCAATATTCACAAACATTTACATAACAGAAATGGGTTGACCAGTAAATAATTCTCAAAGGATGTAAACATATTTAATCTTCCTTTTTAGTGTGAATCCATTCATTTTAATCAGTCGCTTTCCTAGTCATATTCCATAGACCGAATCATCCATAGTCAATAGGTTTACATGCTAGAATAGAAGACCCTGATTAAAACTTCAAGCAGACACCTAAATAGTCACAAAGGAAAAATTCTAATATCAACATATAATCTCAAAGGTCTCACATAGTAGAGAAGCAGGGATCCTTTCTCCTACTATCCTTATTGTCGCTTTAACACATGTGGTATGAATCACATGCTACGATGTTATTCTCTTTATCAATAAAGAGCACATGTTCAACATCGTACAGATATTAATTCAGACATTCCAAATGTCTAATCCTGAATTCAACATATGCATTCTAATCTGACTCATTAAACATGTATAGTAAATGGTGGGAACATTTACTTCGATCACTTTTCTTAAATGATCTTATCTTGATACATATATCAAGACGACCCCAACTTATAGGTATGTATCCTATACATATAACTTCCAAAGCTATCCTATAAGTAATAGTCTTACCCCTATTCATACATAACAAACAGAGATGATTGTCCATATGAGAGGACCAATCACTACCTGTCAACATGCTCACCGAGATCTTATTAGAATGTAACATCACATACACTGAATAAATTATGGCTTGTATTAAAAACAATCAAATTACAATATCCGATTGTCATTACAAAACTATTACATTCTATAAAGTCCCATAGACTTTACATGTTCATTAAATGACTCTCTAGTCATTGGCTTAGTAAAAGGATCTGCAAGCATAGCTCGTGTAGGGATATATTCAAGAATCACCTTCCTTTTAGCAACAATATCCCTGATAAAGTTGTACTTTATAGCAATATGCTTGTCCTTGCTGTGATATTTGGGATCCTTGAAAAAAGCTATAATAGCTTGACTATCACAGTAGACAGTCACTGGACTCCCACTGTCTTCAGTAATCTTCAGATGCTTCAGAAACCTCTTTAACCAGACCGCTTCTTGTACAACTGCCGAATATGCCACATATTCAGCTTCCATGATTGATAAGGCCACACAGACATGTTTCTTGCTGTTCCAAGAGATGACACCACCATTCAATAAGAATGTATAGCCTGATGTAGATTTTCTATCATCCAGGTCCCCAGCCTAATCTGCATCTGAATATCCCTTCAGACTCATATATGATCTTTGATAACAGAGACTGTAATCTGTCGTCGCTTTCAGATATCTGAATATCCTTTTCACTGCCTTCCAGTGTCTCAGTCCTGGGTTTAACTGGAAATGACTGACTAAGCCAACATCATAGCTGATATCGGGACGAGTACACAACATAGTGTACATTAAACTACCAACAACACTGGCATATGGTTTTTTATTCATCTCGGCTATTTCATTAGGAGTTTTGGGACTCATACTCTTGCTCAGAACAGTACCTCTCACAATAGGTGTCTGTTCACTGTTGCAATTAGACATGCTGAAATGTTGTAACATCTTATTTATATAAGACTCTTGAGACAAACACAAAAGTCTCTTAGATCGATCTCTGATGATTTTTACTCCTAAGATGTATTCAACTTCTCCTATATCTATTGTGTCAAATTGTGATGAAAGCCACTTTTTGACTTCTATCACAAAACCTATGTCATTTCCTGTAATCAGCATATCATCAATATATAATGATAAAATGACATACTTTCCTTTATCCTTCTTCAGAAAAACGCAATGATCCTCATTGATCATTTTGAAACCATAAGATAAAACCACTTCGTTAAATCTTATATTCCACTGTCTTGATGCTTGCTTTAGCCCATATATAGATTTCTTCAATCTACATACTTTATCTTCTTGGCCTTCGGCAACGAAACCTTCTGGTTGAACCATATAGATTTCCTCATCAAGATCACCGTTAAGGAAAGCGGTTTTTACATCCATTTGATGTAACTCCAAGTCATAATGTGCCACTAAAGCCAAAATAACTCGGATTGACACAAACTTTACTGTGGGAGAAAATGCCTCCTCAAAGTCAATACCCTACAATTGGGTAAATCCTTTTGCAACCAGCCGAGCTTTGTATCGGTTAATCGATCCATTAACTTTCCTATTTTATTTTGAGAATCCACTTATTCCCAATATCCCTTCGGCCAGGAGGAATATCGACTAACTCCCAAACATGATTCTTCATCATTGACTCCATTTCTTCAACCATTGCAACTTTCTACTTTTCTCCAGCTCTAGAGCCCAAAACTTCCTTTATTGACTGAGGTTGCTCATCGTCAACAGGGAGTGTCATCATTGCCTCATTCTCAATATCAAATATCTTCTTAGGTTTGATCTTATGAACACTTTTTCGTAAGTTGGGCTGATGAGAAGTCGCCCCGTGACTAGGCAAAGTAGTTTCACTGGGTTGACTAGTTCCAGGTATCCCACTAGACACCTGTCCAGTTAATAACGACTTTTCCTCCTCAAATAGAGGAACTGTCTTATCAACTTCACCTCTAGTTGGGAACTCAGTTTCAAGAAAAGTAGCATCTCTCGAATCCAATTCGGAGTTCGTTCCATCTGATTGCTCACCTATGAAAACATAACCTTTTGAAGTATCAGAATATCTTATAAAGATACACTTCTTACCTTGAGGTCCTAGTTTTCCATACTTATGAGAACTATCATGAACATAGACAGCCGACCCCCAGAGTCTCAGATTTCCCAAATATGGTTTTCTACCTGTCCAACGTTCATATGGGGTAGATGGAATTGACTTTGAAGGCACTTTGTTAAGTATATAGGTTGCAGCTAGTAATGCATCTCCCCAATAAGAAATTGGCAAATTAGCCTGCACCATCATAGATCTAACCATTTTGAGAAGAGTCCTATATTTTCTCTCAACAACTCCATTTTACTATGGAGTTCCAGGGATCGTCAGTTGTCTAATAATCCCTTTATTATTACATATTGTTTTGAACATATTAGATAAATATTCTTTACCATGGTCAGTGCGTAAAGTCTTAACCTTACATTCCGTTTGATTCTCAACTTCGTTCATATAACGAATGAAGCAATCCAATGCTTCAGATTTGTGAGAAATCAAATACACATGACCGAAACGAGAGAAATCATCAATAAATGTAATGAAATAGGAAGCTCCATGTCTAGCCCTCACATTCATTGGACCACAAATATTCGAATGAATCAATTACAATGGTGACTCTGCCCTAATAGCCTTATCGAATAGTTTCCTAATTGCTTTCCAGCAAGACAATGCTCACATACAGATAAGCTAATCTTAGCTCGAGAGCCCAATAAACCCTCTTTAGCTAACCGATTCATGCGATCTTGTCCTATATATCCTAATCTAGCATGCCAAATATCATCAGTTATTTCTGCATCACTAGTAAGAGCAATATTTGAAAAGCAATTATCAATCGCATAATTTTCATTTGGTTCCACATCAAGAACCATAAAACTATTTGTTAAAAAACCATAACCGATTGACACTGAGTCAATCTTGAGTTCAACACACCGACTGTAAAAAATTATACAATACCCTAAATCAAGAAGACAAGTAACTGAAACAAGATTCCTCCGAATCTCAGGAGCATACAAGACATCATGTAGAAATAATGTTCTTCCACCCCGAAGGTTAAGTTTGCAAGTGCCGACTCCTTTTACTTCGACTCTTGCATTGTTTCCTACATATATCCATTTGTTGCCAGCTGGTACTCGGCGGTACTCCAAATATGTAACTCGCTCCCGAGCTACATGGTTGGTTGCTTCCGAATCTATAATTCACAAAGGATAAAAATCAGCTAACAACACAAAACTAGCAACAAAATGCTCAGAAGACAGACTAGAAGTTACCTTTCTTGGCTCGGTACACTCCCGAGCATAGTGACCCTTCTTGTCACAATTAAAGCAAGTTACCTTGCTTTTAGGTTTCTTCCCCGTCTTCTTGTTCTTCTTCTTCTTGATTGGGCCTGTCCCACCTGCAGCAGCAGCTTCTTTCTTCTTTCCCTTTTACAGGTTCTACCATGACCTGATTTACAGCCTCTAGAACTTCTTGTTCCTCGAGAACATACTGTATCTTGAGGTTCCAGATCTTTTAGTTATCCCCATTGAGTTTCTCACCCTTATTGAGTTCAGCTATGATATTTTTAGTTGCCATAACCTAACATAAATAAACACATTATTTAGTTATTCAGTGTATGATTTTATGTATGTAATCTACAAATTGACTCAATGTAAATTCGATTTGGTTTTCAAAATCAAGTGACAATCCAATTCTCACTCATCATTTGTATATACCAATCGAATCAACTTTGATCAATTACATTACATACATCACATCTTAACTGTTGGTGCAATCAGCCCAGCAGTACCTTGATGGTATTTTGATGATAGACAAAACTCATGACATGGGATTGTCATGGGAAAGTCCAACATGGGTTGGCATGGAAAATCCAAGCATGGAGCTTGGTGTGGAAGTCCAAAGCATTGCGAAGCCGTGCGCTTGGTGCTTGGCATGGGAAAGTCCAAAGCATTGCGAAGCCGTGCGCTTGGTGCTTGGCATGGGAAATCCAAAGCATTGCGAAGCCGTGCGCTTGGTGCTTGGTGAGAAATGCATTGCGGCCGCGTGCGGAAGTCTTGAGGACTTGGTAAGTTCACTAGGCTCGGGGTCCTTGAGTCGGTGAAGGATGGCATTGCGAAGCCGTGCGCTTGGTGCATCCGAGGGACCACCGGACGGGGAGCGAATGGAGTGAGCCCAAAGGGAAGCATACTTCTAGGGCATGAGATGCGAAGGATGACATTGCGAAGCCGTGCACTTGGCGCATCCGAGGGACGTAGGCCGAGGGAAGAGAGCTTTGGTGGGGAACTCCATGAGGGATAAGGTGGACTTGGCCAAGTGGCTAAGACTGAGTGTCGGAGGCTCAAACATCGTTATGTTTGAGGTCTTGCGACATCGACCGCATAGGTGCCGGTTCGACTGATCCAAGTCGACTAGAGTTCGACTGGTGTAAGGCTAGGGTTTTGTGCTTGGCGATCGGCCATGGACATGCGATCGGACGTCGGCGGCGATCATCGAGGATGGCAATCGGTGATGGGAGTGTCACGAGCAGAACGCTCCATAGCCGATCGGGCGTCGATCTTGGTCACGATCGATGGGCATCATCACGATCGTAGGTGATCCGCTGGAACTTGTCCGACGTGGATCGGCCGTTGTGAGAGACAGGCTACGAGCGATGGGCCTTTTGGCGGTCGCTAGCGCGAAAACTTGATGCAGTTATAAATGGAGCACGAGTTGGAGGATTTCGCCAAGACTTTTGTGAAGCTATTGGAGGGAATTTGCGCATTCCGCACCTTCAAGAGCCATCTAAAGCAAGCAACAAGCAAAGGATTCAAAGCAAGCGTTGTAAAGTGTTCTTTACGTGTATTTCGTATTTGTCTTTGTATTGCTTGTATTTCATTACTTAGTGTAATTGCTTGTGAGAGGTTTCTCCACCTCCGACGTGTAGTCGAAAAGGAGTGTTATAGTTAGTGCCGTGCGCATAACTAGAGCTCAAGGAGCTCGCCCGTGGAGTAGGAACCATTCGGTTCCGAACCACGTATATCGTGTGTGTTTGCGTGTGCTTATTTGTTGTTAGTGTTATTATTGTTTTATTGTTTCCGCTGCGTATTAACGACAATTGTAGACGAGCACGTACGACGAACGAACGAATTACGACATCCATCGTACGAGGGCTATTCACCCCCCTCTAGCCGGCCGTACCGATCCCCTACAAGTGGTATCAGAGCCAGGTTGCTCTTCAAGGACTAACCGCCGCGAGAGCACTACAAATGGCCGGCTTCATCCATCCACCGAAATTCGATGGAGATTTTTCTTGGTGGAGGAAACAGATGGAGGTATATCTCGAAACCGATTTTGATTTTATGATTATTATAGAAAACGGTTTTGAGATGCCTAGGGACAAACACAACAAGCCAATTGAGAAGTCAAAATGGACCCAAGACCAAATCAAAGACTTCAAGACAAATCTCAAGGTAATCAAGTTGATTAGTGATTTGTTACCTAACACTATTTGGTCTAGATTGGGTGATTATAGGGATGCAAGGGAATTATGGAATAAGGTAATGAAATTCCAAGAAAATTCCCAATCGGCACAAGAAGAGGAGAATGCCGAAGAAGAACCCACAACATTTGAAGATGTTGATGACTTGGTGGAGACCTCCACCTCTAGCATTGAGGGGGAGGAGAGGCAATCTTCCATCCCGGAGCAAGAACAAGAAGCATCCACATCCGGGAGAAGTGAAGATCATGAAGAGGCCTCCACCACCTCCCTAGGTAACTCAAGTGTTATTATTTTAAATAAAAATCACATAATATGCTTTGAGTGTAGGGAGAAAGGGCATTATAAGAGCAAATGCCCTAAATTGGCTAAGAAGAAGGCATCGACACCAAAAGTCAACCCAAAGTCAAACGATGCCGGTGTTCCCAAAATCAAGAGCAAAGAGCACATTGTGTGCTTCAAATGCAATCAAAAGGGACACTACCGAAGCCAATGCCCTAGGGGGAGGAAGAAAGGGCAAGAAGGTGCAACTCATGTAGGGGGAGCTCCTAAAGCTAACCCTAAGGTACATTTAGTTAATGCACCTTTAATTCCTAAAGTCAAAAAGCATGCTAAAAATTATTTTAGTTCTCTTGCCATTATTAATGAAAAGCATGCTAGGAGAAACAATAAGGTTTATTGCTTAGTGTTGGTGCAGCAGGCACCTAAGTCGAACCTGAGTTTTGATTATAGCAAACGATACAAAGTTAAGCTCATGTCGTTATCTCACGAGCTGAATCAAGTGTGCAGAAGATTGCTATAGCTGGAGCTGAAGGCTAGCGACACCCGGAGGAAGCCGCAGTGGTCGGGCGACACTCGAGTGATTTCGGAGGGAGCTGATGGAATCGAGTGGAAGGCCGGAAGCAAAAGTAACACGTAAGTATCGAGGTAAGCTCGTGTGTGTGAGCGTAAGTGAGGTCATATCCTCTTTACGGGGATGATCTTAAGCGTAGATCCGACCCAAGACATCTCATAGGTGGTCTAGGTCGAGATCGGACGGTCGAAGACCGTCGGAAGTATATTTTTGTTGAGCTAACTTTGACTTGCAGCAAGCATCGATCATTTGCCGGCTTGGAGGACTCGGATCGTGTATCACGATCGCTGGAAGGTCATCAATCGATCGATGTCGCCATCGATCGGGATGATGGCCATCGATCGATGGTCAATGATCAGATTCGAGGAGTCAAGGCTTATCACTCCACCTCAAAGCGGTTTGGTGTCCATTTGTGATTGGTTGAAGACCCACTCGAAAAGGGGCTCAAAGGCTATAAAAGGAGGGCCAAACCTAGGGTTTTAACAACAATTCTAAGCCTCCAAAAAGTCTCCGTTACGCTGCAACTCTCCGACAACGAAGTCCTTCCATTCCGACGTCTAGGTTTAACTCTTATTATTCTTGAACGTCGGTATTAGTTTTTCTTGTCATTTACATTTCCGGAGCTTTTATCGTATACGAGGAGAGGGGGAGTGTCCCTCTACCTCAAGTTTTTGTGGTTCCTTCTTGTATCGATTAACTCCTACCTCTAACGAGGAGGAGTTCCTTTAGTGCTTTTGCCCTCCGTACGTGGTCAAGGACCACTAGGGCCTTGGAGTAGTAGCCTTCGGCTACGAACCAAGTAAAACCCTTGTGTCGATTGTTTTTTTTATTTTTACATTTCCGCTGCAATTAACTAATTATCTCTCGAGTTTTAACGAAAGAAAAAGAAAAGGTTTTTCGCTATTCACCCCCCCCTCTAGCGAACCACATCGATCCAACAATTGGTATCAGAGCCGGGGGCGCTTAGATTTGGTGAAACCACCAATCTAACATTTTTTTTACAGATTTGTTTTTCGTTCGTTTAAATTTTTCTCCCGCACTACTAATCCAAGACGAAGTCTTGGTACTCTTCGTTTGATTTTGTTTTGCAAGCATTCGCTTTTGGAGTAGCCGACGGTCAAACGGGCATAACTTTTTGTACAAGTTGACCCACGACACGGTCTACCTACCAAATCGAAGCCCTCGCAGAGATCTACACTTCTTACTGGGGGTTTACCCCCGTAACAAGTTGTTTTCGTCCTCAAAAATCGACGTTTAGTAGCCTTTCGGGGACATCGAAGGTTGTGAGTACTTACTTTTTATTTAGTTTCTTATTTCGTTGCTTAACTTTCTATTTTTCGTTTGTTTCTTTTTATTTCCCACACTACTAATCCAAGACGCAAGTCTTGGTACTTTCGTGTGTTTTTTTTCGTTGCTAGGTCGTCTTTTTAGTCTCCTTGTTTTTTGTTCTAATGGCCCATCTCGAGGGTTTTAGCACCGTCCGACCTCCGTTTTACAATGGAGATGATTTCCGTTACTGGAAAGGTCGGATGGAATGCTTTCTCAAAACCCAAATCGAGATGTGGATCATAATCCAAACGGGTTTCACACTTCCGACTAATGAAGTGGGTGACTCCTTGGATTATGATCAATGACGTAACAAAAACGACAAGTCGAAGCCGATGCCAAGGCAACACAAATCCTCCAATGCGGCTTGTCCAAGGAGGAGCTAAATCGCGTCGGCCCCTTCATAAGCGCAAAGGATCTTTGGATAAAACTAATCGAGTTACACGAAGGATCGGATCAAGCTAAGGTTTGCAAACGTGATTTGTTATTCAATAAATTGTACACACTAAAAATGCAGGAACACGAGTCCGCGACGCAACTCCACGCAGTCCAAGACATAGTCAACAACCTACACGCAATCGGGCAAAAGGTCGAAAACCGCGACCTTATTAGGTATGTCCTAAACTCTTTTCCGAGGACTACCTTATGGGCATCCATGGTTGATGCCTATAAGGTCTCTAAGGACCTTTCTAAAATTAGGTTAGATGAACTCTTTTGGATTTGAATTACATGAACAATCCAACTCGGAACCCGAGAGGGTATAGCCTTGTTTGCGAGGTTCAAAGAAGAAGAAAATCGCAAGCAAGCCACCACCACCCGAGGAGGAAGATGAGTCCAAGAAGAAGTTGACCGGAGTTGATCATGCCGAACTAATGAACCTAGCTCGAAGGATAGCCAAGGGACGAAGCGAACTACGACTGACCCAACCAAGGTAAACCTAAAAGTTCTAACATTAGGTGTTATGAGTGCAACAGGTTTGGACATATCAAGTCCGAGTGCCCCAAGCTCAACCACCAAGCACCTAAGCATAAGAAGGCCCTCAACGCGACATGGGAAGAAGCGTCATCCGAAGAAGACGAAGATCATGTCTTCATGGTGAAATAAATTGAGTCAGACACGAGACCGAACTTGAGTCGAAACGAGGATGACTCGGACTCTGAACGGTTACCTTCAAGTCAAGCCGCGGATACGCATCCGGTTCAAAAGATACCCTTAAGGTGAGTCAGACCTTATTTAATACTTTACATAATACGGTTAGGTTTTTGTCTAGGAAGTTAGCTAAGTCCGAGTCCAAGGTCGAGACCCTGGTTGAGGAAGTTAAACTCCTCAAACACGAGGTCTCCCTAACCTCTTCGACTAGTCGAGTTCAAGAGAAGGACTCAACTCGGGTTGAAAAACTCGAAGTTGAGAACTCACTCTTGAAAAGTCAAGTCGAAGATCTTAGGAATACGTTGGAAAGGTTTACTTTGGGATCCAAAGGACTTGACCTCCTACTTGGATCGCAAAGGGCCGTGTACAACAAGGCCGGACTAGGGTTTAGCTCAAACACGACCAATAAGTCGTATATGTCAATCGTAAGTAGACATAAAAAATGTGTCCAAGCATGGGTCCCTAAGACCACTTTGATTTCAACTCTAGGATCCAACTCGTACTGGGTTCCCAAGGACCAAATCCACTATGTGGATAGACCGAACCGATTCAACGGTCTAGGGGGAGCCAGTACAAAACATGTTTGTGTTTTAACTTAGAAATTGCATGCTTAGATTTTTTTTTTTTTTCGTGAACTCACTTAGAACACGTAAATAACCAACTAAAAGCCTTCGAAAAGATTGAGCCTCGGGGAACCTCTTTTCAAAAACATAACCAACTAAAAGCCTTCGAAAAGATTGAGCCTCGGGGAGCCTCTTTTCAAAAATAACCAGTTAGACTAGGAAATAATCTTGGGTGAGTCAAGTCATCATTTTCTTGAAAATGGCTTTGTCTAAGGAAGTGGTCGATGATCCAATAAAAGAAGGCCCCTGTGCCTCGCCACGACCTGGAAGCCATGATCTTGAAAAGGTAAAATTGACAAGCCTAGGGTTAAATCCAAATCTAACATAAAATTACTTGTACCTAAATCCACTTAATCAACTTAATTGGAAGTCATCTCAAAAAACACATAAGTATAACATGCTTGATCATATAGACTCCAGTGAGATGACCTAGGGTTAACAACTTACAACCAATTTTCTTAACAAAAAAATCTAACATCCAATCCAACCACCTTGTGTGTAGGATCAATGGATGTTGGACAGCGATTGCTCCCGACACATGACCGGGGATCAACTCAAATTCGCAAAGCTTCGATTCAAACGACAAGGATCGGTAGCCTTTGGGAATAACGGCAAGCTCAAAATCATCAGATCAGGTGATATCGAGCTTAACATGAATTTTGTTATTAAAAATGTATTACTTGTAGAGAATTTTGAATATAACTTACTTAGTGTAAGCCAATTGTGTGATAATAACTATAAGGTTATATTTCTAGAAAATGAATGCGTAATTAATACCAACGAAACCTCTAAAACAATTCTTAAAGGAACTAGAAATAACAACATTTATACGATCAACTTAACCAACTCCTCAACTAAGTGTCTTATGACAGCGAAGAGAGAATCATGGTTGTGGCAACGACTCGGTCACTCGCACCCAAGACTTCGTCCACAAGATGGTCGGTGTGGCTTAGTCAGAGGCTTACCCAACCTCAACAATTTGGTTAATAAAATCTGTAATGCTTGTCAACAAGGAAAATAACCTAGGACACAAAACAAGTTAACTAACCAAGAACGAACCTCAAGTGTACTTGAGCTCCTGCATATGGATCTATTCGATTCACATGGAGCCAAGTCACTTAATAGAAGTCAATATTGCTTAGTCATAATTGACGACTACTCCAGGTTTACCTGGGTTAGGTTCATCAAGCATAAAAGTGATACCCTAGATCAATTAATCAATCTATTCAAATTAATCGAGAATCAAAAAGACCTTAAGGTTAAAAGACTTAGAAGCGATCATGGTGGTGAATTCGAAAATCAAAGGTTCACCGACAGTAACCTAAGCGGATACCACCATGAATTCTCTTGCCTAGGACCTCATCAAAGAAATGGCCTAGTGGAGCGGAAAACCGAACTCTACAAGAAGCCGCTAGGACCATGTTGAGCGAATCGACCTACCCGATAGGTTTTAGGAAGCCGTGTGCACTTGCTATGTCCAAAATAGGATCCTTATGGTAAAGAGGCACCTTAAGACCTCGACGAGATTTATCACGATAAAATACCTAACATCAAGTACTTTAGGGTATTTGGGTGTAAGGTACATATCCTAAACACTAAGGATTACCTAGGAAATTTACATCCAAAACCACGACCGGAATCTTTCTAGGATACTCGACTACAAGTAGAGCTTATAGAGTATATAACCACGACACCCTTAGAGTCGAGGAGACTATCAATGTAGTATTCGATGAAGGACATGAACCTACAAAACCCCCGGCAACTCCAATTAGCGAGCCGATTCATACTAGACCTTACTCTGATCCGAGATCATGTCTAGTGTTAATCCTAACCTAAGTCAACCTAGTCACTCTATTGATCAAGTGATAGATGACTCCAACCAAACTAGTGTTCAACCAAGTCACCCCATTGATCAAGCATTAGGTGACACAAACCCAACCCAATCTAGGACTCAGACTAACCACCCTATCGATCAAGTGATAGGAGATCCTAATCTAGGAGTTCGAACTAGAGCATCCTATAGGAACCTTAGTCAAATTTCCTTAATTTCAAAGATAGAACCCAAATCAATTGAACAAGCTCTTCTTGATCCCGATTGGATTATTGCAATGCAAGAAGAGCTAGCTCAATTTACTAGGAACGAAGTGTGGGAATTAGTACCACCACCTAAAGACAAAAGCGATAATTGGAACAAGGTGGGTGTTTCAAATAAGCTTGATGATAAAGGTGAAGTAGTTAGAAACAAGGCTCGGTTAGTCGCCAAAGGATTTAGCCAAGTCGAAGGCTTAGATTACGACGAAACCTATGCCCCGAGCTAGACTCGAATCCATTCGAATGTTGCTAGCTTATGCCGCACATCGAGGATTTAAGTGTTTCAAATGGATGTTAAGTCGGCATTCCTAAATGGATACATTAAAGAAGAAGTTTATGTTAGCCAACCCCCCGGATTCGAAAATCTAGATAAACCCGACCATGTTCTAAAACTTAAGAAAGCTCTCTATGGACTTAAACAAGCTCCTCGAGCTTGGTACGAGAGACTTTCAATCCATCTTAAGTCAAATGGGTTTAACCAAGGCTTAGTTGACCCAACTCTCTTTGTAAAACCTTAGGTAAAGAAATATTCATAGCTCAAATTTACGTAGATATAATTTTTGGAACCTCTAACTCACTTACTAAAGCGAGTTCGTTTCGCTCATGGAAAGTGAGTTCAAATGAACTTGGTAGGCAGTTAAGTTTCTTTTTAGGTTTACAAATTAAACAAACTAAGGATGGTATATACCTATATCAACAAAAATACACTAAGGAGTTAATTAAAAGATTTGGAATGCAAGACGCTAAGGTAATAAACACCCCAATGGCGATAAATGTTAACATAGTAGAAGACATAGAAAGTAAGTCCATTGACTTAAAGTACTATAGAGCGCAATAGGAAGTCTTCTATACTTAAGCTAGTCGACCCGACATCCTATTCGCAGTAAGTATGTGCGCCAGGTTTCAAAACTGTGCTAAGGAGTCTCACCTAACCCTAGTTAAGCGTATCCTTAGATATCTAAAGGGTACACTTAATGTCGGTATTTGTTATCCTAGATCTACCGAGTTCGAACTAATCGGCTACTCCGATTGGATTATGCAGTAGTAAACTCGATAGAAAGAGCACAGTGGTTGTTGTCAACTCTAAAGTCTAGTGAGTTAGTGCGAGGAAGCAACATTGTGTTGCCTTATCTACCACCGAAGCCGAATACATCGCGATGGGTGAGTGTGTCACTCAACTTCTTTGGATGAAGCACACTCTCCGCGACTTTAAGTTAGACTTTACGAATACTAAACTTCACGTAGATAACATTAGTTCAATTAATCTTACCAAGAATCCAATATGTCACTCTAGGACCAAACATATAGAAGTCAAACACCATTTCATTCGAGAACATGTGGCCAGCGAGCCATACAACTCGATGCGTCGAATCGAAATCTAACCTAGCGACCTATTTACTAAACCCCTACCCAAGCGAATTTAGTCTATTAAGACGAAAATTGGGCATGTCGTAATAGAATAAGAACTTGCAAACTATATTTTCTTACTACTATTTCTTATTTTTCATTTTGATGGAACTAGCATAGGACATACCTTAGATATCATGCACCTATAGATTTAAGGAGCCAGTACATCTCACAACACATAGGACTAATCTGTTTGTGTACTTAGCCACGTAGATGGACGTGAGATGTTAGGACCCTACTGTGTTCCAAGATGTAGATCAAGTGCGTCAATATGAACCTCGGAGTATAAATATGCAACTAATATTAACCAACTCTAATCAGGACTTGTTGATAATATCATTTCAATCAAGTCAAACTAGAGTTGAACATTTAGATGAATTATTTTCACATACTATTTTCAAAATCATCATGCTTGGACTTAAGGTTTTCTTAAACAACCCCACTTTTTCCTGATTTATGTCAAAAGGGGGAGAAAGAGCCAAAGTTAAGGGCCAAAGTTAGGGTTCAATTTCAAATTTTAACTTTGATTCTGGCCTAAGTTAAGGGGGAGTAAGGTTTAGGTTTCAACTCTTCGGAATTGAAAACTTTAAAGGCCTAAGTTAAGTAATGCCATTTACTTAACTCGTTATCTTTTGTGTTTGGAGTTAAGTAATGCCATTTACTTAACTCATTACCTTTTGAGTTTGGAGAACTAAAAGTCTTTTTCAAGTACTCACCCTTGGTCAAGGGGGAGGTTTCCTCAAGGGGGAGTACTTGAAGAAAATGGGGAGTACTTGAAGAAAATCCTTACTACTCCAACTTAATCTTCGTTTGTTTCTAATGCACATTATTCTTTATGCTTGCTATTTACTTAACTTTGTATGTGGGTTTGCCATAAATCAAAAAGGGGGAGATTGTTGGTCAAAGAGAACCTAAGTCGAACCTGAGTTTTGATTATAGCAAACGATACAAAGTTAAGCTCATGTCGTTATCTCACGAGCTGAATCAAGTGTGCAGAAGATTTCTATAGCTGGAGCTGAAGGCTAGCGACACCCGGAGGAAGCCGCGGTGGTCGGGCGACACTCGAGTGATTTCGGAGGGAGCCGATGGAATCGAGTGGAAGGCCGGAAGCAAAAGCAACACGTAAGTATCGAGGTAAGCTCGTGTGTGTGAGCGTAAGTGAGGTCGTATCCTCTTTACGGGGATGATCTTAAGCGTAGATCCGACCCAAGACATCTCATAGGTGGTCTAGGTCGAGATCGGACGGTCGAAGACCGTCGGAAGTATGTTTTTGTTGAGCTAACTTTGACTTGCAGCAAGCATCGATGCCCGGCTTGGAGGACTCGATTGCGTGTATCCGATCGTGGAAGGTCATCAATCGGACCGATCGCCATCGATCGTGATGATGGCCATCAGTCGACTGATGGTCAATGATCAGATTCGAGGAGTCAAGGCTTATCACTCCACCTCAAAGCGGTTTGGTGTCCATTTGTGATTGGTTGAAGACCCACTCGAAAAGGGGCTCAAAGGCTATAAAAGGAGGGCCAAACCTAGGGTTTTAACAACAATTCTAAGCCTCCAAAAAGTCTCCGATTCTGTTGCAACTCTCCGACAACGAAGTCCTTCCATTCCGACGTCTAGGTTTAACTCTTATTATTCTTGTACGTCGGTATTAGTTTTTCTTGTCATTTACATTTCCGGAGCTTTTATCGTATACGAGGAGAGGGGGAGTGTCCCTCTACCTCAAGTTTTTGTGGTTCCTTCTTGTATCGATTAACTCCTACCTCTAACGAGGAGGAGTTCCTTTAGTGCTTTTGCCCTCCGTACGTGGTCAAGGACCACTAGGGCCTTGGAGTAGTAGCCTTCGGCTACGAACCAAGTAAAACCCTTGTGTCGATTGTTTTTTTTATTTTTACATTTCCGCTGCAATTAACTAATTATCTCTCGAGTTTTAACGAAAGAAAAAGAAAAGGTTTTTCGCTATTCACCCCCCCCTCTAGCGAACCACATCGATCCAACACTAAGGTGCCAAGCATGTTCATATGACTAAAGACAAACCTAGGACTCATAATTCTAGAAATATCTTGCCTAGGGAGTCAATTAGGAGAGTAGAAGAAAATTTGGGTGTTAATCCCAAAAAGTCTAGGCACATGCCTAAGAAGAAGAGGTTTTCCCAAAGACCTAATGAAAATTCAAAAATGGGAAAATTAGAGCTAGAGAACCAAGTCTTGAGGACAAGACTTGAGAGAATGGAGAAAGCCCTTAGAATCATAGAAAATTCAATTCTAGGGTCAAATGCCCAAAAGTCAAGACCTAAGGTTCAAAAACGGTCTAAGGGCAAGGAAGGTTTGGGTGACAAACCTAAGCCCAAGAAGACTTATCATAATGTTCCATTTAATTATGGAACTATTTCTAGGTCTAGGAAAACCAAGGCTAATAGGGAAGTCATCCCTAAGTCTAGCCATGGTATGTGTTTAGTGGCTAACACCTCAAAGAAATCAAATGTAGCCACTAAGAAGGTCAATGGAGGAGTCACCTCTAGAGTTGACCTAGGAAAGACCCAAAAGACTATGGCTTCAAAGCCTAAAAGGGTCATTAGGAAGGTATCTAGGGAAGTTATCCCTAGAGAATACCTTGTTAACCCAAGGAGCTCCAATAGGTATTGGGTTCCTAAAAGCGTGATCGATTCACGCTAAATGGGTTAGGGTGTGTCAACCCTAAGTGGATGGGTAGTTAACCTAACCATAGTAGAGTTGACACATTAGGATGTGCCAATATGCTTGAGAAGTTTAAAATAATTTAAATTGGCACATTTAGGTCTTAGAGGTATTGGTGTGCCATTTTGGGTTTTTGGCACACTAGGGAAATGAATGGCGTTAAGGCAAAATGAATTTAATTCCTAGAAATGGCAATTTAATTTTAACACTTAGGCAGTCTATACCTTAGTATATTTTACTTGCCATGCTTTATTTGCCTTGCCGTGTCATGACATCATTTTCATTTTTATCTATAAAAATGTCATGATCATGTTTAGATTTATGTTTAGATGTCATGTATGCTTAAGTTTCATTCACATGCCATGACATCATGATATTGGCATATGTTTTTATCTATATCATATCTATGCCATAATCATATCATGCATGAATTAAAATGAAGTTAAGGACTATGGCATGATTTGATGGGAATCAAATAATATTGCCTAGAAATATGCATGAGACCATTTTAAAGAACAAAAACCCACATCTCACTAGATTAATTGCCTTGAATGTGTTTTTACACATCTAGATATAAGTGAGATGTTTAAGGAAAAGAAATTAAAGGTTTTGAAAACTTTTTGAAAACATTTTGAAAAACCTTGGTGAAGCCTATCTTTTGATAGCTATCACCATTGAATGGGATGATACAAAGAGGGCTCTTTATTGAAGCTTTTCTAAACTTTTGAACTTTGTATCAATCTCCTAATTTAGTGGGTAAAATAATTTTCCAATATTTTTCACCCATAGTGTTTAGGATAAGTATTATCCGGATGCATTTTCAAGATTTTTTAAATTACGTATATTTACTTATGGATTTCGTAAATCCATTTTTGAAATCTTTGCAAATGCATTATCGATCGATTACATGGATGGATGTGATTGGTAGCCGATCGATTTTGATTTCAATTGATGCCCAAGCTGATTTCGGGTAAATCTTGTTGGTTAGGTCCATATTCAGCTAGGTTAAGGTCCCCTAACCACTCCTAACCCTAGGATATGCTTGGGAGAGCATTAGAGAGTGTGGAAATCCATTGGATATGGATTAGGAGTTGGGTTGAGGGTGAGTATCAATTTTAAGGTGGAAAAGAGTTCATTGTTGAACTTTGCCTTAATTTTGATTTGGTTAATGTTCCTATTGGCTTAGGGACTCTCCAAGGACATTGTTGGTGCAATGGTCAAGGGGGAGCAAGCCTCTAGGGGGAGGTATCCATCATGGGAAGATGGATGTGTATTTCCTCATGGGAGGAAAATTGGGTTGCCTCTCTTTAAGTGATATGGGATCACTAGAAAGATTGTAGGCATGTGTTCCTCCAAGGGAGAGATTGTAAGATCTCATTGGGATATGAGACATTCATACCCTTGGGGAGGACCTTTTTGATGTAATGTCAAAAAGGGGGAGAAGTTACCAAGTTACCAATTAGGGTTCGTTGGAATTCTCATTGGGATATGAGAAATTGCCAATATGGGAGAATTGGTAGACTTGAGATGGTAGTTTTGTCAATCATCAAAAAGGGGGAGATTGTTGGTGCAATCGGCCCAGCAGTACCTTGATGGTATTTTGATGATAGAAAAAACTCATGACATGGGATTGTCATGGGAAAGTCCAACATGGGTTGGCATGGAAAATCCAAGCATGGAGCTTGGTGTGGAAGTCCAAAGCATTGCGGCCGTGCGGCGGTGCTTGGCATGGGAAAGTCCAAAGCATTGCGGCCCGTGGTGTTTGGCATGGGAAATCCAAAGCATTCTTGGCCGTGCGCTTGGTGCTTGGTGAGAAATGCATTGCGAAGCCGTTCGCTTGGTGCATTTGGGAAGTCTTGAGGACTTGGTAAGTTCACTAGGCTCGGGGTCCTTGAGTCGGTGAAGGATGGCAGTGCGAAGCCGTGCGCTTGGTGCATCCGAGGGACCGCCGGACGGGGAGCGAATGGAGTGAGCCCAAAGGGAAGCATACTTCTAGGGCATGAGACGCGAAGGATGGCATTGCGAAGCCGTGCGCTTGGCGCATCCGAGGGGCGTAGGCGAGTGAAGAAGCTTTGGTGGGAACTCCATGAGGATAAGGTGGACTTGGCCAAGTGGCTAAGGTAGTGTGGCTCAAACTTGATGTTTGAGGTGTCGGAGATGCTCAAACAACGTTATGTTTGAGGTTTTGCGACATCGGTCGTAGCATAGGTGCCGTTCGGTGATCCGTCGACTAGGTTCGGTGGTGTAAGGCTAGGAGTTTTATGCTTGGCGGTCATTGCCATGGACATGCGATCGGTAGCGTCGGCGACGATCGGCTCGAGGATAGCGATCGGTGATGGGAATGTCAGCCGAGCGCTCCATGGCCCGTAGGCGGTCGACTCTTGGGTCACGGATCGGTGATGGGCATCATCGGATCGGCAGTAGGTGATCCGTTGGAACTTGTCGCGTGGATCGGCCCGTTGTGAGACAGCAGCTCTGAGAGCGATCGTGAGCCTTTTGGCGATCGCGCGAAAATAGCTTGATGCAGGTTATAAATGGAGCACGAGTTGGAGGATTTCGCCAAGACTTTTGTGAAACTATTGGAGGGGAATTGCTGCTGCATTCCAGACCTTCAAGAGCCATCTAAAGCAAGCAACAAGCAAAGGATTCAAAGCAAGCGTTGTAAAGTGTTCTTTACGTGTATTTCGTATTTGTCTTTGTATTGCTTGTATTTCATTACTTAGTGTAATTGCTTGTGAGAGGTTTCTCCACCTCCGACGTGTAGTCGAAAAGGAGTGTTATAGTTAGTGCCGTACGCATAACTAGAGCTCGAGGAGTTCGCCCGTGGAGTAGGAACCATTCGGTTCCGAACCACGTATATCGTGTGTGTTTGCGTATGCTTATTTGTTGTTAGTGTTATTATTGTTTTATTGTTTCCGCTGCGTATTAACGACAATTGTAGACGAGCACGTACGACGAACGAACGAATTACGACATCCATCGTACGAGGGCTATTCACCCCCCTCTAGCTGGCGTATCGATCTCCTACATTAACATGATTATTAAATGAACATTTCATTTAAATTGTACTCAATATGAACAAATCAAAGAGTAAAAATATCATGCATCATGTAGAGTTAACAGCATAAAATGAACATATCATTAAATTAAACTTGCTGTACATTGTCAACACATAACAAAGATAACTCTACTAAGAATGTTACATATAACATTCTTCCTCCTCATAACTGAAAAAAAAAACTAAACAACTAGATAGATAATCATTACTCCCATTAGGACAAACACTAGTACAGTAATGATCCAAACATGCCCAATCTTCTTGGGCTGAACTAGGATATCCCCCGCCGAGATGCTCTCAAGATGATGCCAGGGTGTAGAATCTTCCGAAGGACACCTTTGAAGCGATCCAAAAGGAAAGATTCCATCAGGGTCCTTTTCCGAATCTTCCTCTGGATCTTCATGATGGACCTCACAATCCTCATAGTGAAGCAGCTCAGCGCATAACTGGGTATAAGAGATGCATCCCTCATAGCGCCCCCAAATCTGATGCGCTATGTCACTCAAGTGCTGTGGCAGTGAGCGAACCAGAGCTCAAATTCTGTAATTCTTCAGAATCGAAAACTCTTGCATCTCCAGTCTCCAGAACAATTTATCAAGCCTCCCGATGTACCACCTAACTCCATGAGCTGAGTCATACTCTATCCCCTGGATAGCCTCTCTCAGCCGATTACGCAATACATCGCGTCTAGTCATAGTGATAATCATCCGTGCCATCTGAAAATATTGAAATTAATTAAGTCAGCTCAAAAACTGACAAACCAGTACACTTACCGGCTTAATTCAATTTATATATAGGCATAGAATTATAAAAAAAAATCAAGAAACAAATTTCCTTGATTTTATAGAGAACTGTCGACGGACTTACTTAGACCAGTCAATTGGTACTTTTAACAATTGACTATCATCTAAGTTTAGTCGACTAGTTTCTTGAAGACTCAAAATTGGGCGTGAGAATCCAAACACCATGCAATTCGCTCCGAGTACCCCAGGCACCCAAGCAATATGCATAATATTGTTTTTCTTCTCATCATTCCTAGGCATTAATTCTAGTTCATTTGGTCTATCTCTAAGTTGTTTATATCAAGTCCTAATTATTCTAAATAATTACTTGATTATTAAGTCATGAGTTGAGTTGACCAAAGTCAACTTAGCAAGTCAGTCAATACCGACTTCTAAGCATTGTGTTTAACTCAGCCCGATCCAAATTTGACCACGACTGACTCAGCCACAACTGATTCAGCCAATGTCAAATCATGCTAATCAACGCCAATTTGGATAAATCTAGTTCGGTCAATTTGTTAAAGCATGATCAAGTGGAACCAAATTAGAGTTGAGTTAACCAATTTATACTTGGTTGTGCTAGAGCACTTAACATAATACTTGTTCGAGCAAATTGGACACTTAGCTTTGATTGAAATCCAATTAAATTGAACCTATGCCCAAATTAATTTGGATCTCAAAATTAAAGTCTAAGTCTAATTTTTTAATTTCAAATTAGGTCTTTTTCATTGACAGCCCAAATAGAAATCCAATGCATCAGCCTAATTTCAAATTAGGTCTTTTTCAATGACAGCCCAATTAGAAATGATGCTGAGCCCATTTAATTCAGCCCAATCAAAAAACTACCACGGCGGAATCACTCCTGGTGGCGTAAACCATCCCGCCGGTTAAACCGCCTACCATGCAGGGAAAGCCTATCGGTGGTTCATCGCCACGCTTGCGATTAAACCGCCTGGGCGGTTTCAACCGCTCGCATCCGGCCAACCGCTCGCCGGCGGCAAGAATCGCTTCGCTGGCTAAAGCGCCGCAGACAGTTCAATCCTCGACAGCGATTAAACCGCCGGCGACGGTAAAACCGCCACGGTGGTGAATTCGCTCTGTTGCGATGTAATATCACGACGACGGTAAATCGCCATGGCAAGCAAGAAACCACCGCCGACAGCTTATACCGCCGATCGTGGCGGTAAAATCGCCTCGCCGGGTAGTAATACCGCCGGCCGACGGTAAAACTACCTTAGCGGCGATAAATCGCCTCACGACAATTATACCACGACCGACGGTAAAAACGCCTTTGCCAACAGCTTATACGCCCAGCCGACAGAAATTGCCCGAGCGATAGAATTCGCTTCGCCGACAGTGAAACCACCCTTCTAGGGTAATTTCCCGCCAGGGCAGTTAGTGCTTCTAGACCGATTTGTTTTCCAGACCTGTCTAACTGCCCGACCAGTTAATCCAGAGTGATTTTTCACTCAACAAACCACTCTGGAATGGCCAGGGTGGTTTGTCCAGAGTGGTATTCCACTCGCTAGAGAAACAATGTTATCATCACTGTTCATCTTCTTCCTCACGCGATTTCGCGATGAATAGTTTATTTTGCAGGAAAAAAATTCTAAACTCTATTAGATGTTTTCCAACAAGGGCTCCGATACTAATGTTGGTGGTTTTAGCATTTAATCAAGATTATCTAAGTAATAATAAATGAAAAACAAAGCTGTAAATAAAAATAGAAAAACTTATAGTGAGTTTTTCTTCCGGGACTTTTAGGACGACGAGTGGCTTGTCGTCTGAGAAATGATCACTACGGAAAAAACCTTCTCTTCCACGAGACAAATCCCGATCATGCCTTGGTGTTCCTATCTCTCTGCTTTCACACACCGACAACACTCCGCTCGAACAACCTTTCAGCATTACTCCTGTTCTCTCTCCATTCTCATCCTTTGGACACAACCCCCTTATAAAGGGTGTGTTTCTTGCATCGATTTAAGGCGCTAATGCACTTCAGTGTGTACACGCTGCACCTACAACATGTGCAAGCATCTGTGTGGGCGAATGGGCCATAATTTTAGTAATACGTAACTGTAAAAATATATGATCAAGTAGTTAATTGTCGATTTAGATTTGTGACAACTCTATAAAACATATAATCAAGTAGCACGGTCGATTAACAATCAGAGTATATAAAATTTAAAATCAACTGAGATGATCGATTAAATACATATATCGTGGTCAAGTGATTTTTCATTGATTTTTTTTTAAAAAATGATTAATTCAGTCATCGATCCGATTAAATTAATCAATTTTATATTTGTTCAACTTTAATAATAAATTTTGATTAATTCGATTTGTAAAAAAATTAGATTATTCAGTAAATTCAGTTCGGAGCAGCATACCATGGAACAGTCACAATTAAGTAGGTTGAAAAATATTATATTGAGGAGCAGTGGAAAAAACCTAACTAGAGGTTATCTAAAGAGTCAAATGCTCCTTAATTAGTTGTTTCTTTCTAAGCTCTTCCCTCATATTTTTTTTTTTACTAAATGGAGGCAATAGTAAGGGTGGTAGGAGAGATAGTATTAATTTCTAATTCTTTTTTCCTTTGTAAAAGATTGTAATGATTCTTATCGATTTGTTCCATAGTTATTATAAGGAAGATAAATCATGAAAAATTTTATAGGCTTTGATGTGATGATCAAAATACGTGAAAATTATTTGAATTTAAAAAAAAAATTTAAACCTTCAAAATCGATCAATGTCACTTTTATAAACATTATCGTGTCATCCTTGTAGAAATATTTTTTTTCCCTCCTACATTACTATATACTTGCGCCAATGTCAATAATTGAAGAGGAGCTCATCAGACTAAAATGGTCACTTTTGCCTTCATTACTCTGTGCTTGCACCGACATCAATAAACAAAACACAACCATCAAACTATAAGGCACTTTGCCTTTTCCTTTATTCTACACTTTAGTTGATTTCCCCAACCAGAAATAAGCCACTCAAGGGTCTCTAAACTTAAAAGAGTTGTCTCCGTAGGAATGACGTAATGGTTAAGACATAGAGGTACTTACAGAAATGACATAAGTTGATTCCGGAGGAGATCTAAAATCTTTTTCTGAATTCAGATGACCTTACAATGAGTCTTGACATGTTTTGACCACCACGTCAAGACCCATAAAATCCTCTGTGATTTATCACCCTTACAATAATCGTGATACAGACCGGTGAGAACCGCTAGGTCGACAGTTCCAATCTTTTACAGAACTTAAAAAGAGTTGGTACGAAATCTTTTTTACTTTTGAAGCTCCTTTCTTTATGTCTTAAGATATATAAGCTAATAATGTTTATAATGATGTTTCGACTTAGATGAACCATATTGATGGGGTCTTTGGCACGCTTAGATTCTTCTCTTCCCTCTTCTCTCAAGGGTAGAATGGATTATCTTTTGGAAATACCGCTAAGGCTCCCGGTCCGCAAGCAAAAAGAATAGTAAAGGCGGATCGACTTTATCAACATGACTCCTTTGATGCTCAAGTCAATATCCAACGAAGGAAAAAAAAGGTAATAGAATCGAAAGGAAATAAGTGGAGAAAACATAGGGAAGAAGAGTCGTCTCCATGTACCAGGATAGAGAAATAACCATCCTCTTCCTCCTTATCTCAACTTTGTATAATAGTTAGATACCGCCTTGCTGGCCAAACATATCCACCTATCATATTACTTGGAAGGTTATCAAGGGATAATCGTTACATGAAATAGTCACCTATTTTGACATGATCCTTTCTTGTATACATTAAGGAGACAGAATATTCCAGATAGATTGTCACATATGATGTATGCGTTGAGTGCTTGGGAGAACATATAGTGCTTGGGAAAGATCAAGAGAGTAGGCAATGTTTGTTGGGGAGCCCGACGTGGATGCGTGCTTGAATGCGTTTCACAAAACGTGCGCAACGGAAATAAAATATAATAAATTCTTAATTTATTACATCACACGCACCACACATATGCAGGATACAACAGTACTAGACATATCCATAAAATAACATTTTAAATTCAATAAGAAATTATACTTGATAGATGATGCGAAGCAAAAAAGACATCAATCAAAACAAACATCATCTCTATTCGTATGCACACTGAGTTCTCATTGGATGACTTTCAAAGCCTAAGTTTCATCCTTGCGAAAGGTACTAGCCTTGCATGCAAAGATGACATTTGTGCCCGACGACATACTCAACTAGACGACACAAATGAAGAGAAAAAAACTGCTTGGGGTAGAATCTGTCCGCACATATTTTTCCACTTTCAAAATGCTTTAGTTGGCTGTAACAGCTGCTGCTAGTGGGGAATGTAGGGATCAATGTGTTGCGCTAGAGGGGAGGGGGGAGGGGGTGAATAGCAATTCTCTGATTTCATCGTTCGTTCACATGCTCGTCTACAATGATGTTAGTGTGCAGCAGAATACAAATAGAAATTCACAACAAATACAAAGTCACACGCAAATACAACGATATAACATGGTTCGAAACCTAAGGTTCCTACTCTACGGGTGAGCTCTAGTGATGCACACGACCACTATAAAACTTCTTCTTCTCGGTGATACACTGGAGGTGGAGAGATTGCTTATAGTAATCTTTCAATAATAAGAATCAAATACAAGCAAATACAAAGGAAATACAATAACAATGTAAAGAACACTTTACAAGAACTTGAATGCTTTGCTTTGCTTGCTTGTTGGTTGCTTTAAAGACTCTTGAAGGTCTGGAATGCAACAATAATTCCTCTCCAAAATTGCCCCAAAAATATTGCTGAAAACCTCCCTTCAAGCCCCATTTAAATCCTCCATTGGGTTGATTTTCCACCAATCAGTCAACTGCCAAAAGACTCTAGTCGACTGCTCACCTATCTGTTGTCTCACAAGGGGCTAATCCACATTGACATTCCAGCTAACGGATACACCAGCAGTTGACTGCTGCTCAGTAGTTGATTGGCCAGTCGACTACCAAAGCTTCTGTGCTCTTATCCGTAAACACCAATCGACTACCATTCATGGCAGTCGACTACCCAAGGCCAATTGAGGTGCCACCTCTGTTAGTAATATATGAGAGATGTCCTAAGGCAATCGCCTTATGTATGAACCATTTATATGATAAATGAAGATTCACAATTTGAGTATACATATTTTCATGTATTTGATTGGATCTTAAACTCATTTACTGAATGTCCACGATACGATTCACAGCATGAGAGAATTTGTGATTGGATCACAATTAGTGAGTATCTCTACATGTGTAATTGTGATGTATCGAAATTATCCCTAGTCGATGAATTGATGGATTTGGACACCATCAATTCTGTCGAGACTAGCACGAGGTATACTCCTTGGTGTATCCAAGCAGCTGATTCTCACTGGCTGGAGACATTGTGATGTCCGGAGTTGATTGTGGATGCTAGTTATGGTAACTAGTTCATTGGAGTGACCAGCCGTAAGACTTCATATGGTTCTCTGCATATATAGATATGTCAATGAAGTTCTTACTGTAGCTTAAGTGCGATGTTCCTTTGACTTACGATATTCAAGTCATCTTGATCATGGAGACTTATGCTTTGACATCTTAAGCAAGCATCTCTAAGGAGATGTGGACCCGGAATAATTGGGTATAAGTCGAAGTGATCGAAGGTGTTTGAATAGCCTATAATGGATTCACCACTCCTTGCGAGGAGATGTATACCCATGGCCTCTTGTCGGATTATTACTTAAGTCTTTGGCCAAAGCATTACATGTTTAGAGTAAAGTACTCTTCGATACATGTGCAGTAACTAGAATCCATAGGATGAGGAAATGATACTTGGGCTAGGTGTGACGTAGTCAGCCTAGTGGGGACTGACACTATAGACCATGTCCTGAACCAAGTGGGTATAAGATGAATGAAGGGAATGGGGCACGATTCATTTGAGCTGCTGAAGGGTTTCAGAAATAGTTCTGGATCAACCGTTGATCTTTTCGGTTAATTGGGGATCATGATGTACTACTAGGTGCCACTCATGATCGTTCTATAATTAATGGTTAATTATAGACGGCCAACATAAACCGAGAACCTATTTGGTCACACGCACAACGAGCGTAATCCGAAGGATTTAAAACGAGCTTGAGAATGAGATTCTCAGACCGAGAGAAACTAGGTTTGGTTGGACCAAACATGGAGCGAGCATGAAATTGTTTCAGTCACAATGGAAGCGTGGATGGGCCATGTCTTATGAAGACATAATGGATGAACCAAAATGGTTTGGTTCTAATCCAATGGAGGAGAATAAACCAAAGGGTTTGGTTTATTTTAAACGAATGAACCAAAAGTTGGTTCGGTTCGTTTTAACTTAAAATAAACCATCATGGTTTGGTTTATTTTAACTTATATTAATGGAGCGGGTTAACGGGCCTTATGGTTATGATCCAATAACCATTAAGAGAATTAGTTCTCTATAAAAGAGGGCTTAAGGTGTTGTTAAGCCCTAATCCAAAACCCTAACCTAGTTTTGGCCGCCCACCCTCACCATCTAATCGGCGCCAACTCCATTGCCGCCGCCCACCTCTTCCAATCGGCATCCAGAAGGAGCCTTCCTTCCCCCTCGCCGGCATCGAGTTGCTGCCAGTTGGTGCTCCGGTGATCTTCCTTGGGTTCGGTAAGAAGGTGAGCTTCCACCTTTCTTTTGGCCGGCCCTTACTCCTCCACCAAAGCTGTCCAGTTTTCTGGACAGCTTGTTTTCTTCTCGTCGGAGCATCGTTTGGACGACTTTAGGAGCTCCGACAGCGCCTTACTTACCGGGGATTCGATCTCCGGTAATCCTCATAGGTGGAGGACGAAGGATTCGTCAAACAGTTGACGAATACCTCTCCGGAGAAGAGAGTTTTGAGGACTCATTTTTGGATCCGAATTTGGATTCGGATTGTGATCCTCTCTCGATCACGTCATCTTCAACACGAGGCTAGTAACCCGTATGAAGATGAAGCTCGTGACTTAGCGAAGTCATCTCGAAGATACTCGGCGTGGATACGGATAGAGACGATTCTAGCGAGGATCGTTCCGGTTGATGTCGTTCCCGCTACACGTGATACGGAAGGTATACGTAGTTAAATTTCCTTTTATTGCAAAATTTAAATTTACGGTTATGTCTACACATGTTGTACTATGCATGCGTGTGATGTGTGTATTGTAATAAATATAGATTTATTATTTTTATTTCTTCCGCTGTGCACATATTTACGAAACATGTTCGAACACACACTCGCCGCGGTGCCGGAAACCCAACAGTGGTATCAGAGCCCAGGTTGTGTTTCGACATAATCGTAAAATGATTTTGCGATAGTCATAATGATATTTCTGGAAATTTTCTACTTTTGGAAAGTTAGAAGTATTTATGGAAATTTTTCAATTTTGAAAAGTCTAGAAGTATTTATGGAAATCTTCCACTTTTTGAAAGTTGGAAGTATTTATGGAAATTGATATTTTCCATAAATAAAATATTTGATTAGATTTTGGAAATTTGTTTCCTAATTTAATCTTGATTTGATTTGAGAAATCAAATCTTAAAATATTTTATTTCCATAAGTTGCTTTGATGATTTAGAAAATTAGTTTCCTAAATTGACTTTCCTTAATCAACTATTTCCACAAATAAAATATGTGATTAGATTTGGAAATTTGTTTCCTAATTTAATCATGATTTGATTTGGAGAATCAAATCTTAAACATATTTTATTTCCATAAATAGTTATGACATATAAGGAAATTATATACACGACATAATTGTATGCCATGTAATTGCATTAGATGCATATCATTATGCCATGCGTGTCGTGACATGTAGATGTATGCCATGTATGCCATGCCATGTAGATAATAGTTATTTGCATGCAAAGAGGATGAGACATAAAAACCCTTACTCAATATTAAAGCCTACACCTTCCATTAATATGGTTAGAACCAGAGTTCCGTTTCTTGTTTGAGTTGTTGGACTCTCTCCAAGCCCGGCTCAAACCCGAACATGTTCAAACCATGGAATAGTTTAATACTAATATGGTAAGAGTCAGAGGTCAATCGTTAGCTTTGGTTGTTGGACTCTCTCCAAGCCGGGCTAATTGGTTGAATGCGCTCTAACCATATTAAAACTATTTCTCGATTAATGGGTTGACTTTAACCTGGAGCATCGGCTTGTTGGACTCTCTTCAAGGTCGGTGTAAAGGGAGGTAAAGTTGGGTGCTATGCATATGATGCATACTTGTTAATGTGTTAACAACCCGATGTATGTGTGAACATTCAATTAGTTGATAGCACATTGTGATAGTTGCATATACGTGATATACAATCGGTATAGTTGATACCTACCTTCATAGTTATAAATGGCTTGTTGGACTCTCTCCAAGGTTGTTCATATCTATGATGGATATCAGCCCATTCGGAGATGGACCTATGATCTCCCGAAGTGATTTTGGGGTTTTTGAAATTCGAAAAATGAATGGGATTTATAAATGTATATTGATGCATTTTAAAATCATTTTCTCATATATGCTCGTTTTGTATTTCTAAAATTGATCATGATGTCTTTGAATTTGCGTTCCATTTTGGATTCGAATAAATTGACTGGGCCGAACTTCTTGGACTGGCTTAGAAACTTGAGAATTGTTCTCAAGGTGAAAAGCTTGTGTATGTCCTCGAAGTGCCTCTTCCCGCCCATCCTAGTGACGATGCAACTCCGGACCAATTGTTGGTCTATCAGAAACATGTGACTGATTCTGAACTGACAAGTTGCATCATGCTAGCCGCGATGGAACCCAAGCTACGAAAGAAGCATGAGCATAAGGATGCTCATATCGTAGTCCTTCATCTTTATGAGTTGTTTGATAAGCAAGTGAGATTCGAAAGGTTCGAAGTCTCCAAGCTCCTCTTCACCTCTGAGATGCAAGAAGGTTCATCTGTGGTATTGCTCAACATGCTGAAGACTGCGGAGCCTTCTGAGAAGCATGAGCAGGGGACGGTGTTGTTAGTTGATTCCTCGAAGAAAGGTTCTAAGAGGGAGTCAAAGAAACAACAGAAGGAGAAGAAGAAAAAGGCTAAAAAGGCAGAACCAGCTCAAAAGGGCACTTGCCATCATTATGGCAAGTAGGGTCATTGGCGAAGAAATTGCACGATTTATCTTGAGTTCGTGAAAAAGAATAAGGCATCGAATGCCCCATCTTCTTCAGATATCTTCGTTATTGATTGTCATTCTATTTCCTCAAACACTTAGGTATTGGATACTGGGTGTGGCTCACATATATGTAATGACATACAAGGGCTAAGGAATAGAAGAATACTCGTCAAGGGAGAGTCAAATTTACGTGTTGGGAATGGAGCAAAGGTTGGTGCACTCGCCATCGGAACGTATTTGTTGAAACTCCCTGCAGGACTTGTCTTAGAACTGGACAATTGCTTTTATGTTCCTTCGTTGATAAAGAACATTATTTCTATTTCTTGTTTAAATAGAAATGGGTACAATTTGACTTTTAGTAACAATTGTTGTTACATAACTTTGAATGGAGTTCTTTATGGGACTGGAACTTTAAGCAATGATGTTTATACGTTGGACGTATCCAGTGACATTTTCAATATCGAAGCGAGCAACAAGCATGCTCGAAAGGATAATCAATTAGACTCCTACATGTGACATTGTTGTCTTGGCCATGTAAGCAAGAAACGCATGTCCGAATTACACGGATGTGGAATTCTGGAATCGTTTGAATTGGATTCATACGATACATACGAATCATGCTTAAAAGGCAAGATGACTAAGTTACCTTTTACTGGAAAAGGTGAATGAGTGGGAGAGTTACTAGGTCTAATACATACTGATGTATGTGGACCTATGTCAACTCAAGCTTTAGGAGGCTATAGCTACTTCATTACCTTCACCGATGATCACTCACGGTTTGGGTATGTGTTCTTGATGAAACACAAGTTTGAAGCCTTTGAAAGGTTCAAAGAATTCAGAAATAAAGTAGAGAAATAACATGATAAGAGTATTAAAATACTTCGATCGGATCGAGGTGGTGAATACTTAAGTCAAGAGTTTCTTGATTATCTAAGAGACAATGGCATATTGTCTCAATGGACTCCGCCATATACACCACAGCATAATGGTGTATCTGAGAGGCGTAATCGGACCTTGTTGGACATGGTCAGGTCAATGATGAATCATACAAATATTTCCAAGTCCTTTTGGGGCTATGCACTTCAGACAACTGTTTACTTGTTAAACAGAATGCCAACCAAGGTAGTCTCTACTACTCCATATGAGATATGGATTGGTAAGAAACCTCATGTATCTTACTTGAAGATATGGGGTTGTCCTGCTTATGTGAAGCGGACAGTATCAGACAAATTGGATGCTAAGTCTGATAAATGTCTATTTATTGGATACCCTAAGGAAACAAGGGGTTACCAATTCTATCATCCTGTGGAACAAAAGGTGTTTGTTTCAAGGCATGCTGTGTTTCTAGAGAAAGAGTTTCTCTTGCAAGAAAACAGTGGGAGTGTCGTTGAGCTTGAGGAGGCTCGAGAGACTCAAATAGACATCGATGAGATACCTGGTGAAGCACAACAGCCGACAACTCATAGTGATGAGCAATCGGCTGGACCTATTGTAACACCACATCTTCGTAGATCTGGTAGAACACACAATATTCCTGAGAGATATGGATTTCTCGTAAGTGAATCGAACGATGTGTTACTCATTGATGATGAGGAGCCTACCAGTTATGAAGAAGTGCTGACAAGTTCAGAAAGGGATAAGTGGCTTGGTGCCATGAAGTCAGAAATGGATTCCATGTATGAAAACCAAGTTTAGAACTTGGTTGACCCACCTGAAGGCATAAAGCCTATAGGGTGCAAGTGGGTTTTCAAGAAGAAAACCGACATGGATGGTAATGTGATTACCTATAAAGCTAGATTAGTGGAAAAAGGATATCGTCAAAAATAAGGTGTTGATTATGACGAAACCTATTCGCCTGTAGCTATGCTTAAATCCATTCGGATGCTCCTGGCCATAGCGGCTCATTATGATTATGAGATATGACAGATGGATGTGAAAATAGCTTTCCTTAATGGAAACCTGCTCGAGGACGTGTATATGATATAGCCTGAGGGTTTCACATCGGTTGATAAAACCAAGGTATGCAAATTGCGATGGTCCATATATGGATTGAAGAAAGCATCCAGGAGCTGGAATATCCGTTTTGATGAGACGATCAAAAAGTTTGATTTCTCACAAAATCCAGACGAACCTTGTGTGTACAAGAAGGTTAGTGGGAGTGCAGTCGTGTTCCTAGTATTGTATGTCGATGACATATTACTTATAGGAAATGATGTTTCAATCTTACAGTCAGTTAAGGTTTGGTTATCCAAGACATTCTCCATGAAAGACTTGGGAGAAGCAACCTACATCCTCGGGATTAAGATCTATAGAGATAGATCGAAATGGTTGCTTGGTCTTTCGCAGTCTACATATATAGACCGAGTACTAAAGAGGTTTAGCATGTCAGAATCCAAGAAAGGTTACCTACCCATCAGGCATAGGGTATACCTTTCGAAGTCTATGTGTCCGCGCACATAAGACGAGAGGATTTGCATGAGTAAGATTCCCTATGCATCGGCAATAGGATCTATCATGTATGTTATATTATGTACGAGGCCCAATGTATCGTATGCTCTGAGTGTCACGAGCAGATACCAGTCTGATCCAGGAATGGATCATTGGGTGGCTGTCAAGACGATCCTTAAGTACTTAAGAAGAACTAAGGATGTGTTCCTAATATATGGAGAAGGGGACATGGTGATACGTGGGTATACGGATGCCAGCTTCCAGACAGACAAGGATGATTCCTTGTCTTAGTCTGGATACGTGTTCACCCTGAATGGGGGCGCAGTGAGTTGGAAAAGTTTCAAAAAAGACACTGTAGCGGATTCTACCACTGAGGCAGAATACATTGTAGCTTCGGAAGCAGCAAAGGAAGCGGTTTGGATCAAGAAGTTCATTTATGAACTTGGTGTGATTCCTGCCATTATTGAAGAAATATAGGTCTACTGTGACAACAATGGAGCAATTGCACAGGCAAAAGAGCCGAGGTCTCATCAACGATCCAAACATGTGCTTCGCCGCTATCATCTTATCAGAGAGATCATCAGTAGGAAAGAAATACAAATCGAGAAAATCCCCACTGAAAGGACCTTAGCGAATCCTTTGACTAAGGCATTACCTCAAAGCAAGTTTGAGGGTCATGTTAGAGCTTATGGTATTGGATACCGTAGCGATTGGCATTAGGCCAAGTGGGAGTCTGTTAGTAATATATGAGAGATGTCCTAAGGCAATCGCCTTATGTATGAACCATTTATATGATAAATGAAGATTCACAATTTGAGTATACATGTTTTCATGTATTTGATTGGATCTTAAACTCATTTACTGAATGTCCACAATACGATTCACAACATGAGAGAATTTGTGATTGAATCACAACTAGTGAATATCTCTACATGTGTAATTGTGATGTATCGAAATTATCCCTAGTCGATGAATTGATGGATTTGGACACCATCAATTCTGTCAAGACTAGCACGAGGTATACTTCTTGGTGTATCTAAGCAGCTGATTCTCACTGGCTGGAGACATTGTGATGTCCGGAGTTGATCGTGGATGTTAGTTATGGTAACTAGTTCATTGGAGTGACCAGCCGTAAGACTTCATATGGTTCTCTGCATATATAGATATGTCAATGAAGTTCTTACTGTAGCTTAAGTGCGATGTTCCTTTGACTTGCGGTATTCAAGTCATCTTGATCATGGAGACTTATGCTTTGACATCTTAAGCAAGCATCTCTAAGGAGATGTGGACCCGGGATATTTGGGTATAAGTCGAAGTGATCGAAGGTGTTTGAATAGCCTATAATGGATTCACCACTCCTTGCGAGGAGATGTATACCCATGGCCTCTCGTCGGATTGTTACTAAAGTCTTTGGCCAAAGCATTACATGTTTAGAGTAAGGTACTCTTCGATACATGTGCAGTAACTAGAATCCGTAGGACGAGGAAATGATACTTGGGCTAGGTGTGACGTAGTCAGCCTAGTGGGGACTGCCACTATAGACCATGTCCTAAATCAAGTGGGTATAAGATGAGTGAAGGGAATGGGGCACGATTCATTTGAGCTGCTGAAGGGTTTTAGAAATAGTTCTGGATCAACCGTTGATCTTTTCGGTTAATTGGGGATCATAATGTACTACTAGGTGCCACTCATGATCGTTCTATAATTAATGGTTAATTATAGATGGCCAATATAAACCGAGAACCTATTTGGTCACACGCACAACGAGCGTAATCCGAAGGATTTAAAACGAGCTTGAGAATGGGATTCTCAGACCGAGAGAAACTAGGTTTGGTTGGACCAAACATGGAGCGAGCATGAAATTGTTTCAGTCGCAATGGAAGCGTGGATGGGCCGTGTCTTATGAAGACATAATGGATGAACCAAAATGGTTTGGTTCTAATCCAATGGAGGAGAATAAACCAAAGAGTTTGGTTTATTTTAAACGAATGAACCAAAAGTTGGTTCGGTTCATTTTAACTTAAAATAAACCATCATGGTTTGGTTTATTTTAACTTATATTAATGGAGCGGGTTAACGGGCCTTATGGTTATGATCCAATAACCATTAAGAGAATTAGTTCTCTATAAAAGAGGGCTTAAGGTGTTGTTAAGCCCTAATCCAAAACCCTAACCTAGTTTTGGCCGCCCACCCTCACCATCTAATCGGCGCTAACTACATTGCCGCCGCCCACCTCTTCCAACCGGCATCCAGAAGGAGCCTTCCTTCCCCCTCGCCGGTGTAGAGCTGCTGCCGGTTGGTGCTCCGGTGCTCTTCCTTGGGTTCGGTAAGAAGGTGAGCTTCCACCTTTCTTTTGGCCGGCCCTTACTCCTCCACCAAAGCTGTCCAGTTTTCTGGACAGCTTGTTTTCTTCTCATCGGAGCGTCGTTTGGATGACTTTAGGAGCTCCGACAGCGCCTTACTTACCGGGGATTCGATCTCCGGTAATCCTCATAGGTGGAGGACGAAGGATTTGTCAAACGGTTGACGAATACCTCTCCGAAGAAGCGAGTTTTGAGGACTCGTTTTTGGATCCGAATTTGGATTCGGATTGTGATCCTCTCTCGATCACGTCGTCTTCAACACGAGGCTAGTAACCCGTATGAAGACGAAGCTCATGACTTAGTGAAGTCATCCCGAAGATACTCGGCGTGGATACAGATAGAGACGATTCTAGCGAGGATCGTTCCGGTTGATGCCGTTCCCGCTACACGTGATACGGAAGGTATACATAGTTAAATTTCCTTTTATTGCAAAATTTAAATTTATGGTTATGTCTACACATGTTGTACTATGCATGCGTGTGATGTGTGTGTTGTAATAAATGTAGATTTATTATTTTTATTTCTTCCGCTGTGCACATGTTTACGAAATATGTTCGAACACACACTCGCCGCGGTGCTGGAAACCCAACAACCTCGACTGATACCCCAGTTGATACCCCAATCGAGGCATTGGTCGAGTCTTCCTTTCTTCTGTTTTCCTACAAATGAAGCCCAGTCAAGGTGCCACCTCGACTAGAACCTAGTCGAGGCGTTAGTTGAGTGCGTCTTACTTTTGTTTGCTTACAAACTAAGCCTAGTCAACCGAAACAAATTGGCACTCGACTGTTATACCTCAACACTGAGGTTTAACACCTCAAGTATGATCCTCTCATACTTGATAACCACTCATAGCCTAGACCTCAGTCTTCTAGCTACCTCCATCAGCTTCATACCTATTGGATCCCTCTGAGTTCTCTATGACTCGTTCACTCAACGTGCTAGCCTTCAAGTGCTTCCATCAGCTATAGTCATGCTAACTGGGTACCCTTAGCCTAGACCTTGGCCTTATAGTCACTTCCATCACCCTCACGCTTATTAGATCTCTCGAGTCCATGACGCTTCATCCTCACGCTAGCCTTCAAGTGCTTCTGTTAGCCTAGTCATGCTAACTGGGTCTACCTTTGCCAAGGTTCACTTGAACTTTACGCCACCAAGACTACACACTTGGACTTATACCGTCAAGACTATACCTTTGTACTTTCCTTGCCAAGTACCCATGACTTGGACTTTCCATTGCCAAGACTCATTCTTGGACTTTCCATTGCCAAGACGATTCTTGGACTTTCCATTGCCAAGTACCCATGACTTGAACATTCACATGCCAAGTGCCCATGACTTGGACTTTACCATTGCCAAGATTCATGCTTGGACTTTTTATTTCAAGTACCCACGACTTGAACTTTCCATGCCAAATATCCAAACTTGGACTTCTCTCGAGGTAATTGGACTTCTTTTAGACTTTCCAACCTTGACCTGAGGTAATTGCTTCAACAATCTCCCTATAAAGCTATCACCTCATATGGTCAAACCCATGTCAATCACATGATCAACTCATTGTCAAACAATGGTCAAACCCATTGTCAAATATCAAAACACTACTCGAACCCCACTCGAGTCTGGTCAATCGTGACCTGGGCCGATTACACTAACAATCTCTCCCTTTTTGATGTTTGACAATACCTAAGTTAGGATAACCAATAAGTCCAAACTTAACTCTTCCAATGCCAAAGCATAGTGAAGGATTACCTAACTTAAACCTCACTTCTGCCCCTTTGGCATACATTAAGAAGACTACCAAGGGTATCCATGTCTCATATCCCAATGAGATATTACATTCTCTCCCTTGGTCCAAAAATATCTATGATGCCTTCACTCTTCATAGTGATAAGTCCCATATCACTAAAGGAGAGACAATCCTCACTTCTCCAATTTTCCCCCTTTGGTGAGCACAATGAGGGTTTCCAAAACCTTCATGTCTCCCCCTTTGAGGAATATTCATCCATTATCCCTTGATAGATAACTTTCCCCTAAATACTTCCCCCCCCTTGACCATTGTACCAATAATATCCTTAGAGAGTTCCTAAGCTAATAGGAAACCTAAACCATCGAAAATTAGGATAAAAGTTCAAACTTAAACTTTAACCTCTCTTAGAATTAGACACTCCACCCTAAACACCTCTCCTAATCATTTTCAATAATACTTCACCCTTACCATGCTTTCCAAAGCATATCCTAGGGTTAGGAGACATTAGGGTATTCTAAAGTGGCTGATATTGTGCTAAATAAATCTTGTTCACCCGAAATCAGATCCATCAGTCGACTGAAATCAGTCATCAATCGACTGAATACACCACCAGTCGACTGCCCAAATTGATAGTCGACTGGTTTTTGAAAATGCAGAAAACTAGTTTTCAGAAATGGATTTTCAAAATTCATAAGTAAATATATGTAATTTAAAAAATCATGAAAATTCATTCATATAATACTTATGTCAAATAGAATGGGTAAAAAATAATTTTATATGAAAATGACCATTAAATTGTGAGATTGATACAAATTTCAAAACCATTAATAACTTCAATGTTTCAAGCCTACTTTGTATCAACTTCATCAATGGTGATAACTATTAAAAGATAGACTTCACTAAAGTTTTTCAAAATGATTTTGAAATCTTATTTTGAATCGTGGTCTATGGACTAGATATACATAACTTGTACATTAGCTTTCCTCATGATTCATCCATGTTATATTATGAGTTTGTGTTCATCTAGATGCAACATCTATGCACCTTGACTTAATTCATTTTCTTAACATCTCATATGTGTCTAGGGTGTATCAATACACACAAATGTCAATTTAATGTCTTTGTGAGATGTGAGTTTTGTTCTTTCTAAACTAAGGTCTCATGCATTTTATCTAGGCAACTCTATTTGATTCCCTTATAATGAGACTTCAAATCATGTTATTGTTCTTAATTCATTTTTATTAACCTAAATACATGAATGATGATCATGACATAAGAATGTGAATAATTTAAATCATAACCAATAATCATGATGTCATGACATAAAAATAAACCTAAACACAAGTATAACATAATTAACCTAAATATTAATCATGACATTTTATATAATTAAATGAAATATGATATCATGACATGGTAAGACAAACAAAGCATGATAAATATATAAAATACAAAGGTATAGAATACTTAAATTTTAAAGAAAATTTACCATTTTCTAGAATTTTGTTCATTTTTCCATAATAACTCAAACTCATAAGTGTGCCAAAAACCCAAAATGACACACCATTGATTCTAAACTAATTGTTCCAACTTTGATTGATTTCTCAAATTTCTGAAATTCTATTGGTACATCCCAAATTCCATTAGGATTAAAATATCAATCTCATTTCCAAGGTATCACATAACCTTGAAAATGACCTAGGTGCCAACATTGCTATGGTTTGGTTAACTACCTTACAATTCAAGTTGACACACCCTAACCCATCTAGCGTGAGAGAATCACACTCCTAGGAACCCAAAATCTATTTCAGCTCCTTGGGTTAACTAGGTACTCACCAGGGATATCCTCCCTCAGTACCTTTTTAATGACTCTCTTAGACTTGGAAGTCTTGGTCATTTGGGTTTTGCCTAGGTCAACTCTAGGGATAGCTTCTCTTGTGACTTTCTTAGTGGCATTCCTAGGTTCTTTGAAACCTTGGCCACTATACACTTACCATGGTTAGCCTTAGGGATGACTTTCCTAGTAACCTTGGTTTTATTAGACGTAGGGTTTGTTCCATAGTTAAATGGAACATTGTGATAGGTTTGTATGTGTTGGGAACGATGTGCCTGCTAGAGGGGGTGGGGGGTGAATAGCGCGTCGATGCTCGATGAAATTTATTCGCGATCGTGTCTACAAATCATGTTAGTGCGCAGTGAAATAGTAATAAAAATAATAACACGAATACAAACACGATAACACAATGGTAAGTGTTATTCACCACACGCATGACAACGATATAACGTGGTTCAGAACCAAACGGTTCATACTCCACGGATCGAGCTCAAACGAGCTCTAGCGATGTGACCACACACCACTAATCAATAATAACTCCTTCTCGGAAATATACGGAGGTGAAAAAACCTTGTACAAATGATTACACTAAGTAATACAACAAATACAAGCAATTATACAAATGAAATGCAATACAAGTAAAGAAAAACACTTTACAATTGCGCTTTTGGATGGTTGCTTTGTGGTTGCTTAAAATGCACTTGGAGACTCTGATTTGCAGTAGCAAATCGCCCCAAAACTCCTCAAGAACCGGTTGCCAAATCCTCCTCCACGAGCTCCATTTAAAGCTTCTGCCAGAGCTGGATTTCGCCTATCAGTCGACTGCTCGGGACCATCAGTCGACTGGTGCCACTATTGTTGTAAGACAACGACTAGATCCACGATGGAAAAATCCAATGGATCCACCATCAGTCGACTGGTCGGACCGATCACTCGACTGGAGAACATTCTGTGCCTGAATTCTTGAGCACATGTCGACTAATCACCAGATTAGTCGACTGATCGAGACATCAGTCGACTGCCCACCTCTGGCAGTCGACTGTTAGGGCACTCCCCGTAGTCAAACCCTAGTTGACTCACTCCAGTCGACTGATACACCTCAAACATGAGGTTTTACCCCCAAGTATGGTGCCCCCATACTTGCTAGACCACCCTTAGCCTATACCTAAGCTTTCTAGCCACCTCCGTCAGCCTTACGCCTATCGGATCCCTCCAAGTCATCCATGATAGCCTTCAGGTGCTTCCATCGACTATGTCATGCTAAGTTGATCTATACCGCCAAGGCACATTGGACTTACGCTGCTAAGACTCCCACTTGGATTTTACTCCGCCAACCATTGGACTTATGCTACCAAGACTCCACCCTTGGACTTTACGCCGCCAATATTAAACCCTTTGGACTTTTCAAATGCCAAGACTCAAGCTTAGACTTTCCCTTGCCAACCCATGTTGGACTTTCCTTTGCCAACCCATGTTGGACTTTCCCTTGCCAAGACTCATGCTTGGGCTTTACATGTCAAGTACTCAAGACTTGGACTTTCCCAATGCCAAGTGTCCCACTTGGACTTTCCATGCCAAGTACCCATGACTAAAACTTTACCATGACAATCACATTGTCATATATTTTTGTTGAACATCAAAATATTGCTCGAGTCAAATTTGAGTCCGGTCAATCGTGACCTGGGCCGATTGCACCAACATGTTGGGTTTCCGACACCGCGGCGAGTGTGTGTTCGAAGATGTTTCGTAAACATGTGTGCAGCGGAAGAAATAAAAAGCAATACATCTAATTTATTACAACACACACACCACACGCATGCATAGTACAACATGTGTAGACATAATCATAGTTTCAAATTTTATAATAAAAGAAAATTACTCTGCGTATACCTGACATATCACATGTAGCGGGAAAGGCATCAACCGGAGCGACTCTTGCTAGAATCGCCTCTATCCGTATCCACGACGAGTATCATCTGGATGACTTGACAAAGCCATGAGCCTCGTCTTCGTATGAGTCACTAGCCTCATGTCGAAGATGATGTGATCGAGAGAAGATCACAATCCGAATCAAAATTCAGATTCAAAAATGAGTCCCCAAAACTCGCTTCTCCGGAGAGGTATTCGTCAATCGTTTGACGAATACTTCGTCCTCTACCTATGAGGATTACTGGAGATCGAATCCTCGGCAAGGTAGCCATTGTCGGAGCTCCAAACATCGTCCAAACGATGCTCCGACACGAAGGAAGCAAGCTGTCCAGAAAATTGGACAGCTTGGTGGAGGATGTTGCGCCGACCAAAGAGGATGGCTGGCCAACCCTTGGTCGCCGGAACCAAGGTGAGTCGCCGGAGGGTCGCCAGAGGAGTGGCCGGCAGCAGCTGGACGCCGACAGCAAGGGTGGACGGCGGCAAAAAGTTGGGCGGCATGGAACCCTTGGGCGGCGGCAAGGAGAAGAGAGGGAGAGGGTGACTAGGTTTTCCAACACCAAAAGTTATCCATGAAAAACCCTTAAGCCATGTTTTTATAGAGAACACATTCTCTTAACGGTTATTGGTTCATAACCAAAACCCGTTAACCCGCTCCAATAACTTAAGTTAAAATAAACCAAACCGCGTTGGTCTATTTTAAGTTAAAATGAACCGAATTGACTTTGGTTCATTCGTTTAAAACAAACCAAACCCCTTTGGTTTATTCTTCACCATTGGATTAGAACCAAACCAATTTGGTTCATCCATCATGTCTTAATAAGACACGACCCATCCATGCTTCTATTGTGACTGAAACAATTTCATGCTCACTCCTTGTTTGGTCCAACCAAATCTAGTTTCTCTCGGTCTGAGAATCTCATTCTCAAGTTCGTTTTAAATCCTTAGGATTTCGCTCGTTGTACGTGTGACCAAATAGATTCTCGATTTATGTTGGCCGTCTATAATTAACCATTAATTATAGAACGATCATGAGTGACACCTAGTAGTACATCATGATCCCCAATTAACCGAAAAGATCAACAGTTGATCCAGAACTATTTCTGAAACCCTTCAGCACCTACAATGAATCGTGTCCCATTCCTTTCACTCATCTTATACCCACTTGGTTCAGGACATGATCTATAATGTCAGTCCCCACTAGGTTGACTACGTCACACCTAGTCCAAGTATCATTTCCTCGTCCTACGGATTCTAGTTACTGCACATGTATCCAAGAGTACCTTACTCTAAACATGTAATGCTTTGGCCAAAGACTTTAGTAACAATCCGACGAAAGGCCATGGGTATATATCTCCTCGCAAGGAGTGGTGAATCTTTTACAGGCTATTCAAACACCTTCGATCACTTCGACTTATTCTCAATCATCCCGGGTCCACATCTCCTGAGAGATGCTTGCTTAAGATGTCAAAGAATAAGTCTTCATGACCAAGATGACTTGAATACTGCAAGTCAAAGGAACATCGCACTTAAGCTACAGTAAGAACTTCATTGACATATTTATATATGCAGATAACCATATGAAGTTTTACAGCTGGTCACTCTAATAAACTAGTTACCATAACTAACATCCATGATTAACTCCGGACATCACAATATCACCAGCCAGTAAGAATCAGCTGCTTGGATACACCAAGGAGTATACCTCGTGCTAGTCTCGACAGAATTAATGGTGTCCAAATCCATCAATTCATCAACTAGGAATAATTTCGATACATCACAATTACACATGTAGAGATACTCACTAATTGTAATCCAATCACAAATTCTCTCATGCTGTGAATCATATCATGGATGTTTAGTAAATGAGTTTAAGATCTATTCAAATAGATGAAAACATTATACTCAAATAGTGAATCTTCATTTATCATATAAATGATTCAAACATATGGTGATTGCCTTAGGACATCTCTCATATATTACTAACAAACTCCCACATGGCCTAATGCCAATCGCTACGGTATCCAATACCATAAGCTCTAACATGACCCTCAAACTTACTTTGAGGTAATGCCTTAGTTAAAGGATCCGCTAAGTTCCTTTCAGTGAGAATCTTCTCGATTTGTATTTCCTTCCTACTTATGATCTCTCTGATCAAATGATAGCGGCGAAGCACATGTTTGGATCGTTGATGAGACCTTGGCTCTTTTGCCTGTGCAATTACTCCATTGCTGTCACAGTAAACCGGTATTGCTTCAACAATGGCTGGAACCACACCAAGTTCATAAATGAACTTCTTGATCCAAACTGCTTCCTTTGCTGCTTCCGAAGCTGCAATGTATTATGCCTCAGTGGTATAATCCGCTACAGTGTCTTGTTTGGAATTTTTCCAACTCACTACGCCCCCATTCAAGGTGAACACGTACCCAGACTGAGACCTGGAATCATCCTTGTCTGACTGGAAGCTGGCATCCGTATACCCGCGTATCACCATGTCCCCTTCTCCATATATTAGGAACACATCCTTAGTTCTTATTAAGTACTTAAGGATCATCTTAACAGCCGCCCAATAATCCATTCCTGGATTAAACTGGTATCTACTCGTGACACTCAGAGCATACGATACATCGAGCCTCATACATAACATAACATACATGATAGATCTTATTGCGGATGCATAGGGAATCTTACTCATGCAAATCCTCTCGTCTTCTGTGCGCGGACACATAGACTTCGAAAGGTGTATCCCATGCCTGATGGGAAGGTAACCTTTCTTGGATTCTGACATGCTAAACCTCTTTAGCACTCAGTCTATATATGTAGATTGCGAAAGACCAAGCAACCGTTTCGATCTATCCCTATAGATCTTAATCCTGAGGATGTAGGTTGCTTCTCCCAGGTCTTTCATGGAGAATGTCTTGGACAACCAAATCTTAACTGACTGTAAGATTGAAACATCGTTTCCTATAAGTAATATGTCATCGACATACAATACTAGAAACACGACTGCACTCCCACTAACCTTCTTGTACACACAAGGTTCGTCTGGATTTTGTGAGAAATCTAACTTTTTGATTGTCTCATCAAAATGGATATTTCAGCTCATAGATGCTTGCTTCAATCCATATATGGACTGTCGCAATTTGCATACCTTGGTTTTATCAACCGATGTGAAACCCTCAGGCTATATCATATACACATCCTCGAGCAAGTTTCCATTAAGGAAAACTATTTTCACATCCATCTACCATATCTCATAATCATAATGAGCCGCTATGGCCAGGAGCATCCGAATGGATTTAAGCATAGCAACAGGCGAATATGTTTCGTCATAATCAACACCTTGCTTTTGACGATATCCTTTCGCCACCAATCTAGCCTTATAGGTAATCACATTACCATCCATGTCGATTTTCTTCTTGAAAACTCACTTGCACCCTATAGGCTTTATGCCTTCAAGTGGATCAACCAAGTTCCAAACTTGATTTTCATACATAGAATCCATTTCCGACTTCATGGCTTCAAGCCATTTGTCCCTTTCTGAACTTTTCAGAACTTCTTCATAATTGGTAGGCTCCTCATCGTCAATGAGTAACACGTCGTTCGATTCACTTACGAGAAATCCATATCTCTCGTGAATATGTGTTCTACCGTGATCTACGAAGATGTTGTGTTACAATAGGTCCAGCCGATTGCTCATCACTATGAGTTGTCGGCTGTTGTGCTTCACCAGGTATCTCATCAATGTCTATTTGAGTCTCTCGAGCCTCCTCAAGTTCAACGACACTCCCACTGTTTTCTTGCAAGAGAAACTCTTTCTAGAAACACAAAGATGCCTCAAAACAAACACCTTTGTTCCAAGATGATAGAATTGGTAACCCTCGCTTCCTTAGGGTATCCAATAAATAGACATTTATCGACTTAGCATCCAATTGATGCCGCTTCACATAAGCAGGACAACCCCATATCTTCAAGTAAGATAAATGAGATTTCTTACTAGCCTATATCTCATATGGAGTAGTAGAGAATACCTTGGTCGAGACTCTGTTTAACAAGTAAACAACTTTTTGAAGTGCATAGCCCCAAAAGGACTTGGGAAGATTCGTGTGATTCATCATTGACCTGACCATGTCCAACAAGGTCCGATTTTGCCTCTCAGATACACCATTAAGTTGTGGTGTATACGGCGGAGTTCATTGAGACAATATACCATTGTCCCTCAGATAATCTAGAAACTCTTGACTCAAGTATTCACCACCTCAATCTGATCGAAGTATTTTAATACTCTTTCCAAGTTATTTCTCTACTTCATTTCTGAATTCTTTGAACCTTTCAAAGGCTTCAGACTTATGTTTCATCAAGAACACATACCCAAATCGTGAGTGATCATCGGTAAAGGTAATGAAGTAGCTATAACCTCCTAAGGTTTGAGTTGACATAGGTCCACATACATCAGTATGTATTAGACCAAGAAACTCACCCACCAGTTTACCTTTTCCAGTAAAAGGTAACTTGGTCATCTTGCCTTTTAAGCATGATTTTCATGTATCGTATGAATCTAATTCAAACAATTCCAGAATTCCATATCGGTGTAATTCGGACATGCATTTCTTGCTCACATGGCCAAGACGACAATGCCACATGAAGGAGTCTAATTGATTATCTTTTTGAGCACGCTTGTTGCTCGCTTCGATATTGAAAATGTCACTGGATACATCCAACGTATAAATACCATTGCTTAAAGTTCCAGTCCCATAAAGAACGCCATTCAAAGTTATGTAACAACAATTGTTACTAAAAGTTAAATGGTACCCATTTCTATTTAAACAAGAAATAGAAATGATGTTCTTTATCAACGAAAGAACATAAAAGCAATTGTCCATTTCTAAGACAAGTCCCGTAGGGAGTTTCAATAAATACGCTCCGATGGCGAGTGCAACAACCTTTGCTCCATTCCTAACACATAAATTTGACTCTCCCTTGACGAGTCTTCTTCTATTCCTTAGCCCATGTATGTCATTACATATATGTGAGCCACACCCAGTATCCAATACCCAAGTGTTTGAGGAAATAGAATGACAATCAATAACGAAGATATCTAAAGAAGATGGGGCATCTAATGCCTTATTCTTCTTTACGGACTCAAGATAAATCTTACAGTTTCTTCGCCAATGGCCCTCCTTGCCATAATGATGGCAAGTGCCCTTTTGAGCTGGTTCTACCTTTTTAGCCTTTTTCTTCTTCCCCTTCTGCTGTTCCTTTGACTCCCTCTTAGAACCTTTCTTCGAGGAATCAACTAACAACACCATCCCCTGCTCATGCTTCTCAGAAGGCTCCACAATCTTCAGTATGTTGAGCAGTACCACAGATGAACCTTCTTGCATCTCAGAGTTGAAGAGGAGCTTAGAGACTTCGAACCTTTCGAATCTCACTTGCTCATCAAACAACTCATAAAGATGAAGAACTATGGTATGAGCATCCATATGCTCATGCTGCTTCCGCAGCACGAGTACTATCGCGGCTAGCATGATGCAACTCACTTGCTCAGAATCACTCACATATTTTTGATGGGCCAACAATTGGTCCGGTGTTGCATCATCACTAGGACGGGCGAGAAGAGATGCTTCGAGGACATACTCAAGCTTTTCTGCCTTAAAAACAATTCTCAAGTTTCTAAGCCAGTCCAAGAAGTTCGGCCCAGTCAATTTATTCGAATTCAAAATAAAGCACAAATTCAAAGACATCATGATCAAGCGATTAACCTAGAAATACAAAACGAGCATATATGAGAAAGATGATTTAAAATGCATCCACATACATTTACAAAATCCTATTCATTTTTCGAATTCAAAAACCCTCAAAATCAATTCGGGAGATCGTAGGTCAATCTTCGAATGAGCTGATATTTAATATAGATAAGAACAACCTTGGAGTGAGTCCAACAAGCCATTCTTAGCTATGATGGTGGGCAAGTATACCGATTACATATCACGTATATGTAACTATCACAATGTTCTATCAACTAATTGAATGTTTACACATACATTGGGTTGTTAACACATTAACAAGTATGCATCATATGCATAGCACCCAACTTCACCTCTCTTCACATCGACCTTGGAGTGAGTCCAACAAATCAATGCTCCAAGTTAGAGCTGGCCCATTAATTGCGAAATAATTTTAATATGGTTAGAACGCATTCAACCAATTAGTCAGACTTGGAGTGAGTCCAACAACCCAAACTAACGATTGACCTCTGACTCTTACCATATTAGAGTTAAACTATTCCAATGATTTGAACATGTTCAGGTTCGAGCCGGGCTTGGAGTGAGTCCAACAACCCAAACAAGAAACAGAATTCTGGTTCTAATCATATTAATGGAAGGTGTAGACTTTAATATTGTATAAGGTTTTTAAAGTCTCATCCTCTTTGCATGCAAATAACTATTATCTACATGGCATGACATATATGGAATACATCTACATGTCACGACACGCATGACATAATGATATGCATCTAATGCAATTACATGACATACAATTATGGCATGTACTTAATTTTCTTATATGTCATAACTATTTATGGAAATAAAATATATTTAAGATTTGATTCCCAAAATCAATTCATGATTAAATTAGGAAATAAATTTCCAAATCTAATCACATATTTTATTTATGGAAGGTCTCAATTAAAGAAAGTCAAATTTAATTTAGGAAACAAATTTCCTAAATTATTAAAACTATTTATGGAAATCAAATATATTTTTGATTTTATTTCCCAAATCAAATCATAATTAAATTAGGAATTTTTTTTTCAAATATAATCAAATATTTTATTTATGGAAAGTGTTAATTTCCATAAATACTTCTAACTTTCCAAAAGTAGAAGATTTCCATAAATACTTCTAGACTTTCCAAAATTAAAAAATTTCCATAAATACTTCTAAACTTCCAAAAGTAGAAAATTTCAATAAATACAATTACGACTATCGCAAAATAATTTTACGATTATGTCGAAACACAACCTGGGCTCTGATACCACTGTTGGGTTTCCGGCACCGCGACGAGTGTGTGTTCGAACATGTTTCGTAAACATGTGCGCAACGTAAGAAATAAAAAGCAATACATCTTATTTATTACAACACACACACCACACACATGCATAGTACAACATGTGTAGACATAATCGTAGTTTCAAATTTTGCAATAAAAGAAAATTACTCTGCGTATACCTGACGTATCACGTGTAGCGGGAAAGACATCAACCGGAGCGACTCTCGCTAGAATCGCCTCTATCTGTATCCATGCCGAGTATTGTCGGGATGACTTCACAAAGCCACGAGCCTCGTCTTCGTATGAGTCACTAGCCTCGTGTCGAAGACAATGTGATCGAGAGAAGATCACAATCTGAATCAAAATTCAGATTCAAAAATGATGAGTCCCTAAAACTCGCTTTTCCGGAGAGGTATTTGTCAACCGTTTGACGAATCCTTCATCCTCCACCCATGAGGATTATTGGAGATCGAATCCTCGGCAAGGTAGCCGCTGTTGGAGCTCCAAACATCGTACAAACGACGCTTCAACACGAAGGAAATAAGCTATCTAGAAAACTAGACAGCTTGGTGGAGGATGTTATGCCGACCAAAGAGGATGGTCGGCCAACCCTTGGTTGCTGGAACCAAGGTGAGTCACCGGAGGGTCGCCGGAGGAGTGGCCGACAGCAGCTGGACACCGACAGCAAGGGTGGACGATGGCAAAAAGCTGGGCGGCATGGAATGTTAGTAATATATGAGAGATGTCCTAAGGCAATCGCCTTATGTATGAACCATTTATATGATAAATGAAGATTCACTATTTGAGTATACATGTTTAATGTATTTGATTGGATCTTAAACTCATTTATCAATGTCCACGATACGATTCACAAGATGAGAGAATTTGTGATTGGATCACAACTAGTGAGTATCTCTACATGTGTAATTGTGATGTATCGGAATTATCCCTAGTCGATGAATTGATGGATTTGGACACCATCAATTCTGTCGAGACTAGCACGAGGTATACTCCTTGGTGTATCCAAGCAGCTGATTCTCACTGGCTGGAGACATAGTGATGTCCGGAGTTGATAGTGGATGCTAGTTATGGTAACTAGTTCATTGGAGTGACCAGCCGTAAGACTTCATATGGTTCTCTGCATATATAGATATGTCAATGAAGTTCTTACTGTGGCTTAAGTGCGATGTTCCTTTGACTTGCATGGTATTCAAGTCATCTTGATCATGGAGACTTATGCTTTGACATCTTAAGCAAACATCTCTAAGGAGATGTGGACCCGGATGATTGGGTATAAGTCAAGTGATCAAGGTGTTTGAATAGCCTATAAAGGATTCACCACTCCTTGAGGAGATGTATACCCATGGCCTCTCGTCGGATTGTTACTAAAGTCTTTGGCCAAAGCATTACATGTTTAGAGTAAGGTACTCTTCGATACATGTGGAGTAACTAGAACTGTAGGACGAGGAAATGATACTTGGGCTAGGTGTGACGAGTCACCTTAGTGGGGATCGACACAATAGACCATGTCCTCAACCAAGTGGGTATAAGATGAGTGAAGGGAATGGGGCACGATTCATTCAAGCCATCAAGGGTTTCGTAAATAGTTCTAGATCAACCGTTGATCTTTTCGGTTAATTGGGGATCATGATGTACTACTAGGTGCCACTCATGATCGTTCTATAATTAATGGTTAATTATAGATGGCCAACATAAACCGAGAACCTATTTGGTCACACGCACAACGAGTGTAATCCAAAGGATTTAAAACGAGCTTGAGAATGGGATTCTCAGACCGAGAGAAACTATGTTTGGTTGGACCAAACATAAAGCGAGCATGAAATTGTTTCAGTCGCAATGGAAGCGTGGATGGGCCGTGTCTTATGAAGACATAATGGATGGACCAAAATGGTTTGGTCCTAATCCAATGGATGAGAATAAACCAAAGGGTTTGGTTTATATTAAACGAATGAACCAAAGGTTGGTTCGGTTCGTTTTAACTTAAAATAAACCATCATGGTTTGGTTTATTTTAACTTATCTTAATGGAGCGGGTTAACGGGCTTTATGGATATGATCCATTAACCACTAAGAGAATTAGTTCTCTATAAAATAGGGATTAAACCCTAACCCTAAACCTAATCAAACTTGGCCGCCTAACCTCCCTCTCCTATTCGGCGCCTAACTCCAAGCCGCCGCCCAGCCCAAAGGTCCTCCAACCGCGCCCGAAGGTTGCTTCCTTCCTCCTCGGCGTCGAGCTGCTGCCGGAAGAGTTCCGTCATCCTCCTTAGGTTTGGCATCAAGGTGAGCACTTTGCTTCTGGTTTTGGCCGGCGCCTACTCCTCCACCAAGCTGTCCAGTTTTCTGACAGCTTCTTCTCCTTCGGGAGCGTCCGGAGACGACGGTTAGAGCCCGACAGCGGCTAACATATCGGATTTGATCTCCGGTAATCCTCTGAGGTGGAGGACGAAGGATTCGTCAATCGGTTGACGAATACCTCTCCGGAGAAGCAAGTCTTGAGGACTTGTTTTTAGGTCCGAATTTGGATTCGGACCGTGACCATCTCTCGATCACGTCGTCTTCAACACGAGGCTAGTAACCCGCACGACGGCTCGTGGCTTAAGTCATCCGAGGAGCTCGGCGTGGATACGGATAGAGACGATTCTTACGAGAATCGCTCCGGTTGATGCCGTTCCGCTACACGTCATACGAAAGGTATAACGTAGTTAAATTTCCTTTTATTGCAATTTTAATTTACGGTTATGTCTACACTTGTTGTAATAGCATGCGTGTGTTGTGTGTGTTGTAATAAATAGGAATATTTATTATTTTTATTGCTTCCGCTGTGCACATGTTTACGAAACATGATCGAACACACACACGCCGCGGTGCCGGAAACCCAACAGTGGTATCAGAGCCCAGGTTGTGTTTCGACATAATCGTAAAAATGGTTTTGCGATAGTCATAATGTATTTCTGGAAGTTTTCTAAATTTTGGAAATTTAGAAGTATTTATGGAAATTTTTCAATTTTGGAAAGTCTAGAAGTATTTATGGAAATCTTTCACTTTTGGAAAGTTGGAAGTATTTATGGAAATTTATATTTTCCATAAATAAAATATTTGATTAGATTCTGGAAATTTGTTTCCTAATTCAATCATGATTTGATTTGGGAAATCAAATCTTAAAATATTTAATTTCCATAAGTAGTTTTAAAGATTTAGGAAATTGGTTTCCTAAATAGATTTTCCTTAATCAAATAATTCCATGAATAAAATATGTGATTAGATTTGGAAATTTGTTTCCTAATTTTATTATGATTTGATTTGGAGAATCAAATCTTAAACATATTTTATTTCCATAAATAGTTATGACATATAAGGAAATTATATACATGACATAATTGTATGTCATGTAATTGCATTAGATGCATAACATTATGCCATGCGTGTCGTGACATGTAGATGTATGCCATGTATGCCATGCCATGTAGATAATAGTTATTTGCATGCAAAGAGGATGAGACATAAAAACCCTTAATCAATATTAAAGCCTACACCTTCCATTAATATGGTTAGAACCAGAGTTCTGTTTCTTGTTTGGGTTGTTGGACTCTCTCCAAGCCCGGCTCGAACCTGAATATGTTCAAACCATGGAATAGTTTAATACTAATGTGGTAAGAGTCAGAGGTCAATCGTTAGCTTTGGTTGTTGGACTCTCTCCAAGCTGGGCTAATTGGTTGAATGCGCTCTAACCATATTAAAACTATGTCCTGATTAATGGGTTGGCTTTAACTTGGAGCATCGGCTTGTTGGACTCTCTCCAAGGTCGATGTAAAGGGAGGTGAAGTTGGGTGCTATGCATATGATGCATACTTGTTAATGTGTTAACAACCCGATGTATGTGTGAACATTCAATTAGTTGATAGCACATTGTGATAGTTGCATATACGGGATATGCAATCGGTATAGATGATACCTACCATCGTAGTTATGAATGGCTTGTTGGACTCTCTCCAAGGTTGTTCATAATTATGATGGATATCAGCCCATTCGGAGATGGACCTACAATCTCCCGAAGTGATTTTGGGGTTTTTGAAATTCGAAAAATGAATGGGATTTATAAATGTATATTGATGCATTTTAAATCGTTTTCTCATATATGCTCGTTTTGTATTTCTAGGTCAATAAATTGATCATGACGTCTTTGAATTTGCGCACTATTTTGGATTCGAACAAACTGACTGGGCCTAACTTCCTGGACTGGCTTAGAAACCTGAGAATTGTTCTCAAGGCGGAAAAGCTTGCAAATGTCCTTGAAGCTCCTCTTCCCGCCCGTCCTAGTGACGATGCAACTCTGGACCAATTGTTGGCCTATCAGAAACATATGAGTGATTCTGAACAAATGAGTTGCATCATGCTAACCGCGATGGAACCCAAGCTACGAAAGCAGCATGAGCATATGGATGCTCATATCGTAGTCCTTCATCTTTGTGAGTTGATGAGCAAGTGAGATTCGAAAGGTTCGAAGTCTCAAAGCTCCTCTTCACCTCTGAGATGCTAGAAGGTTCATCGTGGTATCGCTCAAATATCCAAGACTGTGGAGTCTTCTGAGAAGCATGAGCAGGGGACGGTGCTGTTAGTTGATTCCTCGAAGAAAGGTTCTAAGAGGAAGTCAAAGGAACAGCAGAAGGGAAAGAAGAGAAGGGCTATGAAGGTAGAACTAGCACAAAAGGAAACTTGCCATCATTATGGCAAGGAGAGCCATTTGCGAAGAAAGTGCAAGATTTATCTTGAGTCCGTGAAGAAGAATAAGGCATCGGATGCCCCATCTTCTTCAGAAATCTTCTTTATTGATTGTCATTCTATTTCCTCAGACACTTGGGTATTTGATACTGGGTGTGGCTCACATATATGTAATGACATACATGGGCTAAGGAATAGAAGAAGACTCGTCAAGGGAGAGTCAAATTTACGTGTTGGGAATGGAGCAACGGTTGCTGCACTCGCCATCGGAACGTATTTGTTGGAACTCCCTGTAGGACTTGTCTTAGAACTGGACAATTGCTTTTATGTTCCTTCGTTGATAAAGAACATCATTTCTATTTTAAATAGAAATGGGTACCATTTGACTTTTAGTAACAATTGTTGTTACATAACTTTGAATGGAGTTCTTTATGGGACTGGAACTTTAAGCAATGACATTTATACGTTGGACGTATCCAGTGACATTTTCAATATCGAAGCGAGCAACACGCGTGCTCGAAAGGATAATCAAATAGACTCCTATATGTGGCATTGTCGTCTTGGCCATATAAGCAAGAAACGCATGTCCGAATTACACCGATGTGGAATTCTGGAATCGTTTGAATTGGATTCATACGATACATGCGAATCATGCTTAAAAGGCAAGATGACTAAGTTACCTTTTACTGGAAAAGGTGAACGAGTGGGAGAGTTACTAGGTCTAGTACATACTGATGTATGTGGACCTATGTCAACTCAAACTTTAGGAGGCTATAGCTACTTCATTACCTTCACCGATGATCACTCACGGTTTGGGTATGTGTTCTTGATGAAACACAAGTCTGAAGCCTTTGAAAGGTTCAAAGAGTTCAGAAATGAAGTAGAGAAACAACATGACAAGAGTATTAAAATACTTCGATCGGATCGAGGTGGTGAATACTTAAGTCAAGAGTTTCTTGATTATCTAAGAGACAATGATATATTGTCTCAATGGACTCCGCCATATACACCACAAAGATAATGGTGTATCCGAGAGGCGAATCGACCTTTGTTGGACATGGTCAGTCAATGATGAATCATGCAACTCTTCCCAAGTCCTTTGGGGCTATGACTTGCATAAATTGTTTACTTGTTAAATGTAATGCCTACCAAGGTAGTCTCAACTACTCCATATGATATGGAATAGTAAGAAACCTCATGTATCTTACTTGAAGATATGGGGTTGTCCCGCTTATGTGAAGCGGATCAGACGGACAAATTGGATGCTAAGTCCGATAAATGTCTATTTATTGGATACCCTAAGGAAACAAGGGGTTACCAATTCTATCATCCTGTGGAACAAAAGGTGTTTGTTTCAAGGCATGCTGTGTTTCTAGAGAAAGAGTTTCTCTTGCAAGAAAACAGTGGGAGTGTCGTCGAGCTTGAGGAGGCTCGAGAGACTCAAATAAATATTGATGAGATACCTGGTGAAGCACAACAGCCGACAACTCATAGTGATGAGCAATCGGCTGGACCTATTGTAACACCACATCTTCGTAGATCTGGTAGAACACGCAATATTCCTGAGAGATATGGATTTCTCGTAAGCGAATCGAACGACGTGTTACTCATTGATGATGAGGAGCCTACCAGTTATGAAGAAGTGCTGACAAGTTCAGAAAGGGATAAGTGGCTTGGTGCCATGAAGTCGGAAATGGATTCCATGAATGAAAACCAAGTTTGGAACTTGGTTGACCCACCTGAAGGGATAAAGCCTATAGGGTGCAAGTGGGTTTTCAAGAAGAAAACTGACATGGATGGTAATGTGATTACCTATAAGGCTAGATTGGTGGCGAAAGGATATCGTCAAAAACAAGGTGTTGATTATGACGAAACCTATTCGCCTGTAGCTATGCTTAAATCCATTCGGATGCTCCTGGCCATAGCGGCTCATTATGATTATGAGATATGGCGATGGATGTGAAAATAGCTTTCCTTAATGGAAACTCGCCGAGGACGTGTATATGATACAGCCTGAGGGTTTCACATCGGTTGATAAAACCAAGGTATGCAAATTGCGACGGTCCATTTATGGATTGAAGCAAGCATCCAGGAGCTGGAATATCCGTCTTGATGAGACAATCAAAAAGTTTGATTTCTCACAAAATCCAGACGAACCTTGTGTGTACAAGAAGGTTAGTGGGAGTGCAGTCGTGTTCCTAGTATTGTATGTCGATGACATACTACTTATAGGAAACGATGTTTCAATCTTACCAAGAAGGTTTGGTTATCCAAGACATTCTCCATGAAAGACCGGGAGAAGCAACCTACATCCTCGGATTAAGATCTATAGAGATAGATCGAAACGGTTGCTTGGTCTTTCGCAGCTACATATATAGACCGAAAAGCAAAGAGGTTTAGCATGTCGGAATCCAAGAAAGGTTTCACCCATCGTGCATGGGGTACACCTTTCGAAGTCTATGTGTCCACGGACAGAAGACGAGAGGATTTGCATGAGTAAGATTCCCTATGCATCCGCAATAGGATCTATCATGTATGCTATGTTATGTACGAGGCCCGATGTATCGTATGCTCGAGTGTCACGAGCAGATACCACCGATCCAGAATGGATCATTGGGATCATTCATAAGACGATCCTTAAGTACTTAAGAAGAACTAAGGATGTGTTCCTAATATACGGAGAAGGGTACATGGTGATACGTGGTATACGGATGCACCGCATGCATAAGGATGATTCCATGTCTCACCGGTATGTATTCACCTAGAATGGAGGCGCAATAAGTTGGAAAGGTTCCAAGCTTGACACTATAGCGGATTCTCGCCACTAAGGTAATACATTGCAGCCTTTCGAAGCAAAGAAGGAAGCGGTTTGGATCAAGAAGTTCATCTCTGAACTTGATGTGGTCTCATCAATGATCCAAACATGTGCTTCGCCGCTATCATCTTATCGAGAGATCATCAAGAGGAACTTATACAAATCGAGAAAATTCCCGAAAGGAACTTAGCGGATCCTTTAACTAAGGCATTACCTCAAAATAAGTTTGAGGGTCATGTTGAGCTTATGGTATTGGATCTGTGGCGATTGGCATTAGGCCAAGTGGGAGTCTGTTAGTAATATATGAGAGATGTCCTAAGGCAATCGCCTTATGTATGAACCATTTATATGATAAATGAAGATTCACTATTTGAGTATACATGTTTCATGTATTTGATTGGATCTTAAACTCATTTCTTGAATGTCACGTCGATTCACGGCATGAGAGAATTTGTGATTGGATCACAACTAGTGAGTATCTCTACATGTGTAATTGTGATGTATCGGAATTATCCTAGTCGATGAATTGATGGATTTGGACACCATCAATTCGCCGAGACTAGCACGAGTATACTCCTTGGTGTATCAAGCGGTGATTCTCCTTTGGTGGAGACATAGTGATGTCGGAGTTGATCGTGGATGCTAGTTATGGTAACTAGTTCATTGGAGTGACCAGTAGTAAGACTTCATATGGTTCTCTGCATATATAGATATGTCAATGAAGTTCTTCTTTGTGGCTTAAGTGCGATGTTCCTTTGACTTGCGGTATTCAAGTCATCTTGATCATGGAGACTTATGCTTTGACATCTTAAGCAAACATCTCTAAGGAGATGTGGACCCGGATGATTGGGTATAAGTCGAAGTGATCGAAGGTGTTTGAATAGCCTATAAAGGATTCACCACTCCTTGCGAGGAGATGTATACCCATGGCCTCTCGTCGGATTGTTACTAAAGTCTTTGGCCAAAGCATTACATGTTTAGAGTAAGGTACTCTTGATACATGTGGAGTAACTAGAATGTGGGGACGAGGAAATGATACTTGGGCTAGGTGTGGCGTAGTCGACCTAGTGAGGAGGACACAATAGACCATGTCTGAACCAAGTGGGTATAAGATGAGTGAAGGGAATGGGGCACGATTCATTCAACTCTTGAAGGGTTTGAAATAGTTACGGATCAACCGTTGATCTTTTGGTTAATTGGGGATCATGATGTACTACTAGGTGCCACTCATGATCGTTCTATAATTAATGGTTAATTATAGACGGCCAACATAAACCGAGAACCTATTTGGTCACACGCACAACGAGTGTAATACAAAGGATTTAAAAAGAGCTTGAGAATGGGATTCTCAGACCGAGAGAAACTATGTTTGGTTGGACCAAACATAAAGCGAGCATGAAATTGTTTCAGTCGCAATGGAAGCGTGGATGGGCCGTGTCTTATGAAGACATAATGGATGGACCAAAATGGTTTGGTCTAATCCAATGGATGAGAATAAACCAAAGGGTTTGGTTTATATTAAACGAATGAACCAAAGGTTGGTTCGGTTCGTTTTAACTTAAAATAAACCATCATGGTTTGGTTTATTTTAACTTATCTTAATGGAGCGGGTTAACGGGCTTTATGGATATGATCCATTAACCACTAAGAGAATTAGTTCTCTATAAAATAGGGATTAAACCCTAACCCTAAACCTAATCAAACTTGGCCGCCCAACCCCTCCCTCTCCTATTCGGCGCCCAACTCCAAGCTGCCGCCGCCCAGCCCAAAGGTCCTCCAACCGGCGTCCAGAAGGTTGCTTCCTTCCTCCTCGCCGGCGTCGAGCTGCTGCCGGAAGAGTTACGGTCATCCTCCTCAGGTTTTGCATCAAGGTGAGCACATTGCTTCCTTGGTTTTTGCCGGCGCCTACTCCTCCACCAAGCTGTCCAGTTTTCTGGACAGCTTCTTCTCCTCGTCGGGCGTCGTTTGGGCGGCGGTTAGAACTCCGACAGCGGCTAACATACCGGGATTTGATCTCCGGTAATCCTCTGAGGTGGAGTGGACGGCGAAGGATCTGGCCAATCGGTTGACGAATACCTCTCCGGAGAAGCAAGTCTTGAGGACTTGTCTTTAGGTCCGAATTTGGATTCGGACCGTGATCATCTCTCGATCACATCGTCTTCAACACGAGGCTAGTAACCCGTACGAAGACGAAGCTCGTGGCTTGGCGAAGTCATCCCGAGGAGCTCGGCGTGGATACGGATAGAGACGATTCTTACGAGAATCGTTCCGGTTGATGCCGTTCCCGCTACACGTCATACGAAAGGTATAACGTAGTTTAATTTCCTTTTATTGCAATTTTAATTTACGGTTATGTCTACACTTGTTGTAATAGCATGCGTGTGTTGTGTGTGTTGTAATAAATAGGAGTATTTATTATTTTTGTTGCTTCCGCTGTGCACATGTTTACGAAACATGATCGAACACACACACGCCGCGGTGCCGGAAACCCAACATGGAACCCTTGGGCGGCGGCAAGGAGAAGAGAGGGAGATGGTGGCTAGGTTTTTATAGAGAACACATTCTCTTAACGTCATAACCAAAACACGTTAACCCGCTCCAATAACTTAAGTTAAAATAAACTAAATCGCGTTGGTCTATTTTAATTTAAAACGAACTGAACCAGCTTTGGTTCATTCATTTAAAACAAACCAAACCCCTTTGGTTTATTCTTCACCATTGGATTAGAACCAAACCAATTTGGTTCATCCATCATGTCTTAATAAGACACGACCCATCCATGCTTCCATTGCGACTGAAATAATTTCATGCTCGCTCCTTGTTTGGTCCAACCAAATCTAGTTTCTCTCGGTCTGAGAATCTCATTCTCAAGCTCATTTTAAATCCTTCGGATTACGCTCGTTGTGCGTGTGAACAAATAACTTCTCATTTTATGTTGGCCGTCTATAATTAACCATTAATTATAGAATGATCATAAGTGGCACCTAGTAGTACATCATGATCCCCAATTAATCGAAAAGATCAACAATTGATCCAGAACTATTTCTGAAACCCTTCAGCAGATACAATGAATCGTGCCCCATTCCTTTCACTCATCTTATACCCACTTAGTTTAGGACATGCTCTATAGTGTCAGTCCCCACTAGGTTGACTACATCACACCTAGCCCAAGTATCATTTCCTCGTCCTACGGATTCTTGTTATTGCACATGTATCTAAGAGTACCTTACTCTAAACATGTAATGCTTCAGCCAAAAACTTTAGTAACAATTATAGGGGATCGATCGGTTGGTTAGAGGGGGGTGAATAGCCCTTTGTAGTTGGATGGTGGAATTTCCTCGTCTACAAGATTGTTAGCGCAAGAGGAATACTAATAAAGACAAGCAAATAAACAAAGAAGAAACAAACAATTCCAACACCGAAATATAACGTGGTTCACGACTACGCCGCTAATCCACGGTCCCCGATTCGTCCTCGGTGAATCACTCCGCAACCAAATCATTATCGGTCTCTCCTTTGCACTAAACTAGGTGGAGGTAACCCTTACAACTCAAAGAACACTCCTTCTTTTACAATAGATGTGAAAGAGATCTAGAAGAAGGAGTTTATTACTTGTGGAGCACTTGTATGATAGTTTGGAATATAAGCATTAGCCATCCAAAAGCCCACACCCTCTCTTTTTATAGAGAGGGCTGGTTTCTTCCCGTTGGCCACCACCGCTTGGCAGTCGACTGCCGCCACTTCAATGACCTCCGAACACGTCGGATCCCGACCGTTATAGTCCAACAAAACACTTGGCAGTCGACTGATGGATCCCATCACGATCATTGCCTCCGTAGTCGACCGCGACCTACGAGTGGTTCTGTGGCAAACCCTCTTAATCGATCATCGCGCCTTAGCGAATGATCGATATCTTGGCAATGATCGCCCACATATGGCGATCAGCTGGCCCAAAACCATTCGATCGGATACGGTCGAACCCATTCGACTCGGGCGATCATTGCCATTCTATGGCGATGATCGATGTCGGAAAACTCATCCGACACTTAGCCATTCGGCCAAGATCACCTAATGAGCTACTTACAATTCACTCATTCTCTCATCTCACTCGAAGTCCCTTGCCGAAGCTCTCTTTGTTCGCAGCCACGTCCCTCGACAGCATCAGGCGCACGACTCTGCAATGCTCCTTCGTGTCTCTTGCCTCCGAAGTCTGCTTCCTTGGCTTCGCTTCAAGTCATCTCGTCCGGTGGTCCCTCGACAACATCAAGCGCACGACTCTGCAATGCTCCTTCTCCGACTCAAGCACGAGGTTCTGAGTGGTGAACCCACCAAGGCTCCATGTGTGAATTACTAAGTCCTGCAAGACTCCAACGCACATATCAAATCATAATAACAACCTAACTTAAACCCTTTGCCACACACATCAAAACCTTATCATGGTAAGAGATTGCCCTAACAATCTCCCCCTTTTTGATGTGTGGCAATCCGTTTAAGTTAGGTAAAACATTTGATAAAACTATTAAGGAAGGAAAGCATGTAAATAAACATGATTAGCAACTCTCCCCCTTAATACATGAAACTCCCCCTAAATATATTCCCCCTTTGATACCATCAAAAATATTAAACAATGTTTATACAAGCATGACATCAAGTCTAGAGGTAAATAAACATTAAAATCAGTCAAAAACCTGATAAAATAAGGTTATTATGCTCATTTACAGTCCATCAGTCGACTGCTATCAGTATGACAGTTGACTGACACAATGAATTCCGAATTTCTATTTTTCTGGACGAATTTCAGAAATGTACTATAAATTCCAGAAAATTCTAAAAATAATGAAATTTGAGGAACACATTTCTTTTAAGTATATCTATCAATGAAAAATAGTTTTTCATGAAAAATCATTATATTTTCAGAGATTTGCCAAAAATCCAAAAGCTTTAAAAACCACTAGGTTTTTGATCATGTTGGTATCCATTTTAACACCTAGTCTTGCTTTGGATTGTTTCAAAACATGAATACACAGATTTTAAAGTAAGAAATTGTTTTGAAAACATATGAAATATCCAACCATGATCTTTGGGCAATATGTCTATGAATTAAACATAAGCCTTCCCCATGATTGGTCTATTATTTCTATTTTGATACTTTAAATGACCATTTAAATGCCATAGGCACTAGTGAACATTTGTATCATCCTAACATCTCACTCATGCTAAGTTTTCAATCAAGGTAGCCTATGGTGAGTGTGAGATGTATCCTAAAGGTATTTGTATATACTTAACCATTATTTTCATGCAATTCTATCAAGGTTAAGTATCATCCTATCATTCCACATGATCATAAAGATGTATATGAATTAATTTCACATTATGATCATGAAACACATGTATTCATCAAATTGTGATCATGCATTAGGTATTATATCATGATAATAAAGCAAATATCACCTAAAGCATGATTTATCTATTTATAGGTGCATTATCATCACCTAACACTATTTCAAAAATATTGTCCCGCCATCCTAAGTCAACCAAAAATATGATATAGGTAAAGCCCATATGGTTGACTATCCTAGGGTTTCCCTAACCCTTAAGGATGGATTTTGGAATCCAATATAAATTCTTGCCTATGGGGTTCACTAAAAATTCCTTGGGGATCCATTTTCTAGCTATTACCTTCTTTTTATCTTGTCCCCTAGAAATTAAACATTTATAGGCCTTTTCAATTTTCTTTTCTTTATAACCTAGGCTTTTCTTATTGAAGCTTGCCCTTTGGCTCCCAATTATCATGTTAAGGGTATTGGAGCCTATTGTGAACTTTTCTAGGGCCTTGGTCAAGTGGTCTACCTTTTCCCTTAAAGCCCTATTTTCTTCTATGCATGCATCATCAACATTGAAAGACATATATTCATGTGAGCATGCATCATTTAAGCTAGAAGAAATATTATCATTATCATTTAAGCATGCTTTTTCTAATTTTTGTTCTAAATCCTTAATTTGCTCAAACATGCATTTATTCCTTTTCTTTGCCCTAAATAAATCCTTAGTGAGGCTAGAAATCATAGACATTATTTGCTTAGGGGGTAGATTCGTTACCTCACTTACCAAATCCTCTTCCGATGATGAGGATGTAGAGGAGGCTCCCCCTTCACTTGAGCTCTCTCCACTTGAGCTTGCTTTTTCATTTTCTTGCTCGGAGGAGGAAGTGTCTAGGTCGTCAAATGCCATTAATGCTAAGTTGGTGACAAAGGCATTCTCCTCTTCCGATGATGATGAAGATGATGAGGAAGACGGATCATCTCATGTCTTTGCTTTGAATGCCTTGGCCTTCCCTTTTTCTTTGGCCTTCTTCTCTTCTTCCTTCTTTTTGCTCCCCTTTTTCTTCTTCTTTTCTTCTTTCTTCTTCCTCTCTTCTTTGCTCTTGTTTAGGAGAGGACAATTGTCCCTTATGTGTCCCTCTCTTTGGCAATTGTAACAAATTACCTTTCCCCTTGGTCTTCTCCTCCTATCATTAGATTTATTAAAATGAAAACCTTTTAATGCACGCCTTACCCTCCTTACCATATAGGCTTCTTCCGTGCTATCCATGGAGGAAGAGGAGGACACTTCATCGGAGGAGGAGGGGATCTCTATCTTCTTCTTCTCCTTCTGTGCCATCAAGGCTACTCCTCTTGAAGGTTGAAACTTTGGCTCTTCTTGTATTCCTTCAAGCCTCGTTTAGTGGAGCTCCATTGTTGAGAACAACTCCTCCAAGGTGCTCACTTCTAGATTCTTGGACATGTAGAAGGAGTCCACTATTGAGCTCCATTTTGATGACCGGGGAAAAGCATCAATTGCTTTCATGAGCATGTCCCGGTTGGAGAGTCTTTCTCCTACACTTGTTAGTCCAATCAAAATTTCTTTAAACCTAGAATGCAATGAGGTTACCTTTTCTCCCTTTTCTAATTTTATGTTGGATAGTTGGGAGCGGAGGAGGTCTCTCCTTGCAAGTTTGGCCTCCGAGGTACCTTCATGAAGCTCTACTAGCTTCTCCCACATCTCCTTTGCACTAGAGCATTCCCCAATCCGATTAACTTCTTGTTGGGAGAGTACATTGTAAAGGTGGTGCTTGGCTTTTGAATTTGCCAAATATTCTTCCCTTTGCCTCTTGCTCTACCTTGATTTTTCCAATGGCTCCCCATCTTCATTCCTAGGCATCTTGAAACCATTTTCCATTATCAATAAAATTTCAAAGTCGGTTTCAAAGAATACCTCCATTCTCTTTTTCCACCAAGAGAATTCGCCTTCGAATTTTGGTGGGTGAATGTTTGAGCCGACCATCCTTGAATGTGCTTGTTGTGGCGGTTAGTCCTCGACAAGCTTTCCTTGGCTCTGATACCACTTGTAGGGGATCGATCGGCCGGCTAGAGGGGGGTGAATAGCCCTTTGTAGTTGGATGGTGGAATTTGCTCATCTACAAGATTGTTAGCGCAAGCGGAATACTAATAAAGACAAGCAAATAAACAAAGAAGAAACAAACAATGCCAACACCGAAATATAACGTGGTTCACGACTACGCCGCTAATCCACGGTCCCCGATTCGTCCTCGGTGAATCACTCCGCAACCAAATCACTATCGGTCTCTCCTTTGCACTAAGCTAGGTGGAGGTAACCCTTACAACTCAAAGAACACTCCTTCTTTTACAATAGATGTGAAAGAGATCTAGAAGAAGGAGTTTATCACTTGTGGAGCACTTGGATGATAGTTTGGAATATAAGCATTAGCCATCCAAAAGCCCACACCCTCTCTTTTTATAGAGAGGGTTGATTTCTTCCGTTAGCGCCACACTTGCACGCTTAGCGATCGTCGCCACTTCAACCTCCGAACACGTCGAATCCTGACCGCTTATAGTCCATGGAACACTTGGCGATCGTGATGGATCCCATCACGATCGGCTGCTCGTAATCGGCGCCCGATCGGCTCACAGTAGTTATATGGCCAAACCCTCTTAATCGATCGCGCCTTGGCGGTTGGCGATCTGGTCTGGCTGATTGCCCACATATGAAAGTCGATTGCTGGCCCCAAAACCACTCACTCGGATACCAGTCGAACCCATTTGACTCAGAGCAGTCGATTTCCATTCCATGGCAGTCGACTGATGTCGGAAAAACTCATCCGACACTTAGCCATTCGACCAAGTTCACCTAATGAGCTACTTACAATTCACTCATTCTCCCATCTCACTTGAAGTCCCTCGCCGAAGCTCTCTTCGTTCTTGACCACGTCCCTCGGCAGCATCAGGCGCACGACTCTGCAATGCTCCTTCGCGTCTCTTGCCTCCGAAGTCTGCTTCTTTAGCTTCGCTTCAAGTCATCTCGTTCGGCGGTCCCTCGGCAGCATCAAGCGCATGACTCTGCAATGCTCCTTCTCTGACTCAAGCACGAGGTTCCGAGTGGTGAACCCGCCAAGGCTCCATGTGGGAATTACTAAGTCCTGCAAGACTCCAAAGCACATATCAAATCATAATAACAACCTAACTTAAACCCTTTGCCACACACATCAAAACCTTATCATGGCAAGAGATTTCCCTAACAACAATCCAACGAGAGGCTATGGGTATACATCTCCTTGCAAGGAGTGGTGAATCCTTTTTAGGCTATTCAAACACCTTCGATCACTTCGACTTATTCCCAATCATCTCCGGTCTACATCTCCTTAGAGATGCTTGCTTAAGATGTCAAAGCATAAGTCTTCATGACCAAGATGACTTGAATACTGCAAGTCAAAGGGACATCACACTTAAGTTGCAGTAAGAACTTCATTGACATATCTATATATGCAGAGAACCATATGAAGTTTTACAGCTGACTCCAATGAACTAGTTACCATAACTAGCATCCACGATTAACTCCAGACATCATAATGTCACCAGCCAGTGAGAATCAACTGCTTGGATACACCAAGGAGTATACCTCGTGCTAGTCTCGACAGAATTGATGGTGTCCAAATCCATCAATTCATCGACTAGGGATAATTCTGATACATCACAATTACACATATAGAGATACTCACTAGTTGTGATCCAATCACAAATTCTCTCATGCTGTGAATCGTATCATGGACGTTCAGTAAATGAGTTTATGATCTAATCAAATACATGAAAATATATATACTCAAATAGTGAATCTTCATTTATCATATAAATGGCTGAAACATAAGTTGATTGCCTTAGGACATCTCTCATATATTACTAACACAACAATCTCCCCCTTTTTGATGTTTGACAAAAACACCCTTGAGTTAGGGCCCTAACTCAAATTTCCTTACCAATTATCCCAAATTGGTAATTCTATACATTCTCCCCCTTTTTGACATACATCAAAAAGGTTCACCCCAAGGAGGTCTATGTCTCATGTCCCAATGAGATCTTATAATCTCTCCCTTGGTCCAAAAATACCTAGGATGCCTACAATCTTCCTAATGATAAGTCTCATATCATTCAAGAGAGGCAATCCTACACACTCTCCCAATTTCCAAATTGGGTATCTCAAAATCCCATTTCTCCCCCTCATGAGGAAAAATACCATCCATCATCCCATGATGAATACCTCCCCCTAAAGGCTTGCTCCCCCTTGACCATTGCACCAACAATGTCCTTGGGAAGTCCCTAAGCCAATAGGAACTCTAAAACATCAAAATTAAGGTCTAAAGTTCAACATAGAACTTTCCCATCCTTAAATTTGATACATCACCCTAACAACTTTCCTAATCTATATCCAATGGATTTTCACCCTTTATAATGCTTCCCAAAGCATATCCTAGGGTTAGGAGTGGTTAGAGAACTTTACCGTAGCTGAAAACGAGCTAAACAACCTTATTTTTCCCGAAATCAGCCTGACAGTCGACTTTATCAGGCATCAGTCGACTGCCAACAAGGGCAGTCGACTGATAACTGAAAAAAATCCGATTTTCAATTATCAAAAATAAATTTCAAAAAATCATAAATAATTATACGTAATTCAAAAAATCATGAAACTTCATACGTATAATATTTATGACCAATACAATGGGTGAAAAATGTTTGAAAAATATTTTACCTATAAAATAGTGAAATTGACAAAAAGTTCAAAAGTGAAGAAAAACTTCAATGTTTTAGCTCACTTTGTATCAACTTCATCAATGGTGATTGCTATCAAAAGATATACTTCACCAAGGTTTTCTAAAGTGATTTTAAAATATTTTCAAAACCTTATATTGGATCATATTCTTTGGGCTTAATGTACATGGCTTGAATATAAGCTTTCCCAATGATCCACCATATGATTTTAGATGAGTTTGAGTTCATCTAGATGCAAAAACTATGCACCTTGAATTTAACTCATATCTTATCATCTCACATATATTTAGGGTGTATAAATACACATACATGTCAATGTAATATAAGATGTGGGTTTTGTTCATCTAAACTATGGTCTCATGCATTTTCTAAGGCAACACTACTTGATTCTCTTATACATGAGACTTCAAGTCATGACATAGTCCTTAAATCAATTTTCATTAACTATTTTAAATGCATGAATGCTTATGACATTAATGATGGTATAAATAAACACATGCTCATAATCATGATGTCATGGCATAAGATGGAATCCAAGCATACATGACATTTAATTTTAATCCTAAGCATGATCATGACATATTAAATAATTAAAAATAGATATAATGTCATGACATGTTATATGTCAAACAAAGCATGACAAAATAAAATATAAGGTATATAATACCTAAATTTTAAAGTTAATTGCCATTTGATATTATTTTATCCATTTTTCCATATTGCTACTAATTCCCCAAGTGTGCCAAAAACCCAAAATGACACACAAAGTCCTCTAAACCTAAGTTGTGCCAATTTGATTGATTTATCAACCTTCTTAAATAATATTGGCACATCCTAAAATATTTTAGGATTAAAAATCAAACTTATTTCCAAGGTATCCATAACCTTGAAAATAACCTAAAATACCACCTTTACTATGGTTAGGTTAACTACCCATCCATTCAAGGTTGGCACACCTAAACCCATTTAGCGTGAATCGATCACACTCCTAGGAACCCAATACCTATTGGAGCTCCTTGGGTTAATTAGGTATTCCTTAGGGATAACCTCCCTAGATATCCTCCTAATGACCCTTCTAGGCTTGTTAGCCTTGGTCATTGTGGTCTTGCCATGGTTAACTCTAGGGGTGACTCCCCTTGTAACCTTCTTAGTGGCTTCCTTAGGTTTCTTCGAAACCCTAGCCACTAGGCACATACCTTGGTTACCCTTAGGGATGACATCCCTAGTAACCTTGGTCTTCCTAGACCTAGTTTGAGTTCTATAATCAAATGGAACATTGTGGTAGGTCTTTTTAGGCTTAAGCTTGCCCTTGGATTGTTCTTGATTTATAGGTCTTTGACTTTGACTTATAGACCCTAGACTTTGACCATTTGACCCTTTTATTTGGTTTTGCATAATCCTAAGTGTCTTCTCTAATTTTTCAAGTCTTGACCTCAAGACTTGGTTTTCAAACTCTAATTGCCCAATTTTTGATTTTTCATTTGGTCTTTGGGCATAGTTCTTCCTAGGCATGTGTTTAGTCCATTTATGATTCAAACCTAGGAGGTCTTCAATTTTTCTAATAGATTCCTGAGGTAAGGTTTTTCTAGGGACATTAGTCCCAAATTTCTCCTTATTTGAAAAATTAACACTCTTAGCACCTAGACAAAAATATTTATTGTTCCTAGCATGCTTTTCATGTACAATAGCAAGATTGTTTAAATTATTTCTAGCATGCATTTTGACATTAAAACTAGAAGATACATACTTAAAGGTTACCTTAGGGTTTGCCTTAGAGGCTCCCCCTACTTGTGATACTCCTTCTTTGACCTTCTTGCTCCCCCTAGTGTTGGAATGTATACTGAAAGCCTAGCTCTTTTTGTATGAACATTTTATTTTGGAATAAGAATCACATGATTATTGTTTACACTTTATATATTTATTATATATGTGTGCATATTGTCTAATATTTTACATTGTAGATAACATGGTGCTTGGTGTGGCACAGAAGATTATGTTATCAGTCCCTTGTAAAATATAAGTAGAGGCTCATGACCAAGATGGTTTTGGACAAACCATTGGCATGGTTGTAATGTAGCTTGGTATTGTTTTGTCTTGAACATAAAGTTACACTAGTACACTTAGGTGTATTGAGCAGGACCGACATAGAGGTGATTCAATTTAGTACTGACTACATAATTGAATCGGACCTCGGATATTATGTTGTGCATGCTCTTAATCCCGATATAATAACGGGCACATGTACTTAGTATTTATTTCTTTGATTTACCAGAGGGTCAGATTTAGATGGATTAAATCAATATGCCCGGTAAGTTGGGAAATGATATTATTTACATGGTGTGCTGTTGATTATAGTAGGAAACCGTGTCCTATATATTAGGTTGATGATGTCCCCTTGAGGAGCTCATAAGGTTCATCAGGTAAACCCAGCTGGTTGACTTAGTCAACATGATGATAAGGTTGAGTGGTACTACTTGAGGAATTATATGTTAATTAATTGATGGTCAGTAAATCAATTAATTGACGGACATTCGATATCTTAAACATGGGGAGATTAATGTACGAATAATATATGGAGCCCATATTAATTTATGGGGGTTGGTGAGGTAGTTCAATGATGATCCTCTAGTGGAATGGAACATCATTGATGGATCAAGTTTGTGTGGTTCCGATCCATCGGGTGGCCAAGATCCAACTCCTTCTTATGGTCCCTATCGTAGCCTAACATAATCCTTGTGAAGTCTAGATCCAAGAATGTAAAACAAAACCTAGAACCAACGGTTGGGATTAAATCCCTAGATCCGATGGTTAGGATGAAACCCTAGAACCAACGGTTGGGATTAAATCCCTAGATCTGATGGTTAGGATGAAACCCTAGAATCGACGGTTGGGATTAAATTCCTAGATCCGACGGTTGGGATAAAAGCCTATATCCGACGGATGGGATGAAACCCTAGATCCGACGGTTGGGATGAAATCCTAGATCCGACGGTTGGGATGAAACCCTAGATCCGACGGTTGGGATAAAACCCTAGATCCGACGGTGGAGATTAAATCCCTAGATCCGACGGTGGAAATTAAAGGAGGCTTAAGCCCAATTCTATAAATAGAAGTCTTAAGCTTGGGCGGAAAGAATAATTGAATTGGAGTTAGGGTTTGGCTCTTCTCAAAGTGGGCGGCTAGGGTTTGGAGCAAAAGCTTGGGCGGCAACCATCTTCCTTCTCCTTGTTGCCGGCGCCCATCTTCCTCCATCAAGACTTGGCCGGTGCCCATCCTCTAAGCCTCTCTCTTATTCCTTGGCCGGCGGTTCTCCTTCCATTGGTGGCCGGTGTTCACTCCTCCATACTCTTCAAAGTGGCCGGCGGTTCTCCTTCCATTGGTGGCCGGCGCCTCATCCACTTGTTCCTTGGCCGGCGGTTGCATCAAATTCTCTAATTTGGTGGCCGGTTCTAGAAAGGATAGGTATTTGTTGGTTCTTCTCTTTGTTCGCAGCTGACAAGGAAGGGAAGAACGCGATCTAGAAGGCTTCTACTCGTGGAGGATCTTCGTCCACACGTCGTCCACGAGAAGGATAGGACATATGGTAGAAGATCATAAGGTATAAAGTTTTATAACTTTATTTTCAGATCTGAGCATGTTCCTTTTAGTGTTGATTATACATGTGTGCGTATGTATATATATTGTATAATCATGGACCCTGAAGACAAACACAAAAACCGGCGATCCATCCGTCGTCTCTTCCGCGGCTAATCAACTAGAAGAGTTGTGTTGCTTGAACAACTAGTTTGTTCAAGCGACCACTCAAGTTGTTAGCACGACGACGAATAGGTTGTGCTAAGGAAACTCATCCCATCCGGATTAATTCTTTCATTAGTGAAAATTTTAATCTGGGGACATGGGAGCCAATGAGCCTCCGAAGCAAACCCCCCCACACCTAGGACATTGACTCCTATAATGCCCTCTTTGATTACATTTGAAGCATATAATGTGCTCCTTGCTTTTGATGGTTGGGGGATCGACTTCCTTTGACTTTTAGGTGCCGGTGGACTTTTCTTGATCTTCTTTGGGCATTTGCTCTTGTAGTGCCCATTTTCTCTATAATCAAAACATATTATATGTATTTTATTATTAATACATATGTTTGAGTTACCTAGGTCTATGGTGGAAGCCTCTTGAGCTTGTTCATCTTCTCGACCGGAGGTTGATGGTTTTCTTGAGTCGACTCTGGTATTGAAGATGGCCTAGTCTCATCCCTCTCAATCCTAGAGGTGGAGGCTTCTTACTTCTTCCACCGATTCCGATCTGGATGTTGATTCCCTATCAACCTCCGAATCCTCACTTGCTTGTGAGGATGATGTGCTTCCTTCATCAGTCTCTTTCGATTGAGCCGATGAGCACTCTTGTCCTTTGGGCTCCTCATGGAGTCTTGCCACTTGACTCCATAGCTTTTTGGCATCCATGTGTTCACCTAAGCTACACAAGATGACATTAGGAAGCAAATCAATAATGAATTTGGCTACCTTCTTATTTTTCTCAAATCTTTGGAGTTGTTCCTCACTCCATCTCTTCATCTTGAGGAATCCTCCCTTTGGTCCTCTTGGATATTCGAATCCTTCCATCAAAATGGACCACTCCTTAAAGTCCCTCATCATCAAGAAGTCTTCAATCCTTGCTTTCCATTGGTTGAAGCCTTCTCGTCCATAGAAAGCATATGAGATTGGGGTGTTGATCTCTCAACCCAAATTCTCTTGAATTTCCATCTTGTTCCTCTTCACCCTCTAGCGTTTTGGCTCCGAGTTGTTAATCTGTAGAAGAGCCCCAGGCTCTTATACCAATTGTTGGGAATGATGTGCTCGCTAGAGGGGGGTGAATAGTGCATCGATGCTCGATGGAATTTGTTCGCGATCGCGTCTACAAATCGTGTTAGCCAATGAGCCTCCGAAGCAAACCCCCCCACACCTAGGACATTGACTCCTATAATGCCTTCTTTGATTACATTTGAAGCATATAATGTGCTCCTTGCTTTTGATGGTTGGGGGATCGACTTCCTTTGACTTTTCTTGACTTTTAGGTGTCGGTGGACTTTTCTTGATCTTCTTTGGGCATTTGCTCTTGTAGTGCCCATTTTCTCTATAATCAAAACATATTATATGTATTTTATTATTAACACATATGTTTGAGTTACCTAGGTCTATGGTGGAAGCCTCTTGAGCTTGTTCATCTTCTCAACCGGAGGTTGATGGTTTTTTTGAGTCGACTCCGGTATTGAAGATGGCCTAGTCTCATCCCCCTCAATCCTAGAGGTGGAGGCTTCTTACTTCTTCCACCGATTCCGATCTGGATGTTGATGTTGGGTTTCCGGCACCGCGGCGTGTGTGTGTTCGATCATGTTTCGTAAACATGAGCACAGCGGAAGCAATAAAAAATAATAAATACTTCTATTTATTACAACACACACAACACACGCATGCTATTACAACAAGTGTAGACATAACCGTAAATTAAAATTGCAATAAAAGGAAATTAAACTACGTTATACCTTCCGTATGACGTGTAGCGGGAACGGCATCAACCGGAACGATTCTCGTAAGAATCGTCTCTATCCGTATCCACGCCGAGCTCCTCGGGATGACTTCGCCAAGCCACGAGCTTCGTCTTCGTACGGGTTACTAGCCTCGTGTTGAAGACGACGTGATCGAGAGATGATCACGGTCCGAATCCAAATTCGGACCTAAAGACAAGTCCTCAAGACTTGCTTCTCCGGAGAGGTATTCACAACCGATTGGCGAATCCTTCGCTCCTCCACCAGAGGATTACCGGAGATCAAATCCCGGTATGTTATCCGCTGTCGGAGCACTCAACCGTCGCCCAAACGACGCCTCCGAGAGGAGAAGAAGCTGTCCAGAAAAACTGGACAGCTTTGGTGGAGGAAATAGGCGCCGGCTAAAGAAGAGATGGAGCCTCACCTTTACACCGAACCCAAGGGAGATCACCGGAGGGTCGCCGGAGGTCCACCGGCCGAAGCTTGGACGCCGGCAAGGAGATGGCAGCCACTCAATGAAGTTGGGCGGCAGCCCTTGTTGTTGACGCCAACAACAAGGAGGATGGGTTGGGCGGCCACTAGATGTTGGGCGGCAACTAGATGATTGGGTTTAGGGTTAGGGTTTAATCCCTATTTTATAGAGAACTAATTCTCTTAATGGTTAATGGATCATATCCATAAAGCCCGTTAACCCGCTCCATTAAGATAAGTTAAAATAAACCAAACCATGATGGTTTATTTTAAGTTAAAACGAACCGAACCAACTTTTGGTTCATTCGTTTAAAATAAACCAAACCCTTTGGTTTATTCTTATCCATTGGATTAGAACCAAACCATTTTGGTCCATCCATTATGTCTTCATAAGACACTGCCCATCCACGCCCATTGCATCAAACAATTTCATGCTCGCTTATGTTTGGTCCAACCAAACATAGTTTCTCTCTGGCCCGAGAATCCCATTCTCAAGCTCGCTTTAAATCCTTTGGATTACACTCGCAGCGCGGTGACCAAATAGGTTCTCGGTTTATGTTGGCCGCCTATAATTAACCATTAATTATAGAACGATCATGAGTGGCACCTAGTAGTACATCATGATCCCCAATTAACCAAAAGATCAACTTGATCCGTAACTATTTCTCAAACCCTTCAAGAGCTCGAATGAATCGCGGCCCCATTCCCTTCACTCATCTTATACCCACTTGGTTCAGACATGGTCTATTGTGTCCCTCACTAGGTCGACTACGCCACACCTAGCCCAAGTATCATTTCCTCGTCCCTACGGATTCTAGTTACTCCACATGTATCAAGAGTACCTTACTCTAAACATGTAATGCTTTGGCCAAAGACTTTAGTAACAATCCGACGAGAGGCCATGGGTATACATCTCCTCGCAAGGAGTGGTGAATCTTTATAGGCTATTCAAACACCTTCGATCACTTCGACTTATACCCAATCATCCCGGTCCACATCTCCTAGAGATGTTTGCTTAAGATGTCAAAGCATAAGTCTCTATGATCAAGATGACTTGAATACCGCAAGTCAAAGGAACATCGACTTAAGCCACAAGAAGAACTTCATTGACATATCTATATATGCAGAGAACCATATGAAGTCTTACTACTGGTCACTCCAATGAACTAGTTACCATAACTAGCATCCACGATTAACTCCGACATCACAATGTCTCCAAAGGAGAATCACCGCTTGATACACCAAGGAGTATACCTCGTGTTAGTCTCGATGTAATCGATGGTGTCCAAATCCATCAATTCATCGACTAGGATAATTCCGATACATCACAATTACACATGTAGAGATACTCACTAGTTGTGATCCAATCACAAATTCTCTCATGCTGTGAATCGTATCGTGGACATTCAGTAAATGAGTTTAAGATCCAATCAAATACATAAAATATGTATACTCAAATAGTGAATCTTCATTTATCATATAAATGGTTCATACATAAGGCGATTGCCTTAGGACATCTCTCATATATTACTAACAGACTCCCACTTGGCCTAATGCCAATCGCTACGGTATCCAATACCATAGTCTCTAACATGACCCTCAAACTTGCTTTGAGGTAATGCTTTAGTCAAGGGATCCGCTAAGTTCCTTTCAGTGGGAATTTTTTCTCGATTTGTATTTCGTTCCTACTGATGATCTCTCTGATAAGATGATAGCGGCGAAGCACATGTTTGGATCATTGATGAGACCACATCAAGTTCAAAGATGAACTTCTTGATCCAAACTGCTTCCTTTGTCGCCTAAAGTCGCAATGTATTCTCGCTTAGTGGCGTAATCCGCTATAGTGTCAAGCTTGGAACCTTTCCAACTTATTGTGCCTCCATTCCGTGAATACATACTGCATCGAGACATGGAATCATCCTTGTCTGCTCGAGCCGCATCCGTGATACCCACGTATCACCATGTACCCTTCTCCATATATTAGGAACACATCCTTAGTTCTTCTCAAGTACTTAAGGATCATCTTAACAATACCACCAATGATCCATTCCCGATCGATCGGTATCCGCCGTGACACTCGTGAGCATACGATACATCGGGCCTCGTGACATAACATAGCATACATGATAGATCCTATTATGATGCATAGGAATCTTACTCATGCAAATCCTCTCGCCTTCAGGCGGACACATAGACTTCAAAAAGGTGTACCCATGCCCGATGGGCGATAACCTTTCTTGGATTCCGACATGCTAAACCTCTTTAGCACTCGGCCTATATATGTAGATCGCGAAAAGACCAAGCAACCGCTTCGATCTATCTCTATAGATCTTAATCCCAAGGATGTAGGTTGCTTCTCCTGTGTCTTTCATGGAGAATGTCTTGATAACCAAACCTTAATCGATCAGAAGATGGACACATCGTTTCCTATAAGTAGTATGTCATCGACATACAATACTAGGAATACGACTGCACTCCCACTAACCTTCTTGTACACACAAGGTTCGTCTGGATTTTGTGAGAAATCAAACTTTTTGATTGTCTCATCAAAACGGATATTCCAGCTCCTGAATGCTTGCTTCAATCCATAAATGGATCGTCGCAATTTGCATACCTTGGTTTTATCAACCGATGTGAAACCCTCAGGCTGTATCATATACACGTCCTCGAGCAGGTTTCCATTAAGGAAAGCTGTTTTCACATCCATCTGCCATATCTCATAATCATAATGAGCCGCTATGGCCAGGAGCATCCCAATGGATTTAAGCATAGCTACAGGCGAATAGGTTTCGTCATAATCAACACCTTGCTTTTGACGATATCCTTTCGCCACCAATCTAGCCTTATAGGTAATCACATTACCATCCATGTCGGTTTTCTTTTTGAAAACCCACTTGCACCCTATAGGCTTTATGCCTTCAGGTGGGTCAACCAAGTTCCAAACTTGGTTTTCATACATGGAATCCATTTCACTTCAGGTACCAAGCCACTTATCCCTTTCTCGAACTTGTCAAGACTTCTTCATAACCGTAGGCTCCTCATCATCAATGAGTAACACGCCGCTCGATTCACTTACGAGAAATCCATATCTCTCAGAATATTATGCGTTCTACCAGATCTACGAAGATGTGGTGTTACAATAGGTCCAAATTGATTGCTCATCACTATGAGTTGTACCGCGTGCTTCACCGTATCTCATCAATGTCTATTTGAGTCTCTCGAGCCTCCTCAAGCTCGACGACACTCCCACTTTTCTTGCAAGAGAAACTCTTTCTCTAGAAACACAAAGATGCCTTGAAACAAACACCTTTTGTTCCACAGAGATGATAGAATTGGTAACCCCTTGTTTCCTTAGGGTATCCAATAAATAGACATTTATCGTACTTAGCATCCAGCTTTGTCCGATATACCGCTTCACATAAGGTGACAACCCCATATCTTCAAGTAAGATACATGAGGTTTCTTACTATTCCATATCTCATATGGAGTAGTTGAGACTACCTTGGTAGGCATTCTGTTTAACAAGTAAACAGCTGTCTGAAGTGCATAGCCCCAAAAGGACTTGGGAATAGTTGCATGATTCATCATTGACCTGACCATGTCCAACAAGGTCCGGTTACGCCTCTCAGATACACCATTATGCTATGGTGTATAGGGCGGAGTCCATTGAGACAATATGCCATTGTCTCTTAGATAATCAAGAAACTCTTGACTTAAGTATTCACCACCTCGATCTGATCGAAGTATTTTAATACTCTTGTCATGTTGTTTCTATACTTCATTTCTGAATTCTTTGAACCTTTCAAAGGCTTCAGACTTGTGTTTCATCAAGAACACATACCCAAACCGTGAGTGATCATCGGTGAAGGTAATGAAGTAGCTATAGCCTCCTAATGCTTGAGTTGACATAGGTCCACATACATCGCATGTACTAAACCTAGTAACTCTCCCACTGCTCACCTTTCCCAAGAAAGGTAACTTAGTCATCTTGCCTTTTAAGCATGATTCGCATGTATCGTATGAATCCAATTCAACGATTCCGAATTCCACATCGTGTAATTCGGACATGTGTTTTTGCTTACATGGCCAAGACGACAATGCCACATGTAGGAGTCTATTTGATTATCCTTTCGAGCACGCTTGTTGCTCGCTTCGATATTGCAAATGTCACCGGATACGCCCAACGATAAACACCATTGCTTAAAGTTCCAAATTCCATAAAGAACTCCATTCAAAGTTATGTAACAACAATTGTTACTAAAGTCAATGGAAACCATTTCTATTTAAACAAGAAATAGAAATGATGTTCTTTATCAACGAAGGAATATAAAAGCAATTGTCCATTCTAAGACAAGTCCACTAGGGAGTTTCAACAAATACGTTCGATGGCGAAAAGAACCTTTGCTCCATTCCCAACACGTAAATTTGACTTTCCTCGACGAGTCTTCTTCTATTCCTTAGCCCATGTATGTCATTACATATATGTGAGCCACACCCAAAGATCCAATACCCAAGTGTCTAAGGAAATAGAATGACAATTCAATAAAGAAGATTTCGAAGAAGATGGGGCATCCGATGCCTTATCCTTCTTCACTGACTCAAGATAAATCTTGCACTTTCTTCAAGAATGGCTCTCCTTGCCATAATGATGGCAAGTTTCCTTTGTGCTAGTTCTACCTTCTTAGCCCTTCTTTCTTTCTCTCTTCATGTTCCTTTGACTTCCTCTTAGAACCTTTCTTCGAGGAATCAACTAACAAAGACTGGCCCCCTCGCTCATGCTTCTCGTAAGACTCCACCGCCTTCAAAGATATTGAGCAAAGACCACAGATGAACCTCCTAGCATCTCGAGGTGAAGAGGAGCTTTGAGACTTCGAACCTTTCAATCTCACTTGCTCATCAACCAACTCACAAAGATGAAGGACCATATGAGCATCCATATGCTCATGCCGCCAGAGCTTGGGTTCCATCGTGGCTAGCATGATGCAACTCATTTGTTCGTAATCACTCACATATTTCGATAGGCCAACAATTGGTCCAGAGTTGCATCGCCACTAGGACAAGTGGAAGAGGCGCTGAGGACATTTGCAAGCTTTTCAACCTTGAGAACAATTCTCAAGCTTTCTAAGCCACCCATGAAGTTCGCCCACTAATTATTTCAATCCAAAATGGAACGCAAATTCAAACACATCATGATCAATATATTAACTTAGAAATACAAAACGAGCATATATGAGAAAGATGATTTTAAAATGCATCAATATACATTTATAAATCCCATTCATTTTTCGAATTTCAAAAACCCCAAAATCACTTCGGGAGATTGTAGGTCCATCTCCGAATGGGCTGATATCCATCATATTTATGAACAACCTTGGAGTGAGTCCAACAAGCCATTCATAACTACGACAGTAGTTATCATCTTTACGTATTGCATATCCCGTATATTCAACTATCACAATGTGATATCAACTAATTGAATGTACACACATACATCGGGATGATAACACATTAACAAGTATTAATCATATTCATAGCACACAAATTCACCTCACTTTACATCGACCTTGGAGAGAGTCCAACAAGCCGATGCTCCAGGTTAAAGCCAACCCATTAATCAAGAATAGTTTTAATATGGTTAGAGCGCATTCAACCAATTAGCCCAGCTTGGAGAGAGTCCAACAACCAAAGCTAACGATTGACCTCTGACTCTTACCATATTAGTTTTAAACTATTCCATGTTTTGAACATATTCATGTTAGAGCCGGGATTGGATATAGTCCAACAACCCAAACAAGAAATGGAACTCGTTCTAACCATATTAATGGAAGGTGTAGGCTTTAATATTGAGTAAGGGTTTTTATGTCTCATCCTCTTTGCATGCAAATAACTATTATCTACATGGCATGGCATACATGGCATACATCTACATGTCACGACACACATGGAATAATGATATGCATCTAATGCAATTACATGTCATACAATTATGTCATGTATATAATTTCCTTATATGTCATAACTATTTATGGAAATAAAATATGTTTAAGATTTGATTCTCCAAATCAAATCATGATTAAATTAGGAAATAAATTTCCAAATCTAATCACATATTTTATTTATGGAATTATTTGATTAAGGAAAATCTATTTAGGAAACCAATTTCCTAAATCATTAAAACTACTTATGGAAATAAAATATTTTAAGATTTGATTTCAAATCAAATCAAGATTAAATTAGGAAACAAATTTCCAGAATCTAATCAAATATTTTATTTATGGAAAATATAAATTTCATAAATACTTCCAACTTTCCAAAAGTGGAAGATTTCCATAAATACTTCTAGACTTTCCAAAATTGAAAAATTTCCATAAATACTTCTAAATTTCCAAAATTTAGAAAATTCCAGAAATACATTATGACTATCGAAAACCATTTTACGATTATGTCAAACACAACCTGGGCTCGATACCATCAAGGTTTGGGTTTCTCACAAGGCAGGTGTGTGTGTTCGATCATGTTTCGTAAACATGAGCAAATGAAGCAACACAAATAATAAATACTCCTATTTATTACAACACACACAACACACGCATGCTATTACAACAAGTGTAGACATAACCGTAAATTAAAATTGCAATAAAAGAAATTAAACTACGTTATACCTTCCGTATGACGTGTAGCGGGAACGGCATCAACCGGAACGATCCTCGTAAGAATCGTCTCTATCCGTATCCACGCCGAGCTCCTCGGGATGACTTCACTAAGCCACGAGCTTCGCCTCGTGACGGGTTACTAGCCTCGTGTTGAAGACGACGCGTGATCGAGAGATGATCACGATCCGAATCCAAATTCGATCCTAATACGAGTTCTCAAAACTCGCTTCTCCGGAGAGGTATTCGTCAACCAATTGACGAATCCTTCGTCCTCCACCTCAGAGGATTACCGGAGATCAAATCTCGTATGTTATCCGCTGTCGAGCACTCAACCGCCGCCCAAACGACGCCCGAAGAGGAGAAGAAGCTGTCCAAAAACTGGACAGCTTGGTGGAGGATAGGCGCCGCCAAAGAAGAGATGGAGCCTCACCTTTACAAACCCAAGGGAGATCACCGGAGGGTCGCCGGAGGTCCACCGGCCGAGCTTGACGCCGCAAGGAGATGGCAGCCACTCAATGAAGTTGGCAGCCCTTGTTGTTGCGCCAACAACAAGGAGGATGGGTTGGGCGCCACTAGATGTTGGGCGGCAACTAGATGATTGGGTTTAGGTTAGGTTTAAGCCCTATTTTATAGAGAACTAATTCTCTTAATGGTTAATGGATCATATCCATAAAGCCCGTTAACCCGTTCCATTAAGATAAGTTAAAATAAACCAAACCATGATGGTTTATTTTAAGTTAAAACGAACCGAACCAACTTTTGGTTCATTCGCTTAAAATAAACCAAACCCTTTGGTTTATTCTTATCCATTGGATTAGAACCAAACCATTTTGGTCCATCTATTATGTCTTCATAAGACACGGCCCATCCACGCTTCCATTGCGACTGAAACAATTTCATGCTCGCTTTATGTTTGGTCCAACCAAACATAGTTTCTCTCGGTCTGAGAATCCCATTCTCAAGCTCGCTTTTAAATCCTTTGGATTACACTCGCAGCGTGACCAAATAGGTTCTCGGTTTATGTTGGCCGTCTATAATTAACCATTAATTATAGAACGATCATGAGTGGCACCTAGTAGTACATCATGATCCCCAATTAACCGAAAAGATCAACGGTTGATCCCGAACTATTTCTGAAACCCTTCAGTAGCTTGAATGAATCGTGCCCCATTCCCTTCACTCATCTTATACCCACTTGGTTCAGGACATGGTCTATTGTGTCAGTCCCCACTAGGCTGACTACGTCACACCTAGCCCAAGTATCATTTCTCGCCTACGGATTCTAGTTACTCCACATGTATCAAGAGTACTTTACTCTAAACATGTAATGCTTTGGCCAAAGACTTTAGTAATAATCCGACGAGAGGCCATGGGTATACATCTCCTCGCAAGGAGTGGTGAATCCTTTATAGGCTATTCAAACACCTTCGATCACTTCGACTTATACCCAATCATCCCGGGTCCACATCTCCTTAGAGATGCTTGCTTAAGATGTCAAAGCATAAGTCTCTATGATCAAGATGACTTGAATACCGCAAGTCAAAGGAACATCGCACTTAAGCCACAGTAAGAACTTCATTGACATATCTATATATGCAGAGAACCATATGAAGTCTTACGGCTGGTCACTCCAATGAACTAGTTACCATAACTAGCATCCACGATTAACTCCCGACATCACTATGTCTCCAGCCAGTGAGAATCAGCTGCTTGGATACACCAAGGAGTATACCTCGTGCTAGTCTCGACAGAATTGATGGTGTCCAAATCCATCAATTCATTGACTAGGGATAATTCCGATACATCACAATTACACATGTAGAGATACTCACTAGTTGTGATCCAATCACAAATTCTCTCATGCTGTGAATCGTATCGTGGACATTCAGTAAATGAGTTTAAGATCCAATCAAATACATAAAATATGTATACTCAAATAGTGAATCTTCATTTATCATATAAATGGTTCATACATAAGGCGATTGCCTTAGGACATCTCTCATATATTACTAACAGTTGATTCCCTATCAACCTCCGAATCCTCACTTGCTTGTGAGGATGATGTGCTTCCTTCATCAGTCTCTTTCGATTGAGCTGATGAGCACTCTTGTCCTTTGGGCTCCTCATGGAGTCTTGCCACTTGACTCCATAGCTTTTTGGCATCCATGTGTTCACCTAAGCTACACAAGATGACATTAGGAAGCAAATCAATAATGAATTTTGCTACCTTCTTATTTTTCTCAAATCTTTGGAGTTGTTCCTCACTCCATCTCTTCATCTTGAGGAATCCTCCCTTTGGTCCTCTTGGATATTCGAATCCTTCCATCAAAATGGACCACTCCTTAAAGTCCCTCATCATCAAGAAGTCTTCAATCCTTGCTTTCCATTGGTTGAAGCCTTCTCATCCATATAAAGCATATGAGATTGGGGTGTTGATGTCTCAACCCAAATTCTCTTGAATTTCCATCTTGTTCCTCTTCACCCTCTAGCGTTTTGGCTCCGAGTTGTTAATCTGTAGAAGAGCCCCAGACTCTTATACCAATTGTTGGGAATGATGTGCTCGCTAGAGGGGGGTGAATAGTGCATCGATGCTCGATGGAATTTGTTCGCGATCGCATCTACAAATCGTGTTAGTGTGCAGCGGAATAGTAATAAAAATAATAACACAAATACAAACACAATAACACAACGATATATCGTGGTTCAGAACCAAATGGTTTCTACTCCACGGATAGAGCTCAAACGAGCTCTAGCGATGCGACCACACACCACTAATCAATAATAACTCCTTCTCGGAACAATCCGGAGGTGGAGAAACCTCATACAAATGATTACACTAATGAAAGGCAAAACAAGTAAAGAAAAATACTTTACAATTGCGCTTTTGGATGCTTACTTTGTGGTTGCTTGAAATGCACTTGGAGACCGTGATTTGCAGCAGCAAATCGCCCTAAAACTCCTCAAGAACCGGTTGCCAAATCCTCCTCCATTAGCTCCATTTAAAGGTTCTACCTGGGTTGGATTTTGCCTATCAGTCGACTGCTCGGGACCATCAGTCGATTGGTGCCACTATTATCGTGAGACAACGGCTAGATCCACGCTGGAAAAATTCAATGGATCCCCCATCAGTCGACTGATAATACCCATCAGTCAACTGATGTCTCAATCAGTCGAGTGGTCGGACCGATCACTCGACTGGAGAACATTCTGTGCCCGAATTCTCGAGCACCAGTCGACTGATCACCAGATCAATCAACTGATCGAGACATCAGTTGACTGCCGACCTCTGGCAGTCGACTGCTAGGGCACTCCCCGCAGTCAAACCCTAGTTGACTCACTCCAGTCGACTTCCCATAGGTCCCAGTCGATTGATACACCTCAAACATGAGGTTTTACCCCAAGTATGGTGCCCCCATACTTGCTAGACCACCCTTAGCCTAGACCTAAGCCTTCTAGCCACTGTAGGGTGATCGATTGGCCGGCTAGAGTGGAGTGAATAACCCTCTTACGATGGATGTCATAATTCGTTCATTCTCGTTGCGTGTTCGTCTACAATTCTTGTTAGCGCAGCGGAATAACAATAATAATACTAACAAGAAACACAAATACACACAAGCACATGCAATACACAAAGATATACGTGGTTCGTAACCGAATGGTTCCTACTCCATGGGCGAGCTCCTCGAGCTCTAGTTATGCACACGACACTAACTATAACACTCCTTTTCGACTACACGTCAGAGGTGGAGAAACCTCTCACAAGCAATTACACTAAGTAATGAAATACAAGCAATACAAAGACAAATACGAAATACACGTAAAGAACACTTTACAACGCTTGCTTTGAACCCTTTGCTTGTTGCTTGCTTTAGATGGCTCTTGAAGGTCTGGAATGCAGCAGCAATTCCCCTCCAATAGCTTCACAAAAGACTTAGCGAAATCCTCCAACTCGTGCTCCTTTTATAACCTGCATTAAGCTGTTTTCGCGCCCATCAGTCGACTGATCGTGACCATTAGTCGACTGGTCCTGTAGCCGTTGTCTCACAACGGCCAGATCCACGTTGGTAAAGTTCCAACGGATCATACATCAGTCGAATGATGGCACCCATCAGTCGACTGATCATCCATCAATCGAGTGCTGGCGAGCTCGACTCCATTCTCGCGTCTGCAGACAGATCATCACCGACCGCCATCCCTCAGCGATCGATCCTCCCAACAATGATCGCCTCCTCGACGATCGATCAACAGACTTGGTTCAGTCGAACACTGGTCGAACCCATACGACCTAGAGCAGTCGACTGGCACCTATGTCAGTCGACTGATGTCGGCTAAAACCTCAAACATAACGATGTTTGAGTCTTCGACACTCAGTCATAGCCACTTGGCCAAGTCCACCTTATCCTTCATGGAGTCCCCCACCGAAGCTCTCTTCCCTCGGCCTACGTCCCTCGGATGCGCCAAGCGCACGGCTTCGCAATGCCATCCTTCGCGTCTCATGCCCTAGAAGTATGCTTCCCTTTGGGCTCACTCCATTCGCTCCCCGTCCGGCGGTCCCTCGGATGCACCAAGCGCACGGCTTCGCAATGCCATCCTTCACCGACTCAAGGACCCCGAGCCTAGTGAACTTACCAAGTCCTCAAGACTTCCCAAATGCACCAAGCGCACGGCTTCGCAATGCATTTCTCACCAAGCACCAAGCGCACGGCTTCGCAATGCTTTGGACTCCCTATGCCAACCCCATGTTGGACTTTCCCATGACAATCCCATGTCTTGAGTTTTATCTATCATCAAAATACTATCAGGGTACTGCTCGAGTCAAACTCGAGTCAACTTGGGACGATTGCACCAACAATCTCCCCCTTTTTGATGATTGACAAAACTACCATCTCAAGTCTACCAATTCTCCCATATTGGCAATTCTCATATCCCAATGAGAATTCCAAACCTAATTGGTAACTTGGTAATATCTCCCCCTTTTTGACATTACATCAAAAAGGTCCTGCCCAAGGGTATGAATGTCTCATATCCCAATGAGATCTTATATCTCTCCCTTGGAGGAACACATGCCTACCATCTTTCTAGTGATCCCATATCACTTAAAGAGAGGCAACCCAATTTCCTCCCATGAGGAAATACACATCCATCTTCCCATGATGGATACCTCCCCCTAGAGGCTTGCTCCCCCTTGACCATTGCACCAACAATGTCCTTGGAGAGTCCCTAAGCCAATAGGAACATTAACCAAATCAAAATTAAGGCAAAGTTCAACACTGAACTCTCTTCCACCTTAAAATTGATACTCACCCTCAACCCAACTCCTAATCCATATCCAATGGATTTACACCCTCTCTAATGCTCTCCCAAGCATATCCTAGGGTTAGGAGTGGTTAGGAGACCAAAACATGGCCAAACATGGGCCTAACTATCAAGTTTACCCGAAATCACTGTGGCCGACTTCGGATACCATGATTGGATTACCATCGCGACCGCCATTACAGTAGATCGATAATCGTGATTCAGTTTTCAATTTCAGAAAGTGGATTTTCGAAATCCATAAGTAAATATACACAAGTTTAAAAATCGTGAGATTTCATATGCATATTACTTATCCTAAACACTATGGGTGAAAAATGTTGGAAATTTATTTTACCCATTAAATTAGGAGATTGATACAAAGTTCAAAATTTAAGAAAAGCTTCAATAAAGAGCCATCTTTGTATCATCCCATTCAATGGTGATAGCTATCAAAAGATAGGCTTCACCAAGGTTTTCCAAAATGTTTTCAAAATATTTTTCAAACCTTTAATTTCTTTTTCCTAAACATCTCACCAATATCTAGATGTGTAAAACATATCCAAGTCAGGTTTTTAGTGAGATGTGGGTTTTGTTGTCTTTATGTTCTCATGCATATTTCTAAGGCAATATTATTTGATTCCTTTCAAATTATGCCATAGTCCTTAACTCCATTTTAATTCATGCATGATATGATTATGGCATAGATATGATATAGATAAAAACATATGCCAAAATCATGATGTCATGACATGTGAATGAAAATTTAGCATACATGACATACAAACATAAATCTAAACATGATCATGACATTTTTATAGATGGAAATGAAAATGATGTCATGACATGGCAAGGCAAATAAAGCATGGAAAGAAAAATATACTAAGGTATAAAATACCTAAGTGTTAAAATCAAGTTGCCATTTTTAGGGATTAAATTCATTTTGCCTTAATGCCATTATTTTCCTAGTGTGCCAAAAATCCAAAATGGCACACCAATACCTCTAAGACCTAATTATGCCAATTTAAATCATTTTAAGCTTCTCAAACCATATTGGCACACCCTAATGTGTCAACTCACAATGGCTAGGTTAACCACCCATCCACTTAGGGTTGACACACCCTAACCCATTTAGCGTGAATCGATCACGCTTTTAGGAACCCAATATCTATTTGAGCTCCTTGGGTTAACAAGGTATTCTCTAGGGATAACTTCCCTAGATACCTTCCTAATGACCCTTTTAGGCTTTGAAGCCATAGTCTTTTGGGTCTTTCCTAGGGCAACTCTAGAGGTGACTCCTCCATTGACCTTCTTAGTGGCTACATTTGATTTCTTTGAGGAGTTAGCCACTAAACACATACCATGGCTAGACTTAGGGATGACTTCCCTATTAGCCTTGGTTTTACTAGACCTAGATGTTGTTCCATAATTAAATGGAACATTATGGTAGGACATAGGTTTGTGACCCAAACCCTTCTTGCCCTTAGATGTTTCTTGTTTCCTAGGTCTTGACTTTTGTGCATTAGACCGAGTTTGATATTATTGCTAGGGTCTTCTCCAATTTTTCTAGCCTTGACCTCAAGGCTTGGTTCTCCACCTCTAATTTCCTCAATTTTGAATTTTCATTAGGTTTAGGAGAAATGTTCTTCTTCTTAGGCATATGCCTAGATTTCTTGGGATTAACACCCAAGTTTTCTTCAATTCTCCTAATTGACTCCCTAGGTAAAATAGATCTAGTGTTTTGAGTCCTAGGTTTGTCCTTAGAGAAACTAACATGCTTGGCACCTAAGCAATAAACCTTATTATTTCTCTTAGCATGCTTTTCATTGATAATAGCAAGAGAGCTAAAATAATTCTTAGCATGTTTTTTAACTCTAGGAATTAAAGGTGCATTAAATAAATGTATCTTAGGGTTAGCTTTAGAAGCTCCCCTACATGAGTTGCACTTTCTTGCCCTTTCTTCCTTCCCCTAGGGCATTGGCTTCGGTAGTGTCCCTTTTGATTGCATTTGAAGCACACAATGTGCTCTTTGCTCTTGATTTTAGGAACACCGGCATCGTTTGACTTTGGGTTGACTTTTGGTGTCGATGCCTTCTTCTTAGCCAATTTAGGACATTTGCTCTTGTAATGCCCTTTCTCCCTACACTCAAAGCATATTATGTGATTTTTATTTAAAATTACAACACTTGAGTTACCTAGGGAGGTGGTGGAGGCCTCTTCACTTCTTCCGGAGGTAGAAGCTTCATCTTGATCTTTCTCCGGAGTAGAAACCCTTTCCTCCCCCTCAATGCTAGAGGTGGAGGTCTCCACCAAGTCATCCACATCTTCAAAAGTGGATGGTGATTCTTCTTCGGCATTCTCCTCTAATTGTGCCGATTGGGAATTTTCTTGGAATTTCATTACCTTATTCCATAATTCCCTTGCATCCCTATAATCACCCAATCTAGACCAAATAGTGTTAGGTAACAAATCACTAATCAACTTGATTACCTTGAGATTTGTCTTGAAGTCTTTGATTTGGTCTTGGGTCCATTTTGACTTCTCAATGGGCTTGTTGTGTTTGTCCCTAGGCATCTCAAAACCGTTTTATATGATAATCATAAAATCAAAATCGGTTTTGAGATATACCTCCATCCGTTTCCTCCACCAAGAAAAATCTCCATCGAATTTCGGTGGATGGATGAAGCCGGCCATTTGTAGTGCTCTCGCGACAGTTAGTCCTTGAAGAGCGACCTCGGCTCTGATACCACTTGTAGGGTGATCGATTGGCCGGCTAGAGGGGCGTGAATAGCCCTCTTACGATGGATGTCGTAATTCGTTCATTCTCGTTGCGTGCTCGTCTACAATTCTTGTTAGCGCAGCAGAATAACAATAATAATACTAACAAGAAACACAAATACACACAAGCACATGCAATACACAAAGATATACGTGGTTCGGAACCGAATGGTTCCTACTCCACGGGCGAGCTCCTCGAGCTCTAGTTATGCGCACGACACTAACTATAACACTCCTTTTCGACTACACGTCGGAGGTGGAGAAACCTCTCACAAGCAATTACACTAAGTAATGAAATACAAGCAATACAAAGACAAATACGAAATACACGTAAAGAACACTTTACAACGCTTGCTTTGAACCCTTTGCTTGTTGCTTGCTTTAGATGGCTCTTGAAGGTCTGGAATGCAGCAGCAATTCCCCTCCAATAGCTTCACAAAAGACTTAGAGAAATCCTCCAACTCGTGCTCCTTTTATAACCTGCATCAAGTTGTTTTCGCACCCATCAGTCGACTAATCGTGACCATCAGTCGACTGGTCCTGTAGCCGTTGTCTCACAATGGCCAGATCCACGTTGGCAAAGTTCCAACGGATCATACATCAGTCGACTGATGGCACCCATCAGTCGACTGATCATCCATCAGTCGAGTGCTGGCGAGCTCGACTCCATTCTGTGCCCGTGCACAGTGTCATCAGTCGACTGCCATCCCTCGGCAGTCGACTGATCCTCCCAACAGTCGACTGCCCTCCCTCGACAGTCGACTGATCAGCCAGACTTGGTTCAGTCGAACACTGGTCGAACCCATACGACCTAGAGCAGTCGACTGACACCTATGCCAGTCGACTGATGTCGGCTAAAACCTCAAACATAACGATGTTTGAGTCTCCGACACTCAGTCTTAGCCACTTGGCCAAGTCCACCTTATCCCTCATGGAGTTCCCCACCGAAGCTCTCTTCCCTCGGCCTACGTCCCTCGGATGCGCCAAGCGCACGGCTTCGCAACGCCATCCTTCGCGTCTCATGCCCTAGAAGTATGCTTCCCTTTGGGCTCACTCCATTCGCTCCCCGTCCGGCGGTCCCTTGGATGCACCAAGCGCACGACTTCGCAATGCCATCCTTCACCGACTCAAGGACCCCGAGCCTAGTGAACTTACCAAGTCCTCAAGACTTCCCAAATGCACCAAGCGCACGGCTTCGCAATGCATTTCTCACCAAGCACCAAGTGCACGGCTTCGCAATGCTTTGGACTCCCTATGCCAACCCCATGTTGGACTTTCCCATGACAATCCCATGTCATGAGTTTTGTCTATCATCAAAATACTATCAGGGTACTGCTCGAGTCAAACTCGAGTCAACCTGGGACGATTGCACCAACAATCTCCCAACAGCCACCTCCGTCAGCCTCACGCCTATCGGATCTCTCTAAGTCATCCATGACTTGTTCATCCATACACTAGCCTTCAGGTGCTTCCATCGGCTATGTCATGCTAAGTTGATCTATACCGCCAAGGCACATTGGACTTACACTGCCAAGACTCCCACTTGGACTTTACGCCGCCAACCATTAGACTTATGCTGCCAATACTCCACCCTTGGACTTTACGCCACCAATATTAAACCCCTTGGACTTTCCAAATGCCAAGACTCAAGCTTGGACTTTCCCTTGCCAACCCATGTTGGACTTTCCATGCCAAGTACTCAAGACTTGGACTTTCCTTTGCCAATCCATGTTGGACTTTCCCTTGCCAAGACCCATGCTTGGACTTTACATGCCAAGTACTCAAGACTTGGACTTTCCCAATGCCAAGTGTCCCACTTGGACTTTCCATGCCAAGTACTCATGACTTGGACTTTACCATGGCAATCACATTGTCATATGTTTTTGTTGAACATCAAAACATTGCTTGAGTCAAACTTAAGTCCGGTCAATCGTGACCTGGGCCGATTGCACTAACAGTATGGTCTTCTTGGGCTTAGGCTTGTGACCCAAACCTTCCTTACCCTTAACTAAATCTTTCTTATCAACACTAAAGTTTTGCCTATTAGACCCTTGAATTGAATTTTTCATCTTATAAAGGGTCTTTTTCTAATTTTTCAAGCCTTAACCTCAAAGCTTGATTTTCAATTTCTAATATCTCAAGTTTTGATTTTTCATTATTTCTTGAGATATTTTTCTTCCTAGGCATGTATCTAGATTTCTTGGGATTATTGCTTAGATTATTATCCTTAGATGAGCAAGGTCTTAAGTTAATTTGTTTAGATTTATCCTTAGATTTAAATTCATAACTTTTAGCACCTAAACAAAAGTACTTATTGCTAGCATGCCTTTTATTATTATGAACAATAGCAAGAGCATTAAAATTATTCTTAGTATGCTTCTTGACATTAAAATTTGAAGGTGCATTAATAAATGATATCTTAGGGTTTTCTTTAGAAGATCCCCCTACATTTGTAGCTCCTCCTTTGTTCTTCTTAAAGTGACTCCCCCTTTTGATTGCATTTGAAGCACACCATGTGCTCCTTGCCTTTGCGTATATAAGCATTGGTGTCCTTGGGCTTCTCATTGACTTTTGGTTTCGGTTGAGTCTTTTTGACTCTTTTTGGGTATTTGCTTTTGTAGTGCCCTTGCTCCCTACACTCAAAACATGTAATGTGATTTTTTATTTTTAACCAATGCACTTGAGTTACCTATAGGGGTAGAGGAATCATGTGCTTGCTATTCATCTCTTTCGGATGTAGAAGCTTTTTCATGCTCTTCCTTCGGCGTGGAAGGTCTCTCCTCCCCCTCAATCCTAAAGGTGGAGACTTCCTTCAATTATTCTACCTCTTCCTCGGATGTTGAGCATCTCTCAACTTCCTATTCCTCAAGCTCTTGGGATGATGACGTACTCTCTTCTTGAGCTTGAGCGGATGAGCAACTTGGTTCTTCTTTGACTTCCTCCTCTACTTCTTGTGCCGGTGATGGACTTTTGTCGAGCTCAACTAACTTCTCCCATACTCCTTGGTGCCTCCAAATTCTCGTAATCTAGAAAAAACATGATTAGGTAGTAAATTTAATATTATTTGTGCTACCTTAACGTTTATCCTAAATTTTTGTTTTTGCTCTTGGCTCCACTTCTTCTTCTTGAGGACTCTTCCCTTATCATCCACCGGTGGGTCAAATCCATTCACAATGATGAACCAATTCTCTATGTCCATCATCAAGAAGCTTTCCATCCTCACCCTCCATTCCGGAAAGTCTTATCGGGCATATGATGGATAAATTCGAGTGTCATAGCCAAATCCATCACTTGACTCCATCTTCCTCTTCTCTTCTAACGTTTACCCTCTTGACGGTTAGTCCTTGAAGAGCGTCCTCGATCACTCTAATACCACTTGTAGGATCCTTTGGAATGGCTAGAGGGGGGATAGGGGGTGAAAAACCCTTCTTCGGTTTCTACAATTTTGGGAGTGGAAGCAATACAAATAATACAATAAATAAAACCAAAATCAAAGAAGACAATGCTAACAAATTCGATGTAACATGGTTTGGAGATGACACTCCTACTCTATGGCAATCCGTAAGGTGGATCACTCCTAGCAAGCTTTCACTAAAACCTACTTTTGATGAGAACACCCAGGTGGAGAAGCCTTCTTACAATGCACACTCTTCTTATTACAAGATGATTGAGTTAAGCTAGAGAAGAAGAGGTTAGAAACACTTGAAATCTTAGAGGAAGGCTTGGTGAGCTTGAGAAGAAAGATTTGAATGAGAGCACTTGCCTACTTCAAGCTCCCCAAGTCCCTCTTTATAAAACTTGGCTATTTTTATCCATTGAGCATGACTCCAGTCAATTGCTGCATCCAACGGACACTTGATCAGTCAACTACTCAATAACAACAGTCGACTGCTCAAGCCCAGTCGATTGATTCACGCAAACAGTTGACTGCTCAACAATCTGTGCTTTGGCCAATTAATTATAGTCGACTGCTAGACTCTAGCAGTTGTCTGACTAAAGCCAGTCGATTGGTGATACACACTAGTCGACTGCCAAAGCTCAGGTTTAGCAGTCGACCCATAGTCGACTCCTCGGCGAGTTGACTAGGTCATAATCCTAGTCGACTACTTGAGTTATCTAGGTCCTTCAAGTGCTAAGCACTAAAGCCAGTCGACTAAAATAAAACACTGGTCGACTGGTATACCACAAGTATGACTGATTCATACTTGAAAAATATACCCTAAGCCTAGACTAAACCTTCTAGCTTCTCCATCAACCTTGCGCCTCCAGGATGTTAGGACCTATGCGCCCGCTAGAGGGGGGCGGGGTGAATAGCGTTGTCGTCGGTTCGATGGAATTGATCATGTGCTTGTCTACAACACATTAGTATGCAGCGGAATATACAAAAATAACATAGACAAACACACAATACACACAAATTCAATCACAACACGAAGATATAACGTGGTTCAAAATCTCAAGGTTCCTACTCCATGGATTGGGCTCGAATTAGCCCTAACGATGCAAACACACACCACTAATCAAACCCTCCTCGGTAACACACTGAAGGTGGAGAAAACTTCTTACAAGCGATTACAAAAGCAATATAAAGAAATACAAGCAAAATACAACTGAAATGTAAAGAACAATTTATAAATTAGGGCTTTGAACACTTTGCTTGTTGGTTACTTGAACGAGCGTGAATGACCCTGAAATGCGCCTGCACTTCGCCTCCAAATTGCCTCAAGAAACCACTCCAAGAACCAATGCTGAAATCTCTCATGAGCTGCTCCTTTTAACCTGGAATGGGATGATTTCACACCTGACAGTCGACTTCCAACAGTATCATTGTGAGACAATGGCTTGATCCATGCTGGAAAAACACCAACAGATCAGTTAGCAGTCGACTGCCAATATCATCAGTCGATTGCCAACGCAGTAGCTGACTGCCCAGTCGGCTAACAAGCATTTTGTGCTCAGAATTCAACCAAGAATGATCGCCATCCATGGTAGTCGATCGCCAGTTATCACGATCGCCGCGGCAATGATCGCTAGGCCATTTTATCGCAGCAACTCGTCAACTCACGATAGTCGATCGGTATAATCTTAGTCGATCGTTATGTCGACTTACCGCCAAGTGTCAAAACATTGACGACCGATGGTCTATAACCCTACGGTACCGACAAACCTCAACCATGAGGTTTAACACAAAGTATGATGCCCTCATACTTGCTAGATCACCCTTAGCCTAGACCTAAGCCTTCTAGCCACCTCCATCAGCCTCACGCCTATCGGATCCCTCCAAGTTATCCATGACTTGTTCATCCACACGCTAGCCATCAGGTGCTTCCATCGGCTATTGTCATGCTAACAGTGTCTACATCGCCCATTGGACTTACGCTGCAAAGACCACGCTTGGACTTTACGCTGCAAACCATTGGACTTATGCTGCCAAGACTCCACCCTTAGACTTTACACTGGCAATATCAACTCTTGGACTTCCCAAATGCCAAGTACCCATGACTTGGACTTTCACCGCCAAGACTACACCCTTGGACTTACGTGGCCAAGACTACACCCTTGGACTTTCCATGCCAACTCAATGTTGGACTTTCCAAATGTTAAGACTCAAGCTTGGACTTTTCCATTGCCAAGTGTCCCACTTAGACTTATCCATCATATGGTCAACCCCAAGTAAACCATATAGTCAAACAATGGTCAAACCATCGTCAAACAGTCAATCATGACATGGGTCAATTGCACTAATAATCTCCCTAACACATTGTCAAACATCAATGTCAAACATCAAAATACTACTCGAGTCAAACTTGAGTCCGGTCAATCATGACCCGGGCCGATTGCACCAACAATCTCCCCCTTTTTGATATTTGACAAAAACCAAACACCTTTGAGTTAGGCCTAAACCCTAACTCAAATCTCCTTACCAATTGTCCCAAATTGGTAATTCCACTTTCTCCCCCTTTTTGACATACATCAAAAAGGTTCTCCCCAAGGGTGTCAATGTCTCATATCCCAATGAGACCTTACAATCTCCCCCTTGGTCCAAAAAAATACCTAGAATGCCTTCACTCTTCCTAGTGATAAGCCACATATTACTCAAGAGAGGCAATCCTCACTTCTCCCAAATTCCCCCCCTCATGAGGAAGAAACACATCCATCATCCCATGATGGATACCTCCCCCTAAAGGCTTGCTCCCCCTTGACCATTGCACCAACAATGTCCTTGGAGAGTGCCTAAGCCTATAGAAACACTAAACCATCCAAAATTAAGGTTAAAAGTTCAAACTTGAACTTTTACACACCTTAAAATTGATACAACACCCAAACAACTCTCCTAATCTATATCCAATGGATTTTCACCCTTTCTAATGCTTTCCAAAGCATATTCTAGGGTTAGGAGCAGTTAGGGTAACCTAACATAGCTAAAATCAGGCTAAACCAACCTTGTTTACCCGAAATCAGACCTGGCAATCGACTTTTGACAGTTATCAGTTGACTGACATTGACGTTAGTTAACTGCCAACAATGGCAGTCGACTGATAACTACAAAATATAGTTTTCAACTTTCAGAATGAATTTTGATAATACATAAGTAATTATATGTATTTTAAAAAATCATGAAACTTCATATGTATAATACTTATACCAAATATAATGGGTGAACAATATTTGAAAAATAATTTACCTATAAAATAGTGAGTTTGATACAAAGTTCAAAAATGAGAAAAACTTCATTGTTTTGATCTCACTTTGTATCAACATCATTAATGGTGATTGCTATCAAAAGATAGACTTCACCAAGGGTTTTCAACATGATTTTAAAATAGTTTTAAAACCTTATATTGAACCATGGTCTATGGGCTTGATGCACATGACTTGTACATAATCTTTCCTCATGATTCTTCCATGGTATAAAAGTGAGTTTGAGTTCATCTAGATGCAAGAACTATGCACCTTGAACTTAACTCATTTCCTAGCATCTCACATGTGTCTAGGGTGTATCAATACACACACATGTCAATGTGATGTGAGATGTGGATTTTGTTCATCTTAATCTAAAGTCTCATGCATTTTCTAAGGCAACACTACTTGATTCTCTTATACATGGGACTTCAAGTCATGCCAATTGTCCTTAAATCAATTTTCATAAATGCATGAATGATCATGACATAAATTATAACACAAATAAGCATAACCAATAATCATGATGTCATGGCATAAAGATGAAATCTAAGAATACATGACATTTAACCTAAATATTGATCATGACATTTTATATGATAAAAATAGATATGATGTCATGACATGGCATATGACAAATCAATCATGGCAAATAAAATGTAAAGGTATAATAATACCTAAGTTTTAATATTAATTGCCATTTGTTATTATTTAGTTCATTTTTCCATATTATTACTTATCCCCCAAGTGTGCCAAAAACCAAAAATGGCACACCATGACTCTAAGACCTAATTGTGCTAATTTGATCAATTTTTCATAGTTCTAAAAATATATTGGCACATCCTAAAATCCTTTAGGATTATAATCAAACCACATTTCCAAAGTATTACATTACCTTGGAAATGACCTAAAGTGCCACCTTTACCATGGTTAGGTTAACTACCTATCCATTTAAAGTTGGCACACCCTAACCCATTTAGCGTGAATCAATCACACTCCTAGGAACCCAAAATCTATTGGAGCTCCTTGGGTTTACTAGGTATTCCTTAGGAATAACTTCCCTAGATACCCTCCTAATGACCCTCCTAGGATTAGAAGCCTTGGTCATTTGGGTCTTACCTAGGTTAACTCTAGGGGTAACTCCCCTTGTAACCTTATTAATGGCTTCCCTAGGTTTCCTTGAAACCTTAGCCACTAAGCACCTACCTTCGTCAATCTTAGGGATGACTTCCCTATTGACCTTGGTTTTCCTAGACCTAGATTGAGTTCTATAATCGAATGGAACATTGTGATAGGTCTTTTTGGACTTAAGCTTGCCCCTGGATGGTTCTTGTTTCCTAGGCCTTTGACTTTGACTCCTAGACCCTAGGCTTTGACTATTTGACTCTTACATTTGATTTTGTATTTTCCTAAGGGTCTTTTCTAATTTTTCAAGTCTTAACCTCAAGACTTGATTTTCCAACTCTAATTGTCCAATTTTTGATTTTTTTATTTCGTCTTTAAGCATTACCATTTCCTCTAGGCATATGCCTACCCTTCTTAGGGTTAATGCCTAAATGGTCTTCTACCTTCTTAATAGTTTCCCTAGGTAGGATTGTTTTAGGGATATTAGTCCCAAATTTCTTCTTATTTCTAAACTTATATGATTTGACACCTAAGCAATATAGTCTATTTTTTCTAGCATGCTTTTCATTAACAATAGCAAGTGAATTGAAGGCATGCTTTTTAACATAAAAGTTTGAAGGTGCACGACTAAAATATACCTTAGGGTTTGCCTTAGAGGCTCCCCCTACACTTGATGCTCCTTCTTTGACCTTCTTTGTCCCCCTAGGACATTGACTCCTATAATGCCCCCTAGAATTGCACTTGAAGCAAATCACGTGCTCCTTGCTTTTAATTGTGGGGACACTGGCATCCTTGGCTTTTGGTGCCGGTTGAGCCTTCTTGACCTTCTTAGGGCACTTGCTCTTATAGTGCCCATATTCCCTACACTCAAAACACATGATATGATTTTTATTATTTATTAGTATGCTTGAGTTACATAGGTCATTTGTGGTGGCCGGAGTGGGTTCTTCATCTCTCCCGGAGGTAGATGCCACTTCTTGATTTTGCTTCGGCTCCGGTGTGGATGGTCTCTCCTCCCCCTCAATCCTAGAGGTCGAGGCTTCCTCTAATTCTACCTCTTCCTTGGACGTTGATGGCCTTTCAACCTCCAATTCTTCCACCTCTTCTTCCTCCTCAAATGTCAAACACTCTTCATCCTCCGAATCCTCACTTTCTTATGAGGATAAACTTTCTTTTTCTTCTTCGGGCTCTCTTTCTAATTGAGCGGACGATGGGTCTTCATGATATTTTGCCAATTTGCTCTATAGCACCTTGGCGTCTTTACAACCTCTTATCTTGATCAAAATATCATTAGAAATTACACTAAGTAATATGCCCATTACCTTATTATTGATGCTGTAGTATCGGAGTTGTTCTTGACTCCAATTCTTCTTCTTGATTTTTCTTCCTTCTTCGTCTTTTGGAGTGTCGAAACCTACTATGACACTAATCCAATTGTCAAAATTGCACATAAAAAAATGCATCATTCTACCTTTCCAATATGAGAAATCTTCGTGGTCGAAGGAAGGCGGAACAGTGATGTCGTCACCCAATTTCTCTTGAAAATCCATCTTGCCCTCTAGCGCATTTGCTCCTTCGAATGCGAAGCTAGTGAAGAGCGACCCGCTCTAATACCACTAGTTAGGACCTATGCACCTGCTAGAGGGGGGGGGGTGAATAGCATTGTCGTCGGTTCGATGGAATTGATCGCATGCTTGTCTAAAACATGTTATTAGGCAGCGGAATATACAAAAATAACATAAACAAACAAACATTACACACAAATACAATCACAACACAAAGATATAATGTGGTTCGGAACCTCAAGGTTCCTACTCCATGGATTGGGCTCGAATGAGCCATAGCGATGCAAACACATACCACTAATCAAACCCTCCTCGGTGACAAATCGGAGGTGGAGAAAATCTCTTACAAGGGATTACAAAAGAAATACAAGAAAAATACAGCTGAAATGTAAAGAACACTTTACAAATTAGGGCTTTGAACACTTTGCTTATTGGTTGCTTGAACGAGCGTGAAGGACCCCGAAATACGCCTGCACTTCGCCTCCAAATCGCCTCAAGAAACCACTCCAAGAACCAATGCCAAAATCTCTCACAAGCTTGTCCTTTTAACCAACAACAGGCAGATTTCGCGCCTGACAGTTGACTTCCATAAGACCCCAGTCAACTACTAATAGTATCATTGTGAGACAACGACTTGATCCATCTTTGAAAAACTCCAGCAGGGAATCGATTTGATGAACTACTAGCAGTAATCAGCGCGGTTCGGCTCACAAAGGCATTCTATGTTCGTAAGCTTCAACGATGATCATTGCCATCCATGGCGTCGCATTTATGAACCATCGATCGGCCTTAATGCGCGATCGCGGCCATAGTCTTGCCATAGTCGAACCTAGTCGACTCATGGTCGGCCGATAATAATCTCGATCATAACCCCGATCGACAAACCTCAATCATAAGGTTTAACACCAAGTATGATACCCTCATACTTACTAGACCACCCTTAGCCTAGACCTAAGTCTTCTAGCCACCTCCATTAGCCTCACGCCTATCAGATCCCTCTAAGTCATCCATGACTTGTTCATCCACACGCTAGCCTTTAGGTTCTTCCATCGACTATTGTCATGCTAACGATATCTATACCACTAAGGCACATTGGACTTACGCTGCCAAGACCACGCTTGGACTTTACTCCGCCATCCATTGGACTTATACTGCCAAGACTCCACCCTTAGACTTTACACCGCCAATATCAACCCTTGGACTTTCCAAATGCCAAGTATCCATGACTTGGACTTTCACCGCCAAGACTACACCCTTGGACTTACGTGGCCAAGACTACACCCTTGGACTTTCCATGCCAACCCAATGTTGGACTTTCCAAATGCCAAGGCTCAAGCTTGGACTTTCCCATTGCCAAGTGTCCCACTTGGACTTCTCCATCATATGGTCAACCCCAAGTCAACCATATAGTCAAACAATGGTCAAACCATTGTCAAATAGTCAATCATGTCCTGGGTCGATTGTACCGACAATCTCCCCAACACATTGTCAAACATCAATGTCAAACATCAAAACACTACTCGAGTCAAACTCGAGACCGGTCAATCATGACCTGAGCCAATTGCACCAACACAGGATCCCTCTGAGTCCATGACTCTTTCATCCTTACGTTTGACTTTAAAAGCTTCCTTCGGTTTCGTCATGCTTTGGGTTCCTCCTTTGCCAAGGTCCGCTTGGACTTTATGCCACTAAGACAATATGCTTGGACTTATGCTGCCAAGATTCATCTTTGGACTTCCTTGCCAAGATCCACTTGGACCTACGCTGCCAAGACTACAAGCTTGGACTTATGCACCAAGTCCACATTCTTGGACTTCTCTTGCCAAAGTTTCACCCTTGGACTTTTCTTACAAAGTCTTCACACTTGGACTTCCTTTGCCAAGATTCACACTTGGACTTTTCTGTCACTTAAGCATTCCATTGTTAGATCACAATTATTGCCTAACTTCAAATGATTATCCAAACATCAAAATACATTTTTACTTGGGGCGATTGCATCGGAAGATCTAACCATCAAATGGAGAAAAATGACACTTCAAGAGGAAGATAGCACCATTAAACCACCACTCTTCGACGACAACCACTTCGCTTGTTGGAAAGGTAGGATGGAGTACTATTTAATGAACGATATTGTGCTTTAGTTTAGTGTTGTAGATGGTTTCAAGAAACTGGTGGATGAAGATGGAGCACCTCTCCCAACTAAGGATTGGACAAGAGAAATGGCTAGGAAGGCTCAAGCAAATGCAAAGGCTATAACCACACTCCAATGCGGCCTCTCGATGGAGCAACTCAACAAGGTCGGACCTTTCTGTTGGTGCAGGGGCACCAGATGATCGAACTTTTGTTTTGATTATGGAAAAAGACGTAAAGTTAAGATTACATCGTTATCTCACGAGCTAAATCGAGTGTGCATAGAATTGTTAAAATTGGAGCTAAAGGCTAGCGACACCCGGAGGAAGCCACGGTGGTCGGGCGACACTCGAGTGACTTCGGAGGGAGCCAAAGGAATCGAGTGGAAGGCCGGAAGCAAGAGCTGCAAAGTAAGTATTGAGGTAATCTCGTGTGTGTGAGCGTAAGTGAGGTCGTATCCTCCTTACGGGGATGGTCTTAGGCATAGATCCAACCAAAGACATCCCATGGATGGTCTAGGTCGAGATCGGACGGTCGACGACCGTCGAAATAATATTTTTGTTAAGCTAACTTTTGATTTCAGCTAGCATCACGATCGCCTTGGAGCACTGATTGCCGCCCATCACGATCGCTTGTGGTCGCACTGACTGATCGGCCGCCATCATCGATCGATCGATGATGGCCATCAGTCGACTGATGGTAAAGGATTAGCTTCAAGGAGTCAAGCCTTATCACCTCATTTCAAGGAGATTGGTGCCCAAATCTGATTGGCTGAAGATCCTCTCGAGAAGGGACTCAAAGGCTATAAAAGGAGGGCCTCTCCTAGGGTTTTCTCATCAATTCTAAGTCCCCGAAAGCCTCCGCAAATGCTGCGACTCTCCGACAATGAAGTGCTACTACTCCGACGATCTAAGCTTCAGTTTTCATTTCTTATTCGTCGGTATAAGTTTAATTTAGCTTGTCTCTTTCATATTATTGTTTTAGAGCTTTTTATCATAACGAGGAGAGGGGGAGTGCCCCTCTACCTCAAGCTTTTGTGATTTCTTGTATTCGATTAACTCCTACCTCCAACGAGGAGGAGTTCGTTAGTTCTTTGCCCTCTGTGCGTGGTCAAGGACCACTAGGGCCTTGGAGTAGTAGCCGAAGGCTACGAACCAAGTAAAAATTCTATTGTCTCGTTTATTTTGCATTTATCTTCCACTGTGTTTACTTGTGTCTTGAAACGAATTCGAACGAAAAAGTTTCTATCGCTATCCACCCCTCTCTAGCGATCCGCTCGATCCAACACTTTCATATCCGCCAAGGAGCTATGGGAGAAGCTCATTGAGCTAAATGAAGGATCCAAAGAATCCAAGAGAGCCAAGAAGGATTTGTTGATTAGGCAACTCCAAACATTTGCCATGAAGACTCATGAAACATTAAGTCAAATGCATAGAAGGTTTATAGAAATCATTAATGGATTCCATGTCATAGGTGAAAAATTAGACAACTAAGACTTGGTAAGGTATGTTCTTCATGCATTTCCTAGAACCACCTTATGGGCATCAATTGTTGATGCTATTAAGGTTTCTAGAGACCTTTCTTTGGTTAAAATAGATGAATTATTTTATGAATTTGAATTACATGAGCAAACTAACATGTCCTCCAAGAAAAAAGGTTTAGCTCTCTTTGTAGAAAAGAAGAATAAAAAGAAAAAGGAGGAATCATCTTCATCCAAATCGGAGGATGAACCATCAAGTAGCGATGAGGGGTTATCGAAAAATGAGATAGCCAACTATGTCAAGAAGTGGACGGGGAAATCAAAGGGACTTACAAAGAAGGATGTGAAGAAGATGTTTCGGTCTACAAAAGGTAAATCTAGTGGAATTTTGAATTTTAATACTAATGTCATTTTCTATGGATGAAATAAGAAGGGGCATACCAAGCCAAATTGCCCGAAGATAAAGACATTAGTTTTACTAGTAGATTTACCTTTCCACTAGATTTACTAAAATCATCATTCACAAAGTTTTACTAGTTAAGAGCATGAAGTTTAATTTATTTAGTGTTAGTCAACTTTGTGATGCTGGCTATAAGGTAGAATTTAAATCCTCTAAATGTTTGATTAGACACACAAGCTTGGAAGATTGCATGTTAGTGGGATATAGAAAATCAAATATTTATTATGTTGATCTTTCATATGCTTCTAACATTTCAACTAAGTGTCTCATGTCAAAAGAAGAGAAAGGTTGGCTATGACATAGATGACTTGGGCACATCAACATGAAGAACATAGCCAAGGTAACCAAATTAGAGTTGGTAAAGGGGCTACCAAAAGTGAAGTATGTCAAGGACAAATTGTGTGATGCATGCCAAGAAGGAAAGCGATCAAAATCATCACACAAGGGTAAAACTATAACTAGCACTTCATTACCACTAGAATTATTGCATTTAAATTTATTTGATTGTCATAGCACTCCTTCATTGAATGGTAATAAGTATTGCTTAGTAATAGTTGATAATTTTTCTAGGTATACATGGGTTTACTTTATGAAACATAAGAATGATACCTTAGAAATAATCATAGGATTTAGAAAAAGGGTTGAAAATGAAAGGAATCTTAAAATCAACCGGATCCATAGTGATCATGGTGAAGAATTTGAGAATTCCAACTTTTCAAATGCCTAGAACAATGGTACAAGCATGAGTTCTCTTGTCCTAGAACACCCCAACAAAATGGAATGGTGGAAAGGATAAATCGTGCCCTACAAGAGGTAGCTAGGATAATTCTTAATGCATATTCCTTACCTAGCTACTTGTGGGCAGAAGCGGTTAACACCGCTTACTATATCCAAAACCGTGTCTTAATCCATAGGTTTTTAGACAAAATACCTTTTGAATTATGGAATGACACAATTCCTACAATTCACTACTTTAAGGTCTTTGGATGCAAAGTCTATAATTTAAACACCAAAGACAATCTAGGAAAAATTTAAGTCTAAGGCGGATGAAGGAATCCTAATTGGATACTCATCCAGTAGTAGAGGTTATAGAGTATACAACAAGAGGACTCAAAAGGTTGAGGAATCCTTTAATGTTGAATTCGATGAGTCTACTAGGACCTACCCTAGGAAATCCTCCATTGATAAGGATATCAATGATAAAAATCAAGACATTACCCAAAGATGTCAAAATCTAACTTTAGGGGGTAATTATCAAGGTGGAGGAAGAAAAGATTCTGATGGTGAAAGGAGTGTAGAGGAAACGGTGATCGCTAGAGGGGGGTGAATAGCGTCGATTCATTGCGTAATGGATTTCGTTGCATGCTCATCTACAAATCTTCGTTAGCACAGCATAAATAAAGCAATAACAATACAAGCACACAATTACTTTTTTTTTTATGAAGGTAAAATATATATCATCAAAACAACACAAACATACATGATCCAAGGAGTCTACACATGTGATATCCGACGAAATGTCTGATTTGTGTAGGCATCCATGGTAGAAAGTACATGTGCTCATAAGAGTACTATCACACTCACTGTACCAAAACCCTCCTGTACACAACGGTCAGTCCTCCCTCTTCCATCATACTGCAGTAGATGGAGGTATGACCGCATCCTGTGACAATCTCTCCTCATCTATCCGAGTGCATCCCTCCCTGATGCAGCCTCTATGTGACCTGATACTTTGAGTCAATCCACACGTCCTATCTGAGTCTCTAGTCCTCCATCCTCTATCTGCATCCTCTCCAGTGTCGTGGACCCACTTTTAGCAAGTGGTCAGCTGTCAACGAATTTGTTGTGTCTTTACCGTGAGTCATTTGCTGCGAACTAGATAGGCCATTCCGGTGGGCCTATTCACCAGTACGGCTTTTAGGCAAAGCCGCAGCCATAAAAGGATTTGACTAGTCTTTAACGTGAGCTGTTTGCTACGGACTAGATAGATCTTTATGGTGGATCTATTCACCATCAAAATACAGCCTGTACACAAAATCCAATCTTTTTTTTTTAGGTTCAAAATCGTTGCAAGAACCAATTAGCACCAAAGAAACCCAAAACCCCCACTTCTAAGCTGCATTCAACGTTCGCTATTTTTTTCCCAATAATCCGCCCTAGGTGAATAGTGCCTTGGGTGAATTTTTTTTTCCGCCCTGGGTGATTTTTTTTTCCCTACAAACTACGCCGATTGCACCCTGGATGAATAGTGCCCTGGGCACTATTTCCACCTGTAGTGCTTTTTTTTCCTACAAACTGTTGGGTTTCCGGCACCGCGGCGTGTGTGTGTTCGATCATGTTTCGTAAACATGAACACAGCGGAAGCAATAAAATAATAAATACTCCTATTTATTACAACACACACAACACACGCATGCATATTACAACAAGTGTAGACATAACCGTAAATTTAAATTTGCAATAAAAGGAAATTTATCTACGTTATACCTTTCGTATGACGTGTAGCGGGAACGACATCAACCGGAACGATCCTCGCTAGAATCATCTCTATCCGTATCCACGCCGAGTTTCTTGGGATGACTTCGCTAAGCCACGAGCTTCGTCTTCGTACGGGTTACTAGCCTCGTGTTGAAGACGACGTGATCGAGAGATGATCACGATCCGAATCCAAATTCGGATCCTAAGACGAGTCCTCAAAACTCGCTTCTTCGGAGAGGTATTCGTCAACCGATTGACGAATCCTTCGTCCTCCACCTCAGAGGATTACCGGAGATCGAATCCCCGGTAATTTAGCCGCTGTCGGAGCTCTAACCATCGTCCAAACGACGCTCCGATGAGAGGAGAAGAAGCTGTCCAGAAAACTGGACAGCTTGGTGGAGGAGTAGGCGCCGGCCAAAACAAGGAAGCCAAGTGCTCACCTTGATGCCAAACCTAAGGAGGATCGCCGGAACTCTTCCGGCAACAGCTCGACGCCGGCGAGGAGGAAGGAAGCAGCCTTTTGGACGCCGGTTGGAGGAGCTATGGGCTGGGCGGCAAGAGAAGTTGGCGCCAACTCAAAAGGGGAGATGAGGTGGGCGGCCAAACTAGGGTTGCCTCTTCATTAGTGCTTAACAAACCCTAAAACCCTTTTTTATAGAGAACTAATTCTCTTAATGGTTATTGGATCATAACCATTAGGCCCGTTAACCCGCTCCATTAAGATAAGTTAAAATAAACCAAACCATGATGGTTTATTTTAAGTTAAAATGAACCGAACCAACTTTTGGTTCATTCGTTTAAAATAAACCAAACCCTTTGGTTTATTCTCCTCCATTGGATTAGAACCAAACCATTTTGGTCCATCCATTATGTCTTCATAAGACACGGCTCATCCACGCTTCCATTGCGACTGAAACGATTTCATGCTCGCTTTATGTTTGGTCCAACCAAACTTAGTTTCTCTCGGTCTGAGAATCCCATTCTCAAGCTCGTTTTAAATCCTTTGGATTACGCTCGTTGTGCGTGTGACCAAATAGGTTCTCGGTTTATGTTGGCCGTCTATAATTAACCATTAATTATAGAATGATCATGAGTGACACCTAGTAGTACATCATGATCCCCAATTAACCGAAAAGATCAACGGTTGATCCAGAACTATTTCTGAAACCCTTCAGTAGCTCGAATGATTCGTGCCCCATTCCCTTCACTCATCTTATACCCACTTGGTTCAGGACATGGTCTATTGTGTCAGTCTCCACTAGGTCGACTCACGCACACCTCGCCAAGTATCATTTCCTCGTCCCTACGATTCTAGTTACTCCACATGTATCGAAGAGTACCTTACTCTAAACATGTAATGCTTTGGCCAAAGACTTTAGTAACAATCCGACGAGAGGCCATGGGTATACATCTCCTCGCAAGGAGTGGTGAATCCTTTATAGGCTATTCAAACACCTTCGATCACTGACTTATACCCAATCATCCGGGTCCACATCTCCTTAGAGATGTTTGCTTAAGATGTCAAAGCATAAGTCTCCATGATCAAGATGACTTGAATACCGCAAGTCAAAGGAACATCGCACTTAAGCCACAGTAAGAACTTCATTGACATATCTATATATGCAGAGAACCTTATGAAGTCTTACGGCTGGTCACTCCAATGAACTAGTTACCATAACTAGCATCCACGATTAACTCCGGACATCACTATGTCTCCAGCCAGTGAGGATCAGCTGCTTGGATACACCAAGGAGTATACCTCGTGCTAGTCTCGACAGAATTGATGGTGTCCAAATCCATCAATTCATCGACTAGGGATAATTCCGATACATCACAATTACACATGTAGAGATACTCACTAGTTGTGATCCAATCACAAATTCTCTCATCTTGTAGTGAATCGTATCGTGGACATTCGATAAATGAGTTTAAGATCCAATCAAATACATAAAACATGTATACTCAAATAGTGAATCTTCATTTATCATATAAATGGTTCATACATAAGGCGATTGCCTTAGGACATCTCTCATATATTACTAACAGACTCCCACTTGGCCTAATGCCAATCGCTACGGTATCCAATACCATAAGCTCGAACATGACCCTCAAACTTATTTTGAGGTAATGCCTTAGTCAAGGGATCCGCTAAGTTCCTTTCAGTGGGAATTTTCTCGATTTGTATTTCGTTCCTACTGATGATCTCTCTGATAAGATGATAGCGGCGAAGCACATGTTTGGATCGCTGATGAGACCTTGGCTCTTTCGCCTGTGCAATTGCTCCATTGTTGTCTCAGTAGACCGGTATTGCTTCAACAATGGCCGGAATCACACCAAGTTCATGAACGAACTTTTTGATCCAAACCGCTTCCTTTGCTGCTTCCGAAGCTGCAATGTATTCTGCCTCAGTGGTATAATCCGCTACAGTCTCTTGTTTGGAACTTTTCCAACTCACTGCGCCCCCATTCAAGGTGAACACGTATCCAGACTGAGACCTGGAATCATCCTTGTCTGTCTGGAAGCTGGCATCCGTATACCCGTGTATCACCATGTACCCTTCTCCATATATTAGGAACGCATCCTTAGTTCTTCTCAAGCACTTAAGGATCGTCTTAACAGCCACCCAATGATCCATTCCTGGATCAGACTGGTATCTGCTCGTGACACTCAGAGCATACGATACATCGGGCCTTGTACATAACATAGCATACATGATAGATCCTATTGCGGATGCATAGGGAATCTTACTCATGCAAATCCTCTCGTCTTCTATGCGCGGACACATAGACTTCGAAAGGTGTACCCCATGCCTGATGGGTAGGAAACCTTTCTTGGATTCCGACATGCTAAACCTCTTTGCTTTTCGGTCTATATATGTAGGCTGAAAGACCAAGCAACGTTTCAATCTATCTCTATAGATCTTAATCCCGAGGATGTAGGTTGCTTCTCCCAGGTCTTTCATGGAGAATGTCTTGGATAACCAAACCTTCACTGACAGTAAGATTGAAACATCGTTTCCTATAAGTAGTATGTCATCGACATACAATACTAGGAATACGACTGCACTCCCACTCACCTTCTTGTACACACAAGGTTCGTCTGGATTTTGTGAGAAATCAAACTTTTTGATTGTCTCATCAAAACGGATATTCCAGCTCCTGGATGCTTGCTTCAATCCATAAATGGACCGTCGCAATTTGCATACCTTGGTTTTATCAACCGATGTGAAACCCTCGTTGTATCATATACCGTCCTCGGCGAGTTTCCATTAAGGAAAGCTTGTTTTCACATCCATCCCATATCTCATAATCATAATGAGCCGCTATGGCCGGGAGCATCCGAATGGATTTAAGCATAGCTACAGTAGAATAGGTTTCGTCATAATCAACACCTTGTTTTTGACGATATCCTTTCGCCACCAATCTAGCCTTATAGGTAATCACATTACCATCCATGTCGGTTTTCTTCTTGAAAACCCACTTGCACCCTATAGGCTTTATCCCTTCAGGTGGGTCAACCAAGTTCCAAACTTGGTTTTCATACATGGAATCCATTTCCGACTTCATGGCACCAAGCCACTTATCCCTTTCTGAACTTGTCAGCACTTCTTCATAACTGGTAGGCTCCTCATCATCAATGAGTAACACGTCGTTCGATTCACTTACGAGAAATCCATATCTCTCAGGAATATTGCGTGTTCTACCATATCTACGAAGATGTGGTGTTACAATAGGTCCAGCCGATTGCTCATCACTATGAGTTGTCAGCTGTTGTGCTTCACCAGGTATCTCATCAATGTCTATTTGAGTCTCTCGAGCCTCCTCAAGCTCGATGACACTCCCACTGTTTTCTTGCAAGAGAAACTCTTTCTCTAGAAACACAGCATGCCTTGAAACAAACACCTTTTGTTCCACAGGATGATAGAATTTGTAACCCCTTGTTTCCTTAGGGTATCCAATAAATAGACATTTATCAGACTTAGCATCCAATTTGTCTGATACAGTCCGCTTCACATAAGCAGGACAACCCCATATCTTCAAGTAAGATACATGAGGTTTCTTACTATTCCATATCTCATATGGAGTAGTAGAGACTACCTTGGTAGGCATTCTGTTTAACAAGTAAACAAATGTACAAAAGGACTTGGGAAGAGTTGCATGATTCATCATTGACCTGACCATGTCTAACAAGGTCCAGTTACGCCTCTCAGATACACCATTATGCTGTGGTGTATAGGGCGGAGTCCATTGAGACAATATGCCATTGTCTCTTAGATAATGAAGAAACTCTTGACTTAAGTATTCACCACCTCAATCCGATCGAAGTATTTTAATACTCTTGTCATGTTGTTTCTCTACTTCATTTCTGAATTCTTTGAACCTTTCAAAGGCTTCAGACTTGTGTTTCATCAAGAACACATACCCAAACCGTGAGTGATCATCGGTGAAGGTAATGAAGTAGCTATAGCCTCCTAAAGCTTGAGTTGACATAGGTCCACATACATCAGTATGTATTGGACCTAGTAACTCTCCCACTCGTTCACCTTTTCCAGTAAAAGGTAACTTAGTCATCTTGCCTTTTAAGCATGATTCGCATGTATCGTATGAATCCAATTCAAACGATTCCAGAATTCCACATGTGTAATTCGGACATGCGTTTCTTGCTTATATGGCCAAGACGACAATACCACATATAAGTCTATTTGATTATCCTTTTGAGCACGCTTGTTGCTCTTCGATATTAAAAATGTCCGATATCGTCCAGCGTATAAACACCATTGCTTAAAGTTCCGGTCCATAAAGAACTCCATTCAAAGTTATGTAACAACAATTGTTACTAAAAGTCAAATGGTACCCATTTCTATTTAAACAAGAAATAGAAATGATGTTCTTTATCAACGAAGGAACATAAAAGCAATTGTCCGATTCTAAGACAAGTCCTATAGGAGTTTCAACAAATGCGTTCGATGGCGAGTCAAAGAACCTTTGCTCCATTCCCAACACGTAAATTTGACTCTCCCTTGGCCGAGTCTTCTTCTATTCCTTAGCCCATGTATGTCATTACATATATGTGAGCCACACCCAGTATCAAATACCCAAGTGTCTGAGGAAATAGAATGACAATCAATAAAGAAGATTTCTGAAGAAGATGGGGCATCCGATGCCTTATCCTTCTTCACGGACTCAAGATAAATTTTGCACTTTCTTCGCAAATGGCCCTACTTGTCATAATGATGGCAAGTACCCTTTTGAGCTGGTTCTGCCTTTTTAGCCTTTTTCTTCTTCCCCTTCTGTTGTTCCTTTGACTCCCTCTTAGAACCTTTCTTCGAGGAATCAACTAACAACATCGTCCCCTGCTCATGCTTCTCAGAAGGCTCCACAGTCTTCAGCATGTTGAGCAGTACCACAGATGAACCTTCTTGCATCTCAGAGGTGGAGAGGAGCTTGGAGACTTCGAACCTTTCGAATCTCACTTGCTTATCAAACAACTCATAAAGATGAAGGACTACGATATGAGCATCCATATGCTCATGCTGCTTTCGTAGCTTGGGTTCCATCGCGGCTAGCATGATGCAACTTGTCAGTTCAGAATCAGTCACATGATTCTGATAGACCAACAATTGGTCCGGAGTTGCATCGTCACTAGGATGGGCGGGAAGAGGCGCTTCGAGGACATACACAAGCTTTTCACCTTGAGAACAATTCTCAAGTTTCTAAGCCAGACCAAGAAGTTCGGCCCAGTCAATTTATTCGAATCCAAAATGGAATGCAAATTAAAAGACAACATGATCAATTTATTGACCTAGAAATACAAAATGAGCATATATGAGAAAATGATTTTAAAATGCATCAATATACATTTATAAATCCCATTCATTTTTCGAATTTCAAAAACCCCAAAATCACTTCGGGAGATCGTAGGTCCATCTCCGAATGGGCTGATATCCATCATAGTTATGAACAACCTTGGAGAGAGTCCAACAAGCCATTCATAACTACGACGGTAGGTATCAACTATACCGATTGCATATCACGTATATGCAACTATCACAATGTGCTATCAACTAATTGAATGTTCACACATACATCGGGTTGTTAACACATTAACAAGTATGCATCATATGCATAGCACCCAACTTCACCTCCCTTTACATCGACCTTGGAGAGAGTCCAACAAGCCGATGCTCGAGTTAAAGCCAACCCATTAATCGGAAATAGTTTTAATATGGTTAGGCGCATTCAACCAATTAGCCCGGCTTGGAAGAGTCCAACAACCAAAGCTAACGATTGACCTCGACTCTTACCATATTAGTATTAAACTATTCCATGGTTTGAACATGTTCGGGTTGGTAGGGCTTGGAGAGAGTCAACAACCCAAACAAGCGGAACTCTGGTTCTAACCATATTAATGGAAGGTGTAGGCTTTAATATTGTTTAAGGGTTTTATGTCTCATCCTCTTTGCATGCAAATAACTATTATCTACATGGCATGGCATACATGACATACATCTACATGTCACGACACGCATGGCATAATGTTATGCATCTAATGCAATTACATGACATACAATTATGTCATGTATATATTTCCTTATATGTCATAACTATTTATGGAAATAAAATATGTTTAAGATTTGATTCTCCAAATCAAATCATAATTAAAAAACAAATTTCAAATCTAATCACATATTTTATTCATGGAATTATTTGATTAAGGAAAATCTATTTAGGAAACCAATTTCCTAAATCATTAAAACTACTTATGGAAATAAAATATTTTAAGATTTGATTTCCCAAATCAAATCATGATTAAATTAGAAACAAATTTCCAGAATCTAATCAAATATTTTATTTATGGAAAATATCAATTTCCATAAATACTTCCAACTTTCCAAAAGTGGAAGATTTCCATAAATACTTCTAGACTTTCCAAAATTGAAAAATTTCCATAAATACTTCTAAATTTCAAAAATTAGAAAATTTCCAGAAATACATTATGACTATCGCAAAACCATTTTACGATTATGTCGAAACACAACCTGGGCTCTGATACCACTGTTGGGTTTCCGGCACCGCGGCGTGTGTGTGTTCGATCATGTTTCGTAAACATGAACACAGCGGAAGCAATAAAATAATAAATACTCCTATTTATTACAACACACACAATACACGCATGCATATTACAACAAGTGTAGACATAACCGTAAATTTAAATTTGCAATAAAAGGAAATTTATCTATGTTATACCTTTCGTATGACGTGTAGCGGGAACGGCATCAACCGGAACGATCCTCGCTAGAATCGTCTCTATCCGTATCCACGCCGAGTTCCTCGGGATGACTTCGCTAAGCCACGAGCTTCGTCTTCGTACGGGTTACTAGCCTCGTGTTGAAGACGACGTGATCAAGAGATGATCACGATCCGAATCCAAATTCGGATCCTAAGATGAGTCCTCAAAACTCGCTTCTCCGGAGAGGTATTCGTCAACCGATTGACGAATCCTTCGTCCTCCACCTCAGAGGATTACCGGAGATCGAATCTCGTAATTTAGCAGCCGCTGTCGGAGCTCTAACCGCCGCCCAAACGACGCCCGACGAGGAGAGAAGCTGTCCAGAAAACTGACAGCTTGGTGGAGGAGTAGGCGCCGCCAAACAAGGAAGCCAAGTGCTCACCTTGATGCCAAACCTAAGGAGGATCGCCGAACTCTTCCGCAGTAGCTCGACGCCGCGCAGGAGGAAGGAAGCAGCCTTCTGATGCCGGTTGAGGAGCTATGGGCTGGGCAAGAGAAGTTGGCGCCAACTCAAAAGGAGATGAGGTGGGCGGCCAAACTAGGGTTGCCTCTTCATTAGTGCTTAACAAACCCTTAAAACCCTTTTATAGAGAACTAATTCTCTTAATGGTTATTGGATCATAACCATTAGGCCCGTTAACCCGCCTCCATTAAGATAAGTTAAAATAAACCAAACCATGATGGTTTATTTTAAGTTAAAACGAACCTCAACCAACTTTTGGTTCATTCGCTTAAAATAAACCAAACCCTTTGGTTTATTCTCCTCCATTGATTAGAACCAAACCATTTTGGTCCATCCATTATGTCTTCATAAGACACGACTCATCCACGCCCATCATGATCAAACGATTTCATGCTCGCTTATGTTTGGTCCAACCAAACTTAGTTTCTCTGGCCCGAGAATCCCATTCTCAAGCTCGCTTTAAATCCTTTGGATTACGCAGCGGGTGACCAAATAGGTTCTCGCTTATGCTTGGCCGCCTATAATTAACCATTAATTATAGAACGATCATGAGTGGCACCTAGTAGTACATCATGATCCCCAATTAACCAAAAGATCAACTGATCCGTAACTATTTCAAACCCTTCAAGAGCTCGAATGATTCGTGCCCCATTCCTTCACTCATCTTATACCCACTTGGTTCAGTGACATGGTCTATTGTGTCCCTCACTAGGTCGACTACGCCACACCTAGCCCAAGTATCATTTCTCGTCCCTACTGATTCTAGTTACTCCACATGTATCAAGAGTACCTTACTCTAAACATGTAATGCTTTGGCCAAAGACTTTAGTAACAATCCGACGAGAGGCCATGGGTATACATCTCCTCGCAAGGAGTGGTGAATCTTTATAGGCTATTCAAACACCTTTCGATCACTTCGACTTATACCCAATCATCTCGGTCCACATCTCCTTAGAGATGTTTGCTTAAGATGTCAAAGCATAAGTCTCCATGATCAAGATGACTTGAATACCGCAAGTCAAAGGAACATCACACTTAAGCCACAAGAAGAACTTCATTGACATATCTATATATGCAGAGAACCATATGAAGTCTTACTACCGGGTCACTCCAATGAACTAGTTACCATAACTAGCATCCACGATTAACTCCGACATCACTATGTCTCCACCAAAGGAGAATCACCGCTTGATACACCAAGGAGTATACTCGTTAGTCTCGATGTAACTGATGGTGTCCAAATCCATCAATTCATCGACTAGGATAATTCGATACATCACAATTACACATGTAGAGATACTCACTAGTTGTGATCCAATCACAAATTCTCTCATGCCGTGAATCGTATCGTGACATTCAAGAAATGAGTTTAAGATCCAATCAAATACATAAAACATGTATACTCAAATAGTGAATCTTCATTTATCATATAAATGGTTCATACATAAGGCGATTGCCTTAGACATCTTCTCATATCATACTATTACTAACATCCACTTGAATAGTATGGCCGAAGCACTTTATAGCCCTTCAAAAAATCCAGCAATACGTTACAGAATCTCGTACCTCTAATCTGCACAACATTCGGCATTTTTTTTCCATCAAGTTACATACATGACCCATCAACAGCTCTATATACATGTATCTGTATTCTCCTAAAAATCCTCTCCGCATCAAACCGGGTGTCCTCAAATCTGATCTCATTCCTAGCCCTCCAAACATAGTGTACTGTCGCTCCTAGGGATGGATGTCGTGCTCTCATCCAGACTGAGTCCCCCCAATACTGTAGTCTAAAGATGCGTAGCGCACGTCTGTACGTGCTCATCTCTAATCTCATCTGCAGCCACCTCCTCACTCATCCCTACAACTGTCTGATCGCCTGACATCTGAAAAATACATGAGCCTGTGTCTCCTCCTCTAGCTGGCAAAAGGAACATCTCCTGTCCTATATGTACCTCTGTCAGTCTCTGGTGGGTAATCTCCCGCTCGCCAGCAGCCACAGTGTAAATCGGTGGCTTGGTTGAATGCCTTTCTGCCATACCGTTCTGACCCATGGCTTCCTCGGCCGGTGCTCTCTGAAATGGTCATAAGCCTGCCCCACTCCTCCTGATCCTCTGCTAAACCATGTATCTAATGTGTGCAACGCACAGTGGGGCTACCTGCAGTAGCCATAATGCTATCTCTGATATGTAGAATCCTCTTCATGAGTGGATAGTCTGTGTGCCTCAGTGTCTGCCCCCAAATACTGGACTGTCGGAGGTAATGATGATGTCCCCATCATATCCATAGTGAGTCTGGCTTGTCCTGTATACGCCATAGGACCTTTGCTAGCAGTGCAAGTTTCCAAGACTTCAAGTCCCTCAAGCCTAGACCACCTTCCTCCTTCGGCCTACATATAACTGACCATGCTATGGGGGGGGGGGTTCTTGCTCATCTACATGAAAGCCCGGCGCATAGTGTGAATACGCTCGATAACTCCGGTCGGCAACGGTAATATGGACATCCAATAACACTCAACCCCTTGCAGGACTGATGCAATGAGCTAGGTTTTCCCTGCATAAGAGAGGCTTTGTTTCGACCATGCATTGATTCTCTTAGAGAGGCCATCTAAAAGCATCCCATAGTCAGAAATTTTCAGTTTTTTTGAGGCTAAGGGGATTCCCAAGTATCTGAATGGCATCACTCCCTCCTGGAAGCCGGTGATAGTGCATATCTAGGCCTTAGTCTGATCATCTATACCCACCATGTAGCAGCTATATTTGGTTGCATTGGCCGAGAGTCCTGCCATCTGTGAAAACTGTGCCAAACAATCAACCAGTCGTCTAACCGAAGCTACATCTCTACAGGATAGGAGCAATAGATCATCTGCATATATCAAGTGGGAGATCCCCAAGTGCTCACATGTGGGATGGAATCTGAAATCGGATCTGGTAGTGGCCCTTGCCAAGGATCTGGATAGGTACTCCATACAAATGCCAAAAAGATAAGGTGAGAGGGGATCACCTTGTCTAACCCCTCTGCCACCCTGGAAGTGTCCATGTGTGTACCCATTTATCACTACAGAGAATGACATGGTGGTGATACATTCTCTGATCCATGTGATGTAGATGGGTGGGAACTGTAGGGAGCTAAGGACAACCAATAAGAAATCCCAGTGTATGGAGTCAAAGGCTTTTTGCAAGTCCACTTTTAATGTACATCTGGGGGAGATTCTCTTCCTGGTAAATGTCTTAGTAACTCCTAGGATAACTAGATGTTGTCTGTGATAGTCCTTCCCTTGACAAATGTTGTCTGTTCCAGGTTTAGTAGATGATCTGTGACTCCTGATAATCGGCTAGCAAGGAGCTTGAATATGACTTTATAAAATACTGTGCAGCAGGATATGGGCCTATAATCTTGCACTTTGCTAGCATGCTCACTCTTTGGGACTAGGCTGATAAGTGTGTGATTCCATGATTTGAGGAGCTTCCCATTTTGAAAGAATTCCATGATAGCATCGGTGAAGTCCTGTCCTATTGTTTCCCATGCCTCTTTATAGAATTTGGAGTATACCCATCAAGCCCTGGTGCTTTGAGCTCACCTATGTCAAAGAGTACCTTTTTGATATCCTCAGGGGTAGGCATTTGGGTGAGCTGAATTTTTTGCTCCATAGTAAGCATTTTCCCATGTTGCATGCAATCATCTCGGATGTAGCCCGATCCCTCTTTCCACCCAATTGTTCTTGAAAGAACTCAACAAACACATGTGCTACTTCCCCGACATCCATGGTGATTTCTCCATTCATTTTTTCCACCGCTACTATCTCCCTCCGCTTGTTGTTCCTCATGACCAAAGAATGAAAAAAGGGTGTGTTTCGGTCCACTTCCTTGAAATATTTATGCTTGGCCTTTTGAAGGTAGAAGAGATATTCTGCTTGGGCAAGTTTATCTGCTTGTTGTTTTGCCTCCTTGTAGTGATCATCCATGATGACTTGACCTAGACCACTACTTTGCAGAATTTCAAGGTGCTCTTGGGCCCTCTTGGATTGGCTTTGGAAGTGTTGTTGATTCAAGAGCCTTAGTCCCTTCTTAAGTATGGTGAGTCTTCTTTTAAGCTTGTATTGGGCCGTTCCTTGTGAGCACCATGTGGTGGCTTGATTCCATTCCTCTTGCACTAGCTGCCAGAATTGAGGATGTTGAGTTCACATATTAAAGAACTTGAAAGGTTTGCCCCTACGGATTTGATTCTCAAGAACTGAAACGACACATAAGGCATGATCTGAGTGTACTCCAGGAGGTCTAAATTCTTCAAAATTGCTTTGGTCCATCTCTAGCAATTCCCAGTTAACCATGGCCCGATCAAGGTTGCTCACAACTCTTCCATTTGTCCAAGTGTATTGGCATCCTAGGGAATGTAGGTCCTCCACACACGCTAACATTGTAAATGTTGGTGCAATCGGCCTAGGACTCGAGTTTGACTCGAGTGATGTTTTGATGTTCGACAAAAACATATGACAATGTAATTGTCATGGAAAAGTCCAAGTCTTGGGTACTTGGCATGGAAAGTCCAAGTGGAACACTTGGCATTTGGTAAAGTCCAAGTCTTGAGTACTTGGCATGAAAAGTCCAAGTGGGACACTTGGCACATGAAAAGTCCAAGCATGGGTCTTGGCAATGTAAAATTCGAACATGGGTTGGCAAGGGAAAGTCCAAGCATGGTCTTGGCATTTGAGAAGTCCAACATGGGTTGGCAAGGGAAAGTCCAAGCTTGAGTCTTGGCATGAGAAGTCCAAGGGGTTTAATATTGGCTGCGTAAAGTCCAAGCGGGAGTCTTGGCAGCATAAGTCCAATGGTTGGCAGCGTAAAGTCCAAGCAGAGTCTTGGCGGTGTAAGTCCAATGTGCCTTGGTGGTGTAGACACCGTTAGCATGACATAGCCGATGGAAGCACCTGAAGGCTAGCGCGATGGATGAACAAGTCATGGATGACTTGGAGGGATCCGAGAGGCGTGAGGCTGATGGAGGTGGCTAGAAGGCTTAGGTCTAGGCTAAGGGTGGTCTAGCAAGTATGGGGGAACCATACTTGGGCTAAAATCTCATGTTTGAGGTGTGCTAGTCAACTGGTGCCATGTGGCAGTCGACTGGACCGAGTCAACTAGGGTTTGATCATGAAGTGGCCTAGCTGATCGCCAGAGGTGGGCAATGATCGATGAGCTCGAGCAATGATCGATTGCATGATCACCGACCGGTGCTCGTGAATTCGCCACAGAGTGGTCTCACTGATCACCGGGACCAAATGAGTGAGGACACCATCAGTCGACTGATGGGTTTGATCAGTCGACTGATGGTAGATCCGTTGGACTTGTCCAGCGTGGATCTAGCCGTTGTCTCACGACAACAGTGGCATCAGTCGACTGATGGTCCCGATCAGTCGACTGATCGACTTTTTCCAGCACAGGTTGAAGCTATAAAAGGAGCTCGTGATGGAGAAAATTGGTATCGGTTTCTTGAGGGTTTTAGAGCGATTTGTTGTTGCAAATCAGGGTCTCCAAGGTGATTTCAAGCAACCAAGCAATCAAGCAATCCAAAGGCAATTGTAAAGTAGTTTTCTTTACTTGCATTATATTTCATTATTGTAATTGCTTGTATTTGTATCTTATTGTTGTAAGATTACTTGTAAGGGGTTTCTCCACCTCCAACTTGTGTCGAGAAGGAGTATTTGTGATTAGTGAGTGCGTGTGCATCACTAGAGTTCGTAGAGCTCGATCTGTGGAGTAGGAACCGTGTGGTTCCGAACCACGTTAAATATTTGTGTTTGCGTGTTTTATATTTTCTTATCATTATTATCTTTCTATTTCCGCTGCGCTAACGAAATTGTAGAGACAACCGCGAATGAATTCCATCGACGAACGAACACGCGCTATTCACCCCCCTCTAGCCGTTACAAAGATCCTAACAATTGGTATCAGAGCCTGGGGCTCTTCTACGGACTAACCGCCGGGAGCTAAGACAAAAGACGCTAGAGGGTGAAGATGGAAGAACCATTGGGATGAGACATCAACACTCCAATTCCATATTCCTTATATGGACAAGAAGGATTTCGACAATGGAAGGCGAGAATTGAGGACTTCCTAATGATGAGAGACCTTGAGGAGTGGTCCGCTTTGATGGAAGGGTTTGAATATCCTAAGGGACCAAAGGGAGGGTTTCTCAAGAAGAAGAAATGGAGTGAGGAGCAACTCCGACAATTTGATAAAAACAAGAAGGTAATCAAACTTATTTTTGATCTAATTCCTAATGACCTCTTGTGTAGCCTAGGTGACCTTGAGGATTGTAAAGACGCCAAGGAGGTATGGAACAAATTGGCAAAATTCCATGAAGAGTCTCATTCAATCCATGAAGACAAGGAGGATGAAGAAGAGAGTTCATCCTCAAGTGAAAGTGAGGAATCGGAAGTTGAGATGGAGTCAACTTCCAGACCGGAGAAAGAAATGGTGGAAGAAGTGGAAGAAGCATCCACTTCTAGGATTGAGGAGGAGAGACCATCCTCCACACCGGGGCAATCTCAAGAGGAGCCATCCACCTCCGGGAGAGATAAAGAATCCACTCCGGGGCCTACAACTACTCTAGGTAACTCAAGCAATTCAGTTTTAAAAAAAAATCATATAATTTGCTTTGAGTGTAGGGAATCCGGGCACTACAAGAGTAAGTGCCCAAAAAGGGTAAAGAAGGCTCAACCGGCACCAAAAGTCAAGGATGCCGGTTCCCAAAGTCAAAAGAGCATGGAGCATATCATATGCTTCAGGTGCAACTCAAAGGGGCATTACCGGAGTCATTGTCCAAGGGGGAAGAAGAAAGGGCAAGAAGGAGCAACACAAGTAGGGGGAGCCTCCAAGGCAAACCCTAAGGTAAAATCTATTAATGCACCTTCAATTTCTAGGGATAAGAAGCATGCTAGGAATAATTTTAATAGTCTTGCTATTGTACATGAAAAGCATGCTAGAAATAATAGACATATTTATTTAGGTGCTAAGAGTGTCCACTTAGGAAATAAGAAGAAATTTGGGACTAATGTCCCTAAAAATATTTTACCTAGGGAATCTATCAAGAAAATAGGAGAACACCTAGGTTTCAATCCTAAATGGACAAGGCATATGCCTAGGAAGTCCAATGCCCAAGGATTAAATCAAATTTCTAAAATTGGGCAACTAGAAAAGGAAAATCAAGTCTTGAGGTCAAGGCTTGAAAAGATGAAAAAGACCCTTGCAAAAATGCAAAATCTATTTCAAGGGTCAAGAGGTCAACATGTAGGGTCTAGAAGTCAAAGCCTAGAGTCAAATGGTCAAAAATCAAGACCTAGGAAATTAGATTCATCCAAGGGCAAACCTAAGCCCAAGGAAACCTATCACAATGTTCCATTTGATTATGGAACTAAACCTAGGAAAACTAAGGTCAATAGGGAAGTCATCCCTAGAGTTGACCAAGGGTTGTGCCTAGTGGCTAGGGTTTCTAGGAAACCTAGGGTGGCCACTAAGAAGGTTGCAAGGGGACTTACCCCTAGAGTCAACCTAGATAAGACCACAATGACCAAGGCTAACAAGCCTAGGAGGGTCATTAGGAAGGTATCTAGGGAGGTTATCCCTAAGGAATACCTAACTAACCCTAGGAGCTCAAATCGGTTTTGGGTTCCTAAGAGCGTGATTGATTCACGCTAGATGGGTTTAGGGTGTGCCAACCTTGATTGGATGGGTAGTTAATTCAACCATGGTAAAGGTGGCACTTTAGGATATTTTCAAGGTTATGGTTGCCTTGGAAATAGATTTGAATCAATATCCTAAAAGTTTTAGAATGTGCCAATATTACTTGAGAAGTGTGATAAAATGATCAAAATTGGCACAATTTAGGTTTAGAGGTTAGTGTGCTATTTTGGGTTTTTGGCACACTTGGGAGAAAAATAGAAATATGGCAAAATATAATTAATTATATGAAATGGCAATTAATATTAAAATTTAGGTATTACTAACCTATATATTTTATATGCCATGCTTTGTTTGCTATATAACATGCCATGACATCATGCTTATTTTTAATCATTCTATATATCATGTACATGTTTAGGATTAAGGATTAAATGTCATGCGTTTTTAGTTTTCATCTCTTATGCCATGATCATTTCATGCATTAAATTGATTGAAAATTGAGTTAAGGACAATGACATGACTTGGAGTCTCATTTATAAGGGAATCAAGTAGGGTTGCCTAGAAAAATGCATGAAACCCTAGATTAGGGAGAACAAAACCCACATCTCACATCCAATTGACATGTATGTGTATTTATACACCTTAGATACATGTGAGATGCTAGGATATGAGTTAAGTTCAAGGTGCATAGTTTTTGCATCTAGTTGAACCCAAACTCATTTTAACTCAACATATGGATCATTGGGAAAGCTTGTGTACAAGTCATATACATAAAGCCCAAGGAATATGATCCAAAATAAGGTTTTGAAAACATTTTAAAATCATTTTGAAAAACCTTGGTGAAGTCTATCTTTTGATAGCAATCACCATTGATGAGATTGATACAAAGTGAGCCAAAAACTTAGAAGTTTTCGTCACTTTTGGATTTTGTATCAATTTCACTATTTGATGGGTAAAATATTTTTCAAACATTTTTCACCCATTGTATTGGTCATAAGTATTATACGTATCAAATTTCGTGATTTTTCGATATACGTATGATTAGTTATGATTTTTCAAAACTCATTTTTGATAATTGAAAATCGGATTTTTCAGTTATCACCGGTGGCAATGATCGATGATGTTGTCGATCGATTGATTTTCAATCACTCGGATCGATAGCCTGATTTCGAGGTAACTAAGGTTGCTTAACCCGATTTCAGCTGCAGTTAAGGTCCCTAACCACTCCTAACCCTAGGATATGCTTTGGGAAGCATTATGAAGGGTGAAAATCCATTGGATATGGATTAGGAGAGGTGTTAGGTCAAAGTATCAAATTTAGGGTGTGGAAAGTTCAATGTTGAATTTCTAACCTTAATTTTGATGGTTTAGAGTTCCTATTGGCTTAGGGACTTCCCAAGGACATTGTTGGTGCAATGGTCAAGGGGGAGCAAGCCTTTAGGGGGAGGTATCCATCTTGGAGTGATGGATGTGTTTTTTTTTCTTTCTTCTTGAAAGGGAAAAAGTTATCAATTGGGAAAATTGATGGATTTTTAGAAACCCAATTTGGAAATTGGGAGAGTGTATAGGATTGCCTCTCTTGAGTGATATGGGACTTATCACTAAGAAGATAGTAGGCATCCTAGGTATTTTTGGACCAAAGGGGAGATTGTAAGATCTCATTGGGACATGAGACATTGACCTCCTTGGAGAGAAAACCTTTTTGATGTTAGTCAAAAAGGGGGAGAATGTTTGGGGAAGAACATTTGGAGAATGTCTAAGATTACCAATTTGGGATAATTGGTAAGGGATTTGAGTTAGTGTTCTAACTCAAATGATTTGTTTGGTTTTTGTCAAACATCAAAAAGGGGGAGATTGTTGGTGCAATCGGCCCAGGACTCGAGTTTGACTCGAGTGATGTTTTGATGTTCGACAAAAACATATGACAATGTAATTGTCATGGGAAAGTCCAAGTCTTGGGTACTTGGCATGGAAAGTCCAAGTGGAACACTTGGCATTTGGTAAAGTCCAAGTCTTGAGTACTTGGCATGAAAAGTCCAAGTGGGACACTTGGCACATGAAAAGTCTAAGCATGGGTCTTGGCAATCTAAAATTCCAACATGGGTTGGCAAGGGAAAGTCCAAGCATGGTCTTGGCATTTGAGAAGTCCAACATGGGTTGGCAAGGGAAAGTCCAAGCTTGAGTCTTGGCATGAGAAGTCCAAGGGGTTTAATATTAGCTGCGTAAAGTCCAAGCGGGAGTCTTGGCAGCATAATTCCAATGGTTGGCGGCGTAAAGTCCAAGCAGAGTCTTGGTGGCGTAAGTCCAATGTGCCTTGGCGGTGTAGACACCGTTATCATGACATAGCCGATGGAAGCACCTGAAGACTAGCGCGATGGATGAACAAGTCATGGATGACTTGGAGGGATCCGAGAGGCGTGAGGCTGATGAAGGTGGCTAGAAGGCTTAGGTCTAGGCTAAGGGTGGTCTAGCAAGTATGGGGGAACCATACTTGGGCTAAAACCTCGTGTTTGAGGTGTGCTAGTCAACTAGTGCCATGTGGCAGTCGACTGGACCGAGTCAACTAGGGTTTGACTGCGGGAAGTGGCCTAGCAGTCGACTGCCAAAGGTGGGCAGTCGACTGATGGCTCGAGCAGTCGACTGATTGCATGATCAGTCGACTGGTGCTCGGGAATTCGACCACAGAGTGTAGTCTCACTCGACCGCTGGGACCAGCAGTCGAGTTAGGACACCATCATTCGACTGATGGGTTTGATCAGTCGACTGATGGTAGATTCGTTGGACTTGCCCAGCGTGGATCTAGCCGTTGTCTCACAACAACAGTGGCATCAGTCGACTGATGGTCCCGATCAGTCGACTGATCGACTTTTTCTAGCACAGGTTGAAGGTATAAAAGGAGCTCGTGATGGAGAAAATTGGTATCGGTTTCTTGAGGGTTTTGGAGCAATTTGTTGTTGCAAATCAGGGTCTCCAAGGTGATTTCAAGCAACCAAGCAATCAAGAAATCCAAAGGCAATTGTAAAGTAGTTTTCTTTACTTGCATTGTATTTCATTATTGTAATTGCTTGTATTTGTATCTTATTGTTGTAAGATTACTTGTAAGGGGTTTCTCCACCTCCGACTTGTGTCGAGAAGGAGTATTTGTGATTAGTGAGTGCGTGTGCATCACTAGAGCTCGTAGAGCTCGATCCGTGGAGTAGGAACCGTGTGGTTCCGAACCACGTTAAATATTTGTGTTTGCATGTTGTATATTTTGTTATCATTATTATCTTTCTATTTCCGCTGCGCTAATGAAATTGTAGAGACAACCGCGAATGCATTCCATCGACGAACGAACACGCGCTATTCACCCCCCTCTAGCCGTTACAAAGATCCTAACAGTAAACTCTTGGAAGTCTGCAGTTGCATAAGCCGTGACATCAATACCCCCTTTCTTATCCGATGGTGTCAAAGGTGAGTTAAAGTTTCCCAATATGAGCCATGGTAATGCTATCCCCTCTGTCAATTGTTGAAGTCCTGACCACATATTTCTTTGGGAGGTAATGGAAAGTTGCCCATAGACAAAAGTGAGAGCATATGTTTTCCTTGTGCCCTTGTCCATAATTATTGCATGAATGAATTGGTCTTCCCATTGTTGTATTGTGAGGTTAATGTGACTCCCATCCCATATGAGTAGCATCCTACTTCTTCCAGCTTCTCCCAGCTGTTGGCATGTCTCCCATTATTGTAGGTTGTTGGTTTTGAAATGTTGATATGCTTGGCTAGTTAGTTTTGTTTCCAGTAGACACAACACACTTAAATTCTGCATTCTGAAGAGTCTAGTGACTTTCCTCTATTTGAGGCCTGTGTTGAGGCCTCGGATGTTCCACACTCCTATCTTCATAATGTCTTTGCCGACATCTGCCAGCAACTCTGTTTACCATTCCTTTCCTATTTCTTTGTGCCTTATTGATACTCTCCTCCTACTGTTTTACTTCCAATTCCCCTTGGACAGTCCTACTGCTATTTTTGGAGTTGATCTGGATTCACCTGCTGATCTACCTGCTCCATCCCCAGGTTCTTCCCCTCTATATGAAGGTAGGAAACTTCGCTTCCCACTCCAACTCGGTCGCTTGTTCATGGCGATCTCATCAATGTCCCCGGATTAAAAAAATTTAATCCTAGACAAAAAGGATCACCCAAGCAACTGTTTCATCGTCGTGCTATTCGATTAGAGTAGTCACTTGAACAAACTTGTTGTTCAAGCAACCAACCTCTATTCTATGAATAGCCGTGGAATAGACGATGTACGGATCGCCGACTTTTGTGTTTATGTTCGGGGTCCAAGTTATATTAGCCACAAAATATAATATATAACATTCATATAATTGAAGAACAAATATAGACAACTTATAAAAGAATATAAACAAACGTTATACCTCTTGGTCTTCTATTGTATATTTTTCCTCCTTTTGGACGTCGTGTGGGGGACGATCTAACAAAAGTTGAAGCTCCTAGATCACCAATCTTCCTTCCTTGCTCGCTCTGAACAAGAGGAAGACTAAGAAACAAAACCCTTCTCCTTCTTTTAGCCAACTAACAAACACCAACCTAGGTGCTTGCCGCCGGCCAACAAGGAGAAGATGATGAAGATAGTTGTCGGCCAAGAGCTCCAAGGGAAGACCCTAAGCCTTGTTTCCACCGCCCAAGGATAGGAGAAGGACTAGGTTTGGACGCCGGCCAAGGGAGGGAAGGGCTGGTTTGGGCGCCGGCCACCAAGGAAGAAGAAGAAGAAAAGGAAAACCTTTCCTTATTTGGTGACGCCTACACCCCAAACCCTAATCTCCCAAGCTTGTCGCCCCTTAACCCTAAACTTATTTCTATTGGAATTCATCTTGCCACCCACCCCCTCCTCTCCTTTTATAGAGTTAGGGATAAGCCTTGTTTTAATCTCCACCATTGGTTCTAGGGATTTATTCTCAACCGTCGGATCTAGAGATTTAATCTCAACCGTTGGATCTAGAGATTTAATCTCTACCTTTGGATCTAGAGTTCTGTTTTCATCCTTTGGATCTAGGCTTCATGAGGTATTAATAGGCTACAATAGAGACCATGAGGGGGAGTTGGATCTTGGCCACCCAATGGATCAAGCCCACATAAAGTCCGATCCATTAATGATAATCCAATCCACTAAAGGATTTTCATTGATCTACCTCACCAACCCCCATAAGTTAATATGGGATCCATATATTATATGCACATTTTTCTCCCCGTGTTTAAGATCTCGAATGTTCGTCGATTAATTAATTTACTGACTATTAATTAATCAACATCTAACTCCATGAGTAGTACCACTCATCCTTATCATCATGCCGGACCAAGTCCACCTGCAGGGTTTACATGATGAACCTTATGAGCTCCTCAAGGGGACATCATCATCCTAATATATAGGACACAGTTTCCTCCTATAATCAACGACACACCGTATAAATAATATCATTTTCCAACTTACCGAGCCTATCGATTTAATCTATAAATCTCGCCCATTGGTAAATCAAAGAAATGAATACTAAGTATATGTGCTCGTTATTATATCGAAATTAAGAGTATGTACAATATAATATCTGAGGTCCGATTCGATTATGTAGTCAGCAATAAATCGAATCACCTCTAAGTCGGTTTTGCTCAATACACACAAAGTGTACTAGTGTGATTCTATGGTCAAGACAAACCAATACCAAATCACACTACAACCATACCAATGGTTTGTCCAAAGCCATCTCGGTTGTGAGCCTATACTTATACTTTACAAGGAGTCGACAACATGATCTCCCATGTGACACCACACACCATGTTATCTATAATGTAATGTATTAGACAATATGCATCACCATAAATATGCAAACAATGATCATGTGATTCTTATTTCAAAATAAAGATGTTCATACAAAAGATAGATTTTTCAGTATACATCCCAACACTATATTTGTTCCTTAACCATTCTGAAGTTGGGAGGCCAAGTATGATTATGGGATCCTTGGAGGTAGTACCCCTTTTGACTTTACTGCTCTCGTTTGTTTCCACCTTACTTGAATTTGTGCAGTCTGCAATTGTGTCCGGAGGTACTGATATATTTGCACTAGTTTATGAAAGGATTTCACCCTCCTCTTTGTCTATGATATCAACCCATTTCATCTGTGTTGTGTTCACCTACTGTGGATCCATATCTGCTACAGTTCTGCTTGCAGTGTATGTGGAATCTGCCTTTGCTTGGCCATCTTTTGAATTTCCTACTGATGTAGATCATTTTCCTTCATTTCCACTTCCAATCTTGCTTTCTTCTTATGTGTTCTAGATCGGGTTTGGATTTTCTAGGGACTCCCCTCATTTTCTTTGCACATTTGTCCTTGCATATTGGAGTCACTTGTCTCAAGAGTTTTGCACTACAACCCAATATCCTTCTGGATTCCAGTTTCTATATCATTAGGTTTTGTGCCATTTTGGTTCTCCTTTTCCCCTTGCAATGTAGTTTCATAACCTTGACTCCTACCTTCATTAGCTCCTTGACTTGCACTATGGTTTCCATGTGCCAATTATTCCTGCTGGTGTGCCAGATTATCCATATGGTCATGCACTACTGATATTTCCTCCACTGTTTTTCCCTTTACTGACGTTTCAGAGATCATTGATGATTGTCCTCCATTCAGCCTGCAACTAGTGTCATTCCTTGGCACATCTTCTGATACTCCTATAGATGTAGCCTGTGTTTTTATCCCTTGTCCTGTAGTTGCCATGAGCTAAGACTGTATCACTTGCCCAGATTCATATTGAACTTCAATGCTATTTATTGCCATTCTATCACTGCATTTGTTCCACCTGACTTACTTCTTGTTCTCTGACGCCATGCTTACTCTATTATCCAAAGGAAGCTGTTGTATCTTTTGATGTCCAGGATGTTTAGTTCGAATAGCTGTACCTGCACTTATTGCTACATGTTCAGAAATTAATTGCTCCTTCCCCTTATTTTGTCTGTGAACCATTGCCACCTGTTGATTGCTGTTTGTGTTCCCTCCACATGGTTCTTCCCTTCTTGCATTGGTAGTCTGAGAATTGGACTGTGGCCTATTTTGTTTGCCCATTTAAGCATCAAATTGAAATTGAATTTCGAACTATTCGTCTGAGAATCGATCGCCCATTTCTTTCAGATTCCTTTAGCAATGTGAGCTTAGGTTGTCCTCGCTGACCTTTGACTTGGTGGTATATTCCTCCCTCTTGGTTGACCATTTGCTTGGACTGTTGACTTACTAAATTCATTGCTGATGTTTGCTGTATCATGGTAGTTGCTGATACTGATACTGCACCTACTGCTACATGTTCAGTTATTAATTGCTCCTTCCCTTTACTTTGTCTGTGAACCCTTGTGCCTTGTTGATTGTTGTTCATGTTCCCCCCACATGGTACTTCCCTTCTCATATTGGTAGTCTGAGAATTGCAGTGTGCATTGTTTTGCTTGGCCATTTCTATTTCTGATACTGAGGATGGAATTTCTGAACTTAGTGCTGATACAGAATTGGCAGTGCTGAACTTAGATTGTCCTCGCTATCCCGTGACTTGGTGTCCTACTCCTTCCTTCTTGTTGACCATTTGTTTGGATTGTTGTCTTTTCATACTCATTGCATATGGTTGCCGACGAGGAGTTTCATCGACATCGCAACAACTTCATTATTGTTTCACCGCATTGATCGCCATTTTCTTCGTGTGTAGGGGATCGATCGGTGTGTATTGGCCCGGTTAGATGGTGGAATTCGTTCATTCTTCTTGCGTGCTTGTCTACAATTATCGTTAGCGCAGCGGAATAACAATAATAATACTAACGAGATATACAAATACACACAAGCACATGCAATACACCAAGATGTACGTGGTTCGGAACTGAATGGTTCCTACTCCATGGGCGAGCTCACTGAGCTCTAGTTATGCGCACGACACTAACTAAACTCCTTCTCGACTACACGTCGGAGGTGGAGAAACCTCTCACAAGCTATTACAACAAGTAATATATGAAATACAAGCAATATAAAGACAAATACGAAATACACGTAAAGAACACTTTATAACGCTTGCTTTGAACCCTTTGCTTGTAGCTTGCTTTAGATGGCTCTTGAAGGTCTGGAATGCAGCAGCAATTTCCCTCCAATAGCTTCACAAAAGTCTTGGCGAAATCCTCCCACTTGAGCTCAATTTATAACCTGCATCAAGTTGTTTTTGCGCCCAGTAGTCGACTGCCAAAAGTCCCCAGTCGACTGCCCCTATAGCCATTGTCTCACAACGGCTAGATCAACATTGGGTAAGTTCCAATGGATCACCTACGATCATCGCATCCCATGGCCGATCGGGTGACTCAGTAGTCGATCGCCTTTCGAGCGTTCGGAGCGTCATTCACGACACTCCCATCACCGATCCATCCCTTGCGCGATCATTGCCGACATCCGATCGTACCCATGGCAATGATCGCCAACCACAAAACTGTAAGTCTAACACCAGTCGAACCCTAGTCGACTTGGATCAGTCGACTGACACCTATGCTAGTTGACTGCCGTCGGACAAAACCTTAAACACCAAGTTGTTTGAGCATCCGACCATCGGGTAAACCCTCAAACATCAAGTTTGAGCCTCCGACACTCAGTCTTAGCCACTTGGCCAAGTCCACATCATCCCTCATGGAGTTCCCCACTGAAGCTCTCTTCCCTCGGCCTACGTCCCTCGGATGCGCCAAGCGCACGACTTCGCAACACCATCCTTCGCGTCTCATGCCCTCGAAGTATGCTTTTCTTGGGCCTCACTCCATTTGCTCCCCGTTCTGCGGTCCCTCGGATGCACCAAGCGCATGGCTTCGCAATGCCATCCTTCACCGACTCAAGGACCCCGAGCCTAGTGAACTTACCAAGTCCTCAAAACTTCCCACATGCACCAAGCGCACGACTTCGCAATGCATTTCTCACCAAGCACCAAGCGCACGACTTCGCAATGCTTTAGACTTTTCCACACCAAGATCCATGCTTGGATTTTCCATGCCAACCCTGTGTTGGACTTTCTCACACCAAGCTCCATGCTTGGATTTTCCATGCCAACACCATGTTGGACTTTCCCATGACAATCCCATGTCATGAGTTTTGTCTATTATCAAAATACTATCAAGGTACTGCTCGAGTCAAACTTGAGTCAACCTAGGCCGATTGCACCAACAATCTCCCCAAGCGCACGACTTCGCAATGCTTTATACTTTTCCACACCAAGCTCCATGCTTGGATTTTCCATGCCAACCCCGTGTTGGACTTTCCCACACCAAGCTCCATGCTTGGATTTTCCATGACAACACCATGTTGGACTTTCCCATGACAATCCCATGTCAATCAAAATTAAGGTAAAGTTCAACAATGAACTTTCTTCCACCTTAAAACTGATACTCTCCCTAAACCCTTCTCCTAATCCATGTCCAATGAATTTTCACCCTTTCTAATGCTCTCCCAAGCATATCCTAGGGTTAGGAGTGGTTAGGGGACCTTAACCTAGCTGAACATGGGTCTAACCAACAAATCATTGTTACTTTCCATCACGATCCGCCACCATGGCAAGATCGATAATCGATTTGATTTTCATCATTTCAGAAATGACTTTCCAAAATTCATAAGTAAATATATATAGGTTTAAAAATCTTGAAATATGGTATGTATATTACTTATCATAAACACTATGGATGAAAAATATTTGAAAATTATTTTACCCACTAAATTAGGAGATTGATTCCAAAAGTTGAGAAAAGCTTCAATAAAGAGGCCTCTTTGTATCATCCCATTCAATAGTGATAGCTATCAAAAGATAAGCTTCACCAAAGTTTTTCAAAATGTTTTTGAAACCTTTAATTTCTTTTTCCTAAACATCTCACTTATATCTAGATGTGTAAAACACATACAAGGCAAGTTTTTAGTGAGATGTGGGGTTTTGATCTTTTAATGGTTTCATCCATATTTCTAGGCAATATTATTTGATTCCCATCAAATCATGTCATAGTCCTTAATTCATTTTTAATTATATGCATGATGATGATTATGACATAAATATGATATAGATAAAAGCATATGCCAAAATCATGATGTCATGGCATGTGAGAGAAATCTAAGCATACATGACATCTAAAAATAATTCTAAACATGATCATGACATTTTTATAGATAAAAATGAAAATAATGTCATGACATGGCAAGGAAAATAAAACATGGCAAATAAAATATACTAAGGTATAGAATACCTAAGTGTTAAATCCAAATTGCCATTTCTAGGGTTAAGTCCATTTTTGCCTTAATGCCATTATCTCCCAAGTGTGCCATAAACCCAAAATGGCACACTAATACCTCTAAGACCTAATTATGCCAATTTAAATCATTTTTAACTTATCAAGGCATATTGGCACATCCTAATGTGTCAACTCACTATGGCTAGGTTAACTACCCATCCACTTAGGGTTGACACACCCTAACCCATTTAGCGTGAATCGATCACACTTTTAGGAACCCAATATCTATTGGAGCTCCTTGGGTTAACAAGGTATTCTCTAGGGATAACTTCCCTAGATACCTTCCTAATGACCCTTTTAGGCTTTAGAGCCATAGTCTTTTGGGTCTTTCCTAGGTCAACTCTAGAAGTGTCTCCTCCTTTGACCTTCCTAGTGGCTACATTTGATTTCTTTGAGGTCTTAGCCACTAAACACATACCATGGCTAGACTTAGGGATGACTTCCCTATTAGCCTTAGTTTTTCTAGACCTAGAAATAGTTCCATAATCAAATGGAACATTATGATAGGACATAGGTTTGTGACCCAAACCTTTCTTGCCCTTAGACCGTTCTTGTTTCCTAGGCCTTGACTTTTGTACATCAGACCCCTTAACCAAATTTGTGATTATTGCTAGGGTCTTCTCAAGTTTTTCTAGCCTTAACCTCAAGGCTTGGTTTTCTAGCTCTAATTTCCCCAATTTTGAATTTTCACTTATCTTTTGAAAAATGTTCTTCTTCTTAGGCATGTGTCTACCCTTCTTAGGGTTAATGCCTAGATTTTCTTCTATTCTCCTAATGGACTCCTTTGGTAAGATATTTCTAGATTTATGAGTCCTAGGTTTGTCCTTAGTTACATGAACATGCTTGGCACCTAGGCAAATATATTTCTTCCTACTAGCATGCTTTTCATTTATAATTGCAAGAGAACTAAAATAGTTTTTAGCATGCTTTTTAATTCTAGGAATTGAAGGTGCATTAACTAAATGTACCTTAGGGTTAGCTTTTGAAGCTCCCCCTACATGAGATACACCTTCTTGCCCTTTCTTCCTCCCCCTAGGGCATTGGCTTCGGTAGTGCCCCTTTTGATTGCATTTAAAGCACACAATGTGCTCTTTGCTTCTAGTTGTGGGGACTCCGGCATCCTTTGACTTTGGGTTGACTTTTGGTGCCAGTGTTTTCTTCTTAGCCAATTTTGGGCATTTACTCTTGTAATGCCCTTTCTCCCTACATTCAAAGCATATTATGTGATTTTTATTCAAAATAATAACACTTGAGTTACCTAGGGAGGTGGAGGATTCTTCTTGATCACATCTTCCGGAGGTAGATGCTTCGTTTTGACTTTACTCCGGAATAGAAACTCTTTCCTCCCCCTCAATGCTCGAGGTGGAGGTCTCCACCAAATCATCAACATCTTCAAATGTTGTGGGTGCTTCTTCCTCGGCATTCTCCTCTACTTGTGCCGGTTGGGAGTTTTCTTAGAATTTTATTATCTTATTCCATAGCTCCCTTGCATCCCTATAGTCACCCAATCTAGACCAAATATGATTAGGTAACAAATCACTAAATAATTTTATTACATCGAGATTTTTCTTGAAGTCCTTAATTTGGTCTTGGGTCCACCTTGACTTCTCAATTTGCCTGTTGTATTCGTCCCTAGGCATCTCAAAACCGTTTTCTACAATAATCATATAATCAAAATCGATTTCGAGATATACCTCCATCCGTTTCTTCCACCAAGCAAAATCTCCATCGAATTTCGGTGGATGGATGTTGTAGCCGACCATCTTGAGATGAAGTGCTTGTTGCAACGGTTAGTCCTCGACAAGCGACTTGGCTCTGATACCACTTGTAGGGGATAAATCGGTGTGTATTGGCTCGGCTAGAGGGGGGGGGGGTTAATAGCCCTCAATCGTTCGATGGTGGAATTCGTTCGTTCTTCTTGCATGCTTGTTTACAATTATCGTTAGCGCAGTGGAATAATAATAATAATACTAACGAGATATACAAATACACACAAGCACATGCAATACACCAAGATGTACGTGGTTCGGAACTGAATGTTTCCTACTCCACGGGCGAGCTCACTGAGCTCTAGTTATGTGCACGACACTAACTAAACTCCTTCTCGACTACATGTCAGAGGTGGAGAAACCTCTCACAAGATATTACAACAAGTAATATATGAAATACAAGAAATACAAAGACAAATACGAATACACATAAAGAACACTTTACAACGCTTGCTTTGAACCCTTTGCTTGTAGCTTACTTTAGATGGCTCTTGAAGGTCTGGAATGCAGCAGCAATTCCCCTCCAATAGCTTCACAAAAGTCTTTGCAAAATCCTCCCACTTGAGCTCCATTTATAACCTGCATCAAGTTGTTTTCGCGTCCAGCAGTTGACCCAATCGACTGCCCCTGTAGCCGTTGTCTCAAAACCACCAGATCCACGTTGGGTAAGTTTCAACGGATAACCTACTAGTCGACTGTCAGTCCATGATAGTCAACTGGTGACCTAGTAGTCGACTGTCCAGTCGGCTATGGAGCATTCTGTGCTCACGACACTCCCATCAATCGACTGCCATCCCTCAACAGTCGACTGCTGTCGACATCAATCGGCTGCCAGTCCATGACAGTCGACTTCCAAGCACAAAACCGCAAGTCTAACACCAGTCGAACCCTAGTCGATTTGGATCAGTTGACTGACACCTATGCCAGTCGACTGTCGTCGGGAAAAACCTCAAACACCAAGTTGTTTGAGCATCCGACCGTCGGGTAAACCCTCAAACATCAAGTTTGAGCCTCCGACACTCAGTCTTAGCCACTTGGCAAAGTCCACATCATCCCTCATGGAGTTCCCCACCGAAACTCTCTTCCCTCGGCCTACGTCCCTTGGATGCACCAAGCGCACGACTTCGTAATGCCATCCTTCACGTCTCATGCCCTCGAAGTATGCTTCCCTTGGGCCTCACTCCATTCGCTCCTCGTCCAGCGGTCCCTCGGATGCACCAAGCGCACGACTTCGCAATGCCATCCTTCACCGACTTAAGGACCCCGAGCCTAGTGAACTTACCAAGTCCTCAAGACTTCTCACATTCACCAAGCGCACGGCTTCGCAATGCATTTCTCACCAAGCACCAAGCGCATGGCTTTGCAATGCTTTGGACTTTTCCACACCAAGCTCCATGCTTGGATTTTCCATGCCAACCCCGTGTTGGACATTCCCACACCAAGCTCCATGCTTGGATTTTCCATGCCAACACCATGTTGGACTTTCCCATGAAAATCCGATGTCATGAGTTTTGTCTATCATCAAAATACTATCAAGGTACTGCTCGAGTCAAACTCGAGTCAACCTGGGCCGATTGCACCAACACTGTGATGGCCTGCTGATCACAATGTATTTTCCTTTTAGCTTTATATTTTTTTGTTCTGTGGCCTGATCTCGGGGATTCCATCACTGCTGGTGCTTGAACTGGACCATTGGTCAGAGCTGGGGTTTTCTGAATCCTCCTGTGTTGTTGCTTATCAATTTGACACTGTGGCATGCCAATTTCTCTAGTTGTATCAGTTTTGGATACAGTAGCCCCCTCCACTGGTTGCAAGTAATCTTGGTGTTGTCCAGTGTTGGTGTTTGACTTCCCCGGTAGATCTCCAGCCATCGGCTACAAGCACACAATTACACAATCATATAATGTGGTTCGGAACCAAATGGTTCCTACTCCACGGATAGAGCTCTAAAGAGCTCTAGCGATGCCAATCACACACCACTAATAAATACTCCATCTCGAAACAATCCGGAGGCGGAGAAACCTCGTAGAAGTGATCTTACAACAGTAAGAGATAAATACAAGCAATATACAAATGGAATACATAACAAATAAAGAAAACAACACTTTACAATTGCTCTTGGATTGCTTGCTTTGTGGTTGCTTGAATTGCACTTGGAGACCTTGATTTGCACCAGCAAATCGCCCCAAAACACCTCAAGAAACGCTATTGATTTCCTCCTTCATGAGCTCCCTTTAAAGCTGCTGCTTAGGTTGGAAATCAACGATCAGTCGACTGCTCGGGACCATCAGTCGACTGATGCCACTGTTGTCGTGAGACAACGGCTAGATCCACGCTGGAAAAATCCAACGGATCCATCATCAGTCGACTGATCATACCCATCAGTCGACTGATGGAGCCTTCACTCGACTGCTAACCCCCAAAGTCGAGTCTTGACTCCATTCTGTGCCTAAATTCTCGAGCACCAGTCGACTAATCACATGATTAGTCGACTGCTCGAGCCAGCAGTCGGCTGCCCACCTCTGGCAGTTGACTGTTGGGACACTTCCCGCAGTGAAACCCTAGTTGACTCATATCAATCGACTGCCATATTGCACCAGTCGACTGACACACCTCAAACATGAGATTTTAACCCAAGTATAGTTTCTCCATACTTGCTAGGCCACCCTTAGCCTAGACCTAAGCCTTCTAGCCACCTCCGTCAGCCTCACGCCTTTAAGATCCCTCCAAGTCATCCATGACTTTTTCATCTATACGCTAGCCTTCAGGTGCTTCCATCGGCTATGTCAAGCTAACGGTGTCTACACTGCCAAGGCACATTGGACTTATGCTACCAAGACTCCGCTTGGACTTTATGCTGTCAGCCATTGGACTTATGCTGTCAAGACTACCGCTTGGACTTTACGCCATCAATATCAAACCTCTTGGACTTCTCAAATGCCAAGACTCAAGCTTGGACTTTCCCTTGCCAACCCATGTTGGACTTTTCCTTGACAAGACCCATGCTTGTGAAGGTTTTGCGGAACCGAAGCTCTGATACCACTTGAAGGGTAGGAAACTTCGCTTCCCACTTCAACTCGATCGCTTGTTCATGGCGATCCCTTCTACGTCCCCGGATAAAAAAAAATTTATCCTTGACAAGGAGGGATCACCCAAGCTACCGTTTCATCGTTGTGCTATTCGATTAGAGTTGTCACTTGAACAAACTTGTTGTTCAAGCAACCAACCTCTATTCTACGAATAGCCGCAGAATAGGCGATGTACGGATCATCGACTTTTGTGTTTGTATTCGGGGTCCAAGTTAATTTAACCACAAAACAGAATATACAACATGCATATGATTGAAAAATAATTATAGACATGTTATAAAAGAAAATAAATAAGCGTTATACCTCTTGATCTTCTATTGTATGTCCTTCCTCCTTTTGGACGTCGTGTGGGCAACGATCTTCCAAAAGTCGAAGCCTCCTTGATCACCAATCTTCGTTCCTTGCTCACTTCGAACAAGAGGAAGTATAGAAACAAAACTCTTCTCCTTCCTTTAACCAACCACCAAGCACCAACCTTGATGCTTGCTGCCGGCCAAGAGGAGAAGAAGGATGGTGGACGCTGGCAACAACTCCAAGGGAAGAGACCCTATGCTTTGTTTCCACCGGCCAAGGAGAAGAGAAGGAAGAGCTTTGGATGCCGACAAAGGAGAGAAAAGAGGAGAATAGGCGCCGGCCACCTAAGGAAGAAGAAGGAAATAAGTTTCCTTATTTGTGGCCGCCCAACCTCCTTGCCCTTGCCGCCCAAACCCTAGCCCCTCTTCAATTAATTCCCACGCCCAAGCCTTAAGCCCATATTTATAGAGTTAGGCTTAAGCCTTCTTTTAATCTCAACCATCAGTTCTAGGGATTTAATCTCAACCGTCGGATCTAGAGATTTAATCTCAACCATCGGATCTAGAGATTTAATCTCCACCGTCGGATCTAGAGTTTTGTTTTCCATCATTGGATCTAGGCTCAATGAGGTTTTAATAGGCTACAATAGGGACCATGAGGAGGAGTTGGATCTTGGCCACCCAATGGATCAAGCCCAGAAAAAGTCCGATCCATTAATGATAATCCATTCCACTAGAGGATTATCATTGATCTACCTCACAAACCCCATAAGTTAATATGGGCTCCATATATTATTTGTACATTTATCTCCTTGTGTTTAAGATCTCGAATATCCATCGATTAATTAATTTACTGACAATTAATTAATCAACATCTAACTCCATGAGTAGTACCACTCAACCTTATTATCATGCCGGACCAAGTTCACCTGAAGGGTTTACATGATGAACCTTATGAGCTCCTCAAGGGGACATCATCATCCTAATATATAGGACACGGTTTCCTCCTATAATCAACGACACACCATATAAATAATACCATTTCCCAATTTACTGAGTCTATCGATTTACTCTATAAATCTCGCCCATTGGTAAATTAAAGAAATGAATACTATGTATATGTGTCTGTTATTATATCGAGATTTAGAGCATGTGCAACATAATATCTGAGGTTCGATTCGATTATGTAGTCAGTAATAAATCGAATCACCTCTAAGTCGGTACTGCTCAATACACACAAAGTGTACTAGTGTGATTCTATGGTCAAGACAAATCAATACCAAATCACACTATAACCATGCCAATGATTTGTCCAAAACCATCTCGGTTGTGAGCCGTTACTTATACTTTACAAGGAACTGATTGTTAGGATGTATACTGAAAAGTCTATCTTTTGTATGAACATCTTTATTTTGAAATAAGAATCACATGATCATTGTTTGCATGTTTTTATGGTTATGCAATATTGTCTAATACATTACATTGTAGATAACATGGTGTGTGGTGTCACACGGGAGATCATGTTATCAACTCCTTGTAAAGTATAAGTAAAGGCTCACAATCGAGATGACTTTAGACAAACCATTGGAATGGTTGTAGTGTGGTTTGGTATTGGTTTGTTTTGACCATAGAATTACACTAGTGCACTTTGTGTGTATCGAGCAGGACCGACTTAGAGGTGATTCGATTTATTGCTGAATACATAATCGAATCGGACCTCAGATATTATTTAGTACATGCTCTTAATCCTGATATAATAACGGGCACATATACTTAGCATTCATCTCTTTGATTTACCAATGGGCGAGATTTATAGATTAAATCGATAGACTCGGTAAGTTGAGAAATGATATTATTTATATGTTGTGCCATTGATTATAGGAGGAAACCGTGTCCTATATATTAGGATGATGATGCCCCCTTGAGGAGCTCATAAGGTTCATCATGTAAACCCTGCAGGTGGACTTGGTCCGGCATGATGAAAAGGTTGAGTGGTACTACTTATGGAGTTAGATGTTGATTAATTAATGGTCAGTAAATTAATTAATCAACGGACATTCGAGATCTTAAACTCGGGGAGAAAATGTACAAATAATATATGGAGACCATATTAATTTATGGGGGTTGGTGAGGTAGATCAATGATAATCCTTTAGTGGATTGGATTATCATTAATGGATCGGACTTTATGTGGGCTTGATCCATGGGTGGCCAAGATCCAACTCCTCCTCATGGTCCCTATTGTAGCCTATTAACACCTCATCAAGCTTAGATCCAATGGATAGAAACAAAACTCTAGATCCAATGGTAGAGATTAAATCTCTAGATCCAACGGTTGAGATTAAATCCCTAGAACCAATGGTGGAGAATAATCCAAGGCATAAACCCAACTCTATAAATAAGGCTTTTTTGCTTGGGCGGCAACTTGATGGATGGCTTAGGGGATTAGGGTTTGCTTCCTTTGGAGGCTAGGAATCCTAGTTTGTTTAGGATTAGGTTTGGGCGGCTAGGGTTTGGGAGATAGGGGTGGGCGGCAACATGAGGAAGAGCTATTTTCTTCTTCTTCCCAAGTTGTTGTCGGCACATATACTTCTCCCCTCTACCTTGGCCGGTTCTCATCCTATTCTTCTTCCCCTCTTCCTTGGCCGGCAATTAGGAGAGTAAGGATTAGGGTTTGGAGGCTTAGGGTTTTGGAGGCTTGGGTGGCACCAAATAAGGAAGTAGTTTCCTTTCTTCTTTCTCTCCCTTGGTGGATGGCGCCCACAACCTTCTTTCTAGCCCTTGGCCGGCGTCCAAACTCCCTCTTCTCCTTCTCCTTGGTTGGTGGAAACAAGATTTAGGGCTTTCCCTTGGTGTCTTGGCCGGTTTCCACCTTAATATCTTCTTCCTTCTTGGCCGGCGGCAAGCTCCAACATTGGATGTTGGTGGTTGGTTGAAAGATGGAAAGGAGCTTTGTTTCTATTCTTTCTCTTGCTCGGAACGAGCAAGGAAGGAAGATTGGTGATCTAGGAGCTTCAACTTTTGGTAGATCATCGCCCACTCGATGTCCGAAAGGAGGAAGGTCATACTTTAGAAGATCTAGAGGTATATCTATTCTCTATTCTCTTTTGTTACTTACTTGTATTTGTTTTTTCAATTATGAGCATGATATAATCTGTTTGTGTCTAAATAATACTTGGATCCCGAACATAAACACAAAAGCCGGCGATCCGGACATCGTCTATTCCGCGGCTACTCGTAGAATAGAGGTTGGTCGCTTGAACAACAAGTTTGTTCAAGTGACCTCTCTAAATGAATAGCACGATGATGACTTGGTTGTTTGGGCAATCCCTTTTGTCTAGGATTAAATTTTTTTAATCCGGGTACATCGATGGGATCGCCATGAACAAGCGACCGATGTGATGTGGGAAGCGAAGTTTCCCCTCACGGATCAACCCAACAATTGGTATCAGAGCCAAGGTTTCCGGTTTTGTGTGTTTAAGATTCGATTAATTTTTATGCAATTTTCATATATTATATGTGCCGGATAATAGTAGGATATGCGTAGGTTAACTCTTTGGTTGCAGACATAAGATCCGACTATTATGGTCATATGTGTGTATGTGATTGTATGTGTGTAAATGTTTATTTTGTTGAATCCTCGGGGGTTGATGAGACTAGTATTTAATTTTTTATAAATTATATACGACATTGTTTAGCCACTCTTTATTTTATTTTACTTTCGATCTAGATTTCATATACACTCCCTCGTGGAGTATAGGATCGATGGATGTAAATTAAAATAGGTTTTAGTCTCGGCTCGGATCTCCGGATGGCTCATACATGGCGTAGGAGGAGTGGACGAGATGACGATGCGACGGGAGACATATTGAAGACAAAAGCCATAATAGTTGGAAAATAATTTATTTTTCATATTTATTGCTTTTTGTTTGATATGCATGTCGTAGGCTAGGAAAATTCCTCAATTTCAAATTACTAAGTGAGAGAGGGAAATTTTTTTCCCATGACCTCCATTACGATTTGACATGTGATGCAAGCAAACTTGCGCGTCGACTCTGAGTGTCTTCCTCCCCATCGGATGAGTTTTTTTGTGGATCACAGGGTCGGATATGGTTATAGGAAATTATTTAGGAGCGTGTGTACTTCCTCATCGGAAGACACATAACCCGAGATAATTTCCTTGGTATCAAGTAATGGTGAACACTTAGATGTAAATAGGAGTATCCTCCCCATCGGAGTCACTACTTTTATTTATAGGGCCGAAAAGAAACCAACTATTAATTTTATTTGTCAAAAAGTTAGGTTGACAAGATAATAAAATTAATGGATAAAATCTCCTCTTACAAATGTAGAATTCGTATACATCCACACGATCGTGGCATACGATATTCTCGGTGTTTTGAGGTGTTGGTTGATTTCAAAAATTTTATTGTTTGAGGAATCAATAATTTTTTGAAATCTTAAGTAATGATCTATGTGATTCTTAGGATTTTCAAAAATGACTTTCAGTCCACTTGTTGTGATACTAAAGGAAAATAAGTTTACTGTACCTGAATTATGTTGATTGGAAAAGAATCTAGATATTGTCTTAACTGCTGAGGAGTACAAATATATATTTTTCGAAGAGTATCCTCTTAAGCCTGCGAATGAGCTAGAAGTCCTTGGAGCTGAGATCGATGGGGAAACCCAGATCAATATCATTCTCCAGTTGACAGAAAGGCTTGTTCAGGCTCATGCCATGGTTTCCCAAAAGGTTTCTACTTCTAAGCCGAAAGGCAAGAAGAAGAAGAAATAAGGTGGAGCAAAAGTGGTGGGAGGATCTCAGGGAGGAGTGAAGAAGCCGAAAGGCAAGTGCTTCACTTGTAAGAAGGATGGACATTGGAATAAGGACTGTCCCAATCTAAAATAGAACAAAGGTATATCCTTTGGTCTAGTCGTTGAAATATGGTTAGCGGTGTTATCTACCAGCACCTGGTGTGTAGATACGGGAGCCTCTGATCATGTCTGCAATACTTTGCAGGGGTTCAAGGAAACTCGACGACGAGCTGAGGGAGAGATTACCGTTTACTTGGGTAATGCCACGAAGGTGGCGGCTATTACAGTGGGAGATATTTTATTTATCTTTTAAAAAAATAATAATAAAAACTTTGGTTCTGGAAAATTCCCTTTATGTACATTTATTTAGAAAGAATTTATTTTCAGTTTCTAAATTGTTTATGGATGAATATTCTATTTCTTTTAATGACAGAGTTGTTATAAAAAGGAATAGAGAAAATATCTGTTCAAGTACATTGATAGGAAATTTGTACACACTTGAACCACAAGCTCCCACGATGCAAATAGAAATTAATAACTCATCTTCTAATTCCAATAAGAGAAAAGAACCTTCGAAGATGAACCAAACATATCTTTGGCATCTTAGGCTTGGTCATATTAACCTAAGCAGAATTCAAAGGTTGATAGCTGATGGACCTTTGGGTTCATTAGTGGTGGAAGATGTCCCAACCTGCGAATCTTGCTTGGAGGGTAAAATGACCAAGAGGCCTTTTAAGGCCAAGGGGTATAGAGACAAAGATGTGTTAGAATTGGTTCATTCTGATTTGTGTGGTCCTACATCTATCCAGGCTAGAGGTGGTTTTGAGTATTTCGTCTCTTTTATAAACGATTACTCAAGATATGGATACATTTACTTGATGCGCCGTAAGTCTGAATGCTTTGACAAGTTCAAAGAATTCAAGGCTGATGTGGAGAAACGTCAAGGTAAAAGTATCAAGACACTACGATCTGATCGTGGTGGTGAGTACCTCTTGGGAGAGTTTAGGAACTACTTATCAGAGGCTGAGATTCAATCCCAATTGACTGCACCTGGCACACCCCAGTAGAACGGTGTAGCAGAGTGAAGGAATAGGACTCTTATGGAGATGGTTAGATCGATGATGAGTTATTCTGAGTTGCCAGATTCATTCTGGGGATATGCTCTAGATACGACGGTGTACATTCTGAACTTGGTTCCATCTAAATCAGTGCCTTCTACTCCCACAGAATTGTGGACTGGGCGAAAGCCTATTCTAAGACATATTCGGATATGGGGGAGTCCAGCACATGTGTTGAAAACAGATAAGTTGGAACCTTGTACAGAAGTACGCATGTTCGTTGGGCATCCTAAAGGAACGAAGGGTGGTTTGTTTTATAGTCCTAGAGATTAGAGGGTGATCGTTAGCACGAACGCCAGATTTCTAGAGGAAGACTATGTGATACGCCGCAAGCCCAAGAGTAAAATTGTTCTGGAGGGATTAAAAGGGGAAGTCACTTCTTCAGTACCACCGGTATAAGAGGATATACCACAAGTCACTGCACTGCGTGTCACAGAGGATACACAGGAGATACCTCGTCGTAGTGGGAGGGTTGTTAGACAACCTGATAGATTCATGTTCTTAGAAGAATCTTCTGATTTGGTCCCTGGCGAACATGAACCTGATTCCTGGACATATGACGAGGCAATCCAAGATAAAGATGCAGTATCTTGGCAAAGTGTAATGAATGCTGAGATTGAATCTATGGATTCAAATCAGGTCTGGGAGCTAGTAGAACCACCCGATGGTGTAAAAACCATTGGATGCAAGTGGATCTACAAGAAAAAGAGAGGAATAGATGGGAAGGTTGAGACCTTCAAAGCAAGGATTGTTGCGAAGGGGTATACTCAGAAAATGTGTATCGATTATGAGGAGACCTTTTCACTGGTAGCCATGCTTAAGTCTATCCGGATTCTCTTATGCATAGCAGCTCATATGGATTATGAGGTGTGGCAGATGGATGTCAAGACAACTTTCCTTAATGGAAGTCTTGAGGAAAACATCTATATGAAGCAACCAGAGGGATTCGTTGCTAAAGGCAAAGAGCATCTTGAGTGTAAGCTTAATCGGTCCATTTATGGATTGAAGCAAGCTTCGAGGTCTTGGAACATCCGCTTTGAAGAGGTAATCCAGTCTTATGGATTTATTCAAAATCCGAATGAGTCTTGTGTATACAAGAGATGTGACAGAAATGTAGTGGTATTTCTTGTACTATACATAGATGATATTTTGTTGATTGGAAACAATGTCAAGGTGTTATCGGATGTAAGGGTATGGTTGTCTAAACAGTTTGATATGAAGAACTTGGGAGAGGTGGGACACATCCTTGGGATCAAGGTTATAAGGGATCGCAGGAAAAGGATGTTGTGCTTATCCCAAGCTTCATATATAGACACGATAATGGATTGTTTTAGCATGCAGAACTCCAAGAAGGGTTTTCTACCTTTCAGACATGGAGTTCCTTTATCTAAGGAGATGTGTCCTAGATCATCTGAGGAGATAGAGGAGATGAAGGCGGTTCCTTATGCTTCGGCAGTAGGAAGCCTCATGTTTGCGATGCTATGTATGAGACTAGATATCTGCTTTATCGTGGGCATGGTCAGTAGATATCAGAGTAATCCAGGACAGGGACATTGGACTGCGGTAAAGCATATATTGAAGTACCTGAGAAGGACTAGGGATTATATGCTGGTTTACCGGGCAGACCAATTACTCCCTGTGGATTACACGGATTTTGACTTCCAATCAGACAGGGATAACAGTAAGTCTACCTCAGGTTTTGTGTTTACTTTGGAAGGTGGAGCTATTGTATGGAGGAGTGTCGAGCAGAAATGCGTGGTGGACTCCACCAAGGAAGCTGAGTATATGGTAGCCTCTGAGGCGGCCAAAGAAGCTGTGTGGCTCAGGAACTTCTTGATGGACTTGGATGTGATTCCTGGTTTGCCCAAAACTATCTCAATTTATTGTGATAATAGTGGTGCAGTTGCAAACTCGAAGGAACCACGATCCCATAAGGCATGTAAACACATAGAGTGCAAGTACCACCTGATACGAGAAATCTTAAAGAAGGTAGAAGTTGCTGTCGCCTAGATTGCATCAGAGGATGACCTGGTGGACCCTTTCACTAAGGCCTTTCTAGCGAGAGCTTTTGATAGGCATGTGGAGGGAATGGAAATCAGATGTATGGCAGTAGAGGGCAGCATAGTCTTTTAGTATAAGTGGGAGATTGTTAGGATGTTTACTGAAAAGTCTATCTTTTGTATGAACATCTTTATTTTGAAATAAGAATCACATGATCATTATTTGAATGTTTTTATGGTTATGTAATATTGTCTAATACATTACATTGTAGATAACATGGTGTGTGGTGTCACACGGGAGATCATGTTATCAGCTCCTTGTAAAGTATAAGTAAAGGCTCACAACCGAGATGGCTTTGGACAAACTATCGGAATGGTTGTAGTGTGGTTTGGTATTGGTTTGTCTTGACCATAGAATCACACTAGTGCACTTTGTGTGTATTGAGTAGGACCGACTTAGAGGTGATTCGATTTATTGCTGACAACATAATCAAATCGGACCTCAGATATTATTTAGCACATGCTCTTAATCCCGATATAATAACGGGCACATATACTTAGTATTCATCTCTTTGATTTACCAATGGGCGAGATTTATAGATTAAATTGATAGGCTCGGTAAGTTGGGAAATGATATTATTTATATGCTGTGCCGTTGATTATAGGAGGAAACCGTGCCCTATATATTAGGATGATAATGTCCCCTTGAGGAGCTCATAAGGTTCATCATGTAAACCCTGCAGGTGGACTTGGTCCGGCATGATGAAAAAGTTGAGTGGTACTACTTATGGAGTTAGATGTTGATTAATTAATGGTCAGTAAATTAATTAATTGATGGACATTCGAGATCTTAAACACAGGGAGAAAATGTACAAATAATATATGAAGCCCATATTAATTTATAGGGGTTGGTGAGGTAGATCAATGATAATCCTTTAGTGGATTGGATTATCATTAATGGATCGGACTTTATGTGGGCTTGATCCATAGGTGGCCAAGATCCAACACCTCCTCATGGTCCCTATTGTAACCTATTAACACCTCATGAAGCTTAGATCTAATGGATAAAAACAAAACTCTAGATCCAATGGTAGAGATTAAATCTCTAGATCCGACGGTTGAGATTAAATCCCTAGAACCAATGGTGGAGATTAATCCAAGGCATAAACGCAACTCTATAAATAAGGCTTATTGGCTTGGGTGGAAACTTGATGGATGGCTTACGGGATTAGGGTTTGCTTCCTTTGGAGGCTAGGAATCCTAGTTTGTTTAGGATTAGGTTTGGGCGACTAGGGTTTGGGAGATAGGGGTGGGCGACAACATGAGGAAGAGCTCTTTTCTTCTTCTTCCCAAGTTGTTGCTGGCACATATACTTCTCCCCTCTACCATGGCCGGTGCTCATCCTATTCTTCTTCCCCTCTTCCATGGTCGACAATTAGGAGAGTAAGGATTAGGGTTTGGAGGCTTAGGGTTTTAGAGGCTTGGGCGGCACCAAATAAGGAAGTAGTTTCCTTTCTTCTTTCTCTCCCTTGGTGTCCGGCGCCCACAACCTTCTTTCTAGCCCTTGGCCGGCATCCAAACTCCCTCTTCTTCTTCTCCTTGGTTGGTGGAAACAAGATTTAGGGCTTTCCCTTGGTGTCTTGGCCGGTTTCCACCTTAATCTCTTCTTTCTTCTTGGCTGGCGGCAAGCTCCAACATTGGATTTTGGTGGTTGGTTGAAAGAAGGAAAGGAGCTTTGTTTATATTCTTCCTCTTGCTCGGAATGAGCAAGGAAGGAAGATTGGTGATCTAGGAGCTTCAACTTATGGTAGATCATCGCCCACACGACGTCCGAAAGGAGGAAGGTCATACATTAGAAGATCGAGAGGTATATCTATTCTCTATTCTCTTTTGTTACTTGCTTGTATTTGTTTTTTCAATTATGAGCATGATATAATCTGTTTGTGGCTAAATAATACTTGGATCCCGAACATAAACACAAAAGCCGGCGATCCGGACATCGTCTATTCCACGGGTACTCATAGAATAGAGGTTGGTCGCTTGAACAACAAGTTTGTTCAAGTGACCTCTCTAAACGAATAGCACGACGATGACTTGGTTGTTTAGGCAATCCCTTTTGTTTAGGATTAAATTTTTTTAATCCGGGGACATCGATGGGATCACCATGAACAAGCGACCGATGTGAAGTGGGAAGCGAAGTTTCCCCTCACGGATCAACCCAACACTGATAACATGATCTCCCGTGTGACACTACACACCATGTTATCTACAATGTAATGTATTAGACAATATCCATAACCATAAATATGCAAACAATGATCATGTGATTCTTATTTCAAAAATAAAGATGTTCATACAAAAGATAGACTTTTTAGTATACATCCCAACAATCTACCACTTATACTAAAAGACTATGCTGTCCTTAAATTGCCATACATCTGATTCCCATTCCCTCCACATGCCTATAAAAAGCTCTCGCTGGAAGGGCCTTAGAGAAAGGATCTGCCAGGTTATCATCCGATGCAATCTTGGCCACAACAACTTCTCCTCTCTTTACGATTTCTCGTATCAGGTGAAACTTGCGCTCTATGTGTTTACATGCCTTATGGGCTCGTGGTTCCTTCAAGTTTGCAACTGCACCACTATTATCACAATAAATTATGATAGTTCTGAGCAAACCAGGAATCACATCCAAGTCCATCAAGAAGTTCCTGAGCCACACAGCTTCTTTGGCCGCCTCAGAGGCTACCACATACTCAGCTTCCATTGTGGAGTCCGCCATGCATTTCTGCTTAACACTCCTCCATACAATGGCTCCACCTCCTAAAGTAAACACAAAACCTGAGGTAGACTTACTGTTATCCCTATCTTATTAGAAGTCAGAATCTATGTAACCCACAGGGAGTAACTGGCCTGCCTGGTAAACTAGCATATAATCCCTAGTCCTTCTCAGGTACTTCAATATATGCTTTACCGCAGTCCAATGTCTCTATCCTGGATTACTTTGATATCTGCTGACCATGCCCATGGCAAAGCAGATATCTGGTCTCGTATATAGAATCACATACATGAGGCTTCCTACTACCGAAGCATAAGGAACTGCCTTCATCTCCTCTATCTCCTTAGATGTTCTAGGACACATCTCCTTAGACAAAGGAACTCCATGCCTGAAAGGTAGAAAACCTTTCTTGGAGTTTTGCATGCTAAAATGATCCATAATGGTGTATATGTATGAAGCTTGAGATAAGCACAACATCCTTTTCTTGTGATCCCTTATAACCTTGATCCCAAGGATGTGTCCCACTTCTCCCAAGTCCTTCATATCAAACTGTTTGGACAACCATACCGTTACGTCCGATAACACCTTGATATTGTTACCTAGCAAAATGTCATCTACGTATAGTACAAGAAATACCACTACGTTTCCGTCACATCTCTTATATACACAAGACTCATCCGAACTTTGAATGAATCCATAAGACTAGATTACCTCATCAAAGCGGATGTTCCAAAACCTCGGAGCTTGCTTCAATCCATAAATAGACCGATTAAGCTTACATACAAGATGCTCTTTGCCCTTTGCAATGAATCCTTCTGGTTGCTTCATATAGATGTTTTCCTCAAGACTTCCATTAAGGAAAGCTATCTTGACATCCATCTGCCATACCTCATAATCCATATGAGCAGCAATGCATAAGAGAATCCGGATAGACTTAAACATGACTACCGGTGAAAAGGACTCCTCATAATTGATACCCTCTTTCTGAGTATACCCTTTCGCAACAAGCCTCGCTTTGAAGGTCTCAACCTTCCCGTCTATTCCTCTCTTTCTTTTGTAGATTCACTTGCATCCAATGGTTTTTACACCATCGGATGGTTCTACTAGTTCTTAGACATGATTTGATTCCATAGATTCAATCTCAACATTCATTGCACTTTGCCAAGATACTGCATCTTTATCTTGGATTGCCTCGTCATATGTTCAGGGGTCAGGTTCATGTTCGCCAGGGACCAAATAAGAAGATTCTCCCAAGAACATGAATCTATCTGGCTGTCTAACAACCCTCTCACTACGACGAGGTATCACCTGTGTATCCTCTGTGACATGCAGTGCAGTGACTTATGGTATATCCTCTTGTACTGGTGGTACTAGAGTAGTGACTTCCCCTTTCAATTCCTCCAGAACAATCTTACTCATGGGCTTGTGGTTCATCACATAGTCTTCCTCTAGAAATTTGGTGTTCGTGCTAATGATCACCTTCTGATCTCTAGGACTATAAAACAAACCACCTTTCGTTCTTCTAGGATAGCCAACGAACATGTGCACTTCTGTATGAGGTTCCAACTTACCAGTATCTGCCTTCAGCACATGTGCTGGACTCTCCCAAATCCGAATATGTCTTATAGGCTTTCGCACAGTCCACAATTCTGTGGGAGTAGAAGGCACTGATTTAGATGGTACCAAGTTCAGAATATACACTGCCGTATCTAGAGCATATCCCCAGAATGAATCTGGCAACTCAAAAAAACCATCTCCATAAGAGTCCAATTCCTTCGCTCTGCTACACCATTCTGCTGGGGTGTGCTAGGTGTAGACAATTGGGATTGAATCCCAGCCTCTTATAAGTAATTCCTAAACTCTCCCAAGAGGTACTCACCACCACGATCAGATTGTAGTGTCTTGATACTTTTACCTTGACGTTTCTCCACATCAGTCTTGAATTCTTTGAACTTGTCAAAGCATTCAGACTTGTGGCGCATCAAGTAAATGTATCCATATCTTGAATAATCGTCTATGAAAGAGACGAAATACTCAAAACCACCTCTAGCCTGGATAGACATACAACCACACAAATCAGAATGAATCAATTCCAACACATCTTTGGCTCTATACCCCTTGGCCTTAAAAGGCCCCTTGGTTATTTTACCCTCTAAGCAAGATTCGCAGGTTGGGAAATCTTTCACTACTAATGAACCCAGAGGTCCATTAGCTATCAACCTTTGAATTCCGCTTAGGTTAATATGACCAAGCCTTAGATGCCAAAGATATGTTTGGTTCATCTTCGAAGGTTCTTTTCTCTTATTGGAATTAGAAGATGAGTTATTAACTTCTATTTGCATCGTCGGAGCTTTTGGTTCGAGTGTATACAAATTTCCTATCAATGGACCAGGATAGATAATCTCCCTATTCCTTTTTATAACAACTCTGTCATTAAAAGAAATAGGATATCCATCCATAAACAATTTAGAATCCGAAATCAAATTCTTTCTAAATAAAGGTACATAAAGGCAATTCTTAAGAACCAAAACTTTATTTTTCTCAAAAGACAAATAAACATCTCCTACTGTAATAGCCGCCACCTTTGTGGCATCGTACAAGTATATGGTAATCTTCCCCTCAGCCAGTCATCTGGTTTCTTGGAACCCCAGCAAAGTATTGCAGACATGATCAGTGGCTCCCGTATCTACACACCAGATGCCGATAGATAACACCGCTAAACATGTTTCAACGACTAGACCAAAAGATATACCTTTGTTCTACTTGTGGTTGGGGTAGTCCTTCTTCCAGTGTCCAGTCTGCTTACAAGTGAAGCACTTGCCTTTCGGCTTCTTCACTCCTCCCTGAGTTCCTCCCACCGCCTTTGCCTCAGCTTGTTTCTTATTCTTCTTGCCTTTCGGCTTAGAAGTATAAACCTTTTAGGCAACCATGGCTTGCACCTGAGCACTCTGACAAAATAGCCCCTCTGCCGCCTGGAGTTCTGTCAGAAGCTCCACCAACGAATACAACCTTTTATTCATGTTGTAGTTCAGGCAAAACTGCTCAAAACTCCTAGGTAGAGACTGGAGAATGATATCGACTTGGGTTTCCCCATCGATCTCAGCTCCGAGGACTTCCAGCTCATTCGTAGGCTTAGGAGGACACTCTTCGAAGAGTACATACTTGTACTCCTCAGCAGTTAAGACAATATCTAGATTCCTTTTTCCAATCAACATAATTGGTACAGTAAATTTATTTTCCTTTAGTATCACAGCAAGTGGGTTAAAAGTCATTTTTGAAAAACCTAAGAATCACATAGATCAAAACATTAGATTTCAAAAAATTATTGATTCCTCAAACAATAAAATTTTAAAATCAACCAACACCTCAAAAACTGAGAATATTGTATGCCACGATAGTGTGGACATATACGAATTCTACATTTGTAAGAGGAGGTTTTACCTATTAATTTTACTATCTTTTCAACCTAACTTTTTGACAAATAAAATTAATAGTTGGTTCCTCTTCGACCCTACAAATAAAAGCAGTGACTCTGATGGGGAGGATACTTATATTTGTATCTAAGTGTTCACCATTACTCAGTACCAAGGTAATTATCTCGGGTTATGTGCCTTCTGATGGGGAAGTACACATGCTCCTTAATAATTTCCTATAACCATATTCGACCTTGTGATCTGCAAACAAACTCATCCGATGTAGAGGAAGGCACTCAGAGCCAACGTGTAAGTTTGTTTGCATCACATGTCAAATTGTAATGGAGGTCGTGGAAATTTATAAAAATATCCCTCTCCCACTTAGTAATTTAAAATTGAGGAATTTTCTGGCCTACGACATGCATATCAAACAATAAGCAATAAATATGAAAAATAAATATTTTCCAACTATTATGGCTTTTGTCTTCAATATGTCTCCCATCGTATCGCCATCTCGTCCGCTCCTCCCTACGCCATGTACAAGCCATCTGGAGATCCGAGCCGAGAAAAAAAACTATTTTAATTTACATCCATCGATCCTATACTCTACGAAGGAGTGTACATGAAATCTAAATCAAAAGTAAACTAAAATAAAAAAGAGTGGCTAAACAATGTCGTATCTAATTACAAAAATTAAATACTAACATCGTCAACCTCGAGGATTCAACAAAATATACAATTACACACATACAATCACATACACACATATGGCCATAATAGTTGGATCCTATGCCTGCAACAAAAAAGTTAACCTACGCACATCCTACTATTATCCGGCACATATAATATATGAAAAGTACATAAATGTAACCGAATCCTAAACACACAAAACCGGAAACCGTGGCTCTGATACCACTTGAAGGTTTTGCGGAACTGAAGCTCTGATACAACTTGAAGGGTAGGAAACTTTGCTTCCCACTTCAACTCAGTCACTTGTTCATGGCGATCCCTTCTACATCCTCGAATAAAAAAAAAATTATCCTTGACAAGGAGGGATCACCTAAGCTACCGTTTCATCGTCGTGCTATTCGATTAGAGTTGTCACTTGAACAAACTTGTTGTTCAAGCAACCAACCTCTATTCTACGAATAGCCGAAGAATAGACGATGTACGGATCGACGACTTTTGTATTTGTATTCGGGGTCCAAGTTAATTTAACAACAAAACAGAATATACAACATGTATATGATTGTAAAACAATTATAGACATGTTACAAAAGAAAATAAACAAGCGTTATACCTCTCGATCTTCTAATGTATGTCCTTCCTCTTTTTGGACGTCGTGTGGGCGATGATCTTCCAAAAGTCGAAGCCTCCTAGATCACCAATCTTCCTTCCTTGCTTGCTCTGAACAAGAGGAAGTATAGAAACAAAACTCTTCTTCTTCCTTTAACCAACCACCATGCACCAACCTTGATGCTTGCCGCCGGCCAAGAGGAGAAGAAGGATGGTGGATGCCGGCCAAAACTCCAAGGGAAGAGACCCTATGCTTTGTTTCCACCGGCCAAGGAGAAGAAAAGGAAGAGCTTTGGATGCCGGCAAAGGAGAGAAAAGAGGAAAATAGGCGCCGGCAACCAAGGGAAGAAGAAGGAAAGAAGTTTCCTTATTTGTGGCCGCCCAACCTCCTTGCCCTTGCCGCCCAAACCCTAGCCCCTCTTCAATTAATTCCCACGCCCAAGCCTTAAGTCCATATTTATAGAGTTAGGCTTAAGCCTCCATTTAATCTCAACCGTCAGTTCTAGGGATTTAATCTCAACCGTCGGATCTAGAGATTTAATCTCAACCGTCGGATCTAGAGATTTAATCTCCACCGTCGGATCTAGAGTTTTGTTTTCCATCATTGGATCTGGGCTCCATGAGGTTTTAATAGGATACAATAAGGACCATGAGGAGGAGTTGGATCTTGGCCACCCAATGGATCAAGCCCACTAAAGTCCGATCCATTAATGATAATCCATTCCAATAGAGGATTATCATTGATCTACCTCACCAACCTCTTAAGTTAATATGGGCTCCATATATTATTTGTACATTTTTCTCCCCGTGTTTAAGATCTCGAATGTCCGTCGATTAATTAATTTATTGACAATTAATTAATCAACATCTAACTCCATGAGTAGTACCACTCAACCTTATCATCATGCTGGACTTAGTCCACCTGCAGGGTTTACATGATGAACCTTATGAGCTCCTCAAGGGGACATCATCATCCTAATATATAGGACACGGTTTCCTCCTATAATCAACGACACACCATATGAATAATATCATTTCCCAATTTACTAAGCCTATCGATTTACTCTATAAATCTCGCCCATTGGTAAATCAAAGAAATGAATACTAAGTATATATGCCTGTTATTATATCCGAATTTAGAGCATGTACAACATAATATCTGAGGTCCGATTCGATTATGTAGTCAGTAATAAATCGAATCACCTCTAAGTCGGTCTTGCTCAATACACACAAAGTGTACTAATGTGATTCTATGGTCAAGACAAATCAATACCAAATCACACTACAACCATGCCAATGGTTTGTCCAAAACCATCTCGGTTTTGAGCCTTTGCTTACACTTTACAAGGAACTGATAACATGATCTCCCGTGTGACACTACACACCATGTTATCTACAATGTAATGTATTAGACAATATGCATAATCATATATATGTAAACAATGATCATGTGATTCTTATTTCAAAAATAAATATGTTCATACAAAAGATAAACTTTTAAGTATACATCCCAACAGGTTGGACTTTACATGCTAAGTACTCAAGACTTGGACTTTCCATGACATGGTCAACCCTAGTCAACCATTAAAATCCTCTCGAGTGAAACTCGAGTCCGGTCAATCATGACCCGGGTCGATTGTGCCAACAATCTCCCCAAAACAATATCAGACATCAATGTCAACCTTCCATGTCAAACATCAAAATATCGCTCGAGTCAAACTCGAGTCCGGTCAATTATGACCTGGCCTGATTGCACCAACAATCTCCCCCTTTTTGATGTTTGACAAAAACATATACCTTTGAGTTAGAACACTAACTCAAATCTCCTTACCAATTATCCTAAATTTGTAATCCTAAACATTCTCCCCAATTCTCTGAATTGATAATTGATAACATCAATTGATAACACTTTCCATAACATTCTCCCCCAAAACATTCTCCCCTTTTTGACTAACATCAAAAAGGTTTTCTCTCCAAGGAGGTCAATGTCTCATGTCCCAATGAGATCTTACAAGCTCTCCCTTGGTCCAAAAATACCTAGGATGCCTACCATCTTCCTAGTGATAAGTTCCATATAACTCAAGATAGGCAATCCTATACACTCTCCCAATTCCCAAATTGGGTATCTCAAAATTCCATTTTCCCCCTCATGAGGAAAAATACCATCCATCATCCCTTGATGGATACCTCCCCCTAAAGGCTTGCTCCCCCTTGACCATTGCACCAACAATGCCCTTGGGAAATCCCTAAGCCAATAGGAACTCTAAACCATCAAAAATAAGGTCTAAAGTTCAACATTGAACTTTCCTATACCTTAAATTTGATACATCACCCTAACAACTCTCCTAATCCATATCCAATAGATTTTCACCCTTTATAATGCTTCCCAAAGCATATCCTAGGGTTAGGGGTGGTTAGGGAACTTTGTTGGTGCAATCGGCCTAGGTCACGATTGACCAGGACTCGAGCTTGACTCGAGAGATGTTTTGATGTTCAACAAAAACATATGACAATGTGATTGTCATGGGAAAGTCAAAGTCTTGAGTACTTTGCATGGAAAGTCCAAGTGGGACACTTGGCATTTGGGAAAGTCCAAGTGGGACACTTGTCATTTGGAAAGTCCAAGTCTTGAGTACTTGACATGTAAAATCCAAGCATGGGTCTCTGCAAGGAAAAGTCCAAGCATGGGTCTTGGCATGGAAAGTCCAACATGGGTTGGCAAGGGAAAGTCCAAGCTTGAGTCTTGGCATTTGAGAAGTCCAAGGGTTTTGATATTGGTGGCGTAAAGTCCAAGCGGGAATCTTGGCAGCATAAGTCAAATGGTTAGCGGCGTAAAGTCCAAGCGGAGTCTTGGTGGTGTTGGGAGTATGAGGAATACAATCAAAGTCCCACATTGGTAAGACATGGAAAAGATCATGTGCTTATAAGAAAAAAGATATCTCCATTGGTATGAGGCCTTTTGGGTAAAGCCCAAAAAAAAAAACCATGAGGGCTTGGGCCCAAAGTGGACAATATCATACCATTGTGGAGATATGTGGATCTTATATGCACTAACAATTGGTATCAGAGCCATGGTCCATGTCAAGCCATGAACCTCGAACGAAGGAAGTTGAGCTCCCACGTCCGGATCAAGAGAACCAGACATCAGGAAGGAAGTCTAGTTGGGTCGGGGGGATCGAACAACTGGCAGGAAGTCCTGGTGGGTTGAAGATCGGACATCAAGCAGAGAAAATCCTTCGAGGAGGGATAGGCTTGAGGGGGGGCCCAATGTGGTCCTTCGTTTGAGGGGGGGATTGTTGGGAGTATGAGGAATACAATCAAAGTCCCACATTGGTAAGACATGGAAAAGATCATGTGCTTATAAGAAAAAAGATATCTCCATTGGTATGAGGCCTTTTGGGTAAAGCCCAAAAAAAAAAAACCATGAGGGCTTGGGCCCAAAGTGGACAATATCATACCATTGTGGAGATATGTGGATCTTATATGCACTAACAGGTGGCATAAGTCCAATGTGCCTTGGCGGTGTAGACACCGTTAGCATGACATAGCCGATGGAAGCACCTAAAGGCTAGCGCGATGGATGAACAAGTCATGGATGACTTGGAGGGATCCGAGAGGCGTGAGGCTGATGGAGGTAGCTAGAAGGCTTAGGTCTAGGCTAAGGGTGGTCTAGCAAGTATGGGGGAACCATACTTGGGCTAAAACCTCATGTTTGAGGTGTGCCAGTCGACTGGTGTCATATGGCAGTCGACTAGTGAGAGTCAACTAGGGTTTGACTGCGAGAAGTGCCATAGCAGTCGACTGCCAGAGAAGGTCAGTCGACTGATTGGACTAGCAGTCGATTGATCGTGTAATCAATCGACTGGTGCTTGGGTTTTGGAGCATAGAATGGAGTCTCACTCGACCGCTGCGGTTAGCAGTCGAGTGACAGCTTGATCAGTCGACTGATGATGGATCCGTCGGATTTTTCCAGGGTGGATCTAGCCATTGTCTCACAACAACAGTGGCATCAGTCGACTTATGGTCTCAAGCAATCGACTGATCGACATTTTTCAGCACAGGTAGAAGCTTTAAATGGAGCTCATGAAGGAAGAAAAAGCTAAGGTTCTTTGAGGTGTTTTGGGGCGAGTTGCTGCTGCAATTCAGGGTCTCCAAGTGCTACTCGATCAACCTAGCAAGCAAGCATTCAAAAGCTCGGTGTAAAGTTTTCTTTACTTGCATTTTAGTGTAGTTGCTTGTATTCTTATTGTATTATTATTGTAATCAATTGTAAGGGGTTTCTCCACCTCCGACTTGTGTCGATAAGGAGTTATTATTGATTAGTGTTTGCGTGTGCATCACTAGAGATCTTTAGAGCTCAATCCGTGGAGTAGGAACCACTCGGTTCCGAACCACGTTATATTCTTGTGTTCGTATTTATCTTATTTCGTTATTGCTTTTATTATTATTCCGCTACACATAACGAGTTTTGTAGAGATGAACACAAACGATTTCCATCGACGTATAGCACGACGCTATTCACCCCCCCCCTCTAGCATTCCAACGATCCCCTACAAGTGGTATCAGAGCAAGGTCACTCTTCAAAGTTTAACAACTGAGGGAGAACGCTAGAGGGTGAAGATGGAGTTGGAAGAACAATTGGGATGGGATATCAACACCCCAATTCCCTATGCCTTCTATGGACGAGAAGGTTTCAATTCTTGGAAGGCAAGAATTGAAAACTTTTTGATGATGAGAGACCTTGAGGAGTGGTCCGTTTTGATGGAAGGATTCGAATATCCAAAAGGACCAAAGGGTGGCTTCCTCAAGAAGAATAAATGGAGTGAAGATCAACTCTAAAGATTTGAGAAAAATAAGAAGGTAATCAATTTCATTTTTGATTTAATTCCTAATGACTTCTTGTGTAGCCTAGGTGAGTGCATGGATGCTAAGAATCTATGGACCAATTTGGCCAAGCTTCATGAAAATTCATCATCAATACAAGAAGAAGAAAAAGAAGAGGAGTGCTCACACTCTCAAGCTCAAGCAAGTACATCGTCATCTAAAGAGCTTGAGGATTCGGTGGAAGAAGTGGAAGAAGCCTCCACTTCAAGGATTGAGGGGGAAGAGAGACCATCCACACCGGAGCCGGAGCAAAATCAAGAAGAAGCCTCAACCTCCGGAAGGGATGAGGAACCCACTCCGATCACCACCATGTAGGGATGTATACTGAAAAGTCTATCTTTTGTAGGAACATCTTTATTTTGGAATAAGAATCACATAATCATTGTTTGTATATTTTTATGGTTATGCAATATTGTCTAGTACTTTACATTGTAGATAACATGGTGTGTAGTGTCACACAGGAGATCATGTTATCAGCCCCTTGAAAAGTATAAGTAAAGGCTCACAACCGAGATGACTTTGGACAAACCATCGGAATGGTTGTAGTGTGATTTGGTATTGGTTTGTCTTGACCATAGAATCATACTAGTGCATTTTGTGTGTATTAAGCAGGACCGACATAGAGATGATTCGATTTATTGCTGACTACATAATCGAATCGGACCTCAGATATTATATTGTACATACTCTTAATCCCGATATAATAACGGACACATATACTTAGTACTCATCTCTTTGATTTACCAATGGGCGAGATTTATAGATTAAATCGATAGGCTCGATAAGTTGGGAGATGATATTATTTATATGGTGTGCCGTTGATTATAGGAGGAAACCATGTCCTAAATATTAGGATGATGATGTCCCCTTGAGAAGCTCATAAGGTTCATCATGTAAACCCTGCAGGTGGACTTGGTTCGACATGATGAAAAGGTTGAGTGGTACTACTCATGGAGTTAGATGTTGATTAATTAATGGTCAGTAAATTAATTAATCGACGGACATTCGAGATCTTAAACACGGAGAGAAAATGTACAAATAATATATGGAGCCCATATTATAATATGGGGGTTGGTGAGATAGATCAATGATGATCCTTTAGTGGATTGGATCATCATTAGTGGATCAGACTTTATGTGGGCTTGATCCATGGGTGGCCAAGATCCAACTCCTCCTCATGGTCCCTAATGTAGCCTATTAACACCTCATGAAGCTTAGATCCAATGGATAGAAACAAAACTCTAAGATCCATTGGTAGAGATTAAATCTCTAAGATCCGACGGTTGAGATTAAATCTCTAGATCCGACGGTTGAGATTAAATCCCTAGAACCAATGAGGAGATTAATTCATGACTTATCCCTAACTCTATAAAAGGAGGGCATGGGAGTTGGCGTGAACTACATGAAAGGAGAGCTAGGGTTTGGGCGGCAAGAAGGAATCCTAGTTGAGATAGGATTAGGGTTAGGGTTTGGAGGCTAGGGCGGCACCAAATAAGGAAGGTGATTGTTTCTTCTTCCTGCTCTTGTGGCCGGCATCCAGATTGTTTTCCATCACCTTCCAGCTTTTGGCCAGTGCCCAAAAGGCCCTACTTTCTTCTCCTTAGGTGGTGGAAACAAGATATAGGGCTTCCCTTGGTGTCTTGATTGTTTTCCATCATCTTCTAGTTGGCCAGCGGCAAGGGGATTGTATGCTCCTTGTTGGTTGGTTTTAGGGAGGAGAAAAACCTTCTTTCTACTCTTTCTCTTGTTTTGGAAGAGCAAGGAAGGAAGATTTGCGATCTAGGAGCTTCGACTTTTGGTAGATCATCGCCCACACGACGTCTAAAAGGAGGAAGGTCATACATTAGAAGATCGAGAGGTATACCTATTCTACTTTCTTCTTTTGTTTATTGCTTGTTTTTGTTTTTCAATTATAAGCATGTTATAAATCTGTAAATGGCTAAATAATACTTAGATCCCGAGCATAAACATGAAAACTGGCGATCCGGACATTGTCTATTCCGCAGCTACTCGTAGAATAGAGGATGGTCGCTTGAACAATTAGTTTGTTCAAGTGACCTCTCTAAACGAATAGCACGACAATGACTCGGTGGTTTGGGAAATCCCTTTTTTCTAGGATTAATTTTTTTTTAATCCATGGACATCGAAGGTGTTGGGGATCGAAACGGCCAGCTAGAGGGGGGTGAATACCCCTCGTTCGTTGGTTTACGGATTTTGCTCATCTACACAAAGATTAGCGCAAGCGGAATATGCAAATACAAGACAATAAAGACAAGCAAACAAACACTGAGAACAAACAATACAAACACCGAGATGTAACGTGGTTCACGGCTACACTGCTAATCCACAGTCCGATTCGTCCACGGTGAATCACTCCGCAATCTATCCACTAGATCACTCCTTTGCACAAATCTAGGTGGAGGTAACCTCTTTACAATCTCTCTTCTTACAATAGAATGGAATTAAAGCAAGTAAGAAGAGTAGGGAATCATCTATGGCACTTTGGGAGAAGTTTAGAGCTCAAGCATTAGCCTCCCAAAGCCCCATTCTCTTCCTTTTTATAGAGGAAGAGGGTTTCTTCCCGTTGACACAGGAGAAGTCGACTGATGCCCTCGATTAGTCGACTGGTCCTGTAGCCGTTGCCCAATAACGACCGCTTTCCACGTTGGATCCCATCCAACGGTATTGGCATCAGTCGACTGATGGCACCCATCAGTCGACTGATGTCAATCAGTCGAGTGCTCAACGAGGTCGACTCCACTCTATGCCCGTGCCCATCGGATCGACGTCCCTTGGCGATCGGTGATGTCGGCCATCGATCCGTCGATCCATGGCGATCGGCCGCGTCACTAAATACCCATGAGTCGGACACCGATCGAACCCAATTACTCGGAGCGATCATCGCCATTTCATGGCGATCGGGGTGTGAAACTCAAACTTAACATTAGTTTGAGCTTCCGACGGTCGGATAAACCTTAATCCTTACGGTTAAGTTTCCGACACTCAGCCATTCGGCCAAGTTCACCTAATGAGCTACTTACATTTCACTCATTCTCTCATCTCACTCGAAGTCCCTCGCCGAAGCTCTCTTCATTCGCGGTCACGTCACTCGGCAGCATCAGGCGCATGACTCTGCAATGCTCCTTCACGTCTCTTGCCTCCGAAGTCTGCTTCCTTGGCTTCGCTTCAAGTCATCTCGTCCGGCGGTCCCTCGGCAGCATCAAGCGCACGACTCTGCAATGCTCATTCTCCAACTCAGGCATGAGGTTGTGAGTGGTGAACCCGCCAAGGCTCCATGTGCGAATTACTAAGCCCTGCATGACTTAAACGCACATATCAAATCAACATAACAAACTAACTTAAACCCTTTGCCACACACATCAAAACCTAATCATGGCAAGAGATTGCCCTAACAATCTCTCCCTTTTTGATGTGTGGCAATCCGTTTAAGTTAGGTAAAAACATTTGATAAAAATTTCTAAGGTAAGAAAGCATGTAAACATAAACATGATATATCAACATGCAACTCCCCCTTAATCCATGAAACTCTCTCTCAAATTTCTCCCCCTATCATAATTAACTTAAACATAATTATTTCTCCCCCTTTGACACCATCAAAAAGATTAACACTAAGTTATAAACTCATGGCATCAAGTCTAATAGAAGGAAAATACCAAAAATTAAATTAAAACCTGAATTCGGCCTCTGATTTTCAGGCCACCAGTCGACTGGTTCAGACTACCAGTCGACTGGCACAAGGTTTTCAGGAATTCCTGATTTTCGGACCGAATTTCAGAAATACATTAAAAATTCCAAAAAATTCAAAAAATTATGAAATTTGGGGAACACATTTCTTTTAAGTATATCTATCAATGAAAAATAGTTTTTCATGAAAAATAATTATATTTTCATGTATTTGCCAAAAATCCAAAAGGTTTAAAAACCACTAGGTTTTTGATCATGTGAGTATCAAGTTTACCACCTAGTTTTGGTTCCAATTGTTTCAAAACATGAATACATAGATTTTATATTAATAAATTGTTTTGAAAACATATGAAATATCTAACCATGATCTTTAAACATAAGCCTTCCCCATGATTGGTCTATTATTGCTATTTTGATACTTTAAATGACTATCTAAATGCCATAGACATTAGTGGACATTTGTATCATCCTAACATCTCACCCATGCTAAGTTTTCAATCAAGGTAGCCTATGGTGAGTGTGAGATGCATCATAGGGGGTATTTGTATATACTTAACCATTATATTCATACAATTCTATCAAGGTTAAGTATCAACCTAACAATCCTCATGATCATTAAGGCATATATCAATTAATTCTACATTATGATCATGAAGTACATGTATTCATTGAATTGTTATCATGCATTAGGTATTATATCATGATTATAAACAAAGTATCACCTAAAGCATGATCTACACTTATTTCTCATGATTATGTGCCAAATATCATAAATCATGATTGCAAACATACATAGCAATTACATTAATCATCATGATTTAAGCATTATTAACTATTTATAGGAACGTTATCATCACCTAACACTATTTAAAAATGTTGTCCCGCCATCCTAAGTTAACCAAAATATGATATAGGTCAATTGCATATGGTTGACTACCCTAGGGGTTTTCTAACCCTTAAGGATGGATTTTGGAACCCAAAATAGGTTCTTTCCTATGGGGTTCACAAGATACTCCTTGGGAATCCATTTCCTAGCAATTACTTTCTTTTTATCTTGTCCCCTAGCAATTAGGTATTTGTAGGCCTTTTCATTTTTCTTTTCTTTATAACCTAGGCCTTTCTTATTAAAACAAGCTCTTTGGCTCCCTATAATCATGTTCAATGTATTTGAGCCAATTGTAAACTTTTCTAGGGCTTTGGTTAAATAATCTACTTTCTCTCTTAAAGCCCTATTTTCTTCTATACATGCATCACTAACATTCAAAGGCATATAGTTATCATGTGAGCATGCATCATTTAAGCTAGAAGAAATATTATCATCATTTAAGCATGTTTTTTCTAGTTTATTTTCTAAGTCCTTAATTTGCTCAAGCATGCTCTTATTTTTCTTCTTAGCTCTAAATAAATCCTTAGTTAAGCTAGAAATCATAGAAACTTTTTTACTAGGTGAAAGATTGGTTACCATAGTTTCCATGTCCTCTTCTTCTTCGGATGAGGAGGTAGAGGAGGCTCCCCCTTCACTTGAGCTCTCTCCACTTGTGCTTGATTCTTCATTTTCGGTGGAGGAGCAATCCAAGTCGTCAAATACAATCAATGCTAGGTTGGTGACAAATGCATTTTCTTCCTCGGATGATGATGAAGATGAGGAGGAAGGGTCATCCCAAGTCTTTGCTTTGAATGCCTTGGCCTTTTCCTTTTCCTTTGCTTTCTTCTCCTCTTCCTTTTTCTTCTTGCTCCCCTTTTTCTTCTTCTTTTCTTCTTTCTTCTTCCTCTCTTCTTTGCTCTTGTTTAGGAGAGGACAATTATCCCTTATGTGTCCCTCTCCTTGGCAATTGTAGCAAATGATTTTCCCCCTTTGTCTTCTATTCCTATCATTAGATTTATTAAATCTAAAACCTTTTAAAGCACGCCTTACCCTCCTTACCATATACGCTTCTTCCGTGCTATCCATGGAGGAGGAGGAAGAAGGTTCGCCATCGGAGGAGGAGGGGATCTCTATCTTCTTCTTCCCCTTGTTTTCCATCAAAGCTACTCCTCTTGAAGGTTGGATTCTTGGCTCTTCTTGTATTCCTTCAAGCCTCGTTTCGTGGAGCTCCATTGTTGAGAAAAACTCCTCCAAGGTACTTACTTCCAAGTTCTTGGGGATGTAAAACGAATCCACCATGGAGCTCCATCTTGAGGACCGGGGAAAGGCATCTATGACCTTCATTACCATATCCCGGTTGGAGAGCTTTTCACCTACACTTGTCAAACCGGTTAGAATTTCCTTAAATCTAGAGTGTAGGGATTTTACCCTCTCTCCCTTTTCGAGTTTGATATTGGACAATTGGGAGCGAAGGACATCTCTCCTTGCTAGCTTCGCCTCGGATGTGCCTTCATGAATCTCTATTAATTTTTCCCACATTTTCTTGGCGCTAGCACACTCTCCTATCCGGTTGACTTCTTGTTGGGGGAGGACATTGTATAGGTGATGCTTGGCCTTTGAATTTGCCAAGTATTCTTCTCTTTGCCTCTTGCTCCACCTTGATTTCTCCAATGGCTCCCCATTTTCATTCCTAGGCAACTCGAAACCATTTTCCATAATTAAGAGAATTTCAAAGTCAGTTTCGAAGAATACCTCCATTCGCTTCTTCCACCAAGCGAATTCCCCTTCGAACTTCGACGGATGAATGTTGGAGCTGGCCATTTTGAATGTTGCTTGTTGTGGTGGTTAGTCCTCGACAAGCTTTCCTTGCTCTGATACCACTTGTTGGGGATCGAAACGGCCGACTAGAGGGGGGTGAATAGCCCTCGTTCGTTGGTTTACGGATTTTGCTTGTCTACACAAAGATTAGCGCAAGCGGAATATGCAAATACAAGACAATAAAGACAAGCAAACAAACACTGAGAACAAACAATACAAACACCGAGATGTAACGTGGTTCACAACACGCCGCTAATCCACGGTCCGATTCGTCCACAGTGAATCACTCCACAATCTATCCACTAGATCTCTCCTTTGCACAAAGCTAGGTGGAGGTAACCTCTTTACAATCTCTCTTCTAACAATAGAATGGAATTAAAGCAAGTAAGAAGAGTAGGGAATCGTGTATGACACTTTGGGAGAAGTTTAGAGCTCAAGCATTAGCCTCCCAAAGCCCCATCCTCTTCCTTTTTATAGAGGAAGAGGGTTTCTTCCCGTTGACACAGGAGCAGTCGACTGATGCCCTCGATCAGTCGACTGGTCCTGTAGCCGTTGCCCAATAACGACCGCTTTCCACGTTGGATCCCATCCAACGGTATTGGCATCAGTCGACTGATGGCACCCATCAGTCGACTGATGTCAATCAGTCGAGTGCTCAATGAGGTCGACTCCACTCGCTGCGTGCACGCGGTGACATCGATCACCGCCATCCTCGTCGGTCGATCGATGTCAGCAATGACCGATCCATGGCAGTCGACTGCTTGGGCCAAATGCCCATGAGTCAGACACCAGTCGAACCCAATCGACTCAGAGCAGTCGACTGCCATTTCATGGCAGTCGACTGGTGCCGTGTGAAACTCAAACTTAACATTAGTTTGAGCTTCCGGCGGTCGGATAAACCTTAACCCTTGCGGTTAAGTTTCCGACACTCAGCCATTCGACCAAGTTCACCTAATGAGCTACTTACATTTCACTCATTCTCTCATCTCACTCGAAGTCCCTCGCCGAAGCTCTCTTCGTTCGCGGTAACGTCCCTCGGCAGCATCAGGCGCACGACTCTGCAATGCTCCTTCATGTCTCTTGCCTCCGAAGTCTGCTTCCTTGGCTTCGCTTCAAGTCATCTCATCCGACGGTCTCTCGGTAGCATCAAGCGCATGGCTCTGCAATGCTCCTTCTCTGACTCAGGCATGAGGTTGTGAGTGGTGAACCCGCCAAGGCTCCATGTGCGAATTACTAAGCCCTGCATGACTTCAACGCACATATCAAATCAACATAACAAACTAACTTAAACCCTTTGCCACACACATCAAAACCTAATCATGGCAAGAGATTTCCCTAACAGAAGGGATCGCCATGGACAAGCTACCGAGGTGAAGTGGGAAGCGAAGTTTCCCCTCACGGACTCGATAAGAAAAACCTATCAATTGGTATCAGAGCCAAGGTTTCCAGTTTTGTGTGTTTAGGATTCGGTTAATTTTTATGCACTTTTTCATATATTATATGTGTCGGATAATAGTAGGATATGCGTAGTTTAACTCTTTGGTTGCAGGCATAAGATGCGACTATTATGGCCATATGTGTGTATGTGATTGTATGTGTGTAAATATTTATTTTGTTGAATCCTCGGGGTTGACGAGGCTAGTATTTAGTTTTTGTAAATTAAATACGACATTATTTAGCCACTCTTTATTTTATTTTACTTTTGATCTAGATTTCTTGTACACTCCCTCGTGGAGTATAGGATCGATGGATGTAAATTAAAATATGTTTTAGTCTCGGCTCGGATCTCCGGATGGCTCGTACATGGCGTAGGAGGAGCGGACGAGATGGCGATGCGACAGGAGTCATATTGAAGACAAAAGCCATAATAGTTGGAAAATAATTTATTTTTTATATTTATTGCTTTTTGTTTGATATGCATGTCGTAGGCTAGGAAAATTCCTCAATTTCAAATTACTAAGTGGGAGAGGGAATTTTTAAAATTCCCATAGCCTCCATTACGATTTGACAAGTGATGCAAACAAACTTGTGCGTCGGCTTTGAGTGCCTTCCTCCCCATCGGATGAGTTTGTTTGCGGATCACAAGGTCAAATATGGTTATATGAAATTATTAAGGAGCGTGTGTACTTGCCCATCGTAAGGCACATAACCCGAGATAATTACCTTGGTATCGAGTAATGGTGAACACTTAGATACAAATATAAGTATCCTCCCCATCGGAGTCACTTCTTTTATTTGTAGGGCCAAAGAGGAACCAACTATTAATTTTACTTGTCAAAAAGTTAGGTTGACAAGATAGTAAAATTAATGGATAAAACCTCCTCTTACAAATGTAGAATTCGTATACGTCCACACTATCGTGGCATACGATATTCTCGGTGTTTTGAGGTGTTGGTTGATTTTAAAATTTTATTGTTTGAGGAATCAATAATTTTTTGAAATCTAATGTTTTGATTTATGTGATTCTTAGGTTTTCTTTCAAAATGACTTTCAACCCACTTGCTGTGATACTGAAAGAGAACAAACTTACTGGACCCAACTATGTAGATTGGAAGAGGAATCTAGACATTGTCTTGACTGTTGAGGAATACAAATATGTACTCCTCGAAGAGTATCCTCCCAAGCCTGTAGATGATTCTGGGGAAAAGGAGAGAGAGAGCTACAAGAAGTGGATCAAGGCCGATGAGATGGCGCGGTGTTACATTTTGGCATCTATGTCAAATGTACTGCAACATCAGCATCAAGCCATGTCCACTGCTTATGATATGATGCTCAATCTCAAGGAGCTTTTTGGACACCAGAATCGGGCTGCGAGGCAAGAGGCCATGAGAAACTTGATGACGACCACCATGATCGAGGGAACACCTGTGAGGGATCATGTTCTCAAGATGATGACTCATTTGAATGAGCTGGAGGTCCTAGGAGCTGAGATCGATGGGGAAACCCTGGTCGATATCATACTCCAGTCTCTACCTAGGAGTTTTGAGCAGTTTCGCCTGAACTACAACATGAACAAGAGGTTGTATTTTTTGGTGGACCTTTTGTGCAACTCCAGCGTGAGGGACTATTTCCTCGAGTGCTCAAAGATGTGCCGTGGTGACTGTGAAAGGTTTATACTTCTAAGCCGAAAGGCAAGAAGAATAAGAAACAAACTGGGGCGAAGGCGGTGGGAGGTACTCAGGGAGGAGTGAAGAAGCCGAAAGGTAAGTGCTTCACTTGTAATCAAACTGGACACTGGAAGAAGGACTGCCCCAACCGCAAGAATAAAGGTATATCTTTTGGTTTAGTCATTGAAACATGTTTAGCGGTGTTATCTACCGACACCTGGTGTGTAGATATGGGAGCCACTGATCATGTCTGCAATACTTTGCAGGGGTTCCAGGAAACCAGATGACTAGCTGAGGGGGAGATTACCGTATACTTGGGCGATGCCACGAAGGTGGAGGCTGTTACAGTGGGAGACGTTCATTTATCTTTTGAGAAAAATAAACTTTTGATTCTTAAGAATTGCCTTTATGTACCCTTGTTTAGAAAGAATTTAATTTAAGTTTCTAAATTGTTTATGGATGGATATTCTATTTCATTTAATGACAGAGTTGTTATAAGAAGGAATAGTGACATTATCTATTCGGGTGCATTGATAGGAAATTTGTACACACTTGAACCAAAACCTCCCACGATGCAAATTGAAGTTAATAACTCATCTTCTAATTCCAATAAGAGAAAAGAACCTTCGAAGATGAACCAAACATATCTTTGGCATCTAAGGCTTTGTCACATTAACCTAAGCAGAATTCAAAGGTTGATAGCTGATGGACCTTTAGGTTCATTAGTGGTGGAGGATCTCCCAACCTGTGAATCTTGCTTGGAGGGTAAGATCACCAAGAGGCCTTTTAAGGCCAAGGGGTATAGAGCCAAAGATGTGTTAGAATTGGTTCATTCTGATTTGTGTGGTCCTATGTCTATCCAGGCTAGAGGTGGTTTTGAGTATTATGTCTCATTTATAGACGATTACTCAAGATATGGATACATTTACCTGATGCGCCGCAAGTCTGAATGCTTTGACAAGTTCAAAGAATTCAAGACTGATGTGGATAAACGTCAAGGTAAAAGTATCAAAACACTACGATCTGATCGTGGTGGTGAGTACCTCTTTGGAGAGTTTAGGAACTACTTATCAGAGGTTGGAATTCAATCCCAATTGACTGCACCTGGCACACCCCAGCAGAACGGTGTAGCAGAGCGAAGGAATAGGACTCTTATGGAGATGGTTAGATCGATGATGAGTTATTCTGACTTGCCAGATTCGTTCTGGGGATATGCTCTAGATACGGCGGTGTACATTCTTAACTTGGTTCCATCTAAATCAGTGCCTTCTACTCCCACAGAGTCGTGGACTGGGCGAAAGCCTAGTCTAAGACATATTCGGATATGGGGGAGTCCAGCACATGTGCTGAAGGCAGATGCTGGTAAGATGAAACCTCGTATAGAAGTATGCATGTTCGTTGGCTATCCCAGGGGAATGAAGGGTGGATTGTTTTATAGTCCTAGAGATCAGAGGGTGATCGTTAGCACGAACGCCAGATTTCTAGAGGATGACTATGTGATGAGCCACAAGCCCAAGAGTAAAATTGTTCTGGAGGAGTTAAAAGGGGAAGTCACTTCTTTAGTACCACCGGTACAAGAGGATATACCACATGTCACTGCACCGCATGTCACAGAGGATACACAGGTGATACCTCGTCATAGTGGGAGGGTTGTGAGACAGCCTGATAGATTCATATTCTTGGGAGAATCTTCTGATTTGATCCCTGGAGAACATGAACCTGATCCCTGGACATATGACGAGGCAATCCAAGATAAAGATGCAATATCTTGGCAAAGTTCAATGAATGCTGAGATTGAATCTATGGATTCAAATCAGGTCTGGGAGCTAGTAGAACCACCCGATGGTGTAAAAACCATTGGATGCAAGTGGATCTACAAAAGAAAGAGAGGAATAGATGGGAAGGTTGAGACCTTTAAAGTGAGGTTTGTTGCGAAGGGGTATACTCAGAAAGAGGGTATCGATTATGAGAAGACCTTTTTGCTGGTAACCATGCTTAAGTCTATCTGGATTCTCTTATGCATAGTAGCTCATATGGATTATGAGGTGTGGCAGATGGATGTCAAGACAGCTTTCCTTAATGGAAGTCTTGAGGAAAACATCTACATGAAGCAACCAGAGGGATTAATTGCTAAGGGAAAAGAGCATATTGTATGTAAACTTAATCGGTTCATTTATGGACTGAAATAAGTTTCGAGGTCTTGGAACATCCGCTTTGATGAGGTGATCCAGTCTTATGGATTTATTCAAAGTTCGGATGAGTCTTGTGTATACAAGAGATGTGACGGAAACGTAGTGGTATTTCTTGTACTATATATAGATAACATTTTGTTGATTGGAAACAATATCAAGGTGTTATCGGACGTAAGGGTATGGTTGTCCAAACAGTTTGATATGAAGGACTTGGGAGAGGTGGGACATATCCTTGGGATCAAGGTTATAAGGGATCGCAGGAAAAGGATGTTGTGCTTATCCCAAGCTTCATACATAGACACGATTATGGAGCGTTTTAGCATGCAGAACTCCAAGAAGGGTTTTCTACCTTTCAGGCATAGAGTTCCTTTATCTAAGGAGATGTGTCCTAGATCATCTGAGGAGATAGAGAAGATGAAGGCGGTTCCTTATGCTTCGGCAGTAGGAAGCCTCATGTATCCGATGCTCTGTACGAGACCAGATATCTGCTTTGCCATTGGCATGGTTAGTAGATATCAGAGTAATCTAGGACAGGGACATTGGACTGCGGTAAAGCATATATTGAAGTACCTGAGAAGGACTAGGGATTATATGCTGGTTTACTGGGCAGACCAATTACTCCCTGTGAGTTACATGGATTTCGACTTCCAATCTGATAGGGATAACAGTAAGTCTACCTCAGGTTTTGTGTTTACTTTGAGATGTGGAGCCATTGTATGGAGGAGTGTTAAGCAGAAGTGCATGGTGGACTCCACCATGGAAGCTGAGTATGTGGCGGCCTCTGAGGCGGCCAAAGAAGCTGTATGGCTCAGGAACTTCCTGATAGAATTGGATGTGATTCCTGGTTTGCCCAGAACTATCACAATTTATTGTGATAATAGTGGTGCAATTGCAAACTCGTAGGAACCACGAGCCCATAAGGCTAGTAAACATATAGAGCGCAAGTACCACCTGATACGAGAAATCGTAAAGAGAGGAGAAGTTGCTGTGGCCAAGATTGCTTCGGAGGATAACCTGGCAGATCCTTTAACTAAAGTCCTTCCGGCGAGAGCTTTTGATAGGCATGTGGAGGGAATGGGGATCAGATGTATGACACTTTGAGGATAACATATGTTTTTAGTATAAGTGGGAGATTATAGGGATTTATACTGAAAAGTTTATCTTTTGTTTGAAAATCTTTATTTTGGAATAAGAATCACATAATCATTGTTTGCATATTTTTATGGTTATGCAATATTGTCTAATACTTTACATCGTAGATAACATGGTGTGTGGTGTCACACAGGAGATCATGTTATCGACCCCTTGAAAAGTATAAGTAAAGGCTCACAACTGAGCTGGCTTTGGACAAACCATCGGAATTGTTGTAGTGTGATTTGGTATTGGTTTGTCTTGACCATAGAATCACACTAGTACACTTTGTGTGTATTAAGCAGGACCGACATAGAGGTGATTTGATTTATTGCTGACTACATAATCGAATCGGACCTCAGATATTATATTGTACATACTCTTAATCCCGATATAATAAAGGGCACATATACTTAGTACTCATCTCTTTGATTTACCAATGAGCGAGATTTATAGATTAAATCGATAGTCTCGGTAAGTTAGGAGATGATATTATTTATATGGTGTGTCATTGATTATAGGAGTAAACCGTGTCCTATATATTAGGATGATGATGTCCCCTTGAGGAGCTCATAAGGTTCATCATGTAAACCCTGCAGGTGGACTTGGTCCGTCATGATGAAAAGGTTGAGTGGTACTACTCATGGAGTTAGATGTTGATTAATTAATGGTCAGTAAATTAATTAATCGACGGATATTCGATATCTTAAACATGGGGAGAAAATGTACAAATAATATATGGAACCCATATTATAATATGGGGGTTGGTGAGGTAGATCAATGATGATCCTTTAGTGGATTGGATCATCATTAGTGGATCGGACTTTATGTGGGCTTGATCCATGGGTGGCCAAGATCCAACTCCTCCTCATGGTCCCTAATGTAGCCTATTAACACCTCATGAAGCTTAGATCCAATGGATAGAAACAAAACTCTAAGATCCATTGGTAGAGATTAAATCTCTAAGATCCGACGGTTGAGATTAAATCTCTAGATCCGACGATTAAGATTAAATCTCTAGATCCGACGGTTGAGATTAAATCCTTAGAACCAATGGAGGAGATTAATTCATGACTTATCCCTAACTCTATAAAAGGAGGGCATGGGAGTTGGCGTGAACTACATGAAAGGAGAGCTAGGGTTTGGAGGCTAGGGCGGCACCAAATAAGGAAGGTCATTGTTTCTTCTTCCTCCTCTTGTGGCCAGCGTCCAGATTGGTTTCCATCCCCTTCCAGCTTTTGGCCGGCACCCAAAAGGCCCTACTTTCTTCTCCTTAGGTGGTGGAAACAAGATATAGTGCTTCCCTTGGTGTCTTGATTGTTTTCCATCATCTTCTCCACCTTCTAGTTGGCCGGCGGCAAGGGGATTGTATGTTGGTGCAGTGGGCACCAAAGTCGAACCGGTATTTTGATTATGGCAAAAGGCTCAATAGTTAAGGGTATATTTGTTATCTTACGAGCTCAATTAAGTGTGCAGAAATGCTAAAGTTGAGCGGAAGGTCTGCGACACCCGGTGGGAACCGAGGTGGTCGGGCAACGCCAGAGGGACTTCGGAGGAAGCCGAGGTACTCGGGTGAAGACCGGAAGCGAGGCTACAAGGTAAGCTCGTGTGAAAGCGAAGCAAGGTCGTTAAGCGTAGATCCGACCCAATACCTCCAATGGAAGGTCTAGGTCGAGATCAGATGGTTAGAACCATCGTACTTTATATTTTAAGCTAACTTGTATCGGTCCAAAACCCTTTGACTACATAACGCTAGTCAAGTTCCTCGAGAAGAGCTCAATTTCAAGGGGTGAATTTGGACTTGACTCGTGTTTTGGTACAAAGGGTGATGTGGCATCAAGGTGGACATCCAAACCATCACCAAGCTTCCTTGTGGTGGACGCCCAAAATAAGGTGAGTTGGCACAAGATGGTTGGCTCCCATGATGTGGCACAAGTTGAATGGCTCCAACAAGTTGGCGCCCAAGGAGGTTGGAGGTGGCACAAGGTGGTTGGATGAAACACCTCATCCTTGAGTTGGCGCCCAAGGAGGTTGGAGGTGGCACAAGGTGGTTGGATGAAACACCTCATCCTTGAGTTGGCGCACAAGGAGGTTGGAGGTGGCACAAGGTGGTTGGATGAAACACCTCATCCTTGAGTTAGCGCAAGAAGGTTGGAGGTGGCACAAGGTGGTTGGATGAAACACCTCATCCTTGAGTTGGGATAAGAACCTCACCTTGGACACTACCTATGTCTAAATTCATAGATCAATATCCATAAATAGACATGTTCAAGCCAAGCAAATAACAAGAATTCAAGAGCTCTCAACACGTCGTAACGCCGCTACTACTACTCACATTTGCTACGACGTGTCACGACAACGAAAGCTACATCTTCTACTTATAAGAGTTGTCGGTATATTTATTTAAGTTCTACTTCTTTAAATTGTCTTTGTGCTTTAATCGTAACAAGGAAAGTGTCCCTTTGCCTTGATTTCTTTTGTAATCGTTGCTCCTACTTCCAAGCGAAGAGGAGTGGTTTTAGTGAATTGCCCTCCGTGCGTGATCAAGGATCACTAGGGCCGTGGATTAGCAATCGAAGATTGTGAACCACGTAAAAATATCTTGTCTACTTTATATTTCCATTTGTGCATTCTCTACTTGCTTTTTACTTATTGCAAAAGTTTTTAACGACACCGGTATCGCTATTCACCCCCTCTAGCGACACTTTCGATCCAACAATTGGTATCGAGTCGGGCGCTAAGATTGGTGAAACCACCAATCTAGCTTTGTTTTTCTTTTTTTACAGATTTTTATTTATTTATTTCTGTTTTTAGTATAATTATTTCACTTGCTTATCTTCTCCTACATATAGAATTGCATTAGAGGCTTTAGGATCCGGATAAGGTTGTCCTTGGGTTAGATCCGAGTAAGTAAGGTTGTCCTCCGGAACTTCAAGCGACATTCGCATTTGATTGTTTATTTCTTTTTGCAAGTTACATTTTATATATCTTTTTACTTCCCTACTAATCCAAGGCGAAAGTCTTGGAATATTCTTTCGTGTGTGTTTTGCAAGATTCTTTTAAATCGTTCTTCTTCTTGTTTTTAAATGGCCCATCTCGAAGGGTTTAGCACGCCCGACCCCCGTTTACAACGGTAATGACTTTCGTTATTGGAAGTCGGATGGAATGCTTTCTTAAAACCCAAATCGAGATGTGGATCGTAATCAAACCGGTTTCACACTTCCTATTAATGAAGATGGTGAATCTTTGGGTTACGATCAATGGTCAAATTCCATGAAAAACAAGTAGAAGCCGATGCCAAGGCAACTCAAATCTTGCAATGTGGTTGTCGAGGAAGAGCTCAACGCGCCCTTCATTAGTGCAAAGGACTTATGGACCAAGCTAGTGGAACTACGAAGGCACCGACGACACGAAGGTATGTAAAAGAGATTTACTTTTAAATAAATTGTATAACTTGAAAATGCAGGAAAAGCGAGACCGCAACTCAACTACATGCTCGTATCCAAGACATCGTCAACCAACTCCATGCCATCGGACAAAGGTCGAGAATCGCGACCTTATCAGTATTCTCTTAACTCGTTTCCTAGGACCACCTTGTGGGCATCCATGGTCGATGCCTACAAGGTCTCCAAGGACCTTTCTAAAATTAGGTTAGGCGAATTGTTTGAACTTGAATTACATGAGCAAACTAACGTGGTCGGTGAGAAGAGTATTGCGTTAGTTGCGAGTTCCAAGAAGAAGAAGCCCAAGCAAGCCACCCCAGAAGGAAGACGAGTCGAATCGGAAGTAGACTCCGAAATAGAATCCGAACTAGTCAATCTAGTTCGAAGATGATCAAGAGGACGAAACGACCAACAACTCAAGGTAAGCCTAAACCTAATTCAAATACTTCTAATTTTAGATGCTATGAGTGCAGCGAGTTCGGTCACATCAAGTCCGAGTGCCCAAAGCTAAAGAATAATGCATCAAAGACCAAGAAAGCGCTAAGCGCTACTTGGGAGGAGTTGTCGGAGGAAGAAGGCGATATCAAGCTCTAATGGCCAAGCCGACCGAGCACGACTCGAAACCGAAGAAGAGTCGAGTCGAATCGATGATGAGCTTCCATTCAAGACAAGCCACGGATCCGTATCCGGTTCAAAAGAATCATTAAGGGTAAGTCGGTCGTTACTTAATACTTTGTATGGTGCAATTAAATTTTTAAATAAGAAACTAGCTAAGTCCGAGTCCAAGGTCGAGACCCTAATTGAGGAGGTTAACCTTCTCAAACATGAGGTCTCCCTAACCTCTTCGACTACTCGTATTCAAGAGGAGGACTCAACTCAAGTTGAAAAGCTTGAAGTTGAGAACTCGCTTTTGAAAACACAAGTCGAAGACCTTAGGAACACGTTGGAAAGGTTCACTTTGGGATCCAAGGGACTTGACCTCTTACTTGGATCACAAAGGGCCGTGTACAACAAGGCGGACTGGGTTTAACTCAAATACAACCAATAAGTCATATATGTCTATAGTAAACCAACATAAGAAAAATGTCCAATCATGGGTCCCTAAGACCACTTTGATTTCAACTTTAGGATCTAACATGTATTGGGTTCCCAAGGACCAAATTCACTATGTGAATAGACCCACTCGATTCAATGGTCAGGGAGCCAATACAAAATGTATTTTGTTAAGTCTTAGAAATTGCATGCTTAGTTTTTCCTTTATTTTTAGAATGGTTAGATAGGACTCATAACCAACTAAAATCCTGCGAAAGATTGAGCCTCGGGAGCCTCTTTTCAAAAATAAACCAACTAAAATCCTGAAAAGATTGAGCCTCGGGAGCCTCTTTTCAAAAATAACTAGTTAGACCAAGGCGTAGTCTCAAGTAAGTCGAGTTATCAATTTCTTGAAATTAGCTTTGTCTAAGGAAGTGGTCGTTGTTCCGATCAAAGAAGGCCTCTGTGCCTCGCCACGACACGAAGCTAATCTCTTGAAAAGATTACTTGATGAGCTTAGACTAAATCGAATCTAACCTAATGTTGGTTAATTTAAATTCATTAAAATTAATCAAGTAAAATTGAAAGTCATCTCACAATAACACATAGGAATAACATGTTTTGATCATGTAGATATTGGTGAGATGATTTAGGTTTAAAAACTTACAAACAACCCTTTAGTAATTCCAATATCCGATCCAACTACCTTATGTGTAGGATCAATGGATGTTGGGACAGTTGGTTGCTCGACACATGGCCAGGGGATCAACTCAAATTTTGTTACGATTCAAACGACAAGGATCGGTAGCCTTCGGAAATAACGGCAAGCTCAAAATCATCGGATCAGGTGATATTGAGCTCAACTCTAACTTTACAATTCAAAATGTCTTATTAGTAGAAATCTTTCAATATAATTTACTTAGTGTAAGCCAATTGTGTGATAACAATTATAAGGTCATATTTCTAGAAAATGAATGCATAATCAAAATAAATGCAACATCTAAAATAATACTTAAAGGAACTAGGAGTAGCAACATCTACACAATAAATTTACCCAACTCCTCAACCAAGTGTCTTATGACCTGAGAAGAGGAATCTTGGTTATGGCACCGAAGACTCGGACACTGCCTTTTAAGACTCGTCCACAAGATGAGTCAGTGGCTTGGTTATAGGTTTGCCTAAACTAAACAACTTGGATAATAAAATATGTAATGCTTGTCAACAAGGTAAACAATCTAGGACACAACATCAATTAACTAATCAAGAACAGACCAAAAGTGTTCTTGAGCTCCTACACATGGATCTATTTGATTCACATGGAGCTAAGTCACTCAATGGTAGTCAATTTTGCTTAGTCATAATTGACGACTATTCTAGATTTACTTGGGTTAGGTTTATCAAACATAAAAATGATACCCTAGACCAACTAATCAATCTTTGTAGGTTAATCGAAAATCAAAAGAACCTTAAGATTAAAAGACTTAGAAGCGATCATGGTGGTGAATTCGAAAACCACGAGGTTTACAGATTTTGTAACCTAAGCGGATACCACCATGAGTTTTCATGTCCTAGAACCCCACAACAAAATGGGTTAGTCGACGGAAAAATAGAACCCTACAAGAAGCGCTAGGACAATGTTAAAGCGAGTATAACCTAGATAGATTTTGGCGGGCGAGGCCGTTAGTACTTGCTATGTCCAAAATAGGATCCATATGGTAAAGAGGCACCAAAAGACCTCGTGCGAGATTTATCACGATAAAATACCGAACATCAAGTACTTTAGGGTATTTGGATGCAAGGTACATATCTTAAACACTAAGGATTACCTAGGAAATTCAAATCCAAAACCTCTCTGGAACCTTTCTAGGATACTCAACCACGATGGAGCTTATAGGGTATACAATCACGACACTCTTAGAGTCGAAGAAACCATTAATATAGTTTTGACGAAGGACCACGAACCCGTTCAATCCTTAACAAAACCAACTAGCAAATCAACTTATAGCGAACCCGACTGCGATCTTGAACTTGAATCTCGTCTAACCCAAGTCATCCTATCGACCAAGTGATAGATGACTCTAACCCAGTCAAACTAGAACTCACCCAAGTCATCCTATCGACCAAGTGATAGATGACCCTAACAGTCACACTAAGACTCAAACAAATCATCCTATCAATCAAGTTATAGGTGATCCAAATTTAGGGTTCGAACTAGAGCTTCATATCGAAACCTTAGTCAAATCTCGTTAATTTCCAAAATCGAACCCAAAACTATTGAACAAGCACTTCTTGATCCATTTGGATTATTGCTATGCAAGAAGAGCTAGCTCAATTCACTAGAAATGAAGTCCAGAATTAGTACCACCACCTAAAGAAAAATCAATTATTGGAACAAGGTGGGTATTTGAAATAAACTTGATGATAAAGGTGAAGTAGTTAGAAATAAAGCTAGGTTAGTCGCAAAGGGTTTAGTCAAGTCGAAGGTTTAGATTACGATGAGACCCTCGCCCGTAGCGGACTAGAGTCCATCCAGATGTTGTTAGCATATCTTTGCACATCGAGGTTTTAAATTGTTTCAAATGGATGTCAAGTCAGCATTTTTGAATGGATACATTAAGGAAGAAGTTTCGTCGTCAACCTCCGGATTGAAAATCTAGATAAACGACCATGTCCTTAGACTTAAGAAAGCCCTATATGGACTCAAACAAGCCCCAAGAGCTTGATGCGAAGGCTTTCGATCTATCTTAAGTCCAAAGGATTCAACCAAGGTTTAGTCGACCCAACCTTATTCGTTAAAAACCGTAGGAAAAGAAATCTTTATAGCCCAAATCTATGTAGATGATATAATTTTTGGAACTACCAACTCGATCTGCTAAGCGAATTCATCTCACTTATGGAAAGTGAATTTGAAATGAATTTAGTGGGAGAGTTAAGTTTCTTCTTAGGTTTACAAATTAAACAAACTAAAGATGGAATATATTTACATCAACAAAAATATACTAAGGACTTAATAAATCGATTTGGAATGCAAGATGCTAAAATAATCAATACACCTATGGCAACTAATGTTAATATAAGCGAAGATGTAGAAGGAAAACCCGTTGACCTAAAATACTATAGGGCGCAATAGGAAGTCTCCTATACTTAACATGAGCCGACCCAGGCATTTTATTGCGGTAAGTATGTGAGGTTACAAAACTGTGCAAGGAGTCTCACCTAACCTAGTCAAGCGTATCCTTAGATATCTAAAGGGCACGCTAAGCGTAGGTATTTGGTACCCTAGATCTCAGTTTAATCTAATCGGCTACTCCGACTCCGACTATGCGGTAGTAAACTCGATAGAAAGAGCCGCAGTGGTTGTTGTCAAATCCTCGGCTCGAGTCTAGTAAGTTAGTGCGATAGGAAGCGACATTGCGTTGCCTTATCTACCACGAGCCGAATACGTTGCGATGGGTGAGTGTGTCTCTCGGCTCTGTGGATGAAGCACACTCTCCAAGACTTTAGCTTAATCTTTAACAACATTAAAACCTACATAGATAACATTAGTTCAATTAACTTAACTAAAAATCCAATATGTCATTCTAGGACAAAACATATAGAAGTTAAACACCACTTCATTAGGGAACATGTAACTAATGGAACTATACAACTAGAGTATGTTGAGTCCAAATCAAACCTAGCGGACATCTTCACCAAACCACTACCCGAAGACGAATTTAGTTTATTAAGACGAAAGTTAGGTATGTGCGTAATAGAGTAGGATTTAAATTTTTCTATATATGTACTCTACTTTTGCTTCTTTTTATGAAATTAGCCTAAGTCTTACCTTAGAAATCATATACCTATAGATTTAAGGAACCAACACATCTCACAACACATAGGACTAATGTGTTTGTGTACTTAGCCAATGAGGGCGTGAGATGTTAGGACCTTACTCACGGTTCCGGATGTAGATTGATGCATCGACATGAACCATGGAGTATAATTATTTAAAATTAATCAACTCCTTCAAGACTTATTGATCATTCTATATCAATCAAGTCCAACCGGAGTTGTACATTTTAGATAAACATATTTTCAAGCTTATTATTATTTAAAAAAAAATATATATTTATATTGGGAACTTGCTTGGACTTCCAAACCTTAAAATATATTTACAAACTTTTTGAGTTAAGGCAAAAGGGGGAGAAAGTCACAAAAGTAAGGAAGAAAGTAAACAAAATTATTACCTTTTATATTAAGTAATTCCGTTTACTTAAGCAACTATTAAGGGGGAGTAAAAATTATTTTTCAAGAACACACCTTCGGTCAAGGGGGAGGTTACCTCAAAGGGGAGAACTTGAAACAATAATATTTCTCACTCATGCTTAATCTTTATGCTAGCTCACTCATGCTTAATCTTTATGCTAGCTCATTCATACTTAATCATTATGCTAGCTCATTCATATTTAATCATTATGCTAGCTCATTCATATTTAATCTTTATGCTAGCTCATTCATATTTAATCTTTATGCTAGCTCATTCATGCTTAATCATTATGCTAGCTCATTCATATTTAATCTTTATGCTAGCTCATTCATGCTTAATCATTATGCTAGCCATCGTTATGTTAATTTTTCCTTAACTTTTGTGTCGGTTTGCCATGAATCAAAAAGGGGGAGATTGTTGGTGCAGTGGGCACCAAAGTCGAACCGGTATTTTGATTATGGCAAAAGGCTCAATAGTTAAGGGTATATTTGTTATATTACGAGCTCAATTAAGTGTGCAGAAATGCTAAAGTTGAGCGGAAGGTCTGCGACACCCGGTGGGAACCGAGGTGGTCGGGCAACGCCAGAGGGACTTCGGAGGAAGCCGAGGTACTCGGGTGAAGACCGAAAGCGAGGCTACAAGGTAAGCTCGTGTGAAAGCGAAGCAAGGTCGTTAAGCGTAGATCCGACCCAATACCTCCAATGGAAGGTCTAGGTCGAGATCAGATGGTTAGAACCATCGTACTTTATATTTTAAGCTAACTTGTATCAGTACCCAAAACCCTTTGACTACAGTCAACTGCTAGTCAAGTTCCAGCCTCGAGAAGAGCTCGAATTTCAAGGGGGTGAATTTGGACTTGACTCGTGTTTTGGTACAAAGGGTGATGTGGCATCAAGGTGGACATCCAAATCATCACCAAGCTTCCTTGTGGTGGACGCCCAAAATAAGGTGAGTTGGCACAAGATGGTTGGCTCCCATGATGTGGCACAAGTTGAATGGCTCCAACAAGTTGGCGCCCAAGGAGGTTGGAGGTGGCACAAGGTGGTTGGATGAAACACCTCATCCTTGAGTTGGCGCACAAGAAGGTTGGAGGTGGCACAAGGTGGTTGGATGAAACACCTCATCCTTGAGTTGGCGCACAAGGAGGTTGGAGGTGGCACAAGGTGGTTGGATGAAACACCTCATCCTTGAGTTGGCGCACAAGAAGGTTGGAGGTGGCACAAGGTGGTTGGATGAAACACCTCATCCTTGAGTTGGGATAAGAACCTCACCTTGGACACTACCTATGTCTAAATTCATAGATCAATATCCATAAATAGACATGTTCAAGCCAAGCAAATAACAAGAATTCAAGAGCTCTCAACACGCCGTCGTAACGCCGCTACTACTACTCACATTTGCTACGACGAAGTGCCGCCGACAACGAAAGCTACATCTTCTACTTATAAGAGTTGTCGGTATATTTATTTAAGTTCTACTTCTTTAAATTGTCTTTGTGCTTTAATCGTAACAAGGAAAGGGGGAGTGTCCCTTTGCCTTGATTTCTTTTTGTAATCGTTGCTCCTACTTCCAACGAAGAGGAGTGGTTTTAGTGAATTGCCCTCCGTACGTGATCAAGGATCACTAGGGCCGTGGATTAGCAATCGAAAGATTGTGAACCACGTAAAAATATCTTGTCTACTTTATATTTCCGCTATGCATTCTCTACTTGCTTTTTACTTATTGCAAAAGTTTTTAACGACACCGTATCGCTATTCACCCCCCCCCCTCTAGCGACACTTTCGATCCAACATTGTATGCTCCTTGTTGGTTGGTTTTAGGGAGGAGAAAAACCTTTTTTTACTCTTCCTCTTGTTTTGGAAGAGCAAGGAAGGAAGATTTGCGATCTAGGAGCTTCGACTTTTGGTAGATCGTCGCCCACACGACGTTCAAAAGGAGGAAGGTCATACATTAGAAGATCGAGAGGTATACCTATTCTACTTTCTTCTTTTGTTTGTTGCTTGTTTTTGTTTTTCAATTATAAGCATGTTATAAATCTGTAAATGGCTAAATAATACTTGGATCCAGAGCATAAACATGAAAACCGGCAATCCGGACATTGTCTATTCCGCGGCTACTCGTAGAATAGAGGATGGTCGCTTGAACAACTAGTTTGTTCAAGTGACCTCTCTAAACGAATAACACGACTATGACTCGGTGGTTTGGGAAATCTCTTTTGTCTAGGATTAAATTTTTTTAATCCGGGGACATCGAAGGGATCGCCATGGACAAGCTACCGAGGTGAAGTGGGAAGCGAAGTTTCCCCTCACGGACTCGATAAGCAATACCCTTCACACCAAAAATACCCTAGGTAACTCAAGCAATTTAGATTTAAATAAAAATCATATAATTTGTTTTGAGTGTAGGAAAAGTGGGAAATACAAGAGCAAGTGCCCAAAGAAAGTCAAAAAGACTCTATCGGCACCAAAAAGTCAAGAGAAGTCAAAGGAAGCCGGAGTCCCGACAATTAAAAGCAAGAAGCACATGGTGTGCTTCAAGTGTCACCAAGAAGGACATTATAGGATTCAATGTCCTATGGGAAAGAAGAAGGGGCAAGAAGGAGCAACTCATGTAGGGGGAGCTAAGGCAAACCCTAAGGTAAAATTTATCAATGCACCTTCAATTTCTAGGGATAAAAAGCATGCTAGGAATTTTAATTCTCTTGTAATTTAGGAAAAGCTTGCTAATAGGAACAAGTACTTTTTCTTAGGAGCTAAGAATTTTCATTTTTAAAATAAGGAGAAATTTGGGACTAATGTCCCTAAAAATAATTTTTCTAAGGACAAACCTAGGTCAAATAACTCAAGACTAATTCTACCTAGGGAGATAATTAGAAAGGTGCAAGAGCACCTAGGTTTTAATCCTAAATGGACTAGGCATATGCCTAGGAAGAACATTGCCCAAAGACCAAATCAAAATTCTAAAATTGGGCAATTAGAGATTGAGAACCAAGCCTTGAGGTCAAGGCTTGAAAAACTTGAAAAGACCCTTGCAAACATGCAAAATCAATTTAAAGGGTCAAATAGTCAATGTCAAGGGTCTAGGACTCAAAGTCAACACCTAGGGCCTAAGAGACAAAAGTCATCCAAGGATAAGCAAGGTTTGGGTCACAAACCTAAGCCTAAGGTGGCTTATCATAGCGTTCCATTTGATTATGGAATACAAACTAGGTCTAGGAAGACTAAGGTCAATAGGGAAGTCATCCCTAGAGTTGACCAAGGTATGTGCCTAGTGGCTAGGGTTTCAAGGAAACCTAGGGAAGCCACTAAGAAGGTTGCAAGGGGAGTTACCCCTAGAGTCAACCTAGTGTTGGGTTTCCGGCACCGCGGCGTGTGTGTGTTCGATCATGTTTCGTAAACATGAGCACAGCGGAAGCAATAAAAATAATAAATACTCCTATTTATTACAACACACACAACACACGCATGCTATTACAACAAGTGTAGACATAACCGTAAATTAAAATTGCAATAAAAGGAAATTAAACTACGTTATACCTTCCGTATGACGTGTAGCGGGAACGGCATCAACCGGAACGATCCTCGTAAGAATCGTCTCTATCCGTATCCACGCCGAGCTCCTCGGGATGACTTCGCCAAGCCACGAGCTTCGTCTTCGTACGGGTTACTAGCCTCGTGTTGAAGACGACGTGATCGAGAGATGATCACGATCCGAATCCAAATTCGGACCTAAAACAAGTCCTCAAGACTTGCTTCTCCGGAGAGGTATTCGTCAACCGATTGACGAATCCTTCGTCCTCCACCTTAGAGGATTACCGGAGATCAAATCCCCGGTATGTTAGCCGCTGTCGGAGCACTAACCGTCGTCCAAACGACGCTCCGACGAGAGGAGAAGAAGCTGTCCAGAAAACTGGACAGCTTGGTGGAGGAGATAGGCGCCGGCCAAAACAAGGAGACAAAAGCTCACCTTGATGCCGAACCTTTTAGGGGATCACCGGAGGGTCGCCGGAGGTTCACCGGCTGAAGCTTGGTCGCCGGCAACAAGTTGGAAGGCTGCACCAAGCTGGGCGGCAACAAGATGTTGGGCGGCCACAATGTGTTGGGCGGCAACTAGGTGTTGGGCGGCAACTAGATGATTAGGTTTAGGGTTAGGGTTTAATCCCTATTTTATAGAGAACTAATTCTCTTAATGGTTAATGGATCATATCCATAAAGCCCGTTAACCCGCTCCATTAAGATAAGTTAAAATAAACCCAACCATAATGGTTTATTTTAAGTTAAAACGAACCGAACCAACTTTTGGTTCATTCGTTTAAAATAAACCAAACCCTTTGGTTTATTCTTATCCATTGGATTAGAACCAAACCATTTTGGTCCATCCATTACGTCTTCATAAGACGCAGCCCATCCACGCTTCCATTGCGACTGAAACGATTTCATGCTCGCTTTATGTTTGGTCCAACCAAACATAGTTTCTCTCGGTCTGAGAATCCCATTCTCAAGCTCGTTTTAAATCCTTTGGATTACACTCTTTGTGCGTGTGACCAAATAGGTTCTCGGTTTATGTTGGCCGTCTATAATTAACCATTAATTATAGAACGATCATGAGTGGCACCTAGTAGTACATCATGATCCCCAATTAACCGAAAAGATCAACGGTTGATCCAGAACTATTTCTGAAACCCTTCAGCAGCTCGAATGAATCGTGCCCATTCCCTTCACTCATCTTATACCCACTTGGTTCAGGACATGGTCTATTGTGTCAGTCCCCACTAGGCTGACTACGTCACACCTAGCCCAAGTATCATTTCCTCGTCCTACGGATTCTAGTTACTCCACATGTATCGAAGAGTACCTTACTCTAAACATGTATTGCTTTGGCCAAAGACTTTAGTAACAATCCGACGAGAGGCCATGGGTATACATCTCCTCGCAAGGAGTGGTGAATCCTTTATAGGCTATTCAAACACCTTCGATCACTTCGACTTATACCCAATCATCCCGGGTCCACATCTCCTTAGAGATGTTTGCTTAAGATGTCAAAGCATAAGTCTCCATGATCAAGATGACTTGAATACCGCAAGTCAAAGGAACATCGCACTTAAGCCACAGTAAGAACTTCATTGACATATCTATATATGCAGAGAACCATATGAAGTCTTACGACTGGTCACTCCAATGAACTAGTTACCATAACTAGCATCCACGATTAACTCCGGACATCACTATGTCTCCAGCCAGTGAGAATCAGCTGCTTGGATACACCAAGGAGTATACCTCGTGCTAGTCTCAACAGAATTGATGGTGTCCAGATTCATCAATTCATCGACTAGGGATAATTCCGATACATCACAATTACACATGTAGAGATACTCACTAGTTGTGATCCAATCACAAATTCTCTCATGCTGTGAATCGTATCGTGGACATTCAGTAAATGAGTTTAAGATCCAATCAAATACATAAAACATGTATACTCAAATAGTGAATCTTCATTTATCATATAAATGGTTCATACATAAGGCGATTGCCTTAGGACATCTCTCATATATTACTAATAGACTCCCACTTGGCCTTATGCCAATCGCTACGGTATCCAATACCATAAGCACCAACATGACCCTCAAACTTACTTTGAGGTAATGCTTTAGTCAAAGGATCCGCTAAGTTCCTTTCAGTGGGAATTTTCTCGATTTGTATTTCGTTCCTACTTATGATCTCTCTCTGATAAGATGATAGCGCGAAGCACATGTTTGGATCGTTGATGAGACCTTGGCTCTTCGCCGCAATTACTCCATTGTTGTCGCATGAGACCGGTATTGCTTCAACAATGGCGAATCACACCAAGTTCATGAACGAACTTCTTGATCCAAACCGCCTTTGTCGCTCCGGCCGCAATATATTCCGCCTCGCTGGTAGAATCCGCCATGACCTCTTGTTTGGAACTTTTCCAACTCAACCGCGCCCCATTCAAGGTGAACACGATCCGCATCGAGACCTGGAATCATCCTTGTCCGTCTCGAAGTTGGCATCAGATACCCGCGTATCACCATGTCCCTTCTCCATATATTAGGAACACATCCTTAGTTCTTCTCAAGTACTTAAGGATCGCTTAATACGCCCAATGATCCATTCTCGATCGGGATCGTATCCGCCGTGACACTCAGAGCATACGATACATCGGGCCTCGTACATAACATAGCATACATGATAGATCCTATTGCGGATGCATAGGGAATCTTACTCATGCAAATCCTCTCGTCTTCTGTGCGCGGACACATAGACTTCGAAAGGTGTACCCCATGCCTGATGGGCAGATAACCTTTCTTGGATTCCGACATGCTAAACCTCTTTAGCACTCGGTCTATATATGTAGACTGCGAAAGACCAAGCAACCGTTTCGATCTATCTCTATAGATCTTAATCCCCAGGATGTAGGTTGCTTCTCCCAGGTCTTTCATGGAGAATGTCTTGGATAACCAAACCTTAACTGACTGTAAGATTGACACATCGTTTCCTATAAGTAATATGTCATCGACATACAATACTAGGAACACGACTGCACTCCCACTAACCTTCTTGTACACACAAGGTTCGTCTGGATTTTGTGAGAAATCAAACTTTTTGATCGTCTCATCAAAACGGATATTCCAGCTCCTGGATGCTTGCTTCAATCCATAAATGGATCGTCGCAATTTGCATACCTTGGTTTTATCAACCGATGTGAAACCCTCAGGCTGTATCATATACACGTCCTCGAGCAGGTTTCCATTAAGGAAAGCTGTTTTCACATCCATCTGCCATATCTCATAATCATAATGAGCCGCTATGGCGGGAGCATCCGAATGGATTTAAGCATAGCTACAAAGTAATAGGTTTCGTCATAATCAACACCTTGTTTTTGACGATATCCTTTCGCCACCAATCTAGCCTTATAGGTAATCACATTACCATCCATGTCGGTTTTCTTCTTGAAAACCCACTTGCACCCTATAGGCTTTATGCCTTCAGGTGGGTCAACCAAGTTCCAAACTTGGTTTTCGTAGATGGAATCCATTTCCGACTTCATGGCACCAAGCCACTTATCCCTTTCTGAACTTGTCAGCACTTCTTCATAACTGGTAGGCTCCTCATCATCAATGAGTAACACGTCGTTCGATTCACTTACGAGAAATCCATATCTCTCAGGAATATTGCGTGTTCTACCAGATCTACGAAGATGTGGTGTTACAATAGGTCCAGCCGATTGCTCATCACTATGAGTTGTCGGCTGTTGTGCTTCACCAGGTATCTCATTAATGTCTATTTGAGTCTCTCGAGCCTCCTCAAGCTCGACGACACTCCCACTGTTTTCTTGCAAGAGAAACTTTTTCTCTAGAAACACAGCATGCCTTGAAACAAACACCTTTTGTTCCACAGGATGATAGAATTGGTAACCCCTCGTTTCCTTAGGGTATCCAATAAATAGACATTTATCAGACTTAGCATCCAGTTTGTCTGATACAGTCCGCTTCACATAAGCAGGACAACCCCATATCTTCAAGTAAGATACATGAGGTTTCTTACTAGCCCATATCTCATATGGAGTAGTAGAGACTACCTTGGTAGGCATTCTGTTTAACAAGTAAACAGCTGTCTAAAGTGCATAACCCCAAAAGGACTTGGGAAGAGTCGCATGATTCATCATTGACCTGACCATGTCCAACAAGGTCCGGTTACGCCTCTCAGATACACCATTATGTTGTGGTGTATAGGGCGGAGTCCATTGAGACAATATGCCATTGTCTCTTAGATAATAAAGAAACTCTTGACTTAAGTATTCACCACCTCGATCCGATCGAAGTATTTTAATACTTTTGTCATGTTGTTTCTCTACTTCATTTCTGAATTCTTTGAACCTTTCAAAGGCTTCAGACTTGTGTTTCATCAAGAACACATACCCAAACCGTGAGTGATCATCGGTGAAGGTAATGAAGTAGCTATAGCCTCCTAAAGCTTGAGTTGACATAGGTCCACATACATCAGTATGTACTAGACCTAGTAACTCTCCCACTCGTTCACCTTTTCCAGTAAAAGGTAACTTAGTCATCTTGCCTTTTAAGCATGATTCGCATGTATCGTATGAATCCAATTCAAACGATTCCAGAATTCCACATCGGTGTAATTCGGACATGCGTTTCTTGCTTATATGGCCAAGACGACAATGCCACATATAGGAGTCTATGTGATTATCTTTTCGAGCACGCGTGTTGCTCGCTTCGATATTGAAAATGTCACTGGATACGTCCAACGTATAAATGCCATTACTCAAAGTTCCAGTTCCATAAAGTACGCCATTCAAAGTTATATAACAACAATTGTTACTAAACGTTAAATGGAAACCATTTCTATTTAAGTAGGAAATAGAAACAATGTTCTTTATTAGAGAAGGAACATAATAGAAATTGTCCAGTTTCAAGACTAGTCCACTAGGGAGCTTCAGCAAATAAGTTCCGATGGCTCCGCAAAGAATTTGACTTCGTATGTCATTACATATATGTGAGCTACACCCAGTATCCAATACCCAAGTGTCTAAGGAAATAGAATGACAATCAATAACGAAGATACCTGAAGAGGATGGGGCATCGGATGCCTTCTTCTTCTTCATGGACTCAAGATAAATCTTGCAGTTTCTTCGCCAGTGGCCTTCCTTGCCACAGTGATGGCAAGTGCCCTTTTGCGCTGGTTCCGCCTTCTTTGCCTTTTTCTTTCCTTTCTTCTGTTCTTTTGCCTTCCTCTTAGTACCTTTCATTGTGGAATCAACTTACAGTACCGCCTTCTCCTCATGCTTTACAGAAGGCTCCACAGTCTTCAGCATATTAAGGAGCTCGGGAATGGTGGATTCCAATTTGTTCATCCGATAGTTCATCACAAATTGCGAGAAGCTCTTGGGCAAACAATGCAGAATTAAGTCAATACTTAACTCATGATCCATCACAAAACCGAGGGTAGCTAGCGCTCGATGTACCTGCTCATCTTTAGCACAAATCACTATGCATTTAACCTTCTTGCATCTTCGTGGTGAAGAGGAGCCTAGAGACCTCGAACCTTTCGGATCTCGCTTGCTCATCGAACAACTCATGAAGATGGAAGACCATAGTGTTAGCATCCATATCATGCGCTAGCATGATGCAACTCGCCCATGTAACCGCCACATGCTTCGATAGACCAACATTTGGTCCGAGTTGCATCGCCTTAGACGGGAAGAGGCTCTTCAAGGACATATGCTAGCTTTTCCGCCTTGAGAACAATTCTCAGGTTTCTAAGCCAGTCCAGGAAGTTAGGCCCAGTCAGTTTGTTCGAATCCAAAATAGTGCGCAAATTCAAAGACGTCATGATCAATTTATTGACCTAGAAATACAAAACGAGCATATATGAGAAAATGATTTTAAAATGCATCAATATACATTTATAAATCCCATTCATTTTTCGAATTTCAAAAACCCCAAAATCACTTCGGGAGATTGTAGGTCAATCTCCGAATGGGCTGATATCCATCATAGTTATGAACAACCTTGGAGAGAGTCCAACAAGCCATTCATAACTACGATGGTAGGTATCATCTATACCGATTGCATATCCCGTATATGCAACTATCACAATGTGCTATCAACTAATTGAATGTTCACACATACATCGGGTTGTTAACACATTAACAAGTATGCATCATATGCATAGCACCCAACTTCACCTCCCTTTACATCGACCTTTGAGAGAGTCCAACAAGCCGATGCTCCAGGTTAAAGCCAACCCATTAATCGGGACATAGTTTTAATATGGTTAGAGCGCATTCAACCAATTAGCCCAGCTTGGAGAGAGTCCAACAACCAAAGCTAACGATTGACCTCTGACTCTTACCATATTAGTATTAAACTATTCCATGGTTTGAACATATTCAGTTCGAGCGGGCTTAGAGAGAGTCCAACAACCCAAACAAGAAACAGAACTCTGGTTCTAACCATATTAATGGAAGGTGTAGGCTTTAATATTGAGTTAGGGTTTTATGTCTCATCCTCTTTGCATGCAAATAACTATTATCTACATGGCATGGCATACATGGCATACATCTACATGTCACGACACGCATGGCATAATGTTATGCATCTAATGCAATTACATGACATACAATTATGTCATGTCTATATTTCCTTATATGTCATAACTATTTATGGAAATAAAATATGTTTAAGATTTGATTCTCCAAATCAAATCATAATTAAATTAGGAAACAAATTTCCAAATCTAATCACATATTTTATTCATGGAATTATTTGATTAAGGAAAATCTATTTAGGAAACCAATTTCCTAAATCATTAAAACTACTTATGGAAATAAAATATTTTAAGATTTGATTTTCCAAATCAAATCATGATTAAATTAGGAAACAAATTTCCAGAATCTAATCAAATATTTTATTTATGGAAAATATCAATTTCCATAAATACTTCCAACTTTCCAAAAGTGGAAGATTTCCATAAATACTTCTAGACTTTCCAAAATTGAAAAATTTCCATAAATACTTCTAAATTTCCAAAATTAGAAAATTTCCAGAAATACATTATGACTATCGCAAAACCATTTTACGATTATGTCGAAACACAACCTGGGCTCGATACCACTATTGGGTTTCACTGGCAGGTGTGTGTTCGATCATGTTTCGTAAACATGAGCACAGCGGAAGCAATAAAAATAATAAATACTCCTATTTATTACAACACACACAACACACGCATGCTATTACAACAAGTGTAGACATAACCATAAATTGAAATTGCAATAAAAGGAAATTAAACTACATTATACCTTCCGTATGACGTGTAGCGGGAACGGCATCAACCGGAACGATCCTCGTAAGAATCGTCTCTATCCGTATCCACGCCGAGCTCCTCGGGATGACTTCGCCAAGCCACGAGCTTCGTCTTCGTACGGGTTACTAGCCTCGTGTTGAAGACGACGTGATCGAGAGATGATCACGATCCGAATCCAAATTCGGACCTAAAAACAAGTCCTCAAGACTTGCTTCTCCGGAGAGGTATTCGTCAACCGATTGACGAATCCTTCGTCCTCCACCTCAGAGGATTACCGGAGATCAAATCCCCGGTATGTTAGCCGCTGTCGGAGCACTAACCGTCGTCCAAACGACGCTCCGACGAGAGGAGAAGAAGCTGTCCAGAAAACTGGACAGCTTGGTGGAGGAGATAGGCGCCGACCAAAACAAGGAGACAAAAGCTCACCTTGATGCCGAACCTTTTAGGGGATCACCGGAGGGTCGCCGGAGGTTCACCGGCTGAAGCTTGGTCGCCGGCAACAAGTTGGAAGGCTGCACCAAGCTGGGCGGCAACAAGATGTTGGGCGGCCACAATGTGTTGGGCGGCAACTAGGTGTTGGGCGGCAACTAGATGATTAGGTTTAGGGTTAGGGTTTAATCCCTATTTTATAGAGAACTAATTCTCTTAATGGTTAATGGATCATATCCATAAAGCCCGTTAACCCGCTCCATTAAGATAAGTTAAAATAAACCAAACCATAATGGTTTATTTTAAGTTAAAACGAACCGAACCAACTTTTGGTTCATTCGTTTAAAATAAACCAAACCCTTTGGTTTATTCTTATCCATTGGATTAGAACCAAACCATTTTGGTCCATCTATTACGTCTTCATAAGACGCAGCCCATCCACGCTTCCATTGTGACTGAAACGATTTCATGCTCGCTTTATGTTTGGTCCAACCAAACATAGTTTCTCTCGGTCTGAGAATCCCATTCTCAAGCTCGTTTTAAATCCTTTGGATTACACTCGTTGTGCGTGTGACCAAATAGGTTCTCGGTTTATGTTGGCCGTCTATAATTAACCATTAATTATAGAACGATCATGAGTGGCACCTAGTAGTACATCATGATCCCCAATTAACCGAAAAGATCAACGGTTGATCCAGAACTATTTCTGAAACCCTTCAGTAGCTCGAATGAATCGTGCCCCATTCCCTTCACTCATCTTATACCCACTTGGTTCAGGACATGGTCTATTGTGTCAGTCCCCACTAGGCTGACTACGTCACACCTAGCCCAAGTATCATTTCCTCGTCCTACGGATTCTAGTTACTCCACATGTATCGAAGAGTACCTTACTCTAAACATGTATTGCTTTGGCCAAAGACTTTAGTAACAATCCGACGAGAGGCCATGGGTATACATCTCCTCGCAAGGAGTGGTGAATCCTTTATAGGCTATTCAAACACCTTCGATCACTTCGACTTATACCCAATCATCCCGGGTCCACATCTCCTTAGAGATGTTTTCTTAAGATGTCAAAGCATAAGTCTCCATGATCAAGATGACTTGAATACCGCAAGTCAAAGGAACATCGCACTTAAGCCACAGTAAGAACTTCATTGACATATCTATATATGCAGAGAACCATATGAAGTCTTACGGCTGGTCACTCCAATGAACTAGTTACCATAACTAGCATCCACGATTAACTCCGGACATCACAATGTCTCCAGCCAGTGAGAATCAGCTGTTTGGATACACCAAGGAGTATACCTCGTGCTAGTCTTGACAGAATTGATGGTGTCCAAATCCATCAATTCATCGACTAGGGATAATTCCGATACATCACAATTACACATGTAGAGATACTCACTAGTTGTGATCCAATCACAAATTCTCTCATGCTGTGAATCGTATCGTGGACATTCAGTAAATGAGTTTAAGATCCAATCAAATACATAAAACATGTATACTCAAATAGTGAATCTTCATTTATCATATAAATGGTTCATACATAAGGCGATTGCCTTAGGACATCTCTCATATATTACTAATACCTAGGTATGACCACAATGACCAAGGCTAACAAGCCTAGAAGGGTCATTAGGAGGGTATCTAGGGAGGTTATCTTTAAGGAATACCTAGTAAACCCTAGGAGCTCAAATAGGTTTTGGGTTCCTAAGAGCGTGATTGATTCATGCTAGATGGGTTTAGGGTGTGCCAACTTTAAATGGAAGAGTAGTTAACCTAACCATGGTAAAGGTGACACTTTAGGTAATTTTCAAGGTTATGGATACCTTGAAAATAGATTCGATATTATGATCCTAAAAGATTTTGGGATGCGCCAATATATTTTTGGATTATGAAAAATCAATTGAATTGACACAATTTAGGATTAGAGGTTATAGTGTGCCATTTTGGGTTTTTAGCACACTAGGGAGAAAAGTAGTATTATGGCAAAATATACTTAATTATATCAAATGACAATTAATATTAAAATTTAGGTATTATTATACCTATATATTTTATATGTCATGCTTTATTTGCCATATAACATGCCATGACATCATGCTTATTTTTAATCATTTAAAATGTCATGATCATGTTTAGGATTAAGGCTTAATGTCATGTGTTTTTAAATTACATCATATGCCATGACATCATGATCATTTGCCATGCTTAATTATTGCTATTATTTATGCCATGATCATTCATGCATTTAATTTGATTAAAATTGATTTAAGGATAATGGCATGACTTGGAGTCTAATTTATAAGGGAATTAAGTAGGGTTTCCTTAGAGAATGTATGAAACCCTAGATAAGGATGAACAAAACTCACATCTCACGTTACATTGATATGTATATGTATTTATACACCCTAGATACATGTGAGATGCTAGGATATGAGTTAAGTTCAAGGTGCATAGTTTTTGCATCTAGATGAACTAAAACTCATCTAAAATCATAGGTGGATCATTGGGAAAGCTTGTGTACAAGTCATGTACATTGAGCCCAAGGAATATGATCCAAAATAAGGTTTTGAAAACATTTTAAAATCTTTTTGAAAAACCTTGGTGAAGTCTATCTTTTGATAACAATCACTATTGATGAGATTGATACAAAGTGAGCTAAAACTTTGAAGTTTTTATTTACTTTTGGATTTTTTATGAATTTTGATATTTTATGGGTAAAATATTTTTCTATCACCATTGTATTGACTATAAGTAATATACGTATGAATTTTCATGATTTTTCGATATACGTAGAATTACTTATGATTTTATGAATTTCATTTAATTATCACGATCGATCGTGATAATCGATCGATGAGGGTGGCAATGATCGTTTAGAGAGTCGACTGTCAATGCTAATTTCGGAAAAACAAGATATGTTTAGCACGTGTTCAGCTACGGTTAAGGTCCCTAACCACTTCTAACCCTAGGATATACTTTGGGAAGCATTATAAAGGGTGAAAATTCATTGGATATGGATTAGGAGAGGTGTTAGGATAATGTATCAAATTTAAGGTGTTGAAAAGTTCAATGTTGAATTTCTAACCTTATTTTTGATGATTTAGAGTTCCTATTGGCTTAGGGACTTCCCAAGGACATTGTTGGTGCAATGGTCAAGGGGGAGCAAGCCTTTAGGGGGAGGTATCCATCATGGGATGATAAATGGTATTTTTTTCCTCTTGAGGAGGAAAATGGGATTTTGAGATACCCAATTTGGAAATTTAGAGAGTGTATAGGATTGCCTCTCTTGAGTGATATGAGACTTATCACTAGGAAGATGGTAGGCATCCTAGGTATTATTGGACCAAGGGGGAGATTGTAAGATCTCATTGGGACATGAGACATTGACCTCCTTGGAGAGAACCTTTTTGATGTTAGTCAAAAAGGGGAAGAATGTTTTGGGGGAGAACTTATTTGGAGAATGACATCAATTGGGAAAATTGATGGGGATGATTGGTTTGAGTTAGATGGTCTAACTCAATGATTTGTTTGTTTTTTGTCAAACATCAAAAAGGGGGAGATTGTTGGTGAAGGAAGGAAACTTCGCTTCCCACTTCAACTCGGTTGCTTGTTCATGGCGATCCCATCGATGTCCCCGGATTAAAAAATTTAATCCTAAACAAAAGGGATCACCCAAGCAACCGTTTCATCGTCGTGCTATTCGATTAGAGTAGTCGCTTGAACAAACTTGTTGTTCAAGCCACCAACCTCTATTCTACGAATAGCCGTGGAATAGACGATGTACGGATCGCCGACTTTTGTGTTTATGTTCAGGGTCCAAGTATATTTAGCCACAAAATAGAATATATAACATTCATATAATTGAAGAACAAATATAGACAACGTACAAAAGAATATAAACAAACGTTATACCTCTTGGTCTTCTATTGTATGTCCTTCCTCCTTTTGGACGTCATGTGGGCGACGATCTACCAAAATTTGAAGCTCCTAGATCACCAATCTTCCTTCCTTGCTCGCTACGAACAAGAGGAAGACTAAGAAACAAAACCCTTCTCCTTCCTTTAGCCAACTAACAAACACCAACCTAGGTGCTTGCCGCCGGCCAACAAGGAGAAGATGATGAAGATAGTTGTCGGCCAAGAGCTCCAAGGGAAGACCCTAAGCCTTGTTTCCACCGGCCAAGGAGAGGAGATGGACTAGGTTTGGATGCCGGCCAAGGGAGGGAAGAAAGATATGGGCGCCGGCCACCAAGGAAGAAGAAGAAGAAAGGAAATAATTTCCTTATTTGGTGTCGCCCAAGCCTTTAAACCCTAAGCCTCCCAAACCCTAATCCAATCTCAATTGGAATTCCTTGTTGCCCCCCACCCTAAAGCCTCCTTTTATAGAGTTAGGGATAAGCCTTGTTTTAATCTCCACCATTGGTTCTAGGGATTTAATCTCAACCATCGAATCTAGAGATTTAATATTAACCGTCGGATCTAGAGATTTAATCTCTACCGTTGGATCTAGAGTTTTGTTTTCATCCATTGGATCTAGGCTTCATGAGGTATTAATAGGCTACAATAGGGACCATGAGGAGGAGTTGGGTCTTGGCCACCGAATGGATCAAGCTCACATAAAGTCCGATCCATTAATGACAATCTAATCCACTAAAGGATTATCATTGATCTACCTCACTAACCCCCATAAGTTAATATGTGCTCCATATATTATTTATACATTTTTCTTCCCGTGTTTAAGATCTCGAATGTCCGTCGATTAATTAATTTACTGACCATTAATTAATCAACATCTAACTCCATGAGCAGTACCACTCATCCTTATCATCATGTAAAACCAAGTCTACCTGCAGTGTTTACATGATGAACCTTATGAGCTCCTCAAGGAGACATCATCATCCTAATATATAGGACACAGTTTCCTCCTATAATCAACGACACACCCTATAAATAATATCATTTTCCAACTTATCGAGCCTATCGATTTAATCTATAAATCTCGCCCATTGGTAAATCAAAGAAATGAATACTAAGTATATGTGCCCGTTATTATATTGGGATTAAGAGTATGTACAATATAATATCTGAGGTCCGATTCGATTATGTAGTCAGCAATAAATCGAATCACCTCTAAGTCGGTCCTGCTCAATACACACAAAGTGTACTAGTGTGATTCTATGGTCAAGACAAACCAATACCAAATCACACTACAACCATACCAATGGTTTGTCCAAAGCCATCTCGGTTATGAGCCTATACTTATACTTTACAAGGAGCCGATAAAATGATCTCCCGTGTGACACCACACACTATATTATCTACAATGTAATGTATTAGATAATATGAATCACCATAAATATGCAAACAATGATCATGTGATTATTATTTCAAAATAAAGATGTTCATACAAAAGATAGACTTTTAAGTATACATCCCAACAATCTCCCACTTATACTAAAATACTATGCTGTCCTCAAACTACCATACATCTGATTCCCATTCCCTCCACATGCCTATCAAAGGCTCTCGCCAGAAGGGCCTTAGTGAAAGGATCTGCCAGGTTATCCTCCGATGCAATCCCGGCCACAACAACTTCTCTTCTCTTTACGATTTCTCGTATCAGGTGGTACTTGCGCTCTATGTGTTTACTTGCCTTATGGGCTCGTGGTTCCTTTGAGTTTGCAACTGCACCACTATTATCACAATAAATTGTGATAGTTCTGGGCAAACCAAGAATCACATCCAAGTCTATCAAGAAGTTCCTGAGCCACACAACTTCTTTCGCCGCCTCAGAGGCTGCCACATACTCAGCTTCCATGGTGGAGTCCCCATGCATTTTTTGCTTGACACTCCTCCATACAATGGCTCCACCTCCCAAAGTAAACACAAAACCTGAGGTAGAGTTACTATTATCCCTATCTGATTGGAAGTCAGAATCTGTGTAACCCATAGGGAGTAATTGGTCTGCCTGGTAAACTAGCATATAATCCCTAGTCCTTCTCAAGTACTTCAATATATGCTTTATCGCAGTTCAATGTCCCTGTCCTGGATTACTCTGATATCTGCTGACCATGCCCACGATAAAGCAGATATCTGGTCTCGTACATAGCATCACATACATGAGGCTTCCGACCGCCGAAGCATAAGGAACCGCCTTAATCTCCTCTATCTCTTTAGATGTTCTAGGACACATCTCCTTAGATAAACGAACTCCATGCCTGAAAGGTAGAAAACCTTTCTTGGAGTTTTGCATGCTAAAACGATCCATAATAGTGTCTATGTATGAAGCTTGGGATAAGCACAACATCCTTTTTCTGCGATCCCTTATAACCTTGATCCCAAGGATGTGTCCCACTTCTCCCAAGTCCATCATGTCAAACTGTTTGGACAACCATACCCTTACGTCCGATAACACCTTGACATTGTTGCCAATTAACAAAATGTTATCTATGTATAGTATAAGAAATACCACTACATTTCCTTCACATCTCTTTTATACACAAGACTCATCTGAACTTTGAATAAATCCATAAGACTGGATTACCTCATCAAAGCGGATGTTCCAAGACCTCGAAGCTTGCTTCAATCCATAAATGGACCGATTAAGCTTACATACAAGATGCTCTTTGCCCTTTGTAATGAATCCCTCTGGTTGCATCATATAGATGTTTTCCTCAAGACTTCCATTAAGGAAAGCTGTCTTGACATCCATCTGCCACACTTCATAATCCATATGAGCTGCAATACATAAGAGAATCTGGATAGACTTAAGCATGGCCACCGGTGAAAAGGTTTCCTCATAATCGATACCCTCTTTCTGAGTATACCCCTTCGCAACAAGCCTCGCTTTGAAGGTCTCAACCTTCCCGTCTATTCCTCTCTTTCTTTTGTAGATCCACTTGCATCCAATAGTTTTTACACCATCGGGTGGTTCTACTAGCTCTTAGACCTGATTCGAATCCATAGATTCAATCTCAGAATTCATTGCACTTTGCCAAGATACTGCATCTTTATCTTGGATTGCCTCGTCATATGTCCAGGGATTAGGTTCATGTTTGCCATGGACTAAATCAGAAGATTCTCCCAAGAACATGAATCTATCAGGCTGTCTCACAACCCTCCCACTACGACGAGGTATCACCTGTGTATCCTCTGTGACACGCGGTGCAGTTACTTGTGGTATATCCTCTTGTACCGGTGGTACTGAAGAAGTGACTTCCCCTTTCATTTCCTTCAGAACAATCTTACTCTTGGGCTTGTGGTTCATGACATAGTCTTCCTCTAGAAATCTAGCGTTTGTGTTGATGATCACCCTCTGATCTCTAGGACTATAAAACAAACCACCTTTCATTCCTCTAGGATAGCCAACGAATATTCACACTTCTGTACGGGGTTCCAACTTACCAGCATCTGCCTTCAGCACATGTGCTGGACTCCCCCATATCCGAATATATCTTAGACTAGGCTTTCGCCTAGTCCACAATTCTGTGGGAGTAGAAGGCATTGATTTAGATGGAACTAAGTTCAGAATGTACACTGCTGTATCTAGAGCATATCACCAGAATGAATCTGGCAACTCAGAATAACTCATCATCGATCTAACCATCTCCATAAGAGTCCTATTCCTTCGCTCTGCTACACCATTTTGCTGGGGTGTGCCAAGTGCAGACAATTGGGATTGAATCCCAGCTTTTGATAAGTAATTCCTAAACTCTCCCAAGAGGTACTCACCACCACGATCAGATCGTAGTGTCTTGATACTTTTACCTTGACGTTTCTCCACATCAGCCTTGAATTCTTTGAACTTGACAAAGCATTCAGACTTGCGGCGCATCAAGTAAATGTATCCATATCTCGAATAATCGTCTATAAAAGAGACAAAATACTCAAAACCACCTCTAACCTGGATAGACATAGGACCACACAAATCAAAATGAACCAATTCTAACACATCTTTGGCTCTATACCCCTTGACCTTAAAAGGCCTCTTGGTCATTTTACCCTCCAAGCAAGATTCGAAGGTTGGGAAATCTTCCACCACTAATGAACCCAGAGGTCCATCAGCTATCAACCTTTGAATTCTTCTCAGGTTAATATGACCAAGCCTAAGATGCCAAAGATATGTTTGGTTCATCTTCGAAGGTTCTTTTCTCTTATTGGAATTAGAAGATGAGTTATTAACTTCTATTTGCATCGTGGGAGATTTTGGTTCTAGTGTATATAAAATTTCCTATCAATGCACCCGAATAGATAATCTCCCTATTCCTTTTTATAACAACTCTATCATTAAAAGAAATAGAATATCTATCCATAAACAATTTAGAAACCGAAATTAAATTCTTTCTAAATAAAGGTACATAAAGGCAATTCTTAAGAACCAAAACTTTATTTTTCTCAAAAGATAAATAAACGTCTCCCACTGTAACAGCCGACAGCTTCGTGGCATCGCCCAAGTACACGGTAATCTCCCTCTCAGTCAGTCATCTGGTTTTCTGGAACCCCTGCAAAGTATTATAGACATGATCAGTGGCTCCCATATCTACACACCAGGTGCCGGTAGATAACACCGCTAAACATGTTTCAATGACTAGACCAAAAGATATACCTTTGTTCTTCTTGTGGTTGGGACAGTCCTTCTTCCAGTGTCCAGTCTGCTTACAAGTGAAGCACTTACCTTTCGGCTTCTTCACTCCTCCCATAGTTCCTCCCACCGCCTTTGCCCCAGCTTGTTTCTTCTTCTTGTTTCCTTTCATCTTAGAAGTAGAAACCTTTTGGGCAACCATGGCTTGTGCCTGAGCACTCTGACGAAATAGCCCCTCTGCCGCCTAGAGTTCTATCAGAAGGTCTGCCAACGAACATAACCTCTTGTTCATGTTGTAGTTCAGGCGAAACTGCTCAAAACTCCTAGGTAGAGACTGGAGAATGATATCGACCTGGGTTTCCCCATCGATCTTAGCTCCAAGGACGTCCAACTCATTCAAATGAGCCATCATCTTGAGAACATGATCCCTCACGACTGTTCCCTCGATCATGGTGGTCGTCATCAAGTTCCTCATGGTTTCCTTCCTAGCATTCCGATTCTGGTGTCCGTAAAGCTCTTTGAGATTGAGTATCATGTCATAAGCAGTGGCCATGGCTTGATGTTGATGTTGCAGTACATTTGACATAGATGCCAAAATGTAACTGTTAGTAATATATGAGAGATGTCCTAAGGCAATCGCCTTATGTATGAACCATTTATATGATAAATGAAGATTCACTATTTGAGTATACATGGTTTTATGTATTTGATTGGATCTTAAACTCATTTACTGAATGTCCACGATACGACTCACATCATGAGAGAATTTGTGATTGGATCACAACTAGTGAGTATCTCTACATGTGTAATTGTGATGTATCATAATTATCCCTAGTCGATGAATAGATGGATTTGGACACCATCAATTCTGTCGAGACTAGCACGAGGTATACTCCTTGGTGTATCAAAGCAACTGATTCTCACTGGCTGGAGACATTGTGATGTCCGGAGTTAATCGTGGATGCTAGTTATGGTAACTAGTTCATTGGAGTGACCAACCGTAAGACTTCATATGGTTCTCTACATATATAGATATGTCAATGAAGTTCTTACTGTAGCTTAAGTGCGATGTACCTTTGACTTGCGGTATTCAAGTCATCTTGATCATGAAGACTTATGCTCTGACATCTTAAGCAAGCATCTCTGAGGAGATGTGGACCCGAGATGATTGGGTATAAGTCGAAGTGATCGAAGGTGTTTGAATAGCCTATAAAGGATTCACCACTCTTTGCGAGGAGATGTATACCCATGGCCTCTCGTCGGATTGTTACTAAAGTCTTTGGCCAAAGCATTACATGTTTAGAGTAAGGTACTCTTCGATACATGTGCAGTAACTAGAATCCGTAGGACGAGGAAATGATACTTGGGCTAGGTGTGATGTAGTCAGCCTAGTGGGGACTGACACTATAAACCATGTCCTGAACCAAGTGGGTATAAGATGAGTGAAGGGAATGGGGCATGATTCATTCGAGCTGCTGAAGGGTTTCAGAAATAGTTCTGGATCAACCGTTGATCTTTTCGGTTAATTGGGGATCATGATGTACTACTAGGTGCCACTCATGATTGTTCTATAATTAATGGTTAATTATAGATGGCTAACATAAACCGAGAACCTATTTGGTCACACGCACAATGAGCGTAATCCTAAGGATTTAAAACGAGCTTGAGAATGAGATTCTCAGACCGAGAGAAACGAGGTTTGGTTGGACCAAACAAGAAGCGAGCATGAAATCATTTCAGTCGCAATGGAAGCGTGGATTGGCCGTGTCTTATGAAGACATGATGTACGAACCAAAATGGTTTGGTTCTAATCCAACGGAGGAGAATAAACCAAAGGGGTTTGGTTTGTTTTAAACGAATGAACCAAAGTTGGTTCGGTTCGTTTTAACTTAAAATAAACCATCATGGTTTGGTTTATTTTAACTTAAATTAATGGAGCGGGTTAACGGGCCTTATGGTTATGATCCGATAACCATTAAGAGAATTTGTTCTTTATAAAATAGGGCTTAAGGGTTTTTGTTAAACCCTAATTGAGGCAGCCCTAGTTTTTGGCCGCCCAACCTCTCCCTCCTCTCCATCTAGTCGGTGCAAAATCCTTGCCGCTGCCCAACTCCTCCAACCGGTGACCAGCTGCTGCCGTCTTCTCCACTTGCCTGTGTCGAGCTGCTGCCGGAGGAGCTCCGGTGATAATCCTTGGTTCCGGCGACAAGGTGAGTACATTGCTTTCCTTATTTGGCTGGCACAAGGTCTCCACCAAAGCTGTCCAGTTTTCTGGACAGCTTGTTTCCCTCTTGTCGGAGCGTCGTTTGGACGACATTTGGAGCTCCGACAGTACCTTCCTTACCGGGGATTCGATCTCCGGTAATCCTCATAGGTGGAGGAGGAAGGATTCGTCAAACGGTTGACGAATACCTCTCCGGAGAAGCGAGTTTTTGAGGACTCATTTTGGATCCGAATTTTGATTCGGATCGTGATCTTCTCTCGATCACATCATCTTCAACACGAGGCTAGTAACCCGTACGAAGATGAGGCTCATGACTTAGTGAAGTCATCCCGAAGATACTCGGCGTGGATACAGATAGAGATGATTCTAGCAAGAATCGTTCCGGTTGATGCCTTTCCCGCTACACGTGATACGTCAGGTATACGTAGTTAAATTTCCTTTTATTACAAAATTTAAATTTATGGTTATGTCTACACATGTTGTACTATGCATGCGTGTGATGTGTTTGTTGTAATAAATTAGATTTATTATTTTATTCCTTCCGCTGTGCACATGTTTGCGAAACATGTTCGAACACACACTCGCCGTGGTGCCGGAAACCCAACAGTGGCATCAGAGCCCAGGTTGTGTTTCGACATAATCGTAAAATTGTTTTACGATAGTCATAATGATATTTCTGGAAATTTTCTACTTTTGGAAAGTTAGAAGTATTTATGAAAATTTTTCAATTTTGGAAAGTCTAGAAGTATTTATGGAAATCTTCTACTTTTGGAAAGTTGGAAGTATTTATGGAAATTTATATTTTCCATAAATAAAATATTTGATTAGATTTTGCAAATTTGTTTCCTAATTTAATCATGATTTGATTTGGGAAATCAAATCTTTAAAATATTTTATTTCCATAAGTAGTTTTGATGATTTAGGAAATTGGTTTCCTAAATTGACTTTCCTTAATCAACTATTTCCACAAATAAAATATGTGATTAGATTTGGAAATTTATTTCCTAATTTAATCATGATTTGATTTGGAGAATCAAATCTTAAACATATTTTATTTCCATAAATAGTTATGACATATAAGAAAATATTGTACATTACATAATTGTATGTCATGTAATTGCATTAGATGCATATAATTATGCCATGCGTGTCGTGACATGTAGATGTATGCCATGTATGACATGCCATGTAAATAATAGTTATTTGCATGCAAAGAGGATGAGACATAAAAACCCTAACTCAATATTAAAGCCTACACCTTCCATTAATATGGTTAGAACAAGAGTTCCGTTTCTTGTTCAGGTTGTTGGACTCTCTCCAAGCCCAGCTCGAACCCGAACATGTTCAAACAATGGAATAGTTTAATACTAATATGGTAAGAGTCAGAGATCAATCGTTAGCTTTGGTTGTTGGACTCTCTCCAAGCTGGGCTAATTGGTTGAATGCACTCTAACCATATTAAAACTATTTCTCGATTAATGGGTTGGCTTTAACCTGGAGCATCGGCTTGTTGGACTCTCTCCAAGGTCGATGTAAAGGGAGGTGAAGTTGGGTGCTATGCATATGATGCATACTTGTTAATGTGTTAACAACCCGATGTATGTGTGAACATTCAATTAGTTGATAGCACATTGTGATAGTTGCATATACGTGATATGCAATCGGTATATTTGATACCTACCATCATAGTTATGAATGACTTTTTGGACTCTCTCCAAGGTTATTCATATCTATGATGGATATCAGCCCATTCGGAGATGGACCTACGATATCCCGAAGTGATTTTGGGGTTTTTGAAATTTGAAAAATGAATGGGATTTATAAATGTATGTTGATGCATTTTAAATCATCTTTCTCATATATGCTCGTTTTGTATTTCTAAAATTGATCATGATGTCTTTTAATTTGCGTTCCATTTTGGATTCGAATAAATTGACTGGGCCAAACTTCTTGGACTGGCTTAGAAACTTGAGAATTGTTCTCAAGGTGAAAAGCTTGCGTATGTCCTCGAAGCGCCTCTTCCCGCCCATCCTAGTGACGATGCAACTCCGGACCAATTATTTGTCTATCAGAAATATGTGACTGATTCTGAACTGACAAGTTGCATCATGCTAGCCGCGATGGAACCCAAGCTATGAAAGCAGCATGAGCATATGGATGCTCATATCATAGTCCTTCATCTTTATGAGTTGTTTGATAAGCAAGTGAGATTCAAAAGGTTCAAAGTCTCCAAGCTCCTCTTCACCTCTGAGATGCAAGAAGGTTCATCTGTGGTACTGCTCAACATGCTGAAGACTGTGGAACCTTCTGAGAAGCATGAGCAGGGGACGGTATTGTTAGTTGATTCCTCAAAGAAAGGTTCTAAGAGGGAGTCAAAGGAACAACATAAGGGGAAGAAGAAAAAGCCTAAAAAGGCAGAACCAGCTCAAAAGGGCACTTGCCATCATTATGGCAAGTAGGGCCATTGGCGAAGAAATTGCAAGATTTATCTTGAGTCCGTGAAGAAGAATAAGGCATAAGATGCTCCATCTTTTTCATATATCTTCGTTATTGATTGTCATTCTATTTCCTCATACACTTGGGTATTGGATACTGGGTGTGGCTCACATATATGTAATGACATACATGGGCTAAGGAATAGAAGAAGACTTGTCAAGGGAGAGTCAAATTTACGTGTTGGGAATGGAGCAAAGGTTGCTGCACTCGCCATCGAAACGTATTTGTTGAAACTCCCTGCAGGACTTGTCTTAGAACTGGACAATTGCTTTTATGTTCCTTCGTTGATAAAGAACATCGTTTCTATTTCTTGTTTAAATAGAAATGGGTACCATTTGACTTTTAGTAACAATTGTTGTTACATAACTTTGAATGGAATTCTTTATGGGACTGGAACTTTAAGCAATGGTGTTTATACGTTGGATGTATCTAGTGATGTTTTCAATATCGAAGCGAGCAACAAGCGTGCTCGAAATTATAATCAAATAAAATCCTACATGTGGCATTGTCGTCTTGGCCATGTAAGCAAGAAATGCATGTCCGAATTACAACGATGTGGAATTCTGGAATCGTTTGAATTGGATTCATACGATACATGTGAATCATGCTTAAAAGGCAAGATGACTAAGTTACCTTTTTCAGGAAAAGGTGAATGAGTGGGAGAGTTACTAGGTCTGATACATACTGATGTATGTGGACCTATGTTAACTCAAGCTTTAGGAGACTATAGCTACTTCATTACCTTCACCGATGATCACTCATGGTTTGGGTATGTGTTCTTGATGAAACACAAGTCTGAAGCCTTTGAAAGGTTCAAAGAATTCAGAAATGAAGTAGAGAAACAACATGACAAGAGTATTAAAATACTTCGATCGGATCGAGGTGGTTAATACTTAAGTCAAGAGTTTCTTGATTATCTAAGAGACAATGGTATATTGTCTCAATGGACTCCGCCATATACTCCACAACATAATGGTGTATCTGAGAGGCGTAACCGGACCTTGTTGGACATGGTCAGGTCAATGATGAATCATGCGAATCTTCCCAAGTCCTTTTGGGGCTATGCACTTCTGACAACTGTTTACTTGTTAAACATAATGCCAACCAAGGTAGTCTCTACTACTCCATATGAGATATGGAATGGTAAGAAACCTCATGTATCTTACTTGAAGATATGGGGTTGTCTTGCTTATGTGAAGCGGACTGTATCAGACAAATTGGATGCTAAGTCTGATAAATGTCTATTTATTGGATACCCTAAGGAAACAAGGGGTTACCAATTCTATCATCCTGTGGAACAAAAGGTGTTTGTTTCAAGGCATGCTGTGTTTCTAGAGAAAGAGTTTCTCTTGCAAGAAAACAGTGGAAGTGTCGTCGATCTTGAGGAGGCTCGAGAGACTCAAATAGACATTGATGAGATACCTAGTGAAGCACAACAGCCAATAACTCATAGTGATTGACTATCAGAACACCACATCTTCGTAGATCTGGTAGAACACGCAATATTCCTGAGAGATATGGATTTCTTGTAAGTGAATCGAACGACGTGTTACTCATTGATGATGAGGAGCCTACCAGTTATGAAGAAGTGCTGACAAGTTCAGAAAGGGATAAGTGGCTTGAAGCCATGAAGTCGGAAATGGATTCCATGTATGAAAACCAAGTTTGGAACTTGGTTGATCCACCTGAAGGCATCAAGCCTATAGGGTGCAAGTGGGTTTTCAAGAAGAAAACCGACATGGATGGTAATGTGATTACCTATAAAGCTAGATTAGTGGAGAAAGGATATCGTCAAAAATAAGGTGTTGATTATGACGAAACCTATTCGCCTGTAGCTATGCTTAAATCCATTCGGATGCTCCTGGCCATAGCGGCTCATTATGATTATGAGATATGATAGATGGATGTGAAAACAACTTTCCTTAATGAAAACCTGCTCGAGGACGTGTATATGATACAACCTGAGGGTTTCACATCGGTTGATAAAACCAAGGTATGCAAATTGCGACGGTCCATATATGGATTGAAGCAAGCATCCAGGAGCTGGAATATCCATTTTGATGAGACAATCAAAAAGTTTGATTTCTCACAAAATCCAAACGAACCTTGTGTGTACAAGAAGGTTAGTGGGAGTGCAGTCGTGTTCCTAGTATTGTATGTCGATGACATATTACTTATAGGAAACAATGTTTCAATCTTACAGTCAGTTAAGGTTTTGTTATCCAAGACATTCTCCATGAAAGACCTGGGAGAAGCAACCTACATCCTCGGGATTAAGATCTATAGAGATAGATCGAAACGGTTGCTTGGTCTTTCGTAGTCTACATATATAGACCGAGTGCTAAAGAGGTTTAGCATGTCAGAATCCAAGAAAGGTTTCCTACCCATCAGGCATGGGGTACACCTTTCGAAGTCTAGTGTCCGTGCACAGAAGACGAGAGGATTTGCATGAGTAAGATTCCCTATGCATCTGTAATAGGATCTATCATGTATGCTATGTTATGTATGAGGCTCGATGTATCGTATGCTCTGAGTGTCACGAGCAGATACCAGTCTGATCCAGGAATGGATCATTGGGTGGCTGTTAAGACGATCCTTAAGTACTTAAGAAGAACTAAGGATGTGTTCCTAATATATAGAGAAGGGTACATGGTGATACGTGGGTATACTGATGCAAGCTCTAGATAGACAAGGATGATTCCATGTCTTAGTCTGGGTATGTATTCACCTGGAATGGAGGCGCAATAAGTTGGAAAGGTTCCAAGCTTGACACTATAGCAGATTCTGCCACTAAGGCAGAATATATTGCAGCTTTGGAAGCAGCAAAGGAAGCGGTTTGGATCAAGAAGTTCATCTCTGAACTTGATGTGGTCTCATCAATGATCTAAACATGTGCTTCGCCGCTATCATCTGATCAGAGAGATCATTAGTAGGAAAGAAATACAAATCGAGAAAAACCCCACTGAAAGGAACTTAGCGGATCCTTTGACTAAGGCATTGCCTCAAAGTAAGTTTGACGGTCATGTTAGAGCTTATGGCATTGGATACCGTAGCGATTAGCATTAGACCAAGTGGGAGTTTGTTAGTAATATATGAGAGATGTCCTAAGGCAATCGCCTTATGTATGAACCATTTATATGATAAATGAAGATTCACTATTTGAGTATACATGGTTTCATGTATTTGATTGGATCTTAAACTCATTTACTGAATGTTCGCAATACGACTCACAGCATGAGAGAATTTGTGATTGGATCACAACTAGTGAGTATCTCTACATGTGTAATTGTGATGTATCGGAATTATCCCTAGTCGATGAATAGATGGATTTGGACACCATCAATTCTGTCGAGACTAGCACGAGGTATACTCCTTGGTGTATCCAAGCAGCTGATTCTCACTGGCTGGAGACATTGTGATGTCCGGAGTTAATCGTGGATGCTAGTTATGGCAACTAGTTCATTGGAGTGGCCAGTTGTAAAACTTTATATGGTTCTTTGCATATATAGATATGTCAATGAAGTTCTTACTGCAGCTTAAGTGTGATGTTCCTTTGACTTGCGGTATTCAAGTCATCTTGGTCATGAAGACTTATGCTTTGACATCTTAAGCAAGTTTCTCTAAGGAGATGTGGACCCGGGATGATTGGGTATAAGTCGAAGTGATCGAAGGTGTTTGAATAGCCTATAAAGGATTCACCACTCCTTGCGAGGAGATGTATACCCATGGCCTCTCGTCGGATTGTTACTAAAGTCTTTGGCCAAAGCATTACATGTTTAGAGTAAGGTACTCTTCGATACATGTGCAGTAACTAGAATCCGTAGGACGAGGAAATAATACTTGGGCTAGGTGTGACGTAGTCAGCCTAGTGGGGACTGACACTATAAACCATGTCCTGAACCAAGTGGGTATAAGATGAGTGAAGGGAATGGGGCACGATTCATTCGAGCTGCTGAAGGGTTTCGGAAATAGTTCTGGATCAACCGTTGATCTTTTCGGTTAATTGGGGATCATGATGTACTACTAGGTGGCACTCATGATTGTTCTATTATTAATGGTTAATTATAGACGGCTAAAATAAACCGAGAACCTATTTGGTCACACGCACAACGAGCGTAATCCGAAGGATTTAAAACGAGCTTGAGAATGAGATTCTCAGACCGAGAGAAACGAGGTTTGGTTGGACCAAACAAGAAGCGAGCATGAAATCATTTCAGTCGCAATGGAAGCGTGGATGGGCCGTGTCTTATGAAGACATGATGGACGAACCAAAATGGTTTGGTTCTAATCCAATGGAGGAGAATAAACCAAAGGGGGTTGGTTTGTTTTAAACGAATGAACCAAAGTTGATTCGGTTCGTTTTAACTTAAAATAAACCATCATGGTTTGTTTTATTTTAACTTAAATTAATGGAGCAGATTAACGGGCCATTTGGTTATGATCCAAAAACCATTAAGAGAATTTGTTCTCTATAAAATAGGGCTTAAGGGTTTTTGTTAAACCCTAATTGAGGCAGCCCTAGTTTTTGGCCACCCAACCTCTCCCTCCTCTCCATCGAGTCGGCGCCAACTCCTTGCCGCCGCCCAACTTCTCCAACCGGCGACCAGCTGCTGCCGTCTTCTCCACCTGCCAGCGTCGAGCTACTGCCGGAGGAGCTTCGGTGATCATCCTTAGTTCCGGCGACAAGGTGAGCACATTGCTTTCCTTATTTGGCCGGCGCAAGGTCTCCACCAAAGCTGTCCAGTTTTCTGGACAGCATGTTTCCCTCTTGTCGAAGCATCATTTGGATGACATTTGGAGCTCCGACAGCACCTTCCTTACCGGGGATTCGATCTCCGGTAATCCTCATAGGTGGAGGACGAAGGATTCGTCAAACGGTTGACGAATACCTCTCTGAAGAAGCGAGTTTTTGAGGATTCGTTTTGGATCCAAATTTTTATTCGGATCGTGATCTTCTCTCGATCACATCGTCTTCAACATGAGGCTAGTAACCCGTACGAAGACGAGGCTCGTGACTTAGTGAAGTCATCCCAAAGATACTCGGCGTGGAAATGGATAGAGACGATTCTAGCAAGAATCGTTCCGGTTGATGCCTTTCCCGCTACACTTGATACGTCAGGTATACGTAGTTAAATTTCCTTTTATTGCAAAATTTAAATTTACGGTTATGTCTACACATGTTGTACTATGCATGCGTGTGATGTGTGTGTTGTAATAAATTAGATTTATTATTTTATTTCTTTTGCTGTGTACATGTTTGCGAAACATGTTCGAACACACACTCGCCGCGGTGCCGGAAACCCAACAGTAACACCGCGCCATCTCATCGGCCTTAATCCACTTCTTATAACTCTCTTTCTCCTTTTCCCTAGAATCATCTGTAGGATTAGGAGGGTACTCTTCGAGGAGTACATATTTGTATTCCTCAGCAGTCAAGACAATGTCAAGATTCCTCTTCCAATCAACATAGTTGGGACCGGTAAGTTTATTTTCTTTTAGTATCACAGCAAGTGGGTTGAAAGTCATTTTGAAAGAAAACCTAAGAATCACATAGATCAAAACATTAGATTTCAAAAAATTATTGATTCCTCAAACAATAAAATTTTAAAATCAACAAACACCTCAAAACACCGAGAATATCGTATTCCACGATAGTGTGGACGTATACGAATTCTACATTTGTAAGAGGAGGTTTTACCCATTAATTTTACTATCTTGTCAACCTAACTTTTTGACAAGTAAAATTAATAGTTGGTTCCTCTTTGGCCCTACAAATAAAAGCAGTGACTCCGATGGGGAGGATACTTATATTTGTATCTAAGTGTTCACCATTACTAGGTACCAAGGTAATTATCTTGGGTTATGTGCCTTCTGATGGGGAAGTACACATGCTCCTTAATAATTTCCTATAACCATATTTGACCTTGTGATCCGCAAACAAACTCATCCGATGGGGAGGAAGGCACTCAGAGCCAACGCGCAAGTTTGTTTGCATCACATGTCAAATCGTAATGGAGGCCGTGGGAATTTATAAAAATATCCCTCTCCCACTTAGTAATTTGAAATTGAGGAATTTTCTAGACTACGACATGCATATCAAACAATAAGCAATAAATATGAAGAATAATTATTTGTTAGGGATCGTTTGAATGGCTAGAGGGGGGGGGTGATTAGCCTTTCTTCGTTTCTACAAAAACGTTAGCGGAAGCAATACAAAATATAAACACAAATCAAAGCAAGAAACAAAGCTAACACCCGATGTACGTGGTTCGGAGATGACGCTCCTACTCCATGGCAATCCGTAAGGTGGATTAGCCCTAATCAATCTTCACTAGAACCTCCTTTGGATGAACCAAGGTGGAGAAACCTTTCTTACAATGCTCTCCTCTTCTTTACAATGATGGATGATCAAGAACAAGAGAAGAGGAGGTTTTGAATCACTAAAAACACTTGGAAAGCTTGGTGAGCATGAGGATGTAGTTAGGAGCAAGAGCACTAGCTTCACCAAGCTCCCCATGGCCCCTTTTTATAGAAGAGGGGTTGTTTTTCCCATTGGGCTTCGATCAATCGACTGATGCTTACAATCAGTCGACTGCCACCGAAGCCAACGGCTTCTGAAACGCGATCTCTGCGGAGATTCGTAGCCGCAATCTCCAACGGCCAGGTGATCACCGATCGATCCTCCATCATCGTGATGGAGTAATCGACCGATCAGTGATCAAGCGGCAATCGAGTGAGACCGCATGCGTGGCGATTTTTTCTTGATCGATCTAATGCCCTTGGCGATCGATCGGTGCAACATCGATCATTGCCCTGACCAAGGCAGTCGACTGATGGCCAGGGTTTCACCCTGACTCAGTCGAACGCCTGACCAGTCAACTGATACATCGTATCAGTCGACTGATACTCATCAAGTATGAGTAATTCACACTTGATTTTATACCCTAGACCTAGACTCAACCTTCTAGCTCCTCATTAAGCCTTGCGCCTTCAGGATCCCTCCGAGTCCGTGACTTGTTCATCCTTTGCGCTTTGCTTCCAGGAGCTTCCTTCGGTTTCGTCATGTCTTGGGTTTGCCAAATGCTTGGACTTTATGCCGCCAAGACTACAAACTTGGACTTATGCTGCCAAGACCTTACTTTGGACTTCCTTTGCCAAGGTTCACTTGGACTTTACGCTGCCAAGACTACAAGCTTGGTCTTACACTGCCAAGTCCATCCCTTGGACTTTCCTTGCCAAGATCATACTTGGACTTCTCTTTTACCAAGTCTTCATCATTGGATTTCCCTGTTACTTAAAAACATATTCGCAATTAGATCACAAGATATTACCTAACTTAGATGATTATCCAAACATCAAAACATATAAATGCTTGGAGCATTTTTGCACCAATAATCTCTCCCTTTTTGATGTTTGACAATCATTTAAGTTAGGTCTTTTAAAGATACACACATAATCATCTAACTTAAACATCCCTTCTCCCCCTTTGACATACATCAAAAAGAGAAAGATTCAAAAATGAAGGAATCAAAGGTGTTGGATCTTAGACTAAGGTATAAAATTGAAATTAAAGCTCCCCCATAATCCAAGATAAGCTTTATAATGTGTAAATAATATTTGAAGCAAAGCATAACAGAAATTTAAAAATATTAAGTCCTAACTTTGCACCAACAATGGATTTGGGGATGAAAAAGATACAATTTATGAAACTCCCCCTAAACCACTGCACTAAACAGTCCTAAACCTTTGTTTATACGCAATATTATCAAGCTATAGTTGTAGGACATCAAGGATACACTAAATACCATAAAATGGAGCTGTTTATCAGAAAATACAGTGTATCAGTCGAGTTTTCAACCGATCGCTATGCCTGAAATCGAAATTTTAGCCTTTGCAGCCCAACTTCAGAAATGCGTTAGAAATTACAGAAATCTCGAAAAATCACGAAATTTTGCGTACACATTTCTGAAATCATAATTTATTAAGGAAAAATAATTTGAAAAATATATGTTTTCCAGATTGCAAGATTGATACAAACTTGGAACCTAACAAAAGTTCTAAAGATTTTGCAAACTTTGTATCACTTTTGTGTTCCATTTGAAAACTGTTTTTCAAAATATAATGAACATAGTTTAATATATATATTATTTGGAATTTCCAACCATGTTCTTTGAGCTATGTATTCATTACTTGAATACAAGCCTTCCCAATGATTGGTCCATAAGGTTTTTATGTCTCTAGGTGTGTTATTGGCTCATAGTAATGCATCATAACAAGCATGATGAGCCAAGTACACCTTCCCTATCATCTCACATAGTTCTAATTGTCTCAATACAAAAATCAAGGTGTCTTAAGGCTTTTTGTGAGATGCATCAAGGTATAAAGCTACTATAAAAGTATAGGATCATGCAAACCTAGAGTTTTACTTAAAGCACATACCAAGCTCTCTCTTAATGATGAAAATTCGCCGGAAGAGCTTTGGTGAAGATATCGACAAGGTTGGACTTAGATTCTACATAATTAAGTTCAATGTCCCCTCTTGCCACATGATCTCTTATGAAGTGATGTTTTACTTCAATGTGCTTGGTCCTAGAGTGATGTACCAGATTTTTGGTCAAGTTGATGGTACTCACATTATCACAATAAACTTTAATGTTAGAGTAGTGTAGCTCATAGTCCACAAGAGTATGTCTCATCCAAAGTAATTGAGCTACACAACCACCCATAGCCACATATTCGGCTTCGGTGGTTGATAAAGCAACACAATGTTGCTTCCTACTACTCCAACTAACCAGGGAGGACCCAAGAAATTGGCATCCACCACTAGTACTTTTCCTATCCAATTTGCACCCGACATAATCGGAATCGGTATAACCAAGCAATTCAAATGACCTAGTCCTAGGATACCAAAGTCCTACATTTAGGGTGCCTTTAATATATCTTAATATTCTCTTAACGGCTACTAAATGTGATTCTTTGGCACAAGATTGGTATCTTGCACACATACCTACCGCAAATAAAATGTCGGGTCTACTAGCGGTTAGGTATAGTAGGCTACCAATCATACTCCTATAAAGTTTAAGATCAATTGATTTACCTTCATAATCACTATCTATTCTAGTGCTAGTGGTCATAGGAGTGGTTACAATTTTGGCATTTTCCAAACCAAATTTCTTGATCATTTCATTTGCATATTTGGTTTGATAAATATGAATACCCTCATTGGTTTGTTTGACTTGTAAACCTAGGAAAAAGGTAAGCTCTCCAACCAAACTCATTTCAAATTCATTTTCCATATTTTTATAAAGTCTTGAAGAAGATCATCATTCGTTGACCCAAAAATGATATCATCAACATATACTTGGGCTATGAATATATCTTTTAATGTTGACTTTATAAACAATGTTTGATCTACTTGGCCTCTTCTAAAATCCTTAGAAATTAAGAAAGATGACAATCTTTCATACCATGCCCGGGGAGCTTGTTTTAACCCATATAATGCTTTCCTAAGCTTACATACATGATTTGGATAATTTATGTTCTCAAATCCGGGTGGTTGCTCTACATATACTTCCTCCTTAATATAACCATTTAAGAATGCCGATTTAACATCCATTTGGTAAAGTTTAAATCCCATGTAGGAAGCATACCCTAAGAGAATCCTAATAGATTCTAACCTCGCAACCGGGGCATAAGTCTCATCATAGTCAAGCCCCTCAACTTGATTGAATCCCCTAGCAACCAACCTAGCCTTATTTCTAGTGATATTTCCTTGATCATCTAGCTTATTCCTAAAGACCCATCTTGTAGTAATTATGGTGCTATCATTGGGTCTAGGTACTAATTCCCACACTTGACTTCTCTCAAATTGAGCAAATTCATCTTGCATTGCCAAAATCCAATCCGGATCATGTAATGCATCATTGATCGATTTGGGCTCAATTTGTGAGATAAGAGCTACTTGACTAGTAGGAGGTCTATGAAATGACCTAGTTCTTACTCCTTGAGATAGATCTCCTACTACTTGGTCAAGTGGATGATCTTGATGAATTCTTAGGTTTCTAGAAGGGGTTTCAATTTGATCATTGTTATCTTCCACCCTTCTTTCATCATCGGAGTCTCCTCTTCCTCCCCCTTGATCATTACCCCTAATGGTCAAGTTTTGGGTAATGTCTTGATTATTGTCATTAATATCCTTATCAATAGAGGACTTTCTAGGGTAGGTACTAGTAGCTTCATCAAATTGAACATTGGAGGACTCCTCAATCCCTTGGGTTCTCTTATTGTAGACTCTATATCCTCTACTTGTGGATGAGTATCCAACAAGGATTCCCTCATCCGCTTTAGATTCAAATTTTCCTAAGTTATCCTTGGTGTTTAGAATATAAACTTTACATCCAAAGACTTTAAAATAATGAATTGTGGGAATAGTCCCATTCCATAATTCAAAAGGTGTCTTTCCTAAAAACCTATGGATTTGAACCCTATTTTGGATATAGCAAGCGGTATTAACGCTTCACCACAAGTAGCTAGGTAGAGAATATGCATTAAGCATAGTCCTAGCCGCCTCTTGTAGGGCACGATTTCTCCTTTCCACCACCCCATTTTGTTGGGGTGTTCTAGGACAAGAGAACTCATGCTTGTACCCTTGCTCTAAACAAAATTGTGAAAATTTTAAGTTTTCAAATTCACCACCATGATCACTACGGATCCGGTTGATTTTGAGACTCTTTTTATTTTCAACCCTTTTACTAAATCCTATGATTATTTCTAAGGTATTATCCTTATGTTTCATAAAGTAGACCCAAGTATACCTAGAGAAATTATCTACAATAACCAAACAATATTTGTTGCCATTTAAAGATGGAGTACTATGACAATCAAATAGGTCAAGATGCAATAATTCTAATGGTAAGGAAGTATTAATTAGGGTTTTACCTTTGTGTGATGCCTTTGTTTGTTTTCCCTCTTGACATGCATCACACATTTTATTCTTGACATACTTGATCTTTGGTAGTCCTTTGACCAACTCCATCTTGGCTACCTTGGCTATGTTTTTCATGTTGATGTGCCCCAATCTCCTATGACATAGCCAACTTTCCTCTTCTTTTGCAACAAAGCACTTAGTAGAAATGTTAGAAGCATATGAAAGATCAACATAATAGATATTTGATTTCCTATATCCAACTAACATGTAATCATTTAATTCCTTGTGCCTAATCATGCATTTAGAGGATTCAAAAGAGACATGATAGTTTGCATCACAAAGTTGACTAACACTTAATAGATTAAATTTCATATTTTCAACTAGTAAAACTTTGTGAATGACAATTTTGGGGGATACCTCAATTGTACCTCTACCTAATATCTTGAGTTTTCCACTATTCCCAAAGGACACCGCTCCTTTCTTCATATATTTAATTGTGGAGAACTTACTCACATCCCCGGTCATATGTGTTGAGCAACCGCTATTCACAATCCACATACCTCGCTCTCCTACCTAAATCACATGAAAAACACAAGCTTTTGGTACCCAAACATTTGGACCGGTAACATTAAGTAAAAGCTTCTTAGGTACCCATGCTTTCTTAACTTTTCTCTTAATGGTTGCTTTCCTATTAATCAATGAAATATAGGCAACTTCTTTTTCTTTTGGCTTATATCCTAAACCGGCCTTGTTGTAAACGGCTCTTTGTCGACTAAGGATCATATCAAGACATTTTGAGCCATTTGAAAATTTCTCTAAACATGCTTTCAATTCACTAACCTCATCCTTAAGTTTGTCATTTTCTTCCTTAAGCATGCAAGAATCAACATGTGAGGGTTTCTCATTCCTAATAGCCTTTAGTTCTACCTTCATGCTCTTAACCTTAGATTTAGACTTATCTAGAGCTTCTTGAAGATAGGCAATTGATTTATAAAGAAGCGTAACTTTGGGAGAGTTCATTACCTCATCGTCACTAGATGACGATTCATCACTTGAGGAGTCTTCTTGGCTTGATGTGCCGGAATCATCTTCTAATGCCATGAGTGCCACATGGCGTGTGATGTGGCAAAGCTCATCATCGGAGGAGGAGTCTTCAACACTTGGTGTGTCCCATGTGGTTTGAGCCACCATGGCCTTCTTCTTCTTCTTCTCCTTCTTGTCCTTTTTTTTCTTTTCCTTTTCCTCCTTCTTCTTTAGCTCCGGGCAATTTGGCTTTATGTGCCCCTTCTTATTGCAAGCATGGCAAATTACATTATTGTTAAAATTTGAATTACCACTAATTTTACCTCTTGAAGAATGGGACCCCTTCCTTGCTTCTCTATTCTTGAATTCCTTTGATTTTCTAAGGAACTTCTTGACAAAATGGGCCATCTCACTAGCTGAGTCTCCATCACTACTTGACTCACGCTCCGACTCTGATGATGATGACACCTCTTTCCTTTCTTTCTTCTTCTTTTCTTTCTTCTCAACAAATAGAGCTAAACCCTTTTCCTTTGAAGACATGTTAGTTTGCTCATGCAATTCAAACTCACAAAATAATTCATCAATTTTAATTTGAGAAAGATCCCTAGTTACATTAATGGCATCAACTATAGAAGTCCATAAAGAATTTCTAGGAAACGCTTGAAGAATATACCTTACCAAGTCCCGATTGTCAAATCGCTCACCTATGATGTGAAGTCCATTCACAATTTCCTTGAACCTTCCATGCATTTGACTTACGGTTTCATGCATCTTCATTTGGAAGGCTTGAAGTTGTCCAATTAGTAGGTCCTTCTTGGCCCTCTTTGACTCCTTAGAACCTTCATTTAGCTCAATGAGCTTTTCCCATAGCTCCTTGGCGGATTCGAAAGGCCCCACCTTGTTGAGTTGCTCCATTGTAATGCCGCATTGGATGGTGAGTACGGCTTTCGCATTTGACTCGAACTTCCGGTTCATCTCCCTTGTCCAATCCTTGCTTGGAATAGGGTCTCCATGTTCATCCACCGGTTCCTTGAAGCCATCTACAATGCTATGCCAAATTTCAATATTACTCATAAGATAGTACTTCATCCTACCTTTCCAATACGCAAAATGACTCCCATCGAAGAGCGGTGGCTTGGCGGTGCTATATCCCTCTTGAAGAGCCATTGATGTCTTGGTTGATGGTGAGATCTTCCAAGCTATCCGGGCTCTGATACCACTTGTTAGGGATCGTTTGAATGGCTAGAGGGGGGGTGATTAGCCTTTCTTCGTTTCTACAAAAACGTTAGCAGAAGCAATACAAAATATAAACACAAATCAAAGCAAGAAACAAAGCTAACACCCGATGTACGTGGTTCGGAGATGACGCTCCTACTCCACGGCAATCCGTAAGGTGGATTAGCCCTAATCAATCTTCACTAGAACCTCCTTTAGATGAACCAAGGTGGAGAAACCTTTCTTACAATGCTCTCCTCTTCTTTACAATGATGGATGATCAAGAATAAGAGAAGAGGAGGTTTTGAATCACTAAAAACACTTGGAAAGCTTGGTGAGCACGAGGATGTAGTTAGGAGCAAGAGCACTAGCTTTACCAAGCTCCCCATGGCCCCTTTTTATAGAAGAGGGGCTATTTTTCCCGTTGGGCTTCAATCAGTCGACTGATGCTTACCATCAGTCGACTGCCACCGAAGCCAACGGCTTCTGAAACGCGATCTCCGCGGAGATTCGTAGCCGCAATCTCCAACGGCCAGGTGATCAGTCGACTGATCCCTCCATCAGTCGACTAATGGAGTGATCAGTCGAGTAATCAAGGCAGCAGTTGAGTGAGACTGCATTCTATGGCGATATTTTTCTTGATCAGTCGACTGATGCCCTTGGTAGTCGACTGATGGCCAGGGTTTCACCCTGACTTAGTCGAACGCTTGACCAGTCGACTGATACTCATCAAGTACAAGTAATTCACACTTGATTTTATACCCTAGACCTAGACTCAACCTTCTAGCTCCTCATTAAGCCTTGCGCCTTCAGGATCCCTCCGAGTCCGCGACTTGTTCATCCTTTGCGCTTTGCTTCCAGGAGCTTCCTTCGGTTTCGTCATGTCTTGGGTTTGCCAAATGCTTGGACTTTATGCCGCCAAGACTACAAACTTGGACTTATGCTGCCAAGACCTTACTTTGGACTTCCTTTGCCAAGGTTCACTTGGACTTTACGCTGCCAAGACTACAAGCTTGGTCTTACGCTGCCAAGTCCATCCCTTGGACTTTCCTTGCCAAGATCATACTTGGACTTCTCTTTTACCAAGTCTTCATCCTTGGATTTCCCTATTACTTAAAAACATATTCGCAATTAGATCACAAGATATTGCCTAACTTAGATGATTATCCAAACATCAAAACATATAAATGCTTGGAGCATTGTTACACCAACATTATTTTCCAACTATTATGACTTTTGTCTTCAATATGTCTCCCGTTGTATCGCCATTTCGTCCACTCCTCCCTACGCCATGTACAAGCCATCCGGAGATCCGCGCTGAGAAAAATTATTTTAATTTATATCCTTCGATCCTATACTCCACGAGGGAGTGTACATAAAATCTAGATAGAAAGTAAACTAATATAAGAAATTTCTAAACAATATCGTATCTAATTTACAAAAATTAAATACTAGCCTCGTCAACCTCGAGGATTCAACAAAATATACAATTACACACATACAATCACATACACACATATGACCATAATAGTTGGATCCTGTGCCTGCAACCAAAGAGTTAACCTACTCATATCCTACTATTATCCGACACATATAATATATGAAAACTGCATAAAAGTAACCGAATCCTAAACACACAAAACCGAAAACCGTGGCTCTGATACCGCTTGAAGATAGGAAACTTCGCTTCCCACTTCAACTCGGTCGCTTGTTCATGGCGATACCATCGATGTCCCCGGATTAAAAAATTTAATCCAAGACAAAAGGGATCACCCAAGCAACCATTTCATCATCGTGCTATTCGATTAGAGTGGTCACTTGAACAAACTTGTTGTTCAAGCCACCAACCTCTATTCTACGAATAGCCGCGGAATAGACAATGTACGAATCGTCGGCTTTTGTGTTTATGTTCAGGGTCCAAGTATATTTAGCCACAAAACAAAATATATAACATTCATATAATTGAAGAACAAATATAGACAACATACAAAAGAATATAAACAAATGTTATACCTCTTGGTCTTCTATTGTATGTCCTTCCTCCTTTTGGACGTCGTGTGGGCGACGATCTACCAAAAGTTGAAGCTCCTAGATCATCAATCTTCCTTCCTTGCTAACTTCGAACAAGAGGAAGACTAAGAAACAAAACCCTTCTCCTTCCTTTAGCCAACTAACAAACACCAACCTAAGTGCTTACCGCCGGCCAACAAGGAGAAGATGATGAAGATAGTTGCCGGCCAAGAACTCCAAGGGAAGACCCTAAGCCTTGTTTCCACTGGCCAAGGAGAGAAGAAGGACTAGGTTTGGATGCCGTCCAAGGGAGGGAACAAAGAGATGGGCACCGACCACAAAGGAAGAATAAGAAGAAAGGAAATAATTTCCTTATTTGGTGCCGCCCAAGCCTTCAAACCCTAAGCCTCCCAAACCCTAATCCTATCTCAATTGGAATTCCTTGTTGCCGCCCACCCTAAAGCCTCCTTTTATAGAGTTAGGGATAAGTCTTGTTTTAATCTCCACCATTGGTTCTAGGGATTTAATTTCAACCGTCGGATCTAAAGATTTAAGCTCAACCATCAGATCTAGAGATTTAATCTCTACCGTTGGATCTAGAGTTTTGTTTTCATCCATTGGATCTAGGCTTCATGAGGTATTAATAGGCTACAATAGGGACCATGAGGAGGAGTTGGGTCTTAGCCACCCAATAGATCAAGCCCACATAAAGTCTGATCCATTAATGATAATCCAATCCACTAAAGGATTATCATTGATCTACCTCACCAACCCCCATAAGTTAATATGGGCTCCATATATTATTTGTATATTTTTCTCCCCGTGTTTAAGATCTCGAATGTCCATCGATTAATTAATTTACTGACCATTAATTAATCAACATCTAACTCCATGAGTAGTACCACTCATCCTTATCATCATGCCGGACCAAGTCCACCTGTAGGGTTTACATGATGAACCTTATGAGCTCCTCAAGGGGACATCATCATCCTAATATATAGGACACGGTTTTCTCCTATAATCAATGGCACACCATATAAATAATATCATTTCCCAACTTAGCGAGCCTATCGATTTAATCTATAAATCTCGCCCATTGGTAAATCAAAGAAATGAATACTAAGTATATGTGCCCATTATTTTATCGGGATTAAGAGTATGTACAATATAATATCTGAGGTCCGATTTGATTATGTAGTCAGCAATAAATTGAATCACCTCTATGTCTGTCCTGCTCAATACACATAAAGTGTACTAGTGTGATTCTATGGTCAAGACAAACCAATACCAAATCACACTACAACCATACCAATGGTTTGTCCAAAGCCATATCGGTTGTGAGCCTATACTTATACTTTACAAGGAGCCAATAACATGATCTCCCGTGTGACACCACACACCATGTTATCTACAATGTAATGTATTAGACAATATACATCACCATAAATATGCAAACAATGATCATGTGATTCTTATTTCAAAATAAAGATGTTCATACAAAAGATAGATTTTTCAGTATACATCCCAACAGTTGGTGCAATCGACCCAGGTCACGATTGACCAGGACTCGAGCTTGACTCGAGAGATGTTTTGATGTTCAACAAAAACATCAAGCATGGAAAGACCAAGTGGGACACTTGGCATGGAAAGTCCAAGTGGGACACTTGGCATTTGGAAATTCCAAGTCTTGAGTACTTGGCATGTAAAGTCCAAGCATGGGTCTTTGCAAGGAAATGTCCAAGAATGGGTCTTGGCATGGAAAGTCCAACATGGGTTGGCAAGGGAAAGTTCAAGCTTGAGTCTTGGCATTTGAGAAGTCCAAGGGGTTTGATATTGGCGGTGTAAAGTCCAAGCGGGAGTCTTGGCAGTATAAGTCCAATGGTTGGCAGCGTAAAGTCCAAGCGGAGTCTTGGCGGCGTAAGTCCAATGTGCCTTGGCGGTGTAGACACCATTAGCATGACATAGCCGATGGAAGCACCTGAAGGCTAGTGCGATGGATGAACAAGTCATGGATAACTTGGAGGGATCCGAGAGGCGTGAGGCTGATAGAGGTGGCTAGAAGGCTTAGGTCTAGGCTAAGGGTGGTCTAGCAAGTATAGGGGAATCATAATTGGGCTAAAACCTCATGTTTGAGGTGTGCCAGTCGACTGGTGTCATATGGCAGTCGACTGGTGAGAGTCAACTAGGGTTTGACTGCGGGAAGTGCCATAGCATCATTGCCGCAGAAGGTCGACCGATTGACTAGCAATGATCGATCATGTAATCGTGATCGATGCTCGGGTTTTAGAGCACATAATGGAGTCTCACTCGACCGCTGCGGTAAACAATCGAGTGATGGTTTGATCAGTCGACTGATGGTCATAATTAGTCGATTGATTATGGATCCGTTGGATTTTTCCAGCGTACGTAGATCTAGCTGTTGTCTCATGACAATAATGGCATCAGTCGACTGATGGTCCTGAGTAGTCGATTGATTGGCATTTTCCATCACAGGTAGAAGCTTTAAATGGAGCTCGTGAAGGAGAAAAAAGCTAAGGTTCTTTGAGGTGTTTTGGTGCGAGTTGCTGTTGCAATTCAAGGTCTCCAAGTGCTACTCGATCAACCTAGCAAGCAAACATTCAAAAGCTCGGTGTAAAGTTTTCTTTACTTGTATTTTAGTGTAGTCGCTTGTATTCTTATTGTATTATTGTTATAATCAATTGTAAGGGATTTCTCCACCTCCGACTTGTGTCGAGAAGGAGATATTATTGATTAGTGGTTGCATGTGCATCACTAGAGCTCTTTAGAGCTCGATCCGTGGAGTAGGAACCACTCGGTTACGAACCACATTATATTCTTGTGTTTGTGTTTGTATTATTTCTTTATTGCTTTTATTATTATTCCGCTGCGCATAACGAGTTTTATAGAGATGAACGCGAATGATTTCCATCGACGTATAACACGACGCTATTCACCCCCCTTTAACATTCCAACGATGCCCTAAAACTTTACCATAGCTGAAAATGGGCTAAACAACCTTATTTTTCCTGAAATTAGCTTGGTAGTCGAGTCCTTCAGAAATCAGTCGATTGCCATGCCCATCAGTCGACTGCCACCATGAGCAGTCGACTGATAACTGAAATATCAGAATTTCAATTATCAGAAATGAAATTCAAAAATTCATAAATAATTATACGTAATTTGAAAAATCATGAAATTTCATACGTATAATACTTATGACCAATAAAATGGGTGAAAAATGATAGAAAAATATTTTACCCATAAAATATCAAAATTGATACAAAGTTCAAAAGTGAAGAAAAACTTCAATGTTTTAGCTCACTTTGTATCAACTTCATCAATGTTGATTTCTATCAAAAGATAGACTTCACCAAGGTTTTTTAAATTGATTTTAAAATGTTTTTGAAAACCTATATTGAATCATATTCCTTGGGCTTAATATACATGACTTGAACATAAGCTTTCCCAATGATCCACAATTAAGATAAGATGAGTTTTAGTTCATCTAGATGCAAAAACTATGCACCTTGAACTTAACTCATATCCTTGCATCTCACATGTATCTAGGGTGTATAAATACACATATATGTCAATATGATGTGAGATGTGAGTTTTGTTCATCCTAATCTAGGGTTTCATGCATTTTTCTAAGGCAACCCTACTTGATTCCCTTAGAAATGGGACTTCAAGTCATGCCATAGTCCTTACATCAATTTTAATCAAATTTAAATGCATGAATGATCATGGCATAAATGATAGCAAAATTAGACATGACCAATGATCATGATGTAATGGCATATAATACAATCTAAAAACACATGACATTAAACCTTAATCCTACACATGATCATGACATATTACATGGTAAAAATAAATATGATGCCATGGCATGTTATATGACAAATCAAGCATGACAAATAAAATATAAGGTATATAATGCCTAAATTTTAGCATTAATTGCCATTTGATATTATTTTGTCCATTTTTCCATATTTCTACTAATCTCCCAAGTGTGCCAAAATGCATAATGGCACACTAAAGACCTCTAAACCTAATTGTGCCAATTTGATTGAATTATCAAACTTCTTAAATGATATTGACACATCCTAAAATCTTTTAGGATTAGAATCAAACCTATTTCCAAGATATCCATAACCTTGAAAATAACCTAAAGTGCCACCTTTGCCAAGGTTAGGTTAGCTACCCTTCCATTTAAATTTGGCACACCCTAAACCCATCTAGCGTGAATCAATCACGCTTTTAGGAACCCAAAATCTATTAGAGCTCCTAGGGTTAATTAGGTATTCCTTAGGAATAACCTCCATAGATACCTTCCTAATGACCCTTCTAAGCTTGTTAGCCTTGGTCATTTTAGTCTCGCCATGGTTAACTCTAGGGGAAACTCCCCTTGTAACCTTCTTAGTGGCTTCCCTAGGTTTCATTGAAACCCTAGCCACTAAGCACCTACCTTGTGTTGGAATGTATACTGAAAGCCTAGCTCTTTTTGTATGAACATTTTTATTTTGAAATAAGAATCACATGATCATTGTTTGCACTTTATATATTTATTATATGTGTGCATATTGTCTAATATTTTACATTGTAGATAACATGGTGCTTGGTGTGGCACAGAAGATCATGTTATCAGTATCTTGTAGAATATAAGTAGAGGCTCACAACCAAGATGGTTTTGGACAAACCATTGGCATGGTTGTAGTGTAGCTTGATATTGTTTTGTCTTGAACATAGAGTTACACTAGTACACTTAGGTGTATTGAGCAGGACCGACATAGAGGTGATTCAATTTATTGCTGACTACATAATTGAATCGGACCTCGGATATTATGTTGTACATGCTCTTAATCCCGATATAATAACGGGCACATGTACTTAGTATTTATTTCTTTGATTTACCAAAGGGTGAGATTTAAATGGATTAAATCAATATGCCCGATAAGTTGGGAAATGATATTATTTACAGGGTGTGCCGTTGATTATAGGAGGAAACCGTGTCCTATATATTAGGTTGATGATGTCCCCTTGAGGAGCTCATAAGGTTCATCATGTAAACCCAGTTGGTTGACTTAGTCAACATGATGATAAGGTTGAGTGGTACTACTCGAGGAGTTAGATGTTAATTAATTGATGGTCAGTAAATCAATTAATTGACGGACATTCGATATCTTAAACACGGGGAGATGGATCTACAAATAGTATATGGAGCCCATATTAATTTATGGGGGTTGGTGAGGTAGTTCAATGATGATCCTCTAGTGGAATGGAACATCATTGATGGATCAAGTTGGTGTGGTTCTGATCCATCGGGTGGCCAAGATCCAACTCCTCCTTATGGTCCCTATCGTAGCCTAATATAATCCTCATGAAGCCTAGATCCAAGGATGTAAAACAAAACTCTAGAACCAACGGTTGGGATTAATTCCCTAGATCCGATGGTTGGGATGAAACCCTAGAACCAACGGTTGGGATTAAATCCCTAGATCCGATGGTTGGGATGAAACCCTAGATCCGATGGTTGGGATGAAACCCTAGATCCGACGGTTGGGATGATATCCTAGATTCGACGGTTAGGATGAAACCCTAGATCAGACGGTTGGGATAAAACCCTAGATTCGACAATGGAGATTAAATCCCTAGATCCGACGGTGGAGATTAAAGGAGGCTTAAGCCCAATTCTATAAATAGAGGGCTTAGGTTGGGCAGCAAGGATGGTTCATTTGGATTAGGGTTTTGCCTCTCAAGTGTTTTAGGCGGCTAGGGTTTTGGTGTGGTTTGGGCGGCAACAAGGAAGGTGATTAGGGTTACTTCCTTTTCTCCTTGGTGGCCAGCGCTCACTCCTTCCTTCTCCTAGCTTTGGCCGGCCCTCTTCCTCCTCCTTTGCTCCTTGGTGGCCGGCGATTCTCCATCTTCTTGGTGGCCGGCGCTTCTCCAACCTCTAGGTGGTCGGCGACAACATTGTCACAAGTGGCCGGCGCTCATCCATTCATTCCTTGGCCGGCGGTTACATCGAGCTCCTTTGCTTGGTGGTCGGTTCTAGAAAGGAGAAGTTTTGTTTGATTCTTCTCTTTGTTCGCAGTGAACAAGAAAGGGAAGAACGCGATCTAGAAGGCTTCTACTCGTGGAGGATCTTCGCCCACACATCGTCCACGAGGAGGATAGGACATATGGTAGAAGATCGTGAGGTATAAAAGTTTTACAACTTTATTTTCTGATCTTAGCATGTTCTTTTATGTGTTGATTATACAAGTGTGCATTTGTATATATTTTGTATAATCATGGACCCCGAAGACAAACACAAAAACCGGCGATCCGTCCGTCGTCTCTTCCGCGGCTAACCAACTAGAAGAGTTGTGTTGCTTGAACAACTAGTTTGTTCAAGCGATCACTCAAGTTGTTAGCACGACGATGAATTGGTTGTGCTAAGGAAACTCATCCCATCCATATTAGTTCTTTCATTAGTGAAAATTTTAATCCGGGGACATGAGAGCCAATGAGCCTCCGAAGCAACTCCCTACAAGTGGTATCAGAGCCACGGTTTCCGGTTTTGTGTGTTTTGGATTCGGTTACTTTCATGCACATATCATATATTGATTATGCCGGATAATAGTAGGATGTACGTAGGCTAACTTTTTGGTTGCAGGCATAAGATCCGACTATTATGGCTATTTGGTTGTATGTGATTGTTTTGTGTGTTATTGTATGTATATTATTTGAATCCTCGGGGTTGATGAGGCTAGATTAGTATTTAATTTTTGTAATTAAATACGGCATTGTTTAGCCACTCATTTTAGTTTACTTTCGATCTAGATTATTTGTACACTCCTTCGTGGAGTATAGGATCGATGGATGTAAATTAAAATGATATATCTCGACTCGGATCTCTTTGGTGACTTGCGCACGGGAAAAGATGAAGCGGACGAGGTGGCGACACGACGGGATGCGTATTGGAAACAATGCCATAATAGTTGGAAAAAATCTATTTTATTTCCATATTTATTGCTTATTTGTTTTATATGCATGTTGTGTATGCTTTAAAATTCCTCAGTTTCAATTTACTAAGTGGGAGAGGGATATTTTAATTAATTCCCGCGACCTCCATTACAATTTGACATGTGATGCAACAAACTTGAGTGCCTTCCTCCCTGCGGACGGGTTTGTTTGCGGATCTCTAGGTCAAATAATGGTTATAGGAAATTATCTAGGAGCATGTGTACTTCCACAGCGGTAAGGCACATAATCCGAAATAATTCCCTTAGTATCGTGTAATGGTGCATACTTAGATGCAAATAAAAGTATCCTCCCCATTGGAGTCACTGCTTTTATTTGTAGGGACAAAGAGGAACCAACTATTAATTTTATTTGTCAAAAAGTAAGGTTGACAAGATAATAAAATTAATGGGTAAAACCTCCTCTTACAAATGTATAATTCGTATACGTCCACATAGCGTGGCATGCGACATTCTCGGTGATTTGAGGTGTTGGTTGATTTCGGAATTTTATTGTTTTGAGGAATCAATAATATTTGAAATCTAATGTTTTGATCATTGTGATTTTTAGGATTTTCAAATGGCTTTCAACCCACTTGCTGTGATATTAAAAGAAAATACACTTACTGGACCAAACTATATTGATTGGAAAAGAAATCTAGATATTGTCTTAACTGCGGAGGAGTAACAAATTTTTACTCTTCGAGGTCTGTCCTCCTAAGCCCACCGATGACTCTGATGAAAAGGAGAAAGAAAGTTATAAGAAATGGATCAAGGCAGATGAGATGGCGCGGTGTTACATTTTGGCATCTATGTCAAATGTGCTGCAACATCAGCATCAGGCCATGGCCACAGCTTATGACATGATGTTAAATCTCAAGGAAGTTTTCGGACATCAGAGTAGGGCGGCTAGATAGGAGGCGATGAGAAACTTGATGACGACCACCATGATCGAGGGAACACCCGTTAGGGATCATGTTCTCAAGATGATGGCTCATCTTAATGAGATGGAAGTCCTCGGAGCTGAGATCGATGGGGAAACCCAGGTCGATATCATTCTCCAGTCTCTGCCTAGGAGTTTTGAGCAGTTCCGCCTCAACTACAACATGAACAAGAGGTTGTATTTGTTGGCGGAGCTTCTAATAGAACTCCAAGTGGCAGAGGGGCTTTTTCGTCAAAGTGCTCAAGCCATGGTCGCTCAGAAGGTTTCTTCCTCTAAACCAAAAGGTAAGAAGAAGAAGAAGCAAGGTGGAGCGAAGAAAGTGGCAGTGGGACCTCAGGCAGGAGTGAAGAAGCCGAAAGGCAAGTGCTTCACTTGCAAGGGATCGACATTGAAGGCGGATCGCCCTCGCCAAAGAACAAAGGTATATCTTCTTGTTTAGTTGTTGAAACATGTTTAGCGGTGTTATCTACATGCTCGTGTGTAGATACAGGAGCCACTGATCATGTCTGCAATACTTTGCAGGGGTTCCAGGAAACCCGACGACTAGCTGAGGGAGAGATTACCGTCTTCATGGGCAATGCTTCAAAGGTGGCGGCTATTGCAGTGGGAGACGTTTATTTATCTTTTGATAGGAATAAAGTTTTGGTTTTGAGAAATTGTCTTTATGTACCTACTTTTAGAAAGAATTTAATTTCAGTTTCTAAATTGTTTATGGATGGATATTCTATTTCTTTTAATGACAAAATGGTTATAAAAAGGAATAGGGAGATTATCTGTTCTGGTACATTGGTTGGCAATTTATATACTCTTGAACCGAAAACTCCCACTATGCATATAGAAAACAATAACTCATCTTCTAAGTCTAATAAGAGAAAAGAACCTTCGCAAATGAACCAAACATATCTTTGGCATCTAAGGCTTGGTCATATTAACCTAAGCAGAATTCAAAGGTTGATAGCTGATGGACCTTTGGGTTCATTAGTGGCGGAGGATCTCCCAACCTGCGAATCTTGCTTGGAAGGTAAAATGACCAAGAGGCCTTTCAAGGCCAAGGGGTATAGAGCCAAAGATGTGTTAGAATTGGTTCATTCTGATTTGTGTGGTCCTATGTCTATCCAGGCAAGAGGTGGTTTTGAATATTTCATCTCTTTTATAGACGATTATTCAAGATATGGATACATTTACTTGATGCACCGCAAGTCTGAATGCTTTGACAGGTTCAAAGAATTCAAGGCTGATGTGGAGAACCGTCAAGGTAAGAGTATCAAGACCCTACGATCTGATCGTGGTGGTGAGTACCTCTTGGGAGAGTTTAGGAATTACTTATCAGAGGCTGGGATTCAATCCCAATTGTCTGCACCTGGCACACCCCAGCAGAATGGTGTAGCGGAGCGAAGGAATAGGACTCTTATGGAGATGGTCAGATCGATGATGAGTTATTCTAAGTTACCTGTTTCATTCTGGGGGTATGCGCTGGATACGACAATGTATACTCTGAACTTGGTTCCATCTAAATCAGTACCTTCTACCCTTGTAGAATTGTGGACTGGGCGAAAGCCTAGTCTGAGACATATTCGGATATGGGGGAGTCCAGCACATGTGCTGAAGGCTGATGCTGGTAAGTTGGAACCTCGTACAGAAGTGTGCATGTTTGTTGGCTACCCTAATGGAACGAAAGGTGGTTTGTTTTATAATCCTAGAGATCAGAGGGTGATCGTTAGCACGGACGCCAGATTTCTAGAGGAGGATTATGTAATGAACCACAAGCCCAAGAGTAGGATTGTTCTTGAGGAGTTGACAGGGGAAGTCCCGACTTCAGTACCACCGGTACAAGAGGAGATACCACAAGTCACTGCACCGCATGTCACAGAGCATACACAGGAGGCACCTCGTCGTAGTGGGAGGGTTGTTAGACAACTCGAGAGATTCATGTTTTTGGGAGAGTCTTCGGACTTAGTCCCTGGTGAATATGAACCTGATCCCTGGACATATGATGTGGCACTCCAAGATAGAGATGCGGTATCTTGGCAAAGAGCGATGAATTCAGAGATAGAATCTATGGATTCTAATCAGGTCTGGGAGCTAGTAGAGCCACCCGATGGTGTAAAAGCCATTGGATGCAAGTGGATCTACAAGAGAAAGAGAGGGGTAGACGGGAAGGTTGAGACCTTCAAAGCTAGGCTTGTTGTGAAAGGGTATACTCAGAAAGAGGGCATCGATTATGAGGAGACCTTTTCACCGGTAGCTATGCTTAAGTCTATCCAGATTCTCTTATCTATAGCTGCTCATATGGATTATGAGATTTGGCAGATGGATGTCAAGACAGCTTTCCTTAACGGAAGTCTTGAGGAGAACATCTATATGCGGCAACCAGAGGGATTCATTGCTAAAGGCAAAGAGCATCTTGTATGTAAGCTTAATCGGTCCATTTATGGATTGAAGCAAGCTTCTAGATCTTGGAACATCCGCTTTGATGAGGTAATCCAATCATATGGATTTATTCAAAGTCCAGATGAGCCTTGTGTATACAAGAGATGTGACGGAAACGTAGTGGTGTTTCTTGTACTATACGTAGATGACATTTTGTTAGTTGGCAACAATATCAAAGTGTTATCAGACGTAAGGGTATGGTTGTCCAAACAGTTTGACATGAAGGACTTGGGAGAAGTGGGACACATCCTTGGGATCAAAGTTATAAGGGATCGCAAGAAAAGGATATTGTGCTTATCTCAAGCTTCATACATAGACACGGTCCTAGCTCGTTTTAGCATGCAAAACTCCAAGAAAGGTTTTCTACCTTTTAGGCATGGAGTTCCTTTATCTAAAGAGATGTGTCCCAAAACATCAAAGGAGATAGAGGACATGAAGGCGGTTCCTTATGCTTCAGCAGTAGGAAGCCTTATGTATGCTATGCTATGTACGAGACCAGATATCTTCTTTGCCGTGGGCATGGTTAGCAGATATCAGAGTAATCCTGGACAGGGACATTGGACTGCGGTAAAGCATATATTTAAGTACCTGAGAAGGACTAGGGATTATATGCTGGTTTACCGGATAGATCAATTAGTCCCTGTGGGTTACACGGATTCAGATTTCCAATCAGATAGGGACAAGAGTAAGTCTACCTCGGGGTTTGTGTTTACTTTTGGAGGTGGAGCCATAGTATGGAGGAGTGTCAAGCAGAAATGCGTGGCGGACTCTACCATGGAAGCTGAGTATGTGGCAGCCTCTGAGGCAGCCAAGGAAGTTGTATGGCTCAGGAACTTCTTGATGGACTTGGATGTGATTCCTGGTTTGCCCAGAACTATCATAATTTATTGTGATAACAGTGGTGCAGTTGCAAACTCGAAGGAACCACGAGCCCATAAGGCGAGTAAACATATAGAGCGCAAGTACCACCGGATACGAGAGATCGTAAAGCGAGGAGAAGTAGCTGTCGCCAAGATTGCATCAGAGGATAACCTGGCGGATCCATTCGCTAAGGCCCTTCCAGCGAAAGCGTTTGATAGGCATGTGGAGGACATGGGGATCAGATGTATGGCAGTGTGATGACAGCATAGTCTTTTAGTATAAGTGGGAGATTGTTGGAATGTATACCGAAAAGCCTAGCTCTTTTGTATTTAACATTTTATTTTGAAATAAGAATCACATGATCATTGTTTGCACTTTATATATTTATTATATGTGTGCATATTGTCTAATATTTTACATTGTAGATAACATGGTGCTTGGTGGCATGTAAGATCATGTTATCACCCTTGTAAAATATAAGTAGAGGCTCACAACCAAGATGGTTTTGGACAAAACCATTGGCATGGTTGTAGTGTAGCTTGGTATTGTTTTGTCTTGAACATAGAGTTACACTAGTACACTTAGTGTACTGAGAATTTATCGACTACATAATTGAATCGGACCTCGGATATTATGTTGTACATGCTCTTAATCCCGATATAATAACGGGCACATGTACTTAGTATTTATTTCTTTGATTTACCAAAGGGTGAGATTTAAATGGATTAAATCAATATGCCCGGTAAGTTGGAAAATGATATTATTTACATGGTGTGTCGTTGATTATAGGAGGAAACCGTGTCCTATATATTAGATTGATGATGTCCCCTTGAGGAGCTCTTAAGGTTCATCATGTAAACCCAGCTGGTTGACTTAGTCAACATGATGATAAGGTTGAGTGGTACTACTCGAGGAGTTAGATGTTAATTAATTGATGGTCAGTAAATCAATTAATTGACGGACATTCGATATCTTAAACATGGGGAGATGGATGTACAAATAGTATATGGAGCCCATATTAATTTATGGGGGTTGGTGAGGTAGTTCAATGATGATCCTCTAGTGGAATGGAACATAATTGATGTATCAAGTTGGTGTGGTTCCGATCCATTGGGTGGCCAAGTTCCAACTCCTCCTTATGGTCCCTATCGTAGCCTAATATAATCCTCATGAAGCCTAGATCCAAGGATGTAAAACAAAACTCTAGAACCAACAGTTGGGATTAAATCCCTAGATCCGATGGTTGGGATGAAACCCTAGAACCAACGGTTGGGATTAAATCCCTAGATCCGATGGTTGGGATGAAACCCTAGATCCAATGGTTGGGATGAAACCCTAGATCCGACGGTTGGGATGAAATCCTAGATCCGACGGTTGGGATGAAACCCTAGATCCGACGGTTGGGATAAAACCCTAGATCCGACGGTGGAGATTAAATCCCTAGATCCGACGGTGGAGATTAAAGGAGGCTTAAGCCCAATTTTATAAATAGAGGGCTTAGGTTGGGCGGCAAGGATGGTTCATTTGGATTAGGGTTTTGCCTCTCAAGTGTTTTAGGCGGCTAGGGTTTTGGTGTGGTTTGGGCAGCAACAAGGAAGGTGATTAGGGTTTCTTCCTTTTCTCCTTGGTGGCCAGCGCTCACTCCTTCCTTCTCCTAGCTTTGGCCGGCCCTCTTCCTCCTCCTTTGCTCCTTGGTGGCTGACGGTTCTCCATCTTCTTGGTGGCCGGCGCTTCTCCAACCTCTAGGTGGCCGGCGGCAACATTGTCACAAGTGGCCGACACTCATCCATTCATTCCTTGGCCGGCGGTTACATCGAGCTCCTTTGCTTGGTGGCCGGTTCTAGAAAGGAGAAGTTTTGTTTGGTTCTTCTCTTTGTTCGCAGCGAACAAGGAAGGGAAGAACGCGATCTAGAAGGCTTCTACTCGTGTTGGATCTTCGCCCACACGTCGTCCACGAGGAGGATAGGACATACGGTAGAAGATCGTGAGGTATAAAAGTTTTACAACTTTATTTTCTGATCTTAGCATGTTCTTTTATGTGTTGATTATACAAGTGTGCATTTGTATATATTTTGTATAATCATGGACCCCGAAGACAAACACAAAAACCGGCGATCCGTCCGTCGTCTCTTCCGCGGCTAACCAACTAGAAGAGTTGTGTTGCTTGAACAACTAGTTTGTTCAAGAGATCACTCAAGTTGTTAGCACGATGACGAATTGGTTGTACTAAGGAAACTCATCCCATCCGGATTAGTTCTTTCATTAGTAAAAATTTTAATCCGGGGACATGGGAGCCAATGAGCCTCCGAAGCAACTCCCTACACCTTGGTCAACCTTAGGGATGACTTCCCTATTGACCTTGGCTTTCCTAGACCTAATTTGAGTTCCATAATCAAATGGAACATTGTGGTAGGTCTTTTTGGGCTTAGGCTTGTCCTTGGATGGTTCTTGTTTCCTAGGTCTTTGACTTTGACTTTTAGACCCTATGGTTTGACCACTTGACCCTTGAAATTGACTTTGCATTTTCTTGAGGGTCTTCTCTAATTTTTCAAGCCTTGACCTCAATGCTTGATTTTCCTTTTCTAATTGCCCAATTTTTGAATTTTGATATATTCTTTGGGCATTGTTCTTTCTAGGCATATGCCTAGTCCATTTAGGGTTGAAACCTTGGTGGTCTTCTATTTTCTTGATAGATTCCCTAGGTAAGGTCTTTCTAGGGACATTAGTCCCAAATTTCTCCTTATTTGAAATGTGGACATTTTTAACTCCTAAACAAAAGTATTTGTTATTCCTAGCATACTTTTTATGATAGATGGCAAGTGAATTGAAATTCCTAGCATGCTTTTATCTATTAACTAAAGAAGGAGCATTACAATATACCTTAGGGTTTGCCTTAGAGGCTCCCCCTACTTGTTAAGCTCCCTTTTGAGTTTTCTTCTCCCCCTTTGGGCATTGACTCCGGTAATGACCCGGTAATCGGCATTAGAAGCACACCACGTGCTCCTTGCTCTTCTTGGTGGGGACACTGGCATCCTTTGACTTTTCTTGACTCTTAGGCACCAGTGGAGCTTTCCTTACTCTTTTCGGACACTTACTCTTGTAGTGTCCGGATTCCCTACACTCAAAACATATTATATGCATTTTATTATCAATACATATATTTGAGTTACCTAGGTCTGTGGCGGAAGTCTCTTGGACTTGTTCATCTTCCTGACCGGAGGTCGATGGTTCTTCTTGTTGTTCCGGTGTTGAGGATGCCCTAATCTCCTCCCCCACAATCCTAGAGGTGGAGGTCTCCTCCAATTCTTCCTCTTTTTCCACCGATTCGGAAGTTAACTCCCTATCAACTTCCGAATCCTCACTTGTTTGTGAGGATGAGCTCTCTTCCTCCTCTTTCTTTTCTTCTTGAATTGAGTGAGGCTCTTCATAAAATTTTGCCAATTTTTCCCATAGCTCCTTAGCATCCATGTAGTCTCCTAGCCTAGACAAAACATCATTAGGTATCAAATCATCTAAAAGTTTTGTTACCTTGGCTTCGGTTTTGAATTTTAGCCGTTGCTCTTGGGTCAATTTCTTCAACTTTAGAACTTCTCCCTTCTTATCCCTAGGAGGTTCAAAGCCTTCTACGAGGATGAACCAATCCTCTATGTCCATCATCAAGAATGTCTCCATTCTTGGTCTCCATGCAGGAAAATCTTCTCGTTCATATGGTGGTGGAGTGTTGATGTCCCATCCAAGCTTCTCTTGAAATTCCATTTTCTTCCTCTAGCGGTTTGCTCCCGACGGTTAGTCCATAGAAGAGCTCCTAGCTCTGATACCAATTGTAGAGGAAACAGTGACCACTAGTGGGGGGGGGTGAATAGCGTCGATTCGTTGCATGATGGATTTCGTTGTGTGCTCATCTACAAATCTTCGTTAGCACAGCAGAAATAAAGCAATAACAATACAAGCACACAATTACACAATCATATAACGTGGTTCGGAACCGAATGGTTCATACTCCACAGATCGAGCTCCAAAGAGCTCTAGCGATGTCAATCACACACCACTAATAAACACTCCTTCTCAGAACAATCCAAAGGCGGAGAAACCTCGTACAAGTGATCTTACAACAGCAAGAGATAAATATAAGCAATATACAAATGAAATACACAACAAGTAAAGAAAACAACACTTTACAATTGCTCTTGGATTGCTTGCTTTGTAGTTGCTTGAATTGCACTTGGAGACCCTGATTTACAGCAGCAAATCACCCCAAAACACCTCAAGAAACGCTGTTGATTTCCTCCTCTACGAGCTCCCTTTAAATTTGCTGCCTGGGCTAGAAATCGCCGATCAGTCGACTGCTTGGGACCATCAGTCGACTGATGCCACTGTTGTCATGAGACAATGGCTAGATCCATGCTGGAAAAATCTAATGGATCCATCTTCAATCGACTGATCATACCCATCAATCGACTGCTAACCCCCGCAGTCGAGTCTTGACTCCATTCTGTGCCTAAATTCTCGAGCACCAATCTTCTGATCACATGATCAGTCGACTGCTCGAGCCAGCAGTTGACTTTCCACCTCTGGTAGTCAACTGTTGGGACACTTCCCACAGTCAAACCCTAGTTGACTCATATCAGTCGACTGACACATGGCACCAGTCGACTGGCATACCTCAAACATGAGGTTTTAACTCAAGTATGGTTCCCCCATACTTGCTAGACCACCCTTAGCCTAGACCTAAGCCTTCTAGCTACCTCCGTCAGTCTCACACCTCTCGGATCCCTCCAAGTCATCCATGACTTGTTCATCCATGTGCTAGCCTTCAGGTGCTTCCATCGGCTATGTCATGCTAACGATGTCTACACCACCAAGGCACATTGGACTTGCGCTGCCAAGACTCCGCTTGGACTTTATGCCATCAACCATTGGACTTATGCTGCCAAGACTCCCGCTTAGACTTTACGTCACTAATATCAAACCCCTTGGACTTCTCAAATGCCAAGACTCAAGCTTGGACTTTTCCTTGCCAACCCATGTTGGACTTTTCCTTGCCAAGACCCATGCTTAGACTTTACATGCCAAGTACTCAAGACTTGGACTTTCCATGACATGGTCAACCCTAGTCAACTATCAAAATCCCCCCGAGTCAAACTCGAGTCCGGTCAATCATGACCCGGGTCGATTGTGCCAACAATCTCCCCAAAATAATATCAGACATCAATGTCAACCCTCCATGTCAAACATCAAAACATTGCTCGAGTCAAACTCGAGTCCGGTCAATCATGACCTGGGCCGATTGCACCAACAAGGAGGAAGAATGATGATAATCAAAATCCATATGATTCACCTCCTAGGACCTTAAGGATTCATCAAAATCATCCTCTAGACTAAGTAGTAGGAGAATTATCACAAGGAGTAAGGACTAGGTCCTTCTATAGAGCTCCTACTAGTCAAGTTGCCCTTATCTCCCAAGTTGAGCCAAAATCAATTAATGATGCATTACTTGATTTGGATTGGATCTTAGCAATGCAAGAAGAGTTAGCTCAATTTGAGAGAGTCAAGTTTCAGAGCTAGTTCCTAGGCCCAATGATAGCACTATTGTTACCATAAGATGGGTCTTTAGGTTCAAATTGGATGACCAAGGTAAGATCACTAGAAACAAAGCTAGGTTGGTAGCTAGAGGATTTAATCAAGTTGAAGGACTTGATTAAGATGAGACTTATGCCCCGCTTGCTAGATTAAAGTCTATCCGAATCCTATTAGGGTATGCCGCTCACATGAGTTTTAAACTCTATCAAATGGATGTAAAATCAACATTCCTAAATGAGTTCATTAAGGAAGAGGTCTATGTAGAGCAACCACCCGAGTTTGAAAATCTAGACTATCCAAACCATGTTTGTAAGCTTAAGAAAGCTTTATATGGTTTAAAACAAGTTTTTCGGGCTTGGTATGAGAGACTCTCATCATTCCTTATCTCTAAGGACTTTAGGAGAGGCCAAGTTGACCAAACCTTATTTCTAAAGTCAAAAGAAAAAAACATCTTTGTTGCCCAAGTATATGTTGATGACATTATTTTTGGGTCAACAAATGATGAACTTCTCCAAGACTTCATTAAAAAATATGGAAAATGAATTTGAAATGAGTCTAGTAGGAGAGTTGACCTTTTTCTTAGGCTTACAAGTTAAACAAACTAGTGAGGGAACCCATGTCTATCAAACCAAGTATGCCAAGGAAATGATCAAGAAATTTGGTTTAGAAAATGCTAAGGTAGTGTCTACTCCTATGGCCATAAACACTAAGATAGACAATGACCAAGATGGGAAATTGGTTGATTCAAAACTTTATAGGGGTATGATTGGTAGCCTATTATACCTAATTACTAGTAGACTAGATATTTTATTTACGGTAGGTATGTGTGCAAGATGCCAATCTTGTGCCAAAGAGTCCCACTTGATAGCGGTCAAAAGAATATTAAGATACATCAAGGGAACTCTTAATGTAGGTTTATGGTACCCTATGACTCAAATATTTAATTTGATTGGGTATACCAATTCCGATTATGTGGGTTGCAAATTGGATCAGAAAAGCACTAGTGGTGGATACCAATTTCTTAGTTCCTCCCTAGTGAGTTGGAGTAGTAGGAAGCAACCTTATGTTGCTCTATCCACAATCGAGGCCGAGTATGTGACAATGGGTGGTTGTGTAGCTCAATTACTTTGGATGAGACATACTCTAGAGGATTATGAGCTACAATACTCCAAAGTTAAGGTTTATTGTGACAATGTGAGTACCATTAATTTGACCAAAAATTCAGTACATCACTCTAGGACCAAGCACATTGAAGTGAAGCATCACTTCATTAGAGATCATGTGGCAAGAGGAGATATTGAACTTAACTACATTGAATCTAAGTCCAACCTTGCCGACATTTTCACTAAGGCTCTCTTCGAAGCAGAATTTACATCACTAAGGCGAGAACTTGGAATGTGCTTTGTAGAGTAGTGGTATAGGTTTGCATGATCCTATAGCAAGATCTAGGACTATACCTCAAGCATCTCACAAATACCTAAGAATCCATGATTTTTGTATTGAGCCACTTAGACATCATGTGAGATGTTAGGAAGATGCACTTGGTTCATCATGCTTGTTATGATCTATTACTATGAATCAATGTGCCATCTAGAGATATTAATCTTTAATTGGACCAATCATTGGGAAGAATTGTGTACAATTGATGTTCACATAGCTCTTAGAACATGGTTGGAAATGTCAAATAAAATACTTTTTAAACTATGTTTATCATATTTTGAAAAATAATTTTTACTTGCTAAGCAAAAGTGGTACAAAGTTTTGAAAAATCTTTAGAGCTTTTGCTAGTTTTCAAGTTTGTATCAATTTTAAAATCTAGAAATGATATATTTTTAAAATTATTTTTTCTTGATAGAAAATGACTTGAAAAATGTGTCTGTAAAACTTCATGAATTTTTGACATCTCTATAATTTTTTATGCACTTCGGGATTCTGTCTGAAAATCCAGTTTGTGGATTTCAGCAAATGCCAGTCGACTGATACAAAATCTAGTTGACTGGTGATTCCAGTAGTCGATTGGTATGACTGGGTTTTGGTCCATAACCTTAACCTTAGCATCTAAAACCACTTCTAGACCCCCTATACCATATGTTATGATTAGTGAAGCGGTATAATGATAACAACTTTTAAATTAGGGGGATTAGGACTAATTGATGCATTGGTTTAGGGGGAGCTTTCCTATGATATCTTTCTAAACCCAAACCTATGTGCATTTGGTTTATTGTTGGTGCAAAGTTAGGAATTACTATTACTTACACTTTCATGCTTTGCTCAACATGTTATTCACACATGATAAAGTATGTCTTGGATTAAGGGGGAGCTTTAAATACATTCTATACCTTAGTTCAAGGCATAAACAATCATATTCAAAAATGTTTCCATTTGATATTTGTCCTTCTCTTTATGATGTGTGTCAAAGGGGGAGAAGGGAAACTTTAAGATAGATTCATATTGTGATTTTATTTCATATTTTAAGACCTAACTTAAATGATTGCCAAACATCAAAAAGGGGGAGATTATTGGTACAATAATGTCTCAAGTAAAAATGTATTTTGATGTTTGGATAATCATTTGAAGTTAGGCAATAATTGTGATCTAACAATGGAATATTTAAGTGATAGGAAAGTCCCAGTGTGAATCATGGCAAAGGAAGTCCAAGTGTGAAGACTTGGCAAGGAAAGTCCAAGGATGAAGGCTTGGCAAGAGAAGTCCAAGAATGTGGACTTGGCGACATAAGTCCATGCTTGTAATCTTGGCGGCGTAAGTCCAAATGAATCTTGGAAAAGAAGTCCAAAGGTGAGTCTTGACAACATAATTCTAAGCATATAGTCTTGGCAGTATAAAGTCCAAGCGGACCTTGGCAAAGGAGGAACCCAAAGCATGGTGAAACTGAAGGAAGCTTTTGAAGGCAAGCGTGAGGATGAAAGAGTTGAAGGTGCAAGGCTGATGGAGAAGCTAGAAGGTTTAGTCTAAGCTTAGGGTATATTTTTCAAGTATGAATTAGTCATACTTGTGGTATACCAATCGATTGGTGATCTATTCTAGTCGATTGACTTTAGTGCTCGACACTTGAAGGACCCATACAACTTGAGTAGTCGACTAAGGTTATGACCCAGTCGACTGCGGGTTGACTGCTGAACCTGATCTTTGGCAGTCAACTGGTGTGTATCACCAGTCGACTCGCCTTAGTCAATCGACTTCTAGGGTCTAACTATCGACTGTAATTAAATTAAGTGGCAAGAGCACAAATTGTTGAGCAGTCGACTGCCTGCGTGAATAATCAACTGAGCTTGAGTAGTCGACTGATCAAGTGTCTGTTGAGTGGTGATGATCGTAATCAAGCTTCGTCAGAAGCTGTTGGATCTGATCAAAAGTAACACCAGTTGCAGTCGATTGGAGTCGGGCTCAACGGTCAAAAGCAACCAAGTTCTATGAAGAGGGACTTGGGGAGCTTGAAGTAGGCTAGTGCTCTTATTCAAATCTTTCTTCTCAAGCTCACCAAGCCTTCCTATAAGCTTTCATGTGTTTCTAACCTCTTCTTCTCTAGCTTAACTTAATCATCTTGTAAGAAGAAGAGTGTGCATTGTAAGAAGGCTTCTCCACCTTAGTGTTCTCATCAAAAGGAGGTTTTAGTGAAAGCTTGCTAGGAGTGATCCACCTTATAGATTGCCATCGAGTAGGAGCATCATCTTCGAACCATATTACATCGACTTTGTTAGCATTGCCTTCTTTGATTTTGGTTTTATTTATTATATTATTTGTATTGCTTCTGCTAACAAAATTATAGAAATCGAAGAAGGGATATTCACCCCCTCTAGCCATTCCAAAGGATCCTACAGGGAAATCGCCGGGGAAGGTTCCTCCACAAGTAAGGTGTTAGTGTCAGCCCTTAGTGTCAATCATGAGATGATTGATTAGGGATCATATGTATCATATTTCATTAATAACAGAAAAAGATTGATTATTATATTTACTTTATCCGTGTGCCAGCTAAATAAATATAATAATGCCCTTGAATAGTATGTTCTAATCTACAGTATATTAATTGGTAGAATTGATTATGAGAAGCTGTAGAGAATACTATACTTAAACATTCCTAGTCAAGTATTGTATTAATAGACAAAGGGATATATTGATACATTGAGACTAGCTTGTAGGTCAATGGATGACTTGATCTCACAAGTCATGGATATGTGATATCACATTGACACATGGATATATATATTGGAGAATATATGTACTGAATTGACCCGCCATGAGAAAGTGTCATGGATCATTATATGAGTGTCATATACTTTCTAATGTGACTATTGGTATGAATAGTCCTTAGAGATGAAATCACTACGGTTCCCTACATAAGGAGTTATGTACTTTGGTATCGTCTAACATCACCCGTAATAGGGTGCACTATAACGACGATTGCTGGGTATGTAACGAATTATGCGGAGGGATGTGAGTGATGTAGATGAGATCTATCCCTCCCATATGGCCGGAGTGATATCTTTGGCCTTTTGATAGAGTATGACCACAAAATACATGGTCATGCTCAAATGAGTCAATATGAGATATTAAACTCATTTGTTTGAGTGAGTCTACTTGGGGATCAAGAAACATAAAGATCGATAAGGGGATGACACGGTCTATGCCTCATTGATCGATCTAAGATATCAAGGATAGAAGGACACCGTCATACATGATAATAGCCACTGAAAGGTTGTCATATCTCGATTTTCTTGTAGATTGGGTAGTAATGATATATTGCTAGATGTCACTCATTGCTTATGTATCTAAAATGGTTTTAGATACATTACCAACGCTATAAGAGCCTATATGGTCACACACAAAGAACATATTTTGGAGAAGTGTTCATCTTAGTTTGATTAAATGAATCATTAGTTAATTGAATGGACTAGAATGAGTTAGACTCATTGCTTGGCCTAACTTGAGTTGGACTCAAATTGGTTTAATTTGAGTTAGACTCAAGTGAAACCAATTGAAGAAGGTAAGCATGATTAATGATGATTAATCATGCATGCAAATGGAGTTGTTGAATGCAAATTGATTAATGCAAGAAATGAGATTTAATGCTTAATATATGTTGCATGCAAAGGGATTAATGCATGAAATGAAACATATTCCCAAACGTTGCATGCAAAAAAGATTATTGCATGCAAATTGGATTATTGCATTAACATTGCATGAAATGTGATTTCACGTGCAATTGGAATTTGAGAAGCCACCATAAACGTTGCATGCCAAAAAGGGTTAATGCAAAAGAATTAATCCATGAAGTGGGATTTCATCCTCAAACGTTGCATGCATGAAGGGGTTAATGCATGAAATGTGATTTAATGCATATGAAATGGGATTTAAGCTCTCTTGAATGTGAGTGAGACATGGTGAATCCTCTTTGTCCTATAGTGCATCCCTATTTCTTCTTCTCTCTTCTTCTTGGCCAAAGTTTAGAGTGGAGAGCCTTCGTGTGGTTGCTAGCACAACCAAAGGTGTTATCTCCTTCTCCAAGATACGGTTTGTGTGGATACCTTAGAGATACGGTTGTCCTTACCGTATTGAGATCCGACTGTGTTTGGCTAGCGGGATTGCGAAGGGCTTACATCGAAGGTATATTTCTTCTTCTAGATAAGATCTAGATTAAACTAAGAAAATGATTTATATATTTTGCATGGATCTCTGGAGGGATCCGATTTGTATTTTTGTTTCCGCTGCGGTTGTGCGAAGTATTTTGCCTGCGATGTTGTGAATGTCACTACCCGGATTTCCCAACATAAGGACGTCGGGACAGGGCTTCTGGAGCCTAAGATGGCCGGTGGCAACAGCTTTTGACGGCGGAGAAAAATCTGGACAGATTTTTCTTCCTTGGGTAGTAAGAGGAGGAGAGGAGATGGGAAGAGAAATTTCCTTCTAATATTTTTTCCATAGCTTCCTCATCCAATATATATATCTCTTATCGAGTTAGAGGAGCAAGTTCTAAACCGACATCCATTATGTTAGTGCCTATAAGATTCACATATCTCTACAATGGCATGATATTATCCACTTTGTTAGTGCCTATAAGATTCACATATCTCCACAATGACATGATATTGTCCACTTTGGGGCTAAGCCCTCATGGTTTTATTTTTGGGCTTTACCCAAAAGACCTCATACCAATGGAGATATCTTCCATCTTATAAGCACATGATCTTTTCCATGTCTTACCAATGTGGGACTTTGATTGTATTCTCAATACTCCCAACAATCCCCCCTCATATGAAGGACCACATTGACCCCCCTCAAGCCTATCCGTCCTTGAAGGACATCTTCTGCTTGATGTCCGATCCTCAACCCACCAGGACTTCTTGCCAACTGTCTAGTCCTCTTGACTTAGCTGGACTTCCTGCCAGTTGTCTAGGCCTTCTGACCCAACTGGACTTCCTGCCAATTGTTCGGTTCTCCCGACCCAACTGGACTTCCTGCCTGGTGTCTGGTTCTCTTGATCCAGACATGGGAGCTCAACTTCCTTCGTTCGAGGTTCATGGCTTAACATGGACCATGACTCTGATACCAATTGTTAGTGCTTATAGGAATCATATATCTTATAAGAACCAATTGTTGACATGGACCATGTACTTGGAGTATCCGCTATCCACAAACCATATCATCGGACACTCTCCCTCGACCGGTACCTATTCAAACACGAAATACAAGATCTTTTGGAACCCAGATTTTGGGTCCATTAGCATTCACAACATATTGTTTAGGAATCCATGCTTTAGTTTCTTTAGCTTTACCACAATAAGTTCTATTAATTAACGACATGAAACTAAATTCTTTTTGTTTCGGCTTATACCCTATTCCAACTTTGTTATAGACTGCCCTTTGGGCATCTAAGATCATGTTAAGGGTTTGAGAGCTTGTTATGAATTTTTCAAGTGTGCACTTGAGATTATCAACTTGTACTCTCATGGAATTGTTCTCTTCTCTATGTTGTTCAACTTGAGAAGTATCAGTCCTATTTTCTGCAGAAATTGAATTAAGATTTCTTAGTTCCTTTCCAAAATAAAATCTACATGCCTTTTGACATATCATCACCTTTTGGCTAGAATCCATAGGCATCAACACGAGCATAGGTAAGATTAAGCAAATGACGGACTTCGATTTCATGAAATGACGATATTTTTCACTGGCTGACATGTCTCAAGTACATAAGAGCATTGAGTGGGCAGATGGACACCAGGCTAGTGAGAGGTGGGATATGGGAGCAGAAGAAGAAGAAGAAGAAGCACCTCTAGCCCTAGCTGACGAACCTTATTCTTCCGTTTCTGAGTAGCTAGAGAGCCTGCACCACGATTATGTTGAGTTCGTGGAGTCAGTTGACACAAAGTACGAGGAGATCTGTATGACGATTGATACTATATTCGAGGAGCTTCAAAGCAGAATAGATACGTGATGTGAACGAATGCGACCTCAAATCTCGCAACGAAGGCTATCGAGGATTCGAAACGCGCGCTCGCATTCAACGCCCATAAGTGCACGGATGTCATCAAGTAATAAAGATTATCGATCCCACAGGGGCTGGGATTCGAATACCAAATATTTGCAGTGGTTGTAATTGTTCGGACATAACTCTAAGAGGTTTCGATTGGTGAGGGATGTCGGTGGACTTTACTCTATACGGTGTCATACGGAGGAGGAGGAAACGAGTGTGCCGAGGTCTTCAAAGGTGATTCTAGGACTTCGATTTCACTTGTGTATCACAAAATAATATTGTCAATTGGCGTTGACTAGACGTTCAACTATGGTTTTGTGGAAGGGACATCATACACTCTCTCGCAGAGCTGCCGCATCTACCGGGAGCTATCTCCGCCTAAAAGGACGGGATAGACGGTACGAGGATGCCGAATCAATCCCTACGATGAACCGTTTCCGATTTCATCATACCCTTCTACCCACAGTTACAAGGGATCAGGTTTACCCCTAGGTTCCTTATATAAAATCCCTTAAATCTTAAATACGAGGGTTGTCACCCCTCGTATCGTTTAAGCACAGCGGATAGAAAGCCAAACACGCATAGATATAGTAAAGAAACAGCTACCAATTGTCAAATCAAATTCAAAGGCAGAATTTAACATGAACCAACATTGTAATGTGCACACAAGCTACTCCCTAATCCTAGAATCGAAAGTACTACTCCATGTATATGAAGGAAGAATCACAAAGCATGTCTATGTTCGAATACATAAGGAATAAAATGCAGGAACAAAGAATTACAATGCTTTCCTGGTCTTCTCTCTAGCGTTGAAGTGCAAGGTGTGGACATCTGGCGGCGTTCCTCCTCCCCGTTGTGAGTTACTGAAGCTTTTTAGGGCTTCAGCGTGCCATCCTAAGTATCGTGCCTCACCCCTAGGGTTTGGGCGGAGCCATCCTTATATAGACATCGCCTTGGATCGCTGTAAAATCCAGAAAAAACCCTAGTCGTGCAAATCTGGTGGACCACCACACAGCCGTGTGTTTCCACATGGCCAGGCCGTGTGCAGCCTTGGGGTGCTAATCTTGCCCATTGGGCACGACCATGTGAATCCACACGCCTTGGCCGTGTCCCACTCTGCGTCTAGCTGCGAAATGTCCTTCTTTTGCTCTGAAAGCGCATCTTTTTAACCCGAAATGCTAACCTGCACATAAAAGTCCAACGAGCGGACCTCCAAACTAGAAAATAGGAAATGCGTGCAAAATAGAGTAACATATGCATGAAACTAACATGAAATGTAACAAGATGTGAGAAAAAACTACTCCTAAAACCTTATATGTTTTCCTCACATCACTTCCCCAGACTTAAATCTTTGCTTGTTCTCAAACAAACCTCAGTCCCATGAAATTTTAAAAATATATTGTTCCATAATTATCATGTTAACTAAATTTATCAAGTGGTATTTGTAATCTAAGAAAAATAAATATGTTCTAGAAATTCACTAAGTTAACTCCTTGTGCTCGTGCTAGGCGAATCATTCTTAAGGGCTACCCATTCCATGGTGAGTTAAGTCATCATCCCATAGCTTTCCTAATGTTTTCGGCTCTTAGGCACTTACCTACCCAAAGCGAGGGTTGTTCCCTAGATCTAGCATAAAGTCTAAAAGGCATGCTCGGTATTGAGAGAAATTGGTAGGTGTTTTCCCAGTAACCTAACTCGGTCTCAAAGGGGCACCTAGCCATTTCCACCCACGACAACTATTTTTTATCTCTCATAATCTTTTCTCTCCTTTTTTTTCTTCATTTTCTTTTTCATTTCTCTTTTTTTTTCCTCTCTCTCTATTTTTTTATTTTCTTTTATTTCTCGGCTCACTGGGATTTTGATTTTTTCGAATGGTCTTACACAATCCGAGCATCTCCAGTAACTAAAATGCTAAACCTAGAGTCGCCTATGGATTCCAAAGTACTAGACTACTGAGATGAATCATAACTCGTTATGTACTAGATTCTCCCTTTCAGAACGTTTGACATGTGTAAGTGTAAAAATAAAGCTAACCAATATAAGTCTAGAACATTCAATAGAGCGAATAAAGTAAAATACCACGAGATAAATGAGGTTAAGCTACCTATGAGAATAACTCATGCAAGCAACTTTCAAAAATACTACTGAGGTAGCTTTATAGATAGCAAAAATTAAGTACTGAAAGAAACTCAACATCTCATGCATGAATAAATGAATGAAAATACCAGAAAAGAAACTACTGCTAGGAAACAAAACAAAATAAACTTTAGGGTACCGCCCCAAACTTAAAGGAAAATATACCTCTAGTATGGTGGACGAGGTGGAAAGTCTGGGAGCCTCAGCATCTCTAGATCCTAGGAGAACCTACTGCTGAGCCGCTGATGCCACATGTACATGTGGTCGATCTGGGAGCTGGTGGATGCAACAGCTGCTCGGTGTTCCTCCTCCCAAGGCCACTGTGTCTGCTGGGCATGCATGTGTTGCCGCATCTCCCTGTGGTGGGCGGTTTCATCCTGGCGACGAATAGCCTCCTCCTGGAAGTATATGCGGGCCTCATCGTAGAACTCCTCAGCACGCTGGAAGTGCTCTCGGAATCCCTAGAATTCCGTGTAACGCCCATAAAATTCCTAGCAATTTTACAAGAATTTTTGGCTTGATGATCATGGGCTTTATGTGGGCCTTTTTCCAAATAAAAGAAAATAAGCCAAAAAAATGGATGCAATACCTAGGAATTGAACTCCAAACCTCTAGAGATAGCCAAACCCTATAGATGCACCCACTAACCAGAAGCCCAATAGGATTACATCATTAGAGGAAGGGGGGGATTATAGATAAGTGTGATAAAGGTAAATGAAGAGGCATGGAAGAAGAGAAGAGAAACTTCTCTTCCTCCCTTTATAAAGAAGAGGGAAGGTTCTAATTTGCCACTTCCTCTCTTCTTCTTCTTCTTCTCACCGAATTCTAGCTCCCTCTCCACCTTTGGCCGAACCCCATCCAAGCAAGAGAAGTCTAGGTCTTGGTCTTCCTTAGGTCATCTTCCCCACCCAAAGCAAAGCGAAGGATGTAAGTATCCCTCACCTGCAGTACGGGTAGCTTCGATTGCTATTTTGTAAAAGAAACTCATATGATATATTCGGTCAAAATGAAGTTTTGGGTGTTTTATTGAAATTCTATGTCATGTTTGTAAGAAGAAGATGTTGTTAGGAAGTAGATGATGATGTTAGGATGGAAAAAGGGGTTTAGGTTAAAAGCTAACCCTAATAACCACTAAGGTTAATTCGGCCAAGCTAAGATTTAGGGTTTCCATGAAGTTATATGCTATGTTTTAGTAACTATATGATGATGTTAGGATTTAAAATGAATTAGGACAAAAGCTAACCCTATTAGCTACTAAGGTTCATTCGGCCAACCTAGGTTTTGGGTGAACAAATGAAGTTTTAATCCATATGTTATATGCAAATGAAGTTGTTGTTATATGAAATGAATTAAGTTGTTGTTATATGAAATGAATTAGGTTGTTGTTATATGAAATGAATTAGGTTAAAGGTTAACCCTAAAAACCTTACTTGGACCATTCGGCCAACCTAGGTTTTGGGTGAACAAATGAAGTTTTAATCCATATGTTATATGCAAATGAAGTTGTTGTTATATGAAATGAATTAGGTTGTTGTTATATGAAATGAATTAGGTTAAAGGTTAACCCTAAAAACCCTACTTGGACCATTCGGCCAACCTAGGTTTTGGGTGAACAAATGAAGTTTTAATCCATATGTTATATGCAAATGAAGTTGGTGTTATATGAAATGAATTAGGTTAAAGGTTAACCCTAAAAACCCTACTTGGACCATTCGGCCAACCTAGGTTTTGGGTGAATAAATGAAGTTTTAATCCATGTTTTATATGCAAATGAAGTTGTTGTTATATGAAATGAATTAGGTTAAAGGTTAACCCAAAAAACCCTACTTGGACCATTCGGCCAACCTAGGTTTTGGGTGAATAAATGAAGTTTTAATCCATGTTTTATATGCAAATGAAGTTGTTGTTATATGAAATGAATTAGGTTAAAAGATAACCCTAGAAGACCCTATGGACCATTCGGCCATCATGCATTTTGGGGATTAGATGAAGTTTTAATATAAGTCTTATGTGCATATGAAGTTGTTGTTAAGTTAAATGAATAGGTTAACATGTGTTTTATCTTGGGTGAATTCATGTTGACTTGTGATATTAAATAATGCTAGATGAAGATAACATGCCTTAGGTTAGTGTTTACTTACTTTTGATGCCATGCCTTTTTGCCATGTCTATGTGTATGCGATATTTAAAATATGTTATGAAATGGAAGAAGATAAGATTATGAAATGAAACAAAATGATATGTTCACGACATGAATATGACATGATGATGAAATGAAGAATGATATATTATGAAATGAAGAATGACATGTTTACGAAATGAAAGATGATATGTCCATGAAGGGAAGCATGATGTGTTATGAAATGAAGTATGCTATGTTTGCAAAATGAAATAAGCTATGTTATAAAATAAGCATATAAGTATTTTATCTTCTGCATGGCTTGTACCAAGACCCTAACAGGGTCCAAGAAGGGATGGGCTCCTAAGATGCCCTAGGTCGATGGAATAAGACTCGGGCCTAGTACAGGATGGGCTCCAAGATGCCTTAGGTCGATGGAGTAAGACTCGGGCCTAGGATGGGCTTCTACGCTATGACGATTGCCCTAGGTCGACGGACTAAGATCGGGCCTAGTAACCTATTAGGTTCGAGACTTGCTACCTCGGGCCTATTTAGGGATGCGCGCTATGATAATGAAGAAGTGGTACAATGCCAGGCCCAAATATGTTGAGATTTATATTTACGTACCTATAATATATGTTTTCAAAAGCATCCTGCATATGTTACCTGATTAGATTGTTATGTTACATGCTATGTTTGATATGCCATGTTTATGCCCCTATGTTACACATGAAGTATGTTATGTTTGATATGCCATGTTTATGTCACTATGCTACATATGATGCATATTATGTTTGATATGTCTTGTTTATGTCACTATGCTATATATGATGCATGTTATGTTGATATGCCATGTTTATGTCACTATGCTACATATGATGCATGTTATTTTGATATGCCATGTTTATGTCACTATGCTACATATGATGCATGTTACGTTTGATATGCCATGTTATGTCACTATGCTACATATGATGTAGGTTAGGTTTGATAGGTCATACCTATATGTTTTGTGTTATGTTTATTTGCTACATTACATATGTTATATGTTATGTTTAAGTAAGTCCTAGATGTACATGACATGATGCTATGTTATAGATGATACATGTTATGCTGCCATGCTATGGATGAGATATGTTATGTTTACTCACGTTATTTATGCTACATGTTAAGTTGATTACGCCATGTATGTTGCATGTTATGTGGCTTATATGTTATGAATGTTACATGCTTATATGTTATGAATGTTACATGCTTATATGTTATGAATGGTACATGTTATGATTAATGTCGATATATGGTTTTTGTGAGTAGGACTGGATCTTACTAAGCCTATGTGCTTATAGTTTATCTTTCCCTCGTACTGCAGATAAGGGTAAGGGATGGATAAACTAAAGGGAGCAGCAGGAGGGGCCAAATGTGTGTGGCAGTGGCATGGTGGAGAAGATCCGTTAGGTTTATATATATATGTTTACCTATGATGATGATGTTCATGGATGTCCTTACTTATGTCTCCGTATGACAACGATGGTTATGAACCTGAACTAAGCACTAGGTATCTATATACGTTATGATGCATGCTCCATGTTAATAAGAAGAAGTAAAGAAGAAGTAAGAAGAAGTATCTATATATGCTATGATGCATGCCCTATGTTAAGAAGAAGAAGTATATATATATGTATATGTCAATGCACATGTTTAAAAGAAAAAAAAATAAGTCTAAAGTCTTCCGCTGTAAGAAATAAAGAAGTATGTATAAAGTCTTCCGCTGTATGTAATGTATGTATGTACGGTCGCGTCACGTGCCGCCTCCGGATCTGAGGTCCGAAAGGGGGCGTGATTAAAGTTGGTATCAGAGCGGATCTGCCTTTCCACTACACACACATCAAGCTCCAAATCCTGCCGCTCCAAGTAAGAATTCTATGTCTTCTCTAATTTTGTGAATTTGTTTTCCATGTATGATAGGAAATGCTTCTAGTTTAAATATGCATGAAAATATGTATGATACCCTTATGCTTGTTCTTGTATGATATAAAATACCTTAAGCTTAAACTATGCATGAGAACATGAATGATGCCTTAAGATTAAAATAACTTTATGCTAGCTTCAGTTTAATTATGCATAGGACAACGAATGAAAACTTATACTAGCTTACCTTAATATATGAAGATAAACATGTCTGGAAGACGCAGTAGTAGAGCTGATGAGCTAGCACCCCTGCATGACCTTACACACGTAGTCACAGAACTCCAACGACAAGTTACAGAACAACAACAAGTAATAAATACCCTAATGAATCAGCGAGGAAACCCTACTGCCCCACCGACGGGCCCCGGCCCGATGGTTTGACAGGAAGCTTACCTGATCCCGTGGCAGAGACTAAAGCCGGAAAATTTCTCTGGTACTGGTGAACCATGGGATGCCCAAGCCTGGTTCAAGACGGTGGAAAGCATCGTGGAGCTACTGGACTGGCCCGAATGTGAGAAGATTAAATGTGCATCATTCTGCCTTTCGGGAGATGCTCGGATGTGGTGGGAACGGGTTAAAACAAAGAGACAAGTAAATCAGATCAGATGGACAGATTTCGAGTACGAGTTCTTCGAAGAATTCTGCCACATGAGGGTGACCAACAAGCATTACGACGAGTTCACTGGGTTCCGACAAGGTGACCTATCGGTCAGCGAAGCCGTGAAGAGATTCAACCGACTCGCACGTCTGTGCCCAGAGTTGGTCAGCACGGAAAGAGAAAGGGTCAGACTCATGCTGAAGATGCTCCGACCAGAAATAGCTCTGAATGTGGCCGGCGGAGTTCATAGACCACAGACCACCAGAGTCTGAAATATTTCTTCACACAGAAGGACCTGAACATGAGACAGCACAGATGGCTCGAGCTCGTCAAGGATTATGACTGCGAGATTCTTTACCATCCGGGGAAAGCTAACAAGGTGGCTGATGCACTCAGCAGGAAGTCCTGCGCCACCTTGATGTCCCTATCAGTGTTATCTCGACCCTTAGAAAAAGAGATTATGCGTTACGGGGTTGAAATCATCTCCGGACAGCTCTCGACCATGACGATAACACCGACGCTGTTCGATGATATACTGGAAAAGCAAGCCCGTGACCCAAGCCTTCAGAGGATCAAGCAAGAGGTCTTAGAAGGAAAGGACGACGGGTTTCGGATCTCTGATAGTGGAGTACTCTACCTCAGGGATCGCTTGTGTATTCCCGACGATCCAGAATTACGGAAGGAGATATTTGAGGAAGCTCACGGAACTCCTTATGCGATGCATCCTGGAACCACCAAGATGTACCAAGACCTAAAACGAAAGTTCTGGTGGTTCGGAATGAAAAGAGATGTGGCTCAGTATGTCAGTACTTGCCTGACCTGCCAGAGGGTTAAGGCAGAACACCAGAGACCTGGAGGAACACTGCAGCCGATCCAGATTCCAGAATGGAAATGGGAGGACATTTCTATGGATTTCATCTCAGGATTGCCCAAGACGACAAACGGTTATGATGCTATATGGGTAATTGTGGACAGATTGACGAAGTCCGCCCATTTCTTAGCAATCAAGATGACCTATTCGACGGAGCAACTGGCTCAGTTATATGCTAGGGAAATTATCAGACTACATGGAATTCCTAAGACCATCATTTCTGACAGAGATGGTCGCTTTATTTCCCATTTCTGGGAATGTGTTCAGAAGGACCTAGGCATGAAGCTATTGTTCAGTACTGCCTTCCATCCCCAGACGAACGGACAGACCGAAAGAGTAAATCAAGTACTGGAGGATATGTTACGAGCCTGCGCCCTGGATTTCAAAGGTAGCTGGTGCCGATACTTATGTTTGGCAGAATTCGCCTACAATAATAGCTACCAAGCTACTATTGGAATGACACCCTACGAGGCTCTATACGGGAGGAAATGTAGATCTCCCATATGCTGGTACGAGGGTGGTGAAACGAAGAGGATGGGACTCCAGACGGACTTCATCAACAACACCACCCGAGCTATACGTAACATCCGTCAGAGAATTGAAACTGCTCAGAGCCGACAAAAGAGCTATGCGGATATGCGGCGTAGACCGTTAGAATTCGAAGTTGGGGACCTAGTATTCCTCAAAGTAGCTCCTATGAAAGGAGTGATGAGATTCGGAAGGAAGGGTAAACTGAGTCCACGCTACGTGGGACCGTATCCGATATTGCAGAGGATTGGCAAGGTAGCTTACAAGCTAGAGCTGCCTCAAGAGATGTCGGCTATTCACAACGTGTTCCATGTCTTTGTACTCAAGAAATGCATTTCTAGTGCGGACCAAGTGATCGAGCAACAAACAGTACGAGTTCAAGAGGACCTGAGTATTGAAAGTCGGCCTATCCAGATACTAGACCGAGAAATCAAGAGGCTAAGGAACAAAGAGGTGCCCTTAGTAAAGGTCCTGTGGCAGAATCAACGGTACGAGGAAGCTACTTGGTAACGCGAGGAGGACATGAAGCAGAAGTACCCACAATTGTTCTAAGTTTTGAGGATGAAACTTTTAAAAGGTATGAAGGATTGTAACGCCCGTAAAATTCCTAGCAATTTTACAAGAATTTTTGGCTTGATGATCATGGGCTTTATGTGGGCCTTTTTCCAAATAAAAGAAAATAAGCCAAAAAATGGATGCAATACCTAGGAATTGAACTCCAAACCTCTAGAGATAGCCAAACCCTATAGATGCACCCACTAACCAGAAGCCCAATAGGATTACATCATTAGAGGAAGGGGGGGGGATTATAGATAAGTGTGATAAAGGTAAATGAAGAGGCATGGAAGAAGAGAAGAGAAACTTCTCTTCCTCCCTTTATAAAGAAGAGGGAAGGTTCTAATTTGCCACTTCCTCTCTTCTTCTTCTTCTTCTCACCGAATTCTAGCTCCCACTCCACCTTTGGCCAAACCCCATCCAAGCAAGAGAAGGCTAGGTCTTGGTCTTCCTTAGGTCATCTTCCCCACCCAAAGCAAAGCGAAGGATGGGCATCCTCACCCGCATAAGACGGTAGCTTCGATTGCTATTTTGTAAAAGAAACTCATATGATATATTCGGTCAAAATGAAGTTTTGGGTGTTTTATTGAAATTCTATGTCATGTTTGTAAGAAGAAGATGTTGTTAGGAAGTAGATGATGATGTTAGGATGGAAAAAGGGGTTTAGGTTAAAAGCTAACCCTAATAACCACTAAGGTTAATTCGGCCAAGCTATGATTTAGGGTTTCCATGAAGTTATATGCTATGTTTTAGTAACTATATGATGATGTTAGGATTTAAAATGAATTAGGACAAAAGCTAACCCTATTAGCTACTAAGGTTCATTCGGCCAACCTAGGTTTTGGGTGAACAAATGAAGTTTTAATCCATATGTTATATGCAAATGAAGTTGTTGTTATATGAAATGAATTAAGTTGTTGTTATATGAAATGGATTAGGTTGTTGTTATATGAAATGAATTAGGTTAAAGGTTAACCCTAAAAACCCTACTTGGACCATTCGGCCAACCTAGGTTTTGGGTGAACAAATGAAGTTTTAATCCATATGTTATATGCAAATGAAGTTGTTGTTATATGAAATGAATTAGGTTGTTGTTATATGAAATGAATTAGGTTAAAGGTTAACCCTAAAAACCCTACTTGGACCATTCGGCCAACCTAGGTTTTGGGTGAACAAATGAAGTTTTAATCCATATGTTATATGCAAATGAAGTTGGTGTTATATGAAATGAATTAGGTTAAAGATTAACCCTAAAAACCCTACTTGGACCATTCGGCCAACCTAGGTTTTGGGTGAATAAATGAAGTTTTAATCCATGTTTTATATGCAAATGAAGTTGTTGTTATATGAAATGAATTAGGTTAAAGGTTAACCCTAAAAACCCTACTTGGACCATTCGGCCAACCTAGGTTTTGGGTGAATAAATGAAGTTTTAATCCATGTTTTATATGCAAATGAAGTTGTTGTTATATGAAATGAATTAGGTTAAAAGATAACCCTAGAAGACCCTATGGACCATTCGACCATCATGCATTTTGGGGATTAGATGAAGTTTTAATATAAGTCTTATGTGCATATGAAGTTGTTGTTAAGTTAAATGAATAGGTTAACATGTGTTTTATGTTGGGTGAATTCATGTTGACTTGTGATATTAAATAATGCTAGATGAAGATAACATGCCTTAGGTTAGTGTTTACTTACTTTTGATGCCATGCCTTTTTGCCATGTCTATGTGTATGCGATATTTAAAATATGTTATGAAATGGAAGAAGATAAGATTATGAAATGAAACAAAACGATATGTTCACGACATGAATATGACATGATGATGAAATGAAGAATGATATATTATGAAATGAAAAATGGCATGTTTACGAAATGAAAGATGATATGTCCATGAAGGGAAGCATGATGTGTTATGACATGAAGTATGCTATGTTTGCAAAATGAAATAAGCTATGTTATAAAATAAGCATATAAGTATTTTACCTTCTGCATGGCTTGTACCAAGACCCTAACAGGGTCCAAGAAGGGATGGGCTCCTAAGATGCCCTAGGTCGATGGAATAAGACTCGGGCCTAGGATGGGCTTCTATGTATAATTGCCCCTAGGTCGATGGAATAAGACTCGGGCCTAGTACGGGATGGGCTCCAAGATGCCTTAGGTCGATGGAGTAAGACTCGGGCCTAGGATGGGCTTCTACGCTATGACGATTGCCCTAGGTCGACGGACTAAGATCGGGCCTAGTAACCTATTAGGTTCGAGACTTGCTACCTCGTGCCTATTTAGGGATGCGCGCTATGATAATGAAGAAGTGGTACAATACCGGGCCCAAATATGTTGATATTTATATTTACGTACCTATAATATATGTTTTCAAAAGCATCCTGCATATGTTACCTGATTAGATTGTTATGTTACATGCTATGTTTGATATGCCATGTTTATGCCCCTATGTTACACATGAAGTATGTTATGTTTGATATGCCATGTTTATGTCACTATGCTACATATGATGCATGTTATGTTTGATATGTCATGTTTATGTCACTATGCTACATATGATGCATGTTATGTTGATATGCCATGTTTATGTCACTATGCTACATATGATGCATGTTATATTGATATGTCATGTTTATGTCACTATGCTACATATGATGCATGTTACGTTTGATATGCCATGTTATGTCACTATGCTACATATGATGTAGGTTAGGTTTGTTAGGTCATACCTATATGTTTTGTGTTATGTTTATTTGCTACGTTACATATGTTATATGTTATGTTTAAGTAAGTCCTAGATGTACATGTCATGATGCTATGTTATAGATGATACATGTTATGCTGCCATGCTATGGATGAGATATGTTATGTTTACTCACGTTATTTATGCTACATGTTAAGTTGATTACGCCATGTATGTTGCATGTTATGTGGCTTATATGTTATGAATGTTACATGCTTATATGTTATGAATGTTACATGCTTATATGTTATGAATGGTACATGCTATGATTAATGTCGATATATGGTTTTTGTGAGTAGGACTGGATCTTACTAAGCCTATGTGCTTATAGTTTATCTTTCCCTCGTACTGCAGATAAGGGTAAGGGATGGATAAACTAAAGGGAGCAGCAGGAGGGGCCAAATGTGTGTGGCAGTGGCATGGTGGAGAAGATCCATTAGGTTTATATATATATGTTTACCTATGATGATGATGTTCATGGATGTCCTTACTTATGTCTCCGTATGACAACGATGGTTATGAACCTGAACTAAGCACTAGGTATCTATATACGTTATGATGCATGCTCCATGTTAATAAGAAGAAGTAAAGAAGAAGTAAGAAGAAGTATCTATATATGCTATGATGCATGCCCTATGTTAAGAAGAAGAAGTATATATATATGTATATGTCAATGCACATGTTTAAAAGAAAAAAAAAATAAGTCTAAAGTCTTCCGCTGTAAGAAATAAAGAAGTATGTATAAAGTCTTCCGCTGTATGTAATGTATGTATGTACGGTCGTGTCACGCGCCGCCCCTCCCGGATTCTGGGTCCGAAAAGGGCGGGCGTGACATTCCGCTTGCTGGTAGGTGCTCTGCTCCTCCCATCGCTACCTCTGCGTCTGCTACTCATTGTAAATGTCGTTGAGGCGTGATCGGAACTCCGAGAAATCATAGGCCGATGTACCTGCATCCTGCTCAAAAGTAGAAAAAGGTGGTGGTGTAGGTGCAGGCTCATGTCGGCGTGGACTAGGTGGGCTCCTATGTACATGTGGACTGAAGGGAGAGTGATATAAAGGTGGAGAGATGGGCGCCGATGTGGAGGGTCCCTCATATGGAGGGGACTCCACTATCAGGTCTAAGCGCTAGTTGGCGTGTGTAGTGATGGTAATACGATCAGGGTCAGGGAGCCTAAGGGTCGTCAGATTTTTCCTTATAAAGCATAAGGAGCCTCCTTCTCTCATAATCATCTTCATGGCCATGCACACTCCTAGGTCGATCCTAGGGCTCCCCTCTATACTCTCTAATACTGTGTAATCGTACCCCATCCTATGGAAAATGTGGGTAAGTAGGCCTCCCACATTAATCTCTCCTCGTGCTACTTTGCCCATCTTCACTAAGTGTCCGATGAAGTGGGACCCTACATCGATTCTACTTCTTTCTTGTAGCATATCCCATAGGCAAAGCAGCTCGCTAGCTCTAACTACACCGTCACTCTCCCCACGACCAAATATACCATGATGCGGTGGAGGTATCGAAAGACGGGGTTTTGGAGGCACGACGCTTTGGCCCTAGAAGGGTCATAAGCATGCTCTCCTGTCAACTCGGTCCAACATTCCCGAGAGTTGAACCCAATAGGAGTTCTTCTCTCTCCCCCACTCGGCAAGACAAAGCATGAGTTCCATTGGTGAAGGGTCCACTTATGCTCAATGTTAAAAAGCCTAAAATTTATCCTACCCTCCTCGCTCTCTCTATCCGTTAAAATTTCCACCTCTAAGAAACTTAAAAATTCTAGAACTATCCTAGGGTATGTTGGGTGTCTTATTCCCATCATCTCTTCCCACCCCATTTTTGCAAATAGGGCTTGAATATCACCCAAAAACCCTAAAGACTCTAGCAAATCTTCATCTAAGTACCTAGTAGCAATGAGTTTACGAGTAGAGAGCATATTATATCTATCTCTATGTTCATTATTGCGAAAAAGAAGAGTGGGTAGGGTGTTACCCTCCCCCGGAGCTTGAGGGGCATTGGCTCTCCTTGTTCGTCGCTCCGAGGCACCGGATTGTGGTGCTACTTGCTTGGTCCTCCTCATCCTTGCTCATTTTGGCTTCCTTAGAGGTTCAAAGTGCTTCTAGATGGTGGGGAAGATGAAATCACATGGCTAGGGCAAGAGCTTTCGAAGCACACAACGCAAATGGGGTGAAAGCACACGGCTCACCCCTTTTAACCTTGCACGATATGGCCGTGTGAAAACACACGACCAGACAATGTGCACCTCGGGTCAGTCAGGCACGGCCGTGGGAAAACACACGGCCAGGCCGTATGTTCCCATTTCTCTCCATGTTTTATGTCAGAGCTCGAATTCTCTCACACCTTTCGCCGTGTAGGTTAATATGGATTTTATTTTTACCTAACAAAGTACTTTTCAGTCCTAACTCTAAATGGGATGGAAATCAAAACTAAAATTAAACAAATGCAATGCAAATCAAAGGGAAATCTAAAACTAAACTTGGGTTGCCTCCCAAGAAGCGCTTTGTTTAAGGTCGTTTAGCTCGACCGCACTCCACTATCAACTTGGCTCTGGAGGTTCAGTGAACCTCCATTCATCCATCTCGGGAGCTTCATCTGGTGGCCCTAGCTTCATTCTGCTAATCGTGAAGCCGTCGAGGTAGGGAGCCATGAGCTCCGAAAGGCTGAAGAGGATGATCTCCCCATCTACCTCCAGGGAGATCTAGTGTGCCTTCACATCAATGCACGCCCCTACAGTATGATGGGATTCTGGGGATTTGGTCCTCTGTCCAGTATGATGAAGTACATGGGTATCACGAAATCCTCAATCACCATAGGCATGTGTGGTAGCATGCCAACGGGCTTCTTGATCGTGTCATCTGCTATACGTATACCTATACCCGTTGGTTGTATATTACCCAATCCCATCTCCAGGTAGAATGCATAGGGAATCACACTCACTAATGACCCAAGTCGCATAGAGCTTTGTCGAAGCTCTCCCCATAAATTGAGCAGGGGATAACAAATTCACCGGGGTCCTCAAGATGTAATTGAATCTTCTCTTCAAACTCAACTTGGTCAGGTAGGGTGGTAATCATAGCTACACACCCCTTGGCGAATTTGCTACTCTGCCCCACTCCTTCCTCTTTACTTTGACTCATCGGAGAGCTCTTCACAGGTTGCGACACGGTTTGGGCTATCTGGGCCACTTGCATCTCCAACATCCTGGTATGACTTGCAAGGCCGTCAACAGTGGCCTTCAAGTCGCTTAGTGATTCTTCATACTTCTGATGTTGATGATGAAATTCCTCATTGACTTTAGTTTGGGTAGTGATGAAGTCCTCGATCATCAGTTCCAGTCTGGACTTCTGTGGTTGCTGTCCATTGCCTTGCTGCTGCCCATACCCTTCTGATGGTTGGGAGGTTCCTGAGTTATTCTTATAGGAGAAATTCGGGTGATTCCTCCATCTGGGATTGTAGGTATTGGAGTATGGGTTGTTGGACCTTTGGTCGTAGTCCCCAACCGCGTCAATATGCTCAATCTGCTCGTCTGTGGTCCCTTGCCCTCCATAGTGGTCCTCTTGATACGCTGTCGCTCCCTCTCCAAAATCAATGGCCATGCAGGCAGATGAAGGATTCAAAGATTCAAACCGTTTGCTGAGCGCGTCCATCCTTGCTGCAAGGTGGTCCATGGAGTTGATAGTGTATCATCCCACTGCAAGTGTATGTTGACCACGTTCGGAAGCCCATTAATGGTGGTTCTGGGCCACCTCTTCGATAAGCTCCTCTGCCTCCTCTATTGTCTTGTTCATCAGTGCTCCTCCGACAGTAGAATCTAGGGACATCTTCGTGGCGTACGCGATCCCATTGTAGAAGATATGGATCACTAGCCACCTCTACAGTCCGTGGTGGGGGCATTGGTAGAGTAGCCCCTTATAGCGATCCCAAGCTTCGAACAACGACTCCCCCTCCTTCTGGTGAAAACTCATGATGAGATGGTGCATGTGAGTAGTCTTACTTGGTGGGAAGTATTTATTCAGAAACTGCTACTCACATTGCTCCTATATAATGATGCTACCAGAAGGTAGGGAGTAAAGTTATGCCTTAGCCTTATCCCGCAGTGAAAACGAGAACAGGCTCAGGCGGATCGCGTCAGTGTTAGTGCAGGGGCACTAGATAATCGAATATATGTTTTGATTATGGCAAAGACACAAAGTTAAGTTTACATCGTTATATCACGAGCTAAATCAAGTGTGCAGAAAAGTGCTAAAGCTGGAGCTGAAGGCTAGCGACACGCGAAAAAAGCCGTGGTGGTCGGGCGACACTCGAGTGACTTTGGAGGGAGCCGAAGGAATCGAGTGGAAGGCCGAAAGCGAGAGTTACTATCTAGGTAAGCTCGTGTGAGTGAGAGATTGTAAGGTCGTGTCCTCTTTACGGGGACGACCGTAGGCGGCGATCCGATTAAGACTTCCCGTGGAAGGTCTAGGTCGAGATCGGACGGTCAGAAACCATCGCATTTATCATTTTCTGAGCTAACCTCTTACTGCAGGGAAGTGGCCAGGCTGGCAGTCGACTGATGCTCATCAGTCGACTGATGGGAGGCATCAGTCGACTGATGGTGACGAATCAGCCTTTGCGTTAGGTCAAAACGGATAAGGTTTGACTCGGCCACTTCGCGATAAAATTTGGACAACTTCGTGATCTGTTCCGAAAAAAGAGGAGACATATTCAGAGGCCAAAATCTATAAAAAGAGGGGAGGATTCCAACTCCAAGCATCATCAAGTTTATTCATCAAGTTCTCCTACAACGCCAATGCTCCAACGCCGTCATAATGCCGACGCGACGACAAGTTCAAATCTCCTTCGTCGGCAGCAGTAGCAAGTAATTATTTTTATTGTATTCTTTATTTCAATCGTAACGAGGTGAGGTAGGCTTGTTGCCTCATCCTCGTACATTCGGTTTTTGTGATCGTTGTCTCCTACCTCCAACGAGGAGGAGACATTATAGTGCTTTGCCCTCCGTACGCGGTCTAGGACCGATAGGGCCTAGGAGTAGCAACTGCTGGGTTGTGAACCAAGTAAAAATAAATGTGTTCCTTTATTTTCTGCTGCTCTTACTCGTTTAATTGTCTACTAGAACGAAACATCGAAAATATTTATGATCACTATTCACCCCCCCCTCTAGCGACGCTTCTCGATCCAACAATTGGTATCAGAGCAGGGGCAATAAGATTTGGTGAAACCACCAATCTAGCACGTTTTGGTTTTCTTTTCGTATTTTTCGATTCGTATCTTTCTTAGGTTTTTATTCCTCCTGCACTACTAATCCAAGACGAAGTCTTGGTACGTTTCTTTTGGTTGTGTGCTTGCAAGTATTCTCCCTTGGAGTAGTCGACGGTAAAACGGCCATAACTTTTCGCACAAGTGGACTCACGTAACGATTTACCTACCAAATCGAAGCCCTCTGAGAGATCTACATTTCTTACCAGGGTTTACCCTCGTAACAAGCTGTTTCCATCCCCAAAATCCAACGTTCAGTAGCCTTTTGGGGACACCGAAGGTCGTAAGTTTCTAGTTTTTGTTAGTTTCTTATTCTTCTTATTTATTTCTGTTTATTTCCTATTATTTCCCACACTACTAATCCAAGACCAAGTCTTGGAATTCTCTTTGGTTTTTATTCGTGCTTTTGCAAGAGACTTAATGGCTCACATTGAGGGGTATAGCACCACCCGACCTCCGTTCTTTAACAGAAATGATTTCCGTTATTGGAAAGGTCGGATGGAGTGTTTCTTGAAAACACAAGTCGAGACTTGGATAATAATCCAAACCGGCTTTGCTCTACCCACCAATGATCAAGGAGAGCCCTTGGATTTCAATAAGTGGACAAATACAACCAAGAGGCAAATCGAAGCCGATGCAAGAGCAACTCAAATATTACAATGTGGCTTGTCCAAGGAGGAGCTCAACCGTATCGGTCCATTCATTAGCGCCAAAGATCTCTGAAACAAATTTATTGATCTACACGAAGGGACGCCCGATGCTAAGGTATGTAAAAGAGATTTACTTTTAAATAAACTGTACAATCTAAAGATGCAGGATCGCGAGACCGCCACCCAATTACATGAGCGGATCCAAGACATTGTCAATGGTCTTCACTCGATCGGGCAAGCCGTAGAGAACCGGGACCTTATAAGGTATGCTTTAAATGCTTTCCCTAGGACTACCTTGTGGGCATCCATTGTCGATGTCTACAAGGTCTCTAAGGACCTTTCAAAGCTTAGGTTAGACGAATTATTTTCCGAGTTTGAACTTCACGAGCAAACTAATGTGGTCTGGGCCGAGAGAGGTATTGCTCTACTTGAAGGACAAAGAAGCAAGCCACCTACTAGGCAAGTAGATGAACTCGAACCCGAAGATGAATCAGAGTCCGAATCAGAAGAGGTGGAAGCAATAGTGAACGTTGTGCGGAGAATAGTTCGAAAAGAAAGAAGGAAATTGAAGTACGAGAACCAAAAGAAAAAGGGAGCAAGGAAAGCCTTCCATGCAACTTGGGACAACAAAGAAGACATAGCTTACATGGCAAGACCGGAGGAGTCCGAGTCAGAATCCGAAGCCGAGTACAACTATAACACCGACTCCGAACTCGAGGACTACTTCGAGAAGCAACTCAAAGCCGGACCAAAAGAGAAAATTAAGGTTAGCCGCTCACTAATTCATACACTTTACAATACAATTAAAATGCTTAATAGGAAATTAACTAAGTCCGAGTCTAGGGTTGAGTCGTTACTTGAGGAGGTTGAAACCCTCAAGCAAGAGGCTACTCTAACCTCTTAAACTAGTCAAGTTCAAGAGGGAAACTCGACCTAAATTGAAAAACTTGAGGAGGAGAATTCTCTCTTGAAAGACCGAGTTCAAGAGGTTGAGGCTAGGTTGGAAAGGTTCACATTGGGATCTAAGAACCTTAATCGACTACTTGGAACCCAAAGAGCCGTGTACAACAAAGCCGGACTCAGATTTAAGTCAAAGACTAAGAATAGGTCTTATATGTCTATCGTAAATCACAGTCATCAAAGAGTCCAAGCATGGGTCCCAAAGGTTTTATTGAACTCACATATAAGGACTAATAAGGTTTGGATTCCCCAGGATCAAGTTCATTATTTGAATAGACCATATTGGTTCAATGGTCCAGGGGGAGCTAACACTAAAATAGTATACCCGCTTACTTAGCAAAACCATTGAATATCTTACCTTAATTTGTAGAACGGCTAGATAGGGAAAATAGTTAGTCAACTCTTGACAACATAGTATCAGGACGTGGCGAGAGGATAGTACGTTAGAGAAACAATGTCTCGTGTATTCGAGCTAGATAAGGCGTATCTAGCTTGGTGCACTTGACCGAGTGGAACTAGCTGAAGCTACATCGCCGTATCCTAAACTAGTTAGACCAGGAAGTAACCCTAAGTGAATTAAGTGATATTTTCTTGAATTTGGCTTTGTCTAAGGAAGTGGTCGTTGTTCCGATCAAAGAAGGCCCCTGTGCCTCGCCACGACCTGGAAGTCAGTTTCTCGAAAAGTTACTTAACGATCTAAAGGTTAAATTCGAATCTAACCCAAGGTTGACTATCTTTAATCAATTTAAAATCATCTCACAAAACATATAAGATGAACAAATTCTGAGACACATAGAATGAGTGAGATGTTAAGGATAATTGAAATATACTTAAAACAATCTCTTCAAAATATTACTTATTTTCTCAACTATTGTACTTAACAACTCTTAGGCCAAAATTTAGCGCCCCCTACATCTCTTACACTTCATATATTTGACTAAGGGGGAGAGCAAACTAACCTTAAGGGTTATATTATAAACCTTTAGATTATTGGTGCAGAGGGACACACCTTGAACCAATCTATCTAACTACTGCTAAACGCATGCTTGGACTCATATTTGATTTATCTAGATGCATGCATATATGACATTGTTTTTTAAAAACCCTATTTTATACAAAAACCCCAAAAAAAATTTTGATTTATGGCAAAAGGGGGAGAAGAGCGAAAGTTAAGGGGGAGTAACATAAAATTTAATTTTGAAAATTAAATTATCTCTTTCAAAACTCACCTAGGGTTAAGGGGGAGTTTTGGTTGAGGAGGAGTTTTTGGAAATGATATTCATCTTCACATTCATCTTCTACTATACCTGTTTTATGCTTTAATTTTCCTTAACTTTGTGTTGGTTTGTCATAGATCAAAAAGGGGGAGATTGTTGGTGCAGGGGCACTAGATAATCGAACATGTGTTTTGATTATGGAAAAGACACAAAGTTAAGTTTACATCGTTATCTCACGAGCTAAATCAAGTGTGCAGAAAAGTGCTAAAGCTAGAGCTGACGGCTAGCGACACCCGGAGGAAGCCGCAGTGATCGGGCGACACTCGAGTGACTTCGGAGGGAGCCGAAGGAATCGAGCGGAATGCCGAAAGCGAGAGCTACTATTGAGGTAAGCTCGTGTGAGTGAGAGATTGTAAGGTCGTGTCCTCTTTACGGGGACGACCGTAGGCAGCGATCTGATTAAGACTTCCTGTGGAAGGTCTAGGTCAAGATCGGACGGTCAGAAACCATCGCATTTATCATTTTCCGAGCTAACCTCTTACTGCAAGGAAGTGGCTAGGCTGGCAGTCGACTGCTTGACGTTCGGCAGTTGACTGATGCTCATCATTCGATTGATGGGAGGCATTAGTCAACTGATGGCGACAAATCAACCTTTGCGCTAGGTCAAAATGGATAAGGTTTGACACGGCCACATCGCGATAAAATTTGGACAACTTCGTGATCTGTTCCAAAAAAAGAGGAGACATATTCAGAGGCCAAAATCTATAAAAGGAGGGGAGGATTCCAACTCCAAGCATCATCAAGTGCTCCTACAACGCCAACGCTCCAACGCTGTCATAACGCCGACGCGACGACAAGTTCAAATCTCCTTCGTCGGTAGCAGTAGTAAGTAATTATTTTTATTGTATTCTTTATTTTAATCGTAACGAGGTGAGGTAGGCTTGTTGCCTCATCCTCGTACATTCGGTTTTTGTTATCGTTGTCTCCTACCTCCAACGAGGAGGAGACGTTATAGTGCTTTGCCCTCCGTACGCGGTCTAGGACCGATAGGGCCTTGGAGTAGCAACCGCTGGGTTGTGAACCAAGTAAAAATAAATATGTTCCTTTATTTTCCACTGCTCTTACTCGTTTAATTGTCTACTCGAACGAAACATCAAAAAGATTTACGATCGCTATTCAGCCCCCCTCTAGCGACGCTTCTCAATCCAACAGTCAGTAGGGACTCTGTTCATTTTCATCGTCGAACAGATTTCAAGAAATGCTTCAAGGTGCGGGTTTGGATCTTCAGTCGTAGCTCCCCCGAATTGACTCCGCTGGACCATATGTATAAGTGTCAGCTTCAGCTCAAAGTTATTTGCCGAAATAGATGGTCCAGCTATACTCGGCCTGAATCCTCTAGCGCTAGGAGCTGCGTAGTCCCGCAGAGGTCGGCTACCTATGTTCACCTCGGATGCAACTTGATCCTCCATCCTTCACTGCTTTGCTCTCCGTCGAAGAAAGGTTCGCTCAATTTCTAAGTCGGAAAGAATTAGACCTTCCGATCCTAATCATCTAAGCATATGATGAACCAAGCCCCAAAGTTAGGAGTGATAACCTAATTCTAAGAGCAGAAAATAAGACAATCTAGCTAATCAAAATCTAAGATGCAAAAAGGAAATAAAAACAACTACTGCTAGAATTAAATAAAATAAAAAATAATAGAAAATTAAAAACTAAAGATAAATATGGAATATATAAGACTAAAGAAAATAAAGTAAACTATAAAGAAAATAAAGCAAGTAAATACATCTAATCCTAAGTCTGATCCAATTTACCACCGTTCGATTTGATATTTAATCGCTCAGTCCCCGACAACGGTGCCAAAAACATGATGCACACAAACGCGACCTCAAATCTCGTGACGAAGGCCATCGAGGACTCGAAACGTGCACTCGTGCTCAATGCCCGCAAGTGCACGGATGTCATCAAGTAATAAAGATTATCGATCCCACAGGGACTGGGATTCAAATACCAAATATTTTCAATGGTTGTAATTGTTCGGACGTAACTCTAAGAGGTTTCGATTGGTGAGGGCTGTCAGTGGACTTTACTCTATACGGTGTCACACGGAGGAGGAAAGGAGTGTGATGAGGTCTTCAAAGGTGATTTTAGGACTTCGGTTTTGCTTGTGTATCACAAAACAATGTTGTCAATTGGCGTTGTCTAGACGTTTAGCTATGGTTTTGTGGAAGGGACATCATACACTCTTCCGCAGAGCCACCGCATCTATTGGGAGCTATCTCCGTCTAAAAGGACGGGATAGACGGTACGAGGATGCCGAATCAATCCCTACGATGAACCGTTTTCGATTTCATCGTACCCTTCTACCCACAGTTACAAGGGATCAGGTTTACCCCTCGGTTCCTTATATAAAATCTGCTAAATATTAAATACGAGGGCTGTCACTCCTCGTATCGCCTAAGCATAGCAGATAGAAAGCCAAACACACATAGATGTAGTAAAGAAACAACTACCAATTGTCAAATCAAATTCAAAGGCAGAATTTAACATGAACCAACATTGTAATGTGCACACAAGCTACTCCCTAATCCTAGAATCGAAAGTACTACTCAATGTATATGAAGAAAGAATCACAAAGCATGTCTATGTTCGAATACATAAGGAATAAAATGCACGAACAAAGAATTACAATGCTTTCGTGGTCTTCTCTCCGGCATTGAAGTGCAAGGTGTGGACCTCTGGCGGCGTTCCTCCTCCCCGTTGCGAGTTACCGAAGCTTTTTAGGGCTTTTGCATGTCATCCTAGCCATCGTGCCTCCTCCCTAGGGTTTGGGCGGAGCCATCCTTATATAGACATCGCCTCGGACCACTACAAAATTTAGAAAAAGTCCTAGTTGCACAAATCTGGCGGACCGCCACACGACTGTGTGTTTCCACATGGCCAGGTCGTGTGCGGCCCTGGGGTGCTAATCTCGCCCATTGGGCACGACCGTGTGAATCCACATGCCCTGGTTGTGTCTCACTCTGCGTCTAGCTGCGAAATGTCCTTCTTTTTCTCTGAAAGTGCATCTTTTTAACCTGAAATGCTAACCTGCACACAAAAGTCCAGCGAGCAGACCTCCGAACTAGAAAATAGGAAATGCGTGCAAAATAGAGTAACATATGCATGAAACTAACATGAAATGTAACAAGATGTGAGCAAAAACTACTTCTAAAACCCTATATGTTTTGCTCACCTCAATACACGGTTCTCAGAAGTTTCTGCCCAACAGTAGGAGATTCTCAGTCTCCTACGTTCCTTGGCAACTGATTCATCGGGTCCATCTTCTCCGGCCATGTAGTGTTGGCATGTCTTGTGTGTGTATCAAACTGTTAGAATTCTGGAATAGTATCGAAATTTGAGGACTTCTATGAAATGGACATGTTAATAGAATTCAGGTGTGTTTACAGTTGTGTTAAATGTTGTTTTAGATGTGAATAGACTTCTATGAATCTGTGGAAAAATGTTGGATGTTGAATGTTTACAATTTTGTTTCACTGATGAATATGGGTTTGATAGTTCATTTTAGTTGTATATGTGTGTTTAAACATTGTTAATAGGTTTTATCACAACTATTTTTAGGGGAAACTCTATCAATTTTTTTTCCTATGCCTTTCAATATATATTTGCACGATCAATATCTACATTGTTGTTGCATTGGATAACTAAGGGTAAGAATTCAGGGGGAGGATACTATAGATTCTCTTTTTGTGTGTTTGTCAAAGGGGGAGAGATAAGTTCAAGTTTAATAAGTTTAAGATGGGAGGTGGAAATACTTAAACTTTTAAGTTCTAGAAGTTCTGAAATTCATGGAAAATCATTCTAAAATTCATGACAAAACTATTACAAATTCCCTGTGATAAATTCTAAAATGTGTTGCAAGTCTATATCTTATTTGAATATGACATGAAAAATACTATTGCACATCTTGATTTGATGATTTGATGAAGTTCTAAAATACTGAAAATTCTGTACAATTTTAAGAATATTATATTATAATTCCATCACCTAAACATAAACCATGTTGTCAAACATCAAAAAGGGGGAGATTGTTGGTGCAAACCTACAATCAGGCCCAAATGATGTTTTGGTGTTTGACAAGGGTTTAAGTCATGGTGATAATTGTTGGATCGATGCGGTTCGCTAGAGGGGGGGGGGGTGAATAGCGATAAAAACTTTTTCGTAATCGTTCGTTAAGGTATGAGTAAAACGCAGCGGAAAGATAACAATAAATAAATAAAAACACGAGGGTTTTTACTTGGTTCATAGCCTACGGCTACTACTCCAAGGCCCTAGTGGTCCTTGACCACGCAGGAGGGCAAAATACTAACCAAATTCCTCCTCATTGGAGATAGGAGTTAAACGAATACAAAACTCGATAAAGACTCAAGGTAGAGGGACACTCCCCCTCTCCTTGATATGATTTAAAGCTTTACTAAAAGAAATAAACTGAAATACAATTTAGAACTTTCGTTACCGACGACTTTAAAGGTTGGAGGTTGAAGCTCTAGTCGTCGTAGGGATGTCGGAGAGTCAGAGCGTATCAGAAGCACTTGGAAGCTTTTTAATTGATGAAAAACCCTAGGACAAGCCCTCCTTTTATAGCCTTTAAGCCCCTCATCGAATGGGTCTTCAACCAATAGGAATTGGGCACAAAACTCCTTGAAAAATGGTGATAAAGCTTGACTCCTCGTTGTTGATTTTTGACCACCGGTTGAACTGGCCCGGTTGAACTGATGGCTAGGATTTTTGACTACAATGAAGAGTTAGCTCAAAATATAAGTGAATTCGACGGCCACTTGTCGTCCGATCTCAACATAGACCTTCCATGGGAAGTCTTGGGTCGGATCGTCGCCTAAGGACGTCCTCGTACAAAGGACACGACCTCACTTCACTTTACTCACTCGAGCTTACCTCGATACTTTACGTGTTGCTTTTGCTTCCGGCTTTCCACTCAATTCCTTCGGCTCCCTCCGAAGTCTCTTGAGTGTCGCCCGACCACCGCGGCTTCCTCCGGGTGTCGCTAGCCTTCAGCTCCAGCGTTGAGGCTTTTCTGCACACTTGATTTAGCTCATGAGATAACAATATATGCTTAACTTTGTATCGTTTGCTATAATCAAAACTTAGGTTCGACTTAGGTGTCTACTGCACCAACAATCTCCCCCTTTTTGATTTATGGCAAACCCACATACAAAGTTAAGTAAATAGCAAGCATGAAGAATAATAATGTGCATGAGAAAAAAAATATGAAGATTAAGTTGGAGTAGTAAGGATTTTCTTCAAGTACTCCCCCTTGAGGAAACCTCCCCCTTGACCGAGGGTGAGTCTTGAAGAAAGACCTTAATCCTCCCCCTTGAGGGTTGCTTTAAGTAATTAACATTACTTAAAGTTGGCCTTAGTAAAATGTTTTAGTTAAGCCCTTTCTCCCCCTTAAGTAAAACATTAACGACATAAAGTTTAAAAAATAAGTTTAAGTAAAACGTAGACGACACAAATAAGTTTAAGTTAAGAATTCTTTGGCCTTTTGGTAAAAGTTAACTAAGTTTTAACTTTTGGTTTAAATATGAAGTAAGAGTTAAGTTATCAAAAAAATTTTTTGACCCCTTAACTTTGGCCATTTTCTCCCCCTTTTGCTGTATATCGAAAAGAGTAAGGGGTGTGTGGAAAACAAAATAAGTGTTAAATTTAAAGTCCAAGCATGTTCCCCATTTTTTATAAAAAAAATATACTGAAAATAAGCTCATCTATAAAATGTTCAACTCATATTTGACTTGATTGATATGAAAGATCAACCAGTCCAGGTCAGAGTCGGTTAGTATGTATGATTATACTCCGTGGTTCATAGCGATGCACTAGCTCTACATCTGGAACCAGGAGTAAGGTCCTAACATCTCACGCCCATCTACGTGGCTAAGTACACAAACACATTAGTCCTATGTGTTGTGAGATGTACTGGCTCCTTAAATCTATAGGTGCATGATATCTAAGGTATGTCCTATGCTAGTTCCATAAAAATGAAAATTTTAAGAAATAGTAGTAAGAAAATATAATTTGCAAGTTCCTATTCTATTACGCACATGCCCAATTTTTGTCTTATTAGACTAAATTCGGCTTCGGGTAGGGGTTTAGTAAATAGGTCTGCCAAGTTAGACTTCGATTCGACGTATTCGAGTTGTATGGCTCCGTTGACCACATGTTCTCGAATGAAATGGTGTTTGACCTCTATATGTTTGGTCCTAGAGTGACATATCGGATTCTTTGTAAGATTAATTGAACTAATGTTATCTACATGAAGTTTAGTATTCGTAAAGTCTAACTTAAAGTCGCGGAGAGTGTGCTTCATCCAAAGAAGCTGCGTGACACACTCACCCATCGCGATGTATTCGGCTTCGGTGGTGATAAAGCAACACAGTGTTGTTTCCTACTGCACCAACTCACTAGACTCAAGCTGAGAAGTTGACAACAACCACTCATGCTCTTTCTATCGAGCTTACTACCGGCATAGTCCGAATCGGAGTAGCCGGTTAGTTCGAACTCGGTAGATCTAGGATACCAAATACCGACATTAAGTGTACCCTTTAGATATCTAAGGATACACTTAACTAGAGTTAGGTGAGACTCCTTAGCACAGGTTTGAAACCTGGCGCACATACTTACTGTGAATAGGATGTCAGGTCGACTCGCAGTTAAGTATAGGAGACTTCCTATTGCGCTCCTATAGTACTTTAAGTCAATGTACTTACTTTCTAGGTCTTCTCCTATGTTAACATTTATCGCCATTGGGGTGTTTATTACCTTAGCGTCTTGCACTCCAAATCTTTTAATTAACTCCTTAGTGTATTTTTGTTGATATAGGTATATACCATCCTTAGTTTGTTTAATTTGTAGACCTAAAAAGAAACTTAACTCGCCTACCAAGTTCATTTCGAACTCACTTTCCATGAGCGAAACGAACTCGTTTAGTAAGGCTGAGTTAGAGGTTCCAAAAATTATATCGTCTACGTAAATTTGAGCTATGAATATTTCTTTACCTAAGGTTTTTACGAAGAGAGTTGAGTCAACTAAGCCTTGGTTAAACCCTTTTGACTTGAGATGGATTGAAAGTCTCTCGTACCAAGCTCGAGGAGCTTGTTTAAGTCCATAGAGAGCTTTCTTAAGTTTTAGAACATGGTCGGGTTTATCTAGATTTTCGAATCCGGGGGGTTGGCTAACATAAACTTCTTCTTTAATGTATCCATTTAGGAATGTCGACTTAACATCCATTTAAAACAGCTTAAATCCTCGATGTGCGGCATAAGCTAGCAACATTCGAATGGATTCGAGTCTAGCTACTGGGGCATAGGTTTCGTCGTAATCTAAGCCTTTGACTTGGCTAAACCCTTTGGCGACTAACCTAGCCTTGTTTCTAACTACTTCACCTTTATCATCAAGCTTATTTCGAAACACCCACCTTGTTCCAATTATCATTTTGTCTTTAGGTGGTGGTACTAATTCCCACACTTCATTCCTAGTAAATTGGGCTAGCTCTTTTTGCATTGCAATAATCCAATCGGGATCAAGAAGAGCTTGTTCAATTGATTTGGGTTCTATCTTTGAAATTAAGGAAATTTGACTAAGGTTCCTATAGGATGCTCTAGTTCGAACTCCTAGATTAGGATCTCCTATCACTTGATCGATAGGGTGGTTAGTTTGAATCCTAGATTGGGTTGGGTTTATGTCACCTAATGCTTGATCAATGGGGTGACTTGGTTGAACACTAGTTTGGTTGGAGTCATCTATCACTTGATCAATAGAGTGACTTGGTTGACTTAGGTTAGGATTAACACTAGACCTGATCTCGGGATCAGAGTTAGGTCTAGTATGAATCGGCTTGCTAATTGGGGTTGCCGGGGGTTTTGTAGGTTCGTGTCCTTCATCGAACACTACATTAATGGTTTCCTCGACTCTAAGGGTGTCGTGGTTATATACTCTATAAGCTCTACTTGTAGTCGAGTATCCTAGAAAGATTCCTAAGTGGTTTTGGATGTAAATTTCCTAGGTAATCCTTAGTGTTTAGGATATGTACCTTACACCCAAATACCCTAAAGTACTTGATGTTGGGTACTTTATCGTGATAAATCTCGTATGAGGTCTTAAGGTGCCTTTTACCATAAGGATCCTATTTTGGACTACATCCGCTTCACGCTAAAACCTATCGGGTAGGTCGATTCGCTCAACATGGTCCTAGCGGCTTCTTGTAGAATTCGGTTTTTCCGCTTCCACTAGGCCATTTTGGCCGAGGGGTCCTAGGGCAAGAGAATTCATGGTGGTATCCGTTTAGGTTACAGAAGTCGGTGAACCTTTGATTTTCGAATTCACCACCATGATCGCTTCTAAGTCTTTTAACCTTAAGGTCTTTTTGATTCTCGATTAATTTAAATAGATTAATTAATTGATCTAGGGTATCATTTTTATGTTTGATGAAACTAACCCAGGTAAACCTGGAGTAGTCGTCAATTATGACTAAGCAATATTGACTTCTATTGAGTGACTTGGCTCCATGTGAATCGAATAGATCCATATGCAGGAGCTCAAGTACACTTGAGGTCTGCTTCTGGTTAGTTAACTTGTGTTGTGTCCTAGGTTGTTTTCCTTGTTGACAAGCATTATAGATTTTATTAACCAAGTTGTTGAGGTTGGGTAAGCCTCTGACTAAGCCACTCTGACTCATCTTGTGGACGAGTCTTGGGTGCGAGTGACCGAGTCGTCGGTGCCACAACCATGATTCCTCTTCCTGTGTCATAAGACACTTAGTTGAGGAGTTAGTTAAGTTGATCGTATAAATGTTGTTATTTCTAGTTCCTTTAAGAATTGTTTTAGCGGTTTCGTTGGTATTAATTATGCATTCATTTTCTAGAAATATGACCTTATAGTTATTATCACACAATTGGCTTACACTAAGTAAATTATATTGAAAATTTTCTACTAGTAAAACATTTTGAATAACAAAATTTGAATTGAGCTCAATATCACCTGATCCGATGATTTTGAGCTTGCCGTTATTTCCGAAGGCTACCGATCCTTGTCGTTTGAATCGAAGCTTTGAAAACTTGAGTTGATCCCCTATATTGTGTCGGGAGCAACCACTGTCCTACATCCATTGATCCTACACACAAGGTGGTTGGATTGGATTTTATATTTTTTTTTTTTAAATTTAATTTGGTTGTATGTTGTTAAACCTAGGTCATCTCACCAGTGTCTATGTGATAAAGCATGTTATACTTATGTGTTTTTTGTGAGATGATTTCCAATTGATTAAGTGGATTTAGGTTCAAGTAATTTTATGTTAGATTTGAATTTAACCCTAGGCTTGTCAAGTTTACCTTTTCAAGATCATGGCTTCCAGGTCGTGGCGAGGCACAGGGGCCTTCTTTTATCGGATCATCGACCACTTCCTTAGACAAAGCCAAGTTCAAGAAAATGACGACTTGACTCACCTAAGATTATTTCCTAGTCTAACTGGTTATTTTTGAAAAGAGGCTCCCCGAGGCTCAATCTTTTCGAAGAATTTTAGTTGGTTATGTTCTTGAAAAGAGGCTCCCCGAGGCTCAATCTTTTCGAAGAATTTTAGTTGGTTGTGTTTTTGAAAAGAGGCTCCCCGAGGCTCAATCTTTTCGAAGTTGATTATGTTCATGTTCTAAGTGAGTTCACAAGTTTTAAAGTACAAACTTTCTAAGTTAAAGCATGCAATTTCTAAGTTAAAGCACAAACATTCTAAGTTTAAAACATGCAATTTCTAAGTTAAAGCACAAACATGTTTTGTACTGGCTCCCTAGACCGCTGAATCGGTTCACTATCCACATAGTGGATTTGGTCCTTGGGAATCCAAAGACGGGTTGGATCCTAGAGTTGAAATCAAAAGGTTCTTAGGGACCCATGCTTGACATGTTTCCTATGTCGACTTACAATCGACATATATATACGACCTATTAGTCGTGTTTGAGTTAAACCCTAGTCCACCTTTGTTGTACACTGCCCTTTGAGATCCAAGTAGGAGGTCAAGTCCTTGGATCCCGAAGTGAACCTTTCCAACGTGTTCCTAAGATCTTCGACTTGACTTTTCAAGAGAGAGTTCTCAACTTCGAGCTTTTCAACTCGAGTTGAGTCCTTCTCTTGAACTCGACTAGTCGAAGAGGTTAGGGAGACCTCGTGTTTGAGGATTTTAACCTCCTCAACAAGGGTCTCAACCTTGGACTCGGATTTAACTAATTTCCTAGACAAAAACCTAACCGTATTTTGTAAAGTATTAAATAAAGTTCGACTTACTTTGAGGGTATCTTTTGAACCGGATGCGTATCCGTGGCTTGACTTGAAGGTAGCTTCGTAGTCCGAGTCATCCTCAGGTTCTGACTCAAGTTCGGTCTCCGTGTTTGACTCAATTGATTTCTCCATGAAGACGTGGTCTTCGTCTTCTTCGGATGACGCTTCTTCCCATGTCGCGTTGAGGGCCTTCTTGTGCTTAGGTGCTTGGTGGTTGAGCTTGGGGCACTCAGACTTGATATGTCCAAACCTGTTGCACCCATAACACCTAATATTAGAACTTTTAGCCTTACCTTGGTTGGGCCGAGTCGTGGTTCTCTTTCGTCCCTTGGCTATCCTTCGAGCTAGGTTCATTAGTTCGGCAGTCAACTCCGGGTCAACTTCTTCTTCGGACTCGTCTTCCTCCTCGGTTGGTGGTGGCTTGCTTGCGATTTTCTTCTTCTTTGATCCTGCAAACAAGGCTATACCCCTCTCGGGCTCCGAGTTAGACTGCTCATGAAGTTCAAAATCCGAAAAGAGTTCATCTAACCTAATTTTAGAAAGGTCCTTGGAGACCTTATAGGCATCGACCATGGATACCCATAAGGTAGTCCTCGGAAAAGAGTTTAGGACATACCTTATAAGGTCGCGGTTTTCGACCTTTTGCCTGATTGCGTGTAGGTTGTTGACGATGTCCTGGACTCGGGCGTGAAGTTGTGTCGCGGACTCGTGTTCCTGCATTTTTAGGTTATATAGTTTATTGAAAAGAAGATCACGCTTACATACCTTGGCTTCGTCGGTCCCTTCGTGTAGCTCCACTAGTTTCATCCAAAGATCTTTTGCGCTTATGAAGGGGCCGACGCGATTTAACTCCTCCTTGGATATGCCGCATTGAAGGATTTGCGTTGCCTTAGCGTCGGCTTCGACTTGTTTTTTTGTCGCAATGGTCCATTGGTCATAATCCAAGGAGTCACCCACTTCATTAGTTGGAAGTGTGAAACCCGTTTGGATTATGATCCACATCTCGATTTGGGTTTTAAGAAAGCATTCCATCCGACCCTTCCAATAACGGAAGTCATCTCCGTTGTAAAATGGAGGTCAGACGGTGCTAAACCCTTCGAGATGGGCCATTAGAACAAAGAACACAAGGAGACGAAGGAAAAACAAACTAGCAATGACAAAAACACACAAAAAGTACCAAGACTCGCGTCTTGGATTAGTAATGCGGGAGTAAATTTAACAAAGCAAAATAAATATGAAATAAACAGAAATAAAAGAAAAATAAATCTGTGAAAAATGGCTAGATTGGTGGTTTCACCAAATCTTAGCAACCCACGGCTCTGATACCAATTGTTGGATCGATGCGGTTCGCTAGAGGGGGGGGTGAATAGCGATAAAAACTTTTTCGTAATCGTTCGTTAAGGTACGAGTAAAATGCAGCGGAAAGATAACAATAAATAAATAAAAACACGAGGGTTTTTACTTGGTTCGTAGCCTACGGCTACTACTCCAAGGCCCTAGTGGTCCTTGACCACGCACGGAGGGCAAAATACTAACCAAACTCCTCCTCGTTGGAGATAGGAGTTAAACGAATACAAAACTCGATAAAGACTCAAGGTAGAGGGACACTCCCCCTCTCCTTGATATGATTTAAAGCTTTACTAAAAGAAATAAACTGAAATACAATTTAGAACTTTCGTTACCGACGACTTTAAAGGTTGGAGGTTGAAGCTCTAGTCGTCGTCTCGGCAGCGCTTCGTCGTAGGGATGTCGGAGAGTCGGAGCGTATCGGAAGCACTTGGAAGCTTTTTAATTGATGAAAAACCCTAGGACAAGCCCTCCTTTTATAGCCTTTAAGCCCCTCATCGAATGGGTCTTCAACCAATAGGAATTGGGCACAAAACTCCTTGAAAAATGGTGATAAAGCTTGACTCCTCGAGGCTGATTTTTGACCACCGGTTGAACTGGCCCGGTTGAACTGGCCGGTTGAACTGATGGCCAGGATTTTTGACTACAATGAAGAGTTAGCTCAAAATATAAGTGAATTCGACGGCCACTTGCCGTCCGATCTCAACATAGACCTTCCATGGGAAGTCTTGGGTCAGATCGTCGCCTAAGGACGTCCCTGTACAAAGGACACGACCTCACTTCACTTTACTCACTCGAGCTTACCTCGATACTTTACGTGTTGCTTTTGCTTCCGGCCTTCCACTCAATTCCGCGGCTTCCTCCGGGTGTCGCTAGCCTTCAGCTCCAGCGTTGAGGCTTTTCTGCACACTTGATTTAGCTCATGAGATAACAATATATGCTTAACTTTGTATCATTTGCTATAATCAAAACTTAGGTTCGACTTAGGTGCCTACTGCACCAACAATAATTATGTGTTATCTCATGCGGTTGGTTGAGATGTATTTTCAGGAAGTTCCTTATAGGTCGAGGGCTCGATGCAACGTAGTGGAGACCCGGATGAGGAGTCCTGGAAAGTGAAAACCCGGATGAGGAGTCCTGTCATGAAGACCCAGACGAGGAGTTTTAGCATGAAGACCCAGATGAGAAGTCTTGCCGGATGAAGACTCAGAAGAAATTCTTGGCACAAAAGACCTATGAACAGTGATTCACAGGCATCAGGTAAAGGGTACAGGGTAGGCCCTATCTTAGGCGTGGTTTCAGCTCTAGACGAGTTGAAACGGTCAAGAGTCAAGGTAGTAGTCGAGGCAACACCTCAATTGATTACCTCATCAGTCGAGGCAGCGCCTCGATTGGAAATTGCTACCCTGGATGAGTGCTGAGCTAAGCTCAGGACTAGTCAGACTTACCTAGTCGAGGCGGTGCCTCGACTGGGGCTTCTTTTAAACGAACAGAAGCAAGCTGTAGTTGGTTGCCACCTCGACTGGGTTTGCATGTTCAGAGAAGACTCAAATCAGTCGAGGCGGCGCCTCAACTAGTGCTTGGTTCAATCGAATAGACGCAAGGCACTATCGACTGCAAGCTCGACTGGAGTAGCTTAACTTAAGCAGAAATCCATAGCAGTCGAGGCACAACCTCGATTGATGATGATGAGGTAACATCTCCTGAATTAGATAAGCATATGAAACAATAGCATGTTTAACTAATGCTTTGAGTAGATCTAAAAATAAGGTTAAGGTGATGAAATCTGAGGTGGAGGAACTTAGAAACCTTAATTCAATTTCTGTAGAAAATAGGACTGATACTTCTCATGTTGAACAACTTAGAGAAGAGAACAATTCCTTGAGAGCACAAGTTGATGATCTCAAGTGCACACTTGAAAAATTTACAACAAGCTTTCAAACCCTTAACATGATCTTAGATGCCCAAAGGGCAGTCTATAACAAAGCTAGAATAGGGTATAAGCCAAAAAAAAAAAGAATTTAGTTTCATGTCGTTAATTAATAGAACTTATTGTGGTAAAGCTAAAGTAACTAAAGCATGGATTCCTAAACAATATGTTGTGAATGCTATTGGACTTAAAATCTGGGTTTTAAAAGATCTTGTATTTCATGTTTGAATAGGTACTGGTCGAGGGGGAGTGTCCGATGATATGGTTTGTGGATAGCGGATGCTCCAAGCACATGACCGAGGATTCTTCAAGATTTTCTACAATTAAAAACAGAAGTAAAAGTACTGTTTCTTTTGGTAATAGTAGTAAACTAAAAGTCATAGGAGTAGGAGACATTTTTATTTCTGAACAATTTAGGATTAATAATGTCCTGCTAGTTAAAGGAATGACTTTTAATTTGTTGAGTGTTAGTCAATTATGTGAGGAAGGGTATAGAGTAGAATTTTATTCAACTCAATACTTAATTAAACATAATGAATCCAACACTATCATGTTAGTAGGGACTAGAAAGGAAAATATCTATCAAGTTCATTTTAGTAGTGCTACTAACATGCATGTGAAGTGTCTTTTGTCCAAAGAAGATGACTCATGGCTATGACATCCAAGACTCACACGTCAACATGAAGAATATTAAGAGGTTGGCCAAGAAAGAGCTTGTGCGAGGAATACCATTGCACAAGTATGAAAAGGACAAATTATGTGATGCGTGCCAAAAATGCAAGTAAATAAAAGCATCACACAAAAGAAAAAACATTGTAAGTACATCAAGTGCTTTAGATTTATTGCATATGGATTTGTTTGATAGTAGCTCAACTAAATCCTTGAATGGTAGTAGATATTGCTTGGTAGTAGTAGATGACTATACTAGATATACATGGACTTTCTTTCTCAAACATAAGGATCAAACATTAGAAATTTTTTATTTCCTTTTGTAGAAGAATTTAGAATGAGAAAAATACAACAATTAAAACAATTAGAAGCGATCATAGAGGAGAATTTTAAAATATGAGGTTTAAGGATTTTTGTTTAGGAAAAGGGTATAAACACGAATTTTCCACTCCTAGGACACCACAACAAAATGGTGTGGTAGAAAGGAAGAATAGAGTCTTACAAGAAGCTGCGAGGAGTCTGCTAAATGAGTATGCTCTTCCTAGTTACTTGTGGGATGAGGCGATTAATACTGCATGCTATGTTCAAAACAGAGTTTTGATACATAGATTCTTAGGAAAAATGCCTCATGAACTATGGTTTGGAAAACCACCAACAATCAAACACCTTTGGGTATTTGGTTACAAGGTGTTTATTTTAAACACTAAGGGTCATCTAGGAAAATTCACCACAAAAGCAGATGAAGGTATCGTTTTAGGATATTCCCTCACTAGTAAGGCTTATCGAGTTTATAACAAAAGAACGAATTTGGTTGAGGAATCATCAAATGTAGTTTTTGAAAAATGTAAAGAGCAAATTGACTCTAAGGATAAGAATGAAGGAAGTTGAGCTCCCATGTCCGGATCAAGAGAACCAGACACCAGGCAGGAAGTTCAGTTGGGTCGGGAGGACCGAACAACTAGAAGGAAGTCTAGTTGGGTCAAAAGGGCTAGATAACTGGCAGGAAGTCCAGTTGGGTCAGGAGAACCAGACAGTTAGCACGAAGTCTTGGTGGGTTGAGGATCGGACATCAAGTAGAGGATGTCCTTCGAGGACGGATAGGCTTGAGGGGGGGTGTTGGGTTTCCGGCACCGCGGCGAGTGTATGTTCGAATATGTTTCATAAACATGTGCACAGCGGAAGGAATAAAATAATAAATCTAATTTATTACAACACACACACCACACACATGCATAGTACAACATGTGTAGACATAATCGTAAATTCAAATTTTGCAATAAAAGGAAATTTATACTACGTATACCTGACGTATCACGTGCAGCGGGAAAGGCATCAACCGGAGCGATCCTCGCTAGAATTGCCTCTATCCGTATCCACGGCGAGAATCTTTGGGATGACTTCACAAAGTCATGAGCCTCATCTTCGCATGGGTTACTAGCCTCGTGTTGAAGACGATGTGATTGAGAGAAGATCACGATCCGAATCAAAATTCGGATCCAAAATGAGTCCTCAAAAACTCGCTTCTCCGGAGAGGTATTCGTCAACCGTTTGACGAATCCTTCGTCCTCCATCTATGAGGATTACCGGAGATCGAATCCCCGGCAAGGCTACTGCTGTTGGAGCTCCAAACGTCGTCCAAACGACGCTCCGACAAGAAGGAAACAAGCTGTCCAGAAAACTGGACAGCTTTGGTGGAGGAATAGGGGCCGGCCAAATAAGGAAGGTTGAAGATCACCTTGTCGCCGGACCCAAAGGAGATCACCGGAGCTCCTCTGGCAGCAGCTCGACACTGGCAAGAGGAGAGGACGGCAGCTGCTAGATGCCGGCAAGGGGCTTTGGGCGGTGGTGGGCGGCGGCAAGAAGTTGGCGCCGACCACTTGGAGAAGAGGGAGAGGGTGGGCGGCAACTTTAGGGTTGCAAGGATTAGGGCTTAACAAAAACCTTTAAGCATTATTTTATAGAGAACAAATTCTCTTAATGGTTATCGAATCATAACCAAAAGCCCGTTAACCCGATCCATTAATTTAAGTTAAAATAAACCAAACCATGATGGTTTATTTTAAGTTAAAACGAACCGAACCAACTTTGATTCATTCGTTTAAAACAAACCAAACCCCTTTGGTTTATTCTCCTCCATTGGATTAGAACCAAACCAATTTGGTTCATCCATCATGTCTTCATAAGACATGGCCCATCCATGCTTCCATTGCGACTGAAACGATTTCATGCTTGCTCCATGTTTGGTCCAACCAAACCTAGTTTTTCTTGGTCTGAGAATCTCATTCTCAAGCTCGTTTTAAATCCTTCGGATTACGCTCGTTGTGCGTGTGACCAAATAGGTTCTCGATTTATGTTGGCTGTCTATAATTAACCATTAATTATAGAACGATCATGAGTGGCACCTAGTAGTACATCATGATCCCCAATTAACCGAAAAGATCAACGGTTGATCCAGAACTATTTCTGAAACCCTTCAGTAGCTCGAATGAATCGTGCCCCATTCCCTTCACTCATCTTATACCCACTTGGTTCAGGACATGGTCTATAGTGTCAGTTCCCACTAGGCTGACTACGTCACACCTAGCCCAAGTATCATTTCCTCGTCCTACGGATTCTAGTTACTGCACATGTATCGAAGAGTACCTTACTCTAAACATGTAATGCTTTGGCCAAAGACTTTAGTAACAATCCGATGAGAGGCCATGGGTATACTTCTCCTTGCAAGGAGTGGTGAATCCTTTATAGGCTATTCAAACACCTTCGATCACTTTGACTTATACCCAATCATCCCGGGTTGACATCTCCTCAGAGATGCTTTCTTAAGATGTCAAAGCATAAGTCTTTATGATCAAGATGACTTGAATACCACAAGTCAAAGGAACATCGCACTTAAGATAAAGTAAGAACTTCATTGACATATCTATATATGCAGAGAACCATATGAAGTCTTACGACTGGTCACTCCAATGAACTAGTTAACATAACTAGCATCCACGATTAACTCCGGACATCACAATGTCTCCAGCCAGTGAGAATCAGCTGCTTGGATACACCAAGGAGTATACATCGTGCTAGTCTTGACAGAATCAATGGTGTCCAAATCCATCAATTCATCGACTAGGGATAATTCCAATACATCACAATTACACATGTAGAGATACTCACTAGTTGTGATCCAATCACAAATTCTTTCATGCTGTGAATCGTATCGTGGACATTCAGTAAATGAGTTTAAGATCTAATCAAATACATGAAAACATGTACACTCAAAAAGTGAATCTTCATTTATCATATAAATGGTTTAAACATAAAGCGATTGCCTTAGGACATCTCTCATATATTACTAACAGGGGGGGATTCAATGTGGTCCTTCGTTTGAGGGGGGGGGGCGCAGATTGTTGCAAGTATTGAGAATACAATCAAAGTCCCACATTGGTAAGACATGGAAAAGATCATGTTCTTATAAGATGGAAGATATCTCTATTGGTATGAGGCCTTTTGGGTAAAGCCCAAAAATAAAACCATGAGGGCTTAGACCCAAAGTGAACAATAACATGCCATTGTGGAGATATGTGAATCTTATAGACACTAACACATTAACCCGAAGTCCATAGCAATAACCTTAAATTTGGTTCATAACTAAACCACTTTTAATTTAAACCAATCCAATTTGATTTAGAATTAAACAAAAACATGCTTTAGATTTGGTTCATAACCAAACCACTTTTAATTTAAACCAAATCAATTTAGAATTAAACCTTAAGTTTGGTTCATAAACAAACCGCTTGGTTCATGAACCTTTCAAAGGCTTCAGATTTGTGTCTTAGTAGAAATAGATACCCAAATCATGAGTGATCATCGATAAAGATAATGAAGTAGCTATAACCTCTTACTGCATGAGTTGTACTCGATCCACATACATCAGTATGTATAAGGCTAAGCAACTCTTCCATTGGTTCACCCTTTCCTATAAAAGGTAACTTTGTCATCTTGCCTTTTAAGCATGATTCACATGTATCAAATGAATCTAATTCAGATGATTCCATAATTCCACACTTGTGTAACTCGGATATGCATCTCTTACTTATATGGCCAAGGCGACTGTGCCACATGTAGGAGGATAGCTGATCATCTTACCGAACACGTTTATTGCTCGCTTCGATATTGAGTACGTCACTGGATATATTTAACGTGTAGATCTCATTGCATTAAGTTCCAATGCCATAAATAACTCTATTCAAAGTTATGTAACAACAATTATTACTAATAGTCAAATGGAAATCTTTTTTATTTAGACAAGAAATAGAAATGATGTTCTTTATCAGTGCAAAAAAAAAATAATAATCATCCAATTTTAAGACAAGTTCAATAGAGAGTTTCAAAAAATACATGCCAATGGCCACAACAACAACCTTTGCTCCATTGTCGACTCGCAAATTTGATTCTCCTCGACAAGTCTTCTACTAGTCCTTACATAATGTGAGCTACATCCAGTATCCAATATCTAAGTGTCTAAGAAAATAGTATGAAGTCAATAACAAATACACCATAAGAGGATGGGGGCATTGATAGCTTCATTTTATTGTGTTGTTTCGATTCATGGATTGGACATTTTAGGCTATTTTATGTGGGTGATTATGGTTATTCAGCATGTTTTTTACATACTGGATTTATTTGAGATTAATTATGTAATTCCTATAAGTTTAGAATTATTTCTCATAATTTGAATGTGATCTTGTAGGAAAGACAAAGAGGGCCTAAATGGAGCGATAGGAGTAGTCCATCCATATTTGGATCGATCACAACCATTGGATTTTTTTTTTGGATCAACCCTACTTAATCAAAGCTTTAATCAAAGAATCAAACCCTAGCTTTAATCAATGGCTAGGATTTGATGGGCATTGAGATCGGACGGTGGAAATCAAAGCACTTAAAGCTTCTCTTCTCACATGAGCACAGAACCGAACAGAACCCGAGCTGAGAGACTTTCTCTTCTTCCCCAATCAAGCAATTGAGCAGTGACTTCATAGCGCAGTGCTCGACGACAGATCCTCCTTCTTCCATTCAGCGAAGCTCTTTGTTTTCGACGAAGCTTGGTGGTGAGGTTGGGCAGCACAGCTTCATCGGGCACAGAGGTTTTCGGTCATCTTCACTGGTGAGCACTCCAGCACCTGGCGACCGGAGCTGAGACACACCTCAGCTGGATGTGGTTCGGAAGGCTAAGGTCGACTTCTACTGTAGTGGTTTGACAACACCATTTTCCAGCTCGAACAACGTTTCTGACTTTTCATTCACGTGGCAGATTCTCCATTCCAGCGTTGGTGAAGCTCTTTAACAGCTACTATTCTGATTTTTTTTTCACTCTTGCAGTAGCCATGGTTTGGCAACTTCTTTCTTCACAGAGGGTAGTGGCAGTCGTCATCTTGTTCAACCCTTGCCGAAGGATTTTTTCAACAAGGGATCATCTTCATCGATCATCATTAGGAGGTTGTTTAACATCATCACCATTCGCCGGGAAGGGTGGTTCCTTCTCTGAGCGTTGTGATTGTCGGTTAATTTTTATCTTGATGTTTGATTTGTAGTTCATTTGGATGATTAATTTGTAGTTTGATTTGGATGTTTATTTGATTGTTGCATTTGATGTTTAATTTGTAGTTTATCTTGGAGTTTAATTAGTAGTTTCATTTGGATTTTTAGTTCGTAGTTTAATTTGATTATTTAGCTTTAATTTTACTTTATAGTTAATGAGTTGAACTAGTTATTGCTGATCATTGTTGGTTAATTGTAAAACTTAGCTTAATTGTTTGTTAGATTGATTTCTTGCATGTTTAAGTGCTATTTCTATCAATTATAATTGTTTAATAATTGTATCATATAATGACAATACGGTGCATGGTTGAATTGCTTAGGCGTGTTAGGTTAGCTTTAAATTAATTATTTTGATAGATATAGGAAACCCCAGTTTTACTATTGTTTAGGAACAAATGTCCAACCATTGAGTTCACGTGAGAGACGACTCGAGTTACCCTATACTGCATTAGCGTAGTTAGGGGGTTCGGTAATTAATTTGTAATGGTACCACACAATTACTATTGCCAAATTTTGACGCCGTTGTAGAGGAACACTTTAAATGGTGTTCATTTGTCTTTAAACTATCATTAGTTTGTTTGTGCTTTACTTTTATTATTAGTGTCTTTCTTGTCATTTTTATTTGTTACTTATCTGGTTGTTTTTGATGATGACTAGGTCTTCAGGCGATAATCTACTTGAGCTGGATCCTGAGATTGATAACACTTTTCATGTATTATAGAGAGCAAAGGGAAGGTCAGCTGATATATCTGTCTGTAGTCCATTAGAGTTGCAGATAGTCATGGAAGATAACAATAGAACTCTGAAGGAGCTTGCAACCCTTGATGTGACTAACCATTATTCTTGCATCAGTTACCTAACCTTGGAGAGTGATTTTTGAGATCAGATCAGGTACGATCCATTTGCTTCCTAAGTTTCATGGATTATCTAGTGAAGACCCCAACAGGAATTTGCATGAGTTCCATGTGGTATGCTCTACTATGAAACCACATGGCATATCAGAGGAGGATATCAAACTGCAACTTTCCCATTTTCAATAGCAGGAGCAGCTAAGGATTGGTTATATTATCTTCCACCTGGATACATCACTAGTTGGCTTGAGTTGAAGAAACAATTTCTAGAAAAATTCTTCCTAGCGTCAAAGACTGCAACCATCAGGAAAAGCATCTACAGTATTTACCAAATCATTGGAGAGACATTGTATGAGTACTGAGAGAGATTCAAGAAGCTATGTTCCAGTTGCCCTCAGCATCAGATCAGTGATCAACTACTTGTTCAGTACTTCTATAAGGGACTGCTTCTCATGGACAGAAGTATGATTGATGCAGCGAGTGGAAGAGCATTGGTGAACAAGATTCCGAGTGAGGCCCGAGAGCTTATTGCAACCATGGCAGAGAACTCACAGTAGTTTGGGAGCAGAGTGATTGTGACTAGAGGAGTGAGTGAGGCTCACCTGACTTCTACTGATCAGGTGGAGATGAAGAATTCTTTGCAGGAGCTTACATCATTTGTCAGGTAGATAACTCTAAATCAAGCAAGCCAACCTTCTACAGTACCTGTGCATTCTGTGAGGGTTTGTGGTATTTGATCGAGTACAGAGCATTCTTTTGATTCATGTCCTTATCTCCAGTAGGATAAAGCAGTGGTGGCAGCAAATCAGTTTCCTTCCAGACCTTAGTATCAGCAATAGTATCCCAGATATGATCCGATGTCTGCTACTTATAATCCGGGATGGAGAGATCACTCGAATCTAAGGTATGGGAATTCATTTCATCAGCAATCATTTCAGCCAGGGCCAGCATTCCGGAGGCCTTAGGTCATTCCGAGTAACCTAGTTCATATCAGACCACTTGTTTAGCCAGTCAGAGCAGAGTCTTCAAGTTCAAGTTCAAATTCAAAATTGGAGCATCTTATACAGTAGCTTTTGCTATAGCAGTAGCAATATCAGCAGAAGACTTATGCATCCATTCAGCACATAGAGAAACAGATGAGCCAGCTTTCATCTAACCTTAATCAGTTGTAGTCTCAGGGGTCTAGTCAGCTACCATCTCAGACCATTCCAAATCCTAAGGGAAACATTAGTGCGATTACATTGCGGAGTGACAGAGTTACTTTGGACCCTGTAGCACCAGTTTCATTTCCAGTTGTTGTTTCTAGCAGTGTAGACCAGAGATCAAAGCAAGATCCATAGCCGTAATGATCTGAGTCGCCAGTTCCATTACCCTTCCCTTAGAGGCCAGTGCAACCTAGAAAGAGGGTTGTTGAAGAAAAGGCTAGGGAATTCCAGGAGCTAGTAGATTTGTTCAGCAAAGTGAAAGTCAATGTTCCTTTGTTGACAATGATCGAGCAGATTCACAAGTATGCCAAGTTTCTTAAAGATTTGTATATTCACAAGAAGAAGTTGAAAGGTAATGAGTTAATCAGTGTAGGAAAGAATGTGTCAGCCCTTATTTAGCCTTTTCCCTAGAAGTGTCAGGATCCAAGAGTTTGTTGGATCAAAAGCGCACTAGAGGGGGGGGGGGGGTGAATAACGACATAAAAAACTTCTTTTCGTTGGATTAAAATCAAAGTAACGTAGCGGAATGTAAAACAATAGAAAATAAATAGACACTTTATTTTTACTTGGTTTGCAACCAAAAGGTTGCTACTCCAAGGCCCCGCAATCCTTGACCGTGTACGAAGGAGCAATCCACTATAGAGTCTCCTCCTTGTTGAAGGTAGGAGACAACAATTACAAGAAGAAAGCAAAAGCTCGAGGTTGAGGCAACAAGCCTACCTCACCTCGTTACGATGAAAGCTCCGATTACAAAATTAAGTACAAAATAAAAGAACTAAATGAATCTACCGACGAAGTAGAATGGAGATCTTTGGCTTCGCATCGGTGTTACGGCGATGTTACTGATGGGTTTTTTCGAGCCGCAAAAACCGCTTTTTGCGTTGCGGAAACCTCGGAAGCCCCGGCCACGGATCCATGCGAAGTATAAAAAATATAAAAACATGTATGTGCTTACAAAAACCCTAGATCTACCTTAGATCTAAGAGGTTATAACATTACCCTCGTAGCGATGCCCTTCGCTTATCCCGCTCGTCCAAAAGTTCGCCGAAACTCGAGAGTGTCAAGTGCACACTCCTCTATTGGTATCCACACAAGCAATAGGTGGAGAAAAATGCCTTAGAGTGTGCTAGCACTCCTTTAGGAATTTCGGCCAAGGAGAGGTTGGGAGAGGTAGAGCTTGAGAGAAAGAGCACCAAGGTTGAAGATGAAGTTATTAAGCCACCAAAAATCAATTACCCCATCTAATGGAGTGGCCGGCCACTTCATGGAGAGGAGGTTACATGCATGCATGTAACTCCCATGACCCTTGGTCTCCCTCATGATGTGGCACCAATTGACAAAGTCAATGATGATGTGGAGCATCATCATTGGCCGGCCATGCCAAGTCATCATCATGACATGGCATTTGGTCAAGTCAAACTTGACCTTTCATCTTCCCTCTCAAGTCAAGTCAAACTTGACCTCTAATCTCCCATGGTTGATCAAATCTAACCACTTGACTCAAGTCAATTTAATTTAATGAATCTTTATTCATTAATTTAAATTGATTTGATGAATCAAATCAAAATTAGACTCATTCAATACTTGAATCAACTTGAGTCTAACTCAATTAGTCTAATTTGGATTACTCTTAATCCAATTTGGTTCATCCCATGAACCTAATCCTCATGGTTCATCATATGAACCTAATCTCCATCTAATTGCTCTTATGTGTGTGACCCTATAGGTTCTTGTAACGTTGGCAATGTCCCTAAACCGATTTAGGAACATAAGCAATGAGCGGTATCTAGCAACACATCATTGCTACCCAAGTTACAAGAATGTTGAGCACCAACATCACCTTTGTGACTACTAATTGTGACTCTCACAATATGTGACAATGTCCCTCTATCCTTGACATCTAGATTGACCAATCGAGGCATAGACCGTGTCATCCTCGGTACAATCTAAATCTTGAACTCCAAGTAGACTCACTCTAATCAAATGAGCTCAATATCTCATATTGACTCATTTGGGCATAACCATACGCCGTGGTCTTACTCTATCAAGAATATCGATGTCACTCCCGTCATATAGGAGGATAGATCCCATCTACATCACTCACATCCCTCGCATAATTTGTTACATACCCGATGTCGCCTTTATAGTCCACCCATTTATGGGTGGCGTTTAGCAAACCAAAGTATGCAACTCCTTATGTAGGGAACCATGGTGACTTGGTGTAAGGACTAATAGTCATACTAATAGCCACATGAGAAAGTATATGACACTCATATAACGATCCATGATACTTTCTCATGGCGGGTCATTCGGTATACATTCTCGATGCATACCCATGTGTCAACTTGATATCTCATATCCATGACTTGTGAGATCAAGTCATCTTGTTGACCTACATGCTAGTCTCTACGCATTAACATTGTCCACTGAATGTTAATACTCGACTAGGAATGATTAAGAGTAGTGTTCTCTATATCATCTCATTATCGATTGACCAATCGATTGATATAGATAAGAACCTACTACTCAAGGACATTATTATATTTAGTTATTTGGCACCAATACAAGTAAATATAATAACCATGCCTTATAAATAGAATATGATACAATAAAGTCCATACAACAATCATCACATGATTGGCTCTAGGGCTTTCACTAACAATCTCCCACTAGCATAGTGCGATCACGTAGTATCTAATACCCAATGACCTAGTGTGACCATCATGCTTTTACGTACTTGAAGCCTTGGTCAAGGGATCTGCGATGTTAGCCTCTGTGGGTACTCAAATCTTCACATCTCTCTCATCGATAATCTCTCGAATGAGATGGAAGCCGTAGTATATTGTCTGATAGAATCCTATGTGGATGCATAAGCGGATGCTTATCCATCAGGTCTCTCTCCTCTCTAGAAGAGGACTTTGAGTCTTGAAAGACTCACACCATGTGACATCATCTAGAATCATCCTTCTTGGAATAAGGCAACATGTTGTAACCCTTTGACTAGCTCCTCATCTTAGCCTCGAAATATCAATCTCTTAGATCTATCTTTATAGATCTTGATGCCTAGAATATTCTTGCTTCTAAGTCCTTCATTGAGAAGCACGTCCCGGCCAAGTCTTCACGGTATGGCGAAGGGATGTCATTCCCAATGAGTAGTATCATCCACATACAATACAAAGGAAGACAACGACCAATCTTCATTCTTGATGAAACCAACATCGAATCAAGATTCCGAAGCTTGCTTTAGCCCATAAATGGACCTTTGCGGCTTGCATACTTTCGGTATCTGGATCTACAAAACCCTCGGTGTGTCATGTACACATCCTCGAAGCAAGTTTCCATTCGAAATCTTGGTTTTGACATCCATCTGCGGATCTCATGTCGTGGTATCTTTGCAATAGCAAGCAAGATCGAATGGACTTAAACGCCCTTAAGGTTTCATCATAGTCAATACCATGAATTTATAGGTATAAGTCCATCCATGTCAGTCTTTCTCCTAAAGACCACTTACACCCAATGGGTTTGACCCCTTGGTGGATCGACCAAAGTCCATACTTGGTTGGTGTACATGGATTCCATCTCGGATCTCATGGCCTCTAGCCATTTCTCGAATCTGGGCTCATCACGCGACTTCTACGATAGGAGGTAGGCTCATTCTCAATGAGCATTCGTCATCATGGTCGGACAAGAGAAATGAGTATCTCTCGGTGTGACGTGCCCTATCGGACATCTGCGAAGAGGTAGGTCTACATGAGCAGTGGTTGTTCCAACTCTTTGTGCAATAACCTCATCACCCACAACACTTTGTGGTTCTGTTCAACCTCCATCAAGGCCTCGGTGCTATGGTCATATCTTGAATTTCTTGAGATCGAAGGTACTCACTAGTTTTTCTAGAAACAAAATCCCTTTCTAGAAAAACTCCAGTCTTTTCTACAAACACTTTGTCTTGTTGAGAATGTAAGATAATATCCCTTTGTATCCTTGGGATATCAACAAAATAGCACCTATCGGATTTGGGTCCCGGTTTATGCGAGACTTGGCGTAAGCCTCACAACCCCAAATCCTCATAAAAGACATCATGGGATTTCTCCCTGTCTATATCGTATATGGTGTCTTTATCACAGCCTTGGATGGTACACGGTTAAGGGTAAAGGCTACTGTGTCTAGAGCATATCCCCAAAAGGATATAGGAAGATCTGTGTGACTCATCATAGATCGTACCATATCTAATAGGGTACGATTCTTCCTTTCGGATACACCATTCCACTGTGGTGTTCCAAGAGGAGTAAGTTGGGATAGAATCCCACACTCAGCTAGATAGTCACGAAACTCATGGTTAAGGTATTCTCCACCTCGATCTAATCAAAGTATCTTAATACTCTTGCCAAGCTGGTTTTGTACTTCATTCTTGAATTCTTTGAACTTTTTAAAGGATTCTGATTTATGTGTCATAAGATACACATAACCATATCTACTGAAGTCATCAGTAAATGTAATGAAGTACCTGTAATCACCTCTAGCAGCAACATTGAAGGACCACATACATCACTATGTATAAGTCCTAACAAATCTGTTGCTCTTTCGCTATGTCCACTAAAGGGAGTCTTGGTCATCTTGCCTAAAAGGCAAGACTCGCATGTCTCATATGATTCAAAATCAAATGAGTCTAGCAGCCCATCCTTATGGAGCTGAGATAAGCGACTCTCATTTATGTGACCTAAGCGACAATGCCAGAGATAGGTTTGGTTCAACTCATTTGACTTGAACCTTTTGGTACTTATGTTATAGATAGGGCTCTCTAAGTCTAGAAAGTAGAGTCCGTTCATTAGAGGTGCACTACAATAGAATATATCATTTAAATAAACTGAACAACATTTGTTCTTTATTATAAATGAAAAACCTTTCTTGTCCAAACAAAAAACTGAAATGATGTTCTTAGTTAAGGCAGATACATAACAACATTCATCTAATTCTAGTATAAGCCCAGAGGGCAGAGATAGATCATAAGTTCCTACAGCAACAGCAGCAACCCTTGCTCCATTGCCTACTCGTAGGTCCACCTCGCCCTTTGTCAATGCCCTGCTATTTCTCAGCCCCTGCACATTGGTACAAATGTGAGATGCACATCCGATATCTAATACCCATGATGAAGAAATAGATAGATTGACTTCTATAACATTTATACCTGAAGTAGAAGTCTCACTTCTCTTCTTCTTAAGATCTTCCAAGTATGCCTTGCAGTTATGCTTCCAGTGTCCTGCTTCCTTGCAGTGGAAGCAAGCCCCTTCCTTGGCTACCCCTCCTTTGGGTTTAAGTTCTTTGCCTTTGCCCTTGGCTTGGGACTTTCCCTTACCTTTAGGCTTGCCCTTGCCTTTCTTCTTCTGCACCATCAAAATGGTGTCAGATTTACCCTTCTTAAGGTTAAGCTCGTGATTCTCAACATCTTTGAGCATTTTAATGGATTATCAATTTCATTCATGTTATAATTCATGACAAATTGATTGAAGGCTTGTGGCAAAGATTGCAAGATCAGGTCAGTGGCCAGCTCTTGGCCAAGTGGGAATCCCAGCCTTTGTAGGTTTTCTACGTACCCAATCATCTTGAGTACATATGTACCTACGGGAGTCCCTTCTTGCATCTTGGACCCAAATATTGCCTTAGAGACTTCATATCTCTCATGCCTAGCTTGTCCTTGATATAGTTGACGAAGATGTCCAACCATATCATAAGCATTCATGAACTCATGTTGCTTCTGAAGCTCAGAGTTCATGGTCGCGAGCATTAGACATGACACATCTAATGCATCATCTTGATGCTTCTTGTAAGCATCTTTGTCAGCTCACGAGGCACTGGCAGGAGGTGCCTCCGGAATGGGCTACTCCAGGACGTACAACTTCCTTTCTTGGGTGAGAACAATTCTCAAGTTCCTGTACCAGTCCAGGAAATTTGCTCCATTGAGCTTGTCCTTCTCAAGGACAGATCGCAGAGAGAGAGAGTGTTCGTGGTTGTCGACATAGTTATCTCCAACATACAATGCAGAGAATTAATATCATATTCCTTTTATCATTTAATTAGGCTTTTAATCAAATGATGCTCCCACTGAATTATAGGAATTTTGTAGAATCGAGTTATGGATGTGGTCAAACCACATTTACTAGATTCATACAAACTAGCTATAATTCTTGCGGGACAAGATCCACATCATACTAAGCCTTGAGTTAGCTTTGGCTAAATCGCCCAAGATTTAGTGTAAATGCGATCTTGACCTATCGTTCCAACGATTGGAATATGCCTATAGTTCTACTCGATCCAATTGAGTTTAACTAGTTTTGCTCAATCTAATTGAGCTTACTCTAACCCAAGCGTGATAGGCGGGACCAAGATTGTCCCTCCGCACCCTACCAAGATAATATGCGTTGCTCTGCTTTGGCAGATTCAACAACAACAAATGATCGAGGTAGTGATGGGTATCAAGGCTCGGTAGGCATTTTCGAGTTGATTTGATTATGATCTAATCTAATCGTAATGTGTATCTTATACGCATTTAGGCCTTTATTATCCTATATTAGCATGCATCATATACATACATTCATTATTCTAGCATGCATCATATACATACAAGAAAATTATCCTAGCATGCATCATATACATACAAGCATTATTCTACTAGCATGCATCACATACATACAAGCAAAATCAATTAAATATATATATATATATATATATATATATATCAACATATATATATATATATAAATAAATGTGATATAGTCATGGCCCTACTACGATCTTCTCAAGCCAATGAGAAGATCGGACGGTCAACCTAAGGCTAGCGGCTTCTCCAAGCGCTTCCTTTGACCGCCATGTGTAAATAAATCACCCTTCTCGTAATCTCGTCTTCGAGTGGACTTTCCACCGCTCCATTTTGTACATTACAAATATGAAACTCGAGTTACATTCGAGTCTAAAAATTAATTACAACTAGAATATCAAAAGAAGAGGTACGACGCGCAGGTCGCATACACTATACAACACGCCTGACCATAAAAGCAGCCTTGCAGTAGTATTATGAATTACAACACACATAATCCAATCAAATTGGGGTCATTGGACCATGACAATCACAGAATAATACATAATTCTAAATTATGTATTTTTTATAGAAATTTCTATAATTTTTCCTATTTTTTTTTCAAATTAATGAGTCACCTCTCCGTAACGGTCCCGCTAAGCGGTTTCCGAGCGCGATTGCGGGACAAAGCCCCTTTCGGGGATAGGGCAGCGCCCATACTCGCAAAATTAACTTTGCGAGTGTTCCTACTACGATCCTACAGTGACTTAAGTCACTGTCCCAAAAACCTAAAGCGAGAACTCGCCGTTTCGGAGAGTTTTTCTCGACGGTTGAAGCCTACAAGTGTCCCAACACTTATTGCTTCGACTCTTTGAGAAAAATATCCAAAAAATTCTATAAAATTAGGAAATTTACAGAAACATATAAATCTGTAATTTTTATATCTAATACAAAAATTACAAAAGACGAAACACATACATGCTTCGCACGTGGCTCTGATACCACTGATGGGTTTTTCTGAGCCACAAAAACCACTTTTTGTGTTGCGGAAACCTCGGAAGCCCCGGCCACGGATCCGTGCGAAGTATAAAAAATATAAAAACATGTATGTGCTTACAAAAACCCTAGATCTAACTTAGATCTAAGAGGTTAGAACATTACCCTCATAGCGATGCCCTTCGCTTATCCCGCTCGTCCAAAAGTTCGCCGGAACTCGAGAGTGTCAAGTGCACACTCCTCTATTGGTATCCACACAAGCAATAGGTGGAGAAAAATGCCTTAGAGTGTGCTAGCACTCCTTTAGGAATTTCGGCCAAGGAGAGGTTGGGAGAGGTAGAGCTTGAGAGAAAGAGCACCAAGGTTGAAGATGAAGTTATTAAGCCACCAAAAATCAATTACCCCATCTAATGGAGTGGCCGGCCACTTCATGGAGAGGAGGTTACATGCATGCATGTAACTCCCATGACCCTTGGTCTCCCTCATGATGTGACACCAATTGACAAAGTCAATGATGATGTGGAGCATCATCATTGGCCGGCCATGCCAAGTCATCATCATGACATGGCATTTGGTCAAGTCAAACTTGACCTTTCATCTTCCCTCTCAAGTCAAGTCAAACTTGACCTCTAATCTCCCATGGTTGATTAAATCTAACCACTTGACTCAAGTCAATTTAATTTAATGAATCTTTATTCATTAATTTAAATTGATTTGATGAATCAAATCAAAATTAGACTCATTCAATACTTGAATCAACTTGAGTCTAACTCAATTAGTCTAATTTGGATTACTCTTAATCCAATTTGGTTCATCCCATGAACCTAATCCTCATGGTTCATCATATAAACCTAATCTCCATCTAATTGCTCTTATGTGTGTGACCCTATAGGTTCTTGTAACGTTGGCAATGTCTCTAAACCGATTTAGGAACATAAGCAATGAGCGGTATCTAGCAACACATCATTGCTACCCAAGTTACAAGAATGTTGAGCTCCAACATCACCTTTGTGACTACTAATGGTGACTCTCACAATATATGACAATGTCCCTCTATCCTTGACATCTAGATTAACCAATCGAGGCATAGACCGTGTCATCCTCGGTACAATCTAAATCTTGAACTCCAAGTAGACTCACTCTAATCAAATGAGCTCAATATCTCATATTGACTCATTTGGCCATGGCCATGCACTTCGTGGTCTTACTCTATCAAGAATATCGATGTCACTCCCGTCATATAGGAGGGATAGATCCCATCTACATCACTCACATCCCTCCGCATAATTTGTTACATACCCAGTAATCGCCTTCATAGTCCACCCATTTACGGGTGACGTTTGACGAAGCCAAAGTATGCAACCCCTTATGTAGGGAACCATGGTGACTTTACGTCTAAGGACTAATAGTCATACTAATAGTCACATGAGAAAGTATATGACACTCATATAACGATCCATGATACTTTCTCATGGCGGGTCATTCAGTATACATTCTCCAATGCATACCCATGTGTCAACTTGATATCTCATATCCATGACTTGTGAGATCAAGTCATCTTGTTGACCTACATGCTAGTTTCTACGCATTAACATTGTCCCTGAATGTTAATACTTGACTAGGAATGATTAAGAGTAGTGTTCTCTATATCATCTCATTATCGATTCAACCAATCGATTGATATAGATAAGAACCTACTACTCAAGGACATTATTATATTTAGTTATTTGGCACCAATACAAGTAAATATAATAACCATGCCTTTATAAATAGGAATATGATACAATAAAGTCCATACAATAATCATCACATGATTGGCTCTAGGGCTTTCACTAACAGTTACACCGGTGTAGAACTTCGGCATTACGGGGGAACTTTGAGAGAAATTTAGATGACCTAAAGGGGTGAAACACTCCTTCTTTTATATCCCTCTAACCTCCTAAACATTGAGTGGAAGATCTGATCCAAATGGACACCTCACCCCAAGAAAAGGGGTTCTTATCTTGACCTTCATCGATGTGGACTATTTGAATAGCAGTCGATTGATGGCCTTCATCAGTCGACTGATACCAGTAGTAGTCGACTACCAATAGCCAGCAGTCAACTGCCAACTTGGTTATTCAACTGCAACAAAGAGTTAGCACAAAACAAATGAAAGATAGTAAATATGATGGTTCCTTAATGTCTGATCTCGACCTAGATCTTCCACTGGAAGTCTTAGCTGGATCGTCGCCTATGGTCGTCCCCGTACGGAGGACACAACCTTACCATCTCTCTTCGCACTTGTGCTTACCTCCAGTCCTTTCTGACCCATCGCTTAGCTTCCGGTCTCCACCTGGGTTCTTCGACTCCCACGAAGTTCTCTGGGTGTCGCCCGACCACCACGATTTCTCAACTTGAGATTCTTCGGGTGTTGTTGACCTTCGGCTTAGATTAATCATTTATGCACACTTACCTGAGAATATGAGATAACAATATGACCTTAACTTTGAGTCTTTGATATAATCAAAACCTAGGTTCGATTATCTGGTGTCACTGCACCAACAATCATCTAGGCCTCATGCATTCATCATGTCTAGTTGTCTGTTTTCCTTCTAGAGAATTACCTTACGGTGATCCCTACTCTCATATCACATTAGATAGGATACATTTGTATTTCTTTGGTGAGGAGAGGACTCTATCAGCGAGTATATTCAGTTCTACTAGACTTAGAGTGCAGGATTATGTTCTGTACAGAGTGATAGTAAACTATATTTTGCCACTCACCACTAGGGGCATCTCTATGATACATCCCTATTATTCATTTTTACTCGATGCACTTAGTCACAGATTAGACATAGATATTAGTTTATCGATGTTTCAGTCTATCATTCACCATTCTAGGGTTGTTACTAGTGGTAGGGCACATCTGCTATACTGCCATGTCATCACATGTCTGTTAGCTACATTAGGGTTTGATGTTACCACAGAAATGTTAAACAACTCACTGAGTATGACATGATAGGATCTAGACAATTTGCATTAGCTAAAATTGGTCTAGATGAAAATAATGTCCTAACCTAGAAGAGGGATGGATCACAACCTCAGCTTGAATCTAACCCAAAGCATTTGCCAGATAGGAGTGAGGAGCCACCAGATTATGAGATTCATGGCTTATCTCTATTTCATGGACTTCTTGCTCCTCCCATAGTAGCTGAGAGATTATTCAAACTGGAGGATGCGATGCAGTGTCAGGAGCATCATCATCTAGAGATGATATGCTCCAGTAGCAGAGGGACAAGCACAGAGAGATGATGGAGATGCTTCGATCTTGGGCCATGAGCCATCCTCATCCACCTCCCTCTTCCTCAGATTAAGACTTTATAGTTGACTTACTATGGACATATGTAATTAAGATTTCAAATATTTATTTTATCTTAAGTCTTGATTGATGAATTAATAGTTAATTGGGGTTATGCTTGATAGAATAGGTTTCTTTAATGTTTTATCATTTCAAATATATTTTTTTTACTAAGTAAATATTATTTTTCACTAAGAAAATTAAAATTGATCTAGCCTAGGTCAAGTTTAGATTTTATGAACCTATAGAACTAGGTAAGCATTCAAATCTCACAAACACCTACGATTACCTATTCGTGCATTGAGATATGAAGATGGGCATGAGATGTTAGGACTGCACCCTTAGTTCTAGATGTAGATTTAGTGCATCAATATGAACCAAAACAGGTTTAAAGAAAAATGATCACTTCAGTGACTGACTCTTTCCCAAGACTTAATGATAATTTTATATCATTTGAGTTTTCCAAGAGTTATACACTTGCTTTAAGGACAAATTTTTTATGTATATTTTCAATAATAATAATTGATAGGGTCGGGGTTTCTAGAGCAGTATATGTACTTCCAGGGCAGTAGGTGCAACTCCAGAGCTGTGTGTGTAGTTCTAGAGCAATACGTGTATTTACAGGGTAATATGTTCAGTTCCAGAGTAGTACGTGTATTTATAGGGTAGTATGTGTAGTTCTAGAGCAATATGAGTATTTCCAAGGTAGTGTGTTATTCTAGAGCAATATGAAGTATTCCCAGGGTAGTGTGATCAATTCCAGAGTAGTATGTATATTTCCAGGGCAGTATGTGCGACTCCAGAGCAGTATGTGTAGTTCCATAGTAGTACGTATATTTATAGGGCAGTATGTTCAGTTCCAGAGTAGTACGTGTATTTATAGCGCAGTATGTGTAGTTCTAGAGCAGTATGTGTATTTCTAGAGAAGTAGGATTGACTTCCAGGGTAGTTAGTGTATTTACAGGGCAGTATACGTGGTTCTTGTTCTTGGGGGGGGGGGGAGGAGGATGTAGGGCACGTTAACAAGGTAGTCCAAATGTTTCCAGGGTAGTTAGTGTACTTCCTGAACAGTTTATGTGTTTCCAGGGCAGTTAGTATATTTGCAGGATAGTGTGCGGGGTTATTGTTTTTAGAAAGGAAGGATGATGTAGGGGGTGTTGGCAGGGTAGTTCATATATTTTAAGAGCAGTGTATGTGTTTCCAAGGCAATTAGTGTACTTCCCGAGTAGTTCATGTGTTTCTAGGGCAGTTAGTATATTTGCGGGGAAGTATGTGTGGTTCTTGTTTTCAGTAAGGAAGGATGATGTAGGGGGCATTAGCAAGACAGTTCATATATTTTCCGAGTAGTTTTCCAGGGCAGTTTATGTGCTTCCAGGGCGGTTAGTATATCTACCGTGCGGTGTGTTCATTTCTTGAGTAGTAGGTTCATTTCCTGGGCCATGTGTTTATTTCCTGAGCAGTAGGTTCATTTCCTGAGCCATATGTTTATTTCCCAAGCCATTGGTGGATTTCGAGATTCTCTCCTTAGTGGGGTAAGGTAAGGAGAAAAGGGCTACGCTGAAGAATAAGAAGTAGCGGTAGAAGGTTAAGGGTGGTTAGTTTAATATAATCACCTTTATCTTTGTATTTTATTTAAATTAACACATGGTAGAAGATATTTTGAATTAGGAGTGGCAAAGACGGTTATGAGGACAGCTTGGCAAGGGCATTCAGGTAAATACACTGCAAGAAGAAGGCGAGATAACTCATCTATAAAAGGGGTAGAGGACAACGAGATCATGGATGGTTGTTTCATCACCATTTGGTATTTCCAAGATCTCTCTTCTTTTTCAGTACATTATCTTCCTCATACCTATACTAACTTGAGCGTCGGAGTGACCACTCTAGGAAGCCGACCAACCCTTAACATTATTCCTTTGCATGTCAGATCCAACTCAATTCATAAGACTGAAGGTGATTCTTGTGGTTAACCCTTCCTCCTTGGAACCTCTCTTGGCGACAGATCTAACAATACCTAAGGAGGTGAAGGGGGGTCTTGGCGATCTAAAGAAGCAAGCACCATCAAATTGGCACCGTCTGTGGGAATCTAAACATAAAATTGTGATGGTGAATACTAGAAGGACGTTGAAGGAGCCAGTGGAAGGAGAGAAGTCCATCTCCAGCACCTCCTAGGGGTACCAGCAAAAGGCGTTGGGAGCCCTTATATAAGGAAGATCTTATGCAAATTATGGTTGAAATGTTAGTAATATATGAGAGATGTCCTAAGGCAATCGCCTTATGTTTGAATCATTTATATGATAAATGAAGATTCACTATTTGAGTATACATGTTTTCATGTATTTGATTGGATCTTAAACTCATTTAATGAATGTCCACGGTACGATTCACAGCATGAGAGAATTTGTGATTGAATCACAACTAGTGAGTATCTCTACATGTGTAATTGTGATGTATCAGAATTATCCCTAGTCGATGAATTGATGGATTTGGACACCATCAATTCTGTCGAGACTAGCACGAGGTATACTTCTTGGTGTATCCAAGTAGCTGATTCTCACTGGCTGGAGACATTGTGATGTCTGGAGTTAATCGTGGATGCTAGTTATGGTAACTAGTTCATTGGAGTGACCATCTGTAAAATTTCATATGGTTCTCTGCATATATAGATATGTCAATGAAGTTCTTACTGCAGCTTAAGTGTGATGTTCCTTTGACTTGCGGTATTCAAGTCATCTTGGTCATGAAGACTTATGCTTTGACATCTTAAGCAAGCATCTCTGAGGAGATGTGGACCCCGGATGATTGGGCATAAGTCGAAGTGATCGAAGGTGTTTGAATAGCCTATAAATGATTCACCACTCCTTGCGAGGAGATGTATACCCATGGCCTTTCGTCGGATTGTTACTAAAGTCTTTGGCCAAAGCATTACATGTTTAGAGTAAGGTACTCTTGGATACATGTGCAGTAACTAGAATCCGTAGGATGAGGAAATAATACTTGGGCTAGGTGTGACATAGTCAACCTAGTGGGGACTGACACTATAGACCATGTCCTGAACCAAGTGGGTATAAGATGTGTGAAGGGAACGGGGCACGATTCATTTTAGCTGCCGAAGGGTTTCAGAAATAGTTCTGGATCAACCGTTGATCTTTTCGGTTAATTGGGGATCATGATGTACTACTAGGTGCCACTCATGATAGTTCTATAATTAATGGTTAATTATAGACGACCAACATAAACCGAGAACCTATTTGGTCACACGCACAACGAGCGTAATCCAAAGGATTTAAAATGAGCTTGAGAATGAGATTCTCAGACCGAGAGAAACTAGGTTTGGTTGGACCAAACAAGGATCGAGCATGAAATCATTTCAGTCGCAATGGAAGTGTGGATGGGCCATGTCTTATGAAGACATGATGGATGAACCAAATTGGTTTGCTTCTAATCCAATGGTGAAGAATAAACCAAAGGGGTTTGATTTGTTTTAAATGAATGAACTAAAGTTGGTTCAATTCGTTTTAACTTAAAATAGACCAACTCGGTTCGGTTTATTTTTACTTAAGTTATTGGAGCGGGTTAACAGATTTTGGTTATGAACCAATAACCGTTAGGAGAATGTGTTCTCTATAAAAACAAGGCTTAAGGGTTTTTCGTGGAGAATTTTTGGTTGTTGGAAAACCTAGCCACCCTCTCACTCTCTTCTCCTTGCCGCCGCCCAGCTTTTTGCTGTCGTCCACCCTTGCTGTGTTGGAATGTATACTGAAAGCCTAGCTCTTTTTATACGAATATTTTATTTTGAAATAAGAATCACATGATTATTGTTTGCACTTTATATTAATTATATGTGTGCATATCGTCTAATATTTTACATTATAGATAACATGGTGCTTGGTGTGGCACAGAAGATCATGTTATCAGTCCCTTGTAGAATATAAGTAGAGGCTCACAACCAAGATGGTTTTGGACAAACCATTGGCATGGTTGTAGTGTAGCTTGGTATTGTTTTATCTTGAACATAGAGTTACACTAGTACACTTAGGTGTATTGAGTAGGACTGACATAGAGGTGATTCAATTTATTACTGACTACATAATTGAATTGGACCTCGGATATTATGTTGTACATGCTCTTAATCCCGATATAATAACGGGCACATGTACTTAGTATTTATTTCTTTGATTTACCAAAGGGTGAGATTTAGATGGATTAAATCAATATGCCCGGTAAGTTCGGAAATGATATTATTTACATGGTGTACCGTTGATTATAGGAGGAAACTGTGTCCTATACATTAGGTTGATGATGTCCCCTTGAGGAGCTCATAAGGTTCATCATGTAAACCCAGATGGTTGACTTAGTCAACATGATGATAAAGTTGAGTGGTACTACTCGAGGAGTTAGATGTTAATTGATTGATGGTCAGTAAATCAATTAATTAACGGACATTCGATATCTTAAACACAGGGAGATGGATGTACAAATAATATATGGAGCCCATATTAATTTATGGGGGTTGGTGAGGTAATTCAATGATGATCCTCTAGTGGAATGCAACATCATTGATGGATCAAGTTTGTGTGGTTCCGATCCATCGGGTGGCCAAGATCCAACTCCTCCTCATGGTCCCTATCGTAGCCTAATATAATCCTCATGAAGTCTAGATCCAAGGATTGAAAACAAAACTCTAGAACCGACGGTTGAGATTAGATCTCTAGATCCGACGGTTGGGATGAAACCCTAGATCTGATGGTTGGGATGAAACCCTAGATCTGGCGGTTGGGATGAAACCCTAGATCCGACGATTGGGATGAAACCCTAGATCCGACGGTTGGGATGAAACCCTAAGATCCGACGGTTGGGATGAAACCCTAGATCCGACGGTTGGGATGAAACCCTAGATCCGACGGTGGAGATTAAAGGAGGCTTAAGCAAAACTCTTTAAATAGAGGGGTAAGGCTTGGGCGGCAACAAAAAGGTTTTTGGATTAGGGTTTTGCCTATCTAAAAGTGGGCGGCAACAAACCCTAGAGGAGTTAGGGTTTTGGGCGGCTAGAAGTGGGCGGCAAGCTTGGTTCTCCTTAGGGTTTTGGCCGGCGCCCCTCTCCCTCTTCTCATCCTTTGTCGGCGCTCTTCCTCCTCACTTTCTCCTTGGTGGCCGACGACAACATTACTTAAAGGTTGGCCGACGTTCATCCATATCCCACCTTGGTGGCCGGCGGCAACATTGCTTCAAGGTTGGCCGGTGCTCAAGAAGCTACTCCTTGGTCGGCGGTTATATCGAGCTCCTTGGCTTGGTGGCTGGTTCTAGAAAGGAGAAGGAGTTTTAGTTTGGTTCTTCTCTTTGTTCGGATAGAGCAAGGAAAGAAAGAACGTGATCTAAGAGGCTTCTACTCATGGAGGATCTTCGCCCACACGACGTCCACGATGAGGATAGGACATACGATAGAAGATCGAGAGACAAATACAAAATCCGGCGATCCGTCCGTCGTCTCTTCCGTGGCTAACCAACTAGAAGAGTTGTGTTGCTTGAACAACTAGTTTGTTCAAGCGATCGCTCAAGTTGTTAGCACGACGACGAATTGGTTGTGCTTAGGAAACTCATCCCATCCGGATTAGTTTTTTCATTAGTGAAAATTTTAATCCGGTGACATGGGAGCCAATGAGCCTCCGAAGCAATTCCTATCAATTGGTATCAGAGCCACGGTTTTCGGTTTTGTGTGTTTTGGATTCGGTTACTTTCATGCACATATCATATATTGAGTATGCCGGATAATAGTAGGATGTGCGTAGGCTAACTTTTTGGTTGCAGACATAAGATCCGACTATTATGGCTACATGTTGTGTGTGATTGTATGTATATTATTTGAATCCTCGGGGTTGACGAGGCTAGATTAGTATTTAATTTTTGTAATTAAATACGACATAGTTTAGCCACTCATTTTAGTTTACTTTCGATCTAGATTATTTGTACACTCCTTCGTGGACTATAGGATCGATGGATGTAAATTAAAATAGTTTATCTCGGCTCGGATCTCTTTGGTGACTTGCGCACGGGAAAAGGTGGAGCGGACGAGGTGGCAACACGATAGGACGTATATTGGAGAACAATGCCATAATAGTTGGGAAAATTCTATTTTTTCCATATTTATTGCTGATTTATTTTATATGCATGTTTGTGTGCTTGAAAATTCCTCATTGTCAATTTACTAAGTGGGAGAGGGACATTTTAATTAATTCCCGCAGCCTCCATTACAATTTGACGTGTGATGCAACAAACTTGCGCGTCGGCTCTGAGTGCCTTCCTCCCCATCGGATGGGTTTGTTTGCGGATCACTAGGTCAAATAATGGTTATAGGAAATTATTTAGGAGCGTGTGTACTTCCCCATCGGTAAGGCACATAATTTGAAATAATTCCCTTAGTATCGTGTAATGGTGCACACTTAGATACAAATAAAAAGTATCCTCCCCATCGGAGTAACTGCTTTTATTTGTAGGGCCAAAGAGGAACCAACTATTAGTTTTATTTGTCAAAAAGTAAGGTTGACAAGATAATAAAATTAATGGGTAAAACCTCCCCTTACAAATGTAGAATTCGTATACGTCCACACTATCGTGGCATGCGATATTCTCGGTGTTTTGAGGTGTTGGTTGATTTCGGAATTTTATTGTTTTGAGGAATCAATAATATTTGAAATCTAATATTTTGATCATTGTGATTCTTAGGTTTTTCAAATGGCTTTCAACCCACTTGCTGTGATATTAAAAGAAAATAAACTTACTAGAACAAATTATATTGATTGGAAAAGAAATTTGGATATTGTCTTAACTGCAGAGGAGTACAAATTTGTACTCTTCGAGGTCTGTCCTCCTAAGCCCACCGATGACTCTGATGAAAAGGAGAAAGAAAGTTATAAGAAATGGATCAAGGCAGATGAGATGGCGCGGTGTTATATTTTGGCATCTATGTCAAATGTGCTGCAACATCAGCATCAGGCCATGGCCACAGCTTATGACAAGATGTTCAATCTCAAGGAACTTTTCGGACATCAGAGTAGGGCGGCTAGACAGGAGGCTATGAGAAACTTGATGACGACCACCATGATCGAGGGAACACCCGTCAGGGATCATGTTCTCAAGATGATGGCTCATGTTAATGAGATGGAAGTCCTCGGAGCTGAGATCGATGGGGAAACCCATGTCGATATCATTCTCCAGTCTCTGCCTAGGAGTTTTGAGCAGTTCCGCCTCAACTACAACATGAACAAGAGGTTGTATTCATTGGCGGAGCTTCTGACAGAAATCCAGGCGGCAGAGGGGCTTTTTCATCAAAGCGCTCAAGCCATGGTTGCTCAGAAGGTTTCTTCTTCTAAACCGAAAGCTAAGAAGAAGAAGAAGCAAGGTGGAGCAAAGAAAGTGGCAGTAGGACCTCAGGCAGGAGTGAAGAAGCCGAAAGGCAAGTGCTTCACTTGCAAGCAGACTGGACATTGGAAGGCGGACTGTCCTCGCCGAAAGAACAAAGGTATATCTTCTTGTTTAGTTGTTGAAACATGTTTAGCGGTGTTATCAACCAGTGCCTGGTGTGTAGATACAGGAGCCACTGATCATGTTTGCAATACTTTACAAGGGTTCCAAGAAACCCGACGACTAGCTGAGGGAGAGATTACCATCTTCATGGGCAATGCTTCAAAGGTGGCGGCTATTACAGTGGGAGACGTTTATTTATCTTTTGATAGGAATAAAGTTTTGGTTTTGAGAAATTGTCTTTATGTACCTACTTTTAGAAAGAATCTAATTTCAGTTTCTAAATTGTTTATGAATGGATATTCTATTTCTTTTAATGACAAAGTGGTTATAAAAAGGAATAGGAAGATTATCTGTTCTGGTACATTGGTTGACAATTTGTACACTCTTGAACCGAAATCTCCCACGATGCATATAGAAGTAAATAACTCATCTTCTAAGTCTAATAAGAGAAAAGAACCTTCGAAAATGAACCAGACATATCTTTGGCATCTAAGGCTTGGTCATATTAACCTGAGTATAATTCAAAGGTTGATAGCTGATGGACCTTTGGGTTCATTAGTGGTGGAGGATCTCCCAACCTGCGAATCTTGCTTGGAAGGTAAAATGACCAAGAGGCCTTTCAAGGCCAAGGGGTATAAAGCCAAAGATGTGTTGGAATTGGTTCATTTTGATTTGTACGGTCCTATATCTATCCAGGCTAAAGGTGGTTTTAAATATTTCATCTCTTTTACAGATGATTATTCAAGATATGGATACATTTACTTGATGCGCCGTAAGTCTGAATGCTTTGATAGGTTCAAAGAATTCAAGGATGATGTGGAGAACTGTCAAGGTAAAAGTATCAAGACACTACGATCTGATCGTGGTGGCGAGTACCTCTTGGGAGAGTTTAGGAGTTACTTTTCAGAGGCTGGGATTCAATCCCAATTGTCCGCACTTGGCACACCCCAGCAGAATGGTGTGGCGGAGCGAAGGAATAGGACTCTTATGGAGATGGCTAGATCAATGATGAGTTATTCTGAGTTACCTGATTCGTTCTGGGGGTTTGCTCTGGAAACGACATCACACATTCTGAACTTGGTTCCATCTAAGTCAGTACCCTCTACTCCCATAGAATTGTGGACTGGGCGAAAGCCTAGTCTAAGAAATATTCGGATTTGGGGTAGTCCAGCACATGTGCTGAAGGGAGATGCTGGTAAGTTGGAATCTCATACAGAAGTACGCTTGTTTGTTGGCTACCCTAAGGGAATGAAGGGTGGTTTGTTCTATAGTCCTAGAGATCAGAAGGTGATCATGAGTACGAATGCCAGATTTCTAGAGGAGGACTATGTAATGAACCACAAGCCCACGAGTAGGATTGTTCTTGCGGAGTTGACAGGGGAAGTCCCGACTTCAGTACCACCGGTACAAGAGGAGATACCACAAGTCACTGCACCGCGTGTCACAGAGCATACACAGGAGGCACCTCGTCATAGTGGGAGGGTTGTTAGACAACCCGAGAGATTCATGTTCTTGGGAGAATCTTCTAATTTGGTCTCTGGCGAACATGAACCTGATCCCTGGACATATGACGAGGCACTCCAAGATAGAGATGCGGTATCTTGGCAAATAGCGATGAATTCAGAGATAGAATCTATGGATTCTAATCATGTATGGGAGCTAGTAGAACCACCCGATGGTGTGAAAGCCATTGGATGCAAGTGGATCTACAAGAGAAAGAGAGGAGTAGATGGGAAGGTTCAGACCTTCAAAGCTAGGCTTGTTGCGAAAGGGTATACTAAGAAAGAGGGTATCGATTATGAGGAGACTTTTTCGCCAGTAGCTATGCTTAAGTCTATCTGGATTCTCTTATCTATAGCTGCTCATATGGATTATGAGATTTGGTAGATGGATGTCAAGACAACTTTCCTTAACGGAAGTCTTGAGGAGAACATCTATATGCGACAACCAGAGGGATTCATTGCTAAAGGCAAAGAGCATCTAGTGTGTAAGCTTAATCGGTCCATTTATGGATTGAAGCAAGCTTCCAGATCTTGGAACATCCGTTTTGATGAGGTAATCCAGTCATATGGATTTATTCAAAGTCCGGATGAGCCATGTGTATACAAAAGATGTGACGGAAACGTAGTGGTGTTTCTTGTACTACACGTATATGACATTTTGTTAGTTGGTAACAATATCAAAGTGTTATCAGACGTAAGGGTATGGTTGTCCAAACAGTTTGACATGAAGGACTTGGGAGAAGTGGGACACATCCTTGGGATCAAAGTTATAAGGGATCGTAAGAAAAGGATGTTGTGCTTATCTCAAGCTTTATACATAGACACGGTCCTAGCTCGTTTTAGCATGCAGAACTCCAAGAAGGGTTTTTTACCTTTCAGGCATGGAGTTCCTTTATCTAAAGAGATGTGTCCTAAAACATCAAAGGAGATAGAGGAGATGAAGGAGGTTCCTTATGCTTCGGCAGTAGGAAGCCTCATGTTTGCTATGCTATGTACGAGACCAGATATCTATTTTGCCGTGGGCATGGTTAGCAGATATCAGAGTAATCCTGGACAGGGACATTGGACTGCGGTAAAACATATATTGAAGTACCTGAGAAGGACTAGGGATTATATGCTAGTTTACCGGGCAGATCAATTAGTCCCTGTGGGTTACATGGATTCGGATTTCCAATCAGATAGGGATAACAATAAGTCTACCTCGGGGTTTGTGTTTACTTTTGGAGGTGGAGCCATAGTATGGAGGAGTGTCAAGCAGAAATGCGTGGTGGACTCTACCATGGAAGCTGAGTATGTGGAAGCCTCTGAGGCAGCCAAGGAAGCTGTATGGCTCAGAAACTTCTTGATGGACTTGGATGTGATTCCTGGTTTGCCCAGAACTATCACAATTTATTGTGATAACAGTGGTGCAGTTGCAAACTCGAAGGAACCACGAGCCCATAAGGCGAGTAAACACATAGAGCGCAAGTACCACCTGATACGAGAGATCGTAAAGCGAGGAGAAGTAGCTGTCGCCAAGATTGCATCAGAGGATAACCTGGCGGATCCATTCACTAAGGCCCTTCCAGCGAAAGCGTTTGATAGGCATGTGGAGGACATGGGGATCAGATGTATGGCAGTGTGATAACAACATAGTCTTTTAGTATAAGTGGAAGATTGTTGGAATGTATACTGAAAGCCTAGCTCTTTTTGTATGAACATTTTATTTTAAAATAAGAATCACATGATCATTGTTTGCACTTTATATTAATTAAATGTGTGCATATTGTCTAATATTTTACATTGTAGATAACATGGTGCTTGGTGTGGCACAGAAGATCATGTTATAAGTCCCTTGTAGAATATAAGTAGAGGCTCACAACCAAGATGGTTTTGGACAAACCATTGGCATGATTGTAGTGTAGCTTGGTATTGTTTTGTCTTGAATATAGAGTTACACTAGTACACTTAAGTGTATTGAGCAGGACTGACAAAGAGGTGATTCAATTTATTGTTGACTACATAATTGAATCGGACCTCGGATATTATGTTGTACATGCTCTTAATCCCGATATAATAACGGGCACATGTACATAGTATTTATTTCTTTGATTTACCAAAGGGTGAGATTTAGATGGATTAAATCAATATGCCCGGTAAGTTGGGAAATGATATTATTTATATGGTGTGTCGTTGTATTATAGGAGGAAACCGTGTCCTATACATTAGGTTGATGATGTCCCCTTGAGGAGCTCATAAGGTTCATCATGTAAACCCAGCTGGTTGACTTAGTCAACATGATGATAAGGTTGAGTGGTACTACTCGAGGAGTTAGATGTTAATTGATTGATGGTCAGTAAATCAATTAATTAACGGACATTCGATATCTTAAACACGGGGAGATGGATGTACAAATAATATATGGAGCCCATATTAATTTATGGGGGTTGGTGAGGTAATTCAATGATGATCCTCTAGTGAAATGGAACATCATTGATGGATCAAGTTTGTGTGGTTCCGATCCATCGGGTGGCCAAGATCCAACTCCTCCTCATGGTCCCTATCGTAGCCTAATATAATCCTCATGAAGTCTAGATCCAAGGATGGAAAACAAAACTCTAGAACCGACGGTTGAGATTAGATCTCTAGATCCGGCGGTTGGGATGAAACCCTAGATCCTGTTAGTGCTTATAAGCTCCACATATCTCCACAATGACATGATATTGTCCACTTTGGGTCTAAGCCCTCATGGTTTTATTTTTGGGCTTTACCCAAAAGGCCTCATGCCAATGGAGATATCTTTTTTCTTATAAGCACATGATCTTTTCCATGTCTTACCAATATGGGACTTTGATTGTATTCCCCATACTCCCAACAATCCCCCCCTCAAACGAAGGACCACATTGGGCCCCCCCTCAAGCCTATCCCTCCTCGAAGGATTTTCTCTGCTTGATGTCCGATCTTCAACCCACCAGGACTTCCTGCCAGTTGTTCGGTCCCCCCGACCCAACTAGACTTCCTTCCTGATGTCTGGTTCTCTTGATCCGGACGTGGGAGCTCAACTTCCTTCGTTCGAGGTTCATGGCTTGACATGGACCATGGCTCTGATACCAATTGTTAGTGCTTATAAGCTCCACATATCTCCACAATGACATGATATTGTCCACTTTGGGTCTAAGCCCTCATGGTTTTATTTTTGGGCTTTACCCAAAAGGCCTCATGCCAATGGAGATATCTTTTTTCTTATAAGCACATGATCTTTTCCATGTCTTACCAATATGGGACTTTGATTGTATTCCCCATACTCCCAACAGATCCGACGGTTGGGATGAAACCCTAGATCCGACGGTTGGGATGAAACCCTAGATCCGACGGTTGGGATGAAACCCTAGATCCTACGGTGGAGATTAAAGGAGGCTTAAGCCCAACTCTATAAATAGAGGGCAAAGGCTTGGGCGACAACAAAAAGATTTTTGGATTAGGGTTTTGCCTATCTAAAAGTGGGCGGCAACAAACCCTAGAGGAGTTAGAGTTTTGGGCGGCTAGAAGTGGGCGGCAAGCTTGGTTTTCCTTAGGGTTTTGGTCGGCGCCCCTCTCCCTCTTCTCATCCTTTGCCGGCACTCTTCCTCCTCACTTTCTCCTTGGTGGCCGGCGGCAACATTGCTTAAAGGTTGGCCGGCGTTCATCCATATCCCACCTTGGTGCCCAGCGGCAACATTGCTTCAAGGTTGGCCGGTGCTCAAGAAGCTACTCCTTGGCCGACGGTTATATCGAGCTCCTTGGCTTGGTGGCCGGTTCTAGAAAAAAGAAGGAGTTTTAGTTTGGTTCTTCTCATTGTTCGGATAGAGCAAGGAAAGGAAGAATGTGACCTAAGAGGCTTCACTCGTGGAGGATCTTCGCCCACACGACGTCCACGAGGAGGATAGGACATACGATAGAAGATCGAGAGACAAATACAAAAACCGGCGATCCGTCTGTCGTCTCTTCCGCGGCTAACCAACTAGAAGAGTTGTGTTGCTTGAACAACTAGTTTGTTCAAGCGATCGCTCAAGTTGTTAGCACGACGACGAATTGGTTGTGCTTAAGAAACTCATCCCATCCTGATTAGTCTTTTCATTAGCGAAAATTTTAATCCGGTGACATGGGAGCCAATGAGCCTCCGAAGCAATTCCTATCATGCTGCCGGTGTCTAGTTGCTACCAGCCACTCCTCCGGTGACCCTCTGGCGACTCACCTTGGTTCCGGCGACCAAGGGTTGGCCGGCCATCCTCTTTGGCAGGCGTAACATCCTCCACCAAGCTGTCCAGTTTTTTGGACAGCTTGTAGCCTTCGTGTCAGAGCGTCATTTGGACGACATTTGGAGCTCCGACAGCGGATACCTTGTTGGGGATTCGATCTCCGGTAATCCTCATAGGTGGAGGACGAAGGATTCGTCAAACGGTTGACAAATGCCTCTCTGGAGAAGCGAGTTTTGGGGACTCGTTTTTTAATCCGAATTTTTATTCGGAATGTGATCTTCTCTCAATCACATCGTCTTCGACACGAGGCTAGTGACTCGTACGAAGACGAGACTCGTGGCTTTGTGAAGTCATCTCAATGATACTCGGCGTGGAAACGGATAGAGACGATTCTAGCGAGAGTCGCGCTGGTTGATGCCTTTTCCGCTACACGTGATACGTCAGGTATACGTAGAGTAATTTTTTTTATTGTAAAAATTGAAACTACGATTATGTTTACACATGTTGTACAATGCATGCATGTGGTGTGTGTTGTAATAAATTATATTTATTACTTTTTAATTCTTCCGTTGTGCATATGTTTACGAAACATGTTCGAACACACACTCGCCACGGTGCCGGAAATCCAACAGTGGTATCAGAACCCAGGTTGTGTTTCGACATAATTGTAAAATTGTTTTGAGATTGTCGTAATTGTATTTATGGAAAAATTCTACTTTTGGAAGTTTAGAAGTATTTATAGAAATTTTTTAATTTATGAAAGTTTAGAAGTATTTATGGAAATTAACACTTTCCATAAATAAAATATATGATTAGATTTGGAAATTTATTTCTTAATTTAATCATGATTTGATTTGGGGAATCAAATCTAAAATATATTTTATTTCCATAAATAGTTTTGACAATTTAGGAAATTTATTTCCTAAATTAAATTTGACTTTCTTTAATTAACACTTTCCATAAATAAAATATGTGATTAGATTTGGAAATTTATTTCCTAATTTAATCATGATTTGATTTGGAGAATCAAATATTAAACATATTTTATTTCCATAAATAGTTATGACATATAAGGAAATCTTGTACATGTCATAATTGTATGCTATGTAATTACATTAGATGCATATCATTATGTCATGCATATCATGACATGTAGATGTATGTCATGTGTGCCATGTCATGTAGATAATAGTTATTTGCATGCAAAGAGGATGAGGCATAAAAACCCTTACTCAAAATTAAAGCCTACACCTTCCATTAATATGGTTAGAACCAAAGTTCTGTTTCATGTTTGGGTTGTTGGACTCTCTCCAAGCCCGGCTCGAACTTGAACATGTTTAAACCATGAAATAGTTTAATACTAATATGGTAAGAGTCAGAGGTCAATCGTTAGTTTTGGTTGTTTGACTCTCTCCAAGCCGGGGTAATTGGTTGAATGCACTCTAACCATATTAAAACTATTTCTCGATTAATGGGTTGGCTTTAACCTGGAGCATCGACTTATTGGACTCTCTCCAAGGTCGATGTGAAGGGAGGTGAAGTTGGGTGCTATGCATATGATGCATACTTGTTAATGAGTTAACAACCCAATGTATGTGTGAACATTCAATTAGTTGATAGCACATTGTGATAGTTTCATATATATGCAATCGGTATATTTGATACCTACCATCGTAGCTATGAATGGCTTGTTGGACTCTCTCCAAGGTTGTTCATATCTATGTTGGATATCAGCCCATTCGGAGATGGACCTACGATCTCCCGAAGTGATTTTAGGGTTTTTGAAATTCGAAAAATGAATGTATGTTGATGCATTTTAAATCATCTTTCTCATATATGGTCATTTTGTATTTCTAGGTTAATCGATTGATTATGACGTCTTTGAATTTGCGCTTTATTTTGAATTTGAATAAATTAACTGGGCCTAACTTCTTGGACTGACTTAAAAACTTGAGAATTGTTCTCAAGGTTAAAAGCTTGTGTATGTCCTCAAAGAGCCTCTTCCCGGCTATCCTAGTGATAATGCAACTTTGGACCAATTGTTGGCTTATCAAAAATATGTGAGTGATTCTGAGCAAGTGAGTTGCATCATGCTAGCCGCGATGGTACCTGAGCTGTGGAAGCAACATGAGCATATGGATGCTCATACCATAGTCTTTCATCTTTATGAGTTGTTTGATGAGCAAGAGAAGGTTCGAAGTCTCCAAGATCCTCTTCACCTCTGAGATGCAAGAAGGTTCATCTGTGATACTGCTCAACATGCTGAAGACTGTGGAGCCTTCTAAGAAGCATGAGCAGGTGACGGTGCTATTAGTTGATTCCTCGAAGAAAGGTTCTAAGAGGAAGTTAAAGGAACAGCAGAAGGGGAAGAAGAAAAAGGCTAAAAGTGTAGAACCAGCTCAAAAGGGCACTTGCCATCATTATGGCAAGGAGGGCCATTGGCGAAGAAACTGCAAGATTTATCTTGAGTCCTTGAAAAAGAATAAGGCATCAGATGCCCCATCTTCTTCAGAAATCTTCGTTATTGATTATCATTATATTTCTTCAGACACTTAGGTATTGGATATTAGGTGTGGCTCACATATATGTAATGACATACATGGGCTAAGAAATAGAAGAAGACTCGTCAAGGGAGAGTCAAATTTACGTGTTGGGAATGAAGCAAAGGTTGTTGTACTCACCATCGGAACGTATTTGTTGAAACTCCCTACAGGACTTGTCTTAGAACTGGACAATTGCTTTTATGTTCCTTCATTGATAAAGAACATCATTTCTATTTCTTGTTTGAATAGAAATGGGTACCATTTAACTTTTAGTAACAATTATTGTTACATAACTTTGAATGACGTTCTTTATGAGACTGGAACTTTAAGCAATGGTATTTATACGTTGGACATATCCAGTGACATTCTCAATATCAAAGCGAGCAACAAACGTGCTCGAAAAGATAATCAATTAGCCTCCTACATGTGGCATTGTCGTCTTGGCCATGTAAGCAAGAAATACATGCCCGAATTACACCAATGTGGAATTCTGGAATCGTTTGAATTGGATTCATACGATACATGCGAATCATACTAAAAGGCAAGATGACTAAGTTACCTTTTACAGGAAAAGGTGAACAGGTGGGAGAGTTGCTAGGTCTAATACATACTGATGTATGTAGACCTATGTCAACTCATGCTCTAGGAGGCTATAGCTACTTCATTACCTTCATCGATGATCACTTACGGTTTGGGTATGTGTTCTTGATGAAACACAAGTCTGAAGCCTTTGAAAGGTTTAAAGAATTCAGAAATGATGTAGAGAAACAACATGACAAGAGTATTAAAATACTTTCATCGGATTGAGGTGGTGAATACTTGAGTCAAGAGTTTCTAGATTATCTAAGAGACAATGATATATTGTCTCAATGAACTCCACCATATACACCACAACATAATGGTGTTTCTGAGAGGCGTAATCGGACCTTGTTGGACATGGTCAGGTCAATGATGAATCATGCGAATCTTCCCAAGTCCTTTTGGGGTTATTCACTTCAGACAGCTGTTTACTTGCTAAACAGAATGCCAACCAAGGTAGTCTCCACTACTCTATATGAGATATGGAATAGTAATAAACCTCATGTATCTTACTTGAATATATGGGGTTGTCCTGCTTATGTGAAGCAGACTGTATCAGATAAATTTGATGCTAAGTCTGATAAATATCTATTTATTAGATACCCTAAGGAAACAAGGGGTTACCAATTCTATCATCCTGTGAAACAAAAGGTGTTTGTTTTAAGGCATGTTGTGTTTCTAGAGAAAGAGTTTCTCTTGCAAGAAAATAGTGGGAGTGTCGTTGAGCTTAAGAAGGCTCGAGAGACTCAAATAGACATTGATGAGATAACTGGTGAAGCACCATAACCGATAACTCATAGTAATGAGCCATCGGCTGGACCTATTGAGACACCACATCTTCGTAGATCTGGTAGAACACGCAATATTCCTGAGAGATATAGATTTCTCGTAAGTGAATCGAACGACATGTTAATCATTGATGATTAGGAGCCTACCAGTTATGAAGAAGTTCTGAAAAGTTCAGAAAGGGATAAGTGGCTTGATGCTATGAAGTCGGAAATGGATTCTATGTATGAAAACCAAGTTTGGAACTTGGTTGACCACCTGAAGGCATAAAGCCTATAGGGTGCAAGTGGGTTTTTAAGAAGAAAACCGACATGGATGGTAATGTGATTACCTGTAAGGTTAAATTGGTGGTGAAAGGATATCATCAAAAGCAAGGTGTTGATTATGATGAAACCTATTCACCTGTTGCTATGCTTAAATCTATTCGGATGCTCCTGGCCATAGTGACTCATTATGATTATGAGATATGGTAGATGGATGTGAAAATAGCTTCCTTAATGGAAACCTACTCGAGGATGTGTATATGATACAACCTGAGAGTTTCACATCGGTTGATAAAACCAAGGTATGCAAACTGCGACGATCTATATATGGATTGAAGCAAGCATCCAGGAGATAGAATATCCGTTTTGATGAGACAATCAAAAAGTTTGATTTCTCACAAAATCCGGATGAACCTTGTGTGTACAAGAAGGTTAGTGGGAGTGCAGTCTGTTGGTGCAGTGGGCACCTAAGTCGAACCTATGTTTTGATTATAGCAAACGATACAAAGTTAAGCTTATTTTGTTATCTCACGAGCTAAATCAAGTGTGCAGAAAAGTCTCAATGCTGGAGCTGAAGGCTAGCGACACCCGGAGGAAGCCGCGGTGGTCGGGCGACACTCGAGTTACTTCGGAGGGAGCCAATGGAATCGAGTGGAAGGCCGGAAGCAAAAGCGACAAGTAAGTATCGAGGTAAGCTCGTGTGTGCAAGCGTAAGTGAGGTTGTGTCCTTTGTACGGGGACGTCCTTAGGCGATGATCCAACCCAAGACTTCCCATGGAAGGTCTATGTTGAGATCGGACGGCAAGTGGCCGTCGAATTCACTTGTATTTTGAGCTAAACTCCTTTTTTAGTCAAAAATCGTGGCTGCCAGTTTAACCGGCCAGTTCAACCGTGGCGATTCAACCGGCGATTCAACCGTGGCGATTCAAACCATTTTTCAAGGAGTTTTGTGCCCATTTGTGATTGGTTGAAGACCCATTCGTTGAGGGCTTAAAGGCTATAAAGGAGGGCCAAACCTAGGGTTTTCATCAATTCAAAAGCTTCCAAGTGCTTTAGATCGCTCGACTCTCAGAGCATCCCTCTGAGCCGAAGCTGCAGGGGCAGCGACTAAAGCTTCAACCTCCAATCCTTGAAGTCATCGGTATAATCTTTAATTTTGTATAAGTTGTCTTTATTTTCAAGCTTTAAATCATATCAAGGAGAGAGTGTCCTCTACCTTGAATCTTTATTGAGTTTTGTATTGCAACTCCTATCTCTGTCGAGAAGGAGTTCGTTTAATATTGCCCTCGTGCGTGGTCAAGGACCATTAGGGCCTTGGAGTAATGGCCGTAGGCTCTGAACCAAGTAAAAACCCCTCGTGTTTTTATTTATTTATTGCTATCTTTCCGCTGCGTTTACTCGTGCCAATTCGAACGATTACGAAAAGTTTTTTCTTAGCGCTATTCACCCCCCCCCCCTCTAGCGCTCAAATCGATCCAACAATTGGTATCAGAGCCGGGGGTTGCTAAGATTTGGTGAAACCACCAATCTAGTTTTTTTTTACAGATTTATTTTCTTTTAATTCTGTTTATTTCTATTTATTTTGTTTATTAAATTCTCTCACTTTTTACTAATCCAAGGCCGAGTCTTGGTACTTGTTTTTGAGTTTTTGTCTTTGCTAGCTTTTCGGTCTTCGTCTCTTTTTGTCTTTTTGTTTCAATGGCCCATCTCGAGGGTTTTAGCACCGTCCGACCTCCGTTTTATAACGGAGATAACTTCCGTTATTGGAAGGGTCGGATGGAATGCTTTCTCAAAACCCAACTCGAGATGTGGATCATAATCCAAACGGGTTTCACACTTCCGACTAATGAAGTGGGTGACTCCTTGGATTATGATCAATGGACCGTTGCAACAAAATGACAAGTCGAAGCCGATGCCAAGGCAACACAAATCCTCCAATGCACCTATCAGGAGGAGTTAAATCGCGTCGGCCCCTTCATAAGCGCAAAGGATCTTTGGACTAAACTAATCGAGTTACACGAAGGATCGGATCAAGCCAAGGTATGTAAGTGTGATTTGTTATTCAATAAATTGTACACACTAAAAATGCAGGAACACGAATCCGCGACGCAACTCCACGGCCGTGTCCGGACATCGTCAACAACTTACGCATAATCGGGCAAAAGGTCGAAAACCGCGACCTTATAAGGTATGTTCTAAACTCTTTTCGAGGACTACCTTGTGGGCATCCATGGTCGATGCCTACAAGGTCTCAAGGATCTTTCTAAAATTAGGTTAGATGAACTCTTTTTCCAATTTTGAATTACATGAACAATCCAACTCGGAACCGAGAGAGGTATAGCTTTATTTGCGATCAAAGAAGAAGAAAATCGCAAGCAAGCCACCACCAATGCAGGAGAGGAAGATGAGTCAGAAGAAGAAGTTGACCCGGAATTGGTGCCGAACTAATGAACCTAGCTCGAAGAATAGCCAAGGGGATGGCGAACCACGACTCGACCCAACCAAGGTAAACCTAAAAGTTCTAATATTAGGTGTTATGAGTGTAACAGGTTTGGACATATCAAGTCCGAGTGCCCCAAGCTCAACCACCAAGGACCTAAGCACAAGAAGGCCCTCAACGCGACATGGGAAGAAGCGTCATCCGAAGAAGACGAAGACCACGTCTTCATGGCGAAATCAATTGAGTCAGACACGGAGACCGAACCCGAACTTGAGTCGAGCAGGAGGATGATTCGGACTCTGAAGCAACCTTCAAGTCAAGCCACGGATACGCATCCGGTTCAAAAGATACCCTTAAGGTGAGTCGTACTTTATTTAATACTTTACATAATACGGTTAGGTTTTTGTCTAGGAAGTTAGCTAAGTCCGAGTCCAAGGTCGAGACCCTGGTTGAGGAAGTTAAACTCCTCAAACACGAGGTCTCCCTAACCTCTTCGACTAGTCGAGTTCAAGAGAAGGACTCAACTCGGGTTGAAAAACTCAAAGTTGAGAACTCACTCTTGAAAAGTCAAGTCGAAGATCTTAGGAATACGTTGGAAAGGTTTACTTTGGGATCCAAAGGACTTGACCTCCTACTTGGATCGCAAAGGGCCGTGTACAACAAGGCCGGACTAGGGTTTAGCTCAAACACGACCAATAAGTCGTATATGTCAATCGTAAGTAGACATAAAAAATGTGTCCAAGCATGGGTCCCTAAGACCACTTTGATTTCAACTCTAGGATCTAACTCGTACTGGGTTCCCAAGGACCAAATCCACTATGTGGATAGACCGAACCGATTCAACCGTCTAGGGGGAGCCAGTACAAAACATGTTTGTGCTTTAACTTAGAAATTGCATGCTTAGTTTTTTTTTGTTGTTTTTTTTTAACTCACTTGGAATACACAAATAACCAACTAAAAAATCCTTCGAAAAGATTGAGCCTCGGGGAGCCTCTTTTCAAATAACCAACTAAAATCCTTCGAAAAGATTGAGCCTCGGGGAGGCTCTTTTCGGAAATAACTAGTTAGACTAGGAAATAGTCTTAGGTGAGTCAAGTCATCATTTTCTTGAACATGGCTTTGTCTAAGGAAGTGGTCGATGATCCGATAAAAGAAGGCCCCTGTGCCTCGCCACGACCTGGAAGCCATGATCTTGAAAAGGTAAACTTGACAAGCCTTGGGTTAAATCCAAATCTAACTTGAACCTAAATCCACTTAATCAAACTTAATTGAAAATCATCTCAACATAAAATTACTTGAACCTAAATCCACTTAATCAACAATTGAAAATCATCTCAATATAAAATTACTTGAACCTAAATCCTAATTACTTGAACCTAAATCCACTTAATCAATTTAATTGAAAATCATCTCAACATAAAATCACTTAAACCTAAATCCACTTAATAAATTTAATTGGGAGTCATCTCACAAAAAAACATAAGTATAACATGCTTGATCATATAGACTCGGGTGAGATGACCTAGGTTTAACAACTTACAACCAATTTAAAAATAAAAATCTAACATCCAATCCAACCACCTTGTGTGTAGGATCAATGGATGTTGGAGCGGTTGCTCTCGACACATGGCCAGGATCAACTCAAATTCACAAAGCTTGATTCAAGCGACAAGGATCGGTAGCCTTTGGGAATAACGCAAGCTCAAAATCATCGGATCAGGTGATATCGAGCTTAACTCGAATTTTGTTATTAAAAATGTATTACTTGTAGAATTTTGAATATAACTTTGCTAGTGTAAGCCAATTGTGTGACAATAACTATAAGGTCGTATTTTTAGAAAATGAATGTGTAATTAAAACAAATGAAACGCTAAAACAATACTCAAAGGAACTAGGACAAATAACATTTATACAATGAACTTAATCAAATCCTCAACCAAATGTCTTATGACACGGGAAGAGGAATCATGGTTGTGGCAGCGACTCGGTCACTCTGCCCAAGACTCGTCCACAAGATGAGTCAGTGGCTTAGTCGAGAGGTTTACCCAACCTCAACAACTTGGTTAATAAAATCTGCTTGTCAACAAGGAAAACAACCTAGGACACAACACAAGTTAACTAACCAAGAACGACCCTCAAGTGTACTTGAGCTCCTGCATATGGATCTATTCGATTCACATGGAGCCAAGTCACTCAATAAAAGTCAATATTGCTTAGTCATAATTGACGACTACTCCAGGTTTACCTGGGTTAGGTTCATCAAACATAAAAATGATACCCTAGATCAATTAATCAATCTATTCAAATTAATCGAGAATCAAAAAGACCTTAAGGTGAAAAGACTTAGAAGCGATCATGGTGGTGAATTCGAAAATCAAAGGTTCACCGACTTCTGTAACCTAAACGGATACCACCATGAATTCTCTTGCCCTAGGACCCCTCAACAAAATGGCCTAGTGGAGCGGAAAAATCGAACTCTACAAGAAGCCGCTAGGACCATGTTAAACGAATATAACCTACCTGATAGGTTTTGGGCAGAAGCCGTTAGCACGGCTTGCTATGTCCAGAATAGGATCCTTATGGTAAAGAGGCACCTTAAGACCTCGTATGAGATTTATCACGATAAAATACCTAACATCAAGTACTTTAGGGTATTTGGGTGTAAGGTACATATTCTAAACACTAAGGATTACCTAGGGAAATTTACATCCAAAACCACGGCCAGGAATCTTTCTAGTATACTCGAATACAATCAGAGATTATAGAGTTTATAACCACGACACCCTTAGAGTCGAGGAGACTATCAATGTAGTATTTGATGAAGGACACGAACCTCTACAAAACCCCGACAGCAACCCCAATTAGCGAGCCTACTCATACTAGACCTAACTCGACCACGAGATCGAGTCTAATCCACATCAACCAACTTCTCTATTGACCAAGTGACAAGTGATCCGAGTCAAACTAGTGTTCAACCAAGTCACCCCATTGATCAAGCATTAGGTGACACAAACCCAGCAATCTAGGATTGGACTAACCACCCTATCGATCAAGTGATAGGAGATCCTAATCTAGGAGTTGAACTAGAGCATCCTATAGGAACCTTAGTCAAATTTCCTTAATTTCAAAGATAGAACCCAAATCAATTGAACAAGCTCTTCTTGATCCCGATTGGATTATTGCAATGCAAGAAGAGCTAGCTCAATTTACTAGGAATGAAGTGTGGAATTAGTACCACCACCTAAAGACAAAGCGATAATTGGAACAAGGTGGGTGTTTGAAATAAACGATGATAAAGGTGAAGTAGTTAGAAACAAGGCTAGGTTAGTGCCAAAGGGTTTAGTCAAGTCGAAGGCTTAGATTACAGTGAAACCTATGCCCCGATAGCTAGACTCGAATCCATTCGAATGTTGCTAGCTTATGCACATCGAGTTTAAGCTATTTCAAATGGATGTTAAGTCGGCATTCCTAAATGGATACATTAAAGAAGAAGTTTATGTTAGCCAACCCGGATTGAAAATCTAGATAAACCCGACCATGTTCTAAAACTTAAGAAGCTCTCTATGGACTTAAAAGCTCCTCGAGCTTGGTACGAGACTTTCAATCCATCTCAAGTCAAAAGGGTTTAACCAAGGCTTAGTTGACCCAACTCTCTTCGTAAAAACCTTAGGTAAAGAAATATTCATAGCTCAAATTTACGTAGATCGATATAATTTTGGAACCTCTAACTCACCTTACTAAACGAGTTCGTTTCACTCATGGAAAGTGAGTTTGAAATGAACTTAGTAGGCGAGTTAAGTTTCTTTTTAGGTCTACAAATTAAACAAACTAAGGATGGTATATACCTATATCAACAAAAATACACTAAGGAGTTAATTAAAAGATTTGGAATGCAAGACGCTAAGATAATAAACACCCCAATGGCGATTAATGTTAACATAGGAGAAGACCTAGAAAGTAAGTCCATTGACTTAAAGAACTATAGGAGCGCGATAGGAAGTCTCATATACTTAATCAGTCGACTGACATCCTATTCGCATAGAAGTATGTGCGCAGTTTCAAACCTGCTAAGGAGTCTCACCTAACCCTAGTTAAGCGTATCCTTAGATATCTTAAGGGTACACTTAACGTTGGTATTTGGTACCCTAGATCTACGGAGTTCGAACTAATCGGCTACTCCGATTCGGATTATGCCGGTAGTAAACTCGATAGAAAGAGCACGAGTGGTTATTGTCAACTACTCGGCTCAAGTCTAGTGAGTTGGTGCGAGGGAAGCAACATTGTGTTGCCTTATCTACCACCGGGCCGAATACGCTATGGCGATGGGTGAGTGTGTAACTCAGCTTCTTTGATGAAGCACACTCTCCGAGACTTTAGGTTGGACTTCACCAAAACTAAAATTTTGTAGACAACATAAGTTCGATAAATCTAACTAAGAACCCTATATGCCATTCAAGAACAAAGCATATAGAGGTAAAACACCATTTCATTCGAGAACATGTAGCCAACGGCTCCATACAACTCGAATATGTTGACTCGAAGTCTAACCTAGCAGACATATTTACTAAACTACACCGGCAATTTAGTCTCTTGAGAAAAATTAGGCATGTGCGTAATAGAATAGGTTTTGCAAATTATATTACTACTATTTCTTACTTTTTCATGAAACTAGCATAGGTCATACCTTAGATATCATGCACCTATAGATTTAAGGAGCCAATACATCTCACAACACATAGGACTAATGTGTTTGTGTACTTAGCCACGTAGATGGGCGTGAGATGTTAGGACCTTACTCCTGGTTCCAGATGTAGAGCTAGTGCATCGCTATGAACCATGGAGTATAATCATACATACTAACCGACTCCGACCAGGACTGGTTGATCCTTCATATCAATCAAGCCAAATATGAGTCGAACATTTCATAGATGAGCTTATTTTCAATATACTATTTTAATAAAAAATGTGGAACATGCTTGGACTTTAAATTTAGCAATTATTTTGATTTCCACACACCCCTTACTCTTTTCGATATACGGCAAAAGGGGGAGAAAAAGGCCAAAGTTAAGGGGTCAAATTTTTTTTCAAATTTTTTGATAACTTAACTCTTACTTCATGTTTAAACCAAAAGTTAACTTTAGGTTTTGAGAACTTATTTAACTTTTGACAAGGCCAAGTTAAGAGAATTCTTAACTTATTTATGTCGTTAGTGTTTTACTTAAGGGGAGAAAGGGCTTAACTAAAACATTTTACTAAAGCTAATTTTAAAACGTTTTACTAAAGCTAATTTTAAGTAATGTTAATTACTTAAAGCAACCCTCAAGGGGGAGGATTAAGGTCTTTCTTCAAAGACTCACCCTCGGTCAAGGGGGAGGTTTCCTCAAGGGGGAGTACTTGAAGAAAATCCTTACTACTCCAACTTAATCTTCATTTTTTTTCTCTCATGCACATTATTATTCTTCATGCTTGCTTAACTTTGTATGTGGGTTTGCCATAAATCAAAAAGGGGGAGATTGTTGGTGCAGGCACCTAAGTCGAACCTATGTTTTGATTATAGCAAACGATACAAAGTTAAGCTTATATTGTTATCTCACGAGCTAAATCAAGTGTGCGTAAAAGTCTCAATGCGAGTCAAGGCTAGCGACACGGAGGAAGCCGCGGTGGTGGGCGACACTCGAGTTACTCGGAGGGAGCCAAGGAATCGAGTGGAAGGCCTAAGCAAAGCGACAAGTAAGTATCGAGGTAAGCTCGTGTGTGCAAGCGTAAGTGAGGTCGTGTCCTTGAGGGGGCGTCCTTGGCGACGATCAACCCAAGACTTCCCATGGAAGGTCTATGTTGAGATCGGACGGCAAGTGGCCGTCAATTCACTTGTATTTTGAGCTAAACTCCTTTTTAGTCAAAAATCGTGGTGTCGATTCAACCGCCAGTTCAACCGTCGGCGATTCAGCCGGCGATTCAGCGGCGATTCAACCGCGATTCAACCGGTGGTCAAAAATCAGCCTCGAGGAGTCAAGCTTTATCACCATTTTTCAAGGAGTTTTGTGCCCATTTGTGATTGGTTGAAGACCCATTCGTTGAGGGGCTTAAAGGCTATAAAAGGAGGGCCAAACCTAGGGTTTTTCATCAATTCAAAAGCTTCCAAGTGCTTCCGATACGCTCCGACTCTCCGACATCCCTACGACGAAGCGCTGCCGAGACGACGACTAAAGCTTCAACCTCCAATCCTTGAAGTCGTCGGTATAATCTTTAATTTTGTATAAGTTGTCTTTATTTTCAAGCTTTAAATCATATCAAGGAGAGGGGGAGTGTCCCTCTACCTTGAATCTTTATTGAGTTTTTGTATTCGCTTAACTCCTATCTCTATCGAGAAGGAGTTCATTTAATATTTGCCCTCCGTGCGTGGTCAAGGACCATTAGGGCCTTGGAGTAGTAGCCGTAGGCTACGAACCAAGTAAAAACCCCTCGTGTTTTTATTTATTTATTGCTATCTTTCCGCTGTGTTTACTCGTGCCAATTCGAACGATTACGAAAAGTTTTTTCTTAGCGCTATTCACCCCCCCCTCTAGCGCTCAAATCGATCCAACACAGTCGTGTTCCTAGTATTGTATGTCAATGACATATTACTTATAGGAAACAATGTTTCTATCTTACAGTCAGTTAAAATTTAGTTGTCCAAGACGTTCTCCATAAAAGACCTGGGAGAAGCAACCTACATCCTCGGGATTAAGATCTATAGGGATAGATCAAATCAGTTGCTTGGTCTTTCGTAGTCTATATATATACATCGAGTGCTAAAGAGGTCTAGCATGTCGGAATCCAAGAAATATTTCCTTCCCATCAGGTATGGGATACACTTTTCGAAGTCTATGTGTCCGAGCACAAAAGACGAGAGGATTTACATGAGTGAGATTCCCTATGCATCCGCAATAGGATCTATCATGTATGCTATGTTATGTACGAGGCTCGATGTATCGTATGCTCTGAGTGCACGAGCAGATACCAGTCTGATCCAGAAATGGATCATTGGGCGGCTGTTAAGATGATCCTTAAGTACTTAAGAAGAACTATGGATGTGTTCCTAATATATGGAGAAGGGAACATGGTGATATGCGGGTATACGAATGCCAGCTTCCAGACAGACAAGGATGATTCCAGGTCTTAGTCTGGGAATGTGTTTACCTTGAATGGAGGCGCAATAAGTTTGAAAGTTCCAAGCAAGACACTATAGCGGATTTTGCCACTGAGGCAGAATACATTGCAGCTTTGGAAGCAGCAAAGGAAGCGGTTTGGATCAAGAAGTTCATCTCTGAACTTGATGTGGTCTCATCAATGATCTAAACTTGTGCTTCATTGCTATCATTTGATCAGAGAGATCATAAGTAGGAAGAAAATACAAATCAAGAAGATTCCCACTGAAAGGAACTTAGTGGATCCTTTAACTAAGGCAATACCTCAAAGTAAGTTTAAGGGTCATGTTAGAGCTTATGGTATTGGATACTGTAGCGATTGACATTAGGCCAAGTGGGAGTTTGTTAGTAATATATGAGAGATGTCCTAAGGCAATCTCCTTATGTTTGAACCATTTATATGATAAATGAAGATTCACTATTTGAGTATACATGTTTTCATGTATTTGATTAGATCTTAAACTCATTTACTGAATGTCCATGATACGATTCACAACATGAGAGAATTTGTGATTGGATCACAACTAGTGAGTATCTCTACATGTGTAATTGTGATGTATCAGAATTATCCCTAGTCGATGAATTGATGGATTTGGAAACCATCAATTCTGTCGAGACTAGCACGAGGTATACTCCTTGGTGTATCCAAGCAGCTGATTCTCACTGGCTGGATACATTGTGACGTCCAGAGTTAATTGTGGATGCTAGTTATGATAACTAGTTCATTGGAGTGACCATCTGTAAAACTTCATATGGTTCTATGCATATATAAATATGTCAATGAAGTTCTTACTACAGCTTAAGTGTGATGTTCCTTTGACTTACAGTATTCAAGTCATCTTGGTCATGAAGACTTATGCTTTGACATCTTAAGCAAGCATCTCTGAGGAGATGTCAACCCAGGATGATTGGGCATAAGTCGAAGTGATTGAAGGTGTTTGAATAGCCTATAAAAGATTCACCACTTCTTGCGAGGAGATGTATACCCATGGCCTCTCGTCGGATTGTTACTAAAGTCTTTGGCCAAAGCATTACATGTTTAGAGTAAGGTACTTAATGTGAGCAAAACATATAGGGTGCGTTTGGTTCAAGTAATCATACATAACCTTGGTTATGTGATTACCAGGGAATAAAACATAACCTTGGAATAAAGTATAACCTTAGATAAAAACCTTGTTTGGTTGGAGGTTTTAATATATAACTTAGTTTAACATTTTACTAAATTATCCTTTGTCTTTGCTCAATCAATTCGATGATGTCGACCGACCGGTGACGACGATGGTGGTCGACCGATCGGCGGCGGCAACGACGATCGGTCGACCGGTGGCGACAACGATGGGCGACCGATTGGCGGCGACGGCGACTGGCCGGGCGACGATCGCCGCCGGTTGGCGATGGCGGCAATCGGCCGGCGGCAGCGGCGGTGGCGGCGACGACGTAGTGGCGGTGGCAGACGATGGCGGTGGCCGGCGATGGGCAGCGGCGGTGGCCGACGACGAGCGGCGGCGGCGGCGGCGGCGATGGCGGCGGCGAGCGGATGGCGGCGGCGGCGGCGACGGCGGTGGCGGCGACGGCGGCGACGGCGACCTACGGCGTAGCGACGACGGCGGCGGCGACAGCGGCGGCCGGCGGCGAAGCGGCGGCGGCATAAGCGATGGCGGCGGCGGCGGCAAGCGACGGCGCCGGCGAGCGGCAAGCGGCGATCAGCGATGGCGGCCCGGATTAGCGGCAAGCGACGGCAGCAAATCGATTGAGTTTTGACAAATTGACATTTAATATATTGCTAGGGGTAATATTGGAAAAAAGTTTCCTTAACCCCAGGAATCAACAAAAACCTTGGTTCTCCAAGGTTTTCTGATTCCCCATAAAAAGGTTTTTGTTCATAACCTGGTAATGAACAATTACCAAGTAATTGTTTATAACCTAAACCAAACAAGGTTTTTCTTGATAACCTAACAAGGTTATCAACAAAAACCTCCAACCAAACGCACCCATAGGGTTTTAGGAGTAGATTTCGCTCACATCTTGTTGAATTTTGTGTTAGTTTCATGTACATGTTACTCTATTCTTGCACGCATTTCCTATTTTCTGGTTCAGAGTCAGCTTGTTGTACTTTTGTGTGCAGGTTAGCTTTTTTGGTGATAAAGATGCATTTTCGGAGCAAAAGAAGGACTTTCTCAGCTAGACGCAGAGTGGAACACAGCCAGGGTATGTGGATTCACACGACCATGTTCGATGGGTGAAGAACAACACCCAGGGCTGCACACGGACTGACTGTGTGGAAACACACGACCGTGTGGCGGCCCGATGGATTTGCGTGACTAGGGCTTTTTTCGAATTTTGCTGTGGTCTGAGGCGATGTCTATATAAGGATGGCTCCACCCAAACCCTAGGGAAGGGGCACGATGGCTTGGACGGCATGCCGAAGCCCTAAAAAGCTTCGGTAACTCACAGTGGGGAGGAGGAACGCCGCCGGAGGTCAACAACTTGCAATACGAGGCGGAGAGAAGGTCACAACGCATTGTATATCTCTATTTCTGTGCTTTATCTCTATTGTATTCTAACTTAAACATGTTTTGTGATTCTTCTTTCATATTTATGGAGTAGTACTTTTGATTCTAGGATTAGGGAGTAGCTTGAGTTCATATACAATGTTGGTTCATATTAAATTCTGGCCAAAAGTTTGATTTGACAGTTTGTAGTTGTTCTCTATTATACTTTCATGAATTTGGCTTTCTTTCTACTGTGCTTAGGCGATACAAGGTGGTGACAGCCCTCGCAATCTTTATTTAGGAGGTTTGATCAAGGAACCTTGGGGTAAACCTGACCTCTCGTAACTGCGAGGAGAAGGGAGCGGTGGAATCGGAAACGGTCCACCGCAAGGATTGATTTGGTACCCTTTATCTCGTCCTTTTGGGCCAGGATAGCTCCTGGTGAATGCGGCGGCTCTGCGGGAGAGTGTATGATGTCCCTTCCCCAAAATCGTAGGTAGATGTTTAGACGACGCCAATTGACAACATTGTTATATGGTACACAAGCGAAACCGAAGTCCTAGAATCGCCTTTTCAAGACTCCAGCACACTCTTTTCCTCCTCCGTGTGACACCGCACTGAGTAGGGTCCTCTGATAGTCCTCACCAACCGACCCTCTCTGAGATTTCGTCCAAACAATCACAACCACTTAGCGTATTGGTACTCGAATCTCAGTCCCTGTGGGATCGAAAATATTTATTACTTGACGACATCCGTGCACTTGCGGGCATTGAGCGCGAGTGCACACTTTGAGTCTTTGACGGTCTCCATCGCAGGATTTAAGGTCACGACCGTGCGCATCAAGTTTTTGACGTCGTTACCGGGTACTATCGATTCGATATCAAATTGAACGATGGTAGATTAGATCGGACTTAGGATTAGATTATTTTATTGCTTTACTTTCTTATTAGTTTACTTTATTTGCTTTAGTTTTATTTTCCATATTTAGATTTAGTTTTTATTTTCAGTAGTAGTTTCCTGTTTACTTATTGCATCTTAGGTTTTTATTTGTTAGATTTATTTATATTCTGCTTTTAGCATTAGGTTAGCACTCTTACTTTTGTGTGTTGGTTCGTCGTATGCTTAGAAGACTAGGATCGGAAGGTCTAATTCCGATCGATTTAGAGATTGAGTGAACCTTTCACCGTCGGAGAGCAGCGCAGCGAAAGATGGAAGATCAAGCTGCATCCGAGGTGAACATGGGCAGCCGACCTCTGCGGGACTATGCAGCTCCTAGCGCTAGAGGATTCAGGCTGACCATAGCTAGACCATCAATTTTGGCAAATAACTTTGAGCTGAAGCCGACACTTATACATATGGTCTAGCAGAGCCGATTCGGGGGAGCTGCAACTGAAGACCCGAACCGGCATCTTGAGGCTTTTCTCGAAATCTGCTCAACTATAAAACTTAATGGAGTCCCTTCTGACGCGATCTGCCTGAGCCTATTCCCGTTTTCACTGCGGGATAAGGGTAAGGCATGACTTCACTCCTTACCCTCTGGCAGCATCATCACATGGGAGCAGTGTGAGCAGCAATTTCTGAATAAATACTTCCCACCAAGTAAGACTGCTCACATACGCCACCTTATCACTAGCTTTCGCCAGAAGGAGGGGGAGTCCTTATTCGAAGCATGAGATCGCTACAAGGGGCTACTTTATCAATGCCCACACCATGGACTGGAGAGGTGGTTGGTGATCAACATTTTCTATAATGGGATCGCTTACGCAACAAAGATGTCCCTAGATTCTGCCGCAGGAGGAGCTCTAATGAACAAGACCATAGAGGAGGCGGAGGAGCTTATCGAAGAGGTGGCCAAAAACCACCATCAATGGGCCTCCGAATGTGGTCAACCCACGCCTGTGGCAAGACGATACACTGTCAACTCCATGGACCACCTTCAGTGAGGATCGACGCGCTAAGCAGATGGTTTGAATCATTGAATCCTTTATCTGCATGCACGGCCATCGACTTTGGAGAAGGAGCGGTAGTGTATCGTGAGGACCACTATGTAGGGCAGGGGCCCACAGACGAGCAGATTGAGCATTGTGACGTGATTGGGGATTATGATCAAAGGCCCCATAACCCGTACTCTAATACCTATAATCCCGGATGGAGGAGTCACCCAAATTTCTCCTACAAAAATAACTCGGGAAACCCCCAACCATCCGTAGGATATGGGCAGCAGCAGGGCAATGGGCAGCGACCACAGAAGTCCAGATTGGAACAGATGATGGAGGACTTCATCGCTACCCAAACTAAGGCCAATGAGGAATTCCATCGCCGACATCAAAAGTCTGACGAAGCACTGAGAGACTTGAAGGACACCATTGATGGCCTTGCAAGTCATACCAGGATGTTGGAGACACAAGTGGCCCAAATAGCCCACTCCGTGTCACAACTTGTGAAGAACTCTCCGGTGAGCCAAGGAAAGGAGGAAGGAGTAGGGCAAAGTAGCCAATTCGCTAAGGGGTGTGCAACCATGATTTCCACCCTACCTAACCAAGCTGAGTTTGAAGAGAAAATCCCAGTACAGCTTGAGGACCCTGGTAAATTCGTTATTCCCTGCTCGATTTATGGGGAGAGTTTTGACGAAGCATTATGCAACTTGGGGTCATCAGTCAGTGTGATGCCCTACGTATATTTTCTGAAGATGGGACTGAGTGGGCTTCAACCAGCAAATCTTTGTATTCGTATGGGGGATGACTCAGTGAAGGAGCCCGTTGGCCTGCTACCATGTGTTCCGGTGATGATTGAAGATTTTGTGATACCCACGGACTTCATCATACTGGACACAGGACCAAATCCCCAAAATCCTATCATTCTGGGAAGGCCTTTTCTAGTAACCGCAAGGGTGTGCATAGATGTGAAGGCACACCGGATCTCCCTGGAGGTAGACGGGGAGATCATCCTTTTCAGTCATTCGGAGCAAAGAGCTTCCTACTTTGATGGCTTAACGATTAGCAGATTGAAGCCGAAACCTCCAGATGCGGATCCCGAGATGGATGAATAGAGGTTCACTAAACCACCTGAGCCGAGTTGATAGAAGATTGCGGTCGAGCTAAACGACCTTAAACAAAGCGCTTCTTGGGAGGTAACCCAAGTTTAGTTGTAGATTTCTTTTTTTTTCCCTATTGCATTGAATACATGTGTTAGATTTTAGTTTTGATTTCCATCACATTTAGAGTTAGGAGTAGAAAAGAACTTTGCTAGGCAAAAATGAAACCCATATTAGTCTACACGGCAAAGTGTATGAATAAATTCGGGCCATGGTGTATGAAAGGGGCGAAAAATGGGGGCACATGTCCTGGCCGTGTGTTTTCCCACGGTCATGCCCACTTGACCAGAGGCGCACACGGCCTGGCCGTGTGTTTTTACACGGCCGTGGTGTGCGAGGTTAAAAGGGGCGAACCGTGTATTTTCACCTCATTTGCGCCGTGTGCTTTAAAAGTTCTTGCCCTAGACATGTGATTTCGCTTTCCCCTTCCTCTAGAAACATTTTCAACCTCTTTAGAATCCAAAAGGAGCAAGGATGAGGAGGACCAAGACCGTAGCATCCCGATCCGGTGCCTCGGAGCGACGAACAAGAAGAGCCAATGCTCCTCAAGCTCCGGAAGAGGGTAACGCCCTACCCCCTCCACTTTTTCACAATAATGAGCATAGAGATAGGTTCAATATGCTCTCTACTCATAAACTTACTGCTACTAAGTACTTAGATGAGGATTTTCTGTTAGTGCATATAAGATCCACATATCTCCACAATGGTATGATATTGTCCACTTTGGGCCCAAGCCCTCATGGTTTTGTTTTTGGGCTTTACCCAAAAGGCCTCATACCAATGGAGATATCTTTTTTCTTATAAGCACATGATCTTTTCCATGTCTTACCAATGTGGGACTTTGATTGTATTCCCCATACTCCCAACAATCCCCCCCTCAAACGAAGGACCACATTGGGCCCCCCCTCAAGCCTATCCCTCCTCGAAGGATTTTCTCTGCTTGATGTCCGATCTTCAACCCACCAGGACTTCCTGTCAGTTGTTCGGTCCCCCCGACCCAACTAGACTTCCTTCCTGATGTCTGGTTCTCTTGATCCGGACGTGGGAGCTCAACTTCCTTCGTTCGAGGTTCATGGCTTGACATGGACCATGGCTCTGATACCAATTGTTAGTGCATATAAGATCCACATATCTCCACAATGGTATGATATTGTCCACTTTGGGCCCAAGCCCTCATGGTTTTGTTTTTGGGCTTTACCCAAAAGGCCTCATACCAATGGAGATATCTTTTTTCTTATAAGCACATGATCTTTTCCATGTCTTACCAATATGGGACTTTGATTGTATTCCCCATACTCCCAACATTTTCTAGGATCTTTAGGTTTGTTGGGTGACATGCAAACACTATTTGCAAAAATGGGGCGGGATGAGATTATGGGAATAAGGAACCTAACCTACCCTAGGATAGTTTTGGAATTTTTGAGTTCTTTAGAGGCGGAAGTTTTAACGAGTAGAGAGAGCGAGGAGGGTAGGATAACTTTTAGACTTTTTAATATTGAGCATGAGTGGACCCTTCACCAATGGAACTCATGCTTTGGCTTGCCAAGTGGGGGAGAGAGAAGAATCCCTAATGGGTACAACTCTCGTTTGATTTGGACTGAGTTGATAGGGGAGCACGTTTATGACCCTTCTAGGGCCAAAGCGTTGCGCCTCCAAAACCCAGTCTTTCGATACCTTCACCATGTCATGACCAGTACTATATTTGGTTGTGGGGAGAGTGACGGTGTAGTGAGAGCCAGTGAGCTGCTTTGCCTATGGGACATGCTACAAGAGAGGAGTAGCATCGATCTAGGGTCCCACTTCATCAGACACTTAGTGAAGATGGGCAAAGCAGCACGCGGAGAGATCAATGTGGGAGGCCTACTTACCCACATTTGCTATAGGATGGGGTACGATTACACAACATTGGAGAGTATAGAGGGGAGCCCTAGGATCGACCTAGGAGTATGCATGGCCATGAAGATGATTGTAAGAGAAGGAGACTCCTTATACTTTGTAAGAAAAAATCTTACGGCCCTTAGGCTCCCCGATCAGGATTGTACCACCATAGCTATATGCGCCAATTGGCGCTTAGACCTGATAGTGGAGTCCCCTCCTCATGAGGGACCATCCACATCAGCGCCCATCTCTCCACCTTTGTACCACCCTCCCTCCAGTCCACACATACATAGGAGCCTACCTAGTCCACACCGACATGAGACTACACCTGTACCACCATCTTTTTTTACTTTTGAGCAGGATGCAGGTACATCGACATATGATTTCTCAGAGTTCCGATCGTGCCTCGATGACATTTACACTGAGCAGCAGACGTAGAGGCAGCGATGGGAGGAGCACAACGCCTACTAGTAGGCAAAGTTCCAGGGATTCTGGGAGCATTTCCAACAGGCAGAGGAGTTCTACGATGAAGCTCGCATATACTTCTAGGAGGAGGCATCTCATCGCCAGGATGAGGCAACTTACCGTAGGGAGATGCGACAGCATATGCACGCCCAGCAAGCACAGTGGGCTAGGGAGGAGAAGCACCGAGTAGCCGCTGCATCCACCAGCTCTCAGATCGACCACATGTATATGTGGCATCAGCGGCTCAGCAGCTGGTTCTCCTAGGATCCAGAGATGCCCAAGCTCCCAAACTTTCCACCTCGTCCACCATATTTGAGGTATACTTTTGTTTAAGTCGGGGGGGGGGACCCCAAAATCTATTTTGTTTTGTTTTCCTAGTAGTATTTTCTTTTCTGGTATTTTCATTTGTTCATGCATGCGTGAGTTATTTAGTTCCTTTCAGTATTTAATTTTTGGTGTCTTAAAAGCTACCTCATTAGTATTTTTTTTTTGAAAATTGCTTGCATGAGTTGTTCCCATAGGTAGGTTAACTCTATTTATCTTGTGGTATTTTATTCTATGGCTCTATTGAATGTTCTAGACTTACACTGGTTAGCTCTGTTTTTGCATTTACACACGTCGAACAGTCTAACAGTCTAACAGGGAGAATCTAGTACATACCTAGTTATGATTCACTTCAATAGTCTAGTACTTTGGAATCCATAGGTGACTCTAGGTTTAGCAATTTAGTTACTGGAGATGCTAGGATTATGTAAGCCCATTCGGAAAAATTAAAATCTCTGTGAGCTGAAAAAAAAAGATTATGAGGGATAAAAGAATAGTTGTCATGGGTGGAAATGGCTAGGTGCCCCTTTGAGACTGAGTTAGGTTACTGGAGAAACACCTCCCAATTTCTCTCAATACCGAGAACGCTTTTGAGACTTTATGCTAGATCTAGGGAATGACCCTCGCTTTGGGTAGGTAAGTGCCTAAGAGACGGAAACCTTAGGAAAGCTGTGGGGTGATGACTTAACTCACCATGGAACGGGCATCCCCTAAGAATGATTCGCCTAGCACGAGCACGAGGAGCCAACTTAGTGAATTTTTAGAACATATCTATTTTGCTTTGATTGCAAATACCACCTAATAAATTTAGTTAGCATGCTCATTATGGAACAATATCTTTTTAAAATTTTATGGCATTGAGGTTTACTTGAGGACAAGCAAAGATTTAAGTATGGGAGAAGTGATGTGAGCAAAACTTGTTTTAGGAGTAGTTTTCGCTCACATCTTGTTACATTTTGTGTTAGTTTCATGTACATGTTACTCTAATCTTGCACGCATTTCCTATTTTCTAGTTCGGAGGTCTGCTTGTTATACTTTTGTGTGCAGGTTAGCTTTTTTGGTGATAAAGATACATTTTCGGAGCAAAAGAAGGACTTTCGCAACAAGATGCAGAGTGGAACACGGCCAGGGCATGTGGATTCACACGGCCATGTCCAATGGGCGAAGAACATCACCCCAGGGCTGCATACGGCCTGGTCGTGTGGAAACACACGGTCGTGTGGCGGCTCGACGGATTTGCATGACTAGGGCTTTTTTTGAATTTTGCAGCGATCCGAGGCGATGTCTATATAAGGATGGCTCCGCCCAAACCCTATGGAGAGGGCACAACGGCTAGGACGGCACACCGAAGCCCTAAAAAGCTTCAGTAACTCACAGCGGGGAGGAGGAACGCCGCCGGAGGTCCACAACTTGCAATACAACGCTGGAGAGAAGGTCACAATGCATTGTATATCTCTATTTCTGTGCTTTATCTCTATTGTATTCTAACTTAAACATATTTTGTGATTCTTCCTTCATATTTATGGAGTAGTACTTTTGATTCTAGGATTAGGGAGTAGCTTGAGTTCATATACAATGTTGGTTCATATTAAATTTTGGCCAAAAGTTTGATTTGACAGTTGGTAGTTGTTCTCTATTATACTTTCATAAATTTGGCTTTCTTTCCACTGTGCTTAGGTGATACAAGGTGGTGACATCCCTCGCAATCTATATTTAGGAGGTTTGATCAAGGAACCTAGGGGTAAACCTGACCTCCCGTAACTGCGGGGAGAAGGGACGGTGGAATCGGAAACGGTCCACCGCAAGGATTGATTTGACATCTTCGTACCATCTTTCTCATCCTTTTGGGCGAGGATAGCTCCCGGTGAATGCGGTGGCTCTACGAAAGAGTGTATGATGTCCCTTCCCCAAAACCGTAGGTAGACATTTAGACGATGCAAATTGACAACATTATTATATGGTACACAAGCGAAACCGAAGTCCTAGAATCGCCTTTTCAAGACCCCAGCACACTCTTTTCCTCCTCCGGGTGACACCACACTGAGTAGGGTCCTCCGATAGTCCTCACCAACCGACTCTCTCTGAGATTCCGTCTGAACAATTGCAACCACTTAGTGTATTGGTACTCGAATCCCAGTCCCTGTGGGATCGATAATCTTTATTACTTGACGACATCCATGCACTTGTTGGTGTTAAGCGCGAGCGCGCACTTTGAGTCTTCGACGGGCTCCGTCATGGGATTTAAGGTCACGACCGTGTGCATCAGTACTCTTGGATACATGTGCAGTAACTAGAATCCGTAGGATAAGGAAATGATACTTGGGCTAGATGTGACGTAGTCAACCTAGTGGGGACTGACACTATAGACCATGTCATGAACCAAGTGGGTATAAGATGCGTGAAGGGAATGGGGCACGATTCATTGTAGCTACTGAAGGGTTTCAGAAATAGTTCTGGATCAACCGTTGATCTTTTTGATTAATTGGGGATCATGATGTACTACTAGGTGCTACTCATGATCGCTCTATAATTAATGGTTAATTATAGACGACCAACATAAATCGAGAACCTATTTGGTCACACGCACAACGAGTGTAATCCGAAGGATTTAAAATGAGCTTGAGAATGAGATTCTCAGACCGAGAGAAACTAGGTTTGGTTGGACCAAACAAGGATCGATCATGAAATCGTTTTAGTCGCAATGGAAGTGTGGATGGGCCATGTCTTATGAAGACATGATGGATGAACCAAATTGGTTTGGTTCTAATCCAATGGTGAAGAATAAACCAAAGGGGTAAACCAAATAGACCAACTCGGTTCGGTTGATTTTAACTTAAGTTATTGGAATGGGTTAACAGATTTTGGTTATGAACCAATAACCGTTAGGAGAATGTGTTCTCTATAAAAACAAGGCTTAAGGGTTTTTCGTGGAGAATTTTTTGTTGTTGGAAAACCTAGCCACCCTCTCCCTCTCTTCTCCTTGCCGCCGCCCAAGGGTTCCATGTTGCCCAGCTTTTTTCCACCGTCCACCCTTACTGTCGGTGTCTGACTGCTGCCGACCACTCCTTCGGTGACCCTCTGGCAACTCACCTTGGTTCCAGCGACCAAGGGTTGGCTGGCCATCCTCTTTGGCCGGCGCAACATCCTCCACCAAGCTATCCAGTTTTCTTGACAGCTTGTATCCTTCGTGTCGGAGCATCATTTGGACGACGTTTGGAGCTCCGACAGTGGCTACCTTTTCGGGGATTTGGTCTTCGGTAATCTTTATAGGTGGAGGATGAAGTATTCGTCAAATGGTTGACGAATACCTCTCCGAAGAAGCGAGTTTTGGGGACTCATTTTGATTCGGATTGTGATCTTCTCTCGATCACATTGTCTTCGACATGAGGCTAGTGACTCGTACGAAGACGAGACTCATGGCTTTGTGAAGTCATCCCGACAATACTCGGCGTGGATACAGATAGAGACGATTCTAGCGAGAGTCGCTCCGATTGATGCCTTTCCCGCTATATGTGATACGTCAGGTATACGTATAGTAATTTCTTTTTTGTTGCAAAATTTGAAACTACAATTATGTCTACACATGTTGTACTATGCATGCGTGTGGTGTGTGTGTTGTAATAAATTAGATTTATTGCTTTTTAATTTTTCCGCTGTGCACATGTTTACGAAATATGTTCAAACACACACTCACCACAGTGCCAGAAACCCAACATGAAATGATGGATCAGATGTCACAAAGGGCCACCCCAAAGAAGGTTAAAGAAGACAATATTCTGGTAGTGATTCTGAGGAAGAAGGGGGTAAGATTTCTCAGTTGAAGAAGGGTTCTTCTTGTGCTCGCCAAAAAGTGAAGGGGAAAGAAAAATGTGTTGCTCCTTCGGAGAATGCACCACCTGAGGGGGAAGTTCCTACTATAGGTACTATTGTACAAGTAGAGGGGGAAACTCTTTTTGTTGAGAATATCATAAATGATGAGTTACCTCGACATTTTCGGCTTACTCAAATATCTGAATATGCTAGTTCTTCTGATCCTAAAGATCATTTAAGAAAATTTGAAAATGATGCTCTGTTATATCGTTATACCGATGGGGTTAAATGTGGGGTATTCCTTACTACCTTAGTGGGACCGATAGAACAATGGTTTAGTGATTTAAAGTCGAAGAGTATTACATCCTTTAAGTATTTCTCCGCATTATTTTTAAGATATTTCTCTAGTTCAAAGAAATATTTGCCTCAACCCTTAAGTCTTTTTGATCTCAAGCAAAGAGAGCTAGAAAGTTTGCGACAATATGTGCATAGATTTACGCAATCTGCTTGTGAAATTTTTTGCTTTGGAACCTAGTATGATGGTGGGAGCTTTCACTTAGGGGCTCAGAGAAGGGGATTTCTTTAAGTCCTTGTCTAATAGGCCTCCTACAAGCTTTGAAGATCTATTATCTCGGGCTAAGAAGTTTATTAACTTGGAGGATGCTCAGAAATCTCAGTGAACTTCTCAGGATTTCAGAGTAATGGAGAGACATGAGAGGATGATTGAATGGGTGAGGCTTGTTCTCCCCTCAGAAGACAGATCTCTATATGCTCCTTCGATCCGTTTTTCTAAGGAGAGGGCTATGAATATCTGCATAGAGCATTGGTTATTGCGAAGATCCTTTGGAGTTGACAGAGGGCCTAAGAGATTATCAACCCTACTTTTTGTACTTTTCATCAGGAATATGGACATAATACTCAAAATTGTCAGTAGTTAGATATTGAATTGCAAAGGATTATGGGAACTCATCCTCATGTGCGAAATTTGGTAATGAATCCAACTCCTTATCAGCGGGGGTTTGAAGGAATAAATTATGGTAGAGGAAATGGCAAAAGGCCTCTTATACACCGCCCAGTACAGACTGCTCAGATAAGGGAATTAACCCCTGATCAGGTAGCACCTATCAATCGGCCCCCTGTTATAGGCTCCATTAACATAATATATAATGGTTTCACTAACGGAGATTCTAATAAAGCACGGAAGAGACACAATAGAGAAGAATGTGCAACTGTTGCTACTCTGCCCAAAGCTAGATGACCCGTGATAGGGTTTGATTCTAATGATTTATAGGGAGTAATGACCCCTCATACAGATGCCTTGGTCATTCGAGCTCTTATCGCCAATTTTGATGTAGGAAGAGTTTTTATTGACTCGGCCAGTTCAGTGGATATTTTGTATTGAGTAGTTCTAGAACAGATGGGAGTTGCTGTCACTGATTTACAGCTAGTAGGAACTACTTTATTTGGGTTTTTTTTTACATGAGGCACAGCCAATGGGCTAAATTAAGTTACCTTTGTCTTTGGGAGAAGAGGCAAGGAGAAGGATAGTACTTGTTAATTTCATTGTGGTGGATATGCTTTCTTCCTATAATGCTATCCTAGGTAGACCCGTTTTGAGCAGTTTACAGGCTGTGGCCTCTCCTTACCATCAGAAGATTATGTTTCATGTAGGGAATGAAGTAGGATAGGTAAAAGGTGACCAACAACTCTCCGGTAGATGCTATGTAGATTCTATCAGGATAGGACAAAAGGGAAAATTTGTTCATAAGTCTCTATAGAAGTATAAATATGGAGATACAATGTGTATCGTTCAAAAGGGAGCTACTGAAGAAATAGACGAGCCTGATAAAGAGGCAATTGTGTTAGATAATAAGTGTGCTGAACATGTTACATTTATAGCTCAGGATCTTCCTTTGCGGCTTAAAGCAGATTTAATACAGTACCTTATCAAAAACATGGACATTATTGAATGGTCCTTGCAAGATTTATCAGGGATTGATCCTAATGTCATGGAGCACAAATTGTATATTTTACTTACTGCAGTTCCTGTAAAATAGAAACACCGACACTTTGGAGTAGGGAAAGATGCTATTATTAAAGAGGAGGGAGGTAAATTGTTGAAGGCTAGGCATATTAGAGAGGTACAATATCCAGCTTGGTTATCTAATGTGGTACTGGTGCCTAAGCCGTTGGGGAAATGGAGAATGTGTGTGGACTTTAGAGATCTTAATAAAGCTTGTCCTAAGGATTGTTATCCTTTACCCCGCATTAATCAGTTAGTAGATTCCACCACTGGGCATCAGTTTATTTCAATGATGGACTCTTACCAGGGGTATCATCAAATACCGTTAGCTTTGGAAGATCATAATAAGGTCAGTTTCATTACTGTCGAAGGAACTTTCTATTTTGTAGTTATGCCTTTTGGGTTAAAAAATGCTGGGGTTACTTACCAAAGGTTAATGGATAAAATATTTGAAAAATAGTTGGGAAGAAATGTGGAGGTGTATGTGGATAATATTCTGGTTAAAACTCTACATCCAGAGTAGTTAGTTTCTGATCTAGAGGAGACTTTTGGTACTTTGCGTCAATATAAAATGAAGCTAAATCAAGAGAAATGTGTATTTGGGGCGACTCAGGGTCATTTCTTGGGATATGTGATCACTGAATAAGGTATAAAAGCTAATCCTTTCAAGATTGAGGCTATTTAGCAAATGAAACCTCTAAAAAATTAAGAGAAGTATAGAGGTTATTAGGCAAGATTACTACCCTGTCAAGATTCATATCTCGATCGACAGATAGGAGTCTTCCTTTCTTCAAGATATTAAAGAGGTATACGCGGTTCCAATGGTATGAGAATTGCGATAAAGCCTTTTAGTCTTTGAAGGAATACTTAGGGGAGCCACCTTTCTTAGCTAAGCCTCAGCCTAGAGAAGTGTTATGGGTGTATCTAGCTCATTCAGAGGTTGTTGTAAGTGTTGGTATAGGGGCACTAGATAATCGATCTTAGGTTTTGATTATGGCAAACACTCAAAGTTAAGCTCTTATTGCTATCTAATGAGCTGAACTAAGTGTGCAGGAAGGGTTTAAGCTGTGCAGAAGGTCAGCGACACCCAGAGAATCTCAAGTCGAAAAACCGCAGTGGTCGAGCGACACCAGGAGAACTTAGTGGGAATCGAAGAACCTAGGTGGAAGACCGAAAGCTAAGCAACAAGCCAGAAAGGGCTGGAGGTAAGTACGAGTGCGAAGAGAGATGGTAAGGTCATGTCCTCTATATGGGGACAACCGTAGGCGGTGATTCGACTAAGACTTCCAGTGGAAGGTCTAGGTCAAGATCGGACAGTAAGCAGCCGTCAAATTTACTATCTCTTATTTGTATTGTGCTAACTTTGTGTTGTAGTTGAATAACCTAGCTGGCAGTCGATTGCTGGCTATTGACAGTCGACTACTACTAGTATCAATTGATTGATGAAGGTAATCAGTCGACTGCTATTCAAATTGTCCAACTCAAAGAAAGTCAAGATAAGCTTCACTTATCTTGAGGGGATAAGGCTCTTTGACTCAAATTTGAATCTCAACGTTACGGGGCTTGAAGGGATATAAAACAAGGGGGGGGGTGTTCACTCCTTTAGATTATCAATCTTTGCTCCCAAGTGCTCCAACGACGCTACACTTCAACAATGACGCTATGACACCGATATGCTGACGACACGTCAACGACAAGCTCAGAATCTCAACCCATTTGTGTCGGTAGCTTTATTTTAATTTTGATTTGTTTACATTTCTTGTAATCGGAGCTTTCATTGTAACGAGGTGAGGTAGGCTTGTTGTCTCATCCTTGAGCTTTCGAGTTCTTCTTGTAATCGTTGTCTCCTACCTCCAATGAGGAAGATATCTATAGTGAATTGCCCCATTCGTACGTGGTCAAGGATCGCGGGGCCTTGGAGTAGCAACCATTAGATTGTGAACCAAGTAAAAATAAAAGTGTTTCTTTACTCTTGTTGTTTACATTCCGCTGCACTTATTACTCGTGTTTTATCGACGAACGAAAAGAAGTTTTCAAGCTCGCTATTCACCCCTCTCTAGCTTGCTTTCGATCCAACAATTGGTATCAGAGCAGGGGCGCTAAGATTTGGTGCAACCACCAATCTAGCATTTCTATTTTTTTTTTTTTCGATTCATAAATTTTGAGCTTTTCTTTACAATTTCTCTTCCCGCACTACTAATCCAAGACTAGAGTCTAGGCAACCTTTTTTGTGTCGATTGTTTTTGTGTGCAAGGTTTTTTTTAAATGGCCCATCTCAAAGGGTTTAGCACCGCCTGACATCCATTTTACAATGGAGATGACTTCTGTTACTGGAAGGGTCGGATGGAGTGCTACTTGAAAACCCAAATCGAGATGTGGATTGTGATCTAGACCTGGTTCACCATTCCAACAAATGAAGATGGTGAACACTTGGACTGCGACAAATGGACCAATGCGATGAAGCATCAAGTGGAGGCCGATGCAAAGGCTACACAAATCTTGCAATGTGGTTTGTCCAAGGAGGAGCTTAACCCCATCGACCTGTTCATAAGCGTGAAGGACCTTTGGAATAAGCTCATCGAGCTTCACGAAGGAACTATCGATAATAAGGTATGCAAAATAGAACTCATATTAAATAAGTTATTTAATTTAAAGATGCAGGAGCACGAGTTGGCCACTCAACTTCACGCAAGGATCCAGGACATCGTTGACGGTCTCCACTTGATAGGGCAAATCGTAGAGAACTGGGACATAATAAGGTATGCTTTAAACGGTTTTCCTAGGACAACTTTGTGGGAATCCATGGTTGATGCCTACAAAGTCTCTAGAGATCTATCTAAGATTAGATTAGACGAGCTCTTTTCAGAATTTTAATTAAATGAACAGTCTAACTCGACATGGGTCGAGAGAGGTGTTGCCTTGTTTGGACGTCAGAAAAGAAAGGAGAAGAGCAAACCACCTCCGGAGAAAGAAGAAGAGTCTGAATCCAAAGGCGAACCTGAGTTCGAATCTGAAGAAGAGGTTGAAATAGTGAACATAGTTCGGAGAATAATCCAAAAAGAAAGGGAGCAGTTGAAGAACAAGAAATCCCCACAAAACTACACATGCTACGAATGCAACAAGAAGGGGCACTTCAAATAAGACTACCAAAAATGAAGCCAAAACAAAAGGGATCAAAGAAGGCATTTCAATCGACTTGGGACGAAGAAGAAGAAAGACAAGGCGTCGGCTTGGCATTCATGGCAAGACCAGTAGAGTCTGAGTTAGAGTCCGAAGTCGAATATGAATTCAACTCTGACTCCGACTTCGAGGATGATTTCGAGAAGAGACTCAAAGCCGGGTCAAAAGAAAAGATTAAGGTAAGTCGTTTGTTAATTGGCAATCTATATCGTGCAATTAAGTTATTAGATAAAAAATTAGCTAAGTCCGAGTCTAGGGCCGAGTCCTTGCTTGAGGAGGTTAAAATCCTTAAGCATGAGGCCACTCTAACCTCTTCGACTAGTCAAGTTCAAGAGGGGAACTCAACTCATGTCAAACAACTTGAGAAAGAGAATTCTCTCTCGAAAAGACAAGTCCAAGAACTCGAGGCTAGGCTAGAAATGTTCACTTTGGGATCTAAGAATCTTAACTGACTCCTTGGAACTCAAAGAGCTGTGTACAACAGAGTCAGACTCGGATTTAGGACAAATACTATGAACAGGTCTTATATGTCAATTGTTAATCGTATTAATCAAAGAGTCCAGGCATGAGTCCCAAAGATTTCTTTAAATTCACACATAAGAACTAATAAGTATTGGATTCCCCAGGATCAAGTCCACAATGTGGATAGACCATACCAGTTCAATGATCTAGGGGGAGATAGTACTAAAATTGTTTATCCAATTTCTTAACTTTACATGCTCAGCTCTTCGTTTAAATGTATAGAATGGTTAGATAGGATAAATGGTTAATCAAACATGATAACTGTAGGGATTTTTTTTATGCAAAATAGCATATGCGCAACGGAAAAAATAGGATCCCTTCCAAGTGATCCTTGCGAAAGAAAACCTCGTACAAAAAAATAAATTTCTCTAAAAGAAAAACCTATCTTATAGGAGAATATTACCTTTGTTGCGTGCCCTTTTTAATCCCGCTTCTCCTTGGGTTTGTTGGATCTTTTAGCACGTTCAATTGTCCGTGCCTCTATAAGTATCCACACGAGCAAGCTCTTGTCTCACAAAAGAAACTAGAAGAGCTCTCCATTACATCTTGCTAGAGAAGTCCCTAAAGGAGAGGAAGGTAGGGAAAAAGAGAAAGGAAGAAGAAGACCACTCTTCTTACTAGCCTACACTCACAAAAGCCACACAACCAAAGCCTCTCACCACCAAGCTCTCTCCAAGCCTCAAGCTTCCCCCCCACATTGGCCGGCCACCCCATGGAGTGTTTTATAGGATTGAAAAAACCTTTCACCTCCTATCACATTCAATGCAATCAATTGCATTGAAAAATAATTTGGCCGGCCACATGTGGAGAAATTCCAAAGGTCAAAACCCTTTGTTTCCTTCCACCTCATCAAGCTTAGGCGGCATGCTTATGTGGCATGCTTAGGTTGCATGCTTATGTGGCATTCATGCATGTTGAATTAATCTTATTAATTCAATAAGCTTATGTTATCATAATGAATTAATCTCATTAAATCAATAAGGTAACATATTGAATTAATCTAATTAAATCAATTAAGCTTAGGCTATCATGATAACATAATTATTTAATCTTATTAAATTAATAAGCTTAGCATATTGAATTAATCTCATTAAATCAATAAGCTAAAATTCTCATTAAGCTTAAAGTCCAAAAACCATTTTGTACTTAAGCTTATTCCCAAATTATTCTAGTCAAACTAGAATGCACTAATTCTTCTAATCATCATGCTCTTTGTGTGTGACCCTATAGGCTCTCATAACGTTGGCAGTGGATCTAAACTCTTTTAGATACACAAGCAATGAGCGACATCTAGCAATACATCATTGCTACTCAAGTTACGAAATAAGTCAAGATCCGACTAACCTTTCCGTGACTACTATAATGTATTGTTGGATCAATGCGGTTCGCTAGAGGGGGGGGTGAATAGCGAAAGAAAAAACTTTTTCGAATTCGTTTCAAGACAAATATACGCAGCGGAAAGATAAGCAAAACAAAAAGTAAAGGAGACAATAGAAACAAGATATTTACTTGGTTCGTAGCCGAAGGCTACTACTCCAAGGCCCTAGTGGTCCTTGACCACGCACGGAGGGCAAATCACTAAACAAACTCCTCCTCGTTGGAGGTGGGAGTTAATCGATACAAAAAAACTTGAGGTAGAGGGACACTCCCCCTCTCCTCGTTACGATAGAAAAATAGCTTCGAAGAATGTAAATGAGCAACGACACTAAAATTAAAACCGACGTACAAAAATAAAGGAAATGAAACCTAGACGTCGGAGAAGAAGAAGCACGTTGTTGTCGGTAGCTTTGCGGAGACTTTTTGGAAGCTTAGAATTGTTGTCGAAACCCTAGGGTTGGCCCTCCTTTTATAGCCTTTAAGCCCCTTTTCGAGTGGGTCTTCAACCAATCACAAATGGACACCAAACCGCTTTGAGGTGGAGTGATAAGCCTTGACTCCTCGAATCTGATCATTGACCATCAGTCGACTGATGGCCATCATCACCGATCGATGGCGATCACGATTGATGACCTTCTAATGACCGATACACGGCAATGAGTCCTCCAAGTCCGGGCAATGATCGATGCTTGCTGCAAGTCAAAGTTAGCTCAACAAAAACATAATTTCGACGGTCGTCGACCATCCGATCTCGACCTAGACCATCTATAAGATGTCTTTGGTCGGATCTACGCTTAAGATCGTCGCCTAAGATCATCCCCGTAAAGAGGATACGACCTCACTTACGCTCGCACACACGAGCTTACCTCGATACTTACGTGTCGCTTTTGCTTCCGGCCTTCCACTCGATTCCTTCGGCTCCCTCCGAAGTCACGCGAGTGTTGCCCGACCACCGCGGCTTCCTCCGGGGGTCGCTAGCCTTCACCCACTATAGCAATCTTCTCGCACACTTGATTCAAATTTCGTGAGATAACAACATAAGCTTAACTTTGTATCGCTTTGCTATAATCAAAACTTAGGTTCGACTTAGGTGTCCACCGCACCAACAATCTCCCTTTTGACGATGAGCAATACGTAACCGGAACGAAGGTAAAATAGCAAGCATGAAGAATAATGTGCATGAGAAAAAATTAAGTTGGAGTAGTAAGGATTTTCTTCAAGTACTCCCCCTTGAGGAAACCTCCCCCTTGACCGAGGGTGAGTCTTGAAGAAAGACCTTAATCCTCCCCCTTGAGGGTTGCTTTAAGTAATTATCATTACTTAAAGTTAGCTTTAGTACAACGTTTTAGTTAAGCCCTTTCTCCCTCTTAAGTAAAGCATTAACGACATAAATAAGTTAAGAATTCTCTTAACTTGGCCTTTTGTTAAAAGTTAAATAAGTTTTCAAAACCTAAAGTTAACTTTTGGTTTAAACATGAAGTAAGAGTTAAGTTAAAAAAAATTTTGACCCCTTAACTTTGGTCTTTTTCTCCCCCTTTTGCCGTATATCAAAAAGAGTAAGGAGTGTGTGGAAACCAAAATAAGTGCTAAATTTAAAGTCCAAGCATGTTCCACATTTTTTATTTAAAAAATAATATATTGAAAATAAGCTCATCTATGAAATGTTCGACTCATATTTGGCTTGATTGATATGAAGGATCAACCAGTCCTGGTCAGAGTCTGTTAGTATGTATGATTATACTCCGTGGTTCATAGCGATGCACTAGCTCTACATCCGAACTGTGAGTAAGGTCCTAACATCTCACGTCCCATCTACGTGGCTAAGTACACAAACACATTAGTCCTATGTGTTGTGAGATGTCTGCTCCTTAAATCTATAGGATCATGATATCTAAGGTATGTCCTATGCTAGTTCCATGAAAAAGTAAGAAATAGTAGTAAGAAAATATAATTTGCAAGTTCCTATTCTATTACGCACATGCCTAATTTTCGTCTCAAGAGACTAAATTCGGTTTCGGGTAGTGGTTTAGTAAATATGTCTGCTAGGTTAGACTTCGAGTCAACATATTCGAGTTGTATGGAGCCGTTGGCTACATGTTCTCGAATGAAATGGTGTTTTACCTTTATATGCTTTGTCCTTGAATGACATATAGGGTTCTTAGTTAGATTTATCGAACTTATGTTGTCTACAAAAATTTTAGTTTTGGTGAAGTCCAACCTAAAGTCTCGGAGAGTGTGCTTCATCCAAAGAAGCTGAGTTACACACTCACCCATCGCAACAGCGTATTGGCCGGTGGTAGATAAGGCAACACAATGTTGCTTCCTACTGCACCAACTCACTAGACTTGAGCCGAGTAGTTGACAACAACCACTCGTGCTCTTTCTATCGAGTTTACTACCGGCATAATCCGAATCGGAGTAGCCGATTAGTTCGAACTCCGTAGATCTAGGGTACCAAATACCAACGTTAAGTGTACCTTTAAGATATCTAAGGATACGCTTAACTAGGGTTAGGTGAGACTCCTTAGCACAGGTTTGAAACCTGGTGCACATACTTACTGCGAATAGGATGTCGGATCGACTCGCAGTTAAGTATAGGAGACTTCCTATCGCGCTCCTATAGTACTTTAAGTCAATGGACTTACTTTCTAGGTCTTCTCCTATGTTAACATTAATCGCCATTAGGGTGTTTATTATCTTAGCGTCTTGCATTCCAAATCTTTTAATTAACTCCTTAGTGTATTTTTGTTGATATAGGTATATACCATCCTTAGTTTGTTTAATTTGTAGACCTAAAAAGAAACTTAACTCACCTACCAAGTTTATTTCGAACTCACTTTCCATGAGTGAAACGAACTCGTTTAGTAAGGCTGAGTTAGAGGTTCCAAAAATTATATCATTTACGTAGATTTGAGCTATAAATATTTCTTTACCTAAGGTTTTTACGAAGAGAGTTGGGTCAACTAAGCCTTGGTTAAACCCTTTTGACTTAAGATGGATTGAAAGTCTCTCGTACCAAGCTCGAGGAGCTTGTTTAAGTCCATAGAGAGCTTTCTTAAGTTTTAGAACATGGTCGGGTTTATCTAGATTTTCGAATCCGGGGGGTTGGCTAACATAAACTTCTTCTTTAATGTATCCATTTAGGAATGCCGACTTAACATCCATTTGAAATAGCTTAAATCCTCGATGTGCGGCATAAGCTAGCAACATTCGAATGGATTCGAGTCTAGCTACTGGGGCATAGGTTTCGTCGTAATCTAAGCCTTCGACTTGACTAAACCCTTTGGCGACTAACCTAGCCTTGTTTCTAACTACTTCACCTTTATCATCAAGCTTATTTCTAAACACCCACCTTGTTCCAATTATCGTTTTGTCTTTAGGTGGTGGTACTAATTGTTGGGAGTATGGGGAATACAATCAAAGTCCCACATTGGTAAGACATGGAAAAGATCATGTGCTTATAAGAAAAAAGATATCTCCATTGGTATGAGGCCTTTTGGGTAAAGCCCAAAAATAAAACCATGAGGGCTTAGACCCAAAGTGGACAATATCATGCCATTGTGGAGATATGTGGAGCTTATAAGCACTAACAATTGGTATCAGAGCCGTGGTCCATGTCAAGCCATGAACCTCGAACGAAGGAAGTTGAGCTCCCACGTCCGGATCAAGAGAACCAGACATCAGGAAGGAAGTCTAGTTAGGTCGGGGGGACCGAACAACTGACAGGAAGTCCTGGTGGGTTGAAGATCGGACATCAAGCAGAGAAAATCCTTCGAGGAGGGATAGGCTTGAGGGGGGGCCCAATGTGGTCCTTCGTTTGAGGGGGGGATTGTTGGGAGTATGGGGAATACAATCAAAGTCCCACATTGGTAAGACATGGAAAAGATCATGTGCTTATAAGAAAAAAGATATCTCCATTGGTATGAGGCCTTTTGGGTAAAGCCCAAAAATAAAACCATGAGGGCTTAGACCCAAAGTGGACAATATCATGCCATTGTGGAGATATGTGGAGCTTATAAGCACTAACACTAATTCCCACACTTCATTCCTAGTAAATTGAGCTAGCTCTTCTTGCATTGCAATAATCCAATCGGGATCAAGAAGAGCTTGTTCAATTGATTTGGGTTCTATCTTTGAAATTAAGGAAATTTGACTAAGGTTCCTATAGGATGCTCTAGTTCGAACTCCTAGATTAGGATCTCCTATCACTTGATCGATAGGGTGGTTAGTCTGAATCCTAGATTGGGTTGGGTTTGTGTCACCTAATGCTTGATCAATGGGGTGACTTGGTTGAACACTAGTTTGACTCGGATCACTTGTCACTTGGTCGACAAGAGAAGTTGGTTGATGTGGATTAGACTCGATCTCAGGGTCGGAGACGAATTTGGTATCAGTGGGCTCAACACTTGGGGTCATTAAGGGTTTTGTAGGTTCGGGTACTTCATCGAACGCTACATTAATAGTCTCCTCGACTCTAAGGGTGTCGTTATATACTCTATAAGCTCAACTTGTAGTCGAGTATCCTAGAAAGATTCACGTGGTTTTGGATGCAAATTTCCTAGGTAATCCTTAGTGTTTAAGATATGTACCTTACACCCAAATACCCTAAAGTACTTGATGTTAGGTATTTTATTGTGATAAATCTCGTACGAGGTCTTAAGGTGCCTCTTTACCATAAGGATCCTATTCTGTACATAGCAAGCCGTGCTAACGGCTTCTGCCCAAAACCTATCAGGTAGGTCGTATTCGTTCAACATGGTCCTAGCGGCTTCTTGTAGAGTTCGGTTTTTCCGCTCCACTAGGCCCTGTTGTTGAGGGTCCTAGGGCAAGAGAATTCATGGTGGTATCCGCTAGGTTACGTAAGTCGGTGAACCTTTGATTTTGAATTCACCACCATGATCGCTTCTAAGTCTTTTAATCTTAAGGTCTTTTTGATTCTCGATTAATTTGAATAAATTGATTAATTGATCTAGGGTATCATTTTTATGTTTGATGAACCTAACCCAGGTAAACCTGGAGTAGTCGTCAATTATGACTAAGCAATATTGACTTCTATTGAGTGACTTGGCTCCATGTGAATCGAATAGATCCATATTAGGAGCTCAAGTACTCTTGAGGTTCATTCTTGATTAGTTAGTTGATGTTGTGCCCTATATTGTTTACCTTGTTGACAGACATTACATATTTTATTATCCAAGTTGTTGAGGTTAGGCAAACCTTTGACTAAATCACTCTGACTCATCTTGTGGATGAGTCTTGGGTGTGAGTGACCGAGTCGTCGGTGCCACAACCATGATTCCTCTTGCCGTGTCATAAGACATTTAGTTGAGGAGTTAGTTAAGTTGATCGTATAAATGTTGTTATTTCTAGTTCCTTTAAGAATTGTTTTAGCTGGTATTAATTATGCATTCATTTTCTAGAAATATGACCTTATAGTTATTATCACACAATTGGCTTACACTAAGTAAATTATATTGAAAATTTTCTACTAGTAAAACATTTTGAATAACAAAATTTGAATTGAGCTCAATATCACCTGATCCGATGATTTTGAGCTTGCCGTTATTTCCGAAGGCTACCGATCCTTGTCGTTTGAATCGAAGCTTTGAAAACTTGAGTTGATCCTCGGTCATGTGTCGGGAGCAACCACTGTCCAACATCCATTGATCCTACACACAAGGTGGTTGGATTGGATGTTAGATATTTTTTTTTTTAAATTTTAAATTGGTTGTAAGTTGTTAAACCTAGGTCATCTCACCTGAGTCTATGTGATCAAGCATGTTATACTTATGTGTTTTTTTTGTGAGATGATTTCCAATTAAGTTGATTAAGTGGATTTAGGTTCAAGTAATTTTATGTTAGATTTGGATTTAACCCTAGGCTTGTCAAGTTTACCTTTTCAAGATCATGGCTTCCAGGTCGTGGCGAGGCACAGGGGCCTTCTTTTATCGGATCATCGACCACTTTCTTAGACAAAACCATGTTCAAGAAAATGATGACTTGACTCACCTAAGATCATTTCCTAGTCTAACTGGTTATTTTTGAAAAGAGGCTCCCCGAGGCTCAATCTTTTCAAAGGATTTTAGTTGGTTATTTGAAAAGAGGCTCCCCGAGGCTCAATCTTTTCGAAGAATTTTAGTTGGTTATGTACGTGTTCTAAGAGAGTTCACAAGTTTTAAAGCACAAACTTTCTAAGTTAAAACATGCAATTTCTAAGTTAAAGCACAAACTTTCTAAGTTAAAACATGCAATTTCTAAGTTAAAGCACAAACATATTTTGTACTGGCTCCCCCTAGACCGTTGAATCGGTTCGGTCTATCCACATAGTGGATTTGGTCCTGGGAACCCAAAGACGAGTTAGATCCTAGAGTTGAAATCAAAGTGGTCTTAGGGACCCATGCTTGGACACATTTTTTATGTCTACTTACGATCGACATATACGACCTATTAGTCGCGTTTGAGTTAAACCCTAGTCCAGCCTTGTTGTACACGGCCCTTTGAGATCCAAGTAGGAGGTCAAGTCCTTTGGATCCCGAAGTGAACCTTTCCAACGTGTTCCTAAGATCTTCGACTTGACTTTTCAAGAGAGAGTTCTCAACTTCGAGTTTTTCAACCCGAGTTGAGTCCTTCTCTTGAACTCGACTAGTCGAAGAGGTTAGGGAGACCTGGTGTTTGAGGAGTTTAACTTCCTCAACTAGGGTCTCGACCTTGGACTCGGATTTAACTAATTTCCTAGACAAAAACCTAACCGTATTTTGTAAAGTATTAAATAAATTTCGACTTACTTTAAGGGTATCTTTTGAACCGGATGCGTATCCGTGGCTTGACTTGAAGGTAGCTTCGTAGTCCGAGTCATCCTCAGGTTCTGACTCAAGTTCAGGTTCTGACTCAAGTTCAGGTTCGGTCTCCGTGTCTGACTCAATCGACTTCGCCATGAAGACGTGGTCTTCGTCTTCTTCGGATGACGCTTCTTCCCATGTCGCTTTGAGGGCCTTCTTGTGCTTAGGTGCTTGGTGGTTGAGCTTGGGGCACTCGGACTTGATGTGTCCAAACCTGTTACACTCATAACACCTAATGTTAGAACTTTTAGACTTACCTTGGTTGGGTCGAGTCGTGGTTCACTTTCGTCCCTTGGCTATCCTTCGAGCTAGGTTCATTAGTTCTGATCAACTCGGGTCAACTTCTTCTTGGACTCGTCTTCCTCCTCGGTTGGTGGTGGCTTGCTTGCGATTTTCTTCTTCTTTGAACCTGCAAACAAGGCTATACCCCTCTCGCCCGAGTTAGGCGCTCATGAAGTTCAAAATCCGAAAAGAGTTCATCTAACCTAATTTTAGAAAGGTCCTTGGAGACCTTATAGGCATCGACCATGGATGCCCATAAGGTAGTCCTCGGAAAAGAGTTTAGGACATACCTTTAAGGTCGCAATTTTCGATCTTTTGCCCGATTGCATGTAGGTTGTTGACTATGTCTTGGACACGGGCGTGGAGTTGCGTCGCGGACTCGTGTTCCTGCATTTTTAGTGTGTACAATTTATTGAATAACAAATCACGTTTGCAAACCTTAGCTTGATCCGATCCTTCGTGTAACTCGATTAGTTTTGTCCAAAGATCCTTTGCGCTTATGAAGGGGCCGACGCGATTTAGCTCCTCCTTGGATAGGCCACATTGGAGGATTTGTGTCGCCTTGGCGTCGGCTTCGACTTGTCGTTTTGTTGCAACGGTCCATTGATCATAATCTAAGGAGTCACCCACTTCATTGGTCGGAAGTGTGAAACCCGTTTGAATTATGATCCACATCTCAATTTAGGTTTTGAGAAAGCATTCCATCCGACCTTTCCAGTAACGGAAATCATCTCCGTTGTAAAATGGAGGTCGGACGGTGCTAAAACCCTCGAGATGGGCCATTAGAACAAAAAGACAAAGAGACTAAAATGAAAACCTAGCAACAACAAAACACATTTAAAGGACCAAGACTTGCGTCTTGGATTAGTAGTGCGGGAAATAAAAAGAAATAAACGAAAAATAGAAAGTTAAGCAAAGAAATAAGAAACTAAATAAAAAGTAAGTACTCACAACCTTCGATGTCCCCGAAAGGCTACTAAACGTCGTTTTTTGAGGATGAAAACAGCTTGTTACGGGGGTAAACCCCTGTAAGAAGTGTAGATCTCTGCGATAGCTTCGATTTGGTAGGTAGACCGTGTCATGGGTCAACTTGTACGAAAAGTTATGCCCGTTTGACCGTCGGCTACTCCAAAAGCGAATACTTGCAAAACAAAATCAAACGAAGAGTACCAAGACTTCGTCTTGGATTAGTAGTGCGGGAGAAAAATTTAAACGAACGAAAAACAAATCTGTGAAAAAAAGTTAGATTGGTGGTTTCACCAAATCTAAGCGCCCCCGGCTCTGATACCAATTGTTGGATCAATGCGGTTCGCTAGAGGGGGGGTGAATAGCGAAAGAAAAAACTTTTTCAAATTCGTTTCAAGACAAATATACGCAGCGGAAAGATAAACAAAACAAAAAGTAAAGGAGACAATAGAAACAAGATATTTACTTGGTTCGTAGCCGAAGGCTACTACTCCAAGGCCCTAGTGGTCCTTGACCACGCACGGAGGGCAAATCACTAAACAAACTCCTCCTCGTTGGAGGTAGGAGTTAATCGATACAAAAAAACTTGAGGTAGAGGGACACTCCCCCTCTCCTCGTTACGATAGAAAAATAGCTTCGAAGAATGCAAATGAGCAACGACACTAAAATTAAAACCGACGTACAAAAATAAAGGAAATGAAACCTAGACGTCGGAGAAGAAGAAGCACGTTGTTGTCGGTAGCTTTGCGGAGACTTTTTGGAAGCTTAGAATTGTTGTCGAAACCCTAGGGTTGGCCCTCCTTTTATAGCCTTTAAGCCCCTTTTCGAGTGGGTCTTCAACCAATCACAAATGGACTGTAGGGATTTCTATATGCCAAATAGCATATGCGCAACGGAAAAATTAGGATCCCTTCCTAGTGATCCTTGCGAAAGAAAACCTCGTACAAAATAAATTTCTCTAAAACCAAACCTATCTTATAGGAGAGGATTACCTTTGTTGCGTGCCCTTGTTAATCCCGGTTTTCCTTTTGGTTTGTTGGATCTTTAGCACGTTCAAATGTCCGTGCCTCTATACGTATCCACACGAGCAAGCTCTTGTCTCACAAAAGAAAAACTAGAAGGGCTCTCCTTTACTTCTTGCTAGAGAAGTCCCTAAAGGAGAGGAAGCTAGGGAAAAAGAGAAGGGAAGAAGAAGACTACTCTTCTTGCTAGCCTACATTCACAAAACCACACAACCAAAGCTTCCACCAAGCTCTCAAGCTCTCACACAACCACAATCCCACTTTGGCCGGCCACTCCATGGAGTCTTTTATAGGGTTGGAAAAACCCTTTCACCTCCTACCATTCAATGCAATCCATTGCATTGAGACACCTTGTTTGGCCGGCCACTTTAAGGAGACAAAAACCACTTTGTCTCCTTCCACCTTATCTAGCTTAGGTGGCATGATTATGTGGCATGCTTGTGTGGCATTCATGCATGTTGAATTAATCTTATTAATTCAATAAGCCCACCTTATCTAGCTTAGGTGGCATGCTTATGTGGCATGCTTGTGTGACATTCATGCATGTTGAATTAATCTTATTAATTCAATAAGCTTATGTTATCATATTGAATTAATCTCATTAAATCAATAAGGTAACATATTGAATTAATCTCATTAAATCAATAAGCTAAAATTCTCATTAAGCTTAAAGTCCAAAAACCATTTTGTACTTAAGCCAATTCCCAAATTATTCTAGTCAAACTAGAATGCACTAATTCTTCTAATCATCATGCTCTTTGTGTGTGACCCTATAGGCTCTCATAACGTTGGCAGTGGATCTAAACTCTTTTAGATACACAAGCAATGAGCGGCATCTAGCAATACATCATTGCTACCCAAGTTACGAAATAAGTCAAGATCCGACTAACCTTTCCGTGACTACTATAATGTATGACCGTGTCCTTCTATCCTTGATATCAGATTGACCAATGAGGCATAAGACCGTGTCATCCTCGATCAATCTATGTGTTTCTTGATCCCTGAGTAAACTAACTCAAACAAATGAGCTCAATATCTCATATTGACTCATTTGAGCATGGCCATGCGTTTTAGTAGTTCTACTCAATCAAGGGGCCCACCGATATCACTCTCGTCATATGAGAGGGATAGATCCCATCTACATCACTCACATCCCTCCGCATAATTTGTTATATACCCAGTAATCGCCTTTATGGTCCACCCTGTTACGGGTGACGTTTGACGATACCAAAGTACATAATTCCTTATGTAGGGAACCGTAGTGACTTCGTGTTCGAGGACTATTCATACCAATAGTCACATGAGAAAGTTTATGACACTCATATAACGATCCATGAAACTTTCTCATGGCGGGTCAGTTCAGTATATATTCTCTAATATATACTCATGTGTCAACTTGATATCATATATCCATGACTTGTGAGATCAAGTCATCAATCGACCTACATGCTAGTCTTTATGTATTAATATTGCCCTTGCATATTAATACTTGACTAGGAACATTTAGAAAAGTGTTCTCTACAGCCTCTCATAATCAATTCTGCCAATTGATGTGCTGTAGATAAGAACCTACTTTTCTATAAGACACATATTTAATTTGTGCCACTGCACATGTAAATATAATAAAGCAATACGTAACTGAAACGAAGTACAATCACATGATTGGCTCTAGGGCTATAACTAACATGGACACCAAACCGCTTTGAGGTGGAGTGATAAGCCTTGACTCCTCGAATCTGATCATTGACCATCAGTCGACTGATGGCCATCATCAGTCGACTGATGGCAGCATCAGTCGATTGATGACCTTCGGCAGTCGACTGATACACGGCAGTCGAGTCCTCCAAGCTGGCAGTCGACTGATGCTTGCTGCAAGTCAAAGTTAGCTCGACAAAAACATAATTTCGACGGTCGTCGACCATCCGATCTCGACCTAGACCATCTATAAGATGTCTTTGGTCGGATCTACGCTTAAGATTATCCCCGTAAAGAGGATACGACCTCACTTACGCTCGCACACACGAGCTTACCTCGATACTTACGTGTCGCTTTTGCTTCCGGCCTTCCACTCGATTCCTTCGGCTCCCTCCGAAGTCACGCGAGTGTCGCCCGACCACCGCGGCTTCCTCCGGGTGTCGCTAGCCTTCAGCTCCAGCTATAGCAATCTTCTGCACACTCGATTCAGCTCGTGAGATAACAACATAAGCTTAACTTTGTATCGTTTGCTATAATCAAAACTTAGGTTCGACTTAGGTGTCCACTGCACCAACATGTATGACCGTGTCCTTCTATCCTTGATATCAGATTGACCAATGAGGCATAGACCATGTCATCCTCAATCAATCTATGTGTTTCTTGATCCCTGAGTAAACTAACTCAAACGAATGAGCTCAATATCTCATATTGACTCATTCGAGCATGGTTATGCGTTTTAGTAGTTCTACTCAATCAAGGGGCCCACAGATATCACTCCCGTCATATGGGAGGGATAGATCTCATCTACATCACTCACATCTCTCCGCATAATTTGTTATATACCCAGTAATCGCCTTTATGGTCCACCCTGTTATGGGTGACGTTTGACGATACCAAAATACATAACTCCTTATGTAGGGAATCGTAGTGACTTCAGGTTTGAGGACTATTCATACCAATAGTCACATGAGAAAGTTTTTGACACTCATATGACGATCTATGAAACTTTCTCATGGCGGGTCAGTTCAGTATATATTCTCTAATATATACCCATGTGTCAATTTGATATCATATATCCATGACTTGTGAGATCAAGCCATCAATTGACCTACATGGTAGTCTTTATGTATTAATATTGTCCTTGCATATTAATACTTGACTAGAAACATTTAGGAAAGTGTTCTCTACAGCCTCTCATAATCAATTCTGCCAATTGATGTGCTGTAGATAAGAATCTACTTTTCTAAGGCATTATTATATTTAATTTAGCTGACACAAGCAAGACATAAATATAATAACCAATTCTTTGCCTTTATAGAATATGATACAAAATGTTCCCTATTCAACTATCACATGATTGGTTCTAGGGCTATAACTAACAACGATGAGCTCAACTATCAAGTAGTATCACCTCCTACTGAGGAGCCGATGATCGTCAATCATGCAATAATGCAAGATGGTGCATGTCACTAATGCACGATACACCTATCAATCCATGGCTATCTATGGTATGTACTAATAGGAGCCCATATCAAATAACCTAAGTACATAAGTCTATGTACACATGCAAATTATATTCATAATTCATACCATGCCCAGTAGGTAAGGTATGTCACTGCTCTAGTGCTAAATAAACAAATAACAAGTATCAAAGTAATAGAGCATAGTATAACAAGCATATGAAAAGACTACAACATGTACTAGGTAGTGACATATCAGTGCAGTTAACAAGCACAGAAAATTACTACTAGCTATAGTAAACAATGCACCACGAGATGACAATATCTAAAAGAAGATAAGTCAAAGATACTCGCCTGCTATAATGATCGTAATAATGAAATCTTCACGCTTGTGGACCTGTCTCGTATCCACGTTCTGCATACAACATAATTACCATTAAGTTCTAGCACACACGACAATGATTAAATCAAATCCTACATGAACACACTTATCCCCAGCTATTCACAACCTTATTCACAGCTGTTCACAACCGTTCACAGTCGTTCGCAGTCGTTCACAGCCCGTGAACAACCAACACAACCCGTTCTATTCACTGGAACAACCCAAACGAGTCCTCTCCTCTCACAGCCGCCCAGATTTCCCCCAATCCACCACCATCTAGCCTGCTCCACCGAAGGACACACCCTCCGGATCTGAACCCCCTGAAAAATCCCTAGAATCGAACAACCAATAGATGGAAAGAAAGGAATGGACCGAGATTTACCAGCTCTTGAGGCTGCACCGTCGACTCTCCTCCCAAACTGCCCTGTTCGTCGGAAAGAAGGGGACTGTCGCACCACCCACAGTGATCTGAGCAATTGGTGGTGGAGAACACGGAATCAAGGTTGGTTCTTACCCGAAATCAAGGAGACAACTACAGTAGGGATTTCGATCGGACCTTACCTAGCTCCGGCAGGGATCGCAGCTTCTGGTCAGAACACACTGCAGACGTCGCCGACTCACACTCGCTTGTCCGGCTCGTCCATGGCACCGACGAGGGAGGTTCGCTCGCCGCCGCTTGCAGAGGAGAGAAGAGCCGGCCGAGAACTGGAGATGTGGCGCAAGGAGAGGGCATCGCGAGGAAGGAGATCTGGCGCAATCTTCAAGCCGCTGACCCAAGCTCGCTGCTCTTGCTTGTCCGTGGCACCGACGAGGGAATTCCGCTCGCCACTGCTTACCGCGAGGGAGAAGAACGAGAGGGTGAAGCGGCGAGAACGAAAGTCGCGTGAAGGAGCGGTATCGGGTGCGGCAGGGAAGAAATAAAACCAAAGAAACGGGGATAATTTGGATCGGTTTAAGTAATAGACCGGTCCAATTAAATCAACCCTAACCCTAGATTAGGTTTTAATTAAATCCAAAAGCTTTAACCTAGGTTTGGTTCAATTAATCCCTAGACATCATCATCAATCTAATTAACCCAACAATAAGTTCTCTAATTACTGAATAACAGAGATATTATCTTGTACCAAAAATTTTATTCGTGGTATTTTACATTAGGTTAATGACACCTATTAACTCCCTTAAATAGGTTCTACTAAAACCTATTTATTTTATCCCCATGAAAGATCATAAAACTTTCGTTGAAAGATCATAAAACTTCCGTTTAAATTCAGAATTTTTTTTAAAAATTCCTTTAAAATTCTCTACGGCATATTCCTTAATTAACCCGTGTTATTTTATTTTCCGGTATCTTACATGCGATGTTTGCAAAACAGTAAGCTTTTAATTAATATCCTTTCATTGTTCTGCAGGCTTCCAAGTTTGCCACTCTTTGGGAGGAGGAACTGGGTCTGGCATGGGCACCCTTCTGATCTCTAAGATCAGGGAGGAATATCCTGATAGAATGATGTTAACCTTCTCTGTTTTCCCTTCACCGAAGGTGTCTGATACAGTTGTGGAACCATACAATGCCACTCTTTCGGTTCATCAGCTTGTTGAGAATGCTGATGAGTGCATGGTCCTCGACAATGAAGCATTATATGATATCTGTTTTCGCACTTTAAAGCTTGCAAATCCTACTTGTAAGTATTCAATCCTTGTTAAACGAATTTTCATGTTTTGAGTTTAAAATATTGTTGACAAGATGCATTGCTCTAATATTTCTAATTCTAGTTTTTTTTCTTGGTTTTTGTGATATTTCAGTTGGTGACTTGAATCACCTCATCTCTGCTACAATGAGTGGTGTGACATGCTGCCTTCGCTTCCCTGGGCAGCTAAATTCTGACCTCAGGAAACTTGCAGTAAACCTCATCCCTTTTCCACGCCTCCATTTCTTCATGGTAGGGTTTGCGCCCTTGACCTCCAGAGGCTCACAGCAGTATAGGGCTCTGACAGTTCCTGAATTGTCCCAACAAATGTGGGATGCTAAGAACATGATGTGTGCTGCTGATCCTCGACACGGCCGCTACTTGACTGCCTCAGCAATGTTCCGTGGGAAGATGAGCACCAAGGAAGTTGATGAGCAAATGCTCAATGTTCAGAATAAGAACTCATCCTACTTCGTGGAGTGGATTCCAAACAATGTCAAATCTAGCGTCTGTGACATTCCACCTAAGGGACTGAAGATGGCTTCCATTTTTATCGGCAACTCAACATCCATCCAAGAGATGTTCAGGAGGGTTAGTGAGCAATTCACTGCCATGTTCAAGAGAAAGGCTTTCTTACACTGGTACACCGGTGAGGGTATGGATGAGATGGAATTTACTGAGGCCGAGAGCAACATGAATGATCTGGTGGCCGAGTACCAGCAGTATCAAGATGCAACAGCAGAAGAGGAGTATGAAGAAGAGCAAGAGCAAGAGGAAGCTGCTGACTAAGTCATTTCCATCTCAGAAATTTCCTGTGTTTTTCTAATGATCCTCGAGCTTGCAGTAGAGATTTGTTTTGGTTCAAAAAACTAGTTTCATTTTGTTTTTCCTTTTTGTGGTTTTCCTAGTAAGGCTTCTCATCTTTACCACTTTGGACATGGTTCTGTCGTATATATTTGTGATTGCTCTTGTCCTAGGCCTACCTGTTTTTTCCATTACCTTTTGTTCATAGATCATGTGTTTATTAGTGTACCGTTGATCCGGTTGTATTGCTTGCGGCTTTTTCTGAGTTCTTCTTTACATGATGAAGTGATTATGCAGTTGCAGTGCAACTTTGGTCTTGCATTTCTACGAATTTTCCATTCAGAATTTTTTCTAACCTAGATGATTGGAGGTCTAGAATTATCAAGAACCGTACCAGATTAAAAAATTTGCAGTAAAATCTCTCTCTATTTAATCATGTTACTTGCAAAAAATGTGTCAACAGCCCTTATTTTTCCTTAACCTAGTTGTCTCCCACGAGGGGCTCCTATCGACGGCCAGAGTTGGTCCTTCCCTAACTATGCCCCGGAGAGGGAACCTTGTGGCACGCAGTGTCAAGAAAAGGACACGGGGTATAAACATCCTCTTTCCGTTTTATTGACTCGACTGTTATTGTTCCCTATTAGTGACTAGACATTTTGTTTTCATTGACCAACAATGCTTCGTATCGAACGGCTATTACTTGGTTGACCTAATCAATGGATAGATGCACCCCTAATAAGCTAAGCGTGCCAGTGGGCCCAATTTTGGCCCTAGTGGTCGACAAATTAACCCAACCGGTTGACTAAACTAATGCATTGACAGTGCTTTTTGAGATTATTAACAGGTAGATTCCACAGTCACCAGCAATTAAAGCTTCAAACAATCCTAAGGTTTCCTTGTTGCAAAAGGATGACTTTTTCATAAATAACGATGCGACGTCAATTTGAATGAAGTGATTCAATGGCTTAAACTTCAAGCTATGGCAAAAAAAAGATGTACATTTTCTTGCAAGATTGAAGGTGGTTTAGCCCTCTACACACCCAAGTCCGGTACATTTGATAGATGAAGTTTATATGCCAAGACTGTGATATGCTCAACGTTGGCATTGAGTTCAACATCTATCAACCCATGTGCAATAAAGAAATTTTTAAATGCATAAAAGGTAATCTAGCGTGTGAAGTTTTTGCTAATGGGGAGAAAAGAATATATAATCTTACTCTATATTACAAAAGATTATTTTTACAATTCAAATCCATAATTATTATGTTACAGAGCAATAATTTTATCATTATATCGAATTTTCCATTCAAAATTTTGAGATACTTCTAAAAACAATTTATGAAAATGTTACTTATGCATAAATTTAATAAATTTTCACATAAATGATAATCATAGCGTTATGAAATAATTTCAAGCAATCTTGACCCACCAAAGGTGAATAATTTTTTTTTTAAAAAAAAAAAATCAATGACATCCATCATTCATAATCTAAAGAAGAGTCTTGGTGCAACAATAAAGTTGTTATCTTGTGACCTAAAGGTTATGCATGGATTCGAATATTGGAATCAATCTCTTGCAAAAAACAAGATAAAACTATATATAATAGATCATTCTTCAGAACTCCGTATGACGAAAACTTCATATACTAGACTATCTTTTCTTATCTATCATTCATAATCTCTCACCGACTTGAAAGAATATTTGAAGATCCTTAAATATAAGAAAAATATTTCCACGATGGAGTTGAATAATTCTTAGTAAATTGAGAATGAATATTAAAAACAAAGGTTTCGCATTTAAATAAGTTTCAAGTATTTGTAGTTAGAAAACATAGTATTTGTAGTTAGAAAACATATACTCATTATTCGTTCCATAAGGATTTTCAAGCTAACATCCTCAAAAGTACATCCAAGCTTAATAAACACTTGAAAAGCTAGAGTCTAACTTTGGCATACTAAAGAAGAAACTAGAATCATATGGAAATGGCAGGTAGGATGATGATCCCTCCTATGTCTCTTTAGATTGAGATAAAGAAACACTATCATGTTCCCACCATAAGATTGCCCCTTTGATCTCTACGTATATTACAATAATAGCATTAATAAAATTAGTGACTATTGTAAAAAATAACTTATGAAATATTACAGAATCATAAGTTATTATACCTCGCTGTATGTAAATGTTGTACTCGTTGGAATTGCGCTATGTTCTTCACAAACCTCTAGATGTCGAAATGAAGATTACGAGGGTTAACTCGAACTTTCACCACAGGGTCATAGCGTCGCAACTCTAAATCCAGTGATGACGATTGTTCCTTGTTCTACTCAACAAGGATGAGAGAGATTATTTTCTTAACTGTACTTTACACTTCACTGTATGTACAATCCTCACAAGAAAACTCTCGGCTTTAAGAAAATCTCATGGTACCTCTATACTTCTACACAAGCATCCAACATCAGCTCTCCTCAACCCTCACTTGGATACCTCAAGCAACCAATCTCTTCATCAGCATGAAGCCCAACCTCAATACTTCTTCACAAGAAGTGTTTAAGGTGGAGAGGATAGTGGAAGATTGTAAAATACCACGAATAAATTTGTGGCAGGTTAAGATCTCTATTTTTCACTAATTAGAGAGTTGATTCTATCGATTAATTAAACTATGGTTAGGGATTATTTAATCATGGTTAAGGATTTATTGTTGTTAAATGGATCCATTCCATTTAAAGACGCCGACCCGTTTTAAACCTATCCCTTTACTCTTCTTTACTCTTCGCCGTTTTCTCTCGCGATCGGTTCCAAATCGCGATTCCTTTCTTCCACTCCTCTGCGACGATCCGTTCCCTTCCCGGATTCTTCTTCCCATCGCACGATGAGAGAGCTGCTCATCTTCCCCTCTTTCCTTCTCAAAACCCACGGCTGGCGACACGCTCGCGATGGAGTCTCATCTCACTGGAAGACCGCCGATCGTGGCTTCCTCGCATGGGATTCTGGTGTGTGCCTTCACGGGGAGCGAGTGCTTTCACTGGGAGCTTGGAGTGCGACGGCGATGACACTTTGTTTCGAACTAGGGCTGGAGTCTGCGTCGGCGGCGTTGCAAATCGTGAGTGGTTCTTCTCGATCGAAGCCGGAGCAAGGTGAGCAGTGCCCTCTTCCCTGATCTCGGATAGATCCCTCTCCAATCGTAGTCCTTTCTTTCGAATTTCTCGGCAACTCTGGTGATAGAGGCGTGAGTGTTTTTGTCGTGAAACGTAACAAGGAGAAGGGAAGGTTGCTGTCGAGGGATTTTCTAGTGTCGGTAAGCTGTGATTTTTTTTTTCTCTTCATCTATATTGTTGCATCCTGTGTTGAGTCTGGCTGATTGATTGTTGTCGATGGTGCCTACCGGATGGGTGGTGGCCGAGCTGGAGCAGTGGGGAGACTGTTTACCGTGAGTGTGCGCACGAAACACAACTGATCACATTTGGGTATCGTGTGTGTTCTGTGAGTGTTGATGATTGGCTGAAAAATGTGGGGAAGGTGAGCTGTGACAGTGAGTTTGAGAGCTCAATTAGGTGTTATTTAGATTTCTGCATTGATCGGTTGATTCGATTAAAAAAACATAAATTTATGGGATTAGAAGGTAAGACCTTCAGATGTTGATTAAGTTAATAGATTTCTATAAGATGTACAAATTTGTTCATGGGATTGAGGATTATGTAAAGATTCTTGTAATTATAGATTTTAAGGGATGTTGTTTCTGATGGTAGTTAAGTGGGATGGTTATTTGCATATTGAGGTGTTGGTGCGTGATTTGTCTATATGCTGATTCAATATAGATCTGTTTATTCTATTAATTGTCGGATTGGTGGGTTGTTAAGCACCATTTCAAGACTGGTAATTAATGCTTGATTGTTGGTGGCTGTGTGAGGAGTTGTATGGCTGGAAATGGGTTGTAATTGGTTGTTGTGTCATTGTAATGGCTGTGAAGTAGTAGTTTTGTTTAGGCTACGAATCGAGATATAAAGTTGATGTAGGATTAGGATTTGATCCTAATATTAGAATTGGAAATATGATTGGATCATATATGTTTTGTTTGTAGGATTTTGGATCGAGATATTCACGGACGTGAAGACGATTGGTGTCTACAAAGCAGGTGGGTAATTTCCTACCCTAGTCAGGTAAATATATTTGCATTCAGATTTAGACATAGATATGAGCATGTTAGGTGTTCATATTATCTTGACCCTGCTCTTATTATCCGTATGCTTGATACTTGTCGTTGGCTATATATGCTCAAATGTTGATATCACATTTTCCTTTTTCATGATTAAGGAGTTACAGATGTGATGTAGGTAGTTCTATAAATGTTTAGCAGGGTGTAGATGTTGGAGTATGAATGATAACCTGATTTGTAAATTGGGTAAAGGTTCATCCGTGGGTAGGTAATACCCTAAAGGTAAGATTTATTCCAATACCCGTATGTCGCATACTTATTACCAACCATGTGTTGTGTAATGGTTAAGTGAAAGGTGATTAGTGTGTCGCTACGGACCGGTGGTCCCATCTTGATATGATTAGTCGAGTACGACTTTCTACAGGATAGAGAGTGCGTCGATCAGTTGGGTACGACTTTCTATTGGATAGAGAGTTATGATCAATTGAGTATGACTCTCTACAGGATAGAGAGTCCGTAGATCAGTTGAGTATGACTCTCTACGGGATAGAGAGTGTATTGATCAGATGGGTATGACTCTTTGTTGAACAGAGAGCCTATGGTAGATGTCTGTACGTGTGATGGTACATTCATGTCATTTGTATGTATTCTAATGACATAGTCTCCCTTGGGGTTGAGAGAGTCGTCAGTCATCTTGCCTCCCAGGTTACTCCCCGAGGAGTAACTGGTGTGAGGGCAGAGCATTTGTTGTGCCGCACTCTACCACTATAGACGGTGGTAGTTGGAGTTGCGTGCAGTTGTCCTGGGTGCGTGACACTCGACCACTCATTGATAGTTTCAGTCGGAGTGGCTAGCAGCAGGGACCCCCATTGTGTAGCGAGCTCTTTACGCTCATATGCTACTTGATCATACTGCCCACTTGGCCACTCTAGAGCGGTGGTTGGTGTTGAGTTGGGACAGTTGTCATGTCGTGTCACCTAGGCCACACTGGGGTCCTGGTAGCGAGTAGGGGTGCGCAGACATGACCATGCATGCTGCATTGCCATATCATATGGCGCTTTGCATATTACCATATATATACATATATACATGTATATATATATATATATATATATGGATGGTTGTGATTAATATATATATAGATGCAGTCTATATATATATGCTTATTGTGATGTTGCATTTGATTGTACTATGCTTGCTGTATTTGGTTGTACATCATATTCATGCATGCTTCTTGCATCTGTTATACGGTCATGTCGGATACTTGTATATGTGTTGGACATGCCATTAGATACCTTGACCTGTAGCATGAGTAGATTATGAGTTGGTATTACTCTTCCTGTATATATATGTTGGATATATGCTCAGGTTGGATCAGAGTAGCATTGCAGACTTTCAGGTATGTCTGTATTTTTCGTTGTTCATTTGGTTAGACGATATATGCTTGTATTTATATACTGTGCTGGTATACCTGTTGTACCTCTAGATTATACTGTTAAATTACATGTGATATTGATATATTTACACGTGCTATCTTATTACCTGTTGATTCTCACCACCACGGACTCTAGGTTTTTCTGTCGCCCAGGTAACAGGTAGAAGTCTTTGTGATGGCTTGGAGCACCTCTGGCTGACATCTCATCTCACCCCCGAGACTCTGGTGGTCGATTTGGGCTTTCCGTATGGGTGTAATGTATTTGGAGTTTTCGTGATGTACTGTGTTGTGGACTTGTGGATTCAGATTTTGTTGATGTTCCATTTTGTTGTGATGTGTCAGTCATACCGGTATGCACTGTTTGTAGTTGTGATGTGGTTGTTTTATGTTTCCGCTGTGTAGTTTGTTATGATGATTGTGGTTAGTTTCTGTTGTGGTTTGTTTACATATATATATGTTGTTGTTGTTGTTGTGGCCTATGGGCCTTGTATTAACACAAAATGTTCATCAGATCTACGAAGAGGTTGGTCTACTTGAACAGGTGTTTGCTCCACAACTCTTTGGGCAACAATTTCCTCATCCATAACACTTTGTGGTGCTTGTTCATTTTCCATCGAAGCCTTAGTGTTATCTTCATCTTGAATTTCTTCAAGATGAATTTTACTCCCACTAGTTTTTCTAGAAATAAATTCTTTTTCTAGAAAGACAACATTTCTGGCAACAAACACCTTGCCAAGTGTGGGATTGTAAAAGTAATATCCCTTAGTTTCCTTGGGATATCCTACAAAATAACACTTATCTGATTTGGGTCCTAGTTTATCTGAGACTTGACGTCTAACATAAGCTTCACAACCCCAAATCTTTATAAAAGACATTTTGGGACTCTTCCCAGTCCATAACGTATATGGTGTCTTTTCTACGACTTTTGATGGGACGCGATTAAGTGTGAAAGCGGTTGTCTCTAGAGCTAAACCCCAAAAGGAAGTAGGTAGATCAGTCTGGCTCATCATTGATCGTACCATATCTAATAGAGTACGATTTCTCCTCTCAGATACACCATTCAATTGTGGTGTTCCAGGTGGAGTGAGTTGGGATATTATCCCACACTCAGCCAAGTGATCACGAAACTCTTGACTAAGGTATTCACCACCTCGATCTGATCGAAGTAGCTTAATACGCTTACCAAGTTGGTTTTGTACTTCATTCTTGAATTCTTTGAACTTTTCAAAGGATTCTGACTTATGTCTCATCAAATATAAGTATCCAAATCCACTCATATCATCAGTGAATGTAATAAAGTACTTATAGCCTCCTCTGGCTTTGACATTGAAATGGCCACATACATCAGTATGTATGAGTCCTAACAAGTCCGTCGCTCTCTCACCATGTCCACTAAATGGAGTTTTAGTCATCTTTCCTAAAAGACAAGATTCGCATACCTCATATGATTCAAAATCAAATGAGTCCAATAATCCATCTTTATGGAGTTGGGATATGCGTTTTTCATTTATGTGACCTAGGCGACAGTACCAGAGATATGTTTGGTTCAAATTATTCGATTCGAACCGTTTGGTATTTACGTTATAAATTGGGTTTTCTAAATCTAGAACATAGAGACCATTCATAAGTGGTGCATTACAATAGAACATTTCATTCAAATAAATGGAACAACATTTGTCCTTTATTATAAAAGAAAAGTTTTTCTTGTCTAAACAAGATACATAAATTATGTTCTTCGTTAATGCAGGTACATAAAAGCACTCCTCTAGTTCTAAGATAAGCCCAGTGGGCAAAGACAAAGAATATATTCCTACAGCTACAGCAGCAACTTTTGCGCCATTGCCTACTCGTAGGTTCACTTTGCCCTTTGCCATTAGTCTACTATTTCTCAGTCCCTGCACATTAGTACAAATGTGAGATGCACATCCGGTATCTAATACCCATGTAGAAGAAATAGATAGATTAACTTCTATAACGTGTATACCTGAGGCAGAAGTCCCACTTCTTTTCTTCTTTACTTCCTTAAGGTAGACTTTGCAGTTCCGCTTCCAGTATCCAGTCTCACCGCAATGGAAACAGTCCCCTTCCATAGGTACTTTACCTTTACCCTTTGAAGTGGATGAATTGGCCTTGCCTTTGGCTTGGGTCTTACCCTTGCCTTTGCGCTTACCTTTGCCCTTCTTGACCATTAGTACGTTACTAACTTTCTTCTTGAGATTCGGTTCAGCAGTTCTTAACATGCTGAGAATCTCAGGCAAAGGCTTATCAATTTCATTCATGTTATAATTCATGACGAATTGATTATATGCTTCTGACAATGATTGCAGGATAACATCGGTTGTCAATTCTTGGCTCAGTGGAAAACCTAGTCTTTCAAGGTTCTCAACGTACCCTATCATTTTAAGTACGTGAGTTCCTACAGGTGTTCCTTCTTGAATCTTGCATGGAAAAGAGCCTTAGACACTTCAAAACGCTCGTGCCAAACTTGTCCTTGATATAGTTGTTTCAAATGCTCAACCATACCATAGGCATCCATGTTCTCATGTTGCTTCTGAAACTCAGAGTTCATGGTGGCAAGCATAAGACATGACACATCTAATGCGTCATCTTGATGCTTCTTATAAGCATCCTTTTCAGCACGAGTGGCCGCAGGGGCAGGTGTTTCAGGGATAGACTGCTCTAGGACATACAGTTTACGTTCTTGCTTGAGGATAATCCTCAAGTTCCTATACCAGTCTAGAAAGTTAGCTCCATTGAGCTTGTCTTTCTCAAGGATAGATCGTAAGTTGAGGGGGTGTGTCGTGTTAGATGACATGGTGATCTACAACATTAAAATGCAAAATTAAGTATCATACCTAAGTCATTTAATTAGGCCTTTAATTAAATGAGGCTCCCACTAAATTCTCATAGCTTTGATATGAGCTAATCATTGATGTAGGCAAACACATTTTGCTTACATCATTAGCTTCTATTTAGCTATAAATTTATATGGGATAAAGATCCACATCATACTTTGTCTTGAATTAGCTTTGGCTAATCGCCCAAGACGTAGTATGATTAGGTAGGCAATCTTTTGCCAATTACATCTGATGTAACTCTTTAATAGCTTTGGTTAAGTTTAGATTAGTTTAGTGCTTATTCCTAAACCAGCTTCCAGGCTGTGGCGAGGCACAGAGGCCTTCTTTGATATCGGAGCAACAACCACTTTCTAAGACAAAGCTGATGTTCGAAAATCACACAAAACTAATTTTTAAAACTTATGTTCAAAGCTAATATATGCCTCTACTCTCTTAATTAATTAAGAAAAACTTAATTAAGTCTTAACCAAGTTTGATAGCGGGACATCACGATTGCCCACTCGCACTCTTCCAAGATAAAATGCATTGCTTTTCTTTGGTAAACCCAACAACAAATGATCGAGGAAGTAGTGAGTACCAAACTTTGGTAGACATATCATTTTTGACTTATTAAGAAATAAACTTAAACATGCATCACATACATATTAGCATACATCACATATAAGCTAAATTAACATGCATCACATACATATTAAACTAAGCGTGTCAAGGTTATGACCCTTATTCTACAATCTTCTCAAGCCAATGAAAAGATTGATTGGTCAACCTAGGGATAGCATCTTCTCCCAAGTGCTTCCTTTTGGTTGTCTTGTGTTGTTGACTTCCTCCTTGTAACGTCATCTTCAAATGGACCCTCCATCTTAATTTTGTATATTACAAAAGGAGAAATACTCGAGTTACATTCGAGTCTAAAACTAATTTTACAACAAGAATTTTAGGAGAAAGGCACGACACGCAGGCCGTCTTAAGAATTACAACACACACATTCACAAACTTTTCGGGACTAGGCCATAACCATGCACCATGTCAATTTTAACTTTTAAAAGACATCGGATATTTTATTATGTTTGAAAAATTGCTAATGCAATTATCAACTCATAATAAAATTTATCCTACTTCTATATCATATATAAAATAGAGAAAACCTATTTTTTTTTATACGATCTTTTGCAAGTGGCTCTGATACCACTGTAGGGATTTCTTTTTATGCAAAATAGCATATGTGCAATGGAAAAAATAGGATCCCTTCCAAGTGATCCTTGCGAAAGAAAACCTCGTACAAAAAAATAAATTTCTCTAAAAGAAAAACCTATCTTATAGGAGAATATTACCTTTGTTGCGTGCCCTTTTAATCCCGCTTCTCCTTGGGTTTGTTGGATATTTTAGCACGTTCAATTGTCTATGCCTCTATATGTATCCACACGAGCAAGCTCTTGTCTCACAAAAGAAACTAGAAGAGCTCTCCCTAAAGGAGAGGAAGGTAGGGAAAAAGAGAAAGGAAGAAGAAGACCACTCTTCTTGCTAGCCTACACTCACAAAAGCCACACAACCAAAGCCTTTCACCACCAAGCTCTCTCCAAGCCTCAAGCTTCCCCCCCACATTGGCCGGCCACCCCATGGAGTGTTTTATAGGATTGAAAAAACCTTTCACCTCATATCACATTCAATGCAATCAATTGCATTGAAAAATAATCAGGCCACATGTGGAGAAATTCCAAAGGTCAAAACCCTTTGTTTCCTTCCACCTCATCAAGCGTAGGTGGCATGCTTATGTGGCATTCATGCATGTTGAATTAATCTTATTAATTCAATAAGCTTATGTTATCATATTGAATTAATCTTATTAAATCAATAAGGTAACATATTGAATTAATCTTATTAAATCAATTAAGCTTAGGCTATCATGATAACATATTTATTTAATCTTATTAAATTAATAAGCTTAGCATATTGAATTAATCTCATTAAATCAATAAGCTAAAATTCTCATTAAGCTTAAAGTCCAAAAACCATTTTGTACTTAAGCTTATTCCCAAATTATTCTAGTCAAACTAGAATGCACTAATTCTTCTAATCATCATGCTCTTTGTGAGTGACCCTATAGGCTCTCATAACATTGGCAGTGGATCTAAACTCTTTTAGATACACAAGCAATGAGCGACATCTAGCAATACATCATTGCTACCCAAGTTACGAAATAAGTCAAGATCCGACTAACCTTTCCGTGACTACTATAATGTATGACCGTGTCCTTCTATCCATGAAATCAGATTGACCAATGAGGCATAGACCGTGTCATCCTCGATCAATCTATGTGTTTCTTGATCCCTGAGTAAACTAACTCAAACAAATGAGCTCAATATCTCATATTGACTCATTCGAGCATGGCCATGCATTTTAGTAGTTCTACTCAATCAAGAGGCCCACAGATATCACTCCCCTCATATGGGAGGGATAGATCCCATCTACATCACTCACATCCCTCCGCATAATTTGTTATATACCCAGTAATCGCCTTTATGGTCCACCCTATTACGGGTGATGTTTGACGATACCAAAGTACATAACTCCTTATGTAGGGAACTGTAGTGACTTCAGGTTTGAGGACTATTCATACCAATAGTCACATGAGAAAGTTTATGACACTTATATGACGATCCATGAAACTTTCTCATGGCGGGTCAGTTCAGTATATATTCTCTAATATATACCCATGTGTCAACTTGATATAATATATCCATGACTTGTGAGATTAAGTCATCAATTGACCTACATGCTAGTCTTTATGTATTAATATTGCCCTTACTTGACTAGGAACATTTTAGGAAAGTGTTCTCTACAGCCTCTCATAATCAATTCTGCCAATTGATGTGCTGTAGATAAGAACCTACTTTTCTAGGACATTATTATATTTAATTTAGCTGGCACAAGCAAGACGTAAATATAATAAACAATCCTTTGCCTTTATAGAATATGATACAAAATGTTCCCTATTCAACCATCACATGATTGGTTCTAGGGCTATAACTAACAATCTTTCACTAGCACTAGTACCAATCACTATAATATCTAATACCTAGTGACCTAGTGTGACCATCATTCTTCCTCTATGCCAAATCCTTGGTCAATGGATCTGCAATGTTAGCTTCTGTCGGTACTCTGTATATCCTCACATCTCCTCTATCGATGATCTCTTGAATGAGATGGAAGCGCCGCAGTATATGTTTGGTCCACTGATGTGATCGAGGTTCCTTAGCCTGTGCAATAGCCCCATTGTTGTCACAATAGAGGTCTATTGGATCTGCAATGCTAGGAACTACCCCAAGTTCATTGATGAACTTGCGGAGCCAAATAGCCTCCTTTGCTACATCAGACGCAGCAATATACTCGGCTTCTGTTGTAGAATCAGCAACTGTCCTGCTTCGAACTCTTCCAGCTCACAGCTCCACCATTCAGGCAAAACACGTACCCCGATTGCGATCTATAGTCATCCTTGTCTGTTTGGAAGCTTGCATCACTGTAACCCTTTACCGTTAGCTCCTCATTGCCTCCAAATATCAGGAAATATTCTTTCGTTCTTCGTAAGTATTTAAGAATATTTTTGACTGCTATCTAGTGACTTTCACCTTGATCCGCCTGGTATCTACTCGTCATGCTCAAAGCATACGAGACGTCAGGACGAGTACAAAGTATGGCATACATGATAGACCCTATAGCAGATGCATAAAGGATCTTATCCATGCGATCTCTCTCCTCCTTACAAGAGGGACATTGAGTCTTCGAAAGACTCACTGTTGGGATGTATACTGAAAGCCTAGCTCTTTTGTATGAACATCTTTATTTTGAAATAAGAATCACATGATCATTGTTTGCACTTTATTTATATATGTGCATATTGTCTAATACTTTATATTGTAGATAACATGGTGCTTGGGTGTGGCACAGAAGATCATGTTATCAGTCCCTTGTAGAGTATAAGTAAAGGTTCACAACCAAGATGGTTTTGGACAAACCATTGGCATGGTTGTAGTGTAGCTTGGTATTATTTTGTCTTGAACATAGAGTTACACTAGTACACTTAGGTGTATTGAGCAGGACTGACATAGAGGTGATTCAATTTATTGCTGACTACATAATTGAATCGGACCTCGGATATTATGTTGTACATGCTCTTAATCCCGATATAATAACGGGCACATGTACTTAGTATTTATTTCTTTGATTTACCAATGGGTGAGATTTAGATGGATTAAATAAATATGCCCGGTAAGTTGGGAAATGATATTATTTACATGGTGTGCCGTTGATTATAGGAGGAAACCGTGTCCTATATATTAGGTTGATAATGTCCCCTTGAGGAGCTCATAAGGTTCATCATGTAAACCCTGCAGGTTGACTTAGTCAACATGATGATAAGGTTGAGTGGTACTACTCGAGGAGTTAGATGTTAATTAATTGATGGTCAGTAAATCAATTAATTGACGGACATTCGATATCTTAAACACGGGGAGATGGATGTACAAATAATATATGGAGCCCATATTAATTTATGGGGGTTGGTGAGGTAATTCAATGATGATCCTCTAGTGGAATGGAACATCATTGATGGATCAAGTTTGTGTGGTTCCTATCCATCGAGTGGCCAAGATCCAACTCCTCTTCATGGTCCCTATTGTAGCCTATTTACACCTCATGAAGTCTAGATCAAATGATGGAAAACAAATCTCTAGATCCGACGGTTGGGATTAAATCCCTAGAACCGACGGTGGAGATTAAATCTCTAGATCCGACGGTTGGGATTAAAACCCTAGAACCGACGGTGGAGATTAAATCTCTAGATCTGATGGTTGGGATTAAAACCCTAGAACCGACGGTTGAGATTAAATCTCTAGATCCGACGGTTGAGATTAAATCTCTAGATCCGATGGTTGAGATTAAATCTCTAGAACCAATGGAGGAGATTAAACCAAGGCCTAAACCTAACTCTATATATATGGGCTTAGGCTTGGGCAGCAAAGGGAATGGAAAAACCTAATTGAGACAAGGTGGCTTGGGCGGCAAGAAATAGGAGGAGGATAGGGTTAGGGTTTGGTTCATTGGTTTGGGCGGCAACAAGAAGAACAAGCTTCTTCTTCTTCTTCCGAATGATGGCCGGCAACCCTTTTCTCCTCTTTCCTCCTTGGTTTGGTCAGCGCCCAAGCTTCTCCCTTCCTTCTATGGCTTAGGTTGGATGTCATTAGGATAGCTTCCCTTGGGCGGCAATCAAGTCCTAGTTGGGATAGGATTGGGGTTGGGCGGCTAGGGTTAGGGTTTTGGGATTAGGTTGGGCGGCAACAAGAAGATGAAGATCCTTTTCTTCTTCCTTCTAAGTGTTGGCCGGCCACTATCCTTGTTCCCTCTACCTTGGCTGGAGCTCAACCTATTCTCCTTCCCTTCATCCTTGGCCAGAAATTAGGAGAGCTTTGTCTAGGGTTTGGGTGGCAACAAGGAGGAGGATTGTTTTCCTTTCCTTTCTCCAAGTGTTGGCCGGCGCCCATACCCTTGGTGTTTCTCTTTTGGTTTGTTTCCATACTCCATTATATCTTCCTTGGCCGGCGGCAACATCGATTTTATTGACTTGGTTGCCGGTTCTAGAAAGGAAGATGAGTTTTGTTTTAGGATCTTCCTTTGTTCCTAGTGAACAAGGAAAGGAAGATTGGTGATCTAGAAGGCTTCAACTTTTGGTAGATCGTCGCCCACACGACGTCCAAAAGGAGGGAGGACATATAATAGAAGATCAAGAGGTATAACAAGAGGTATAATCTTGTTTATTTTGATTAATGTTCTTTTGTATTATGTTTATAATTGCTTTACAATTATATGCATGTTTTGTGTGGATGCTTACTTTATGTATGTGTTGATTATACTAGTTTACATTTGTATGTATTTGTATAATCATGGACCCCGAAGATAAACACAAAAACCGGTGATCCGTCCGTCGTCTCTTCCGTGGCTAATCGACTAGAAGTGTTGTGTTGCTTGAAAAACTAGTTTGTTCAAGCGATCGCTCAAGTCGTTAGCACGACGACGAATTGGTTGTGCTTAGGAAACTCATCCCATTCGGATTAGTTTTTCATTTGTTAAAAATTTTTAATCCGGGGATATGGGAGCCGATGAGCATTCCGAGGAATAGCACGATGCCAACACTCACACCATGTGATAAAGGCAGAAATCCTTTCTTGGAATTTTGCATAGCAAAACGATCTAGCACTTTATCAATGTATGTACTCTGACTTAGGCCAAGTAATCTTTTAGATCTATCTCTATAGATCTTGATGCCTAGAATATAGGAAGCTTCACCTAAGTCTTTCATCGAGAAACAATTCCCTAACCACATCTTCACAGACTGGAGTGAGGGAATATCATTTCCGATGAGAAGTATGTCATCTACATACAAGATAAGAAATACAACTGTGCTCCCACTATTTCTCTTGTAGACACAAGGTTCATCTTCATTCTTGATGAAACCAAACTCCTTGATTGCATCATCGAATCGAAGATTCCAGCTTCGAGAGGCTTGCTTTAGTCCATAAATGGACCTTTGCAGTTTGCATACCTTTCCAGGATGCTTTGGATCTTCAAAACTCTCAGGCTGTGTCATGTACACATCCTCGAGTAGCTTTCCATTCAGAAAATCAGTTTTGACATCCATCTGCCAGATCTCATAATCGTGGTAGGCTGCAATAGCAAGTATGATCCGAATGGATTTAAGCATCGCAACTGGTGAAAAGGTTTCATCATAGTCTATACCATGAATTTGTTTGAATCCTTTAGCCACCAATCTACCTTTATAGGTATGCTTATTACCATCCATGTCAGTCATTACTTTAAAGACCCACTTACACCCAATGGGTTTTACCCCTTTAGGTGGATCAACCAAAGTCCATACTTGGTTAGTGTACATGGATTCCATTTCGGATCTCATGGCCTCTAGCCATTTCTCAAAATCTGGGCTCATCATAACTTCTTGATAGGATGTAGGCTCGTCAAGATCGACAAGCAATACATCACCGTTGTCAGTCAAGAGAAAAGAATATCTCTCGGGTTGACGACGGATCCTATCAGATCTACGAAGAGGTTGGTCTACTTGAACAGGTGTTTGCTCCACAACTCTTTGGGCAACAATTTCCTCATCCACAACACTTTGTGGTGCCTGTTCATTTTCCATCAAAGCCTTAGTGTTATCTTCATCTTGAATTTCTTCAAGATGAATTTTACTCCCACTAGTTTTTCTAGAAATAAATTCTCTTTCTAGAAAGACAGCATTTCTGGCAACAAACACCTTGCCAAGTGTGGGATTGTAAAAGTAATATCCCTTAGTTTCCTTGGGATATCCTATAAAATAACACTTATCTGATTTGGGTCCTAGTTTATCTGAGACTTGACGTCTAACATAAGCTTCACAACCCCAAATCTTTATAAAAGACATTTTGGGACTCTTCCCAGTCCATAATGTATATGGTGTCTTTTCTACGGCTTTTGATGGGACGCGATTAAGTGTGAAAGCGGCTGTCTCTAGAGCTAAACCCCAAAAGGAAGTAGGTAGATCAGTCTGGCTCATCATTGATCGTACCATATCTAATAGAGTACGATTTCTCCTCTCAGATACACCATTCCATTGTGGTGTTCCAGGTGGAGTGAGTTGGGATATTATCCCACACTCAGCCAGGTGATCACGAAACTCTTGACTAAGGTATTCACCACCTCGATCTGATCGAAGTAGCTTAATACGCTTACCAAGTTGGTTTTGTACTTCATTCTTGAATTCTTTGAAGTTTTCAAAGGATTCTAACTTATGTCTCATCAAATATAAGTAGTCAAATCCACTCATATCACCAGTGAAAGTAATAAAGTACTTATAGCCTCCTCTGGCTTCGACATTGAAAGGGCCACATACATCAGTATGTATGAGTCCTAATAAGTCCGTCGCTCTCTCGCCATGTCCACTAAATGGAGTTTTAGTCATCTTTCCTAAACGACAAGATTCGCATACCTCATATGATTCAAAATCAAATGAGTCCAATAATCCATCTTTATGGAGTTGGGATATGCGTTTTTCATTTATGTGACCTAGGCGACAGTGCCAGAGATATGTTTGGTTCAAATTATTCGATTTGAACCGTTTGGTATTTACGTTATAAATTGGGTTTTCTAAATCTAGAACATAGAGACCATTCATAAGTGGTGCATTACAATAGAACATTTCATTCAAATAAATGGAACAACATTTGTCCTTTATTATAAAAGAAAAGTTTTTCTTGTCTAAACAAGATACAGAAATTATGTTCTTCGTTAATGCAGGTACATAAAAGCACTCCTCTAGTTCTAAGATAAGCCTAGTGGGCAAAGACAAAGAATATGTTCCTACAATACAACAAAGAACTTTGCGCCATTGCCTACTCGTAGGTCCACTTTGCCCTTTGCCATTAGTCTACTATTTCTCAGTCCCTGCACATTAGTACAAATGTGAGATGCACATCCGGTATCTAATACCCATGTAGAAGAAATAGATAGATTAACTTCTATAACGTGTATACCTGAGGCAGAAGTCCCACTTCTTTTCTTCTTTACTTCCTCAAGGTAGACTTCAGCTTCCAGTGTCCAGTCTCACCGCAATGGAAACAGTCCCCTTCCTTAGGTACTTTACCTTTACCCTTTGAAGTGGATGAATTGGCCTTGCCTTTGGCTTGGGTCTTACCCTTGCCTTTGCGCTTACCTTTGCCCTTCTTGACCATTAGTACATTACTAACTTTCTTCTTGAGATTCGGTTCAGCAGTTCTTAACATGCTGAGAATCTCAAGCAAAGGCTTATCAATTTCATTCATGTTATAATTCATGATTAATTGATTATATGCTTCCGGCAATGATTGCAGGATAACATCGGTTGCCAATTCTTGGCTCAGTGGAAAACCTAGTCTATCAAGGTTCTCAACGTACCCTATCATTTTTAGTACGTGAGTTCCTACAGGTGTTCCTTCTTGCATCTTGCATGAAAAAAGAGCCTTAGACACTTCAAAACGCTCAAGCCTAGCTTGTCCTTGATATAGTTGTTTCAAATGCTCAATCATACCATAGGCATCCATGTTCTCATGTTGCTTCTGAAGCTCAGAGTTTATGGTGGCAAGCATAAGACAAGACACATCTAATGCATCATCTTGATGCTTCTTATAAGCATCCTTTTCAGCACGAGTGGCCGCAGGGGCGGGTGTTTTAGGGATAGACTGCTCTAGGACATATAATTTACGTCCTTGCTTGAGAATAATCCTCAAGTTCCTATACCAGTCTAGAAAGTTAGCTCCATTGAGCTTGTCTTTCTCAATGACAGATCGCAAGTTGAGGGGGTGTGTCGTGTTAGATGACATGGTGATCTACAACATTAAAATGCAAAATTAAGTATCATACCTAAGTCATTTAATTAGGCCTTTAATTAAATGAGGCTCCCACTAAATTCTCATAGCTTTGATATGAACTAATCATTGATGTAGGCAAACACATTTTGCTTACATCATTAGCTTCTATTTAGCTATAAATTTACATGGGATAAAGATCCACATCATACTTCATCTTGAGTTAGCTATGGCTAATCACCCAAGATGTAGTATGATTAGGTAGGCAATCTTTTGCCAATTACATATGATGTAACTCTTTAATAGCTTTGGTTAAGTTTAGATTAGTTTAGTGCTTATTTCTAAACTAGCTTCTAGGTCGTGGCGAGGCACAAAGGCCTTCTTTGATATCGGAGCAACGACCACTTTCTAAGACAAAGCTGATGTTCAGAAATCACACAAAACTAATTTTTAAAACTTTTGTTCAAAGCTAATATATGCCTCTACTTTCTTAATTAATTAAGAAAAACTTAATTAAGTCTTAACCAAGTTTGATAGCGGGAAATCACGATTGTCCACTCGCACTCTTCCAAGATAAAATGCATTACTTTGCTTTGGCAAACCCAACAACAAATGATCGAGGAAGTAGAGAGTACCAAACTTTGGTAGGCATATCGTTTTTGACTTATTAAGAAATAAACTTAAACATGCATCACATACAAATTAGCATACATCACATATAAGCTAAATTAACATGCATCACATACATATTAAACTAAGCGTGTCATGGTTATGGCCCTTATTCTACAATCTTCTCAAGCCAATGAAAAGATTGATTGGTCAACCTAGGGATAACATCTTCTCCCAAGTGCTTCCTTTTGGTTGTCTTATGTTGTTGACTTCCTCCTTGTAACGTCATCTTCCAATGGACCTTCCAGCTTTATTTTGTATATTACAAAAGGAGAAATACTCGAGTTACATTCGAGTCTAAAACTAATTTTACAACAAGAATTTTAGGAGAAAGGCACGACACGCAGGCCGTATTAAGAATTACAACACACACATTCACAAACTTTTTGGGACTAGGCCATAACCATGCACCATGTCAATTTTAACTTTTAAAAGACATCGGATATTATATTATGTTTGAAAAATTGCTAATGCAATTATCAACTCATAATAAAATTTATCCTACTTCTATATCATATATAAAATAGAGAAAACCTATTTTTGTTTTTTATACGATCTTTCGCAAGTGGCTCTGATACCACTGTAGGGATTATTTTTATGCAAAATAGCATATGCGCAACGAAAAAAATATGATCCCTTCCAAGTGATCCTTGCGAAAGAAAACCTCGTACAAAAAAATAAATTTCTCTAAAAGAAAAACCTATCTTATAGGAGAATATTACCTTTGTTGCGTGCCCTTTTTAATCCCGCTTCTCCTTGGGTTTGTTGGATCTTTTAGCACGTTCAATTGTCTGTGCCTCTATATGTATCCACACGAGCAAGCTCTTGTCTCACAAAAGAAACTAGAAAAGCTCTCCTTTACTTCTTGCTAGAGAAGTCCCTAAAGGAGAGGAAGGTAGGGAAAAAGAGAAAGGAAGAAGAAGACCACTCTTCTTGCTAGCCAACACTCACAAAAGCCACACAACCAAAGCCTTTCACCACCAAGCTCTCTCCAAGCCTCAAGCTTCCCCCCCACATTGGCCGGCCACCCCATGGAGTGTTTTATAGGATTGAAAAAACCTTTCACCTCCTATCACATTCAATGCAATCAATTGCATTGAAAAATAATCAAACACTACTTGTTTGGCCGGCCACATGTGGAGAAATTCCAAAGGTCAAAACCCTTTGTCTCCTTCCACCTCATCATGCTTATGTGGCATGCTTAGGTGGCATGCTTATGTGGCATTCATGCATGTTGAATTAATCTTATTAATTCAATAAGCTTATGTTATCATATTGAATTAATCTCATTAAATCAATAAGGTAACATATTGAATTAATCTTATTAAATCAATTAAGCTTAGGCTATCAAGATAACATATTCATTTAATCTTATTAAATTAATAAGCTTAGCATATTGAATTAATCTCATTAAATCAATAAGCTAAAATTCTCATTAAGCTTAAAGTCCAAAAACCATTTTGTACTTAAGCTTATTCCCAAATTATTCTAGTCAAACTAGAATGCACTAATTCTTCTAATCATCATGCTCTTTGTGTGTGACCCTATAGGATCTCATAACGTTGCCAATGGATCTAAACTCTTTTAGATACACAAGCAATGAGCGGGATCTAGCAATACATCATTGCTACCCAAGTTACGAAATAAGTCAAGATCCGACTAACCTTTCCGTGACTACTATAATGTATGACCGTGTCCTTCTATCCTTGATATCAGATTGACCAATGAGGCATAGACCGTGTCATCCTCGATCAATCTATGTGTTTCTTGATCTCTGAGTAAACTAACTCAAACAAATGAGCTCAATATCTCATATTGACTCATTCGAGCATGGCCATGCGTTTTAGTAGTTCTACTCAATCAAGGGGCCCACAGATATCACTCCCGTCATATGGGAGGGATAGATCCCATCTACATCACTCACATCCCTCCGCATAATTTGTTATATACCCAGTAATCGCCTTTATGGTCCACCCTGTTACGGGTGACGTTTGACGATACCAAAGTACATAACTCCTTATGTAGGGAACCGTAGTGACTTCAGGTTTGAGGACTATTCATACCAATAGTCACATGAGAAAGTTTATGACACTCATATGACGATCCATGAAACTTTCTCATGGCGGGTCAGTTCAGTATATATTCTCTAATATATACCCATGTGTCAACTTGATATCATATATCCATGACTTGTGAGATCAAGTCATCAATTGACCTACATGCTAGTCTTTATGTATTAATATTGCTCTTGCATATTAATACTTGACTAGGAACATTTTAGGAAAGTGTTCTCTACAGGCTCTCATAATCAATTCTGCCAATTGATGTGCTGTAGATAAGAACCTACTTTTCTAGGGCATTATTATATTTAATTTAGTTGGCACAAGCAAGACGTAAATATAATAACCAATCCTTTGCCTTTATAGAATATGATACAAAATGTTCCCTATTCAACCATCACATGATTGGTTCTAGGGATATAACTAATAATAACATAGTATCAGGATGCGGCGAGATGATAGTACGTTAAGGAAAGGAGGTCTTGTGTATCCGAGTTAGATAAGGCGTATCTAGCTTGGAGCACTCGGCTAAGTTGAACTAGCTGAAGCTACCTCGTTGTATTCTAAACTAGTTAGACCAGGAAGTAACCCTAAGAGACTTAAGTGAATATTTTTTTGAATTTGGCTTTGTCTAAGGATGTGATCATTGTTCTGATCAAAGAAGGCCCTTATGCCTCGCCACGACTTGGAAGCCATTTTCTCGAAAAGTTTACTTAACGATCTAAAGGTTAAATCTGAATCTAACCCAAGTTTGATTAATCTTCAAATCACTAAAGTTAATCAAGTTAAAAATTTGAATCATCTCACAAGAACATATAATGTCAACATGTCTTGAGACACATAGAATGGGTGAGATGCTAAGGACAATTTAAAATAAGAACAACAAATGTTTCGAATTGCTTTTAAAATCTATACTTACTTTCTTGGTTGTCACTACCTTTGGTTGACTAATACTATAATCCTTAGGGTCAAGCTTAGCCCCCTAATCCTTCTAGACTCCATGTGATTAACTAAGGGAGAGAAAATTATCTTAAGGATTATGTTACTCTTTAAGGTATTTTGAAAATATACTCATGCTTATAACTTCTAGGGTTTGGAAATCAAAACTATGTTTGAAGTAGTTTTCAAGACTTTACTATACCAAAACTAGCAGTTGTACACCCTCTCACGAAAATAAAAAACTATGTAAACATTGTTGGTGCAGAGGAATAGTTAACTTAAATTTATAAACATTAAAAGGATACATGCTTGGACTCTTTCATTTAATTTATCTCTTTAATAATTCTAGACGCATTCTATCTTATATATGCACCCCCAACTTTTACCTATTTTTTTTTATTTATAGCAAAAGGGGGAGAAGAGCGAAAGTTAAGGGGGAGTAACACAAATTTTTAAAGTTAAAGAACCTTTTTCAAAACTCACTCACATAGGGTTGAGAGCCTCAAGGGGGAGAATTTGAAAAAGAATTTAGTTGTGCTGATTACTTCATTTGTTTTATACTTAAAATTTTCTCCTTAACTTTGTGTCGGTTTGCAATAGATTAAAAAGGGGGAGATTGTTGGTGCAGGAGCACCAGATAATCGAACCTAGATTTTGATTATGGAAAACACTCAAAGTTAAGCTCTTATTGTTATCTAATGAGCTGAACTAAGTGTGTATGAAGTGTTTAAGCTGTGCCAAAGGTCAGTGACACCCGGAGAATCTCGAGTCAAGAAACCACGGTGGTCGAGTGACACCAGGAGAACTTCGTGGGAATCGAAGAGCCTAGGTGGAAGACTAGAAGCTAAGCGACAGATCATAAAGGGTTGGAGGTAAGCACGAGTGCGAAGAGAGATGGTAAGGTTGTGTCCTCCATACGGGGACAACTGTAGGCGGCGATCCGACTAAGACTTCCAGTGGAAGGTCTAGGTTGAGATCGGACGGTAAGCAGTTGTCAAATTTACTATCTCTTATTTGTATTGTGCTAACTTTGTGTTGCAGTTGAATAACCTAGCTGGCAGTCGACTGCTGGCTATTGACAGGTGACTGCTGCAAGTATCAGTTGATTGATGAAGGTAATCAGTCAACTGCTATTCAAACTGTCTAGCTCGAAGAATGTCAAGATAAGCTCCACTTATCTTGGGGGGATGAGGCTCCTTGACTCAGATCTGAATCTCAATGTTCAGGGGCTTGAAGGGCTATAAAAGAGGGGGGGGGGGGTTCACCCCTTTAGATCATTAATCTTTGCTCCCAAGTTCTCCAACGATGCTAAGCTTCAATGACGATGCTACAACACCGATACATTGATGACACACTGACGACAAGCTCAGAATCTAAACCCATTCTTGTCGGTAGCTTTATTTTAATTTCAAATTGTTTACATTTCTTGTAATCAGAGCTTTCATCGTAACGAGGTGAGGTAGGCTTGTTGCCTCGTCCTCGAGCTTTTAAGTTCTTCTTGTAATCGTTGTCTCCTACCTTCAATGAGTAGGAGATCTATAGTGGATTTCCCTTTTGTATGCGGTCAAGGATCGCGGGGCCTTGGAGTAGCAACCATTAGGTTGTGAACCAAGTAAAAATAAAAGTGTTTCTTTACTCTTGTTGTTTACATTATGCTGCACTTTTTACTCGTGTTTTATCAACGAACAAAAAGAAGTTTTCGAGCTCGCTATTTACCCCACTCCCCCCCTCTAGCTTGCTTTCGATCCAACAGTAAGTTCAGTATTGATTCAAGAAGACAAGGGACAACAACATCCAATTTATTATGTTAGTTATCTATTAAAGGGATCTGAAGTTCACTATACTAATTTGGAGAAATTAACCTGGGGTCTGGTTTTGACTGCTCGAAGGTTATGACCTTATTTTTTATCTCATCCCTTAGTGGTACTCACTGACACTCCCCTTGGGAGAATACTTACTCATCCGGAAGCTACAAGGAAGCTTATTAAATGGGCTATTGAATTCAGTGAATATGACATTACCTATCTGCCTTGTTCCTCTATTAGAGCGCAAGCATTAGCTGACTTTTTAGTGGAAACTGTACATAAGGAGGAATGTGAACCATGGATGATATATGCAGATGGGTCTTCTAAAAAAGAGGGTTGTGGGGTAGGAGTAATTCTGATTTCACCACAAGGAGAAGAGGTTAAGCTACTAGTTAGACTGTGTTTTAGAGCCTCTAATAATGAAGTTGAATACGAGACTTTACTTATAGCTTTGCAAGCTGCTAAAAATATAGGGGTAGAGCGGGTGATTATACATATGGATTATCAGTTAGTAGTACAACAAACTGTGGGGGGATTTGAAGTTAAGGATGATAAGTGCCAGAATTTCTATGAATTGGTAGAAAAGGCTAAAGGGGATTTTTCGGAGGTGTTGATAAAGAAAATAACTAGGATGGAAAATCAGAAAGCTGATGAGTTGGCTTAGTTGGCCAACTCGCTAGGGAATTGGAGTACCCATGACATAATTGTGCAGATTGAATTATTGCCACAGAATGAAAGATCGAGAGAGGTAATAGAAGATGACTCGAGGAACAAGTTGGTTTCATTCTTTACGGATAAAATGGTACCAAACGATTCTATAAAGGCTCAACAATTTAAGAAGCAAGTAATTCATTTCTGCATGATAAAAGAAATTTTGTATAAAAGGATTTGTGTTTGGCCTTTGTTGCGTTGTTTGGGGAAAACAGAAGCAAGTTATGTGCTAAAGGAAGTGCATGAAGGAGCTTGTGGCATTCATATAGGGGGTTGGGCATTAGCTCGAAAAGTGTTATTAGCTGGATACTTTTGGCCCATTCTGATGAAGGACTCTATACAGTTGGTACGACAATGTGAGAGTTGTCAGAAGCATCACAATTGGCAGCATTAGTCAGCTGAATATATGAAGGCAATAGTAGCAGCTTGTCCTTTTGATCAATGGGGTATGGATATAGTAGGACCATTTTTTATCAAGACTGGTCAAAAAAAAATCTTGTTGGTAGCTATAGATTATTTTTTTAAGTGGGTAGAAGTCGAACCCTTAGCCCGTATCACTGAGTAGATGGTATTGATGTTTATATGTAAGAATATTGTATGTTGTTTATGTATCCCTTGAAGATTGATATTTGATAATGGTTGACAATTTCAGGGTAAAAAGTTAGCGAAATAGTGTCAAGATTTTAAAATTGAATAGGTACTCACATCTGTGGCTTATCCCTAGAGTAACGGGCAAGTTTAGGTGACTAATAGAGAGTTGGTGCATGGATTAAAAACCAAGTTGGAGCATGTAGGAGGTAGTTGGGTGAAGGAGCTACCTAGCATTTTATGGTCTTTCCGAACCACTTCTAGGAGAGCCATGGGAGTCACTCCCTTTAGTATGGTCTATGATTCAGAAGTTGTGTTACATGTAGAAGTTGGAATAGAGTCTGCATGGGTACTGAGTTATTTCCCAAGTGACAATAGCGCGGCTCAAGGTATGGAGTTGGACTTGATTCAAGAAAGGAGGGATACTTCCACGTAAAATGCTAAAAGATACAAGTCATAAGTAATTAAATCTTATAATAAAAAGGTAGTGCCTCGTTCTTTTCAGGTGGGAGATCTAGTGTTAAAAAAGGTGCTACCTGAAGGATCTAAAGGCAAGCTGGGACCCAAGTGGGAAGTACCTTTTCAAGTGGAAAGCCGAGCGGGAGTGGGGGCTTACTAATTAAAGGATGGCAAAAAAAGATTGTTATCAAGGCCTTGGAACGTATATCATTTACGCCCCTATTTTAGTGGATAAGATGTTATGAGATTTACAATTTGTATCTTTCAGGAAGTCATGGGTAATAGTTTCTTTTTCAAAAAGGGTGTGTCGTTATCATTTGGTTGTCATATGAATGTATCAGCAAGTTTTATCAATAACTTTAGGAAATACATGATTATTCATATTTAGAAGGATTCTGCATTATTCATAAGGCAATAGCATCACTTGGACTTTTGTAAGGATATTTTTATATCGAAAATTCTTTGTCGTTGTGCAATACAAAGCACTTAGCATGTAAGAAGAAAGATACATGATTCTCCATAAAAAGTTAAATGACTGGAACATCTTTTTATATATAAACAAAAAAGAAAAAGCTAAGGGGGAGAAGAGGCCACAGAGGAGTCTCCCCTGATTACTACGAGAAAATCTTCTCCTTCGGAAGCTGGTATTGGAATTGGTTGAGCTTGACGTTGCAATATTAGAGGGCACCATAAGTGGTTGTTGAAGGAATGGAACGGAGAACGAAAAGACCCTGCAAAGCCGGGTGTTGCTAGGTTGGGAGGACGCACAAAGGGTAGAGGACAATATGCGAAAGTTGATGTGGATCGAGTATTTGATTCAGCGGAGGAGTTTGTGTCAGAACTTATAAGAATGGGACGGGAAGGAGAAGCAATGGAGGGAGAAAAGGGTGAAGATAAAAAGGAGAAGATGAAAGAGGAGGATCGGGGGTTTGGTTTTTATAGAAAAGAGGGGGAAGATGATGGGATAAGTGGGGGTTGCCAAGAGTTATAAATGGTTTTGAGGAGGTTAAAAATTTAATGGGTTATTTCATTAATTTGAATAGTGGCATCTCGAAAATATAAATCTTGTGGTTGGTGGGAAGAGAAGGGTTGTTTGCGGAAATATACGTTCAATTGAGCAATAGCCTATTTTTCGAGCGGTAAGGACATTTATAGGGAAGGGTTATTTTGGTAATAAAAATTTGTTTGAATGGTAATTTATTTCCCGAGCAGTTATGGCATAAGCTAAGATTTATTTTTTAGGATGTTACTTTAATGAAGGGGTAGGGCATAAAATGTGATTAGTTAAATTTTGAGCGCCTCATGTTTTTGCTTAAAAAATGATCAAGAGAGGTTTATTAACGAGGTTATAGGATGTGAATCATTAGTGCCCTTGGTTCAATCATATAAAGCATGGTAAAATGTATGATTTATTTGCAGAGGAAATAAGGTAATAAAAGCAAGGTAAAAGTTGTTATGATAAGTACAAGTCACATTTTCTCGTCAGGAGGAAAGGGAAAAGATAGTAGTTCAGGGGGAGTACGGTCAATGGTGTTGCCCATGTCTAAAAAGCTAGTGGAGTGCCCTGGAGGAGGGTAACCGGCAACCTTGAATTATTCAGTGCAGTCCTGGAAACCCCATTGTAGAAAGGCAAAACCTTTATCTAGAAACAGATCATTTATGGCAGATGAAGTCCAGAAGGGTTCTTGACCAATGTTGTTTCTTTTCGAAAGTGCTCAGGACTTCAGAATGTTTAAAGTATTCTATAAGAAGGTGGTTTGGAATTGGAGAACTGATAGTTCTGCTCAGTCGGCTTGTGCTTTTATAAGAGAAGTTTGCAATTCTCTTTCGAATCGTTGATAGTTTTGTTGTTGTGATAATTCTTTGGTTTGGTATTCCTGTAGTTCCTTTTTAAGAATGTTGGTGTATTGGATCCATTGGTTGTTCAGGTGACTTATACTGCTGATGCCCTGAAAAAGAAAGGTATTAGTATTGAGAAAAAGGAATTAGAAGAAAGTAATATGCTAACCTAGTTGATATTGGATAGTAAGGAATCTGGTAGATCGGGTATGGAAGGGGAGGAAATGGGTGTTGGTGGAGTTTGGCAAATGGGAAGAAATGGAAGGGTAAGTGTTAATTGGCAAGGATGGGGTGGAACAGGATTGCTGCGTGATGATGGGGGGTTTTGGGCAGTAGCTTGCAGTAGGAGAGACTCTATAAAAAGAGACGTAAGTCAAAATTTGCAAGTTTAAAAACTATATGAGGGAATATAACTGAGGTTGGGAGCCTTACCAAGCGTGCCAGTCGACTGCAGGGGTAATTATTTCTGATTAACGACATCGCAGGTTTGGTTAAAAGATGGTTTAAGTCAAATTGTTCTTCTGAAAGTAATAATGTAATCATTTGGTATTCTTCATTGTCTTGATAAGAGACTAAGGGGGTCGAGGAGGAAGGGTAGTTAACCATGTGGAGCGAAAAGGAAAAGGAGAAGTAGAATGCACTAAGAAGTAATGTTCTTTCCGGCCTTTATGGGATGAAGGGATGCCTGTAAGAAATTGAAAATCTGACCCGGCTTAGATGTAAAATATGCCTATTTCTGATGATTTTATTTGAAAAAAATGGTGAAAAAGGAAGGATGAGGGAATAATGGATAGAAAAGAAGTAATAAGGTAAAAGCCAAGCATAAATCGAAATGAGTTAGTGCTTAATTGGTTTAGGGGGACGGAAAAGTATTCTGATATTTCAAGAAGGAAGGGATGGATAGGGAAAAATAAACTTGCTTCTATTTGTTCTAAGAAGAAAGCCTTGGTAAGTCCAAGAGGGAAGTGAGGGTGTTCAGTGGAGTTTGCTGCGATGATATGATATCTAGAGGGAAGTTGAACTCGGGAGGAGAGGGATCGACAGTGTTCTGCCATCATTTTGGATCGGGTGGAAGCAAACCAGGGGTAAGGAATTGGGGTGATGGGCTACATTTTCTTGAAGATGTAAGATACTATATTGTGAAGGGTTTATGTTCAGTATAGAAGGAGGAAGGAGTTTCTGTATTTATAGATGAGGAAAAGGTCTAGATGGGAGGGAAGTAACAACTTTTCCCGCTTGATGTGGTGATGTGGTGATTCTAGGATTGAGTGGCATAGGTTTGTTAGGGTGAAAATGGTGGGTAGGCAAAAAATTTAGTTTTTGATAAGGTAAGATGGGGGTATAGTAGTTTTCGTTATAGGATAATTGGGAGGGGCAATTTTTGAATGATGAAAAATGTTTTTTGGCAAGGAATTTCTGAAAGGAGGTGTTTTGTTTGGTATATCTATTCAGATAAATTGAGAGTGTAAGGAAAATGTTTCGTTTTATGCATAGACTAACAGTATAGTTAGTGCAGGGTGTATTTTTTATGGAGACTGACGGACCTGTAAATGTCAATACAAAATAATGCAGAAATAAGCACAATTCGAGGGAATATACATTCATTATAAAAGATGTTCAGGAATAGAAAATTGATTCATAAATTAAAATCCAGTTGTTCAAAGTATTATAAGAATAGATTTTGAAAGTTATGGCTCTGAGTCGGTATTAGAGTCAGTTAGAAAGGCCTCCGGAGGAATACTTCTGTTTGTTTCTTCTAGGTCGAGCTCGTGGAAAGGTGCACCAAGTATAAAGTACTTCTTCTCATTGGCCTGGTATAGGGCACCCTCAAATCCTCTTTGGAAGTGTTTCCTTTTTTGCTTGGAGGATGTATTCAAAATCTTGGTCTACTCTATTGCCCATCATTCAGCTTCTGTCTCTTTTAACTGAGACAGTTCTTGATTCAGTTGGTTGGCTCTAATGGTTTGGTCATGAGCAGTATTGGCCAGCATATTGAAATGTTGTTTTAAGATGTTGAACTTAAAGTGGAACTCATCTAAGCTGGCATAGATGGTTGCTTTCAGATCTAGGTGGGCATCTATGACATCTTTTAAGGGTTGAAATAATTCGCCAGTATGGAGGTGCCAGTAGCTTTCCTTTTGTTTCCACTTGAAGAGTTTGGATTGTTGGTAGGCTATGGTTTTCTATGATGCTTTAATTTGTTCTTATAGTCGCTTTATGTGTGCATCTTTGAGAGAGAGGTCTTTTTTTGTGTTCTGATGTTATTTTTTCTCGATCGATGGAGAGGGTCTCAGCTTGAAGTTGCAGCCAGTTTACTTTTTACTAAAGTTCATTTTCTCTTGCTGCTCGATCTGGGGAAGTGGGTAGGTTGGTCTGTATGCTTAGATTGGTGGTAGTTTCTTCAAGGTCTACTTGGATGTCTTTGAAGGATGTGGAAGGTATGTTTGATGTTATGAGGGATGATAATGGTTCTACAGATGAAGTTGAAGGCTGACAGAACTTATTCAGGTATTCATTGTACCACTGTTCGAAAGACTGAATTTTTAAAGTACTCTGAAATGTTAAAATGTAAGAGGCAAGTTAAGGGTATACGAAAATTTAAGTATTAAGTAAGGAACTTACTATTCGAAGACTCTGTTAATTCTTTAAAAATACCTAGAGCATTGAATGTAGAATGGAGAGAGGTAGTTTGTATAGGAGGAGAATCTATGGTTGGGGGAAGACTTTCAGAAGTAAGAGCAATGGGGGAAAAGTGTAGACGGAGCTAAAGAAGTGGGTGCTAGTGTGGTAGGGAGAGGGGTAAGGAGTTGGCTAGGGAGAGTGCCAAACATTGCTTGAATTAGCTGGTCCAGAGGAGAAGAGTTAGTAAATTCTGGTGTTGATGGATTGAAGGGAGGAGGGATTTTTTGTTGTCTAGTAGGGAATAAGGAGGATAAGGGGTGTTCATCTGCAGAGGAGGAAGGTGAAGAGGAAAGTTCGATACATTTAATATAGGTGTCAGAAGGGGGATTGGGAGTAGGTGAATCAGAGGAGGGAAGAGGATTTAAGGGAGGAATGATGGAAATAGGGTCAGAAGGATATGCGGGGAGTATGAAGGGGAAGAGATTGGGGATTGGTTCAGTTTGTGGAGGAAGGGGGATATTAACAAATGTATGTGGAGGTTGATCTAGTTTATCAAAGGTGATGATGGGGACTTGCATTAATTCAGGAGGGACCTGTGGCAAAGAAATATATGTAATGCTGTTAAGGATTGTTAGTATATTTATTGTAAGCAATAAAGGTTGAGTAGGGGCTAGTTACTAAGGTGAGTGGCTCGGGGGTGGAAGATGATGTGGTATCTGATCTCTTTCTCTTCTTCTGTTGATTAGCCAAGGTCCTGGCAATGGTTGTGTTCATCATGTCTTCTGCAAAGATAGAATGTGATTAAAATTTAGTAAATATGCAAAATCTGATAATAATAAGTTCAGTTTTTAGCACGAGGTAACAATGTTAGTACAGGGTTTGTGCAACTTTATTGATTAAGGGATATGCAGAATTGAATTTTAAGGATATAGAAATTGTAGGGTAGTATGTGGTGTATGCATGTATGATAGGGTTTTGATACACGATGCCAAAAGAGTATGATAAGGAAATGGGATATGTTGTTGGTTTACAGGTTAAGGAATAAAAAGACAGTATTTTTTATATAAAGGCAATTACTGTAAAAAAAGAGAGGAAACTTACCGATAGGATGTGCATCCATTAAGGGAATTGAGGATATCCCATAATAAGATAGAATGGGCTCATTCAGGAGCTCGGTGATACTGAAATACTTATTTTTTAGTTAGGCTTTGATGGAGTGAAAGTCGATGGAGGTTTTGATAGATTTTGGGTCGGGTAGATCGGGGAGAGCAATTTTCCAATGGGATGAGAAGGGAAGGGGAGGATCCATAGCAATGAAAAAATAAAGCTCTTTCTAGCCTTTATGAGAGGAGGGTATGTCAGTCAGGAATTGATAACCTTGTCGGGCCATGAAGTAGAAAATGCTGGGGTCAGCCATTTTCAGTTGATAGAGGCAGTGGGATATATGGGGGATATTGAGATGTTGGAAGACAATGATGGTGCCTACAAGGATGTGGTAGAGAGGTTTTGGAAGGGGAAGGTGGAGGCCTCCTTCCAGTTGTCCTGTGAATAGGGTAGATGTTCCAGGCGGAGGTTGATGGGGGTGATGGGATTGGTTAGGGATGACGATGGTGGTATCTTTGAGGAGGTATTTGGGGTTGAGACGGAAAAAGGAATGGTTGAAGGAATCGAAGCGCACGCTTGTGCTCAATGCCCATAAGTGCACGGATGCCATCAAGTAATAAATAGATTATCGATCCCACAGAGACTTAGATTTGAGTATTGATTGTTCAGTGGATGTTATTGTTCAGAGTTTAGTTCTAAGGGTTGTGATTACAAGGATTGCCGGTGGTCCTAACTCTAGTATGGTGTCACACGGAGGAAGGGAAGGTTGGTTCGAGGTTCAAAAAAGAGATCCTAGGACTTCGGTTTCACTTGTGCAACATGGAATATGCTAATCAATTAAATGTAGTTTGGTTCTCTAATTAAGGTCTTGTGGAAGGGACATCATACCCTTTCCCGATGAGCTTTTGCTTCTATCGAGAACTACCTAACCTTAACCAGGCCGACCCTTTCGTTAAGATAGGATAGACGATACGAGGATGCCGAATCAATCTCTATGAGGAGTCGAAACGTGTCCCGTTCCCTACTCCATCGTAACCTTCTACCTACGGTTATCGGAGATGAGGACAACCACTTGGTTCCTCTTTAATTCCCCTAGATCTTTGATAAAAGGGTTGCCACCCCTTGTATCGGCTATGCACAATAGATAGAAAACCAAAACACAATTTTCATCAAATCAAAAAAACACGAACTGCGAATAGAAATCCTAAAACAGAATTTACATTCGATCTAGCATGTTCTACGTACACAAGTTACTCCATAATCCTAGAATCAAAGATTCTACTCCATAGACCAAAAAAACGAACACAATCCATATTAGAATAGGGCATTAAAATGTAGGAGATGAATAGAAAGTAAATTGTAGTACTCTTAGTTGTTCTCTTCGACATCGGAGCGCAGTATACAATCCTCTAGCTGTCTTCTTCCTCCCTATTGCGAGTTTCCAAAGCTTCTTAGGGCTTCGGTGTGCCGTCCCAGCCGTCGTGCATCCTCCTAGGGTATGGGTGTGGCCTTCCCTATATAGACTTGGACCGGCGCTGCTCAAATCCATTAAAAAACCCTAGTCGCACCGAAAAATGCCAGCACCACACAGCCGTGTGTGGTAGTGGGCTGGTGGGGCACGACTGTACGATTTCACATGGCCGAGCCATGTCTCCCTTCATTCCGCTTGTTGAATGCCATTCTTTTTCTTTAAAAGTGTGTCGTTTATCCCATAAAATGTTGTCTTGCACACAAAAGCACAAAGAGTAGATCTCCAAACTTGAAAATAGGAAATGCATGCAAAACAAAGTACGATATGCATGAAACAAGTATAAAATGCAGCGAGATGTGAGCGAAAACTACTCCTAAAACCCTATATGTTTTGCACACATCAATTCCCCAGACATAAATCTTTGCTTATCCTCATGCAAACCTCAGTGCCATGAAATTTTAAAAATCATTGTTCCATACTTCATGTCAACTAGATTTATCAAGTGGTATTTTCAATAAAAGCAAAATAGATATATTCTAAAAATTCACTAAGTTAGCTCCTCGTGCATGTGCTAAGCAAATCTTCTTAAGGGATATTGGTTCTACAGTAAGTTAAGTCATCATCTTATAGCTTTCCTAAGGTCTCCAACTCTTAGGCGCTTACCTGCCCAAAGCAAGGGTCGTTCCCTAGATCTAGCACAAAGTCTCAAAGGCATGCTCGGTATTGAGAGAAAATAGTAGATTTTCCCCAGTAACCTAACTCTATCTCAAAGGGGCACCTAGCCATTTCCACCCGCGACAATTAATTTTTTATCCCTCATAATTTTTTTTATTAGAACTTTTGCTCTTCTCCTGCTCACAAGGATTTTGATTTTTCTGAATGGATTTTCACAATCCGACCATCTCTAGTAACTAAAGTGCTAAACCTTGAGTCACTAATGGATTCTAAAGTACTAGACTACTGGGATGAATTATAACTATGTATGTACTTTATTCTTCCTTTCAGAATATTCATCAAGTGTATGTGTAAAAATAAAATAAAAGCTAACCAGTGCAAGTCTAGAACATTCATTAGAGCATATAAAGTAAAATACCATGAGATAAATAAAGTTAAGTGACCTATGGAAACAATTCGCAAATATATCTTAAAAATACTACTGAGGCAGCTTAAAACTAGCAAAAACTAAGTGATGAAAGAAACTAAACACTCTATAAATGAAAAGATGAATGCAAACTAAAACTAAAAATGCAAGTATCAAGAAAGAACTACTATTAGAAACAAAAAAAAAAAAAAAATCAAAACTTGGGGTCTCCTTCCAAGACTTGTATGAAGCTATACCTCTAATATGGCGGCCGAGGTGGGATGTCCGGTAGTCTCGGCATGTCGGGTTGCTAGGAAAACCTAGTGCTTAGCCGCTGATGCCACATGTACATGTGGTTGATCTGAGAGCTGGTGGATGCAGCGTCTTCTCTATGCTCCTATTCCTGGGCCCACTATGTCTGCTGAGCACTCATGTGTTGCCGAACCTCTTGGCGATATATGACCTCCTCCTAGCAATGGGTAGTCTTCTTCTGGAAATAGATACGGGTCTCATCGTAGAACTCTTCGGTCGGCTGGAAGTGTTCCCGTAAGCCTTGAAACTCCGCCTGTGTATAGGCAGGCGCTTTGCTCCTCCCATAGCAGCCTCGTCGTCTACTATTCGGCGTATATGTCATCGAGGCGCGATCATAACTAAGAGAAATAGTAGGAGGATGTACCTGTATCCTGATCAAAAGTAGAAAAAGATGGTGGTGTAGGTGCAGGCTCTCTGTGTGGACTAGGTGGGCTTCTATAAGCACGTGGACTCGAGGGTGAGTGATGTACAGGGGGAGAGATGGGTATCGAAGTGAAGGGACCCTCATATGGTGGGGACTTCACTATCAGGTCCAAATGCAAGTTAGTGCTGTTGGTGATGGTGGTACGATCGGGGTCGGGGAACCTAAGGTATGATAAGTTTTTTCTTACAAAGCACAAGGAGTGTCCCTCTCTCACTATCATCTTTATTGCCATACACACTCTTAGGTTGATCCTAGGACTCCTCTCTACACTATCTAGTACTGTGTAGTCGTACCCCATCCTATGGCAAATATGGGTAATTAGGCCGCTCAAAATAATTTCTCTCCTCTCTGCTTTGCCCATTTTCACTAGGTGTCTAATGAAATGGGACCCTATATCAATTCTACTCCTTTCTTGTAGTATGTCCCATGACCAAAGCAGCTCACTTGCTCTCACTACACCGTCACTCTCTTCACTCCCAAAAATTGTACTCGCCATAACCCAGTGTAGGTACCGGAAGATAGAGTTTTGGAGGCGTGAGGCTTTGGCCCTAGAAGGGTCATAAGCGCTCTCCCCCGTCAATTCGGACCAAAAGGTTCGTGCATTAAACCAAATAGGGGTTCTCCTCTCTCCCCCACTAGGCAAGCCAAAACAATTATTCCATTGGTGTAATGTCCATTCATGCTTAATGTTAAACAACCTAAAGGAAATCCTACCCCCTTCGCTCTCTCTCCCCATCAAAATCTCCGCTTCTAAAGAACTGAAAAAATTCTAAAACTATCCTAGGGTAGGTTGGGTGTCTTACCCCCATGATCTCTCCCCACCCCATTTTTGCAAATAGGGCTTGAATATCACCAAACAAACCTAGGGTTTCTAAGAGATCTTCATCTAGATACCTAGTAGCGGTGATTCTTCGAGTAGAAACCATGTTAAATCTTTCCCTATTCTCGTTATTACGAAATACAAGGGAGGGAAGAGCATCACCTTTTTTCGGAGCTTGTGGGGCGTCCCTTCTCCTTGTTCTTCACTCCGAGGTAGTAGATCGGGTCGCCACTTTCCTTGTCCTCCTCATTCTTGCTTCTTTTGGGCTTCCTTGAGGGTTACAGAGGCTCCTAGGAGGTAGGGAAGATGATTTCACATGGCTAGGGCAAGGAAAATCGAAGCACATGATGGGTTTTGGTCGAAACACACGGTGCGACGCCACTTATACCTCTCGCACCACTGCCGTGTGAATCCACATGGTCAGGCCATGTACACTGGTGGAAATTTGGGGCACGACCATGTGAATCCACACGTCCATGCTTTGTGAATCCACACGGCCATGTCTTGTGAATCCACACGCCCATGTCGTGTGCCCCTAATTTTTTTCTACCGTGTGGGCTTTTCCTCATGGGGGTATGGGCGTGTGAAACCACACGACCACCCGTGCCTCTCAAAATGGGTTTTTGTTCCTATCTAGCAAGTTCTTTCTAGTCCTAAAACTATTTGAAAAAATTTAAATGACCATAAATCAAAGTCTAAATTTTACACATGAATGCAATAAAATTAAAACAATTAAAGACTAAACTTGGGTTGCCTCCCAAGAAGCACTTTGTTTAAGGTTTTTTTAGCTCAACCATACTCCATCATCTCAACTTTGCTCCGATAACTCTGTGAACCTCCCTGCATTCATCTCGAAATATTTATACATGCTTTCTTTTTTTGCTCTGGCTGGAATAATGTACTTCCCTAACACAGGTCCCGAGCTTGCCATGCTAGCAAACTCAAATTCCGTCTTATCGTCTCCTACTGTTAAGGTTAGCTTGTGATTCTTGACATCAATGACCATTCCAGCATTTGCTAAAAATGGTCGCCCAAGGATGATGGGGATCTTCGGGTCTTCCTCCATCTCCATGACCACAAAATCGGTCGAAAGTGTAAAATTTCCCACCTTTACCGACACATCTTCTAGAATCCCCATTGGGTATCGGTATGAATGGTCGGCCAGCTGTAACATCATAGTGGTGAACTTTAAATTCTCCAACCCTAGCTTTTTGCATAAGGTATAGGGCATCAAGCTCACACTAGCGCCCAAGTCACAGAAGGCTTTGCTAATCAATGTCTTTCCTATATAACATGGGATATAGAAACTCCACGGATCTTTTAATTTTTGAGTGGTTTCATTCCGGAGGTAGGCACTTGACTCCTCTGTGAGTGCCATTGTTTCAGACTTCTCGACCTTCTTGTGGTGTGCCAAAATATCTTTAAAGAATCTGACGAATTAGGGCATTGATGCACGCAAACACGACCTCAAATCTCGTGACACAAATCGTCGAGGACTCGAAGTGCGTGCTCGCGCTCAATGCCCACAAGTGCACAGATGTCGTCAAGTAATAAATAGATTATCGATCCCACAGGGACTGAGATTCGAGTACCGATTGTTTAGTGGATGTTCTTGTTCAGAGTTTAGTTCTAGTGGTTGTGATTATGAGGATTGGCAGAGTACAGTGTCACACAGAGGAAGAGAAGGGTTTCTACAAGTCTTTGGAGGGAATTCTAGGATTTTGGTTTCGCTTGTGCGTTGCAAAACATGCTATGAATTTGGTGTTTTCAAGATGTCTAACTACAGTCTTGTGGAAGGGACATCATACACTTCCCCGATGAGCCTTCACATCTATGGGGAACTACCTCTGCCATACCAGGTCGACCGCTAGCTTTAGGATGAGGTAGGTGATACGAGGATGCCGAATCAATCCCTGTGACGAATCAGAACGTATCTCATTCCCGACTCTATCACACCCTTCTATTCACGATTACTGGAGAGAGGTTAACCCCTAGGCTCCTCCTTAGTTCTCCTAAATCTTTAATACGAGGGCTGTCACCCCTCGTATAGGCTATGCACAGTAGATAGAAAGCCAAAATGAATAACTATCTATCTAAACAAACATCAATTGCAAATATGAATTCAAAAACAGAAATAAATTTGAAATAACATGTTCTACGCACACAAACTACTCCCTAATCCTAGAATCGGAGAATCTACTTCATGAATGCAAGAAGAGAAACACAAAGCATAATTGAATTCTTAGAAGCAATGTAAATTGCGCAAGGAACGTGAATTACAATGCACTGTGGCTCTTTTCTTTGGCGTTGAAGTGCAGAATGATGTACACGAATGCGACCTCAAATCTCACAACGGAGACCGTTGAGGACTCAAAGCGCGCGCTCGCGCTCAATGCCCACAAGTGTATGGATGTCATCAATTAATAAAGATTATCGATCCCACAGGGACTGGGATTCGAATACCAATATACTCAGTGGTTGTAATTGTTCGGACATAACTCTAAGAGGTTTCGATTGGTAAGGGCTGTATGTGGACTTAACTCTATATGGTGTCACATGGAGGAGGAAAAGATTGAGCTGAGGTCTTCAAAAGTGATTCCAGGACTTCGGTTTCGCTTGTGCATCACAAAACAATGTTGTCAATTGGCATTGTCTAGACATTTAGCTATGGTTTTATGGAAGGGACATCATACACTCTCCTGCAGAGCCGCCGCATCTACCTGGAGCTGTCTTCGCCCAAAAGGATGGGATAGACAGTACGAGGATGTCAAATCAATCCCTACGGTGAACCGTTTCCGGTTCCACCGCACCCTTCTACCCACAGTTACAGGAGATTAGGTTTACCCCTAGGTTCCATATATAAAATCCCCTAAATTATAGATACGAGGATTGTCACCCCTCGTATCGCCTAAGCATAGCAGATAGAAAACCAAACACGCAAAGATTATTGTAAAAACAACTACAAATTGTCATATCAAACTCATAGGCAAAATTTAACATGAACCAACATTGTATGTGTACACAAGGTGCTCCCTAATCCTATAATCAAAAGTACTACTCCATGTAGATGGAGGAAGAATCACAAAGCATGTCTATGTTCGAATACATAAGGAATAAAATGGAGGAACAAAGAATTACAATACTTTCGTGGTCGTCTCTTCGGCGTTGAAATGCAAGGCGTGGACCTCCGGTGGCGTTCCACCTCCCCGTTGCAAGTTATCAAAGCTTTTTAAAGCATCAGCATGCCATCCTAGCCGTCGTGCCTCCTCTAGGGTTTGGGCGAAGCCATCCTTATATAGACATCGCCTCAGACCGCTGCAAAATCCAAAAAAAGCCCTAGTCGTGCAAATCTGTCGGGTCACCACACGACCGTGTGTTTCCACATGGCCAGGCCGTGTGTGACCCTAGGGTGCTAATCCCACCCATTGGACATGGCTGTGTGAATCCACACACCCTTGCTGTATCACACTTTGCGTCTAGCTGCGAAATGTCCTTCTTTTGCTCTGAAAATACATCTTTTTCACCCGAAATGCTAACCTGCACACAAAAGTACAACGAACAGACCTTCGAACAAGAAAATAGGAAATGCTTGCAAAATAGAGTAACATATGCATGAAACTAACACAAAATGAAATGAGATGTGAGCAAAAACTACTCCTAAAACCCTATATGTTTTGCTCACATCACTTCCCCCAGACTTAAATCTTTGCTTGTCCTCAAGCAAATATCAGTGCCATGAATTTTTTTTAAAAAAAGATATTGTTCCATAATTATCATGTTAGCTAAATTTATCAAGTGATATTTGCAATCAAAGCAAAATAATTATGTTTTAGAAATTCACTAAGTTAGCTCCTCGTGCTCGTGCTAAGTGAACCATTCTTAGGGGATGCCCGTTCCATGGTGAGTTAAGTCATCACCCCATAGCTTTCCTAAGGTTTCCGTCTCTTAGGCACTTACCTGCCCAAAGCGAGGGTCGTTCCCTAGATTTAGCATAAAGTCTCAAAGGCATGCTCGGTATTGAGAGAAATTGGTAGGTGTTTCCCCAGTAACCTAACTCGGTCTCAAAGGGGCACCTAGTCATTTCCACCCATGACAACTGTTTTTTATCCCTCATAATCTTTTTTCTCTTCTCTTTTTTTTTCATTTCTTTTTTTTCTTTTTCTTTTCTCTCTTTTATTTTTTTCGGCTCACTGGAATTTTGATTTTTCCAAATGGGATTACACAATTCGAGAATCTCTAGTAACTAAAATGCTAAACCTAGAGTCACCTATGGATTCCAAAGTACTAGACTACTGAAGTGAATCATAACTAGGTATGTACTAGATTCTCCCTTTCAAGATGTTCGATATGTGTAAGTGCAAAAATAAAGGTAACCAGTGTAAGTCTAGAACATTCAATAGAGTGAATAAAATAAAATACCATAATATAAATGAAGTTAAGCTATTTATGGGAACAACTCATGCAAGTAACTTTCAAAAATCCTACTGAGGTAGTTTTACAGATAACAAAAATTAAGTACTGAAAGAAATTCAAGAACCCATGCATGAATAAATGAATGAAAATATAAAAAAAAAACTATTGCTAGGAAACAAAACAAAAATAAACTTTGGGGTCTCCCCCCCAGACTTGAATGAAAATATACCTCTAGTATGGTGGACGAGGTGGAAAGTCTGGGAGCCTGGGCATCTCTAGATCCTGGGAGAACCTTCCGCTGAGCCGTGGATGCCACATGTACATGTGGTCAATCTAGGAGCTAGTGGATGCAGCGACTGCTCGATGCTCCTTCTCCCTAGCCCACTACGCCTATTGGGCATGCATGTGCTACCACATCTCTCTGTGGTAGGCGACCTCATCCTGGCGACGAACAACCTCCTTCTGGAAGTATATGCAGGCCTCATCGTAGAACTCTTCAGCCCACTAGAAATGCTCCCATAATCCTTAGAACTCTGCCTGTTGGTAGGCGCTCTTCTCCTCCCATCGCTGCCTCTGCATCTGCTACTCAGTGTAAATGTCGTTGAGGCACGATTGGAACTCCGAGAAATCATAGGCCGATGTACCTGCATCTTGCTCAAAAGTGGAAAAAGGTGGTGGTGCAAGTGCATGCTCATGTCGGCGTGGACTAGGTGGGCTCCTATGCACATGTGGACTGGAGGAAGAGTGATATAAAGGTGGAGAGATGGGCGTCGATGTGGATGGTCCCTCATGTGGAGGGGACTCCACCATCATGTCCAAGCACTAGTTGGCGCGTATAGTGATGGTGGTACGATCCGGGTCGGGGAGCCTAAGGGACGTCAGATTTTTCCTTACAAAGCATATGGAGTCTCCTTCTCTCATAATCATTTTCATGGTCATGCACACTCCTAGGTCGATCCTAGGGCTCCCCTTTATACTCTCTAATGTTGTGTAATCGTACCCCATCCTATGACAAATGTGGGTAAGTAGGCCTCCCACATTGATCTCTCCTCGTGCTGCTTTGCCCATCTTCACTAAGTGTCTGATGAAGTGGGACCCTACATCGATGCTACTCCTTTCTTGTAGCATATCCCTTAGGCAAAGCAGCTCGCTAGCTCTAACTACACTGTCACTCTCCCCACGACCAAATATGGTACTGGCCATGATGCGATGGAGGTATCATAAAATAGGGTTTTGGAGGCACGACGCTTTGGCCCTACTGTTTTGGATGGAGATGGGTCATAAGCGTGCTCCCCTGTCAACTCGGTCCAACATTCCTGAGAGTTGAACCCAATAGGGGTTCTTCTCTCTCCCCCACTGGGCAAGCAAAAGCATGAGTTCCATTGGTGAAGGGTCGACTCATGCTCAATGTTAAAAAGCCTAAAAGTTATCCTACCCTCCTCACTCTCTCTACCCGTTAAAATTTTTGCCTCTAATGAACTCAAAAATTCTAAAACTATCCTAGGGTAGGTTAGGTGCCTTATTCCTATAATCTCTTCCCACCCGATTTTTACAAATAGGGCTTGCATATCACCCAACAACCCTAAAGACTCTAGCAAATCTTCATCTAAGTACCTAGTAGCAGTAAGTTTACAAGTAGAGAGCATATTATATCTATTTCTTTGTTCATTATTGTGAAAAAGAAGAGTGGGTAGGGCGTTACCCTCCTCCGAGCTTGAGGGGCATTGGCTTTCCTTGTTCGTCGCTCCGAGGTGCCGGATCAGGGTGCTACATGCTTGGTCCTCCTCATCCTTGCTTCTTTTGACTTCCTTAGAGGTTAAAAATGCTTCTAGATGGTGGGGAAGACGAAATCACATGGCTAGGGCAAGAACTTTCGAAACACACAGCGCAAATGGGGTGAAAACACATGGCTCACCCCTTTTAACCTTATGCACAATGGCTGTGTGAAAACACACAGCCAGGCCATGTGAAAACACACGGCCAGGCCGTGTGTGACTCAGGTCGGTCGGTCATGGCCGTGAGAAACACACGGTCAAGCCGTGTGTCCCCATTTTTCACCCATTTATGCACCACGGTCCAAATTTTCTCATACACTTCACCGTGTAGGCTAATATGGATTTAAGTTTTTCCTAGCAAAGTTCTTTTCTAGTCCTAACTCTAAATGGGATGGAAATCAAAACTAAAACCAAACAAATGCATGCAATGCAATCAAAAAGGAAAATCTAAAACTAAACTTGGGTTGCCTCCCAAGAAGCGCTTTGTTTAAGGTCTTTTAGCTCGACCTTATTCCTACGTTTCATTCGATGTGTTTGAATCTTGCTCGTGGGAGAGCAAGATATTTGCTCACCTTACACCTCTTGCTTTGTTGTCCCCCATCGCTATATCCCTTAAATGTTGCTCGTGGAGGGGCCAGATACTTTCTCACCTTTCGCTTCTTGCCTTTTGGTCCTCCATTACTATATCTTTTAAATCTTCCTCGTGGAGGGGCAAGATACTTGGGCGTTGCTTTCCTTGACTCGAGGTTTAACATGCTTAGTGTCAACAAATCATCAATAGTTTGATCATTATATTCTAAATGTTGTATATAATTTAACTCACCATAGACATCCTCACCAAAAGATTGATTAGTAGATTCTATTATGTCGAATAAAATTTTATCATTATCAATCACCAAAAGGGTTTTGTTACTAGTAACTAAAGTTTTAGTGAAGGTTAAGGTAGGCTCTTCTAGATTCTTGAGGTTAGGAGGTGTTTTGATTGATGTAATGCACTCCTCGATTAAAGTATCAATTAAATAATCCTCAAGTTCTTCTTCAAGTGGTGATTGAATGGATTGTCCTTCTTTACTTCCTATGTCATCTATGTCTTCCTCATCCATTCTCTCAAAGTGAGTCTCTATCATATTAGGTTTAATCCAGTCATCAAAGCCACCTTCTAGTCGTTTGGTTTCTTCTCTTACTAGATCTCGTTCCATAATCTCCACAAATTGTTGGCTATGCTTCTCGCATTCCCTAGTAAAATTATCTAGCGGGGCTTCTAAGTGGGGACTTGGTTCTGGATAAAATTTGAATGGTGACTTATAGCTCTCGTTCTCATTTTGGAAACAATATTGAGTCTCTGTATGTGAATGCTATCGTTGGAATTCAGCATTCGCCGCTTGTTCTGTTCGAATGAAATCTTCCATCATGTGCTCAAGTCGGGATTTAGGCAAACAATATTGAGGGTTTAAGTACCCAGGGTCATAACTATATGAATAGGAATCATCTTGTGGCCACTGGTTGTAATTGTAGGTGACATCTTGTTGTTCAAATTGTGAAGGTTCGAATATATCCGGAAAATTATTAATTGTATGCCATGTTTCACCACAATGTTCACAATAAATATTACCAAAACTTACAACATTCAATTGACCATAATCATGAGTAAAAGCATGCATCGTTATATGTAGGAAATTATAAATAAGGAAAGAGCAACTGAATAAACAAAAATAAAATAACATGAAATGAAATGAAATAAAATAAAACAAGAAAAGTAAACCTATCCTAAGTCCGATCCAATTATCCACTTCCCGATTCAATATCGAATCGATCAGTCCCCCGCAACGGCGCTAAAAACTTGATGCGCACGAATGCGACCTCAAATCTCGTGATGAAGACCATCGAGGACTCAAAGCGCACGCTCGCGCTCAACGCCCGCAAGTGCACGGATGTCGTCAAGTAATAAAGATTATCGATCCCACAGGGACTGGGATTCAAATACCAATATACTCAGTGGTTGTAATTGTTCGAATGTAACTCTAAGAGGTTTCGATTGGTGAGGGCTGTCGATGGACTTAACTCTATACGGTGTCAAACGGAGGAGGAAAGGATCGTGCCGAGGTCTTCAAAGATGATTCTAGGACTTCGATTTCACTTGTGCATCACAAAACAATGTTGTCAATTGGCATTGTCTAGATGTTTAGCTATGGTTTTGTGGAAGAGACATCATACATTCTCCCGCAGAGCCGCCGTATCTATTGGGAGCTATCTCTGCCCAAAAGGACGGGATAGATGGTACGAGGATGCCAAATCAATCCCTACGGTGAATCGTTTTCGGTTCCACCGTACCCTTCTACCCACAGTTACAGGAGATTAGGTTTACCCCTAGGTTCCTTATATAAAATCTCCGAAATCTTAGATACGAGGGCTGTCAACTCTTGTATCGCCTAAGCATAGTAGATAGAAAATCAAACATGCATAGATTATAGTAAAAACAACTATCAATTGTCAAGTCAAACTCATAGGCAGAATTTAACTTTAACCAACATTGTATGTGTACACAAGCTACTCTCTAATCCTAGAATCGAAAGTACTACTCCATGTATATGGAGGAAGAATCACAAAGCATGTCTATGTTGGAATACATAAGGAATAAAATGCAGGAACAAAGAATTACAATCCTTTCGTGGTCTTCTCTCTGGCATTGAAGTGCAAGGAATGGACCTCCGGCGGCATTCCTTTTCCCCGTTGCGAGTTACCAAAGATTTTTAAGGCTTCGGCGTGTCATCCTAGCCGTCATGCCTCCCCTAGGGTTTTCCCGGAGCCATCCTTATATAGACATCGCCTCGAACCGCTGTAAAATCCGAAAAAAGCCCTAGTCGCGCAAATCTATCGGGCTGCCACATGACCGTGTGTTTTCACACGGCTAGGCCGTGTACGACCCTGGGGTGCTGATCTCGCCCATTGGACATGACCGTGTGAATCCACATGCCCTGGCCATGTCCCACTTTGTGCCTAGCTGTGAAATGTCCTTCTTTTGCTCTGAAAACACGTCTTTTTCACCTGAAATGCTAACCTGCACACAAAAGTACAACGAGCAGACCTCCGAACTAGAAAATAGGAAATGCTTGCAAAATAGAGTAACATATGCATGAAACTAACACAAAATGAAATGAGATGTGAGCGAAAACTACTCCTAAAACCCTATATGTTTTGCTCACATAAAAAAATTTGATTCTCAAGCGACTTCCTTTCTCCCCGTTGTGAGTTCCTGATGCTTTTTAGGGCATCAGTGTGCTATCCCGGTCATCATGCCTTTCCCTAAGGTTTCGGCGTAGCTTTTTTTATATAGACATGAGGCTGGCTTTTCGAAAAATTTGGAAAAATCCCTAGTCGCATCAAAATGACTTGCCGCCACACGACCGTGTGTTTCCACATGGCGACACTGTGTGTGATGCTGTGGTGGCCGATCTCGAGCCTCAGACACGATCGTGTGTAGCCACATGCCCTGGTCATGTGTAGCCACATGCCCTGGCCGTGTGTAGCCACACGTGTTGGTCGTGTCCCCTTCTGTGTCTAGCTGCCAAATGCCCTTTTTTCGCTCCAAAAGTGCACCATTTTTATCGTAAATTGCTATGCTGGACAAAAAAGCACAAAGAACAGATCTCTGAACTAGAAAATATAAAATGCATGAAAAAAAAGTATGACATGCATGAAACAAGTATAAAATGCAGCGATATGTGAGCGAAAACTACTCCTAATACCCTATATGTTTTGCTCACATCAATTCTCCCAGACTTAGATCTTTGCTTGTTCTCAAGCAAACCTCAGTTCCATGAATTTTTTTTAAAAATATTGTTCCATACTTAGTATGCTAACTAGATTTATCAAATGATATCTTCAATCAAAGAAAAATAGATATGTTCTAAAGATTGACTAAGTTTGCTTCTCGTGCATGTGCTGAGCGAATCATCTTAAGGGATACTCGTTCCAAAGTAAGTTACGTCGTCATCTTATAGCTTTTCTAAGGTCTCTAGCTTTTAGGGACTAGTCTGCCTTGAGCAAGGGTTGTTCCCTAGATTTAGTACAAAGTCTCAAATGCATGCTCGGTATTGAGAGAAATTGGTAGGTGTTTCCCCAGTAACCTAACTCGGTCTCAAAGGGGCACCTAGCCATTTCCACCCACGATAACTTTTTTTTTCAATAATAGAAATAAACTTTTATTCTTCTCCTACTCAAAGGGATTCTGATTTTTCCAAATGGGCTTACACAATTCGAGCATCTCCAATAACTAAAGTGCTAAACCTAGAGTCACCTATGGATTCCAAAGTACTAGACTACTGGGATGAATCATAACTACGTATGTACTAGAATCTTCCTTTCAGAATATTCGTCAAGTGTAAGTGTAGAAATAAAAGCTAACCAGTGCAAGTTTAGAACATTTATTAGAGCATATAAAATAAAATACCATGAGATAAATAAAGTTAAGCTACCTATGGAAACAATTTTCAAGGAGATCTTAAAAATACTACTGAGGCAGCTTAATGATAGCAAAAACTAAGTGCTAAATGAAACTAAACACTCTATGTATCAATAGATGTATGCAAACTAAAACTAAGCATGCAAGTATCAAGAAAGAAACTACTGCTAGAAACAAAATAAATCAAAACTTGGGATCACCCCCCTAGACTTGTATGAAGCTATACCTCTAATAGGGTCGCCGAGGTGGAAAGTTTGGTAGCCTCGGCATGTCGGGCTCTTGGGTAAATATGGTGCTCAGTCGTTGATGCCACATGTATATGTAGTCAATCTAAGAGCTGGTGGATACAACGGCTGCTGGGTGCTCCTCCTCCCGGGCCCACTGTGCCTGCTGGGCACTCATGTGCTGTCGAACCTCCTAGCGATGTATGGCCTCCTCCTGGCGACGGGCAGCCTCCTCTTGGAAGTAGACATGGGCCTCGTCGTAGAACTCCTTGACCTGCTGGAAGTTCTCCCGTAAGCTATGAAACTCTGCCTGTGTATAGGCGCTCTGCTCCTCCTATCGCTGCCTCTACGTCTGCTGCTCGGCGTATATATTATCAAGGCGTGATCAGAACTTAGAGAAATCGTAGGTGGATGTACCTGCATCCTGCTCAAAAGTATAAAAAAGATGGTGGTGTAGGTGCAGGCTCTTTATGTGGACTAGGTGGGCTCCTAAACCAATGTGGACTCGAAGGAGAGTGATGTACAAGGGGAGAGATGGGTGCCGAAGTGGAGGGACCCTTATATGATAGGGACTCCACTATTAGGTCCAAACGCTAGTTGGAGTTGTTGGTGATGGTGGTACGATCGGGGTCGGGGAGCCTAAGGGATGATCGGTTTTTCCTTACAAAGCACAAGGAATGTTCCTCTCTCACGATCATTTTCATTGTCATACACACTCCTAGGTCGATCCTAGGGCTCCCCTCTATGCTATCCAATGTTGTGTAGTCGTACCCCATCCTATAGCAAATATGGGAAACTAGGCCCCCTAAAAAAATTTCTCCCCTCAACGCTTTTCCCATTTTCACTAGGTGTCTAATGAAGTGGGACCCTACATTAATGCTACTTCTTTCTTGTAGCATGTCCCATAAGCTAAGTTTTGGTGCAGGGGCACTAGATAATCGAACCTGTTTTTTGATTATGGCAAAGACACAAAGTTAAGTTTACATCGTTATCTCACGAGCTAAATCAAGTGTGTAGAAAAGTGCTAAAGCTGGAGCTGAAGGCTAGCGACACCCGGAGGAAGCCGCGGTGGTCGGGCGACACTCGAGTGACTTCGGAGGGAGCTGAAGGAATCGAGTGGAAGGCCGAAAGCGAGAGCTACAAGGCAAGTATCGAGGAAAGCTCGTGTGAGTGAGAGATTGTAAGGTCGTGTCCTCTTTACGGGGATGACCGTAGGCGGCGATCCGACTAAGACTTCTTGTGGAAGGTCTAGGTCGAGATCGGACGGTTAGAAATCATCGTATTTATCATTTTTCGAGCTAACCTCTTACTGTAGGGAAGTGGCCAGGCTGGCAGTCGACTGTTGGACGTTGGGCAGTCGACTGATGCTCATCAGTCGACTGATGGGAGGCATCAGTCGACTAATGGCGACGAATCAACCTTTGCGCTAGGTCAAAACGGATAACGTTTGATGCGGCCACTTCGCGATAAAATTTGGACAACCTCGTGATCTGTTCCAAAAAAAAAGGAGACAAATTCAGAGGCCAAAATCTATACAAGGAGGGGAGGATTCCAACTCCACAGATTATCAAGTTTATTCATCAAGTGCTCCTACAACGCCAACGCTCCAACGCTGTCATAACGCCGACGCGACGACAAGTTCAAATCTCCTTCGTCGGCAGCAGTAGCAAGTAATTATTTTTATTGTATTCTTTATTTTAATCGTAACGAGGTGAGGTAGGCTTATTGCATCATCCTCGTACATTCAGTTTTTGTGATCGTTGTCTCCTACCTCCAATGAGGAGGAGACGTTATAGTGCTTTGCCCTCCGTACGCGGTCTAGGACAGATAGGGCCTTGGAGTAGCAACCGCTGGATTGTTAACCAAGTAAAAATAAACGTGTTCCTTTATTTTCCGCTGCTCTTACTCTTTTAATTGTCTACTCGAACAAAACGTCGAAAAGATTTACGATCGCTATTCACCCCCCCTCTAGCGATGCTTCTCGATCCAACACTAAGCAGCTCACTCGCTCTCACTACACCGTCACTCTCTCCTCTCTCGAAAATTGTACTTGCCATAACTCGGTGTAGGTACCGAAATATAGGGTTTTGGAGGCTTGAGGCTTTGGCCCTAAAGGGGTCATAAGCGCTCTCCCCCGTCAATTGGGACCAAAAGGTCCAGGCATTAAACCCAATAGGGGTTCTCCTCTCTCCTCCACTAGGCAAGCCAAAACAGTCATTCCATTCATGTAATGTCTATTCATGTTTAATGTTAAATAACCTAAAGGTAATCCTATCCTCTTCACTCTCTCTTCCCGTTAAAATCTCCACCTCCAATGAACTTAAAAATTCTAGCACTATCCTAGGGTACGTTGGGTGTCTTATCCTCATGATCTCTCCCCACCCCTTTTTTGCAACTAGGGCTTGAATGTCACCCCACAAACCTAGGGTTCCTAAAAGATCTTCATCTAAATATCTAGTGGTGGTGATTCTTCGAGTAGAAAGCATGTTAAATCTTTCCCTATGCTCGTTATCACAAAATTCAAAGGAGGGAAGAGCGTCACCTTCCTCTGGAAGTCGTGGGGCGTTCCTTCTCCTTGTTCTTCACTCCGCGGTAGTAGATCGGGGTGCCACTTGCCTTGTCCTCCTCATCCTTGCATCTATTGTGCTTCCTTAAGGGTTGGAGAGGCTCCTAGGTGGTGGGGAAGACGATTTCACAAGACTAGGGCAAAGGAAATCAAAGCACATGGTGCATTTTGGGGAAAAACGCATGGCGTGGCCTACTTATACCTCACGCACCACGGCCATGTGGATTCACACGGTTGAGTCATGTGCACCGCTAGAAGGTGGGGAACTGCCATGTGGATTCACATGGTCGGGCAATGTGCCCCCCATTTCTCTCCCATGGTGCACAACGGTCTGAATTCTCCTTACATGCTCTATCATGTAGGTTTAAAAAATGATTTTCGTATCTACCTAGTAAGTCCTTTCTAGTCCTAATTTAAATTGCAACATGTTGAACGAATATAAATCAAACTTCAAAACAAACGAATGCAACACACTAATAGGAAACAAACATAAAATCTAAACTTGGGTTGCCTCCCAAGAAGCGCTTTATTTAAGGTCTTTTAGCTTGCCCACACTCCGTTATCTCAACTCGGCTTGGGAGGCTCTGTAAACCTCCATTCATCTGTCTCGAAAACTTTATCTTCAGGTCCCTCTTTAGCTCTGGCTGGAATAACATACTTCCCTGGCACGGGTCCCTGACTTGATGCGCTAGCAAGTTCAAATTCCATCTTATTGTCTCCTACTTTTAGGGGCAATTTGTGATTCTTAACATCAATGACCATCCCGACAGTTGCTAAAAATGGTCACCCGAGGATGATAGGTATCTTCGAATATTCTTCCATTTCCATGACCACAAAGTCGGTCGGTAGTGTAAAATTTCCCACCTTAATAGGTACATCTTCTAGAATCCCCAATGGGTATTGGTATGAATGGTTGGCCAGCTGTAATGTCATAGTGGTGAACTTTAAATTCCCCAACCCTAGCTTTTTGCATAGGGTATAAGGCATCAAGATCACACTAGTGCCCAAGTCACAAAAGGCTTTGCTAATAAAGGTTGTCCCTATGCAACATTGGATATAGAAACTCCTAGGATCTTTTAGTTTCTGAGTGGTCTCATTCCGGAGGTAGGCACTTGATTCCTCTGTGAGGGCCACTATTTCAGACTTTTCGACCTTCCTATGGTGTGCTAGAATATCTTTCATGAACCTTACGAATTGAGGCATTTGGTGCAATGCTTCGAGTATTGGCACCTTTACTGAGATCGACTTTAGCATATTTAGAAATTTACCGAACTCAACATCTTTTTTTGCGTTGGTCAACCGCTGGGGGAACGGTACCGTCAAGGGTGGTTGAGCTTTCTCAGCAGGCTCCCAATTTATGTTCCCAACTTCCTCCTTCCCGATATCCCTCGAAGGCTCCCTTATTTTGAGTCCTTGTTCCAGTCCAACAACCATCTGGCTCAGCATCTCTTTCAGAATGATTTCACTGCGCAACGTCACCGCCTTGCACTGCTCCATTGGATTGACCTCCAACTTTCCTGGCAGTTTCCCCGGTACTCTGAAGATCTGGTTAGCAATCTGAGCTACTTGAACTTCTAGTCTTTAACCTATTGGCGAGATCCTTTATAGACAATCTTAACACTTCAATTATTGTTCCTGTTTGTGAATGTCGCTGCTGAAATTCAACGTTCGCTTCCCGTTACGTTCGAATGAAGTCTTCCATCATATTCTCCAGACGAGATTTGGGTAATTGTTGCTGCCCGCTGCCCTGTTCTTGCCCATATCCTCCAAATAGTTGGAAATTCTCTGAGTTATCCCGATAGGAAAAATTTGGGTCGTTCCTCCATCTGATATTGTAGGTGTTAGAATACGGGTTGTTGGGCCTTGGATTATGATCCCCAACCGCATTGACATGCTCAATCTGCTCGACTAAGCTACCATGCCTTCCATAATAGTCCTCTTTATATGCTACTGCTCCCTCTCCAAAGGTATTGGCCGCACATGCAGAAATAGGATTTAGAGAGTCAAACCTTCTGCTAAGTGCATCCATCCTTACCGCTAGGTGGTCTACGAAGTTGACAGCATATCGACCCGCTGCAGGAGCGGGATGACTATGTTCGGAAGCCCATTGATGATGGTTCTGGGCCACCTCTTCGATCAACACCTCTACTTCCTTGATAGTCTTATTCATCAATTCTCTTCCTGCAGCAGAATCGAGGGACACCTTTGTTGGGTTTCCGGCACCGCGGTGAGTGTGTGTTCGAACATGTTTCGTAAACATGTGCATAGCGGAAGAAATAAAAATAATAAATCTACATTTATTACAACACACACATCACACGCATGCATAGTACAACATGTGTAGACATAACCGTAAATTTAAATTTTTGCAATAAAAGGAAATTTAACTATGTTTACCTTTTGTATGACGTGTAGCGGGAACGACATCAACCGGAACAATCCTCGCTAGAATCGTCTCTATCCATATCCACGCCGAGTATCTTCGCGATGACTTCATAAAGTCAGGAGCTTCGTCGGGTTACTAGCCTCGTGTTGAAGACGACGTGATCGAGAGAGGATCACGATCCGAATCCAAATTCGGATCCAAAGACGAGTCCTCAAAACTCGCTTCTCCGGAGAGGTATTCGTCAACCGTTTGACGAATCCTTCATCCTCCACCTCTGAGGATTACCAGAGATCGAATCCCCGGTAAGTAAGGCACTGTCGAAGCTCCAAACATCGTCTAAATGATGCTCCGACAACAAAGAAACAAACTGTCCAGAAAACTGGACAGCTTTTGGTGGAGGAGTAGGGGCCGGCCAAAGGAAAGGTGGAAGCTCACCTTATTACTGAACCCAAGGGAGATCACCGGAGCTAATCCGGCTGACTCGGCGCCGACAAGTGAAGGTCGGCACCATACGGGGCCTTGACCAAGGAGCTTCAAGGTGGGCGGCGGCAAGGAGGAGGGTTGGCGCCGAAGTCTCCATGGGGAGGTGGGCGGCAACTATTAGGTTAGGGTTTTGGATTAGGGCTTAACAACACCTTAAGCCCTCTTTTATAGAGAACTAATTCTCTTAATGGTTATTGGATCATAACCATAAGGCCCGTTAACCCGCTCCATTAATATAAGTTAAAATAAACCAAACCATGATGGTTTATTTTAAGTTAAAACGAACCCAACCAACTTTGGTTCATTCGTTTAAAATAAACCAAACCCTTTGGTTTATTCTCCTCCATTGGATTAGAACCAAACCATTTTGGTTCATCCATTATGTCTTCATAAGACACGACCCATCCATGCTTCCATTGCGACTGAAACGATTTCATGCTCGCTCCATGTTTGGTCCAACCAAACCTAGTTTCTCTCGGTCTGAGAATCCCATTCTCAAGCTCATTTTAAATCCTTCGGATTACGCTCGTTGTGTGTGTGACCAAATAGGTTCTCGGTTTATGTTGGCCGTCTATAATTAACCATTAATTATAGAATGATCATGAGTGGCACCTAGTAGTACATCATGATCCCCAATTAACCGAAAAGATCAACGGTTGATCCAGAACTATTTCTGAAACCCTTCAGCAGCTCGAATGAATCGTGCCCCATTACCTTCACTCATCTTATACCCACTTGGTTCAGGACATGGTCTATAGTGTCAGTTCCCACTAGGCTGACTACGTCACACTTAGCCCAAGTATCATTTCCTCATCCTACGGATTCTAGTCAGTGCACATGTATCGAAGAGTACCTTACTCTAAACATGTAATGCTTTGGCCAAAGACTTTAGTAACAATCCGATGAGAGGCCATGGGTATACTTCTCCTCGCAAGGAGTGGTGAATCCTTTATAGGCTATTCAAACACCTTCGATCACTTCGACTTATACCCAATCATCCCGGGTCCACATCTCCTCAGAGATGCTTGCTTAAGATGTCAAAGCATAAGTCTCCATGATCAAGATGACTTGAATACCACAAGTCAAAGGAACATCGCACTTAAGCTACAACAAGAACTTCATTGACATATCTATATATACAGAGAACCATATGAAGTCTTACGGCTGGTCACTCCAATGAACTAGTTACCATAACTAGTATCCACGATTAACTCCGGACATCACAATGTCTCCAGCCAGTGAGAATCAGCTGCTTGGATACACCAAGGAGTATACCTCGTGCTAGTCTCGACAGAATTGATGGTGTCCAAATCCATCAATTCATCGACTAGGGATAATTCCGATACATCACAATTACACATGTAGAGATACTCACTAGTTGTGATCCAATCACAAATTCTCTCATCGTGAATCATATCGTGGAGATTGAAATGAGTTTAAGATCCAATCAAATACATGAAACATGTATACTCAAATAGTGAATCTTCATTTATCATATAAATGGTTCATACATAAGGCGATTGCCTTAGGACATCTCTCATATATTACTAACAGACTCCCACTTGGCCTAATGCCAATCGCTATGGTATCTAATACCATAAGCACTAACATGACCCTCAAACTTACTTTGAGGTAATGCTTTAGTCAAAGGATCCGCTAAGTTCCTTTCAGTGGGAATTTTCTCGATTTGTATTTCGTTGCTACTGATGATCTCTATGATAAGATGATAGCGGCGAAGCACATGTTTGGATCGTTGATGAGACCTCGGCTCTTTCGCCTGTGCAATTGCTCCATTGTTGTCGCAGTAGACCGGTATTGCTTCAACAATGGCAGGAATCACACCAAGTTCAGAGATAGCGGCGAAGCACATGTTTAGATCATTGATGAGACCACATCAAGTTCAGAGATGCACTTCTTGATCCAAACCGCCTTTCACGCCCGGCCGCAATGTATTCTCGCCATGCTGTCTTGTTTAGAACTTTTCCAACTCGCCGCGCCATTCGGTGAACACGATCCGCATCGAGACTTGGAATCATCCTTGTCTGTCTGGAAGCTGGAATCCGTATACCCGCGTATCACCATGTCCCCTTCTCCATATATTAGGAACACATCCTTAGTTCTTCTTAAGTACTTAAGGATCGTCTTAACAGCCACCCAATGATCCATTCCTGGATCAGACTGGTATCTGTTTGTGACACTCAGAGCATACGATACATCGGGCCTCGTACATAACATAGCATACATGATAGATCCTATTGCGGATGCATAGGGAATCTTACTCATGCAAATCCTCTCATCTTCTGTGCGTCGAAACATAGACTTCGAAAGGTGTACCCCATGCCTGATGGGTAGGTAACCTTTCTTGGATTCCGACATGCTAAACCTCTTTAGCACTCAGTCTATATATGTAGACTGCGAAAGACCAAGCAACTGTTTCGATCTATCTCTATAGATCTTAATCCCGAGGATGTAGGTTGCTTCTGCCAGGTCTTTCATGGAGAATGTCTTGGATAACCAAACCTTAACTGACTGTAAGATTGAAATATCATTTCCTATAATTAATATGTCATCGACATACAATACTAGGAACACGACTGCACTCCCACTAACCTTCTTGTACACACAAGGTTCGTCTGGATTTTGTGAGAAATCAAACTTTTTGATCGTCTCATCAAAACGGATATTCCAGCTTCTGGATGCTTGCTTCAATCCATATATGGACCGTCACAATTTGCATACCTTGGTTTTATCAACCGACGTGAAACCCTCAGGCTGTATCATATACATGTCCTCGAGAAGATTTCTATTAAGGAAAGTTGTTTTCACATCCATCTGCCATATCTCATAATCATAATGAGCCGCTATGGCCAGGAGCATTCGAATGGATTTAAGCATAGCTACAGGCGAATAGGTTTCGTCATAATCAACACCTTGTTTTTGACGATATCCTTTCGCCACCAATCTAGCCATATAGGTAATCACATTACCATCCATGTCGGTTTTCTTCTTGAAAACCCACTTGCACCCTATAGGCTTTATGCCTTTAGGTGGGTCAACCAAGTTCCAAACTTGGTTTTCATACATGGAATCCATTTCCGACTTCATGGCACCAAGCCACTTATCCCTTTCTGAACTTGTCAGCACTTCTTCATAACTGGTAGGCTCCTCATCATCAATGAGTAACACGTCGTTCGATTCACTTACGAGAAATCCATATCTCTCAGGAATATTGCGTGTTCTACCAGATCTACGAAGATGTGGTGTTACAATAGGTCCAGCCGATTGCTCATCACTATGAGTTGTCGGCTGTAGTGCTTCACCAGGTATCTCATCGATATCTATTTGAGTCTCTTGATCCTCCTCAAGCTCGACGACACTCCCACTGTTTTCTTACAAGAGAAACTCTTTCTCTAGAAACACAGCATGCCTTGAAACAAACACCTTTTGTTTCATAGGATGATAGAATTGGTAACCCCTTGTTTCCTTAGGGTATCAAATAAATAGACATTTATCAGACTTAGCATCCAATTTGTCTGATACTATCTGCTTCACATAAGCAGGACAACCCCATATCTTCAAGTAAGATACATGAGGTTTCTTACTATTCCATATCTCATATGGAGTAGTAGAGACTACCTTGGTTGGCATTCTGTTTAACAAGTAAACAGCCGTCTGAAGTGCATAGCCCCAAAAGGACTTGGGAAGATTCGCATGATTCATCATTGACCTGACCATATCCAACAAGGTCCAGTTACGCCTCTCAGATACACCATTATGCTGTGGTGTATATGGCGGAGTCCATTGAGACAATATACCATTGTCTCTTAGATAATCAAGAAACTCTTGACTTAAGTATTCACCACCTCAATCTGATCGAAGTATTTTAATACTCTTGTCATGTTGTTTCTCTACTTCATTTCTGAATTTTTTGAACCTTTCAAAGGCCTCAGACTTGTGTTTCATCAAGAACACATACCCAAACCGTGAATGATCATCGGTGAAGGTAATGAAGTAGCTATAGCCTCCTAAAGCTTGAGTTGACATAGGTCCACATACATCAGTATGTATTAGACCTAGTAACTCTCCCACTCGTTCACCTTTTCCAGTAAAAGGTAACTTAGTCATCTTGCCTTTTAAGCATGATTCGCATGTATCGTATGAATCCAATTCAAACGATTCCAGAATTCCACATCTGTGTAATTCGGACATGCGTTTCTTGCTTACATGGCCAAGACGACAATGCCACATGTAGGAGTCTAATTGATTATCTTTTCGAGCACGCTTGTTGCTCACTTCGATATTGAAAATGTCACTGGATACGTCTAACGTATAAATGTCATTGCTCAAAGTTCCAGTTCCATAAAGTACGCCATTCAAAGTTATATAACAACAATTTGTTACTAAACGTCAAATGGAAACCATTTCTATTTAAGCAGGAAATAGAAACAATGTTCTTTATTAGAGAAGGAACACAATAACAATTATCCAGTTCCAAGACTAGTCCACTAGGGAGCTTCAGCAAATAAGTTCCAATGGCGACCGCAGCAACCTTTGCTCCATTGCCAACTCGCAAATTTGACTCCCCTCTGACGAGTCTTCTTCTATTCCTTAGCCCCTGTATGTCATTACATATATGTGAGCCACACCCAGTATCCAATACCCAAGTGTATAAGGAAATAGAATGACAATCAATAACGAAGATACCTGAAGAGGATGGGGCATCAGATGCCTTCTTCTTCTTCATGGACTCAAGATAAATCTTACAGTTTCTTCGCCAGTGGCCTTCCTTGCCACAATGATGGCAAGTGCCCTTTTGTGCTGGTTCTGCCTTCTTTGCCTTTTTGTTTTTCCCTTTCTTCTATTCTTTTGACTTTCTCTTAGAACCTTTCTTTGAGGAATCAACTAATAGAACCGCCTTCTCCTCATGCTTCACAGAAGGCTCCACAGTCTTCAGCATATTGAGGAGCTCAGGAATAGTGGATTCCAATTTGTTCATCCGATAGTTCATCATGAATTGTGAGAAACTCTTGGGCAAACAATGCAGAATTAAGTCAATACTTAATTCGTGATCCATCACAAACCTGAGGGTATCTAGCCGCTCGATCTACCCATTCATCTTTAGCACAAACTACACTACAGACGAACCTTCTTGCATCTTCGTGGTGAAGAGGAGCCTAGAGACCTCGAACCTTTCGGATCTCGCTTGCTCATCGAACAACTCATGAAGATGGAAGACCATAGTATTAACATCCATATGCTCATGCTGCTTTTGCAGCTCAGGTACCATCACCGCTAGCATGATGCAACTCGCCAGCTCAGAATCTGCCACATGCTTCTGATAGACCAACATTTGGTCTGGAGTTGCATCATCCTTAGGACGGTTGGGAAGAGGCTCTTCAAAGGCATATGCAAGTTTTTCTGCCTTGAGAACAATTCTCAGGGTTCTAAGTCAGTCCAGGAAGTTAGGCCAAGTCAGTTTGTTTGAATCCAAAATAGTGCGTAAATTCAAAGACGTCATGATCAATCGATTGACCAAGAAATACAAAACGAGCATATATGAGAAAATGATTTTTTAAATGCATCAATATACATTTATAAATCCCATTCATTTTTCGAATTTCAAAAAACCCCAAAATCACTTCGGGAGATCGTAAGTCCATCTCCGAATGGGCTAATATCCATCATAGATATGAACAACCTTGGAGAGAGTCTAACAAGCCATTCATAACTACGACGGTAGGTATCAACTATACCGATTGCATATCACGTATATGCAACTATCACAATGTGCTATCAACTAATTGAATGTTCACACATACATCGGGTTGTTAACACATTAACAAGTATGCATCATATGCATAGCACCCAACTTCACCTCCCTTTACATCGACCTTGGAGAGAGTCCAACAAGTCGATCCTCCAGGTTAAAGCCGACCCATTAATCAAGAAATAGTTTTAATATGGTTAGAGTGCATTCAACCAATTAGCCCAGCTTGGAGAGAGTCCAACAACCAAAGCTAACGATTGACCTCTGACTCTTACCATATTAGTATTAAACTATTCCATGGTTTAAACATGTTCGGGTTCGAGCCGGGCATGGAGAGAGTCCAACAACCCAAACAAGAAACGAAACTTTGGTTCTAACCATATTAATGGAAGGTGTAGGCTTTAATATTGAGTAAGGGTTTTTATGTCTTATCCTCTTTGCATGCAAATAACTATTATCTACATGACATGGCATATATGACATACATCTACATGTCACGACACGCAAGACATAATGATATGCATCTAATGCAATTACATGACATACAATTATGTCATGTATATAATTTCCTTATATGTCATAACTATTTATAGAAATAAAATATGTTTAAGATTGATTCTCCAAATCAAATCATGATTAAATTAGGAAACAAATTTCCAAATCTAATCACATATTTTATTTATGGAAATGGTTGATTAAGGAAAGTCAATTTAGGAAACCAATTTCCTAAATCATCAAAACTACTTATGGAAATAAAATATTTTAAGATTTGATTTCCCAAATCAAATCATGATTAAATTAGGAAACAAATTTCCAAAATCTAATCAAATATTTTATTTATGGAAAATATCAATTTCCATAAATACTTCCAACTTTCCAAAAGTGGAAGATTTCCATAAATACTTCTAGACTTTCCAAAATTGAAAAATTTCCATAAATACTTCTAACTTTCCAAAAGTAGAAAATTTCCAGAAATATCATTATGACTATCGCAAAATCATTTTACAATTATGTTGAAACACAACCTGGGCTCTGATACAACTATTGGGTTTCCGGCACCGCGGTGAGTGTGTGTTCGAACATGTTTCGCAAACATAGGCACAGCGGAAGAAATAAAAATAATAAATCTACATTTATTATAACACACACATCACACGCATGCATAGTACAACATGTGTAGACATAACCATAAATTTAAATTTTTGCAATAAAAGGAAATTTAACTACGTATACCTTTCGTATCACGTGTAGCGGGAATGACATCAACCGGAACGATCCTCGCTAGAATCGTCTCTATCCGTATCCACGCTGAGTATCTTCGGGATGACTTCACAAAGTCACGAGCTTCATCTTCATACGGGTTACTAGCCTCGTGTTGAAGACGACGTGATCGAGAGAGGATCACGATCCGAATCCAAATTCGGATCCAAAGACGAGTCCTCAAAACTAGCTTCTCCGGAGAGGTATTCGTCAACCGTTTGACGAATCCTTCGTCCTCCACCTCTGAGGATTACTGGAGATCGAATCCCCGGTAAGTAAGATGCTGTCGGAGCTCTAAATGTCGTCTAAACGATGCTCCGACAATAAAGAAACAAGCTGTCCAGAAAACTGGACAGCTTTTGGTGGAGGAGTAGGGGCCGGCCAAAGGAAAGGTGGAAGCTCACCTTATTACTGAACCCAAGGGAGATCACCGGAGCTAATCCGGCAGCAGCTCGACGCCAGCAAGAGTGAAGGTCAGCACCTTCTGGACGCCAGCCAAGGAGCTTCAAGGTGGGCGGCGACAAGGAGGAGGGTTGGCGCCGAAGTCTCCATGGGGAGGTGGGCGGCAACTATTAGGTTAGGGTTTTGGATTAGGGCTTAACAACACCTTAAGCCCTCTTTTATAGAGAACTAATTCTCTTAATGGTTATTGGATCATAACCATAAGGCCCGTTAACCCGCTCCATTAATATAAGTTAAAATAAATCAAACCTTGATGGTTTATTTTAAGTTAAAATGAACCGAACCAACTTTGGTTCATTCGTTTTAAATAAACCAAACCCTTTGGTTTATTCTCCTCCATTGGATTAGAACCAAATCATTTTGGTTCATCCATTATGTCTTCATAAGACACGGCCCATCCACGCTTCCATTGCGACTGAAACGATTTCATGCTCGCTCCATGTTTGGTCCAACCAAACCTAGTTTCTCTCGGTCTGAGAATCCCATTCTCAAGCTCGTTTTAAATCCTTCGGATTACGCTCGTTGTGCGTGTGACCAAATAGGTTCTCGGTTTATGTTGGTCGTCTATAATTAACCATTAATTATAGAATGATCATGAGTGGCACCTAGTAGTACATCATGATCCCCAATTAACCGAAAAGATCAACGGTTGATCCAGACCTATTTCTGAAACCCTTCAGCAGCTCGAATGAATCGTGCCCCATTCCCTTCACTCATCTTATACCCACTTGGTTCAGGACATGGTCTATAGTGTCAGTCCCCACTAGGCTGACTACGTCACACCTAGCCCAAGTATCATTTCCTCGTCCTACGGATTCTAGTTACTGCACATGTATCGAAGAGTACCTTACTCTAAACATGTAATGCTTTGGCCAAAGACTTTAGTAACAATCCGACGAGAGGCCATGGGTATACTTCTCCTCGCAAGGAGTGGTGAATCCTTTATAGGCTATTCAAACACCTTCGATCACTTCGACTTATACCCAATCATCCCGGGTCCACATCTCCTCAGAGATGCTTGCTTAAGATGTCAAAGCATAAGTCTCCATGATCAAGATGACTTGAATACCGCAAGTCAAAGGAACATCGCACTTAAGCTACAGCAAGAACTTCATTGACATCCACAATTAACTCCGGACATCACAATGTATCCAGCCATTGAGAATCAGCTGCTTGGATACACCAAGGAGTATACCTCATGCTAGTCTCGACAGAATTGATGGTGTCCAAATCCATCAATTCATCGACTAGGGATAATTCCGATACATCACAATTACACATGTAGAGATACTCACTAGTTGTGATCCAATCACAAATTCTCTCATGCTGTGAATCGTATCGTGGATATTCAGTAAATGAGTTTAAGATCCAGTCAAATACATGAAACATGTATACTCAAATAGTGAATCTTCATTTATCATATAAATGGTTCATACATAAAGCGATTGCCTTAGGACATCTCTCATATATTACTAACAACCTTGGTGGCATACGTGATCCCATTATAGAATATGTGGATCACCAGCCACCTCTTTAAACCATGATGAGGGCATTGATAGAGTAGCCCTTTGTAATGATCCTAGGCTTCGAACAAGGACTCCCCTTCCTTCTGACGGAAGCTAGTAATTAAATGGTGCATGTGAGCAGTCTTACTTGGTGGGAAGAATTTGTTTAAGAATTGCTGCTCACACTGCTCCCATGTGGTAATGGTTCTAGAGGGAAGGGAGTGGAGCCATGTCTTCGCCTTATCCTGCAGTGAGAACGGGAATAGGCTCAGATAGGTCGCATCAGCAGGTACTCCATTGAATTTCATTGTAGAGCATATTTCCAAAAATGTTTCCAAGTGCCAGTTCGGATCTTCAGTTGCAGCTCCTCCAAATTAGCTCTACTGGACCATGTGTATGTGTGCAGGTTTCAACTCAAAGTTGTTGGCTGAAATTGATGGTCCAGATATGCTCAGCTTATATCCTCTAGCACTAGGGGTTGCATAGTCTCGTAGGGGTTGGCTACCTAACTTTACCACAAATGTGTCGTGGTCTTCCATGTTTCTCTGCTCAGCTCTTTTGCGATGGTAGGTTCTTTCGATTTCTAGGCCTATCGGAAGCAGATTTTTCGATCCTAAGCGTCTATGCATATGAAAAACTGAGCCACTAAATTAGAAGTATACCTAATGCTCAAAAATAGGAATAAACTAGTCTAAATACTAAATCAAATGCAGAAAATTTAAACTAAAGGTTAATGCAATGTAACTATTGAAATTAATCTAAACTTTATCTAGATATTGAAAATCTAAAGATGAAGTAAATGAAATAAAAATAAAAATAAAGCAAGCAAATAAATCTAACCTAAGTCTGATTTACTATCCACCTCTTGATTCAATATCAAATCAATCAGTCCCTGACAACGACACCAAAACCTTGATGCACGCAAACACGACCTCCAATCTCGTGACGAGAACCATCGAGGACTCGAAGCGTGCGCTCGTGCTCAATGCCCGCAAGTGCACAGATGTCGTCAAGTAATAAATAGATTATCGATCCCACAGGGACTGAGATTCGAGTACCGATTGTTCAGTGGACGTTCTTGTTCGAAGTTTAGTTCTAGTGGTTGTGATTACGAGGATTGACGATGGTCTTAACTCTAGTACAGTGTCACATGGAGGAAGAGAAGGGTTTCTACGAGTCTTTGGAGGGAATTCTAGGATTTTTGTTTCGCTTGTGCATCGCAAAACATGATATCAATTGGGTGTTGTCTAGACGTCTAACTATGGTCTTGTGGAAGGGACATCATACACTTCCCCGATAAGCCTTCGTATCTATCGGGAACTACCTCTGCCATACCAGGTCGACCCCTGGGTTTAGGATGGGGTAGGCGGTACGAGGATGCCGAATTAATCCGTGTGACGAATTGGAACGTATCTCGTTCTCGACTCTATCACACCCTTCTATCCGCAGTTATCGGAGAGAGGTTAACCACTAGGGTCCTCCTTAGTTCTCCTAAATCTTTGATACGAGGCTTGTCACCCCTCGTATCGGCTACGCACATTAGATAGAAAGACAAAATGAATAACTATCGATCTAAAAAAATTCCAATTGCAAATATGAATTCAAGAACAAAAATATATTTGAAATAGCATGTTCTATGCACACAAACTACTCCCTAATCCTAGATTCGGAGAATCTACTCCATGAATACGAGAAGAGAAAGATAATGAAAAATCGAATTCATAGAAACAATGTAAATTGCGCAAGGAATGTGAATTACAATGCACTGTGGCTCTTCTCTTTGACGTTGAAGTGCAGAACTTGATCCTCAAGGGACTTCCTTCCTCCCCGTTACGAGTTCCCGATGATTTTTAGGGCGTCAGTGTGCCGTCCCGTCCGTCATGCCTACCCTTAAGGTTTAGGCTTAACTTTCTTTATAAAGATATGAGGCTGGCTTTCCAAAAAAATTTGTAAAAAACCCTAGTTGTGTCAAAATGACTTGCCACCACACGATCGTGTGTTTCCACATGGCCATACGGTGTGTGACTCTGTGGTGGCCGATCTCGAGCCTCGGACACGGTCGTGTGTAGCCACACGCCCTGGCCATGCCCCCTTTTGTGTCCAGTTGCCAAATGCCCTTCTTTCGCTCTGAAAGTGTGCCATTTTTATCGTAAATTTCTATCCTGCACACAAAAGTATAAAGAGCAGATCTCCGAACTAGAAAATAGAAAATACATGCAAAACAAAGTATGACATGCATGAAACAAGTATAAAATGCAGTGAGATGTGAGCGAAAACTACTCCTAAAACCCTATATGTTTTTCTCACATCAGACATTTGGTGCAGTGCTTCTAGTATCGACACCTCTATTGAGATCGACTTTAACATGTTCAAAAATTTACCGAACTCAACATTGTTCTTTGCGTTGGTCAGCCGCTGGGGGAATTGTTAGTGAAAGTCCTAGAGTCGATCATGTGATGATTGTTGTATGGACTTATTGTATCATATTCCTATATATATTTATAAAGGAATTTCTTTATAGTTATTATACTTACTTGTATTGGTGCCAAATAACTAAGTATAATAGCATCCTTGAGTAGAAGGTTCTTATCTATATCAATCGATTGGTAGAATCGATAATGAGATGATATAGAGAATACTACTCTTAATCATTCCTAGTCAAGTATTAATATTCAGGGATAATGTTAATACGAAGAGACTAGCATGTAGGTCAACTCGATGACTTGATCTCACAAGTCATGGATATGAGATATCAAGTTGACACATGGGTATGCATTGGAGAATGTATGTTGAATGACCCGCCATGAGAAAGTATCATGGATCGTTATATGAGTGTCGTATACTTTCTCATGTGACTATTAGTCCTTGGACCTAAAGTCACCATGGTTCTCTACATAAGGAGTTGCATACTTTGGCTTCGTCAAACGTCACCCGTAAATGGGTGGACTATAAAGGCGATTACTGGGTATGTAACAAATTATGCGGAGGGATGTGAGTGATGTAGATGGGATCTATCCCTCCTATATGACGGGAGTGATATCATGATTCTTGATAGAGTGAGACCACTAAGTGCATGGTCATGCCCAAATGAGTCAATATGAGATATTGAGCTCATTTGATTAGAGTGAGTCTACTTGGAGTTCAAGATATAGATTGTACAGAGGATGACACGATCTATGCCTCAATTGAACAATCTAGATGTCAAGGATAGAGAGACATTGTCACATATTGTGAGAGTCACAATTAGTAGTCACAAAGGTGATGTTGGATCTCAACATTCTTGTAACTTGGGTACCAATGATGTGTTGCTAGATACCACTCATTACTTATGTTTCTAAATCGGTTTAGGAGCATTGCCAACGTTACAAGAACCTATAGGGTCACACACAAAGGGCAATTAGATGGAGATTAGGTTCATATGATGGACCAAGAGGATTAGGTTCATGTGATGAACTAAATTGGATTAAGAGCAATCCAAATTAGACTAATTGAGTTGGACTCAATTTGATTCAAGTGTTGAATGAGTCTAATTTAGATTTGATTCATTGAGTCAATTTAAACTGATGAATAGAGATTCAATAAATTAAATTGACTTGAATCAAAGGTTAGATTTGATCAACCATGGGAGATAAGAGGTCAAGTTTGACTTGACTTGAGAGGGAAGATGAAAGGTCAAGTTTGACTTGACCAAATGTCACTTCATGGTGACTTGGCATAGGGGTCGGCCAATGATGATGTTCCACATCATCATGGACACATCATGGTGTGCCACCTCATGGGGAAGACCAAAACCCATGGCTTTTTGTATTACATGGAGGTATTTATCCCTCCTTAATGTGGCCGGCCAAGGGATGAATGAGGTGGTGGTGAATTGATTTCATCTTCTTCCTCCTCTCCTCTCTTGCTCTCTCCCTCATCCTCCATTGCCGTGATCTCCAAGGGTCCTAGCACACTCTAAGTGGTCTTCTCCACCTTTTGTCCATGTGGATACGTGTAGAGGAGTGTATACTTGACACTCTACGAGATCCAGCAACCATTTGGACAAGCGGGATAAGCGAAGGGCATTGCTACAAGGGTAACACTCTTCCCATGTAGATCTAAGGTAGATCTAGTGTTTCTAAACATATACATGAATTTATTTTATTTATCTTTGCACGGATCCATGGCCGACTTCCAAGGTTTCCGCAATGCAAAAAGCAGTTTTTGTGGCTTAGAGAGTCTAACAGGAATGGTACCGTCAAGGGTGGTTGAGTTTTCGCGGCAGGGTCCCGATCTATGTTTTCGACTTCTTCCTTTCCAGTCTCCATCACAGGTTCCCTTATTTCGGGTCTTGGTTCTAGACTGGCAATCGACTGACTCGACATCTCTTATAGAATTCTTCCACTTTGCAACATTACTTCCTTGCATTGCTCGATCCATTGGATTGACCTTTGACTTTCCTGGTAGTTTCCCCGATACTCTAGAGATCTGGTGGCAATTTGAGCTACTTGGACTTCTAGCATCCTTTGCTTGTTGGCGAGATCCTTTAAAGACGATCTTAACTCTTCTATCATTGTTTTCATCTGCGAATGTCACTGCTGAAATTCAGTGTTTGCCTCTTGTTGCGTCCGAATGAAGTTCTCTATCATCTTTTCCAGACGGGTGTCAGGTGGTTGAGACTGGCCGTTTCCTCCCGATTGTTGGAAATTTCCCACATTATTCCTATAGGAATAATTAGGATGGCTCTTCCATCAGAGGTTGTAGGTGCTCGAATATGGGTTGTTAGGCCTTTGATTGTGGTCGCCAATCGCATCAACATGCTCAATTTGCCCTTCGTAGCTGCCCTGTCCTCTATAGTGGTCCTTCTGATACGCTGCTACTCCTTCCCCAACAGTATTAGCCGCACATACAAATGCAAGGGTTATAGAGTAAAATTGTCTACTTAGTGTGTCCATTCTAATCGCTAAGTGGTCGATGGAGTTGACAACATATCAACTGGCTGCAGGCGCTAGGTGACTACACTCGGAAGCCCGTTGATGGTGGTTTTGAGCCACCACTTCTATCAGCTCCTCTACTTCCTCGATAGTCTTATTCATTAATGCTCCCCCTGCAGCAGAATCGAGGGACACCTTAGTGGCGTACGTGATCCCATTATAAAATATGTGGATCACCAGCCACCTCTCTAGACCATGATGGGGGCATTCATAGAGTAACCCTTTGTAGTGATCCCAGGCTTCGAACAAGGACTCCCCTTCTTTCTGATGGAAGCTAGTGATCAAGTGACACATGTGGGCAGTCTTACTTAGTAGAAAAAATTTATTTAAGAACTGCTGCTCACATTACTCCCACATGGTGATGCTTCCTGAAGGAAGGGAGTGGAGCCATGTCTTCGCCTTATCCCACAGTGAAAATGGGAATAGGCTCAGATAGATCACGTTAGCTGGTACTCCATTGAGTTTCATCGTCGAGCATATCTCTAAAAAGGTCTCTAGGTGCCGGTTTAGGTCTTCAGTCGTAACACCTCCGACCTCTGCTAGACCATGTGTATAAGTGTAGGTTTTAGTTCAAAGTTGTTGGATGAAATTGATGGTCCATTTATGCTTGGCCTATATCCTCTAGCACTGGGGGCTGCATAGTCTCGCAAAAGCCGACTACCTAAGTTTACCATAGACGCGTCTGGATCCTCCATGCTTTTCTGTTCAGCTCTCCGACGATGGTAGGTTCTTTTGATTTCTGGATCTATCGGAAGAAGATTTTTTGATACTAAGCTTCTACGCATATGAAGAACCGAGCCACTAAATTGGGAGTATACCTAATGCTTAAAAACAAGAAATAAACTAGTGTAAAAACTAAATTAAATGCAGAAAATTTAAACTAAAGGTTGATGATTGCAACTACTAAAATTAATCTAAACTTAATCTAGATATCTAAAACTGAAGTAAATAAAATAAAAATAAAAATAAAGCAAGTAAATAAATCTAACCTAAGTCTGATCAAACTCTCCACCTCTTGATTCGATATCGAATCAATCAGTCCCCGACAACGACGTCAAAAACTTGATGCACGCAAATGCGACCTTAAATCTCATGACGGGAGCCGTCAAGGACTCGAAGCGCGCACTCACACTCAACGGCCACAAGTGAACAAATGTCATCAAGTAATAAATAGATTATCGATCCCACAGAGACTGAGATTCGAGTACCGACTATTCAGTGGACGTTATTGTTCAGAGTTTAGTTCTAAGGGTTTTGATTACGAGGATTGTTGGTAGTCCTAACTCTAGTACGGTGTCACACAGAGGAAGGAAAGGTTGGTTCGAGGTTCAAAAAAGAGATCCTAGGACTTCAGTTTCACTTGTGCAACATGGAAAATGTTAATCAATTAAATGTAGTTTGGTTCTCTAATTAGGGTCTTGTGGAAGGGACATCATACCCTTTCTCGATGAGCTTTCGCTTCTATCGAGAACTACCTATCCTTAACCAAGCTGACCCTTTTGTTAAGATAGGATATATGGTACGAGGATGCCAAGTCAATCCCTACGAGGAGTCGGAATGTGTCCCGTTCCCTACTCCATCATACCCTTCTACCTACAGTTATCGGAGATGAGGACAACCTCTTGGTTCCTCTTTAATTCTCCTAGATCTTTGATATAAGGGTTGTCACCCCTTGTATCGGCTATGCACAATAGATAGGAAACCAAAACACAATTTGTTAGTCCCTATAAGATCCACATATCTCCATAATGACATGATATTTTCCACTTTGGGCTTAAGCCTTCATGGTTTTGTTTTTGGGCTTTACCCAAAAGGTCTCATACCAGTGGAGATATCTTTTCATCTTATAAACACATGATCTTTTCCATGTCTTACCAATGTGGAACTTTGATTATATTTTCAATACTCCAACAATCTCCCTCTCAAACGAAGGACCACATTGACCCCTCTCAAGCCTATCCATCCTCGAAGGACATCATTTGCTTAATGTCCGATCCTCAATCCACTAGGACTTCCTTCCAACTGTCTGGTCCTCCTGACCGAGCTAGACTTCCTGCTAGTTGTCCATCCCTTCTGGCCCAACTGGACTTCCTGCCAGTTGTTCGGTCCTCCCGACTCAATCGGACTTCCTTCCTAGTGTCTGGTTCTTTTGATCTGGACATAGGAGCTCAACTTCCTTCGTTCGAGGTTCATGACTTGACATGGACTATGGATATAATACTAATTGTTAGTGCCAATAATATTCACATATCCCCACGGTGGCATGATATTGTCCACTTTGGGTCTAAGCCCTCATGGTTTTGTTTTTGGACTTTACCTAAAAGGCCTCATACTGATGTGAGCAAAACATATAGGATTTTAGGAGTAGTTTTCTCTCACATCTCATTTCGTTTTATGTTTGTTTCATGCATATTTTATTTTATTTTGCATGCATTTCCTATTTTCTACTTTGAAGATCTGCTCGTTGTACTTTTGTATGCAGGACAACATTATACGGGGGAAATGACGCACTTTTGGAGCGAAAAGAAGACATTTGGCAGTTAGAGCAGAATGACACACACCGTGGCCCTATGAAAACACATGGCATGCACCACAACACCACACATGGCCTGGTCGTATGGATTCACATGATCGTGTGGCGCTGTGCGTTTCCGATGTGAGTCAGTTATTTTCCAGGTTTTGGGGAGATCCAGGCTAATGTCTATATAAAGGAGTCTACGCCCAAACCCTAAGGGGGAGCCACAACGACTGGGATGGCACTCCGATGCCCTAAAAATCTTCGAGAACTTGCAACAAGAGAAAGGAAGTCGCTGGAGATCCATGTTCTGCACTTCAACGCCGGAGAGAAGAGCCACATTACATTGTAATTTTTGTCCTTTGCATAATATCCATTGTTTATACGAATATGACTGTGCTTTGTGTTTCTCCTCTCATATTTATGGAGTAGATTCTTCGATTCTAGGATTAGGGAGTAGTTTGTGTGCATAGAACATGTTATTCTAAATTAAATTCTGTTCTTGAGTTTGTATTTGTAATTGGTATTAGTTTAGACCGATATCTATGTGTTTTGGTTTTCTATCTACTGTGCTAGCCGATACGAGGGGTGACAACCCTCATATCTAAGATTTAGGAGAATTAAGGAGGAACCTAGGGGTTGGCCTCATCTCCCATAACTGTGGATAGAAGGGTACGATAGAATTGGAAATGATTCATCACAGGGATTGATTTGGCATCCTCATACCATTTATCATGTCCTAACGCCAGGTGTCGACCTGGTATGGTAGAGATAGCTCTCGATAGATGCGAAGGCTCATCGGGGGAGTGTATGATGTCCCGTCCACAAGGCCATAGTTAGACGTTTAGATAACACCCAATTGATAGCATGTTTTGTGACACACAAGCAAAATCGAAATCGTAGAATTCCTTCCAAAGACTCGCAGCAAGCCTTTTCTTCTTCCTTATGACACCGTATTGAGTTAGGACCGCCGACAACCCTCGCAATCACAACCATTAGAACTAAATTTTGAACAATAACGTCCACTTAACAAATCGGTACTCAAATCTCAGTCCCTGTGGGTTCGATAATCTTTTTATTACTTGATGACATCCGTGCACTTGCGGGCATTGAGCGCGAGCACGCGCTTTGAGTCCTCGATGGTCTTCGTCATGAGATTTGAGGTCGCATTTGCGTGCATCAAGTTTTTGGTGCCATTGCCGGGGACTGATTGATTCGATATCAAATCAAGAAGTGGATAATTGGATTAGACATAAGATTAGATTTATTTACTTGCTTTACTTTTATTACCCTCTTTTATTTTCATTTTAGTTTATTTACTTCAGTTTCAGATTTTCCATATCTAGATTTTGTTTTTTATTTTTATTTTAGCAACAGTTTTACATTTATTTTATATGTAGATTTTCTTAATTTGATTCAGTATTTAGTTCAGTTTATTTTATGTTTTAATTAAGTATTAGGTAATACTCCTAATTTTGTGGCTCGGTTCTTCATATGCTTAGACGCCTAGGATTGGGAGGCCTGATTCTGATTGATCTAGAAATCGAGCGAACCTATCATCGCCGGAGAGCTAAACAGAAGAGGATGGAAGATCAAGCTGCATCCGAGGTGAATATAGGTAGTCGACCTTTGTGGGATTATGCAACCCCGTGCTAGAGGATTTAGGCCGAGTATAGCTGGACCGTCCATTTCGGCAAACAACTTTGAGCTGAAACTGTCACTCATACACATGGTCCAATAGAGTCAATTCGGGAGAGCTACGACTGAAGACCCGAACCGGCACTTGGAGACATTTTTGGAAATCTGCTCGACAATGAAGATCAATGGAGTCCCTGCAAACGCATTCCGCCTAAGCCTATTCCCGTTCTCATTTTGGGATATGGCTAAGGCATGACTTCACTCCCTTCCTTCAGGAAGCATTACTACATGGGAGCAATGTGAGCAGCAGTTATTGAATAAATACTTCCCACCAAGCAAGACTACTCACATGCGCCATCTAATAACAAGCTTCCGTCAGAAGGAAGGGGAGTCCCTATTTGAAGCCTGGGATCGCTACAAAGGGCTACTCTACCAATGCCCCCATCATGGACTGGAAAGGTGGTTGGTGATCCATATCTTCTATAATGGGATCACGTACGCAACAAAGATTTCCCTCAATTCTTCTATAGGAGGAGCACTTATGAACAAGACTATCGAGGAAGTGGAGGAGCTAATAGAAGAGGTGGCCCAGAACCACCATCAATGGGCTTCCGAACGTAGTCACCCAGCTCTTGCCGCGGGACGATATGTTGTCAACTCCATGGACCACATGGCATCGAGGTTGGATGTGCTTAGTAGACGGTTTGACTCTTTCAATCCTGTTTCTGCATGTGCGGCCAATAACTTTGGAGAAGGAGTAGCAGCGCATCGGGAGGACTACTATGAAAGGCAGGGCAGCTCAGAAGAGTAGATTGAGCATGTCGATGCGGTTGGGGATTATAATCAAAGGCCCAACAACCCATACTCTAGTACTTACAATCTCGGATGGAGGAACCACTCGAATTTTTCCTATCGGAATAACTCGAGGAACTTCCAACCATCAGGAGGGTATGGGCAACAACAGGGCAATGGGCAGTAACAACCATAGAAGTCTAGGCTAGAATTGATGATGGAAGACTTCATTGCTACCCAAACAAAGGCCAATGAAGAGTTTCGATGCCAACATCAGAAAATAGAAGAGTCACTTAAGGATTTGAAGGCCACTGTTGACGGTCTTGCAAGTCACACGAGGATGTTGGAAACACAAGTGGCCCAGATAGCCTAAACTGTGTTGCAACCTATGAATAGTTCTCCATCATTACCCGAGCCGAGTCAAGTCAAGGAGGAGGGAGTGTGCAGCGAGAGAGTAGCACAGAGAAACAGATTTGCCTAGGGGTGTGCAGCCATGATTTCCACCTTACCTGACCAAGCCGAAATTGAAGGTAAAATTCCACCCCAGCTTGAGGACCCTTGTGAATTTGTTATCCCCTGCTCAATTTATGGGGAAAGCTTCGATGAAGTGCTATGCAACTTGGGGTCATCAATAAGTGTGATGCCCTATGCATACTATTTGAAGATGGGATTGAATGGGATACAACCAGCAAACCTTGGTATTCGTATGGGGGACAACTCAGTCAAGGAACTCGTCAGCATGTTAGAACTTGTACCTGTGGTGATTGAGAATTTTGTCATACCCACAGATTTTATCATATTGGACACAGGACAAAACCCCCAGAATCCCATCATCTTGGGAATGCTCTTTCTGGCGACTGTGGGGGCATGCATAGATATAAAGGCGCACAAGATCTCCTTGGAGGTAGATGGGGAGATCATCCTCTTCAATCTGTTAGAGTGTAGAGCGCCCTTCCTAGACGACTACACTTTCAGTAGGGTAAAGCCGAACCCACCGGATGTCAACTCCGAGATGGATGAATGGGGGTTTACAAAACCTCGGAGCCAAGTTGAGACAATGGAGTAGGGTCGAGCTAAAAGACCTTAAACAAAGTGCTCCTTGGGAGGCAACCCAAGTTTAGTTTTTATGTTTTCTTTTGTTTGTTTAAGTTGAACTTTGGATTCCATTAATTTATCATTTTTAACATGAATTAGGACTAGAAAGAACCTGCTAGGTAAAAATAAAAATTACTTTGAACCTACATGACTGAGCGAGTAAGGAGAAGTCGATCATTGTGCACCATGAAAAGGAAACATGGGGCAAATGGCCTGGCCGTGTGTTTTCACACGGCCATGTCCCACCTTCCAGTGGCGCACATGGCATGGCTGTGTGTTTTCACTTGGTCGTGTCGCGCAGGGGTTAAGTAGAACTCACCGTGTGTTTTTGCCCCAAATGCGTCGTGTTCTTTGATTCCTTTTTCCCTAGCCGTGTGAATCCCTCTTCCCCACCACCTAGAAGCCTTTCCAACCTTTAAGGAAGCCCAAAAGAAGTAAGGATGTGGAGGACCAAGCAAGTGACATCTCGATTCGGTGCTTCGGAGCGAAGAACAAGGAGAATGGACGTCCCTCAAGCTCCAGAGGAAGGTAACGCTCTTCCAACCCTTCTTTTTCGAAATAATGAGCATAGGGATAGATATGACATGCTTGCTACTAGAAGAATCACCGCAACTAGGAATCTTGATGAAGATTTATTAGAATCCCTAGGTTTGCAGGGTGATATTCAATCCCTATTTGTAAAACTGGGTGGGGAGAGATAATGGGGATAATACACCCAACCTACCCTAGGATAGTTTTAGAGTTTTTAAGTTCTTTAGAAGCTGAGGTTTTAACAGGTAGAGTGAGTGAAGAGGGTAGGATTACCTTTAGGTTATTTAACACTGAGCATGAATGGACATTACACCAATGGAACACATGTTTTGGCTTGCCTAGTGGGGGAGAGAGAAGAAGCCCTATTGACTTTAACTCTCATATCTTTTGGACCGAATTGATAGGAGAGCACATGTACGACCCTTCTAGGGCCAAAGCATCACGCCTCCAAAACCCCATTTTTTGGTACCTACACGAATTATGGAAAGTACTATTTTTGGTCGTAGGGAGAATGACGGTGTAGTGAGAGCAAGTGAGCTGCTTTCCTTATTGGACATGCTACAAGAAAGGAGTAGCATTGATGTAGGGTTCCATTTCATTAGACACTTAGAGAAAATGGGCAAAGCAGCGAGAGGAGAGATTATTTTGGGGGGCCTACTTACCCACATTTTCCATAGGATGGGATACAACTACACCACGCTAGATAGTATAGAGGGGAGCCCTAGGATCGATTTAGGAGTGTTTATGGCCATGAAGATGATAGTGAGAGAGGGACACTCCTTGTGCTTTGTAAGGAAAAACCTATCATCCCTTAGGCTCCCCGACCCTGATCGTACCACCATCACCACACACGCCAACTAGCGCTTTGACCTGATAGTGGAGTCCCCGCCATATGAGAGACCATCCACATCGGCACCCATTTCTACCCCTTTACATCACTATCCCTCCAGTCCACGCATGCATAGGAGCCCATCTAGTCCATGTCGACATGAGCCTGCACTTACACCGCCACCTTTTTATACTTTTGAGCAGGATGCAGGTACATCTGCCTATGATTTTTTAGAGTTTCGATCATTCCTCGACGACATATTTACTAAGCAGCAGATGCAGAGGCAGCGATGGGAGGAGCAGAGCGCCTACACGCAGGCAGAGTTTCAGGGCTTCCGGGAGCACTTCCAGCAGGCTGAGGAGTTCTATAACAAGGCCCGTGTCTACTTCCAAGAGGAGGCTGCCCATCGCCAGAAGAAGGCCACCTACCGCAAGGAGATGCGATAACACATGCATGCCCATCAGGCGCAGTGGGCTAGGGAGGAGGAGCACCGAGCAGCCACTGCATCCACCAGCTCTCAGATCGACCACATGTACATAGGGCATCATCGACTCAACATCAGATTCTCCCAAGACCCCGAGCTACTGAGGCTACCGGACTTTCCACCTCATCCACCATACTAGAGGTATGCTTCACTTATGTCTAGGGGGCCCCAATTCTTGATTTTTTGTATTTCTAGCAGTAGTTTCTTTCCTGTCATTTGCATTTTTAGTTAGCATTCATTTTTTCATACATAGAGTTTTTAGTTTTTTCAGTACTTAATTTTTGTTATCTTTAAGCTACCTCAGTAGTATTGCTAAAGTTTTCTTCATGAGTTATTTCCATGGGTAGCTTAAATTCATTTACCTCATGGTATTTTATTTTATTTGCTCTAATGAATGTTCTTGTCTTACACTGGTTAGCTTTTATTTTTACACCTACACATGACGAGCATTCTGAAAGGAAAATTCTAGTACGTACCTAGTTATGATTCATCTCAGTAGTCTAGTACTTTGGAATCCATAGGTGGCTCTAGATTTAGTATTTTAGTTACTTGAGATGCTCGGATTGTTGAAGCCCATTCGGAAAAATCAAAATCCCAAGAGAGAGAGAAGAGAAAAAAATATGGAATAAGAAAAGAAAAGAAAGAGAGAGTAAGAAAAAAAAATTGATTGAAAAAGATTATGAGGGATAAAAATAGTTGTCGTGGGTGGAAATGGTTTGGTGCCCCTTTGAGAATGAGTTAGGTTTCTGGGGAAACACTACCAATTTCTCTCAATACCTAACACACCTTTGAGACTTTGTGCTAGATCTAGGAAACGATCCTCGCTTTGGGAAGGTAAGTTACTAAGGGTCGGAGACCATAGGAAAGCTATAGGATGATGACTTAATTTATCATGGAATGAGTATCCTATAAGAAGATTTGCTTAGTACGAGCACGAGGAGCTAACTTAGTGAATTTCTAGAACATATCTATTTTGCTTTGATTGCAAATACCACTTGATAAATCTAGTTAACATGCTAAGTATGAAACACTACCTTTTTAAAATTTCATGGCACTGAGGTTTGCTTGAGGACAAGCAAAGATTTAAGTCTGGGGGAACTGATGTGAGCAAAATATATAGGGTTTTAGGAGTAGTTTTCTCTCACATCTCATTTCGTTTTATGTTTGTTTCATTCATATTTTACTTTATTTTGCATGCATTTCCTATTTTCTAATTTTAAGATCTGCTCGTTATACTTTTGAGTGCAGGACAGCATTATACGGGGAAAATGGCGCACTTTTGGAACGAAAAGAAGACATTTGGCAGCTAGAGTAGAATGACACACACCCTGGCCCTATGAAAACACACCACCTATGCTATAACACCACACATAGCCTGGCTGTGTAGATCCACATGGTCGTGTGGCGCTGTGTTATTCCGATGCGAGTCGGTTATTTTCTAATTTTCGGGGAGATCCAGGCTGATGTCTATATAAAGGAGGCTACGCCCAAACCCTAGGGGGGAGGCATAATGGCTAGGACGACACTCGATGCCCTAAAAATCTTTGGGAACTCACAACAGGGAGAAAGGAAGTCGTCAGAGATCCAAGTTCTGCACTTCAACGCTAGAGAGAAGAGCCACATTGCATTGAAATTTCTGTCCTTTGCATAATATCCATTGTTTATACGAATGTGACCGTGCTTTGTGTTTCTCCTCTCATATTTATGGAGTAGATTCTTCGATTCTAGGATTAGGGAGTAGTTTGTGTGCGTAAAACATGTTATTTTAAATTAAATTCTGTTCTTGAGTTTGTATTTGCAATTGGTATTAGTTTAGACCGATATCTATGTGTTTTTATTTTCTATCTACTGTACTAGCCAATACGAGGGGTGACAACCCTCGTATCTAAGATTTAGGAGAATTAAGAAGGAACCTAGGGGTTGGCCTCATCTCCTATAACTGTGGATAGAAGGGTGCGATAGAATTGGAAATGATTCGTTGCAGGAATTGATTTGGCATCCTCATATCGCCTATCTCATCCTAACACTAGAGGTCGACCTGGTATGACAGAGATAGCTCCTGATAGATGCGAAGCCTCATCAGGGGAGTGTATGATGTCCCTCCCATAAGGCCATAGTTATACGTTTAGACAACAACCAATTGATAGCATGTTTTGCGACATACAAGCAAAACTGAAATCCTAGAATTCCTTCCAAAGACTCGCAGCATGCCTTTTCTTCTTCCGTGTGACACCGTATTGAGTTAGGACCGCCGACAACCCTCGCAATCACAACCATTAGAACTGAATTCCAAACAATAATGTCCACTTAATAAATCGGTACTCGAATCTCAATCCATGTGGGATCGATAATCTTTTTATTATTTGACGACATCCGTGCACTTGAGGGCGTTGAGCACGAGCACACGCTTCGAGTCCTCGACAGTCTTTGTCACGAGATTTGATGTCGCGTTCGCATGCATCACATACCAATGGAGATATCTTTTCATCTTATAAGCACATGATCTTTTCCATGTCTTACCAATGTTGGACTTTGATTGTATTTCCAATACTCCAACACAATTTTCATCGAATCAAACAAACATGAACTGTGAATAGAAATTCTAAAATAGAATTTACATTCGATCTAGCATGTTCTACGTACATAAGTTACTCCCTAATCCTAGAATCAAAGATTCTACTACATAGATGAAAAAGAACGAACACAATCCATATTAGAATAGGGCATTACAATGCTGGAGATGAATAGAAAGTAAATTGCAGTACTCTTGGTTCTTCTCTTCGACGTCGGAGCCCAGGATATGATCCTCTAGCCATCTTCTTCCCTCCCGTTGCGAGTTTCTGAAGCTTCTTAGGTCTTCAGTGTGTTGTCCCAGTCGTCGTGCCTCCTCTTAGGGTTTAGGCGTGGCCTTCCTTATATAGACTTGAGGCCAGCGCTGCCCAAATCCATGAAAAAACCCTAGTCGCACCGAAAAAGCCAGCACCACACGACTGTGTGGATCCACATGGCTAGGCCGTGTGTGGCACTGGGCTGGTGGGGCACGACCGTGCAATTTTACTCGGTCGGGTCGTGCCTCCCTTCATTCTTCTTGCCGAATGCTTCCTTTTGCTCCAAAAGTGTGTCGTTTATCTCGTAAAATGCTGCCCTACACACAAAAGCACAAAGAGCATATCTTTGAACTAGAAAATAGGAAATGTATGCAAAACAAAGTACGATATGCATGAAATAAGTATAAAATGCAACGAGATGTGAGCGAAAACTACTCCTAAAACCCTATATGTTTTGCTCACATCAAGCATTTTTTATTAAAGCTTAGTATTTCCCTGTGGAGTTTTTATTATTTGGAAAGGTATTTCAGAAATTTGTAAGGCATTTCATGCCTATTATGGAACTTATGGGGAAATGAATATGTTCTTTTGAGGGTTTTTAATTTGTCTGAGGAATTTTGGGGTTATTTAATGGAGTGAAGGGGTTTCTTGGAAAATTTTATGGAGATGTGTTATTTTATGTTCTTGACATATTTGAAACTAATTCAGGCTTTGCACCTACTATAATGGCTTAATAGCTAGATATGTTATTTTCCCCCACGGGGAAATATAACGCCTTTAAATGGCATATGTAAATATTCTCATGACCCTCTTATAACAGCCTAAGGGATAGATATGTTATTTTCCCCATGGGGAATCATCATCTTCTATATATGGCATAAGTAAATATTCTCAGGATCTTCTATAAAAGCTTAAGGGATATATAGCTATTTTCCCCCGCAGGGAACTATAACGCCAACTATAATGGACACATAACATGCTAACAAGGCATAAACGCCTCCTACAATATGTTGGATTGTTGGTGGCCAGCTAGACGGGGGGGGGGGGGGTGAATAGCCCTTAATCGTCGTATGCGGTGGAATTCGATCGCTCTTCGCGTGCTCATCTATAATTTTTGTTAATCCACAGTGGAATGATAATAAACAAATACACAACAAGAATACAAGAACACGACACAAGATATGCATGGTTCGGAACCTTAGGGTTCTTACTCCATGGGTGAGCTCAACGAGCTCGTGTTATGCGCACGACACTAACAACACTCCTTCTCGACAACACGTCGGAGGTAGAGAAACCTCGTACAAGTAATTACAACGGTAATATAAAAATACAAGCAAATACAAAGAACACAAATGAAATCTTTACACAAATGGCTTTGATCACTTTTGCTTGTTGCTTCCTTTGGTTTGGCTCTTGAAGGTTTGGAATGCAACAACAATTTCCCTCCAAAATCTCCCAAAAAGTCTTGTTGAAATCTTCTCCCAAGCTCCTCCTTTTATGCTTGCCTTGGGCTGATTTTCAGTCGATCGATCACGCTCGGACTCTGATCAAGCATCGTAGTCGCTTGTCAAAACGGCTTAATCCACATTAGCAAAACCCAATAGATAGCCATCACCGACCGATCCTACCCATCGATTAGTAACCCCATCACGAGTGTTGGCGATCACTGACCGAAAACATTCTGTGCCCGAAATCCTTGATCAGTCGACTGATCTCCATCATCAATCGACTGATGGCATCTGCAGTCGACTGCCCTCTCTTGGCAGTCGACTGTTTGGCTAGAACCTGGTCAGTCGAACACTACTCGAGTCTAATCGACCTAGAACAGTTGACTGGTACCTATACCAGTCGACTGATGTCGGATAAAATCTCAAACACCAAGTTGTTTGAGCATTCGTCCGTTGAGTAAACCCTCAAACACCATATTTGAGCATCCGATATTCAGTCTTAGCCACTTGGCCTAGTCCACCTCATCCTTTAATGGAATTGCCAACCGAAGCTCTCTTCCCTCGGCCTACATCCCTCGGATGCACCAAGCGCACGACTTTGCATTGTCATCCTTCGCGTCTCTTGCCCTTGAAGTATCCTTCCCTTGGGCCTCACTCCATTAGCTCCCCGTCTGGCAGTCCCTCGGATGCACCAAGCACACGCCTTCACAATGCCATCCTTCACCGAGTCAAGGACCCCGAGCCCAGTGAACTTGCTAAGTCCTCAAGACTTCCCACACCAAGCCTCATGTTTGGATTTTCATGCCAAACCCCACGCTTGGAATTTTCACCACCAAGGCTACACACTTGGATTTACTTGGCCAACCCTATGTTGGACTTTCCAACACCAAGCCCTATGCTTGGATTTTCCCAACACCAAGCCCCATGCTTGGACTTTTCACCACCAAGGCTACACACTTGGATTTACGTAGCCAACCCATGTTGGACTTCCCATGACAATCCCATGCCATACGTTTTGTCTAACATCAAAATACAGTTCGAGTTAAACTTGAGTCTGAAGGAAGAAACTTCACTTCCCACTTCAACTATGTCGCTTGTGCATGGCAATCCCATCTATGTCCCCGGATTAAAAATTAATCCAAGACGATGATGGATTACCTAAGCAACTGATCCATCGTTGTGCTATTTGATTAGAGTGGTCACTTGAACAAAACTTGTTATTCAAGCAACCCACCTCCTTTCTTCGATTAGTCGCGGAATATACGATGTACGGATCACCGTTTTTTGTGTTTGTCTCTTGTTATACCTCTTGATCTTCTATTGTATGTCCTTCCTCCTTTTGGACGTCGTGTGGGCAACGATATTTCAAAAGTCGAAGCCTCCTAGATCACGTTCTTTCTTTCCTTGCTCGCTCCAAACAAAGGGAAGAATGAAACAAAACTCTTCTCCTATCTAGAACCGACCACCAAGCTCCAAGCTTGATCCTTGCCGCCGGCCAAGAAGAGGAAGAGGAGCATCGGCCAACCTTGAAAGAAGTGTTGCCGGCGGCCAAGAGCTCCAATGGAAGAAGAAGGAGCTGCCCTAGGAAAAGGAGAAGCCGTCCAAGATCAAAGGAGAAGAGGAAACCCTAATCCTTCTCTTGTGTTGTCGCTGGCCCTAAGGGAGAAGCCAAACAAGTTGCCGCCCACCCTTGAAACTCCAAACCCTAACTCTCCAAGGATTCTTGCCGCCCAAGCCAAGAGAAACAAAACCCTAATCTCCCAAAGTTATTGTGCCGCCCAAGCCTAAGCCCTTATTTATAGAGTTAGGCTTAAGCCGCCTTTTAATCTCAACCGCCAGATCTAGAGATTTAACCTCCACCATTGGATCTAGAGTTTTATTTTCCATCATCGGATCTAGGCTTCATGAGGGTTTTAATCGGCTACAAAAGGGACCATGAGGAGGAGTTGGATCTTGCCCACCCAATGGATCAAACCCACATAAAGTCCGATCCATTAATGATAATCCATTCCACTAGAGGATTATCATTAATCTACCTCACCATCCCCCATAAATAAATATGGGCTCCATATATTAATTGTACAAATATCTCCCCGTGTTTAAGATCTCGAATATCTATCAATTAATTAATTTACTGACAATTAATTAATCAACATCTAACTCTATGAGTAGTACCACTCAACCTTATCATCATGTCGGACCAAGTCCACCTGCAGGGTTTACATGATGAACCTTATGAGCTCCTCAAGAGGACATCATTATCCTAATATATAGGACACAATTTCCTCCTATAATCAATGGTATACTATGTAAATAATATCATTTCTCAACTTACCGAGCCTATCGATTTACTCTATAAATCTCGCCCATTAGCAAATCAAAGAAATAAATACTAAGTACATGTGCCTATTATTATATCGGGATTAAGAGCAATAAATTGAATCACCTCTAAGTCGGTCCTGCTCATTACACACAAAGTGCACTAGTGTAATTCTATGGTCAAGATAAACCAATACCAAATCACACTACAACCATACCAATGGTTTGTCCATAACCATCTCGGTTGTGAGCCTTTACTTATATTTTACAAGGAATTGATAACATGATCTCCTGTGTGACACTACACACCATGTTATCTACAATGTAACATATCAGACAAATATTCATAACCATAAATATGCAAACAATGATGATGTGATTCTTATTTCAAAAATAAAGATGTTCATACAAAAGGTAGACTTTTCAGTATACATCCCAACAATCTCCCACTTATACTAAAAGACTATGTTGTCCTCATACTTCCATACATCTGATTCTCATTCCCTCCACATGCCTATCAAAAGCTCTCACTAGAAGGGCCTTAGTGAAAGGATCTGCCAGGTTATCCTTTGATGCAATCTTGGCCACAACAACTTCTCCTCGCTTTACGATTTCTCGTATGAGGTGGTACTTGTGCTCTATGTGTTTACTTGCCTTATGGGCTCGTGGTTCCTTCGAGTTTGCAATTGCACCACTGTTATCACAATAAATTGTGATAGTTCTTGGTAAACTAGGAATCACATCCAAGTCCATCAAGAAGTTCTTGAGCCATACAACTTCTTTGGCTGCCTCAGAGGATGCCACATACTTAGCTTCCATGGTGGAGTCTGCCACGCATTTCTGCTTGACACTCCTCCATACAATGGCTCCACCTCCCAAAGTAAACAAAAAACCTGAGGTAGACTTACTGTTATCCTTATCTGATTAGAAATCGGAATTTGTGTAACCCACAGGGAGTAATTGATTTGCCTAGTATACCGGCATATAATCCTTAGTCCTTCTCTGGTACTTCAATATATGCTTTACCGCTGTCCAATGTCCCTGTCTTGGATTACTCTGATATCTGCTAACTATACCCATGACAAAGCAGATATCCGGTCTCGTACATAGCATGACATATATGAGGCTTCCTACTGCTGAAGCATAAGGGACCGCCTTCATCTCCTTTATCACCATAGATGTTCTAGGACACATCTCCTTAGATAAAGGAACTCCATGCTTGAAAGGTAGAAAACCTTTCTTGGAGTTCTTCATGCTAAAAAGAGCCAAAATGGTGTCTATGTATGAAGCTTGAGACAAGCACAACATCCTTTTCCTGCGATCCCTTATAACCTTGATCCCAAGGATGTGTCTCACTTCTCGCAAGTCCTTCATATCAAACTATTTGGACAACCATACCCTTACGTCCGATAACACCTTGACATTGTTGCCAATTAACAAAATGTCATCTACGTATAGTACAAGAAATACCACTATGTTTCCGTCACATCTCTTGTATACACAAGACTCATTCAGACTTTGAATAAATCCATAAGACTGGATTACCTCATCAAAGTGTATGCTCCAAGATCTCGAAGCTTGCTTCAATCCATAAATGGACCGATTAAGCTTTCACACAAGATGCTCTTTGCCCTTTGCAATGAATCCCTCTGGTTGTTTCATATAGTTGTTTTCCTCAAGACTTCCATTAAGGAAAGTTGTCTTGACATCCATTTGCCACACCTCATAATCCATAAGAGCAGCAATACATAAGAGAATTCAGATGGACTTAAGCATGGCTACCGGCGAAAAGGTCTCCTCGTAATCGATACCCTCTTTATGAGTATACCCTTTCGCAACAAGCCTTGCTTTGAAGGTCTCAACCATCCTGTCTATTCCACTCTTTCTTTTGTAGATCCACTTGCATCCAATGGTTTTTACACCATTGGGTGGTTCTACTAGCTCCCAGACTTGATTTGAATCCATAGATTCTATCTCAGATTGTTGGAATGTATACTGAAAGCCTAGCTCTTTTTGTATGAACATTTTATTTTGAAATAAGAATCACATGATCATTGTTTGCACTTTATATATTTATTATATGTGTGTGCATATTGTCTAATATTTTACATTGTAGATAACATGGTGCTTGGTGTGGCAAAGAAGATCATGTTATCAGTCCCTTGTAAAATATAAGTAGAGGCTCACAACCAAGATGGTTTTGGACAAACCATTGGCATGGTTGTAGTGTAGCTTGGTATTGTTTTGTCTTGAACATGGAGTTACACTGGTACACATAGGTGTATTGAGCAGGACCGACATAGAGGTGATTCAATTTAGTACTGACTACATAATTGAATCGGACCTCGGATATTATGTTGTACATGCTCTTAATCCCGATATAATAATGGGCACATGTACTTAGTAATTATTTCTTTGATTTACCAAAGGGTCAGATTTAGATGGATTAAATCAATATGCCCGGTAAGTTGGGAAATGATATTATTTACATGGTGTGCCGTTGATTATAGGAGGAAACTGTGTCCTATATATTAGGTTGATGATGTCCCCTTGAGGAGCTCATAAGGTTCATCATGTAAGCCCAGCTGGTTGACTTAGTCAACATGATGATAAGGTTGAGTGGTACTACTCGAGGAATTAGATGTTAATTAATTGATGGTCAGTAAATCAATTAATTGACGGACATTCGATATCTTAAACACGGGGAGATGAATGTACAAATAATATATGGAGCCCATATTAATTTATGGGGGTTGGTGAGGTAGTTCAATGATGATCCTCTAGTGGAATGGAACATCATTGATGGATCAAGTTTGTGTGGTTTCGATCCATCGGGTGGCCAAGATCCAACTCCTCCTTATGGTCCCTATCGTAGCCTAATATAATCCTCGTGAAGTCTAGATCCAAGGATGTAAAACAAAACCTAGAACCAACGGTTGGGATGAATCCCTAGATCCGATGGTTGGAATGAAACCCTAGAACCAACGGTTGAGATTAAATCCCTAGATCCGATGGTTAGGATGAAATCGTAGAATCGACGGTAGGGATGAAACCCTAGATCCGATGGTTAGGATGAAATCCTAGAATCGACGGTTGGGATGAAACCCTAGATCCGACGGTTGGGTTAAAAGGAGGCTTAAGCCCTATTCTATAAATAGAGGCTTAGGCTTGGGCGGCAATAAGAGATTGGGAAATTAGGGTTTGGCTCTTCTCAAAGTGGGCGGCAAACACAAACCCTAGAGGCGGCTAGGGTTTTTGGGCTACTAAGTTAGCGGCAAGTTTGTTCTCCCTAGGGTTTTGGCCGGCGCCCATCTTCCTCTTCTCATCCTTGGCCAGTTCTCTTCTTCCTCCTCCCTTGCTCCTTGGTGGCCGGCGGCTCTCCAACACTTGGTGCCCGGCGCTTCTCCAAACTCTAGGTGGCCGGCGGCAACATTGCATTGGTGGTCGGCGCTTCATCCAATTGTTCCTTGGCCGGCGGTTGCATCAAACTCCCTAGTTTGGTGGCCGGTTCTAGAAAGGAAAGGTATTGTTGGTTCTTCTCTTTGTTCGCAGCAGACAAGGAAGGGAAGAACGTGATCTAGAAGGCTTCTACTCGTGGAGGATCTTCGTCCGCACGTCATCCACGATGAGGAAAGGACATACGGTAGAAGATCGTAAGGTATAAAGTTTTACAACATTATTTTCAGATCTGAGCATGTTCTTTTATGTGTTGATTATACATGTGTGCATATGTATATATTTTGTATAATCATGGATCCCGAAGACAAACACAAAAACCGGTGATCCGTCCGTCGTCTCTTCCGTGGCTAGCCAACTAGAAGAGTTGTGTTGCTTGAACAACTAGTTTGTTCAAGCGACCACTCAAGTTGTTAGCACGACGATGAATTGGTTGTGCTAAGGAAACTCATCCCATCCGGATTAATTCTTTCATTAGTGAAAATTTTAATCCGGGGACATGGGAGCCAATGAGCTTCCGAAGCAACTCCCTTCAAGTGGTATCAGAGCCACGGTTTCTGGTTTTGTGTGTTTTGGATTCGGTTACTTTCATGCACATTTCATATATTGAGTATGCCGGATAATAGTAGGATGTGCATAGGCTAACTTTTTGGTTGCAGGCATAAGATCCGACTATTATGTCTATTTTGTTGTATGTGATGGTTTTATGTGTGATTGTATGTATATTATTTGAATCCTCGGGGTTGACGAGGCTAGATTAGTATTTAATTTTTTGTAATTAAATACGGCAATGTTTAGCCACTCATTTTAGTTTACTTTCGATCTAGATTATTTGTACAATCCTTCGTGGAGTATAGGATCGATGGATGTAAATTAAAATGATTTATCTCGACTCGGATATCTTTGGTGACTTGCGCACGGGAAAAGCTGGTGCGGACGAGGTGGCGACACAACGGGATGCGTATTGGAGGACAATGCCATAATAGTTGAAAAAATTCTATTTTTTCCATATTTATTGCTGATTTGTTTTTATATGCATGTTGTGTATGCTTTAAAATTCCTCGATTTCAATTTACTAACTAGGAGAAGGAAATTTTAATTAATTCCCGCGGCCTCTATTACAATTTGACGTGTGATGCAACAAACTTGTGTGTTGGCTCTGAGTGCCTTCCTCCCTGCGGACGGGTTTGTTTGTGGATCACTAGGTCAAATAATGGTTATAGGAAATTATCTAGGAGCATGTGTACTTCCACAGCGGTAAGGCACATAATCCGAAATAATTCCCTTAGTATCGTGTAATGGTGCACACTTAGATGCAAATAAAAGTATCCTCCCCATCGAAGTCACTGCTTTTATTTGTAGGGCCAAAGAGGAACCAACTATTAATTTTATTTGTCAAAAAGTAAGGTTGACAAGATAATAAAATTAATGGGTAAAACCTCATCTTACAAATATAGAATTCATATACGTCCACACAGCGTGGCATGCGATATTCTCGGTGATTTAAGGTGTTGGTTGATTTCAGGATTTTATTGTTTTGAGGAATCAATAATATTTGAAATCTAATATTTTGATCATTGTGATTTTTAGGATTTTCAAATGGCTTTCAACCCACTTGCTGTGATTTTAAAAGAAAATAAGCTTACTGGACCAAACTACATTGATTGGAAAAGAAACTTGGATATTGTCTTAACTGTGGAGGAGTACAAATTTGTACTCTTCGAGGTCTGTCCTCCTAAGCCCACCGATGACTCTGATGAAAAGGAGAAAGAACGTTATAAGAAATGGATCAAGGCGGATGAGATGGCGCGGTGTTACATTTTGGCATCTATGTCAAATGTGCTGCAACATCAGCATCAGGCCATAGCTTATGACATGATGTTCAATCTCAAGGAACTTTTCGGACATCAGAGTAGGGAGGCTAGATAGGAGGCGATGAGAAACTTGATGACGACCACCATGATCGAGGGAACACCCGTTAGGGATCATGTTCTCAAGATGATGGCTCATCTTAATGAGATGGAAGTCCTCGGAGCTGAGATCGATGGGGAAACCCTGGTTGATATCATTCTCCAGTCTCTGCCTAGGAGTTTTGAGTAGTTCCGCCTCAACTACAACATGAATAAGAGGTTGTATTTGTTGGCGGAGCTTCTGACAGAACTCCAGATGGCAGAGGGGCTTTTTCGTCAAAGTGCTCAAGCCATGGTCGCTCAGAAGGTTTCTTCCTCTAAATCGAAAGGTAAGAAGAAGAAGAAACAAGGTGGAGCGAAGAAAGTGGCAATGGTACCTCAGGTAGGAGTGAAGAAGCCGAAAGGCAAGTGCTTCACTTGCAAGCAAACTGGACATTGGAAGGCGGACTGTCCTCGCCGAAAGAACAAAGGTATATCTTCTTGTTTAGTTGTTGAAACATGTTTAGCGGTGTTATCTACCAGTGCCTGGTGTGTAGATACAGGAGCCACTGATCATGTCTGCAATACTTTGCAGGGGTTCCAGGAAACCCGACGACTAGCTGAGGGAGAGATTACCGTCTTCATGGGCAATGCTTCAAAGGTGGCGGCTATTGCAGTGGGAGACGTTTATTTATCTTTTGATAGGAATAAAGTTTTGGTTTTGAGAAATTGTCTTTATGTACCTACTTTTAGAAAGAATTTAATTTCAGTTTCTAAATTGTTTTTGGATGGATATTCTGTTTCTTTTAATGACAAAGTGGTTATAAAAAGGAATAGGGAGATTATCTGTTCTGGTATATTGGTTGGCAATTTATATACTCTTGAACCGAAAACTCTCACGATGTATATAGAAGTCAATAACTCATCTTCTAAGTCTAATAAGAGAAAAGAACCTTCGAAAATGAACCAGACATATCTTTGGCATCTAAGGCTTGGTCATATTTACCTAAGCAGAATTCAAAGGTTGATAGCTGATGGGCCTTTGGGTTCATTAGTGGTGGAGGATCTCCGAACCTGCGAATCTTGCTTGGAAGGTAAAATGACCAAGAGGCCTTTCAAGGCCAAGGGGTATAGAGCCAAAGATGTGTTAGAATTGGTTCATTCTGATTTGTGCGGTCCTATGTCTATCCAGGCAAGATGTGGTATTGAATATTTCGTCTCTTTTATAGAAGATTATTCAAGATATGGATACATTTACTTGATGCGCCACAAGTCTGAATGGTTTGACAGGTTCAAAGAATTCAAGGCTGATGTGGAGAACCGTCAAGGTAAAAGTATCAAGACACTACGATCTGATCGTGGTGGCGAGTACCTCTTGGGAGAGTTTAGGAGTTACTTATCAGAGTCTGGGATTCAATCCCAATTGTCTGCACCTGGCACACCCCTGCAGAATGGTGTAGCGGAGCAAAGGAATAGGACTCTTATGGAGATGGTTAGATCAATGATGAGTTATTCTGAGTTACCTGTTTCGTTCTGGGGGTATGCACTGGATACAGCAATGTACACTCTAAACTTGGTTCCATCTAAATCAGTACCTTCTACCCCTGTAGAATTGTGGACTGGGCGAAAGCCTAGTCTAAGACATATTCGGATATGGGGGAGTCCAGCACATGTGCTGAAGGCTGATGCTGGTAAGTTGGAACCTCGTACAGAAGTGTGCATGTTTGTTGGCTACCCTAAGGGAATGAAAGGTGGTTTGTTTTATAATCCTAGAGATCAGAGGGTGATCGTTAGCATGAACGCCAGATTTCTAGAGGAGGATTATATAATGAACCACAAGCCCAAGAGTAGGATTATTCTTGAGGAGTTGACAGGGGATGTCCCGACTTCAGTACCACCGGTACAAGAGGAGATATCACACGTCACTACACCGCATGTCACAGAGCATACACAGGAGGCACCTCGTCGTAGTGGGAGGGTTGTTAGACAACCCGATAGATTCATGTTTTTGGGAGAGTCTTCGGACTTAGTCCCTGGTGAACACGAACCTGATCCCTGGACATATGATGAGGCAATCCAAGATAGAGATGCGGTATCTTGGCAAAGAGCGATGAATTCAGAGATAGAATCTATGGATTCTAATCAAGTCTGGGAGCTAGTAGAACCACCCGATGGTGTAAAAACCATTGGATGCAAGTGGATCTACAAGAGAAAGAGAGGAGTAGACGGGAAGGTTGAGACCTTCAAAGCTAGGCTTGTTGCGAAAGGGTATACTCAGAAAGAGGGCATCGATTATGAGGAGACCTTTTCTTTGGTAGCTATGCTTAAGTCTATCCGGATTCTCTTATCTATACCTGCTCATATGGATTATGAGATTTGGCAGATGGATATCAAGACAGCTTTCCTTAATGGAAGTCTTGAGGAGAACATCTATATGCGGAAACCAGAGGGATTCATTGCTAAAGGCAAAGAGCATCTTGTATGTAAGCTTAATCGGTCCATTTATGGATTGAAGCAAGCTTCTAGATCTTGGAACATCCGTTTTGATGAGGTAATCCAGTCATATGGATTCATTCAAAGTCCGTATGAGCCTTGTGTATACAAGAGATGTAATGGAAACGTAGTGGTATTTCTTGTACTATACGTAGATGACATTTTGTTAGTTGGCAACAATATCAAAGTGCTATCAGACGTAAGGGTATGGTTGTCCAAACAGTTTGACATGAAGGACTTGGGAGAAGTGGGACACATCCTTGGGATCAAAGTTATAAGGGATCGCAAGAAAAGGATGTTGTGCTTATCTCAAGCTTCATACATTGACACTATCCTTGCTCGTTTTAGCATGCAGAACTCCAAGAAAGGTTTTCTACCTTTTAGGCATGGAGTTCCTTTATCTAAAGAGATGTGTCCCAAAACATCAAAGGAGATAGAGGACATGAAGGCGGTTCCTTATGCTTCGGTAGTAGGAAGCCTTATGTATGTTATGCTATGTACGAGACCGGATATCTGCTTTGCCGTGGGCATGGTTAGCAGATATCGAGTAATCTGGACAGGACATTGGAATGCGGTAAAGCATATATTGAAGTACACGAGAAGGACTAGGGATTATATCTTTGGTTTCGAGATCAATTAGTCCTGTGGGTTACAGTTCGATTTCCAATCGGATAGGGACAAGAGTAAGTCTACCTCGGGTTTGTGTTTACTTTGGAGGTGGAGCCATAGTATGGAGGAGTGTCAAGCGAAATGCGTGGCGGACTCTACCATGGAAGCCGAGTATGTGGCGACCTCCGAGGCAAAGAAGTACATATGGCTCAGAACTTCTTGATGGACTTGGATGTGATTCCTGGTTTGCCCAGAACTATCACAATTTATTGTGATAACAGTGGTGCAGTTGCAAACTCGAAGGAACCACGAGCCCATAAGGCGAGTAAACACATAGAGCGCAAGTACCACCTTATACGAGAGATCGTGAAGCGAGGAGAAGTTGCTGTCGCCAAGATTGCATCAGAGGATAATCTGGCGGATCCATTCACTAAGGCCCTTCCAGCGAAAGTGTTTGATAGGCATGTGGAGGACATGGGGATCAGATGTATGGCAGAGTGATGACGGCATAGTCTTTTAGTATAAGTGAGAGATTGTTGGAATGTATACTGAAAGCCTAGCTCTTTTTGTATGAACATTTTATTTTGAAATAAGAATCACATGATCATTGTTTGCACTTTATATATTTATTATATGTGTGTGCATATTGTCTAATATTTTACATTGTAGATAACATGATGCTTGGTGTGGCACAGTAGATCATGTTATCAGTCCCTTGTAAAATATAAGTAGAGGCTCACAACCAAGATGGTTTTGGACAAACCATTGGCATGGTTGTAGTGTAGCTTGGTATTGTTTTATCATGAACATGGAGTTACACTGGTACACTTAGGTGTATTGAGCAGAACCGACATAGAGGTGATTCAATTTAGTACTGACTACATAATTGAATCGGACCTCGGATATTATGTTGTACATGCTCTTAATCCCGGTATAATAATGGGCACATGTACATAGTATTTATTTCTTTGATTTACCAAAGGGTGAGATTTAGATGGATTAAATCAATATGCCCGGTAAGTTGAGAAATAATATTATTTACATGGTGTGCCGTTGATTACAGGAGGAAACCGTGTCCTATATATTAGGTTGATGATGTCCCCTTGAGGAGCTTATAAGGTTCATCATGTAAATCCAGCTGGTTGACTTAGTCAACATGATGATAAGGTTGAGTGGTACTACTCGAGGAATTAGATGTTAATTAATTGATGGTCAGTAAATCAATTAATTGACGAACATTCGATATCTTAAACACGGGGAGATGAATGTACAAATAATTTATGGAGCCCATATTAATTTATGGGGATTGGTGAGGTAGTTCAATGATGATCCTCTAGTGGAATGGAACATCATTGATGGATCAAGTTTGTGTGGTTCCGATCCATCGGGTGGCCAAGATCCAACTCCTCCTTATGGTCTCTATCGTAGCCTAATATAATCCTCGTGAAGTCTAGATCCAAGGATGTAAAACAAAACCTAGAACCGACGGTTGGGATGAATCCCTAGATTCGATGGTTGGGATGAAACCCTAGAACCAACGGTTGGGATTAAATCCCTAGATCCGATGGTTAGGATGAAATCCTAGAATCGACGGTTGGGATGAAACTCTAGATCCGACGGTTAGGATGAAACCCTAGAATCGACGGTTGAGATGAAACCCTAGATCCGACGGTTGGGATAAAAGGAGGCTTAAGCCCTATTCTATAAATAGAGGCTTAGGCTTGGGCGGCAATAAGAGATTGGGAAATTAGGGTTTGGCTCTTCTCAAAGTGGGCGGCAAACACAAACCCTAGAGGCGGCTAGGGTTTTTGGGCGGCTAGAAGTTGGGCGGCAAGTTTGTTCTATCTAGGGTTTTGGCCGGCGCCCATCTTCCTCTTCTCATCCTTGGCCGGTTCTCTTCTTCCTCCTCCCTTGCTCCTTGGTGGCCGGCGGCTCTCCAAAACTTGGTGCCCGACGCTTCTCCTAACTCTAGGTGGCCGGCGGCAACATTGCATTGGTGGCCGGCGCTTCATCCAATTGTTACTTGGCCGGCGGTTGCATCAAACTCCCTAGTTTGGTGGCCGGTTCTAGAAAGGAAAGGTATTGTTGGTTTTTCTCTTTGTTTGCAGCGGACAAGGAAGGGAAGAACGTGATCTAGAAGGCTTCTACTCGTGGAGGATCTTCGTCCGCACGTCGTCCACGAGGAGGAAAGGACATACGGTAGAAGATCGTAAGGTATAAAGTTTTACAACATTATTTTCAGATCTGAGCATGTTCTTTTATGTGTTGATTATACATGTGTGCGTATGTATATATTTTGTATAATCATGGACCCCGAAGACAAACACAAAAATCGGCGATCCGTCCGTCGTCTCTTCTGCGGCTAGCCAACTAGAAGAGTTGTGTTGCTTGAACAACTAGTTTGTTCAAGCGACCACTCAAGTTGTTAGCATGACGACGAATTGGTTGTGCTAAGGAAACTCATCCCATCCGGATTAATTCTTTTATTAGTGAAAATTTTAATCCGGGGACATGGGAGCCAATCAGCTTCCGAAGCAACTCCCTTCACAGAATTCATTGCACTTTGCCAAGATACCTCATCTTTATCTTGGATTGCCTCGTCATATGTCCAGGGATCAGGTTCATGTTCGCCAGGGACCAAATCATAAGATTATTCCAAGAACATGAATCTATCAGGATGTCTAACAACCCTCCCACTATAATGAGATATTACTTGTGTATCCTCTGTGACACGCGGTGTAGTCACTTGTGATATATCCTCTTGTACCGGTGGTACTGAAGCAGTGACATCCCCTCTCAATTCCTCCAGAACAATCTTATTCATAGGCTTGTGGTTCATCACATAGTCTTCCTCTAGAAATCTAGTGTTCGTGCTAAAGATCACCTTCTGATCTCTAGGACTATAAAACAAACCACCTTTCTTCCTCTAGGATAGCCAACGAACATGCACACTTTTGTACGATGTTCCAACTTACCAGCATCTGCCTTCAGCACATGTGCTGGACTCCCCCAAAATTGAATATATCTCAGAATAGGCTTTCGCCCAGTCCACAATTCTATGGGAGTAAAAGGCACTGATTTAGATGGTACCAAGTTTAGAATATACACTGCCATATCTAGAGCATACTCCCAGAACGAATTTGGCAACTCAGAATAACTCCTCATCGATCTTACCATCTCCATAACAGTCCTATTCCTTTGCTCCGCTACACCATTCTGTTGCGGTGTGCCAGGTGCAGACAATTGGGATTGAATCCCATCCTATGATAAGTAATTCCTAAACTCTCCCAAGAGGTACTCGCCACCACAATCAGATCATAGTGTCTTGATACTTTTACCTTGACGTTTCTCCACATCAGCCTTGAATTCTTTGAACCTGTCAAAGCATTCATGTTGGCAATGTGCTATTCCTCGGAGGCTCATTGGCTCCCATGTCCCCGGATTAAAATTTTCACTAATGAAAACTAATCCGGATGGGATGAGTTTCCTAAGCACAACCAATTCGTCGTCGTGCTAACAACTTGAGCGATTGCTTGAACAAACTAGTTGTTCAAGCAACACAACTCTTCTAGTTGGTTAGCCGCGGAAGAGACGACACACGGATCGCCGGTTTTTGTGTTTCTTATTCGGGGTCCATGATGATACAAATACATGCAAATGCAAACTAGTATAATCAACATATACTAACATAAAGAACATAATCTAGCATATCAAATAAGAACATGAAAAGAACAATAATAAAAGTTGTGAAACTTTTATACCTCTTGATCTTCTATCGTATGTCCTAACCTCCTTGTAGACTTCGTGTGGGCGAAGATCCTCTACAAGTTGAAGCATCCTAGATCTTCTTCAATCCAAAGAAAGAAGAACTCTCTTTCTCTTCTTGCTTGAGCCAACCACCAATCCACAAAAGGATTGATGCCGCCGGCCCCAAGAATAGAGAGAACATTATGGAAACAACCAAGGAACCGAACTAGGGACTGTAACGCCCGTAAAATTCCTAGCAATTTTACAGGAATTTTTGGCTTGATGATCATGGGCCTTGGGTGGGCTTTTTTTTCCAAAAATAAAAGAAATAAGCCAAAAAGGGGTGCAAGGCCTAGGAATTGAACCCCAAACCTCTAGAGATAGCCAAACCCTATAGATGCACCCACTAACTAGAAGCCCAATAGGACTACATCATTAGATGAAGGGGGGGGGGGAATTATAGATAAGTGAGATAAAAGGTAAATGAAGAGGCATGGAAGAAGAGAAGAGAAACTTCTCTTCCTCCCTTTATAAAGAAGAGGGAAGGTTCTAATTTGCCACTTCCTCTCTTCTTCTTCTTCTTCTCACCGAAATTCTAGCTCCCTCTCCACCTTTGGCCGAATCCTATCCAAGCAAGAGAAGGCTAGGTTTTGATCTTCCTTAGGTCATCTTCCCCACCCAAAGTAAAGCGAAGGATGTAAGTATCCCTCACCTGCATACGAGTAGCTTCGTTTGATGTTTTATAAAAGAAATCTAAATGTTATATTCGGCCAAGCTATGATTTTAGGTTTCCATGAAGTTATATGCTATGTTTTAGTAACTAGATGATGATGTAGGATGGAAAAAGGGTTTAGGTCAAAATCTAACCCTAATGGCCACCAAGACCCATTCGGCCAAGCCATGCTTTTAGGGTTTCAATTAAGTTTCATGCTATGCTTTGGTAACTATATGATGATGTTAGGAGTTAAAATGAATTAGGACAAAATCTAACCCTAATGGCCACCAAGACCCATTCGGCCAAGCCATGCTTTTAGGGTTTCAATGAAGTTTCATGCTATGCTTTGGTAACTATATGATGATGTTATAAGTTAAAATGAATTAGGACAAAATCTAACCCTAATGTCCACCAAGACCCATTCGGCCAAGCCATGCTTTTAGGGTTTCAAAGAAGTTTCATGCTATGCTTTGGTAACTATATGATGATGTTAGGAGTTAAAATGAATTAGGACAAAAGCTAACCCTAATGGCCACCAAGACCCATTCGGCAAAGCCATGCTTTTAGGGTTTCAATGAAGTTTCATGCTATGCTTTGGTAACTATATGATGATGTTAGGAGTTAAAATGAATTAGGACAAAAGCTAACCCTAATGGCCACCAAGACCCATTCGTCCAAGCCATGCTTTTAGGGTTTCAATGAAGTTTCATGCTATGTTTTGGTAACTATATGATGATGTTAGGGGTTGAAATGAATTAGGTTAAAAGATAACCCTAGAAAACCCTATGGACCATTCGGCCAACCTATGCTTTTGGGTGACTAAATGAAGTTTTAATACATGTTCCTTATGAAAATGAAGTTGTGGTTAAGTTAAATGAATAGGTTAACATGTGTTTTAAGTTGGGTGAATTCATGCTGACTTGCGATATTAAATAATGCTATATGAAGATAACATGCCTTAGGTTAGTGTTTACTTACTTTGATGCCATGCCTTATGCCATGTCTATGTGTATGCGATATTTGAAATATGTTATGAAATGAAGTATGCTATGCTATGTTAAATGCAATGAAGCATGATATGTTATGAAATGAAGTATGCTATGCTATGTTAATGAAATGAAGCATGATGTGTTATGAAATGAAGTATGCTATGCTATGTTAATGCATGAAGCATGATGTGTTATGAAATGAAGCATGCCATGCTATGTTAATGAAATAAGCTATGTTGTACAAATAAGCATATAAGTATTTTACCTTCTGCATGGCTTGTACCAAGACCTTAACAAGGTCCAAGAAGGGATGGGCTCCTAAGATGCCCTAGGTTGATGGAATAAGACTCGGGCCTAGGAAGGGCTTCTATGTATGATTGCCCCTAGGTCGATGGAATAAGATTCGGGCCTAGTACGGGATGGGCTCCAAGATGCCTTAGGTCGATGGAGTAAGACTCGGGCCTAGGATGGGCTTCTACGCTATGACGATTGCCCCTAGGTTGATGGAATAAGACTCGGGCCTAGAAACCTATTAGGTTCGAGACTTGCTACCTCAGGCCTATTTAGGGATGCGCGCTATGATAATGAAGAAGTGGTACAATGTCGGGCCCAAATATGTTGAGATTTATGTTTACGTACCTAAAATATATGTTTTCAAAACATCCTGCATATGTTTACCTGCTGATTGTTATGTTTACATGCTTATGTTAGATACGTTACATGTTATGTTTGATGATATGATATGATGTTTATGTTTACATGTTATGCTTGATGATATGATATGATGTCTATGTTTACATGTTACGCTTGATGATATGATATGATGTCTATGTTTACATGCTTATGTTATATATGTTTACATGTTATGTTTGATGATATGTTAGGAATGTTTACATGCTTATGTTATATATGTTTACATGTTATGTTTGATGATATGTTAGGAATGTTTACATGCTTATGTTATATACGATACCTATTATGTTTGAGGATAGGCTATGATGTTTATGTTACTAAGTTACATACGATGCATGTTATGTTGGTTAAGCATATGTTCATGTTATGCCGCTAAGTTATGGATGATACATGTTATATTTACTTATGTTACTTATGCTACATGTTAAGTTGATGATGCCATGTATGTTACATATTATATTGCTTATATGTTATGAATGCTACATGCCATGATCAATGTCGATGTATGGTTTTTGTGAGTAGGACAGGATCTTACTAAGCCTATGTGCTTATAGTTTATCTTTCCCTCGTACTGCAGATAAGGGTAAGGGATGGATAAACTAATGGGAGCAGCAGGAGGGGCCAAGTGTGTGTGGTAGTGGCATGGTGGAGAAGATCCGTTAGGTCTACATATGTATGTGTTTACCTATGATGATGATGTCTATGGATGTCCTTATTATGCCTGCTTATGATGGTGTCGTTTAAGAACTTGAACTAAGCACTAAGTACCTATCTATGTTATGATGCATGTTCTATGCTAATAAGAAGAAGTAAAGAAGAAGTAAGAAGAAGTATCTATATATGCTATGATGCATGCTCTATGTGAAGAAGAAGTATATATATATATATATATATATATATATATATATATATATATATATATATATATATATATATATGTCAATGCATGTTTATGTTTTAAAAAGAAAAAAAAAATGTCTAAAGTCTTCCGCTGTAAGAATTAAGAAGTATGCATAAAGTCTTCCGCTGTATGTAATGTAAGTATGTCGTGTCACGTACGCCTCCGGACATCAGTGGTCCGGAAAAGGGCGGGCGCATGTGTGGTATCGAGCGGATCCGCTTTACCACTACACACACATCAAGCTCCAAATCCTGCCGCTCCAAGTAAGAATTCTATGTCTTCTCTAATTTTGTGAATTTGTTTTCCATGTATGATAGGAAATGCTTCTAGCTTAAATATGCATGAAAATAGGTATGATACCCTTATGCTTGTTCTTGTACGATATGAAATACCTTAAGCTTAAACTATGCATGAGAACATGAATGATGCCTTAAGCTTAAAATGACTTTATGTTAGCTTTAGTCTAAGTATGCGTAGGACAACGAACGAAAACTTATACTAGTTTTACCTTAATATATGAAGATAAACATGTCTGGAAGACGCAGTAGTAGAGCTGATGAGCTAGCAACCCCGCATGACCTTACACACATAGTCACAGAACTCCAACGGCAAGTTACAGAACAACAACAAGTAATAACTACCCTAACGAATCAGCGAGGAAACCCTATCGCTTCACCAACGGGCCTCCCCCGATGGTTCGACAGAAGCTTACCTCGATCCAAAGGGCGTAGACTAAAGCCAAAAATTTCTCTGCATCGGTGAGCCATGGGATGCCCAAGCCTGGTTCAAGACGGTGGAAAGCATCGTGGAGCTACTGGACTGGCCCGAATGCGAGAAGATTAAGTGTGCATCATTCTGCCTTTCGGGAGATGCTCGGATGTGGTGGGAACGGGTTAAAGCAAAGAGACAAGTAAATCAGATGAGATGGACAGATTTCGAGTACGAGTTCTTCGAAGAATTCTTCCACATGAGGGTGACCAACAAGCATTACGACGAGTTCACTGGGTTCCGACAAGGTGACCTATCGGTCAGCGAAGCCGTGAAGAGATTCAACCGACTCGCACGCCTGTGCCCAGAGTTGGTCAGCACGGAAAGAGAAAGGGTCAGACTCATGCTGAAGATGCTCCGACCAGAAATAGCTCTGAATGTGGCCGGCGGAGTTCATAGACCGCAGACCGCAGAGGAGTTGTTCAGTAGTGCCTTAATTACCGAGCATTACCTGAACAACATTAATCAGCAAAAGAAAGCACTGAGTGAAGGCAGGGGTCAGGCCCAATCGGGAGGTCAGAGGAACCAGGGTGCTTGGAAAGGGAACCCCACTGGCAAGAGAAGACAATGGGAGAATCCTAAAGGAGGTCCAGCGAGCAAGCATCCCAGATCCTCTGTGCTACTCTGGAAGATACATCCCGAGTATGCTACCAAGGCACAAATCGATGTTACAACTGGACGACAGGCATAGAATCAAGGACTGTCTATCCAAGTTCAGCACCTCCTCACCAGATGCTACCCCAGAGTGCTCCTCCACAGCTACATCGATGCAGCCGCAATCGAAGGAACCCTAATCCACCAAGGAGACTAGAAGCCCCACCAAATGACATGATGCTAGGGTATTCTCTCTCACCCAAGAAGATGTGGCAAACGCTCTACAGCTTGTCACAGTCGATATTTATTTTCACAAGATGCTATCGCATTATTTGACATCGGGCAACACATTCTGCTTGTTTCTACACACTTCATCGAAAGATAGACATACCACCACAAGCTCTAGACTCACAAGTTCTTAACCACTCGCCCTGGGAGAAGTAATGCCTCCACTCATATGCCGCGAGCCGCACCCATCGTAATCTGCAGCATAGAGAACTCTACCGCGATCCGAGCAGTGCTCGATACGCAGGATTACGACATTATATCGCATGGATTTCAAGTACACGGTGCTTCGATCGAGTGCCGAAAAAGGAAAGTGGTATTCCAGCCGGAGGCGGAGCCTAGGTTCGAATTTATTGGAGAACCAAGGAGAAGAGTCAATAAGATTTTATCAGCCCTACAGGCACGTAAGATGTTAGACAGTGGGTGCACTGGGTTTCTGGCACACGTAGTTGATACAAGTCAAGATGAGGATCAGAAGCTAGAGAATGTCAGAGTTGTATGCAACTACCCAGAGGTATTCCCAGATGAACTACCAGGGTTAGCCCCAGATAGAGAAGTTGAATTTGAGATCGAGTTGATTCCTGGTACTAAACCGATCTCTAAAGCACCAAAGGAACTTGTGAAGCTACAGGAGTTACTCGACAAGGGACTTATTCGCCCAAGTCGCTCTCCATTGGGAGCTCCAGTGCTGTTGGTGAAGAAGAAAGATGGGTCTATGCGAATGTGCATAGACTACCGAGCGCTGAATAATGTGACGATCAAGAACCGGTACCCTTTACCGCGGATTGATGACCTGTTCGACCAACTAAAAGGTGCCGCCGTCTTCTCTAAGATTGACCTGAGGTCCGGCTATCATCAAGTAAAAGTAAAACCAGATGATATCCCAAAGACGACCTTCCGTACAAGGTATGGACATTACGAGTTCGTAGTTATGCCCTTTGGAGTGACGAATGCACCCGCCCTGTTCATGGATTTGATGAATCGGGTATTCTCGGCATTCCTCGACAAGTTTGTGATCGTCTTCATCGACGACATACTAATATATTCGAGAACCCCCGAAGAGCACGCAGAACACCAGAGACCTGGAGGAACACTGCAGCCAATCCAGATTCCAGAATGGAAATGGGAGGACATTTCTATGGATTTCATCTCAGGATTGCCCAAGACGACAAACGGTTATGATGCTATATGGGTAATTGTGGATAGATTGACGAAGTCCGCCCATTTCTTAGCAATCAAGATGACCTATTCGATGGAGCAATTGGCTCAGTTATATGCTAAGGAAATTATTAGACTACATGGAATTCCTAAGACCATCATTTCTGACAGAGATGGTCGCTTTATTTCCAATTTCTGGGAATGTGTTCAGAAAGCCCTAGGCACGAAGCTATTGTTCAGTACTGCCTTCCATCCCCAGACGGACGGACAGACCGAAAGGGTGAATCAAGTACTGGAGGATATGTTACGAGCCTGCGCCTGGATTTCAAAGGTAGCTGGTGCCGATACTTATGTCTGGCAGAATTCGCCTACAACAATAGCTATCAAGCTACTATTGGGATGACACCCTACGAGGCTCTATACGGGAGGAAATGTAGATCTCCCATATGCTGGTACGAGGGTGGTGAAAAGAAGAGGATGGGACTCCAGACGGACTTCATCGACAACACCACCCGAGCTATACGTAACATCCGCCAGAGAATTGAAACTGCTCAGAGCCGACAAAAGAGCTATGTGAATATGCGGCGTAGACCGTTAGAATTCGAAGTTGGGGACCTAGTGTTCCTCAAAGTGGCTCCTATGAAAGGAGTGATGAGATTCGGAAGGAAGGGTAAACTGAGTCCACGCTACATGGGACCGTATCCGATATTGCAGAGGATTGGCAAGGTAGCTTACAAGCTAGAGCTTCCTCAAGAGATGTCGGCTATTCACAACGTGTTCCATGTCTCTGTGCTCAAGAAATGCATTTCCAGTACGGACCAAGTGATCGAGCCACAAACAGTACAAGTTCAAGAGGACCTGAGTATTGAAAGTCGGCCTATCCAAATACTAGACCGAGAAATCAAGAGGCTAAGGAACAAAGAGGTGCCCTTAGTAAAGGTCCTGTGGCAGAATCAACGGTACGAGGAAGCTACCTAGGAACGTGAGGAGGACATGAAGCAGAAGTACCCACAATTGTTCTAAGTTTCGAGGACGAAACTTTTAAAAGGTATGAAGGATTATGCTTGTAGTAAAATTCCTAGCAATTTTACAGGAATTTTTGGCTTGATGATCATGGGCCTTGGGTGGGCTTTTTTTTTCCAAAAATAAAAGAAATAAGCCAAAAAGGGGTGCAAGGCCTAGGAATTGAACCCCAAACTTCTAGAGATAACCAAACCCTATAGATGCACCCACTAACCAGAAGCCCAATAGGACTACATCATTAGATGAAGGGGGGGGATTATAGATAAGTGAGATAAAAGGTAAATGAAGAGGCATGGAAGAAGAGAAGAGAAACTTCTCTTCCTCCCTTTATAAAGAAGAGGGAAGGTTCTAATTTGCCACTTCCTCTCTTCTTCTTCTTCTTCTCACCGAAATTCTAGCTCCCTCTCCACCTTTGGCCGAACCCTATCCAAGCAAGAGAAGGCTAGGTTTTGATCTTCCTTAGGTCATCTTCCCCACCCAAAGCAAAGCGAAGGATGTAAGTATCCCTCACCTGCATACGAGTAGCTTCGTTTGATGTTTTATAAAAGAAATCTAAATGTTATATTCGGCCAAGCTATGATTTTAGGTTTCCATGAAGTTATATGCTATGTTTTAGTAACTAGATGATGATGTAGGATGGAAAAAGGGTTTAGGTCAAAATCTAACCCTAATGGCCACCAAGACCCATTCGGCCAAGCCATGCTTTTAGGGTTTCAATGAAGTTTCATGCTATGCTTTGGTAACTATATGATGATGTTAGGAGTTAAAATGAATTAGGACAAAATCTAACCCTAATGGCCACCAAGACCCATTCGGCCAAGCCATGCTTTTAGGGTTTCAATGAAGTTTCATGCTATGCTTTGGTAACTATATGATGATGTTAGGAGTTAAAATGAATTAGGACAAAATCTAACCCTAATGGCCACCAAGACCCATTCGGCCAAGCCATGCTTTTAGGGTTTCAATGAAGTTTCATGCTATGCTTTGGTAACTATATGATGATGTTAGGAGTTAAAATGAATTAGGACAAAAGCTAACCCTAATGGCCACCAAGACCCATTCGGCCAAGCCATGCTTTTAGGGTTTCAATGAAGTTTCATGCTATGCTTTGGTAACTATATGATGATGTTAGGAGTTAAAATGAATTAGGACAAAAGCTAACCCTAATGGCCACCAAGACCCATTCGGCCAAGCCATGCTTTTAGGGTTTCAATGAAGTTTCATGCTATGTTTTGGTAACTATATGATGATGTTAGGAGTTGAAATGAATTAGGTTAAAAGATAACCCTAGAAAACCCTATGGACCATTCGGCCAACCTATGCTTTTGGGTGACTAAATGAAGTTTTAATACATGTTCCTTATGAAAATGAAGTTGTGGTTAAGTTAAATGAATAGGTTAACATGGGTTTTAAGTTGGGTGAATTCATGCTGACTTGTGATATTAAATAATGCTAGATGAAGATAACATGCCTTAGGTTAGTGTTTACTTACTTTGATGCCATGCCTTATGCCATGTCTATGTGTATGCGATATTTGAAATATGTTATGAAATGAAGTATGCTATGCTATGTTAAATGCAATGAAGCATGATGTGTTATGAAATGAAGTATCCTATGCTATGTTAATGAAATGAAGCATGATGTGTTATGAAATGAAGTATGCTATGCTATGTTAATGCATGAAGCATGATGTGTTATGAAATGAAGCATGCCATGCTATGTTAATGAAATAAGCTATGTTGTACAAATAAGCATATAAGTATTTTACCTTCTGCATGGCTTGTACCAAGACCTTAACAAGGTCCAAGAAGGGATGGGCTCCTAAGATGCCCTAGGTCGATGGAATAAGACTCGGGCCTAGGAAGGGCTTCTATGTATGATTGCCCCTAGGTCGATGGAATAAGATTCGGGCCTAGTACGGGATGAGCTCCAAGATGCCTTAGGTCGATGGAGTAAGACTCGGGCCTAGGATGGGCTTCTACGCTATGACGATTGCCCCTAGGTCGATGGAATAAGACTTGGGCCTAGATGTTGGATCGAAAGTGTCGCTAGAGAGGGGGGGTGAATAGCGATACGGTGTCGTTAAAAACTTTTGCAATAAGTAAAAAGCAAGTAGAGAATGCACAGCGGAAATATAAAGTAGACAAGATATTTTTACGTGGTTCACAATCTTTCGATTGCTAATCCACGGCCCTAGTGATCCTTGATCACGTACGGAGGGCAATTCACTAAAACCACTCCTCTTCGTTGGAAGTAAGAGCAACGATTACAAAAAGAAATCAAGGCAAAGGGACACTCCCCCTTTCCTTGTTACGATTAAAGCACAAAGACAATTTAAAGAAGTAGAACTTAAATAAATATACCGACAACTCTTATAAGTAGAAGATGTAGCTTTCGTTGTCGGCGGCACTTCGTCGTAGCAAATGTGAGTAGTAGTAGCGGCGTTACGACGGCGTGTTGAGAGCTCTTGAATTCTTGTATTGCTTGGCTTGAACATGTCTATTTATGGATATTGATCTATGAATTTAGACATAGGTAGTGTCCAAGGTGAGGTTCTTATCCCAACTCAAGGATGAGGTGTTTCATCCAACCACCTTGTGCCACCTCCAACCTTCTTATGTGCCAACTCAAGGATGAGGTGTTTCATCCAACCACCTTGTGCCACCTCCAACCTCCTTGGGCGCCAACTTGAGGATGAGGTGTTTCATCCAACCACCTTGTGCCACCTCCAACCTCCTTGGGCGCCAACTTGAGGATGAGGTGTTTCATCCAACCACCTTGTGCCACCTCCAACCTCCTTGGGCGCCAACTTGTTGGAGCCATTCAACTTGTGCCACATCATGGGAGCCAACCATCTTGTGCCAACTCACCTTATCTTGGCCGTCCACCACAAGGAAGCTTGGTGATGGTTTGGATGTCCACCTTGATGCCACATCACCCTTTGTACCAAAACACGAGTCAAGTCCAAATTCACCCCTTGAAATTCGAGCTCTTCTCGAGGTCGGAACTTGACTAGCAGTTGACTGTAGTAGTCAAAGGGTTTTGGACGCAGATACAAGTTAGCTTAAAATATAAAGTACGATGGTTCTAACCATTTGATCTCGACCTAGACCTTCCATTGGAGGTATTGGGTGGATCTCGCTCGCGACCTTGCCGCTTTCACACGAGCTTACCTTGTAGCCTCGCTTCCGGTCTTCACCCGAGTACCTCGGCTTCCTCCGAAGTCCCTCTGGCGTTGCCCGACCACCTCGGTTCCCACCGGGTGTCACAGACCTTCCGCTCAACTTTAGCATTTCTGCACACTTAATTGAGCTCGTAAGATAACAAATATACCCTTAACTATTGAGCCTTTTGCCATAATCAAAATACCGGTTCGACTTTGGTGCCCACTGCACCAACAATCTCTCCCTTTTTGATTCATGGCAAACCGACACAAAAGTTAAGGAAAAATTAAGCATAACAGTAAGCTAGCATAATGATTAAGCATGAATGAGCTAGCATAAAGATTAAATATGAATGAGCTAGCATAATGATTAAGCATGAATGAGCTAGCATAAAGATTAAATATGAATGAGCTAGCATAAAGATTAAATATGAATGAGCTAGCATAATGATTAAATATGAATGAGCTAGCATAATGATTAAGTATGAATGAGCTAGCATAAAGATTAAGCATGAGTGAGCTAGCATAAAGATTAAGCATGAGTGAGAAATATTATTGTTTCAAGTTCTCCCCTTTGAGGTAACCTCCCTTGACCAAGGTGAGTTCTTGAAAAATAATTTTACTCCCTTAATAGTTGCTTAAGTAATCGGAATTACTTAATATAAAAGGTAATAATTTTGTTTACTTTCTTCCCCTTTAATTTTGGTTACTTTTGTGACTTTCTCCCCCTTTTGCCTTAACTCAAAAAGTTTGTAAATATATTTTAGGGTTTGTAAGTCCAAGCAAGTTCCCAATATGATTTCTAAGGTAAGACTTAGGCTAATTTCATAAAAAGAAGCAAAAATAGAGTACATATATAGAAAAATTTAAATCCTACTCTATTACTCACATACCTAACTTTTAATGTTGGTAAAGATTAAGCTAAAGTCTTGGAGAGTGTGCTTCATCCACGTGGAGTCCGAGAGAAACACTCACCCATCGCAACATATTCGGCCGGTGGTAGATAAGGCAACGCAATGTCGCTCCCTCGCACCAACTTACTAGACTCGAGCCGAGGATTTGACAACAACCACTCGTGCTCTTTCTATCGAGTTTACTACCGGCATAGTCGGAGTCGGAGTAGCCGATTAGATTAAACTCGGTAGATCTAGGGTACCAAATACCTACGTTTAGCGTGCCCTTTAGATATCTAAGGATACGCTTGACTAGGGTTAGGTGAGACTCCTTGGCACAGGTTTGTAACCTTGCGCACATACTTACCGCGAATAAAATGTCGGGTCGGCTCGGTTAAGTATAGGAGACTTCCTATTGCGCTCCTATAGTATTTTAGGTCAACGGGTTTTCCTTCTACATCTTCGTTTATATTAACATTAGTTGCCATAGGTGTATTGATTATTTTAGCATCTTGCATTCCAAATCGATTTATTAAGTCCTTAGTATATTTTTGTTGATGTAAATATATTCCATCTTTAGTTTGTTTAATTTGTAAACCTAAGAAGAAACTTAACTCTCCTACTAAATTCATTTCAAATTCACTTTCCATAAGTGAGATGAATTCGTTTAGCAGGATCGAGTTGGTAGTTCCAAAAATTATATCATCTACATAGATTTGGGCTATAAAGATTTCTTTTCCTACGGTTTTAACGAATAAGGTTGGGTCGACTAAACCTTGGTTGAATCCTTTGGACTTAAGATAGATCGAAAGCCTTTCGCATCAAGCTCTTGGGGCTTGTTTGAGTCCATATAGGGCTTTCTTAAGTCTAAGGACATGGTCGTTTATCTAGATTTTCAATCCGGAGGTTGACTGACGAAACTTCTTCCTTAATGTATCCATTCAAAAATGCTGACTTGACATCCATTTGAAACAATTTAAAACCTCGATGTGCAGATATGCTAACAACATTCGGATGGACTCTAGTCCTGCTACGGGGCGTAGGTCTCATCGTAATCTAAACCTTCGACTTGACTAAACCCTTTGCTAACTAACCTAGCTTTATTTCTAACTACTTCACCTTTATCATCAAGTTTATTTCAAATACCCACCTTGTTCCAATAATTGATTTTTCTTTAGGTGGTGGTACTAATTCCTGACTTCATTTCTAGTGAATTGAGCTAGCTCTTCTTGCATAGCAATAATCCAGTCGGGATCAAGAAGTGCTTGTTCAATAGTTTTGTTTTCGATTTTGTAAATTAACGAGATTTGTCTAATGTTTCTGTATGAAGCTCTAGTTCGAACAGCTAAATTTGGATCACCTATAACTTGATTTTTAGGATGACTTGTGTTAGTGTCATCTATCACTTGGTCGATAGGATGACTTGGGTGAGTTCTAGTTTGACTTGGGTTAGAGTCATCTATCACTTGGTCGATAGGATGACTTGGGTTAGGACGAGATTCAAGTTCAAGATCAGTCGGGTTTGCTATAAGTTGATTTGCTAGTTGGTTTTGTTAAGGATTGAGCGGGTTCGTGTCCTTCGAAAACTATATTAATGGTTTCTTCGACTCTTATGTGTAGGATCAATGGAATTACTAAAGGGTTGTTTGTAAGTTTTAAACCTAAATCATCTCACCAATATCTACATGATCAAAACATGTTATTCCTATGTGTTCTTTGTGAGATGACTTTCAATTTTACTTGATTAATTTTAACCAACATTAGGTTAGATTCGGATTTAGTCTAAGCTCATCAAGTAATCTTTTCAAGAGATTAGCTTCAGTCGTGGCGAGGCAGAGGCCTTCTTTGATCGGAACAACGACCACTTCCTTAGACAAAGCTAATTTCAAGAAATTGATAACTCGACTTACTTGAGACTACGTCTTGGTCTAACTAGTTATTTTTGAAAAGAGGCTCCCGAGGCTCAATCTTTTAAATAGGATTTTAGTTGGTTTATTTTGAAAAGAGGCTCCCAGGCTCAATCTTTTTGAGGATTTTAGTTGGTTATGAGTCCTATCTAACCATTCTAAAAATAAAGGAAAAACTAAGCATGCAATTTCTAAGACTTAACAAAAATACATTTTGTATTGGCTCCCCTGGACCATTGAATCGAGTGGGTCTATTCACATAGTGAATTTGGTCCTTAGGAACCCAATACATGTTAGATCCTAAAGTTGAAATCAAAGTGGTCTTAGGGACCCATGCTTGGACATTTTTCTTATGTTGGTTTACTATAGACATATATGACTTATTGGTTGTATTTGAGTTAAACCGAGTCCGGCCTTGTTGTACACGGCCCTTTGTGATCAAGTAAGAGGTCAAGTCCCTTGGATCCCAAAGTGAACCTTTCCAACGTGTTCCTAAGGTCTTGACTTGTGTTTTCAAGCGAGTTCTCAACTTCAAGCTTTTCAGTTGAGTTGAGTCCTCCTCTTGAATCTGAGTAGTCGAAGAGGTTAGGAGACCTCATGTTTGAGAAGGTTAACCTCCTCAATTAGGGTCTCGACCTTGGACTCGGACTTAGCTAGTTTCTTATTTAAAAATTTAATTGCACCATACAAAGTATTAAGTAGCAGACTTACCCTTAATGATTCTTTTGAACCGGATCACGGATCAGTGGCTTATCTTGAATGGAAGCTCATCGCCAGTTCGGACTCGGACTCTTCTTGATTTGAGTCGTGCTCGTCGGCTTAGCCATTAGAGCTTGGATATCGTCTTCTTCCTCAGGGTGGCTTGCTTGGGGCTTCTTCTTCTTGGAACCTGCAGCTAACGCAATACTCTTCTCGGCACGGACCACGTTAGTTTGCTCATGTAATTCAGTTCGAAAACAATTCGTCTAACCTAATCTTAGAAAGGTCCTTGGAGACCTTGTAGGCATCGACCATGGATGCCCACAAGGTAGTCTAGGAAGCGAGTTAAGAGAATACGATAAGGTCGCGATTCTCGACCTTTTGTCAGATGGCATGGGTTGGTTGTGATGTCTCTTGGATCTGAGCATGTAGTTGAGTTGCGGTCTCGTTTTCCTGCATTTTCAAGTTATACAATTTATTTAAAAGTAAATCTCTTTTACATACCTTATACGTCGGTGCCTTCGTGTAGTTCCACTAGCTTGGTCCATAAGTCCTTTGCACTAATGAAGGGGCCGACGCGGTTGAGCTCTTCCTTGGACAACCCACATTGCAAGATTTGGGTTGCCTTGGCATCGGCTTCTACTTGTTTTTTCATGGAATTTGACCATTGATTGTAACCCAAAGATTCACCATCTTCATTAATAGGAAGTGTGAAACCGGTTTGGATTACGATCCACATCTCGATTTGGGTTTTAAGAAAGCATTCCATCCGACCCTTCCAATAACGAAAGTCATTACTGCTGTAAAAGCGGGGTCGCGGTGCTAAACCCTTCGAGATGGGCCATTTAAAACAAGAAGAAGAACGACGAAAAGAATCTTGCAAAACACACACGAAAGAATATTCCAAGACTTTCGCCTTGGATTAGTAATCGGAAGTAAAAAGATATATAAAATGTAACTTGCAAAAAGAAATAAACAATCAAATGCGAATGTCGTTGAAGTTCCGGAGGACAACCTTACTCGGGATCTAACCCGAAGGACAACCTTATCCGGATCCTAAAGCCTCTAATGCAATTCTATATGTAGGAGAAGATAAGCAAGTGAAATAATTATACGAAAACAGAAATAAATAAATAAAAAATCTGTAAAAAAAAGAAGAACAAAGCTAGATTGGTGGTTTCACCGAATCTTAGCGCCCCCGGCTCTGATACCAATTGTTGGATCGAAAGTGTCGCTAGAGGGGGGGGGGGGTGAATAGCGATACGGTGTCGTTAAAAACTTTTGCAATAAGTAAAAAGCAAGTAGAGAATGCACAGTGGAAATATAAAGTAGACAAGATATTTTTACGTGGTTCACAATCTTTCGATTGCTAATCCACGGCCCTAGTGATCCTTGATCACGTACGGAGGGCAATTCACTAAAACCACTCCTCTTCGTTGGAAGTATGAGCAACGATTACAAAAAGAAATCAAGGAAAAGGGACACTCCCCCTTTCCTTGTTACGATTAAAGCACAAAGACAATTTAAAGAAGTAGAACTTAAATAAATATACCGACAACTCTTATAAGTAGAAGATGTAGCTTTCGTTGTCGGCGGCACTTCGTCGTAGCAAATGTGAGTAGTAGTAGCGGCGTTACGACGGCGTGTTGAGAGCTCTTGAATTCTTGTATTGCTTGGCTTGAACATGTCTATTTATGGATATTGATCTATGAATTTAGACATAGGTAGTGTCCAAGGTGAGGTTCTTATCCCAACTCAAGGATGAGGTGTTTCATCCAACCACCTTGTGCCACCTCCAACCTTCTTATGTGCCAACTCAAGGATGAGGTGTTTCATCCAACCACCTTGTGCCACCTCCAACCTCCTTGGGCGCCAACTTGAGGATGGGGTGTTTCATCCAACCACCTTGTGCCACCTCCAACCTCCTTGGGCGCCAACTTGAGGATGAGGTGTTTCATCCAACCACCTTGTGCCACCTCCAACCTCCTTGGGCGCCAACTTGTTGGAGCCATTCAACTTGTGCCACATCATGGGAGCCAACCATCTTGTGCCAACTCACCTTATCTTGGGCGTCCACCACAAGGAAGCTTGGTGATGGTTTGGATGTCCACCTTGATGCCACATCACCCTTTGTACCAAAACACGAGTCAAGTCCAAATTCACCCCCTTGAAATTCGAGCTCTTCTCGAGGCTGGAACTTGACTAGCAGTTGACTGTAGTCAAAGGGTTTTGGACTGCAGTACAAGTTAGCTTAAAATATAAAGTACGATGGTTCTAACCATTTGATCTCGACCTAGACCTTCCATTGGAGGTATTGGGTCGGATCTACGCTTAACGACCTTGCTTCGCTTTCACACGAGCTTACCTTGTAGCCTCGCTTCCGGTCTTCACCCGAGTACCTCGGCTTCCTCCGAAGTCCCTCTGGCGTTGCCCGACCACCTCGGTTCCCACCGGGTGTCGCAGACCTTCCGCCCAACTTTAGCATTTCTGCACACTTAATTGAGCTCGTAAGATAACAAATATACCCTTAACTATTGAGCCTTTTGCCATAATCAAAATACCGGTTCGACTTTGGTGCCCACTGCACCAACACTAGAAACCTATTAGGTTCGAGACTTGCTACCTCGGGCCTATTTAGGGATGCGCGCTATGATAATGAAGAAGTGGTACAATGCCGGGCCCAAATATGTTGAGATTTATGTTTACGTACCTAAAATATATGTTTTCAAAACATCCTGCATATGTTTACCTGCTGATTGTTATGTTTACATGCTTATGTTAGATACGTTACATGTTATGTTTGATGATATGATATGATGTTTATGTTTACATGTTATACTTGATGATATGATATGATGTCTATGTTTACATGTTACGCTTGATGATATGATATGATGTCTATGTTTACATGCTTATGTTATATATGTTTACATGTTATGTTTGATGATATGTTTGGAATATTTACATGCTTATGTTATATATGTTTACATGTTATGTTTGATGATATGTTAGGAATGTTTACATGCTTATGTTATATATGTTTACATGTTATGTTTGATGATATGTTAGGAATGTTTACATGCTTATGTTATATACGATACCTGTTATGTTTGAGGATAGGCTATGATGTTTATGTTACTAAGTTACATACGATGCATGTTATGTTGGTTAAGCATATGTTCATGTTATGCCGCTAAGTTATGGATGATACATGTTATATTTACTTATGTTACTTATGCTACATGTTAAGTTGATGATGCCATGTATGTTACATATTATATTGCTTATATGTTATGAATGCTACATGCCATGATCAATGTCGATGTATGGTTTTTGTGAGTAGGACAGGATCTTACTAAGCCTATGTGCTTATAGTTTATCTTTCCCTCGTACTGCAGATAAGGGTAAGGGATGGATAAACTAATGGGAGCAGCAGGAGGGGCCAAGTGTGTGTGGTAGTGGCATGGTGGAGAAGATCCGTTAGGTCTACATATGTATGTGTTTACCTATGATGATGATGTTTATGGATGTCCTTATTATGCCTGCTTATGATGGTGTCGTTTAAGAACTTGAACTAAGCACTAAGTACCTATCTATGTTATGATGCATGTTCTATGCTAATAAGAAGAAGTAAAGAAGAAGTAAGAAGAAGTATCTATATATGCTATGATGCATGCTCTATGTGAAGAAGAAGAAGTATATATATATATATATATATATATATATATATATATATATATATATATATATATATATATATATATATATATATATATATGTCAATGCATGTTTATGTTTTAAAAAATAAAAAGAAAAAAAATGTCTAAAGTCTTCCGTTGTAAGAATTAAGAAGTATGCATAAAGTCTTCCGCTGTATGTAATGTAAGTATGTACGGTCGCATCATGCGCCGCCCCTCCGGACATTCAGGGTCTGGAAAAGGGCGGGCGTTACAGGGACAAACCCTAGTTTTGGTGCCGCCGGCCAAGATGGAGTGAAGAGGAGAAAGGGAATATGTTGGGTGCCGGCCACGGTGGAGGGAATAGAGAAAGGAGCCGGCCACACCCTAGGAAGAAGAAGACCTCCTCTCCTATAGTTGCGCCCAACTTCCTTGCAAACCCTAGCCGCCCACTCATAGGAGCCAAACCCTAATTAGGGTTTCCTCCTTAGGTCTTCTTGCCGCCCAACCAAGGTGGAAGGAGGAGTTCTAGAACCAGCCACTTACCCTAGGAAGAAGAAGAACTCTTCCACAAGTTGTCGCCCACTCTCCTTCCAAACCTTGGCCGCCCAACCCAAAAGAGCCAAACCCTAATCCAATTTGGGTTTCCTCCTTAGAGTTTCTTGCCGCCCAACCATAATGGAGAGAAGAGATATAGGAGCTAGCCACCTTCAAGGAAGAAGAAGAGATCTTCCTCAAGTTGCCGCCCACTCATCTTCCAAGCCCTTGCCCGCCCAACCCAAAAGAGCCAAACCCTAATTAGGGTTTCCTCCTTAGGGTTGCTTTCCGCCCAAGCAATTGGAGGCTAAACCCTAATTTCCATCATCCAACAACCCTCATGCCGCCCACCCTAAGCCACCCTTTTATAGAGTTAGGGATAGGCCTTGGTTTAATCTCCACCGTCGGTTCTAGGGTTTTAATCCCAACCGTCGGATCTAGGGTTTTATCCCAACCGTCGGATCTAGGGTTTAATCCCAACCGTCGAATCTAGAGATTTAATCTCAACCGTCGGTTCTAGGGATTTAATCCCAACCGTCGGATCTAGAGATTTAATCTCAACCGTCGATTCTAGGGATTTAATCCCAACCGTCGGATCTAGAGATTTGTTTTCCATTATTTGATCTAGACTTTATGAGGTTTATATTAGGCTACGATAGGGACCATGAGGAGGAGTTGGGTCTTGGCCACCCGATGGATTGGAACCACACAAACTTGATCCATCAATGATGTTCCATTCCACTAGAGGATCATCATCGAACTACCTCACCAACCCCCATAAAATAATATGGGCTCCATATATTATTTGTACATTCATCTCCCCGTGTTTAAGATATCGAATGTCCGTCAATTAATTGATTTACTGACCATCAATTAATTAACATCTAACTCCTCGAGTATTACCACTCAACCTTATCATCATGTTGACTAAGTCAACTTGCAGGGTTTACATGATGAACCTTATGAGCTCCTCAAGGGGACATCATCAACCTAATATATAGGACACGGTTTCCTCCTATAATCAACGACACACCATGTAAATAATATCATTTCCCAACTTACTGGGCATATTGATTTAATCCATAGAAATCTCACCCTCTGATAAATCAAAGAAATAAATATTAAGTACATGTGCCCGTTATTATATCGGGATTAAGAGCATGTACAACATAATATTCGAGGTCCGATTCAATTATGCAGTCAGCAATAAATTGAATCACCACTATGTCGGTCCTGCTCAATACACCTAAGTGTACTAGTGTAACTCTATGTTCAAGACAAAACAATACCAAGCTACACTACAACCATGCCAATGGTTTGTCCAAAACCATCTTGGTTGTGAGCCTCTACTTATATTCTACAAGGGTGATAACATGATCTTACATGCGCACCTGTGCACCATGTTATCTACAATGTAAAATATTAGACAATATGCACACATATAAATATAACGTGCAAACAATGATCATGTGATTCTTATTTCAAAATAAAGATGTCCATACAAAAGAGCTAGGCTTTCAGTATACATCCCAACAATTCAGACTTGTGATGCATCAAGTAAATGTATCCATATCTTGAATAATCATCTATAAAAGAGACAAAATTATCAAAACCACCTCTAGCCTGGATAGACATAGGACCACAAAAATCAGAATGAACCAATTCCAACACATCTTTGGCTCTATACCCCTTGACCTTAAAAGGCCTCTTGGTCATTTTACCCTCCAAGCAAGATTCGCAGGTTGGGAAATCTTCCACCACTAATGTACCCAAAGGTCCATCAGCTATCAACCTTTGAATTCTGCTTAGGTTAATATGACCTAACCTTAGATGCCAAAGATATGTTTGATTTATTTTTGAAGGTTCCTTTCTCTTATTAGAATTAGAAGATGAGTTATTTACTTCTATTTGCATCGTGGGAGCTTTTGGTTCAAGGGTATATAAATTTCCTATCAATGCACCAGAACAGATAATCTCTCTATTCCTTTTTATAACAACTCTGTCATTAAAAGAAATATAATATCCATCCATAAACAATTTAGAAACCGAAATCAAATTCTTTCTAAATAAAGGTACATAAAGGCAATTTTTTTAGAACCAAAACTTTATTCATCTCAAAGACAAATAAACATCTCCCACTGCAATAGCTGTCACCTTTGTAGCATTGCCCAAGTAAACGGTAATCTCCCCCTCAGCTAGTCGTCTGGTTTCCTGGAACCCCTGCAATTTATTGCAGATATGATCAGTGGCTCCCATATCTACACACCAGGTGCCGGTAGATAACACCGCTAAACATGTTTCAACGACTAGACCAAAAGATATACCTTTATTTTGCTTCAGGTTGGGGCAGTCCTTCTTCCAATGTCCAGTCTAGTTGCAAGTTAAGCACTTACCTTTCGGCTTCTTCACTCCTCCCTGAGATCCTCCCGCCATCTTTGTCGCACCTTGTTTCTTCTTCTTCTTGCCTTTCGGCTTAAAAGTAGAAACCTTTTGGGTAACCATGGCCTGAGCCTGAGCACTCTGACGAAAAAGCCCCTCTGTCACCTGGAGTTCTGTCAGAAGCTCCGCCAATGAATACAACCTTTTATTCAGGTTGTAGTTCAGTCAAAACTGCTCAAAACTCCTAGGTAGAGACTGAAGAATGATATCGACCTGGGTTTCCCCATCGATCTCAGCTCCAAGGACTTCCAGCTCATTTAAATGAGCCATTATCTTGAGAACATGATCCCTCACAGGTGTTCCCTCGATCATGGTGGTCGTCATCAAGTTCCTCATGGCTTCCTGCCTCGCATCCCGATTCTGGTGTCCGAAAAGCTCTTTGAGATTGAGCATCATGTCATAAGCAGTGGGCATGACTTGATACTGATGTTGCAATACATTTGACATAGAAGCCAAAATGTTGCCATCTCATCAGCCTTTATCTACTTCATATAACTCACCTTCTCCTTTTCCCCAGAATCATCCGTAGGCTTAGGAGGACACTCTTCGAAGAGTACATATTTGTACTCCTCAGCAGTCAAGACAATATCAAGATTCCTCTTCCGATCAACATAATTGGGTCCAGTAAGTTTATTTTCTTTCAGTATCACAGCAAGCGGGTTGAAAGTAATTTTTGAAAAACCTAAGAATCATATAGATCAAAACATTAGATTTCAAACAATTATTGATTCCTCAAACAATAAAATTTTAAAATCAACCACCACCTCAAAACACCAAGAATATCATATGCCACGATCGTGTGGACGTATAGGAATTCTACATTTGTTAGAGGAGGTTTTACCCATTAATTTTATTATCTTGTCAACTTAACTTTTTGACAAATAAAATTAATAGTTGGTTCCTCTTCGACCCTACAAATAAAAACAATGACTCCGATGGGGAGGATACTCTTATTTACATCTAAGTGTTCACCATTACTTGGTACCAAGGCAATTATCTCGGGTTATGTACCTTCTGATGGGGAAGTACACACGCTCCTAAATAATTTCCTATAACCATATTCGACCCTGTCATCTACAAAACAAACTCATCCGATGGGGAGGAAGGCACTCAGAGCCGACGCGCAAGTTTATTTGAATCATATGTCAAATCGTAATGGAGGTCATGGGAATTTATAAAAATATCCTTCTCCCACTTAGTAATTTAAAATTGAGGAATTTTCCTAGCACACGACATGCATATCAAACAAGAAGCAATAAATATGAAAAAAATATTTTCCAACTATTATGGCTTTTGTTCTCCAATATGCCTCCCATCGTATCGCCATCTCGTCCGCTCCTCCCTACGCCATGTACAAGCCATCCGGATATCCGAGCCGAGAATAATTATTTTAATTTACATCCATCGATCCTATACTCCACGAAGGAGTGTACATGAAATCTAGATCAAAAGTAAACTAAAATAAAAAGAGTGGCTAAACAATGTCGTACTTAATTACAAAAATTAAATACTAGCCTCGTCAATCCCGAGGATTCAAATAATATTACACATATGCAATCACATACACACACATATGGCCATAATAGTTGGATCTTATGGTTGCAACCAAAAAGTTAGCCTACGCACATCCTACTATCATCCGGCATATACAATATATGATAAGTGCATAAAATTAACCGAATCCAAAACACATAAAACCGGAAACCGTGGCTCTGATACCACTTGAAGGGAGAAACTTTGCTTCCCACTTCAACTTGGTCACTTGTGCATGGCGATCCCATCTACGTCCTTGGATTAAAAATTAATCCAAGACGATAACAGATTACCCAAGAACCAATCCATCATCGTGCTATTTGATTAGAGTGGTCACTTGAACAAACTTGTTGTTCAAGCAACCCACCTCTTTTCTTCGATTAACCGTGGAATAGATGATGTACGGATCGCCTGTTTTTGTGTTTGTATCTTGTTATACCTTTTGATCATCTATTGTATGTCCTTCCTCCTTTTGAACATCCTGTGGGCGACAATCTTCCAAAAGTCGAAGCCTCCTAGATCACGTTCTTCCCTTGCTTGCTCATTCTGAACAAAGGGAAGAATGAAACAAAACTCTTCTCCTATCTAGAACCGACCACCAATCTCAAAGCTTGATCCTTGCCATCAGCCAAGGAGAGAAAGAGGAGCACCGGTCAACCTTGAAGGAAGTGTTGTCGTCGGCCAAGAGATCCAATGGAAGAAGAAGGAGCTGCCATAGGAAAAGGAGAAGCCGACCAAGATCAAAGGAGAAGAGGAAACCCTAATCCTTCTCTTGTGTTGGCACCGACCCTAAGGGAGAAGCCAAACAAGTTGCCGCCCACCCTTGAAACTCCAAACCCTAGCTCTCCAAGGATTATTGCCTCCCAAGACAAGGGAAACAAAGCCCTAATCTCCCAAAGTTGTTGTGCCGGCCAAGCCTAAGCCCTTATTTATAGAGTTAGGCTTAAGCCTCCTTTTAATCTCAACCGTCAGATCTAGAGATTTAATCTCAACCGTCGGATCTAGAGATTTAATCTCCACCATCGTATCTAGAGATTTAAGCTCCACCGTCGGATCTAGAGTTTTATTTTCCACCATCGGATCTAGGCTTCATGAGGGTTTTAATAGGCTACAATAGTGTTAGTGAAAGCCCTAGAGCCAATCATGTGATGATTATTGTATGGACTTTATTGTATCATATTTCTATTTATAAAGGAATGGTTATTATATTTACTTGTATTGGTGCCAAATAACTAAATATAATAATGTCCTTGAGTAGTAGGTTCTTATGTATATCAATCGATTGGTTGAATCGATAATGAGATGATATAGAGAATACTACTCTTAATCATTCCTAGTCAAGTATTAACATTCAGGGACAATGTTAATGCGTAGAGACTAGCATGTAGGTCAACATGATGACTTGATCTCACAAGTCATGGATATGAGATATCGAGTTGACACATGGGTATACATTAGAGAATGTATACTAAATGACCCGCCATGAGAAAGTATCGTGGATCATTATATGAGTGTCATATACTTTCTCATGTAGCTATTAGTATGACTATTAGTCCTTAGACCTGAAGTCACCATGGTTCCCTACATAAGAAGTTGCATACTTTGGCTTCGTCAAACGTCACCCGTAAATGGGTGGACTATAAAGGTGATTACTGGGTATGTAACAAATTATGCGGAGGGATGTGAGTGATGTAGATGAGATCTATCCCTCCTATATGACGGGAGTGACATCGATATTCTTGATAGAGTGAGACCACAAAGTGCATGACCATGCCCAAATGAGTCAATATGAGATATTGAGCTCATTTTATTAGAGTGAGTCTACTTGGAGTTCAAGATATAGATTGTACCAAGGATGACACAGTCTATGCCTCGATTGGTCAATCTAGATGTCAAGGATAGAGGGACATTGTCACATATTGTGAGAGTCACAATTAGTAGTCACAAAGGTGATGTTGGAGCTCAACATTCTTGTAACTTGGGTAGAAATGATGTTTTGCTAGATACTGCTCATTGCTTATGTTCCTAAATCGGTTTAGGGACATTGTAAACGTTACAAGAACCTATAGGGTCACACACATAAGGGCAATTAGATGGAGATTAGGTTCATGTAATGAACCATGAGGATTAGGTACATGGGATGAAGCAAATTGGATTAAGAGTAATCCTAATTAGACTAATTGAGTTGGACTCGATTTGATTCAAGTGTTGAATAAGTCTAATTTAGATTTTATTCATCAAATCAATTTAAATTAATGAATAGAGATTCATTAAATTAAATTGACTTGAGTCAAGTGGTTAGATTTGATCAACCATCAGAGATAAGAGGTCAAGTTTGACTTGACTTGAGAGGAAGATGAAAGGTCAAGTTTGACTTGACCAAATGCCATGTCATGATGATGACATGGCATGGGCGGCCAATGATGATGCTCCACATCATCATTGACTTATCATATGGTGCCACCTCATGGGGGAGACCAAGAGCCATTGGAGTTACATGCATGCATGTAACCCCCCTTCAATGAAGTGGCCGTCCACCATTCCATTAGATGGAATTGATTTTGTGAGTTACTCTCCAACTTCATCTTCTTCCTTGGATCATCCTCTCAAGCATGCTCTCCGATCCCTCTCCTTGGCCGAACCATCCATAGGGTGCTAGCACACTCAAGGGTGTGTTTTCTCCACCTATTGCTTGTGTGGATACCAATAGAGGAGTGTGCACTTGACGCTCTTGTGTTTCGGCGAAGATTTTGGACGAGCGGGATTTGTGAATGGCGTCGCATTGAGGGTAATGATCTCACCTTTTAGATATAAGGTAGATCTAGGGTTTTTAGTAAACACATACATGTTTTTTTTTAATACATCTTCGCACGGATCCTGTTGGGATGTATACTGAAAGCCTAGCTCTTTTGTATGAACATCTTTATTTTGAAATAAGAATCACATGATCATTGTTTGCATATTTTTATGATTATGCAAAATTGTCTAATACTTTACATTGTAGAAAACATGGTGCTTGGGTGATGGCACAGAAGATCATGTTATCAGTCCCTTGTAGAGTATAAGTAGAGGCTCACAACCAAGATGGTTTTGGACAAACCATTGGCATGGTTATAGTTTAGCTTGGTATTGTTTTGTCTTGAACATAAAGTTACACTAGTACACTTAGGTGTATTGAGAAGGACCGACATAGAGGTGATTCAATTTGTTGCTGACTACATAATTGAATCGGACCTCGGATATTATGTTGTACACGCTCTTAATCCCGATATAATAACAGGCACATGTTCTTAATATTTATTTCTTTGATTTACCAAAGGGTGAGATTTCTATGGATTAAATCAATATGCCCCGTAAGTTGGGAAATGATATTATTTACATGGTGTGTCGTTGATTATAGGAGGAATCCGTGTCCTATGTATTAGGTTGATGATGTCCCCTTGAGGAGCTCATAAGGTTCATCATGTAAACCCTGCAGGTTGACTTAGTCAACATGATGATAAGGTTGAGTGGTACTACTCGAGGAGTTAGATGTTGATTAATTGATGGTCAGTAAATCAATTAATTGACGGACATTCGATATCTTAAACACGGGGAGATGGATGTACAAATAATATATGGAGCCCATATTAATTTATGGGGGTTGGTGAGGTAGTTCGATGATGATCCTCTAGTGGAATGGAACATCATTGATTGATCAAGTTTGTGTGGTTCCGATCCATCGGGTGGCCAAGACCCAACTCCTCCTCATGGTCCCTATCGTAGCCTAATATAAACCTCATGAAGTCTAGATCAAATGATGGAAAACAAATCTCTAGATCCGACGGTTAGGATTAAATCCCTAGAACCGACGGTTGAGATTAAATCTCTAGATCCGACGGTTGCGATTAAAACCCTAGAACCGACGGTTGAGATTAAATCTCTAAATCTGACGGTTGAGATTAAAACCCTAGAACCGACGGTGGAGATTAAACCATGGCCTAATCCTAACTCTATATAAAAGGGAGAGGAAAGGTTGGATAAGGTGGGCGGCAAGAAAATTGGGAATTAGTTCCTATATTTTTGGCTACCTCATCAATAACCAATTTTCTCCTAAGTTCTATAAAAGGGTGGCTATGGGTTGGGCGAAAAAAAAGAAGGAGAGTGGTTGTTGTTGGATGATGGAAATAAGGGTTTAGCCTCTCTTTGCTTGGGCGGAAAGTAACCCTAAGGAGCAAACCCTAATTAGGGTTTGGCTCCTTGGGTTGGCCGGCCAAGGTAAGGAAAGAAGGGTGGGCGGCAACTTGAGGAAGATCTCTTCTTCTTCCTTGAAGGTGGCTAGCTCCTAGATCTCTTCTCTCCACCATGGTTGGGTGGAAAGAAACCCTAAGGAGGAAACCCTAATTTGATTAGGGTTTGGCTCCTTTGCATGGGCGGCCAAGGTTTGGAAGGAGGGTAAGCGGCATCTTGTAGAAGAGTTCTTCTTCTTCCTAGGAAAGGTGGCCGGTTTAGATCTCCTCCTTCCACCTTGGATGGGCGGCAAGAAGACCTAAGGAGGAAACCCTAATTAGGGTTTGGATCCTATGGTTGGGCGGCTAGAGTATGCAAGGAAGGTGGGAGGCAACTATAGGAGAGGAGCTTTTCCTCTTCCTAGGTTGTGGCCGGCTCTTTCCTCTATTTCCTCCACCGTGGCCGGCGCCCAACATATTCCCTTTATCCTCTTCACTCCATCTTGGCCGGTGGCACCAAAACAAGGGTTTGTCCCTAGTTCGGTACCTTGGTTGTTTCCATTATGTTCTCTCTATTCTTGGGGCCGGCGGCATCAATCCTTTTGTGGAATGGTGGTTGGCTCAAGCAAGAAGGGAAAGAGAGTTCTTCTTTCTTTGGATTTAAGAGTTGTGTCGCTTGAACAACTAGTTTGTTCAAGCGATCACTCAAGTCGTTAGCACGACGACGAATTGGTCATGCTTAGGAAACTCATCCCATCCGGATTAGTTTTCATTAGTGAAAATTTTAATCCGGGGACATGGGAGCCTATGAGCATTCCGAGAAATAGCACGATTGCCAACAAATGGTATCAGAGCCACGGTTTCCGGTTTTGTGTGTTTTGGATTCGGTTACTTTTCACGCACTTATCATATATTGTGTATGCCGGATAATAGTAGGATGTGCGTAGGCTAACTTTTTGGTTGTAGGCATAAGATCCAACTATTATGGCTATATATGTGTGTATGTGATTGCATGTGTGTGTGATTGTATATTATTTGAATCCTCGGGGTTGACGAGGCTAAATTAGTATTTAATTTTTGTAATTGAATACGGCATTGTTTAGCCACTCTTTATTTTATTTTACTTGCGATCTAGATTTCATGTACACTCCCTCGTGGAGTATAGGATCGATGGATGTAAAATAAAATAGGTTTTATTCTCGGCTCGGATCTCCGGATGGCTCGTACATGGCGTAGGAGGAGCGGACAAGGTGGCGACACGACGGGACGCATATTGGAGAACAATGCCATAATAGTTGGAAAAATTCTGATTTTTCCATATTTATTGCTGATTTGTTTTATATGCATGTTGTGTGTGCTTGAAAATTCCTCATTTTCAATTTACTAAGTGGGAGAGGGACATTTTAATTAATTCCCGCGGCCTCCATTACAATTTGACGTGTGATGCAACAAACTTGTGTGTCGGCTCTAAGTGCCTTCCTCCCTGAGGACGGGTTTGTTTGCGGATCACTAGGTCAAATAATGGTTATAGGAAATTATCTAGGAGCATGTGTACTTCCACAGAGGTAAGGCACATAATCCAAAATAATTCCCTTAGTATCGTGTAATGGTGCACACTTAGATGCAAATAAAAGTATCCTCCCCATAGGAGTCACTGCTTTTATTTGTAGGGCCAAAGAGGAACCAACTATTAATTTTATTTGTCAAAAAGTAAGGTTGACAAGATAATAAAATTAATGGGTAAAACCTCCTCTTACAAATGTAGAATTCGTATACGTCCACACAGAGTGGCATACGAAATTCTCGGTGTTTTTAGGTGTTGGTTGATTTCGGAATTTTATTGTTTTGAGGAATCAATAATATTTGAAATCTAAAGTAATGATCTATGTGATTCTTAGGATTTTCAAAATCGACTTTCAGTCCACTTATTGTGATACTAAAGGAAATAAACTTACTGTACCTAAATAATGTTGATTGGAAAAGAATCCAGATATTGTCTTATATGCTAGGAAGTATGAGTATGCACTCTTCGGAGAGTATCCTCAAGCCATGGTTGCTCAAAAAGGTTTCTACTTCTAAGCCGAAAGGCAAGAAGAAGGAGAAACAAGGTGGAGCAAATGTGGTGGGAGGATCTCAAGGAAGAGTGAAGAAGCCGAAAGGCAAGTACTTCACTTACTAACAGGATGGACATTGGAAGAAGGACTGTCCCAATCCAAAACAGAACAAAAGTATATCCTTTGGTCTAGTCATTTAAACATGGGTAGTGGTGTTATCTACCGGCACCTGGTGTGTAGATACGAGAGCCACTAATCATGTCTGCAATATTTTGCAGGGGTTCCAGGAAACCCGATGACTAGCTAAAGGGGATATTACCATTTACTTGGGTAATGCCATGAAGATGGCGGATATTGCGGTGGGAGATGTTTTATTTATCTTTTGAGAAAAATAAAGGTTTTGGTTCTTAAGAATTTCCTTTATGTACCCTTATTTAGAAAGAATTAATTTCGGTTTCTAAATTTGTTCTAGATGGATAATCTATTTCTTTTGATGACAGATATGTTATAAAAGGAATAGGGACATTATCTATTCAGGTACATAGATAGGAAATGTATAACTTGAACCACGATCTCCCACGATGCAAATAGAAGTTATTAACTCATCTTCTAAGTCTAATAAGAGAAAAGAACCTTCGAAGATGAACCAAACATATCATTGGCTTCTTAGGCTTGGTCACATTAACCTAAGCAGAATTCAAAGGTTGATAGCTGATGGACCTTTGGGTTCATTAGTGGTGGAGGATCTCCCAACCTACGAATCTTGCTTGGAGGGTAAGATGACCAAGAGGCCTTTTTAAGGCCAAGGGGTATAGAGCCAAAGATTTGTTAGAAAAGGTTCATTCTGATTTGTGAGGTCCTATGACTATCTAGGCAAGAGGTAATCTTGAATATTTCATCTCTTTCATAGATGATTATTCAAGATATGGATGACACTACGATCTGATCGTGGTGGTGACAACCTCTTGGGAGAGTTTAGGAACTACTTATCAGAGGTTGGGATTGCACACCCCAGTAACAAAGGTAGCGACGAAGGAATAGGACTCTTATGGAGATGATTAGATCGATGATGAGTTATTCTGACTTGTTTTGTAGTCCTAGAGATCAGAGGGTGATCATTAAGACGAACGCCAGATTTCTAGAGGAAGACTATGTGATGAGCCATAAGCCCAAGGGTAAAATTGTTCTGGAGGAGTTAAAAGGGAAGTCACTTCTTTAGTACCACCGGTACAAGAGGATATACCACATGTCACTGCACCGCATGTCACAAAGGATACACAGATGATACCTCGTCGTAGTGGGAGGGTTGTTAGATAGCCTCTTAGATTCATGTTTTTGGATGAATCTTCTGATTTGGTCCCTAGCAAACATGAACCTGATCCCTAGACCTATGACGAGGCAATCCAAGATAAAGATGCAGCATCTTTGCAAAGTGCAATGAATACTGAGATTGAATCTATGGATTCAAATCAGTTCTGGGAGCTCTTATGCATTGCAGCTCATGAGGTGTGATAGATGGATGTCAAGACAGCTTTCCTTAATGGAAGTCTTGAGGAAAACATCTATATGAAGCAACCAGAGGGATTCATTGCTAAGGGCAAAGAGCGTATTGTATATAAGCTTAATCGGTCCGTTAATGGACTGAAGCAAGCTTTGAAGTCTTGGGACATCCGCTTTGAGGAAGTAAATCCAGTCTTATGGATTTATTCAAAGTTCGGATGGGTCTTGTGTATATCAGAGATGTGACGGAAACGTAGTGGTATTTTTGTACTATACGTAGATGACATTTTGGTGGTTGGCAACAACATCGAAGTGTTATCAGACGTAAGGGTATGGTCGTCCAAACAGTATGATATGAAGGACTTGGGAGAAGTGGGTCACAACCTTGGGGATCAAGGTTGTTGTGCTTATCCCAAGCTTCATACATAGACATGGTTTTGGATCGTTTTAGCATACAAAACTCCAAGAAGGGTTTTCTACCCTTCAGGCATGGAGTTCCTTTATCTAAGGAGATGTGTCCTAGATCATCTGAGGTGATAAGTCAAGGTTCCTTATGCTTTGGCAGTAGGAAGCCTCATGTATGCTATGTACGAGACAAGATATCTGCTTTGCCGTGGGCATGGTTAGTAGATATTAGAGTAATCCAGTGACAGGGACATTGGACTGCGGTAAAGCATATATTGTAGTGCCTGAGAAGGACTAGGGATTATATGCTAGTTTACCGTGCAGACCAATTACTCCCTGTGGGTTGCATGGATTGCGATTTCCAATCAAATAGGAATAACAGTAAGTCTACCTCAGGTTTTGTGTTTACTTTAGGAGGTGGAGCCATTGTATGGAGGAGTGCCCAGCAGAAATTCGTGGCGGACTCCACCATGGAAGCTGAGTATGTGGCAGCCTATGAGGCAACCAAAGAAGCTGTGTGGCTTAGGAACTTCCTGATGGACTTGGATGTGATTTTTGGTTTGCCCAGAACTATCACAATTAATTGTGATAATAATGGTGCAGTTGCAAACTCGAAGGAACCACGAGCCCATAAGGCTAATAAACACATAGAGTACAAGTACCACCTGATACGAGAAATCGTAAAGGAGGTAGAAGTTGCTGTCGCCTAGCATGCATCAGAGGATGACCTGGTAGACCCTTTCACTAAGGCCCTTCTAGCGAGAGCTTTGATAGGCATGTGGAGGGAAGGGGAATCAGATGTATGGCAGTATAAGGACAACATAGTCTTTTAGTATAAGTGGGAGATTATTGGGATGTATACTGAAAGCCTAGCTCTTTTGTATGAACATCTTTATTTTGAAATAAGAATCACATGATCATTGTTTGCATATTTTTATGATTATGCAAAATTGTCTAATACTTTACATTGTAGATAACATGGTGCTTGGGTGATGGCACAGAAGATCATGTTATCAGTCCCTTGTAGAGTATAAGTAGAGGCTCACAACCAAGATGGTTTTGGACAAATCATCGGCATGGTTATAGTGTAGCTTGGTATTGTTTTGTCTTGAACATAAAGTTACACTAGTACACTTAGGTGTATTGAGCAGGATCGACATAGAGGTGATTCAATTTGTTGCTGACTACATAATTGAATCGGACCTCGGATATTATATTGTACATGCTCTTAATCCCGATATAATAACGGGCACATGTTCTTAATATTTATTTCTTTGATTTACCAAAGGGTGAGATTTCTATGGATTAAATCAATATGCCCCGTAAGTTGGGAAATGATATTATTTACATGGTGTGCCGTTGATTATAGGAGGAATCCGTGTCCTATGTATTAGGTTGATGATGTCCCCTTGAGGAGCTCATAAGGTTCATCATGTAAACCCTGCAGGTTGACTTAGTCAACATGATGATAAGGTTGAGTGGTACTACTCGAGGAGTTAGATGTTGATTAATTGATGGTCAGTAAATCAATTAATTGACGGACATTCGATATCTTAAACACGGGGAGATGGATGTACAAATAATATATGGAGCCCATATTAATTTATGGGGGTTGGTGAGGTAGTTCGATGATGATCCTCTAGTGGAATGGAACATCATTGATGGATCAAGTTTGTGTGGTTCCAATCCATCGGGTGGCCAAGACCCAACTCCTCCTCATGGTCCCTATCGTAGCCTAATATAAACCTCATGAAGTCTAGATCAAATGATGGAAAACAAATCTTTAGATCCGACGGTTAGGATTAAATCCCTAGAACCGACGGTTGAGATTAAATCTCTAGATCCGACGGTTGGGATTAAAACCCTAGAACCGACGGTTGAGATTAAATCTCTAAATCCGACGATTGAGATTAAAACCCTAGAACCGACGGTTGAGATTAAACCAAGGCCTAAACCTAACTCTATATAAAAGGGAGAGGAAAGGTTGGATAAGGTGGGCGGCAAGAAAATTGGGAATTAGTTCCTATATTTTTGGCTACCTCATCAATAACCAATTTTCTTTTAAGTTCTATAAAAGGGTGGCTATGGGTTGGGCGAAAAAAAAGAAGGAGAGTGGTTGTTGTTGGATGATGGAAATAAGGGTTTAGCCTCTCTTTGCTTGGGCGGCAAGTAACCCTAAGGAGCAAACCCTAATTAGGGTTTGGCTCCTTGGGTTGGCCGGCCAAGGTAAGGAAAGAAGGGTGGGCGTCAACTTGAGGAAGATCTCTTCTTCTTCCTTGAAGGTGGCTAGCTCCTAGATCTCTTCTCTCCATCATGGTTGGGCGACAAGAAACCCTAAGGAGGAAACCCTAATTTGATTAGGGTTTGGCTCCTTTGCATGGGCGGCCAAGGTTTGGAAGGAGGGTAAGCGGCATCTTGTGGAAGAGTTCTTCTTCTTCCTAGGAAAGGTGGCCGGTTTAGATCTCCTCCTTCCACCTTGGATGGGCGGCAAGAATACCTAAGGAGGAAACCCTAATTAGGGTTTGGCTCCTATGGTTGGGCGGCTAGGGTATGCAAGGAAGGTGGGCGGCAACTATAGGAGAGGAGCTCTTCCTCTTCCTAGGTTGTGGCCGGCTCCTTCCTCTATTCCCTCCACCGTGGCCGGCGCCCAACATATTCCCTTTATCCTCTTCACTCCATCTTGGCCAGCGGCACCAAAACAAGGGTTTGTCTCTAGTTCGGTACCTTGGTTGTTTCCATTATGTTCTCTCTATTCTTGGGGCCGGCGGCATCAATCCTTTTGTGGAATGGTTGTTGCCTCAAGCAAGAAGGGAAAGAGAGTTCATCTTTCTTTGGATTGAAGAAGATCTAGGAAGCTTCAACTTGTGGAGGATCTTCGCCCACACGAAGTCTACAAGGAAGTTAGGACATACGATAGAAGATCAAGAGGTATAAAAGTTTTATAACTTTTATTATTGTTCTTTGCATGTTCTTATTGATATGCTAGCTTATGTTCTTTATGTTAGTATATGTTGATTATACTAGTTTACATTTGTATGTATTTGTATAATCATGGACCCCGATAAGAAACACAAAAACCGGCAATCCGTCCGTCGTCTCTTCCGCGGCTAACTGACTAGAAGAGTTGTGTCGCTTGAACAACTAGTTTGTTCAAGTGATCACTCAAGTCGTTAGTACGACGACGAATTGGTCGTGCTTAGGAAACTCATCCCTTCCGGATTAGTTTTCATTAGTGAAAATTTTAATCCGGAGACATGGGAGCCTATGAGCATTCCGAGAAATAGCATGATTGCCAGCAGATCCGTGGCCAGACTTCCGGGGTTTCGGCAGCAAAAAAAATGGTTTTTGCGGCTTGGAAAGTCCAACAGTGGTATCAGAGCCACGTGCGAAGCATGTATGTGTTTCATTTTTGTAGTTTTGTATTAGATATAAAAATTATAGATTTTTATGTTTCTGTAAATTGCCTATTTTAATAGAATTTTTGGGTATTTTTCTCGAAGAGTCGAGGCAACGAGTGTTGGGACACTTGTAGGCTTCAACCATTGAGAAAAATTATCCGAAACGGTGAGTTCTCGCTTTAGGTTTTTGGGACAGTGACTTAAGTCACTGTAAGATCGTAGTAGGGACACTCGTAAAAGTTTATTTTGCTAGTAGGAGTGCTGCCCCTATCCCCGAAAGGGGCCTTGTCCCACGATCGCGCCCGGAAACCGCTTAGTGGGACCGTTACAGAGAGGTGACTCATAAAATTGAAAAAAAAGGAAAATTATAGAAATTTTCTGTAAAAATACATAATTTAGAATTATGTATAATTATGTGATTGTCATGGCCCAATGACCCCAATTTGATTGGATTATGATGTGTTGTAATTCATAATATGGCCTGCGTGTCGTTTTTGTGGTTGTGTGTGTTGTATAGTGTATGCGACCTGCGCGTCGTACCTCTTCTTTTGAAATTCTAGTTGTAAATAGTTTTAAACTCGAATGTAACTCGATTTTCATATTTGTGATGTACAAAATAGAGCGGTGGAAAGTCCACTTGTAGACGAAGTTACAAGAAGGGTGCCGACGACACATGGCGGTCAAAGGAAGCGCTTGGAGAAGCCGCTAGCCTTAGGTTGACCGTCCGATATTCTCATTGGCTTGAGAAGATCATAGTAGGGCCATGACCACATCACAGTTAAATATATTTGATTTTTCTTGTATGTATGTGATGCATGCTAGTAGAATAATGCTTGTATGTATATGATGCATGCTAGGATATTTTTTTTGTATGTATATGATGCATGCTAGAATAATGCTTGTATGTATGTGATGCATGCTAATATAGGATAATAAAGGCCTTAATGTGTATATGATACATATTATGATTAGATTAGATCTTAATCGAATCAACTCGTAAATGCCTACCAAGTCCTTGATACCCATCACTACCTCGATCATTTGTAGTTGTTGAATCTGCCAAAGCAGAGCAACGCATATTATCTTGGTAGAGTGCGGAGGGACAATCTTGGTCCCGCCTATCATGGCTTGGGTTAGATTAAGCTCAATTAGATTGAGTAAAACTAGTTAACTCAATTGGATCGAGTAGAACTATAGGCATATTCCAATCGTTGGAAAGATAGGATAAGATCGCATTTACACTAAATCTTGGGCGATTTAGCCAAAGCTAACTCAAGGCCTTTTGTAAATGTGGGTCTTGATCCTATAAACAAGAGTTGCATAGAGATGTAATCGGTAATGTGTTACCCACCGATTGTACTAAGTCTTGGGCGATTTAGCCAAAGCTAACTCAAGGCTTAGTATGATGTGGATCTTGTCCAGCAAGAATTATAGCTAGTTTGTATGAATCTAGTAATGTGGTTTGACCACATCCATAACTCGATTCTACAAAATTCCTATAATTCAGTGGGAGCATCATTTGATTAAAGTCCTAATTAAATGATAAAAGGAATATGATATTAATTCTCTGCATTGTATGTTGTAGATAACTATGTCGACAAACACGAACACTCTCTCTCTGCGTTCTGTCTTTGAGAAGGACAAGCTCAATGGAGCAAATTTCTTGGACTGGTACAGGAACCTGAGAATTGTTCTCACCCAAGAAAGGAAGTTGTACGTCCTGGAGCAGCCCATTCCAGAGGCACCTCCTGTCACTGCCTCACGAGCTGACAAAGATGCTTACAAGAAGCATCAAGATGATGCATTAGATGTGTCATGTCTAATGCTCGCGACCATGAACTCTGAGCTTCAGAAGCAACACGAGTTCATGAATGCTTATGATATGGTTGAACATCTTCGTTAACTATATCAAGGACAAGCAAGGCACGAGAGATATGAAGTCTCTAAGGCATTGTTTGGGTCCAAAATGCAAGATGGGACTCCCGTAGGTCCATATGTACTCAAGATGATTGGGTACGTAGAAAACCTACAAAGGTTGGGATTCCCACTTGGCCAAGAGCTGGCCACTGACCTGATCTTGCAATCTTTGCCACAAGCCTATAATCAATTTGTCATGAATTATAACATGAATGAAATTGATAAGCCACTGCCAGAGATGCTCAGCATGTTGAGAACTACTGAGCTTAACCTTAAGAAGGAAAAATCTAATGCCATTTTGATGGTGCAAAAGAAGAAAGGCAAGGGCAAGCCTAAAGGTAAGGCAAAGTCCCAAGCCAAGGGCAAGAGCAAGGAACTGAAACCCAAAGGAGGGGTAGCCAAGGAAGGGGATTGCTTCCACTGCAAGGAAGCTGGACACTGGAAGAGTAACTGCAAGGCATACCTAGAAGATCTTAAGAAGAAGAGAAGTGAGACTTCTACTTCAGGTATAAATGTTATAGAAGTCAATCTATCTATTTCTTCATCATAGGTATTAGATACTGGATGTGCATCTCACATTTGTACCAATGTGGAGGCACTGAGAAATAGCAGGGCATTGACAAAGGGCGAGGTGGACCTACGAGTAGGCAATGGAGCAAGAGTTGTTGTTGTTGCTGTAGGAACTTATGATCTATCTCTGCCCTCTGGGCTTGTACTAGAATTAGATGAATGTTGTTATGTGCCTGCCTTAACTAAAAACATAATTTCGGTTTCTTGTTTGGACAAGAAAGGATTTATATTTATAATAAAGAACAAATGTTGTTCAGTTTATTTAAATGATATGTTCTATTGTAGTGCACCTCTAATGAATGGACTCTACTTTCTAGACTTAGAGAGCCCTATCTCTAACATAAGTACCAAAAGGTTCAAGTCAAATGAGTTGAACCAAACCTATCTCTGGCATTGTCGCTTAGGTCACATAAATGAGAGTCGCTTATCTCAACTCCATAAGGATGGGCTGCTAGACTCATTTTATTTTGAATCATATGAGACATGTGAATCTTTCCTTTTAGGCAAGATGACCAAGACTCCCTTTAGTGGACACAACGAAAGAGCAACGGACTTGTTAGGACTTATACATAGTGATGTATGTGGCCCTTTGAATGTTGCTACTAGAGGTGGTTACAGGTACTTCATTACATTTACTGATGACTTCAGTAGATATGGTTATGTGTATCTCATGACACATAAATCAGAATCCTTTGAAAAGTTCAAAGAATTCAAGAATGAAGTACAAAACCAGCTTGGCAAGAGTATTAAGATACTTCGATCAGATCGACGTGGTGAATACCTTAGCCATGAGTTTCGTGACTATCTAGCTGAGTGTCGGATTCTATCCCAACTCACTCCTCCTGGAACTCCACAATGGAATGGTGTATCCGAAAGGAGGAATCGTACCCTATTAGATATGGTACGATCTATGATGAGTCACACAGATCTTCCTATATTCTTTTGGGGATATGCTCTAAGGCTTACGTTCGACGTCAAGTCTCAGACAAACTGGGACCCAAATCCGATAAGTGCTATTTTATTGGATATCCCAAGGACATAAAGGGATATTACTTCTACATTCCCAATCAGCACAAAGTGTTTGTAGCAAAGACTGAGATTTTTCTAGAAAGGGATTTTGTTTCTAGAAAAACTAGTGGGAGTACGTTCGATCTTGAAGAAATTCAAGATAAGGACCATAGCACTAATGCCTTGATGGAGGTTGAACAGGAACCACAAAGTGTTGTGGGTGATGAGATTGTTGCACAAAGAGTTGTGGAACAACCATCTGTTTATGTAGACCTACCTCTTCTCAGGTCTCATAGGGTACGTCATCAGCCTAAAAGATACTCATTTCTCTTGTCTGACCATGATGACATTATGTTCATTGAGAATGAGCCTACCTCTTATCAGGAAGCTGTGATGAGTCTAGATTTTGAGAGATGGCTAGAGTCCAAGAGATCCGCGATGGAATCCATGTACACCAACCAAGTATAGACTTTGGTTGATCCACCTGAAGGGGTCAAACCCATTGGGTGTAAGTGGGTCTTTAGGAGAAAGACTACATGGATGGACTTACGCATACCTATAAGGGTCGATTGGTGGCTAAAGGTTTCAAGCAAATTCATGGTATTGACTATGATGAAACCTTTTCTCCAGTGGCGATGTTTAAGTCCATTCGGATCTTGCTAGCTATTGCAGCATACCATGATTATGAGATCTGGCAGATGGATTTCAAAACTGCATTTTTGAATGGAAACTTACTCGAGGATAAGTACATGACATAACCTGAGGGTTTTGAAAATCCACAGCATACTGGGAAAGTATGCAAGCTGCAAAGGTCCATTTATCGGCTAAAGCAAGCCTCTCGGAGCTGGAATCTTCGATTCGATGATGTGATCAAAAAGTTTGGTTTCATCAAGAATGAAGATGAACCCTGTGTCTAAAAAAGGGTTAATAGAAATACAGTTGTCTTCCTTGTATTGTATGTGGATGACATACTACTCATTGGGAATGACATCCCTTCGCTACAGTCTGTGAAGACTTGGCTGGGGACATGCTTCTCCATGAAGGACTTAGGTGAAGCAGCCTGTATTCTAGGCATCAAGATCTATAGAGATAGATCTAAGAGATTGCTTGGCCTAAGTTAGAGTACATACATTGACATGGTATTACTATAGTTTGCAATGTAGAATTCCAAGAAGGGACTTCTGTCAATGTCACATGGTGTGAGTCTTTCAAAGACTCAAAGTCCCTCTTCTAGAGAGGAGAGAGACCGCATGGATAAGATCCCTTATGCATCTGCTATAGGATCTCTCATGTACGCCATGCTGTGTACTCGTCCTGATGTCTCGTATGCTTTGAGCATGACGAGTAGATACTGTTGGAATGTATACTGAAAGCCTAGCTCTTTTTGTATGAACATTTTATTTTGAAATAAGAATCACATGATCATTGTTTGTACTTTATATATGTGTGCATATTGTCTAATATTTTACATTGTAGATAACATGGTGCTTGGTGTGGCACAGAAGATCATGTTATCAGTTCCTTGTAAAATATAAGTAGAGGCTCACAACCAAGATGGTTTTGGACAAACCATTGGCATGGTTGTAGTGTAGCTTGGTATTGTTTTGTCTTGAACATAGAGTTACACTGGTACACTTAGGTGTATTGAGCAGGACCGACATAGAGGTGATTCAATTTAGTACTGACTACATAATTGAATCGGACCTCGGATATTATGTTGTACATGCTCTTAATCCCGATATAATAACGGGCACTTGTACTTAGTATTTATTTCTTTGATTTACAGTGGGTGAGATTTAGATGGATTAAATCAATATTCCCGGTAAGTTGGGAAATAATATTATTTACATGGTGTGCCGTTGATTATAGGAGGAAACCGTGTCCTATATATTAGGTTGATGATGTCCCCTTGAGGAGCTCATAAAGTTCATCATGTAAACCCAGCTGGTTGACTTAGTCAACGTGATGATAAGGTTGAGTGGTACTACTCGAGGAATTAGATGTTAATTAATTGATGGTCAGTAAATCAATTAATTGACGGACATTCGATATCTTAAACACGGGGAGATTAATGTACGAATAATATATGGAGCCCATATTAATTTATGGGGGTTGGTGAGGTAGTTCAATGATGATCCTCTAGTAGAATGGAACATCATTGATGGATCAAGTTTGTGTGGTTCCGATCCATCGGGTGCCCAAGACCCAACTCCTCCTTATGGTCCCTATCATAGCCTAATATAATCCTTATGAAGTCTAGATCCAAGAATGTAAAACAAAACCTAGAACCAATGGTTGGGATTAAATCCCTAGATCCGATGGTTGGATGAAACCCTAGAACCAACGGTTGGGATTAAATCCCTAGATCCGATGGTTAGGATGAAACCCTAGAACCAACGGTTGGGATTAAATCCCTAAGATCCGATGGTTAGGATGAAACCCTAGAATCGACGGTTGAGATTAAATCCCTAGATTCGACGGTTGGGATAAAACCCTAGATTCGACGGTTGGGATGAAATCCTAGATCCGACGGTTGGGATGAAATCCTAGATCCGACGGTTGAGATGAAACCCTAGATCCGACGGTTGGGATAAAACCCTAGATCCGACGGTGGAGGTTAAATCCCTAGATTCGACGGTGGAGATTAAAGGAGTCCTAAGCCTAACTCTATAAAAGGAAAGCTTAGGGTTGGGCGGAAAGAAGAGATTTCGAATTGGAGTTAGGGTTTGGCTCATCCACAAGTGGGCGGCTAGGGTTCATTGGGCGGCTAGGGTTTTGGAGCAAAGAAGTGGGCGGCAACTTTTCTTCCTTCTGGATTGTTGCCGGCGCCCATCCTTCTCCATCAAGACTTGGCCTGCGCCCATCCTAGAGGACTCTCCCTTCTTCCTTGGCCGGCGGTTCTCCTTCCATTGGTGGCCGGTGCTCTTCCTCCTCCCCTTCTCCTTGGTGGCCGGCGACAACTCATCTTCAAGTTGGCCGGCGATTCATCCAATTGCTCCTTGGCCGGCGGTTGCACCAAATTCCCTAATTTGGTGGCCGGTTCTAGATAGGAAAGGTATTTGTTGTTTCTTCTCTTTGTTCGCAGCGGACAAGGTAGAGAAGAAAGCGATCTAGAAGGCTTCTACTCGTGGAGGATCTTCGTCCACACGTCGTCCACGAGAAGGAGAGGACATACGGTAGAAGATCGTGAGGTATAAAGTTATTTTAACTTTATTTACAAATCTGAGCTTGTTCTTTTATGTTTTGATTATGCATGTGTGAATTAGTAAATATATTGTATAATCATGGACCCCGAAGACAAACACAAAAACCGGCGATCCGTCCGTCATCTCTTCCGCGGCTAACCAACTAGAAGAGTTGAGTTGCTTGAACAACTAGTTTGTTCAAGCGATCACTCAAGTTGTTAGCATGACGACGAAATGGTTGTGCTAAGGAAGCTCATCCCATCCGGATTAATTCTTTCATTAGTGAAAATTTTAATCCGGGGACATGGGAGCCAATGAGCCTCCGAAGCGACCCCCTTCAATTGGTATCAGAGCCACGGTTTCCGGTTTTGTGTGTTTTGGATTCGGTTAATTTTTTATGCACTTTTTCATATATTATATGTCCCGGATAATAGTAGCATATGCGTAGTTTAACTCTTTGGTTGCAGGCATAAGATCCGACTATTATGGCCATGTGTGTGTATGTGAATGGATGTGTGTAAAAATTTATTATTTGAATCCTCGGGGTTGACGAGGCTAGATTAGTATTTAATTTTTGTAATTAAATACGGCATTGTTTAGCCGATCATTTTAGTTTACTTTCATTCTAGATTATTTGTACACTTCTTCGTGGAGTATAGGATCGATGGATGTAAATAAAATGATTTATCTCGGCTCGGAACTCTTTGGTGACTTGCGCACGGGAAAAGATGGAGCGGACGAGGTGGCGACACGACGAGATGCATATTGGATGACAATGCCATAATAGTTGGAAAAATTCTGTTTTTTCCATATTTATTGCTTATTTGTTTTATATGCATGTTGTGTATGATTTAAAATTCCTCATTTGCAATTTACTTAGTGGGAGAGGGATATTTTAATTAATTCCCGCGGCCTCCATTACAATTTGACGTGTGATGCAACAAACTTGTGTGTCGGCTCTGAGTGCCTTCCTCCCTGAGGACGGGTTTGTTTGCGGATCACTAGGTCAAATAATGGTTATAGGAAATTATCTAGGAGCATGTGTACTTCCATAGAGGTAAGACACATAATCCAAAATAATTCCCTTAGTATCGTGTAATGGTGCACACTTAGATACAAATAAAAGTATCCTCCCCATAGGAGTCACTGCTTTTATTTGTAGGGCCAAAGAGGAACCAACTATTAATTTTATTTGTCAAAAAGTAAGGTTGACAAGATAATAAAATTAATGGGTAAAACCTCCTCTTACAAATGTAGAATTCATTATCGTCCCACACAGAGTGGCATGCGACATTCTCGGTGATTTGAGGTGTTGGTTGATTTCGGGATTTTATTATTTTGAGGACTCAATAATTTTTGAAATCTAATATTTTGATCATTGTGATTTTTAGGATTTTCAAATGGCTTTCAACCCACTTGCTGTAATATTAAAAGAAATAAACTTACTGTACCCAAATAATATTGATTGGAAAAGAAATTTGGATAGTGTCTTATCTGTCGATGAGTGTCCTCCTAGGCCTGCGGATGATTCTGGGGAAAAGGAACTTTTTGGATACCAAAATCGGGCTCCTAGGCAGGAAGCCATGGTTGCTCAGAAGGTTTCTACTTCTAAGCCGAAAGGCAAGAAGAAGAAGAAACAAGGTGAAGCAAAAATGGCGGGTAGACCTCAGGGAGGAGTGAAGAAGCCGAAAGGCAAGTGCTTCACTTGTAAACAGACTAGACATGGGAAGAAAGACTTCCCCAACCTAAAGCAGAACAAAGGTATATCTTCTGCCTTAGTCGTTGAAACATGTTTAGTGGTGTTATCTAATGCACTGTGTGTAGATACGGGAGCCACTGATCATGTCTGCAATTCTTTGCAGGGGTTCCAGGAAACCCGACGACTAGCTGAGGGAGAGATTACCGTCTACATGGGCAATGCTACAAAGGTAGCGGCTATTGCAGTGGGAGACATTCATTTATCGTTTGATAAAAATAAAGTTTTAGTTTTGAGAAATTGTCTTTATGTACCCACATTTAGAAAGAATTTGATTTCGGTTTCTAAATTATTTATGGATGGATATTCTGTTTCTTTTAATGACAGAGTTGTTATAAAAAGAAATAGAGAGATTATCTGTTCAGGTACATTGGTTGGAAATTTGTATACTCTTGAACCAAAAGCTCCCACGATGCATATAGAAGTAAATAACTCATCTTCTAAGTCTAATAAGAGAAAAGAACCTTCGAAAATGAACCAAACATATCTTTGGCATCTAAGGCTTGGTCATATTAACCTGAGCAGAATTCAAAGGTTGATAGCTGATGGACCTTTGGGTTCATTAGTGGTGGAGGATCTCCCAACCTGCGAATCTTGCTTGGAAGGTAAAATGACCAAGAGGCCTTTCAAGGCCAAGGGGTATAGAGCCAAAGATGTGTTAGAATTGGTTCATTCTGATTTGTGCGGTCCTATGCCTATCTAGGCAAGAGGTGGTTTTGAATATTTCATCTCTTTTATAGATGATTATTCAAGATATGGATACATTTACTTGATGCGTCGCAAGTCTGAATGCTTTGACAGGTTCAAAGAATTCAAGGTGGATGTGGAGAACCGTCAAGGTAAAAGTATCAAGACATTACGATCTGATCGTGGTGGCGAGTACCTCTTGGGAGAGTTTAGGAGTTACTTATTAGAGGCTGGGATTCAATCCCATTTGTCCGCACCTGGCAAACCCCAGCAGAATGGTGTGGCAGAGCGAAGGAATAGGACTCTTATGGAGATGGTCAGATCGATGATGAGTTATTCTGAGTTACCTGTTTCGTTCTGGGGGTATGCACTGGATACGACAATGTACACTCTGAACTTGGTTCCATCTAAATCAGTACCTTCTACCCCTGTAGAATTGTGGACTGGGCGAAAGCCTAGTCTGAGACATATTCGGATATGGGGGAGTCCAGCACATGTGCTGAAGGCTGATGCTGGTAAGTTGGAACCTCGTACAGAAGTGTGCATGTTTGTTGGCTACCCTAAGGGAACGAAAGCTGGTTTGTTTTATAATCCTAGAGATCAGAGGGTGATCGTTAGCACGAATGCCAGATTTCTAGAGAAGGATTATGTAATCAACCACAAGCCCAAGAGTAGGATTGTTCTTGAGGAGTTGACAGGGGAAGTCCCGACTTCAGTACCATCGGTACAAGAGGAGACACCACAAGTCATTGCACCGCGTGTCACAGAGCATACACAGGAGGCACCTCGTCGTAGTGGGAGGGTTGTTAGACAACCCGAGAGATTCATGTTTTTGGGAGAGTCTTCGGACTTAGTCCCTGGTGAACATGAACCTGATCCCTAGACATATGATGAGGCAATCCAAGATAGAGATGCGGTATCTTGGCAAAGTGCGATGAATTCAGAGATAGAATCTATGGATTCTAATCAGGTCTGGGAGCTAGTAGAGCCACCCGATGGTGTAAAAACCATTGGATGCAAGTGGATCTACAAGAGAAAGGGAAGAGTAGACGGAAAGGTTGAGACCTTCAAAGCTAGGCTTGTTGCGAAAGGGTATACTCAGAAAGAGGGTATCGATTATGAGGAGACCTTTTCGCCGGTAGCTATGCTTAAGTCTATTCGGATTCTCTTATCTATAGCTGCTCATATGGATTATGAGATTTGGCAGATGGATGTCAAGACAGCTTTCCTTAACGGAAGTCTTGAGGAGAACATCTTGTTGGGGATCGATTGGCCGGCTAGAGGGGGGTGAATAGCCCTCGTTCGTTGGATGTCGTATTTTGCTCGTCTACGAAAACGTTAGCGCAAGCGGAAGAAATAAACTAAGACAAGCAAATAGAAATAAAACAAAGACAATACAAACACGGAGATATAACGTGGTTCACGGCTACGCCGCTAATCCACGGTCCGATTCGTCCACGGTGAATCACTCCGCAATCTATCCACTAGATCTCTCCTTTGCACAAAGCTAGGTGGAGGTAACCTCTTTACAACAACACTCCTCTTACAAATATAATGAAAATAAGCTTGGGTAAGAGGATTGAAAGCTTTAGGGAACTTTGGGAGAGTGTTAGAGTGTAAGCATTAGCCTCCCAAAGTCATACCCCCTTCCTTTTTATAGAGGAAGAGGGTTTCTTCCCGTTGACACAGGATCAGTCGACTGATGCCCTCGATCAGTCGACTGATCCCGTAGCCGTTGCCCAATAACGGCCACTTTCCACGTTGGATCCCATCCAACGGTATTGGCATGAGTCGACTGATCCTACTATCAGTCGACTGGTGCTCGATCAGTCGAGTGCCCAGTCGACTCCATTCTCGCGTGCTCGCACTGCCACCGATCGCCATTCCACGGTACCGATCCGGCCGACATCACGATCGCTACGCCTCTATGCTGACCAAGCACTAAACCGGTCTTATACCAGTCGATCGACCCATCGACTCAGAGCAGTCGACTGCCATGCCATGGCAGTCGACTGGTGTCGGGAAAACTCATCCGACACTTGGCCAAATGGCCAAGTTTCACCTAAGAGCTACCCGTCCGGGTTACAGTCGCTCACTCTCATCCCTCGGAGTCCCTCGCCTTCGAAGTTCTCTTCGCTCACGGCCACGTCCCTCGGCAGCATCAGGCGCACGGCTCTGCAATGCTCCTTCGCGTCTCTTGCCTCGAAGTCTACTCCCTCCGGCTTCACTCCAAGCTTCTCGTCCGGCGGTCCCTCGGATGCTCCAAGCGCACGGCTTCCGCAAAGCTATCCTTCACCGACTCAAGGCACGAGTCATGAGATGGGAAACTCGCCATGGCTCCATGTGCGAATTACTAAGTCCTGCACGACTTCAACGCACATATCAAATCAACATATCAAACTAACTTAAACCCTTTGCCACACAATCAAAACCATATTACGGCAAGAGATTGCCCTAACAATCTCCCCCTTTTTGATGTGTGACAATCCGTTTAAGTTAGGTAAAAGCATTTGATATAAGTTTTAAGGAAAGAAAGCATGTAAACATAATCATGATTTAGCAACATGCAACTCCCCCTTAATCCATGAAGCTCTCTATGTAAATTTCTCCCTATCATAAATTTCTCCCCCTTTTATAATTAACTTAAACATAATATTTTCTCCCCCTTTGACACCATCAAAAAGATTATCACTAAGTTAAAAACACATGGCATCAAGTCTAAAAGAAAGAAAATACCACAAGTTGATTTAAAATTCGGAATTCAGCCTTTCATCGGTCTCGATATTCAGAGCCATCGATCGTTCGTATATCAATCGACCGCACGTGATTTTCGGGATTTTCTGATTTTCAGACCGAATTTCAGAAATGCATTAAAAATTCTAAAAAATTCAAAAAATCATGAAATTTGGGGAACACATTTCTTTTAAGTATATCTATCAGTGAAAAAAATGTTTTCATGAAAAATCATTATATTTTCAAGTATTTTCCAAAAATCCAAAAGCTTTAACAACTACTAGGTTTTTGATCATAAGAGTATCCATTTTAACACCTAGTCTTGCATCCAATTGTTTCAAAACATGAATACATATATTTTAAAGTAAGAAATTGTTTTGAAAACATATGAAATATCCAACCATGATCTTTGGGCAATATGTCTATGAATTAAACATAAGTCTTCCCCATGATTGGTCTATTATTGCTATTTTGATACTTTAAATGACCATCTAAATGCCATAGGCATTAGTGGACATTTGTATCATCCTAAAATCTCACTCATGCTAAGTTTTCGATCAAGGTAGCCTATGGTGAGTGTGAGATGTATCCTAGGGGGTATTTTTGCATACTTAACCAATATATTCATGCAATTCTATCAAGGTTAAGTATCAACCTAATAATCCTCATGATCATAAAGGCACATATGAATGAATTCTACATTATGATCATGAAATACATGTATTCATCAAATAATAGTCATGCATTAGGTATCATATGATGATAAGCAAGGTATTACCTAAAGCATGATTCAACCTATTTCTTATGATAACGTGCCAAATTTCAAAAACATAAATCATGATTGTAAATATACATAGGAATTACATCAATCATCATGATTTAAGCATTATTATCTATTTATGGGTACGTTATCATCACCCAACACTATCTAAAAAATGTTGTCCCGTCATCCTAAGTCAACCAAAATATGATATAGGTTAGGTCCATGTGGTTGACTACCCTAGGGTTATTCTAACCCTTAAGGATGGATTTTGGAACCCAAAATAAATTCTTTCCTATTGGGTTCACTAAATATTCCTTGGGGATCCATTTTCTAGCTATTACTTTCTTCTTATATTGTCCCCTAGCTATAAGGCATTTGTAGGCCTTTTCATTTTTCTTTTCTTTGTATCCTAGGCCCTTTTTGTTAAAGTTTGCCCTTTGGCTGCCTATGATCATGTTCAAGGTGTTGGAGTCAATTGTGAATTTCTCTAGGGCTTTTGTTAAATAATCTACCTTTTCCCTTAGTGCCCTATTTTCATCCATGCATGCATCACTAACATTAAACGGCATATAGTTATCATGTGAGCATGCATCATTATGGCAAGAAGAAACATTATCATTTAAGCATGCATTTTCTAGCTTATTTTCCAATGCCTTAATTTTATCTAGCATGCTCTTATTTTTCTTTTTCATGCCAAATAAGTCCTTAGTTAAACTAGAGATTATGGAAACTATTTTCTTAGGAGAGGCTTTCGTTACCATAGTTTCCATGTCCTCTTCTTCTTCTTCGGATGATGAGGATGTAGAAGCTCCCCCTTCATTTGAGCTCTCCCCACTTGAGCTTGATTCTTCATTTGAGGAGGAGGAGCAATCCGAGTCATGAAGAGCCATTAGTGCTAGGTTGGAGTAGACATGCTCTTCTTCTTCGGATGAGGAGGCGGAAGCAACGTCATCCCATGTCTTGGCTTTGAGTGTCATGGCCTTCCCTTTTCCTTTTGCCTTCTTTTCTTCTTCCTTTTTTTTGCTCCCCTTCTTCTTCCTCTTTTCTTCTTTCTTGCTCTTGTTTAGGAGGGGACAATTATCCCTTATATGTCCCTCTCCTTGGTAATTATAGCATATGACCTTCCCCCTTGGTCTTCTATTCCTATCATGAGATTTATCAAATCTAAGATTCTTAAATGCACGCCTTACCTTCCTTACCATGTAGGCTTCTTCCGTGCTATCCATGGAGGAGGTAGAGGCTTCATCGGATGAGGAGGAGGGGACTTCAATCTTCTTCTTCCCCTTGTTTGCCATCAAGGCTACTCCTCTTGAGGGTTGAATTCTAGGCTCTTCTTGTATTCCTTCAAGCCTAGTTTCGTGAAGCTCCATTGTTGAGAAAAATTCCTCCAAGGTGCTTACTTCTAAGTTTTTGGAGATATAAAATGAGTCCACCATGGAGCTCCATTTTGAGGACCAGGGAAAGGCATCTATGGCCTTCATTACCATATCCCGGTTTGATAGCTTCTCACCTACACTTGTTAGCCCAATTAATATTTCTTTAAATCTAGAATGTAGGGAAGTTACCTTTTCTCCCTTTTCTAATTTGATGTTTGAGAGTTGGGAGTGGAGGAGGTCTCTTCTTGCTAGCTTAGCCTCCGAGGTACCTTCATGAAGCTCCACTAGCTTCTCCCACATCTCCTTAGCACTTGAACATCCCCCTATCCTATTAACTTCTTGTTGAGGGAGGACATTGTATAGGTGGTGCTTGACCTTTGAATTTGCTAAGTATTCTTCTCTTTGCCTTTTGCTCCACCTCGATTTCTCCAATGGCTCCCCATCCTCGTTCCTAGGCAACTCGAAACCGTTTTCCATTATTAATAGAATTTCAAAATCGGTCTCGAAGAATACCTCCATTCTCTTTTTCCACCAAGAGAATTCACCGTTGAACTTCGGTGGATGGATGTTTGAGCCAACCATCTTTAGATGAAGTGTTTGTTGCGGCGGTTAGTCCTCGACAAACGACTTGGCTCTGATACCACTTGTTGGGGATCGATTGGCCGGCTAGAGGGGGGTGAATAGCCCTCGTTCGTTGGATGTCGTATTTTGCTCATCTACGAAAATGTTAGCGCAAGCGGAAGCAATAAACTAAGACAAGCAAATAGAAATAAAACAAAGACAATACAAACACGGAGATATAACGTGGTTCACGGCTAGCCGCTAATCCATGGTCCGATTCGTCCACGGTGAATCACTCTGCAATCTATCCACTAGATCTCTCCTTTGCACAAAGCTAGGTGGAGGTAACCTCTTTACAACAACACTCCTCTTACAAATATAATGAAAATAAGCTTGGGTAAGAGGATGGAAAGCTTTAGGGAACTTTGGGAGATTGTTAGAGTGTAAGCATTAGCCTCCCAAAGCCTTACCCCCTTCCTTTTTATAGAGGAAGAGGGTTTCTTCCCGTTGACACAGGATCAGTCGACTGATGCCCTCGATCAGTCGACTGATCCCGTAGCCGTTGCCCAATAACGGCCACTTTCCACGTTGGATCCCATCGGGTCGCCGACCGATCCTACCATCATCGACCGGTGCTCGATCGATCGAGTGCCCAATGAGTCGACTCCATTCTCCGTGCGCGTGCGCCATCGATCCGTCATTCCTCAGCGAATGATCGTCGACATCACGATCAGATTCATGGCCGATCGCTAAGCACTAAACCGGTCTTATACCAATCGATCGACCCATCGACTCAGAGCAGTCGACTGCCATGCCATGGCAGTCGACTGGTGTCGGGAAAACTCATCCGACACTTGGCCAAATGGCCAAGTTTCACCTAAGAGCTACCCTTCCCGGGTTACAGTCGCTCACTCTCATCCCTCGGAGTCCCTCTCCTTCGAAGTTCTCTTCGTTCGCAGCCACGTCCCTCGACAGCAACAGGCGCACGACTCTGCAATGCTCCTTCGTGTCTCTTGCCTCGAAGTCTACTCCCTCCGGCTTCACTCCAAGCTTCTCGTCCAGCGGTCCCTCGGATGCTCCAAGCACACAGCTTCTGCAAAGCTATCCTTCACCGACTCAAGGCACGAGTCATGAGATGTGAAACTCGCCATGGCTCCATGTGCGAATTACTAAGTCCTGCACGACTTCAACGCACATATCAAATCAACATATCAAACTAACTTAAACCCTTTGCCACACAATCAAAACCATATTACGGCAAGAGATTGCCCTAACACATCTATATGTGGCAACCAGAGGGATTCATTGCTAAAGGCAAAGAGCATCTTATATGTAAGCTTAATCGGTCCATTTATGGATTGAAGCAAGCTTCTAGATCTTGGAACATCCGCTTTGATGAGGTAATCCAGTCATATGGATTTATTCAAAGTTTGGATGAGCCTTGTGTATACAAGAGATGTGACAGAAACGTAGTGGTGTTTCTTGTACTATACGTAGATGACATTTTGTTAGTTGGCAACAATATCAAAGTGTTATCAGATGTAAGGGTATGGTTGTCCAAACAGTTTGATATGAAGGACTTGGGAGAAGTGGGACACATCCTTGGGATCAAAGTTATAAGGGATCGCAAGAAAAGGATGTTGTGCTTGTCTCAAGCTTCATACATTGACACTATCCTTGCTCGTTTTAGCATGCAGAACTCCAAGAAAGGTTTTCTACCTTTTAGGCATGGAGTTCCTTTATCTAAAGAGATGTGCCACAAAACATCAAAGGAGATAGAGGACATGAAGGCGGTTCCTTATGCTTCGGCAGTAGGAAGCCTTATGTATGCTATGCTATGTACGAGACCGGATATCTGCTTTACCATGGGCATGGTTAGCAGATATCAGAGTAATCCTGGACAGGGACATTGGACTGCGGTAAAGCATATATTGAAGTACCTGAGAAGGACTAGGGATTATATGCTGGTTTACCGGGCAGATCAATTAGTCCCTATGGGTTACACAGATTCGGATTTCCAATCAGATAGGGACAAGAGTAAGTCTACCTCAGGGTTTGTGTTTACTTTTGGAGGTGGAGCCATAGTATGGAGGAGTGTCAAGCAGAAATGCGTGGCGGACTCTACCATGGAAGCTGAGTATGTGGCAGCCTCTGAGGCAGCCAAGGAAGCTGTATGGCTCAGGAACATCTTGATGGACTTGGATGTGATTCCTGGTTTGCCCAGAACTATCACAATTTATTGTGATAACAGTGGTGCAGTTGCAAACTCGAAGGAACCACAAGCCCATAAGGCGAGTAAACACATAGAGCGCAAGTACCACCTTATACGAGAGATCGTAAAGCGAGGAGAAGTTGCTGTCGCCAAGATTGCATCAGAGGATAAACTGGCGGATCCATTCACTAAGCCCCTTCCAGCGAAAGCATTTGATAGGCATGTGGAGGACATGGGGTTCAGATGTATGCCAGAGTGATGACGGCATAGTCTTTTAGTATAAGTGGGAGATTGTTGGAATGTATACTGAAAGCCTAGCTCTTTTTGTATAAACATTTTATTTTGAAATAAGAATCACATGATCATTGTTTTCACTTTATATATGTGTGCATATTGTCTAATATTTTACATTGTAGATAACATGGTTCTTAGTGTGGCACAGAAGATCATGTTATCAGTTCCTTGTAAAATATAAGTAGAGGCTCACAACCAAGATGGTTTTGGACAAACCATTGGCATGGTTGTAGTGTAGCTTGGTATTGTTTTGTCTTGAACATAGAGTTACACTGGTACACTTAGGTGTATTGAGCAGGACCGACATAGAGGTGATTCAATTTAGTACTGACTACATAATTGAATCGGACCACGGATATTATGTTGTACATGCTCTTAATCCCGATATAATAAAGTGAGATTTACTAGTGGGTGAGATTTAGATCGATTAAATCAATATGCCCAGTAAGTTGGGAAATAATATTATTTACATGGTGTGCCGTTGATTATAGGAGGAAACCGTGTCCTATAGATTAGGTTGATGATGTCCCCTTGAGGAGCTCATAAAGTTCATCACGTAAACTCAGCTGGTTGACTTAGTCAACGTGATGATAAGGTTGAGTGGTACTACTCGAGGAATTAGATGTTAATTAATTGATGGTCAGTAAATCAATTAATTGACGGACATTCGATATCTTAAACACGGGGAGATTAATGTACGAATAATATATGGAGCCCATATTAATTTATGGGGGTTGGTGAGGTAGTTCAATGATGATCCTCTAGTGGAATGGAACATCATTGATGGATCAAGTTTGTGTGGTTCCGATCCATCGGGTGGCCAAGACCTAACTCTTCCTTATGGTCCCTATCGTAGCCTAATATAATCCTTATGAAGTCTAGATCCAAGAATGTAAAACAAAACCTAGAACCAACGGTTGGGATTAAATCCCTAGATCCGATGGTTGGATGAAACCCTAGAACCAACGGTTGGGATTAAATCCCTAGATCCGATGGTTAGGATGAAACCCTAGAACCAACGGTTGGGATTAAATCCCTAAGATCCGATGGTTAGGATGAAACCCTAGAATCGACGGTTGAGATTAAATCTCTAGATCCGACGGTTGGGATAAAACCCTAGATCCGACGGTTGGGATGAAATCCTAGATCCGACGGTTGGGATGAAATCCTAGATTCGACGGTTGAGATGAAACCCTAGATCCGACGGTTGGGATAAAACTCTAGATCCGACGGTGGAGGTTAAATCCCTAGATCCGACGGTGGAGATTAAAGGAGTCCTAAGCCTAACTCTATAAAAGGAAAGCTTAGGGTTGGGCGGCAAGAAGAGATTTCGAATTGGAGTTAGGGTTTGGCTCATCCACAAGTGGGCGGCTAGGGTTCATTGGGCGGCTAGGGTTTTGAGCAAAGAAGTGGGCGGCAACTTTTCTTCCTTCTAGATTGTTGTCAGCGCCCATCCTTCTCTATCAAGACTTGGCTGTCGCCTATCCTTGAGGACTCTCCTTTCTTCCTTGGCCGGCGGTTCTACTTCCATTGGTGGCCGGTGCTCTTCCTCCTCCCCTTCTCCTTGGTGGCCGGCGGCAACTCATCTTCAAGTTGGTCGACAATTCATCCAATTGCTCCTTGGCCGTCAGTTGCACATAATTCCCTAATTTGGTGGCCGGTTATAGATAGGAAAGGTATTTGTTGTTTCTTCTCTTTGTTCGCAGCGGACAAGGTAGAGAAGAAAGCGATCTAGAAGGCTTCTACTCGTGGAGGAATTGTTGGATCAATTTGAAACGCTAGGAGGGGGGGTGAATAGCGTTAGTGAAAAATTTTCTTTTTCGACGATTAAAACCAAGTACGCAGCGGAAAACAAAAGATAAACACAAGAAAGACACAAAGCTTTTTACTTGGTTCACAGCCCACCGACTGCTAATCCAAGGCCCTGCGATCCTTGATTGCTTCCAAAGGGTAATCACTAAAAGTCTCTTCCTCGTTGGAGGTAAGAGACAAGACGATTACAATGATTATAAGGCCAGTAACAACCTTACCGGTCCTTATACAAATTAAGTACAAAAATATAATAATACCGACAATTAATTAGAAGATGACGCACGGTCGGAGTAGCATTGTAGAGAGCACGAGCACTTGAGAGATTCTTGAATTTGGGTTTGAGTCCTCCCCTCCTTTATAGATTTGCACCTTGGAATTTGTCCCGATCCAGATCCAAAACTTGTGGATCTTATCTTGAGGTAGCAGCTTATCTTATCTTTAGGTGGCGGCTTATCTTATCTTGAGGTGGTGGCTTATCTTTTCCTGAGGTGGCGGCATCAATCTCTATCTCTTTAACCTTGTGTACTGGGATGATTCGTCTACATCAGTCGACTGATCCTCTTAGCGATGATCGACATCTCGATTGACTATCGCGACTTGAGAATTCCTGCAATACAAGATTAGCACAATAGATGCATAATGCCATGCAGTGTGACAGTCCTTTGACTGTCCGATCTCGACTTCGGCATTCCTCCGGAAGCCTTAGTCGGATCGACGCCTAGGATTATCCTCTAACCGAGGACGCGTCCTTACCACCGCTCCACACACGGAGCTTACCTTTGGTCCTCTTGACCTATCGCTTAGCTTTTGGTCACCACCGAGGTTCCTCGACTCCCCGAGGTTCTCCTGGTGTCGTCTGACCACCACGGTTCTCAACTTGAGATTCTCCGGATGTCGCTCGACCTTTGGCTTAGCTTAAACACTTCCTGCACACTTAGCATATCACATAAGATAACAAAATAGCTTAACTTTGAATCTTTGCCATCATCAAAATCAAGGTTCGATTTTCTAGTGCCCTTGCACCAACAGGATCTTCGTCCACACGTCGTCCACGAGAAGGAGAGGACATACGGTAGAAGATCGTGAGATATAAAGTTATTTTAACTTTATTTATAGATCTGAGCTTGTTTTTTTATGTTTTGATTATGCATGTGTGAATTAGTAAATATATTGTATAATCATGGACCCCGAAGACAAACACAAAAACCGGCGATCCGTCCGTCGTCTCTTCCACGACTAACCAACTAGAAGAGTTGAGTTGCTTGAACAACTAGTTTGTTCAAGCGATCACTCAAGTTGTTAGCACGATGACGAAATGGTTGTGCTAAGGAAGTTCATCCCATCCGGATTAATTCTTTCATTAGTGAAAATTTTAATCTGGGGACATGGGAGCCAATGAGCCTCCGAAGCGACTCCCTTCAGATACAAGTCAGATCCAGGTGAGCGTCACTAGATAACAGTCAAGAATATTCTCAAGTACTTGAGAAGGATTAAAGAATATTTCTTGATATTTGGAGGCGATGAGGAGCTAGCTGTAAAGGGTTACAGCGATGCTAGCTTCCAAACTGACCAGGATGATTATAGATCGCAGTCAGGGTTTGTGTTTTGCTTGAATGGTGGCGCTGTGAGCTGGAAGAGTTCGAAGCAAGACACAGTTGCTGATTCTACAATAGAAGCCGAGTATATTGCAGCATCTGAGGCAGCAAAGGATGCAGTTTAGATCTGCAAGTTTATTACTGAGCTTCGGGTGGTTCCTAGCATAGCATATCCCATAGAGCTCTATTGTGACAACAATGGAGCGATTGCACAGGCTAAGGAACCTCGCTCACACCAACAGACCAAACACATACCACAGCGCTTCCATCTCATTCGAGAGATTATCGATAGAGGAGATGTGAAGATTTGCAGAGTACCCACAGAGGCTAACATCGCAGATCCCTTGACCAAGGCTTTGGCACAGAAAAAGCATGATGGTCACACTAGGTCATTGGGTATTAGTGTAGGGAAATGTCGTATGCCAAATGGCATATGCGCAACGGAAAATAGGATCCCTTCCAAGTGATCCATGCGAAAGCAAACTCGTATAAAATAAATTTCTCTAAACCAAACCTATCTTATAGGAGAGGATTACCTTTGTTGCGTGCCCTTGTTAATCCCGCTTTTCCTTTCGGTTTGTTGGATCTTTAGCACGTTCAAGTGTCCGTGCCTCTATACGTATCCACACGAGCACGCTCTTTTCTCACAAAAGGAAAACTAGAAGAGCTCTCCTTTACTTCTTGCTAGAGAAGTCCCTAAAGGAGAGGAAGAGAGGGAAAAGGAGAAAGGAAGAAGAAGACTCCTCTTCTTGCTAGCCTACACTCACAAACCCACACAACCAAAGCTTCCACCAAGCTTTCTCACCACTAACACAACCAAAGCTTCCACCAACAACAAAAGCCAATGCTCTCTTTGGCCGGCCACTTAGGGTGTCTTTTATAGGGTTGGAAAAACCCTTTCACCTCCACACATTCAATGCAATCCATTGCATTGAGACATATCCTTGTTTGGCCGGCCACTTAAGGAGACAAAAACCAATTTGTCTTCTTCCACCTCATCTAGCTTAGGTGGATGCTTAGGTGGATGCTTAGGTGGCATGCTTATGTGGCATTCTTATGTGGCTTTCATGCATGTTGAATTAATCTTATTAATTCAATTAAGCTTATGTTATCATATTGAATTAATCTTATTAAATCAATAAGGTAACATATTGAATTAATCTCATTAAATCAATTAGCTAAAATTATTGCTTAAAGTCCAAAACCATTTTGTACTTAAGCTTATTCCCAAATTATTCTAGTCAAACTAGAATACTCTAATTCCTCTAATTATCATGCTCTTTGTGTGTGACCCTATAGGCTCTCATAACGTTGGCAGTGGATCTAAACTCTTTTAGATACACAAGCAATGAGCGGCATCTAGCAATACATCATTGCTACCCAAGTTACGAGATAAGTCAAGATCCGACTAACCTTTCCGTGACTACTATAATATATGACCGTGTCCTTCTATCCTTGATATCAGATTGATCAATGAGGCATAGACCGTGTCATCCTCGATCAATCTATGTGTTTCTTGATCCCTGAGTAAACTAACTCAAACAAATGAGCTCAATATCTCATATTGACTCATTCGAGCATGGCCATGCGTTTTAGTAGTTCTACTCAATCAAGGGGCCCACCGATATCACTCCCGTCATATGGAAGGGATAGATCCCATAAGGAGTTGCATACTTTGGCTTCGTCAAACGTCACCCGTAAATGGGTGGACTATAAAGGCGATTACTGGGTATGTAACGAATTATGCGGAGGGATGTGAGTGATGTAGATGGGATCTATCCCTCCTATATGACGGGGGTGACATCGATATTCTTGATAGAGTGAGACCACGAAGTGCATGGCCATGCCCAAATGAGTCAATATGAGATATTGAGCTCATTTGATTAGAGTGAGTCTACTTGAGTTCAAGATTTAGATTGTACTGAGGATGACACGGTCTATGCCTCGATTGTTCAATCTAGATGTCAAGGATAGAGGGACATTGTCACATATTGTGAGAGTCACAATTAGTAGTCACAAAGGTGATGTTGGAGCTCAACATTCTTGTAACTTGGGTAGCAATGATGTGTTGCTAGATACCGCTCATTGCTTATGTTCCTAAATCGGTTTAGGGACATTGCCAACGTTACAAGAACCTATAGGGTCACACACATGAGAGCAATTAGATGGAGATTAGGTTCATATGATGAACCATGAGGATTAGGTTCATGGGATGAACCAAATTGGATTAAGAGTAATCCAAATTAGACTAATTGAGTTAGACTCAAGTTGATTCAAGTGTTGAATGAGTCTAATTGAGATTTGATTCATCAAATCAATTTAAATTAATGAATAGAGATTCATTATATTAAATTGACTTGAGTCAAGTGGTTAGATTTGATCAACCATGGGAGATTAGAGGTCAAGTTTGACTTGACTTGAGAGGGAAGATGAAAGGTCAAGTTTGACTTGACCAAATGCCATGTCATGATGATGACTAGGCATGGCCGGCCAATGATGATGCTCCACATCATCATTGTCTTGTCAATTAGTGCCACATCATGAGGGAGACCAAGGGTCATGGGAGTTACATGCATGCATGTAACTCCCTCCATGAAGTGGCCGCCACCATTTGGGGGGTTATGTGAGTGAAAATTCATTTTGTGAGTAATCACTCATTACTTCATCTTCTTCCTTGGGAATTTTCCTCTCAAGCTCTCCCTCTCCTTCCTCTCTTTGGCGAACCAACCAAGGAGTGCTAGCACACTCAAGGTTGAGTTTTCTTCCACCTATTGCTTGTGTGGATACCATAGAGGAGTGTGCACTTGACACTCTCGAGTTCATGACTTTGACGAGCGGGATTTGAAGGGCATCGATCAAGGGTAACATCCTTATCTCTTAGTTCTAAGGTAGATCTAGAGGATTTTGTAAGCACATACATGTAATTAGTTTTAATACTTCTTGACGGATCCGTGGTCGGGACTTCCGGTTTCCGCAACGCAAAGCGGCCATGCGTCTAAAAGCCCAACAAGGGTATCGAGCCACGCTGAAGCATGTATGTGTTTCGTTTTTGTATTTTTATATTAGATATAAAAATTACAGATTTTTATGTTTCTGTAAATTTCCTAATTTTATAGAATTTTTGGGTATTTTTCTCGTAGAGTCGAAGCAACGAGTGTTGGGACACTCGTAGGCTTCAACTCGAGAAAAACTCTCGAATCGGCGAGTTCTCGCTTAGGTTTTGGGACAGCGACTTAAGTCGCTGTAGGATCGGTAGGGACACTCACGAAGTTTATTTTATGCAGTAGGGCGCTGCCCTATCCCGAAAGGGGCCATGTCCGCGATCGGAAAACCAAGCTTAAGGACCGCTTCGGAGAGATGACTCATAAATTCGAAATAAATTAGGAAAAATTATAGAAATTTTCTGTAAAATACATAATTTTGAATTATGTATGATTCTGTGATTGTCATGGCCCAATAACCCAATAGGATTGGATTATGTGTGTTGTAATTCATAATACTGCGCGGCCGCTTTTGTGGTCAGGCGTGTTGTAAAATGTTTGCGACTGCTGGCCGCACCTCTTCTTTTAATATTCTAGTTATAAATAGTTTAAGACTCGAGTTTCGTATTTGTAATGTACAAAAATGGAGCGGTGGAAAGTCCACTTGAAGACGAGCTTACGAGAAGGGTGACGACGACACATGGCGGTCAAAGGAAGCGCTTGGAGAAGCCGCTAGACTTAGGTTGACCGTCCGATCTTCTCATTGGCTTGAGAAGATCGTAGTAGGGCCATGACTATATCACATTTAATTATATATATATATATGTTGATATATATATATTTAATTGATTTATGCTTGTATGTATGTGATGCATGCTAGTGAAAAAAAAATGCTTGTATGTATATGATGCATGCTAGGTTAATTTTCTTGTATGTATATGATGCATGCTAGAATAATGAATGTATGTATATGATGCATGCTAATATAGGATAATAAAGGCCTAAATGCGTATAAGATACACATTACGATTAGATTAGATCATAATCGAATCAACTCGAAAATGCCTACCGAGCCTTGATACCCATCACTACCTCGATCATTTGTTGTTGTTGAATCTGTCAAAGCAGAGCAACGCATATTATCTTGGTAGGGTGCGGAGGGACAATCTTGGTCCCGCCTATCACGACTCGGGTTAGAGTAAGCTCAATTAGATTGAGCAAAACTAGTTAACTCAATTGGATCGAGTAGAACTATAGGCATATTCCAATCGTTGGAAAGATAGGTTAAGATCGCATTTACACTAAATCTTGGGCGATTTAGCCAAAGCTAACTCAAGGTCTTTTGTAAATGTGGGTCTTAATCCTATAAACAAGAGTTGCATAGAGATGTAATCGGTAATGTGTTATGTGAGAGATCGGATGGCCGGCTAGAGGGGGGTGAATAGCCCTTTTCGTTTGGATGGCGGTATTTTGCTCGTCTACAAAACGTTAGCGCAAGCGGAATATACAAATATAAATAAAGACAAGCAAAATAGAAACAAGCAATACAAACACCAAGATATAACGTGGTTCACGGCTACGCCGCTAATCCACGGTCCGATTCGTCCACGGTGAATCACTCCGCCAAAACCAATCACTATCGGTCTCTCCTTTGCACAAAGCTAGGTGGAGGTAACCTTTACAACCAAGATCACTCTTCTTACAAATGGAATGGAGTAAAAGCGAGTAAGAAGAGTTTAGAGCTTGTGGGGCACTAGGAAGATTGTTTGGAACTTAAGCATTAGCCTCTCAAAGGCTCACACCCTCTCTTTTTATAGAGAGGGCCTACAACGGCCTCCGAACACGTCGGATGCCGACCGTTGTTGTCCAACGAACTCTGGCGATCGACCGATGGACCTCACCCGATCGATCACGACCGTAGTCGATCGCCACGGCTACGAGTGGTTCTGCGGCCAAAACCCTATTGACTACCGATCGGCCGCCGTGATCCGATCGCTAATCTTGCGATCCTAACGTATGGCGATCGCTGCCACAAACCCGATCGATCGATACGCCGAGCTACACTGATTGGAAGCCGATCGCCATGACATGGCGCGATCGCGGTGTCGAAAACCCATCCGACACTTGGCCAAATGGCCAAGTTTCACCTAAGAGCTACCCTTCCCGGTTACAATCGCCACTCATTTCTGAGTCCTCGCTCAAGTTCTCTTCGTTTCTCGCCACGCCCCTAAGCAAAGATCAGCGCAGACGGCTCGCAATGCTCCTTCGCTCTTGCCTGCCTCAAGTCTACTTCCTCCACTCCAAGCTTCGTCGTCCGGCGGTCCCTGATGCTCCAAGCGCACGGCTCGCAGCTATCCTTCACCGACTCAAGGCACGAGTCATGAGATGTGAAACTCGCCACGGCTCCATGTGCGAATTACTAAGTCTGCGACTTCAACGCACATATCAAATCAACATATCAAACTAACTTAAACCCTTTGTCACACCATCAAAACCATATCAGCAAGAGATTGCCCTAACAATCTTTTGATGTGTGGCAATCCGCTTAGGTAAAAACATTTGATATAATTTCTAAGGTAAGAAAAGCATGTAAAGATAAACATGATATAACAACATGCAATTCCCCTTAATCCATGAAATTCTCTATGCAATTTCTCCCTATCATATATTTCTCCCTACATATATTTTCTCCCTAATGTGATTAACTTAAACATACTTATTTCTCCCCTTTGACACCATCAAAAAGATTAACACTAAGTTAAAAGCTCATGGCATCAATTATAATGGAGGAAAAATATGTCAAGTTGATTTAAAACTGTAGGAGGCATCAAGTATATTTCTACCACTTGTAGGAGGTTTTATAAACTGAATTCGCCTTCAATATGATCTGATGTATGGCAATAGACCATGGCAATAAAGGAAGCCGAATTTCTGATTTTCTGGATGAAATTCATAAATGCATTAAAAATTCCAGAAAATTCTAAAAATCATGAAATTCGAGGAACATATTTCTCTTAAGTATATCTATCAAGGAAAATAGTTTTTCATGAAAATCATTATATTTTACAAGATTTGCCAAAAATCCAAACACTTGAAAAACCACTAGTTTTTGAGCATTCTAGTATCAAGTTAGCTACCTAGTTTTGCATCTAATTGTTTCAAAACATGAATGCATGTATTTTAAGGTAAGAAATTGTTTTGAAAACATTAGAAATATCCAACCATGATCTTTGGGCAATATGTCTATTAATTAAACATAAGCCTTCCCCATGATTGGTCTATTATTGATATTTTGATACTTTAAATGACCATCTAAATGCCATAGGCATTAGTGGACATTTGTATCATCCTAATATCTCACCCATGCTAAGTTTGCAATCAAGTTAGCCTATAGTGAGTGTGAGATGTATCCTAGGGGGTATTTGTATATACTTAACCCATATATTCATGCAATTCTATCATGGTTAAGCATCAGCCTAACAACCTACATGATCATAATGACATATATCAATTAATTTCACATTATGATCATGAAATACATGTTTTCATCAAATTATAACCATGCATTAGGCATTATATGATGATAATAAATAAAGTGTCACCTAAAGCATGATTTAAACCTATTTCTCATGATGATGTGCCCAATATCAAAATCATAAACCATGATTACACATATGCATAGAAATTACATTAATCATCATGATTTAAGCATTATTACCCTTTTATGGGCACGTTATCATCACCCAACACTATCTAAAAATGTTGTCCCGTCATCCTAAGTCAACCAAAATATGATATAGGTCAAGTTCATATGGTTGACTACACTAGGGGTTTTCTAACCCTTAAGGATGGATTTTGGAACCCAAAATAGATTTTTGCCTATGGGGTTCACTAGAAATTCCTTGGGGATCCATTTCTTAGCTATTACTTTGTTTTTGTCTTGTCCCCTAGCTATTAGGCATCTATAGGCCTTCTCATTTTTCTTCTCTTTATATCCTAGGCCTTTCTTGTTAAAACTTGCCCTTTGGCTCCCTATGATCATATTCAAAGTGTTGGAGCCAATTGTGAATTTTCCTAGGGCTTTGGTTAAATAATCTACCTTTTCCCTTAATGCCCTATTTTCTTCTATGCATGCATCACTAACATCTAAAGGCACATAATTATCATGTGAGCATGCATCATCATGGCAAGAAGAAGTATCATTATTATTTAAGCATGCATTTTCTAGCTTATTTTCTAATGCCTTAATTTGATCTAGCATGCATTTATTTTTCTTCTTTGCTCTAAACAAATCCCTAGTTAAACTAGAAATCATGGAAACTATTTTACTAGGAGAGGCTACTATAGTTTCCATGTCCTCTTCTTCTTCTTCGGATGATGAGGAGGATGATGATGTGGAGGAGGCTCCCTTCACTTGAGCTCTCCTCTTGTGCTTGATCCTTCATTTTCGGAGGAGGAGCAATCCAAATTGTCAAAGGCCATCAAGGCCAAATTGGCGACAAAGGCATTCTCCTCATCCGATGATGAGGAGGAGGATGAGGAAGGATCATCCCATGTCTTGGCCTTGAATGCTTTGGCCTTCCCCTTTTCTGTTGTCTTCTTCTCCTCTTCCTTCTTTTTCTTGCTCCCCTTTTTCTTCTTCTTTTCTTCTTTCTTTTTCCTCTCTTCCTTGCTCTTGTTTAGGAGAGGACAATTGTCCCTTATGTGTCCCTCTCCTTGGCAATTGTAGTATATCACCTTCCCTCGGTCTTCTATTCCTATCATTTGATTTATCAAATCTAAAATTCTTAAATACACGCCTCACCTTCCTTACCATGTAGGCTTCCTCGGTGCTATCCATGGAGGAGGAGGAGGCTTCATCATCGGAGGAGGAGGGGATCTCTATCTTCTTCTTCCCCTTGTTTGCCATCAAAGCTACTCCTCTTGAGGGTTGAATTTTAGGCTCCTCTTGTATTCCCTCAAGCCTAGTTTCGTGGAGTTCCATTGTTGAAAAGAACTCCTCCAAAGTGCTCACTTCTAAATTCTTGGAGATGTAGAAGGAGTCCACCATGGAGCTCCACTTTGAGGACCGGGGAAAGGCATCTATGGCCTTCATTACCATATCCCGGTTGGAGAGCTTTTCACCTACACTTGTCAAACCGGTTAGAATTTCCTTAAATCTAGAGTGTAGAGATTTTACCTTCTCCCTTTTCGAGTTTGATATTGGACAATTGGGAGCGAAGGACATCTCTCCTTGCTAGCTTTGCCTCGGATGTGCCTTCATGGATCTCTATTAATTTCTCCCACATTTCCTTGGCGCTAGCACACTCTCCTATCCGGTTGACTTCTTGTTGAGGGAGTACGTTGTATAGATGGTGCTTGGCCTTTGAATTTGCCAAATACTCTTCTCTTGTCTTTGCTCCATCTCGATTTTTCCAAAGGCTCCCATCTTCATTCCTAGGCAACTCAAACCGCTTTCCATAATTAACAATATTTCAAAATCGGTTTCAAGAATACCTCCATTCTTTTTTCCACCAAGAGAATTCGCCGTCGAACTCGGTGGGTGGATGTTGAGCCGCCATTTTTAAATGTTGCTTGTAGTGGCGGTTAGTCCTGACAAGCTTTCCTTGGCTCGATACCACTTGTGAGAGATCGGATGGCCGGCTAGAGGGGGTGAATAGCCCTTTCGTTTGGATGGGTATTTTGCTGCCTCTACAAAAACGCGTTAGCGCAAGCGAATATACAAATATAAATAAAGACAAGCAAAATAGAAACAAGCAATACAAACACCAAGATATAACGTGGTTCACGGCTACGCCGCTAATCCACGGTCCGATTCGTCCACGGTGAATCACTCCGCCAAAACCAATCACTATCGGTCTCTCCTTTGCACAAAGCTAGGTGGAGGTAACCTTTACAACCAAGATCACTCTTCTTACAAATGGAATGGAGTAAAAGCGAGTAAGAAGAGTTTAGAGCTTGTGGGGCACTAGGAAGATTGTTTTGAACTTAAGCATTAGCCTCTCAAAGGCTCACACCCTCTCTTTTTATAGAGAGGGCTAACTTCTTCCTGTTGTCGCCATCACCGATCACGCCTATGGCAATGATCCGTTACTAAGCCTCCGAACACGCCGGATGCCGACCGCTGTTGTCCAATCGGAACTCTGGCAATGATCTGGACTCACTCCGATCACGACTTCGTAGTCGATCGCCTACCGGCTACGAGTGGTTCTGCGGGCTAAAACCCTATTGACTACCGATCGCCGCCGAAGCCGATCGTTAGTCTTGGCCGACCGCTAACGATGGCGCCGATCACGCCGCCACAAACCGGGCCAATAGATACCGCCGAGCTACACTCGACTAGCAATGCCGATCGCTATGACATGGCAATGACCGTGTCGAAAACCTATCCGACACTTGGCCAAATGGCTGTTTCACCTAAGAGCTACCCTTCCCGGTTACAATCGCCACTCTCATTTCTGGAGTCCTCGCCGGGTTCTCTTCGTTTCTCGCCACGCCCCTAAAGATCAAAGCGACGGCTCGCAATGCTCCTTCGCGCTCTTGCCTCAAGTCTACTTCCTCCGGCTTCACTCCAAGCTTCGTCCGGCGGTCCCTGATGCTCCAAGCGCACGGCTTCCGCAAAGCTATCCTTCACCGACTCAAGGCACGAGTCATGAGATGTGAAACTCGCCACGGCTCCATGTGCGAATTACTAAGTCCTGCACGACTTCAACGCACATATCAAATCAACATATCAAACTAACTTAAACCCTTTGTCACACCATCAAAACCATATCACGGCAAGAGATTGCCCTAACATGTTACCCACCGATCGTACTAAGTCTTGGGCGATTTAGCCAAAGCTAACTCAAGGCTTAGTATGATGTGGATCTTGTCCCACAAGAATTATAGCTAGTTTGTATGAATCAAGTAAATGTGGTTTGACCACATCCATAACTCGATTCTATAAAATTCCTATAATTCAGTGGGAGCATCATTTGATTAAAGGCCTAATTAAATGATAAAAGGAATATGATATTAATTCTCTGCATTGTATGTTGTAGATTACTATGTCAAACAACACGAACACTCTCTCTCTGCGATCTGTCCTTGAGAAGGACAAGCTCAATGGAGCAAATTTCCTGGACTGGTACAGGAACCTGAGAATTGTTCTCACCCAAGAAAGGAAGTCAGACGCTGGAGCAGCCCATTCCAGAGGCACCTCCTGCCACTGCCTCGCGAGCTGACAAAGATGCTTACAAGAAGCATCAAGATGATGCATTAGATGTGTCATGTCTAATGCTCGCGACCATGAACTCGAAGCTCGTAAGCAACATGAGTTCATGAATGCTTATGATATGGTTGGACATCTTCGTCAACTATATCAAGGACAAGCTAGGCATGAGAGATATGAAGTCTCTAAAGCACTATTTGGGTCTAAAATGCAAGAAGGGACTCCTGTAGGTTCATATGTACTCAAGATGATTGGGTACGTAGAAAACCTACAAAGGCTGGGATTCCCACTTGGCCAAGAGCCGCCATGACCTAATCTTGCAATCTTTGCCAAGAGCCTTGATCAATTTGTCATGAATTATAACATGAATGAAATTGATAAGCCTTTACTGAAATGCTCAAAGATGTTGAGAATCACGAGCTTAACCTTAAGAAGGGTAAATCTGACACCATTTTGATGGTGCAGAAAAAGAAAGGCAAGGGCAAGCCTAAAGGTAAGGGAAAGTCCCAAGCCAAGGGCAAAGGCAAAGAACTTAAACCCAAAGGAGGGGTAGCCAAGGAAGGGGCTTGCTTCTTCTGCAAGGAAGCAGGACACTGGAAGCGTAACTGCAAGGCATACCTGGAAGATCTTAAGAAGAAAAGAAGTGAGACTTCTACTTCAGGTATAAATGTTATAGAAGTCAATCTATCTATTTCTTCATCTTGGGTATTAGATACCGAATGTGCATCTCACATTTGTACCAATGTGCAGGGGCTGAGAAATAGCAAGGCATTGACAAAGGGAGAGGTGGACCTACGAGTAGGCAATGGAGCAAGGGTTCTCATCAGAGGGAACTTATGATCTATCTCGCCTCCGGGCTTGTACTAGAATTAGAAGAATGTTGTTATGTGCCCGCTTTAACTAAGAACATCATTTCAGTTTCTTGTTTGGACAAGAAAGGGTTTTCATTTATAATAAAGAACAAATGTTGTTCAGTTTATTTAAATGATATGTTCTATTGTAGTGCACCTCTAATGAACGGACTCTACTTTCTAGACTTAGAGAGCCCTATCTATAACATAAGTACCAAGAGGTTCAAGTTAAATGAGTTGAACCAAACCTATCTCTGGCATTGTCGCTTAGGTCACATAAATGAGAGTCGCTTATCTCAGCTCCATAAGGATGGGCTGCTAGACTCATTTGATTTTGAATCATATGAGACATGCGAGTCTTGCCTTTTAGGCAAGATGACCAAGACTCCCTTTAGTGGACATAGCGAAAGAGCAACAGATTTGTTATGACTTATACATAGTGATGTATGTGGTCCTTTCAATGTTGCTGCTAGAGGTGGTTACAGGTACTTCATTACATTTACTGATGACTTCAGTAGATATGGTTATGTGTATCTTATGACACATAAATCTGAATCCTTTGAAAAGTTCAAAGAATTCAAGAATGAAGTACAAAACCAGCTTGGCAAGAGTATTAAGATACTTCGATCAGATCGAGATGGTGAATACCTTAGCCATGAGTTTCGTGACTATCTAGCTGAGTGTGGGATTCTATCCCAACTCACTCCTCCTGGAACACCACAGTGGAATGGTGTATCCGAAAGGAGGAATCGTACCCTATTGGATATGGTACGATCTATGATGAGTCACACAGATCTTCCTATATCCTTTTGGGGATATGCTCTGGACACAGCAGCCTTTACCCTTAACCGTGTACCATCCAAGGCTGTGGTAAAGACACCATATACGATATGGACAGGGAAAAATCCCAAGATATCTTTTATGAGGATTTGGGGTTGTGAGGCTTACGTTCGACGTCAAGTCTCAGACAAACTGGGACCCAAATCCGATAGGTGCTATTTTGTTGGATATCCCAAGTCTACAAAGGGATATTACTTCTACATTCCCAGTCAGCACAAAGTGTTTGTGGCAAAGACTGGGGTTTTTCTAGAAAGGGATTTTGTTTCTAGAAAAACTAGTGGGAGTACCTTCGATCTTGAAGAAATTCAAGATAAGGACCATAGCACTGAGGCCTTGATGGAGGTTGAACAGGAACCACAAAGTGTTGTGGGTGATGAGGTTGTTGCACAAAGAGTTGTGGAACAACCACCTGTTCAAGTAGACCTACCTCTTCGCAGGTCTGATAGGGTACATCGTCAGCCTGAGAGATACTCATTTCTCTTGTCTGACCATGATGACGTTATGCTCATTGAGAATGAGCCTACCTCCTATCAGGAAGCTGTGATGAGCCCAGATTCTGAGAAATGGCTAGACGCCATGAGATCCGAAATGGAATCCATGTACACTAACCAAGTATGGACTTTGGTTGATCCACCTGAAGGGGTCAAACCCATTGGGTGTAAGTGGGTCTTTAGGAGAAAGACTGACATGGATGGACTTACGCATACCTATAAGGGCCAATTGGTGGCTAAAGGTTTCAAGCAATTTCATGGTATTAACTATGATGAAACCTTTTCTCCAGTGGCGATGTTTAAGTCCATTCGGATCTTGCTTGCTATTGCAGCATACCACGATTATGAGATCTGGCAGATGGATGTCAAAACCGCGTTTCTGAATGGAAACTTACTCGAGGATGTGTACATGACACAACCTGAGGGTTTTGTAGATCCACAGCATACTGGGAAGGTATGCAAGCTGCAAAGGTCCATTTATGGGCTAAAGCAAGCTTCTTGGAGTTGGAATCTTCGATTCGATGATACGATCAAACAGTTTGGTTTCATCAAGAATGAAGATGAACCCTGTGTCTACAAGAGGGTTAATGGGAACATAGTTGTGTTCCTTGTATTGTACGTGGATGACATACTACTCATTGGGAATGACATCCCTTCGCTACAGTCTGTGAAGACTTGGCTAGGGACGTGCTTCTCAATGAAGGACTTAGGTGAAGCAGCCTGTATTCTAGGCATCAAGATCTATAGAGATAGATCTAAGAGATTGCTTGGCCTAAGTCAGAGTACATACATTGACACGGTATTACTTCGGTTTGCCATGCAGAATTCCAAGAAAAGACTTCTGCCGATGTCACATGGTGTGAGTCTTTCGAAGACTCAAATTCCCTCTTCTAGAGAGGAGAGAGACCGCATGGATAAGATCCCTTATGCATCTGCTATAGGATGTATCATGTACGCCATGCTGTGTACTCGTCCTGATGTCTCGTATGCTTTAAGCATGACGAGTAGATACCAGTCAGATCTAGGTGAGCGTCACTGGATAGCAGTCAAGAATATTCTTAAGTACTTGAGAAGGACTAAAGAATATTTCTTGATATTTGGAGGCGATGAGGAGCTAGCTGTAAAGGGTTACAGCGATGCCATCTTCCAAACTGACCAGGATGATTATAGATCGCAGTCAGGGTTCGTGTTTTGCTTTAATAGTGGCGCTGTGAGCTGGAATAGTTCCAAGCAGGACACAGTTGCTGATTCTACAACAGAGGCTGAATATATCGATGCTTCCATCTCATTCGAGAGATTATCGATAGAGGAGATGTGAAGATTTGCAGAGTACCCACAGAGGCTAACATCGCAGATCCCTTGACCAAGGCTTTGGCACAGAAAAAGCATGATGGTCACACTAGGTCATTGGGTATTAGATACTACGGTGATTGGCACTAGTGCTAGTGGGAGATTGTTAGTGAAAGCCCTAGAGCCAATCATATGATGATTGTTGTATGGACTTTATTGTATCATATTCCTATTTATAAAGGCATGGTTATTATATTTACTTGTATTGGTGCCAAATAACTAAATATAATAATGTCCTTGAGTAGTAGGTTCTTATCTATATCAATCGATTGGTTGAATCGATAATGAGATGATATAGAGAACACTACTCTTAATCATTCCTAGTCGAGTATTAACATTCAGGGACAATGTTAATGCGTAGAGACTAGCATGTAGGTCAACAAGATGACTTGATCTCACAAGTCATGGATATGTGATATCAAGTTGACACATGGGTATGCATTGGAGAATGTATACTGAATGACCCGCCATGAGAAAGTATCATGGATCGTTATATGAGTGTCATATACTTTCTCATGTGGCTATTAGTATGACTATTAGTCCTTAGATCTGAAGTCACCATGGTTCCCTACATAAGGAGTTGCATACTTTGGCTTCGTCAAACGTCACCCGTAAATGGGTGGACTATAAAGGCGATTACTGGGTATGTAACGAATTATGCGGAGGGATGTGAGTGATGTAGATGGGATCTATCCCTCCTATATGACGGGGGTGACATCGATATTCTTGATAGAGTGAGACCACGAAGTGCATGGCCATGCCCAAATGAGTCAATATGAGATATTGAGCTCATTTGATTAGAGTGAGTCTACTTGGAGTTCAAGATTTAGATTGTCAGGGGATGACCGCGGTCTATGCCTCGATTGGTCAATCTAGATGTCAAGGATAGAGGGACATTGTCACATATTGTGAGAGTCACAATTAGTAGTCACAAAGGTGATGTTGGAGCTCAACATTCTTGTAACTTGGGTAGCAATGATGTGTTGCTAGATATCGCTCATTGCTTATGTTCCTAAATCGGTTTAGGGACATTGCCAACGTTACAAGAACCTATAGGGTCACACACATGAGAGCAATTAGATGGAGATTAGGTTCATATGATGAACCATGAGGATTAGGTTCATGGGATGAACCAAATTGGATTAAGAGTAATCCAAATTAGACTAATTGAGTTAGACTCAAGTTGATTCAAGTGTTGAATGAGTCTAATTGAGATTTGATTCATCAAATCAATTTAAATTAATGAATAGAGATTCATTATATTAAATTGACTTGAGTCAAGTGGTTAGATTTGATCAACCATGGGAGATTAGAGGTCAAGTTTGACTTGACTTGAGAGGGAAGTTGAAAGGTCAAGTTTGACTTGACCAAATGCCATGTCATGATGATGACTAGGCATGGCGCCAATGATGATGCTCCACATCATCATTGACTTGAGTCAATTAGTGCCACATCATGAGGGAGACCAAGGGTCATGGGAGTTACATGCATGCATGTAACTCCCCCTACATGAAGTGGCCGGCCACCATTTGGGGGTTATGTGAGTGAAAATTGATTTTGTGAGTAATCACTCATTACTTCATCTTCTTCCGTGGGAATTTTCCTCTCAAGCTCTCCTCTCCTTCCTCTCTTTGGCCGAACCAACCAAGGAGTGCTAGCACACTCAAGGTTGAGTTTTCTTCCACCTATTGCTTGTGTGGATACCATAGAGTGTGCACTTGACACTCTCGAGTTCCGGCGGACTTTGGGCCGGCGGGATTTGCGAAGGGCATCGCATCAAGGGTAACATCCTTATCTCTTAGTTCTAAGGTAGATCTAGAGGATTTTGTAAGCACATACATGTAATTAGTTTTAATACTTCTTGCGGATCCGTGGCGGGACTTAGGGTTTCGTAACGCAGCGGTTTTGCGGCGGAAAAGCCCAACAAATGGTATCGAGCCACGTGAAGCATGTATGTGTTTCGTTTTGTATTTTTAAATTATATATAAAAATTACATTTTTTTATGTTTGTTTAAATTTCATAATTTTATATATTTTTTGGGTCTTTTTCTCGTAGTGTCGCAGCAACGAGTGTTGGGACACTCTTAGGGTTCACCCGTGGATAAAAACTCTCGGAATCGGCGAGTTCTCGCTTTAGGTTTTTGGGTCTTTGACTTAAGTCGTTGTAGGATCGTGTAGGACACTCAGTTTATTTTTGCAGTAGGGCGCTGCCCTATCCCCGAAAGGGGCCATGTCCCGCGATCGCCGAAAACCTCTTAAGCGGACCGTTCGGAGAGATGACTCATAAATTGAAATAAATTAGGAAAAATTATAGAAATTTTCTGTAAAATACATAATTTTGAATTATGTATGATTCTGTGATTGTCATGGCCCAATAACCCAATAGGATTGGATTATGTGTGTTGTAATTCATAATCACTGCGTCGTGCCGTTTTTGTGGTCGCGTGTTGTAAAATGTTTGCGACCTTTGCGTCGCACCTCTTCTTTTAATATTCTAGTTGTAAATAGTTTAAGACTCGAATGTAACTCGAGTTTCGTATTTGTAATGTACAAAAATGGAGCGGTGGAAAGTCCACTTGAAGACGAGCTTACGAGAAGGGTGACGACGACACATGGCGGTCAAAGGAAGCGCTTGGAGAAGCCGCTAGCCTTAGGTTGACCGTCCGATCTTCTCATTGGCTTGAGAAGATCGTAGTAGGGCCATGACTATATCACATTTAATTATATATATATATATGTTGATATATATATATTTAATTGATTTATGCTTGTATGTATGTGATGCATGCTAGTGAGAAAAAAAAAAATTGCTTGTATGTATATGATGCATGCTAGGTTAATTTTCTTGTATGTATATGATGCATGCTAGAATAATGAATGTATGTATATGATGCATGCTAATATAGGATAATAAAGGCCTAAATGCGTATAAGATACACATTACGATTAGATTAGATCATAATCGAATCAACTCGAAAATGCCTACCGAGCCTTGATACCCATCACTACCTCGATCATTTGTTGTTGTTGAATCTGCCAAAGCGAGGAGCAACATATTATCTTGGTAGGGTGCGGAGGGACAATCTTGGTCCCGCCTATCACGACTCGGGTTAGAGTAAGCTCAATTAGATTGAGCAAAACTAGTTAACTCAATTGGATCGAGTAGAACTATAGGCATATTCCAATCGTTGGAAAGATAGGTTAAGATCGCATTTACACTAAATCTTGGGCGATTTAGCCAAAGCTAACTCAAGGTCTTTTGTAAATGTGGGTCTTAATCCTATAAACAAGAGTTGCATAGAGATGTAATCGGTAATGTGTTACCCACCGATCATACTAAGTCTTGGGCGATTTAGCCAAAGCTAACTCAAGGCTTAGTATGATGTGGATCTTGTCCCACAAGAATTATAGCTAGTTTGTATGAATCAAGTAAATGTGGTTTGACCACATCCATAACTCGATTCTATAAAATTCCTATAATTCAGTGGGAGCATCATTTGATTAAAGGCCTAATTAAATGATAAAAGGAATATGATATTAATTCTCTGCATTGTATGTTGTAGATTACTATGTCAAACAACACGAACACTCTCTCTCTGCGATCTGTCCTTGAGAAGGACAAGCTCAATGGAGCAAATTTCCTGGGTATGCAGAACACGAGAATTGTTCTCACCCAAGAAAGGAAGTCATGCGTCTGGGCAGCCCATTCGGAGGCACCTCCGCCCTTTGCCTCGCGGTGACAAAGATGCTTACAAGAAGCATCAAGATGATGCATTAGATGTGTCATGTCTAATGCTCGCGACCATGAACTCTGAGCTTCAGAAGCAACATGAGTTCATGAATGCTTATGATATGGTTGGACATCTTCGTCAACTATATCAAGGACAAGCTAGGCATGAGAGATATGAAGTCTCTAAAGCACTATTTGGGTCTAAAATGCAAGAAGGGACTCCTGTAGGTTCATATGTACTCAAGATGATTGGTGTCGTGAAAACCTACAAAGGTTGGGATTCCCACTTGGCCAAGAGTCGCCAGCGACCTAATCTTGCAATCTTTGCCAAGAGCCTTGATCAATTTGTCATGAATTATAACATGAATGAAATTGATAAGCCATCGCTGAAATGCTCGGATGTTGAGAATCGAGCTTAACCTTAAGAAGTAAATCGACACCATTTTGATGGTGCGAGAAGAAAGGCAAGGGCAAGCCTAAAGGTAAAGGAAAGTCCCAAGCCAAGGGCAAAGGCAAAGAACTTAAACCCAAAGGAGGGGTAGCCAAGGAAGGGCTTGCTTTTTAAGGAAGCGACACAGGAAGCGTAGCAAGGCATACGGAAGATCTTAAGAAGAAAAGAAGTGAGAATTCTACTTCAGGTATAAATGTTATAGAAGTCAATCTATCTATTTCTTCATCTTGGGTATTAGATACCGAATGTGCATCTCACATTTGTACCAATGTGCAGGGGCTGAGAAATAGCAAGGCATTGACAAAGGGAGAGGTGGACCTACGAGTAGGCAATGGAGCAAGGGTTGCTGCTGTCGCTGTAGGAACTTATGATCTATCTCTGCCCTCTGGGCTTGTACTAGAATTAGAAGAATGTTGTTATGTGCCTGCTTTAACTAAGAACATCATTTCAGTTTCTTGTTTGGACAAGAAAGGGTTTTCATTTATAATAAAGAACAAATGTTGTTCAGTTTATTTAAATGATATGTTCTATTGTAGTGCACCTCTAATGAACGGACTCTACTTTCTAGACTTAGAGAGCCCTATCTATAACATAAGTACCAAGAGGTTCAAGTTAAATGAGTTGAACCAAACCTATCTCTGGCATTGTCGCTTAGGTCACATAAATGAGAGTCGCTTATCTCAGCTCCATAAGGATGGGCTGCTAGACTCATTTGATTTTGAATCATATGAGATATGCGAGTCTTGCCTTTTAGGCAAGATGACCAAGACTCCCTTTAGTGGACATAGCGAAAGAGCAACAGATTTGTTAGGACTTATACATAGTGATGTATGCGGTCCTTTCAATGTTGCTGCTAGAGGTGGTTACAGGTACTTCATTACATTTACTGATGACTTCAGTAGATATGGTTATGTGTATCTTATGACACATAAATCTGAATCCTTTGAAAAGTTCAAAGAATTCAAGAATGAAGTACAAAACCAGCTTGGCAAGAGTATTAAGATACTTCGATCAGATCGAGGTGGTGAATACCTTAGCCATGAGTTTCGTGACTATCTAGCTGAGTGTGGGATTCTATCCCAACTCACTCCTCCTGGAACACCACAGTGGAATGGTGTATCCGAAAGGAGGAATCGTACCCTATTGGATATGGTACGATCTATGATGAGTCACACAGATCTTCCTATATCCTTTTGGGGATATGCTCTGGACACAGCAGCCTTTACCCTTAACCGTGTACCATCCAAGGCTGTGGTAAAGACACCATATACGATATGGACAGGGAAAATCCCAAGATGTCTTTTATGAGGATTTGGGGTTGTGAGGCTTACGTTCGACGTCAAGTCTCAGACAAACTGGGACCCAAATCCGATAGGTGCTATTTTGTTGGATATCCCAAGTCTACAAAGGGATATTACTTCTACATTCCCAGTCAGCACAAAGTGTTTGTGGCAAAGACTGGGGTTTTTCTAGAAAGGGATTTTGTTTCTAGAAAAACTAGTGGGAGTACCTTCGATCTTGAAGAAATTCAAGATAAGGACCATAGCACTGAGGCCTTGATGGAGGTTGAACAGGAACCACAAAGTGTTGTGGGTGATGAGGTTGTTGCACGAGTTGTGGAACAACCACACATTCAAGTAGACCTACCTCTTCAGCAGTCGATAGGGTACATCGTCGGCTGAGAGATTCTCATTTCTCTTGTCGACCATGATGCGTTATGCATTGAGAATGAGCCTACCTCCTATCGAGAAGCTGTGATGAGCCCGGTTACGAGAAATGGCTAGAGCCATGAGATCCAAATGGAATCCATGTACACTAACCAAGTATGGACTTTGGTTGATCCACCTGAAGGGGTCAAACCCATTGGGTGTAAGTGGGTCTTTAGGAGAAAGACTGACATGGATGGACTTACGCATACCTATAAGGGCCAATTGGTGGCTAAAGGTTTCAAGCAAATTCATGGTATTAACTATGATGAAACCTTTTCTCCAGTGGCGATGTTTAAGTCCATTCGGATCTTGCTTGCTATTGCAGCATACCACGATTATGAGATCTGGCAGATGGATGTCAAAACCGCGTTTCTGAATGGAAACTTACTCGAGGATGTGTACATGACACAACCTGAGGGTTTTGTAGATCCACAGCATACTGGGAAGGTATGCAAGCTGCAAAGGTCCATTTATGGGCTAAAGCAAGCTTCTTGGAGTTGGAATCTTCGATTCGATGATGCGATCAAACAGTTTGGTTTCATCAAGAATGAAGATGAACCCTGTGTCTACAAGAGGGTTAATGGGAACACAGTTGTGTTCCTTGTATTGTATGACATACTACTCATTGGGAATGACATCCCTTCGCTACAGTCTGTGAAGACTTGGCTGGGGACGTGCTTCTCAATGAAGGACTTAGTGCATCAAGATCTATAGAGATAGATCTAAGAGATTGCTTAGCCTAAGTCAGTACATACATTGACACGGTATTACTTGGTTTGCCATGCGAGAATTCCAAGAAAGGACTTACAGATGTCACATGGTGTGAGTCTTTCGAAGACTCAAAGTCCCTCTTCTAGAGAGGAGAGAGACCGCATGGATAAGATCCCTTACGCATCTGCTATAGGATGTATCATGTACGCCATGCTGTGTACTCGTCCTGATGTCTCGTATGCTTTAAGCATGACGAGTAGATACCAGTCAGATCCAGGTGAGCGTCACTGGATAGCAGTCAAGAATATTCTTAAGTACTTGAGAAGGACTAAAGAATATTTCTTGATATTTGGAGGCGATGAGGAGCTAGCTGTAAAGGGTTACAGCGATGCCATCTTCCAAACTGACCAGGATGATTATAGATCGCAGTCAGGGTTCGTGTTTTGCTTTAATAGTGGCGCTGTGAGCTGGAATAGTTCCAAGCAGGACACAGTTGCTGATTCTACAACAGAGGCCGAATATATCGATGCTTCCATCTCATTCGAGAGATTATCGATAGAGGAGATGTGAAGATTTGCAGAGTACCCACAGAGGCTAACATCGCAGATCCCTTGACCAAGGCTTTGGCACAGAAAAAGCATGATGGTCACACTAGGTCATTGGGTATTAGATACTACGGTGATTGGCACTAGTGCTAGTGGGAGATTGTTAGTGAAAGCCCTAGAGCCAATCATATGATGATTGTTGTATGGACTTTATTGTATCATATTCCTATTTATAAAGGCATGGTTATTATATTTACTTGTATTGGTGCCAAATAACTAAATATAATAATGTCCTTGAGTAGTAGGTTCTTATCTATATCAATCGATTGGTTGAATCGATAATGAGATGATATAGAGAACACTACTCTTAATCATTCCTAGTCGAGTATTAACATTCAGGGACAATGTTAATGCGTAGAGACTAGCATGTAGGTCAACAAGATGACTTGATCTCACAAGTCATGGATATGTGATATCAAGTTGACACATGGGTATGCATTGGAGAATGTATACTGAATGACCCGCCATGAGAAAGTATCATGGATCGTTATATGAGTGTCATATACTTTCTCATGTGGCTATTAGTATGACTATTAGTCCTTAGACCTGAAGTCACCATGGTTCCCTACATAAGGAGTTGCATACTTTGGCTCAAACGTCCACCCGTAAATGGGTGGACTATAAAGCGATCTTGGGTATGTAACGAATTATTATGGAGGATGTGAGTGATGTAGATGGGATCTATCCCTCCTATATGACGGGTGACATCGATATTCTTGATAGAGTGAGACCACGAAGTGCATGGCCATGCCCAAATGAGTCAATATGAGATATTGAGCTCATTTGATTAGAGTGAGTCTACTTGGAGTTCAAGATTTAGATTGCGAGGATGACACGGTCTATGCCTCGATTGGTCAATCTAGATGTCAAGGATAGAGGGACATTGTCACATATTGTGAGAGTCACAATTAGTAGTCACAAAGGTGATGTTGGAGCTCAACATTCTTGTAACTTGGGTAGCAATGATGTGTTGCTAGATATCGCTCATTGCTTATGTTCCTAAATCGGTTTAGGGACATTGCCAACGTTACAAGAACCTATAGGGTCACACACATGAGAGCAATTAGATGGAGATTAGGTTCATATGATGAACCATGAGGATTAGGTTCATGGGATGAACCAAATTGGATTAAGAGTAATCCAAATTAGACTAATTGAGTTAGACTCAAGTTGATTCAAGTGTTGAATGAGTCTAATTGAGATTTGATTCATCAAATAAATTTAAATTAATGAATAGAGATTCATTATATTAAATTGACTTGAGTCAAGTGGTTAGATTTGATCAACCATGGGAGATTAGAGGTCAAGTTTGACTTGACTTGAGAGGGAAGTTGAAAGGTCAAGTTTGACTTGACCAAATGCCATGTCATGATGATGACTAGGCATGGCCGGCCAATGATGATGCTCCACATCATCATTGACTTGGTCAATTAGTGCCACATCATGAGGGAGACCAAGGGTCATGGGAGTTACATGCATGCATGTAACTCCCCCTCCATGAAGTGGCCGGCCACCATTTGGGGGTTATGTGAGTGAAAATTCATTTTGTGAGTAATCACTCATTACTTCATCTTCTTCCTTGGGAATTTTCCTCTCAAGCTCTCCCTCTCCTTCCTCTCTTTGGCCGAACCAACCAAGGAGTGCTAGCACACTCAAGGTTGAGTTTTCTTCCACCTATTGCTTGTGTGGATACCATAGAGGAGTGTGCACTTGACACTCTCGAGTTCCGGCGGACTTTGGACGAGCGGGATTTGCGAAGGGCATCGCATCAAGGGTAACATCCTTATCTCTTAGTTCTAAGGTAGATCTAGAGGATTTTGTAAGCACATACATGTAATTAGTTTTAATACTTCTTCGCACGGATCCGTGGCCGGGACTTCCGGGGTTTCCGCAACGCAAAAAGCGGTTTTTGCGGCCCGGAAAAGCCCAACAAAACTAACATGCATCACATACATATTAAACTAAGCGTGTCATGGTTATGGCCCTTATTCTTCAATCTTCTCAAGCCAATGAAAAGATTGATTGGTCAACCTAGGGATAGCATCTTCTCCTAAGTGCTTCCTTTTGGTTGTCTTGTGTGTTGACTTCCTCCTTGTAACCTCATCTTCCAATGGACCCTCCATCTTTGTTTTGTACATTACAAAAGGAGAAATACTCGAGTTACATTCGAGTCTAAAACTAATTTTACAACAAGAATTTTAGGAGGAAGGCACGACACGCAGGCCGTATTTAAGAATTACAACACACACACATTCACAAACCTTTTGGGACTAGGCCATAACCATGCACCATGTCATTTTAACTTTTAAAAGACATTGGATATTTTATTATGTTTGACAATTGCTAATGTAATTATCAACTCATAATAAAATTTATCCTACTTCTATATCACATATAAAATAGAGAAAACCTATTTTATACGATCTTTCGCAAGTGACTCTGATACCACTGTAGGGAAATCTCGTATGCCAAATGGCATATGCGCAACGGAAAATAGGATCCCTTCCAAGTGATCCATGCGAAAGCAAACTCGTATAAAATAAATTTCTCTAAACCAAACCTATCTTATAGGAGAGGATTACCTTTGTTGCGTGCCCTTGTTAATCCCGCTTTTCCTTTCGGTTTGTTGGATCTTTAGCACGTTCAAGTGTCAGTGCCTCTATACGTATCCACACGAGCACGCTCTTGTCTCACAAAAGGAAAACTAGAAGAGCTCTCCTTTACTTCTTGCTAGAGAAGTCCCTAAAGGAGAGGAAGAGAGGAAAAGGAGAAAGGAAGAAGACTCCTCTTCTTGCTAGCCTACACTCACAAACCCACACAACCAAAGCTTCCACCAAGCTTTCTCACCACTAACACAACCAAAGCTTCCACCAACAACAAAAGCCAATGCTCTCTTTGGCCGGCCACTTAGGGTGTCTTTTATAGGGTTGGAAAAACCCTTTCACCTCCACACATTCGATGCAATCCATTGCATTGAGACATATCCTTGTTTGGCGGCCACTTAAGGAGACAAAAACCATTTTGTTTCCTTCACCTTAACTAACTTAGGTGGATGATGCTTAGGTGGATGCTTAGGTGGCATGCTTATGTGGCATTCTTATGTGGCTTTCATGCATGTTGAATTAATCTTATTAATTCAATTAAGCTTATGTTATCATATTGAATTAATCTTATTAAATCAATAAGGTAACATATTGAATTAATCTCATTAAATCAATTAGCTAAAATTCTCATTAAGCTTAAAGTCCAAAACCATTTTGTACTTAAGCTTATTCCCAAATTATTCTAGTCAAACTAGAATACTCTAATTCCTCTAATTATCATGCTCTTTGTGTGTGACCCTATAGGCTCTCATAACGTTGGCAGTGGATCTAAACTCTTTTAGATACACAAGCAATGAGCGGCATCTAGCAATACATCATTGCTACCCAAGTTCTGAGATAAGTCAAGATCCGACTAACCTTTCCGTGACTACTATAATATATGACCGTGTCCTTCTATCCTTGATATCAGATTGATCAATGAGGCATAGACCGTGTCATCCTCGATCAATCTATGTGTTTCTTGATCCCTGAGTAAACTAACTCAAACAAATGAGCTCAATATCTCATATTGACTCATTTGAGCATGGCCATGCGTTTTAGTAGTTCTACTCAATCAAGGGGCCCACCGATATCACTCCCGTCATATGGAAGGGATAGATCCCATCTACATCACTCACATCCCTCCGCATAATTTGTTACATACCCAGTAATCGCCTTTATGGTCCACCCTGTTACGGGTGACGTTTGACGATACCAAAGTACATAACTCCTTATGTAGGGAACCGTAGTGACTTCAGGTCTGAGGACTATTCATACCAATAGTCACATGAGAAAGTTTATGACACTCATATAACGATCCATGAAACTTTCTCATGGCGGGTCAGTTCAGTATATATTCTCCAATATATACCCATGTGTCAACTTGATATCATATATCCATGACTTGTGAGATCAAGTCATCAATTGACCTACATGCTAGTCTTTATGTATTAATATTGCCCTTGCATATTAATACTCGACTAGGAACATTTAGGAAAGTGTTCTCTACAGCCTCTCATAATCCATTCTGCCAATTGATGTGCTGTAGATAAGAACCTACTTTTCTAGGGCATTATTATATTTAAATTAGTTGGCACAAGCAAGATGTAAATATAATAACCAATCCTTTGCCTTTATAGAATATGATACAAAATGTTCCCTATTCAACCATCACATGATTGGTTCTAGGGCTTTAACTAACAATTAGATACTACGGTGATTGACACTAGTGCTAGTGAGAGATTGTTAGTGAAAGCCCTAGAGTCAATCATGTGATGATTATTTTATGGACCTTATTGTATCATATTCCTATTTATAAAGGCATTGTTATTATATTTATGTGTATTAGTGCCAAATAACTAAATATAATAATGTCCTTGAGTAGTAGGTTCTTATCTATATCAATCGATTGGTTGAATCGATAATGAGATGATATAGAGAACACTACTCTTAATCATTCCTAGTCAAGTATTAACATTCAGGGACAATGTTAATGCATAGAGACTAGCATGTAGGTCAACATGATGACTTGATCTCACAAGTCATGGATATGAGATATCGAGTTGACACATGGGTATACATTAGAGAATGTATACTGAATGACCCACCATGAGAAAGTATCGTGGATCGTTATATGAATGTCATATACTTTCTCATGTGGCTATTAGTATGACTATTAGTCCTTAGACCTGAAGTCACCATGGTTCCCTACATAAGGAGTTGCATATTTTGGCTTCGTCAAACGTGCCCCGTAAATGGGTGGACTATAAAGGTGAATAATGGGTATGTAACAAATTATGCGGAGGGATGTGAGTGATGTAGATGGGATCTATCCCTCCTATATGACGAGAGTGACATCGATATTCTTGATAGAGTGAGACCACGGAGTGCATGGCTATGCCCAAATGAGTCAATATGAGATATTGAGCTCATTTGATTAGAGTGAGTCTACTTGGAGTTCAAGATATAGATTGTACCGAGCATGACACAATCTATGCCTCGATTGGTCAATCTAGATGTCAATAATAGAGGGACATTGTCACATATTGTGAGAGTCACAATTAGTAGTCACAAAGGTGATGTTGGAGTTCAACATTCTTGTAACATGGGTAGCAATGATGTGTTGCTAGATACCGCTCATTGCTTATGTTCCTAAATCGGTTTAGGGACATTGCCAATGTTACAAGAACCTATAGGGTCACACACATAAGGGCAATTAGATTGAGATTAGGTTCATATGATGAACCATGAGGATTAGGTTCATGGGATGAACCAAATTGGATTAAGAGTAATCCTAATTAGATTAATTGAGTTGGACTCGATTTGATTCAAGTGTTGAATAAGTCTAATTTAGATTTTATTCATCAAATCAATTTAAATTAATGAATAGAGATTCATTAAATTAAATTTACTTGAGTCAAGTGGTTAGATTTGATCAACCATCGGAGATAAGAGGTCAAGTTTGACTTGACCAAATGCCATGTCATGATGATGACTTGGCATGGCCGACCATTGATGATGCTCCACAATATCATTGACTTATCATATGGTGCCACCTCATGGGGAGACCAAGAGCCATTTGAGTTACATGCATGCATGTAACCCCCCTTCCATGAAGTGGCCGGCCACCATTCCATTAGATGGAATTGATTTTGTGAGTTACTCTCCAACTTCATCTTCTTCATTGGATCATCCTCTCAAGCTTAATCTCCCATCCCTCTCCTTGGGCGAACCATCCATAGGGTGCTAGCACACTCAAGGGTATGTTTTCTCCACCTATTGCTTGTGTGGATACCAATAGAGGAGTGTGCTCTTGGCGCTCTTGAGTTCCGGTGAAGCTTTTGGACGAGCGGGATTTGCGAAGGGCGTCGCATCGAGGGTAATGATCTCACCTTCTAGATCTAAGGTAGATCTAGGGTTTTTAGTAAACACATACATGTTTTTGTTTTAATACATCTTCGCACGGATTCGTGGCTGGACTTCTGGGGTTTTCGCAACGCAAAAAGCGGTTTTTGCGGCTCGAAAAGTCAAACAAATAGGGACCATGAGGAGGAGTTGGATCTTGCCCACCCAAAGGATCAATCCCACATAATATCCGATCCATTAATAATAATCCATTCCACTAGAGGATTATTATTGATCTACCTCACCAACCTCCATAAATAAATATCAGCTCCATATATTAACTGTACAAATATCTCCCCATGTTTAAGATCTCGAATGTCCATCAATTAATTAATTTATTGATAATTAATTAATCAACATCTAACTCCATGTTAGTACCACTTAACCTTATTATTATGCCGGACCAAGTCCACCTGCAGAGTTTACATGATGAACCTTATGGGCTCCTCAAGAGGACATCATCATCCTAATATATAGGACACAGTTTCCTCCTATAATCAATGTCACACCATGTAAATAATATAATTTCGCAACTTATCGAGCCTATCGATTTACTCTATAAATCTCGTCCATTGGTAAATCAAAGAAATAAATGTTGGAATGTATACTGAAAGCCTAGCTCTTTTTGTATGAACATTTTATTTTGGAATAAGAATCACATGATCATTGTTTGCACTTTATATATTTATTATATGTGTGTGCATATTGTCTAATATTTTACATTGTAGATAACATGGTGCTTGGTGTGGCACAGAAGATTATGTTATCAGTTCCTTGTAAAATATAAGTAGAGGCTCACAACCAAGATGGTTTTGGACAAACCATTGGCATGGTTGTAGTGTAGCTTGGTATTGTTTTGTCTTGAACATAGAGTTACACTAGTACACTTAGGTGTATTGAGCAGGACCGACATAGAGGTGATTCAATTAATTGCTGACTACATAATTGAATCAGACCTCGGATATTATGTTGTACATGATCTTAATCCCGATATAATAACGGACACATGTACTTAGTATTTATTTCTTTGATTTACCAAAGGGTCAGATTTAGATGGATTAAATCAATATGCCCGGTAAGTTGGGAAATGATATTATTTACATGTGTGCCGTTGATTATAGGAGGAAACCGTGTCCTATATATTAGGTTGATGATGTCCCCTTTGTTGGTGCAGCAGGCACCTAAGTCGAACCTGAGTTTTGATTATAGTAAACGATACAAAGTTAAGCTTATGTCGTTATCTCACGAGCTGAATCAAGTGTGCAGAAGATTGCTATAGCTGGAGCTGAAGGCTAGCGACACCCGGAGGAAGCCGCGGTGGTCGGGCGACACTCGAGTGATTTCGGAGGGAGCCGATGGAATCGAGTGGAAGGCCAGAAGCAAAAGCAACACGTAAGTATCGAGGTAAGCTCGTGTGTGTGAGCGTAAGTGAGGTCGTATCTGTTGGATCGAAAGTGTCGCTAGAGGGGGGGGTGAATAGTGATACGATGTCGTTAAAAAACTTTTGCAATAAGTAAAAAGCAAGTAGAGAGTGCACAGCGGAAATATAAAGTAGACAAGATATTTTTACGTGGTTCACAATCTTTCGATTGCTAATCCACGGCCCTAGTGATCCTTGATCACGTACGGAGGGCAATTCACTAAAACCACTCCTCCTCGTTGGAGGTAGGAGCAACGATTACAAAAAGAAATCAAGGCAAAGGGACACTCCCCCTTTCCTTGTTACGATTAAAGCACAAAGACAATTTAAAGAAGTAGAACTTAAATAAATATACCGACAACTCTTATAAGTAGAAGATGTAGCTTTCGTTGTCGGCGGCACTTCGTCGTAGCAAATGTGAGTAGTAGTAGCGGCGTTACGACGGCGTGTTGAGAGCTCTTGAATTCTTATGATTTGCTTGGCTTGAACATGTCTATTTATGGATATTGATCTATGAATTTAGACATAGGTAGTGTCCAAGGTGAGGTTCTTATCCCAACTCAAGGATGAGGTGTTTCATCCAACCACCTTGTGCCACCTCCAACCTTCTTGTGCGCCAACTCAAGGATGAGGTGTTTCATCCACCACCTTGTGCCACCTCCAACCTTCTTGTGCGCCAACTCAAGGATGAGGTGTTTCATCCAACCACCTTGTGCCACCTCCAACCTCCTTGGACGCCAACTTGAGGATGAGGTGTTTCATCCAACCACCTTGTGCCACCTCCAACCTCCTTGGGCGCCAACTTGAGGATGAGGTGTTTCATCCAACCACCTTGTGCCACCTCCAACCTCCTTGGGCGCCAACTTGTTGGAGCCATTCAACTTGTGCCACATCATGGGAGCCAACCATCTTGTGCCAACTCACCTTATTTTGGGCGTCCACCACAAGGAAGCTTGGTGATGGTTTGGATGTCCACCTTGATGCCACATCACCCTTTGTACCAAAACACGAGTCAAGTCCAAATTCACCCCCTTGAAATTCGAGCTCTTCTCGAGGCTGGAACTTGACTAGCAGTTGGCGTAGTCAAAGGGTTTTGGGCAGATACAAGTTAGCTTAAAATATAAAGTACGATGGTTCTAACCATCTGATCTCGACCTAGACCTTCCATTGGAGGTATTGGGTCGGATCTACGCTTAACGACCTTGCTTCGCTTTCACACGAGCTTACCTTGTAGCCTCGCTTCCGGTCTTCACCCGAGTACCTCGACTTCCTCCGAAGTCCCTCTGGCGTTGCCCGACCACCTCGGTTCCCACCGGGTGTCGCAGACCTTCCGCTCAACTTTAGCATTTCTGCACACTTAATTGAGCTCGTAAGATAACAAATATACCCTTAACTATTGAGCCTTTTGCCATAATCAAAATACTGTTCGACTTTGGTGCCCATCGCACCAACAATCTCCCTTTTGATTCATGGCAAACCGACACAAAAGTTAAGGAAAAATTAAGCATAACAGTAAGCTAGCATAATGATTAAGCATGAATGAGCTAGCATAAAGATTAAATATGAATGAGCTAGCATAATGATTAAGCATGAATGAGCTAGCATAAAGATTAAAAATGAATGAGCTAGCATAAAGATTAAATATGAATGAGCTAGCATAATGATTAAATATGAATGAGCTAGCATAATGATTAAGTATGAATGAGCTAGCATAATGATTAAATATGAATGAGCTAGCATAATGATTAAGTATGAATGAGCTAGCATAAAGATTAAGCATGAGTGAGCTAGCATAAAGATTAAGCATGAGTGAGAAATATTATTGTTTCAAGTTCTCCCCTTTGAGGTAACCTCCCCCTTGACCGAAGGTGAGTTCTTGAAAAATAATTTTTACTCCTCCTTAATAGTTGCTTAAGTAAACGGAATTACTTAATATAAAAGGTAATAATTTTGTTTACTTTCTTCCTTACTTTTGTGACTTTCTCCCCCTTTTGCCTTAACTCAAAAAGTTTGTAAATATATTTTAAGGTTTGTAAGTCCAAGCAAGTTCCCAATATAAATATATTTTTTTTTAAAATAATAATAAGCTTGAAAATATGTTCATCTAAAATGTACAACTCCGGTTGGACTTGATTGATATAGAATGATAAATAAGTCTTGAAGGAGTTGATTAATTTTAAATAATTATACTCCATGGTTCATGTCGATGCACTGAATCTACATCTGGAACCAGGAGTAAGGTCCTAACATCTCACGCCCGTCTACGTGGCTAAGTACACAAACACATTAGTCCTATGTTTTGTGAGATGTGTTGGCTCCTTAAATCTATAGGTATATGATTTCTAAGGTAAGACTTAGGCTAATTTCATAAAAAGAAGCAAAAGTAGAGTACATATATAGAAAAATTTAAATCCTACTCTATTACGCACATACCTAACTTTCGTCTTAATAAACTAAATTCGGCTTCGGGTAGTGGTTTGGTGAAGATGTCCGCTAGGTTTGATTTGGACTCAACATACTCTAGTTGTATAGTTCCATTAGTTACATGTTCCCTAATGAAGTGGTGTTTAACTTCTATATGTTTTGTCCTAGAATGACATATTGGATTTTTAGTTAAGTTAATTGAACTAATGTTATCTATGTAGGTTTTAATGTTGTTAAAGATTAAGCTAAAGTCTTGGAGAGTGTGCTTCATCCACGTGAGAGACACACTCACCCATCGCAACGTGATTCGGTGGTAGATAAGGCAACGCAATGTCGCTTCCCTCGCACCAACTTACTAGACTCGGGAGGATTTGACAACAACCACTGCGGCTCTTTCTATCGAGTTTACTACCGCATAGTCGAGTCGGAGTAGCCGATTAGATTAAACTCGGTAGATCTAGGGTACCAAATACCTCGTTTAGCGTGCCCTTTAGATATCTAAGGATACGCTTGACTAGGGTTAGGTGAGACTCCTTGGCACAGGTTTGTAACCTTGCGCACATACTTACCGCGAATAAAATGTCGTGGCTCATGTTAAGTATAGGAGACTTCCTATTGCGCTCCTATAGTATTTTAGGTCAACGGGTTTTCCTTCTACATCTTCGTTTATATTAACATTAGTTGCCATAGGTGTATTGATTATTTTAGCATCTTGCATTCCAAATCGATTTATTAAGTCCTTAGTATATTTTTGTTGATGTAAATATATTCCATCTTTAGTTTGTTTAATTTGTAAACCTAAGAAGAAACTTAACTCTCCCACTAAATTCATTTCAAATTCACTTTCCATAAGTGAGATGAATTCGTTTAGCAGGATCGAGTTGGTAGTTCCAAAAATTATATCATCTACATAGATTTGGGCTATAAAGATTTCTTTTCCTACGGTTTTAACGAATAAGGTTGGGTCGACTAGACCTTGGTTGAATCCTTTGGACTTAAGATAGATCGAAAGCCTTTCGTACCAAGCTCTTGGGGCTTGTTTGAGTCCATATAGGGCTTTATTAAGTCTAAGGACATGGTCAGTTTATCTAGATTTTCGAATCCGGAGGTTGGTAGCGTAAACTTCTTCCTTAATGTATCCATTCAAAAATGCTGACTTGACATCCATTTGAAACAATTTAAAACCTCGATGTGCGGCATATGCTAACAACATTCGGATGGACTCTAGTCCGCTACGGGCGTAGGTCTCATCGTAATCTAAACCTTCGACTTGACTAAACCCTTTGCGACTAACCTAGCTTTATTTCTAACTACTTCACCTTTATCATCAAGTTTATTTCAAATACCCACCTTGTTCCAATAATTGATTTTTCTTTAGGTGGTGGTACTAATTCCCAGACTTCATTTCTAGTGAATTGAGCTAGCTCTTCTTGCATAGCAATAATCCAGTCGGGATCAAGAAGTGCTTGTTCAATATTTTTGGGTTCGATTTTGGAAATTAACGAGATTTGACTAAGGTTTCGATATGAAGCTCTAGTTCGAACCCCTAAATTTGGATCACCTATAACTTGATTGATAGGATGATTTGTTTGAGTCTTAGTGTGACTCGGGTTAGGGTCATCTATCACTTGGTCGATAGGATGACTTGGGTGAGTTCTAGTTTGACTTGGGTTAGAGTCATCTATCACTTGGTCGATAGGATGACTTGGGTTAGGACGAGATTCAAGTTCAAGATCAGAGTCGGGTTCGCTATAAGTTGATTTGCTAGTTGGTTTTGTTAAGGATTGAACGGGTTCGTGTCCTTCGTCGAAAACTATATTAATGGTTTCTTCGACTCTAAGAGTGTCGTGATTGTATACCCTATAAGCTCTACTGGTGGTTGAGTATCCTAGAAAGGTTCCAGTAGAGGTTTTGGATTTGAATTTCCCTAGGTAATCCTTAGTGTTTAAGATATGTACCTTGCATCCAAATACCCTAAAGTATTTGATGTTCGTATTTTATCGTGATAAATCTCGTATGAGGTCTTTTGGTGCCTCTTTACCATAAGGATCCTATTTTGGACATAGCAAGCCGTACTAACGGCCTCTGCCCAAAATCTATCGGGTAGGTTATACTCGTTTAACATTGTCCTAGCGGCTTCTTGTAGGGTTCTATTTTTCCGTTCGACTAACCCATTTTGTTGTGGGGTTCTAGCACATGAAAACTCATGGTGGTATCCGTTTAGGTTACAGAGATCTGTAAACCTGTGGTTTTCGAATTCACCACCATGATCGCTTCTAAGTCTTTTAATCTTAAGGTTCTTTTGATTTTCGATTAACCTACAAAGATTGATTAGTTGGTCTAGGTATCATTTTTATGTTTGATAAACCTAACCCAAGTAAATCTAGAATAGTCGTCAATTATGACTAAGCAAAATTGACTACCATTGAGTGACTTAGCTCCATGTGAATCAAATAGATCCATGTGTAGGAGCTCAAGAACACTTTTGGTTCGTTCTTGATTAGTTAATTGATGTTGTGTCCTAGATTGTTTACCTTGTTGACAAGCATTACATATTTTATTATCCAAGTTGTTTAGTTTAGGCAAACCTATAACTAGCCACTCGACTCATCTTGTGGACGAGTCTTAAAAGTGCAGTGTCCGAAGTCTTCGGTGCCATAACCAAGATTCCTCTTGCTGTGTCATAAGACACTTGGTTGAGGAGTTGGGTAAATTTATTGTGTAGATGTTGCTACTCCTAGTTCCTTTAAGTATTATTTTAGATGTTGTATTTATTTTGATTACGCATTCATTTTCTAGAAATATGACCTTATAATTGTTATCACACAATTGGCTTACACTAAGTAAATTATATTGAAAGTTTTCTACTAATAAGACATTTTGAATTGTAAAGTTAGAGTTGAGCTCAATATAACATGATCCGATGATTGTGAGCTTGCCGTTATTTCCAAGGCTACCGATCCTTGTCGCTTGAATCGTAACTTCAAAATTTGAGTTGATCCCGGTCATGTGTCGAGCAACCACTGTCCAACATCCATTGATCCTACACATAAGGTAGTTGGATCGGATATTGGAATTACTAAAGGGTTGTTTGTAAGTTTTTAAACCTAAATCATCTCACCAATATCTACATGATCAAAACATGTTATTCCTATGTGTTATTGTGAGATGACTATCAATTTTACTTGATTAATTTTAATGAATTTAAATTAACCAACATTAGGTTAGATTCGGATTTAGTCTAAGCTCATCAAGTAATCTTTTCAAGAGATTAGCTTCCAGGTCGTGGCGAGGCACAGAGGCCTTCTTTGATTGGAACAACGACCACTTCCTTAGACAAAGCTAATTTCAAGAAATTGATAACTCGACTTACTTGAGACTACGTCTTGGTCTAACTAGTTATTTTTGAAAAGAGGCTCCCCGAGGCTCAATCTTTTCGCAGGATTTTAGTTGGTTATGAGTCCTATCTAACCATTCTAAAAATAAAGGAAAAACTAAGCATGCAATTTCTAAGACTTAACAAAAATACATTTTGTATTGGCTCCGACCATTGAATCAGTGGGTCTATTCACATAGTGAATTTGGTCCTTGGGAACCCAATACATGTTAGATCCTAAAGTTGAAATCAAAGTGGTCTTAGGGACCCATGCTTGGACATTTTTCTTATGTTGGTTTACTATAGACATATATGACTTATTGGTTGTATTTGAGTTAAACCCGAGTCCGGCCTGGTTGTACACGGCCCTTTGTGATCCAAGTAAGAGGTCAAGTCCCTTGGATCCCAAAGTGAACCTTTCCAACGTATTCCTAAGGTCTTCGACTTGTGTTTTCAAAAGCGAGTTCTCAACTTCAAGCTTTTCAACTTGAGTTGAGTCCTCCTCTTGAATACGAGTAGTCGAAGAGGTTAGGGAGACCTCATGTTTGAGAAGGTTAACCTCCTCAATTAGGGTCTCGACCTTGGACTCGGACTTAGCTAGTTTCTTATTTAAAAATTTAATTGCACCATACAAAGTATTAAGTAACGACCGACTTACCCTTAATGATTCTTTTGAACCGGATACGGATCCGTGGCTTGTCTTGAATGGAAGCTCATCATCGGATTCGGACTCGGACTCTTCTTGGTTTCGAGTCGTGCTCGGTCGGCTTGGCCATTAGAGCTTGGATATCGCCTTCTTCCTCCGACAACTCCTCCCAAGTAGCGCTTAGCGCTTTCTTGGTTTTTGATGCGTTATTCTTTAGCTTTGGGCACTCGGACTTGATGTGACCGAACTCGCTGCACTCATAGCATCTAAAATTAGAAGTATTTGAATTAGGTTTAGGCTTACCTTGAGTTGTTGGTCGTTTTCGTCTCTTGATCATCTTCCAACTAGATTGACTAGTTCGATTCTATTCGAGTCTACTTGATTCGGACTCGCCTTCTTCCTTGGGGTGGCTTGCTTGCGGGCTTCTTCTTCTTGGCACCGCAACTAACGCAATACTCTTCTCGGCTACCGACCACGTTAGTTTGCTCATGTAATTCAAGTTCAAAACAATTCGCCTAACCTAATTTTAGAAAGGTCCTTGGAGACCTTGTAGGCATCGACCATGGATGCCCACAAGGTGGTCCTAGGAAACGAGTTAAGAGAATACCTGATAAGGTCGCGATTCTCGACCTTTTGTCCGATGGCATTGAGTTGGTTGACGATGTCTTGGATACGAGCATGTAGTTGAGTTGCGGTCTCGTTTTCCTGCATTTTCAAGTTATACAATTTATTTAAAAGTAAATCTCTTTTACATACCTTCGTGTCGTCGGTGCCTTCGTGTAGTTCCACTAGCTTGGTCCATAAGTCCTTTGCACTAATGAAGGGCCGACGCTGAGCTCTTCCTTGACAACCCACATTGCAAGATTTGAGTTGCCTTGGCATCGGCTTCTACTTGTTTTTTCATGGAATTTGACCATTGATCTTAACACAAAGATTCACCATCTTCATTAATAGGAAGTGTGAAACCGGTTTTGATTACGATCCACATCTCGATTTGGGTTTTAAGACAGCATTCCATCCGACCCTTCCAATATAGAAAGTCATTACCGTTGTAAACGGGGGTCAAGTGCTAAACCTTCGAGATGGGCCATTTAAAAACAAGAAGAAGAGCACGAAAAGAATCTTGCAAAACACACACGAAAGAATATTCCAAGACTTTCGCCTTGGATTAGTAGTAAGGGAAGTAAAAAGATATATAAAATGTAACTTGCAAAAGAAATAAACAATCAAATGCGAATGTCGTTGAAGTTCCGAGGATAACCTTACTCGGGATCTAACCCAAGGACAACCTTATCCGGATCCTAAAGCCTCTAATGCAATTCTATATGTAGGAGAAGATAAGCAAGTGAAATGATTATCGAAAACAGAAATAAATAAATAAAAATCTGTAAAAAAAGAAAACAAAGCTAGATTGGTGGTTTCACCGAATCTTAGCGCCCGACTCGATACCAATTGTTGGATCGAAAGTGTCGCTAGAGGGGGTGAATAGCGATACGATGTCGTTAAAAACTTTTGCAATAAGTAAAAGCAAGTAGAGAGTGCACTGAAATATAAAGTAGACAAGATATTTTTACGTGGTTCACAATCTTTCGATTGCTAATCCACGGCCCTAGTGATCCTTGATCACGTACGGAGGGCAATTCACTAAAACCACTCCTCCTCGTTGGAGGTAGGAGCAACGATTACAAAAAGAAATCAAGGCAAAGGGACACTCCCCCTTTCCTTGTTACGATTAAAGCACAAAGACAATTTAAAGAAGTAGAACTTAAATAAATATACCGACAACTCTTATAAGTAGAAGATGTAGCTTTCGTTGTCGGCGGCACTTCGTCGTAGCAAATGTGAGTAGTAGTAGCGGCGTTACGACGGCGTGTTGAGAGCTCTTGAATTCTTATGATTTGCTTGGCTTGAACATGTCTATTTATGGATATTGATCTATGAATTTAGACATAGGTAGTGTCCAAGGTGAGGTTCTTATCCCAACTCAAGGATGAGGTGTTTCATCCAACCACCTTGTGCCACCTCCAACCTTCTTGTGCGCCAACTCAAGGATGAGGTGTTTCATCCAACCACCTTGTGCCACCTCCAACCTTCTTGTGCGCCAACTCAAGGATGAGGTGTTTCATCCAACCACCTTGTGCCACCTCCAACGTCCTTGGACGCCAACTTGAGGATGAGGTGTTTCATCCAACCACCTTGAGCCACCTCCAACCTCCTTGGGCGCCAACTTGAGGATGAGGTGTTTCATCCAACCACCTTGTGCCACCTCCAACCTCCTTGGGCGCCAACTTGTTGGAGCCATTCAACTTGTGCCACATCATGGGAGCCAACCATCTTGTGCCAACTCACCTTATTTTGGGCGTCCACCACAAGGAAGCTTGGTGATGGTTTGGATGTCCACCTTGATGCCACATCACCCTTTGTACCAAAACACGAGTCAAGTCCAAATTCACCCCCTTGAAATTCGAGCTCTTCTCGAGGCTGGAACTTGACTAGCAGTTGACTGTAGTCAAAGGGTTTTGGACTGCAATACAAGTTAGCTTAAAATATAAAGTACGATGGTTCTAACCATCTGATCTCGACCTAGACCTTCCATTGGAGGTATTGGGTCGGATCTACGCTTAACGACCTTGCTTCGCTTTCACACGAGCTTACCTTGTAGCCTCGCTTCCGGTCTTCACCCGAGTACCTCGGCGTCCTCCGAAGTCCCTCTGGCGTTGCCCGACCACCTCGGTTCCCACCGGGTGTCGCAGACCTTCCGCTCAACTTTAGCATTTCTGCACACTTAATTGAGCTCCTAAGATAACAAATATACCCTTAACTATTGAGCCTTTTGCCATAATCAAAATACCGGTTCGACTTTGGTGCCCACTGCACCAACAGTATCCTCTTTACGGGGATGATCTTAAGCGTAGATCCGATCCAAGACATCTCATAGGTGGTCTAGGTCGAGATCGGACGGTCGAAGACCGTCGGAAGTATGTTTTTGTTGAGCTAACTTTGACTTGCAGCAAGCATCGATCATTGCCGGCTTGGAGGACTCGATTGCGCTGTATCACCGATCGGCTGAAGGTCATCAATCGATCGATCGCCATCGATCGTGATAATGGCCATCAGTCGACTGATGGTCAATGATCAGATTCGAGGAGTCAAGGCTTATCACTCCACCTCAAAGCGGTTTGGTGTCCATTTGTGATTGGTTGAAGACCCACTCGAAAAGGGGCTCAAAGGCTATAAAAGGAGAGCCAAACCTAGGGTTTTAACAACAATTCTAAGCCTCCAAAAAGTCTCCGTTATGCTGCAACTCTCCGACAATGAAGTCCTTCCATTCCGACGTCTAGGTTTAACTCTTATTATTCTTGTACGTCGGTATTAGTTTTTCTTGTCATTTACATTTCCGGAGCTTTTATCGTATACGAGGAGAGGGGGAGTGTCCCTCTACCTCAAGTTTTTGTGGTTCCTTCTTGTATCGATTAACTCCTACCTCTAACGAGGAGGAGTTCCTTTAGTGCTTTTGCCCTCCGTACGTGGTCAAGGACCACTAGGGCCTTGGAGTAGTAGCCTTCGGCTACGAACCAAGTAAAACCCTTGTGTCGATTGTTTTTTTTTTATTTTTACATTTTTGGTGCAATTAACTAATTATCTCTCGAGTTTTAACGAAAGAAAAAGAAAAGGTTTTTCGATATTCACCCCCCCCCCTCTAGCGAACCACATCGATCCAACACCCTTGAGGAGCTCATAAGGTTCATCATGTAAACCCAGCTGGTTGACTTAGTCAACATGATGATAAGGTTGAGTGGTACTACTCGAGGAATTAGATGTTAATTAATTGATGGTCAGTAAATCAATTAATTGACGGACATTCGATATCTTAAACATGGGGAGATGAATGTACAAATATTATATGGAGCCCATATTAATTTATGGGGGTTGGTGAGGTAGTTCAATGATGATCCTCTAGTGGAATGGAACATCATTGATGGATCAAGTTTGTGTGGTTCCGATCCATCGGGTGGCCAAGATCCAACTCCTCCTTATGGTCCCTATCGTAGCCTAATATAATCCTAAAGAAGTCTAGATCCAAGGATGTAAAACAAAACTCTAGAACCAACGGTTGGGATTAAATCCCTAGATCCGATGGTTGGGATGAAACCCTAGAACCAACGGTTGGGATTAAATCCCTAGATCCGATGGTTAGGATGAAACCCTAAAATCGACGGTTGGGATGAAACCCTAGATCCGACGGTTGGGATGAAACCCTAGATCCGACAGTGGAGATTAAATCCCTAGATCCGACGGTGGAGATTAAAGGAGGCTTAGGCCCAACTCTATATATTGATGGCTAAGGCTTGGGCGGCAAGATAGATATTGGAAATTAGGGTTTGGCTCATCTTAAAGTGGGCGGCAACAAACCCTAGAGGAGCTAGGGTTTTGGGCGACTAGAAGTGGGCGGCAAGTTGTTCTCCCTAGGGTTTTGGCCGGCGCCCCTCATCCTATTCTCATCCATTGTCGGTGTTCATCTCTTCATCCTCCTTTGCTCATTGGTGGCCAGCAGTTCTCCAACTCCTTGGTGGCCGGCACTTCTCCAACCTCTAGGTGGTCGGCGGCAACACTTCAACAAGTTGGCCGGCGCTCATCCACTCGTTCCTTGGTCGGCGGTTGCATCAAACTCCCTTGCTTGGTGGCAGGTTCTAGAAAGGAAAGGTTTTGTTGGTTCTTCTCTTTGTTCGCAGCGGATAAGGAAGTGAAGAATGTGATCTAGAAGGCTTCTACTCGTGGAGGATCTTTGCCCACACGTCGTCCACGAGGAGGATAGGACATACGGTAGAAGATCGTGAGGTATAAAAGTTTTACAACTTGATATTCTGATCTAAGCATGTTCTTTTATGTGTTGATTATACAAGTGAGCATTAGTAAATATTTTGTATAATCATGGACCCCGAAGAAAAACACAAAAACCGGCGATCCGTCCGTCGTCTCTTCCGCGGCAAACCAACTAGAAGAGTTGGGTTGCTTGAACAACTAGTTTGTTCAAGCGATCACTCAAGTTGTTAGCACGATGACGAATTGGTTGTGCTAAGGAAACTCATCCCATCCAGATTAATTCTTTCATTAGTGAAAATTTTAATCCGGGGACATGGGAGCCAATGAGTCTCCGAAGCAACTCCCTACAAGTGGTATCAGAGCCACGGTTTCCGGTTTTGTGTGTTTTGGATTCGGTTACTTTCATGCACATATCATATATTGAGTATGTCGGATAATAGTAGGATGTGCATAGGCTAACTTTTTGGTTGCAGGCATAAGATCCGACTATTATGGCTATTTGGTTGTATGTGATTGTTTTGTGTGTGATTGTATGTATATTATTTGAATCCTCGGGGTTGACGAGGCTAGATTAATATTTAATTTTTGTAATTAAATATGACATTGTTTAGCCGCTCATTTTAGTTTACTTTCGATCTAGATTATTTGTACACTCCTTCGTGGAGTATAGGAACGATGGATGTAAATTAAAATGATATATCTCGGCTCGGATCTTATTGGTGACTTGCGCACGGGAAAAGGTGGAGCGGATGAGGTGGCGACACGACGGGATGCGTATTGGAGAACAATGCCATAATAGTTGGAAAAATTCTATTTTTTCCATATTTATTGCTTATTTGTTTTATATGCATGTTGTGTATGCTTTAAAATTCTTTGATTTCAATTTACTAAGTGGGAGAGGGATATTTTAATTAATTCCTGCGGCCTCCATTACAATTTGACGTGTGATGCAACAAACTTGCACGTTGGCTCTGAGTGCCTTCCTCCCCATCGGATGGGTTTGTTTGTGGATCACTAGGTCAAATAATGGTTATAGGAAATTATTTAGGAGCGTGTGTACTTCCCCATCGGTAAGGCACATAATCCGAAATAATTCCCTTAGTATCGTGTAATGGTGCACACTTAGATGTAAATAAAAAGTATCCTCCTCATCGGAGTCACTGCTTTTATTTGTAGGGCTAAAGAGGAACCAACTATTAATTTTATTTGTCAAAAAGTAAGGTTGACAAGACAATAAAATTAATGGGTAAAACCTCCTCTTACAAATGTAGAATTCGTATACGTCCACACTATCGTGGCATGCGATATTCTCGGTGTTTTGAGGTGTTGGTTGATTTCGGGATTTTATTGTTTTGAGGAATCAATAATATTTGAAATCTAATATTTTTATCATTGTAATTTTTAGGATTTTCAAATGGCTTTCAACCCACTTGCTGTGATTTTAAAAGAAAATAAGCTTACTGGACCAAACTATATTGATTGGAAAAGAAATCTGGATATTGTCTTAAACGTGGAGGAGTATAAATTTGTACTCTTTGAGGTTTGTCCTCCTAAGCCCTCCGATGACTCTGATGAAAAGGAGAAAGAACGTTATAAGAAATGGGTCAAGGCAGATGAGATGGCGCGGTGTTACATTTTGGCATCTATGTCAAATGTGCTATAACATCAGCATCAGGCCATAGCCACAGCTTATGACATGATGTTCAATCTCAAGGAACTTTTCAGACATCAGAGTAGGGCGGCTAGACTGGAGGCAATGGGAAACTTGATGACGACCACCATGATCGAGGGAACACCCGTTAGGGATCATGTTCTCAAGATGATGGCTCATCTTAATGAGATGGAAGTTCTTGGAGCTGAGATCGATGGGGAAACCCAGGTCGATATCATTCTCCAGTCTCTGCCTAGGAGTTTTGAGCAGTTCCGCCTCAATTACAACATGAACAAGAGGTTGTATTCGTTGGCGGAGCTTCTGACAGAACTCCAGGCGGCAGAAGGGATTTTTCGTCAAAGTGCTCAAGCCATGGTCGCTCAGAAGGTTTCTTCCTCTAAACTGAAAGGTAAGAAGAAGAAGAAGCAAGGTGGAGCGAAGAAAGTGGCAGTGGGACCTCAGGCAGGAGTGAAGAAGCCGAAAGGCAAGTGCTTCACTTGCAAGCAGACTGGACATTGGAAGGCGGACTATCCTCGCCGAAAGAACAAAGGTATATCTTCTTGTTTAGTTGTTGAAACATGTTTAGCGGTGTTATCTACCAGTGCCTGGTGTGTAGATACAGGAGCCACTGATCATGTCTGGAATACTTTGCAGGGGTTCCAGGAAACCCGACGACTAGCTGAGGGAGAGATTACCGTCTTCATGGGCAATGCTTCAAAGGTGGCGGCTATTGCAGTGGGAGACGTTTATTTATCTTTTGATAGGAATAAAGTTTTGGTTTTGAGAAATTGTCTTTATGTACCTACTTTTAGAAAAAATTTAATTTCAGTTTCTAAATTGTTTATGGATGGATATTCTGTTTCTTTTAATGACAAAGTGGTTATAAAAAGGAATAGGGAGATTATCTGTTCTGGTACATTGGTTGTCAATTTATATACTCTTGAACCAAAAACTCCTACGATGCATATATAAATCAATAACTCATCTTCTAAGTCTAATAAGAGAAAAGAACCTTCGCAAATGAACCAAACATATCTTTGGCATCTAAGGCTTGGTCATATTAACCTAAGCAGAATTCAAAGGTTGATAGCTGATGGACCTTTAGGTTCATTAGTGGTGGAGGATCTCCCAACCTGCGAATCTTGCTTGGAAGGTAAAATGACCAAGAGGCCTTTCAAGGCCAAGGGGTATAGAGCCAAAGATGTGTTAGAATTGGTTCATTCTGATTTGTGCGGTCCTATGTCTATCCAGGCAAGAGGTGGTTTTGAATATTTCGTCTCTTTTATAGATAATTATTCATGATATGGATACATTTACTTGATGCGCCGCAAGTCTGAATGCTTTGACAGGTTTAAAGAATTCAAGGCTGATGTAGAGAACCGTCAAGGTAAAAGTATCAAGACATTACGATCTGATCGTGGTGGCGAGTACCTCTTGGGAGAGTTTAGGAGTTACTTATCAGAGGCTGGGATTCAATCCCAATTGTCCGCACCTGGCACACCCCAGCAGAATGGTGTGGCTGAGCGAAGGAACAGGACTCTTATGGAGATGGTCAGATCTATGATGAGTTATTCTGAGTTACCTGATTCGTTCTGGGGGTTTGCTCTGGAAACAGCAGCACACATTCTGAACTTGGTTCCATCTAAGTCAGTACCATCTACTCCCACAGAGTTGTGGACTGGGCGAAAGCCTAGTCTAAGACATATTCGGATTTGGGGTAGTCCAGCACATGTGCTGAAGGCTGATGTTGGTAAGTTGGAACCTCGTACAGAAGTACGCTTGTATGTTGGCTACCCTAAGGGAACGAAGGGTGGTTTATTCTATAGTCCTAGAGATCAGAAGGTAATCATGAGTACGAATGCCAGATTTCTAGAGGAGGACTATGTAATGAACCACAGGCCCACGAGTAGGATTGTTCTTGAGGAGTTGACAGGGGAAGTCCCGACTTCAGTACCACCGGTACAAGAGGAGATACCATAAGTCACTGCACCGCGTGTCATAGAGCATACACAGGAGGCACCTCGTCGTAGTGGGAGGGTTGTTAGACAACCCGACAGATTCATGTTTTTGGGAGAGTCTTCAGACTTAGTCCCTGGTGAACATGAACCGGATCTCTGGACATATGACGAGGCACTCCAAGATAGAGATGCGGTATCTTGGCAAAGTACGATGAATTCAGAGATAGAATCTATGGATTCTAATCAAGTCTGGGAGCTAGTAGAGCCACCCGATGGTGTAAAAGCCATTGGATGCAAGTGGATCTACAAGAGAAAGAGAGGAGTGGACGGGAAGGTTGAGACCTTCAAAGCTAGGCTTGTCGCGAAAGGGTATACTCAGAAAGAGGGTATCGATTATGAGGAGACCTTTTCGCCGGTAGCTATGCTTAAGTCTATCCGGATTCTCTTATCTATAGCTGCTCATATGGATTATGAGATTTGGCAGATGGATATCAAGACAGCTTTCCTTAACGGAAGTCTTGAGGAGAACATCTATATGCGGCAACCAGAGGGATTCATTGCTAAAGGCAAAGAGCATCTTGTATGTAAGCTTAATCGGTCTATTTATGGATTGAAGCAAGCTTCTAGATCTTGGAACATCCGCTTTGATGAGGTAATCCAGTCATATGGATTTATTCAAAGTCCGGATGAGCCTTATGTATACAAGAGATGTGATGGAAACGTCTTGGTATTTCTTGTACTATACGTAGATGACATTTTGTTAGTTGGCAACAATATCAAAGTGTTATCAGACGTAAGGGTATGGTTGTTTAAATAATTTGACATGAAACACTTGGGAGAAGTGGGATACATCCTTGGGATCAAAGTTATAAGGGATCGCAAGAAAAGGATGTTGTGCTTGTCTCAAGCTTCATACATTGACACTATCCTTGCTCGTTTTAGCATGCAGAACTCCAAGAAAGGTTTTCTACCTTTTAGGCATGGAGTTCCTTTATCTAAAGAGATGTGTCCCAAAACATCAAAGGAGATAGAGGACATGAAGGCGGTTCCTTATGCTTCGGCGGTAGGAAGCCTTATGTATGCTATGCTATATATGAGACCGAATATCTGCTTTGCCGTGGGCATGGTTAGCAGATATCAGAGTAATCCTGGAACGGGACATTGGACTGTAGTAAAGCATATATTAAAGTACCTGAGAAGGACTAGAAATTATATGCTGGTTTACCGGGCAGATCAATTAGTCCCTGTGGGTTACACGGATTCGGATTTCCAATCATATAGGGACAAGAGTAAGTCTACCTCGGGGTTTGTGTTTACTTTTGGAGGTGGAGCCATAGTATGGAGGAGTGTCAAGCAGAAATGCGTGGTGGACTCTACCATGGAAGCTGAGTATGTGGCAGCCTCTGAGGCAGCCAAGGAAGCTGTATGGCTCAGGAACTTCTTGATGGACTTGGATGTGATTCCTGGTTTGCTTAGAACTATCACAATTTATTGTGATAACAGTGGTGCAGTTGCAAACTCGAAGGAACCACGAGCCCATAAGGCGAGTAAACACATAGAGCGCAAGTACCACCTTATACAAGAGATCGTAAAACGAGGAGAAGTTGCTGTTGCCAAGATTGCATCAGAGGATAACCTAGCGGATCCATTCACTAAGGCCCTTCCAGCGAAAGCGTTTGATAGGCATGTGGAGGACATGGGGATCAGATGTATGACAGTGTGATGACGGCATAGTCTTTTAGTATAAGTGGGAGATTGTTGGAATGTATACTGAAAGCCTAGCTCTTTTTGTATGAACATTTTATTTTGGAATAAGAATCACATGATCATTGTTTGCACTTTATATATTTATTATATGTGTGTGCATATTGTCTAATATTTTACATTGTAGATAACATGGTGTTTGGTGTGGCTCAGAAGATCATGTTATCAGTCCCTTGTAAAATATAAGTAGAGGCTCACAGCCAAGATGGTTTTGGACAAACCATTGACATGGTTGTAGTGTAGCTTGGTATTGTTTTGTCTTGAACATAGAGTTACACTAGTACACTTAGGTGTATTGAGCAAGACCGACATAGAGGCGATTCAATTAATTGCCGACTACATAATTGAATCGGACCTCGGATATTATGTGGTACATGCTCTTAATCCCGATATAATAACGGGCACATGTACTTAGTATTTATTTCTTTGATTTACCAGAGGGTGAGATTTAGATGGATTAAATCAATATGCTCGGTAAGTTGGTAAATGATATTATTTACATGGTGTGTCGTTGATTATAGGAGGAAACCGTGTCCTATATATTAGGTTGATGATGTCCCCTTGAGGAGCTCATAAGGTTCATCATGTAAACCCAGCTGGTTGACTTAGTCAACATGATGATAAGGTTGAGTGGTACTACTCGAGGAATTAGATGTTAATTAATTGATGGTCAGTAAATCAATTAATTGACAGACATTCGATATCTTAAACACGGGGAGATGAATGTACAAATAATATATGAAGCCCATATTAATTTATGGGGGTTGGTGAGGTAGTTCAATGATGATCCTCTAGTGGAATGGAACATCATTGATGGATCAAGTTTGTGTGGTTCCAATCCATCGGGTGGCCAAGATCCAACTCCTCCTTATGGTCCCTATCGTAGCCTAATATAATCCTAAAGAAGTCTAGATCCAAGGATGTAAAACAAAACTCTAGAACCAACGGTTGGGATTAAATCCCTAGATACGATGGTTGGGATGAAACCCTAGAACCAACGGTTGGGATTAAATCCCTAGATCCGATGGTTAGGATGAAACCCTAAAATCGACGGTTGGGATGAAATCCTAGATCTGACGGTTGGGATGAAACCCTAGATCCGACGGTTGGGATAAAATCCTAGATCCGACGGTGGAGATTAAATCCCTAGATCCGACGGTGGAGATTAAAGGAGGCTTAGGCCCAACTCTATATATAGATGGCTAAGGCTTGGGCGGCAAGATAGATATTGGAAATTAGGGTTTGGCTCATCTCAAAGTGGGCGGCAACAAACCCTAGAGGAGCTAGTGTTTTGGGCGGATAGAAGTGGGCGGCAAGCTTGTTCTCACTAGGGTTTTGGCCGGCGCCCCTCATCCTATTCTCATCCATTGCCGGTGTTCATCTCTTCCTCCTCCTTTGCTCATTGGTGGCCGGCGGTTCTCCAACTCCTTGGTGGCCGGCACTTCTCCAACCTCTAGGTGGCCGGTGGCAACACTTCAACAAGTTGGCCGGCGCTCATCTACTCGTTCCTTGGCCGGCGGTTGCATCAAACTCCCTTGCTTAGTGGCCGGTTCTAGAAAGGAAAGGTTTTGTTAGTTCTTCTCTTTGTTTGCAGCAGACAAGGAAGGGAAGAACGCGATCTAGAAGGCTTCTACTCATGGAGGATCTTCGCCCACACGTCGTCCACGAGGAGGATAGGACATAGGGTAGAAGATCGTGAGGTATAAAAGTTTTACAACTTGATATTCTGATTTAAGCATGTTCTTTTATGTGTTGATTATACAAGTGTTCATTAGTAAATATTTTGTATAATCATGGACCCCGAAGACAAACACAAAAACCGGCGATCCGTCCGTCGTCTCTTCCGCGGCAAACCAACTAGAAGAGTTGGGTTGCTTGAACAACTAGTTTGCTCAAGCGATCACTCAAGTTGTTAGCACGACGACGAATTGGTTGTGCTAAGGAAACTCATCCCATCTGGATTAATTCTTTCATTAGTGAAAATTTTAATCCGGGGACATGGGAGCCAATGAGTCTCCGAAGCAACTCCCTACAATAAATACTAAGAACATGTGCCTGTTATTATATCGGGATTAAGACCATGTTCACCATAATATCCAAGGTCCGATTCAATTATGTAGTTAGCAAAACATTGAATCACCTCTAAGTCGGTCCTGCTCATTACACACAAAGTGCACTAGTGTAATTCTATGGTCAAGACAAATCAATACCAAATCACACTACAACCATACCAATGGTTTGTCCATAACTATCTTGGTTGTGAGCCTTTACTTATACTTTACAAGAAACTGATAACATGATCTCCTGTGTGACACTACACATCATGTTATCTACAATGTAATGTATCAAACAAATATACATAACCATAAATATGCAAACAATGATCATGTGATTCTTATTTCAAAAATAAAGATGTTCATACAAAAGATAGACTTTTCAGTATACATCCCAATAGAGTATTGGGCCGATTGCACCAACAATCTCCCCCTTTTTGATATTTGATAAAATCTCAAACACAAGTATACCAATTATCCTCAATTGACAATTCTCACATCCCAATGAGAATTCCAACTATCCCAATTGGTAACTTCTCCCTCTTTTTGACATACATCAAAAAAAGTCCTCTACAAGGGTATGAATGTCTCATATCACAATGAGATCTTAGAATCTCTCCCTTGGAGGAACACATGCCTACAATATTTATAGTGATAAGTCTCATAGCACTTAAGCGAGGCAATCCCAAATTTTCCTCCCATGAGAAAAAATACATATCCATCTTCCCATGATGGATATCTCCCCCTAAAGGCTTGTTCCCCCTTGACCATTGCACCAACAATGTCCTTGGAGAGTCCCTAAGCCAATAGGAACATTTAAACAATCAAAATTAAGGCAAAGTTCAACAATGAACTCTCATCCACCTTAAAATTGATACTCACCCTAAACACTTCTCTTAATCCATATCCAATGGATTTCCACCCTTTCTAATGCTCTCCAAAGCATGTCCTAGGGTTAGGAGTGGTTAGGGGATCAAAACATAGCTGAACATGGGCCTAACAACCATAGTTTACCCGAAATCAGCCTGGAAATCGACTCTGACAGAAATCAGTCGATTGCTACCCTTATCAGTCACCTTCCATCCAGGGCAGTCGACTAATACCTCCAAATGCAGAAATCAAGTTTTTAGAACCTAAGTTTTGAAATTCATAAGTAAATATATATACATTGAAAAATCATGAAATTTTGTACGTACATTACTTATCACAAACATTATGAGTGAAAAATATTTTAAAATTATTTTACCCACAAAATAATGAGATTGATACAAAGTTCAAAAGTTGAGAAAAGCATCAATATTGGGCCCTCTTTGTATCACCTCATTCAATGGTGATTGCTATCAAAAGATAGACTTCACCAAGGTTTTTCAAAATGTTTTTGAAATGTTTTTAAATTATTTAATTCCATTTTTCTAAACATCTCACTTGTATCTAGATGTGTAAAATACATATAAGTCAAGTATTAGTGAGATGTGGGCTTTGTTCATTTAGGGTTTCATGCATATCTCTAGGCAACAATATTTGATTCCCTTCAAATCATGCCTTAGTCCTTAAATCTATTTTATTTATGCGTGAATGATGATTATGGCATAAATGATACAAATATAAAAGAATGTGCCAAAATCATGATGTCATGGCTATTGCGTTTCCGGCACCGCGGCGAGTGTGTGTTCGAATATGTTTTGTAAACATGTGTATAACGGAAGAAATAAAAATCAATAAATCTAATTTATTACAACACACACACCACACGCATGCATTGTATAACATGTGTAGACATAATCGTAGTTTCAAATTTTGTAATAAAAAGAAATTATTCTAGGAATACATGACGTATCATGTGCAGCGGGAAAGGCATCAACCGGAGCGACTCTCGCTAAAATCGACTCTATCCGTATCCACGCCGAGTATTGTTGGGATGGATTCACAAATCCATGAGCCTCATCTTCGTAGGAGTCACTAGCCTCATGTCGAAGACGATGTGATCGAGAGAAGATCACAACCCGAATAAAAATTTCGGATTCGAAAATGAGTCCCCAAAACTCGCTTCTTCAGAGTGGTATTCGTCAACCGTTTGACGAATCTTTCATCCTCCACCTATGAGGATTACCGGAGATCAAATCCCCGGCAAAGTATCAACTGTCGGAGCTCCAAATATCATCCAAATGATGCTCTGACATGCAAGTAAAAAAGCTGTCCAGAAAACTGGACAACTTGGTGGAGGAGTTGCACCGGCCAAAGAGGATGGTCGGCAAACCCTTGGTCGCTGGAACCAAGGTGAGTCGCCGAAGGGTCGCCGGAGGAAGGCCGGCAGCAACTTGGACACCGACAGCAAGGGTGGACCGCAACACAAAAGCTGGGCGGCAACAAGGTTGGGCGGCAACCTTGTTGGGCGGTAAGGAGAGGAGAAGGGTTGGGCGGCTAGGTTTTCCAACACACAAGTTATCCACGAAAAACCCTTAAGCTATGTTTTATAGAGAACACATTCTCCTAACGGTTATTGGTTTATAATCAAAACCCGTTAACCCGCTCCAATAACTTAAGTTAAAATAAACCAAACCGCGTTGGTCTATTTTAAGTTAAAACGAACTGAATCAACTTTGATTCATTCGTTTAAAACAAACCAACCCCTTTTGGTTTATTCTCCACTATTGGATTAGAACAAAATCAATTTGGTTCATCCATTATGTCTTCATAAGACTCGGCCTATCAATGCTTCCATTGCGACTGAAACAATTTCACGCTCACTCCTTGTTTGGTCCAACCAAACCTAGTTTCTCTCATTCTGAGAATTTCATTCTCAAGCTCATTTTAAATCCTTCGGATTACGCTCGATGTGCGTATGACAAAATAGGTTCCCGATTTATGTTGGCCATCTATAATTAACCATTAATTATAGAACGATCATGAGTGGCACCTAGTAGTACAACATGATCCCCAAATAACTGGAAAATCAACAGTTGATCCAGAACCATTTCTGAAACCCTTCAGCAGCTATAATGAATCGTGCCATGTTCCCTTCACGCATCTTATACCCACTTGGTTCAGGACATGGTCTATAGTATCAGTCCCCACTAGGTTGACTACGTCACACCTAGCCCAAATATCATTTCCTCCTCCTAAGGATTCTAGTTACTGCACATGTATCCAAGAGTACCTTACTCTAAACACGTAATGCTTTTGCCAAAGACTTTAGTAACAATCAGACGAGAGACTATGGGTATACATCTCCTCGCAAGGAGTGGTGAATCCTTTATAGACTATTCAAACACCTTCGATCACTTCGTCTTATGCCCAATCATCCCGGGTCCACATCTCCTCAGAGATGCTTGCTTAAGATGTCAAAACATAAGTTTTCATGACCAAGATGACTTGAATACCGCAAGTCAAAGAAACATCGCACTTAAGCTGCAGTAAAAACTTCATTGACATATCTATATATGCAGAGAACCATATGAAGTTTTACAGTTGGTCACTCCAAATAACTAGTTACCATAACTAGCATCCACGATTAACTCCGGACATCACAATGTCTCCAGCAAGTGAGAATCAGCTGCTTGGATACACCAAAGAGTATATCTCGTGCTAGTCTTGACAGAATTTATGGTGTCCAAATCCATCAATTCATCGACTAGGGATAATTCAATACATCACAATTACACATGTAGAGATACTCACTAGTTGTGATCCAATCATAAATTCTCTAATGCTGTGAATCATATTATGAACATTCAGTAAATGAGTTTAAGATCCAATCAAATACATGAAAATATGTATATTCAAATAGTGAATCTTCATTTATTAAATAAATGGTATAACCATAAGGCGATTGCCTTAGGACACCTCTTATATATTACTAACAAACTCCCACTTGGCCTAATGTTAATCGCTACGGTATCCAATACCATAAGCCCTAACATGACCCTCAAACTTACTTTGAGGTAATGCCTTAGTTAAAGGATCCGCTAAGTTCCTTTTCAGTGGGAATCTACTCGATTTGTATTTCCTTCCTACTAATGATCTCTCTGATCAGATGATAGCGGCGAAGCACATGTTTGGATCATTAATGAGACCACATCAAGTTCAGAGATGCACTTCTTGATCCAAACCGCTTCCTTTGCTGCTTCCGAAGCTGCAATGTATTCTGCCTTAGTGACAGATTCCGCTATAGTGTCAAGCTTTGAACCTTTCCAACTTATTGAGCCTCCATACCAGGTGAATACATACTCAAACTGAGACTTGGAATCATCCTTGTCTGTCTGGAAGCTGGCATCCATATACCCACGTATCACCATGTCCCCTTCTCCATATATTAGGAACACATCCTTAGTTCTTCTTAAGTACTTAAGGATCATCTTAACAGCAACCCAATGATCCATTCCTAGATGAGAATGGTATCTGCTCGTGACACTCAGAACATACGATACATCGAGCTTTATACATAACATAGCATACATGATAGATCCTATTGCGGATGCATAGGGAATCTTACTCATGCAAATCCTCTTGTCTTCTGTGCGTGGATACATAGACTTCGAAAGGTGTATCCCATGCATGATGGAAAGGAAACCTTTCTTGGATTCCAACATGCTAAACCTCTTTAGCACCCGGTCTATATATGTAGACTGCAAAAGACCAAGCAACCGTTTCGATCTATCCCTATAGATCTTAATCTCGAGGATGTAGGTTGCTTCTCCCAGGTCTTTCATGGAGAATGTCTTGGACAACCAAATTTTAACTGAGTGTAAGACATAAACATCGTTTCCTATAAGTAATATGTCATCGACATACAATACTAGGAGCACGACTGCACTCCCACTAACCTTCTTGTACACATAAGGTTCGTCCAGATTTTGTGAGAAATAAAAAATTTTTGATTGTCTCATCAAAATGGATATTCCAGCTCCGAATGCTTGCTTCAGTCCATATATGGACCGTCACAATTTGCATACCTTTGTTTTATCAACCGATGTAAAACCCTCAGGTTGTATCATATACACATCCTCGAGTAGGTTTCCATTAAGGAAAGTTGTTTTCACATCCATTTGCCATATCTCATAATCATAATGAGCCGCTATGGCCAGGAGCATCCGAATGGATTTAAGCATAGCAACAGGCGAATAGGTTTCGTCATAATCAACACCTTGCTTTTGACGATATCCTTTCACCACCAATCTAGCCTTATAGGTAATCACATTACCATCCATGTCAGTTTTCTTCTTGAAACCCCACTTGCACCCTACAGGATTTATGCCTTCAGGTGGGTCAACCAAGTTCCAAACTTGGTTTTCATACATGGAATCCATTTCCGACTTCATGGCGTCAAGCCACTTTTCCCTTTCTAAACTTTTTAGAACTTCTTCATAACTGGTAGGCTCCTCATCATCAATGAGTAACACGTCGTTCGATTCACTTACAAGAAATCCATATCTCTCAAGAATATTATGTGTTCTACCAGATCTACGAAGATGTGGGTTCTCAATAGGTCCAGCCAATGGCTCATCACTATGAGTTATCAGTTTTGGTGCTTCACCAGGTATCTCATCAATGTCTATTTGAGTCTCTTAAGCCTCCTCAAGCTCAACGATACTCCCACTATTTTCTTGCAAGAGAAACTCTTTCTCTAGAAACACAACATGGCTTGAAACAAACACCTTTTGTTCAACAGGATGATAGAATTGGTAACCCCTCATTTCCTTAGGGTATCCAATAAATAGACATCTATCATACTTAACATCCAGTTTGTATGATATAGTTCGCTTCACATAAGCAAGACAACCCCATATCTTCAAGTAAGATACATGAGGTTTCTTACTATTCCATATTTCATATGGAGTAGTGGAGACTACCTTGGTTGGCATTCTGTTTAGCAAGTAAACAGCTGTCTGAAGTGCATAGCCCCAAAAGGACTTGGGAAGATTTGCATGATTCATCATTGACCTGACCATATCCAACAAGGTCTGGTTACGCCTCTCAGATACACCATTATGCTACGGTGTATATGGCGGAGTCCATTGAGACAATATACCATTGTCTCTTAGATAATCTATAAACTCTTGACTTAAGTATTCACCACCTCGATCCGATCAAAGTATTTTAATACTCTTTTCATGTTGTTTCTCTAGTTCATTTCTGAATTCTTTGAACCTTTTAAAGGCTTCAGACTTGTGTTTCATCAAGAACATATACCTAAATCGTGAGTGATCATCGGTGAAGGTAATGAAGTAGTTATAGCCTCCTAGAGCTTGAGTTGACATAGGTCCACATACATCAGTATGTATTAGACCTAGCAACTCTCCCACTCTTTCACCTTTTCTTGTAAAAGGTAACTTAGTCATCTTGCCTTTTAAGCATGATTCGCATGTATCGTATGAATCCAATTCAAATGATTCTAGAATTCCACATCGGTGTAATTCGAACATGCGTTTCTTGCTTACATGGCCAAGACGACAATGTCACATATAGGAGTCTAATTGATTATCTTTTCGAGCACGCTTGTTGCTCGCTTCGATATTGAGAATGTCACTGCATATGTCCAATGTATAAATACCATTGCTTAAAGTTCTAGTCCCATATAGAACACCATTCAAAGTTATGTAACAATAATTATTACTAAAAGTTAAATGGTACCCATTTCTATTCAAACAAGAAATAGAAATGATGTTCTTTATCAATGAAGGAACATAAAAGCAATTGTCCAGTTCTAAGATAAGTTCTATAGGGAATTTCAACAAATACATTCCGATGGCGAGTGGAGCAACCTTTGCTCCATTCCCAACACATAAATTTGACTCTCCCTTGATGAGTCTTCTTATATTTCTTAGCCCATGTATATCATTACATATATGTGAGCCACACCCAGTATCCAATACCCAAGTGTTTGAGGAAATAGAATGACAATCAATAACGAAGATATCTGAAGAAGATGGGGCATCTGATGCCTTATTCTTCTTCATAGACTCAAGATAAATCTTGCAGTTTATTCTTCAATGGCCCTCCTTGCCACAATGATGGCAAGTTCCCTTTTGAGCTGGTTCTGCCTTTTTAGCCTTTTTCTTCTTCCCCTTCTGTTGTTCCTTTAACTTCCTCTTAGAACCTTTCTTTCGAGGAATCAACTAACAATATCGTCCCCTGCTCATGCTTCACTGAAGGCTCCATAGTCTTCAGCATGTTGAGCAGTACCACAGATGAACCTTCTTACATCTCAGAGGTGAAGAGGAGCTTGGAGACTTCGAACCTTTCAGATCTCACTTGCTCATCAAACAACTCATAGAGATGAAAGACTACAGTATGAGCATCCATATGCTTATGCTGCTTCTGTAGCTCAGGTACCATCGCGGCTAGCATGATGCAACTCACTAATTCAAAATCAGTCACATGTTTCTGATAGGCCAACAATTGGTCCGGAGTTGCATCATAACTAGGACGGGCGGGAAGAGGCGCTTCGAGGACATACGCAAGCTTTTCCACCTTGAGAACAATTCTCAAGTTTCTAAGCCAGTCCAAAAAGTTCGGCCCAGTCAATTTATTCGAATTCAAAATAGAGCGCAAATTCAAAGACATCATGATCAAGTGATTAAACTAGAAATACAAATCAATCATATATGAGAAAGATGATTTAAAATGCATCATCATACATTCATAAATCCCATTCATTTTTCGAATTTCAAAAACCCCAAAAATCACTTCGGGAGATCATAGGTCCATCTCCGAATGGGTTGATATCCAACATAGATATGAACAACCTTGGAGAGAGTCCAACAAGCCATTCTTAGCTACAATGGTAGGTATCAAGTATACCGATTGCATATCACATCTATGCAACTATCACAATGTGCTATCAACTAATTGAATATTCACACATACATTGGGTTGTTAACTCATTGACAAGTATGCATCATATGCATAGCACCCAACTTCACCTCCCTTCACATTGACTATGGAGAGAGTCCAACAAGCCGATGCTCCAGGTTAAAGCCAACCCATTAATCGAGAAATAGTTTTAATATGGTTAGAGTGCATTCAACCAATTAGCCCGGCTTGGAGAGAGTCCAACAACCAAAGCTAACGATTGACCTCTGACTCTTATCATATTAGTATTAAACTATTTCATTGTTTGAACATATTTAGGTTTGAGCCGGGCTTGAAGAGAGTCCAACAACCCAAACAAGAAATAGAACTCTGGCTCTAACCATATTAATGGAAGGTGTAGGCTTTAATATTGAGTAAGGGTTTTTATGTCTTATCCTCTTTGCATGCAAATAACTATTATCTACATGACATGACATACATGACATACATCTACATGTCATGACATGCTTGACATAATAATATGCATCTAATGCAATTACATGACATACAATTATGACATGTACAAAATTTTCTTATATGTCATAACTATTTATGAAAATAAAATATGATTAAGATTTAATTCCCAAAATCAAATCATGATTAAATTAGGAAACAAATTTCCAAATCTAATCACATATTTTATTTATGGAAGGCCTTAATTAAGGAAAGTAAAATTTAATTTAGGAAACAAATTTCCTAAATTGTCAAAACAATTTATGGAAATAAAATATATTTTAGATTTGATTTCCCAAATCAAATCATGATTAAATTAGGAAACAAATTTCCAAATCTAATCAAATAATTTATTTATGGAAATTGTTAATTTCCATAAATACTTCTAACTTTCCAAAAATAGAAGATTTCCATAAATAATTCTAAACTTTCCAAAATTAGAAAATTTCCATAAATACTTCTAAACTTTCCAAAAGTAGAAAATTTCCATAAATACAATTACAACTATCGCAAAACAATTTTATGATTATGTCGAAACACAACCTGGGCTTTGATACCACTATTGGGTTTCCGGCACCGCAGCGAGTGTGTTCGAATATGTTTCGTAAACATGTGCCCAGCGGAAGAAATAAAAAGTAATAAATCTAATTTATTACAACATACAAACCACACGCACGCATAGTATAACATGTGTAGACATAATCGTAGTTTCAAATTTTGCAATAAAAGGAAATTATTCTAGGTATACCTGACGTATCACGTGCAGCGGGAAAGACATCAACCAGAGCGACTCTTGCTAGAATCGCCTCTATCCGTATCCACGTCGAGTATCATCGGGATGGACTTACAAAGCCACAAGCCTCATCTTCGTAGGAGTCACTAGCCTCGTGTCAAAGACGATGTGATCGAGAGAAGATCACAATCCGAATCAAAAATTCGGATTCGAAAATGAGTCCCCAAAACTAGCATCTTCGGAGTGGTATTCATCAACCATTTGACGAATCCTTCGTCTTCCACCTATGAGGATTACCGGAGATCGAATCCCCAACAAGGTATCCTTGTCGGAGCTCCAAACATCGTCCAAACGATGCTCCGACATGCAAGGAAACAAGCTATCCAGAAAACTGGACAGCTTGGTGGAGGAGTTGCGCCGGCCAAAGAGGATGGTCGGCCAACTCTTGGTCGTCGTAACCAAGGTGAGTCACCGAAGGGTCACCGGAGGAAGGCCAGCAATAGCTTGGATGCCAACAGCAAGGGTGGACGGTGGCACAAAAGATGGGTGGCAACCTTGTTGGGCGGCAAGGAGAGGAGAAGGGTTGGGCGGATAGGTTTTCCAACACACAAGTTATCCATGAAAAACCATTAAGCTATGTTTTATAGAGAACACATTCTCCTAATGGTTATTGATTCATAATCAAAACCCGTTAACCCGCTCCAATAACTTAAGTTAAAGTAAACCAAACTGCGTTGGTCTATTTTAAGTTAAAACGAATCGAACTAACTTTGGTTCATTCGTTTAAAACAAACCAACCCCTTTGGTTTATTCTCCACTATTGGATTAGAACCAAACCAATTTGGTTCATCCATCATGTCTTCATAAGACTCGGCCCATCCATGCTTCCATTGCGACTGAAATAATTTCATACTTGCTCCTTGTTTGGTCCAACGAAACCTAGTTTCTCTCGGTCTGAGAATCTCATTCTCAAGCTCGTTTTAAATCCTTCAGATTACGCTCATTGTGCGTGTGACTAAATAAGTTCTCGATTTATGTTAGTCATCTATAATTAACCATTAATTATAGAATGATCATGAGTAGCACCTAGTAGTACATCATGATCCCCAATTAATCGAAAAATCAATGGTTGATCCAAAACCATTTCTGAAACCCTTCAGCAAATATAATAAATTGTAACCCGTTCCCTTCACGCATCTTATACCCACTTGGTTCAGGACATGGTCTGTAGTGTCAGTCTCCACTAGGTTGACTACGTCACACCTAGCCCAAGTATCATTTTCTCATCCTACGGATTCTAGTTACTGCACATGTATCCAAGAGTACCTTACTCTAAACATGTAATGTTTTAGCCAAAGACTTTAGTAACAATCCGACGAGAGGCCATGGGTATACATCTCCTCGCAAGGAGTGGTGAATCCTTTATAGGCTATTCAAACACTTTCGATCACTTCGACTTATGCCCAATCATCCCGGGTCCACATCTCCTCAGAGATGCTTGCTTAAGATTTTAAAGCATAAGTCTTCATGACCAAGATGACTTGAATACCGCAAGTCAAAGGAACATCGCACTTAAGCTGCAGTAAGAACTTCATTGAAATATCTATATATGCAGAGAACTATATGAAGTTTTACAGCTGGTCACTCCAATGAACTAGTTACCATAACTAGCATCCACGATTAACTCCAGACATCACAATGTCTCCAGCCAGTGAGAATCAGTTGCTTGGATACACCAAGGAGTATATCTCGTGCTAGTCTCAACAGAATTGATGGTGTCCAAATCCATCAATTCATCGACTAGGGATAATTCAATACATCATTATTACACATGTAGAGATACTCACTAGTTGTGATCCAATCACAAATTCTCTCATGCTGTTAATCGTATTTTGGACATTCAGTAAATGGGTTTAAGATCCAATCAAATACATGAAAATATGTATACTCAAATAGTGAATCTTCATTTATCAAATAAATGGTACAACCATAAGGTGATTGCCTTAGGACACCTCTCATATATTACTAACAATGACATGTGAATGAAATCTAAGCATACATGACATATAGAAATAACCCTATAAATGATCATGACATTTTATTTGATAAAACTAAATATGATGTCATGTCATGGCAAGGCAAACAAAGCATGACAATTATAAAATACTAATGTATAGAATACCTAAGTGTTAAGCCCAAATTGTCATTTCTAAAATCAAATCCATTTTTGCCTTTATGCCATTTATCCCCCTAGTGTGCCAAAAACCCAAAATGGCAGACCATTACTCCTAAGACCTAATTGTGCCAATTTAATCATTTTTTTAATTTCTCAAAGCACATTGGCACATCCTAATGTGTCAACTCTACCATGGCTAGCTTAACTACCCTTCCACTTAAGGTTGACACACTATAACCCATCTAGTGTGAATCGATAATGCTTCTAGGAACCCAAAACCTATTGGAGCTCCTTGGGTTAACTAGGTATTCACTAGGGATAGCTTCCCTAGATACCTTCCTAATGACCCTTTTTGGCTTTGAAGCCATAGTCAATTGGGTCTTCCTTAGGTCAACTCTAGAGGTGATTCCCCCTTTGACCTTCTTAGTGGCTACCTTAGATTTCTTTGAATTTTTAGCCACTAAACACACATCATGGCTAATCTTAGGGATAACTTCCCTATTAGCCTTGATCTTTCTAGACCTAGAATTACTTCCATAATTGAATGGAACCTTATGGTAGGACATAGGTTTGTGACCCAAACCTTTCTTGCCCTTGGATATTTCTTGTTTCCTAGGCCTTAAATTTTGAACATTTGACCCTTTAATTGAATTTGTGATTTTTGCTAGGGTCTTCTCAAGTTTATCAAGCCTTGACCTCAAGGCTTGGTTTTCCACCTCTAATTTTCTCAATTTTGATTCATCATAAGATTTTTGGGAATTGTTTTCCTTTTAGGCATATGCCTAGATTTCTTGGGGTTAATGCCCAAGTTCTCTTCTATTCTCCTTATGGACTCTCTAGGTAGGATTGGTCTAGAGTTATGATGTCTAGGTTTGTCCTTAGGTAATTCTACATGCTTGGCACCTAAACAAAAGTATCTATTCCTATTAGCATATTTTTCATTAATAATAGCAAGAGAACTAAAATAATTTTTAGCATGCTTTTTAACTTTAGAAATTGAAGGTGCATTGATTAAATTTACCTTAGGGTTAGCTTTAGAAGCTCCCACTACATGAGATACACCTTCTTGCCCTTTTTTCCTCCCCATAGGGCATTGGCTCCTATAATGTCCCTTTTGATGGCATTTGAAACACACAAGGTGCTCCTTACTTCTAATTGTGGGGACCCCGGTATCCTTTGACTTTTGGTTGATTTTTGGTGTCGATACCTTTTCCTTAGCAAATTTTGGCCACTTAATCTTGTAATGCCATTTCTCCCCACACTCAAAGTAAATTATGTGATCTTTATTATTAATTACATTGCTTGAGTTACCTAGGGTAGTGATAGCCTCTTGATCACTTCTTCCAGAGGTAGATACTTCTTCTTGACCTTGCTCGAAATGGAAGGCCTCTCCTCCCCCTCAATGCTAGAGGTGGAGGTTTCCACCTAGTCTTCCACATCTTCGAATGTAGATGGTGATTCTTCAACATCCTCGGATCCGGATGTTGATGGGTATTATTCCTCGACTTCCTCGTCTACTTGTGCTGGTTCGAGATGTTCATTGAATTTGATCACTTTATTCCATAAATCCTTTGCATCCCTATATTCACCTAGCCTAGACCAAATGTTGTTAGGAATCAAATCATTAAGCAATTTGATTACCTTGAGATTTGTCTTGAAATCCTTCATTTGGTCCTTGGTCCACCTTGCCTTTTCAATTTGCCTATTGCTTTCATCCCTAGGCATTTCAAAACTATTTTCTAGAATTAGCATTAAATCGAAATCGGTTTCGAAATATACATCCATCCTTTTCTTCCACCAAGAAAAGTCTCCATCGAATTTCGGTGGATGGATGTTGTAGCCGGCCATCTTGTCGTGCTTGTGTTGTTATGTGTCGATTTTCGTAAGTGAACGGTTGTCGTCAAGTAATAAAAATATCGATCCCATAGAGATTAGGTCAATTACCGAATGATCGTGATACCAAGTTATCTAGTCAAATCAAAATTTAGAATTAAGTAAAGAAAACTAAGTAGTCAAGAACAACGAATGAGAAGAACGAGCTAAAAGTCAATAATTGAGGAGGAATCTCAGGATATGGGTTTCACCGCATCGACGATTTATAAGATGATTGTGTTCTCTCCTACTCCTTAGGGTTGTTTCGATGGAACCTGTCCTAAGGTAAATCAACGACCCCTTTCGAGGTCTACGTCAATTGTACCTATCAAACTCAATTTTCCTGTCATGGAATTCGAGCATAGGTGATCATAATCAGCTAAGGGGACCTGTCACGAGACTCCCACAAACCTCCCTAGTCTTACTACCGTTACTTGGTAAAAATTGGATTTGATAGATCCATTAAGTCCATAAGATTTCCTCTAGAGACTAAATCTCCTTTTCACGATAGGTTTGCACACGGGACTATAATCAGCTAAGGAATCATCAATGATTCCCATAAGCCCTCATAGATACACTATCGATACTTGGTAGGAGTTAATCCCTAGTTTGGATCTAGGTTTCGGGAACTTGGGTTCACTGTTAGGTACTTCCCCAAGGTTACTTAGATTTATCAATAAGAATCTAAAACCAACTCAAAACAAATGATAATTCAAGTAGAAGAGATTCAATCAACCATCATAAATTGTCAAGGGCTACTCCCCCATCTTATGATTACAAGACACTACTCCATAGCTGTATAAGAATTGCCAAAGAAAGTAATTACAATCCTTAACACCATCATTCGTTGTGTTTCCTCCGTCGTTGGCTCTGTCGTCCTCCTTCCAATTCCGCCACCCTCTTGTTTAGGGTTAGAATATATCCTCTTTTATAGCCTTGGCTTGGTCTTTAATTAAGGCAAAACTCCTCTTTAATTTAGGCAGAAATCCCGGGCTTTGCTGTGTTGTACGAAAAAAAGGAAAGGCAAGAAATAGGGCGACACACCCATGCCAATGGAGGGCATGGGCATGTCGGGCATGAGACGTGGGTGTGTCGGCTTACACACCCGGGGTGTGTTGAGGTCTGGAAGTTCTGATACGGACGTGTCTCTGATGGCACGACTATGTTATTTTGATACGCCTCGATAATTCCCGATTCTTCACCCTGTTAACATGAAAAATACCCCAAAATAGTTTCTTTATTCAAAATATGTTAAACTTGACTAAAACATAACAAAATACATGACTAAAACATAAAATGGGATGAAATGCATGCATATTGAATACCCAAAATGTAACATGAATTACACACATCAAAATCCCCTAGACCTAAAGTTTTGCTTGTCCTCAAGCAAAGAAAAGGAAAAAACACAAAAGACAATTTATGTGTGGAGTTTCAAGAAACCATCCAGAGGTATAAAATCTGATCTTAATCTTATCAAATCATTCCTAATGGCAAAACTTGAAAGATCCCTATATAGTGCATGTGAAAAGTCGATTCAAAGGCATTAGACACCAATCCGGATTTGACATCCCCTCTATCGTGTTCCTCTTATTTCCGACATAGAGGCACTTATCTGCCTTAATTCATGGATCATCCTCACCTATCAACAAAAGGTCTCAAAGGAGCACTTACCAAGAAGAAAGAAGGGAAGAAATTTATAGTAAGCATTTCTCCAGTAACTACTCAGCCTCAAAGGGGCACCTTTTAGGTGTTTCCCCAGTAATTACTTGGTCTCAAAGGGATGCTTCAAAACAATTCCAGTCCTCTTTTTTTTTCAAGTAGAAGACTTATAGGAAAAGTGTTTCTTCAATAACCAAATTGCACAGGAAAGTCCCCAATGGAAAATCGAGTACTAGTCCAACATGGGGGATTTAAACCCTTTTGGGATACCTCAAACCTATAGGTCGTGTGAAAAGTGAAATAGGGTTCTTATCAAATAAGCACAAAGGAATATCATGATCCGACCAAGGTTCAGTTTATACTACGCTAGATGATATAATAATGCAATGTTATGATATATGAACAGCTTACCCAATGAAACATACTCCCCTCGACCTAAATTATGCAATAACAAAATTAGAAATATAAGAAGAGACAACATAAATAAAAGGCATCGAAACTCACAAAATAACTCAGGGGAATCAATGGTCACCGTCCTCGCTACTAGCATTCTCCTCTTCCCACCTACGTCACTGCTCTTGGTAAAACTCCCGGGACTCCTACCGAAATCTAGCATTATCCTCCCTCCTGGCAGCCTCAATGGCGAAGAACTCATCAACCCTCCTGTGAAAATCTACTTCTCTATCCAAATACTGAGTCACCATACGATGGTGCTCCTCTGTATCTTGGGAAAACCGATCCCACACAACCATATACGAGGTATGCTCGACTCTGAAAGCCTCGAATGATGATCGGAATCCTGAAAAATCAAATGAAGAGTGTCTTGTAGAAAAATTGTCAGTAGAAAATCGAGGGGGCTCAAGAGTCGAATGGGATGGCTCAGGGGCTATGTGTAATGGCTCCCTAGGTGAGGGTGATGGAGCAGGGGCAATAGGGGTAGGCAAGGGACCGTGGACATCTCTGAAAAGCCAATTGGCTTCATTACGTACAGTGATCCACTCGGGGTTTGGAAGAGGGATTTTAATTCCATTTTTCAACACCAAACGATATCCCTCTTCAAATGCCTCAATCATCTTCATATTGATACAAGCATCTAAATCCAATCTAGGGATAATAGGACAATGTTCAAGGTTATCTAGGTCACACCCCAAAGCAATGGCAATTCTAGTGATAAGACCACCTATGATTATTGTAGGGGATCGATCAGCTGGCTAGAGGGGGGTGAATAGCCCTCTTTAGTTGGATGGTGGAATTTGCTTGTCTACAAAGAATATTAGCGCAAGCGGAAAAACAAAACAAGACAAGAAAATAGAAATGACAAGAATACAAACGCTAACACAATATGTAACGTGGTTCACGGCTACGCCGCTAATCCACGGTCCGATTCGTCCAAGGTGAATTACTCCTCAATCTATCCACTAGATCTCTCCTTTGCACAGAGCTAGGTGGAGGTAACCTCTTTACAATCCAAGAACACTCCTTCTTTTACAATTGATGTGAAAGAAAACTAAGAGAAGGAGTTTGAATCTTGTGGAGCACTTGGATGATCACTTAGAGCATAAGCATTAGCCATCCAAAAGCCCACACCCTCTCTTTTTATAGAGAGGGCTGATTTCTTCCCGTTGGCCGCCACCAGTCGACTGCTGCCCTTGGCAGTCGACTGCCGCCACTTCAACGACCTCCGAACACGTCGGATCCTGACCGTTGTAGTCCAACGGATCCCTTGGTAGTCGACTAATGGATCCATCAGTCGACTACTGCCTCCGTAGTCGACTGCCCAGTCGGCTACGAGTGGTTTTGTGGCCCAAACCCTCTTGACTACCGATCATATCTTCAAGAATGATCGATGATGTCGCGGCATGACCGCTAACATATGGCGATCGGGCCACAATCTACTCAGTCGGATACCAGTCGAACCACGTTCGACTTAGAGCAGTCGACTGCTATTTCATGGCAATCGACTGGTGCCGTGTGAAACTCAAACTTAACATTCATTTGAGCTTTCGACGGTCAGGTAAACCTCAACCCTTGTGGTTGAGCCTTCGACACTCAGCCATTCGGCCAAGTTCACCTAATGAGCTACTTACAATTCACTCATTCTCTCATCTCACTCGAAGTCCCTCGCAAAAGCTCTCTTCGTTCGCGGCCATGTCCTTCGACAGCATCAGGCACACGACTCTGCAATGCTCCTTCGCGTCTCATGCCTTCGAAGTCTGCTTCCTTTTCTTCGCTTCAAGTCATCTTGTCCGGCGGTCCCTCGGCATCATCAAGCGCACGGCTCTGCAATGCTCCTTCTCCGACTCAAGCACGAGGTTGTGAGTGGTGAACCCGCCAAGGCTCCATGTGCAAATTACTAAGTTCTGCACGACTTCAACACACATATCAAATCACAATAACAAACTAACTTAAATCCTTTGCCACACACATCAAAACCATATCACGGCAAGAGATTGCCCTAACAATCTCCCCCTTTTTTATGTGTGGCAATCCGTTTAAGTTAGGTAAAAACATTTCATACAATATTAAGGAAAGAAAGCATGTGAATAACATGATTAGCAACTCTCCCCCTTAATACATGAAACTTCCCCTAAATATATTTCCCCTTACTTAAACATATAGTTTTCTCCCCCTTTGACACCATCAAAAAGATTAAACAAAGTTTATACATCATGACATCAAGTCTAGAGAGAAATATAAATCAAAATCATTCAAAAACCTGATAAAAATAAGTTACTGTGCTCGTTCACAGTCCATCAATCGACTGCTATCAGTATGGTAGTCGACTGGCACAAAGAAATCCAGTTTTCTGATTTTATGGATGAAATTCAGAAATGCACTATAAATTCCAAAAAAATCGAAAAATAATGAAATTTGGGGAACACATTTCTTTTAGGGTTCTTTATCAAAGAAAAATAGTTTTCCATGAAAAAACATTATATTTTCAAAGATTTGCCAAAAATCCAAAAGCTTTAAAAACAACTAAGTTTTTGATCATGTTAGTATCCATTTTAACACCTTGTCTTGGTTTGAATTGTTTCAAAACATGAACATGCAGATTTTAAAGTAAGAATTTGTTTTGAAAACATATAAAATATCCAACCATGATCTTTGGACAATATGTCTATAAATTAAACATAAGTCTTCCCCATGATTGGTCTATTATTGCTTTTTTGATACTTTAAATGACCATCTAAATGTCATAGGCACTAGTGGACATTTGTATCATCCTAACATCTCACTCATGCTAAGTTTTCAATCAAGGCAGCCTTTGGTGAGTGTGAGATGTATCCTAAAGATATTTGTATATACTTAACCATTATTTTCATGCAATTCTATCAAGGTTAAGTATCATCCTAACAATCTACATGATCATAAAGACATATATGTATGAATTTCATAGTATGATCATGAAACGAATGTATTCATCAAATTGTGATCATGCATTAGGTATTACATCATGATAATAAATCAAATATCACCCAAAGCATGATTTATCTATTTATAGGTGCATTATCATCACCTAACATTATTTCAAAAATATTGTCCCGCCATCCTAAGTCAACCAAAACATATGATATAGGTGAATTTCATATGGTTGACTATCCTAGGGTTTTCCTAACCCTTTAGGATGGATTTAGGAACCCAAAATAAGTTCTTTCCTATGGGGTTCACTAAAAACTCCTTAGGGATCCATTTTCTAGTTATTACCTGTTTTTTGTCTTGACCCCTAGCAATTAGACATTTATAGGTCTTTTCATTTTTCTTCTCCTTATATCCTAGGCCTTTGTTGTTGAAGCTTGCCCTTTGGCTCTCAATTATCATGTTCAATGTATTTGAGCCAATTGTGAATTTTTCTAGAGCTTTGGTCAAGTGATCTACCTTTTCCCTTAAAGCCTTATTTTCTTCTATGCATGCATCATTAACATCCAAAGGCATATAATTATCATGTGAGCATGCATCATCATTATTATCATTAAAACATGCTTTTTCTAATTTTTGTTCTAAATCCTTAATTTGATCAAGCATGCTTTTATTTTTCCTTTTAGCTCTAAATAGATCCTTAGTGAGACTAGAAATCATGGAAACTATTTTACTTGGTGAAAGGTTCGTTACCATAGTTTCCATGTCTTCTTCTTCTTCGGATGAGGATGAGGATGGATAAGAAGCTCCCCCATCACTAGAGCTCTCCTCACTTGTGTTTGATCCTTCATTTTCAGAGGAGGATGAGTCTAGATCTTCAAAGGCCATCAATGCCAAATTTGTGACAAAGGCATTTTCTTCCTCGGATGATGATGATGAGGAGGAGGAAGGGTCATCCCAAGTCCTTGCCTTTAGTGCCTTTGCCTTTCCCTTTTCTTTGGCTTTCTTCTCTTCTTCCTTCTTCTTGCTCCCCTTTTTCTTCTTCTTTTCTTCCTTCTTTTTCTTCTCCTCTTTGCTCTTGTTCAAGAGGGGACAATTATCCCTTATATGTCCCTCCCCTTGTCAATTGTAGCAAATAACCTTCCCCCTTGATCTTCTCCTCCTATCATTAGATTTATTAAATTGAAAACCTTTTAATGCACGCCTTACCCTCCTTACCATATAGGCTTCTTCCGTGCTATCCATAAAGGAGGAGGAGGGGATCTCCATCTTCTTCTTCCCCTTGTTGGCCAAAAGTGCTACTCCTCTTGAAGGTTGAAATTTTGGCTCTTCTATTATTCCTTCAAGTCTTGTTTCATGAAGCTCCATGGTTGAGAAAAACTCCTCCAAGGTGCTCACTTCCAAATTCTTGGAGATGTAGAATGAGTCTACCATAGAGCTCCATCTTGAAGACCGGGGAAAGGCATTTATAGCCTTCATGAGCATGTCCCTATTTGAAAGCTTCTCTCCTACACTAGATAAACTAGTTATTATCTATTTAAATCTAGAGTGTAGTGAGGTTACCTTTTCTCTCTTTTCTAATTTGATGTTTGATAGTTGGGAGCGGAGGAGGTCTCTTCTTGCAATCTTGGCCTCTGAGGTACCTTCATGAAGTTCTACTAGCTTCTCCCACATCTCCTTGGCACTAGAGCATTCCCATATCCTATTCACTTCTTGTTGGGGGACTACATTGTAGAGGTGGTTCTTGGCCTTTGAATTTTCCAAGTATTCTTCCCTTTGCCTCTTGCTCCACCATGATTTCTCCAATGGCTCCCATTCTTCATCCCTAGGCAATTCGAAACCGTTTTCCATAATCAAAAGAATTTCGAAATCGATTTCAAAAAATACCTCCATTCTCTTTTTCCACCAATAGAATTCACCTTCAAATTTTGGTGGGTGAATGTTGGAACCGACCATCTTTTGATGAAGTGCTTGTTGCGGCAGTTAGTCCTCGACAAGCGCCTAGGCTCTAATACCACTTGTAGGGGATTGATCAGCCGACTAGAGGGGGTGAATAGCCCTCTTTAGTTGGATGGTGGAATTTACTTGTCTACAAAGAATATTAGCGCAAGTGGAAAAACAAAACAAGACAAGCAAATAGAAATGACAAGAATACAAACGCTAACACAATATGTAACGTGGTTTATGGCTACGCCGCTAATCCACGATCCAATTCGTCCAAGGTGAATCACTCCTCAATCTATCCACTAGATCTCTTCTTTGCACAGAGCTACGTGGAGGTAACCTCTTTACAATCCAAGAACACTCCTTCTTTTACAATATATGTGAAAGAAAACTAAGAGAAGGAGTTTGAATCTTGTGGAGCACTTGGATGATCACTTAGAGCATAAGAATTAGCCATCAAAAAGTCCACACCCTCTCTTTTTATAGAGAGGACTGATTTCTTCCCGTTGGCCACCACGGTCATTGCGCCCTTGGCGATCGCCACTCAGCGACCTCCGAACACGCCGGATCCGTGTGTAGTCCAATGGATCCTTAGGCGATCGACTAATGGATCCATCGATTGGCTGCCTCGTAGATAAGCGCCCGATCGACTACGGCGATTCTATGGCCTAAACCCTCTTGACGATCATTGCTACGCTTCAGCGCCGCCAACATATCGGCAGATCGGGCCACAATCCACTCAATCGAATACCACCAAGCAAGAGTTTGACTCGAGCGATCATGCTATTTCATGGCAGTCGACTGGTGTCGTGTGAAACTCAAACTTAACATTCGTTTGAGCTTCTGGCGGTCGGGTAAACCTCTACCCTTGCTATCGAGCCTTCGACACTCAGCCATTCGGCCAAGTTCACCTAATGAGCTACTTACAATTCACTCATTCTCTCATCTCACTCGAAGTCCCTCGCCGAAGCTCTCTTCGTTCTTGGCCACGTCCCTCGGCAGCATCAGGTGCACGGCTCTGCAATGCTCCTTCGCGTCTCTTGCCTTCGAAGTCTGCTTCCTTGGCTTCGCTTCAAGTTATCTCGTCCGGCGGTCCCTCGGCAGCATCAAGCGCACGACTCTGCAATGCTCCTTCTTTGACTCAAGCACAAGGTTGTGAGTGGTGATGGGTTTTGCTTATCGAGTCCATGAGGGGAAACTTCGCTTCCCACTTCGCCTCGGTTGCTTGTTTATGGCGATCCCATCGATGTCCCCGGATTAAAAAAATTTAATCCTAGATAAAAGGGATTGCCCAAACAACCAAGTCATCGTCGTGCTATTCATTTAGAGAGGTCACTTGAACAAACTTATTATTCAAGTGACCAACCTCTATTCTACGAGTAGCCGCGGAATAGACGATGTTCGGATCGTCGGATTTTGTATTTATGTTCGGGATCCAAGTATTATTTAGCCACAAATAGATTATATAATGCTCATAATGGAAAAAACAAATACAAGCAAGTAACAAAAGAGAATAGAGAATAGATATACCTTTCGATCTTCTAATGTATGACCTTCCTCCTTTTGGACGTCGTGTGGGGGACGATCTACCAAAAGTTGAAGCTCCTAGATCATCAATCTTCCTTCCTTGCTCATTCTGAGCAAGAGGAAGAATAGAAACAAAGCTCTATTCCTTCTTTCAACCAACAAACAACCTCCAAGGATGGAGCTTTGCCGCCGGCCATGAAGGAAGAAGAGATTAAGGGTTGCCGGCCAAAAGCATCAAGGGAGGACACTAAACCTTTGTTCCACCGGCCAAGGAGAAGGAGAAGAGGGAGTTTGGATGCCAGCCACAGGCTGGAAGGAGCTCAAGGGGCGCCGACAGCTCGAGGAAGAAGAAGAAGGCAAGGGGCTGGAAGGAGCTCAAGGGGCGCCAAGCCCAAACCCTAGCTCCTATCTCTTGTCGCCAACCACCAAAACCCTAGATTCTCTTTTTTTTTCCACGCCAACCCCTTGTTCTCTTTTTATAGAGTTAGGGATAAGCCTCCTTTTAATCTCCACCATTGGTTCTAGGGATTTAATCTCAACCGTCGGATCTAGAGATTTAATCTCAACTGTTGGATCTAAGAGATTTAATCTCTACCTTTGGATCTAGAGTTTTGTTTCCATCCATTGGATCTAAGCTTCATGAGGTTTTAATAGGCTACATTAGGGACCATGAGGAGGAGTTGGATCTTGGCCACCCATGGATTAAGCCCACATAGAGTCCGATCCATTAATGATAATCCAATCCACTAAAGGATTACCATTGATCTACCTCACCAACCCTCATAATATAATATGGGCTCCATATATTATTTGTACATTTTCTCTCCGTGTTTAAGATCTCAAATGTCCGTCGATTAATTAATTTACTGACCATTAATTAATCAACATCTAACTACATGAGTAGTACCACTCAACCTTTTCATCATGCCGGACCAAGTCCACCCGCAGAGTTTACATGATGAACCTTATGAGCTCCTCAAGGGGACATCATCATCCTAATATATAGGACACGGTTTCCTCCTATAATCAATGACACACCATATAAATAATATCATTTCCCAACTTACTGAGCCTGTCGATTTAATCTATAAATCTCGCCCATTGGTAAATCAAAGAAATGAATATTATGTATATGTGTCCGTTATTATATCGAGATTAAGAGCATGTACAATATAATATCCGAGGTCCTATTCGATTATGTAGTCAGCAAAAAATCGAATCACCTCTAAGTCGATCTTGCTCAATACACACAAAGTGCACTAGTATGATTCTATGGTCAAGACAAATCAATACCAAATCACACTATAACCATTCCGATGGTTTGTCCAAAGCCATCTCAGTGGTGAGCCTTTACTTATACTTTTCAAGGAGTCGATAACATGATCTCCCGTGTGACACCACACACCATGTTATCTACAATGTAAAGTATTAGAAAATATGCATAACCATAAAAATATGCAAACAATGATCATGTGATTCTTATTTCAAAATAAAGATGTTCATACAAAAGATAGATTTTTCAGTATACATCCCTACAATCTCCCACTTATACTAAAAGACTATGCTATTCTCAAACTGTCATACATCTGATCACCATTCCCTCCACATGTCTATCAAAAGCTCTTGCCGGAAGGGCCTTAGTGAAAGGATCTGTCAGGTTATCCTCCGATGCAATCTTGGTCACAACAACTTCTCCTCTATTTACGATTTCTCGTATCAGGTGGTACTTGCGCTCTATGTGCTTACTTACCTTATGGGCTCGTGGTTCCTTCGAGTTTGCAACTACACCACTATTATCACAATAAATTGTGATAGTTCTAGGCAAACCAGGAATCACATCCAAGTCCATCAGGAAGTTCCTGAGCCACACAACTTCTTTGGCCGCCTCAGAGGCTGCCACATACTCAGCTTCCATGGTGGAGTCCGCCACGCATTTCTACTTGACACTCCTCCATACAATGGCTCCACCTGCCAAAGTAAACACAAAACCTAAGGTAAACTTACTGTTATCCCTATCAGATTGGAAGTCAGAATCTGTGTAACCCACAGGGAGTAATTGGTCTGTCTGGTAAACTAGCGTATAATCCCTAGTCCTTCCCAAGTACTTCAATATATGCTTTACCACAGTCCAATGTCCTTGTTCTGGATTACTCTGATATCTACTAACCATGCCCACGACATAGCAGATATCTGGTCTCGTACATAGCATCACATACATGAGGCTTCCTACTGCCGAAGCATAAGGAACCACCTTCATCTCCTCTATCTCCTCAGATGTTCTAGGACACATCTCCTTAGATAAAGGAACTCCATGCCTGAAAGGTAGAAAACCCTCCTTGGAGTTCTACATTCTAAAACACTACATAATCGTGTCTATGTATAAAGCTTGGAATAAGCACAACATCATTTTCCTGTGATCCCTTATAACCTTGATCCCAAGGATGTGTCCCACTTCTCCCAAGTCCTTCATATCAAACTGTTTGGACAACCATACCCTTACGTCCGATAACACCTTGATATTGTTGTCAATCAACAAAATGTCATCTACATATAGTATAAGAAATACCACTACGTTTCCGTCACATCTCTTGTATACACAAGACTCATCCGGACTTTGAATAAATCCATAAGACTGGATTACCTCATCAAAGCGGATGTTCTAAGACCTAGAAGCTTGGTTCAATCCATAAATGGACGGATTAAGCTTACATACAAGATGCTCTTTGCCTTTAGCAATGAATCCCTCTGGTTGCTTCATATAGATGTTTTCCTCAAGACTTCCATTAAGGAAAGCTGTCTTGACATCCATTGTCACACCTCATAATCTATATGAGCTGCTATGCATAAGAGAATCCGGATAGACTTAAGCATGGCTACCGGCGAAAAGGTCTCTGCATAATCGATACCCTCTTTCTGAGTATACCCCTTCACAACAAGCCTCGCTTTGAAGGTCTCAACCTTCCCATCTATTCCTCTCTTTCTCTTATAGATCCATTTGCATCCAATGGTTTTTACACCATCGGGTGGTTCTACTAGCTCCCAGACCTGATTTGAATCCATAGATTCAATCTCAGCATTCATTGCACTTTGCCAAGATACTACATCTTTATCTTGGATTGCCTTGTCATATGTCCAGGGATCAGGTTCATGTTCGCCAGGGACTAAATCAGAAGATTCTCCCAAGAACATGAATCTATCAGGCTGTCTCACAACCCTCCCACTACAGCGAGGTATCTCATGTGTATCCTCTATGACACGCGGTGTAGTGACATGTAGTATATCCTCTTGTACCGGTGGTACTAAAGAAGTGACTTCCCCTTTTAATTCCTCCAGAATAATTTTACTCCTGGGCTTGTGGCTCATCACATAGTCTTCCTCTAGAAATCTGGCGTTCGTGCTAACGATCACCCTATGATCTCTAGGACTATAAAACAAACCACCCTTTGTTCCTCTAGGATAGCCAACGAACATGTGTACTTCTGTACGAGGTTCCAACTTACCAGCATCTGCCTTCAGCACATGTGCTGGACTCCCCCATATCTGAATATGTCTTAGACTAGGCTTTCGCTCAGTCCACAACTCTATGGGAGTAGAAGGCACTGATTTAGATGGAACCAAGTTTAGAATGTACACCGCCGTATCTAGAGCATATCCCCAGAACGAATCTGGCAACTCAGAATAACTCATCATCGATCAAACCATCTCCATAAGAGTCCTATTCCTTCGCTCTACTACACCATTCTGCTGGGGTGTGTCAGGTGCAGTTAATTGGGATTGAATCCCAGCCTCTGATAAGTAATTCCTAAACTCTTTCAAGATTTACTTGCCACCACGATCAGATCGTAGTGTCTTGATACTTTTTCCTTGACGTTTCTCCACATCAGCCTTGAATTCTTTGAACTTGTTAAAGCATTCAGACTTGTGGCACATCAGGTAAATGTATCCATATCTCGGGAAATCGTCTATAAAAGAGATAAAATACTTGAAACCACCTCTAGCCTGGATACACATAGGACCACACAAATCAGAATGAACCAATTCTAACACATCTTTGGCTCTATACCCCTTGGCCTTAAAAGGCCTCTTGGTCATCTTACCCTCCAAGCAAGATTCGCAGGTTGGGAGATCCTCCACCACTAATGAACCCAAAGGTCCATCAGCTATCAACCTTTGAAATATGCTTAGGTTAATGTGACCAAGCCTAAGATGCCAAAGATATGTTTGGTTCATCTTCGAAGGTTCTTTTCTCTTATTGGAATTAGAAGATGAGTTATTAATTTCAATATGCATCGTGGGAGCTTTTGGTTCAAGTGTGTACAAATTTCCTATAAATGTACCCAAACAGATAATGTCCCTATCCCTTCTTATAACAACTCTGTCATTAAAAGAAATAGAATATCCATCCATAAACAATTTAGAAACTGAAATTAAATTCATTCTAAATAAGGGTACATAAAGGCAATTCTTAAGAACCAAAAGTTTATTTTTCTCAAAAGATAAATGAACATCTCCCACTGCAACAGCCGCCACCTTCGTGGCATCGCCCAAGTACACGGTAATCTCCCCTTCAGCCAGTCGTCTGGTTTCCTGGAACCCCTACAAAGTATTGCAGACATGATCAGTGGCTTCCGTTTATACACACCAGGTGCTGGTAGATAACACCACTAAACATGTTTCAACGACTAGACCAAAAGATATACCTTTGTTCTTACGGTTGGGGTAGTCCTTCTTCCAGTGTCCAGTCTACTTACAAGTGAAGCACTTGCCTTTTGGGTTCTTCACTCCTCCCTGAGTACCTCCCACCGCCTTTGCCCCAGTTTGTTTCTTCTTCTTCTTGCCTTTCGGCTTAGAAGTAGAAACCTTTTGGGTCACCATGGCATGTGCCTGAGCACTCTGATGAAATAACCCCTCTGCTACCTAGATTTCTGTCAGAAGTTCCGCCAACGAATACAACCTCTTGTTCATGTTGTAGTTCAGGCGAAACTGCTTAAAACTCCTAGGTAGAGACTGGAGTATGATATCGACCTAGGTTTCCCCATCAATCTCAGCTCCAAGGACCTCCATCTCATTAAAATGAGCCATCATCTTGAGAACATGATCCCTCACGGGTGTTCCCTTGATCATTGTGGTCGTCATCAAGTTTCTCATGGTGTTCGAAAAGCTCTTTGAGATTGAGCATCATGTCATAAGCTGTGGGCATGACTTGATGTTGATGTTGCAGTACATTTGACATAGAAGCCAAAATGTAACACCACACCATCTCATCGGCCTTTACCCACTTCTTATAACTCTCTCTCTCCTTTTCCCCAGAATCTTCTGCAGGCTTAGGAGGGTACTCTTCAAGGAGTACATATTTGTATTCCTCAGCAGTCAAGACAATGTCTAGATTCCTCTTCCAATCAATATAGTTGGGTCCAGTAAGTTTGTTCTCTTTGAGTATCACACCAAGTGGGTTGAAAGTCATTTTGAAAGAAAACCTAAGAATCACATAAATCAAAACATTAGATTTTAAAAAATTATTGATTCCTCAAACAATAAAATTTTAAAATCAACCAACACCTCAAAACACCGAGAATATCGTATGCCACGATAGTGTGGACGTATACGAATTCTACATTTGTAAGAGGAGGTTTTACCCATTAATTTTACTATCTTGTCAACCTACCCTTTTGACAAGTAAAATTAATAGTTGGTTCCTCTTTGGCCCTACAAATAAAAGCAGTGACTCCGATGGGGAGGATACTTATATTTGTATCTAAGTGTTCACCATTACTCGGTACCAAGGTAATTATCTCGGGTTATGTGCCTTCCGATGGGGAAGTACACACGCTCCTTGATAATTCCCTATAACCATATTTGACTTTGTGATCTACAAACAAACTCATCCGATGGGGAGAAAGGCACTCAGAGCCGACGCGCAAGTTTGTTTGCATCACTTGTCAAATCGTAATGGAGGCCGTGGGATTTTTTTTAAAAAAATTTCCCTCTCCCACTTAGTAATTTGAAAATGAGGCATTTTCTAGCCTACGACATGCATATATAACAATAAGCAATAAATATGAAATATAAAAATTTTCCAACTATTATGGTTTTTGTCTTCAATATGTCTCCCGTCGCATCACCATCTCATCCACTCCTCCTACGCCATGTACGAGCCATCCGGAGATCTGAGCCGAGACTAAAACCTATTTTAATTTACATCTATCGATCCTATACTCCACAAGGGAGTGTACATGAAATCAAGATCAAAAGTAAAATAAAATAAAGAGTGTCTAAACAATGTCGTATCTAATTTATAAAAAATCAAATACTAGCCTCGTCAACCCTGAGGATTCAACAAATTAAAGATTTACACACATACAATCACATATGCACATTGGGCCATAATAGTCGGATCTTATGTCTGCAACCAAAGAGTTAAACTACTCATATCCTACTATTATCTGGCACATATAATATATGAAAATTGCATAAAAATTAACCGAATCCTAAACACACAAAATTGGAAACCTTTGCTCTGATACCAATTGATGGGTTTTGCTTATCGAGTCCTTGAGGGGAAACTTCGCTTCCCACTTCGCCTCAGTTGCTTGTTCATGGCGATCCCATCGATGTCGCCGGATTAAAAAAATTTAATCCTAGACAAAAGGGATTGCCCAAACAACCAAGTCATCGTCGTGCTATTCGTTTAGAGAGGTCACTTGAACAAACTTGTTGTTCAAGCGACCAACCTCTATTCTACGAGTAGCCACGGAATAGACGATGTCCGGATCGGCGGCTTTTGTATTTATGTTCACGATCAAAGTATTATTTAGCCACAAACAAATTATATCATGCTCATAATTGAAAAAACAAATACAAGCAAGTAACAAAAGAGAATAGAGAATAGATATACCTCTCGATCTTCTAATGTATGACCTTCCTCCTTTCGGACTTCGTGTGGGCGACGATCTACCAAAAGTTGAAGCTCCTAGATCACCAATATTCCTTCCTTGCTCATTCCGAGCAAGAGGAAGAATAGAAAAAAAGCTCTATTCCTTCTTTCAACCAACAAACAACTTCCAAGGATGGAGCTTTGCCGCCGGCTAAGAAGGAAGAAGAGATTAAGGGTTGCCGGCCAAAAGCTTCAAGGGAGGACCCTAAACCTTTGTTCCACCGGCCAAGGAGAAGGAGAAGAGGGAGTTTGGATGCCGATCAAGGGTTGGAAGGAGCTCAAGGGGCGCCGGCAGCTTGAGGAAGAAGAAGAAGGCAAGGAAATCTTTCCTTATTAGGTGCCGCCCAAGCCCAAACCCTAGCTCCTATCTCTTGTCGCTAACCACCAAAACCCTAGCTTCTCTTTTTTTTTCCATGTCAACCCCTTGTTCTCCTTTAATAGAGTTAGGGATAAGACTCCTTTTAATCTCCACCATTTGTTATAGGGATTTAATCTCAACCGTCGGATCTAGAAATTTAATCTCAACCATCGGATCTTAGAGATTTAATCTCTACCTTTGGATCTAGAGTTTTGTTTCCATCCATTGGATCTAAGCTTCATGAGGTTTTAATAGGCTACATTAGGGACCATGAGGAGGAGTTGGATCTTGGCAACCCATGGATCAAGCCCACAAAAAGTCTGATCCATTAATGATAATCCAATCCACTAAAGGATTATCATTGATCTACCTCACCAACCCCCATAAGATAATATGGGCTCCATATATTATTTGTACATTTTCTCCCCGTGTTGAAGATCTCGAATGTCCGTCGATTAATTAATTTATGACCATTAATTAATCGACATCTAACTCCATGAGTAGTAACACTCAACCTTTTCATCATGTCGGACCAAGTCCACCTGCAGGGTTTACATGATGAACCTTATGAGCTCCCCAAGGGGACATCATCATCTTAATATATAGGACATGGTTTCCTCCTATAATCAACGACACACCATATAAATAATATCATTTCCCAACTTACCTAGCCTATCGATTTAATTTATAAATCTCGCCCATTGGTAAATCAAAGAAATGAATATTAAGTATATGTCCCCGTTATTATATCGGGATTAAGAGCTTGTACAATATAATATCCGAGGTCCGATTCGATTATGTCGTCAGCAATAAATCGAATCACCTCTAAGTCGGTCATGCTGATTACACACAAAGTGCACTAGTATGATTTTATGGTCAAGACAAACCAATACCAAATCACACTACAACCATTCCGATGGTTTGTCCAAAGTCATCTCGGTTGTGAGCCTTTACTTATACTTTTCAAGGAGCCGATAACATGATCTCCCATATGACACCCACACCATGTTATCTATAATGTAAAGTATTAGACAATATGCATAACCATAAAAATATGCAAACAATGATCATGTGATTCTTATTTCAAAATAAAGATGTTCAATCAAAAGATAGACTTTTCAGTGTACATCCCTACAAGTGGTGAACCCGCCAAGGCTCCATGTGCGAATTAGTAAGTCATGCACGACTTCAATGCACATATCAAATCACAATAACAAACTAACTTAAACCCTTTGCCATACACATCAAAACCATATCACGGCAAGAGATTGCCCTAACAATTATAACCCCATATGGGTTATTACTAACTTTAACTAGGTGTCTCACCATATTGGCTCCAGAATCAATGTTAACTTCATTTAGCATAGCCCATAAAAACTATAGCTCGCTCTGCTTAGCTACTCCTACACTATCATATCTCCCAGAAATTGTATTAGCCATAAACCTAAGGAGATAACGAAAAGTAGGATTCGGGATATTGAATGATTTAGACCTAGATGCATCATAAGGGCGAGGGTCATCTGAAATTAATCTCCAAAACTGATGATCAATAAAATGTCTATGAATTGGCCTCTCCCCTCCGCAAGGGAAATCAAATATCGCATTAAAATTACTTAAGGAAAGAGTAAACTCATGATTCATTAATCTAAATTGGATTTTTCTTTCTTCACAATTTTTTCCTTGAAGTATTTCAGCGGATAATGAGCTAAGGAATTCAAGAGTAATACTAGGATAAGTAAGATGATGATATGTGATAAAGTCAGTCCAACCTATCCTATTAGTCAACCAAATTATATCATCTCTAATTCCTAGGGTAGTCAACGTTTAGAAATCAATGGTTCGTGTAGAAACTATTTTTCTTTTCTCAAACTTACCAAACCTAGATTTCATAACATCATCTCTAAAGACAATTCCACACGGATGACAAGAGGGCGGAGGAGCGTTACCCAAATCTTGAGCTTTTCTCTTTCCCTTGTCCCGAGCCGTCGGTTGAGAAGAAACTCCTCCCCTAGTCTTCACTCGCTTACTCATGGCATTGGGGAGGGAGAGAGTCGATTGAGCTCCCGGGCTAGTTGAGAGGGAGAGACGGCGGCTGATCCAAGCTTTTGGAAAGTTAGGGCATGTTTGGGGCGATTTTAAAGGGCAAGCGGCGACACAGGCGTGCCACCCGTCCCTTTTTGCGTGACCCAGGCGTGCCAAGAAGCACACCTTCCTTCTTTTTGCGTGACCCAGGCGTGCCAAAGGGCACGCCTCCTTCTTTATGTGTGACATGGGTGTGTCGAAGGGCATACCCGACCCGTGTTATATACGGGTTATCTTGATATGCCTGTGTCATTTGACATAGGTGGGTCGTGTAAATTTGGCACATAGTGGCACGACACTGACACACCCACGTCAAACAACACGATCTCACCGTGCCAACCTTTCGAGGCTGTGTTGACGAGCGACACGGACATGTTGTGTCCTGTAATCCTGAAAACCTGAAAAATGCAAAACTCAAAGTTAAAATAAAAACAAAGAAAATAAAATAAAATGTAAAAACGAAAATAGCTTGGGTTGCCTCCCATGAAGCGCTTGTTTAAGGTCATTAGCTTGACCCCTCAATTACTCCCTAGTTGGATGGATGTGGCTCGAGGAGTGTACTCTCCTCCTCCTCAATCAGCTCCTCAGGTTTATTTGAGAAGTATTTCTTAAGTCTTTGTCCATTCACTTTGAAAATTTCGGTAGACTCACTTGATATATCAATAGCTCCATGAGGATAAACCTTTTTAACCTGGTATGGTATCGACCATCTAGATTTCAGCTTTCCTGGAAAAAGTTTCAATCTCGAGTTGAAGAGTAGTACCAAGTCTCCTTCATGGAATTCTCTACGCATGATATTTTGGTCATGTCATCTCTTTGTTTTCTCCTTGTAAGATTTTTCATGTTCATAAGCATCAAGGCGTAGTTCTTCAAGTTCATTTAGCTACAATTTTATTTTCTCTCCAGCTTTCTTTAGGTCAAAATTAAGCCATTTAATTGCCCAATATGCCTTGTGCTCTATTTCAACTGGAAGATGACATGGTTTTCCATAAACTAATCGAAATGGAGTCATTCCAATGGGTGTCTTGTAAGCAGTTTGATAGGCCCACAGAGCATCGTCAAGCTTCAAAGACCAGTCCTTCCTTGACCTTGATACTGTTTTCTCCAAGATAGCCTTTATTTCCCTGTTCGAAATTTCGACTTGCCCACTTGTTTGTGGATGATATGGTGAGGCTACTTTATGGTTTACTCAATACTTCTTGATAAGGCTTTTCAAATTGTCTTTTGATAAAATGTGAGCCTCCATCACTTATTACTGCTCTTGGTACTCCAAATCTTGGAAATATTCTACTCTTGAAAAGTTTTATAACCGTTTTTGCATCACAGGAGGGAGATGGGAGAGCCTCAACCCACTTAGACACATAGTCCACCACCACCAATATGTAGGCATTATTATAGGAAGAAGGGAAAGGTCCCATATTGTCAATTCCCCAGACATCAAATAATTCAACTTTCAATATCGAGTTTTGAGGCATCTCGTGTCTTCTCGATACGTTCCTGGTCCTTTGACAGTGATCACAAGTCATCACATAATTTTGGGAGTCTCTAAAAATATGAGGCCAGTAGAATTCTTCTTGTAAGACCCTTGCCGCAGTCTTGTCCGTGCTAGTATGACCTCCATAAGTAGAAGAATGACAATGATACAATATGTCCTCAATCTCTTCTTCGGATACACATCTTCAATAAATAGCATCTGCTCCTTGCTTGAACAAGAATGGCTCATCCCACACATATTGCTTTACATCCACGAAAAACTTCTTCCTCTAATGATAAGTCATATGGGAATGTATTATCCTGTAATCTAGGTAATTGGCAAAATCAGCGTACCATGGAACCTTGATTTTCTTGACAGCTAGTAGCCTCATCTAGAAAGAAATCATTAATAGCAAGATCACCGTCACTTCCTGCATTTGATTCTTGGTGTAGTCTCGATAGATGATCTGCAACTACGTTCTCTGTTCCTTGTTTGTCTCAAATTTCCAGATCAAACTCTTGCAGAAGAAGTATCCACCGGATGAGTCATGGCTTGGATTTTTTTTTGCCCAACAAGTATATTATGGTTGCATGATCTGTGTAAACTATCACCTTAGATCCAATGATATAAGATCTGAACTTGTCGAAGGCGAAGACTATAGCCAAGAGTTCCTTCTCCGTAGTAGCATAATTCACTTGTGCTTCATCCAATGTTTTACTGGCATAGTAAATTGCATACACCTTGCAGTCCTTCCTTTGTCCCAATACTACACCTACAGTAAAATCACTTGCATCACACATAATTTCAAAAGGAAGACTCCAATCTGGAGGTTGCATTATTGGGGCAGTTGTCAATGCTTCTTTTAACCTGAAAAATGCATCAAGACAAGAATTATCAAAATGAAACTTGACATCCTTAGCAAGCAAATTAGTCAATGGCTTTGAGATTTTTGAAAAGTCCTTGATGAACCGTCAGTAAAACCCTGCATGTCTCAAAAAACTACTCACTCCCTTAACATCGGTTGGAGGAGGCAACTTCTTGATCACTTCAGTTTTAGCAATGTCCACCTCGATACCATGTTGTGAAACTAGGTGTCCAAGCACTATGCCTTCTCGCACCATGAAGTGACACTTCTCCCAATTAAGTATTAAATTCATTTCCTCTCATCTCTGCAAAACCTTGACCAAATTAGATAAGCACATATCAAAATTTACACCATATACAGAAAAATCATGCATGAATACTTCCATTATATTCTCGATCATATCGGAAAAAATTGAAGTCATGTATCTCTGAAAAGTGGCTGGTGCATTGCAAAGTCCAAAAGGCATTCTCCTGAAAGCAAAAGTACCATATGGGCAAGTAAAAGTTGTTTTCTCTTGGTCATTAGGATAGATGGGGATTTGATAGAAACCGGAGTATCCATCTAGGTAATAGAAATGCGAATGTTTTGCCAACCGGTCTAGCATTTGGTCAATAAATGGGATAGGAAAGTGGTCCTTTCTAGTTTCCTTGTTCAATTTTCTATAATCAATACACATTATCCACCCGGTGACTTCTCTCGTGGGGATTAACTCATTCGTAGCATTTTTTATCACGGTTATCCCCCCTTTCTTAGGCACCACAAGGACAAAACTCACCCATTCGCTATCGAATATAGGATAGATAATTCATGCACTAGTAGTTTTAGGACCTCTTTCTTGACCACCTCTTTCATGGCCGGGTTCAGCCTTTGTTGATGTTCTATTGAAGGCTTATAGTTATCTTCGAGTAGAATTCTATGCATGCAAACCGATGGACTAATTCCCTTTATATGATCAATCTTGTATCCAATGAAGTTCTTATGTGTTTTTAGCACCTCGATCAGTTTCTCAGTCTCTTCATCGCTCAGATTAGCGTTAATGATCATGGGATAAATAGAGTTTTCGCCAAGAAATTCATACCTGAGTGTCGATGGAAGATGCTTAAGTTCTACTTGTGGTGGTAGGTCAAGGTCTGTAACGCCCGTAAAATTCCTAGCAATTTTACAGAAATTTTTGGCTTGATGATCATGGGCTTTATGTGGGCCTTTTCAAAAATAAAAGAAAATAAGCCAAAAATGGGTGCAAGGCCTAGGAATTGAACCCCAAACCTCTAGAGATAGCCAAGCCTAATAGATGCACCCACTAACCAGAAGACCAATAGGATTACATGATTAAGGAAGAGGGGGAAACTATAGATAAGTGGGACTAGGAGTAAATGAAGAGGCATGGAAAAGAAAAGAGGAACTTCTCTTCCTCCCCCCCCTTTATAAAGAAGAGGGAAGGTTGGATTTGGTCACTTCCACTCTTTTTCTTCTTCTCCTCACCAAAATTCTAGCCCTTCTCCACCTTTGGCCGAAACTCCTCCAAGCAAGAAGCAAGGGCTAGGGTTTGTGTTAGGTCATCTTCTTCACACTACAAGCAAAGCGAAGGATGTAAGTATCCCTCACCTGCATACGAGTAGTTCCGATTTCTATTTTTGAAAAACAAAAAAAAGGAGAAACCTATATTGTTATATTCGGCCAATATGGATTTTGGTGTTTTAGTGAAGTTTTATAGCTTGTCTTACTTGTAAATAATGATGTTAACATGTTAGGGGGTTTAGGATAAAGATCTAACCCTAAAAGTCTACATAGGCCATTCGGCCACCCCCCTTATATTGATGTCCTAATGAAGTTTAATCCATGTTGGTATGCATATGATGTTATAAGTATGTTAAAGTGGATTAGGATAAAAGCTAACCCTAATGAACCCTAAAGACCTATTCGGCCAAACCCTACTTTTAGAGTTTCAATGAAGTTCCATGCCATGTCTTTGTAACTAGATGATGATGTTAGGGGTTAAAGTGGATTAGGACAAAAGCTAACCCTAATGAACCCTAAGAACCATTCGGCCAATATGGATCTTGGTGTTTTAGTGAAGTTTTATAGCTTGTCTTACTTGTAAATAATGATGTTAACATGTTAGGGGGTTTAGGATAAAGATCTAACCCTAAAAGTCTACATAGGCCATTCGGCCACCCCCCTTATATTGATGTCCTAATGAAGTTTAATCCATGTTGGTATGCATATGATGTTATAAGTATGTTAAAGTGGATTAGGACAAAAGCTAACCCTAATGAACCCTAAAGACCTATTCGGCCAAACCCTACTTTTAGGGTTTCAATGAAGTTCCATGCCATGTCTTTGTAACTAGATGATGATGTTAGGGGTTAAAGTGGATTAGGACAAAAGCTAACCCTAATGAACCCTAAGAACCATTCGGCCAATATGGATCTTGGTGTTTTAGTGAAGTTTTATAGCTTGTCTTACTTGTAAATAATGATGTTAACATGTTAGGGGGTTTAGGATAAAGATCTAACCCTAAAAGTCTACATAGGCCATTCGGCCACCCCCCTTATATTGATGTCCTAATGAAGTTTAATCCATGTTGGTATGCATATGATGTTATAAGTATGTTAAAGTGGATTAGGACAAAAGCTAACCCTAATGAACCCTAAGAACCATTCGGCCAATATGGATCTTGGTGTTTTATTGAAGTTTTATAGCTTGTTTTACTTGTAAATAATGATGTTAACATGTTAGGGGGTTGAGGATAAAGATCTAAATCCTAAAAAGCCTATAAGGGCCATTCGGCCACCTTTGATCTCTTTAGGTTACAATGAAGTTCATACCATGAAGTATGCTATGCTATGTTAATGAAATAAGCTATGTTGTTATGAAATGAAGTATGCTACGCTATGTTAATGAAATGAAGCATGATGTGTATGAAATGAAGTATGCTATGCTATGTTAATGAAATAAGCTATGTTGTTATGAAATGAAGTATGCTATGCTATGTTAATGAAATGAAGCATGATGTGTATGAAATGAAGTATGCTATGCTATGTTAATGAAATAAGCTATGTTGTTATGAAATGAAGTATGCTATGCTATGTTAATGAAATGAAGCATGATGTGTATGAAATGAAGTATGCTATGCTATGTTAATGAAATAAGCTATGTTGTTATGAAATGAAGTATGCTATGCTATGTGAATGAAATGAAGCATGATGTGTTATGAAATGAAGTATGCTATGCTATGTTAAAGAAATAAGCTATGTTGTAAAATAAGCATATAAGTATTTTACTTTCTGCATGGCTTGTACCAAGACCTTAACAAGGTCCAAGAAGGGATGGGCTCCTAAGATGCCCTAGGTCGATGGAATAAGACTCGGGCCTAGGATGGGCTTCTATGTATGATTGCCCCTAGGTCGATGGAATAAGATTCGGGCCTAGTACGGGATGGGCTCCAAGATGCCTTAGGTCGATGGAGTAAGACTTGGGCCTAGGATGGGCTTCTACGCTATGACGATTGCCCCTAGGTCGATGGAATAAGACTCGGGCCTAGGAACCTATTAGGTTCGAGACTTGCTACCTCGGGCCTATTTAGGGATGCACGCTATGATAATGAAGAAGTGGTACAATGCCGGGCCCAAATATGTTGAGATCTATATTTACGTAACATATATGTTTTCAAAAGCATCTTGCATATGTTTGAATGTTTAAGTTACACGTTATGTTAGATGATATGCCATGATGTTAAGTTACGTGTTATGTTAGATGATATGCCATAATGTTTAAGTTACACGTTATGTTAGATGATATGCCATGATGTTAAGTTACGTGTTATGTTAGATGATATGCCATAATGTTTAAGTTACATGTTATGTTAGATGATATGCCATAATGTTTAAGTTACATGTTATGTTAGATGATATGCCATGATGTTAAGTTACGTGTTATGTTAGATGATATGCCATAATGTTTAAGTTACCTGTTATGCTAGATGTTTGCCTGTTAATGTTTAAGTTACCTGTTATGTTAGATGATATGTCATGATGTATAAGTTACATGTTATGTTCGATGGTACGCTATGATGTTAGGTTACTAAGTCACATATGATGCATATTATGCTGATTAAGTATACATATATATATTTCATGTTATGCTGCTAAGTTAGGGATGATCCATGCTATATTATCTCATGTTACTTAAGCTACAAGTTAAGTTGATGATGCCATGTATGTTACATGATATATTGATTATATGTTATAAATGCTACAAGTCATGATTAATGATGATGTATGGTTTTTTGTGAGTAGGACAGGATCTTACTAAGCCTATGTGCTTATAGTTTATTTTCCCTCGTACTGCAGATAAGGGTAAGGGATGGATAAACTAAAGGGAGCAGCAGGAGGGGTCAATGTGTGTGGTAGTGGCATGGTGGAGAAGATCCGTTAAGTCTACTTATACATGTATTACCTATGATGATGATGTCTATGGATGTCTTTACTTATGTCTCCCTATGACGATGATGTTATGAACCTACTAAGCCCTAAGTATCTATATATATATATATATGATGCATGCTTTATGTTGATAAGAAGAAGTAAAGAAGAAGTATCTATGCATGCTATGCTATGAAACATACTCTATATTAAGAAGAAGTGTTAATGCATATCTATATTTAAAAGAAAAAAAAAGTATTTAGGTCTTAAGCTGTAAGAAAATCTGTATATATATAAAGTCTTCCACATGTATGAAATGTATGTGTCGTACGCACGCCTCTCCGGACATTTAGGGTCCGGAAGGGCGCAGTGTGGTTAATATCGAGCGGATCTGCCTTCCATTACACACACATCAAGCTCCAAATCCTGCTGCTCCAAGTAAGAATTCTATGTCTATACTCTAAATTTTGTTAATTTTGATCATGCATGATATGAAATATCTTTAGATTATTTAGTTCATGTATAATATAAAATGCCTCTAGCTTATTTATAAAATGCCTTTCCCTTATGCTTGATTCATGTATGATAGGAAATGCTTCTAGCTTAAACATGCACGAAAATATGTATGATACCCTTATGATTGTTCATGTATGATATAAAATACCTTAAGCTTAAACTATGCATGAGAACATGAATGATGCCTTAAGCTTAAAATGACTTTATGTTAGCTTTAGTCTAAGTATGTGTAGGACAACGAACGGGAACTTATACTAGTTTTACCTTAATGTATGAAGATAAACATGTCTGGAAGACGCAGTAGTAGAACTGATGAGCTAGCACCCCCGCATGACCTTACACACATAGTCACAGAACTCCAACGACAAGTTACAGAACAACAACAAGTAATAACTACCCTAATGAATCAGCGAGGAAACCCTACTGCCCCACCAACGGGCCCCGGCCCGATGGTTCGACAGGAAGCTTACCTGATCCAGTGGCAGAGACTAAAGCCGGAAAATTTCTCTGGTACTGGTGAACCATGGGATGCCCAAGCCTGGTTCAAGACGGTGGAAAGCATCAGGGACAGCTACAGGAGTTACTCGACAAGGGACTTATTCGCCCAAGTCGCTCTCCATGGGGAGCTCCAGTGCTGTTGGTGAAGAAGAAAGATGGGTCTATGCGCATGTGCATAGACTACCGAGCGCTGAACACTGTGACGATCAAGAACCGGTATCCTTTACCGCGGATTGATGACCTGTTCGACCAACTAAAAGGTGCCGCCGTCTTCTCAAAGATTGACCTGAGGTCCGGCTATCATCAAGTAAAAGTAAAACCAGATGATATACCAAAGACGGCCTTCCGGACAAGGTATGGACATTACGAGTTCGTAGTTATGCCCTTCGGAGTAACGAATGCACCTGCCCTGTTCATGGATTTGATGAATCGGGTATTCTCGGCATTCCTCGACAAGTTTGTGATCGTCTTCATAGACGACATACTAATATATTCGAGAACCCCCGAGGAGCATGCAGAACACCTGAATGAGGTATTGCAGATTCTTCGGGAAAAATAGCTATTCGCAAAGTTCTCCAAATGCGAGTTCTGGCTTGAACAAGTATCATTTTTGGGTCACGTAATATCCAAGCACGGAGTGATGGTAGACCCAATAAAGATTGAAGCCGTGAGTAATCGAACCGACCAAAGAATGCCAATAAATCGAAGTTTTCTTGGCTAGCAAGCTACTACCGGAAGTTTGTAGAGAACTTCTCGTGATTGCCGCCTATGACAAATTCCTCACCAGAAAGGACAAGAAATATGAGTGGACGGACACCTGCGAGAGGAGTTTCACATAGTTAAAAAGGAGACTGACCAGCGCTCCAATTCTTGCTCTTCCGGACAGTAACGAAGGCTTCGACATGTACAGTGACGCTTCCAAGTTGGGACTCGAGTGACTTATGCAGAATGGCAAGGTCATTGCCTACGCCTAGGCAACTCAAGGAACACGAAGGAATTATCCCACCCACGATTTAGAGCTAGCGGCCGTGGTCTTTGCTCAAAACATGGAGGCATTATCTCTATGGAGCTCGGTGTAGGATCTATACGGACCACAGTCGAAATATTTCTTCACACGTATGACTGAACATGAGATAGCACAGATGGCTCGAGCTCGTCAAGGATTATGACTGCGAGATTCTTTACCATCCGGGGAAAGCTAACAAGGTGGCTGATGCACTCAGCAGGAAGTCCTGCGCCACCTTGATGTCCCTCTCAGTGCTATCTCGACCCTTAGAAAAAGAGATTATGCGTTACGGGGTGGAAATCATCTCCGGACACTACTCGACGATAGCACCAACGCTGTTCGATGATATACTAGAAAAGCAAGCCCGTGACCCAAGCCTTCAGAGGATCAAGCAAGAGGTCCTAGAGGGAAAGGACGATGGGTTCCGGATCTCTGATAGTGGAGTACTCTACCTCAGGGATCGCTTGTGTATTCCCGACAATCCAGAATTGCGGGAGGAGATATTTGAGGAAGCTCACAAAACTCCCTATGTGATGCATCCTGGAACCACCAAGATGTACCAAGACCTTAAACGAAAGTTCTGGTGGTTCGGAATGAAAAGAGATGTGGCTCAGTATGTCAGTACTTGCCTGACCTGCCAAAGGGTTAAGGCAGAGCACCAAAGACCTGGAGGAACACTGCAGCCGATCCAGATTCCAGAATGGAAATGGGAGGACATTTCTATGGATTTCATCTCAGGATTGCCCAAGACGACAAACGGTTACGATGCTATATGGGTGATTGTAGACAGATTGACTAAGTCCGCCCATTTCTTAGCAATCAAGATGACCTATTCGACGGAGCAACTGGCTCAGTTATATGCTAGGGAAATTATCAGACTACATGGAATTCCTAAGACCATCATTTCTGACAGAGATGGTCGCTTTATCTCCCATTTCTGGGAATGCGTTCAGAAGGCCTTAGGCACAAAGCTATTGTTCAAGATCGCTTCCATCCCCGCAGACAGAGCACGAAAAGAGTAAATCAAGTACTGGAAGATATGTTAAGAGCCTGCGCCCTGGATTTCAAAGGTAGCTGGTGTCGATACTTATGTTTGGCAGAATTCACCTACAATAATAGCTACCAAGCTACTATCGGAATGGCACCTTACGAGGCTCTATACGGGAGGAAATGTAGATCTCCCATATGCTGGTACGAGGGTGGTGAAAAGAAGAGGATGGGACTCGACGGATTTCATCGACGACACCACAGCTATACGGAACATCCGCCAGAGGATTGAAACCGCCAAAGCCGAAAAAGAGCTATGCGGATAAGAGGCGAGACCATTAGAATTCGAGGTTGGGGACCTCGTATTCTCAAAGTGGCTCCATGAAGGGAGTAATGAGGTTCGAAGGAAGGGTAAATCGAGTCCACGCTACGTGGGACCGTATCCGATATCGCAGAGGATCGCAATGTAGCCTAGCCTACAAGCCAGAGCCGCCTCAAGAGATGTCGGCTATTCACAACGTGTTCCATGTCTCTGTGCTCAAGAAATGCATTTCGTACGGACCAAGTGATCGATCGAGCCACAAAGAGTACAAGTTCAAGAGGACCTGAGTATTGAAAGTCGGCCTATCCAAATACTAGACCGAGAAATCAAGAGGCTAAGGAACAAAGAGGTGCCCTTAGTAAAGGTCCTGTGGCAGAATCAACGGTACGAGGAAGCTACCTGGGAACGCGAGGAGGACATGAGGCAGAAGTACCCAGAATTGTTCTAAGTTTCGAGGACGAAACTTTTTAAAGGTATGAAGGATTGTAACGCCCGTAAAATTCCTAGCAATTTTACAGAAATTTTTGGCTTGATGATCATGGGCTTTATGTGGGCCTTTTCAAAAATAAAAGAAAATAAGCCAAAAAGGGGTGCAAGGCCTAGGAATTGAACCCCAAACCTCTAGAGATAGCCAAGCCTAATAGATGCACCCACTAACCAGAAGACCAATAGGATTACATGATTAAGGAAGAGGGGGAAACTATAGATAAGTGGGACTAGGAGTAAATGAAGAGGCATGGAAAAGAAAAGAGGAACTTCTCTTCCTCCCCCCCTTTATAAAGAAGAGGGAAGGTTGGATTTGGTCACTTCCACTCTTTTTCTTCTTCTCCTCACCAAAATTCTAGCCCTTCTCCACCTTTGGCCGAAACTCCTCCAAGCAAGAAGCAAGGGCTAGGGTTTGTGTTAGGTCATCTTCTTCACACTACAAGCAAAGCGAAGGATGTAAGTATCCCTCACCTGCATACGAGTAGTTCCGATTTCTATTTTTGAAAAAAAAAAAAAAAAAAGGAGAAACCTATATTGTTATATTCGGCCAATATGGATTTTGGTGTTTTAGTGAAGTTTTATAGCTTGTCTTACTTGTAAATAATGATGTTAACATGTTAGGGGGTTTAGGATAAAGATCTAACCCTAAAAGTCTACATAGGCCATTCGGCCACCCCCCCTTATATTGATGTCCTAATGAAGTTTAATCCATGTTGGTATGCATATGATGTTATAAGTATGTTAAAGTGGATTAGGACAAAAGCTAACCCTAATGAACCCTAAAGACCTATTCGGCCAAACCCTACTTTTAGGGTTTCAATGAAGTTCCATGCCATGTCTTTGTAACTAGATGATGATGTTAGGGGTTAAAGTGGATTAGGACAAAAGCTAACCCTAATGAACCCTAAGAACCATTCGGCCAATATGGATCTTGGTGTTTTAGTGAAGTTTTATAGCTTGTCTTACTTGTAAATAATGATGTTAACATGTTAGGGGGTTTAGGATAAAGATCTAACCCTAAAAGTCTACATAGGCCATTCGGCCACCCCCCTTATATTGATGTCCTAATGAAGTTTAATCCATGTTGGTATGCATATGATGTTATAAGTATGTTAAAGTGGATTAGGACAAAAGCTAACCCTAATGAACCCTAAAGACCTATTCGGCCAAACCCTACTTTTAGGGTTTCAATGAAGTTCCATGCCATGTCTTTATAACTAGATGATGATGTTAGGGGTTAAAGTGGATTAGGACAAAAGCTAACCCTAATGAACCCTAAGAACCATTCGGCCAATATGGATCTTGGTGTTTTAGTGAAGTTTTATAGCTTGTCTTACTTGTAAATAATGATGTTAACATGTTAGGGGGTTTAGGATAAAGATCTAACCCTAAAAGTCTACATAGGCCATTCGGCCACCCCCCCTTATATTGATGTCCTAATGAAGTTTAATCCATGTTGGTATGCATATGATGTTATAAGTATGTTAAAGTGGATTAGGACAAAAGCTAACCCTAATGAACCCTAAGAACCATTCGGCCAATATGGATCTTGGTGTTTTATTGAAGTTTTATAGCTTGTTTTACTTGTAAATAATGATGTTAACATGTTAGGGGGTTGAGGATAAAGATCTAAACCCTAAAAAGCCTATAAGGGCCATTCGGCCACCTTTGATCTCTTTAGGTTACAATGAAGTTCATACCATGAAGTATGCTATGCTATGTTAATGAAATAAGCTATGTTGTTATGAAATGAAGTATGCTACGCTATGTTAATGAAATGAAGCATGATGTGTATGAAATGAAGTATGCTATGCTATGTTAATGAAATAAGCTATGTTGTTATGAAATGAAGTATGCTATGCTATGTTAATGAAATGAAGCATGATGTGTATTAAATGAAGTATGCTATGCTATGTTAATGAAATAAGCTATGTTGTTATGAAATGAAGTATGCTATGCTATGTTAATGAAATGAAGCATGATGTGTATGAAATGAAGTATGCTATGCTATGTTAATGAAATAAGCTATGTTGTTATGAAATGAAGTATGCTATGCTATGTGAATGAAATGAAGCATGATGTGTTATGAAATGAAGTATGCTATGCTATGTTAAAGAAATAAGCTATGTTGTAAAATAAGCATATAAGTATTTTACTTTCTGCATGGCTTGTACCAAGACCTTAACAAGGTCCAAGAAGGGATGGGCTCCTAAGATGCCCTAGGTCGATGGAATAAGACTCGGGCCTAGGATGGGCTTCTATGTATGATTGCCCCTAGGTCGATGGAATAAGATTAGGGCCTAGTACGGGATGGGCTCCAAGATGCCTTAGGTCGATGGAGTAAGACTCGGGCCTAGGATGGGCTTCTACGCTATGACGATTGCCCCTAGGTCGATGGAATAAGACTCGGGCCTAGAAACCTATTAGGTTCGAGACTTGCTACCTCGGGCCTATTTAGGGATGCGCGCTATGATAATGAAGAAGTGGTACAATGCCGGGCCCAAATATGTTGAGATCTATATTTACGTACCTAACATATATGTTTTCAAAAGCATCTTGCATATGTTTGCCTATTAATGTTTAAGTTACACGTTATGTTAGATGATATGCCATGATGTTAAGTTACGTGTTATGTTAGATGATATGCCATAATGTTTAAGTTACACGTTATGTTAGATGATATGACATGATGTTAAGTTACGTGTTATGTTAGATGATATGCCATAATGTTTAAGTTACATGTTATGTTAGATGATATGCCATAATGTTTAAGTTACATGTTATGTTAGATGATATGCCATGATGTTAAGTTACGTGTTATGTTAGATGATATGCCATAATGTTTAAGTTACCTGTTATGCTAGATGTTTGCCTGTTAATGTTTAAGTTACCTGTTTTGTTAGATGATATGTCATGATGTATAAGTTACATGTTATGTTCGATGGTACGCTATGATGTTAGGTTACTAAGTCACATATGATGCATATTATGCTGATTAAGTATACATATATATATATTTCATGTTATGCTGCTAAGTTAGGGATGATCCATGCTATATTATCTCATGTTACTTAAGCTACAAGTTAAGTTGATGATGCCATGTATGTTACATGATATATTGATTATATGTTATAAATGCTACAAGTCATGATTAATGATGATGTATGGTTTTTTGTGAGTAGGACAGGATCTTACTAAGCCTATGTGCTTATAGTTTATTTTCCCTCGTACTGCAGATAAGGGTAAGGGATGGATAAACTAAAGGGAGCAGCAGGAGGGGTCAATGTGTGTGGTAGTGGCATGGTGGAGAAGATCCGTTAAGTCTACTTATACATGTATTACCTATGATGATGATGTCTATGGATGTCTTTACTTATGTCTCCCTATGACGATGATGTTATGAACCTACTAAGCCCTAAGTATCTATATATATATATATATGATGCATGCTTTATGTTGATAAGAAGAAGTAAAGAAGAAGTAAGAAGAAGTATCTATGCATGCTATGCTATGAAACATACTCTATGTTAAGAAGAAGTGTTAATGCATATCTATATTTAAAAGAAAAAAAAAGTATTTAGGTCTTAAGTCTTCCGCTGTAAGAAATACGAAGTATATATATAAAGTCTTCCGCTGTATGAAATGTATGTACGGTCGCGTCACGCGCCGCGTCTCCGGACATTTAGGGTCCCGGAAGGGCGGGCGTGACAAGGTCGACAATCTCCGTCTCTTCATCCTCGAAATCCCTTTCAAGCCTATCAAGATAAGTTTGTTCTTGTGCTCCTTTTAGCGCAATTGACTGGAAACTATCAATCCTGTAACAAACATCGAAATTAGAAGGTTGCTTAACATCTTTTGAAAGGTCAAATTCAATCTTATCATTTCCAAATACAAGTGAAAGTTTGTGATTTTTGACGTCTATCATCGCCCCTGTAGTAGCCAGGAAAGGTCTCCCTAAAATGAGTGGAATACATGGGTCTTCATCCATGTCAAGCACTACAAAATCGGTGGGAACAATAAAGTTTCCCACCTTCACAGGTACATCTTCTAAGATTCTCAAAGGATATCTAATGGAGCGATTGGCTAACTGCAAGGCCATAGTTGTTAGTTTCTATTCCACCCCTTGCACTGCAATCCTTTCACTCATCTGGGTGGTTGGCCTGGGCCGACAACGTAGTCTTTCGACATCAAGGAGGAAGCTAATTTTTAAGAGCAATTTCGAGATGACCTAGAAGAATCTCCCAACTTTATAGACTTTTTAGGAATGCCCCTAGCAATACGTAATGGTAAGAGTCACTATTACATGCTCCTCAACTTTCCTTTTATTGGTTAAAATATCCTTCAAGAACTTGGAGTACGTAGGCATTTGTTGAAGAGCTTCTGTAAAAGGTATATTAATATAAAGCTTTCTAATTACCTCAAGGAACTTACCAAATTGTTTATCCAATTTCTCCTTAATCAACCTCTAAGGGAATGGGATCGGAGGCTTATATGATCTTGGCTCTTTGTGCCATACGGTTGTGTCTTCTGGCTCGGCTGGGCCATGCTGGCTGCTGGAGCGACCCGCCATGGGTGTGTTGACTGACACACCCTGGGTGCACTTATGGGCATCACCCGACACGGGTGTGTTGGACAACACACCCTGGGTGTGTTGTCGGCTGCCTATCTCAAAATTGTTCAACACAGGCGTGCTGCTAGGCATGACCGCTTCTTCAAACTCCAGCACACCTATGTTCTTGAGCATGGGTGGGGCTTGTTGTGCTCTGGTAGGTGGTTCTTCTTTCTTGTCTCCTTCTAAAATTCTTCCACTTCTCAAACTTATAGAATTACAATGTTCAGCTGGGTTTACTTTTGAATTTCCAGGAAATCTACCGGGCATCCTAGATGTAGAGCTAGCAATTTGAGAAATTTGATTCTCCAACATTCTTGTGTGATTAGTCAAATTATCAACCTTACTTCCCAATTCCTTAATTTCCTCGGTATTATTTTGATGTTGTTGATTGGATTCTATAATATGCTATCGAAATTCATCATTTATCTTCCCTTGGCATGTGATAAAATTTTCCATCATCTTCTCTAAATTTGACTTGGGCCCTGGTTGAAATCCCGAAGGTGCTCCAAAATTGTTCTGTCCAGAAGAATTTTGGTTGGCTCGATACGAAAAGTTGGGATGATTCCTCCAACCGGGATTGTACATGTTCGAATAAGGGCTGCCACCATTAGGCTTCTGATTAAAATTATTCAGCGCATCTACTTGCTCAACCCCTACTCCCGATGATGGTGTGTGTCGGATTTGGCAATTTGTGGCCATATGTCCTGTTACACAACAAATCTCACAAGTGACATTAGATTAGTTTACAGCTGATACATTAAAATGTTCGAGCTTTTGAGTTAATGCATCAACTTTAGCACTAAGTAAATTGAGAGTACTTACCTCATACTTACCCTGCGTTTTAATTGGATACCCTCGTTCTGTAGCCCATTGGTGAGAATTCATTGCCACATTCTCGATGATCTCAAATGCTTCATCCAACATTTTGTTCATGAGAGCTCCTCCTGCAGCAGAATCAAGAGAAACTTTAGTGGCATATGAGATTCCATTATAGAAAGTATGAACAATGAGTCATTTCTCCAGCCTATGATGAGGACATTGTTGTAGTAATCCCTTAAATCTGTCCCAAGCTTCAAATAACGTTTCTCCATCCTTCTGTCCAAAATTAGTGATTTGATGATGAAGACTTACAGTTTTGCTTGGTGGAAAATACTTGTCTAGAAATCTTTGCTCCAGTTGATCCCATGTAGTTATGCAGTCCACTGGAAGAGAGTGTAACCACGCTCTAGCTTTGTCCCGCAATGAGAAGGGAAACAAGCACAATCTAATAGCGTCGGCTGAGGCTCCATTCAGTTTTAAAGTTTTGCAAAATTCTAAAAATACTTCCAAGTGCAGATTAGGATCTTCAGTGGGTGCTCCTCCAAATTTATGTTGTTAGACCATGGAAAGTAGAGCCGGTTTCAATTCAAAATTGTTCGCTTCAATGGGGGGTCTTCTAATACTTGATCTCAATCCCCTTGTACTAGGTGCTACATAATCTATTAAAGGTTTATTCTCATTCTGATCAGCCATGTTAGAGTTCAAATTTTCTTCCTGTTGTTGCTGGAGTCGTTTTCTAGCAAAGAATGTTCTCTCTATCTCAGGATAGATTTCGAGAATTTCCCTGTTAAATCTGTGCATGTAACAAAAGGAGAAGCTTCCAAAACAAGAATTTAGAAAAGACAAAAGAATAAAAATAGAAATAGAAATATAGATTAACTAAATCACGCTCAATTCAATATTGAGTTCCATCCCCAGCAACCATGCTAAAAACTTAATGTGTCGATTTCCGCAAGTGTACGGTTGTCGTCAAGTAATAAAACTATCGATCCCAAAGAGATTGGGTCAATTACCGAATGATCGTGATACCAAGTTATCTAGTCAAATCAAAATTTAGAATTAAGTAAAGAAACTAAGTAGTCAATAACAACGAATGAGAAGAACAAGCTAAAAGTCAATAATTGAGGGGGAATCTCAGGATATGGGTTTCACTGCATCGACGATTTATAAGGTGATTGTGTTCTCTCCTACTCCTTAGGGTTGTTACGATGGAACCTGTCCTAAGGTAAATCAATGGCCCCATCGAGGTCTACGTCAATTGTACCTATCAAACTCAATTTCCCTATCACAGTATTCGAGTGTAGGTGTTCATAATCAGCTAAGGGGACCTATCACGAGACCCGTGCAAACCTCCCTAGTCTTACTACCGTTACTTGGTAAAAATTGGATTTGATAGATCCATTAAGTCCATAAGAGTTCCTCTAGAGACTAAATCTCCTTTTCATGATAGGTTTGCACACGGGACCATAATCAGCTAAGGAATCATCAATGATTCCCGCAAGCCCTCATAGATACGCTATCGATACTTGGTAGGAGGTAATCCCTAGTTTGGATCTAGGTTTCGGGATCTTGGGTTCACTGTTAGGTACTTCCCCAAGGTTCCTTAGATTTATCAATAAGAATCTAAAACCAACTCAAAACAAATGATAATTCAAGTAGAAGAGATTCAATCAACCATCATAAATTGTCAAGGGCTACTCCCTCATCCTAAGATTACAAGATACTACTCCATAGCTGTATAAGAATTGCCAAAGAAAGAAATTACAATCCTTAACACCATCGTTTGTTGTGTTTCCTCCGCCGTTGGCTATGTCGTCCTCCTTCCAATTCTGTCGCCCTCTTTTTTAGGGTTAGAATATATCCTCTTTTATAGCCTTGGCTTGGTCTTCAATTAAGGAAAAACTCCTCTTTAATTTAGGCAAAAATCCCAAGCTTCGCCGTGTTGTACGCAAAAAAGGAAAGGCAAGAAATAGGGCGACACACTCATGCCAATGGAGGGCATGGGTGGGTCAGGCATGAGACGTGGGCGTGTCGGCTAACACACCCGGGGTGTGTTGAGGAACATGGGTGTGTCAGCTAACACACCCGGGGTGTGTTGAGAAATGTGGGTGTGTCGGCTAACATACCTAGGGTGTGTTGAGGTCTGGAAGTTTTGACACGGACATGTCTCTTATGGCACGACTATGTTATTTTGATACACCTCAATAATTCCTGATTCTTCACCCTGTTAACATGAAAATACCCCAAAATAGTTTCTTTCTCCAAAATATATTAAACTTGACTAAAACATAACAAAATACATGACTAAAACATAAAATGGGATGAAATGCATGCATATTGAATACCCAAAATGCAACATGAATTACTCACATCATGTTGGCGATTAGTCCTCGACAAGCTCCTTGCTCTGATACCACTTGTTGGATCGTTGGTGGATGGCTAGAGGGGGGGTGAATAGCCCTTAATCGTCATATGCGGTGGAATCCGATCGCTCTTCGCGTGCTCGTCTACAATTCTTGTTAATGTGTAGCAGAATGATAATAAAACAAATACACAACAAGAATACAAGCACACGACACAAGATATATGTGGTTCAGAACCTTAGGGTTCCTACTCCACGGGTGAGCTCAATGAGCTCGTGTTATGCGCACGACACTAACAACACTCCTCAACAACACTTTGGAGGTGGAGAAATCTCGTACATGCAATTACAACGGTAATATAAAAATACAAGCAAATACAAAGAACACAAATGAAATCTTTGCACAAATGGCTTTGATCACTTTTGCTTGTTGCTTTCTTTGGTTTGGCTCTTGAAGGTCTGGAATGCAGCAGCAATTCCCCTTCAAAATCTCCCCAAAAGTCTTGTTGAAATCTTCCCCCAAGCTCCTCTTTTTATGCTTGCCTCAGGCTGATTTCGACCTGATCAGTCGACTGCATGTGACCTCTAGTCGACTGCTACTATAGCCATTGTTTGACAACGAATTAATCCACGTTGGCAAAAACTCAATGGATAACCATCAGTCGATTGATCCTACCCATCAGTCGATTGATAACCCCATCAGTTGAGTGCTCAACGCGATCACTCGACTGGAAAACATTCTGTGCCCGAATTCACCCCGATCAGTCGACTAATGGCATTTGCAGTCGATTGCCCTCTCTCGACGATCTACTGTTCGGCCAGAACTTTGTCAGTCGAACACCGGTCGAGTCCAATCGACCTAGAGCAGTCGACTGATACCTATACCAGTCGACTGATGTCAAGTAAAACCTCAAACACCAAGTTGTTTTAGTATCCGACCGTCGGGTAAACCCTCAAACACCATGTTTGATCATCCGACATTCAGTCTTAGCCACTTGGCCAAGTCCACCTCATCCTCTCATTGAGTTCCCCACCGAAGCTCTCTTCCCTCAGCCTACGTCCCTCGGATGCACAAAGCGCACGACTTTACAATGTCATCCTTCATGTCTCTTGCCCTCGAAGTATGCTTCCCTTGGGCCTCACTCCATTCGCTCCCCGTTTGGCGATCCCTCAGATGCACCAAGTGCATGACTTTGCAATGCCATCCTTCACCGACTCAAGGACCCCGACCCTAGTGAACTTGCCAAGTCCTCAAGACTTCCCACAACAAGCCTCATGCTTGGATTTTCCATGCCAAGCCCAATGCTTGGACTTTTCACCACCAAGGCTACACACTTGGATTTACGTGGCCAACCCTATGTTGGACTTTCCAACACCAAGCCCTATGCTTGGACTTTTCACCACCAAGGCTACACACTTGGATTTACGTGGCCAACCCATGTTGGACTTCCCATGACAATCCCATGTCATACGTTTTGTCTAACATCAAAATATAGTTCGAGTCAAACTCGAGTCCTAGGCCGATTGCACCAACACAATATTCTAAGGCACAAATGCCTCATACAACATTAAAGGTATAAACACCTCATACAAAGTTTAAGGCATAAATCCCTCATATAATATCTTAGGTGTGAACATCTCATATATTTATCATGATGCAGTGCCTCATACAATATGCAGGGAGCAATGCCTGGTATGTCAGTTTGATATATATGGTTGTGGGAGATTAATATGATAGTGTTTGTGCATTCATGAGAACTTGTAAAATCTCACTTGACTTCGCTCTTCAGCTTTACTAAAGAGGGGGAACTTATGATGGGTGTGAGGTCTTTTTTATCTAAGGTAGAGAAATTTTTTGTTGTAGATACTTGTAAAACTTCACTCAACTTCGCTCTTCAGTTTTACTAAAGAGGGGAAACTTATGATGGGGATAGGGTTTCTAGAGAAGTATGTGTACTTCCAGGGCAGTAGGTGCATCTCAAGAGTAGTGTGTGTAGTTACAAAGTAGTATGTGTATTTATAAGACAGTATGTACAATTATAGAGTAGTACGTGAATTTATAAGAAAGTATGTACAGTTCTAGAGCATTATGAGTATTTCTAGGGCAATGTGTAGTTCCAGAGTAGTATGAAGTATTCCCAGGGCAGTGTGATCAATTCCAGAGTAGTATGTGTATTTTCAGGGTAGTATGTGTAGTTATAGAGTAGTACATGTATTTACAGGGCAGTATGTTCAGTTCAAGAGCAGTACGTGTATTTATAGGGTAGTATGTGCAATTCTAGAGCAGTATGTGTATTTCCAGAGAAGTAGGATTGACCTCAAGGCAGTTAGTGTATTTGCAGGGCAATGTATGTAGTTCTTATTCTCGGTGGGGAAGGAGGATGTAGGGGGCATTAGCAGGGCAGTCCATATGTTTCCAGGGTAGTTAGTATACTTCCCGAATAGTTTATGTGTTTCCAAGGAAGTTAGTATATTTGCAGGATAGTGTGCGGGGTTCTTGTTCTCAGAAAGGAAGGATGATGTCGGGGGAGTTGGCAGAGTAGTTCATATGTTTTCAGAGCAGTGTATGTGTTTCCAAGGAAGTTAGTGTACTTCCCGAGCAGTTCATGTGTTTCTAGGGCAGTTAGTATATTTACGGGGAAGTATGTGTGCTTCTTGTTTTCAGTAAGGAAGGATGATGTAGGGGGCATTAGCAAGATAATTCATATATTTTCACAGCAGTTTTCCAAGGCAGTTAGTATATCTGTCGAGTGGTGTATTCATTTCCTGAGCAGCAGGTTCATTTCCTGAGCCATATGTTTATTTCTCGAGCAGTAGGTTCATTTCTTGAGCCATATGTTTATTTCCCGAGCCATTGGTGGATTTCGGGATTCTCTCCTCGGTGGGGTAAGGTAAGGTGAAAAGGGCTACGTTGAAGAATAAGATGTAGCGATAGAAGGTTAAGGGTGGTTAGTTTAATATAATCACATTTATCTTTGTATTTTATTTAAATTAACACGTGGCAGAAGATATTTTGAATTAGGAGTGGGAAAGATGATTATGAGGATAGCTTGGCAAAGGGTGTTTAGGTAAATACACTGCAAGAAGAAGGCAGGATAACTCATCTATAAAAGGGGTAGAGGACAATGGGATCATGGATGGTTGTTTCTTAATCATTTGGTATTTCCAAGGTCTCTCTTCTTTTCCAATTCATTCTCTTCCTCACACCTATACTAACTTCAGCGTCGGAGTGGCTGCGCTAGGAAGCCGGCCAACCCTAAACGTTCTTCCTTTGCATGTCAGATCCAACTCAATTCCTAAGACTGAAGGTGATTCTCGTGGTTAACCCATCCTCCTTGGAACCTTTCTTGGCGACGGATCCGACAATACCTAAGGAGGGGAAGGGGGTCTTGGCGATCCAAAGAAGCAAGCACCATCAATAATATTTTCATGTAAGGATTCATGGTTGGAAAACTCTTATTGCATTATTAAAGCTTGAATTGAGAGGGAGAGTACAATTTTTTCACAACTTCTTAATTGCATGGCTTGAATTAAATGGGGAGAAAACAATTTCAAAATTGAAAGCTTTAATTAAGGGGGAGGAAACTATTAAAGGGGAATTTAAAAGATTTTCAAAACATAGTTTTTATTGAGGGGAAGAAATTTTCTATAAGATGTTCTCAAAATTTTAGAATTCTTCTTATACTTTAAGATTTTGAAACATTTATATACCTTGAATGTTTTCTTTTCAAAAGCTTAACTCGAAAACCTTATATGACATAGCTTATTTTGAAAAGCTTATTTTGAAAAGCTTAGTTTGAAAAACTAATAATTTTTGAAAAAGGTTGAAAAACCTAAGTACTCATAAAAAGCTTATGAAAGTCAATCTAAATATTTTGAAAAGCATATGTCTATTGAAAATCCTTTGAAATTATTATGAACTTTAAAAAACCTAAGTATTTTGAAAATGCTTAAAGCTTATATATTTTGAAAAGATTAATTACTTTGAAATGCACATTGAAAAGCTTAAGTATGTTAAAAAGTTTAAGTACTTAGAAATGTTCACTTACTTTGAAAATCCCAAGCCTTTTGAAAAGCTTAGGTACTTAGAAATCTTCATTTACTTTGAAAATCCTAAGTCTTTTTGAAAAGCTTAAATGCTTATGTCCTTTGAAATGTTTAAGAACTATTTCATAAAATTAACTTTTAACCAATCTTGCCTATTTTGAAAGCTAAACACTTGAACTTACTGAGTGGTTTGAACTTTGAATTTTGGCAGTTGAAAGATAATGGTATTTTGATGTATGCCAAAGGGGGAGATAGAGGTTTAAAGTTAGTATCAAAGTGAAAAGTAAAATTTAAAGTTATTACATCTGCTTGATATTAAGAATGAATTTCATGACTTCATTCATTTCATATGAACTTAAACTTGATATACTTTAACTTGATGCATACAAATATGTGTTGAACTTGATACATTGCAAATTGATTCCCTTAACTTTAACTGATGTGCTGTTATACATCAAAAAAGGGGAAATTGTTGAAGCAGAGAGCATCACTCCTTAGTTTTGATGTATGAACCATAGTTAAAGTTAGGAATTACTTGTGTTTTAATATGCGAGTTAAGTGTGTTAGTGCAAGAATGTCCCAATCATTAATGTATTTTCATGTTTGGATAATCATTTAAAGATAGGCAATAATTGTGATCTAATAATGATGAATGTTTAAGTGATAGGAAAGTCCAAGTATGAATCTTAGCAAAGGAAGTCCAAGTGTGAAGAACTGGCAAGGAAAGTCTAAGGGTGAAGCCTTAGCAAGAGAAGTCCAAAGGTGAGTCTTGGCAGCGTAAAGTCCAAGTAGGACCTTGCCAAAGGAGGGACCTAAAGCATGATGAAACTAAAGGAAGCTTTTGAAGGCAAGCACAAGGACGAACGAGTTGTGGACTCGGAGGGATTCTAAAGGCGCAAGGCTGATGGAGAAGATAGAAGGTTTAGTATAGGCTTAGGGTGTTTTCCCAAGTATGAATTAGTCATACTTTAGGTGTGCTAGTCAACTGGCATAATATACTAGTCGACTGGTCTTGAGTGTTCATCACTCGAGGGTCCAGAAGACTTGAGCAGTCGACTACCAAACATAAGCTTGGCAGTCGACAAGCGTATAACACTAATTGACTGGTCTATATGGATCATCAAACATAATAGGTGCTGGAACTCGAGTCAAGAAGCCCTGTCAAGGTCTAGAAGTCGATTGATATTTTGAGTAGTCGACTACTGTGGGCACAGATGGCTGATAGTCGATTGCTCAATCGATTAGGCTGGTACTAGTCGACTGATGATAAGAGTAGTCGACTGATTAGGCCACCGTTGAGTGGTGATGATCGCAATTAGGCTTCGTCAGAAGACATTGGATGCATTCAACAATGACTCAAATCGACTGCTAGTATGTAGTAGTCGAATGGCGAAACCCTCAATGGGCAGAAAAAGGCTGATGCCCGAAAGTTGATATAAGAGAAAGCTTGGATGCTTTAGGAGACTAATGCTAACACACAAAATTCTCTTTCTCTAAGCTCCCAAGCCTTCTTCTAAGTTTTTAAGCTCTCCAACTCTTCCTTCTAAGCTTATTCTTCATCATCTTGTAAAAGGAAGAGTATTCATTGTAAGAAAAGGTTGTTCCACCTTGGTGCTCTCATCAAAAGGAGGTTTTAGTGAAAACTTGTGAGGAGTGTCATCTTCAAACTATGTTACATACTTGTGTTAGCTTGTTTTCTTTGTTTTTGCATTTAAATTTATTTTTCTATTGCTTTCGCTAATGACTCTTGTAGAAAATGAAAAAGGGATATTCACCCCCCCCTCTAGCCATTCCAAAGGATCCTACAAGTAGTATCAGAGCCCGGATCACATCGGAATATCTAATCATCAACCGGAGCAAGATGACTTTTCTAGAGGAACACAACACTGCACGACCACTGCTCTTCAACGGAAACAACTTCATCTACTGGAAGAGGCTCATGGAATATTACTTGATGACCGACATCGACATGTGGTTCGTGGTAATGGAGGGATTCACACCACCGATCGATGGGGAGGGAAAAGTTTTGGAATCTGGACGATGGACAGTTGAACAAAGAAAGAAGGCACTGTCCAATGCAAAGGCAATTGTAACACTAAAATGCGGGCTTGCTGAGGGACAACAAAACAAGGTTGGTCCCTTCAGAAGTTCCAAAGAGCTATGGACAAGCTTATTGAACTAAATGAAAGCACAAAAGACTCCAGAGTTTCCAAGAGAGATTTGCTCATCAATCAACTACAAAACATTGCAATGAAGGGAGGAGAAATGGTAAGTCAATTACATGGGAGGTTCAAGGAACTCCTTAATGGTCTCCACTCATTGGAGAAAATGTGGAGAATCGAGATCTTATCATGTATATTCTTCATGCCTTCCCTAGAACCACTGTATGAGCATCAATGGTTGATGCTTATAAGGTCTTGAAGGATCTTTCTTTGGTCAAGGTAGATGAATTATTTTATGAATTTGAGCTACATGAGCAATCTAACATGCCTTCAAAAGAGAAAGGTGTATCTTTTCTTGTAGAGAAAAAGGAGAAGAAGAAGAAGGAAAAGGAGGAGTCTTCATCATCAGGACTCGAGGATGAGTCATCAAGTAGTGAAGGAGACATGTCGGCTACTAAGATGGCCCACTATGTCAAGAAGTTGGTAGGAAAATCTAGAGGTTTCAAGAAGAAGGATATAAAGAAAATCTTCCAAGTCTCAAAATGTAAATATAGTAGTAATTCAGATTTCAACACTAATGTTACTTGTTATGGATGCAACAAGAAAGGGCACATCAAGCCAAATTGCCCGGAAACGAAAAAGAAAGAATAAAAGGAAAAGAAGAGGAAAGAAAAGAAAGAAAAGAAGAAGAAGGAAGCCATAGTAGCTCAAACAACATGGGACACTCAAATTATTGAAGACTCGTTTGATGAAGATGAGCTATGCCACATCACTGGACACATGGCTTGTTGGGATGTATACTGAAAAGTCTATTCTTTGTATGAACATCTTTATTTTTGAAATAAGAATCACATGATCATTGTTTGCATATTTATGGTTATGCATATTGTCTGATACAATACATTGTAGATAACATGGTGTGTGGTGTCACACAGAAGATCATGTTATCAGTTCCTTGTAGAGTATAAGTAGGGGTTCACAACCAAGATGGTTTTGGACAAACCATTGGTATGGTTGTAGTGTAATTTGATATTGGTTTGTCTTGACCATAGAATTATACTAGTACACTTTGTGTGTATTGAGCAGGACCGACTTAGAGGTGATTCAATTTATTGCTGACTACATAATTGAATCGGACCTCGAATATTATGGTGTACATGCTCTTAATCCCGATATAATAATGGGCACATATACTTAGTATTTATTTCTTTGATTTACCAATGGGAGAGATTTATAGATTAAATCGATAGGCTCGGTAAGTTGGGAAATAATATTATTTACATGGTGTGCCATTGATTAAAGGAGGAAACCGTGTCCTATGTATTCGGATGATGATGTCCCCTTGAGGAGCTCATAAGGATCATCATGTAAACCCTGCAGGTGGACTTGGTCCGACATGATGATGAGGTTGAGTGGTACTACTCATGGAGTTAGATGTTGATTAATTAATTGTCAGTAAATTAATTAATTGACGAACATTCGATATCTTAAACATGGGGAGGCATTTGTACAATTAATATATGGATCCCATATTTATTTATGGGGGTTGGTGAGGTAGATCAATGATAATCCTCTAGTGGAATGAATCATCATTAATGGATCGGATTTTATGTGGGTCAGATTCATTGGGTGACCAAGATCCAACTCCTCCTCATGGTCCCTATTGTAGCCTATTAAAACCCTCATAAAACCTGGATCCAACGGACATGATTAAAAAGAGGTTTGGGCAAAATCTATAAATAGGAGGCCTTGGCTCTGGCGGCAACTATAGAATTGGAATTCTAGGGTTTGCTCCTTGGCTTGGGAAGCAACTAATCATTGGAGATTAGGGTTTGCTTCTAAAGGGATTGGGAAGCTAGGGTTTGGAGAGGTTTTTGGCGACAACAAGTGGAAGTTTTTCCTCTCTTTCTAAGGTTTAGCCGGCGCCCATATCTCTTCTTCTTCCTATATTTCTCTTTGGCCGGCGGCAAGAGTTAGGGTTCTTCCTTTGGAGCGCTTGGCCAGCGGCAAGGATCAAGCTAGGAGTTTGGTGGTCGACTCTAGATAGGAGAAGAATTGTTTGGTTATCTTCCTTTGTTCGGAGTGAACAAGGAAAGGAAGATACGCGATCTAGGAGGTTTCAACTCTTGGAGGATCGTTGCCCACTCAACGTTCAAGAGGAGGATAGGTCATACAATAGAAGATCAAGAGGTATAATCTTGTTTGTTTTGATTTAGTTATTTTGTATAATGCATGTGGCTAATTTACTTGGACCCAGAAGATAAAAACAAAAACTGACAATCCATACATCATCTATTCCGCGGCTAATCGAGGAAAAGAGTTAGGTGGCTTGAACAACAAGTTTGTTCAAGAGACCACTCAAATCGAATAGCACGATGATGGATCGGTTGCTTGGGTAATCCCTCTTCGTCAAGGATTATTTTTTTTTAATCCGGGGACGTAGATAGGATCGCCATGCATGAGCGACTGAAGAGGGAAGCAATTCCCTTCATGGATTTGATGGCGTATGAAGATGAATTCAAAAGCTTAAGCCAAGGGGAGTCAAGTGACAAATCGTCATCATGTGACGATGAGGTAAGGATTCCCCTCAAGTTGAATTCTTGTATAAGACTATTTCTTACCTTAAGAATGCACTAGATAAATCAAAATATAAGGTTAAGGATTTGAAGGTAGAACTAAAGAAAATTAGAAATGATCCATCACTATCTAGTAATTCATGCATGCTTAAGGAAGAGAATAAACATTTAAGAAGTCAAGTAGATTAACTGAAAACATGCTTAGAAAAGTTCACAAATGGCTCAAAATACCTTGACATGATCCTTAGGGACCAAAGAGCCATATACAATAAGGCTGGTATAGGATATAAACCTAAGGATAAAGAAGTTGTCTATATCTCCTTAATTAATAGAAAAGCAACCATTAGGAGTAAGGTAAAGAAAACATGGTTTCCCAAGTAATTTTTAAATGATGTTTCCGGTCCAAACATTTGGATACCAAAGGAGTTTGTTTTTCATGTTGTTTAGGTAGGTGGACCAAGTATGTGGATTGTGGATAGTAGTTGCTCAAGACACATGACCGGTGATGTGAGCAAGTTTTCCATAATCAACTACATTAACAAGGGAACCGTGTCTTTTCAAAATAGTGGAAAGCTCAAGATTTTAGGTAAAGGCACAATTGAGGTATCCCCTAAAACTATCATTCACAAAGTCTTATTAGTTAAAAGCATGAAGTTTAACCTACTTAGTGTTTGTCAATTTTGTGATGCGGGTTATACGGTAGAATTTGAATCCTCACAATGCTTAATCAGACACAAGAGCTTGAATGATTTCATGTTAGTTGAATATAGGAAAATAAATATTTAATATGTTGATTGTTGGTTTTAATGCATCTGTTGCATGAATTTAAATGATACTAGAAAAATAAGTAAACAGTAAAAGCTTATAGTGAGTTGTCAGAAACTTCACGCTTCCTGAATCTATAGGATCTGTGGAGATGACGATCTCTGCTCACCGTCTGAGGAACGATCACGATTTTCAAATCGAAAAGTTTCTTTCTATTTCACGAACCAAGTTCCAGCCGTGCCTTGGCATTCTTAGAACTGTTCTCTCCAACAGCTTGACGATGACTCACACACAAGCTCTTTACTCTCCCACAATGCTCTCGCACAAGCACAAAACTCTCTCTATCTCGTCGAACCTTCACCTCTTATCCTATCTCCCATATATAGGAACTTGAATACAGTGAAAGTGAAGAGCAATTCACACACACCTTTGAGATTGTGTGCAGTTACTGCGCGATGCATGCAATAACTGCCTCCATGTGTTACAACAAACTATAACTTAATTGTTGCCTTCATGTGTTACATCTTCCACTCTTCCAAGATATGCCACATAGGCAAATGGTAACAAAGACTGATAAGAGGTATTTAGCCACATAGACTAAATAGAGGTATTTAGTCACATAGACTAAAATAGAGCCGGAGTAATATTCACATAAACTAATAGAAGTATTTAGTCACATAGACTAAAATAAAGTCGGAGTCAATAGTCCTAATAGACTAATAGAACAGAGATAAATAGTCACAAAGACCATCATACAACCAATTCATACATCGAAAAATGGTTTGTGTGACAGCAAGCCCACTGAACAATCCAATGCTAAGAAAGTTGTTACACCTTATATAGCTGCTCATAGAGCGATCCATGCTGAGAAAAGTTGTTACGCCTAACTTAGTCGCTCTTCAAATGGTACATATCCATTCTCTGAATAACACATAGTCATTCACCTGATGGCACACAACCATCCTCCAGGTGGCACACAACCATTTCCAGGTGGTACAAAACCATTCTCCTAGTGGTTCACAACCGTTTTCCTAGATACGATGTCTTGCTATTTACCCAGATTAAATAATCTTCATTTATATCAATATGAACATCTCTAATTTCTCATAATGACCATCATGTCAAGAACATGTTCCATATTCTCAATATTCACAATCATTTCTATTCACAACAGAAATGGGTCGACCAGTGAATATTCTCAAAAGATAAAAATCTATTTAATCTTCTTTTTTAGCGTGAATCTATTCATTTTAATCAGTCGCTTTCCTAGTCATGTTTCATAGACCGAATCATACATAGTCAATAGGTTTACAAGTTAAAGTAGAAGACCCTGATTAAAACTTTAAGTAGATAGCTAAATAGTCACATAGGGCAAATACTGAGATTAACATATAATCTCAAAGGGCTCACATAGTAAAGCAGGGATCCATTCTCCAACTACCCTTATTGTCACTTTAGCACATATGGTATGAATCACATGCTACGATGTTATTCTCTTTACTAATAAAAAGTGCATGTTGTCCTCAAATCAACATCGTATAGATTTCGATCTAGACATTCCCAATGCCTAATCCTGAATTCAACATATGAATTCTAATTTGGCTCCAAGCAGGTATAGTAAATGGTGGGAGCATTTACTTCGATCACTATTCTCAAATGATCTTATCTTGATACAAATATCAAGACAACCGTAACTTATAGGTATGTATCTCTACACATATAGCTTCCAAAGCTATCCTATATGTAATGGTCTTACCCCTATTCGTACTTAACAAATAGAGATGATTGTCCATGTGAGAGCACCAATCACTACCTGCCAACATGCTCACCGAGATCTTATCTAAATGTAACATCACATACACTGAATAAATTATGGCCATCATTTTAAACAATCAAATTACAATATCTGATTATTATTACAAAATTGTTACATTCTACAAAGTCACATAGACTTTACATGATTATAAAATGACTCTCTAGTCATTGGCTTAGTAAAAGGATCTGCAAACATAGCTCGTGTAGGGATATACTCAAGAATCACCTTCTTCTTAGCAATAGTATCCCTTACAAAGTTATACTATATAGCTATATGCTTGCCCTTGCTGTGATATTTGGGATCCTAAGAAAATGCTATAGCATCTTGACTGTCACTGTAGACTATCACTAGACTCCTACTGTCCTCAGTAATCTTCAGATGCTTCAGGAACCTCCTTAACCAGAATGCATCTTGTATAGATGTTGAACATGTCACATATTCAAATTCAATAGTTGAGAAGGTCACACAAGCCTGTTTCTTGCTGTTCTAGGAGATGGCGCCACCATCCAACAAGAATGCATAACCTGATGTGGATTTTCTATCATCTAGGTTCCCAACCCAATCTGCATCTGAATAGCTCTTCAAGCTCATATCTAATTCTTTATAACAGAGACTATAACCTGTTGTTGCTTTCAAATATTTAAATATCCTTTTCACTACCTTCAAGTGTCTCGATCTTGGGTTTGACTGAAATCGACTGACTAAACCAACAACATAGCTGATATCGGGATGAGTACACAACATAGTATACATTAAACTACCAACAACACTGCCATATGATTTTTATTCATCTCAGCTTTTTCCTCAGGAGTCTTGGGACTCATACTCTTGCTCAGAACAGTACCTTCACACTAGGTGTCTTTTCACTGTTGCAATCAGACATGCTAAAATATTATAACATCTTATTTATATAAGACTCTTGAGACAAACCCAAAAGTCTCTTAGATCGATCCCTGATGATCTAAACTCTTAAGATGTATTCATCTTCTCCCATATCTGTTGTGTCAAACTGTGATGAAAGCCACTCTTTGACTTCTATCACAAAACCTATGTCATTTCCTACTATCAATATATAATGATAAAATGACATACTTTCCTTTTTTTTCTTTTTCAGGAAAATGCAATGATCCCCATTGATCATTTCAAAACCATTAGATAAAACCACTTCGTTAAATCTTATGTTGCACTGTCTTGATGCTTGCTTTAGCCCAAATATAGATTTCTTCAATCTACATACCTTTTCTTCTTGGCTTTCAGCAATGAAAACCATCTAGTTGAGCCATATAGATTTCCTCATCAAGCTCACCATTAAGGAAAGCGGTTTTTACATCCATCTGATATAATTTCAAGTCATAATGTGCCACTAAAGCCAAAATAACTTAGATTTACACAAACTTCACTACGGGAGAAAATGTCTCATCAAAATCTATACCCTCTAGTTGAGTAAATCCTTTTGCAACTAAACGAGCTTTGTATCGATTAATCGATCCATCTGTTTTCCTATTTATTTTGAGAATCCATTTATTCCCAATAGCCCTTCGGCAGGAGGAAGATCGACTAACTCCCAAACATGATTCTGAATCATTGACTCCATCTCTTCAATCATTGCATTTTTTCACTTATCTCTAACTCTACATCCCAGAGCTTCCTCAACTGATTGAGGTTCATCATCGCCAACTGGGAGTGTCATCATTGCCTCATTCTCAATATCAAATCTCTTCTTAGGCTTGATCTTACGAACACTTCTTCGTAAGTTGAGCTCCTGAGAAGTCACATCATGGCAAGGTAAATTACTCCCACTCGGTTGACTAAGTTCAGGTATCCCACTTGACGCTTGTCTTATTGATAATGACTCATCCTCCTCAAATAGAGGAACTGTCTTATCAACCTCACCTCTAGCTGGGAACTCAGTGTTGAGAAAAGTAGCATCGTTCGAATCCAATTCGGAGATGGTTCCATCTTGTTGCTCACCTATGAAAATATAACCTTTGGAGGTCTCAGAATATCTTATAAAGATACATTTCTTACCTCTAGGTCCCAGTTTTCTATACTTGAGAACTATCAAGAACATAGGTAGCTAACTCCCAGGGTCTCAGATTGCTCAAATCTAGTTTTCTGTCAGTCCACCGTTCATATGGGATAGATGGAACTGACTTTGAAGGCACTTTGTTAAGTATATAGGTCATAACTAGTAATGCATCTCCCTAATAGGAGATCGGAAAATTAGTCTTTGTCATCATAGACCTAACCATTTCAAGAAGAGTCATATTTCTTCTCTCAGCAATCCCATTTTACTGTAGAGTTCTAGGGATTGTCAACTGTCTAATAATCTCCTTATCATTACATATTGTCTTGAACAAATCAGAAAAATATTCTCTTCACCAGTTAGTGCGTAAAGTCTTTACCTTACATTCCATTTGATTCTCTACTTCGTTCTATAATGAATGATGCAATCCAATGCTTCAGATTTATGAGAAATCAAATACACATGACCAAAATGAGAGAAATCATCAATAAATGTAATGAAATAGGAAGATCCATGTATAGCCTTTACATTCATTGGACCACAAATATCCGAATGAATTAATTGCAATGGTGACTCAGCCCTAATAACCTTACCGAATGGTTTTATAGTTGCTTTTCCATCAAGACAATGCTCACATATAGACAAGCTAATCTTAGTACGAGAGCTCAATAAGCCCTCTTTAGCTAACCAATTCATGTGATCATGTCCTATATGTCCTAATCTAGTATGTCAAACCTCATTAGTTATATTTGCTTCACTAGTAAGAGCGATGTTTGAAAAATAACTATCAATCGCACAATTGACATTTTGTTCCACATCAAGAATCATAAAACTATTCATCAAAAATCCATATCCAATTGACACAGAGTCACCTTAAATCACAGTGAGAGTATTAAAATTTTCACTGACGTCTCACGCCATGCTGATCTGGAGGAGGAGAGAGAAGAATCCATAAGGATTTCTAGTGAAGCCTATTTGGCTACCAGTTCTGCTGGATCATCTGGATCCAAGAAAAAGAAATGGTTCAAGAAGGCAAAGGGAAAGAAGAAGCTGTTGTTGTAGGTGGGGAAGGCCCAATCAAGAAGAAGAAGAACAAGAACACTAGGAAGAAACCTAAAAGCAAGGTGTCTTACTTTAATTGTGGTAAAAAGGGTCATTACACTCAGGAGTGTACTGAGCAAAAAATGGTAACTTCAAGTCTATATTCTATGCATTTTGTTGCTAGTTCCATGTTGTTGGTTGATTCTTATCCTTTGTGGATTATAGATTCGGGAGCAACCAACCATGTAGCTCGGGAGTGGGTTACATATTTGGAGTACTATAGGGTACCAGCTGGCAACAAATGGATCTATGTAGGAAATAATGCAAGAGTTGAAGTCAAAGTAGTCGCCACTTGCAAACTTAACCTATGGGGTGGAAGTACTTTGTTTCTAAATGATGTCCTGTATGCTCCTGAGATTTGAAGGAATCTTATTTCTATTACTTGTCTTCTTGTTTTAGGGTATTGTATTAATTTTTACAGTCAGTGTGTAGAACTTAAGATTAACTCTGTGTCAATTGGATATGAATTTTTGACGAATGATTTTATGGTTCTGGATGTGGAACCAAATGTCAATTGTGCAATTGATAGTTGTTTTTCAAACATCGCTCTTATTAGTGATGCAGATATAACTAATGAGGTTTGGCATACTAGATTAGGACATATAGGACAAGATCACATGAATTGGTTAGCTAAAAAGGGATTATTGAGCTCTCGTGCTAAGATTAGCTTGTCTATATGTGAGCATTATCTTGCTAGAAAAGCAACTAGAAAACCATTTGGTAAGGCTATTAGGGCTAAGTCACCATTGCAATTAATTCATTCGGATCATGTCAACTCTTGACCAGCAGTTTTAAGCTCTCGAATCATGTTCGACATCTCCTAGAAATATTGAATCATCGAAACATTTGGGCGTTTCTTGTAGTTGTCTAATCTGATCGTCAGTTGTCGAAGCTTGCTCAAACACATTCCACTGTATCTATCCCTAAGGGTTACCCAGACTGCATGAGCCGAAGGATATACCAATACTCAAAAACTAGGTCATCAACCATTGAACTTATCAATATGCCCTTAGCAGTGGAATCCTTCTTTTTCCATGCCTTATAGGAATCAAGATCATGTTTGTGTTGTGACGTGGGACCCTCAACAAGTTCTATCATAACCCGATGTACAACCTCTAAAACTTCTTGTTCCTCAAGAATATACTGAATCTTGAGGTGCCAGATTTTGTAGTTATCCCCATTAAGCTTCTCACCCTTGTTGAGTTCAGCTATAATGTTCTTTGTTGCCATAATCTATCATAAATAAATAAATTATTTAGATATTCAGTGTGTCTTTTATATATGCAATCTATGAATTGACTCAATGAAAATCTGATTTTGTTTACAAAATCAAGTTACTCATCATTTGTATGTGCCAATCTAACTTACATTGATCTATTCTATTACATACATCTCATCTAATGAACTTAATCATTATCCAAACATGATATTATACATTAAATGAACTTATCATTTAAAATTATACTCATAATGGATATATCAAAGAGCATAAACTAATATCATGCATTATGTAGAGTCAACAACATAAAATAAACTAATCATTTTGAATGAACATATCATTAACTAAACATGTTGTACATTGTCAACAAATAATAGTACTCTACTAAGAATGTTACACATAACATTCTTCCTACTCATAACTGACAAACAAAAAAAAACTCTAACAAACTAGATAGGTGATCATTCCCACTAGGACAAACACTAGTGCAGTAATAATCTAAACATGTCCAATCTTCTTGGGCTGAACTAGGACACACTCGGTCGGGACACTGTCAGGATGATGCAAAGACATTGTCTCCTCTAAAGATCCCACCCTTAAGGAGACAATAGAAAATTTCTCTTCAGGGTCTTCTTCAGAGTCATCAACTGGATCAACTCCATAGTGAACCTCACAATTCTCATAGTGAAGCAGCTCAACGCACAACTAAGTTTATGAGACGTGCCCCTCGTAGTGCCCCAATGTCTGATGTGCTACATCACTCAGTTTTCGGGCAATGAACAGTCGAAGCCCAAATCTTGTAGTTGTTCAGAATTTGAAACTTCTGCATCTCAAGTATCCAAAATAGTCTATCTGTTGGTGCAATCGGCCCAGGTCATGGGATTGACCGGACTCGAGTTTTGACTCGAACTATATTTTGATGTTAGACAAAATGTATGACATGGGATTTTCATGGGAAGTCCAACATGGGTTGGCCACGTAAATCCAAGTGTGTAGCCTTGGTGGTGAAAAGCCCAAGCATGAGGCTTGGTGTGGAAAGTCTTGAGGACTTGGCAAGTTCACTAGGCTCGGGGTCCTTGAGTCAGTGAAGGATGGCATTGTGAAGCCGTGCACTTGGTGCATCTGAGGGACCGGCGGGCGGGGAGCAAATGGATGGAGGTCCAAGGGAAGCAGACTTTGAGGACAAGAGACACGAAGGATGGCATTGCGAAGTCGTGGGCTTGGTGCATCCGAGGGACGTAGGCCGAGGGAAGAGAGCTTCGGTGGGCAACTCCATGAGAGATGAGGTGGACTTAGCTAAGTGGCTAAGACTGAGTGTCGGATGCTCAAACGTGATGTTTGAGAGTTTACCCGACAATCGGATGCTCAAACAAGTTGGTGTTTGAGGTTTTACCCGACATCGATGGTATAGGTGCCGATCGCTGCTCTGTCGATGGACTCGGGTGTTCGATCGTATAAGTGTCGATCGGATTGCTCCAGTCGATGGACTCGGGGTGTTTGATCGATCGAGTTCTAGCCGAATAACGATCGCCAAGGGATGGCGATTGGTATAGACACTATCGATGGGCTCGAGGATGGCGATCGGTGATCAGGGTGAATTCGGGCACAGAAGCTTTTCTAATCGAGTGATCATGGTGATCACTCGATTGATGGGATCATCAGTCGACTGATGTGCATGATCAGTCAACTGATGATGGATCTGTTGGAATTTGACCAGCGTGGATTAAGTCATTGTGAGACAACGGCTATAGGAATAGTTGACTGATGGTCACGATCAGTCGACAGATGGGCACAGAATCAGCTCGATGCAGGTTATAAATGAAGCTCAAGATGGAGGATTTCGTTAAGACTTTTAGGGAGATTTTGGAGGAGAATTGATGCTGCATTCTAGCCCTTCAAGAGCTAAACCAAAGCAAGCAACAAGAAAAAGCGATCAAAGCCATTTGTGTAAAGTTTTCTTTCATATTGTCTTTTTATTTTCTTGTACTTTTGTATTACCATGTAATTGCTTGTACGAGGTTTCTCCACCTCCGACGTGTTGTCAAGAAAGAGTTTTGCTAGTGTCATGCGCATAACAAGAGCTCGTTGAGCTCACCCCATGGAGTAGGAATCCTAAGGTTCCGAACCACGTATATCATGTGTTGTATTTGTGCTTGTGTCTTTTTTATTCGTATTACTATCATTTCCGCTGCTTATTAACGAGTATTGTAGACGAGCACGCGACGAACGGACGATTTCCATCATCGTACATGATTTAGGATATTCACCCCCCTCTAGCCAGTCACCGATCATCCAATAAATTGTATCAAATCGAGGAGCTTGTCGTGGACTAATCGTCAACACAAGCACGACAAGATGGCTGGCTTGAACATCTAACCACCGAAATTCGAGGGAGAATTCTCATGGTGGAGAAGAAGGATGGAGGTATACTTTGAAACCAATTTTGATAATATGTTAATTGTTGATAATGGTTTTGAAGTGCCTAGGGATAAGGAAAACAAGCCAATAGAAAAATCAAGATGGACTTACAAATCAATGATTTCAAGACAAATATCAAGGTAATAAAAATGTTAAGTGATTTGATTCCTAACAATATTTGGTCTAGATTAGGGAGTTATAGGGATGCAAAGGACTTATGGAGTAAGGTGGTCAAATTCAATGAACATCCCGAACTGGCACAAGTAGAGAAGGAAGTCAAAGTAGAATGTCCATCAACATCCAGATCCCAGGATGTTGAAGAATCACCATCAACATTCGAAGATGTGGATGAGTTGGAGGAAACCTCCACCTCTAGCATTGAGGGGGAGGAGAGGCAATCTTCTATTCCAGAGCAAGATCAAGATGAAGCATCTACATCCGGGAAAGATGAAGATCAAGCGGCTTTCACCTCCCTAGGTAACTCATGCATTGTAATTAAAGATAAAAAATACATCATATGCTTTGAGTGCAGGGATACCGGGCATTACAAGAGAAAATGCCCAAAATTGGCTAAGAAGAAGGTACCGACACCAAAAGTCAACAAAAAGTCAAAGGATGTCGGAGTCCTCGCTAAAAAGAGCAAAGAGCACATTGTATGCTTCAAATGCAACCAAAGAGGATACTACCAAAGCCAATGCCCTAACGGGAGGAAGAACGGGCAAGAAGGGGCATCTCATGTAGGGGGAGCTTCCAAAGCTAACCCTAAGATAAATTTAGTTAATGCACCTTCTAGCTCTAGGACTAAAAAGCATGCTAGAAATTACTTTAATGCACTTACTATTATTAATGAAAAGCATGCTAGTAGGAATAGATATTTTTGCCTAGGTGTCAAGCATGTTGATTTACCTAAGGACAAACCTAGACACCATAACCCTAGACCAATTCTACCTAGGGAATCCATTAGGAGAATATAAGAAAATTTGGGGATTAACCCCAAGAAATCTAGGCATATGCCTAAGAAGAGTCATTCCCAAAAGATAAATGAGAAATTAAAGTTGGAACGATCGGTGGCCGGCTAGAGGGGGGTGAATAGCCCTAATCGCATGTGCGGTGGAATTCGTTTGCGTTCGTTTTGTGCTCGTCTCTACAATTCGTTAGCGCAGTGGAAATATAAATAACAAGTACGAATATACGAGACAAATACAAAGCACACATAATACACCATGATATACATGGTTTGGAACCTTAGGGTTCCTACTCTACGGGGTGAGCTCAACGAGCTTGTATTATGCGCACGACACTAACCAAACTCCTTCTCGATAATACGTCGGAGGTGGAGAAACCTCATACAAACAATTACACTAAGTAATACAAGCAAATACAAATACAAGAAGAAAAACAAGTAAAGAACACTTTACAAACTTTGCTTAGAACACTTGCTTGATGCTTTAATTGGATTGCTCTTAAAGGACTGGAATGCAGCAGCAATTCCCCTTCAAAATCACCCTTAAAGTCTTGTTGAAATCCTCCCCCAAGCTCCTCCTTTTATGCTAGCCTCGGGCTGATTTCGCACCGATCAGTCGACTGCTGCTGTAGCCGTTGTCTCACAACGGTCGAATCCACATTGGCAAAAACCCAATGGATAACCATCAGTCGACTGATCATACCCATCAATCGACTGGTAACCCCATCAGTCGAGTACTCGGCACAATCATTCAACTGGAAAGTGTTCTGTGCCCGAATTCACCCCAATCAGTCGACTGATCTCTATTATCACTTGACTGATGGCGTTGGCAGTCGACTGCCCTCCCGCGACAGTCGACTGTTCAGCCAGAACCTTGTCAATCGAACACCGGTCGAGTCCAATCAACCTAGAGCAGTCGACTGGTACCTATACCAGTCGACTAATGTCGGGTAAAACCTCAAACACCAAGTTGTTTGAGCATCCGACTGTCGGGTAAACTCTCAAACACCACATTTGAGCATCCAACACTCAGTCTTAGCCACTTGGCCAAGTTCACCTCATCCTCTCCTGGATTTCCACACCGAATCTCTCTTCCCTCGGCCTACATCCCTCGGATGCACCAAGCACACTGCTCGCAATGCCATCCTTCACGTCTCTTTCCCTTGAAGTATGCTTCCCTTGGGCCTCACTCCATTTGTTCCCCGTCCGACGGTCCCTCGGATGCACTAAGCGCACGACTTCGCAATGCCATCCTTCACCGACTCATGGACTCCGAGCCTAGTGAACTTGCCAAGTCCTCAAGACTTCCCAAACCAAACCTCATGCTTGGATTTTCCATGCCAAGCCCCATGCTTGGACTTTCACTGCCAAGGCTATACACTTGGTCTTATGTGGCTAACCCATGTTTGTGAAGGTAGGAAACTTTGCTTCCCACTTCAACTCGGTCGCTTGTTCATGGCGATCCCATCGATGTCGCCGGATTAAAAGAATTTAATCCTAGACAAAAGGGATCACCCAAGCAACCGTTTCATCGTCGTGCTATTCGATTAGAGTGGTCACTTGAACAAACTTATTGTTCAAGCCACCAACCTCTATTCTACGAATAGCCGCGGAATAGACGATGTACGGATTGCCGACTTTTGTGTTTATATTGGGGGTCCAAGTTATTTTAGCCACAAAAATAGAATACAACATGCATATATAATTGAAAAACAATTATAGACAAGTTACAAAAGAAAATAGACAAGTATTATACCTCTCGATCTTCTATTGTATGTCCTTCTTCCTTTTGGACGTCGTGTGGCCGACGATCTTCCAAAAGTCGAAGCTCCTAGATCACCAATCTTCCTTCCTTGCTCGCTTCGAACAAGAGGAAGTATAGAAACAAAGCACTTCTCCTTCTTTCAACCAACCATCAAGCTCCAAGCTTGGTGCTTGCCACCGACCAAGAAGGAGAACAAGGAGATGAAGAAAAGGGGCGGCCAAAAGCTACAAGGGGAAGACCCTAATGTTGGGATGTATACTAAAAAGTCTATCTTTTGTATGAACATCTTTATTTTGAAATAAGAATCACATGATCATTGTTTGCATATTTTTATGGCTATGCATATTGTCTAATACATTACATTGTAGATAACATGGTGTGTGGTGTCACACAGGAGATCATGTTATTGGTTCCTTGTAAAGTATAAGTAAAGGCTCACAACTGAGATGACTTTGGACAAACCATTGGAATGGTTGTAGTGTGATTTGGGATTGGTTTGTCTTGACCATAGAATCACACTAGTGCACTTTGTGTGTATTGAGCAAGACCAACTTAGAGGTGATTTGATTTATTGCTGACTACATAATCGAATCAGACCTCAGATATTATATTGTACATACTCTTAATCCCGATATAATAATGGGCACATATACTTAGTATTCATCTCTTTGATTTATAAATGGCCGAGATTTATAGATTAAATCGATAGCCTCGGTAATTTGGGAGATTATATTATTTATATGGTGTGTCATTGATTATAGGAGGAAACTGTGTCCTATATATTAGGATGATGATGCCCCCTTGAGGCGCTCATAAGGTTCATCGTTTTTTTTTTGATGAAATGTAAATATATATCATCAAGAAAAGCACGATCATACATAATCATGGAGTGCACACTCATGTCATGTCTGACGATGTGTCAGATCTGAGATGCATCCAAAGGGGTGTACATGTGCTCTCATGGGTACCTAAACTCTCATGCATACAAACTTTCTCATGTTTACACAACCATTGCATATCCCACTCTTTACCAGTGCCAATGTATCCTCGATATTTGCTCATGCATACCATCCCTCTGCTTCCCTTGCTCCATGTGTACCTCCTCACACTAACCTTCCATGCCTATCTTTTCTAGCCAATCTTGTGCGATGATCCTCCATCATTTGTCACTTTTGGTAAGTGACCAACTATCAACGGATTTGCATTGTCTTTACCGTAGCCGTTTGCTACGGACTAGATAGGCCATTCAGGTGGGCCTATTCACCAATACTAGGCTTATTGGTCAAGCCTCAACCATAAACGGGTTTAACGTGTCTTTACCATAGCCGTTTGCTACGGACTAGATAGGCCATTCGGGTGGGCCTATTCACCTGAAATAGGCTTATTGATCAAGCCTCAAAATCGTATAATTGTTGAACCTCCTTGTTGAAAGTGAGACTGGAGACTAGAACTATTTTTGTAAGCTGTTCAGGGGCGTCGCTTGAGCTGGTCTGATCTGGGGATCTCTGAACTCTGAACCCTTCTGGACCGGCCTTGCCTTATTTATGCCTAGGTGCTCTGAGTCTTCACTAACTGCCCTGTCTAGCCTTGGGCTTGGAAGAAAAATGCTCCGTTCGTTACATGTAACCATCCTAGACTTGGAAAAAAATCCGCTCTGGCCACCCTTGATTTGAAGGAGAAGCGTGACCCAAAACCACCCTAGAGGACTTGGGAGATAACAACCCTGACTGCCCTGGCTTTGGAGGATAGGCGCGGTCCAAAACTGCCCTGGAGTACTTTGGATCAAACTCCTCCGGCACCCCGCGAGAACCACCCTGCACAAAACCACCCAGGAAGATGTTTGCGATCTATCAAAACCACCCTGGAGAGATGAGGCTTGGAAACCACCCTGCGAAGAGATTTTTTTTTTTCACCGGTCTGCCAAAACCACCCTAGGGAGCATAAAACTGCCCTGTTCAAGTGCTCTGTCATATCCGCCATGGAGAGGGGTTGGCTAAAAACCACCCTGGCAAAACTACCCTTCCAAAACCACCCTTGGAAAGGCAACCCACCCTGGCAAACCCGCTTGCATAAACCACCCTGGATGTGAATTACACAGACAAAACCGCCCTGGAGGACTTGGGATCAAAAACTACTCTGCGAAAACCACCCTGCTCAAAACCGCCTTGGCAATGCTTGCAACCTTAAAAATTGCCCTGGCAAACCACTCTACCAAAAAACTGCCCTGGAGATGCGAAAACCACCCTGCTCAAAACCGCCCTGGCAGTGCTTGCAAGTTTAACACCTACCCTAGCAAACCACTCTATCAAAACTGCCTTGGAGAGCGAAAACCACCCTGCTCAAAATCGCCCTGGCAGTGCTTGCAAGTTTAACACCTACCCTAGCAAACCACTCTATCAAAACTGCCTTGGAGAGCTAAAACCACCCTACCAAAACCACCCTGGACTTAGGATCAAAACTACTCTGCGAAAACCCACCCTGCTCAAAACCACCCTGGAAATGCTTGCAAGCTTAACAAAGCGCCTGTAAACCACTACCAAAAGCATACTCGGAGATGTGAAAGCGTACCGCTCAAAACCACTGCTCAAATCGCCTGGCGCTTTTCTGTAAAGGAAGGTTCCATGACCAACAAAGAGTGGGAGAGGAGACAGTGGTGATGCTCTGGAATGTGGATGGAGAAGAGACAATGGTGTTGGGAGAGCATCCTGGAAGAAATGCCCTGGGGAAGTGTCTGGGGATGGCATCCTGAAAACTGCCCTGCCTTTGTCTCCTTCATCCGTTGTCCGTGAAGTGCTGGAGATCACAGTTCTCCAAGGCCCTGCATACATCAATTTGAATCTTCCGGAGAATCACCTCACCATCAAACCTCGTCCCTTCGAATTTCATGGAGTTTCGTGTTCGCCAAATATGATGTATCATTGCTCCCATGGCTAGATGTCTGGCTTTGTTGATACTGCTACATCCTTTATAATGCCATATGAATGTGCGCAACATTTGACGATATGTCTGCATTCTTGGCCTCATCCGTAGCCATCCCCTTACTCTGTTCCAGAGCTGTTGGACTTGCCCACATTTGAAATAGATATGGTTCATTGTCTCCTCCTCTTGATTGCAAAAAGCACATCTTCGATCTTCTAGATACTTCTTCCTGGCACGCACCGGTAGCTTCCCCTGCGCCAGCATCCATAATGTAAACCTGTGGCTAGGTTGGATATCTGGCTGCCATACCGTCTGCACCCAGGCTTTCCTAGAGCTTGCAGTCCTGAAATGATCATATGCTCTCTTAACGCCACCTTTGCTTTTACCAAACTATGCATCCAATATTTCCTCTGCCTTTTCTGCGGTGCCTGCCAACGCCATGATGTTATCCTTGATGCATATAAGCTTTTTCACTAGTGGGGAATCTTTGTGCTTGCTCTGCCATTCCCAAACTCCTTGTTGCTGTAAATATGTGTGATGTACCCAGCGGATCCACAAGGTGTCCTGCTTCTTCTGTATTCTCCATAATATTTTTTCCAGCAGCGCCGTGTTCCATGCTTTCAACTCCCTTAATCCCAGTCCACCTTCCTCTTTAGGCTTACATATGTCAGCCCACGCAACTGGTGGGTTCTTCACAGTCCACATGAATGTGCGACAGTAGCTTTATATCCTGTCAATGACCCCAGCTGGAAGTGGTAGCGCCGACATCCAATAGCATTGAACACCCTGCAGAACCGAGGATATTAGTTGAATTTTGCCCGCATATGATAGCGTAGCTTTGGGCCAGGAGCTGATCTGCTTCATGAGATTCTGCAACAGTGGGTTGTAATCCGCAATCTTTAGTTTTTGCGATGCTATTGGCACTCCTAAGTAGCGAAATGGCATCTCCCCTTCACTGAAACCTGTGATAGCTAGCAGCATTTCCTTCTCCCTTTGTTCCACTCCTGCCATGTATATACTTGATTTCACCATGTTTGCTGTTAGCCCTGCCATGTTTGCGAATTGCGATAAGTAGTCCATCAATACTTGCACTGATTGTGTATCACCTCGGCTTAGGAGCAGCAAATCATCAGCGTATACTATGTGGCCTATCCTTTGTTGCTCACACTTTGGATGAAACCGAAAGTCTGACCGGCTAGTGCGCTTCGCAAGTAGTCGTGCTAGATACTCCATGCATAGGCTAAATAGATATGGGGATAGGGGGTCTCCCTGTCTGAGTCCTCTCCCTCCTCTGAAAACCCCATGGATGTTTCCATTGATGGCTACTGAGTACGATGTGGTAGTGACACATTCTTTAATCCACATGATATACATTTCAGGGAACTGCAGTGCTTTGAGTACCTCCAGCAAGAAGCTCCATTGGATTGAATCAAAAGCTTTCTGCAAATCCACTTTAAGTATACACCGTGGGGACACCCGTTTCCTTGAGTAGTTGCGCATGAGCTCTTGTGCCAGGTATATGTTATCCACTATGCTGCGTCCTTGCACAAATCTTTGTCATGACGGTGAAGCAGTGATCTGCAATTCGCCACCTACTTGCTAGGATCTTGGAGATTATTTTGTAGAAAATTGTGCAGCAAGAAATTGGTCGAAAGTCTTGCACCTTGCTAGCATGTTCTGTTTCGAGATTAGTGAGATTAATGTGTGATTCTAGGACTTTAGTAGCTGGCCATTTTCGAAGAACTCCTTGACTACCTTTATGATGTCCTGCTTGACTATATCCCACGCATGCTTGAAAATTTTTGAGTTGTATCCGTCCAGCCCTGGAGCTTTGAGGTCCCCAATTTCAAATAGAACTTCTTTTATTTCTTCCTCTATTGGTAGCCTGATTAAGCTTGCTCGTTGTACTTCAGTTAGTTGCTTGCCAAATTGCATGCATTCCCCTTGAAACTCAATCTCGTGCCCTTGTTTGCCTAAGTCGCCTTGGAAATAGGTTAGGAATTCCTTTACTACCTCCTCCGCTGAGTTGGTGGCATCCCCATTGCTCTTTTTGATTGCCACTATTTCCCGTCTTTTGTTATTCCGTTTAACCATGGCATGAAAAAAAGTTGTGTTCCTGTCTACTCCTCTAAAGTACTCATGCTTGGCTTTTTGTAGGTAGAACATGTATTCTGCCCTCTCCAGCAGTTCAGTCTTTTTCCTTATTGCTTGATAGTTATCGTGCATGTGACCTTGGTTTAATCCTTCCTGCTATAGTTCCTCTAGCCGCTGCCGAGCTTGCTTTGCTTTCTCTTGGATGTGCTGATAATGCATCTGATTGAGCTTTTTGAGGTCTATTTTAAGTAATTTGAGCTTCTGTTTCAGCCTGTATTGCATCATGCCCTGCACATCTCTGAAGCTACTGCTATTCCATTTATCCTCCACTAACTGTCAAAAGTTAGGGTGTAATACCCACATATTATAGAATTTGAACGGCTTGGGTTTCTCCCTTGTGTTTCCTAGCACTGTTACAATATAGGTGGCATGATCTGATATAGTTCCAGGTGCCTTAAATTCAGCATAACTACTCTGGTTTTTTTCCATCCATGCTCTATTCCCCATTGCGCGATCGAGTTTGCTGACTACGTGGCCATTAGTCCATGTGTATTGGCACCCAATGGATCTCAAGTCTTCAACTCCCGCCTCTAAGGTAAATTCTTGAAAATCAGCAGTTGCGTAGGTTGTCAATGCCATTCCCCCTTTCTTGTCAGTGGGCAGTAGAGGTGAGTTAAAATCCCCTAGGATTAACCATGGCATCTCTACATGTCTCGCAATTTGCACCAGCATCCACCACATTTCTCTCCTGCTTGTGATAGATAGCTGTCCATAAACAAATGTGACTGCATATGCATTTCCCGTCACTTTGCATTTCACAGTTGTATGTATCAGTTGCTCTTCCCATTGTTGGATGTGTAGGTTGACAAGTTGCGGATCCCATATAAGCAGCATCCTGCTTCTGGGCAAGTTGAAAATCTGCTGCTCCATCTTCCATCTCTGAAACCTCTTATCTTTCATTGTTTGATAGTACTGCTGGGTTAACTTCGGTTCTAGTATAGCTAGCACACCCATCTTTTGCTTCAGAAGGAGTTCCATCACCAACTTCTGTTTGAGACCTTTATTTAGGCCTCTTACATTCCATGATCCGATCTTCATGGTTGTGCAGCCGGCTTCCGCCGTCTAGCCATGTTGATAACTTCTTTCTTTTCTTGTTTCATCCTTTTGTCCATGTTTGCCTCTTCCTCCGGTTGATCCGTCACGTTTCTCCGTGTCCCAATCTTTTGCACATGTTGCATCATAGTGTCCCTTTGATTCTCTATCACTGCCGCTCGTGGCCCATCTGATTTTGTTTCAATTCTCATTCCTTGATTACCCCATCTTGCAGCAGGCAAGGCTAGTATAATTGGTGGGAAGTTCTCTGTGTTGATTCCCCAATCTGTTGTACCTTCTCTAATTACCCCTTTGTCATTTTCATTTACTTTTTGGCCTTCTTCATTATCCTGCGCCTTTTCGACGGATGTTATTGGCGTTTGCCTTTGTCCCTGTCCGCGGCCCGTTGTATCCTGCTCTGTGCTTCTCGTGATTGGTAGGTGACTTCTAGCTATCTTGGCTACCTCGCTATTCTGTTGCCCCTGTAAGCTCTGAAAGTTCTGTTCCATCTTATCCTTGCTTTGTTCCAACCCCCTAAATCTCTGTCTGGTCATCCTCTGATTTTTATTTCTGTGTAATGTATCAGACTGGGTTAGCTTTTGGATTCCTGAGGTAGCTTTGACTATTGCATTTCCAGAGATTGAGATATCTGATTTGGCATTCCCACCTGTAGTCAGATGGTGTTGCTGTTGTTGACCTTCCTTATGCCCGTACTCAATTTGCTTTCTTTTTTGTCTGGCAAGAACTGGTTTGAAGCCTGATGTGTGGCTTGATGACCCTTTTCCTTGGCTCTTCTCATTTATTATTCCTATTTGTTCTTCGTCCTGGACATTTTCAATCATGTTACACAGCAGTTCAGTACCCCGCAAGTTGTATCCCCGCGTGCCAGTTTGTGTGTATGGGTCCATTGCTTCTTTATCATTCTTCCCTTGTGTTAGTGCACCCTGGGTTACCCTCCCATTTGATTGTCCCTGAGTGTCCATATCTCTTGCACACCACGAACCAGTGTTTTCAGGACTTTGTCCACGTGCACTAGTTTGGTTGTCAATCTCCTTTGCTTCTTCGTTATCTCATCATGTAAACCCTGCAGGTGGACTTGGTCCGGCATGATGAAAAGGTTGAGTGGTACTACTCATGGAGTTAGATGTTGATTAATTAATCGTCAGTAAATTAATTAATCGACGGACATTCAAGATCTTAAACACGGGGAGAAAATGTACATATAATATATGGAGCCCATATTAACTTATGGGGGTTGGTGAGGTAGATCAATGATAATCCTTTAGTGGATTGGCTTATCATTAATGGATCGGACTTTATGTGGGCTTGATCCATTGGGTTGCCAAGATCCAACTCCTCCTCATGGTCCCTATTGTACCCTATTAATACCTCATGAAGCTTAGATCTAATGGATAGAAACAAAACTCTAGATCCAAAGGTAGAGATTAAATCTCTATATCCGACGGTTGAGATTAAATCTCTAGATCCGACGGTTGAGATTAAATCCCTAGAACCATTGGTGGAGATTAAAACAAGGCTTATCCCTAACTCTATAAACGGAGAGCAAGGGGTGGGCGGCAACTAAGAATCCAATTAGAGATAGGATTAGGGTTTTGGGTGGCAAGGCTTGGAGGCAAGGGTTTGGAGTTGGCAACACTTATTAAGGAAATATTTTCCTTATCTTCTTCTTCCTCAAGGTGGCCGGCGAGCTAGCATCCCTTTCTAGCCCTTGGCCAGTGTCCAAAGCAGCTGCTCTCCCTCTCTTTGGCTGGTAAAACCTAGGCTTAGGGTTCTCCCTTGGAGCTTTGGTCGACATTCACCTTTTCTCCCTTCTCCTTGTTGGCCGGCGGCAAGCAAATTGCTTGTTGCTTGTTCGTTGGCTAAATGAAGGAGAAGAGTCTTGTTTATATTCTTCCTCTTGCTTGGAACGAGCAAGGAAAGAAGATTGGTGATCTAGGAGCTTCAACTTTTGGTAGATCATCGCCCACACGACGTCCGAAAGGAGTAAGATCATACAATAGAAGATCGAGAGGTATATCGATTCTCTATTCTTTTTTGTAACATGTTTATATTTGTTTTTCAATTATGTGCATGATATATTCTGTTTTGTGGCTAAATAATACTTGGATCCTGAACATAAACACAAAAGTCGGTGATCCGTACATTGTCTATTCCGTGGCTATTCGTAGAATAGAGGTTGGTCGCTTGAACAACAAGTTTGTTCAAGTGACTACTCTAAATGAATAGCACGACGATGAAAAGGTTGCTTGGGTAATCCCTCTTGGTAAGGATAAATTTTTTTTATCCGGGGACATAGAAGGGATCGCCATGAACAAGCGACCAAGTTGAAAGGGGAAGCGAAGTTTCCACTTCCTCCCAACAAGTGGTATCAGAGCTACGGTTTTCGGTTTTGTGTGTCTAAGGATTCGGTTACTCTTATGCATTTTTCATATATTATATGTGTCGGATAATAGTAGGATATGCGTAGGTTAACTCTTTGGTTGTAGGCATAAGATCCGACTATTATGACCATATGTGTGTATGTGATTGTATGTGTGTAATAGTATATTTTGTTGAATCCTCGGGGTTGACGAGGCTAGTATTTAATTTTTTGTAAATTAGATATGGAATTGTTTAGCCACTCTTTTTATTTTAGTTTACTTTCGATCTAGATTTCATGTACACTCCCTCGTGGAGTTTTGGATCGATGGATGTAAATTAAAATACTTTTTTAGTCTCGGCTCAGATCTCCGGATGGCTCGTACATGGCGTAGGAGGAGCGGACGAGATGGCGATGCGACGGGAGACATATTGAAGACAAAAGCCATAATAGTTGGAAAATAATTTATTTTTCATATTTATTGCTTATTGTTTGATATGCATGTCGTAGGCTAGAAAATTCATCAATTTCAAATTACTAAGTGGGAGAGGGATATTTTTATAAATTCCCACGACCTCCATTAGGATTTGACAAGTGATGCAAACAAACTTGCGTGTCGGCTATGAGTGCCTTCCTCCCCATCGGATGAGTTTGTTTGCAGATCACAAGGTCGAATATGGTTATAGGAAATTATTAAGGAGCATGTGTACTTCCCCATCGGAAGGCACATAACCCGAGATAATTACCTTAGTACTGAGTAATGGTGAACACTTAGATACAAATATAAGTATCCTCCCCATCGGAGTCACTGCTTTTATTTGTAGGGCCAAAGAGGAACCAACTATTAATTTTACTTGTCAAAAAGTTAGGTTGACAAGATAGTAAAATTAATGGGTAAAACCTCCTCTTACAAATGTAGAATTCGTATACGCCCACACTATCGTGGCATATGATATTCTCGGTGTTTTGAGGTGTTGGTTGATTTTAAAATTTTATTGTTTGAGGAATCAATATTTTTTTGAAATCTAATGTTTTGATCTATGTGATTCTTAGGTTTCCTTTCAAAATGACTTTCAACCCGCTTGCTGTGATACTAAAAGAGAATAAACTTACTAGACCCAACTATGTTGTTTGGAAGAGAAATCTTGACATTGTCTTAACTGCTGAGGAATACAAATATGTACTCCTCGAAGAGTGTCCTCCTAAGCCTGCGGATGATTCTGGGGAAAAGGAGAGAGTGAGTTATAAGAAGTGGATCAAGGCCGATGAGATGACACGGTGTTACATTTTGGCATCTATGTCAAATGTACTGCAACATCAGCATCAAGCCATGCCCACTGCTTATGACATGATGCTCAATCTCAAAGAGCTTTTTGGGCACCAGAATCGGGCTACAAGGCAGGAAGCCTTGAAGAACTTGATGACGACCACCATGATCGAGGGAACACCCGTGAGGGATCATGTTCTCAAGATGATGGCTCATTTTAATGAGTTGGAAGTCCTCGGAGCTGAGATCGATGGGGAAACCCAGGTCGATATCATTCTCCAGTCTCTACCTAGGAGTTTTGAGCAGTTTCGCCTAAACTACAACATGAACAAGAGGTTTTATTCGTTGGCGGAACTTCTGACAGAACTCCAGGTGACAGAGGGGCTATTTCGTCAGAGTGCTCAGGTGCATGCCATGGTGACCCAAAAGGTTTCTACTTCTAAGCCAAAAGGCAAGAAGAAGAAGAAACAAACTGGGGCGAAAGCGGTGGGAGGAACTCAGGGAGGATTGAAGAAGCCGAAAGGCAAGTGCTTTACTTGTAAGCAGACTGGACACTGGAAGAAGGACTGCCCCAATCGTAAGCAGAACAAAGGTATATCTTTTGGTCTAGTCGTTGAAACATATTTAGCGGTGTTATCTACCGGCACCTGGTGTGTAGATACGGGAGCCACTGATCATGTCTGCAATACTTTGTATGGGTTCCAGGAAACCAGACGAATGGCTTAGGGGGAGATTACCGTGAACTTGGGTGATGCCACGAAAGTGGCGGTTGTTGTAGTGGGAGACGTTCATTTATCTTTGAGAAAAATAAAGTTTTGGTTCTTAAGAATTGCCTTTATGTATCTTTGTTTAGAAAGAATTTAATTTCGATTTCTAAATTGTTTATGGATGGATATTCTATTTCTTTTAATGACAGAGTTGTTATAAAAAGAAATAGGGACATTATCTGTTCGAGTGCATTGATAGGAAATTTATACACACTTAAACCAAAAGCTCCCACGATGCAAATTGAAGTTAATAACTCATCTTCTAATTCCAATAAGAGAAAAGAACCTTCGAAGATGAACCAAACATATCTTTGGCATCTTAGGCTTGGTCATATTAACCTAAGCAGAATTCAAAGGTTGATAGCTGATGAACCTCTGGGTTCATTAGTGGTGGAAGATTTCCCAACCTGCGAATCTTGCTTGGAGGGTAAAATGACCAAGAGGCCTTTTAAGGCCAAGGGGTAGAGAGCCAAAGATGTGTTAGAATTGGTTCATTCTGATTTGTGTGGTCCTATGTCTATCCAGGCTAGAGGTGGTTTTGATAATTTTGTCTCTTTTATAGACGATTATTCGAGATATGGATACATTTACTTGATGCCCCGTAAGTCTGAATGCTTTGACAAGTTCAAAGAATTCAAGGCTGATGCGGAGAAACGTCAAGGTAAAAGTATCAAGAGACTACGATCTGATCGTGGTGGTGAGTACCTCTTGGGAGTGCTTAGGAACTACTTATCAGAGGCAGGGATTCAATCCCAATTGTCTGCACCTGGTACACCCCAGTAGAATGGTGTAGTAGAGCGAACGAATAGAACTCTTATAGAGATGGTTAAATCGATGATGAGTTATTCTGAGTTGCCAGATTCGTTCTGGGGATATGCTCTAGATACGGCGGTGTACATTCTAAACTTAGTTCCATCAAAATCAGTGCCTTCTACTCCCACAGAATTGTGGACTGGGCGAAAACCTAGTCTAAGATATATTCGGATTTGGGGAGTCCAGCACATGTGCTGAAGGCAGATGCTGGTAAGTTGGAACCTCGTACATAAGTACGCATGTTCGTTGGCTATCCTAGAGGAACGAAGGGTGGTTTGTTTTATAGTCCTAGATATCATAGGGTGATCATTAGCACGAACGCTAGATTTCTAGAGGAAGACTATGTGATGAGCAACAAGCCCAAGAGTAAAATTGTTCTGGAGGAATTAAAAGAGGAAGTCACTTCTTCAATACCACCGGTACAAGAGCATATACCACAAATCACTACACCATGTGTCACAGAGGATACACAGGTGTTACCTCATCGTAGTGGGAGGGTTGTGAGACAGCTTGATAGATTCATGTTCTTGGGAGAATCTTCTGATTTGGTCCCTGGCGAACGTGAACCTGATCCCTGGACATATGACGAGGCAATCCAAGATAAAGATGCAGCATCTTGGCAAAATGCAATAAATACTAAGATTGAATCTATGGATTCAAATCAGGTCTGGGAGCTAGTAGTACCACCCGATGGTGTAAAAACCATTGGATGCAAGTGGATCTACAAAAGAAAGAGAGGAATAGACGGGAAGGTTGAGACCTTCAAAGCGAGGCTTGTTGCGAAGGGGTATACTCAGAAAGAGGGTATTGATTATGAGGAGACTTTTTTGCTGGTAGCCATGCTTAAGTCTATCCAGATTCTCTAATGCATTGCAGCTCATATGGATTATGAGGTGTGGCAGATGGATGTCAAGACAGCTTTCCTTAATGGAAGTCTTGAGGAAAACATCTATATGAAGCAACCAAAGGGATTCATTGTGAAAGGCAAAGAGCATCTTGTATGTAAGCTTAATCGGTCCATTTATGGATTGAAGCAAGCTTCTAGGTCTTGGAACATCCGATTTGATGAGGTAATAGAGTCTTATGGATTTATTCAAAGTCTGGATGAGTCTTGTGTATACAAGAGATGTGACGGAAACGTAGTGGTATTTCTTGTACTATATGTAGATGATATTTTGTTGATTGGAAACAATATCAAGGTGTTATCGGACTTAAGGGTATGGTTGTCCAAACAGTTTGATATGAAGGACTTGGGAGAGGTGGTACACATCCTTGGGATCAAGGTTATATGTGATCGCAGGAAAAGGATGTTGTGCTTACATAGACACGATTATAGATCGTTTTAGCATGCAGAACTCCAAGAAGGGTTTTCTACCTTTCAGGCATGGAGTTCCTTTATCTAAGGAGATGTGTCCTAGAATATCTGAGGAGATAGAGGAGATGAAGGTCGTTCCTTATGCTTCGGTGGTAGGAAGCCTCATGTATGCAATGCTATGTACGAGACCAGATATCTGCTATGGCGTGGGCATGATCAGAATATATCAGAGAAATCTAGGACAGGGACATTGGACTGTGGTAAAGCATATATTGAAGTACCTGAGAAGGACTAGGGATTATATGCTAGTTTACCAATAGACCAATTACTCCCTGTGGGTTACACAGATTCCGACTTCCAATCAAATAGGGATAACAGTAAGTCACCCTCAGGTTTTGTGTTTACTTTGGGAGGTAGATCCATTGTATGGAGGAGTGTCAAGAAGAAATGCGTGGCGGACTCAACCATGGAAGTTGAGTATGTGGCAGCCTCTGAGGCAGCCAAAGAAGCTGTGTGGCTCAGAAACTTCCTGATGGACTTGGATGTGATTCCTGTTTTGCCCAGAACTTTCACAATTTATTGTGATAATAGTGGTGCAGTTGCAAACTCGAAGGAACCACGAGCCCATAAGGCTAGTAAACACATAGAGCGCAAGTACGACCTGATACGAGAAATCTTAAAGAGAGGAGAAGTTGCTATGGCCAAGATTGCATCGGAGGATAACCTGGCAGATCCTTTTACTAAGGCCCTTCTGGCGAGAGTTTTTGATAGGCATGTGGAAAGAATGGGGATCAGATGTATGGCAGTGTGAGGACAACATAGTCTTTTAGTATAAGTGGGAGATTGTTGGGATGTATACTGAAAAGTCGATCTTCTGTATGAACATCTTTATTTTGAAATAAGAATCACATGATCATTGTTTGCATATTTTTATGGCTATGCATATTGTCTAATACATTACATTGTAGATAACATGGTGTGTGGTGTCACACAAGAGATCATGTTATCGGTTTCTTGTAAAGTATAAGTAAAGGCTCACAACCGAGATGGCTTTGGACAAACCATTGGAATGGTTGTAGTGTGATTTGGGATTGGTTTGTCTTGACCATAGAATCACACTAGTGAACTTTGTGTGTATTGAGCAGGACCGACTTAGAGGTGATTCGATTTATTACTGACTACATAATCAAATCAGACCTCAGATATTATATTGTACATACTCTTAATTCCGATATAATAACAGGCACATATACTTAGTATTCATCTCTTTGATTTATCATGGGCGAGATTTATAGATTAAATCGATAGCCTCGGAAAGTTAAGAGATGATATTATTTATATGGTGTGTCGTTAATTATAGGAGGAAACCGTGTCCTATATATTAGGATGATGATGTCCCCCTTGAGGAGCTCATAAGGTTCATCATGTAAACCCTGCAGGTGGACTTGGTCTGGCATGATGAAAAGGTTGAGTGGTACTACTCATGGAGTTAGATGTTGATTAATTAATGGTCAGTAAATTAATTAATCGACTGACATTCAAGATCTTAAACACGGGGAGAAAATGTGCATATAATATATGGAGCCCATATTAACTTATTGGGGTTGGTGAGGTAGATCAATGATAATCCTTTAGTGGATTGGATTATCATTAAAGGATCGGACTTTATGTGGGCTTGATCCATTGGGTGGCCAAGATCCAACACCTCCTCATGGTCCCCATTGTAGCCTATTAATACCTCATGAACCTTAGATCCAATGGATAGAAACAAAACTCTAGATCCAAAGGTAGAGATTAAATCTCTAGACCCGACGGTTGAGATTAAATCTCTAGATCCGACGGTTGAGATTAAATTCCTAGAACCAATGGTGGAGATTAAAACAAGGATTATCCCTAACTCTATAAAAGGAGGGTAAGGGGTGGGCGGCAACTAAGAATCCAATTAGAGATAGGATTAGGGTTTTGGGCGGCGAGGCTTGGAGGCTAGGGTTTGGAGTTGGCGGCACCTATTAAGGAAATAATTTCCTTATCTTCTTCTTCCTCAAGGTGGCCAGCGACCTAGCATCTCTTTCCATCCCTTGGCTGGCATCCAAAGCAGCCCCTCTCCCTTTCTTTGGCCAGTAAAACCTAGGCTTAGGGTTCTCCCTTGGAGCTTTGGTCGGCATTCACCTTTTCTCCCTTCTCCTTGTTGGTCGGCGGCAAGCAAATTGATTGTTGCTTGTTTGTTGGCTAAAGATCGGAGAAGTGTCTTGTTTCTATTCTTCCTCGTGCTCGGAACAAGCAAGGAAGGAAGATTGGTGATCTAAGAGCTTCAACATTTGGTAGATCATCGCCCACACGACGTCCGAAAGGAGGAAGGTCATACAATAGAAGATCGAGAGGTATATTGATTCTCTATTCTCTTTTGTAACATGTTTATATTTTTTTTTCAATTACGTGCATGATATATTCTATTTTGTGGATAAATAATACTTGGATCCCGAATATAAACATAAAAGTCGGCGATCCGTACATCGTCTATTCCACGGCTATTCGTGGAATAGAGGTTGGTCACTTGAACAACAAGTTTGTTCAAGTGACTACTCTAAACGAATAGCACGACGATGACAAGGTTGCTTGGGTAATCCCTCTTGGTAAGGAAATTTTTTTTTATCCGGGGACGTAGAAGGGATCGCCATGAACAAGCGACAAAGTTGAAAGGGGAAGCGAAGTTTCCCCTTCCTCCCAACACCTAAGCACCGGCCAAAAATTAAGGGGAGAAGGTTGGACGCCGGCCAAACCAAGGGGAGAAGAAGAAGGAAGGGTACCGACCACCTAAGGAAGAAGAAGAAGAAAGGAAACAAATTCCTTATTTGTGGCCTCCCAAACCAAACTCCAAAACCCTAGCCTCCAAGCTCCTTGCCTCCCAACCCTAATCCTATCTTGTTTCTAATTCACCTTGCCTCCCACCCTAGCCTCTCCTTTAATAGAGTTAGGGATAAGCCTTGTTTTAATATCCACCATTGGCTCTAGGGATTTAATCTCAACCGTCGGATCAAGAGATTCAATCTCTACCGTTGGATCTAGAGTTTTGTTTTCATCCATTGGTTCTAGGCTTCATGAGGTTTTAATAGACTACAATAGGGACCATGAGGAGGAGTTGGATCTTGGCCACCCAATGGATCAAGCCCACATAAAGTCCGATCCATTAATGATAATCCAATCCACTAAAGGATTATCATTGATCTACCTCACTGTAACGCCCGTAAAATTCCTAGCAATTTTACAGAAATTTTTGGCTTGATGATCATGGGCTTTATGTGGGCCTTTTCAAAAATAAAAGAAAATAAGCCAAAAAGGGGTGCAAGGCCTAGGAATTGAACCCCAAACCTCTAGAGATAGCCAAGCCTAATAGATGCACCCACTAACCAGAAGACCAATAGGATTACATGATTAAGGAAGAGGGGGGAACTATAGATAAGTGGGACTAGGAGTAAATGAAGAGGCATGGAAAAGAAAAGAGGAACTTCTCTTCCTCCCGCCCTTTATAAAGAAGAGGGAAGGTTGGATTTGGTCACTTCCACTCTTTTTCTTCTTCTCCTCACCAAAATTCTAGCCCTTCTCCACCTTTGGCCGAATCTCATCCAAGGAAGAGAAGGCTAGGGTTGGTTCTTCCTTAGGTTTTCCTTCCACCAAAAAGCAACGCGAAGGATGTAAGTATCCCTCACCTGCATACGAGTAGTTCCGATTTCTATTTTTAAAAAACAAAAAAAAAAGGAGAAACCTATATTGTTATATTCGGCCAATATGGATTTTGGTGTTTTAGTGAAGTTTTATAGCTTGTCTTACTTGTAAATAATGATGTTAACATGTTAGGGGGTTTAGGATAAAGATCTAACCCTAAAAGTCTACATAGGCCATTCGGCCACCCCCCTTATATTGATGTCCTAATGAAGTTTAATCCATGTTGGTATGCATATGATGTTATAAGTATGTTAAAGTGGATTAGGACAAAAGCTAACCCTAATGAACCCTAAAGACCTATTCGGCCAAACCCTACTTTTAGGGTTTCAATGAAGTTCCATGCCATGTCTTTGTAACTAGATGATGATGTTAGGGGTTAAAGTGGATTAGGACAAAAGCTAACCCTAATGAACCCTAAGAACCATTCGGCCAATATGGATCTTGGTGTTTTAGTGAAGTTTTATAGCTTGTCTTACTTGTAAATAATGATGTTAACATGTTAGGGGGTTGAGGATAAAGATCTAAACCTAAAGTCTACATAGGCCATTATTATATTGATGTCCTAATGAAGTTTAATCCATGTTGGTATGCATATGATGTTATAAGTATGTTAAAGTGGATTAGGACAAAAGCTAACCCTAATGAACCCTAAGAACCATTCGGCCAATATGGATCTTGGTGTTTTATTGAAGTTTTATAGCTTGTTTTACTTGTAAATAATGATGTTAACATGTTAGGGGGTTGAGGATAAAGATCTAAACCCTAAAAAGCCTATAAGGGCCATTCGGCCACCTTTGATCTCTTTAGGTTACAATGAAGTTCATACCATGAAGTATGCTATGCTATGTTAATGAAATAAGCTATGTTGTTATGAAATGAAGTATGCTACGCTATGTTAATGAAATGAAGCATGATGTGTATGAAATGAAGTATGCTATGCTATGTTAATGAAATAAGCTATGTTGTTATGAAATGAAGTATGCTATGCTATGTTTATGAAATGAAGCATGATGTGTATGAAATGAAGTATGCTATGCTATGTTAATGAAATAAGCTATGTTGTTATGAAATGAAGTATGCTATGCTATGTTAAAGAAATAAGCTATGTTGTAAAATAAGCATATAAGTATTTTACTTTCTGCATGGCTTGTACCAAGACCTTAACAAGGTCCAAGAAGGGATGGGCTCATAAGATGCCCTAGGTCGATGGAATAAGACTCGGGCCTAGGATGGGCTTCTATGTATGATTGCCCCTAGGTCGATGGAATAAGATTCGGGCCTAGTACGGGATGGGCTCCAAGATGCCTTTGGTCGATGGAGTAAGACTCGGGCCTAGGATGGGCTTCTACGCTATGACGATTGCCCCTAGGTCGATGGAATAAGACTCGGGCCTAGGAACCTATTAGGTTCGAGACTTGCTACCTCGGGCCTATTTAGGGATGCGCGCTATGATAATGAAGAAGTGGTACAATGCCGGGCCCAAATATGTTGAGATCTATATTTACGTACCTAACATATATGTTTTCAAAAGCATCTTGCATATGTTTGCATGTTAATGTTTAAGTTACATGTTATGTTAGATGATATGCCATGATGTTAAGTTACGTGTTATGTTAGATGATATGCCATAATGTTTAAGTTACCTGTTATGCTAGATGTTTTCATGTTAATGTTTAAGTTACCTGTTATGCTAGATGATATGCCATAATGTTTAAGTTACATGTTATGTTCGATGATATGCCATAATGTTTAAGTTACATGTTATGTTAGATGATATGCCATGATGTTAAGTTACATGTTATGTTCGATGATATGCCATAATGTTTAAGTTACATGTTATGTTAGATGATATGCCATAATGTTTAAGTTACATGTTATGTTAGATGATATGCCATGATGTTAAGTTACATGTTATGTTCGATGATATGCCATGATGTTTAAGTTACATGTTATGTTAGATGATATGCCATGATGTTAAGTTACGTGTTATGTTAGATGATATGCCATAATGTTTAAGTTACATTATGCTAGATGTTTGCTGTTAATGTTTAAGTTACTGTTATGTTAGATGATATGTCATGATGTATAAGTTACATGTTATGTTCGATGGTACGCTATGATGTTAGGTTACTAAGTCACATATGATGCATATTATGCTGATTAAGTATACATATATATATTTCATGTTATGCTGCTAAGTTAGGGATGATCCATGCTATATTATCTCATGTTACTTAAGCTACAAGTTAAGTTGATGATGCCATGTATGTTACATGATATATTGATTATATGTTATAAATGCTACAAGTCATGATTAATGATGATGTATGGTTTTTTTGTGAGTAGGACAGGATCTTACTAAGCCTATGTGCTTATAGTTTATTTTCCTCAAATCAGAGATAAGGGTAAGGGATGGATAAACTAAAGGGAGCAGCAGGAGGGGTCAATGTGTGTGGTAGTGGCATGGTGGAGAAGATCCGTTAAGTCTACTTATACATGTATTACCTATGATGATGATGTCTATGGATGTCTTTACTTATGTCTCCCTATGACGATGATGTTATGAACCTACTAAGCCCTAAGTATCTATATATATATATATATGATGCATGCTTTATGTTGATAAGAAGTAAAGAAGAAGTAAGAAGAAGTATCTATGCATGCTATGCTATGAAACATACTCTATGTTAAGAAGAAGTGTTAATGCATATCTATATTTAAAAGGAAAAAAAAAGTATTTAGGTCTTAAGTCTTCCGCTGTAAGAAATACGAAGTATATATATAAAGTCTTCCGCTGTATGAAATGTATGTACGGTCGCGTCACGCGCCGCCTCTCCGGACATTTAGGGTCCCGGAAGGGCGGGCGTGACACTCACCAACCCCAATAAGTTAATATGGGCTCCATATATTATATGCACATTTTCTCCCCGTGTTTAAGATCTTGAATGTCAGTCGATTAATCAACATCTAACTCCATTAGTAGTACCACTCATCCATATCATCATGCCAGACCAAGTCCACCTGCAGGGTTTACATGATGAACCTTATGAGCTCCTCAAGGGAACATCATCATCCTAATATATAGGACACGGTTTCCTCCTAATAAACGGCACACCATATAAATAATATCATTTCCCAAATTACCAAGCCTATCAATTTAATCTATAAATCTCGCCCATTGGTAAATCAAAGAAATGAAAACTAAGTATATGTGCCCGTTATTATATCGGGATTAAGAGCATGTACAATATAATATCTGAGGTCCGATTCGATTATGTAGTCAATAATAAATTAAATCACCTCTAAGTCGATCCTGCTCAATACACACAAAGTGTATTAGTGTGATTCTATGGTCAAAATAAATCAATACCAAATCACACTTCATCCATACAAATGGTTTGTCAAAAGCCATCTCGGTTGTGAGCCTTTACTTATACTTTACAAGGAGCCGATAATATGATCTCCCGTATGACACCACACACCATGTTACCTACAATGTAATGTATTAGACAATATGTATAACCATAAATATGCAAACAATGATCATGTGATTTTTATTTCAAAATAAAGATGTTCATACAAAAGATAGACTTTTCAGTATACATCCCAACAATCTCCCACTTATACTAAAAGACTATGTTGTCCTCAAACTGCCATACATCTGATTCCCATTCCCTCCACATGCCTATCAAAAGCTATCGCCTAAAGGGGCTTAGTGAAAGGATCTGCCAGGTTATCCTCCGATACAATCTTGGCCACAACAACTTCTCCTCTCTTTATGAATTCTCGTATCAGGTGGTACTTACGCTCTATGTGTTTACTTGCCTTATGGGCTCGTGGTTCCTTCGAGTTTGCAACTGCACCACTATTATCACAATAAATTGTGATAGTTCTGGGGAAACCAGGAATCACATCCAAGTCCATCAAGAAGTTCCTGAGCCACACAGCTTCTTTGGTCGTCTCAGAGGCCGCCAAATACTCAGCTTCCATGGTAGAGTCCGCCATGCATTTCTGCTTGACACTCCTTCATACAATGGCACACCCCAAAGTAAACACAAAACCTGAGGTAGACTTACTGTTATCCCTGTCTGATTGGAAGTCAAAATTTGTGTAACCCATAGGGAGTAATTTGTCTGCCTGGTAGACTAGCATATAATCCCTAGTCCTTCTCAGGTACTTCAATATATGCTTTACCGCAGTCCAATGTCCCTATCCTGGATTACTCTGATATCTGCTTACCATGCCCACGCCAAAGCAGATATCTGGTCTCATACATAGCATCGCATACATGAGGCTTCCTACTGCCGAAGCATTAGAAACTTCCTTCATCTCCTCTATCTCCTCAGATGTTCTTGGACACATCTCCATAAATAAAGGAACTCCATGCCTGGAAGATAGAAAACCCTTCTTGGAGTTCTGCATGCTAAAACGATCCATAATGGTGTCTATGTATGAAGCTTGAGATAAGCACAACATCCTTTTCCTGTGATCCCTTATAACCTTAATCACAAGGATGTGTCCCACTTCTCCCAAGTCCTTCATATCAAACTGTTTGGACAACCATACCCTTACATCCGATAACGCCTTGACATTGTTGCCAATTAACAAAATGTCATCTACGTATAGTACAAGAAATACCACTACGTTTCCATCACATCTCTTGTATACACAAGACTCATCCGGATTTTGAATAAATCCATAATACTAAAATACCTCATCAAAGCGGATGTTTCAAGACCTTGAAGCTTGCTTCAATCCATAAATAGACCAATTAAGCTTACACACAAGATGTTCTTTGCCCTTTGCAATGAATCCCTCTGGTTGCTTCATATAGATGTTTTCCTCAATACTTCCATTAAGGAAAGTTGTCTGACATCCATCTGCCATACCTCATATTCCATTGAACAACAATACATAAGAGAATTTGGATAGACTTAAGAATGGCTACAGGCGAAAAGTTTTCCTCATAATCGATACCCTCATTTTGAGTATACCCCTTCGCAACAAGCCTCGCTTTGAAGGTCTCAACCTTCCCATCTATTCCTCTCTTTCTTTTGTAGATCCACTTGCATCCAATGGTTTTTACACTATCGGGTGGTTCTACTAGCTCCCAGACCTGATTTGAATCCATAGATTCAATCTCAGCAATCATTGTACTTTGCCAAGATACTGCATCTTTATCTTGGATTGTCTCGTCATATGTCCAGGGATCAGGTTCATGTTCGCCAAGGACTAAATCAGAAGATTCTCCCAAGAACATCAATCTATTAGGTTGTCTAACAACCCTTCTACTACGACGAGGTATCACCTGTGTATCCTTTGTGACACGTGGTGTAGTGACTTGTGGTATATCTTCTTGTGCCGGTGGTACTGAAAAGTGACTTCCCCTTTCAATTCCTCCAGAACAATCTTACTCTTGGGCTTGTGGTTCATCACATAGTCTTCTTCTAGAAATCTTACGTTCGTACTAACGATCACCCTCTGATCTCTAGGACTATAAAACAAACTACCTTTCGTTCCTTTAAGATAGCCATCAAACATGCGCACTTCTATACAGGGTTCCAACTTACCAGCATCTGCCTTCAGCACATGTTCTGGACTCCCCCAAATATGAATATGTCTTAGACTAGGCTTTCACCCAGTCCACAATTCTGTGGGAGTAGAAGGCACTGATTTAGATGGGACCAAGTTCAGAATATACACTGTCGTATCTAGAGCATATCACCAGAATGAATCTGGTAACTCAGAATAACTCATCATCGATCTAATCATCTTCATAAGAGTCCTATTCCTTCGCTCTGCTACACCATTCTGTTGGGGTGTGCCAGGTGCAGTCAATTGGGATTGAATCCCAGTCTCTGATAAGTAATTCCTAAACTCTCGCAAGAGGTTCTCACCACCACGATTAGATTGTAGTGTCTTGATACGTTTACCTTGATGTTTCTCTGCATCAGCCTTCAATTCTTTGAACTTGTCAAAGCATTCAGACTTGCGGCGTATCAAGTAAATGTATCTATACCTCGAATAATCGTTTATAAAAGAGATGAAATACTCAAAACCACCTCTAGCCTAGATAGACATAGGACCACACAAATTAGAATGAATCAATTCTAACACATCTTTGGCTCTATACCCCTTGGCCTTAAAAGGCCTCTTGGTCATTTTACCCTCCAAGGAAGATTCGCAGGTTGAGAAATCTTCCACCACTAATGAGCCCAAAGGTCCATCAGCTATCAACCTTTGAATTCTTCTTAGGTTAATATGACCAAGTCTTAGATGCCAAAGATATGTTTGGTTCATCTTCGAAGGTTCTTTTCTCTTATTGGAATTAGAAGATGAGTTATTAACTTCTATTTGCATCGTGGGAGCTTTTGGTTCAAGTGTGTACAAATTTCCTATCAATGCACCAGAACAGATAATCTCCCTATGCCTTTTTATAATAATTCTGTCATTAAAAGAAATAGAATATCCATCCATAAACAATTTAGAAACCGAAATTAAATTCTTTCTAAATAAAGGTACATAAAGGAAATTCTTAAGAACAAAAACTTTATTTTTCTCAAAAGATAAATAAACATCTCCCACTGCAACAGTAGCCACCTTTGTGGCATCGCCTAAGTATACGGTAATCTCCCCTTCATCCAGTGATCTGGTTTTTTGGAACCCCTGTAAGGTATTGCAGACATGATCAGTGTCTCTCGTATCTACACACCAGGTGGCGATAGATAACACCGCTAAACATGTTTCAACGACTAGACCAAAAGATATACCTTTGTTCTGCTTGCGATTGGGGCAGCCCTTCTTCCAGTGTCCAGTCTGCTTACAAGTGAAGTACTTGCCTTTCGTCTTCTTCACTCCTCCCTGAGTTCCTCCCACTGCCTTTGCCCCAGCTTGTTTCTTCTTCTTCTTGCCTTTCGGCATAGAAGTAGAAACCTTTTGGGCAACCATGGTGTGTGCCTGAGTACTCTGACGAAAAAGCCCCTCTGCCGCCTGAAGTTCTGTCAGAAGCTCCACCAACGAATACAACCTCTTGTTCATGTTGTAGTTCAGGCGAAATTGCTCAAAACTCTTAGGTAGAGACTGGAGAATGATATCGACCTGGGTTTCCCCATCGATCTCAGCTTCGAGGACTTCCAGCTCATTCAAATGAGCCATCATCTAGAGAACATGATCCCTCACGGGTGTTCCCTCGATCATGGTGGTCTTCATCAGGTTCCTCATGGCTTCCTGCCTAGTAGCCCGATTTTGGTGTCCGAAAAAGCTCTTTGAGATTTAGCATCATGTCATATGTAGTGGGCATGGCTTGATGCTGATGTTGCAGTACATTTGACATAGATACCAAAATGTAACACAACGCCATCTCATCGGCCTTAATCCACTTCTTATAACTCTCCTTCTCCTTTTCCACAGATTCATCTGCAGGCTTAGGAGGACACTCTTTGAGGAGTACATATTTGTATTCCTCAACAGTCAAGACAATGTCTAGATTCCTCTTCTAATCAACAAAGTTGGGTTCAGTAAGTTTATTTTCTTTCAGTATCATAGCAAGCGAGTTGAAAGTCATTTTGAAAGAAAACCTAAGAATCACATAGATCAAAACATTGGATTTCAAAAAATTATTGATTCCTCAAACAATAAAATTTTAAAATCAACCAACACCTCAAAAAACACCGAGAATATCGTATGCCACGATAGTGTGGACATATACAAATTCTACATTTGTAAGAGGAGGTTTTACCCATTAATTTTATTATCTTGTAAACCTAACCTTTTGACAAGTAAAATTAATAGTTGGTTCCTCTTCGGCCCTACAAATAAAAGCAGTGACTCCGATGGGGAGGATACTTATATTTGTATCTAAGTGTTCACCATTACTCGGTACCAAGGTAATTATCTCGGGTTATGTGCTTTCCGATGGGGAAGTTCACACGCTCCTTAATAATTTCCTATAACCATATTCAACCTTGTGATCCGCAAACAAACTCATCCGATGGGGAGGAAGTCACTCAGAGCCTACGCGCAAGTTTGTTTGCATCACATGTCAAATCATAATGGAGGTCATGGGAGTTTATAAAAATATCCCTCTCCCACTTAGTAATTTGAAATTGAGGAATTTTATAGCCTACGACATGCATATCAAACAATAAGCAATGAATATGAAAAATAAAAATTTTCCAACTATTATGGCTTTTGTCTTCAATATGTCTCCCGTCGTATCACCATCTCGTCCGCTCCTCCCTCTACAATGTACAAGCCATCCGGAGATCCGAGCCGAGAAAAAATATTTTAATTTACATCCAATGATCCTATACTCCAAGAGGGAGTGTACATGAAATCTAGATCGAAAGTAAACTAAAATAAAAAGAGTGGCTAAACAATGTCATATCTAATTACAAAAATTAAATAATAGCCTCATCAACCCCGAGGATTCAACAAATATACAATTACACACATACAATCACATACACACATATGGCCATAATAGTTGGATCCTATGCCTGCAACCAAAAAGTTAACCTACACATATCATACTATTATTCGACACATATAATATATGAAAAGTGCATAAAAGTAACCGAATCCTAAACACACAAAACCGGAAACCGTGGCTCTGATACCTCTTGAAGGTAGCAAACTTCGCTTCTCACTTCAACTCAGTCGCTTATTCATGGCGATCCCATCGATGTCCCTGGATTAAAAAACATTTAATCCTAGATAAAAGGGATCACCCAAGCAACCGTTTCATCGTTGTGCTATTCGATTAGAGTGCTCACTTGAACAAACTTGTTGTTCAAGCCACCAACCTCTATTCTACGAATAGCCGCAGAATAGACGATGTATGGATCACTGAATTTTGTGTTTATATTCGGGGTCCAAGTTATTTTAGCCATAAAAACAGAATACAACATGCATATATAATTGAAAAATAATTATAGACTTGTTACAAAAGAAAATAGACAAGTATTATACCTCTCGATCTTCTATTGTATGTTCTTCCTCCTTTTGGACGTCGTGTGGGCAATGATCTTCAAAAAATCGAAGCTCCTAGATCACCAATCTTCCTTCCTTGCTCTCTCCGAACAAGAGGAAGTATAGATACAAAGCACTTCTTTTTCTTTCAACCTACCACAAAGCTCCAAGCTTGGTGCTTGCCGGTGACCAAGAAGGAGAACAAGGAGATGAAGAAAAGGGTCGGCCAAAAGCTACAAGGGGAACACCCTAAGCACCGGCCAAAGATGAAGAGGAGAAGGTTGGACGTCAGCCAAACCAAGGGGAGAAGAAGAAGGAAGGGCGCCGGCGACCTAAGGAAGAAGAAGAAGAAAGGAAACGAATTCCTTATTTGTGGCCACCCAAACCAAACTTCAAAACCCTAGCCTCCAAGCTCCTTGCCGCCCAACCCTAATCCTATCTTGTTTCTAATTCACCTTGTCACCCACCCTAGCCTCTCCTTTTATAGAGTTAGCGATAAGCCTTGTTTTAATCTCCACCATTAGTTCTAGGGATTTAATCTCAATCATCGGATCTAGAGATTTAATCTCAACCGTCGGATCTAGAGATTTAATCTCTACCGTTGGATCTAGAGTTTTGTTTTCATCCATTGGATCTAGGCTTCATGAGGTTTTAATAGGCTATAATAGGGACCATGAGGAGGAGTTGGATCTTAGCCACCCAATGGATCAAGCACACATAAAGTCCGATCCATTAATGATAATCCAATCCACTAAAGGATTATCATTGATCTACCTCACCAACCCCCATAAGTTAATATGGGCTCCATATATTATTTGTACATTTATCTCCCCGTGTTTAAGATCTCGAATGTCCATCGATTAATTAATTTACTGACCATTAATTAATCAACATCTAACTCCATGAGTAGTACCACTCATCCTTATCATCATGCCGAAGCAAGTCCACCTGCAGTGTTTACATGATGAACCTTATGAGCTCCTCAAGGGGACATCATCATCCTAATATATAGGACACGGTTTCCTCCTATAATCAACGACATGCCATATAAATAATATCATTTCCCAACTTACCGAGCCTATCGATCTAGTCTATAAATCTCGCCCATTGGTAAATCAAATAAATGAATACTAAGTATATGTGCTCGTTATTATATCGGGATTAAGAGCATGTACAATATAATATCTGAGGTCCGATTTGATTATGTAGTCAGCAATAAATCGAATTATCTCTAAGTCGGTACTTCTCAATACACACAAAGTGTATTAGTGTGATTCTATGGTCAAGACAAACCAATACCAAATCACACTACAACCATTCCGATGGTTTGTCCAAAGTCATCTCCGTTGTGAGCCTTTAATTATTCTTTACAAGGAGCCGATAACATGATCTCCCGTGTGACACCACACACCATGTTATCTACAATGTAATGTATTAGACAATATGCATAACCATAAATATGTAAACAATGATCATGTGATTCTTATTTCAAAATAAAGATGTTCATACAAAAGATAGAATTTTCAGTATATATCCTAACAATCTCCAACTTATACTAAAAGACTATGCTGTCCTCAAACTTCCATACATCTGATTCCCATTCCCTCCACATGCCTATCAAAAGCTCTCGCCGGAAGGGCCTTAGTGAAAGGATCGACAAGGTTATCCTCCGATGCAATCTTGGCCACAACAACTTCTCCTATCTTTACGATTTCTCGTATTAGGTGGTACTTGCGTTCTATGTGTTTACTTGCCTTATGGGGTCATGGTTCCTTCGAGTTTGCAACTGCACCAAAATTATCACAATAAATTGTGATAGTTTTGGGCAAACCAGGAATCACATCCATGTCCATCAAGAAGTTCTTGAGCCACACAGCTTCTTTAGCTGCCTCAGAGGCCGTCACATACTCAGCTTCCATGGTAGAGTCAGCCACACATTTTTTCTTGACACTCCTCCATACAATGACTCCACCTCCCAATGTAAACAAAAAACCTGAGGTCGATTTACTGTTATCCCAGTCTGATTGGAAGTCGAAATCTGTGTAACCCATAGGGAGTAATTTGTCTGCCTGGTAAACTAGCATATAATCCCTAGTCCTTCTCAGGTACTTCAATATATGCTTTACCGCAGTCCAATGTCCCTGTCCTGGATTACTCTGATATCTGCTAACCATGCCCATGGCAAAGGAGATATCTGGTCTCGTACATAGCATCGCATATATGAGGCTTCCTACTGCCGAAGCATAAGGAACCACCTTCATCTCCTCTATCTCCTCATATGTTCTAGGGCACATCTCCTTAGATAAAGGAACTCCATGCCTGAATGGTAGAAAACCCTTCTTGGTGTTCTGCATGCTAAAATGATCCATAATGGTGTCTATGTATTAAGCTTGAGATAAACACAACATCCTTTTCCTGCGATCCCTCATAACCTTGATCCCAAGGATGTGTCCCACTTCTCCCAAGTCCTTCATATCAAACTGTTTGGACAACCATACCCTTACGTCCGATAACACCTTGACATTGTTACCAATTAACAAAATATCATCTACATATAGTACAAGAAATACCACTATGTTTCCGTCACATCTCTTTTATACACAAGTCTCATTCGGACTTTGAATAAATCCATAAGACTGGATTACCTCATTAAAGTGGATGTTCCAATACCTCGAAGCTTGCTTCAATCCATAAATGGACCGATTAAGCTTACACACAAGATGCTCTTTGCCCTTTGCAATGAATCCCTCTGGTTGCTTAATTTAGATGTTTTCCTCAAGACTTCCATTAAGGAAAGATGTCTTGACATCCATTTGTCATACCTCATAATCCATATAAGTAGCAATACATAAGGGAATCCAGATAGACTTAAGCATGGCTACCGGCGAAAAGGTTTCCTCATAATCGATACCCTGTTTCTGAGTATACCCCTTCGCAACAAGCCTCGCTTTGAAGGTCTCAACCTTCCAGTCTATTCCTCTCTTTCTTTTGTAGATCCACTTATATTCAATGGTTTTTACACCATCGGGTGGTTCTACTAGCTCCCATACCTGATTTGAATCCAAAGATTCAATCTCAGCATTCATTGCACTTTGCCAAGATACTGTATCTTTATCTTGGATTGCCTCGTCATATGTCCAAGGATCAGGTTCATGTTCGCCAGGGACCAAATCAGAAGATTCTCCCAAGAACATGAATCTATCAGGCTGTCTAACAACCCTCCCACTACGACGAGGTATCACCTGTGAATCCTCTGTGACATGCGGGGTAGTGACTTGTGGTATATCCTCTTGTACTGGTGGTACTAGAGAAGTGACTTCCCCTTTCAATTCCTCTAGAACAATCTTACTCATGGGTTTGTGGTTCTTCACATAGTTTTCTTCTAGAAATCATGCATTCATGCTAACGATCACCCTCTGATCTCTAGGACTATAAAACAAACCACCATTTGTTCCTTTAGTATAGCCAATGAACATGCACACTTCTGTACGGGGTTCCAACTTACTAGCATCTCATGGACACTTGAAGAAGGACTGCCCCAACCGCAAGAATAAAGGTATATCTTTTGGTCTAGTCGTTGCAACATGTTTAGCAGTGTTATCTACCATCACCTGGTGTGTAGATACGGGAGCCACTGATCATGTCTGCAATACTTTGCAGGGGTTCCAAGAAACCAGACGACTGGCTGAGGGGGAGATTACCGTGTACTTGGGCGATGCCACGAAGGTGGCGGCTGTTGCAGTGGGAGATGTTCATTTATCTTTTGAGAAAAATAAACTTTTGGTTCTTAAGAATTTCCTTTATGTACCCTTATTTAGAAAGAATTTAATTTCGGTTTTTAAATTGTTTATGGATGGATATTCTATTTCTTTTAATGACAGAGTTGTTATAAGAAGGAATAGGGACATTATCTGTTCGGGTGCATTGATAGGAAATTTGTACACACTTGAACCAAAACCTCCCACTATGCAAATTAAAGTTAATAACTCATCTTCTAATTCCAATAAGAGAAAAGAACCTTCGAAGATGAACCAAACATATCTTTGGCATCTTAGGCTTAGTCAAATTAACCTAAGAAGAATTTAAAGGATGATAGCTGATGGACCTTTGGGTTCATTAGTGGTGGAGGATCTCCCAACCTGTGAATCTTGCTTGGAGGGTAAGATGACCAAGAGGCCTTTTAAGGCCAAGGGGTATAGAGCCAAAGATGTGTTAGAATTGGTTCATTCTGATTTGTGTGTTCCTATGTCTATCCAGGCTAGAGGTGGTTTTGAGTATTTCATCTCTTTTATAGATGATTACTCAAGATATGGATACATTTACCTGATGCACCGCAAGTCTGAATGCTTTGACTAGTTCAAAGAATTCAAGGCTGATGTGGAGAAACGTCAAGGTAAAAGTATCAAGACACTACGATCTGATCGTGGTGGTGAGTACCTCTTAGGAGAGTTTAGGAACTACTTATTAGAGGCTGGGATTCAATCCCAATTGACTGCACATGGCACACCCCAACAGAACGGTGTAGCAGAGCGAAGGAATAGGACTCTTATGGAGACGGTTAGATCGATGATGAGTTATTCTGAGTTGCCAGATTTGTTCTGTGGATATGCTCTAGATACCGCGGTGTACATTCTGAACTTGGTTCCATCTAAATCAGTGCCTTCTACTCCCACAGAATTGTGGACTGGGCGAAAGCCTAGTCTAAGACATATTCGGATATGGGGGAGTCCAACACATGTGCTGAAGGCAGATGCTGGTAAGTTGGAACCTCGTACAGAAGTACACTTGTTCGTTGGCTATCCCAGGGGAACGAAGGGTGGATTGTTTTATAGTCCTGGAGATCAGAGGGTGATCGTTAGCACGAACACCAGATTTCTAGAGGAAGACTATGTGATGAGCCACAAGCCCAAGAGTAAAATTGTTCTAGAGGAGTGAAAAGGGGAAGTCACTTTTTTAGTACCACCGGTACAAGAGGATATACCACATGTCACTGCACTGCGTGTCACAGAGGATACACAGGTGATACCTTGTTGTAGTGGGAGGGTTGTGAGACAGCCTGATAGATTCATGTTCTTGGGAGAATCTTCTGATTTTGTCCCTGGCAAACATGAACATGATCCCTGGACATATGACGAGGAAATCCAAGATAAAGATGCATTATCTTGGCAAAGTGCAATGAATGTTGAGATTGAATCTATGGATTCAAATCAGGTCTGGGAGCTAGTAGAACCACCCGATGGTGTAAAAACCATTGGATGCAAGTGGATCTACAAGAGAGAGAGGAATAGATGGGAAGGTTGAGACCTTCAAAGCGAGGCTTGTTGCGAAGGGGTATACTCAGAAAGAGAGTATCGATTATGAGGAGACCTTTTCGTCGGTAGCCTTGCTTAAGTCTATCCGGATTCTCTTATGCATAGCAGCTCATATGGATTATGAAGTGTGGCAGATGGATGTCAAGACAGCTTTTCTTAATGGAAGTCTTGAGGAAAACATCTACATGAAGCAACCAGAGGGATTCATTGCTAAGGGTAAAGAGCATCTTGTATGTAAGATTAATCGGTCCATTTATGGATTGAAGCAAGCTTCGAGGTCTTGGAACATCCGTTTTGATGAGGTGATCCAGTCTTATGGATTTATTCAAAGTCCAGATGAGTCTTGTGTATACAAGAGATGTGACGAAAACGTAGTGGTATTTCTTGTACTATACGTAGATGACATTTTGTTGATTGGCAATAATATCAAGGTGTTATCAGACGTAAGGGTATGGTTGTCCAAACAGTTTGATATGAAGGACTTGGGAGAGGTGGGACACATCCTTGGGATCAAGGTTATAAGGGATCGCAAGAAAAGGATGTTGTGCTTATCCCAAGCTTCATACATAGACACGATTATGGGGTGTTTTAGCATGCAGAACTCCAAGAAGGGTTTTCTACCCTTAAGTCATGGAGTTCCTTTATTTAAGGAGATGTGTCCTAGATCATCTGAGGAGATAGAGGAGATGAAGGCGGTTCCTTATGCTTCGGTAGTAGGAAGCCTCATGTATTCGATGCTCTGTACGAGACCAGATATCTGCTTTGCCGTGGGCATGGTCAGCAGATATCAGAGTAATCAAGGATAGAGACATTTGACTGCGGTAAAGCATATATTGAATTACCTGAGAAGGACTCGGAATTATATGATGGTTTACCGGGCAGACCAATTACTCCCTGTGGGTTACACGGATTCCAACTTCCAATCTGATAAGGATAACAGTAAGTCTACCTCAGGTTTTGTGTATACTTTGGGAGGTGGAGCCATTGTATGGCGGAGTGTCAAGCAGAAGTGCGTGGCGGACTTCACCATGGAAGCTGAGTATGTGGCGGCCTCTGAGGCGGCTAAAGAAGTTGTATGGCTCAGGAACTTCCTGATGGACTTGGATGTGATTCCTGGTTTGCCCAGAACTATCATAATTTATTGTGATAATAGTGGTGCAGTTGCAAACTCGAAGGAACCACGAGCCCATAAGGCTAGTAAACACATAGAGCGCAAGTACCACCTGATACGAGAAATCATAAAGAGAGGAGAAGTTGTTGTGGCCAAGATTGCATCGGAGGATAACCTGGCAGATCCTTTCCCTAAGGCCCTTCCGGCGAGAGCTTTTGATAGGCATGTGGAGGGAATGGGGATCAGATGTATGACACTTTGAGGACAGCATAGTCTTTTATTATAAGTGGGCGATTGTAGTGATGTATACTGAAAAGTCTATCTTTTGTATGAACATCTTTATTTTGGAACAAGAATCACATGATCATTGTTTGCATATTTTTATGGTTATGCAATATTGTCTAATACTTTATATTGTAGATAACATGGTGTGTGGTGTCACACAGTAGACCATGTTATCGACCCCTTGAAAAGTATAAGCAAAGGCTCACAACCGAGATGGCTTTGGATAAACCATCGGAATGGTTGTAGTGTGATTTGGTATTGGTTTGTCTTGACCATAGAATAACACTAGTGCACTTTGTGTGTATTGAGCAGGTCCGACTTAGTGGTGATTCGATTTATTGCTGACTACATAATCGAATTGGACCTCAGATATTATTTAGTACATGCTCTTAATCCCGATATAATAATGGGCACATATACTTAGTACTCATCTCTATGATTTACCAATGGGCGAGATTTATAGAATAATCGATAGGCTCGGTAAGTTGGGAGATGATATTATTTATATGGTGTGTCGTTGATTATAGGAGGAAACTGTGTCCTATATTTTAGGATGATGATGTCGCCTTGAGGAGCTCATAATGTTCATCATGTAAACCCAACAGGTGGACTTGGTCCGACATGATGAAAAGGTTGAGTGGTACTACTCAAGGAGTTAGATGTTGATTAATTAATGGTCAGTAAATTAATTAATCGATGGACATTCGAGATCTTAAACACGGGGAGAAAATGTACAAATAATATATGAAGCCCATATTATCATATGGGGGTTGGTGAGGTAGATCAATGATGAACCTTTAGTGGATTGGATCATCATTAGTGGATCGGAATTTATGTGGGCTTGATCCATGGGTGGCCAAGACCCAACTCCTCCTCATGGTCCCTAATGTAGCCTATTAACACCTCATGATGCTTAGATCCAATGGATAGAAACAAAAGTCTAAGATCCATTTTTAGAGATTAAATCTCTAAGATCCGACGGTTGAGATTAAATCTCTAGATCCGACGGTTGAGATTAAATCCCTAGAACCAATGGAGGAGATTAATTCATGACTTATCCCTAACTCTATAAAAGGGTTTCAGGGGGTTGGCATGAACAATAATTGAAGAGAGCAAGGCTTGGGCAGCAAGAGAAGGGAATCCTATTTGAGTTAGGATTAGGATTAGGGTTAGGGTTTGGAGGCTAGGGCGGCACCATATAAGGCAAGGTTTCCTTTCTTGTTCCTTCTCTTGTGGCCAACTTCCAGCAGGTTTCTAGGCGCTTCCCAGCCCTTGGCCGGTGCCCAAAAGCTCCCTTCTCCCTCTTCTTAGGTGGTGGAAAGAAGATATAGGATTTCCCTTGGTGTCTTGGTTGTTTTCCACCATCTTCTCCTTCATCTAGTTGGCCGGCGGCAAGGAAAGCTTTGGTTCCTTGTTGGTTGTTTCTAGTGAGGAGAAAAACCTTGTTTCTATTCTTCATCTTGCTTTGGAAGAGCAAGGAAGGAAGATTTGCGATCTATGAGCTTCGACTTTTGGTGGATCGTCGCCCACACGATGTCCAAAAGGAGGAAGGTCATACATTAGAAGATCGAGAGGTATACCTATTCTACATTCTTCTTTTGTTTGTTGCTTGTTTTTGTTTTTCAATTACAAGCATGTTATAAATCTATAAATGGATAAATAATACTTGGATCCCGAGCATAAACAGAAAAACCGGCGATCCGGACATCGTCTATTCCGCGGCTAATCGTAGAATAGAGGATGGTCGGTTGAACAACTAGTTTGTTCAAGTGACCTCTCTAAACGAATAGCACGACGATGACTTGGTTGCTTTGGCAATCCCTTTTGTCTAGGATTAAATTTTTTAATCCAGGGACATCGAAGGGATTGCCATGGACAAGCTACCGAGGTGAAGTGGGAAGCGAAGTTTCCCCTCACGAACTCGATAAGAAAAACTCTACAATTGGTATCAGAGCCAAGGTTTCCAGTTTTGTGTGTTTAGGATTCGGTTAATTTTTATGCACTTTTTCATATATTATATGTGTCGGATAATAGTAGGATATGCGTAGTTTAACTCTTTGGTTGCAGGCATAAGATCCGACTATTATTGCCATATGTGTGTATGTGATTATGTGTGTGTAAATATTTATTTTGTTGAATCCTCAGGGTTGACGAGGCTAGTATTTAGTTTTTGTAAATTAAATATGGAATTATTTAGCCACTCTTTATTTTATTTTACTTTCGATCTAGATTTCATGTACACTACCTCATGGAGTATAGGATCGATGGATGTAAATTAAAATAAGTTTTAGTCTCGGCTCGGATCTCCGGATGGCTCGTACATGGCGTAGGAGGAGCGGACGAGATGGCGATGCGATGGGAGTCATATTGAAGACAAAAGCCATAATAGTTGGAAAATAATTTATTTTTCATATTTATTTCTTTTTGTTTGATATGCATGTCGTAGGCTAGGAAAATTCCTCAATTTCAAATTACTAAGTGGGAGAGGGATATTTTTATAAATTCCCGCAGCCTCCATTACGATTTGACAAGTGATGCAAACAAACTTGCGCGTCGGCTCTGAGTGCCTTCCTCCATATCGGATGGGTTTGTTCGCGGATCACTAGGTCGAATATGATTATAGGAAATTATTAAGGAGCGTGTGTACTTGCCCATCGTAAGGTACATAACCCGAGATAATTACCTTGGTACCAAGTAATGGTGAACACTTAGATACAAATATAAGTATCCTCCCCATCGGAGTCACTGCTTTTATTTGTAGGGCCAAAGAGGAACCAACTATTAATTTTACTTGTCAAAAAGTTAGGTCGACAAGATAGTAAAATTAATGGGTAAAACCTCCTCTTACAAATGTAGATTTCGTATACGCCCACACTATCGTGGCATACGATATTCTCAGTGTTTTGAGGTGTTGGTTGATTTTAAAATTTTATTTTTTGAGGAATCCATAATTTTTTGAAATCTAATGTTTTGATTTATGTGATTCTTAGGTTTTCTTTCAAAATGACTTCCAACCCACTTGCTATGATACTGAAAGAGAACAAACTTACTGTACCCAACTATGTAGATTGGAAGAGGAATCTAGACATTGTCTTGACTGCTGAGGAATACAAATATGTACTCCTCGAAGAGTGCCCTCCCAAGCCTGTAGATAATTCTGGGGAAAAGGAGAGACAGAGCTATAAGAAGTTGATCAAGGCCGATGAGATGGCGCGGTGTTACATTTTGGCATCTATGTCAAATGTACTGCAACATCAGCATCAAGCCATGTCCACTGCTTATTATATGATGCTCAATCTCAAGGAGCTTTTCGGACTCCAGAATCGGGCTGCGAGGCAAGAGGCCATGAGAAACTTGATGACTACCACCATGATCGAGGGAACACCCGTGAGGGATCATGTTCTCAAGATGATGACTCATTTGAATGAGCTGGAGGTCCTAGGAGCTGAGATATATGGGGAAACCCAAGTCGATATCATACTCCAGTCTCTGCCTAGGAGTTTTGAGCAGTTTCGCCTCAACTACAACATGAACAAGAGGTTGTATTCATTGGTAGAACTTCTGACAGAACTCTAGGCGGTAGAGGGATTATTTCGTCAGAGTGCTCAGGGGCATGCCGTGGTGACCCAGAAGGTTTCTACTTCTAAGCCGAAAGGCAAGAAGAAGAAGAAACAAACTGGGGAAAAGGCGGTGGGAGGTACTCAGGGAGGAGTGAAGAAGTCGAAAGGCAAGTGCTTCACTTGTAAGCAGACTGGACACTGGAAGAAGGACTGCCCCAACCACAAGAACAAAGGTATATCTTTTGGTCTAGTCGTTGAAACATGTTTAGCGGTGTTATCTACCGGCACCAGGTGTGTAGATACGGGAGCCACTGATCATGTCTGCAATACTTTGCAGGGGTTCCAGGAAACCAGACGACTGGCTGAGGGGGAGATTACCGTGTACTTGGGCGATGCCACGAAGGTGGCGGCTGTTGAAGTGGGAGATGTTCATTTATCTTTTGAGAAAAATAAACTTTTGGTTCTTAAGAATTGCCTTTATGTACCCTTATTTAGAAAGAATTTAATTTCGGTTTCTAAATTGTTTATGGATGGATATTCTATTTCTTTTAATGATAGAGTTATTATAAGAAGGAATAGGGACATTATCTGTTCGGGTGCATTGATAGGAAATTTGTACCCACTTGAATCAAAACCTCCCACGATGCAAATTGAAGTTAATAACTCATCTTCTAATTCCAATAAGAGAAATGAACCTTCAAAGATGAACAAAACATATCTTTGGCATCTTAGGCTTGGTCACATTAACCTAAGCAGAATTCAAAGGTTGATAGCTGATGGACCCTTGGGTTCATTAGTGGTGGAGGATCTCCCAACCTGTGAATCTTGCTTGGAGGGTAAGATGACCAAGAGGCCTTTTAAGGCCAAGGGGTATAGAGCCAAAGATGTGTTAGAATTGGTTCATTCTGATTTGTGTGGTCGTATGTCTATCCAGGCTAGAGGTGGTTTTGAGTATTTCATCTCCTTTATAGATGATTACTCAAGATATGGATACATTTACCTGATGCGCCGCAAGTCTGAATGCTTTGACAAGTTCAAAGAATTCAAGGCTGATGTGGAGAAACGCCAAGGTAAAAGTATCAAGACACTACAATTTGATCGTGGTGGTGAGTACCTCTTGGGAGAGTTTAGGAACTACTTATCAGAGGCTGGGATTCAATCCCAATTGACTACACCTGACACACCCCAACAGAACGCTGTAGCAGATCGAAGGAATAGGACTCTTATGGAGATGGTTAGAACGATGATGAGTTATTCTAACTTTCTAGATTTGTTCTGGGGATATGATCTAGATACGACGGTGTACATTCTGAACTTGGTTCTATCTAAATCAGTGCCTTCTACTCCCACAGAGTTGTGGACTGGGTGAAAGCCTAGTCTAAGACATATTCAGATATGGGGGAGTCCAGCACATGTGCTTAAGGCAGATGCTGGTAAGTTGGAACGAAGGGTGGATTGTTTTATAGTCCTAGAGATCATAGGGTGATCGTTAGCACGAACGCCAGATTTCTAGAGGAAGACTATGTGATGAGCCACAAGCCCAAGAGTAAAATGATTCTGAAGGAGTTAAAAGGGGAAGTCACTTCTTTAGTACCACCGGTACAAGAGGATATAGCACATGTCACTGCACCGCATGTCACAGAGGACACACAGGTGATACCTCATCGTAGTGGGCGGGTTGTGAGATAGCTTGATAGATTCATGTTCTTGGGAGAATCTTCTGATTTGGTGCTTGGCGAACATGAACCTGATCCCTGCACATATGACGAGGCAATCCAAGATAAAGAAGCAGTATCTTGGCAAAGTGCAATGAATGCAGAGATTGAATCTATGGATTCAAATTAGGTTTGGGAGCTAGGAGAACCACCCGATGGTGTAAAAACCATTGGATGCAAGTGGATCTACAAGAGAAAGATAGGAATAGATGGGAAGGTTGAGACCTTCAAAGCGAGGCTTGTTGCGAAGGGGTATACTCAGAAAGAGGGTATCGATTATGAGGAGACCTTTTCGCCGGTAGCCATGCTTAAGTCTATCCGGATTCTCTTATGCATAGCAGCTCATATGGATTATGAAGTGTGGCAGATGGATGTCAAGACAGCTTTCCTTAATGGAAGTCTTGAGGAAAACATCTACATGAAGCAACCAGAGGGATTCATTGCTAAGGGCAAAGAGTATCTTGTATGTAAGCTTAATCAGTCCATTTATGGATTGAAGCAAGCTTCGAGGTCTTGGAACATCCGGTTTTGATGAGGTGATCCAGTCTTATGGATTTATTCAAAGTCCGGATGAGTCTTGTGTATACAAGAGTTGTGACGGAAACATAGTAGTATTTCTTATACTATACGTAGATGATATTTTGTTGATTGGCAACAATATCAAGGTGTTATTCGACGTAAGGGTATGGTTGTCCAAACAGTTTGATATGAAGGACTTGGGAGAGGTGGGACACATCCTTAGGATCAAGGTTATAAGGGATCCCAAGAAAAGGATATTGTGCTTATCCCAAGCTTCATACCTAGACATGATTATGGAGCGTTTTAGCATGCAGAACTCCAAGAAGGGTTTTCTACCCTTCAGGCATGGAGTTCCTTTATCTAAGGAGATGTGTCCTAGATCATCTGAGGAGATAGAGGAGATGAAGGTGGTTCCTTATGCTTCGGCTGTAGGAAGCCTCATGTATGCGATGCTCTGTACGAGACCAGATATCTGCTTTGTCGTGGGCATGGTCAACAGATATCAGTGTAATCTAGGACAGGGACATTGGACTGCGGTAAAGCATATATTGAAGTACCTGAGAAGGACTAGGGATTATATGCTGGTTTACCGGGCAAACCAATTACTCCCTTGGGTTACACGGATTTCGACTTCCAATCTGATAGGGATAACAGTAAGTCTACCTCAGGTTTTGTGTTTACTTTGGGAGGTGGAGCCATTGTATGGAGGAGTGTCAAGCAGAAGTGCGTGGCGGACTCCACCATGGAAGCTGAGTATGTGGCGGCCTCTGAGGCGGCCAAAGAAGTTGTATGGCTCAGGAACTTCCTGATGGACTTGGATGTGATTCCTGGTTTGCCCAGAACTTTCACAATTTATTGTGATAATAGTGGTAAAGTTGCAAACTCGAAGGAACCACGAGCCCATAAGGCTAGTAAACACATAAAGCGCAAGTACCACCTGATACAAGAAATCGTAAAGAGAGGAGAAGTTGATGTGGCCAAGATTGCATCGGAGGATAACCTGGCAGATCCTTTCATTAAGGCCCTTCCGGTGAGAGCTTTTGATAGGCATGTGGAGGGAATGGGGATCAGATGTATGACACTTTGAGGACAACATAGTCTTTTAGTATAAGTGGGAGATTATAGGGATGTATACTGAAAAGTCTATCTTTTATATGAACATCTTTATTTTGGAATAAGAATCACATGATCATTGTTTCCATATTTTTATGGTTATGCAATATTGTCTAATACTTTACATTGTAGATAACATGGTGTGTGGTGTAACACAGGAGACCATGTTATCAGCCCCTTGAAAAGTATAAGCAAAGGCTCACAACCGAGATGACTTTGGACAAACCATCTGAATGGTTGTAGTGTGATTTGGTATTGGTTTGTCTTGTCCATAGAATCACACTAGTGCACTTTGTGTGTATTGAACAGGACCGACTTAGAGGTGATTCGATCTATTGCTGACTACATAATCGAATCGGACCTCAGATATTATTTAGTGCATGCTCTTAATTCTGATATAATAACGGGCACACATACTTAATAATCATCTCTTTGATTTACCAATGGGCTAGATTTATAGATTAAATCGATAGGCTCGGTAAGTTAGGAGGTGATATTATTTATATGGTGTGTCGTTGATTATAGGAGGAAACCATGTCCTATATATTAGGATGATGATGTCCCCTTGAGGAGCTCATAAGGTTCATCATGTAAACCTGCAGGTGGACTTGGTCCGGCATGATGAAAAGGTTGAGTGGTACTACTCAAGGAGTTAGATGTTGATTAATTTATGGTCAGTAAATTAATTAATCGATGGACATTCGAGATCTTAAACACGGGGATAAAATGTACAAATAATATATGGAGCCCATATTATCATATGGGGGTTGGTGAGGTAGATCAATGATGAACCTTTAGTGGATTGGATCATGATTAGTGGATCGGACATTATGTGAGCTTGATCCATGGGTGGCCAAGACCCAACTCCTCCTCATGGTCCCTAATGTAGCCTATTAACACCTCATGATGCTTAGATCCAATGGATAGAAACAAAAGTCTAAGATCCATTGGTAGAGATTAAATCTCTAAGATCCGACGTTTGAGATTAAATCTCTAGATCCGACGGTTGAGATTAAATCCCTAAAACCAATGGAGGAGATTAATTCATGACTTATCCCTAACTATATAAAAGGGTGTCAAGGGGTTGGCGTGAACAATAATTGATGAGAGCAAGACTTGGGCGGCAAGAGAAGGGAATCCTATTTGAGATAGGATTAGGATTAGGGTTAGGGTTTGGAGGATAGGGCAGCACCAAATAAGGCATGGTTTCCTTTCTTCTTCCTTGTCTTGTGGACAACGTCCAGCAGGTTTCCAGGCCCTTCCCAGCTCTTGGCCGGCACTCAAAAGCTCCCTTCTCCCTCTCCTTAGGTGGTGGAAATAAGATATAGGGTTTCCCTTGGTGTCTTGGTTGTTTTCCACCATCTTCTCCTTCATCTAGTTGGCCGGCGGCAAGGAAAGCTTTGGTTCTTTGTTCGTTGTTTCTAGTGAGGAGAAAAACCTTGTTTCTATTCTTCCTCTTGCTTTGGAAGAGCAAGGAAGGTAGATTTGTAATCTAGGAGCTTCGACTTTTGGTGGATCGTCGCCCACACGACGTCCAAAAGGAGGAAGGTCATACATTAGAAGATCGAGATGTATACCTATTCTACTTTCTTCTTTTGTTTGTATCTTGTATTTGTTTTTCAATTACAAGCATGTTATAAATCTGTAAATGGCTAAATAATACTTGGCTCCCGAGCATAAACACAAAAACCGGCGATCCGGACATCGTGCTTGGTTTGGAGGAGGAACAATCCGAGTCATGAAGAGCCATTAGTGCTAGGTTGGAGTAGACATGCTCTTCTTCTTCGGATGAGGAGGCGGAAGCAACGTCATCCCATGTCTTGGCTTTGAGTGCCATGGCCTTCCCTTTTCCTTTTGCCTTCTTTTTTTCTTCCTTTTTCTTGCTCCCCTTCTTCTTCCTCTTTTCTTCTTTCTTGCTCTTGTTTAGGAGGGGACAATTATCCCTTATATGTCCCTCTCCTTGGCAATTATAGCATATGACCTTCCCCCTTGGTCTTCTATTCCTATCATGAGATTTATCAAATCTAAGATTCTTAAATGCACGCCTTACCTTCCTTACCATGTAGGCTTCTTCCGTGCTATCCATGGAGGAGGTAGAGGCTTCATCGGATGAGGAGGAAGGGACTTCCATCTTCTTCTTCCCCTTGTTCGCTATCAAAGCTACTCCTCTTGAGGGTTAGATTCTAGGCTCTTCTTGTATTCCTTCTAGCCTAGTTTCATGAAGCTCCATTGTTGAGAAGAATTCCTCCAAGGTGCTTACTTCTAAGTTCTTGGAGATATAAAATGAGTCCACCATGGAGCTTCATCTTGAGGACCGGGGAAAGGCATCTATGGCCTTCACTACCATATCCCGGTTTGATAGCTTCTCACCTACACTTGTTAGCCCAATTAATATTTCTTTAAATCTAGAATGTAGGGAAGTTACCTTTTCTCCCTTTTCAAGCTTAATATTTGATAGTTGGGAGCGGAGGAGATCTCTTCTCGCTAGCTTGGCTTCCGAAGTGCCTTCATGAAGTTCAACAAATTTCTCCCACATCTCTTTGGCACTTGAGCATTCCCCTATTCTATTTACTTCTTGTTGAGGGAGCACATTGTAGAGGTGGTGCTTGGCCTTTGAATTTGCCAAATACTCCTCTCTTTGTCTTTTGCTCCATCTCGATTTCTCCAATGGCTCCCCATCCTCGTTCCTAGGCAACTCGAAACCGTTTTCCATTATTAATAGAATTTCAAAGTCAGTTTCGAAGAATACCTCCATTCTCTTCTTCCACCAAGCGAATTCGCCATCGAACTTCGGTGGATGGATGTTTGAGCCGGCCATTTTGAAAATTACTTGTTGTGGCAGTTAGTCCTCGACAAGCTTTCCTTAGCTCTGATACCACTTGTTGGGGATGGATTGGCCGGCTAGAGGGGGGGGGTGAATAGCCCTCGTTCGTTGGATGTCGTATTTTGCTCGTCTACGAAAACGTTAGCTCAAGCGGAAGCAATAAACTAAGACAAGCAAATAGAAATAAAACAAAGACAATACAAACACGGAGATGTAACGTGGTTCACGGCTACGCCGCTAATCCACGGTCTGATTCGTCCACGGTGAATCACTCCGCAATCTATCCACTAGATCTCTCCTTTGCACAAAGCTAGGTGGAGGTAACCTCTTTACAATCAACACTCCTCTTACAAATATAATGAAAATAAGCTTGGGTAAGAGGATGGAAAGCTTTAGGGAACTTTGGGAGAGTGTTAGAGTGTAAGCATTAGCCTCCCAAAGCCTTACCCCCTTCCTTTTTATAGAGGAAGAGGGTTTCTTCCCGTTGACACAGGAGGAGTCGACTGATGGCACCCATCAGTCGACTGGTGCTGTAGCCGTTGCCCAATAACGACCGCTTTCCACGTTGGATACTATCCAACGATACTAGCATCAGTCGACTGATGGCACCCATCAGTCGACTGATGTCAACCAGTCGAGTCCTCAACGAGGTCGACTCCATTCTCGCGTGCGCAGCGATATCGATCACCGTCCCGGGCGATCGATGAGCCATCGATCGATCGCCCATGCTAGCAAATCGGTCGATCAACTTGATTCAGCCACATTAGACCAGTCGATCGACCCATCGACTCAGAGCAGTCGACTGCCATGACATGGCAGTCGACTGGTGTCGGGAAAAACCCATCCGACACTTGGCCAAATGGCCAAGTTTCACCTAAGAGCTACCCCTCCCCGGGTTACAATCGCTCACTCTCATCTCTCAGAGTCCCTCACCTTCGAAGTTCTCTTCATTCTCGGCCATGTCCCTCGGCAGCATCAAGCGCACGACTCTGCAATGCTCCTTCGCGTCTCTTGCCTCGAAGTCTACTTCCTCCGGCTTCACTCCAAGCTTCTCGTCCAGCAGTCCCTCAGATGCTCCAAGCGCACGGCTTCCGTAAAGCTATCCTTCACCGACTCAAGGCACGAGTCATGAGATGTGAAACTCGCCATGGCTCCATATGCGAATTACTAAGTCCTGCACGACTTCAACGCACATATCAAATCAACATATCAAACTAACTTAAACCCTTTGCCACACCATCAAAACCATATTACGGCAAGAGATTGCCCTAACAAATAATACTTGGCTCCCGAGCATAAACACAAAAACTGGCGATCCGGACATCGTCTATTCCGCGGCTAATCGTAGAATAGAGGATGGTCGCTTAAACAACTAGTTTGTTCAAGTGACATCTCTAAACGAATAGCACGACGATGACTTGGTTGCTTTGGCAATCCCTTTTGTCTAGGATTAAATTTTTTAATCCTGGGACATCGAAGGGATCGCCATGGTTAAGCTACCGAGGTGAAGTGGGAAGCGAAGTTTCCCCTCACGGACTCGATAAGCAAAACCCTACAGTTTCTCCGCATCAGCCTTGAATTCTTTGAACTTGTCAAAGCATTCAGACTTGCGGCATATCAAGTAAATGTATTCATATCTCGAATAATCATTTATAAAAGAGACGAAATACTCAAACCCACCTCTAGCCTAGATAGACATAGGATCACACAAATCAGAATGAACCAATTCTAACATATCTTTGGCTCTATACCCCTTGACCTTAAAAGGCCTCTTGGTCATTTTACTCTCCAAGGAAGATTCGCATGATGGGAAATCTTCCACCACTAATAATCCCAAAGGTCCATCAGCTATCAACCTTTGAATTCTTCTTAGGTTAATTTGACCAAGTCTTAGATGCCAAAGATATGTTTGGTTCATCTTCGAAGGTTCTTTTCTCTTATTGGAATTAGAATATGAGTTATTAACTTCTATTTGCATCGTGGGAGCTTTTGGTTAAAGTGTGTACAAATTTCCTATCAATGCACCAGAACAGATAATCTCTCTATTCCTTTTTGTAACAACTCTGTCATTAAAAAAAATAGAATATCCATCCATAAACAATTTAGAAACCGAAATTAAATTCTTTCTAAATAAAGGTACATAAAGGCAATTCTTAAGAACCAAAACTTTATTTTTCTAAAAAGATAAATAAACATCTCCCACTGCAACAGTCGCCACCTTCGTGGCATCGCTCAAGTATACAGTAATCTCTTTTTCATCCATTCATCTGGTTTCCTGGAATCCCGCAAGGTATTGCAGACCTGATCAGTGGCTCCCGTATCTACACACCAGGTGCCAGTAGATAACACCGCTAAACATGTTTCAACGACTAGACCAAAAGATATACCTTTGTTCTACTTGCGGTTGGGGTAGTCCTTCTTCCAGTGTCCAGTCTGCTTACAAGTGAAGCACTTGCCTTTCGGCTTCTTCACTCCTCTTTGAGTTCCTCCCACTGCCTTTGCCCCAGCTTATTTCTTCTTCTTCTTTCCTTTCGGCTTAGAAGTAGAAACCTTTTGGGCAACCATGGCTTGTGCCTGAGCACTCTGACAAAAAAGCCCCTCTGTCTCTTGGAGTTCTGTCAGAAGCTCCGCCAATGAATACAACCTCTTGTTCGTGTTGTAGTTCAGGCGAAACTGCTCAAAACTCTTAGGTAGAGACTGGGTAATCATATCGACCTGGGTTTCCCCATCGATCTCAGCGTCGAGGACTTCCAACTCATTCTAACAAACCATCATCTTGAGAACATGATCCCTCACGGGTGTTTCCTCGATCATGGTGGTTGTCATTAGGTTCCACATGGCTTCCTGCCTAGCAACCCAATTCTGGTGTCCGAAAAGCTCTTTGATATTGAGCATCATGTCATAAGCAGTTGGCATGGCTTGATGCTGATGTTGTAGTACATTTGACATAGATGCCAAAATGTAACACTGTGCTATCTCATCGGCCTTGATCCACTTCTTTTAACTCTCCTTCTCCTTTTCCCCAGAATTATCCGCAGGCTTAGGAGGGCACTCTTCGAGGAGTATATATTTGTATCCCTCAGCAGTCAAGACAATGTCAAGATTCCTCTTCCAATCAACATAGTTGGGTCCAGTAAGTTTATTTTCTTTCAGTATCACAGTAAGCAGGTTGAAAGTCATTTTGAAGGAAAACCTAAGAATCACATAGATCAAAACATTAGATTTCAAAAAATTATTGATTCCTCAAACAATAAAATTTTAAAATCAACCAACACCTCAAAACACCGAGAATATTGTATTCCACGATAGTGTGGACGTATATGAAATCTACATTTGTAAGATGAGGTTTTACCCATTAATTTTACTATCTTGTCAACCTAACCTTTTGACAAGTAAAATTAATAGTTGGTTCCTCTTCGACCCTACAAATAAAAGCAGTGACTCCGATGGGGAGGATACTTATATTTCTATCTAAATGTTCATCATTACTCGGTACCAAGGTAATTATCTCGGGTTATGTGCCTTCCGATGGGGAAGTACACATGCTCCTTAATAATTTCCTATAACCATATTCGATCTTGTGATCCACAAACAAACTCATCCGATGGGGAGGAAGGCAGTCAGAGTCGACGTGCAAGTTTGTTTGCATCCCATGTCAAATCGTAATTGAGGCCGTGAGAATTTATAAAAATATCCTTCTCCCACTTAGTAATTTGAAATTGAAGAATTTTCTAGCCTATGACATGCATATCAAACAATAAGCAATAAATATGAAAAATAAAAATTTTCCAACTATTATGGCTTTTGTCTTCAATATGTCTCCCGTCGTATCGCCATCTTGTCCGCTCCTCCCTCTGCCATGTACAAGTCATCCGGAGATCCAAGCTGGGAAAAAATATTTTAATTTACATCCATCGATCCTATACTCCACGAGGGAGTGTACATGAAATCTAGATCGAAAGTAAACTAAAATAAAAAGAGTGGCTAAACAGTGTCGTATCTAATTACAAAAATTAAATAATAGCCTCGTCAACCTCGAGGATTCAACAAATATACAATTACACACATACAATCACATACACACATATGGCCATAATAGTTGGATCCTATACCTGCAACCAAAAAGTTAACCTACGCATATCCTACTATTATCCAGCACATATAATATATGAAAAGTGTGTTGGATCGTGAAGCGTCTTTAGAGGGGGGGGTGAATAGCGAGCGTAAATCTTTTCTTTTTCGTTCGTTCGATACACGAGTAAGAGCTGTAGAAAATAAAGAGACACGTTTATTTTTACTTGGTTCACAACCCAGCGGTTGCTACTCCAAGGCCCTAACGGTCCTAGACCGTGTACGGAGGGCAAAACACTATAACATCTCCTCCTCGTTGGAGGTAAAAGATAACGATCACAAAACCGGAAGTACGAGGATGAGGCAACAATCCTACCTCACCTCGTTACGATTAAAACAAAGAATACAATAAAAACAATTACTTGCTATTGCTTATAGCCATATGACGCTGGAGCGTTGGCATTGTAGGAGCACTTGAGAATAAACTTGATGATATTTGGAGTTGGAATCCTCCCCTCCTTTTATAGATTTTAGCCTCTGAATTTGTCTCTTCTTTTTTCAGAACAGATCACGAAGTTGTACAAATTTTATCACGAAGTGGCCACGTCAAACGTTATCCGTTTTGACCTAGCGCAAAGGATGATTCGTCGCCATCACTCGATTGATGCCTCCCATCAGTCGACTGATGTGCATCAGTCGACTGCCCAATGACCAACAGTCGACTGCCAGCCTGGCCACTTCCCTGCAGTAAGAGTTTAGCTCGGAAAATGATAAATGTGACGGTTTCTATCCGTCCGATCTCGACCTAGACCTTCCACAGGAAGTCTTAGTCGGATCACCGCCTATGGTCGTCCCCGTAAAGAGGACACGACCTTACAATCTCTCACTCACACGAGCTTTCCTCGATACTTACCTTGTAGCTCTTGCTTCCAGCCTTCCACTCGATTCCTTCGGCTCCCTCCGAAGTCACTCGAGTGTCGCCTAACCACCGCGGCTTCCTCCGGGTGTCTCTAGCCTTCATCTCCAACTTTAGTACTTTTCTGCACACTCGACTTAGCTCGTGAGATAACGATGTAAACTTAACTTTGTGTCTTTGCCATAATCAAAACACAGGTTCGATTATCTGGTGCCCCTGGACCAACAAAGTGTATAAAAGTAACTGAATCCTAAACACACAAAATCAGAAACCGTGACTCTGATACCATTTGAAGGTAGGAAACTTTGCTTCCCACTTCAACTCGGTCGCTTGCTCATGGCGATCCCATCGACGCCCCCGGATTAAAAAAAAATAATCCTAGACAAAAGGGATCACCCAAGCAACCGTTTCATCATTGTGCTATTCGATTAGAGTGGTCACTTGAACAAACTTGTTGTTCAAGCCACCAACCTCTATTCTACGAATAGCCGCGGAATAGATGATGTACGGATCACCGACTTTTGTGTTTATATTCGGGGTCCAAGTTATTTTAGCCACAAAAAGCAGAATACAACATGCATATATAATTGAAAAAAAATTATAGACTTGTTACAAAAGAAAATAGACAAGTATTATACCTCTCGATCTTCTATTGTATGTCCTTCCTCCTTTTGGATGTTGTGTGGCCGACGATCGTCCAAAAGTCGAAGCTCCTAGATCACCAATCTTCCTTCCTTGCTCGCTCCGAACAAGAGGAAGTATAGAAACAAAACACTTCTCCTTCTTTCAACCAACCACCAAGCTCCAAGCTTGGTGCTTGCCATCAGCCAAGAAGGAGAACAAGGAGATGAAGAAAAGGGCCGGCCAAAAGCTACAAGGGGAAGACCCTAAGCACCGGCCAAAGATGAAGGGGAGAAGGTTGGACCCCGGCAAAACCAAGGGGAGAAGAAGAAGGAAGGGCGCTGACCACCTATGGAAGAAGAAGAAGAAAGGAAACAAATTCCTTATTTGTGGCAGCCCAAACCAAACTCCAACACCCTAGCCTCCAATCTCCTTGCAGCCCAACCCTAATCCTATCTTGTTTCTAATTCACCTTGCCGCCCACCCTAGCCTCTCCTTTTATAGAGTTAGGGATAAGCCTTGTTTTAATCTCCACCATTGGTTCTAGGGATTTAATTTCAACTGTCGGATCTAGAGATTTAATCTCAACCGTGGGATCTAGAGATTTAATCTCTACCGTTGGATCTAGAGTTTTGTTTTCATCCATTGGATCTAGGCTTCATGAGGTTTTAATAGGCTACAATAGGGACCATGAGGAGGAGTTGGATCTTGGCCACCCAATGGATCAAGCCCACATAAAGTCCGATCCATTAATGATAATCCAATCCACTAAAGGATTATCATTGATCTACCTCACCAACCCCCATAAGTTAATATGGGCTCCATATATTATTTGTACATTTATCTCCCCGTGTTTAAGATCTCGAATGTCCGTCGATTAATTAATTTACTGACCATTAATTAATCAACATATAACTCCATGAGTAGTACCACTCATCCTTATCATCATGTCGGACCAAGTCCACCTTCAGTGTTTACATGATGAACCTTATGAGCTCCTCAAGGCGACATCATCATCCTAATATATAGGACACGGTTTCCTCCTATAATCAACGGCACGCCATATAAATAATATCATTTCCCAACTTACCGAGCCTATCGATTTAATCTATAAATCTCACCCATTGGTAAATCAAAGAAATGAATACTAAGTATATGTGCCCGTTATTATATCGGGATTAAGAGCATGTACAATATAATATCTGAGGTCTGATTCGATTATGTGGTCAGTAATAAATTGAATCAACTCTAAGTCGGTCCTGCTCATTACACACAAAGTGCACTAGTGTAATTCTATGGTCAAGACAAACCAATACCAAATCACACTACAACCATACCAATGGTTTGTCTATAACCATCTCGGTTGTGAGCCTTTACTTATACTTTACAAGGAACTGATAACATGATCTCTTGTGTGACACTACACACCATGTTATCTACAATGTAACGTATCAGACAAATATTCATAACCATAAATATGCAAACAATGATCACATGATTCTTATTTCAAAATAAAGATGTTCATACAAAAGATAGACTTTTCAGTATACATCCCAACAGTTTGGACTTCCCATGACAATCCCATGTCATGCATTTTGTCAAACATCAAAATACAGTTTGAGTCAAATTCGAGTCTTGGGTTGATTGCACCAACAATCTTCCGCTTTTTGATGTTTGACAAAACCTTAAACTCAAGTCTACCAGTTATCCCCAATTGGCAATTCTCACATCCCAATGAGAATTCCAACTATCCCAATTGGTAACTTCTCCCCCTTTTGACATACATCAAAAAGGTCCTCCCCAAGGGTATGAATGTCTCATATCCCAATGAGATCTTACAATCTCTCCCTTCGAGGAACACACATGCCTACAATCTTTCTAGTGATAAGTCCCATATCACTTAAGAGAGGCAACCCAATTTTCCTTCCATGAGGAAAAATACACATCCATCTTCCCATGATGGATACCTCCCCCTAAAGGCTTGCTCCCCCTTGACCATTGCACCAACAATGTCCTTGGAGAGTCCCTAAGCCAATAGGAATGCTAAACAATCAAAATTAAGGCAAAGTTCAATAATGAACTCTCACACACCTTAAAATTGATACTTACCCTAAACACTTCTCTCAATCCATATCCAATGGATTTCCACCCTTTCTAATGCTCTCCAAAGCATGTCCTAGGGTTAGGAGTGGTTAGGTGACCAAAACATAGTTGAACATGGGCCTAACAACCATGGTTTACTCGAAATCAACATTATCAGTCAACTATATCTGATATCAGTCGACTCCTTCCCTCATCAGTTGACTGCCATCCATGGCAGTCAACTGATAACTGCAAAATGTAGTTTTTAGGTTTTTAGAACCTAAGTTCTGAAATTCATAAGTAAATATACATACATTGAAAAATCATAAAATTTTGTACGTACATTACTTATCACAAACATTATGGGTGAAAAATATTTGAAAATTATTTTACCCAAAAAAATACTGAGATTGATACAAAGTTCAAAAGTTGAAAAAAGCTTCAATATTGAGCTCTCTTTGTATCACCTCATTCAATGGTGATTGCTATCAAAAGATAGACTTCTCCAAGGTTTTTCAAAATGTTTTTATTTCTTTAATTCCATTTTCCTAAGCATCTCACTTGTATCTAGATGTGTAAAACACATATAAGTCAAGTATTAGTGAGATGTGGGCTTTATTCATTTAGGGTTTCATGCATATCTCTAGGCAACAATATTTGATTCCCTTCAAATCATGCCTTAGTCCTTAAATCCATTTTATTTATGCATGAATGATGATTATGGCATAAATGATACAAAGATAAAAGAATGTGCCAAAATCATGATGTCATGGTATGTGAATGAAATCTAAGCATACATGACATATAGAAATAACCCTAAAAATGATCATGACATTTTATATGATAAAACTAAATATGATGTCATGTCATGGCAAGAAAAACAAAGAATGACAATTATAAAATACTAAGGTATAGAATACCTAAGTGTTAAGCCCAAATTATCATTTCTAAAATCAAATCCATTTTTTCCTTTATGCCATTTATTCCCCTAGTGTGCCAAAAACCCAAAATGGCACACCATTACTCCTAAGATCTAATTGTGCCAATTTAATCATTTTTCAACTTCTCAAAGAACATTGGCACATCCTAATATGTCATCTTTACCATGGCTAGGTTAACTACCCATTCACTTAGGGTTGACACCCTCTAACTCATCTAGCGTGAATCGATCACGCTCCTAGGAACCCAAAACCTATTTGAGCTCCTTTGGTTAACAAGATATTCACTAGGGATAACTTCCCTAGATACCTTCCTAATGACCCTTTTTGGCTTTGAAGCCTTAGTCAAATGGGTCTTTCCTAAGTCAACTCTAGAGGTAACTCCCCCAATGACCTTCTTAGGTTTTCTTGAGTCTCTAGCCACTAAACATACACCATGGATAATCTTAGGGATAACTTCCCTATTAACCTTGGTTTTTCTAGACCTAGAAGTAGTTCCATAATTGAATGGAACCTTATGGTAGGACATAGGTTTGTGACCCAAACCTTTCTTGCCCTTGTACATTTCTTGTTTCCTAGGCCTTAAATTTTGATCTTTTGACCCCTTAAATGAATTTGTAATTATTGTTAGGGTCTTCTCAAATTTTTCAAGCCTTGACCTCAAGGCTTGGTTTTCTAGTTCTAATTTTTCCAATTTTGATTTTTCATTTATCTTTTGGGAATGACTCATTTTAGGCATATGCCTAAGTTCTCTTCTATTCTCTCCTAATGGACTCCTTAGGTAGGATAGTGTTGGTGCAGTAGGCACCTAAGTCCAACCTGAGTTTTGATTATAGCAAACAATACAAAGTTAAGCTCATTTTGTTATCTCACAAGCTAAACAAAGTGTGCAGAAAAGTGCTAAAGCTAGAGATGAAGGTCAGCGACACCTGGAGGGAACCATGGTGGTCGGGCGACATCGGGATGACTTCGGATGGAGCCGAAGGAATCAGGTGGAAGACTGAAAGCAAAAGCTATGAGGTAAATGTTGAGGTAAGCTCGTGTGAGTGAGCGCAAGGGAGGTCGTGTCCTCTGTACAGGGACATTCTTAGGCGACGATCCGACCAAGACCTACCATGGAAGGTCTAAGTCGATATCAGATGGTATATGACCATTGAATTTATTTGTATTAACTGTATTTTTGAGCTAACTCTTCATTGCAGCTGGAAAACCTGCCATTAGTCAACTGAGGGCCTGTATCAGTCGGCTGATCCATCAACAGTCGACTGGTAAGGGTAGCAATCGATTGTTGGTCAAGGATCAGCTTCGAGGAGAGTCAAAGCTTATCTCCATTTTTGAAGGGATAGAAGGCTTGCTCTCATTGGTTGAAGATGTGAACGTCTAGGGTTTCCAAGGCTATAAAAGTAGGGGTTCTCCACCCTATTTTTATCATCAAAAGCTCTCCAAAAAGCCTCTGCTATGATACTCTTCTACGACTACATTACGATGATGAAGTGCTACTGCATCTCTGACGACAAGTGCCTAACTTTCTTACTTTATTTAGTCATTGGTTTTCTCTTTTATTGTTGTCTATAAATATTTATTTATCATGTTTTAATTTTACCAAAGAGAGGGGGAGTGTCCCTCTACCTTGAGCTTTTTCATCGATTGTATTCGCTTACTCCTACCTCTAACGAGGAGGAGAGTTTTTTTAGTGCTTTGCCCTCCGTACGCGGTCTAGGACTGTTAGGGCCTTGGACTAGCAGCCGAAGGTTTTGAACCAAGTAAAAACAAATGAGTACTTTTTCCTTTCCGTTGTATTTACTCTCACTCGCATTTTATATCGAACGAACGAATTTTGTCTTGCACTATTCACCCACCCCCCCTCTAGCACTCTAATCAATCCAACAATTGGTATCAGAGATGGGGGTGCTAAGATTTATTGAAACCACCAATCTAGTTTTTTTTACAGATTTATTTTCATTTTTATTTCTGTTTATTTTGAAACAAGCTCTTTCATTCGTTTAGATTTTCTCCCGCACTACTAATCCAAGACCCGAGTCTTGGTACATTCCACCTGGTTTGTCGTTGCTAGGTTTCTTCTTCATTTTTCTTGCTTTTTTTCTATCAATGGCCCATCTCGAGGGTTTTATCACTGTATGAACTCCGTTTTGCAATGGAGATGACTTCTGTTATTGGAAGGGTCTGATGGAGTGCTTCCTTAAGACCCAAATCGAGATGTGGATCATAATCCAAACGGGATTCACACTTCCGACTAACGAAGTGGGTGCATATTTGGATTATGACCAATGGACCAATGCTACAAAAAGACAAGTTGAAGCTGACGCCAAGGCGACTCAAATCCTCCAATGCAGCTTGTCCAAGGAGGAGCTTAATCACATTGGCCCCTTCATTAGTGCAAAGGACTTGTGGACCAAATTAGTGGAATTACACGAAGGAACCGATGAAGCAAAGGTATGCAAATGGGACCTTCTTTTTAATAAATTATATAATTTAAAAACACAGGAACATGGGACCGCGACTCAACTACACGCCCGGGTATAAGACATCGTTAACAACTTGTACGCCATCAGACAAAAGGTCGAAAACTGCAACCTAATAAGGTATGTCTTGAATTCATTTCCTAGGACTACTTTGTGGGCATCCATGGTTGATGCCTACAAGGTTTCTAAGGACTTATCAAAAATTAGGTTAGATGAATTATTTTCAGAATTTGAACTCCACGAATAGTCTAATTTGGTATCCGAGAAAGGTATAGCTCTTATTGTAGGTCAAAAGAAGAAGCCCACAAGCAATCCACCCCCGAAGGAAGAAGAAGATGAGTACAAGTCGGAGGTCAATCCGGAGATGGAGACCGAACTAGTCAACTTAGTTTAGAGGATGATCAAGGGCTGAAGACGACCCGTCACTCAACCTAACGAAGGTAAATCTAAAACTAATTCTAACATTAGGTTCTATGAATGCAACAGGTTCGAACATGTCAAGTCGGAATTCCCGAAGCTCAAAAATAAAGCACCAAAGTTCAAAAAGGTGCTCAATGCTACGTGGGAAGAGGCATCGGAGGAAGAAGACGATGACCTCATCTTCATGGCTAAACCAACTGAATCGGAGACGGAGTCCGAATTTGAACCCGAGGACGAGTCAAACTACGAATCTCTATTCAAGACAAGCCACGTATACGCATCCGGTTCAAGAGATACTATCAAGGTAAGTCGGTCCCTCATTAGTACTTTATGCAATGCAATTAAGTTTCTAACTAGGAAGTTAGCTAAGTCCGAGTCCAAGGTCGAGACCCTGTTCGAGGAGAATAAACTCCTTAAACACGAGGTCTCCCTAACCTCTTCGACTAGTCAAGTTCAAGAGGTGGAACCAACTCGAGTTGAAAAGCTCGAAGTTGAGAACTCACTCTTGAAAAGTCAAGTCGAAGATCTTAGGAACACGTTGAAAAGGTTCACTTTGGGATCCAAGGGACTTGACCTCTTAATGGATCGCAAAGGGCCGTGTACAACAAGGTCGGGCTTGGGTTTAGCTCAAATGCCACTAACAAGTCGTATATGTCAATCGTAAGTCGAAATAGAATACATGTCCAAGCATGGGTCCCTAAGACCACTTTGATTTCTTAATTAGGATCTAACCAGTACTGGGTTCCCAAGGACCAAATCCACTATGTGAAAAGACCGAACCGATTCAATGGTCCAGGGGGAGCTAGTACACAACTTGTTCATGCTATTACTTAGAAATTACATGCTTAGTTTTTTTTTCAATTTCTTTTTAGAATGGTTAGATAGGGACTATAACTCATCAATACTTGACAACATAGTACCAGGACGTGACGAGATGATAGTACTCTAGGAAAGCGAAGTCTTGGGTACTCGAGCTAGATAAGGTGTATCTAGTTCAGTTCACTTGACCGAGTGGAACTAGCTGAAGCTACCTCGCCGTATCATAGACTAGTTAGACCAGGAAGTGATCTCAAGTGAGTCAAGTTACTATTTCTCTCAAAATTGGCTTTGTCTAAGGAAGTGGTCATTTTTTTATCCAAGAATCCTCTTGTGCCTCGCCATGACCTGGAAGCCAAGATCTTGAAAAAGTGACTTGATGAGCTTAGGGTCAAATCAGAATCTAATGCAAGGTTGACTAGTTTCGATTCATTAAAATTAATCAAGTAAAATTGAAGTCATCTCACAAGAACATATAAGGACAACATGTTCGATCATGTAGAAATGGGTGAGATGATCTAGGTCAAATAATTTACAATCAATTTTTAAAAATTCCAATATTCGATCCAACTACCTTGCATGTAGGATCAATGGATGTTGGATAGTGGTTACTCCCGACACATGACCGGGGATCAACTTAAGTTTTCAAAGCTTCGATTCAAATGACAAGGATCGGTAGCCTTTGGAAACAATGGCAAGCTCAAAATCATCGGATCAGGTGATATTGAGCTCAACTCAAACTTTATCATTCAAAATGTTTTACTAGTTGAAAATTTCAAATATAATTTACTTAGCGTAAGTCAATTGTGTGACAATAACTATAAGGTAATATTTCTAGAAAATGAATGCGTAATTAAAACAAATGAAACCTCTAAAACAATCCTTAAAGGAACTAGGAATAGCAACATCTATACTATTAATCTACCTAACTCCTCAACCAAGTGTCTTATGACACAGCAAGAGGAATCTTGGTTGTGGCACCGACGACTCGGTCACTCTCACCCAAGACTCATCCACAAGATGAGTCAGAGTGGCTTAGTCAGAGGTTTGCCCAACCTTAACAACTTAGACAATAAAATTTGTAATGTTTGTCAACAAGGTAAACAATCTAAGACACAACATCAACTAACTAATCAAGAACGAACCAAAAGTGTTCTTGAGTTCCTACATATGGATCTATTCGATTCACATGGAGCTAAGTCACTTAATGGTAGTCAATTCTTCTTAGTCATAATTGATGACTATTCTAGGTTTACCTGGGTTTAGTTCATCAAACATAAAAGTGATGCCCTAGATCAACTCATCAACTTGTTTAAACTAATCGAAAATCAAAAGAACCTTAAAATTAAAAGAGTTAGGAGTGATCATGGTGGTGAATTCGAAAACCACAGGTTTACAAATTTCTGTAACCTAAATGGATATCACCATGAATTCTCATGTCCTAGAACCCCACAACAAAATGGTCTAGTCGAACATAAAAATAGAACCCTACAAGAAGTCGCTAGGACAATGATAAACGAGTATAACCTACCTGATAGGTTTTGGGCATAAGCCGTGAGTACGGCTTGCTATGTCAAAAATAGGATCCATTTGGTAAAAAGGCACCTTAAGACCTAGTACAAAATCTATCACGACAAAGTACCTAACATCAAGTACTTTAGGGTATTTGGATGTAAAGTACATATTCTGAACACTAAGGATTAACTAGGAAAGTTCACCTCCAAAACATCTACCGAAATCTTCTTAGGATACTTGACTACAAGCAGAGCCTATAGGATATACAACCATCACACCCTTAGAGTTGAAGAGACTATTAATGTAGTGTTCGATGAAGGACACAAACCTACAAAACCCGTAGCAACACCAACTAGCGAACTGACTCATACCAGACTCGACTCCGACCCTGAGATCGAGTCTAGTATCAATCCTAACCCAAGTCCAATAAGTAATCCGATCGACCAAGTGATAGGTGACCCTAACCCAAGTCAAATTAGGATTCAAATGAATCATCCTATCGACCAAGTGATAGGTGATCCTAGCTTAGGGGTTCGAACTAGATAATCTTACAGAAACCTTAGTCAAATCTCCTTGATTTCGAAAATCGAACCCAAAACCATTGAACAAGCTCTTCTTGATCCCGATTGGATTATTGCAATGCAAGAAGAGCTAGCTCAATTCACTAGGAACGAGGTTTGGGAATTAGTACCACCACCTAAAGATAAATCAGTTATTGGAACAAGGTGGGTCTTCCGAAACAAACTTGATGACAAAGGAGAAGTAGTTAGAAATAATGCAAGATTAGTCGACAAAGGTTTTAGTCAAGTAGAAGGATTAGATTACGATGAAACCTATGCTCCTGTAGCTAGACTAGAATCCATTCGAATGTTGTTAGCCTACGCTGCACATCGAGCATATAAATTATTTCAAATGAATGTCAAGTCAGCATTTTTAAATGGACTTATTAAAGAAGAGGTATACGTTAGCCTGTTAGTAATATATGAGAGATGTCCTAAGGAAATTGTGTTGGTGTAGTAGGCACCTATGTCGAACTGAGTTTTGATTATAGCAAACGATACAATGTTAAGCTCATGTCATTATCTCACGAGCTGAATCGAGTGTGCAAAAAATTGCTATAGCTAGAGCTGAAGGCTAGCGACACCCGGAGGAAGCCGCGGTGGTCGGGCGACACTCGGGTGACTTCGGAGGGAGTCGAAGGAATCGGGTGGAAGGTCGGAAGTGAAAGCGACACAGTAAGTATCGAGGTAAGCTCGTATGTGTGTGAGCGTAAGTGAGGTCGTATCCTCTTTACGAGGATGATCTTAAGCATAGATCCAACCAAAGACATCTTATAGATGGTCTAGGTTGAGATCGGACGGTCGACGACTGTCAAAATTATATTTTTGTTGAGCTAACTTTGACTTGCAGCAAGCATCAGTCGACTGCCAGCTTGGAGGACTCGACTGCCGTCAATCGATCGCGGGTTAGCACTCGATCGATGTCGCCATCATCGATCGATGATGGCCATCAGTCGACTGATGGTCAAAGGATCAGCTTCGAGGAGTCAAGACTTATCACTAAATTTCAAGGGGAGTGGTGCTCAAATATGATTGGCTAGGGTTCCTCTCGAAAAGGGGCTCAAAGGATATAAAAGGAGGTCCTAACCTAGGGTTTTTTCATTAATTCTAAGTGCTCAAAAGCCTCCGCAATGTTGCAACTCTCCGATGACTCTACAACAACGAAGTGCTGCCAACAACCCTAGCTTAAGTTCTTTTTTTTTTAGTTGTTGGTATAATCATACTATGTTATTGCTTTCAATATTGCAATTCTTTTTAATCGAGGTTTTCTATCATTGCATTTTACTTAAATAGAAGAGAGGGTTTGCCTCTCTATCTTTTTTGCTTCGAAGGTTTTTGTAGTCATCAAACTCCTACCTCCAACGAGGAGGAGTGTTTTAGTGAATTGCCCTCCGTACACGGTCTAGGATCGTTAGGGCCTTAGAGTAGTAGCCGAAGGCTACGAACCAAGTAAAAAATTATCTTGTCTCTTTTTGTTTCATTTATCTTTCTGCTGCACTTAATTGTTTTGATACGAACTCGAAAAGAAAAAAAAAGGTTTTTCGCTATTCACCCCCCCCCCTCTAGCGAACCGCTTCGATCCAACAAATCGCCTTATGTTTGAACCATTTATATGATAAATGAAGATTCACTATTTGAGTATACATGTTTTCATGTATTTGATTAGATCTTAAACTCATTTACTGAATGTCGACGATACGATTCACAGCATGAGAGAATTTGTGATTGGATCACAACTAGTGAGTTACTCTACATGTGTAATTGTGATGTATCTGAATTATCCCTAGTCGATGAATTGATGGATTTGGACACCATCGATTCTGTCGAGACTAGCATGAGGTATACTCCTTGGTGTATCCAAGCAGCTGATTCTCACTGGCTGGAGACATTGTGATGTCCGGAGTTAATCGTGGATGCTAGTTATGGTAACTAGTTCATTGGAGTGACCAGCCGTAAGACTTCATATGGTTCTCTACATATATAGATATGTCAATGAAGTTCTTACTGTAGCTTAAGTGCGATGTTCCTTTGACTTGAGGTATTCAAGTCATCTTTATCATAAAGACTTATGCTTTGACATCTTAAGCAAGCATCTCTGAAGAGATGTGGACCCGGGATGATTGGGTATAAGTCGAAGTGATTAAAGGTGTTTGAATAGCCTATAAAGGATTCACCACTCCTTGCGAGGAGATGTATACCCATGGCCTCTCGTCGGATTGTTACTAAAGTCTTTGGCCAAAGCATTACTTATTTAAAGTAAGGTACTCTTTGATACATGTGTAGTAACTAGAATCCGTAGGACGAGGAAATGATACTTGGGCTAGGTGTGACGTAGTCAACCTAGTGGGGATTGACACTATAGACCATGTCCTGAACCAAGTGGGTATAAGATGAGTGAAGGGAATGGGGCACGATTCATTCGAGCTGCTGAAGGGTTTCAGAAATAGCTCTGGATAAACCATTAATCTTTTCGATTAATTGGGTATCATGATGTACTACTAGGTGCCACTCATGATCGTTCTATAATTAATGGTTAATTATAGACGACCAACATAAACTGAGAACCTATTTGGTCACACGCACAACGAGCGTAATTTGAAGGATTTAAAATGAGCTTGAGAATGAGATTCTCAGACCGAGAGAAACATGGTTTGATTGGACCAAACAAGGAGCGAGCATGAAATCGTTTCAGTCGTAATGGAAGCGTGGATGGGTCGTGTCTTATGAAGACATGATGGATGAACCAAATTTGTTTGGTTCTAATCCAATGGAGGAGAATAAACCAAAGGGGTTTGGTTTGTTTTAAACGAATGAACAAAAGTTGGTTCAGTTCGTTTTAACTTAAAATAGACCAACATGGTTTGGTTTATTTTAACTTAAATTAATGGAGCGGGTTAACGGGCTTTTGGTTATGATTCGATAACCATTAAGAGAATTTTTTCTCTATAAAATAGGGCTTAATGGTTTTGTTAAGCCCTAATCCAAGCAACCCTAATATTGCCGCCCACCTCCCTCTCTTCTCCTAGTCTTGCCGGCGCCCAACTCCTTGCTACCACCCAAGCTTCTCCAACCGGTGTCAAGCAGCTGCCTTCCTCCCCACTTGTCGGCGTCTAGCTGTTGCCGGAGGAGCTCCGGTGACAAGGTGAGAATATAGCTTTCCTTATTTGGCCGGCGCAAGGTCTCCACCAAAGTTGTCCAATTTTCTGGACAGCTTGTTTCCTTCTTGTCGGAATGTCGTTTGGACGACGTTTGGAGCTCCGACAGCGGTATCCTTGCCGGGGATTAGCTCTCCGATAATCCTCATAGGTGGAGGACAAAGGATTCGTCAAACGGTTGATGAATACCTATCCGGAGAAGCGAGTTTTTGAGAACTCATTTTCGATCCGAATTTTGATTCGGATTGTGATCTTCTCTCAATCACATCGTCTTCAACACTAGGCTAGTAACTCGTATGAAGACAAGGCTCGTGACTTTGTGAAGTCATCCTGAAGATACTCGGCGTGGATACGGATAGAGACTATTCTAGCGAGGATCGTTCCGGTTGATGCCTTTCCCGCTACACGTGATACGTAAGGTATACAAAGTATAAATTTTCTTTTATTGCAAAATTTGAATTTATGGTTATGTCTACACATGTTGTACTATGCATGTGTGTGGTGTGTGTGTTGTAATAAATTAGATTTATTATTTTATTTCTTCCACTGTGCACATATTTACGAAACATGTTCGAACACACATTCGCCGCGGTGTCGGAAACCCAACAGTGGTATCAGAGCCAGGTTGTGTTTCGACATAATCATAAAATTGTTTTGTGATAGTCGTACTGGTATTTATGGAAATTTTCTACTTTTGGAAAGTTAGAAGTATTTTTGGAAACTTTAATTTTGGAAAGTCTAGAAGTATTTATGAAAATCTTCTACTTTTGGAAAGTTAGAAGTATTTATGAAAATTGATATTTTCCATAAATAAAATATTTGATTAGATTTGGAAATTTGTTTCCTAATTTAATCATGATTTGATTTGGTAAATCAAATCTTAAAATATTTAATTCCCATAAGTAGTTTTGATGATTTAGGAAATTTGTTTCCTAAATTGACTTTTCTTAATCAACACTTTCCACAAATAAAATATATGATTATATTTGGAAATTTGTTTCCTAATTTAATCATGATTTGATTTGGAGAATCAAATCTTAAACATATTTTATTTCCATAAATAGTTATGACATATAAGGAAATTTTGTACATGTCATAATTGTATGCCATGTAATTGCATTAGATGCATATCATTATGTCATGCGTGTCGTGACATGTAGATGTATGTCATGTATGTCATGCCATGTAGATAATAATTATTTGCATGCAAAGAGGATGAGACATAAAAACCCTTACTTAATATTAAAGCCTACACCTTCCATTAATATGGTTAGAACCAGAGTTCCGTTTCTTGTTTGGGTTGTTGGAATCTCTCCAAGCCCGGCTCGAACCCGAACATGTTCAAACCATGGAATAGTTTAATACTAATATGGTAAGAGTCAGAGGTCAATCGTTAGCTTTGGTTGTTGGACTCTCTCCAAGCCAGGCTAATTGGTTGAATGCGCTCTAACCATATTAAAACTATTTCTCGATTAATGGGTTGGTTTTAACCTGGAGCATCGGCTTGTTGGACTCTCTCCAAGGTCGATGTGAAGGGAGGTGAAGTTGGGTGCTATGCATATGATGCATGCTTGTTAATGTGTTAACAACTCGATATATGTGTGAACATTCAATTAGTTGATAGCACATTGTGATAGTTGCATATATATGATATGCAATCGGTATATTTGATATCTACCTTCGTAGTTATGAATGGCTTGTTGGACTCTCTCCAAGGTTGTTCATATCTATGTTGGATATCAGCCCATTCGAAGATGGACCTACGATCTCCCGAAGTGATTTTGGGGTTTTTGAAATTCGAAAAATGAATGGGATTTATGAATGTATATTGATGAATTTTAAAATGATTTTCTCATATATGCTCGTTTTATATTTCTAGGTTAATCGATTGATCATGACGTCTTTGAATTTGCGCACTATTTTGGATTCAAACAAATTGACTGGGCCTAACTTCCTGGACTGGCTTAGAAACTTGAGAATTGTTCTCAAGGCGGAAAAGCTAGCATACATCCTTGAAGAGCCTCTTCCCAACAATCCTAGGGACGATGCAACTCCAGACCAATTGTTGGTCTATCAGAAACATGTGGCAGATTCTGAACTGGCGAGTTGCATCATGCTAGCTGCGATGGTACATGAGCTGCAAAAGCAGCATGAGCATATGGATGCTAATACCATAGTCTTCCATCTTAATGAGTTATTTGATGAGCAAGCGAGATCCGAAAGGTTCGAAGTCTCTAGGCTCCTCTTCACCTCTAAGATGCAAGAAGGTTCGTCTGTAGTGCAGTTAATGCTAAAGATTAACGGGTACATCGAGCGGCTAGCCACCCTCGGGTTTGTGATGGATCATGAATTAAGTATTGACTTAATTCTGCATTGTTTGCCCAAGAGTTTCTCACAATTTGTGATGAACTATTGGATGAACAAATTAGAATCCACTATTCCTGAGCTCCTCAATATGCTGAAGACTGTGGAGCCTTCTGTGAAGCATGAGGAGAAGGCGGTTCTGTTAGTTGATTCCTCAAAGAAAGGTTCTAAGAGGAAGGCAAAGGAATAGAAGAAAGGGAAGAACAAGAAGGCTAAGAAGGCAGAACCAGCACAAAAGGGCACTTGCCATCATTGTGGCAAGGAAGGCCACTCGCGAAGAAACTACAAGATTTATCTTTAGTCCATGAAGAAGAAGAAGGCATCCGATGCCCCATCCTCTTCAGGCATCTTCGTTATTGATTGTCATTCTATTTCCTTAGACACTTGGGTATTGGGTACTGGGTGTGGCTCACATATATGTAATGACATACAGGGGCTAAGGAATAGAAGAAGACTCGTCAAAAGGGAGTCAAATTTGCGAGTTGGCAATGGAGCAAAGGTTGTTGCGGTCGCCATCGGAACTTATTTGTGGAAGCTCCCTAGTGGACTAGTCTTGGAACTGGACAATTTCTATTGTGTTTCTTCTCTAATAAAGAACATTATTTCTATTTCCTGCTTAAATAGAAATGGTTACCATTTGACCTTTAGTAACAATTGTTGTTATATAACTTTGAATGGCGTACTTTGTGGAACTAGAACTTTGAGCAATGGTATTTATACATTGGATGTATCTAGTGACATTTTCAATATCGAAGCGAGCAAGATGCGTGCTCGAAAGGATAATCAATTAGTCTCCTACATGTGGCATTGTTGTCTTGGCCATGCAAGCAAGAAATGCATGTCCGAATTACACCGATGTGGAATTCTGGAATCGTTTGAATTGGATTCATACGATACGTGCGAATCATGCTTGAAAGGCAAGATGACTAAGTTACCTTTTACAGGAAAAGGTGAACGAGTGGGAGAGTTTCTAGGTCTAATACATACTGATGTATGTGGACCTTGTTGGGTTTCCGGCACCACGGCGTATGTGTGTTCGATCACGTTTCGTAAACATGAACACAGCGGAAGCAATAAAAATAATAAATCTACATTTATTACAACACACGCATGCATATTACAACAAGTGTAGACATAACCGTAAATTTAAATTTGCAAAAAAAGGAAATTTAACTACGTTATACCTTTCGTATGACGTGTAGCGGGAACGGCATCAACCGGAACGATCCTCGCTAGAATCGTCTCTATCCGTATCCACGCCGAGTTCCTCGGGATGACTTCGCTAAGCCACGAGCTTCGTCTTCGTACGGGTTACTAGCCTCGTGTTGAATACGACGTGATCGAGAGATGATCACTATCCGAATCCAAATTCGGATCCTAAGACGAGTCCTCAAAACTCGCTTCTCCGGAGAGGTATTCGTCAACCGATTGACGAATCCTTCGTCCTTCACCTCAGAGGATTACCGGAGATCGAATCCCCGGTAAGTTAGCCGCTGTCGGAGCTCTAATCGTCGTCCAAACGACGCTCCGACGAGAGGAGAACAAGCTGTCCAGAAAACTGGACAGCTTTGGTGGAGGTGATAGGCGCCGGCCAACCAAGGAAGATAGAGCTCACCTTGATGCCAAACCTGAAGGAGATCTCCGGAGCACTAACCGGCAGCAGCTAGACGCCGGCGAGGGGGAAGGAAGCTACCTTCTGGACGCCGGTTGGAGGAGCTATGGGCGGCGTCAAGAGGTTGGCGCCGAAAACTCCAATAAGGAGGTGGGCGACAACTTTAACCTAGGGGTTTTTGGATTAGGGCTTAATTATCCCTTAAGCCCTCTTTTATAGAGAACTAATTCTCTTAATGGTTATTGGATCATAACCATTAGGCCCGTTAACCCGCTCCATTAAGATAAGTTAAAATAAACCAAACCATGATGGTTTATTTTAAGTTAAAATGAACCGAACCAACTTTTGGTTCATTCGTTTAAAATAAACCAAACCCTTTGGTTTATTCTCCTCCATTGGATTAGAACCAAACAATTTTGGTCCATCCATTATGTCTTCATAAGACACGGCTCATCCACGCTTCCATTGTGCCTGAAATGATTTCATGCTCGCTCCATGTTTGGTCCAATCAAACATAGTTTCTCTCGGTCTGAGAATCCCATTCTCAAGCTCGTTTTAAATCCTTCGGATTTCGCTCATTGTGCGTGTGACCAAATAGGTTCTCGGTTTATGTTGGCCGTCTATAATTAACCATTAATTATAGAACGATCATGAGTGGCACCTAGTAGTACATCATGATCCCCAATTAACCGAAAAGATCAACGGTTGATCCAGAACTATTTCTGAAACCCTTCAGCAGCTCCAATGATTCGTGCCCCATTCCCTTCACTCATCTTATACCCACTTGGTTCAGGACATGGTCTATAGTGCCAGTCCCCACTAGGCTGACTATGTCACACCTAGCCCAAGTATCATTTCCTCGTCCTACAGATTCTAGTTACTCAACATGTATCGAAGAGTACCTTACTCTAAACATGTAATGCTTTGGCCAAAGACTTTAGTAACAATCCGACGAGAGGCCATGGGTATACATCTCCTCGCAAGGAGTGGTGAATCCTTTATAGGCTATTCAAACACCTTCGATCATTTCGACTTATACCCAATCATCCCGGGTCCACATCTCCTTAGAGATGTTTGCTTAAGATGTCAAAGCATAAGTCTCCATGATCAAGATGACTTGAATACTGCAAGTCAAAGGAACATCGCACTTAAGCTACAGTAAGAACTTCATTGACATATCTATATATGCAGAGAACCATATGAAGTCTTACGGTTGGTCACTCGAATGAACTAGTTACCATAACTAGCATCCACGATTAACTCCGAACATCACTATGTCTTCAGCCAGTGAGAATCAGCTACTTGGATACACCAAGGAGTATACCTCGTGCTAGTCTCGACAGAATTGATGGTGTCCAAATCCATCAATTCATCGACTAGGGATAATTCTGATACATCACAATTACACATGTAGAGATACTCACTAGTTGTGATCCAATCACAAATTCTCTCATGCTCTGAATCGTATCGTGGACATTCAGTAAATGAGTTTAAGATCCAATCAAATACATAAAACATGTATACTCAAATAGTGAATCTTTATTTGTCATATAAATGGTTCATACATAAGGCGATTGCCTTAGGACATCTCTCATATATTACTAACATACTCCCACTTGGCCTAATGTCAATCGCTACGGTATCCAATACCATAAGCTCGAACAGGACCCTCAAACTTATTTTGAGGTAATGCCTTAGTCAAGGGATCCACTAAGTTCCTTTCAGTGGGAATTTTCTCGATTTGTATTTCGTTCCTACTGATGATCTCTCTGATAAGATGATAGCGGCGAAGCACATGTTTGGATCGTTGATGAGACCTTGGCTCTTTCGCCTGTGCAATTGCTCCATTGTTGTCACAGTAGACCGGTATTGCTTCAACAATGGCCGGAATCACACCAAGTTCATGAACGAACTTCTTGATCCAAACCGCTTCCTTTGCTTTGAAGGCGCAATGTATTCGCCTCGATAGTAGAATCCGCTCTGATCTCTTGTTTGGAACTTTTCCAACTCACTGCGCCCCCATTCAAGGTGAACACGTATCCAGACTGAGACCTGGAATCATCCTTGTCTGTCTGGAAGCTGGCATCCGTATACCCGCGTATCACCATGTCCCCTTCTCCATATATTAGGAACACATCCTTAGTTCTTCTTAAGTACTTAAGGATCGTCTTAACAGCCACCCAATGATCCATTCCTGGATCGGACTGATATCTTCTCGTGACACTCAGAGCATACGATACATCGGGCCTCATACATAACATAGCATACATGATAGATCCTATTGCGGATGCATAGGGAATCTTACTCATGCAAATCCTCTCGTCTTCTTTGCGCGGACACATAGACTTCGAAAGGTGTACCCCATGCCTGATGGGTAGGAAACCTCTTCGAAAGGTGTACACATAGCACTCGGTCTATATATGTAGACTGCGAAAGACCAAACAACTGTTTCGATCTATCTCTATAGATCTTAATCCCGAGGATGTAGGTTGCTTCTCCCAGGTCTTTCATGGAGAATGTCTTGGATAACCAAACTTTCACTGACTGTAAGATTGAAACATCGTTTCCTATAAGTAGTATATCATCGACATACAATACTAGGAATACGACTGCACTCCCACTAACCTTCTTGTACACACAAGGTTCGTCTGGATTTTGTGAGAAATCAAACTTTTTGATTGTCTCATCAAAACGGATATTCTAGCTCCTGGATGCTTGCTTCAAACCATAAATAGACCGTCGCAATTTGCATACCTTGGTTTTATCAATCGATGTGAAACCCTCAGGCTGTATCATATACACGTCCTCGAGCAGGTTTCCATTAAGGAAAGCTGTTTTCACATCCATCTGCCATATCTCATAATCATAATGAGCCGCTATGGCCAGGAGCATCCGAATGGATTTAAGCATAGCTACAGGCGAATAGGTTTCGTCATAATCAACATCTTGCTTTTGACGATATCCTTTCACCACAAATCTAACCTTATAGGTAATCACATTACCATCCATGTCAGTTTTCTTCTTGAAAACCCACTTGCACCCTATAGGCTTTATGCCTTCAGGTGGGTCAACCAAGTTCCAAACTTGGTTTTCATACATGGAATCCATTTCCGACTTCATGGCACTAAGCCACTTATCCCTTTCTGAACATGTCAGCACTTCTTCATAACTGGTAGGCTCCTCATCATCAATGAGTAACACATCGTTCGATTCACTTACGAGAAATCCATATCTCTCAGGAATATTACGTGTTCTACCAGATCTATGAAGATGTGGTGTTACAATAGGTCTAGCCGATTGCTCATCACTATGAGTTGTCGGTTGTTGTGCTTCACCAGGTATCTCATTAATGTCTATTTGAGTCTCTCGAGCCTCCTCAAGCTCGACGACACTCCCACTGTTTTCTTGCAAGAGAAACTCTTTCTCTAGAAACACAGCATGTCTTGAAACAAACACCTTTTGTTCCACAGGATGATAGTATTGGTAACCCCTTGTTTCCTTAGGGTATCCAACAAATAGACATTTATCAGACTTAGCATCCAATTTATCTGATACAGTCCGCTTCACATAAGCAGGACAACCCCATATCTTCAAGTAAGATACATGAGGTTTCTTACCATTCCATATCTCATATGGAGTAGTTGAGACTACCTTGGTAGGCATTCTGTTTAACAAGTAAACAACTGTCTAATGTGCATAGCCCCAAAAGGACTTGGGAAGAGTCGCATGATTCATCATTGACCTGACCATGTCCAACAAGGTCCGGTTACGCCTCTCAGATACACCATTATGCTGTGGTGTATATGGCGGAGTCCATTGAGACAATATACCATTGTCTCTTAGATAATCAAGAAACTCTTGACTTAAGTATTCACCACCTCGATCCGATCGAAGTATTTTAATACTCTTATCATGTTGTTTCTCTACTTCATTTATGAATTCTTTGAACCTTTCAAAGGCTTCAGACTTGTGTTTCATCAAGAACACATACCCAAACCGTGAGTGATCATCGGTGAAGGTAATGAAGTAGCTATAGCCTCCTAATGCTTGAGTTGACATAGGTCCACATACATCAGTATGTATTAGTCCTAGTAACTCTCCCACTCGTTCACCTTTTCTAGTAAAAGGTAACTTAGTCATCTTGTCTTTTAAGCATGATTCGCATGTATCGTATGAATCCAATTCAAACGATTCCAGAATTCCACATCGGTGTAATTTGGACATGCGTTTCTTGCTTATATGGCCAAGACGACAATGTCACATATAGGAGTCTATTTGATTATCCTTTCGAGCACGCGTGTTGCTCGCTTCGATATTGAAAATGTCCTTTGGATCGTCCAGCGTATAAATGTCATTGCTTAAAGTTCGGTTCCATAAAGAACTCCATTCAAGTTATGTATAACAACAATTGTTACTAAAAAGCGTCAAATGGAAACCATTTCTATTTAAAATAGAAAAAACAATGTTCTTTATTAGAGAAGGAACATAATAGCAATTGTCCGTTCTAAGACTAGTCCACTAGGAGCTTGACAAATAAGTTCCGATGGCGGCAGAACAACCTTTGCTCCATTGCCAACTCGCAAATTTGACTCCCTCCGACAAGTCTTCTTCTATTCCTTAGCCCCTGTATGTCATTACATATATGTGAGCCACACCCAGTATCCAATACCCAAGTGTCTAAGGAAATAGAATGACAATCAATAACGAAGATACCTGAAGAGGATGGGGCATCGGATGCCTTCTTCTTCTTCATTGACTCAAGATAAATCTTGCAGTTTCTTCGCCAGTGGCCTTCCTTGCCACAGTGATGGCAAGTGCCCTTTTGCACTGGTTCTGCCTTCTTTGCCTTTTTCTTCTTTCCTTTCTTCTATTCTTTTGCCTTCCTCTTAGAACCTTTCTTTGAGGAATCAACTAACAGAACCGCCTTCTCCTCATGCTTCACAGAAGGCTCCACAGTCTTCAGCATATTGAGGAGCTCGGGAATGGTGGATTCTAAATTGTTCATCTGATAGTTCATCACAAATTGTGAGAAACTCTTGGGCAAACAATGCAGAATTAAGTCAATACTTAACTCATGATCCAGCATAAACCCGAGGGTAGCTAGCCGCTCGATGTACCCGTTCATCTTTAGCACAAACTGCACTACAGACGAACCTTCTTGCATCTTCGTGGTGAAGAGGAGCCTAGAGGCCTCGAACCTTTCGGATCTCGCTTGCTCATCGAACAACTCATGAAGATGGAAGACTATAGTATTAGCATTCATATGCTCATGCTGCTTATGCAGCTCAGGTACCATCGCCGCTAGCATGATGCAACTCGCCAGCTCAGAATCTGCCACATGCTTCTGATAGACCAACATTTGGTCTGGAGTTGCATCGTCCTTAGGACGGTCAGGAAGAGGCTCTTCAAGGACATATGCAAGCTTTTCCGCCTTGAGAACAATTCTCTGGTTTCTAAGCCAGTCCAGGAAGTTAGGCCCAATCAGTTTGTTTGAATCCAAAATAGTGCGCAAATTCAAAGACGTCATGATCAATTTATTGACCTAGAAATACAAAATGAGCATATATGAGAAAATGATTTTAAAATGCATCAATATACATTTATAAATCCCATTCATTTTTCGAATTTCAAAAACCCCAAAATCACTTCGGGAGATTGTAGGTCCATCTCCGAATGGGCTGATATCCATCATAGTTATGAACAACCTTGGAGAGAGTCCAACAAGCCATTCATAACTACGACGGTAGGTATCATCTATACCGATTGCATATCACGTATATGCAACTATCACAATGTGCTATCAACTAATTGAATGTTCACACATACGTTGGGTTGTTAACACATTAACAAGTATGCATCATATGCATAGCACCCAACTTCACCTCCCTTTACATCAACCTTGGAGAGAGTCCAACAAGCCGATGCTCCAGGTTAAAGCCAACCCATTAATCAGAAAATAGTTTTAATATGGTTAGAGCGCATTCAACCAATTAGCCCAGCTTGGAGAGAGTCCAACAACCAAAGCTAATGATTGTCCTCTGACTCTTACCATATTAGTATTAAACTATTCCATGGTTTGAACATGTTCGGGTTCGAGCCGGGCTTGGAGAGAGTCCAACAACCCAAACAAGAAACGGAACTCTGGTTCTAACCATATTAATGGAAGGTGTAGGCTTTAATATTGTTTAAGGGTTTTTATGTCTCATCCTCTTTGCATGCAAATAACTATTATCTACATGACATGACATACATGGCATACATCTACATGTCACGACACGCATGGCATAATGTTATGCATCTAATGCAATTACATGGCATACAATTATGTCATGTATATAATTTCCTTATATGTCATAACTATTTATGGAAATAAAATATGTTTAAGATTTGATTCTCCAAATCAAATCATAATTAAATTAGGAAACAAATTTCCAAATCTAATCAAATATTTTATTCATGGAATTATTTGATTAAGGAAAATCTATTTAGGAAACCAATTTCCTAAATCATTAAAACTACTTATGGAAATAAAATATTTTAAGATTTGATTTCCCAAATCAAATCATGATTAAATTAGGAAACAAATTTTCAGAATCTAATCAAATATTTTATTTATGAAAAATATCAATTTCCATAAATACTTCCAACTTTCCAAAAGTGGAAGATTTCCATAAATACTTCTAGACTTTCCAAAATTGAAAAATTTCCATAAATACTTCTAAATTTCTAAAATTAGAAAATTTCAAGAAATACATTATGACTATCGCAAAACAATTTTTACGATTATGTCGAAACACAACCTGGGTTATGATACCACTGTTGGGTTTTCGGCACCGCGGCATGTGTGTGTTCGATCACGTTTCATCAACATGAACACAGCGGAAGCAATAAAAATAATAAATCTACATTTATTACAACACACACAACACACGCATGCATATTACAACAAGTGTAGACATAACCGTAAATTTAAATTTGCAATAAAAAGAAATTTAACTACGTTATACCTTTCGTATGACGTGTAGTGGGAACGGCATCAACCGGAACGATCCTCGCTAGAATCGTCTCTATCCGTATCCACGCCAAGTTCCTCGGGATAACTTCGCTAAGCTACAAGCTTCATCTTCGTATGGGTTACTAGCCTCGTGTTGAAGACAACGTGATCGAGAGATGATCACTATCCGAATCCAAATTCGGATCCTAAGACGAGTCCTCAAAACTCGGTTCTCCGGAGAGGTATTCGTCAACCAATTGACGAATCCTTCGTCCTCCACCTCATAGGATTACCGGAGATCGAATCCCCGGTAAGTTAGCCGCTTTCGGAGCTCTATCCGTCGTCCAAACGACGCTCCGACGAGAGGAGAACAAGCTGTCCAGAAAACTGGACAGCTTTGGTGGAGGTGATAGGCGCCGGCCAACCAAGGAAGATAGAGCTAACCTTGATGCCAAACCTGAAGGTGATCTCCGGAGCACTAACCGGTAGCATCTCGACGCCGGCGAGGGGGAAGGAAGCTACCTTCTGGACGCCGGTTGGAGGAGCTATGGGCGGCGGCAAGAGGTTGGCACCGAAAACTCCAATAAGGAGGTGGGCGGCAACTTTAACCTAGGGGTTTTTGGATTAGGGCTTAATTATCCCTTAAGCCCACTTTTATAGAGAACTAATTCTCTTAATGGTTATTGGATCATAACCATTAGGCCCGTTAACCCGCTCCATTAAGATAAGTTAAAATAAACCAAACCATGATGGTTTATTTTAAGTTAAAACGAACCGAACCAACTTTTGGTTCATTCGTTTAAAATAAACCAAACCCTTTGGTTTATTCTCCTCCATTGGATTAGAACCAAACCATTTTGGTCCATCCATTATGTCTTCATAAGACACGGCTCATCCACACTTCCATTGCGCCTGAAACGATTTCATGCTCGCTCCATGTTTGGTCCAACCAAACATAGTTTCTCTCAGTCTGAGAATCTCATTCTCAAGCTCGTTTTAAATCCTTCGGATTACGCTCGTTGTGCGTGTGACCATATAGGTTCTCGGTTTATGTTGGTCATCTATAATTAACCATTAATTATAGAACGATCATGAGTGGCACCTAGTAGTACATCATGATCCCCAATTAACCGAAAAGATCAGCTGATCTAACTATTTCAAACCCTTCAAAGAAGCTCGAATGATTCGTGCCCCATTCCCTTCACTCATCTTATACCCACTTGGTTCAGGACATGGTCTATAGTGTCAGTCCCCACTAGGCTGACTACGTCACACCTAGCCCAAGTATCATTTCCTCGTCCTACGGATTCTAGTTACTCAACATGTATCAAAGAGTACCTTACTCTAAACATGTAATGCTTTGGCCAAAGACTTTAGTAACAATCCGACGAGAGGCCATGGGTATACATCTCCTCGCAAGGAGTGGTGAATCCTTTATAGGCTATTCAAACACCTTCGATCATTTCGACTTATACCCAATCATCCCGGGTCCACATCTCCTTAGAGATGTTTGCTTAAGATGTCAAAGCATAAGTCTCCATGATCAAGATGACTTGAATACCGGAAGTCAAAGGAACATCGCACTTAAGCTACAGTAAGAACTTCGTTGACATATCTATATATGCAGAGAACCATATGAAGTCTTACGGCTGGTCACTCCAATGAACTAGTTACCATAACTAGCATCCACGATTAACTCCGGACATCACTATGTCTCCAGCCAGTGAGAATCAGCTGCTTGGATACACCAAGGAGTATACCTCGTGCTAGTCTCGATGAATTGATGGTGTCCAAATCCATCAATTCATCGACTAGGATAATTCCGATACATCACAATTACACATGTAGAGATACTCACTAGTTGTGATCCAATCACAAATTCTCTCATGCTGTGAATCGTATCGTGGACATTCAGTAAATGAGTTTAAGATCCAATCAAATACATAAAACTTGTATACTCGAATAGTGAATCTTCATTTATCATATAAATGGTTCATACATAAGGCGATTGCCTTAGGACATCTCTCATATATTACTAACAGACCTATGTCAACTCAAGCTTTAACAGGATATAGCTACTTCATTACCTTCACCGATGATCACTCACGGTTTGGGTATGTGTTCTTGATGAAACACAAGTCTGAAGCCTTTGAAAGGTTCAAAGAATTCAGAAATGAAGTAGAGAAACAACATGACAAGTGTATTAAAATACTTCGATCGGATCGAGGTGGTGAATACTTAAGTCAAGAGTTTCTTGATTATCTAAGAGACAATGGTATATTGCCTCAATGGACTCCGTCATATACACCACAGCATAATGGTGTATCTAAGAGGCGTAACCGGACCTTGTTGGACATGGTCAGGTCAATGATGATTCATACGAATCTTCCCAAGTCCTTTTGGGGCTATGCACTTCATACAGCTGTTTACTTGTTAAATAGAATCTCAACCAAGGTAGTCTCCTCTACTCCATATAAGATATGGAATAGTAAGAAACCTCATGTATCTTACTTGAAGATATGGGGTTGTCCTGCTTATGTGAAGCGGACTATATCAGACAAATTGGATGCTAAGTCTGATAAATGTCTATTTATTGGATAACCTAAGGAAACAAGGGGTTACCAATTCTATCATCCTGTGGAACAAAAGGTATTTGTTTCAAGGCATGCTGTGTTTCTAGAGAAATAGTTTCTCTTGCAAGAAAACAGTGGGAGTGTCGTCGAGCTTGAGGAGGCTCGAGAGACTCAAATAGACATTGATGAGATACCTAGTGAAGCACAACAGCCGATAACTCATAGTGATGAGCAATCGGTTGGACCTATTGAAACACCACATCTTCGTAGATCTGGTAGGACACGCAACATTCCTGAGAGATATGTATTTCTCATAAGTGAATCAAACGACGTGTTACTCATTGATGATGAGGAGCCTACCAGTTATGAAGAAGTTTTGACAAGATCAGAAATGGATAAGTGGCTTGAAGCCATGAAGTCGGAAATGGATTCCATGTATGAAAACTGAGTTTGGAACTTGGTTGACCCACCTGAAGGCATAAAGCCTATAGGGTGCAAGTGGGTTTTCAAAAAGAAAATCGACATGGATGGTAATGTGATTACCTATAAGGCTAGATTGGTGGCGAAAGGATATCGTCAAAAGCAAGGTGTTGATTATGACGAAACCTATTCGCCTGTAGCTATGCTTAAATCCATTTGGATGCTCCTGGCCATAGCGGCTCATTATGATTATGAGATATGACAGATGGATGTGAAAATAACTTTCCTTAATGGAAACCTGCTCGAGGACGTGTATATGATATTGGGTCGGATCGGATGATCTATTGGCCGGCTAGAGGGGGGGTGAATAGCCCTCGTTCGTTGGATGTCGGACTTTGCTCGTTTTCGTTGCGTTGCTTGTCTACGATTGTTGTTAGCGCAGCGGAAATAATAGAAACAATAATAATACTAACAACAACACAAGCACATGCAATACACACGATATACGTGGTTCGGAACCGAATGGTTCCTACTCCACGGGCGAGCTCCTCGAGCTCTAGTTATGCTCACGGCACTAACTCAAACTCCTTCTCGACAACACGTCGGAGGTGGAGAAACCTCTCACAAGCAATTACAAAGTAATATAGAAATACAAACAAGAATACAAATACAATACAAAAGAAACTCTTTTCACCGATTGCTTTTGATCACTTGTTTGTTGCTTGCTTTGGTTGGCTCTTGAAGGACTGGAATGCAGCAGCAATTCCCCTCCAATAGCTCCCTTAAAGTCTTGGCGAAATCCTCCAACTCGAGCTCCATTTATAACCTGCATCAAGCTGTTTTCGCGCCCATCAGTCGACTGATCGTGACCATCAGTCGACTGGTATCGTAGCCGTTGTCTCACAACGGCCGGATCCACGTTGGTTAAGTTCCAACGGATCACACATCAGTCGACTGATGGCACCCATCAGTCGACTGATCATCCATCAGTCGAGTGCCCAGTCGAGTCGACTCCATTATGCGTCTGCGGTGTCATCGATCATCGCCACCCATTGGCGGTCGTGATGCTCCATGGCGATCATTGCCTCCATGTCGATCGGCGATCCAACCAATCTTGGTTGATCGGAACACCGGTCGAACCGCGACCTGAAGCGGTCGGTGACCGACACCTATGCTACCGATCGTGATGTCGGCTAAAACCTCAAACATAACGATGTTTGAGCCTCCGACACTCAGTCTTAGCCACTTGACCAAGTCCACCTTATCCGTCATGGAGTTCCCCACCGAAGCTCTCTTCCCTCGGCCTACGTCCCTCGGATGCGCCAAGCGCACGGCTTCGCAACGCCATCCTTCGCGTCTCATGCCCTAGAAGTATGCTTCCCTTTGGGCTCACTCCATTCGCTCCCCGTCCGGCGGTCCCTCGGATGCACCAAGCGCACGGCTTCGTAATGCCATCCTTCACCGACTCAAGGACCCCGAGCCTAGTGAACTTACCAAGTCCTCAAGACTTCCCATATGCACCAAGCGCACGGCTTCGCAATGCTTTGGATTTCCCATGTCAAGCACCAAGCGCACGGCTTCGCAATGCTTTGGACTTTCCATGCCAACCCCATGTTGGACTTTTCCACACCAAGCTCCATGCTTGGATTTTCCATGCCAACTCCATGTTGGACTTTTCCATGACAATCCCATGTCATGAGTTTTGTCTATTATCAAAATACTATCAGGGTACTGCTCGAGTCAAACTCGAGTCAACCTGGGACGATTGCACCAACAATCTCCCCCTTTTTGATGATTGACAAAACTACCATCTCAAGTCTACCAATTCTCCCATATTGGCAATTCTCATATCCCAATGAGAATTCCAAACCTAATTGGTAACTTGGTAATATCTCCCCCTTTTTGACATTACATCAAAAAGGTCCTCCCCAAGGGTATGAATGTCTCATATCCCAATGAGATCTTATATCTCTCCCTTGGAGGAACACATGCCTACCATCTTTCTAGTGATCCCATATCACTTAAAGAGAGGCAACCCAGTTTCCTCCCATGAGGAAATACACATCCATCTTTCCATGATGGATATCTCCCCCTAGAGGCTTGCTCCCTCTTGACCATTGCACCAACAATGTCCTTGGAGAGTCCCTAAGCCAATAGGAACATTAAACCAATCAAAATTAAGGTAAAGTTCAACAATGAACTTTTTTCCACCTTAAAATTGATACTCTCCCTAAACTCTTCTCCTAATCCATATCCAATGGATTTCCACCCTCTCTAATGCTCTCCCAAGCATATCCTAGGGTTAGGAGTGGTTAGGGGACTCAAAACATGGCTAAACATGGGCCTAACTATCAAGTTTACCCGAAATCAGCTGTGCGGTCGACTCTGGCTACCGATCATTGGACCTCCCATCGATCGTGATGTTGCAATCGATCCGATCGATAATTGATTCTGATTTTGATTCAGACATTGGATTTTCGAAATCCATAAGTAAATATACATAAGTTTAAAAATCGTGAAATTTCATATGCATATTACTTATCCTAAACACTATGGGTGAAAAATATTGGAAAATTATTTTACACATTAAATTAGGAGATTGATACAAAGTTCAAAACTTTAGAAAAGCTTCAATAATAAGTCTTCTTTGTATCATCCCATTCAATGGTGATAGCTATCAAAAGATAGGCTTCACCAAGGTTTTTCAAAATGTTTTCAAAATGTTTTCAAAGCCTTTATTTTCATTTTCCTAAACATCTCACCAATATCTAGATGTGTAAAACACATTCAAGGCAAATTTCTAGTGAGATGTGGGTTTTTTTTTGTTCTTTAAATGGTCTCATGCATATTTCTAGGCAATATTATTTGATTCCCATCAAATCATGCCATAGTCCTTAATTTCATTTTAATTTATGCATAATGATGATTATGGCATAATTATGATATAGATAAAGACATATGTCAAAATCATGATGTCATGGCATGTGAATGAAAATTAAGCATACATGACATACAAATATAAATCTAAACATTATCATGACATTTTTATAAATAAAAAAAATGAGAATGATGTCATGACATGGCAAGGCAAACAAATCATGGCAAGTAAAATATACTAAGGTATAGAATACCTAAGTGTTAAAATCAATTTGCCATTTCTAGGAATTAAATTCATTTTGCCTTAATGCCATTCATTTTCCTAGTGTGCCAAAAACCCAAAATGGCACACCAATACCTCTAAGACCTAATTGTGCCAATTTAAATCATTTTAAACTTCTCAAGCATATTGGCACATCCTAATGTGTTAACTCTTCTATGGTTAGGTTAACTACCCATCCATTTAGGGTTGACACACCCTAACCCATTTAGCGTGAATCGATAACGCTTTTAGGAACCCAATACCTATTGGAGCTCCTTGGGTTAACAAGGTATTCCCTAGGGATAACTTCCCTAGATACCTTCCTAATGACCCTTTTAGGCTTTGAAGTCATAGTCTTTTGGGTCTTTCCTAGGTCAACTCTAGAGGTGACTCCTCCATTGACCTTCTTAGTGGCTACATTTGATTTCTTTGAGGTGTTAGCCACTAAACCCATACCATGGCTAGACTTAGGGATGACTTCCCTATTAGCCTTGGTTTTACTAGACCTAGATGTGGTTCCATAATTAAATGGAACATTATGGTAGGACATAGGTTTGTGACCCAAACCCTTCTTGCCCTTAGATACTTCTTGTCTTCTAGGTCTTGACTTTTGAGAATTTGACCCCTTAACCGAATTTGATATTATTGCTAAGGTCTTCTCCAATTTTTCTAGCCTTGACCTCAAGGCTTGGTTCTCCACCTCTAATTTCCTCAATTTTGAATTTTCATTTGGTTTAGGGGAAATGTTCTTCTTCTTAGGCATATGCCTAGATTTCTTGGAATTAACACCCAAGTTTTCTTCAATTCTCCTAATTGACTCCCTAGGTAAAATAGATCTAGTGTTTTGAGTCCTAGGTTTGTCCTTAGAGAAACTAACATGCTTGGCACCTAAGCAATAAATCTTATCATTTCTCCTAGCATGCTTTTCATTTATAATAGCAAGTGAACTAAAATAATTTTTAGCATGCTTTTTGACTTTAGGAATTAAAGGTGCATTAACTAAATTTACTTTAGGGTTAGCTTTAGGAGCTCCCCCTACATGAATTGCACCTTCTTGCCCTTTCTTCCTCCCCCTAGGGCATTGGCTTCGGTAGTGTCCCTTTTGATTGCATTTGAAGCACACAATGTGCTCTTTGCTCTTGATTTTGGGAACACCGGCATCCTTTGACTTTGAGTTGACTTTTGATCTTGATGCCTTTTCCTTAGCCAATTTAGGGCATTTTCTCTTATAATGCCCTTTCTCCCTACACTCAAAGCATATTATGTGATTTTTATTTAAAATAATAACACTTGAGTTACCTAGGGAGGTGGTGGAGGCCTCTTCATGATCTTCACTTCTCCCGAATGTGGATGCTTCTTGTTCTTGCTCCGGGATGGAAGATTGCCTTTCCTCCCCCTCAATGCTAGAGGTGGAGGTCTCCACCAAATCATCAACATCTTCAAATGTTGTGGGTGCTTCTTCTTCGGCATTCTCCTCTACTTGTGCCGATTGGGAATTTTCTTGGAATTTCATTATTTTCTCCCATAATTCCTTCGCATCCCTATAGTCACCCAATCTAGACCAAATAATGTTAGGTAATAAATCACTAAGTAATCTTATTACCTCAAGATTTGTCTTGAAGTCCTTAATTTGGTCTTGGGTCCACCTTGACTTTTCAATTGGCTTGTTGTATTTGTCCCTAGGCATCTTAAAACCATTTTCTACAATTAACATAGAATCAAAATCGGTTTCAAGATATACCTCCATTCGTTTCCTCCACCAAGCAAAATCTCCATCGAATTTCGGTGGATGGATGAAGCCGGCCATTTGTAGTGCTCTCGCGGCGGTTAGTCCTCGAAGATCGACCTTGCTCTGATACCACTTATTGGGTCGGATCGGATGATCTATTGGCCGGCTAGAGGGGGGGTGAATAGCCCTCGTTCGTTGGATGTCGGACTTTGCTCGTTTTCGTTGCGTTGCTTGTCTACGATTGTTGTTAGCGCAGCGGAAATAATAGAAACAATAATAATACTAACAACAACACAAGCACATGCAATACACACGATATACGTGGTTCGGAACCGAATGGTTCCTACTCCACGGGCGAGCTCCTCGAGCTCTAGTTATGCTCACGGTACTAACTCAAACTCCTTCTCGACAACACGTCGGAGGTGGAGAAACCTCTCACAAGCAATTACAAAGTAATATAGAAATACAAACAAGAATACAAATACAATACAAAAGAAACTCTTTTCACCGATTGCTTTTGATCACTTGTTTGTTGCTTGCTTTGGTTGGCTCTTGAAGGATTGGAATGCAACAGCAATTCCCCTCCAATAGCTCCCTTAAAGTCTTGGCGAAATCCTCCAACTCGAGCTCCATTTATAACCTGCATCAAGCTGTTTTCGCGCCCATCAGTCGACTGATCGTGACCATCAGTCGACTGGTATCGTAGCCGTTGTCTCACAACGGTCGGATCCACGTTGGTTAAGTTCCAACGGATCACACATCAGTCGACTGATGGCACCCATCAGTCGACTGATCATCCATCAGTCGAGTGCCCAGTCGAGTCAACTCCATTCTGTGCCTGTGCACAGTGTCATCAGTCGACTGATGCTCCCATGGCAGTCGACTGATGCTCCCATGGCAGTCGACTGCCTCCCATGTCAGTCGACTGATCCAACCAATCTTGGTTCAGTCGAACACTGGTCGAACCCAACGACCTAGAGCAGTCGACTGACACCTATGCCAGTCGACTGATGTCGGCTAAAACCTCAAACATAACAATGTTTGAGCCTCCGACACTCAGTCTTAGCCACTTGACCAAGTCCACCTTATCCGTCATGGAGTTCCCCACCGAAGCTCTCTTCCCTCGGCCTACGTCCCTCGGATGCGCCAAGCGCACGGCTTCGCAACGCCATCCTTCGCGTCTCATGCCCTAGAAGTATGCTTCCCTTTGGGCTCACTCCATTCGCTCCCCGTCCGGCGGTCCCTCGAATGCACCAAGCGCACGGCTTCGTAATGCCATCCTTCACCGACTCAAGGACCCCGAGCCTAGTGAACTTACCAAGTCCTCAAGACTTCCCATATGCACCAAGCGCACGGCTTCGCAATGCTTTGGATTTCCCATGTCAAGCACCAAGCGCACGGCTTCGCAATGCTTTGGACTTTCCATGCCAACCCCATGTTGGACTTTTCCACACCAAGCTCCATGCTTGGATTTTCCATGCCAACTCCATGTTGGACTTTCCCATGACAATCCCATGTCATGAGTTTTGTCTATTATCAAAATACTATTAGGGTACTGCTCGAGTCAAACTCGAGTCAACCTGGGACGATTGCACCAACATATGATACACCCTGAGGGTTTCACATCATTTGATAAAACCAAGGTATGCAAATTGCGACGGTCCATATATGGATTGAAGCAAGCATCCATGAGCTGGAATATCTATTTTGATGAGACAATCAAAAAGTTTGATTTCTCACAAAATCTAGACGAACCTTGTGTGTACAAGAAGGTTAGTGGGAGTGCATTCGTGTTCCTAGTATTGTATGTCGATAACATATTACTTATAGGAAATGATATTTCAGTCTTACAGTCAGTTAAGATTTGGTTGTCCAAGATATTCTCTATGAAAGACCTTGGAGAAGCAACCTACATCCTCGGGATTAAGATCTATAGAGATAGATTGAAACGGTTACTTGGTCTTTCACAATCTACATATATAGACCGAGTGCTAAAGAGGTTTAGCATGTCGGAATCCATGAAAGGTTTCCTACCCATCAGGCATGGGATACACCTTTCGAAGTCTATGTGTCCGCGCACAGAAGACGAGAGGATTTACATGAGTAAGATTCCCTATGCATCCGTAATAGGATCTATCATGTATGTTATGTTATGTACGAGGCCTGATGTATCGTATGCTCTGAGTGTCATGAGTAGATACCAGTCTGATCCAGGAATGGATCATTGGGCGGCTGTTAAGATAATCCTTAAATACTTGAGAAGACCTAAGGATGTGTTCTTAATATATAGAGAAGGGGACATGGTGATACGCGGGTATACGGATGCCAGCTTCTAGACAGACAAGGATGATTATAGGTCTCTGTCTGGATACGTGTTCACCTTGAATGGGGAGACAGTGAGTTGGAAAAGTTCCAAACAAGATACTGTAGCAGATTCTACCACTGAGGTAGAATACATTGCAGCTTCGGAAGCAGCAAAGGAAGCGGTTTGGATCAAGTAGTTCATTTATAAACTTGGTGTGGTTCCAGCCATTGTTGAAGCAATACCAGTCTATTGCGACAATAATGGAGCAATTGCACAGGCAAAAGAGCCAATGTCTCATCAACGATCCAAACATGTGCTTCGCCACTATCATCTGATCAGAGAGATCATTAGTAGGAAGGAAATACAAATCGAGAAAATCCCCACTGAAAGGAACTTAGCGGATCCTTTGACAAAGCATTACCTCAAAGTAAGTTTGAGGGTCATGTTAGAGCTTATGGTATTGGATATCGTAGCGATTGGCATTAGGCCAAGTGGGAGTTTGTTAGTAATATATGAGAGATGTCCTAAGGCAATCGTCTTATGTTTGAACCATTTATATGATAAATGAAGATTCACTATTTGAGTATACATGTTTTCTTGTATTTTATTAGATCTTAAACTCATTTACAGAATGTCCATGATACGATTCACAGCATGAAAGAATTTGTGATTAGATCACAACTAGTGAGTATCTCTACATGTGTAATTGTGATGTATCGGAATTATCCCTAGTCGATGAATTGATGGATTTGGACACCATCGATTCTGTCGAGACTAGCACAAGGTATACTCCTTGGTGTATCCAAGCAGCTGATTCTCACTGGCTTGAGACATTGTGATGTCCGAAGTTAATCGTAGATGCTAGTTATGGTAACTAGTTCATTGGAGTGACCAATCGTAAGACTTCATATGGTTCTTTGCATATATAGAAATGTCAATGAAGTTCTTACTGCATCTTAAGTGCGATGTTCCTTTGACTTGCGGCATTCAAGTCATCTTGATCATAAAGACATATGCTTTGACATCTTAAGCAAGCATCTCTGAGGATATGTGGACCCGGGATGATTGGGTATAAGTCGAAGTGATCGAAGGTGTTTGAATAGCCTATAAAGGATTCACCACTCCTTGTGTGGAGATGTATACCCATGGCCTCTCGTCGGATTGTTACTAAAGTCTTTGGACAAAGCATTACATATTTAGAGTAAGGTACTCTTCGATACATGTGCAGTAACTAGAATCCGTAGGACGAGGAAATGATACTTGGGCTAGGTGTAACGTTGTCAACTTAGTGGGGACTGACACTATAGACCATGTCCTGAACCAAGTGGGTATAAGATGAATGAAGGGAATGGGGCACGATTCAATCGAGCTGCTGAAGGGTTTCAGAAATAGTTCTGGATCAACGGTTGATCTTTTCGGTTAATTGGGGATCATGATGTACTACTAGGTGCCACTCATGATCATTCTATAATTAATGGTTAATTATAGACGGCCAACATAAACCGAGAACCTATTTGGTCACACGCGCAATGAGCGTAATCTGAAGGATTTAAAACGAGCTTGAGAATGAGATTCTCAGACCGAGAGAAACTTAGTTTGGTTGGACCAAACAAGGAGCGAGCATGAAATCGTTTCAGTCACAATGGAAGCGTGGATGGGCCATGTCTTATGAAGACATGATGGATGAACCAAATTGGTTTGGTTCTAATCCAATGGAGGAGAATAAACCAAAGGGGTTTGGTTTCTTTTAAACGAATGAACCAAAGTTGGTTCGGTTCGTTTTAACTTAAAATAGACTAACATGGTTTGGTTTATTTTAACTTAAATTAATGGAGCCAGTTAACGGGCTTTTGGTTATGATCCGATAACCATTAAGAGAATTTGTTCTCTATAAAATAGGGTTTAAAGGTTTTGTTATGCCCTAATCCAAGCAACCCTAATATTGCTGCCCACCTCCCTCTCTTCTCCTAGTCTTGCCGGCGCCCAACTCCTTGCCGCCGGCCAAGCTTCTCCAACCGGTGTCCAGCAGTTGCCATCCTCCCCACTTGTCGGCATCTAGCTGTTGCCGGAGGAGCTCCGGTGATCTTCCTTGGCTCCAGCGACAAGGTGAGCATATAGCATTCCTTATTTGGCTGGCACAAGGTCTCTACCAAAGCTGTCCAGTTTTCTGGACAGCTTGTTTCCTTCTTGTCGGAGCATCGTTTGGACGACGTTTGGAGCTCCAACAGTGGTAGCCTTACTAGGGATTCGATCTCTGGTAATCCTCATAGGTGGAGGACGAAGGATTCGTCAAACGGTTGATGGATACCTCTCCGGAGAAGCGAGTTTTTGAGGACTCATTTTAGATCCGAATTTTGATTCAGATTGTGATCTTCTCTTGATCACATCGTCTTCAACACGAGGCTAGTAACTCGTACGAAGACGAGGCTCATGACTTTGTGAAGTCATCCTAAAGATACTCGGCGTGGATACAGATAGAGACGATTCTAGTGAGGATCGTTCCGGTTGATGCTTTTCCCACTACACGTGATACGTAAGGTATACGTAGTATAAATTTTCTTTTATTGCAAAATTTGAATTTACGGTTATGTCTACACATGTTGTACTATGCATGTGTGTGGTGTGTGTGTTGTAATAAATTAGATTTATTATTTTATTTATTCAACTGTGCACATGTTTACGAAACATGTTCGAACACACACTCGCCGCGGTGCCGGAAACCCAATATAGCCAACCCCTAGGATTCGAAAGCCTAGATAAACCCGACCATGCCCTTAAACTAAAGAAATCTCTTTATGGGCTCAAACAAGCTCCTCGATCTTGGTACGAGAGACTTCAAATTATCTTAAGTCAAAAGGGTTTAACCAAGGCCTAGTCAATCCAACCATCTTCGTAAAAACCGTAGGTAATGAAATCTTTATAGCCCAAATTTACGTAGACGATATCATTTTTGGAACAACCAATTCGATCCTACTAAACGAATTCATTTCACTTATGGAAAATGAATTTGAAATGAATTTAGTAGGTGAATTGAATTTCTTTCTAGGACTACAAATTAATCAAACTAAGGATGGAATATATTTACATCAACAAAAATATACTAAGGAATTAATTAAACGTTTTGGAATGCAAGATGCCAAAAACGTCAATACACCCATGTCAACTACTATCAATATAAAAGAGGACTTAGAAGGAAAGCCCATCGACCTAAAATACTATAGGAGTATGATAGGGAGTCTTCTATACTTAACTACGAGTCGACCCAACATATTATTCGCAGTAAGTATGTGCACAAGGTTCCCAACCTGTGCTAAGTAGTCTCACCTAACATAATTAAGTGTATCCTTAGGTATCTAAAGGGCATGCTAAGCATCGGTATTTGGTACCCTAGATCTACCGAGTTCGAACTAATCGACTACTCTAACTCGGACTATGCCGGTAGTAAACTCGATAGGAAGGGCACGAGTCGATGTTGTCAACTTCATGGCTTGAGTCTAGTGAGTTGGTGCAGTAGGAAGCAACATTGTGTTGCATTATCCACCACTGAAGCTGAATACATCGCAATGGGTGAGTGTGTAGCTCAGTTTCTTTGGATGAAGCACACTCTCCAAGACTTTAACTTAAACTTCAACAGTATTAAAACTCACATAGATAATACTAGCTCCATCAACTTAACCAAAAAATCTATTTGCCATTCTAGGACCAAACATATAGAAGTTAAACACCACTTTATTCGAGAACATGTAGCTAATGGAACCATTAAACTCGAATATGTGGAATCCAAGTCAAACCTAGTCGATCTTTTTACCAAGCCACTACCCGAAGCCGAATTTAGTCTTGTAAGACGAAAATTAGGCATGTGCGTAATAGAGTAGGACTTACATTCTTTTTATATACTCTAGTATTTAATTCTCTTTTCATGTTAATGGAACTAGATTAGGGCTTACCCTAGATATCATGCACCTATAGATTTAAGGAGCCAATACATCTCAGAACACATAGGACTAATGTGTTTGTCTACTTAGCCATGTCAATGGGTGTGAGATGTTAGGACCTTACTCCTGGTTCCAGATGTAAAGCTAGTGCATCGCCATGAACCACGGAGTATAATCATATATATTAACCGACTCTGACCAGGACTTGTTGATCTTTCATATCAATCAAGTCAAATAAGAGTTGAGCATTCAATAGATGAGCTTATTTTTAGTATATTATTTTCAAAATAATATGGAACATGCTTGGACATGAAACTTAAACTTAATACTTATATTTTTTCAAAACCCACTCTTTCCAATTTATGGCAAAAGGGGGAGAAAAGGCCAAAGTTAAGGGATCAAGGGATCATTTTTTTTTGATAACTTAACTTAGTAACTTAATTCTATATTATTATGGCCAAACGTTAATGTTTTACTTAACGTAATGTTTGCAAATTTATTAGTTGAGAAAGGGGGAGAAAGGCCAAGTTAAGAAATCTTCTTAACTTACACTTATTTGTTAATACTAAGGTCAACTTTAAGTAATTGTTAATTACTTAAAAATAGCAAACATCAAGAGGGAGGATTAAGATCATCTTTCAAGACTCACCCTCGGTCAAGGGGGAGGTTTCCTCAAGGAGGAGTACTTGAAAGAAAGTCTCTATTACTCCTACTTAACTTTTAATTCTTCATGCATATTATTTTCTTAACTTTGTATGGGTTTGCCATAGATCAAAAAGGGAGAGATTGATGGTGTAGTAGACACCTAAGTCGAACCTGAGTTTTGATTACAGCAAACGATACAAAGTTAAGCTCATTTTGTTATCTCACAAGCTAAATCAAGTGTGCAGAAAAGTGCTAAAGCTAGAGCTGAAGGTCAGCGACACCCGGAGGTAGCCGTGGTGGTCGGGCGATACCGGGATGACTTCGGAGAGAGCCGAAGGAATAAGGTGGAAGATCGGAAGTAGAAGCTACGAGGTAAATGTTGAGGTAAGCTCGTGTGAGTGAGCATAAGGAAGGTCGTGTCGTCTGTACGGGGACGTTCTTAGGCGACGATCCGACCAAGACCTCCCATGGAAGGTCTAAGTCGAGATCGGATGGTATATGACCATTGAATTTATTTGTATTAACTGCATTTTCAAGCTAACTCTTCATTGCAGTTGGAAAACTTGCCATCAGTCGACTGATCCATCAGCAGTCAACTGGTAAGGGTAGCAGTGGGCTATTGGTCAAGGATCAACTTCCAGGAGAGTCAAAGTTTATCTCCATTTGAAGGGATAGGAGGCTTGCTCTCATTGGTTGAATATGTGAACGTCTAGGGTTTCCAAGGCTATAAAAGTAAGGGTTCTCCATTCTATTTCGATCATCAAAAGCTCTCCAAAAAGCCTCCGCTACGATACTCTTCTACGACGACGAAGTGCTACTGCATCTCCGACGACAAGTGCCTAACTTTCTTACTTTATTTAGTCGTTGGTTTTCTCTTTTATTGTCATCTATAAATCTTTATTTATCGTGTTTTAATCATAACAAGGAGAGGGGGAGTGTCCCTCTACCTTGAGCTTTTTAATCGATTGTATTCGCTTACTCCTACCTCTAACGAGGAGGAGTATTTTTTAGTGCTTTGCCTTCCGTACGCAGTCTAGGACTGTTAGGGCCTTGGACTAGCAGCCGAAGGTTGTGAACCAAGTAAAAACAAACAAGTACTTTTTCCTTTCCGCTGTATTTACTCTCACTCCAATTTTATATCGAACGAACAAATTTTGTCTTGCGCTATTCACCCCCCCCCCTCTAGCACTCTAATCGATCCAAGATATAGGTCTAGTGTTATTGGTCTTAGGTTTTTCCTTTGATAAACTAACATGCTTGGCACCTAAACAAAAATATTTATTCCTACTAGCATGCTTTTCATTGATAATGGAAAGTGAACTAAAGTAATTAGCATGCTTCTTTGTCCTTGAAATTCAAGGTGCATTAACTAAATTTACCTTAGGGTTAGCTTCGGAAGCTCCCCCTACATGAGATGCTCCTTCTTGCCCTTTCTTCTTCCCCCTAGGGCATTTGCTTCGGTAGTGTCCTCTTTGGTTGTATTTGAAACACACAATGTGCTCTTTACTCTTCTTAGCGAGGACTTGGGCATCTTTTACTTTTGGTTGACTTTTGATGTCGATACCTTCTTCTTAGCCAATTTTGGGCATTTGCTCTTGTAATGCCTGGTTTCCCTACACTCAAAGCATATTATGTGTTTTTTATTTATAATCACAATACTTGAGTTACCTAGGGAATTTTCACTTCTCTCGGATTTTGAAGCTTCTTCTTGATCTTGTTCCGGGATAGAAGACCTCTCCTCCCCCTCAATTCTAGTGGTGGAGGTTTCCACCAAGTCATCCACATCTTCAAATGTAAATGATGATTCTTCAACATCCTCGGATCTAGATGTTGATGGACGTTCTTCCTCGTCCTCCTTCTCTAATTGAGCCGGTTTGGGATATTCATGGAATTTGACTAATTTGTCCCATAAATCTTTGGCATCCCGGTATTCTCCTAGCTTACACAAGATACGGTTAGGTATTAAATATAATAGCATTTTTGTTACCTTAACCATTGTCTTGAATTCTTTACATTGCTCTTGTGTCCATTTTTATTTTTCCATCGACTTTCCCTCTTCATCCCTAGGCACTTCAAAACCACTTTCCATGATTAGCATAATATTGAAATCGGTTTCGAAGTATACTTCCATCCTTTTATTCCACCAAGAAAAGTCTTCGTCAAATTTCGGTGGATGGATGTTGTAGTCGGCCATCTTATCATGCTTGTGTTGGCGATTAGTCCTTGAAAAGCTCCTTGCTCTGATACCACTTGTTGGAATGATTGGTTGCCGGCTAGAGAGGGGTGAATAGCCCTAATCGTGTGTGTAGTGGAATTCATTCGCGTTCGTTGCATGCTCATCTCTACAATTCGTTAGCACAGCGGAAATACAAATAACAAGTACGAATATATGAGACAAATACAAAGCACATACAATACACCAAGATATACATGGTTCGGAACCTTAGGGTTCCTACTCCACGGGGTGAGCTCAACGAGCTCATGTTATGCACACTACACTAACCAAACTCTTTCACGATAACACGTCAGAGGTAGAAAAACCTCGTATGAGCAATTACACTAAGTAATACAAGAAAATACAAATACAAGAAGAAATACAAGTAAAGAACACTTTATAAACTTTGCTTTGAACACTTGCTTGTTGTTTGCTTTGGATTGCTCTTGAAGGACTGGAATGCAACAGCAATTCCCCTTCAAAATCACCCTTAAATTCTTGTTGAAATCCTCTCCCAAGTTCCTCCTTTTATGCTTGCCTCGAGCTAATTTCGCACTGATCAGTCGACTGCTCGTGACCTCCAGTCGACTCTGCTATAGCCGTTGTCTCACAACGGCCGAATCCACGTTGGCAAAAACCCAATGGATAACCATCAATCAACTGATCATACCCATCGGTCGACTGGTAACCCCATTAGTCGGGTGCTTGGCGCAATCACTCAACTGGAAAGTGTTCTGTGCCCGAATTCACCCCAATCAGTTGGCTGATATCCATCATCAATCAACTGATGGTGTCGACAGTCGACTGCCCTCCCTCGGCAATCGACTGTTCGGCCAAAACCTAGTCAGTCGAACATCGATCGACTCCAATCGACCTAGAGTAGTCAACTGGTACCTATACCAGCTGACTGATGTCGGGTAAAACCTCAAACACCAAGTTGTTTAAGCATTCGACCATCGGGTAAATTCTCAAACACCACATTTGAGCCTCCGACACTCAGTCTTAGCCACTTGGCCAAGTCCACCTCATCCTCTCATGGAGTTCCCCACCGAAGCTCTCTTCCCTCATCCTACATCCCTCGGATCCACCAAGCACACGGCTTTGCAATGCCATCCTTCGTGTCTCTTTACCTCGAAGTATGCTTCCCTTGGGCCTCACTCCATTCGCTCCCCGTCCAGCGGTCCCTCAGATGCACCAAGCGCACGCCTTCGCAATGCCATCCTTCACTGACTCAAGAACCCCGAGCCTAGTGAACTTTCCAAGTCCTCAAGACTTCCCACACCAAGCCTCTTGCTTAGATTTTCCATGTCATGCCCCATGCTTGGACTTTCACCGCCAAGGCTACACACATGGACTTACGTGGTCAACCCATGTTTGGACTTCCCTTGACAATCCCATGTCATGCATTTTGTCTAACATCAAAATATAGTTCGAGTCAAACTCGAGTCCTGGGCCGATTGCACCAACAATTAAAATTGGGAAGGTTAGAGGTAGAGAACCAAGCCTTGAGGTCAAGGCTTAAGAAACTTGAGAAGACCCTAGAAAGAATTACAAATTCATTTAAGGGGTCAAAAGATCAAAATCTAAGACCTAGGAGACAAGAACCGATTAATGACAAGAAAGTTTTGGGTCACAAACCTAAGTCCTATCATAATGTTCCATTCAATTATGGAACTATTTCTAGGTCTAGGAAAACAAAGGCTAATAGGGAAGTTATCCTTAAGTTTAGCCATGGTGTGTGTCTAGTGGATAAAAGGTCAAGAAAATCTAATGTAGCCACTAAGAAGGTCAAAGGGGGAGTTACCTCTAGAGTTGACCTAGGAAAGACCCAATTGACTAAGGCTTCAAAGCCAAAAAGGGTCATTAGGAAGGTATCTAGGGAAGTTATCCCTAGTGAATACCTAGTTAACCCAAGGAGCTCCAATAGGTATTGGATTCTTAGGAGCGTGATCGATTCACGCTAGATGGGTTAGGGTGTGTCAACCCTAAGTGGATGGGTAGTTAACCTAACAATGATGAGTTGACACTTTAGGATGTGCCAATGTGTTTTAAGAAGTTGAAAATTGATTGAAATTAGCACTTTAGGTTTAGAGGTCATGGTGTGCCATTTTGGATTTTTGGCACACTAGGAAAATGGGTTGTATTATGGCAAAATGGATTCAATTATATCAAATGGCAAATAATACTAAAATCTATGTATTTATACCTTTATCTCTTACTTGCCATGATTTACTTGCCATATGCTATGACATGACATCATATTTACCTTTATCATATAAGATGTCATGATCATTTTTAGGGTTATTTTTATGTCATGAATGCTTAGATTTCAATCACATGCCATGACATCATGATTTTGGCAGATGTTTTTTATTCTTGTATCAATTTGCCATAATCATCATTCATGCATAAATAAAATGGATTTTAAAACTATGGCATGATTTGAAGTCTCATGCATAAGGGAGTCAAATAGTGTTGCCTAGTATATGCATGAAACCCTAAATAACAAAGACCCCACATCTCACTAGAATACTTGACTTGTATGTGTTTCACACATTTAGATACAAGTGAGATGTTTAGGAAAATGGAATTAAAGGTTTTAAAAACATTTTAAAATCATTTTGAAAAACCTTGGTGAAGTCTATCTTTTGATAGCAATCACCATTGAATGAGGTGATACAAAGAGGGCTCAATATTGAAGCTTTTCTCAACTTTTGAACTTTGTATCAATCTCACTATTTTGTGGGTAAAATAATTTTCAAATATTTTTCACCCATAATGTTTGTAATAAGTATTATGCATATGAATTTTCATGAATTTTCACCGTATGTGTAATTACTTATAAATTTTTGAAACCACTTCTGATAACTAAAAATTGGATTTTTTTCAGTTACCAGTCGACTGCCGCTCAATGGCAATCGACTGATGAGGGTGGCAGTCGATTGATCTCTATCAAAGTCGACTACCAGGCTGATTTCGGGTAAACAATGGTTGTTAGGCCCATGTTTAGCTATGTTTTGGTTCCCTAACTACTACTAACCCTAGGACATGCTTTGGAGAGCATTAAAAAGGGTGGAAATCCATTGGATATGGATTAAGAGAAGTGTTTAGGGTGAGTATCAATTTTAAGGTGTATGGAAGTTTGATGTTGAACTTTTGCCTTAATTTTGATTCTTTAATTGTTCCCAGTGGCTTAGACACTCTCCAAGGACATTGTTGGTGCAATGGTCAAGGGGGAGCAAGCCTTTAAGGGAAGGTATCCATCATTGGAAGATGGATGTATATTTTTCCTCATGGGAGGAAAATTGAGGGATTGCCTCTCTTAAGTGATATGGGACTTATCACTAGAAAGATTGTAGGCATGTGTTTTACTCCAAGGGAGAGATTGTAAGATCTCATTGGGATATGAGACATTCATACCCTTGGGGAGGACCTTTTTGATGTATGTCAAAAAGGGGAAGAAGTTACCAATTTGGATTAATTGGAATTCTCATTGGGATGTGAGAATTGCCAATTTGGGATAATTGGTAGACTTGAGTTTGGTTTTGTCAAACATCAAAGAGGGAGAGATTGTTGGTGCAATCGGCCTAGGTCATGGGAATGACCAGACTTGAGTTTTGACTCAAACTGTATTTTGATAATAGACAAAACGTATAACATGGGATTGTCATGGGAAGTCCAACATGGGTTGGCCACGTAAATCCAAGTGTGTAGCCTTGGTGGTGAAAAGTCCAAACATGAGGCTTGGTGTGGGAAGTCTTGAGGACTTACCAAGTTCACTAGGCTCGGGGTCCTTGAGTCGGTGAAGGATGGCATTGCAAAGCCGTGCGCTTGGTGCATCTGAGGGACCATCAGACGAGGAGCGAATGAATTGAGGCCCAAGGGAAGCAGACTTCGAGGGCAAGAGATGTGAAGGATGACATGTTGGGTTTCCGGCACCGCGGCGTGTGTGTGTTCGATCATGTTTCGTAAACATGTGCACAGCGGAAGCAACAAAAATAATAAATACTCCTATTTATTACAACACACACAACACACGCATGCTATTACAACAAGTGTAGACATAACCGTAAATTAAAATTGCAATAAGAGGAAATTAAACTACGTTATACCTTTCGTATGACGTGTAGCGGGAACGGCATCAACCGGAACGATTCTCGTAAGAATCGTCTCTATCCGTATCCACGCCGAGCTCCTCGGGATGACTTCGCCAAGCCACGAGCTTCGTCTTCGTACGGGTTACTAGCCTCGTGTTGAAGACGATGTGATCGAGAGATGATCACGGTCCGAATCCAAATTCGGACCTAAAGACAAGTCCTCAAGACTTGCTTCTCCGGAGAGGTATTCGTCAACCGATTGACGAATCCTTCGTCCTCCACCTCAGAGGATTACCGGAGATCAAATCCCCGGTATGTTAGCCGCTGTCGGAGCCCTAACCGTCGTCTAAACGACGCTCCGACGAGAGGAGAAGAAGCTGTCCAGAAAACTGGACAGCTTGGTGGAGGAGTAGGCGCCGGCCAAAACCACGGAAGCAAAGTGCTCACCTTGATGCCAAACCTAAGGAGGATGACCGGAACTCTTCCGGCAGCAGCTCGACGCCGGCGAGCAGGAAGGAAGCAACCTTCTGGACGCCGGTTGGAGGACCTTTGGGCTGCAGCTTGGAGTTAGGCGCCGAATAGGAGAGGCGAGGCGGCCAAGTTTGATTAGGTTTAGGGTTAGGGTTTAATCCCTATTTTATAGAGAACTAATTCTCTTAGTGGTTAATGGATCATATCCATAAAGCCCGTTAACCCGCTCCATTAAGATAAGTTAAAATAAACCAAACCATGATGGTTTATTTTAAGTTAAAACGAACCGAACCAACCTTTGGTTCATTCGTTTAATATAAACCAAACCCTTTGGTTTATTCTCATCCATTGGATTAGGACCAAACCATTTTGGTCCATCCATTATGTCTTCATAAGACACGGCTCATCCACGCTTCCATTGCGACTGAAACAATTTCATGCTCGCTTTATGTTTGGTCCAACCAAACATAGTTTCTCTCGGTCTGAGAATCCCATTCTCAAGCTCGTTTTAAATCCTTTGGATTACACTCGTTGTGCGTGTGACCAAATAGGTTCTCGGTTTATGTTGGCCGTCTATAATTAACCATTAATTATAGAACGATCATGAGTGGCACCTAGTAGTACATCATGATCCCCAATTAACCGAAAAGATCAACGGTTGATCCAGAACTATTTCTGAACCCTTCAGTAGCTTGAATGAATCGTGCCTCATTCCCTTCACTCATCTTATACCCACTTGGTTCAGGACATGGTCTATTGTGTCAGTCCCCACTAGGCTGACTACGTCACACCTAGCCCAAGTATCATTTCCTCGTCCTACGGATTCTAGTTACTCCACATGTATCGAAGAGTACCTTACTCTAAACATGTAATGCTTTGGCCAAAGACTTTAGTAACAATCCGACGAGAGGCCATGGGTATACATCTCCTCGCAAGGAGTGGTGAATCCTTTATAGGCTATTCAAACACCTTCGATCACTTCGACTTATACCCAATCATCCCGGGTCCACATCTCCTCTGAGATGTTTGCTTAAGATGTCAAAGCATGAGTCTCCATGATTAAGATGACTTGAAAACCGCAAGTCAAAGGAACATCGCACTTAAGCTACAGTAAGAACTTCATTGACATATCTATATATGCAGAGAACCATATGAAGTCTTACGGCTGGTCACTCCAATGAACTAGTTACCATAACTAGCATCCACGATCAACTCCGGACATCACTATGTCTCCAGCCAGTGAGAATCAGCTGCTTGGATACACCAAGGAGTATACCTCGTGCTAGTCTCGACAGAATTGATGGTGTCCAAATCCATCAATTCATCGACTAGGGATAATTCCGATACATCACAATTACACATGTAGAGATACTCACTAGTTGTGATCCAATCACAAATTCTCTCAGGCTGTGAATCGTATCGTGGACATTCAGTAAATGAGTTTAAGATCCAATCAAATACATTAAACATGTATACTCAAATAGTGAATCTTCATTTATCATATAAATGGTTCATACATAAGGCGATTGCCTTAGGACATCTCTCATATATTACTAACAGACTCCCACTTGGCCTAATGCCAATCGCTACGGTATCCAATACCATAAGCACCAACATGACCCTCAAACTTACTTTGAGGTAATGCTTTAGTCAAAGGATCCGCTAAGTTCCTTTCAGTGGGAATTTTCTCGATTTGTATTTCATTCCTACTGATGATCTCTCTGATAAGATGATAGCGGCGAAGCACATGTTTGGATCATTGATGAGACCACATCAAGTTCATAGATGAACTTATTGATCCAAACCGCTTCCTTTGTCGCCTAGTCGCAACGTGATTCTCGCCTTAGTGGCAGAATCCGCTATAGTGTCAAGCTTGGAACCTTTCCAACTTATTGCGCCTCCATTTTAGGTGAATACATACCCAGACTGAGACATGGAATCATCCTTGTCTATCTGGAGCTGGCATCCGTATACCCACGTATCACCATGTACCCTTCTCCATATATTAGGAACGCATCCTTAGTTCTTCTCAAGCACTTAAGGATCGTCTTAACAGCCACCCAATGATCCATTCCTGGATCGGTGAGTATCTGCTCGTGACACTCGAGCATACGATACATCGGGCCTTACATAACATAGCATACATGATAGATCCTATTGCGGATGCATAGGAATCTTACTCATGCAAATCCTCTCGTCTTCTGTGCGCGGACACATAGACTTCGAAAGGTGTACCCCATGCCTGATGGGTAAGAAACCTTTCTTGGATTCCGACATGCTAAACCTCTTTAGCACTCGGTCTATATATGTAGACTGCGAAAGACCAAGCAACCGTTTCGATCTATCTCTATAGATCTTAATCCCAAGGATATAGGTTGCTTCTCCCAGGTCTTTCATGGAGAATGTCTTGGATAACCAAACCTTAAATCGATCAGAAGATGGACACATCGTTTCCTATAAGTAATATGTCATCGACATACAATACTAGGAACACGACTGCACTCCCACTAACCTTCTTGTACACACAAGGTTCGTCTGGATTTTGTGAGAAATCAAACTTTTTGATCGTCTCATCAAAACGGATATTCCAGCTCCTGGATGCTTGCTTCAATCCATAAATGGATCGTCGCAACTTGCATACCTTGGTTTTATCAACCGATGTGAAACCCTCAGGCTGTATCATATACACGTCCTCGAGCAAGTTTCCATTAAGGAAAGCTGTTTTCACATCCATCTGCCATATCTCATAATCATAATGAGCTGCTATGGCCAGGAGCATCCGAATGGATTTAAGCATAGCTACAGGCGAATAGGTTTCGTCATAATCAACACCTTGCTTTTGACGATATCCTTTCGCCACCAATCTAGCCTTATAGGTAATCACATTACCATCCATGTCGGTTTTCTTCTTGAAAACCCACTTGCACCCTATAGGCTTTATGCCTTCAGGTGGGTCAACCAAGTTCCAAACTTGGTTTTCGTACATGGAATCCATTTCCGACTTCATGGCACCAAGCCACTTATCCCTTTCTGAACTTGTCAGCACTTCTTCATAACTGGTAGGCTCCTCATCATCAATGAGTAACACGTCGTTCGATTCACTTACGAGAAATCCATATCTCTCAGGAATATTGCGTGTTCTACCAGATCTACGAAGATGTGGTGTTACATTAGGTCCAGCCGATTGCTCATCACTATGAGTTGTCGGCTGTTGTGCTTCACCAGGTATCTCTTCAATGTCTATTTGAGTCTCTCGAGCCTCCTCAAGCTCAACGACACTCCCACTATTTTCTTGCAAGAGAAACTCTTTCTCTAGAAACACAGCATGCCTTGAAACAAACACCTTTTGTTCCACAGGATGATAGAATTGGTAACCCCTTGTTTCCTTAGGGTATCCAATAAATAGACATTTATCGGACTTAGCATCCGGTTTATGCGTCTGATCCGCTTCACATAAGCGAGGACAACCCCATATCTTCAAGTAAGATACATGAGGTTTCTTACCATTCCATATCTCATATGGAGTAGTTGAGACTACCTTGGTAGGCATTACATTTAACAAGTAAGCATGCGAGTGCATAACCCCCAAAGGACTTGGGAAGAGTTGCATGATTCATCATTGACCTGACCATGTCCAACAAGGTCCGATTACGCCTCTCAGATACACCATTATGCTGTGGTGTATAGGGCGGAGTCCATTGAGACAATATGCCATTGTCTCTTAGATAATCAAGAAACTCTTGACTTAAGTATTCACCACCTCGATCCGATCGAAGTATTTTAATACTTTTGTCATGTTGTTTCTCTACTTCATTTCTGAATTCTTTGAACCTTTCAAAGGCTTCAGACTTGTGTTTCATCAAGAACACATACCCAAACCGTGAGTGATCATCGGTGAAGGTAATGAAGTAGCTATAGCCTCCTAATGCTTGAGTTGACATAGGTCCACATACATCAGTATGTACTAAACCTAGTAACTCTCCCACTCGTTCACCTTTTCCAGTAAAAGGTAACTTAGTCATCTTGCCTTTTAAGCATGATTCGCATGTATCGTATGAATCCAATTCAAACGATTCCAGAATTCCACATCGGTGTAATTCGGACATGCGTTTCTTGCTTACATGGCCAAGACGACAATGCCACATGTAGGAGTCTATTTGATTATCCTTTCGAGCACTCTTGTTGCTCGCTTCGATATTGCAAATGTCACTGGATACGTCCAACGTATAAACACCATTGCTTAAAGTTCCAGTCCCATAAAGAACCCCATTCAAAGTTATGTAACAACAATTGTTACTAAACGTCAAATGGAAACCATTTCTATTTAAACAAGAAATAGAAATGATGTTCTTTATCAACAAAGGAATATAAAAGCAATTGTCCAGTTCTAAGACAAGTCCTGCAGGGAGTTTCAACAAATACGTTCCGATGGCGAGTGCAGCAACCATTGCTTCATTCCCAACACGTAAATTTGACTCTCCCTTGACGAGTCTTCTTCTATTCCTTAGCCCATGTATGTCATTACATATATGTGAGCCACACTCAGTATCCAATACTCAAGTGTCTAAGGAAATAGAATGACAATCAATAAAGAAGATTTCTGAAGAAGATGGGGCATCCGATGCCTTATCCTTCTTCACGGACTCACGATAAATCTTGCACTTTCTTCGCAAATGGCTCTCCTTGCCATAATGATGGCAAGTTTCCTTTTGTGCTAGTTCTACCTTCTTAGCCCTTCTCTTCTTTCCCTTCTGCTGTTCCTTTGACTTCCTCTTAGAACCTTTCTTCGAGGAATCAACTAACAGCACCGTCCCCTGCTCATGCTTCTCAGAAGACTCCACAGTCTTCAGCATATTGGCGATCACCGCAGATGAACCTCCTAGCATCTCGGAGGTGAAGAGGAGCTTTGAGACTTGAACCTTTCAATCTCACTTGCTCATCAACCAACTCACAAAGATGAAGGACTACGATATGAGCATCCATATGCTCATGCGCTTTCGTAGCTTGGGTTCCATCAGCGCTAGCATGATGCAACTCATTTGTTCAGAATCACTCACATGTTTCTGATAGGCCAACAATTGGTCCAAAGTTGCATCGTCACTAGGACGGGCGGGAAGAGGCGCTTCGAGGACATACACAAGCTTTTCCACCTTGAGAACAATTCTCAAGTTTCTAAGCTAGTCCAAGAAGTTCGGCCCAGTCAATTTATTTGAATCCAAAATGGAAGCATAAATTCAAACACATCATGATCAATATATTAACTTAGAAATACAAAACGAGCATATATGAGAAAGATGATTTTAAAATGCATCAATATACATTTATAAATCCCATTCATTTTTCGAATTTCAAAAAACCCCAAAATCACTTCGGGAGATTGTAGGTCCATCTCCGAATGGGTTGATATCCATCATAGTTATGAATAACCTTGGAGAGAGTCCAACAAGCCATTCATAGCTACGACGGTAGGTATCATCTATACCGATTGCATATCACGTATATGCAACTATCACAATGTGCTATCAACTAATTGAATGTTCACACATACATTGGGTTGTTAACACATTAACAAGTATGCATCTTATGCATAGCACCCAACTTCACCTCCCTTAACATTGACCTTGGAGAGAGTCCAACAAGCCGATGCTCGGGTTAAAGCCAACCCATTAATCAAGAATAGTTTTAATATGGTTAGGCGCATTCAACCAATTAGCCCAGCTTGGAGAGAGTCCAACAACCAAAGCTAACGATTGACCTCGACTCTTACCATATTAGTATTAAACTATTCCATGGTTTGAACATGTTCGTTCGAGCCGGGCTTGGAGAGAGTCCAACAACCCAAACAAGAAACGGAACTCTGGTTCAAACCATATTAATGGAAGGTGTAGGCTTTAATATTGTTTAAAGGTTTTTATGTCTCATCCTCTTTGCATGCAAATAACTATTATCTACATGGCATGGCATACATGGCATACATCTACATGTCACGACACGCATGGCATTATGTTATGCATCTAATGCAACTACATGTCATACAATTATGTCATGTACAATATTTCCTTATATGTCATAACTATTTATGGAAATAAAATATGTTTAAGATTTGATTCTCCAAATCAAATCATAATTAAATTAGGAAACAAATTTCCAAATCTAATCACATATTTTATTCATGGAATTATTTGATTAAGGAAAATCTATTTAGGAAATCAATTTCCTAAATCTTCAAAACTACTTATGGAAATAAAATATTTTAAAGATTTGATTTCCCAAATCAAATCAAGATTAAATTAGGAAACAAATTTCCAGAATCTAATCAAATATTTTATTTATGGAAAATATCAATTTCCATAAATACTTCCAACTTTTCAAAAGTGGAAGATTTCCATAAATACTTCTAGACTTTCCAAAATTGAAAAATTTCCATAAATACTTCCAAATTTCCAAAATTTAGAAAATTTCCAGAAATACATTATGACTATCGCAAAACCAATTTTACGATTATGTCGAAACACAACCTGGGCTCTGATACCACTGTTGGGTTTCCGGCACCGCGGCGTGTGTGTGTTCGATCATGTTTCGTAAACATGAGCACAGCGGAAGCAATAAAAATAATAAATACTCCTATTTATTACAACACACACAACACACGCATGCTATTACAACAAGTGTAGACATAACCGTAAATTAAAATTGCAATAAAAGGAAATTAAACTACGTTATACCTTCCGTATGACGTGTAGCGGGAACGGCATCAACCGGAACGATTCTCGTAAGAATCGTCTCTATCCGTATCCACGCCGAGCTCCTCGGGATGACTTCGCCAAGCCACGAGCTTCGTCTTCGTACGGGTTACTAGCCTCGTGTTGAAGACGATGTGATCGAGAGATGATCACGGTCCGAATCCAAATTCGGACCTAAAGACAAGTCCTCAAGACTTGCTTCTCCGGAGAGGTATTCGTCAACCGATTGACGAATCCTTCGTCCTCCACCTCCGAGGATTACCGGAGATCAAATCCCCGGTATGTTAGCCGCTGTCGGAGCACTAACCGTCGTCCAAACGACGCTCCGACGAGAGGAGAAGAAGCTGTCCAGAAAACTGGACAGCTTGGTGGAGGAGTAGGCGCCGGCCAAAACCACGGAAGCAAAGTGCTCACCTTGATGCCAAACCTAAGGAGGATGACCGGAACTCTTCCGGCAGCAGCTCGACGCCGCGAGCAGGAAGGAAGCAACCTTCCGACGCCGGTTGGAGGACCTTTGGGTGGCGGCGCTTGGAGTTGGGCGCCGAATAGGAGAGGGAGGGGTTGGGCGGCCAAGTTTGATTAGGTTTAGGGTTAGGGTTTAATCCCTATTTTATAGAGAACTAATTCTCTTAGTGGTTAATGGATCATATCCATAAAGCCCGTTAACCCGCTCCATTAAGATAAGTTAAAATAAACCAAACCATGATGGTTTATTTTAAGTTAAACGAAGAACCAACCTTTGGTTCATTCGTTTAATATAAACCAAACCCTTTGGTTTATTCTCATCCATTGGATTAGGACCAAACCATTTTGGTCCATCCATTATGTCTTCATAAGACCACGGCCCATCCACGCTTCCATTGCGTGAAACAATTTCATGCTCGCTTTATGTTTGGTCCAACCAAACATAGTTTCTCTCGATGAGAATCCCATTCTCAAGCTCGTTTAAATCCTTTGGATTACACTCGTTGTCGTGTGACCAAATAGGTTCTCGGTTTATGTTGGCCGTCTATAATTAACCATTAATTATAGAACGATCATGAGTGGCACCTAGTAGTACATCATGATCCCCAATTAGCGAAAAGATCAGCAGTTGATCGAACTATTTCGAAACCCTTGATAGCTTGAATGAATCGTGCCCCATTCCCTTCACTCATCTTATACCCACTTGGTTCAGGACATGGTCTATTGTGTCAGTCCCCACTAGGCTGACTACGTCACACCTAGCCCAAGTATCATTTCCTCGTCCTACGGATTCTAGTTACTCCACATGTATCGAAGAGTACCTTACTCTAAACATGTAATGCTTTGGCCAAAAACTTTAGTAACAATCCGACGAGAGGCCATGGGTATACATCTCCTCGCAAGGACTGGTGAATCCTTTATACGCTATTCAAACACCTTCGATTACTTCGACTTATACCCAATCATCCCGGGTCCACATCTCCTCGGAGATGTTTGCTTAAGATGTCAAAGCATAAGTCTCCATGATCAAGATGACTTGAATACCGCAAGTCAAAGGAACATCGCACTTAAGCCACAGTAAGAACTTCATTGACATATCTATATATGCAGAGAACCATATGAAGTCTTACGGCTGGTCACTCCAATGAACTAGTTACCATAACTAGCATCCACGATCAACTCCGGACATCACTATGTCTCCATCCAATGAGAATCAGCTGCTTGGATACACCAAGGAGTATACCTCGTGCTAGTCTCGACAGAATTGATGGTGTCCAAATCCATCAATTCATCGACTAGGGATAATTCCGATACATCACAATTACACATGTAGAGATACTCACTAGTTGTGATCCAATCACAAATTCTCTCATCTTTGTGAATCGTATCGTGGACATTGATAAATGAGTTTAAGATCCAATCAAATACATTAAACATGTATACTCAAATAGTGAATCTTCATTTATCATATAAATGGTTCATACATAAGGCGATTGCCTTAGGACATCTCTCATATATTACTAACATGACATTGTGAAGTCGTGTGCTTGGTGCATCTGAGGGGCGTAAGCTGAGGGAAGAGAGCTTCGGTGGGGAACTCCATGAGAGATGAGGTGGACTTGGCTAAGTTGCTAAGACTGAGTGTCAGATGCTCGAATGTGATGTTTGAGGGTTTACCCAACGGTCGGATGCTCAAACAAGTTGGTGTTTGAGTTTTTACCCAACATCAGTCGACTGGTATAGGTGTCAGTCGACTGCACCAGGTTGATGGACTCGACCGGTGTTCGACTGATCAGGTTCTAGGTGACGATCATTGCCGATTACTATTATTAGTCGATCGAGGGATGGCAATCGATCGATGGTCGGGCATAGAAGCTTTTCCAGTCTTATGATTGTGGTGATCACTTGACGGATGGGATCATCAGTCAACTAATGGGAATGATCAGTCGACTAATGATGGATCCGTTGGAATTTGGCCAACGTGGATCAAGTCGTTGTGAGACAACGACTACAGGACCAGTCGACTAATGGTCACAATCAGTCGACTGATGGGCGCAGAATCATCTCGATGCAGGTTATAAATGGAGCTCGAGATGGAGGATTTCGCAAAGACTTTCGGGGAGATTTTGGAGGGAAATTACTGTTGCATTCCAGTCCTTCGAGAGTTGAACCAAAGCAAGCAATCAAAGCTATTTGTGTAAAGTTTTCTTTCGTATTGTCTTTGTATTTGCTTGTACTTTTGTATTACCGTGTAATTGCTTGTACGAGGTTTTTCCACCTCCGACGTATTGTCGAGAAGGAGTTTTGTTTGTGTCGTGTGCATAACAAGAGCTCGTTGAGCTCGCCCCGTGGAGTAGGAACCCTAAAGTTCCGAACCACTTATATCGTGTATTGTATTTGTGCTATTGTCTTTTGTATTCGTATTATTATCATTTTCGCTATGCATTAACGAATATTGTAGACAAGCACGCGACGAACAGATGATTTCCATCATCGTACGTGATTTGGGCTATTCACCCCCTCTAGCCGGCCACCGATCTTCCAACACTATCAAGTCTCTTGATATGCCACCTGACTCCTTGAGATGAGTCATACTCTTTCCCCTAGATAGCCTCCCTCAGCTGATTATGCAACACATTGTGATGAGTCATAGTGGTAATCATCCGTGCCATTTGAAAAAATTAAAATTAATTAAGTCAGTACAAAATCGACAAACTAGCACATATACTAGCTTAATTCAATTTTCACAGGCATAGAACTAACATAATAAATAAATAAAATGAATTTCCTTGATTTTCTAAAGAATAGTCGACTGTTATCTAAGCTCAGTTGACTAGAACTATGAAGACTCAACTTGACAGTGAATCTATGAGAACCCGAACACTATTCAATTTGCTTCGAGCACCCCAGGCACCCGAGCAACTTTTATAGTATTCAGTGTTCTCATTGTCCCTTGCCACCAACTCTAGTTCACTTAGCCTACTCTTAAGTTGTTTATGTCGAGTCTTAATTTTTCCAAACAATTACTCAACAATCATGTTATGAGTCAAGTTGACCATAGTCAATAATGGCAGTGTTGGATCGAAAGTGTCGCTAGAGGGGGGGGGGGTGAATAGCGAGAGTAAAATCTTTTCGTCTTTTTGTTCGTTCGATTAAAACAAAGAGATTCACAATGGAAAAATAAATAACACAAGTTTGTTTTTACTTGGTTCACAACCCAACAGTTGCTAATCCAAGGCCTTGCGATCCTTGACTGCGTACAAAGGGGAAATCCACTATAGAGTCTCCTCCTCGTTGGACGTAGGAGACAAGGATCACAAAAACCGAAAGCACGAGGATGAGGCAACAAGCCTACCTCACCTCGTTACGATTAAAACTACGAATACAATAGCTAAATAGAAACAAACTTGCTGCTGCTGGAGAAGGAGTTGTAAACTTGGCATTGCGTCGGCATTATGACGACGTTAGAGCTTTAGCGTTGTAAGAGAACTTGAGAATAAGATTGATGATTTTTGGGTTGGAGTCCTCCCATCCTTTTATAGACTTGTGCCTTGGAATAAGTCTAGATGCAGATCCTCAACTTTTGGAACTTATCATGAGGTGGCACCTTATCTTATCGTGAAGTGGCAGCGTCAAACGTTATACTTTTTGACCTATCGCAAAAGGCTGATTCGTCGCCATCAGTCGACTGATGCCCTTCATCAGTCGACTGATGTAAAATAGTCAACTGTCAGCCTGGCCACTTCCCTGCAGTAAGAGGTTAGCATAAAAAATGGTAAATGCGACGGTTTCTTACCGTCCGATCTCGACCTAGACCTTCCACTGGAAGTCTTAGTTGGATCGCCGCCTATGGTTGCCCCTGTACAGAGGACACGACCTTACCATCTCTCTTCACACTCGTGCTTACCTCTGGTCCTTTATAACCTATCGCTTTGCTTCTGATCTTCACCTGGGTTCTTCAACTCCCATGAAGTTCTCTCGGTGTTGCCCGACCACCATGGTTTCCCGACTTGGGATTCTCTGGGTGTCGCTGGCCTTCGGCTTAGCTTAACCATTTCCTACACACTTAATTCTGCTCTTGACATAACAATATGACCTTAACTTTGTTGGAATGTCGGTGGCTAGCTAGAAAGGGGTGAATAGCCCCAAATCGTGTATACGGTGGAAGTCGTTCGTTTGTCATGTGCTTAGCTACAATATTCGTTAATACGCAGCGGAATAATAATAATGAAAAACAAATACACGAGCCCACACAATACACAAAGATATATGTGGTTTGGAACCAAATGGTTCCTACTCCACGGGTGAGCTCAATGAGCTCGTGTTATACGCACGACACTAACAACAACTCCTTCTCAACAACACGTCAGAGGTGGAGAAACTTCGTACAAGCAAATAACCAAATGGAATACAAGCAAATACAAATACACAAATGAAATATGTAAAGAAAACTTTACAACAATGGATTTGAACACTTGCGTGATGCTTGCTTTGGATTGCTCTTGAATGACTGGAATGCAACAACAATTCCCCTTCAAAATCACCCTCAAAGTCTTGGCGAAATCCTCCATCTCGAGCTCCATTTATAACCTGCATCGAGTTGATTTCGCGGCCATTAGTCGACTAATTGTGACCATCAGTCGACTGGTCCTGTAGCCATTGTCTCACAAAGATTCGATCCACACTGGCCGAAAGCCAACAGATCCATCATCAGTTGACTAATCATGCCCATCAGTCGAGTGGACACAGCGAGCACTCGACTGCTAAACCTTCAGTAGCTGAATTCGCCCGATCTCGATCGATTGCATCGACGATCAAGCTATTCAACCAGTCTGATCAAACACCGATTGAGTCCAATCGAAGAGGACACCTATGCCTATCGACTAATGTTGGGTAAAACATCAAACACCAAGTTGTTTGAGCATCCGATAATCGGGTAAACACTCAAACATCACGTTTGAGCTTCTAACACTCAGTCTTAGCCACTTGGCCAAGTCCACCTCATCCTCTCATGGAGTTCCCCACCGAAGCTCTCTTCCCTCGGCCTACGTCCTTCGGATGCACCAAGCGCACGACTTCTCAATGTCATCCTTCGTGTCTCTTGCCCTCAAAGTATGCTTCCCTTGGGCCTCACTCCATTCGCTCCCCGTTTGGCGGTCCCTCAGATGGACCAAGCGCACAGCTTCACAATGCCATCCTTCACCGACTCAAGGACCCCGAGCCTAGTGAACTTGTCAAGTCCTCAAGACTTCCCACACCAAGCCTCTTGCTTGGATTTTCCATGCCAAGCCCCATTCTTGGACTTTCACTGCCAAGCCCCATGCTTGGACTTATGTGGCTAACCCATGTTGGACTTTTCAACACCAAGCCCTATGCTTAGATTTTCCCGACACCACCAAAGTTACACACTTGGATTTACATGGCCAACCCATGTTGGACTTCCCATGACAATCCCATGTCATGCATTTTGTCTAACATTAAAATATAGTTCGAGTCAAACTTGAGTCCTGGGCTGATTGCACAAACAATCTCCCCCTTTTTGATGTTCGACAAAACCTTAAACCCAAGTCTACCAATTATCCCCAATTGGCAATTCTCACATCCCAATGAGAATTCCAACTATCCCAATTGGTAACTTCTTCCCCTTTTTGACATACATCAAAAAGGTCCTCCCCAAGGGTATGAATGTCTCATATCCCAATGAGATCTTACAATCTCTCCCTTGAAGGAACACACATGCCTACAATCTTTCTAGTGATAAGTCTCAATCACTTAAGAGAGGCAACATAATTTTCCTCTCATGAAGAAAAATATACATCCATCTTCCCATGATGGATACCTCCCCCTAAAGGCTTGCTCACCCTTGACCATTGCACCAATAATGTCCTTGGAGAGTACCTAAGCCAATAGGAGCACTAAACAATCAAAATTAAGGCAAAGTTCAAAAATGAACTCTCATCCACCTTAAAATTGATACTCACTCTAAACACTTCTCCTAATCCATATCCAATGGATTTCCACTCTTTCTAATGCTCCCCCCAAGCATGTCCTAGGGTTAGGAGTGGTTCGGGGACTAAAACATAGTTGAACATGGGTCTAACCATCATGGTTTACCCGAAATCAGCTTGGGCGATCGTACGATATCGGTCGATCATTGCTCATCGATCGACTAGCCTCCATGGCGTGATCGATAATCAGAACGTTAGCTGTGTTTTTTAAATGAATTTCTGAAATTCATAAGTAAATATACATAAGGTTAAAAATCATGAAAATTCATATGTATATTACTTATTACAATCATTATGGGTGAAAATTATTAAGAAATTATTTTACCCACAAAATAGTGAGATTGATACAAAGTTCAAAAGTTAAGAAAAGCTTCAATATTAAGCCCTCTTTGTATCACCTCATTCAATGGTGATTGCTATCAAAAGATAGACTTCACCAAGGTTTTTCAAAATATTTTCAAAATCTTTAATTTCTTTTTCCTAAATATCTCACTTGTATCTACATGTGGTAAACACATACAAGTCAAATATTAGTGAGATGTGAGGACTTTGTTATTTAGGGTTTCATGCATATCTCTAGGCAACATTATTTGATTCCCTTATGCATGGGACTTCAAATCATGCCTTAGTCCTTAAATTCATTTTATTTATGCATGAATGATGATTATGACATAATGATACAAGAATAAAGCATGTGCCACATAATCATGATGTCATGGCATGTGAATGAATTATAAATATACATGACATATAAAAATAACCCTAAAAATGATCATGACATTTTATATGATAAAAATAAATATGATGTCATGTCATGGCAAGGCAAACAAAGCATGACAATTATAAAATACTAAGGTATTGAATACCTAAGTGTTAGACCCAAATTGTCATTTCTAGGATTAAGTCCATTTTTGCCTTAATGCCATTATCCCCCTAGTGTGCCAAAAGCCCAAAATGACACACTATTACTCCTAAGACCTAATAGTGCCAATTTAATCATTTTTCATCTTCTCAAAGCACATTGTCACATCCTAATATGTCAACTCTTCCATGGCTAGGTTAACTACCCATTCACTTAGGGTTGACACACCCTAACCCATCTAACGTGAATCGATCACGCTCCTAGGAATCCAATATCTATTGGAGCTCCTTGGGTAAACAAGGTATTCACTAGGGATAACTTCCCTAGATACCTTTTTAATGACCCTTTTTGGTTTTGACTCCTTAGTCATTTGGGTCTTTCCTAGGTCAACTCTAGAGGTGACTCCTCCTTTGACCTTCTTAGTGGCTTTCTTGGTTTTTCTTAAGTCCTTAGCCACTAAACACTTACCATGGCTATTCTTAGGGATAACTTCCCTATTAGCCTTGGTTTTTCTAGGCCTAGATATTGTTCCATAATTAAATGGAACATTGTGATAGGACATAGGTTTGTGACCCAAACCTCTATTTCCCTTGGATATTTCTTGTTTCCTATGCCTTAAATTTTGATCCTTTGACCCCTTAAATGAATTTGTAATTATTGCTAGGGTCTTCTCAAGTTTCTCAAGCCTTGACCTCGAGGCTTTGTTTTCCACCTCTAATTTTCCCAATTTTGATTTATCATAAGATTTTTGGGAATTATTTTTCCTTTTAGACATATGCCTAGATTTCTTGTGGTTATTACCCAAATTTTCTTCTATTCTCCTTATGGACTCCCTAGGTAGGATTTTTCTAGAATTAATGTGTCTAGGTTTGTCCTTAGGTAAACTAACATGCTTGGCACCTAAGCAAACATATTTGTTCCTACTAGCATGCTTTTCATTAATAATTGCAAGAGAGATAAAATAATCCCTAGCATGCTTATTAACCTTAAAAATTGAAGGTACATTAAATTTTACCTTAGGGTTAGCTTTGGAAGCTCCTCCTACATGAGATACACCTTCTTTCCCTTTCTTCCTCCCCCTAGATAATTGGCTTCTTTAATATCCCCTTTGGTTGCATTTGAAGCACACAATGTGCCCCTTGCCTCTAGTTGAGGAAACTCCGGTATCCTTTGACTTTTGGTTGACTTTTGGTGCCGGTACTTTTTTCTTAGCCAATTTTGGGCACTTACTCTTGTAATGCCCTTTCTCCCTACACTCAAAGCATATTATATGATTTTTATCCTTAATTATAATGCACGAGTTACCTAGGGAGGTGATGGAAGCCTCTTGATCACTTCTTCCGGAGGTAGATGCTTCGTCTTGACCTTGCTCCGGAATGGAAGTGTTCCCCCCCCCCCCCCCCCCCCCCGCCCTCAATGCTAGAGGTGGAGGTCTCCATCAAGTCATCCACATCTTCGAATGTGGATGGCAATTCTTCAACATCCTCGGATCTGGATGTTGATGGATACTCTTTCTCGGCTTCTTCCTCTACTTATGCTGATTCGGGATGTTCATTGAATTTTATCACCTTATGCCATAGCTCCTTTGCATCCCTATATTCACCTAGCCTAGACCAAATGTTGTTAGGAATCAAATCACTAAGTAATGTGATTACCTTGAGATTTGTCTTGAAAAACTTCATTTGGTCCTTGGTCCATCTTGTCTTTTCAATTTGCCTATTTTCTTCATCCCTAGGAATTTTGAAACCATTTTCTAGAATTAACATAATATCAAAGTCAGTTTCTAGATATACCTCCATTTTTCTTCTCCACCATTGAAAGTCTCCTTCGAATTTTGGTGGTTGGAGGTTGTAGTCGGCCATCTTGTTGTGCTTGTGTTGGAAGTTAGTCCTCGACAAGCGACTTGGCTCTGATACTACTTGTTGGAATGTTAGTAGCTGGCTAGAGGGGGTGAATAGCCTCAAATCATTTATACGGTGGAAGTCGTTCGTTTGTCGCGTTCTTTGCTACAATATTCGTTAATACGCAGCGGAATAATAATAATGAAAAACGAATACACAAGCACACACAATACACAAAGATATACGTGGTTCAAAACTGAATGGTTCCTACTCCACGGGTGAGCTTAACGAGCTCGTGTTATGCACACGACACTAAAAACAACTTTTTCTCGACAACACGTCGGAGGTGGAGAAACCTCGTACAAGCAAATACACAAATGTAATACAAGTAAATACAAATACATAAATGAAATATGTAAAGAAAACTTTACAACAATGGATTTGAATGCTTGCTTGTTGCTTTCTTTGGATTGTTCTTGAAGGACTGGAATGCAGCAGCAATTCCCCTTCAAAATCACCGTCAAAGTCTTGGTGAAATCCTCCATCTCGAGCTCCATTTATAACCTGCATCGAGTTGATTCCGCGCCCATCAGTCGACTAGTCCTGTAGTCGTTGTCTCACAATGACTCGATCCACGCTGTCCAAAAGCCAACTGATCCATTATCAATCGACTGATCATGCCCATAAGTCGACTGATGATCCCATTAGTCGAGTGGTCGTCGCGAGCACTCGACTGGTAAACCTTCTGTAGCTGAATTCGCTCCGATCAGTCGACTAATCTCCATCGTCAGTCGACTAATGGCGTCGACAGTCGACTGCCATCCCTCGGCAGTAGATTGTTCAGCCAGAACCTGGTCAGTCGAACATCGGTCGAGTCCAATCGACCTAGAGCAGTCGACTGGCACCTATGTCAGTTGACTCATATCTGGTAAAACCTCAAACACCAAGTTGTTTGAGCATCCGACCATCGGGTAAACCCTCAAACATCACGTTTGAGCCTCCGACACTCAGTCTTAGCCACTTGGCCAAGTCAACCTCATCCTCTTATGGAGTTCCCCACTAAAACTCTCTTCCCTCGTCCTACGTCCCTCGGATGCGCCAAGCGCACGGCTTCGTAGCGCAATCCTTCGTGTCTCTTGCCCTCGAAGTATGCTTCCCTTGGGCCGCACACCATTTGCTCCCCATCCGATGGTCCCTCGGATGCACAAAGTGCATGACTTCGCAATGTCATCCTTCACCGACTCAAGGACCCAGAGCCTAGTGAACTTGCTAAGTCCTCAAGACTTCTCACACCAAGCCTCATGCTTGGATTTTCCATGCCAACTCCCATGCTTGGACTTTCACTGCCAAGCCCCATGCTTGGACTTACGTGGCCAACCCATGTTGTACTTTTCAACACCATGCCCTATGCTTGGATTTTCATAACACCACCAAGGCTACCCACTTGGATTTACGTGGCCAACCCATGTTGGACTTCCCATGACAATCCCATGTCATGCGTTTTGTCTAACATCAAAATATAGTTCGAGTCAAACTCGAGTCCTGGGTCGATTGCACCAATAAACTTTGGATCTTTGCGATAATCAAAACCTAGGTTCGATTATTTGGTGCCCCTGCACCAACAGGCAGGTTAACCAATGTCAACCATCAATAGGTTCAGCCGAGCACCCTGTGCTCTGGGTGACCACTTTTAGTGTTAGCCGAGCACTATTTGTGCTGGCCGAGCACCCTGTGTTCTGGCCGAGCACTTTATGTGCTAGGCGACCACTTTAAGTGCCTCTATCACTAGACTTCCACATTCCCAGCTCGAGCAACTTATGGAAATCCCGAGCACATAAAGTGCTAGCCGACCACTGTTAGTGTTGGGCGAGCACTCTATGCTCTGGCCAAGCACTTCATGTGTTAGTTGACTACTGTTAGTGTTGCCCGAGCACTCTGTGCTTTGGCTGAGCACTTCATGTGCTAGTCGACCACTATTAGTACTAGCCAACCTATATTTCCATACTGCCAGAGCACTAACTGTGAAAACTAACCCAATATTAATGCTAGATAAGCATTATGTAGAAATCCCAAGCAGTATATAGAAATCCCAAGAACTATCGGAACTGTTGGTTTTCACTTTAACTACTCGGGAACTGCTCGGCAATAGAATGCCATGCACCATATGGTATTCCCGAGAACTATATATTATTCCCAAGCACTATATAGTATTCCCGAGCACTATATAGAAATCTCGAGCAGTATAGAGTAATCCCGAGCACTGTTTGACAAAACAGTCTCACCTCTGAAACTACTCAGGAACTACTCAAACTGCTCAGGAACTACTCGACAAAATCAATGTTCATCGTTCTCGCGATGAACTTTGATTTTTTACAAGTAAAATCATACGTAAATTCTTATGAACAAATGCTAACCAACGATTGCTCTGATACCATTGTTGGTTTTAGTGCAACTATTGCATGAATTTAAATGATACTAGAAAAATAAGTAAACTATAAAAGCTTACAGTGAGTCGTCAGAAACTTCATGCTTCCTGAATCTGTAGGATCTGTGGAGATGATGATCTCTTCTCACCATCTGAGGAACGATCATGATTTTCAAATCGAAAAGTTCCTTTCTCTTTCACGAACCAAGTTCCAACCATGCCTTGGTGTTCTCGAAACTATTCTCTCCGATAGCCTGATGGCGACTCATGCACAAGTTGTTTACTCTCTAGCAGCGCTCACGCATAAGCACAAAACTCTCTCTATCTCGCCGAACCTTCACCTCTTATCCTATCTCCCATATATAGGGACTTGGACGCAGCGAAGGCATGGAGCAATTCATGCACACCTTCAAGATCGTGTGCATTTACTATGCGATGCATGCAGTAACTGCCTCCACGTGTTACAACAAACTATAACTTAATTGCTGTCTTCATGCCTTACATTGATTTATCCTATGCATCTAACATTTCTACTAAGTGTCTTATTGCAAAAGAAGAGGAAGGTTGGCTACAACATAGGAGTCTAGGACATGCCAACATTAATAACATAGCCAAGGTAGCCAAGTTGGAGTTAGTAAAAGGACTACCAAAGATCAAGTACATTAAAGACAAATTGTGTGATGCATGCCAAGAAAGAAAGCAATCTAAATCATCACACAAAGGTAAAACCCTAACTAGTACTTCATTACCATTAGAATTACTCCACTTAGATTTATTTGATTGTTATAGAATTCCTTCGTTAAATGCTAGCAAATATTGTTTGGTCATAGTTGATGATTTCTCTAAGTATACATGGGTTTACTTTTTGAAACATAAGAACGATACCTTAGAAACAATCATAGAATTTAACAAAAGAGTTGAAAATGAAAAGAATCTCAAAATCAATCGGATTTGTAGTGATCATGGTGGAGAATTTAAGAATTCAAAATTTTTAAAAAATTTCTTAGAACAAGGGTACAAGCATGAGTTCTATTGTCCTAGAACACCCCAACAAAATGGGGTAGTGGAAAGGAGAAATTGTGCCCTACAAGAGGCGCCAAGATAATGCATAATGCATACTCTTTACCTAGCTACATATAGGTGGAAGCGGTTAACACTGCTTGCTATATCCAAAATTGTGTTTTAATTCATAGATTTTTAAACACAACACCCTTTGGGTTATGGAATGGAAAAATTCTAACAATTCATTATTTTAAGATCTTTGGATGTAAAGTCTATATTTTAAATACCAAAAACAATTTAGGAAAATTTGAGTCTAAGGTGGATGAGGGATTCCTAGTTGGATACTCATCTACTAGTAGAGGTTATAGAGTATATAATAAGAGGACTCGAAAGGTTAAGGAATCTTCCAATGTTGAATTTGATGAGTCCTCTAGCACCTATCCTAGAAAATCCTCCATTAATAAGGATATTAATGACAAAAATCAAGACATTACCCAAGGACTCCAAAATTTAATTTTAGGGGGTAATGGTCAAGGGGGAGAAGTAGGAGGTAATGATCAAGGGGGAGGAAGAGGAGATTCCAATGATGAAGGAAGAAAGGAGAACCATTATCAAAATCAAGTTGATTCACCTCCTAGGACCTTAAGGATTCATCAAAATCATCCCCTCGATCAAGTAATAGGAGAACTATCACAAGGAGTAAGAATTTGGTCTTTCCATAGAGATCCTACTAGTCAAGTAGCTCTCATCTCCCAAATTGAGCCTAAATCAATTAATGATTCATTAATTGATCCGGATTGGATTTTGGCAATGTAAGAAGAATTGACTCAATTTGAGAGAAGTCAAGTATGGGAGCTAGTCCCTAGACCCAATGATAGCACTATTGTTACCACAAGATGGGTCTTTAGGAATAAGTTGGATGATCAAGGTAATATTACAAGAAACAAGATAGGTTCGTAGCTCGAGGATTCAATCAAGTTGAAGGACTTGATTATGATGAAACCTATGCTCCAGTTTCTACGCTAGATTCCATAAGAATCCTATTAGTGTATGTTGCTCACATGGATTTTAAACTCTATCAAATAGATGTGAAATCGTCATTCATAAATGGGTTCATTAAGGAAGAGTTTTATGTAGAACAACCTCATGGGGTTGAGAATATAGATTACCCAAACCATATTTATAAGCTTAGAAAAGCTTTATATGGGTTAATACAAGCTCCCCAGGCTTGGTATGAAAAATTATCATCTCTCTTAATTTCTAAGGATCTTAGAAGAGGTCAAGTTGATCAAACCATATTTATAAATTCAAAGTCAAAAGAAATCTTTGTTGCCCAAGTGTATGTTGATGATAGCATTTTTGGGTCAACAAATGATGAACTCCTTCAAGATTTCATTAAAAAATATAGAAAATGAGTTTGAAATGAGTCTAGTTGGAGAATTAAATTTCTTCTTAGGCCTATAAGTTAAACAAACTAGTGAGAGAATTCATATATGCCAAAGAAATGATTAAAAAATTTGGTTTGGAAAATGTCAAGGTAGTAACCACCCCTATGGCCACCAACAACAAGATCGACAATGATCAAGAAGGAAAATTAATTGACTCCAAACATTATAGGAGTATAATTAGTAGTTTTTTATATCTAACCGTTAGTAGACCTGACATTTTATTTGCGATAGGTATGTGTTTAAGATACTAATCTTGTGCCAAAGAGTCCCACTTAGTAGCCGCTAAATGGATCCTAAGATACATCAAAGGCACATTAAGTGTAGGACTTTGGTACCCTAGTACTAGGTGTTGGTGAAATAATGCCCCAAGCATTTATATGTTTTGATGTTTGGATAATCATCTAAGTTAGTCAATGCTTTGTGATCTAATTGTGAATGTGTTCAAATGACAAGAAATCCAAGTATGAAGACTTGGTAAAAGAAAAGTCCTAGTGTGATCTTGGCAAGAGAAGTCCAAGGAAAGGGCTTGGCGGCGCAAGACCAAACATGTAGTCTTGGCGGCGTAAAGTCCAAGCGGACCTTGGCAAAGGAAGTCCAAAGGCAAGTCTTGGGAGCATAAGTCTAAGCATGTAGTCTTTGTGGCATAAAGTCCAAGCATACTTTGGCAAAGGGAAACCCAAGACATGACAAAACCGAAGAAAGCTCTTGGAAGCAAGCGCAAAGGATGAACAAGTCGTGGACTCGGAGGGATCCTGGAGGCGCAAGGCTTAAGGAAGAGCTAGAAGGTTGAGTCTAGGTCTAGAGAGTCAATTCAAGTATGAATTACTCATACTTGACAACTATCAGTCGATTGATACGATGTAGCAGTCGATTGATAAGGTGCTCGACTGAGTCAGGTTGAAAACCCAACAATCAGTCGACTGCCTAGAGTAGGCAGTCAACTGATGTCTCCATCAGTCGACTGCCAAACAGTGGAAGTCGACTAATCAAGTCGACATCGGGCACATAATAGGGTCTCACTCGACTGCACGCCATGATCACTCGACTAATCACTCCATCAGTCGACTGATAGAAGGATTAGTCGACTGATGAGCCTGTCGTTGGATGATGACGCCTGTGAATCCCACGAATTCGACTATTCAGAAGGCGTTAGCCATGATGGCAGTCGACTGATGTACAACATCAGTCGACTGATTGTGGCCCAACGGAAAAAAATAGTCCTATCTTTATAAAAAGGGGGCTTGGGGTGCTTGAGAAGGCTAGTGCTTATCTTTCAACCTCATTCTCAAGCCCCCCACGATTTTCAAAGGCTTTCTTTGTGTTTAATTCCTCCTCTTCTCCTAAATCTCATTTTCATCATTGTAAGAAGAGGAGAGGGTCTTGTAAGAGAAAGCTTCTTAGTGGAATTTCTTGGGTTGATCCACCTTAAGGATCGCCATGGAGTAGGAGCTTTATCTCCAAACCACGTAAATCTCCTTGTTAGCGATTGTATTTGCTTGCTTTTGAATTTCATTTAGCTTCTTGTTTTTGCTTCCGCTAACCCTTTTGTAGAATTTGAAAAGAGGCTATTCACCCCTCTCTAGCCTTCCAAGGATCCACGACAAGTGGTATTAGAGCCCGGATCACCTCGGAAGATTTAACCATCAACCGGAGCATAATGGCATTCCAAGAGGGGTATAGCACGGCGAGGCCTCCATTCTTCAACGGCAACGACTTCGGCTACTAGAAAGGTAGGATGGAATACTACCTTATGAACGATATTGAAAATTGATTTAGTGTTGTAGATGGATTCGAAAAGCCGGTCGATGAACACGGAGCGCCTATATCGACCAAGGATTGGACGAAGGACATGGCCAAGAAGGCTCAAGCTAACGCCAAAGCAACGACCACACTTCAATGTGATTTGTCCAAAGAGCAATTAAGCAAAGTGGGGCCTTTCGAATCGGCAAAGGAGCTTTGGGAGAATCTAATTGAGCTCAACAAGGGATCAAAGGAAACAAGAAGAGCCAAGAGAGATCTCTTGATAGGACAACTCCAAAGCTTTGCCATGAAGACCAACGAAACCGTAAGCCAAATGCACGGTCGCTTCAATGAGGTAGTTAACGGACTACATGTGATAGGTGAGAAGGTCGAAAACTGAGATCTTGTGAGGTATATTCTTCAAGCTTTCCCTAGAACAACCTTATGGGTATCAATGGTAGATGCTTATAACGTATCTAGAGATCTTTCTTTGGTTAAATTAGATGAACTCTTTTGTGAATTTGAGTTGCACGGGTAAGCTAACACTTTGTCCAAGGAGAAAGGTGTAGCTTTTTTTTTGTAGGAAAGAAGGACAAGAACAAGAAGGAGAAGAAATAAGTCTCTTCTTCATTCGAATCCGAGGAGGAGTCATCTAGTAGCGACGACGAGCTATCGGCTTGTGAGGTAGCTCATTATGTTAAGAAGTTTGGTGGGAGGTCAAGGAAACTCACCAAGAAGGATGTGAGGAGGATGTTTCAATCCTCCAAAGGTAAAAATTCTAGTAATTCAATTTCTACTCCTAATGTTGTTTGTTATGGTTGCAACAAGAAAGGTCATATCAAGCCAAATTGCTCAGACCTAAAGAAGAAGGAGGAGAAGGAAAAGAAGAAGAAGGAAAAGAAGAAGAAGGAGACAATGGTGGCACAAACATGGGATACCCTAAGCCTTAAAGATTCCTCCGATGATGAAGAAATTTGCCATGTCACAAGAAACATGACACTCATAGCTTTGGAAGATAACTCAAGTGAAGAGTCATCCTCCTCCTCCTCAAGCGATGAATCGTCATCTAGTGACGATGAGGTAAAGGACTCCCCTAGAAAAGACTTACTATATAAAACTATTGCATGCCTTCAAAATGCACTAAATAAATTAAAGTCTAGGATTATGGATTTAAAAGTAGAAATTAGATCCATTAAGAATGAAGAAATTTCTTGTGATGATGCATGTTCATTTAGGAATGAGAATGATGAACTTAGGAAAGAAATAAGTAACCTAAGAGCATGCTTAGAGAAATTTACGAATGGGTCCAAATATCTTGACATGATAATTAAGGACCAAAGGGTCATTTATAACAAGGCCAACATAGGATATAGGCCTAATGAGAAGGAAGTAGCTTTCACCTCACTAGTTAGTAGAAAATCAACCATTAGAAGCAAGGCTAGAAAAGCTTTGGTTCCCAAAAGCTATATAGTTAATGCTAACGGTCCTAAAATTTGGGTGCCTAAGACTTGCATTTTTCATGTTGTATAGGTAGAAGGACCAAGCTTATGGATTGTTGATAGTGGTTGCTCAAAACACATGACCAGTGATGAGAGCAAATTTTCAATAATCAACCACATTAGCAAGGGGAAGGTGTCTTTTGGACATAGTGGTAAACTTAAGATCATAGAAAAAGGGACAATTGAGGTATCTCCAAACCTTGCAATTCACAAAGTATTATTAGTTAAAAATATAAAATTTAATTTGCTTAGTGTAAGTCAACTATGTGATGCCAATTTTGATGTTAAATTTGATTCTTCTAAATGCTTCATAAGACACAAAAATCAAAATGATTCCATGTTAGTAGGTTTTAGGAAATCAAATATATACTATGTTGATTTATCCTATGCTACTAATGCTTCTACTAAGTGTCTCTTGCAAAAGAAGAGAGTTGGCTATGGCATAGGAGGCTAGGGCACATCAATATGAAAAATATTGCCAAAATAGCCAAGATGAAGCTAGTCAAGGGGTTCCCAAAAGTCAAGTATCTTAAGGACAAAATGTCTGATGCATGTCAAGAAGGAAAGCAATCAAGATCATCACACAAAGGTAAAACTTTACTTAGTACCACTTTACCTTTAGAACTCTTGCATGTTGATTTATTTGATTGTCATAGTACCCCCTTCTTTAATTGGTAGTAAATATTGCTTAGTTATAGTAGATGATTTTTCTAGATTTACTTTGGTATTTTTCATGAAACATAAGGATGAAACCTTAGGAATAATCATATGCTTTAGCAAAAGAGTAGAGAATGAAAGAAATCTCAAAATCAACTAGATTCGTAGTGATCATGGTGGAGAATTTGAGAATTCTAACTTCTCTAATTTTTGTTTAGAACAAGGGTACAAGCACGAATTTTCCTATCCTAGAACACCTCAACAAAATGTGGTTGTGGAAAGAAAAAATCGTGCCCTGCAAGAAGAGGCTAGGACTATGCTCAATGCATATTCTTTACCTAGCTACTTGTGTAGGGATTAGTTTTGAGTGATCCATGAGGGGAAACTTCGCTTCCCACTTCACCTCGGTCTCTTATTCATGGCAATCCTATCGATGTCCCCGGATTAAAAAATTTAATCCTAGACAAAAGGGATTGCCCAAACAACCAAGTCATTGTCGTGCTATTCGTTTAGAGAGGTCACTTGAACAAACTTGTTGTTCAAGCAACCAACCTCTATTCTACGAGTAGCCGCGGAATAGACGATGTCCGGATCGTCGGCTTTTGTGTTTATGTTCGGGATCCAAGTATTATTTAGCCATAAACAGAATATATCATGCTCATAATTGAAAAACAAAAAACAAACATGTTACAAAAGATAATAGAGAATTGATATACCTCTCGATCTTCTAATGTATGACCTTCCTCCTTTCAGACATCGTGTGGGCAACGATCTACCAAAAGTTGAAGCTCCTAGATCGCCAATCTTCCTTCCTTGCTCCTTCCGAGCAAGAGGAAGGATAGAAACAAGGCTCTTTTCCATCTTTCAACCAACCAACAACCTCTAAGGATGGAGATTACCGTCGGCCAAGAAGGAAGAGGAGATTAATGGTTGCCGGCCAAAAGCATCAAAGGAGGACCCTAAACCTTTGTTCCACCGGCCAAGGAGAAGGAGAAAACCTACTTTGGATGTCGGCCAAGAGCTGGAAAAGCTTCAATGGGCGCCAGCAGCTTGAGGAAGAAGAAGAAGGCAAGGAAAAACTTTCCTTATTAGGTGCCGCCATGCCCAAACCCTAGCTCCAAGCTCTTGCCACCAACCTCCAAAAACCCTAGCTTCTCTTAATGTTCTCCATGCCAACCCCTTGTTCTCCTTTTATAGAGTTAGGGATAAGCCTCCTTTTAATCTCCACCATTGGTTCTAGGGATTTAATCTCAACCATCGGATCTAGAGATTTTATCTCAACCATCGGATCTTAGAGATTTAATCTCTACCTTTGGATCTAGAGTTTTGTTTCTATACATTGGATCTAGGCTTTATGAGGTGTTAATAGGCTACAATAGGGACCATGAGGAGGAGTTGGATCTTGGCCACTCATGGATCAAGCCCACATAAAGTTCGATTCATTAATGATAATCCAATCCAGTAAAGGATTATCATTGATCTACCTCACCAACCCCCATAAGATTATATGGGCTCCATATATTATTTGTACATTTTCTCCCCGTGTTTAAGATCTCGAATGTCCATCGATTAATTAATTTACTAACCATTAATTAATCAACATCTAACCCCATGAGTAGTACCACTCAACCTTTTCATCATGTCGGACCAAGTCCACCTGCAGGGTTTACATGATGAACCTTATGAGCTCCTCAAGGGGACATCATCATCCTAATATATAGGACACGGTTTCCTCCTATAATCAACAACACACCATATAAATAATATCATCTCCCAACTTACCGAGCCTATCGATTTAATCTATAAATCTCGCTCATTGGTAAATCAAAGAGTTGAATACTAAGTATATGTGCCCATTATTATATCAGGATTAAGAGTATGTACAATATAATATCTGAGGTTCGATTCGATTATGTAGTCAGCAATAAATCGAATCACCTCTAAGTCGATCCTGCTCAATACACACAAAGTGCACTAGTGTGATTCTATGGTCAAGACAAACCAATACCAAATCACTCTACAACCATTCCGATGGTTTGTCCAAAGTCATCTCGATTGTGAGCCTTTATTTATACTTTACAAGGAGCCGATAACATGGTCTCCCATGTGACACCACACACCATGTTATCTACAATGTAATGTATTAGACAATATGCATTACCATAAAATATGCAAACAATGATTATGTGATTTTTATTTCAAAATAAAGTTGTTTATACAAAAGATAGACTTTTCAGTATACATCCCAACAACTTATGGGTGGAAGCGGTCAACACCGCTTGCTATATCAAAAATAGGGTTTTAATTCATAGGTTTTTAGGAAAACCCCTATTTGAATTATGGAATGGTACAATTCCAACAATTCACTATTTCAAAGTCTTTGGATGCAAATTTTACATTTTAAACACCAAAGACAACCTCGGTAAATTTGAATCCAAAGTGGATGAAGGAATCCTAGTTGGATACACATCCACTAGTGTGAAGGGAGGAAACTTCGCTTCCCCGTTCAACTCGGTCGCTTATTCATGGTGATCCCTTCTACGTCCCCGGATAAAAAAATTTATCCTTTACAAGGAGGGATTACCCAAGCTACCATTTTATCGTCGTGCTATTCGATTATAGTGGTCACTTGAATAAACTTGTTGTTCAAGCAACCAACTTCTATTTTACGATTAGCCGCGGAATAGACGATGTACGGATCACCGGTTTTTGTGTTTGTATTCGGGGTCCAAGTAAATTTAACCACAAAACAAAACATACAACATGTGTATAATTGAAAACAATTATTGACATAATACAAAAGAATATAAACAAGCATTATATCTCTCGATCTTCTATTGTATGTCCTTCCTCCTTTTGGACGTCGTGTGGCCGAGGATCTTCCAAAAGTAGAAGCCTCCTAGATCACGATCTTCCTTTCCTTGCTCGCTCCGAACAAGAGGAAGTATAGAAACCAAACTCTTCTCCTTCCTTTAGCCAACCACCAAGCACCAACCTTGATGCTTGCCGCCGGCCAACAAGAAGAAGATATGAGGAAGTGGGCGCCGGCCAAGAGCTCCAAGGAATCAACCTAACCCTTGTTTCCACCGGCCAAGGAGAAGAATAGGAATAGGTTGAGCGCCAGCAAAGGTGAAGAGAAGAAGGAGGGGCACCGACAACCCTAAGGAAGAAGAAAACCTTCCTTAATTGTGGCCGCCCAAGACACCTCCAAAACCCTAGCCGCCCACTTCTTCCTTGCCGCCCAATCCAAGGAAGAAAAACCCTAACCTCTCTAATAATTCTCCATCCCCAAGCCTTAAGCCCATATTTATAGAGTTAGGCTTAAGCCTCCTTTTAATTTTCACCGTCGGTTCTAGAGATTTAATCTCAACCGTCAGATCTAGAGATTTATTCTCAAACGTCGAATCTAGAGATTTAATCTCCACCGTCGGATCTAGAGTTTTGTTTTCCATCATTGGATCTAGGCTCCATGAGGTTTTAATAGGCTACAATAGGGACCATGAGGAGGAGTTGGATCTTGGCCACCCAATGGATCAAGCCCACATAAGGCCTGATCCATTAATGATAATCCATTCCACTAGAGGATTATCATTGATCTACCTCACCACCCCCCATAAATTAATATGGGCTCCATATATTAATTGTACATTTATCTCCACGTGTTTAAGATCTCGAATGTCCGTCGAATAATTAATTTATTGACAATTAATTAATCAACATCTAACTCCATGAGTAGTACCACTAAACCTTATCATCATGTCGGACCAAGTCCACCTGCAGGGTTTACATGATGAACCTTATGAGCTCCTCAAGGGGACATCATCATCCTAATATATAGGACACGGTTTCCTCCTATAATCAATGACACACTATTTAAATAATATCATTTCCCAACTTACCGAGTCTATGGATTTACTCTATAAATCTCGCCCATTGGTAAATCAAAGAAATGAATACTAAGTATATGTGTCTATTATTATATCGGGATTAAGAGCATGTATAATATAATATCTAAGGTCCGATTCGATTATGTAGTCAGCAATGAATCGAATCACCTCTAAGTTGGTCCTACTCAATACACACAAAGTGTACTAGTGTGATTCTATTGTCAAGACAAACCAATACCAAATCACACTACAACCATACCAATGGTCTGTCCAAAGCCATCTCAGTTGTGAGCCTTTACTTATACTCTACAAGGAGTTGATAATATGATCTATTGTGTGACACTACACACCATGTTATCTACAATGTAATGTATGAGACAATATGCATAACCATAAATATGCAAACAATGATCATGTGATTCTTATTTCAAAATAAAGATGTTCATACAAAAGATAGACTTTTCAGTATACATCCCAACATATTGTTGGGTATGGAGTTTATAATAAAAGAACTCAAAAGATTGAGGAATCCTCAAATGTGAAATTTGATCAAACCTCTCATACTTACCCTAGGAAATCCCCTATTGATGATGATATCAATGACAAAAATCAAGAAATTACCCAAAAATTTCAAGATTTGACTTTGGGGGGTAATGATCAAGGGGGAGAGTTAAATCAAGGGGGAGTAAGAGGTGATTCTGATGATGAAAGAAGGTTTGAGGATAATTATGATCAAAATCATGTTAATACGCCTCCTAGAACAATAAGAGTTCATCAAAATCACCCCTTAGATCAAGTTATAAGTGAATTATCTCAAGGTGTTAGGACTAGGTCATTTCATAGAGCTCCCTCTAGTCATATAGCCCTCATCTCCGAAATTGAGCCCAAAACAATCAATGATGCATTACTTGATCCGGATTGGATCTTAGCAATGCAAGATGAATTGGTTCAATTTGAAAGGAGTCAAGTATGGGAGTTAGTTCCTAGATCTAATGATAATACTATCATTACTACGAGATGGGTTTTTAAGAACAAACTAGATTATCAAGGCAATATAACTAGGAATAAGGCAAGGTTAGTTGCTAGGGGCTTCAATTAAGTTGAAGGACTTGATTATGATGAAACATATGCCCCGGTTGTTAGGTTAGAGTCCACAAGAATCCTATTAGGATATGCCTTCTATATGGGTTTTAAACTTCATCAAATGGATGTAAAGTCGGCATTCCTAAATGGGCTTATTAAAGAGGAAGTATATGTAGAACAACCTCTTGGGTTTGAAAACATATACTATCCAAACCATGTATTCAAGCTTAAAAAGGCTTTATACGGTTTGAAACAAGCTCCCTGGGCTTGGTATGAAAGATTGTCATCTTTCTTGGTCTCTAAGGGGTTTAGAAAGGGTAAAGTAGACCAAACTCTCTTCATTAAATCAAAGTCTAAGGATATCTTTGTAGCCCAAGTATATGTAGATGACATTATCTTTGGATCAACAAATGATGAGCTCCTTCAAGACTTCATCAAAAATATGGAAAATGAGTTTGAGATGAGTCTAGTTGAGGTACTAAATTTCTTCCTAGGTCTACAGTCAAACAAACAAATGAAGGAATTTATGTATACCAAACCAAATATGCTAAGGAAATGATTAAGAAATTTGGTTTGGAAAATGCCAAGGTAGTTTCAACCCCATTGACAACTAATACAAAAATAGATAATGATCATGAAGGAAAACAAATTGACCTTAAACTCTATAGGAGTCTGATTGGTAGCCTTTTGTACCTAACCGCTAGTAGACCCCATATATTATTTACGGTAGGTATGTGTGCAAGGTACCAATCATGTGCCAAAGAGTCCCATTTAGTGGTCGTTAAGAGAATCTTAAGATATATCAGGGGCACACTAAATGTAGGACTTTGGTACCCTAGGACAAAATCTTTTGATTTAATTGGGTACACCGATTCTGACTATGCGGGTTGCAAGTTGGATTGGAAGAGTACTAGTGGTGGATGCCAATTTCTTGGATCCTCCCTAGTGAGTTGGAGTAGTAGAAAGCAACCTTGTGTTTCTTTGTCAACCACCGAGGCCGAATATGTGGCTATGGGTGGTTGTGTGGCTCAATTACTTTGGATGAGACTCAAATTAGAGGATTATGAGCTACACTACTCCAATGTAAAAGTTTATTGTGATAATTTGAGTACCATAAACTTGACCCAAAATCCGGTACATCACTCTAGAACTAAGCACATTGGAGTGAAGCATCACTTCATTCGAGATCATGTGGCTAAGGGGGGCATTGAACTTAATTACATAGGATCTAAGTCCAACTTAGCCGACATATTCACCAAGGCTCTCCCCGAAGTGGAATATTCATCACTAAGGAGAGAACTTGGGATGTGCTTAGTATAATAGAGGTCTAGGTTTGCATGATCCTATAGAAATTCTATGATTTATATCTTTAACTAGGTCCAGTCGACTGGAAAGCCCAAAATATTGAATCGACGAGCTAATTTAGGGTCGACTGGAGGGTGTTCCAATCGACTAGAAAGTTCTTATATAAGAAATGGAGGTCCAGCTTCGAGTACAACAATCCTCATATGTCGAAGTGTTGTCGCTATTATTCGTAATATGTAAAAAGCATTGATACACTGCAATCCCAACACTACGAGCTCAACTTCATTTCCTTAAGTGTCGGTATAGCTTTTACTTATTGTATTTCACTTGTATGCTTATATTTCTAAAGGAAAGGTAGCTTGTTACCTTTTCCTTACTCTTTGTAAAAAGTGAATACCCTCCAAGTTCAAGAGTTTCGAATCGGAGGGCCTTTTAGTGGATTTCCTATCGAGGTAGCTCTCGGAGAGCTACGAGCTTTGGAGTAGCAATCCGACTCGAGTTGTGAACCAAGTAAAAATAACTTGTGCATTCATTTTATTTTTTTTTTTCCACTACAAATAATTCTTATATTTCAAAAAGATAAAAAATAGTTTTCGAATTTTTAAAAGAAAATTTTTATAGTTTCCAAGATTCACCCTTGGGAATTCTCGATCCTACATAAACAAGTCCAAAGATCCGAGGCAAATGATAAGATATCAAGAATTTTAGTAAATGTAATACCTAATGAAATTCTATGTAAATTAGGAAAATTTGAGGAATCAAGCGATTTATGAAGCAAGCTTCCTAAGCTCAATGAAGAACCTTTTTTGTCCCAAGACGATGATGAGTCCGAAGAAGAATTCTCATCATTTCAAGAGCTTGAAGATTTGAAAGTTGAGAGTTGCTCAACATCCGAGATAGAAAAGATGGTAGAAGTCTCCACCTCTAGGATTGAGGGGGAGGATAGACAATGAGCATCAGAGCAAGAGGAGACATCGACATCTAGAGGCGATGAAGAACAAGCCCATGATCCCACCATCACAATAGAAGGTAACTCAAATGCAATTATTAAAAATAAAAATCATATAATTTAATTTGAGTGTAGGAAAAAGGTGCATTACAAGAGTAAATGCTCGAGATTAATCAAGAAGAATGTTCAAGTGGTATCAAAGGCTAAAGAGAAGCTGAGGGAGGCTAGAAACTTGATATGAAAAGGCAAGGAGAACATAGTGTGATTCTCATGCAATCAAAAAGGGCATTACTGGAACCAATGTCCGAAAGGGAGGCACCCAACTAAGGACAAGATAGGAAACTCAAGTGTAGGGGGAGCTTCTAAGGCAAGGCCCATGGTATCACTTTATAATGCAATTTCAATTTATCATGATAAAAAAAGATGCTAGTAATAAGTTTTATCACTTAGGTGCTCAATATCATGATAATAGGCCTAAGGATAAGGTTAGGTCAAGAACTATCCCACCTAATGAGGATTTTAGAGTCTTCAAAGGTAGACCTACTTTGTATGAGGATAGAAAGGATGAGAAGAACCTAGGCAATACCTACAAAAAGAATAGACATATGCGTAGAAAAAGGAATGCCCAATGAAAGAATGAAAAATCAAAAGTGGAAATATTAAAAGAAGAAAATAATGTCTTGAGGTCAAGACTTGATAAATCAGAAAAGACCCTTGAAAATATGAAAATATATTCAAAGGATCTAATGGACAAAATCTAGGTGTTGGTAGGAAAGAACCATCTAGGGAAAAGAAGGGTTTGGGATACAAATCTAAGTCCAATGAAATTATGCCCTCTTACCATAGAGTTCCATATAATTATGGAACTAGTTTTAGGTCTATGAAAGTCAAGTTTACAAAGGGAGGCTATCCCTAAAGTTAACCTTAATGAGAGTATAATGACTAAGGCTTCCAAAAAGCCTAGAAGAGTCATTAGGAAGGTATCAAGGGAGGTTATCCTTAGTGAATATCTAGAATATCCAAGGAGTTCCAATAGGTATTGGGTTCCTATGAATGTAATCAATTCACACTAGATGTGTCAACTTAGAATGGAAAGGTGGTTAACCTAACCATAGTGGAGTTGACACTTTAGATCATTTTCAAGATATAGGTATTGTAGGATCGAAACTGCTGAGAGAGGGGAGGTGAATTTCGGTGTTGTAAAAATTTTATTTACTTTTAAAAAACTTTTATTATCTTTTAAAATACTAGAGTAATATAGCAAAAATGTAAATAAAGTAAAACAAGTGAGCAAACCCTTTTTACTTGGTTCATAATCCGAGCCGGATTGCAACTCCAAGGCCCGTAACTTGTCTCTAGGGTTACCTCATTGTGAAATCCACTAAGATCCCTCTAACTCGAGAACTCTCGACTTCAGAGAGTGTTCGCTTTACAAATATTTTGACAAGGTAGTCCTCTAACTTTCCTTACAATATTAAGTACAAGAATTAAAAAGCAAATACAAATTGTTGGTGCAATCGGCCCAGGTTGACTCGAGTTTAACTTGAGCAGTACCTTGATAGTATTTTGATGATAGACAAAACTCATGACATGGGATTGTCATGGGAAAGTCCAACATGGGGTTGGCATGGAAAATCCAAGCATGGAGCTTGGTGTGGAAGTCCAAGGGGGAAGCCTTGGCATGGGAATGTCCAAAGCATTGCGAAGTCATGCGCTTGGTGCTTGGCATGGGAAATCCAAAGCATTACGAAGTCGTGCGCTTGGTGCTTGGTGAGAAATGCATTGCGAAGCCGTGCGCTTGGTGCATTTGGGAAGTCTTGAGAACTTGGCAAGTTCACTAGGCTCAGGTCCTTGAATCGGTGAAGGATGGCATTGCGAAGTCGTGCGCTTGGTGCATCCGAGGGACCGCCGGACGGGGAGCGAATGGAGTGAGCCCAAAGGGAAGCATACTTCTAGGGCATGAGACGCGAAGGATGGCGTTGCGAAGCCGTGCGCTTGGCGCATCCGAGGGACGTAGGCCGAGGGAAGAGAGCTTCGGTGGGGAACTCCATGAGGGATAAGGTGGACTTGGCCAAGTGGCTAAAACTGAGTGTCGGACGCTCAAACAACTTTGTGTTTGAGGTTTTAGCCGACATCAGTCGACTGGCATAGGTGCCAGTCGACTTCTCTAGGTCGTATGGGTTCGACCCGGTTTGATCGAACCAAGTTCGATTACCGATCGCCAAGGGAGGGCAATGATCGTTGGGAGAATCGGCACCGATCGGGCCGAGGGATGGCAATGATCGATGACACCGAGTCGAGCTCGCCATCACTCAATTGATGGATGATCAGTCGACTGATGGGTGCCATCAGTCGATTGATGTGTGATCCGTTGGAACTTAACCAACATGGATCTGGCCGTTATAAGACAACGGCTACGGGACCAGTCGACTGATGTACGCAAAAATAGCTTGATGCAGGTTATAAAAGGAGCTCGAGTTGGAGGATTTCGCCATGGTTTTTGTGGAGCAATTGGAGGGGAATTGCTGCTGCATTCCAGTCCTTCAAGAGCCAATCAAAGCAAGCAACAAACAAGTGATCAAAAGCAATCGGTGAAAAGTGCTTCTTTTGTATTGTATTTGTATTCTTGTTTGTATTTGTATATTACTATTGTAATTTCTTGTGAGAGGTTTCTCCACCTCCGACGTGTAGTCGAGAAGGAGTTTGAGTATTGTCGTGTGCATCTCTAGAGCTCGAGGAGCTCGCCCGTGGAGTAGGAACCATTCGGTTCCGAACCACGTATATGCTTGCGTATTTGGTGTGCTTGTATTGTTGTTAGTATTATTGTTATTTCTATTGTTATTCCGCTGTGTATATTAATGACAATTGTAGACGAGCACACGAGAACGAACGAATTACGCCATCTAACGAACGAGGGCTATTCACCCCCCTCTAGCTAGCCGTTTCGATCCCCCAACAAGTGGTATCAGAGCCGAGGTCGCTCTTCAAGGACTAACCGCCGCGAGAGCACTACAAATGGCCGGCTTCATCCATCCACCAAAATTCGATAGAGATTTTACTTGGTGGAGAAAACGGATGGAGGTATATCTCGAAACCAATTTTGATTATATGATTATTGTAGAAAATGGTTTTGAGATGCCTAGGGACAAATACAACAAGCCAATTGAAAAGTCAAGGTGGACCCAAGACCAAATTAAGGACTTCAAGAAAAATCTCAAGGTAATGAAATTATTTAGTGATTTGTTACCTAACAAAATTTGGTCTAGTTTGGGTGACTATATGGATGCAAAGGAATTATGGGAGAAGGTGATGAAATTTCAAGAAAATTCCCAACCGGCACAAGTAGAGGAAAATGCCATGGAAGAATTGACACCCACATTCGAAGATGTGGACGATTTGGTGGAGACCTCCACCTCTAGCATTGAGGGGGAGGAAAGGATTTCAACTCCGGAGCCAAGTCAAAATGAAGCATCTACCTCCGGAAGAAATGACCAAGAGGCTTCCACCAACTCCCTAGGTGACTCATGTATTATAATTAATCGTAAAGATTATATTATTTGTTTTGAGTGTAGGGAGAAAGGGCATTACAAGAGCAAATGCCCAAAATTGGCTAAGGAAAAGGCATCCGCACCAAAAGTCAACCCAAAGTCAAAGGATGCCGATGTTCCCAAAATTAAAAGCAAAGAGAACATTGTGTGTTTCAAATGCAACCAACGGGGACATTACCGAAGCCAATGCCCTAGGGGGAGGAAGAAAGGGCAAGAAGGTGTAATTCATGTAGGGGGAGCTTCCCAAGCTAACCCTAAGGTATATTTAAATAATGCACCTTTAATTCCTAAAGTCAAAAAGCATGCTAAAAATTATTTTAGCTCTCTTGCTATTATCAATAAAAAGCATGCTAGGAGAAATAATAAGGTTTATTGCTTAGATGCCAAGCATGTTCATATGACTAAAGACAAACCTAGGACTCATAATTCTAGAAATATCTTGTCTAGGGAGTCAATTAGGAGAGTAGAATAAAATTTGGGTATTAATCCCAAAAAGTCTAGGCACATGCCTAAGAAGAAGAGGCCTTCCCAAAAACCTAATGAAAATTCAAAAATTAGAAAATTAGAGCTAGAGAACCAAGTCTTGAGGTCAAGACTTGAGAGAATGGAGAAAGCCCTTAGAATCATAGAAAATTCAATTCTAGGGTCAAATGCCCAAAAGTCAAGACCTAAAGATCAAAAACGGTCTAAGGGCAAGAAGGGTTTGGGTCACAAACCTATGTCCTACCATAATGTTCCATTTAATTATGGAACATCATCTAGGTCTAGACAAACCAAGGCTAATAGGGAAGCCATCCCTAAGTCTAGCCATGGTATGTGTTTAGTGGCTAACACCTCAAAGAAATCAAATGTAGCCACTAAGAAGGTCAATGGAGGAGTCACCTCTAGAGTTGACCCAAGTAAGATCCATTTGACTAAGGCTTCAAAGCCAAAAAGGGTCATTAGGAAGGTATCTAGGGAAGTTATCCCTAGGGAATACCTTGTTAACCCAAGGAGCTCCAATAGATATTGGGTTCCTAAGAGCGTGATTGATTCACGCTAAATGGGTTGGGGTGTGTCAACCCTAAGTGGATGGGTAGTTAACCTAGCCATGATGAGTTGACACATTAGGATGTGCCAATATGGTTTGAGAAGTTTTAAAATGATTTAAATTAGCACAATTAGGTCTTAGAGGTATTGGTGTGCCATTTTGGGTTTTTGGCACACTAAGGAAATAATGACATTAAGGAAAAATGTATTTAATCCCTAAAAATAGCAAATTGATTTTCACACTTAGGTATTCTATACCTTAGTATATTTTACTTTCCATGATTTGTTTGCCTTACCATGTCATGACATCATTTTCATTTTTATCTATAAAATGTCATGATCATATTTAGAATTATTTTTAGATGTCATGTATGCTTAGTTCTCATTCACATGCCATGACATCATGATATTGGCATATGTTTTTATCTAAATCATATTTATGCCATAATCATCATCATGCATAGATTAAAATGAAATTAAGGACTATGGCATGATTTGATGGGAATCAAATAATGTTGCCTAGAAATATGCATGAGAACATAAACAAAACAAAACCCACATCTCACAAAAATTTGACTTGTATGTGTTTTACACATCTAGATATTGGTGAGATGTTTAGGAAAAAGAAAATAAAGGTTTGAAAAACATTTTGAAAACATCTTGAAAAATCTTGGTGAAGCCTATCTTGTGATAGCTATCACCATTGAATGAGATGCTACAAAGATGGCTCTTTATTGAAGCTTTTCTTAAATTTTGGACTTTGTATCAATCTCCTAATTTAATGGGTAAAATAATCTTCTAATATTTTTCACCCATAGTGTTTAGGATAAGTATTATACATATGCATTTTCAAGATTTTTAAAATTATGTATATTTACTTATGGATTTCGAAAATCCATTTAAAGCTGAATCAAAATCAAAATGAGATTATCGATGTAATGGCAATGATCGATGGTAAGTCCAATGATCGTATGTAAACTTGATAGTTAGGCCCATGTTCAGCTGTGTTTTGGTCCCCTAACCACTCCTAACCCTAGGATATGCTTGGGAGAGCATTAGAGAGGGTGAAAATCCATTGGATATGGATTAGGAGTTGGGTTGAGGGTGAGTATCAATTTTAAGGTGGATGAGAGTTCATTGTTGAACTTTGCCTTAATTTTTTTTGGTTTAATGTTCCTATTGGCTTAGGGACTCTCCAAGGACATTGTTGGTGCAATGGTCAAGGGGGAGCAAACCTCTAGGGAGAGGTATCTATCATGGGAAGATGGATGTGTATTTCCTCATGGGAGGAAAATTGGGTTGCCTCTCTTTAAGTGATATGGGATCACTACCAAGATTGTAGGCATGTGTTCCTCCAAGGGAGAGATTGTAAGATCTCATTGGGATATAAGACATTAATACCCATGGGGAGGACCTTTTTGATGTAATGTCAAAAAGGGGGAGAAGTTACCAAGTTACCAATTAGGGTTCGTTGGAATTCTCATAGGGATATGAGAATTGCCAATATGGGAGAATTGGTAGACTTGAGATGGTAGTTTTGTCAATCATCAAAAATGGGGAGATTGTTGGTGCAATCGGCCCAGGTTGACTCGAGTTTGACTCGAGTAGTACCTTGATAGTATTTTGATGATAGACAAAACTCATGACATGGGATTGTCATGGGAAAGTCCAACATGGGGTTGGCATGGAAAATCCAAGCATGGAGCTTGGTGTGGAAGTCCAAGGGGGTAGCCTTGGCATGGGAAAGTCCAAAGAATTGCGAAGCCGTGCGCTTGGTGCTTGGCATGGGAAATCCAAAGCATTGCGAAGCCGTGCGCTTGGTTCTTCGTGAGAAATGCATTGCGAAGTCGTGCGCTTGGTGCATTTGGGAAGTCTTGAGAACTTAGCAAGTTCACTAGGCTCGGGTCCTTGAATCGGTGAAGAATGGCATTGCGAAGCCGTGCGCTTGATGCATCCGAGGGACCGCCGGACGGGGAACGAATGGAGTGAGTACAAAGGGAAGCATACTTCTAGGGCATGAGACGCGAAGGATGGTGTTGCGAAGCCGTACGCTTGGCGCATTCGAGGGACGTAGGTCGAGGGAAGAGAGCTTCGGTGGGGAACTCCATGAGGGATAAGGTGGACTTGGCCAAGTGGCTAAGACTGAGTGTCGGATGCTTAAACAACATTGTGTTTGAGGTTTTAGCCCGACATCACCGAGCATAGGTGCCCGATCGCTTCTAGGTCGTATGGGTTCGACCAGTGTTCGACTGAACCAAGTCTAGCTGATCAGTCGACTGCCGAGGGAGGGCAGTCGACTGTTGGGAGAATCAGTCGACTGCCGAGGGATGGCAGTCGACTGATGACACTGTGCACGGGCACAGAATGGAGTCGAGCTCGCCAGCACTCGATTGATGGATGATCAGTCGACTGATGGGTGCCATCAGTCGACTGATGTGTGATCCGTTGGAACTTAACCAACGTGGATCTGGCCATTGTGAGACAACGGCTATGGGACCAGTCGACTGATGGTCACGATCAGTCGACTGATGTGCACAAAAACAGCTTGATGCAGGTTATAAAAAGAGCTCGAGTTGGAGGATTTCGCCATGGTTTTTGTGGAGCTATTGGAGGGGAATTTCTGCTGCATTCCAGTCCTTCAAGAGCCAATCAAAGCAAGCAACAAACAAGTGATCAAAAGCAATCGGTGAAAAGTGTTTCTTTTGTATTGTATTTGTATTCTTGTTTGTATTTGTATATTACTGTTGTAATTGCTTGTGAGAGGTTTCTCCACCTCCGACATGTAGTCGAGAAGGAGTTTGAGTATTGCCATGTGCATCTCTAGAGCTCGAGGAGCTCGCCCCGTGGAGTAGGAACCATTCGGTTCCGAACCACGTATATGCTTGCGTATTTGGTGTGCTTGTATTGTTGTTAGTATTATTGTTATTTATATTGTTATTCCGCTGCGTATATTAACGACAATTGTAGACGAGCACACGAGAACGAACAAATTACGACATCCAACGAACGAGGCCTATTCACCCCCCTCTAGCCGGCCGTTTCGATCCCCCAACACAAATTATACCAACACAATGAAGATGAATGAAGTAGCTCGGAGTGTCAGTCTTGCATCGGAATGGCTCGATGAAGCTCTGTAAATTGAGAATAAAGAAGAAGTTGTTAGTGTTGGTGCACCAGATAATCGAACCTAGGTTTTGATTATGGCAAAGATCCAAAGTTAAGGTCATATTGTTATCTCATGAGCTGAATTAAGTGTGCAGGAAATGGTTAAGCTAAGTCGAAGGTCAGCAACACCCGGAGAATCCCGAGTCAAAAAATCGTGGTGGTCGGGCGACACTGAGAGAAATTCGTGGGAGTCGAAGAACCCAGGTGAAGACCGGAAGCAAAGCGACAAATCATAAAGGACCAGAGGTAAGCACGAGTGTGAAGAGAGATGGTAAGGTCGTGTCCTCTATACGGGGACGATCGTAAGCGGTGATTCGACTAAGACTTCCAGTTGAAGGTCTAGGTCGAGATCAGACGGTAAGAAACCGTCACATTTATAATTTTCCATGCTAACGTCTTACTACAGGGAAGTGGCCAGGTTGGCAGTCGACTGCTGGCTATTGGCAGTCGACTGTTGCACATCAGTCGACTGATGAAGGGCATCAGTCAACTGATGGAGACGAATCAGCCTTTTACGCTATCATAAAGGATAATGTTTGATGCCGCCACTTCGCGATAAGATAAGGTGCCACCTCGTGATAAGTTCCAAAAGTTGAGGATCTGCATCTAGACTTATTCCAAGGCACAAGTCTACAAAAGTAGGGGAGGACTCCAACCCAAAATTCATCAATTTTATTCTCAAGTGCTCCTACAATGCTAAAGCTCTAATGTCGTCGTAACGCCAACACATGCCAAGCTTACAACTCCTTCGTCGGCATCAACAAGTTTATTTCTATTTAATTATTGTATTCGTGGTTTTAATCGTAATGAGGTGAGGTAGGCTTGTTGCCTCATCCTTGTGCTTTCGGTTTTTGTGATCATTGTCTCCTATCTCCAATGAGGAGGAGACTCTATAGTGGATTGCCCCTTCGTACATGGTCAAGGATCACGGGGCCTTAGATTAGCAACTATTGGGTTGTGAACCAAGTAAAAACAAACTTGTGTTATTTATTTTTCTGCTGTGCATCTCTATGTTTTAATCGAACGAACGAAAATATAAAAAGATTTTATGCTCGCTATTCACCCCCCCCCCCTCTAGTGACACTTTTGATCCAACAGAAGCACTTGAGGAATGACTTTGAGAGTTATTATTCAAAGTTGCCTCCACCTTTCTTTTATAGGTCTATTCTAGGTGCCAAGATCACCTTCCAGTAACCTTCACATCAACTTGTTGAGATGGAAATTCTACCTGGCAAAGCGCTTGGACCTAGTCTAGGTGACTCCATCTCAACCTTATCCACTTCGTCATATTTCTTGTATTTTCCAAGCCCAGGTGCCTGGACCTAGTCCCAGGTGCCTAGACCCAGTCCAGATGCCTGCTCTTACCTGCCATCCGAGCCTCAGATCTTTCATATTGCACCTTTATCTGTTCTTTCCAAAAGTGCCCTTCTAGGTGCCTGGACCTGGTACAGGAGCCTAGACCTACCTGGACTAGGTCCAAGGGCTTGGACCTCAAGGCACCTAGACCCGGTCCAAGGCCTGAACTTCTAGGCGTCTGAACCTAGTCCAGGGGCCTGGAAACCTATAACACAAAATTAGTATAAATAAATATATACCTCAAATTAGCAGTAGTAATATTGTCCGATCTTGACTCCAGAGTCTAACTCTGATCCTTCATCGGATCGACACCTACCTTGTCCTCAACTGAGGACTCAGTCTCACCTCTCCACTAGAGAGCATACCTACCATTTGTCCAATCATTTTGACCCAACAGAACTTACCATGCTTGATGTATGATCTGACCCACCAGGACTGTAGGGACCTTGATGTGTGCTAGAGGGGGGGGGTGAATAGCGTTGATTCGATCTTCTTCAAAATCGTTCATGATTGCTTATCTACAAAACATTAATATGTAGCGGAAAACAAAATACAACATAAACAAATGAACAAGACAAGCACAACTCACAACACCAAGATTTTATATGGTTTGAAACCCTAGTTCCTACTCCACGACCGAGCTCTAGCGATGCACCACCACTAAAAATTTCTCCTTCTCGGAATTACTCCAGAGGTGCAGAAACCTCTTAAAATAACCTAGAGCTTACAAGCAACAACCAAAATACAAACAAATAGAATAAATGAAAGAACAAAACACTTTACAAGTGAGCTTTTGATTGGATGCTTGTTTGGTTGCTGTGAAATGCCCTTATAGGTCTAGAATGCAACACCACTTCCCCTTCAAAGTGTCCAAGGAATTAACGTCGAATCTTAAGCCAAAGTCCTTTTATAAACTCCCATCGGGCTGATTTTCGTCGCTCAGTCGACTGGCCTTACCCCCACAGTCAATTGATAACTTATCCATTATCTCAAAATGACTTAATCCAAGTAAGATTTTAGTCGATCAATCATCTAACCTGACCCATTAGTCGGCTGCCTGATCCATCAGTCAATTGACATGAGACATTAGTTGACTAGAAAATATTCTGTGCTTCTGTCCAGTCCACTGCTTCGTTGGAGCACTGTTTCCCAAGTCAACTGAGCGCTTGAGTCCAAGTCCTAACTACTTGCATTCGACTACCCATGGCAAGTCGATTGCCTCACCACGATAGTTGACTGCCCGAGCACCAAGTCTCTAGAGTACCCGAGTCGACTACCCAACCAGTTGACTCTCAAATAATCTATACGATTGTTTTAACACACCACTCCACTGAACCAAGTCTTAGTTGACTGGTAAACCTCAAAACTGAGTTTCAACCCATCAAGTATGATCCTCTTATACTTGACACTTTCCCATACCCTAGAACTAAGCCTTCAAGCATCTTCCATCAGCCTCACGCCTTTAGGATGCACCGAGTCCTCCATAACTCCTCATCCTTTGCATTAGCCTTCAAGTACTTCCTTCAGCTTTGTCATGCTATCGAACACCTTTATCCTAGACCTAAGCCTTCAAGCTTCTTCCATTAGCCTCACACCCTCAGGTTGAGTCCATGACTCCTTACTTTTTATGCTAGACTCACACCCTCAGTTGTCTGGTCGCAACACGACTGTGTGAAAACACACGATCAAGCCATGTGTAAGGCTGTAGCAGCCATTTTCGAACCCTGGACATGGCCGTGTGTAGCCTCACTCTCAGGTCGTGTCCCACTCTGCGTCCAGCTGCCAAATGCCTCCTTTTGCTCTAAAAGTGTGCTGTTTTCCCCATGGAATGCTCTCCTACACAAAAAAAGTACAAAGAGCATATCTCTAAACTAGAAAACAAGAAATGTGTGCAAAACAAAGTAAAAGATGCATAAAACAAACATGAAATACAGTGAGATGTGAGCGAAAACTACTTCTAAAACCTTATATATTTTGCTCACATAAATTCCCCCAGACTTAATTCTTTGCTTGTCCTCAAGCAAACCTCAATGTCATAAAATTTTAAAAAGGTATTGTTCCATACTTAGCATGTTAACTAGATTTATCAAGTGGTATTTTCAATCAAACCAAAATAGATATGTTATAAAAATTCACTAAGTTAGCTTCTTGTGCACGTGCTAAGCGAATCTTCTTAGGGAATACTCGTTCCATAGTAAGTTAAGTCACCATCCTATAGCTTTCCTAAGGTCTCTGGCTCTTAGACACTTACCTACCCAAAGCGAGGGTCGTTCCCTAGATCTGTCATAAAGTCTTAAAGGTGTGCTCGATATTAAGAGAAATTAGTTGATGTTTCCCCAGTAACCTAACTTAGTCTCAAAGGGGCATTTAACCATTTCCACCCACGACAACTATTTTTTTTATCCCTCATAATCTTTTTCAAATTTTTTTTCTCACTATCTTTTCCTTCCTTTTTTTTTCTCTCTTGGGATTTTGATTTTTCCGAATGGGATTCCACGATCCGAGCATCTCCAGTAACTAAAATGCTAAATCTAGAGTCACCTATGGATTCCTAAGTACTAGACTACTAAGATGAATCATAACTAGACACTTACTAGATTCTCCCTTTCAGAATGTTCGTCATGTGTAGGTGTAAATATAAAAGCTAACCAGTGTAAGACTAGAACATTCATTAGAGCAAAAAAAATAAAATACCACGAGGTAAATGAAGTTAATCTACCCATGGAAACAACTCATAAAAGAAAACTCTAAAAATACTACTGAGGTAGCTTAAAGATAGCAAAAATTAAGTACTGATGAAACTAAAAACTCTATGTATGAACAAATGAATGCTAAATAAAACCAATGCAAATGATAGGAAAGAAACTACTGCTAGAAATAAAATAAATCAAAACTCGGGCCCCCCCAGACTTATATAAGATCGTACCGCTAATATGGTGGCCGAGGTGAGAAGTCCAACAGTCTCGGCATGTCAGGTTCCTAGGAAAATCTGGTGCTCAGTCGCTGATGCCACATGTACATGTGGTTGATCTGAGAGCTGGTGGATGTAGCAGTCTTTCTGTACTCCTCCTCCTGGGGCCAATGTGCCTGCTGGGGATGCATGTGCTGTTGCATCTCCTGGCAGTAGGTGGCATCATCCTGGCGATGGGCAGCCTCCTCCTAGAAGTAGACGCGGGCCTCGTCATAGAACTTCTCAGCCTGCTGGAAGTGCTCCTAAAAGCCCTGAAACTCTTCCTGCACGAAAGTGCTCTGCTCCTCCCATCGCTGCCTCTGCGTCTACTGCTCGGCATATATGTCATCGAGGCACGATCGAAACTCCAAAAAATCATAGGCAGATGTACCTGCATCATGCTCAAAAGTAGAAAAAGGTGGCGGTGCAGGTGCAAGTTCATGTCTTTGTGGACTAGGTGGGCTCCTATGAATGTGTGGACTCGAGGGAGAGTGATGTAAAGGGGGAGAGATGGGTGCTGATGTGGATGGTCCCTCATATGGCGGGGACTCCACAATCAGGTCTAAGCGCCAGTTGGCACGTGTGGTGATGGTGGTAGGATTAGGGTCAAGGAGCCCACAAGATGATAGGTTTTTCCTTACAAAGCACAAGGAGTGTCCCTCTCTCACTATCATCTTCATGGTCATACACACTCCTAGGTCAATCCTAGGGCTCCCCTGTTGGGTTTCCGGCACCGCGGCGAAGTGTGTGTTCGAACATGTTTCGTAAACATGTGCACAGCGGAAGAAATAAAAATAATAAATATACATTTATTACAACACACACATCACACGCATGCATAGTACAACATGTGTAGATATAACCATAAATTTAAATTTTGCAATAAAGGAAATTTAACTACGTATACCTTTCGTATCACGTGTAGCGGGAACAACATCAAGCAGAACGATCCTCGCTAGAATCGTCTCTATCCGTATCCACGCCGAGTATCCTTAGGATGACTTCGCTAAGCCACGAGCTTCGTCTTCGTACTGGTTACTAGCCTCGTGTTGAAGATGACGTGATCGAGAGATGATCACGATCCGAATCCAAATTCGGATCCAAAACCGAGTCCTCAAAACTCGCTTCTCCGGAGAGGTATTCGTCAACTGTTTGACGAATCCTTCGTCCTCCACCTCAGAGGATTACCGGAGATCGAATCCCCGGTAAGTTAGGCGCTGTCGGAGCTCTAACCGTCATCCAAACGATGCTCCGACGAGAGAAGAACAAGCTGTCCAAAAAACTGGACAGCTTTGGTGGAGGAGTAGGCGCCGGCCAACCAAGGGAATCCAAGTGCTCACCTTATCGCAGAAGCCTAGGAAGATCACCGGAGGGTTGCCGGAGGATGATCGGCTGATGCTTGGATGCCGGCAAGGAGTTGGACGGCGGCACAAGGGGCTGGGCGGCAACCTAGGGTTGGCGCCGAAAATCCAAGGAGAGGATGGAGTGGTGGGCGGCAACCACAAGCTAGTGTTTTTGGATTAGGGCTTAACAATCCCTTAAGCCCTCTTTTATAGAGAACTAATTCTCTTAATGGTTATTGGATCATAACCATGAGGCCCGTTAACCCGCTCCATTAATATAAGTTAAAATAAACCAAACCATGATGGTTTATTTTAAGTTAAAATGAACCGAAGCAACTTTTAGTTCATTCGTTTAAAATAAACCAAACCCTTTGGTTTATTCTCCTCCATTGGATTAGAACCAAACCATTTTGGTTCATCCATTATGTCTTCATAAGATATGACCCATCCACGCTTCCATTGCGACTGAAACAATTTCATGCTCGATTCTTGTTTGGTCCAACCAAACCTAGTTTCTCTCGATCTGAGAATCCCATTCTCAAGCTCGTTTTAAATCCTTCGGATTACGCTCGTTGTGCGTGTGACCAAATAGGTTCTCGGTTTATGTTGGTCGTCTATAATTAACCATTAATTATAGAACGATCATGAGTGACACCTAGTAGTACATCATGATCCCCAATTAACCGAAAAGATCAACGGTTGATCCAGAACTATTTCTGAAACCCTTCAGCAGCTCGAATGATTCGTGCCCCATTCCCTTCACTCATCTTATACCCACTTGGTTGGACATGGTCTATAGTGTCAGTCCCCACTAGGCTGACTACGTCACACCTAGCCCAAGTATCATTTCCTCGTCCTACGGATTCTAGTTACTGCACATGTATCGAAGAGTACCTTACTCTAAACATGTAATGCTTTAGCCAAAGACTTTAGTAACAATCCGACGAGAGGCCATGGGTATACATCTCCTCGCAAGGAGTGGTGAATCCTTTATAGGCTATTCAAACACCTTCGATCACTTCGACTTATACCCAATCATCCCGGGTCCACATCTCCTTAGAGATGCTTGCTTAAGATGTCAAAGCATAAGTCTCTATGATCAAGATGACTTGAATACCGCAAGTCAAAGGAACATCGCACTTAAGCAACAGTAAGAACTTCATTGACATATCTATATATGCAGAGAACCATATGAAGTCTTAGGGATGGTCTCTCCAATGAACTAGTTACCATAACTAGCATCCACAATTAACTCTGGACATCACAATGTCTCCAGCCAGTGAGAATCAGCTGCTTGGATACACCAAGGAGTATATCTCATGCTTGTCTCGACAGAATTGATGATGTCCAAATCCATCAATTCATCGACTAGGGATAATTCCGATACATCACAATTACACATGTAGAGATACTCACTAGTTGTGATCCAATCACAAATTCTCTCATGCTGTGAATCGTATTGTGGACATTCAGTAAATGAGTTTAAGATCCAATCAAATACATGAAAACATGTACACTCAAATAGTGAATCTTCATTTATCAAATACATGGTACGACCATAAGGCTATTGCCTTAGGACACCTCTCATATATTACTAACAAACTCCCACTTGGCCAAATGTCAATCGCTACGGTATCCAATACCATAAGCTCTAACATGACCCTCAAACTTACTTTGAGGTAATGCCTTAGTCAAAGGATCCGCTAAGTTCCTTTCAGTGGGGATTTTCTCGATTTGTATTTCTTTCCTACTGATGATCTCTCTGATAAGATGATAGCGGCGAAGTGTAGGGGATCGATATGGCCGGCTAGAGGGGGGTGAATAGCCCTCGTACGTTGGACGTCGTAAATTGCTCGTCTACAAAAGATTAGCGCAAGCGGAATATACAAATACAAAGCAAAAGACAAACAATAAAACAAACGCTAACACGATGGTATAACGTGGTTCACGGCTACGCCGCTAATCCACAGTCCGATTCGTCCACTGTGAATCACTCTGCCAAAACCAATCACTATCGGTCTCTCCTTTGCACAAAGCTAGGTGGAGGTAACCTTTACAACCAAGATCACTCTTCTTACAATAGGATTGAAGTAAAGACAAGTAAGAAGAGTTTAGAGCTTGTGGGGCACTAGGAAGATCGTTTGGAGTATGAGCATTAGCCTCTCAAAGGCTTACACCCTCTCTTTTTATAGAGAGGCGAACACATCGGATCCGTCCAACCGATGGACTCATCGGGCCGACACGATCCGTAGTCGATCGCCTGGCCGCTACGAACGCCGCTCGTGGTCGAACCCTTATTGACTCGGCCGATCGCCGCCGCAATGATCGATGGTCTTGGCCGATCGCCCACGATGGCGATGATCACGCCACAATCCGGGCCTCGATACCGATCGAACTCACTGATTGAGCGAGGGCCGATCGCATGACATGGCAATGATCGTGTCTGAAACCCATCCGACACTTGGCCAAATGGCCAAGTTTCACCTAAGAGCTACCCTTCCTCGGGTTACAATCGCCACTCATTTCTGAGTCCTCGCCGGTTCTTCGTTTCGCCACGCCCCTCAAGATCAGGCGCACGGCTCTCCAATGCTCCTTCGCGTCTCTTGCCTCGAAGTCTACTTCCTCCGGCTTCACTCCAAGCTTCTCGTCCGGCGGTCCCTCGGATGCTCCAAGCGCACGGCTTCCGCAAAGCTATCCTTCACCGACTCAAGGCACGAGTCATGAGATGTGAAACTCGCCACGGCTCCATGTGCAAATTACTAAGTCCTGCACGACTTCAACGCACATATCATATCAACATATCAAACTAACTTAAACCCTTTGCCACACCATCAAAACCATATTACGGCAAGAGATTGCCCTAACACGAAGCACATGTTTGGATCATTGATGAGACCACATCAAGTTCAGAGATGAACTTCTTGATCCAAACCGCTTCCTTTGCTGCTTCCAAAGCTGCAATGTATTCTGCCTTAGTGGCAGAATCTGCTATAGTGTCAAGCTTGGAACCTTTCCAACTTATTGCGCCTCCATTCTAGGTGAATACATACCCAGACTGAGACATGGAATCATCCTTGTCTGTCTAGAGCTGACATCCGTATACCCACGTATCACCATGTACCCTTCTCCATATATTAGGAACACATCCTTAGTTCTTCTTAAGTACTTAAGGATCATCTTAACAGCCACCCAATGATCCATTCCTAGATCAAACTAGTATCTGCTCGTGACACTCAGAGCATACGATACATCGGGCCTCGTACATAACATAGCATACATGATAGATCCTATTGCGGATGCATAGGGAATCTTACTCATGAAAATCCTCTCGTCTTCTGTGTGCGGACATATAGACTTCGAAAGGTGTACCCCATGCCTGATGGGTAGAAAACCTTTCTTGGATTCCGACATGCTAAACCTTTTTAGCACTCGATCTATATATGTAGACTGCGAAAGACCAAGCAACCCTTTCGATCTATCACTATAGATCTTAATCCCGAGGATGTAGGTTGCTTCTCCCAGGTCTTTCATGGAGAATGTCTTGGATAACCAAACCTTAACTGACTGTAAGATTGAAACATCGTTTCCTATGAGTAATATGTCATCGACATATAATACTAGGAACATGCCTGCACTCCCACTAACCTTCTTGTACACACAAGGTTCGTTTGGATTTTGTGAGAAATCAAACTTTTTTATTGTCTCATGAAAACGGATATTCCAGCTCCTGGATGTTTGCTTCAATCCATAAATGGACCATCGCAATTTGCATACCTCGGTTTTATCAACCGATGTGAAACCCTCAGGTTGTATCATATACACGTCCTCGAGCAGGTTTCAATTAAGGAAAGCCGTTTTCACATCCATCTGCCATATCTCATAATCATAATGAGCCGCTATGGCCAGGAGCATCCGAATGGATTTAAGCATAGCTACAGGCGAATAGGTTTCGTCATAATTAACACCTTGCTTTTGATGATATCCTTTCGCCACCAATCTAGCCTTATAGGTAATCACATTACCATCCATGTCGGTTTTCTTCTTGAAAACCCACTTGCACCCTATAGGCTTTATGCCTTCAGGTGGGCCAACCAAGTTCCAAACTTGGTTTTCATACATGGAATCCATTTCCGACTTCATGGCACCAAGCCACTTATCCCTTTCTGAACTTGTCAGCACTTCTTCATAACTGGTAGGCTCCTCATCATCAATGAGTAACACGTTGTTCGATTCACTTACGAGAAATCCATATCTCTCAGGAATATTGCGTGTTCTACCAGATCTACAAAGATGTGGTGTTACAATAGGTCCAACCGATTGCTCATCACTATGAGTTGTCGGCTGTTGTGCTTCACTAGGTATCTCATCAATGTCTATTTGAGTCTCTCGAGCCTCCTCAAGCTCGACGACACTCCCACTGTTTTCTTGCAAGAGAAACTCTTTCTCTAGAAACACAGCATGCCTTGAAACAAACACCTTTTGTTCCACAGGATGATAGAATTGGTAACCCCTTTTTTCCTTAGGGTATCCAATAAATAGACATTTATCAGAATTAGCATCCAATTTGTCTGATACTGTCCGCTTCACATAAGCAGGACAACCCCATATCTTCAAGTAAGATACATGAGGCTTCTTACTATTCCATATCTCATATGGAGTAGTAGAGACTACCTTGGTTGACATTCTGTTTAACAAGTAAACAGCTGTCTGAAGTGCATTGCCCCAAAAGGACTTTGGAAGATTCGCATGATTCATCATTGACCTGACCATGCCCAACAAGGTCCGGTTACGCCTCTCAGATACACCATTATGCTGTGGTGTATATGGTGGAGTCCATTGAGACAATATACCATTGTCTCTTAGATAATTAAGAAACTCTTGACTTAAGTATTCACCACCTCGATCCGATCGAAGTATTTTAATACTCTTGTCATGTTGTTTCTCTACTTCATTTCTGAATTCTTTGAACCTTTCAAAGGCTTCAGACTTGTGTTTCATCAAGAACACATACCCAAACCGTGAGTGATCATTGGTGAAGGTAATGAAGTAGCTATAACCTCCTAAAGCTTGAGTTGACATAGGTCCACATACATCAGTATGTATTAGACCTAGTAACTCTCCCACTCGTTCACCTTTTCCAGTAAAAGGTAACTTAGTCATCTTGCCTTTTAAGCATGATTCGCATGTATCGTATGAATCCAATTCAAACGATTCCAGAATTCCACATCGGTGTAATTCGGACATGCGTTTCTTGCTTATATGGCCAAGACACCAATGCCACATATAGGAGTCTATTTGATTATCCTTTCGAGCACGCGTGTTGCTCGCTTCGTTATTGAAAACATCACTGGATACGTCCCCTGCTCTTGCAATTTCTTCGCCAATGGCCCTACTTGCCATAATGATGGCAAGTGCCCTTTTGAGCTGGTTCTGCCTTTTTAGTCTTTTTATTCTTCCCCTTCTGTTGTTCCTTTGACTCCCTCTTAGAACCTTTCTTTGAGGAATCTACTAACAACACCGTCCCCTGCTCATGCTTCTCAGAAGGCTCCACAGTCTTCAGCATGTTGAGCAGTACCACTGATGAACCTTCTTGCATCTCAGAGGTGAAGAGGAGCTTGGAGACTTCGAACCTTTCGAATCTCACTTGCTTATCAAACAACTCATAAAGATAAAGGACTACGATATGAGCATCCATATGCTCATGCTGCTTCCGTAGCTTGGGTTCCATCATGGCTAGCATGATGCAACTCATTTGTTCAGAATCACTCACATGTTTCTGATAGGCCAACAATAGGTCCAGAGTTGCATTGTCACTAGGACGTGCAGGAAGAGGCGCTTCGAGGACATTTGCAAGCTTTTCAACCTTGAGAACAATTCTCAAGTTTCTAAGCCAGTCCAAGAAGTTCGGCCCAGTCAATTTATTCGAATCCAAAATGGAACGCAAATTCAAAGACATCATGATCAATCTTAGAAATACAAAACGAGCATATATGAGAAAGATGATTTTAAAATGCATCATTATACATTCATAAATCCCATTCATTTTTTGAATTTCAAAAACCCCAAAATCACTTCGGGAGATCGTAGGTCCATCTCCGAATGGGCTGATATCCATCATAGATATGAACAACCTTGGAGAGAGTCCAACAAGCCATTCATAACTACGACGGTAGGTATCAACTATACCGATTGCATATCACGTATATGCAACTATCACAATGTGCTATCAACTAATTGAATATTCACACATACATCGGGTTGTTAACACATTAACAAGTATGCATCATATGCATAACACCCAACTTCACCTCCCTTTACATCGACCTTGGAGAGAGTCCAACAAGCCGATGCTCCAGGTTAAAGTCAACCCATTAATCGAGAAATAGTTTAAATATGGTTAGAGCGTATTCAACCAATTAGCCCAGCTTGGAGAGAGTCCAACAACCAAAGCTAACGATTGACCTCTGACTCTTACCATATTAGTATTAAACTATTCCATGGTTTGAACATGTTCGGGTTCGAGCCGGGCTTGGAGAGAGTCCAACAACCCAAACAAGAAACGAAACTCTGGTTCTAACCATATTAATGGAAGGTGTAGGCTTTAATATTTAGTAAGGGTTTTTATGTCTCATCCTCTTTGCATGCAAATAACTATTATCTACATGGCATGACATACATGGCATACATCTACATGTCACGACACGCATGGCATAATGATATGCATCTAATGCAATTACATGGCATACAATTATGTCATATACATAATTTCCTTATTTGTCATAACTATTTATGGAAATAAAATATATTTAAGATTTAATTCTCCAAATCAAATCATGATTAAATTAGGAAACAAATTTCCAAATCTAATCACATATTTTATTTATGGAAATAGTTGATTATGGAAAGTCAATTTAGGAAACCAATTTCCTAAATCATCAAAACTACTTATGGAAATAAAATATTTTAAGATTTGATTTCCCAAATCAAATCATGATTAAATTAGGAAAAAAATTCTAAAATCTAATCAAATATTTTATTTATGGAAAATATCAATTTCCATAAATACTTCCAACTTTCCAAAAGTGGAAGATTTCCATAAATACTTCTAGACTTTCCAAAATTGAAAACTTTCCATAAATACTTCTAACTTTCCAAAAGTAAAAAATTTCCAGAAATATCATTATGACTATCACAAAACCATTTTACGATTATGTCGAAACACAACCTGGGCTCTGATACCACTGTTGGGTTTCCGGCACCACGGCGAAGTGTGTGTTCGAACATGTTTCGTAAACATGTGCACAGCGGAAGAAATAAAAATAATAAATCTATATTTATTACAACAAACACATCACACGCATGCATAGTACAACATGTGTAGACATAACCGTAAATTTAAATTTTGCAATAAAGGAAATTTAACTACGTATACCTTTCGTATCACGTGTAGCGGGAACGACATCAATCGGAACGATCCTCGCTAGAATCGTCTCTATCCGTATCCACGCCGAGTATCCTTAGGATGACTTCGCTAAGCCATGAGCTTCGTCTTCGTACGGGTTACTAGCCTCGTGTTGAAGACGACGTGATTGAGAGATGATCACGATCCGAATCCAAATTCGGATCCAAAACCGAGTCCTCAAAACTCGCTTCTCCGGAGAGGTATTCGTCAACCGTTTGACGAATCCTTCGTCCTCCACCTCAGAGGATTACCAGAGATTGAATCTCCGGTAAGTTAGGCACTGTTGGAGCTCTAATCGTCGTCCAAATAATGCTCCGACGAGAGAAGAACAAGCTGTCCAGAAAACTGGACAGCTTTGGTGGAGGAGTAGGCGCCGGCCAACCAAGGGAAGCCAAGTGCTCACCTTATCGCCGTAGCCTAGGAAGATCACCGGAGGGTCGCCGGAGGATGAACGGCTGAAGCTTGGATGCCGGCAAGGAGTTGGACGGCGGCACAAGGGGCTGGGCGGCAACCTGGGGGTTGGCGCCGAAAATCCAAGGAGAGGATGGAGAGGTGGGCGGCAACCACAAGCTAGGGTTTTTGGATTAGGGCTTAACAATCCCTTAAGCCCTCTTTTATAGAGAACTAATTCTCTTAATGGTTATTGGATCATAACCATGAGGCCCGTTAACCCGCTCCATTAATATAAGTTAAAATAAACCAAACCATGATGGTTTATTTTAAGTTAAAACGAACCAAACCAACTTTTAGTTCATTCGTTTAAAATAAACCAAACCCTTTGGTTTATTCTCCTCCATTGGATTAGAACCAAACCATTTTGGTTCATCCATTATGTCTTCATAAGACACGGCCCATCCACGCTTCCATTGTGACTGAAACGATTTCATGCTCGCTTCTTGTTTGGTCCAACCAAACCTAGTTTCTCTCGGTCTGAGAATCCCATTATCAAGCTCATTTTAAATCTTTCGGATTACGCTCGTTGTGCGTGTGACCAAATAGGTTCTCGGTTTATGTTGGCCGTCTATAATTAACCATTAATTATAGAACGATAATGAGTGGCACCTAGTAGTACATCATGATCCCCAATTAACCGAAAAGATCAATGGTTGATCCAGAACTATTTATGAAACTCTTCAGTAGCTCGAATGATTCGTGCCCCATTCCCTTAACTCATCTTATACCCACTTGGTTCAGGACATGGTCTATAGTATTAGTCCCCACTAGGCTGACTACGTCACACCTAGCCTAAGTATTATTTCCTCGTCCTATGGATTCTAGTTACTGCACATGTATCAAAGAGTACCTTACTCTAAATATGTAATGCTTTGGCCAAAGACTTTAGTAACAATCCGACGAGAGGCCATGGGTATACATGTCCTCGCAAGGAGTGGTGAATCCTTTATAGGCTATTCAAACACCTTCGATCACTTCGACTTATACCCAATCATCCCAGGTCCACATCTCCTTAGAGATGCTTGCTTAAGGTGTCAAAGCATAAGTCTCTATGATCAAGATGACTTGAATACCGCAAGTCAAAGGAACATCGCACTTAAGCTATAGTAAGAACTTCATTGACATATCTATATATGCAGAGAACCATATGAAGTCTTACGGCTGGTCACTCCAATGAACTAGTTACCATAACTAGCATCCACGATTAACTCTGGACATCACAATGTCTCCAGCCAGTGAGAATCAGCTGCTTGGATACACCAAGGAGTATACCTCGTGCTAGTCTCGACAGAATTGATGGTGTCCAAATCCATCAATTCATCGACTAGGGATAATTCCGATACATCACAATTACACATGTAGAGATACTCACTAGTTGTGATCCAATCACAAATTCTCTCATGCTATGAATCATATCGTGGACATTCAGTAAATGAGTTTAAGATCCAATCAAATACATGAAAACATGTACACTCAAATAGTGAATCTTCATTTATCAAATAAATGGTACGACCATAAGGCGATTGCCTTAGAACACCTCACATATATTACTAACATCCCCTCTATGCTATCTAACGCGGTGTAGTCGTACCCCATCCTATGGCAAATGTGGGTAAGTATGCCCCCCACATTAATCTCTCCTCTTGCCTCTTTGCCCATTTTGACTAAGTTTCTAATGAAATGGGACCCTACATCAATGCTACTCCTTTCTTGTAGCATGTCCCATAAGCAAAGCAGCTAGCTAGCTCTCACTACACCGTCACTCTCCCCACGACCAAAAATGGTAATTGCCATGATTCGGTGTAGGTATAAGAAAATGGGGTTTTGGAGGAGCGATGTTTTTTCCCTAGAAGGGTCGTAAGCGTGTTTTTCTGTCAATTCGGTCCAAAAGATCTGAGAGTTAAACCCAAGAGGGGTTCTTTTCTCTCCCCCACTAGGCAAGCCAAAGCATGTGTTCCATTGGTGTAGTATCCATTCATGCTCAATGTTAAATAGTCTAAAGGTAACCCTACCCTCTTCGCTCTCTCTTCCCCTTAAGATTTTTGCTTCTTAAGAGCTCAAAAATTCTAGAACTATCCTAGGGTATGTTGGGTGTCTTATCCCCATTATCTCTTCCCAGCCTATTTTTGAAAACAGGGCTTGAATATCACTAAACAAACCTAGGGATTCTAAGAGATCTTCATCAAGGTACCTAGTAGCAGTGATTCTTCTAGTAGAGAGCATATCAAATCTTTCCATATGCTCATTATTGCGAAAGAGAAGGGTTGGTAAGGAATTACCTTCCTCCGGAGCTTGAGGGGCTTCCATTCTCCTTGTTCTTCGCTCCGAAGCTCCGGATCGAGATGTCACTTGCTTGGTTCTCCTCATCCTTACTTCTTTTGAGTTTCCTTGAAGGTTGGAAAGGCTTCTAGGTGGTTGGGAAGAAGGATTCACATGGCTAGGGCAAGAGGAACCAAAGCACACGGTGCATTTGGGGTGAAAACGCAAGGCTTGTTGACCATTTAACCCTTGCGTGACACGACCATGTGAAAACACATGGTCAGACCGTGTGCACTGCTGAAAGAAGGGACATGACCATGTGAAAACACATGGCTAGGTCATGTGTCCCTCGTTTCCTTCTCACGATGCACAACAGTCTGCATTCTTTTTACTTGCTCAGTCATGTGGGTTCAAAGTGATTTTACTTTTACCTAGCAAGTTCTTTCTAGTCCTAATTCATGTTAAAATGCTAAATGAACAGAAATCAAAGTTCAAAACAAACGAATGCAACAAACTAATAAGAAATAAACACAAAATCTAAACTTGGGTTTCCTCCCAAGAAGTGCTTTGTTTAAGGTCTTTTAGCTCGACCTTATTCCTATGTTTCATTTGATGTATTTGAATCTTGCTTGTGGGGGAGCAAGATATTTGTTCACCTTACGCCTCCTCCCTTGTGGTCCCTTATCACCATATCTCTTAAATCTTGCTCGTAAAGGGCCAAGATATTTATTGGATGCCTTCCTTGGTTCGAGAGTGAACATGTTTATCTTTAAGTAATCATTAGGAGTTTGATCATAATATTCTATTTTGTCCAAATGCTGTGAATAATGTAACTCACCACAAATATCCTCACCAAAAGATTGATCAGTTGATTCTATTATGTCAAATGAAATTTTATCATTACAACTCATTAAATGAGCTTCGTTATTGGTAGCTAAAGTTTCGGTGAGGGTTAAGGAAGGTTCTTCTAGACCCTTGAGGTTAGGAGGTGTTTGGATTGAAGCAATGCACTCCTCGATTAAAGTATCAATTATATAATCCTCAAGTTCTTCTTCCAGTGGTGATTGAATGGATTGTCCTTCTTCACTTCCTATGTCATCTATGTCCTCCTCATTCATTCGCTCAAAGTGAGTCTCTATCATATTAGGTGTAATCCAGTCATCAAAGCCACCTTCTAGTCGTTTGGTTTCTTCATCTACAAGATTTTGTCACAGAAACTCCGTTAATTGTTGACTATGCTCCTTGCATTCCCTAGTAACTTTATCTTGCAAGGCTTCTGGGTGGAGACTTGGTTCTGGATAAAATTTGCATGGCGATTCATAGCACTCATTCTCGCTTGGGAAACAATATTGAGTCTTTGTCTATGAATGCCACCGTCGGAATTCATCATTTGTCGCTTGTTGCATTTGAATGAAATCTTACATCATCTGCTCATGTCAGGATTTAGGCGGACAATATTGAGGGTTTAAATAGCCAGGGCCATAACTATATGAATATGAATCATCTTGTGGCCACTGGTTGTAATTGTAGGTGACATCTTTTTGTTCAAATTGTGAAGGTTCGAATATATCCGGACAATCGTTAATGGTATGCCATGTTTCACCACAATGCTCACAATAAATATTGCCAAAAATTACAGCATTAAATTGACCATAATCATGAGTAAAAGCATGCATCGTTATATGTAGGAAATTATAAATAAGGAAAGAGCAACAGAATGAACAAAACTGAAATAAAATAAAATAAAATAAAACAAGAAAAGTAAATCTAGCCTAGGTCCGATCCAACTATCCACTTCTAGATTCAATATCGAATCAATCAGTCCCCGATAACGACGCTAAAAACATGATGCACGTGAACGCGACCTCAAATCTCACGACGGAGAAAGTTGAGGACTCGAAGCGCACGCTCGCGCTCAACATCCGCAAGTGCATGGATGTCGTCAAGTAATAAAAAGATTATCGATCCCATAGGGACTGAGATTCGAGTACCAATTTGGTAAGTGGAGGTTATTGTTCGGAAGTCAAATCTAATGGTTGTGATTGCAAGGGTTGTCGGCGGTCCTAACTCAATACGGTGTCACACGGAAGAAGAAAAGGCTTACTGTGAGTTTTTAGAAGGGATCCTAAGATTTCGATTTCGCTTGTGTGTCGCAAAACATGTTGTCAATTGGGTTTCGTCTAGGGTTCTAGCTACAGTTTTGTGGAAAGGATATCATACACTCCCCCGATGAGCCTTCGCATCTATCGGAAGCTACCTCTTCCATTACCAGGTCGACCCCTGGACTTAGGATGGGATAGTCGGTACGAGGATGCTGAATCGATCCCTACGATGAGTCAAAAACGGGGTGTGTTTCCTACTATATTGCATCATTCTACCCACAGTTATGGGAGATGAGGTCAACCCATAGGTTCCTCCTTAATCTCCTAAATCTTAGATACAAGGGTTGTCACCCCTCGTATCGGCTAGCACAGTAGATAGAAAACCAAAACAATAACTATATCTCTAAAACCAAATGCCAATTGCAAATACAAACTCAAGAACAAAATTTAAATTTTAAATAACATGTTCTACGCACACAAAATACTCCATAATCCTAGAATCGAAGAAACTACTCTATAAATATGAGAGGAGAAACACAAAGCATGTTCATATTCGAATAAACAATAGATAGCATGCAAAGAATAGAAATTACAATGCAATATGGTCTTCGCTCTGGCATTGAAGTGCAGAACTTGGATCTTCAATGGCCTTCCTCATCCCCATTGTGAGTTCCCGAAGCTTTTTAGGGCTTCGGAGTGCCATCCCAGTCGTCGTGCCTCCCCATTAAAGTTTGGGCGTAGCCTCCTTTATATAGACATCAGCCTGGATCTTCACGAAATCTGGAAAAACCCTGATTTCGTCAAGTTGTCTGGCCACCACACGCCCATGTGAAAACACTCGGCCAGGCCGTGTGTGAGACTGTGGCGGCCATTTTCAAACCCTGGACACAGTTGTGTGTAGCCACACGCCCAGGCTGTGTCCCACTTTGCATCCAACTGCCAAATGCCTCCTTTTGCTCCGAAAGTGCGCCGTTTTCCCCATGGAATGCTATCATGTACACAAAGTACAAAGAGCAGATCTCTGAATCAGAAAACAGGAAATGTGTGCAAAACAAAGTAAAAGATGCATGGAACAAACATGAAATGCAGTGAGATGTGAGCGAAAACTACTCCTAAAATCCTATACGTTTTGCTCACATCATACACCCAAAAATATTTTAAGATATACTTATAAATTCATTTTCAAAGTATCATTATAACAAAAAATTCTCTAAAGTGTCAACTTTACTATGGTTGATTAACTACCTTTCCATTTTAAGTTGACACACTCTTTACCCACTTAGTGTGAAAGGATCACACTCCTAGGAACCCAATACCTATTAGAGCTCCTTGGGTTTTCTAGGTATTCACTAGGTGTGACCTCCCTTAATACCTTTCTAATGAATCTTCTAGGCTTCTTGGATGCCTTAGTCATTAAGGTCTCTTCTAGGTTAACTCTAGGGATACCTTCCCTTGTAACCTTCTTAGTGACTTTTCTAGACTTCTTAGAAGCCTTAGTCACTTGACCCTTGTCAAAGTCAACTCTAGGGATGGATTACCTTATAACCTTGATATTCCTAGACCTAGGGTTGGATCCATAGTTAAATGGAATACTATGGTAGGTTAGCATATTTTCCTTGGACTTAGATTTGTATCCCAAACCCTTATTGTCCTTAGAAGGTTCTTGCCTCATAAAACCTAGATTTTGTCCACTAGACCCTTTAAACATATTTTTCATTTTTTTGAGGGTTTTTTCTAATTCATCAAACTTGATTTTCTTTTTCTAATTTCTTGATTTTTGATCCTCCATCATATTTTTTTACATTCTTCTTCCTAAGCATATGTCTAGTCTTCTTAAAATTATTGCCTAGGTTGTTGTAATTCTTACTATTCTTTGTCAAATTAAGTCTACTTTTACAAGTTCTAATGGTTTCCTTAGGTAGGGTAGTAATAGAGTTAATAGTTCTATAAATTTTCCTTAGGCCTATTATCATGATGTTGAGCATTTAAACAATAAAATTTATTTCTAGCATGCTTCTTATCATGAAAAAAAAAATTGCATCTAAAGGTGATACCATAGGCATTTCCCTAGGAGCTCATGCTACATTTGAGATCTTTTCTTCCTAGGGTGGCTCCCCCTCAGACATTGGCTCTGGTAGTGCCCGTTTTGATTGCAAAAAAAAACACACTATGTGCTCGTTTCCCTTGTGTATTGAAGTTCCAACCTCCTTGAGCTTCTCCTTGGCCTTTGGTATAACTTGAGTCTTCTTCTTGATTCATTTTGGGCACTTACTCTTATAATGCCCCTTCTCCCTACACTCAAAGCATATGATATGATTTTTGTTTTTAAAATTTGAGCTTGAGTTACCTATCTCGGTGGTAGGGGAATCATGGACTTGTTCTTCATCGGCTCTGGATGTAGAGGTCTCCTCCTCTTGCTTCGATATTGAAGATCTAACCTCCCCCTCAATCCTAGAGGTGGAGACTTCTTCCATTTCTTCTATTTCAGATATTGAACATCTATCAACCTCCGAATCATCACACTCTTGAGATGATGATGAGCTTTCTTCTTCTTCAGACTCCTTATCTTGTGTCGGTGATTGTGCCAGTGAGGTATTCTCATAGAGCTTGATCAAATTGTTTCATAGCTCCTTAGCACCCTTAAACTCTCCTAATTTATGCAAAACATCATTAGGTATTAAATTAATTAACATTTTAGTTACCTTATTGTTTTTCTAGGATTTTATAAATTGTTCCTCCATCCATTTCATTTTCTTGAGGATTCTTCCCTTCTTATCCTTTAGAACTTCGAAACCATCCATCAAATCAAACCAATTTTCTATATCATTCATAATATAATACTCCATACTACCTTTCTAAAAAGCAAACTCATCATGATCAAAGGATGGTGGAACTAGGATGTTGTATCTCAATCCATCATTGAACTCCATAGCTCTTGATGGATCCTCTTTCATTGGCTCCCCCGGTGGTTAGTTTGGTGAAGAGAAACCTTGCTCTGATACCAATTGTTTGGACCTTAATGTGCACTAGAGAGGGGGTGAATAGCGTCAATTCAATCTTCTTCAAATTCGTTCATGATTGCTTGTCTACAAAATATTAATACGCAACGGAAAACAAAATACAACATAAACAAATGAACAAGACAAGCACAACTCACAACACTGAGATTTTACACGGGTTGGAACCCTAGTTCCTACTCCATAGTCGAGCTCTAGCTAGCAATGCACCACTACTAAACCTTTCTCCTTTTCAGAATCACTCCGAAGGTGGAGAAAGCTCTTACAATAACCTGAAGCTTACAAGACAACAACTAAAATACAAACAAATTGAATAAATGAAACAACAAATCACTTTACAAGTGACCTTTTACTTGGATGCTTGTTTGGTTGTTGTGAAACACTCTTGAAGGTCTAGAATGTAGCAACACTTTCTCTTCAAAGTCTCCAAGGAACTGGCGTCGAATCTCTAGCCAGAGTCCTCCTTTTAGAAACTCCCATCGGGTTGATTTTCGTCGATCAATTGACTAGCCTTGCCACCCCAGTCGACTAGTCACTTATCCGATGTCTAACAATGACTTAATCCATGTTGAATTTCAACTGAACAATCAACTAACCTAACCCTTCAGTCGACTGACATGAGCCATCAATAGACTCAAAAACATTATGTTCTTCTATCCACTGAAGCCAGTCAACTACTTCATCCCAGCAATCGACAGCTATGTTGGGTAACTTTTTCCCGAGTTGGCTGAGCGCTCGAGTTTGAGTCACAACTACCTGCGACCAACTACCCATGGCCAGTTGACTGCCTAACCATGGCAGTCGACTACCCAAGCATCGAGTCTCCTGAGTATCCGAGTCGACTACTCGACCAATCGATAGGTCAATACTACCAGGCGACTGCCAAATAATTTGTGCAATTGTTTTAACACATTAGTCAACTGGACCAAGTCTTAGTCGACTAGTAAACCTCAAAAATGAGGTTTAACCCATCATGTATGATCCTCTTATACTTTACACTTACCCATAACCAATACCTAAGCCTTTAAGCTGTTAGTAATATATAAGAGATGTCCTAAGGCAATCACTTTATGGTTGAACCATTTATATGATAATTGAAGATTCACTATTTGAGTATACATATTTTTATGTATTTGATTAGATCTTAAACTTATTTACTGAATATCCCCGATATGATTCACAGCATGAGAGAATTTGTGATTGGATCACAACTAGTGAGTATCTCTACATGTGTAATTGTGATGTATTGGAATAATCCCTAGTCGATGAATTGATGGATTGAGACACTATCAATTATGTCGAGACTAGCATGAGGTATACTCCTTGGTGTATCGAAGCAACTGATTCTCACTGGCTGGAGACATTGTGATGTCCAGAGTTAATCATGGATGATAGTTACGATAACTAGTTCATTGGAGTGACCAGTTGTAAAACTTCATATGGTTCTCTGCATATATGGATATGTCAATGAAGTTCTTACGGTAGCTTAAGTGCGATGTTCCTTTGACTTGCGGTATTCAAGTCATCTTGGTCATGAAGACTTATGCTTTGACATCTTAAGCAAGCATCTCTGAGCAGATGTGGACCCAGGATCATTGAGTATAAGTCGAAGTGATCAAAGGTGTTTGAATAGCCTATAAAAGATTCACCACTCCTTGCGCGGAGATGTATACCCATGGCCTCTCGTCGGATTGTTACTAAAGTCTTTGGTCAAAGCATTACATGTTTAGAGTAAGGTACTCTTGGATACATGAGAAGTAACAAGAATTCGTAGGAAGAGGAAATGATACTTGGGCTAGGTGTGACGTAGTCAACCTAGTGGGGACTGACACTATGGACCATGTCCTGAACCAAGTGGGTATAAGATGAGTGAAGGGAATGGGGCACAAATCATTATAACTGCTGAAGGGTTTCAGAAATAGTTCTGGATCAACCGTTGATCTTTTCGATTAATTGAGGATCATGATGTACTACTAGGTGTCACTCATGATTGTTCTATAATTAATGGTTAATTATAGACAACAACAACAACAACAACAAAGCCTTATCCCACTAGGTGGGGTCGGCTATATGGATCCTTCTACGCCATTGGACTCTATCCCCTACTATATCATCATCTATATTTAAATAAATTTTATCTTGTTTTATTGTTGCTAACCAAGTCTTTTTTGGTCTTCCTCTTCCTCGTTTGATGTGTATATTTGGTATCGTTTCACATCGCCTAACTGGAGCATTTATTGGCCGTCTAAGTACATGTTCGTACCACCTTAAACGTGTCTCTCGGAGCTTTCCTTCAATAGATGCAACACCAACTTTTTCTCTAATGCTCTCATTTCTTATTCTGTCCATCCTCGTGTGTCCACATATCCACCTTAACATCCTCATCTTTGCAACTCTCATCTTTTGCTCATATGCTCGAGTCGTAGCCCAACATTCAACTCCATATAACATAGCAGGTCTAATTGTTGTTTTGTAGAACTTCCCTTTAAGTTTTAGAGGAACTTTACGATCACATAAAATACCCGATTCTTTCCTCCATTTCAACCATCCTGCTTGTATTCTATGTAAGACATCTCTCTCAATCCCTCCATCATCTTGTAAAAATGATCCTAAATATTTAAAGCTCTCAATTCCAGATAACTCATTATCTCCTATCTTAACACTTGTCTCATTACGTCTAATATTGCTAAATTTAAATTCCATATATTCTGTCTTTACTCTACTAAGCTTAAAACCTTTCACTTCAAGTGTTTCACGCCAAGATTCTAGTTTAGCATTTACTCCTTCACGTGTCTCATCTACTAAAACAATATCATCTGCAAACAACATGCACCACGGTAATGTGTCTTGAATGTGTCTAGTGAGTTCGTCCATGATTAGTGTAAAAAGATTGGGACTTAAAGCTGATCCTTGATATAACCCTATCTTTATTGGAAATGCTTTAGTTAATCCACCTGAAGTCTTCACTCTGGTCGTTACTTCCTTATACATATCCTTAATTAGTTCAATATATGTTACACTAACACCTCTTTTTTCTAAAATTCTCCATATTATTTCTCTTGGAACTCTATCATAAGCTTTTTCTAAATCAATGAATACCATGTGTAGATCCTGCTTTTGCTCTCTATACTTTTCAATTAGTTGTCTGAGAAGATGTATAGCTTCTATTGTCGACCTTTCTGGCATGAATCCAAATTGATTTTCGAGAACCATGGTCTCCTTCCTTAATTTTTTTTCTATTACTTTTTCCCAAAGTTTCATGGTATGACTCATTAGTTTAATACCCCTATAGTTTTCACAAGTTTGTATGTCTCCCTTATTCTTATATAAGGGAATTAGTATATTTATCCTCCATTGATCAGGCATCCTTTTTGTTTTCAATATCATGTTAAATAATTTTGTAAGCCATTCAATACCTTGTTTCCCTAGACACTTCCATACCTCTATCGGAATATCATCTGGTCCAACGGCTTTTCCATTTTGCATTCCATTTAAAGCTTGTTCTACTTCTGAAATTTGAATTCTACGATAAAAATTTAAATTTCTATACTCATTTGACCTACTTAAATTACCTAAATTAAGTTGGTCTCCTAAACCTTCATTAAAAAGTTGATAAAAATACCTCTTCCACCGCTCTTTTATTTCTTCATCATTTACTAGTACCCTATTGCATTCATCTTTAATACATCTTATTTGATTAAGATCTTTTGTCTTCCTCTCTCTCACTTTAGCTATTCTATAAATGTCTCTTTCCCCTTCTTTTGTATCTAATTTTCGATATAACTGTTCAAAAGTTTCAGTCTTAGCTTCATTCACTGCTTTCTTAGCTTCTTTCTTAGCTATTGTATATTTTTTCAAATTTTCTTTATTTTTACAAATATTTAATTTCTTATATGCTATTCGTTTTTCCTTGACTTTCTCTTGCACTTTTCCATTCCACCACCAAGATTCTTTACTTGGTGGTGCATGTCCCTTTGACTCACCGAGTACACTCTTAGCCACTATTTTCAATTTTGATACCATCTTATCCCACGTTGTATTAGGGTCACTGTATATGTCATCTAATACTTGTACTCCTACCTTCTCTTTGAATATATTTAGTTTCTCATCCTTTAACTTCCACCACTTAATTCTAGGGGTCATGTATATTTTTCTTCTATTAATACTATGTTTGAGGCGTATATCCAATACTACTAATCTATGTTGAGTAGTTAAACTTTCTCCAGGAATAACCTTACAATCTTTACAAATCTTTCTATCTCTCTTCCTAACCATAAGAAAGTCAATTTGTGATTTATTATTTCCACTTTTGAACGTGACTAAGTGTTCTTCTCTTTTCTTAAAAAATGTATTAGCTAGTATAAGATCATATGCTATTGCAAAATCCAATATAGTTTTTACCTTCTTCATTTCTTGTTCCAAACTCATAACCCCCATGCACCCTCTCATATTCGTCATTTTTCACTCCGACATGCCCATTTAAATCACCTCCTATTTAAATCATCTCATTTGATGGAATATTTTGTAATACTTCATCCAAGTCTTCCCAAAACCTTATTTTGGTATTTTCATCTAATCCTATTTGAGGTGCATATACACTAATTATGTTTATAGTTTCTTTCTCCACTACTATTTTGAGAGCTATAATTCTATCCCCCTTTCTAATTACTCCTACAACTTCATCCTTTAACGAACTATCAACAATAATACCCACTCCATTTCTTATTTTACTCTTGCCTGTATACCATAACTTAAAACCCGAGTTATCTATCATCTTTGCCTTCTCACCAACCCATTTTGTCTCTTGTACACATACAATATTAATTTTTCTTCTAATCATTGTATCTACTATCTCCATTGTTTTACCAGTGAGGGTTCCTATGTTCCATGTACCAAATCTTAGACTACTAGTTTTTCTATAATATTTGTTCTTACCCAACCTATGGTGTGAGAACTCTTGCTTATTTAATACTACACTCAAGGTCTCATGGAGATGTAGCGGTCCTTGCCGATACGTTGCTGTCGGACCCTGCAACGTGAACTCTAGCATATTTTTCACTACACCCGAGTTCTGAAAATGTAGCGGTCCTTGCCGAGACATTACAGTCGGACCCTGTAATGCGTTCCTTCCGGGGAACAACCTAGCATTAGCACAATAGTTTGATTGATCCATTCATTGAACATTTGCCTTAGTTTAACGCTGGCTGGCAACCTAACACAACCCTCCTCCTTTATCCGGGCTTGGGACTAGCCACGACAAGGTTAACTTATCATGGGCGGAGTTTAATGGTTAATTATAGACGACCAACAAAAATCGAGAACCTATTTGGTCACATGCACAACGAGCGTATTCCGAAGGATTTAAAATGAGCTTGAGAATGAGATTATCAGACTGAGAGAAACTAAATTTGGTTGGGCCAAACAAGGAGCGAGCATGAAATTGTTTCAGTCGTAATGGAAGCGTGGATGGGCCATATCTTACGAAGACATGATGGATGAATCAAATTGGTTTAGTTCTAATCCAATGGTGAAGAATAAACCAAAGGGGTTTGTTTGTTTTAAACGAATGAACCAAAGTTGGTTCGGTTCGTTTTAACTTAAAATAGACCAACTCGATTTGGTTTATTTTTGTTAGTGAAAGCCCTAGAGTCAATCATGTGATGATTGTTGTATGGACTTTATAGTATCATATTCCTATTTATAAAGGCATGGTTATTATATTTACTTGTATTGGTGACAAATAATTAAATATAATAATGTCATTGAGTAGTAGGTTCTTATCTATATCAATCGATTGGTTGAATCGATAATGAGATGATATAGAGAACACTACTCTTAATCATTCCTAGTCGAGTATTAACATTCAGGGACAATGTTAATGCGTAGAGACTAGCATGTAGGTCAACATGATGACTTGATCTCACAAGTCATGGATATGAGTTATCAAGTTGACACATGGGTATGCATTGGAGAATGTATACTGAATGACCCGCCATGAGAAAGTATCATGGATCGTTATATGAGTGTCATATACTTTCTCATGTGGCTATTAGTATGACTATTAGTCCTTAGACCTGAAGTCACCATGGTTCCCTACATAAGGAGTTGCATACTTTGGCTTCGTCAAACGTCACCCGTAAATGGGTGGACTGTAAAGGCGATTACTGGGTATGTAACAAATTATACGGAGGGATGTGAGTGATGTAGATGGGATCTATCCCTCCTATTTGACGGGTGTGACATTGATATTCTTAATAGAGTGAGACCACGAAGTGGATGGCCATGCCCAAATGAGTCAATATGAGATATTGAGCTCATTTGATTAGAGTGAGTCTACATGGAGTTTCAAGATTTAGATTGTACCGAGGATGACACGGTCTATGCCTCAATTGGTCAATCTAGATGTCAAGGATAGAGGGACATTTTCACATATTGTGAGAGTCACAATTAGTAGTCACAAAGGTGATGTTGGAGATCAACATTCTTGTAACTTGGGTAGCAATGATGTATTGCTAGATACCGCTCATTGCTTATGGTCCTAAATCGGTTTAGGGACATTGCCAACGTTACAAGAACCTATAGGGTCACACACATAAGAGCAGTTAGATGGAGATTAGGTTCATATGATGAACCATAAGGATTAGGTTCATGGGATGAACCAAATTGGATTAAGAGTAATCCAAATTAGACTAATTGAGTTAGACTCAAGTTGATTCAAGTGTTGAATGAGTCTAATTTAGTTTTGATTCATCAAATCAATTTAAATTAAATGAATACAGATTCATTAAAATAAATTGACTTGAGTCAAGTGGTTAGATTTGATCAACCATGGGAGATTAGAGGTCAAGTTTGACTTGACTTGAGAGGGAAGATGAAAGGTCAAGTTTGACTTGACCAAATGTCATGTAATGATGATGACTTGGCATGGTCGGACATTGATGATGCTCCACATCATCATTGACTTTGTCATGTGGTGCCACCTCATGAGGGAGACCAAGGGTCATGGGAGTTACATGCATGCATGTAACCCCCTCTCCATGAAGTGGCCGGCCACTACAACCCCATTAGATGTTGTAATTCATTTTGGGGAGTTACACAACTTCATCTTCAACCTTGGATAACTTCCCTCAAGCTCTCTCCCTCTCCCAACCACCTTGGACGAACCATCCATAGAGTGCTAGCACACTCAAGGGTGTGTTTTCTCCACCTATTGCTTGTGTGGATACCAATAGAGGGGTGTGCACTTGACACTCTTGAGTTCCGGCGAACCTTTTGGACGAGTGGGATTTGTGAAGGGCATCGCTATGAGGGTAACATCCTTATCATGTAGATCTAAGGTAGATCTAGGGTTTTATATAAACACATACATGTTTTGTTTTTAGTACATCTTCGCACGGATCCGTGGTCGGGGCTTTCGAGGTTTCCGCAACGCAAAAAGTGGTTTTTGCGGCTCGGAAAACCCAACAGTGGTATCAGAGCCACGTGCGAAGCATGTATGTGTTTCATTTTTGTAATTTTTGTATTAGATATAAAAATTACATATATATATGTTTCTGTAAATTTCCTATTTTTATAGAATTTTTGGGTATTTTTCTCGAAGAATCGAAGCAACGAGTGTTGGGACACTTGTAGGCTTCAACCGTCGAGAAAAACTCTCCGAAACGGCGAGTTCTCGCTTTAGGTTTTTGGGACAGTGACTTAAGTTGTTGTAAGATCATTGTAGGGACACTCGCAAAGTTTATTTTGCGAGTAAGGGCGCTGCCCCTATCCCCGAAAGGGGCCTTGTCCCACGATCGCGCCCGGAAACCGCTTAGCGGGACCGTTCGGAGAGATGACTCATAAAATTGAAAAAAAAAATAGGAAAAATTATAGAAATTTTCAGTAAAAATACATAATTTAGAATTATGTTTAATTCTGTGATTGTCATGGCCCAATAACCCAATATGATTGGATGTGATGTGTTGTAATTCATAATACGGCCTGCGTGCCGTTTTGTGGTTGTGCGTGTTGTATAGTGTATGTGACCTGCGCGTTGTACCTCTTCTTTTGATATTCTAGTTGTAAATAGTTTTAGACTCGAATGTAACTCGAGTTTCATATTTGTAATGTACAAAATAGAGTAGTGGAAAGTCCACTTGAAGACGAGATTACGAGAAGGGTGACGACGACACATGACGATCAAAGGAAGCGCTTGGAGAAGCCGCTAGCCTTAGGTTGACCGACCGATTTTCTCATTGGCTTGAGAAGATCGTAGTAGGGCCATGACTACATCACATTTAATTGTATATATATATATATATTTATTTATTTATTTATTTATTTATTTAATTTTGCTTGTATGTATGTGATGCATGCTAGTAGAATAATGCTTGTATGTATATGATGCATGCTAGAATAATGAATGTATGTATGTGATGCATGCTAATATAGGATAATAAAGGCCTAAATGCGTTTAAGATACACATTACGATTAGATTAGATCATAATCAAATCAACTCGAAAATGCCTACCGAGCCTTGATACCCATCACTACCTCGATCATTTGTTGTTGTTGAATCTGCCAAAGCAGAGCAACGCATATTATCTTGGTAGGGTGCGGAGGGACAATCTTGGTCCCGCCTATCACACTTGGGTTAGAGTAAGCTGAATTAGATTGAGCAAAACTAATTAACTCAATTGGATCGAGTAGAACTATAGGCATATTCCAATCGTTGGAAAGGTAGGGTAAGATCGCATTTACACTAAATCTTGGGCGATTTAGCCAAAGATAACTCAAGGTCTTTTGTAAATGTGGGTCTTGATCCTATAAACAAGAGTTACATAGAGATGTAATTGGTAATGTGTTACCCACAGATTGTACTAAGTCTTGGGCGATTTAGCCAAAGCTAACTCAAGGCTTAGTATGATGTGGATCTTGTCCCGCAAGAATTATAGCTAGTTTGTATGAATCTAGTAAATGTGGTTTGACCACATCCATAACTCGATTCTACAAAATTCCTATAATTCAGTGGGAGCATCATTTGATTAAAGCCCTAATTAAATGATAAAAGGAATATGATATTAATTCTCTGCATTGTATGTTATAGATAACTATATCGACAAACACGAACACTCTCTCTCTGCGTTCTGTCCTTGAGAAGGACAAGCTCAATGGAGCAAATTTCCTGGACTGGTACAGAACCTGAGAATTGTTCTCACCCAAGAAAAGAAGCTATACATTCTGGAGCAGCCCATTCCGGAGGCACCTCCTGCCACTGCCTCGCGAGTTGACAAAGATGCTTACAAGAAGCATCAAGATGATGCATTAGATGTGTCATGTCTAATGATCGCGACCATGAACTCTGAGCTTCAAAAGCAACATGAGTTCATGAATGCTTATGATATGGTTGAACATCTTCATCAACTATATCAAGGACAAGCAAGGCATGAGAGATATGAAGTCTCTAAGGCATTGTTTGGGTCTAAAATACAAGAAGTGACTCCCGTAGGTCAATATGTACTCAAGATGATTGGGTACGTAGAAAACCTACAAAGGCTGGGATTCCCACTTGGCCAAGAGTTGGCCACTAACCTGATCTTGCAATCTTTGGCACAAGCCTTCAATTAATTTTTCATGAATTATAACATGAATGAAATTGATAAGCCACTGCCTGAGATGCTCAGCATGTTGAGAACTGCTGAGCTTAACCTTAAGAAGGGAAAATCTGACACCATTTTGATGGTGCACAAGAAGAAAGGCAAGGGAAAGCCTAAAGGTAAGGGAAAGTCCCAAGCCAAGTACAAAGGCGAAGAACTTAAACCCAAAGGAGGGGTAGCCAAGGAAGGGGCTTTCTTCTATTGCAAGGAAGCAGGACACTGGAAGCGTAACTGCAAGGCATACTTGGAAGATCTTAAGAAGAAGAGAAGTGAGACTTCTACTTCAGGTATAAATGTTATAGAAGTCAATCTATCTATTTCTTCATCATGGGTATTAGATACCGTATGTGCATCTCACATTTGTACCAATGTGCAGGCGCTGAGAAATAGCAGGGCATTGACAAAGGGCGAGGTGGACCTACGAGTAGGCAATGGAGCAAGGGTTGCTGCTGTTGTTGTAGGAACTTATGATCTATCTCTGCCCTCTGGGCTTGTACTAGAATTAGATGAATGTTGTTATGTGCCTGCCTTAACTAAGAACGTCATTTCAGTTTCTTGTTTGGACAAGAAAGGATTTTCATTTATAATAAAGAACAAATATTGTTCAGTTTATTTAAATGATATGTTCTATTGTAGTGCACCTCTAATGAACAGACTCTATTTTCTAGACTTAGAGAGCTCTATCTATAACATAAGTACCAAAAGGTTCAAGTCAAATTAATTGAACCAAACCTATCTCTGGCACTGTCGCTTAGGTCACATAAATGAGAGTCGCTTATCTTAGCTCCATAAGGATGGGCTGCTAGACTCATTTGATTTTGAATCATATGAGACATGCGAGTCTTGCCTTTTAGGTAAGATGACCAAGACTCCCTTTAGTGGACACAGCGAAAAAGCAACAGATTTGTTAGGACTTATACATAGTGATGTATGTAGCCCTTTCAATGTTGCAGCTAGAGGTTCATTACATTTACTGATGACTTCAGTAGATATGGTTATGTGTATCTTATGACACATAAATCAGAATCCTTTGAAAATTTCAAAGAATTCAAGAATGAAGTACAAAACCAACTTGGCAAGAGTATTAAGATACTTCGATCAGATTGAGGTGGTGAATACCTTAGCCATGAGTTTCGTGACTATCTAGCTGAGTGTGGGATTCTATCCCAACTCACTCCTCCTGGAACACCACAGTGGAATGGTGTATCCAAAAGGAGGAATCGTACCCTATTAGATATGGTACAATCTATGATGAGTCACACAGATCTTCCTATATCCTTTTGGGGATATGCTCTAGACACAGCAGCCTTTACCCTTAACCGTGTACCATCCAAGGCTGTCATAAAGACACCATATACGATATGGACAGGGAAAAATCCCAAGATGTCTTTCATGAGGATTTGGGGTTGTGAGGCTTACGTTCGACGTCAAGTCTCAGACAAACTGGGACCCAAATCCAATAGGTGCTATTTTGTTGGATATCCCTGTTAGGGCAATCTCTTGCCATGATTAGGTTTTGATGTGTGTGGCAAAGGGTTTAAGTTAGTTTGTTATGTTGATTTGATATGTGTGTTGAAGTCGTGCAGGACTTAGTAATTCGCACATGGAGCCGTGGCGAGTTTCACATCTCATGACTCGGGCCTTGAGTTAGTGAAGGATAGCTTTGCGGAAGCTGTGTGCTTGGAGCATCCGAGGGACCGCCGGACGAGGAGCTTGGAGTGAAGCCGGAGGAAGTAGACTTCGAGACAAGAGACGCGAAGGAGCATTACAGAGCCGTGCACCTGATGCTGCCGAGGGACGTGGCCACGAACGAAGAGAACTTTGAAGGCGAGGGACTCCGAGAGATGAGAGTGAGCGAATGTAACCCGAGAAGGGATAGCTCTTAGGTGAAACTTGGTCATTTGGCTAAGTGTCGGATGGGATTTCCCGACACCAGTCGACTGCCATGTCATGGTAGTCGACTGCTCTGAGTCGATGGTTCGATCGACTAGTTTAAGTCAGCTGAATCAAGTTGATCAGTCGACTGTCGGCATGGGCAGTCGACTGATGGCTTGATCAGTCGACTGCCAAGGGACGGCAGTCGACTGATGGCACTGTGCACGGGCATAGAATGGAGTCGATCTCGTGGAGCACTCGACTGATTGACATCAGTCGACTGATGGGTGCCATCAGTCGACTGATGCCAATACCGTTGGATGGAATCCAACGTGGAAAGCGGCCGTTATTGGGCAACGGCTACAGGACCAGTCGACTGATCGAGGGCATCAGTCGACTGCTCCTGTGTCAATGGGAAGAAACCCTCTTCCTCTATAAAAAGGAAGGGGATGGAGCTTTGGGAGGCTTAATGCTAATGCTTATGCTCTAATCTTCTCCCAAAGTGCTCTATGGGTTTTTCCACTCTTCTTACTTGCTTTATTTCCATTCTATTGTAAGAAGAGAAATTGTAAAAATGTTACCTCCACCAAGCTTGGTGCAAAGGAGAGATCTAGTGGATTTGGAGGAGTGATTCACCTTGGACGAATCGGACCGTGGATTAGCGACGTAGCCGTGAACCACATTACACCATCTTGTTAGCGTTTGATTTCTTGTATTTCTATTTTCTTGTCTTGTATTGTTGTTTCCGCTTGCGCTAATTAGTTTTGTAGATGAGCAAAATCCTCCATCCAAGTAAAGAGGGCTATTCACCCCCCTCTAGCCGGCCGATCGATCCCCAACAAGTGGTATCAGAGCCAAGGAAAGCTTGTCGAGGACTAACCGCCACAACAAGCAACTTTCAAAATGGCCGGCTCCAACATCCATCCACCGAAGTTTGAAGGAGAATTCGCTTGGTGGAAGAAGCGAATGGAGGTATTTTTCGAAATGGATTTTGATATCATGATTATAATGGAATCCGGTTTCGTTTTGCCTAGGGATGAAGAAGGGAAGCCAATAGAAAAATCTAGGTGGACCAAAAAGCAAAGGGAAGAGTACCTTGCAAATTCAAAAGCCAAGCACCATCTCTTCAATGTGCTCCCCCAACAAGAGATCAACCGAATTGGGGAATGCTCAAGTGCCAAGGAGATGTGGGAGAGATTGGTTGAACTTCATGAAGGCACTTCGGAAGCCAAACTTGCAAGGAGAGACCTCCTCCGCTCCCAACTATCAAATATCAAATTGGAAAAAGGAGAAAAGGTAACATCATTACATTCTAGGTTTAAGGAAATATTAATTGGGCTAACAAGTGTAGGAGAGAAGCTATCAAACCGGGATATGGTCATGAAGGCCATAGATGTCTTTCCCCGGTCCTCAAGATGGAGCTCCATGGTGGATTCATTTTACATCTCCAAGAACTTGGAAGTAAGTACCTTGGAGGAGTTTTTCTCAACAATGGAGCTCCACGAAACGAGGCTTGAAATAATACAAGAAGAGCCAAGAATCCAACCTTCAAGAGGAGTAGCTTTGATAGCAAACAAGGGGAAGAAGAAGATAGAGATTCTCTCCTCCTCCGATGACGAAGCCTCTTCCTCCTCTTCCATGGATAGCACGGAAGAAGCATATATGGTAAGGAGGGTAAGGCGTGCTTTAAAAGGTTTTATATTTAATAAATCTAATGATAGGAATAGAAGACAAAGGGGGAAAATCATTTGCTACAATTGCCAAGGAGAGAGACACATAAGGGACAATTGTCCCCTCCTAAACAAGAGCAAGGAAGAGAGGAAGAAGAAAGAAGAAAAGAAGAAGAAAAAGGGGAACAAGAAAAAGGAAGAAAAAAAGAAGGCAAAGGAAAAGGGGAAGGCCAAAGCATTCAAGGCCAAGACATGGGATGACCCTTCTTCCCCTTCCTCATCCGAGGAAGAAAATGCATTTGTCACCAACCTAGCATTGATGGCATTCGATGACTTGGATTGCTCCTCCACCGAAAATGAAGAATCAAGCTCAAGTGGAGAGAGCTCAAGTGAAGGGGGAGCCTCCTCTACATCCTCATCCGAAGAAGAAGAAGACATGGAAACTATGGTAACGAATCTAACTCCTAAGAAAATAGTTTCCATGGTTTCTAGCTTAACTAGGGATTTATTTAGAGCTAAGAAGAAGAACAAAAGCATGCTAGATCAAATTAAGGACTTAGAAAATAAGTTAGAAAAAGCATGCTTAAATGAAAATGAAAATATTTCTTCTTGCCATGATGATGCATGCTCACATGAATATATGTAATTTAATGTTAGTGATGCATGCATGGATGAAAATAGGGCTCTAAGGGAAAAGGTAGATTACTTGACAAAAGCCCTAGAAAAATTCACTATTGGCTCAAACACCTTGAACATGATCATAGGGAGCCAAAGAGCTAGCTTTAATAAAAAGGGCCTTGGATATAAAGAAAAGAAAAATGAAAAGGCCTATAAATGCCTAATTGCTAGGGGACAAGATAAGAAGAAGGTAATAGCTAGAAAATGGATCCCCAAGGAGTATTTAGTGAACCCTATAGGCAAGAATTTGTATTGGGTTCCAAAATCCATCCTTAAGGGTTAGAAAACCCCTAGGGTAGTCAACCATATGCAATTGACCTATATCATATTTTGGTTGACTTAGGATGGCGGGACAACATTTTTTAAATAGTGTTAGGTGATGATAACGTGCCTATAAATAGTTAATAATGCTTAAATCATGATGATTAATGTAATTGCTATGAATATTTGCAATCATGATTTATGATTTTGAACTTTGGCACATCATCATGAGAAATAGGGTTTAAATCATGCCTTAGGTGATATTTTGCTTATTATCATGATATAATACCTAATGCATGATAAAAATTCAATGAATACATGTGTTTCATGATCATAATATGAATTTAAGTCATATATATCTTTATGATCATGTTGAGTGTTAGGATGATACTTAACCTTGATAGAATTGTATGAATATAATGGTTAAGTATATACAAATAACCTCTAGGATGCATCTCAGACTCACAATAGGCTACTTTGATTGAAAACTTAGCATGGGTGAGATGTTAGGATGATACAAATGTCCACTATTGCCTATGGCATTTAGATGGTCATTTAAAGTATCAAAATAGCAATAATAGACCAATCATGGGGAAGGCTTATGTTTAATTCATAGACATATTGCCCAAAGATCATGGTTAGATATTTCATATGTTCTCAAAACAATTTCTTAATCTAAAATCTTTGTATTCATGTTTTGAAACAATTGGAACCAAAACTAGGTGTTAAACTTGAAACTCACATGATCAAAAACCTAGTGGTTTTTAAACCTTTTGGATTTTTGGCAAATACGTGAAAATATAATGATTTTTCATGACGACCTATTTTTCACTGATAAAAAATCTTACCAGAAATATTCTCCCCAAATTTCATGATTTTTTGAATTTTTTGAAATTTTTAATGCATTTCTGAATTTCGGTCCGAAAATAAGAAAGTTATGAAATTCGCGTGTCAGTCGACTGGTAGTCTGAACCAGTCGACTGATGGCCTAAAAATCAGAACAGTAAAGGCCAAATTCAGGTTTTAGACTAATGTTTGGTATTTTCCTCCCATTAGACTTGATGCCATGAGTTTATAACTTAGTGTTAATCTTTTTGATGGTGTCAAAGGGGGAGAATTGATTATGTTTAAGTAAATTATGATAGGGGGAGAAATTTGTAGAGAGAGTTTCATGGATTAAGGGGGAGTTGCATGTTGCTATATCATTTTTATGTTTACATGCTTTCTTACCTTAAAATTTTTTTATCAAATATTTTTACCTAACTTAAACGGATTGCCACACATCAAAAAGGGGGAGATTGTTAGGGCAATCTCTTGCCATGATTAGGTTTTGATGTGTGTGGCAAAGGGATTAAGTTAGTTTGTTATGTTGATTTGATATGTGCGTTGAAGTCGTGCAGGACTTAGTAATTCGCACATGGAGTCGTGGCAAGTTTCACATCTCATGACTCGGGCCTTGAGTCGGTGAAGGATAGCTTCGCGGAAGTCGTGCACTTGGAGCATCCGAGGGACCGTCGGACGAGGAGCTTGGAGTGAAGCCGGAGGAAGTAGACTTCGAGGCAAGAGATGCGAAGGAGCATTGCAGAGTCGTGCGCCTGATGCTGCCGAGGGACGTGGCCGCGAACGAAGAGAACTTCGAAGGCGAGGGACTCCGAGAGATGAGAGTGAGCGAATTTAACCCGGGAAGGGGTAGCTCTTAGGTGAAACTTGGTCATTTGGCTAAGTGTCGGATGGGATTTCCCGACACCAGTCGACTGCCATGTCATGGCAATGATCGCCTCGAGTCGATGGTTCGATCGATGGTTTAAATCGGTGAATCAAGTTGATCACCGATCACGGCATGGGCAATGATCGATGAGTTTGATCACCGATCGACTAAGGACGGCAATGATCGATGACACCGTGCACGGGCACAGAATGGAGTCGATCTCGCGGAGCACTCGACTGATTGACATCAGTCGACTGATGGGTGCCATCAGTCGACTGATGACAATACCATTGGATGGAATCCAACGTGGAAAGAGGTCGTTATTAGGCAACGGCTACAGGACCAGTCGACTGATCGAGGGCATTAGTCGACTGCTCCTGTGTCAACGGGAAGAAACCCTCTTCCTCTATAAAAAAGGAAGGGGATGGAGCTTTGGGAGGCTTAATGCTAATGCTTATGCTCTAATCTTCTCCCAAAGTGCTCTAAGGGTTTTTCCACTCTTCTTACATGATTTATTTCCATTCTATTGTAAGAAGAGAAATTGTAAAGAGGTTACCTCCACCTAGCTTGGTGCAAAGGAGAGATCTAGTGGATTTGGAGGAGTGATTCACCTTGGACGAATCGGACCGTGGATTAGCGGCGTAGCCGTGAACCACGTTACACCATCTTGTTAGCATTTGATTTCTTGTATTTCTATTTGCTTGTCTTGTATTGTTTTTTCCGCTTGCGCTAATTAGTTTTGTAGACGAGCAAAATCCTCCATCCAAGTAAAGAGGGCTATCACCCCCCTCTAGTCGGCTGATCGATCCCCAACAATCCCAAGGATACAAAGGGATATTACTTCTACATTCCCAGTCAGCACAAAGTGTTTGTGGCAAAGACTGGAGTTTTTCTAGAAAGAGATTTTGTTTCTAGAAAAACTAGTGAGAGTACCTTTGATCTTGAAGAAATTCAAGATAAGGACCATAGCACTGAGGCCTTGATGGAGGTTGAACAGGAACCACAAAGTGTTGTGGGTGATGAGGTTGTTGCACAAAGAGTTGTGGAACAACCACCTGTTCAGGTAGACCTACCTCTTCGCAGGTCTGATAGGGTACGTCGTCAGCCTGAGAGATACTCATTTCTCTTGTCTGACCATGATGACGTTATGCTCATTGAGAATGAGCCAACCTCCTATCAGGAAGCTGTGATGAGCCCAGATTTTGAGAAATGGCTAGAGGCCATGAGATCCGAGATGGAATCAATGTACACCAACCAAGTATGGACTTTGGTTGATCCACCTGAAGGGGTCAAACTCATTGGGTGTAAGTGGGTCTTTAGGAGAAAGACTGACATGGATGGACTTACACATACCTATAAGGGCCGATTGGTGGCTAAAGGTTTCAAGTAAATTCATGGTATTGACTATGATGAAACCTTTTCTCCAGTGGCGATGTTTAAGTCCATTCAAATCTTGCATGCTATTGAAGCATACCACGATTATGAGATCTGGCAGATGGATGTCAAAACCGCATTTCTGAATGGAAACTTACTCGAGGATGTGTACATGACACAACCTGAGGGTTTTGAAGATCCACAGCATACTGGGAAAGTATGCAAGCTACAAAGGTCCATTTATGGGCTAAAGCAAGCTTCTCGGAGCTGGAATCTTCGATTCGATGATGCGATCAAACAGTTTAGTTTCATCAAGAATGAAGATTAACCCTGTGTCTACAAGAGGGTTAATGGGAACACAGTTGTCTTCCTTGTATTGTATGTGGATGACATACTACTCATTGGGAATGACATCCCTTCGCTACAGTCTGTGAATACTTGGCTGGGGACGTGCTTCTCAATGAAGGACTTAGGTGAAGCAGCCTATATTCTAGGCATCAAGATCTATAGAGATAGATCTAAGAGATTGCTTGGCCTAAGTCAGAGTACATACATTGACACGGTATTACTACGGTTTGCCATGCAAAATTCCAAGAAGGGACTTCTGCCGATGTCACATGGTGTGAGTCTTTTGAAGACTCAAAGTCCCTCTTCTAGAGAGGAGAGAGACCGAATGGATAAGATCTCTTACGCATCTGCTATAGGATCTATCATGTATGCCATGCTGTGTACTCGTCTTGATGTCTCGTATGCTTTGAGCATGACGAGAAGATATCAGTCAGATCCAGGTGAGCGTCACTGGATAGCAGTCAAGAATATTCTTAAGTACTTGAGAAGGACTAAAGAATATTTCTTGATATTTGGAGGCGATGAGGAGCTAGCTGTAAAGGGTTATAGTGATGCCAGCTTCCAAACTGACCAGGATGATTATAGATCGCAGTCAGGTTTCGTGTTTTGCTTGAATGGTGGCACTGTGAGCTGGAAGAGTTCGAAGCAGGACACATTTGTTGATTCTACAACAGAAGCCGAGTATATCGCTGCATCTGAGGCAGCAAAGGAGGCAGTTTGGATCCGCAAGTTCATTACTAAGCTTGGGGTGGTTCCTAGCATTGCAGATCCTATAGAGCTCTATTGTGACAACAATGGAGCGATTGCACAGGCTAAGGAACCTCGCTCACACCAGTGGACCAAACACATACTACGACGCTTCCATCTCATACGAGAGATTATCGATAGAGGAGATGTGAAGAATTGCAGAGTACCCACAGAGGCTAACATCGCAGATCCCTTGACCAAGGCTTTGGCACAGAAAAAGCATGATGGTCACACTAGGTCATTGGGTATTAGATACTACGGTGATTGGCACTAGTGCTAGTGGGAGATTGTTAGTGAAAGCCCTAGAGCCAATCTTGTGATGATTGTTGTATGGACTTTATTGTATCATATTCCTATTTATAAAGGCATGGTTATTATATTTACTTGTATTGGTGCCAAATAACTAAATATAATAATGTCCTTGAGTAGTAGGTTCTTATCTATATCAATCGATTGGTTGAATCGATAATGAGATGATATAGAGAACACTACTCTTAATCATTCTTAGTCATGTATTAACATTCAGGGACAATGTTAATGCGTAGAGACTAGCATGTAGGTCAACATGATGACTTGATCTCACAAGTCATGGATATGAGTTATCAAGTTGACACATGGGTATGCATTGGAGAATGTATACTGAATGACCCGCCATGAGAAAGTATCATGGATCGTTATATGAGTGTCATATACTTTCTCATGTGTCTATTAGTATAACTATTAGTCCTTAGACCTGAAGTCACCATGGTTCCCTACATAAGGAGTTGCATACTTTGGCTTCGTCAAACGTCACCCATAAATGGGTGGACTGTAAAGGTGATTACTGGGTATGTAACAAATTATGCGGAGGGATGTGAGTGATATAGATGGGATCTATCCCTCCTATATGACGGGAGTGACATCGATATTCTTGATAGAGTGAGACCACGAAGTGCATGGCCATGCCCAAATGAGTCAATATGATATATTGAGCTCATTTGATTAGAGTGAGTCTACTTGGAGTTTCAAGATTTAGATTGTACCGAGGTTGACACGGTCTATGCCTCAATTGGTCAATCTAGATGTCAAGGATAGAGGGACATTGTCACATATTATGAGAGTCACAATTAGTAGTCACAAAGGTGATGTTGGACCTCAACATTCTTGTAACTTGGGTAGCAATGATGTGTTGCTAGATACCGCTCATTGCTTATGTTCCTAATTCGGTTTAGGGACATTGCCAACGTTACAAGAACCTATAGGTTCATACACATAAGAGCAATTAGATGGAGATTAGGTTCATATGATGAACCATGAGGATTAGGTTCATGGGATGAACCAAATTGGATTAAGAGTAATCCAAATTAGACTAATTGAGTTAGACTCAAGTTGATTCAAGTGTTGAATGAGTCTAATTTAGTTTTGATTCATCAAATCAATTTAAATTAAATGAATAGAGATTCATTAAATTAAATTGACTTGAGTCAAGTGGTTAGATTTGATCAACCATGGGAGATTAGAGGTCAAGTTTGACTTGACTTGAGAGGGAAGATGAAAGGTCAAGTTTGACTAGACCAAATGCCATGTCATGATGATGACTTGGCATGGCCGGCCAATGATGATGCATCATTGACTTTTTCATGTGGTGCCACCTCATGAGGGAGACCAAGGGTCATGGGAGTTACATGCATGCATGTAACCCCCTCTCCATGAAGTGGCCGACCACTACAACCCCATTAGATGTGGTAATTCATTTTGGGGAGTTACACAACTTCATCTTCAACCTTGGATCAACTTCCCTCAAGCTCTCTCCCTCTCCCAACCTCCTTTGCCGAACCATCCATAGAGTGCTAGCACACTCAAGGGTGTGTTTTCTCCACCTATTGCTTGTGTGGATACCAATAGAGGGGTGTGCACTTGACACTCTCGAGTTCCGGTGAACCTTTTGGACGAGCGGGATTTGCGAAGGGCGTCTCTACGAGGGTAACATCCTTATCATGTAGATCTAAGGTAGATCTAGGGTTTTATATAAACACATACATGTTTTGTTTTTAATACATATTCGCATGGATCCGTGGCCGGGGCTTCCAAGGTTTCCGCAACGCAAAAAGTGGTTTTTGTGGCTCGGAAAATCCAACAATTTTAACTTAAGTTAATGGAGGGGGTTAACGGGTTTTTGGTTATGAACCAATAACCGTTTGGAGAATATGTTCTCTATAAAAATAGGGCTTAAGGGTTTTGTGAAAACCTAATCCTATTTTTGGTGTTACCCCTCCCTCTCTTCTTCTTATGCTGCCGCCCAACTAGGTTGCCGCACAAACTTGTTGCCGCCCAGCCCTTGTGCTGCCATCCAAGCTCCTGCCGGTGATGTTGGGATGTATAATGAAAATTCTATCTTTTGTATGAACATCTTTATTTTGAAATAAGAATCACATGATCATTGTTTGCATATTTATGGTTATGCATATTGTCTAATACATTACATAGTAGATAACATGGTGTGTGGTGTCACACGGAAGATCTTGTTATCGGCTCCTTGTATAGTATAAGTATAGGCTCACAACCGAGATGACTTTGGACAAACCATTGGTATGGTTGTAGTATGATTTTGTATTGGTTTGTCTTGACAATATAATCACACTAGTACACTTTGTGTGTATTGAGCTGGATCGACTTAGAGGTGATTCGATTTATTGCTGACTACATAATCGAATCGGACCTCAGATATTATATTGTACATACTCTTAATCTTGATATAATAACGGGCACATATACTTAGTATTCATTTCTTTGATTTACCAATGGACGAGATTTATAGATTAAATCGATAGGCTCGGTATGTTGGGAAATGATATTATTTATATGGTGTGCCGTTGATTATAGGAGGAAAATGTGTCCTATATATTAGGATGATGATGTCCCCTTGAGGAGCTCATAAGGTTCATCATGTAAACCCTGCAGGTGGACTTGGTCCGGCATGATGATAAAGTTGAGTTGTACTACTCATGGAGTTAGATGTTGATTAATTAATGGTCAGTAAATTAATTAATCGACGGACATTCGAGATCTTTAAAATGGGGAGAAAAATATACATATAATATATGGAGCCCAAATTAACTTATGGGGTTTGGTGAGGTAGATCAATGATAATCCTTTAGTGAATTGGATTATCATTAATGGATCGGACTTTATGTGGGCTTGATCCATTGGGTGCCCAAGATCCAACTCCTCCTCATGGTCCCTATTGTTGCCTATTAATACCTCATGAAGCCTAGATGCAATGGATGAAATCAAAACTCTAGATCCAAAGGTAGAGATTAAATCTCTAGATCCGACGGTTGAGATTAAATCTCTAGATCCAATGGTTGAGATTAAATCCCTAGAACCAATGGTGGAGATTAAAACAAGGCTTATCCCTAACTCTATAAAAGGAGAGGAGGGGGTGGGCGGCAAGATGAATTCCAATAGAGATAGGATTAGGGTTAAGGGGCGGCAAGCTTGGGAGATTAGGGTTTGGGGTGTAGGCGACACCAAATAAGGAAAGGTTTTCCTTTTCTTCTTCTTCTTCTTTGGTGGTCGGCGCCCAAACCAGCCCTTCCCTCCCTTGGCCGGCATCCAAACCTAGTCCTTCTCTCCTTGGCCGGTGGAAACAAGGCTTAGGGTCTTCCCTTGGAGCTCTTGGCCAGCAACTATCTTCATCATCTTCTCCTTGTTGGACGGCGGCAAGCACCTAGGTTGGTGTTTGTTAGTTGGCTAAAGGAAGGAGAAGGGTTTTATTTCTTAGTCTTCCTCTTGTTCGGAGCGAGCAAGGAAGGAAGATTGGTGATCTAGGAGCTTCAACTTTTGGTAGATCGTCGCCCACACGACGTCCAAAAGGAGGAAGGACATACAATAGAAAACCAAGAGGTATAACGTTTGTTTATATTCTTTTGTAAGTTGTCTATATTTGTTCTTCAATTATATGAATGTTATATATTCTGTTTTGTGGCTAAATATACTTGGACCCCGAACATAAACACAAAAGTCGGCGATCCGTACATCGTGTATTCCGCGGCTATTCATAGAATAGAGGTTGGTGGCTTGAACAACAAGTTTGTTCAAGTGCCCACTCTAATCGAATAGCACGACGATGAAACGGTTGCTTGGGTGATCCCTTTTGTCTAGGATTAAATTTTTTAATCCGGGGACATAGATGGGATCGCCATGAACAAGCGACCGAGTTGAAGTGGGAAGCGAAGTTTCCTACCTTCAGGTGATCCTCCGGTGACCCTCCATTGATCTTCCTTGGCTCCGGCGACAAGGTGAGCACCGAGCTTTCCTTATTTGGTCGGCGCAAGTTCTCCACCAAAGTTGTCCAATTTTCTAGATAGCTTATTTCCTTCTTGTCGAAGCATCGTTTGGATGACGTTTGGAGCTCCGACAGCGGCTACCTTGTCGGGGATTCGATCTCCGATAATCCTCATATGTGGAGGATGAAGGATTCGTCAATGGTTGACGAATACCTCTCCAGAGAAGCGAGTTTTGGGGACATGGTTTTGAATCCGAATTTTGATTCGAATTGTGATCTTCTCTCGATCACATCGTCTTCGACACGAGGCTAGTGACTCATACGAAGATGAAGCTCATGGCTTTGTGAAGTCATCCCGATGATACTTGGCGTCGATACGGATAGAGGTGATTCTAGCGAGAGTCGCTCCGGTTGATGTCTTTCCCGCTACACGTGATACGTCAGGTATACGTAGAATAATTTCCTTTTATTGCTAAATTTGAAACTACGGTTATGTCTACACATATTGTACTATGTATATGTGTGGTGTGTGTGATGTAATAATTAGATTTATTGCTTTTTATTTATTTCGCTGTGCACATGTTTACGAAACATGTTCGAACACACACTCACCGCAGTGCCGGAAACCCAACAGTGGTATCAGAGCCCAGATTATGTTTCGACATAATCGTAAAATTATTTTGCGATAGTCGTAATTGTATTTATAGAAATTTTCTACTTTTGGAAAGTTAGAAGTATTTATGGAAATTTTTTAATTTTGGAAAGTCTAGAAGTATTTATTGAAATCTTCTAGTTTTGGAAAGTTAGAAGTATTTATGGAAATTAATATTTTCCATAAAAAAATATTTGATTAGATTTAGAAATTTGTTTCCTAATTTAATCATGATTTGATTTGAAAAATCAAATCCAAAATATATTTTATTTCCATAAATAGTTTTGATAATTTAGGAAATTTATTTCCTAAATTAAAAATTGACTTTCCTTAATTGAGACATTCCATAAATAAAATATGTGATTAGATTTGAAAATTTATTTCCTAATTTAATCATGATTTGATTTTGAGAATCAAATCTTAAACATATTTTATTTCCATAAATAGTTATGATATATAAGAAAATTTTGTACATGACATAATTGTATGTCATGTAATTGCATTAGATGCATATCATTATGCCATGCGTGTCGTGACAAGTAGATGTATGTCATGTATGTCATGTCATGTAGATAATAGTTATTTGCATGCAAAGAGGATGAGACATAAAAACCCTAACACAATATTAAAGACTACACCTTCCATTAATATGGTTAGAACCAGAGTTTTGTTTCCTGTTTGGGTTGTTGGACTCTCTCCAAACTCGGCTCGAACCTGAACATGTTCAAACCATGAAATAGTTTAATACTAATATGGTAAGAGTTAGAGGTCAATCGTTAGCTTTGGTTATTGGACTCTCTCTAAGCTGGGTTAATTGGTTGAATGTGCTCTAACCATATTAAAACTATTTCTCGATTAATGGGTTGGCTTTAACCTGGAGGATCGGCTTGTTGGACTCTCTCACAGGTCGATGTGAAGGGAGGTGAAGTTGGGTGCTATGCATATGATGTATACTTGTTAATGAGTTAACAACCTGATGTATGTGTGAACATTAAATTAGTTGGTAGTACATTGTGATAGTTGCATATATGTGATATGCAATTGGTATATTTGATACCTACCATCGTAGCTATGAATAGCTTGTTGGACTCTCTCCAAGATTGTTCATATCTATGTTGGATATCAGCCCATTCGGAGATGGACCTACGATCTCCCAAAGTGATTTTGGGGTCTTTTAAAATTTGAAAAATGAATGGGATTTATGAATGTATATTGATGCATTTTAAATCATCTTTCTCATATATGCTAAATTTGTATTTCTAGGATAATTGATTGATCATGATGTCTTTGAATTTGTACTCTATCTTGGATTCAAATAAATTAACTGGGTTAAACTTCTTGGACTGGCTTTTGGATTCAACCTGAGAATTGTTCTCAAGGTTGAAAAGCTTGAGTATGTCCTCGAAGCGCCTCTTCCCACTCGTTAGTGATAATGCAACTCTGGACTAATTGTTGGCCTATCAGAAACATGTGACTGATTCTGAAAAGGCGAGTTGCATCATGCTATCCGCGATGGTACCTGAGCTGCAGAAGCAGCATGAGCATTTGGATGCTCATACCATAGTCTTTCATCTTTATGAGTTGTTTGATGAGCAAGTGAGATTCGAATGGTTCGAAGTATCCAAGCTCCTCTTCACCTCTGAGATGCAAGAAGGTTCATCTGTGGTACTGCTCAACATGCTGAAGACTGTGGAGCCTTCTGTGAAGCATGAGCAGGGGACGGTGCTGTTAGTTGATTCCTCGAAGAAAGGTTCTAAAAGAAAGTCAAAGGAACAACAGAAGGGGAAGAAAAAGGCTAAGAAGACAGAACCAGCAAAAAGGGCACTTGCCATCATTGTGGCAAGGAGGACCATTGGCGTAGTAACTGCAAGATTTATCTTGAGTCCGTGAAGAAGAATAAGACATCAGATGCCCCATCTTCTTCAGATATCTTCGTTATTGATTGTCATTCTATTTCCTCAAACACTTGAGTATTGGATACTGGGTGTGGCTCACATATATGTAATGACATGTATGAGCTAAGGAATAGAAGAAGACTCGTCAAGGGAGAGTCAAATTTACGTGTTGAGAATGGAGCAAAGGTTGCTGCACTCGCAATCGGAATGTATTTGTTGAAACTCCCTACAATACTTGTCTTAGAACTGGAGAATTGCTTTTACGTTCCTTCATTGATAAAGAACATCATTTCTATTTCTTGTTTAAATAGAAATGGTTATCATTTGACATTTAGTAACAATTGTTGTTATATAACTTTGAATGGCATACTTTATGGGACTGAAACTTTGAGCAATGGTATTTATACATTAGACGTATCCAATGACATTTTCAATATTGAAGCGAGCAACAAGCGTGCTCGAAAGGATAATCAATTAGACTCCAATGACATTTTCAATATTGAAGTGAGCAACAAGCGTGCTCGAAAGGATAATCAATTAGACTCCTATATGTGGCATTGTCATCTTGGCCATGCAAGCAAGAAACGCATGTCCGAATTACGCCGATGTGGAATTCTGGAATCATTTGAATTGGATTCATATGATACATGTGAATCACGCTTAAAAGGCAAGATGACTAAGTTACCTTTTACTGGAAAAGGTGAACGGTTGGAAGATTTGCTAGGTCTAATACATACTAATGTATGTGGACCCATGTCAACTCAAGCTTTAGGAGGCTATAGCTACTTCATTACCTTCACCAATGATCACTCACAGTTTGGGTATGTGTTCTTGATGGAATACAAGTCTGAAGCCTTTGAAAGGTTCAAAGAATTCAGAAATGAAGTAGAGAAACAACATGACAAGAGTATTAAAATACTTCGATCGAATCGAGGTGGTGAATACTTAATTCAAGAGTTTCTAGATTATCTAAGAGGCAATGGTATATTGTCTCAATGGACTGCGCCATATACACTGCAGCATAATGGTGTATCTGAGAGGCGTAACAGGACCTTCTTGGACATGGTCAGGTCAATGATGAATCATGCGAATCTTCCCAAGTCCTTTTGGGGCTATGCACTTCAGACAACTGTTTACTTGTTAAACAGAAGGCCAACCAAGGTAATCTCTACTACTCCATATGAGATATGAAATAGTAAGAAACCTCATATATCTTACTTGAAGATATGGGGTTGCCCTGCTTATGTGAAGCAGACTGTATCAGACAAATTCGATGCTAAGTCTGATAAATGTCTATTTATTGGATACCCTAAGGAAACAAGGGGTTGCCAATTCTATCATCCTGTGGAACAAAAGGTGTTTGTTTCAAGGCATGCTGTTTTCTAGAGAAAGAGTTTCTCTTGCAAGAAAATAGTGGGAGTGTCATTGAGCTTGAGGAGGCTCGAGAGACTCAAATAGACATTGATGAGATACTTGGAGAAGCACCACAGCCAATAACTCATAGTGATGAGCCATCGACTGGACCTATTTAGACACCACATCTTCGTAGATCTGGTAGAACACGTAATATTCCTGATAGATATGGATTTCTCGTAAGTGAATCGAACGATGTGTTACTCATTGATGATGAGGAGCCTACCAGTTATGAAAAAGTTCTGACAAGTTCAGAAAGGAATAAGTGGTTTGAAGCCATGAAGTCGGAAATGGATTCCATGTATGAAAACCAAGTTTCGAACTTGGTTAACCCACCTGAAGGCATAAAGCCTATAGGGTGTAAGTGGGTTTTCAAGAAGAAAACCGATATGGATGGTAATATGATTACCCATAAGGCTAGATTGGTGGCGAAAGGATATTGTCAAAAGCAAGGTGTTAATTATGATGAAACCTATTTGCCTATAGCTATGCTTAAATCCATTCGGATTCTCCTGGCCATAGCGGCTCATTATGATTATAAGATATGACAGATGGATGTGAAAATAGCTTTCCTTAATGGAAACCTACTCGAGGATGTGTATATGATACAGCCTGAGGGTTTCACTTCAGTTGATAAAACCAAGGTATGCAAATTCCAATGGTCCATATATGGACTGAAGCAAGCATCCAGGAGCTGAAATATCCATTTTGATGAGACAATCAAAAAGTTTGATATCTCACAAAATTCGGACGAACCTTGTGTGTACAAGAAGGTTAGTGGGAGTGCAGTCGTGTTCCTAGTATTGTATGTCGATGACATATTATAGTCAGTTAATATTTGGTTGTCTAAGACATTCTCCATGAAAGACCTGGGAGAAGCAACCTACATCCTCGGAATTAAGATTTATAGAGATAGATCGAAACGGTTGCTTGGTCTTTCGCAGTCTACATATATAGACCGAGTGCTAAAGAAGTTTAGCATGTCATAATCCAAGAAAGGTTTCCTACCCATCAGGCATGGGATACACCTTTCAAAGTCTATGTGTCCGCGCACAGAAGACGAGAGGATTTACATGAGTAAGATTCCCTATGCATCCGCAATAGGATCTATCATGTATGTTATGTTATGTACGAGGCCTAATGTATCGTATGCTCTGAGTGTCATGAGTAGATACCAGTCTGATCCAGGAATGGATCATTGGATGACTGTTAAGATGATCCTTAAGTACTTAAGAAGAACTATGGATGCGTTCCTAATATATGGAGAAGGGTACATGGTGATACGTGGGTATACTGATGCCAGCTTCTAGATAGACAAGGATGATTCCATGTCTCAGTCTGGGTATGTATTCACCTGGAATGGAGGTACAATAAGTTGGAAAGGTTCCAAGCTTGACACTATAGCGGATTCTGCCACTAAGGCAGAATACATTGCAACTTTGGAAGCAGCAAAAGAAGCAGTTTAGATCAAGAAGTTCATCTCTGAACTTGATGTGGCCTTATCAATGATCCAAACATGTGCTTCGCCACCATCATTTGATCATAGAAATCATAAGTAGGAAGGATATACAAATCGAGAAGATTCCCACTGAAAGGAATGTAACGGATCCTTTAACTAAAGAATTACTCAAAGTAAGTTTGAGGGTCATGTTAGGGCTTATGGTATTGGATACCGTAGCGATTGGTATTAGGCCAAGTGGGAGTTTGTTAGTAATATATGAGAGATGTCCTAAGGCAATCGCCTTATGTTTGAACCATTTATATGATAAATGAAGATTCACTATTTGAGTATACATGTTTTCATGTATTTGATTAGATCTTAAACTCATTTACTCAATGTCCCCGATATGATTCATAGCATGAGAGAATTTGTGATTGGATCACAACTAGTGAGTATCTCTACATATGTAATTTTGATGTATTGGAATAATCCCTAGTCGATGAATTGATGGATTGAGACACCATCAATTCTATCGAAACTAGCACGAGGTATACTCCTTGGTGTATCCAAGCAGCTGATTCTCACTGGCTGGAGACATTGTGATGTCCAGAGTTAATTGTGGATGCTAGTTATGGTAACTACTTCATTGGAGTGACCAGCTATAAAACTTTATATGATTCTCTGCATATATGGATATGTCAATGAAGTTCTTACTGTAGCTTAAGTGCGATGTTCATTTGACTTGCGGTATTCAAGTCATCTTGGTCATGAAGACTTATGCTTTGACATCTTAAGCAAGCATCTCTGAGGAGATGTGGACCCAGGATGATTGGGTATAAGTCGAAGTGATCGAAGGCATTTGAATAGCCTATAAAGGATTCACCACTCCTTGTGAGGAGATGTATACCCATAGCCTCTCGTTGGATTTTTACTAAAGTCTTTGGCCAAAGCATTACATGTTTAGAGTAAGGTACTCTTGGATGCATTTGCAGTAACTAAAATCCGTAGGACGAGGAAATGATACTTGGGCTAGGTGTGACGTAGTCAACCTAGTGGGGACTGACACTATAGACCATGTCCTGAACCAAGTGGGTATAAGATGAGTGAAGGGAATGGGGCACGAATCATTATAGTTGTTGAAGAGTTTCAGAAATAGTTCTGGATCAACCGTTGATCTTTTCGGTTAATTGGGGATCATGATGTACTACTAGGTGCCACTCATGATCATTCTATAATTAATGGTTAATTATAGACGGACAACATAAACCGATAACCTATTTTGTCACATGAACAACGAGCGTAATCCGAAGGATTTAAAACAAGCTTGAGAATGAGATTCTCAGACTGAGAGAAACTAGGTTTGGTTGGACCAAACAAGGAGCGAGAATGAAATTGTTTCAGTCGCAATGGAAGCGTGGATGGGTCGTGTCTTACAAAGACATGATGGATGAATCAAATTGGTTTGGTTCTAATCCAATGGTGAAGAATAAACTAAGGGGTTTGTTTGTTTTAAACGAATGAACCAAAGTTGGTTCGGTTCGTTTTAACTTAAAATAGACTAACTCTGTTTGGTTTATTTTAACTTAAGTTAATGGAGTGGATTAACGGGTTTTTGGTTATGAACCAATAACCATTAGGAGAATATGTTCTCTATAAAAATAGGGCTTAAGGGTTTTGTGAAAACCTAATCCTATTTTTGGTGCCGCCCCTCCCTCTCTTCTTCTTGTGTCGCCGCCCAACTAGGTTGCAGCCCAACCTTGTTGCCGCCCAGCCCTTGTGCTGCCATCCAAGCTCCTGCCGGTGATCCTCCGGTGACCCTCCGGTGATCTTCCTTGGCTCCGGTGACAAGGTGAGCACCTAGCTTTCCTTATTTGGCCGGCGCAAGTTCTCCACCAAAGCTGTCCAGTTTTCTAGACAGCTTGTTTCCTTCTTGTCGGAGCGTCGTTTGGACGACGTTTGGAGCTCCGACAATGGCTAAATAGCTGGGGATTTGATCTCCTGTAATCCTCATAGGTGGAGGACGAAGGATTCATCGAACGATTGACGAATACCTCTCCGGAGAAGCGAGTTTTGGGGGCTTGATTTTGAATCCGAATTTTGATTCTGATTGTGATCTCTCGATCACATCGTCTTCGACACGAGGCTAGTGACTCGTATTAAGACGAAGCTCATGGCTTTGTGAAGTCATCCCGACGATACTCGGCGTGGATATGGATAGAGGTGATTCTAGCGAGAGTCGCTCCGGTTGATGTCTTTCCCGTTACACGTGATACGTCAGGTATACGTAGAATAATTTATTTTTATTGCAAAATTTGAAACTACGGTTATGTCTACACATGTTGTACTATGCATGCATGTGGTGTGTGTGATGTAATAATTAGATTTATTGCTTTTTATTTATTCCGCTGCGCACATGTTTACGAAACATGTTCGAACACACACTCGTCGCGGTGCCGAAAATCCAACATAAGCACCTTCCATCAACCTCACACCTTTAGGATGCATCGAGTCCTCCATGACTCCTCATCCTTTGTGCTAGACTTCAAGTACTTCCTTCATCTTTGTCATGCTATCGGGTACCATTATCCTAGATCTAAGCCTTCAAGCTTCTTCCATCAGGCACACGCCCTCAAGTTGAGTCCACGACTCCTCACCTTTTGCGCTAGCCTTCTAGTGTTTCCTCGTCATGCTAACGAGTACTTCCTTCGGCCAAAAGGTCGCACCTCTAGGACTTCCATGGCTAAGTCTTCATACTTGGACTTTCCCTTGCCAAGTATCCATACTTGGACTTTTCAATGCCAAGTCTCCATGCTTGGACTTTCCCTTTTCCAGGTATCCATACTTGGACTTTTCGTTACCAAGTATCCATACTTGGACTTTTTCTGTCAAGTCTCTGGTCAACCTTGACCTACTTTACTTTTCAGTCAACAACTTCATATGACTACGGATGTATCATGCCATATATTTATATGTATTGTCAAACATATTGTCAAACCTATTATCAAATATAAAAGATCTACTTGAGTCTTACTCGAGCATGGTCAACCTTGACCCAAGGCTGATTAAACCAATAATCTCCTCAACAAAGACTTCATGCCAGCTATCTGGTCTCTCGGACCCAGCTGGGCTTCCTACCAATTGTTCGATCCTTCTGAGCTAACTGGTCTTCTACCAGATGTCTAGTCCACTCGACCCATCCGGACTTTTTGCCTAGTGTCCAACCCTCCTAATCTGTCAAGAGTTTTGCCTAGTATCCGGTCAGCTGACCTACTAGAACTTTCCTATTAAGTCTGTACACTTAACATTTCCAGTAGATCACAAGTATTTCCAAACTTTAAACCTTGCTCATAGATCAAAACATAGGAGTGATGCTTCCTGCATCAACAATCTCCCTCTTTTTGATGTATGACAACCATTTAATGTTTGGCTTAGATATGCTAAATTATTAACCATGAAACTGTAGGATCATAGAGTTTCGAGAGGGGGGTGAATCTCTGAAGTTATAAAATTTTCTTTTTAACTATTAAAACATTTCTTTTGCATTTAAAATAAAGAGCTATGCAGTGGAATAAAATAAAACAAAAGGACAAGTATATTTTACTTGGTTCACAACCCTAGCTGGGTTTCTACTCCCTGTCCCATAACTCTCTAAGACTGGGACTTGAAAAATAAGATTAGCACAAAATACTATATGAAATTAATTAGCAATAGTAATACTGCTCGATCTCAACTTCTTACTCCCACATGAACTATCTGTCAGATCGACACTTAGCTTTGTCCCTCTACAAAGGACTCGACCTCACCTCTTCACTTGAGGCTTACCTGTCGGCTGCCTTGCCGAACTTACCATGTTTGACATCCAATCTGACCCACTAGGACTTCTGCCAACTATCCGGTCTCTCTGACCCAGTTGGTCTTCATGCCTATATTCCGGTCTCCTGCCCCAATCAGTCTTCATGCCATATGTCTGGTCCACTCGACCCATCTGAACTTCATGCTTAGTGTCCGGTCCTCTTGATCTTTCAAGGTTTCTGTCTAGTATCCAGTCAATACGACCTACTAAGAGTTTCCATGCTTTGCCTAGTATCCGATCTGCCTGACATACAAGTACTTTCCTATTAAGAATGAACACTTAACACACATATCAAAATACAAGTAATTCGTAACTTTAACTTATAGTTCATACATCAAAACTAAGGAGTGATGCTCCCTACATCAACAATCTCCCCATTTTTGATGTATGACAATACATCAATTAATGTTAGGAGAATCAATTTGCAATATTCAAGTTTAGCATATTTTCATGCAATGTATCAAACTAAAATGTATTTAAGTTCATATGCATGAATTCATGAAAAATCTTTCTTACTTTAAAGTTCTCTAACTTTTAAACCTTTCTCTCTCCCCCTTTGGCATACATCAAAATAATATTAATTATTAAATTCAAAAATGAGTTCAAAATATTAGCTTTTCAACACAAGGACTAAATTTATGAAAGTTCCTTTTAACATAATATATTAGCTTGACATGCTCCATAAGTATTTCAAAATGCCTAAGCTTTTCAATATAAATATGCAGTTCAAAGTACTTGAGCTTTTTCATAAGACTTAAAGGCTTCAAAGTAGACGTTTTAAACCAAGTATTCAAAATTTCAAAATTTTTAAAATTTAAAGTATCCAAAAGTTAAAGTGTTTCAAAATTCTCTCCCCCTCAATAAAAGCTAGAGTTTTTGAAAATATTTTAAAACTCCCCCTTAAATAAAGCTAAAATGCTTGAAAATAATATCACCATTAAAATATTTGAAAACATTTAAGGCTCCCCCTTAATTCAATCTTTAATAATTTTAAATTTTCAAAACTTCCCCTAAATTTAAGCTTTTGAATTTTCAAAACTCCCCCTTAATTTAAGCTTTTAAATTTGATTTTTTTTTTTAATTTTAAGGTAATCCAAATGAAATAAGAAATGTCAAAGCATGAATTTCTATTCATTATTGAATAAATAAAATATTGAAAATACACAACTAAAAATTTTCCTTAATGCAAATTTCCAACACTTTTGTAGCTCAAGTGGTATAAAATTATCATCAAGCTTTGGATTAGAGTTAGTCACCGAAGTGATTGATTTGCTTTTTAAATCTCATTTTGGTTCATATCAATGCACTGAATCTACATCTGGAACTTGGGGTGCAGTCCTAGCATCTCACAGCCATCTTCGTGGCTCAATACATAAACAAGTAGTCCTAGGTGTTTGTGAGATGCGAAGGCTTACTAATGCATGCGAGAGTGACCTCAAATCGTCGACGAGGGTCGTCGAGAACTCGAAGTGCATGCTCATGCTCAACACCAACAAGTGCATGGATGTCATCAAGTAATAAAAGATTATCGATCCCATAGAGACTGAGATTCGAATATCATTTTTCTAGTGGATGTTTTTGTTCAGAGTTATAATCCTAAGAGTTGTGGTTGCGAGGTTGACGGTAGTCCTAACTCAAGTATGGTGTCACTTGGAGGAAGAGAAGGTTGGTTCGAAGTTCTCTTAAGGATTTTAGGACTTCAGTTTCACTTGTGCGTTGTGGGATATGCTATCATTTAGATACTTTTGAAACCTCTAATTATGATCTTGTGAGAGGATCATCATGCATTTACTCGATGAACTTTTTCTTCTACCGAGAACTACCTATTCCTAACTAAGTTTCCCTTTTGGATCGTCAGAGCTTAGAGGGTTGATACTGTTGGGAGCCCTCTGTCACTAAGGTCCCTCAACCCTTCTAGTGTTAATCTCTCCTACTTTAGGCCTTCTGCTAAGATATGTTATTGGGGTATGAGGATGTCCTAATAATCCCTACAAAGAGGCAGATCGTATTTCATATCCTACTCTATCATATTTCATCTTCTACAATTAGGGGAGGTAGGATGACCACAAGGTCTATCCTTGGTTCTCCTAGATTTTTTGATACGAAGGTTGTCACCCTTTGTATCACCTATGTGCAGTATAAATAGAAACAAGATGTAATCCTCATCGAACTCAAAAACACACAATTCCAAATAGAATCAAAAGAGATGACTATTTGATCGAGCATGTCCACATACACAAGTTACTCCATAATCCTAGAATCGAAGTATCTACTCTATAGACAAATATGAATAAATGCAAGACATATTAGGAAAAGTAATTGCAATGCAAGTAGAATGAGAAAATAAGGAGATTACTTTTTGTCCTATCCAATTTATGTGTCTTGGTTGTTCTCCCCGATGCTGGAGCATCAAGAGGGATCTTCAAGCCACTTCCTTCCTCCCTGTTGTGAGTCTTCGGTGCTTTTTAGAGCACCTTCTTATCATCCTAGCCATCGGGCCTCTCCCCTAGGGTTTCTGCCCAGCGCCACATGACCGTGTGGAATCCACATGAACGACCATGTGGGGCACTAGAATTTCTAACTTTGGGGGTTGGACATGACCGTGTGAGATTCACACGGGCAGGCTATGTTTGCCTATGTATTGTCTGGTGCACGCCTTCTTTTGCTCCAGAGCATGCCCGTGTTTTGGGAGAAACATGGCCAGAGCATGCTTGCCTTCCTTTGGCTCCAAAAGTGTGTCATTTAACCTCCAAAATGTCTTCCTACACATAAAATAACAAGAGCAGATCTCCAAACTAGAAAATAGGAAATGAATGCAAAATATGGTAAAAAGATGCATGAAACACGTTTGAAATGCAATGAGATGTGAGCTAAAATTACTCTTAAAACTCTATATGTTTTGCTCACATCACTTACCTAAGTCTATAGGATCATGGAATGTAGATTCAACCTAGGCTAGATCAATTTTTAATTTTCCTTTAAGAAAATAATATTACTTAGTAAAAAAATAGATTTTGAATAATGAAGCATTAAAGAAGCCTAATCTATTAAGCAGAACCCAAATTATGTTTAAGAATAACCATTTTTTTTAAAAAAAAATTAACATGTTCACTACATAAGTTCAAACGATATCAACTAGTGTATCTAATAAAGTCCTAATTTGAAGGAGCTTGAGGAGGTGGATGGCTCATTCTCCATGATTGAAAAATCTCCATCATCTCTCGATGATCATCTCTCTGTGTCTAGAGCACTTGCATCACCTCTCTATGATCCTCTCTTTGTGTCTGGAGCATTTGCATCATCTCAAGATGATGTGATTGATGTTGCTGCTCCAGACACTGCATTGCATCCTCCAATCTAGATAATCTCTTTGCTACTGTGGGAGGTGAAGGAATCCCAAGAAAGTGAGATAGACTATTAAACCCTGGTGCCTCCTGATGCTTGGACTGAGGGTCTAAATGATGCTCTAGGTCAAGCTCAGGCTCAGGCTAGGGTTTAGGCTGAGGACCATCTCTCCTCCAGGTTAGGACATTATTTTCTTCTAGACCTATCTTATCTAATGCAAATTTTCTAGAACCTATCATGTCATACTCAGTGAGTTGTTTAATGTTACCTGTGGTAACATAAAACCCTAATGTAGCTAGTAGAGATGTGATGATATGGAAATAGGATAGATGTGCCCTACCACTAGTCACTACCCTAGAATGATGAATAATAGAATGAAACATCTGTAAACTAATATCTCTGTCTTTATACAAAAATAATTGAAAAAGAGTTCAGAATCATTACCTCAACATTCTGGATGGTATTATATAAGAGATTTGACATCCTAAGTGCTTAGAAGGGTTGAAAAGGGTTGTTTTTTGGATGGTTTGGAGTGATTTGAGTCGACTCAATGCTGCCCTAGTGCTGGTTTTATAAACGGAGTCCAATCGACTAGAAATATTTTAGTCGACTGAGTTTGAGTCGACTGGACTTGGTCCAGTCGACTGTTATAGGTTTACCATTTACTGCGTTCTCTATCCAGTCGACTGTATGGGTTTAAGTCAACTGGGTTAGTCTTATCACTTAACTGCAATTGTATTCCAGTCGACTGGAGTTGTATTTTTACCATCTTCAGGTTTTGAGGCAACTGGACATGATCTAGTCGACTTTAGTTAGTCCAGTCGACTGGAATCGATAATTTTATATAAAATTTACTAATTATTTGACTTAATTAAGGTTTTATTTGATTAAGGTTGAATTCATTACGATTGATTGATTAATAATTAATGTTCAATTAATCTAAAGTTAATTTGATTTGATTATGGTTGATTTAATTTGATTAAAATTAATTAAGTTTAAGTTGATTAATTTGATTTGAGTTAATTTGATTAGAATTGAGTATGTTGGGTTTATTTGATTAAAGTTAATTTGATTGAGTTGATTTAGTTGGTTTTATTTGATTAAAGTTAATTTGAGTTGATTAAGTTGGGTTTATTTGATTAAAGTTAATTTGATTAAGTTGGGTTAATTTGTTTAAAGTTAATTTGATTAAGTTGGGTTTATTTGATTAAAGGTAATTTGATTAAGTTGGGTTTATTTGATTTGAATTAATTTGATTTGAGTTTATTTCAGTTAATTTGATTAAATTGAGTTGAGTTGAGTTAAATAGAGTTGAATTAGAATTTAGCTTTATCATCTCACCCAATCTAGATTTTCAATACATGTTAATCACATGAGTTTTATGAGATGAGGATTCATTTTTATCTAATTTTAATGAAAATTTTTAAAGTTTTTAAACTTGTGTTAGATTCATGTTTAGCTTAACAAAATCAAGTAGGTTTTTCCAAAATTGACTTCTAGGTAGTGGCGAGACATATGACCTTCTTGGATATCAGGTGGACCACTTCCTAAGACAAAGTCAATGAAGGAATCAAGTACTTGACTTATTTTGGACTAATCTTTGATCTAACTAGTTAAAGACATAGTGAGTTAGCTTCGGTCAGTTCCACTCAACTTAGTGCATCAGGTCGTGGTGAGGCATATGACCTTCTTTGGGTATCAAGTGGACCACATCCTTGACATGCACTTCGAAGAGCTTCCCTAACTTACTATCAATTCACGTCGCCTTAGTACTAGGTTGTTCAAGTTTAAACTACTTTGTTTCTTATCTAGTCCATTCTAAATTAAGGAAGAAAAGTTAACTAAGCATGCAAGAGTTTAACTAGTTAAAGAAACAAGCAAAGTGTTAGCTCCCCCTAAGTGATAACTTAGTTGAGTTTTGTTCACTAAGTGAACTTGACTTTTGGGAACCCAAAATTGGTTTGGTCCAATTTGATTGACTAAGCTAGACTTAGGACCCATGCTTGGACTAGACTATTAGCGTTTCGGCTAAGTAATGACATGTATTACTTGTATGATGATTTAGCCTTGTATTCGAGTCCGGACTTATTGTATATGGTTCATTGAGACCCAAGCATCATGTTGAGATACTTGGAGCTTTAGGTGAACATTTCAAACATTCCGGTGAAATCTCCTACTTACCTTTTTTGGACTGAGTTCTCTTCCTCAAGTTTTGCAACTTGAGTTGAGTCTCTATCCTCAATTTGGCAAGTCAAAGTCTTCAAGTTGACTTGCTCCTCAAGTACTTGGGCTTCCTTAAAAAGTGAGCCGACTCGATTCTCGGACTTAGCTAGTTTCCTACCTAAGCATGCTATTATGTTATATAGTTTATCTTCTAAGGGAGAAGTTACCTCGTCTACTCCTTCGGAACTGATGCAGATCCATGACTTCTCTCGAACTCAGACTTAAATTCGGAACTTGATTCGGTCTCGGAACTTGATTCCGCCATGAATGCTACGAAGATCCTCTTCATTTCTTCTGCGTCCAACTCCTCCGAAGATGATTCGTCCCAAGTTGTCTTGAGTGCCTTTTTCTTCTTTTCCTTTTTAGGTTTTTCTTCCTTTTTTATATTTGCACACTCTGATTTGTAGTGACCATTCCCATCGCATTCGTAACAAGTAACTTCCGATCTAGGTCTTGGCTTGTTATCGATGACCTTTTTGGCATCTTTCTTCGTAAACCTCTTTTTCTGGTTGAAAATATTTTGGACCATGTTTACGATTTCTTCTTCTCTATTTAGGTCCGACCTCTGACTTGTCTTTGGTTTTCCTTTCCTTTTTGGTCTAACCTGTCACTAAAGCAATACCATTCTCGATTTGACCTGAGTTAACTTATTCATATAGTCAAGTTCGTAGAAAAGTTTGTCTAGTCTAATTAAGGAAAGATCCTGGGAGACCTTATAAGAATTGACGATGAATGTCCATAAGGAGTTCCGTGGAAATCCCCTATGGGTATACCTAATTATTGTTGGGGATCGATCGGTGTGTATTGGCCCAGCTAGAGGGAGGTGAATAGCCCTCTTTCGTTGGATGGTGGAATTTGCTCGTCTACAAAATCGTTAGCGCAAGCGGAATACTAATAAACAAGCAAACAAAACAACAAAAGCAAAGATAAACAATGCTAACGCAATATGTAATGTGGTTCACGGCTACGCCGCTAATCCACGGTCCCCGATTCGTCCTCGGTGAATCACTCCGCAACCAAATCCACTATTGGTCTCTCCTTTGCACCAAGCTAGGTGGAGGTAACCCTTACAACTCAAGAACACTCCTGTTACAATTGATGTGAAAGAAACTAGAAGAAAGAGTTTATCACTTGTAGAGCACTTGGATGATGATTTGGAATATAAGCATTAGTCATTCAAAAGCCCACACCCTCTCTTTTTATAGAGAGGGTTGATTTCTTCCCATTGGTCGCCACCAGTCGACTGCTGCCCTTGGCAGTTGACTGTCGCCACTACAATAGCCACCGAACACGTTGGATCCTGACCGTTGTAGTCCAACGGATCCCTTGGCAGTCGACTGATGTAACCATCAGTCGATTGTTGCCTCCATAGTCGACTGCCCAGTCGACTACGAGCGGTTTTGTTGCCCAAACCCTCTTGACTACCGATCGCTACCATCATCACGATCGATGATGATGGTCTTACGATCACAACATATGGCGATCGATTCACGCCCAAAATCACTCGATTGGATACCAATGAACCCGTTTGATTTCGAAGCGATGACCGCCATTTCATGGCGATCGCGCCGCTCAAACTTAACATTTATTTGAGCTTCCGACGGTCGGGTAAACTTCAACCCTTGCGGTCGAGCCTCCGACACTCAGCCATTCTGCCAAGTTCACCTAATGAGCTATTTACAATTGACTCATTCTCTCATCTCACTCGAAGTCCCTCGCCGAAGCTCTCTTCGTTCGCGGCCACATCCCTCGGCAGCATCTAGAGCACGACTTTGCAATGCTCCTTCGCATCTCTTGCCTTCGAAATCTACTTCTTTTGCTTCACTTCAATTCATCTCGTCCGGCGGTCCCTCGGCAGCATCAAGCGCACGGCTCTGCAATGCTCCTTCTCTGACTCAAGCATGAGGTTGTGAGTGGTGAACCCGCTAAACCTTCATGTGCGAATTACTAAGTCCTGCATGACTTCAACGCACATATCAAATCACAATAACAAACTAACTTAAACCCTTTGCCACACACATCAAAACAATATCACGGGTTGATTGCCCTAACAATCTCCCCCTTTTTGATGTGTGGCAATTCGTTTAAGTTAGGTAAAAACATTTGAAAAATATTAAGGAAAGAAAGCATGTGAATAACATGATTAGCAACTCTCCCCCTTAATACATGAAACTCCCCCTAAATATATTCCCCCTTACTTAAACATATAGTTTTCTCCCCCTTTGACACCATCAAAAAGAGTAAACAAAGTTTATATATCATGACATCAAGTCTAGAGAGAAACAAAAACTAAAACCAGTCAAAACCTGATAAAATCAGGTTACTATGCTCGTTCACAGTCCATCAGTCGACTACTATCAGTATGGCAGTCGACTGGCACAAAGGAATCAAGTTTTCTGATTTTCTGAATGAATTTCAGAAATGCACTATAAATTCCAGAAAATTTGAAAAATCATGAAATTTGGGGAACACATTTCTTGTAAGTATATATATTAATGAAAAATAGTTTTTCATGAAAAATCATTATATTTTCAGAGATTTGCCAAAAATCCAAAAGTTTTAAAAACGACTAGGTTTTTTCTCATGTTAGTATCCATTTTAACACCTAGTCTTGCTTTGGATTGTTTCAAAACATGAACACATAGATTTTAAAGTAAGGATTTGTTTTGAAAACATATAAAATATCCAACCATGATCTTTGGGCAATATGTCTTTGAATTAAACATAAGCCTTCCCCATGATTAGTCTATTATTGCTATTTTGATACCTTAAATGACTATCTAAATGTCATAGGCATTAGTGGACATTTGTATCATCCTAACATCTCACTCATGCTAAGTTTTCAATCAAGGTGGCCTATGGTGAGTGTGAGATGCATCCTAAAGGTATTTATATATACTTAACCATTATTTTCATGCAATTTTATCAAGGTTAAGTATCATCCTATCATTCCACATGATCATAAAGACATATATGGATAAATTTCACATTATGATCATGAAACAAATGTATTCATCAAATTGTGATCATGCATTAGGTATGAAACATGATAATAAGTCAAATATCACCTAAAGCATGATTTATCTATTTATAGGTGCATTATCATCACCTAACACTCTTTCAAAAATATTGTCCCGCCATCCTAAGTCAACCAAGCATATGATATAGATGAAATCCTTATGGTTGACTATCCTAGGGTTTTCCTAACCCTTTAGGATGGATTTAGGAACCCAAAATAAGTTCTTTCCTATGGGGTTCACTAAATACTCCTTAGGAATCTATTTTCTAGCAATTGTCTTATTTTTGCTTTGGCCCCTAGCAATCAAACATTTATAGGCCTTTACATTAGTTTTTCCCTTGTATCCTAGGCCTTTCTTATTGAAGCTAGTCCTTTGGCTCCCTATGATCATGTTAAGGGTGTTGGAGCCTATTGTGAATTTTTCTAGGGCTTTGGTCAAGTGATCTACCTTTTCCCTTAAAACCCTATTTTCCTCTATGCATGCATCACTTACATCTTATGGCATATATTCATGTGAGCATGCATCATTTAAGCTAGAAGAAATATTATCATTTACAATTAAGCATGCTTTTTCTAATTTTTCTTCTAAGTCCTTAATTTGATCTAGCATACTCTTATTTTTCTTCTTTGCTCTAAACAAGACCTTAGTGAGGCTAGAAATAATTGACATAAATTTCTCGGGGGAAAGACTTGTTACCTCACTTACCAAGTCCTCTTCCGATGATGAGGATGTAGAGGAAGCTCCCCCTTCACTAGAGCTCTCCTCACTTGTGCTTGATCCTTCATTTTCGGAGGATGATGAGTCTAGGTCGTCAAAGGCCATTAGGGCAAGGTTGGAGTAGACATGTTCTTCCTCTTCGGATGATGATGAAGATGAAGATGGATCATCCCCTGTCCTAGCTTTGAGTGCTTTTGTCTTCCCTTTCTCTTTGGCCTTTTTCTCTTCTTCTTTCTTCTTCTTGCTCCCCTTCTTCTTCTTCTTTTCTTCTTTCTTTCTCTTCTCCTCCTTACTCTTGTTTAGGAGAGGACAATTATCCCTTATATGTCCCTCTCCTTGGCAATTGTAGCAAATCACCTTCCCCCTTGGTCTTCTCCTCCTATCATTAGATTTATTAAATTTAAAATCTTTTAATGCACGTCTTACCCTCCTTACTATATAGGCTTATTCCGTGCTATCCATGGAGGAGGATGAGGATGCTTCATCGGAGGAGGAGGGAGTCTCCATCTTCTTCTTCCCCTTGTTGGCCAAAAGTGTCACTCCTCTTGACGGTTGAATTCTTGACTCTTCTATTATTCCTTCAAGCCTAGATTCATGCAATTCCATAGTGGAGAAAAATTTATCTAGAGTACTTACCTCTAGATTCTTTGAAATATAGAATGAGTCCACCATTGAACTCCACTTGGATGATCGGGGAAAAGCATTCATTGCCTTCATGAGCATGTCCCTATTGGAGAGCTTCTCCCCTACACTAGATAAACCGTTAAGGATTTCTTTAAATCTTGAATGTAGAGATGTTACCTTCTCCCTTTTATCGAGTTTGATATTGTTGAGTCGGGAACGAAGGACATATCTCCTTGCTAGTTTTGCCTCGGATGTGCCTTCATGAAGCTCCACTAGCTTCTCCCACATTTCTTTGGCACTAGAGCAATCCCCAATTCGGTTTATCTCTTGTTGGGGAAGTACGTTGAGGAGATGATGTTTAGCCTTTGAATTTGCAAGGTGTTCCTCTCTTTGCTTTTTAGTCCACCTTGACTTGTCAAGTATTCTCCCCTCTTCATCCCTAGGCATCTCAAAACTGTTTTCCATTATAAGCATAATATCAAAATCGGTTTCAAAGAATACCTCCATTCACTTCTTCCACCAAGCGAATTCTCCTTCAATTTCGGTGGGTGAATGTTGGAGCCAACCATCTTTTGATGAACTACTTGTTGTGGCGGTTAGTCCTCGACAAGCGACTTGGCTCTGATACCACTTGTAGGGGATCGATGGGTGTGTGTTGGCCCGGCTAGAGGGGGGGTGAATAGCCCTCTTTCGTTGGATGGTGGAATTTGCTCGTCTACAAAATCGTTAGTGCAAGCGTAATACTAATAAACAAGCAAACAAACCAACAAAAGCAAAGATAAAAAATGCTAACACAATATGTAACGTGGTTCACGGTTACGCCGCTAATCCACGGTCCCCGATTCGTCCTCGGTGAATCACTCCGCAACCAAATCTACTATTGGTCTCTCCTTTGCACCAAGCTACGTGGAGGTAACCCTTACAACTCAAGAACACTCCTTCTTTTACAATTGATGTGAAAGAAACTAGAAGAAGGAGTTTATCACTTATAGAGCACTTGGAAGATGATTTAGAATATAAGCATTAGCCATCCAAAAGCCCACACCCTCTCTTTTTATAGAGAGGGTTGATTTCTTCCCGTTGGTCACCACGAGTAGACTGCTGCCCTTGGCAGTCGACTGTCGCCACTACAACGGCCTCCGAACATGTCGGATCCCGACCGTTGTAGTCCAACGGATCCCTTAGCAGTCGACTGATGTAACCATCACGATCGTTGTCTCCAGACTGACCGCCAAATGGCTATGAGCGGCTCCGCGGCCCAAACCCTCTTGGCTGACGACGTCGCATTAGCCCGATCGCCAACATATGGCGTGATCACGGCCCAAAAACCACTCAGTCGGATACAAGTCGAACCCTGTTCGACTCATAGCAGTCGACTGGTGCCGTGTGAAACTCAAACTTAACATTTGTTTGAGCTTCCGACGGTCGGATAAACTTCAACCCTTGCGGTCGAGCCTCCGACACTCAGTCATTCGGCCAAGTTCACTTAATGAGCTACTTACAATTCACTCATTCTCTCATCTCACTCGAAGTCCCTCACCGAAGCTCTCTTCGTTCACAGCCACGTCCCTCGGCAGCATCAGGCGCACGACTCTGCAATGCTCCTTCGCGTCTCTTGCCTTTGAAGTCTGCTTCCTTGGCTTCGCTTCAAGTCATCTCGTCCGGCGGTCCCTCAGCAGCATCAAGCGCACGACTCTGCAATGCTCCTTCTCCGACTCAAGCACGAGGTTGTGAGTGGTGAACCCGCCAAAGCTTCATGTGCGAATTACTAAGTCCTGTACGACTTCAACGCACATATCAAATCACAATAATAAACTAACTTAAACCCTTTGCCACACACATCAAAACCATATCACGGATTGATTGCCCTAACAATTATATCCCTATTTTCAATTTGATCATCTATTAGGTAAAGTCCATTTAGTATGTCCTTTATCCTTGTGTGAAGTTGACTAGCACTTTCGTTTTCAAGCATTTTACAATTAAATAGCTTATTAAGTAGCATGTCTCTTTTAGCTATTCTAGTGTCATTAGTGTCATGCCCCGAGAGTATAATTGTCTGTCGACCGGACGATACCGTTTAGTGACAATATAAGATACAATACCGATACAAGGCCCACATAGCTGCCAACATCCATAAACTATATATCAAAATAAAATAACACTGGCAGATAATACAAATACAAAGACACACAAATACACACCAGTGTGATTTTGACACAACCATAATTGGAAAACATAATAGAAATTAATACCATAACTAAAACCAAAACTATAATAGAAGCCAAGTACATAACAACACAACTATATACCAAAATACAGAACCAACAAAGAATAAAATCCAATGCAAAAATCCATTATGGATTTCAACCCAAAATGCTTGATGTGAGATGGGATCAGCTGGCGAAGCTCCGAGCACCTAAGGAATTTTCTACTTGCTACCTGAGCGATAGAAAATCTAGGTTATATGGTGGTGAGTATATGATTCAGTGGTATATGAAAGATAGTGCATGAACTAAATAAATATATGGAGATCAACAAGTATACAGTCTTAAAGGAAATAACAAATAACCATCAGTATAAATATAATAAATGCATATACCTGTTGGAAATCCAATGCGATAAATAACGAAATCACAGTGGAAAAAGGATCCCTTGAGCGATCTATGAGAAAGAAAACTCATACAAAGTATAGATCAAAAGCCCTATCCTATATGGTATACCTTTGATGCGTGCCCTTTGTCTATCCCGCTCGTCCACGGTTCGTTGGATCTTTTACACGTTCAAGTGTACATGCCTCTATGGTATCCACACGAACACTCTTTTGGAGAAAGCAAACAACACCTTTGGTTGTGCTAGCAACCAAAACAAGACTCTCCACACAAGACTTTGGCCAAGAGGAAAGGGAGAAGGGAAATGGAAAATACCTACACGATAAAGCAAAGTCCACTTCCTCTCACTCACATTTAGGAGAGCTTAAATCCCATTTCTCATGCATTAAATCACATTTTATGCATTAACACCTTCTTGCATGCAACGTTTGAGGATGAAATATCATTTCATGGATTGATTCTTTTGCAAGCAACGTTTTAGGATTAACATGCATTAAATCTCATTTCATGGATTAATTCTTTTGCATGCAACATTTTAGGATTAACATGGATTAAATCCCATTTAATGCAATTAATCCATTTGCATGCAACAACTCCCATTTGCATGCATGATTAATCATTATTAATCATGCTAACCTTCTTCAATTGGTTTCATTTGAGTCTAACTCAAATTAAACCAATTTGAGTCCAACTCAAGTTTGGCCAAGCAATGAGTCTAACTCATTCTAGTCCATTCAATTAACTAATAATTCATTTAGTCAAACTAAAATGAACCTCATCTCCAAAACATGTTCTTTGTGTGTGACTCTATAGGTTTTCGTAACATTGGCACTGTCTTTAAACCACTTTAGACACAAAAGCAATGAGCGACATCTAGCAATGCATCATTGCTACTCAAGTTATGAAAATGTCAAGATTTGACAAAACCTTTCTGTGGCTACTATCTTGTATGACCTTGTCCTTCTATCCTCGATATCTAGATTGATCAATGAGGCATAGACCGTGTCATCCTCTTATCAATCTTTGTGTTTCTTGATCCCCAACTAGACTTACTCAAACAAATGAGTTCTATATCTCATATTGACTCATTTGAGCATGGTCATGCATTTCGTGGTCTTACTCTATCAAGAGGCCTAAAGATATCACTCCCGTCATATGAAAGGGATAGATCTCATTTACATCACTCACATCCCTCCGCATAGTTTGTTACATACCCAGTGATCACCTTTATAGTCCACCCTATTACGGGTGACATTTGACGACACCAAAGTACATAACTTTTTATATAGGGAACCATAGTTATTTCAGGTCTAAGGACTATTCATACTAATAGTCACATGAGAAAGTTTATGACACTCATATAATGATCTATGAGACTTTCTCATTGTGGGTCAATTCAGTGCATGGTCTCTAATATGTATCCATGTATCAATTTGATATCACATATCCATGACTTGTGAGATTAAGTCATCAATTGACCTACATGCCAGTCTCTATGCATTAATATTGTCCTTGTATATTAATACTCGACTAGGAATATTTAAGAGTAATGTTATATATATATATATATATATATATATAATAGTGTCCTTGACTAGTAGGTTCAAGTTTACAACATTTCAATTGGTTGAATTTATAGTGAGAGTCTGTATATATATATATACAGACTCTCACTATCAATTCAACCAATTGAAATGTTGTAAACCTGAATCTACTATTCAAGGACACTATTATATTATTCGTATAACACATATAAGAAATAATATAATAAGCAAACATTGCTTGTTATTAATGAAATATGATACATATGATCCCTAATCAATCATCTCATTATTGGCACTAAGGGCTGACACTAACAATCTCCCACTAGCACTAGTGTCAATCACTGTAATCTCTAAGACCCAGTGACCTAGTATGACCATCATGCTTCCTCTGTGCTAAAGCCTTGATCAAGGGATCCGCAATGTTAGCATCAGTATCTACTCTGCATATCCACACATCTCCTCTATCGATGATCTCTCGAATGAGGTGATACCACCATAGTATATGTTTGGAACGCTGGTGAGAACGAGCTTCCTTAGCATGTGCTATAGTCCCATTGTTATCACAATAAAGCCTATAGGGCTCACGATGCTAGGAACTACACCAAGCTCAGAAACAATCTTCCTGATCCCAACAACCTCCTTTGCCGCATCTAAAGCAGAAATATACTCGACCTCTATAGTAGAATCTGCAACTGTGTCTTGCTTTGAACTCTTGCAGCTCACAACACCACCATTTAAACAAAAGACATACCCTGACTGTGATCTGTAATCGTCCTTGTCCATTTGGAAGCTAGCATCGTTGTAACCCTTTACAACGAGCTCCTCATTGCCTCCAAATATCAAGAAATATTCTTTAGTTCTTCTTAAATACTTAAGAATATTTTTGACGGCTGTCTAGTGATTTTCACTTGGATCCGACTGGTACCTGTTTGTCATGCTTAAAGAATATAAGACATTAGGACAAGTACATAACATGGTGTACATAATAGACCCTATAGAAGATGCATAAGGGATCTGATCCATACATTCCCTTTCTTCCATAGAAGAAGGGCATTGAGCCTTCGAAAGGCTCATACCATGTGATATTGGCAGAAATCTCTTCTTGGAATTTTGCATGGTAAAACGTTTAAGCACCTTGTCAATGTATGCACTTTGACTTAAGCCAAGTAATCTCTTAGATATATCTCTATAAATCTTAATACTTAAAATATAGGCTTCTTCACCTAAGTCCTTCATTGAGAAACAATTCCCAAGCCAAGTCTTCACAGACTATAGCATAGGGATGTCATTTCCAATGAGAAGTATATCATCAACATACAAGATAAGAAAGATAACTATGCTCCCACTAACCCTCTTGTAGACACAAGGTTTATCTTCATTCTTGATGAAACCAAACTGTTTGATCGCATCATCGAATCGAAGATTCCAGCTTCTAGATGCTTGCTTTAAACCATAAATGGACCTTTGCAGCTTGCGTACCTTACCAGTATACTTTGGATCTACAAAATGCTCAGGTTGTGTCATGTACACATCCTCGAGGAGGTTTCCATTCAAAAATGCAATTTTGACATCCATTTGCAAGATCTCATAATCATGGTAAGCTGCAATAGCAAGCATGATCCGAATAAACTTAAGCATCACAACTGGTGAAAAAGTTTCATCATAGTCAATAACACGAATCTGTTTGAAACCTTTAGCTATCAATCGACCTTTATAGGTATGCATAAGACCATCCATGTCAGCCTTTCTCTTAAAGACCCACTTACACCCAATGGGTTTGACTCTTTCAGGTGGATCAACCAAAGTTCACACTTGGTTAATGTACATGGATTCCATTTCAGACCTCATGACCTCACTACAACAAAAATTCGAATAGACAATGGTGAAAAATCATTGTCTATGATCGAAAAAATCTGTGATAAATCAACCCGTTATGAAAAGTGAATCGCTCAAAGACAACGGTTAAAAACCGTTATTGATTTAAGGAAAAGACAACAACTTTTAACCGTTGTCTTTGAGCACCCCACTTTTCACAATGGGTCGATTTACCACGGATTTTTTGGATCACAGACAATGATTTTTCACCGTTGCCTTTCAACTAAAATTACGACGGGTTATAACCGTTGTCTTTGAGCGTCCTATTTTTCTCAACGCATGGATTTATTATAATTTTTTAAGTCATAGACAATGGTTATTAACCGTTGTCATTTCTCAACGGTTACTCTAGAGAACAATAAATTGTTGTTGATTTAGAGTGTTGTATTTTTAATATAAATCATATAACAACATCAAAAAGAATTATAGAAAACATATATACACTCGTACTTGTAGCAATGTAAAGTATAAGGTCACATCATCCCATTTTAAATGATCACTCTTAAAAACATATATAAAAAAGTACTGTAGCAAAACAACTACACATCATATGCTTAGTACTGCACCAAAAGTATTATGCACAATAACCAAAACACTTATAGAATACAACATCTAACCAAAAGAGGTATATACACTTAAATTTTCTAATCATCAGATATGTGATTTTGTATGCATTCAGCCCACTCTGAACGTACTTCATCAATTTCCTTTGCAGTTATCATAGATTTTGTGAACTGCATGTGAATAAATGAATGAAAATGTAATTAAACACTTTGAGCACTATGTGATAATTAATTGCAAAAATCATTTTACAAATATGTATCAATAAGAAAATTTGAAAATATGTCTAATATTACTATTGGTCGTAGGGAAGACTTGTGATGTGGCGCCTTTAATTATATCTCTCATATAATCGCAAAACAAAATAACCACATTGAACTCTATCCGGTTGAAGGGGAACTTGTGATGAAAAAAAATATAGTAGTTATGCGGATATTTTCACAAAGCTTTTCTCAATGAGAAATAACACAAGAAAGTGTTGTTGGATTGAGAAGCATCGCTAGAGGGGGGGTGAATAGCGATCGTAAATCTTTCGTTCGAATTCGTTCGTTGAGACACAAGTAAACGAGTAAGCACAGTGAAAAATAAAGTGACACATTTATTTTACTTAGTTCACAACCCAGCGGTTGCTACTCCAAGGCCCTATCGGTCCTAGACTGCGTACGGAGGGTAAAGCACTATAACGTCTCCTCCTCGTTGGAGGTAGGAGACAACGATCACAAAATCTGGAAGTACGAGGATGAGGAAACAAGCCTACCTCACCTCGTTATGAATAAAAACAACGAATACAATATTAAAATATATTACTAGATGCTGCTGCCGACGAAGAAGATCTAAGCTTGTTCTCGTGTCGGCGTTATGACGGTGTTGGAGCGTTGGCGTTGTAGGAGCACTTGATGAATAAACTTGATGATGTTTGGAGTTGGAATCCTCCCCTACTTTTATAGATTTTAGCCTCTGAATTTGTCTCCTTTTTTTTTGGAACAGATCACGAAGTTGTCTAAATTTTATCGCGAAGTGGTTGCGTCAAATGTTATCCATTTTGACCTACCGCAAAGGCTGATTCGTCGCCATCCGTCGACTGATGCCTCCCATCAGTCGACTGATGAGCATCAGTCGACTGCCCAACATCCAGCAGTCGACTACTAGCCTGGCCACTTCCCTGCACTAAGAGGTTAGCTCGGAAAATGATAAATGCGACGGTTTCTAACCGTCCGATCTCGACCTAGACCTTCCACAGGAAGTCTTAGTTGGATCGCCACCTACGGTCATCCCCGTAAAGAGGACACGACCTTACAATCTCTCACTCACATGAGCTTTCCTCAATACTTACCTTGTAGCTCTTGCTTCTGGCTTCCACTCGATTCCTTCGGCTCCCTCCGAAGTCACTCGAGTGTCGCCCGACCACCGTGGCTTCCTCCGGGTGTCGCTAGCCTTCAGCTCCAGCTTTAGTACTTTTATGCACACTCGATTTAGCTCGTGAGATAACGATGTAAACTTAACTTTATGTCTTTGCGATAATCAAAACACAGGTTCGATTATCTAGTGCCCCTGCACCAACAATCTCCCCCTTTTTGATCTATGGCAAACCAACACAAAGTTAAGGAAATTAAAGCATAAAACAAGTATAGTAGATGATGAATGTCATTCCCAAAAGCTCCCCCTTAACCCTAGGTGTGTTTTGAAAGAGATACTTTAGTTTTCAAAATCAAATTTTGTGTTACTCCCCCTTAACTTTCGCTCTTCTCCCCCTTTTGCCATAAATAAAAAAAAATTGAGGTTTTTGTATAAAATAGGGTTTTTTTAAAAAACAATGTCATATATGCATGCATCTAGATAAATCAAATATGAGTCCAAGCATTCGTCTAGCAGTAGTTAGATAGATTGGTTCGAGGTGTGTCCCTCTGCACCAATAATCTAAAGGTTTATAATATAACCCTTAAGGTTAGTTTGCTCTCCCCCTTAGTCAAATATATGAAGTATAAGAGATGTAGGGGGCGCTAAACTTTGGCCTAAGAGTTGTTAAGTACAACAGTTGAGAAAATAAGTAGTGTCTTGAAGAGATTGTTTTAAGTAAATTTCAATTATCCTTAACATCTCACCCATTCTATGTGTCTCATAATTTGTTCACCTTATATGTTTTGTGAGATGATTTTAAATTGATTAAAGATAGTCAACCTTGGGTTAGATTTGGATTTAACCTTTAGATCGTTAAGTAACTTTTCGAGAAATTGGCTTCCAGGTCGTGGCGAGGCACAGGGGCCTTCTTTGATCGAAACAACGACAACTTCCTTAGACAAAGCCAAATTCAAGAAAATATCACTTAAGTCACTTAGGGTTACTTCCTGGTCTAACTAGTTTAGGATACGGCGAGGTAGCTTCAGCTAGTTCCACTCGGTCAAGTGCACCAAGCTAGATACGCCTTACCTAGCTCGAATACACGAGACTTTGTTTCCCTAACGTACTATCATCTTGCCGCGTCCTGATACTATATTGTCAAGAGTTGACTAACTAATTTCCCTATCTAGCCGTTCTACAAATTAAAGTAAAATATTCAATGATTTTGCTAAGTAAGCGGGTATACTATTTTAGTGTTAGCTCCCCATGGACCATTGAACCAATATGGTCTATTCAAATAATGAATTTGATCCTGGAGAATCCAAAACTTATTAGTCCTTATATGTGAATTCAATAAAACCTTTGGAACCCATGCTTGGACTCTTTGATGACTACGATTTACGATAGACATATAATACTTATTTGTAGTCTTTGACATAAATCCGAGTCCGGCTTTGTTGTAGACGGCTCTTTGGGTTCCAAGTAGTCGATTAAGGTTCTTAGATCCCAATGTGAACTTTTCCAACCTAGCCTCAACCTCTTGAACTCGGTCTTTCAAGAGAGAATTCTCCTGCTCAAGTTTTTCAATTTGGGTTGAGTTTCCCTCTTGAACTTGACTAGTTGAAGAGGTTAGAGTAGCCTCTTGCTTAAGGGTTTCAACCTCCTCAAGTAACGACTCAACCCTAGACTCGGACTTAGTTAATTTCCTATTAAGCATTTTAATTGTATTGTAAAGCGTATGAATTAGTGAGCGGCTAACCTTAATTTTTTCTTTTGATCCGGCTTTGAGTTTCTTCTTGAAGTAGTCCTCGAGTTTGGAGTCGGTGTTGTAATTAGATTCAGATTTGGACTCTGACTCGGACTCTTCGGGTCTTGCCATGCATGCTATGTCGCCGCCTTCTTCGTTGTCCCATGTTGCATGAAAAGCCTTCTTTTGATTTGATTTGAATTGTGCCCTCTTTTGATTCTTTAGTAGCCTCCTTTCCCTCCGAACGATCTTCCGCACTACGTTCACTATTGCTTCCACCTTTTCGGATTCGGACTCTAATTCGTCGTCGGGTTTGAGTCCATCTTCTTGCCTGGTAGGTGGCTTGCTTCTTTGTCCTGCAAGTAGAGCAATACCTCTCTCGGCCCGGACCACGTTAGTTTGCTCGTGAAGTTCAAACTCGGAAAATAATTCGTCTAACCTAAGCTTCGAAAGGTCCTTAGAGACCTTGTAGGCATCGACCATGGATGCCCACAAGGTAGTCCTAGGAAATGAATTAAGAACGTACCTTAGTAGGTCACAGTTTTTGACCTTGTGTCCGATGGTGTGCAGGTCGTTGACAATGTCCTGGACGCGGGCGTGTAGTTGCATCGCCGTCTCGTGTTCCTGCATCTTAAGGTTATACAACTTATTGAAAAGAAGGTCACGTTTACATACCTTAGCATCATACGTTCCTTCGTGTAGCTCGATTAATTTGTTCCATAGGTCCTTGGCGCTAATGAATGGTCCGATGCCGTTGAGTTCCTCCTTGGACAACCCGCATTGCAATATTTGAGTTGCTCTTGCATCGGCTTCAATTTGCCTCTTGGTTGCATTAGTCAACTTGTTGAAATCCAAGGGCTCTCCTTGATCATTGGTGGGTAGAGCAAAGCCGATTTGGATTATTATCCAAGTCTCGACTTGTGTTTTCAAGAAACACTCCATCCGACCTTTCCAATAACGAAAATCATCTCTGTTAAAGAACAGAGGTCGGGTGGTGTTATACCCCTCAATGTGAGCCATTAAGTATCTTGCAAAACACGAATAAAAACCAAAGGGAATTCCAAGACTTGGTCTTGGATTAGTAATGCGGGAAATAAATAGGAAATAAACAGAATTAAATGAGAAAAATAAGAAACTAACAACTTACGACCTTTGATGTCCCCGAAAGGGTACTAGACGTTGGATTTTGGGGCTGGAAACAGCTTGTTACGAGGGTAAACTAAGAAATGTAGATCTTTCAGAGAGCTTCGATTTGGTAGGTAGATCATTAAGTGAGTCCACTTATGCGAAAAGTTATGGCAGTTTTACCGTCGTCTACTCCAAGAGAGAAAACTTGCAAGCACACAACCAAAAGAAACGTACCAAGACTTCGTCTTGGATTAGTAGTGCGGGAGGAAAAATAACAAAAAAAACGAATCGAAAAATACGAACAGAAAACCAAAACGTGCTAGATCGGAGGTTTCACCAAATCTTAGCGCCCCCGCTCTGATACTAATTATTGGATCGAGAAACGTCGCTAGAGGGGGGTGAATAGCGATCATAAATCTTTCGTTCGAATTCGTTCGTTGAGACACAAGTAAACGAGTAAGCACAGCGAAAAATAAAGTGACACGTTTATTTTACTTGGTTCACAACCTAGCGGTTGCTACTCCAAGGCCCTATCGGTCCTAGACCGCGTACGGAGGGCAAAGCACTATAACGTCTCCTCCTCGTTGGAGGTAGGAGACAACGATCACAAAATCCGGAAGTATGAGGATGAGGCAACAAGCCTACCTCACCTCGTTATGAATAAAAACAATGAATACAATATTAAAATATATTACTAGATGCTGCTGCCGACGAAGAAGATCTGAGCTTGTTCTCGCGTCGGCGTTATGACAGTATTGGAGCGTTGGCGTTGTAGGAGCACTTGATGAATAAACTTGATGATGTTTGGAGTTGGAATCCTCCCCTCCTTTTATAGATTTTGGCCTCTGAATTTGTCTCCTTTTTTTTTGGAACAGATCACAAAGTTGTCCAAATTTTATCGCGAAGTGGCCGCGTCAAACGTTATCCATTTTGACCTAGCACAAAGGCTGATTCGTCACCATCAGTCGACTGATGCCTCCCATCACCGATCGATGAGCATCACGATCGCCTAACGCCCATGTCCAAGAATGATCACACCGCCACTTCCCTGCAGTAAGATGTTAGCTCGGAAAATGATAAATGCGACGGTTTCTAACTGTCCGATCTCGACCTAGACCTTCCACTGGAAGTTTTAGTCGGATCGCCGCCTACAGTCATCCCCGTAAAGAGGACACGACCTTACAATCTCTCACTCATATGAGCTTTCCTTGATACTTACCTTGTAGCTCTAGCTTCTGGCCTTCCACTCGATTCCTTCGGCTCCCTCCGAAGTCACTCGAGTGTCGCCCGACCACCGCGGCTTCCTCCGGGTGTCGCTAGCCTTCAGCTCTAGCTTTAGTACATTTCTGCACACTCGATTTAGCTCGTGAGATAACGATGTAAACTTAACTTTATGTCTTTGCCATAATAAAAATACAGGTTCGATTATCTAGTGCTCCTGCACCAACAAGTGTATGATTAAAAGAATTATTAAAGGAAATACATTAAAGTATGATAATGCAATACCACTTTATTGTACTCATCAATTAGTAATACATTTGGTAGAGAATCTACTTTATGTGATGAGCAATCCTATGTCACAAATATGAAGTAATTTATAGAGTTGTTTCTTCAATTAAGAATGAGTCTCCATCATTTCCCTATAAAAAAATGTATTAAAGCAATATAGTTGAAATAAAACCTGTATCACTCGGCTTGATAAAGCAATTTACACTCCCCATATGGGTTAATGCTTTTTTTCTTTGGTGTTTATAAATGTATTTGGCATAATAACGCTGAAAAAAATAAACATGTTATCCCTTTCTCTCAACTTGTCATAGCCATTTGGACCTTCTTTCTTTTCCCCAACCCTTTTATGGCAGCAAGTATATGCAATTACTGAAAGGCATATGAAAGAATTAACCAAACTAGTGAACTGCAATTCAAAAAATCTAAAATCACTAAAGGAAGAAATTGTGACTTTGTCATAGATTCTTACTTCTTAAGATAGACAACACTGTCAACATGGCCAACGAGAGGTACAAGAATAATCAAACTAATCCTACTAAAAGTTCTAAGAATTCAACTTCACATTTACAAACAGAAAGAAAGAGGTTTTGCAGCAATAGAAAAAAAAAACATTTCTCGCTGAAAGTCCAGTTTGACCTCAGTGCCCTAAACTCAATTGTGATAGGCAATTTTAGTAGCAAATCACGCAACTAGCAGTCAGTGTTGTGAGACTGGATAGGTGCCTCAACCAGGCTGCCTAAAAGATAAAACTAATTGCACCAGCCATTTCAGCTAGGCAACACACAATGGGAACAAAAATTGCAGCATTTGAACTTGAACTGTCACTTAGGTAATTAAGTGGTAACAGTCCCAGTCCTAGATGAAAAAAGACAGAGATCAAATTAGCACTTGCTATCCAGCATAAAATAGTGTCTGATCCTTACATAGGGATTCCCAAGTAGTTGGGGCTTACACAACAATAAAATCTAGAGAGGTCATAAAACCTATATATATATACTTTTTAAGAATTTATCTTGTCTTAGTCATACTATCCGACTAGTCCAATCCTAATACTAATCCAACAATTAATAGGTAAGCATCTACCCATAATATCTAACAATGTATATCCCAACAATAACTAGACACGTATAACAGTAATAGCAATTAATAACTATATGCTAACGATAAGCAAGCAATCTAGAATCTAACGGTCCAAGAGATATAAAATTAAAGCAATACTAGACAGATCACAAAGTGACCACATAATACAACCTAAGTAAACAACATAACCAATATAATCATGTACTAAATTCTAAGATCATAGAATCCACCCACCTGATACGAAGACTTATCTAAAAATCTTTAGGTCTGGAAGACCATTCCGAATCAAAATCCTTAATCTAACACTGGTTCAACCTCCGTTTCTTCTTAATCTGCTAAAAGGATTTCAACCTCAATTCAATCCGAAGAGGCTTCAACTCCCAGCTCTTGTTGAAGCAATAAAACATTTTGTCTTTTCCTTCCCACATACGCCATACTAGAAAATACTGTCTCAGTTTGAAGATAGGGAATTTCTTTATGGAATGTCCAACTTCTGTCCCGCTATGCCCATCTACTTGGAGGCACTCACGGTGGATCAAAATCTTGTCCCACTTTGTTGTACTGATCGTCCATGTGGAAATCTCTCAGGAGCTCTATTGAACATTTCTCATAGGTTGCAACACTAAAATACTTTAGCGGCCCATTTTTCTTTGGCCGGCAGAATTTTGCTTTGTAAGACACAAGATCACCTCTTTTGTCGATTACATCCTCCCACATCTCATTGCCATCGAGCCTTCCACCAAGATTAAGCATCAAGTCCCTCAGATCTACATCAGTTATGAGCATAGAAACCTTAGTCCTCATGGAGGTCGATGGAAGCCACGTAGCTCCATAGACGGGAGGTCGGCGTTGCTGCTCACGGTGCCGGAAAGACGACACCCCATGGTGGCTGAGATTGGAAGGAAGAGGGGTGGTAGTGCGATCGTGTGCGGTTGTGGGCGGCGAGTGTGCGAAGGTCACGGCTGCTGGCAGCGTGCGGAGGCAGGGCACGGGAAAGGGTAGGCGTATGGCCGGGCCGTGATGATTCTTGAGGATGACAACAGCGTCGATGGCGACGGCTGTCGGGCGAGCTCGAACGGCACCGTCGGTGTGGCTGTGGCGGCGATTGGCCTGGCAGCAGGCGTGTGCGATGCGGCGAGTAGTGACGTCAGCCTGGCAGCAGGCACACGCGAGAAGGCAGTGGGCAGCAGGGTCGTTGCTCGCTGCGGAGGAAGGAAAGGAGTGGCGACATAGCTGTCACTTGCGGCGACGACGATCTGAGCGTGGCCGACGCGCGGGGAGAAGGCGGCGGCGATGAGAAGGGGAGGCACGCGATGCGGGAGACGCTAGGAGGAAAAAAGGAAAACAGATTTTTCTTCAATCCCTAATTTCCAATCCTTAAATCTTAACCTAATTTAATTATATCTATAACTTAGATTTTATTGAAACAATCAACTCTTGGAAAAAGGCTAATTAGACTTAGTCAAGGTCTAAGAAAATCTTATCCCGAAATCATCAACTATAATACAAATAAATGACAAAATTCTATTTTTAATAAATAAATATATTTTTATTTATTTCATTTTAAATTATATTATTTTAATTATTATGATATTATATTAAATTAATTTTAATTTATTTTTTTTTATATTTTACATATAGCTCTCCTACACGCCTTGCCATCGCTGCCATCTAGGCCTGCAAATCGAGAGATGTATAGAGAAGTGAAGCGGGAGATGCGAGATGGTAGAAGGCGAAAGGGCAAGGGCTTTCGCTAGGGGATGGCTGGGTCGAGCTTCTCGCAAAAAAACGACGGAGGACAGAAAAAAAATCGGGCGGAAGAAAAAAAAATCCCCTTAAAATCAAACCTAGTTTATTAATAACCTAGGTTTTATTGACTAATTAATTCACTTAATCAAACCCTAAATTTATCCCGAAAATTTCTAATAACTAAATTCAATTTTAATAAATAATTTATTTTATTTACCTCAATTTAAATTATATTATTATATTATTTATATTTAAATTAAAATTTAATTAAATAATATTTTTTTCAATATATTACAAAACATTACGAAAATATTCTTATTGACAACGATTGATTGTACCATTGTCCCAACTGTTGTTAAGATAAAAAAAATCTTAAAGACAACGGTTCTAGAAAATTGTTATAAAATGCATTATTGATTAAACAAAAAATATGCTCAACGACAACGGATAGTGTAAAACCGTTGTCTTTTGTGTTATATGGGCGCTCAAAGATAACAGTTTTGTCAAAAATCATTGTCTTTTACAAAAATCACAACGGTTTCTCCTAAAACCGTTGTCTTTGTGGTGTTGTCTTTTAGCATTTTTGTTGTAGTGCCTCTGTCCATTTCTCATAATCTGGGCTCATCACAACTTCCTGATAGGATGTAGACTCGTTCAACTCAACAAGTATAATGTCATCATTGTCAGACAAGAGAAATGAATATCTCTCAGGCTGACGATGTATCCTATCAGACTTGCAAAGAGGTTGGTCTACTTGAACAGGTTGTTGCTCCCCAACTTCTTTGCAACAATCTCATCATCCACAACACTTTATGGTGCTTGTTCAATTTCCATCTCAGTGCTATCTTTATCTTGAATTTCTTCAAAATGTATTTTACTCCCACTAGTTCTTCTAGAAATGAACTCTCTTTCTAGAAATACGCCATTTCTAGTGACAAACACTTTGACTTGTGTGGGATTGCAGAAGTAATATCCTTTCATTTCCTTAGGATATCCTATAAAGTAGCACTTGTCTGATTTGGGGCCTAGTTTGTCGGAGACTTGACGTCGAACATAAGTCTCACAACCCCAAATCTTCATAAAAGACATCTTGGGACTCTTCCCAGTCCATATCGCATATGGTGTCTTTATAACTGCCTTAGATGGGACGCGGTTAAGTGTGAAAGCAACCTTCTCTAAAACATATCCCCATAAGAAAGAAGGAAGATTTGTGTGACTCAACATAGATCGTACAATATCTAATAATGTATGATTTCTCCTTTATAATACACCATTCCACTGTGGTGTTCTAGGTGGAGTGAGTTGAGATATAATCCCAAACTCAACAAGATAGTCATGAAAATCTTGGCTAAGGTATTTGTTGGGTTTCCCCAGCACCGACGTGGGTGTGTGTTCGAACATGTTTCGTAAACATGCACATAACGGAAGCAAAAAGAAGTAATAAACAAATTTTATTACAATACACACACCACACACATGGAGGATACAATAAGTGTAGACATAATTGTTATTTTAAATTTTGCAATAAAAGAAAATTTATTCTAGTTATACCTGAACCCTCGCTAGAATCACCTCTATCCATATCCATGCCGAGTATTTTAAATTTTATAGAGCACGTGTTTCTTGACCATCAAGAAACCTTCTCCTTGTGGTTATTGGTTCATTACCAAAATCCGTTAACCCACTCCAATAACTTAAGTTAAAATAAACCAAACTGCGTTGGTCTATTTTAAGTTAAAACAAAACCTAACCAAATTTGGTTCATTCGTTTAAAACAAACCAAACCCCTTTGGTTTATTTTCCACCATTGGATTAGAACCAAACCAATTTGGTTCATCAATCATGTCTTCAAAAGACACGACCCATCCATGCTTCCGATGCGACTGAAACTATTTCATGCTCGATCTATGTTTGGTCCAACCAAACCAAGTCTCTCTCGATATGAGAATCTCATTCTCAAGCTCATTATAAATCCTTCAGATAACACTCGTTGTACGTGTGACCACATAGGTTCCCAGTTTATGTTGGCCATCTATAATTAACCATTAATTATAGAACGATCATGAGTGACACCTAGTAGTACATCGTGATCTCCAATTAACAGGAAAATCAACGGTTGACCCTATAACATCTTCTGAAACATTTCAACAGTCACAATGAATCGTGCCCTGTTCCCTTCACTCATCTTATACCCACTTGGTTCAGGACATGGTCTATAGTGTCAGTCCCCACTAGGTTGACTACGTCACACCTAGCCCAAGTATCATTTCCTCGTCCTGCGGATTCTAGTTACTGCACATCACTACAAGAAAATAGAGCTTCAGAGACAAAATATTTTGTTTCTGAAAGTCATTTTTTCGTCTCTAAATATAATTTGAGACGGAATATTCCGTCTCAAAAATTCGTTAGTGAAAGCCCCGTAGCTAATTTTAAGACAAAAATATTCCGTCTCTAATTTCATAAATAGACTTTAAATCCATCTATAATTTTGTTTTAAATTCGTTAATAATCTGTTTAAAACAATATGTCAAATATAATTTTAATCTATTTATAAATCCATATATGATTTTGCTTTTTAATATATGAAGGTTTTATTATATTTTAATTTTACATTTCTCATCTACATAATAATTTATAAGAAACAACCACACATTTCAAATAAATTAAAATTATTTTAAAAAACTAATTTTTAATACAATTAAAAATTAAAATAAATAAATATTCACATCATTCAAATAAATAAATTTTTATATCCCAACACAAGTAATCTAATCTTTATTTTATCTATTACACTGCTCACGAAGTTCAGATCCTCCTAGATATAAATGATTTGTATATTCCACCTCTTGAATCATTTCGTTAGAACTTCCATTGTATAATCTTCCAAAGTGTTCTTGGCGTCCAAATCCATAGACTCAACCCTTGCATTGGTCACCCACCACGTTACACCATGATTTGAGATTGAACGAAGAATGAGTAGAGTGATCATCAATATTTTGTTTGTCTCTATATTGTTCCCGTCCATATTATAACAACTGATATTAGTCTAATAAAATGAAAATAAATAAGTGAGATATCATTATGATATAATAAAAAAATAACAAACAATTAATTATATTGACTTGCGCTAACTCAAGTCGATTTGTTGTCCACAAATTTTTTAGTACCTTGTTTCCTTTTATGCATTCGTTCAAAAACTTTAAAATCATCCCCTTCTCGTCCTAAATCCTTTTTCATAGGCTTCTCTAGGTACTAGTCATCTCAGAATCTTGTTCTTTAATGCACCACCAAACCTGTCAGGAAACATAAACCAATGTCAAGAGGAATACATTGGGAAACTTAATTTAAAATCTAACAGACAAAAGAACACCAATCATAAGTTTTGGATCTAAAACCTCATCCAAAATTGCACATTCAATAGAGAGGAAGCTTTAGAACTCAAGAAAGATCATCATCGATAAAAAAAAATGAGCAAATGATCCCAAACCACCTTATGATACATACTGATGAGTTCAATTTCATGAAACAAGGACAACGGAATACTAAATAAAGTCTATGAAACTAGTGCATGCATCTTCAAGATACCACAATTATTAAGAAGATTAAGATGGTACAAGTATTAGCAAAAGTTTTACGTTGATGATTATCAAAAGATAGATATAAACACCATAAATTAATCATCTGCAAGAAACAAAAGATAAATGAAAATAACAACCTCTATCTCTTCTTTCTGTAAATACACCTTGGATTGCAGTAAAGATATTGGAAGTAAATATGTAGACACTACAGTTGATGAGGTCACTCACCTACAACATATAAGTTTTTCATTGCTACCATCCGTAGCTAGTTCAAAATTACATGTAAAATTAAGTTTTGATTACACTAAAGTGGGATTTATATCAATCAACTATGTTCGAGCAGTGAGAAAAAAAGAAAGAGCATACACAAAAGTTTCTGGTTTCTCTGTATATATAGTGTAGGAGTTCATTTGTCATAGGATCTGCAACCAACTCACCAAACTGATTGGCTAACCCAGCAGACACCTAAAAATAGTCACATGAAAATAAAAAACTTGAAATTCTAATTATTGAAAATAATAGAAGCCCAAATAAAATAATAGGTAGCATATATAGTTCCAACCTTAATTAATAATATTGTTCCCATCCCACCATATCTTTTATGAGCTTCTATATTAACGAAGAGAAAACAACGCGGCACAATACAAGAGGATTAAGCATCCAGTTAATATCCAAAAGAGACATGTAAGTGTTAAAATCATAATGTTTTATGGAATGAAATTAATTTCATGTGAAGACAGCTCAAGTGGTATCTAATAGAATTGTATACAACCCATAATTTCAAAAGTCCACTTATCCAACTTATTTGAACTACAACCAGAATAATAAGCCAACAAAGGATCTTGCAATTATTTTGTTCACAGTCTGAAGATCTTATACCTTCCATATGCCTAATGAATAATAAAAAAAGAGGTCTAACTTTCTTTTCGAAATTCCTTAGGTCCCCCAATCTTTTATAGCACAGATCCAACACAGTGAAATTTTTTTTCTTATCCACCTATTCCCCTAATTAAATACAGAGAATCACAAACTACTACATGCTTCGCATGGTGACTTAGTAGTCTTCCATATGGGAAGACAATTATAAAGGTGTCTTCTCCTGCATCCATTACTTTCAAAAAATGCATGATTTTTTAACACTCTGGTTCTTTGCCATGTTCATAAGACCATTTCTTAAACTACCAAAGCATGTTCAGGAATAAGGGATGCTCACTTCTTTCTCGGTAATATATACTAACTTACAAGGATGAGTAATGGCCGACGGATGGAGTTTGATTGTAGAAATCGGCTTGAAATTATGACAATAGTCACCGGACGATGGCTGCCAGACGATGACCTGGAAGGCGAGGAATGGCGTGAGAAGGCAGCCGAAGGAAAAGGGAACAAAGTGAGCAATCAACGACAGAAGGGGAAGGGACGATGGGGGTAGGGAGAGCGATAGTGTGAGAAGGCATCGAAAGGGAAAGGGAATGAATGGTGTGGTGAAAGAAGAGTAGGCGAGCAGAGACAACAAAGAAAGGAAGACCTATAAAACCTAGATTTATATATATATATATATATATATATCCGATTAAATATATATTATTAATTTAAAATTTATTTAAATTATTATTGGTTAAATATTTTTTTTTAATCTTATATATATATATATATATATATATATATATATATATATATATATAAATTAATAAACTTATTTTCAATAATTTTAAAAGAATTAGTATTAATAATAAATAAAATAATTTTTTATTTGTATTAAAAATATTATAGAATTAATAATTAATATTAATAAAAAAATATAATATCCTTCTTTTGATTCAATCCAAAGTTACGATCTTTCGAAGTCTCCTATATTACATCATAATATTCAATTATAAAATTCAACATAACTAGTGCAACACAGTCAGAAGAAAATGCATTCAGAAGATAAGGAAAGATTAACTAGTGTAATGCGTTAATTGTTATTTTTAAAATCTCTGAAAAAAAATGCAGAAAAGAAACAATAATTAGAGAATAGGGTTTTAGTCTATTAGAAATAATTAAAATTATTATTATTATTATTTTTTAATTTGTAAACATAATATTTTTATGTTTAAAATTATTTTAAACAGATTTTATGACAAATAAAACTTCGTATTAGATTCCGTTTCTAATTTGTATTTATTTTTGTTTATAAAATTTGTTTCTAATTCATTTTAAATTCTGTCTTAAATATATTTATATATGTTATATTTTATTTGAGTGAAACATATTTATAATTCCGTTGTAAATCTGTTTCTAATTTATAAATATTTAAAACAGATTTTAATTCTATTTTAAATATCTAATTTTGAAGCCCTATTTTCTTGTACCTGTTCCCTTCACTCATCTTATACCCACTTGGTTCAGGACATGGTCTACAGTGTCAGTCCCCACTAGGCTGACTACGTCACACCTAGCCCAAGTATCATTTCCTCGTCCTGCGGATTCTATTTACTGCACATGTATCCAAGATTACCTTACTCTAAACATGTAATGTTGTGGCCAAAGACTTTAGTAACAATTCGACGAGAGGCCAATGGTATACATCTCCTCGCAAGGAGTGATGAATCATTTGTAGGCTATTCAAACACCTTCGAGCACTTTGACTTATACCCAACCATCCCGAGTCTACATCTCCTTGGAGATGCTTGCTTAAGATGTTAAAGCATAAGTCTCCATGACTAAGACGACTTGAATACCGTAAGTCGAAGAAACATCGCACTTAAGTTGCAGTGAGAACTTCATTGACATATCCATATATGTAGAGAACCATATGAAGTCTTATAGCTGGTCATTCCAATGATCTTGTTACCTTAACTAGCATCCACGATCAACTCTGGACATCCCAATGTCTCCAACCAGTCAGAAACAGCTGCTTGGATAAACCAAAGAGTACATCTCGTGCTAGTCTCAACAGAATCGATGGCGTCTGAATGCATCAATTCATCGACTAAGGATAATTCCAATACATCACAATTACACATATAGAGATACTCAATAGTTGTGATCCAATCATAAATTCTCTCATGCTGTGAATCATATTGCAGACATTCAGTAAATGAGTTTGAGATCCAATCAAATACATGAAAACATTTATACTCAAATAGTGAATCTTCATTTATCAAATAAATGGTATAACCATAAGGAGATTACCTTAGGACACCTCTCATATATTACTAACAAACTCTCACTTGGCCTAATGTCAATCGCCACAGTACTCGATACCATAAGCTCTAACATGACCCTCAAACTTACTTTGAGATAAGGCCTTAGTTAAAGGGTCTACTATGTTTCTTTCAGTGGGAATCTTCTCGATTTATATTTCCTTCCTACTGATGATCTCTCTAATTAGATGATAGCGACGAAGCACATGTTTGGATTGTTGATGAGACCTTGGCTCTTTTGCCTGTGCAATTGCTCCATTGTTATCGCAGTAAATTGGTATTGCTTCAACAATGTTTGGAACCACACAATGTTCAGAAACGAACTTCTTGATCCAAACTGCTTCCTTTGCTGCTTCCAAAGCTGCAATGTATTCTGCCTCAGTGGTAAAATCCGCTATAGTATCTTGTTTTAAACTTTTCCAACTTACTGCGCCTCCATTCAAGGTGAATACGTACCCAAACTGAGACCTGGAATCATCCTTGTTTGTCTGGAAGCTGGCATCCATATACCTGCGTAATACCATATCACCTTATCTATATATTAGGAACACATCCTTAGTTCTTCTCAAGTACTTAACGATTGTCTTAACAGCCGCCCAATGATCCATTCCTGGATCAGACTGGTATCTGCTCGTGACACTCAGAGCATACGATACATCGGGTCTCATACATAACATAACATACATGATAGATCCTATTGCGGATGCTTAGGGAATCTTATTCATGCAAATCCTCTCATCTTCTGTGTACGGACATATAGTCTTCGAAAGGTGTATCCCATGTCTGATGGGTAGGAAACCTTTCTTGGATTCTGACATGCTAAACCTCTTTAGCACTCGGTCTATATATGTAGACTGCGAAAGACCAAGCAACCTATTCGATCTATACCTATAGATCTTAATCCCGAGGATGTAGGTTGCTTCTCCCAGGTCTTCATGAAGAATGTCTTAGAAAACTAAATTTTAACTGACTGTAAGATAGAAACATCATTTCCTATAAGTAATATGTCATTGACAAACAATATTAGGAACACGACTACACTCCCACTAACCTTCTTGTACACACAAGGTTCGTCCGGATTTTGTGAGAAATCAAACCTTTTGATTGTCTCATCAAAATGGATATTCCAACTCCTGGATGCTTGCTTCAATCCATATATGGACTGTTGAAGTTTGCATACCTTCATTTTATCAACCGATGTGGAACCCTTAGGCTATATCATATACACGTCCTTGAGTAGGTTTCCATTAAGGAAAGCTGTTTTCACATCCATCTATCATATCTCATAATCATAATGAGCCGCTATGGCCAGGAGCATCTGAATGGATTTAAGCATAGCAATTGGTGAATAGGCTTCGTCATAATCAACACCTTACTTTTGATGATAGTCTTTCGCCACTAATCTAGCCTTATAGGTAATCACATTACCATCCATGTCAGTTTTCTTCTTGAAAACCCACTTGCACCCTATAGGCTTAATGCCTTCAGGTGGGTCAACCAAGTTCCAAGCTTGATTTTCATATATGGAATCCATTTTCGACTTCATGGCATCGAGTCATTTATCCCTTTCTGAACTTTTCTGAACTTCTTCATAAATTGCAGGCTCCTCATCATCAATGAGTAACATGTTGTTCGATTCACTTATGAGAAATCCATATCTCTCAGGAATGTTGCGTGTTCTACCAGATCTATGAAGAAGTAGTGTCACAATAGGTTCAGCCGAAGGCTCATCACTATGAGTTATTAGTTGTGGTGCTTGACCAGGTATCTCATTAATGTCTATTGGAGTCTCTTAAACCTCCTTAAGTTCAACAACACTCCCACTGTTTTCTTGCAAGAGAAACTCTTTCTCTAGAAACACAGCATGCCTTGAAACAAACACCTTTTGTTCCACAGGATGATAGAATTGGTAACCCCTCGTTTCCTTAGGGTATCCAATAAATAGACACTTGTCAAACTTAGCATCCAATTTTTCTAACACAGTCTGCTTCACATAAGTAGGACAACCCAATATCTTCATGTAAGATAAACGAGGTTTCTTACTATTCCATATCTCATATGGAGTAGTTGAGACTACCTTGGTCGGGACTCTATTTAACAATTAAACAGTTGTCTGAAGTGCATAGCCCCAAAAGGACTTGGGAAGATTTGCATTATTCATTATCGACCTAACCATGTCCAACAAGGTCTGGTTTTGCCTCTCAGATACACCATTATGTTGCGGTGTATACGACGGAGTCCATTGGAACAATATACCATTGTCCTTTAGATAATCCAGAAACTCTTGACTCAAGTATTCTTCACCTCGATCAGATCGAAGTATTTTAATACTTTTTCTAAGTTGTTTCTCTACTTCACTTCTGAATTCTTTGAACCTTTCAAAGGCTTCAGACTTGTGTTTCATCAAGAACACATACCCAAATCGTGAGTGATCATCGATGAAGGTAATGAAGTAGCTATAGCCTCCAAGAGCATGAGTTGACATAGGTCCGCATACATTAGTATGTATTAGACCAAGCAACTCTCCCACCGGTTCACCTTTTCCAGTAAAAGGTAACTTAGTCATCTTGCCTTTTAAGCATGATTCGCATGTATCAAATTAATTAGATTCAAACGATTTCAGAATTCCACATCGGTGTAATCTGGACATGTGTTTCTTGCTTACATGGCCAAGAAGACAATGCCACATGTAAGAGGCTAATTGATTATCTTTTCGAGAACACTTGTTGCTCACTTCGATATTGAAAATGTCACTGGATACATCCAATGTATAAATACCATTGCGTAAAGTTCCAGTCCCATAAAGAACGCCATTCAAAGTTATGTAACAACAATTGTTACTAAAAGTTAAATGATACTCATTTCTATTTAAACAAGAAATAGAAATGATGTTCTTTATCAATGAAGGAACATAAAAGCAATTGTCCAGTTCTAAGACAAGTCATATAGGGAGTTTTAACAAATATGTTCCGATGGCGAGTGCAGCAACCTTACCTCCATTCCCAACACATAAATTTGACTCTCCCTTGACGAGTCTTCTTCTATTCCTTATCTCATGTATGTGATTACATATATGTTAATCACACCCGGTATCCAATACCCAAGTGTCTAAGGAAATAGAATGTTAATTAATAACGAAGATATCTGAAGAAGATGGGGCATCGGATGCCTTATTCTTCTTCACGGACTCAAGATAAATCTTGCAGTTTATTCGCCAATGACCCTCCTTACCGCAATGATGACAAGTGCCCTTTTGAGCTAGTTCTACCTTTTTAGCCCTTTTCTTCTTCTTCTTTTGTTGTTCCTTTGACTTCCTCTTAGAACCTTTCTTCAAGGAATCAACTAATGATGTGAGCAAAACATATAGGATTTTAGGAGTAGTTTTCGCTCACATCTCATTTCATTTTATGTTGGTTTCATGCATATTTTACTTTATTTTGCGTGCATTTCTTATTTTCTGATTCGGAGATATGCTCGTTGTACTTTTGTGTGCAGGACAACATTATACGGGGAAAATGACGCACTTTTGGAGCGAAAAGAAGACATTTGGTAGCTAGAACAGAATGACACACACTCTGGCCTTGTGAAAACACACAACCTACGGCATAGTGCCACACATGGCTTGGCCTTGTGGATCCACATGGCCCTATGGCATTGTATGATTCCAACGCAATTCGATTATTTTCCAAGTTTTGGGGAGATCCAGGGTGATGTCTATATAAAGGAGGCTACGCCCAAACCCTAGGAGAGAAGCACGACGGTAAGGACGACACTCCGACGCCCTAAAAAGCTTCGGGAACTTGCAATGGGGAGGAAGAAAGCCGCTAGAGATCCAAGTTCTGCACTTCAACGCTAGAGAGAAGAGCCACATTGCATTGTAATTTCTGTTCTTTACATAATATCCATTGTTTATACAAATATGATCGTGCTTTGTGGTTTTCCTCTCATATTTATGGAGTAAATTCTTCGATTCTAGGATTAGGGAGTAGTTTGTGTGTGTAGAATATGTTATTCCAAATTAAATTCTATTCTTGAGTTTGTATTTGCAATTGGTATTAGTTTAGATCGATATCTATGTATTTTGATTTTCTATCTATTGTGCTAGCCAATACGAGGGATGACAACCCTCATATCTATGATTTAGGAGAATTAAGGAGGAACCTAGGGGTTGGCGTCATCTCCTGTAACTATGGATAGAAGGGTGTGATAGAATTAGAAACGATTTGTCATAGGGATTGATTTGGTATCCTCGTACCGTCTATCCCGTCCTAACGCCAAGGGAAAACCTGGTAAGGCTAAGATAGCTCCTGATAGATGCGAAGGCTTATCGGGAGAGTGTATGATGTACCTTCCACAAGGCCATAGTTAGACGTTTAGACAACACCCAATTGATAGCATATTTTGTGACACACAAGCAAAATTGAAATCCTAGAATTCCTTCCAAAGACTAACAGCAAGCCTTTTCTTCTTCCGTGTGACACCGTATTAAGTTAGGACTGCCGACAACCCTTGCAATCACAACCATTAGAACTAAATTCCAAACAATAATGTCCACTTAATAAATCGGTACACGAATCTCAGTCCCTGTGGGATCGATAATCTTTTTATTACTTGATGACATCCGTGTACTTACGGGCATTGAGCGCGAGTGCGGACTTCGAGTCCTCGATAGTCTTCTTCGTGAGATTTGAGGTCGTGTTCACGTGCATCAAGTTTTTGGCGCCGTTGTCGGGGATTGATTGATTCAATATTGAATCAAAAAGTTGATAATTGGATCAGACATAGGATTAGATTTATTTACTTGCTTTTCTTTTATTACTCTCGTTTATTTTTATTTTACTTTATTTACTTCAGTTTTTGATTTTCCATATCTAGAATTTGTTTTTTTTTATTTTAGCAGTAGTTTTATGTTTTATTTTATAATTAGCTTTTCTGAATTTGATTCAGTATTTAGTTCAGTTTATTTTTTGTTTTAATTAAGTATAAGGTAATACTCCTAATTTTTTGGCTTGGTTCTTTATATGCTTAGACGCCTAAGATTGGGAGGCCTGATTCCTATCGATCTAGAAATCGAACGAACCTATCATCGTCGAAGAGCTGAACAGAAGAGGATGGAGGATCAAGCTGCATCTGAGGTGAATATAGGTAGCCGACCTTTGCAGGATTACGTAACCCCTAGTGCTAGAGGATTTAGGCCGAGTATAGCTGGACCGTCCATTTCGGCAAACAACTTTGAGCTGAAACCGACACTCATACACATGGTCCAAATGAATCATTTCGGGGGAGCTGCGATTGAAGACCCCAACTGACACCTGGAGATATTTTTGGAAATCTGCTCCAATAACGTAAGTTAAAATAAACCAAATTGCTTTGGTCTATTTTAAGTTAAAACGAACCGAACCAACTTTGGTTCATTCGTTTAAAACTAACCAAACCCCTTTGGTTTATTTTCCACCATTGGATTAGAACCAAACCAATTTGGTTCATCCATCATGTCTTCAAAAGACACAGCCCATCCATGCTTCTGATGCGACTGAAACCATTTCTTGCTCACTCTATGTTTGGTCCAACCAAACCAAGTCTCTCTCGATCTGAGAATCCCATTCTCAAGCTAGTTTTAAATCCTTCGGATAACACTCATTGTGCGTGTGACCAAATAAGTTCCCGGTTTATGTTGTCCATCTATAATTAACCATTAATTATCGAATGATCATGAGTGGCACCTAGTAGTACATCATGATCCCCAATTAATCTGAAAATCAATGATTGACCCCAAAACATCTTCTGAAACCATTCAGCAGCCATAGTGAATCGTGCCCCATTCCCTTCACTCATCTTATACCCACTTAGTTCAGGGCATGGTCTATAGTGTCAGTCCCCACTAGGCTAACTATGTCACACCTAGCCTAAGTATCATTTCCTCGTCCTGCAGATTCTAGTTACTGCACATGTATCCAAGAGTACCTTACTCTAAACATGTAATGCTTTGGCCAAAGACTTTAGTAATCCGACGAGAGGCCAAGGGTATACATCTCCTCGAAAGAAGTGGTGAATCCTTTGTAGGTTATTCAACCACTTTCAGGCACTTTGATTTATACCCAACCATCCCGGGTCCACATCTCCTTGGAGATGCTTGCTTAAGATGTCAAAGCATAAGTCTCCATGACCAAGATGACATGAATACCGCAAGTCAAAGGAACATCACACTTAAGTTGTAGTAAGAACTTCATTGACATATCCATATATGTAGAGAACCATATGAAGTTTTACAGTTGGTCATTCCAATGAACTAGTTACCATTACTAACATCCACGATCAACTTCGGACATCCCAATGTCTCCAGCCAGTGAGAAACAGCTGCTTGGATAAACCAAAGAGTACACCTCGTGCTAGTCTCAACAGAATCGATGGCGTCCGAATGCATCAATTTATCAACTAAGGATAATTCTAATACATCACAATTACACATGTAGAGATACTCACTAGTTGTGATCCAATCACAAATTCTCTCATGCTGTGAATCGTATTGCGGACATTCAGTAAATGAGTTTGAGATCCAATCAAATACATGAAAACTTGTATACTCAAATAGTGAATCTTTATTTTTCAAATAAATGGTACAACCATAAAGAGATTACCTTAGGACACCTCTCATATATTACTAACAGTATTCCCCACCTCGATCTTATCGAAGCACTTTTATACTCTTACCAAGTTGATTTTGTACTTCATTCTTGAATTCTTTGAACTTTTCAAAGGATTCAAATTTGTGTCTCATAAGATACACATATCCATATCTATTGAAATCATCAGTAAAAGTAATGAAGTACTGATAGCTTCCTTTAGTTGCAAAATTTAAAGGCCCACATACATCAGTATGTATGAGTTCTAACAAATCAGTAGCTCGTTCGCCATGTTCACTAAATAGAGTCTTGGTCATCTTTCCTAGAAGACAAGATTCGCATGTCTCATATGATTCAAAATCAAATGAGTCCAGTAATCCATCCTTATGGAGCTGGGATATGCGACTCTCATTTATGTGACCCAGGTGACAATGCCAGAGGTATGTTTGGTTCAGATCATTAGATTTGAACCATTTGGTATTTATGTTATAGACTGGGGTTTCAAGATCTAGAAGATAGAGACAATTCACAAGGTGTACACTACAAAAAAACATATCATTTAAATAAATGGAACAACACTTGTCCTTTATTACAAATGAGAAATCTTTCTTATCTAAACAAGAAATAGAGATAATGTTTTTAGTCAAGGCAGGCACATAACAACAGTCTTCTAGTTCTAAGATAAGCCCAGTAGGCAAAGATAAGGAGTATGTCCCTATAGCGATGGCGACAACTTTTGCTCTATTGCCAACCCGTAGGTCCACTTCATCCTTGATGCGCACGGGCGCGACCTCAAATCTCACGACGGATAACGTCATGGACTCAAAGTGCGCGCTCATGCTCAACGCCCGCAAGTGCACAGATGTCGTCAAGTAATAAAGATTTATCGATTCAACAGGGACTGGGATTCGAATACCAATACACTAAGTGGTTGCGATTGTTCGAACGAAATCTCTGAGAGAGTCGGTTGGTGAGGACTATCGGTGGACCCTACTCTGTACGGTGTCACATGGAGGAGGAAAAGATTGTGTCGGGGTCTTAAAAGGCGATTCTAGGACTTCGATTTCGCTTGTGTACCATAGAACAATGTTGTCAATTGGCGTCGTCTAAACGTCTACCTACGGTTTTGGGGAAGGGACATCATACACTCTTTCGCAGAGTCGTCGCATTCACCGGGAGCTACCTCCGCCCAAAAGGATGGGATAAAGGGTATGAGGATGCCAAATCAAACCTTGTGGTGGACCGTTTCTGATTTCACTGCTCCCTTCTTGCTGTAGTTACGGGAGGTTAGGTTTAACCCTAGGTTCCTTGATCAAACCTCCTAAATTTAGATTGCGAGGGCTGTCACCACCTCATATTGCCTAAGTACAGCGGAAAGAAAGTCAAACTCACGAAGATATAATAGAGAGCAACTACCAATTGTCAAATCAAATTTTTGGCCAGAATTTAATATGAACCAACATTGTTTATGTACACAAGCTACTTCATAATCCTAGAATCAAAAGTACTACTCCATAAATACGAAGAAAGAATCACAAAACATGTTTAAGTTCGAATACAATAGAAATAAAGCGCAGAAATAGAGATATACGATGCTTCGTGATCTTCTCTCCAGCGTTGTATTGCAAGTTGTGGACCTCCGGTAGCGTTCCTCCTCCCCACTGCGAGTTACCGAAGCTTTTTAGGGCTTCGGCGTGCCATCCTAACCGTCGTGCCTCCTCCCTAGGGTTTGGGTGGAGCCATCCTTATATATACATCGCCTCAGACCGCTGCAAAATTTGAAAAAAGCCCTAGTCGCGCAAATCTATCGGGCTGCCACACGACTGTGTGTTTCCACATGGCCAGGCCATGTATGGCCCTGGGGTGTTGTTCTTCACCCATTGGACATGGCCATGTGAATCCACACACCCTGGCCGTGTCCCACTCTGCGTCTACCTGCGAAAGTCCTTTTGCTCCGAAAATGCATCTTTTTCACCAGAAAAGCTAACCTGCACACAAAAGTACAACGAGCATACCTCCAAACCAGAAAATAGGCAATGCGTGCAAGAATATAGTAACATATGCATGAAACTAACACAAAATGTAATAAGATGTAAGCAAAAACTACTCCTAAAACTCTATATGTTTTGCTCACATCAGTCCTTCATCAATGATCTAGTCTTTCGAAGGCCCTGCACATTGGTACAAATATGAGAAGCACAACCGGTATCTAATACCCAAGAAGATGAGATAGATAAATTGACTTCGATAACATATATACCTAAGGCAGAAGTCTCACTTATCTTCCTTTTCACCTCTTCCAGGTATAGCTTGTAGTTTCTCTTCCAATGCCCGTTCTCACCATAGTGGAAGCATTTCCCTTCCTTATACACCCCTCCTTTAGGTTTTAATGCATTTGGCTTTTTGTCGTAGTCGAACCCAAGTCGACTCACAACAGTCGACTGGTCATAATCCCAGTCGACTGGGGCCTTATGGAAGTCGACTGCTAGGCGTGAATCCAGCCCAAATGCAGATTATAAAAGCAGCCATGGAGGAGGATTTGGTAGTGATTTCTTGGGCGATTTGCTGGTGCAAATCAAGGTCTTCAAGCTCAGTTCAAGCAATCAACAAGCAAGCTTCCAAAAGATCTTTTGTAAAGTGTTCTTTACATTCTTTTATGTATTTTAGTTTTATTTTCTTGTTTATTTCTTGTATTACTTTTGTAATCATTGTAAGAGGTTTCTCTGCCTCTGGTTTGTTGTCGAGAAAGAGTGTTTGTGATTAGTGGTGATATTTGCATCGCTAGAGCTCATTCGACCTCAATCCGTGGAGTAGGAATCATAAGGTTCCGAACCACGTTATATCTTGGTGTATTTGTTCTTGTGTATTTGTATTTGTATTGTATTTTCTATTTCTGTTGCATACTAATATAATTGTAGCAAGAACGTGAACAAATTCCATCTTCGTCAATGGACTCGCTATTCACCCCCCTCTAGGGACGTACCGATTCCCAACACACTATTGTTGATTATAGATACTATATATATTTGATCTATGGATGTTGCATAAGTACATGTAGTTGAGTGCAGTTATGTCCTTGATTGGTCCTTACTAGAGTTGGTGATGGTTATAACTGTAGACTTGGTTGTCTTATTGCTTTACCTTACATTGTGTTTCTCCTATTGCCTTGACTTTCGGGTATGGTTGAGTGGGTCGATAGTAGAGTTTTGTTTACAGACTAGAGGGCCTAGCATGATATGTATACCTGTTGATTACGAATCCCTATGGGATAGAGAGCATGGTTGAAGGCCTAAATGCATGGAGGATTTATCATCTCATTACATGTTGTTGGTGCAGGGGCACCAGATAATCGAACATATGTTTTGATTATGGTAAAGACCCAAAGTTAAGGTCATATCGTTATCTCATAAGCTGAACCTAGTGTGCAGGAATGTTAAGCATAGCTAAAGGTCGACGACACCTGAAGAATCTCGAGTCAAGAAATCGTGGTGGTCGGGCAACACCGGGAGACTTCGGAGGGAGTCGAAGAACCCAAGTGAAGACCGAAAGCTGAGTTACGAGTCACAAAGGACCTAAGGTAAGCTCGAGTGTGAGTGAAGATAAGGTTGGGTCCTCCATATGGGGATGATTTTAGGCGGCGATCCAACTAAGACTTCCCATGGAAGGTCTAGGTCGAGATCGAATGGTAAGTGGCCGTTGCTTTTACTTTTACTTACTCGTTTTGGACTAACTCTTTGCTTTAGTCGAGAAACCTAACCATCATTCGATTGATGGTAGTTAGCAGTCGCTTGATGGTGGCATCAGTCGACTGCCATTCAAATTCTAGCTTCGAGGAAAGTCAAGATAAGCTCCACTTATCTTGGGGAAATGAGGTTCTTTGACCATGAGCTGGAATTGAACGTTAGGGAGCTTCCAAGGATATAAAAGAAGGGGGGTTTCACCCCTTTAGGTCATCCCAAGATCTTACAAAGTGATCACACAACACCGAAGGTCTACGACAATGCTACAACGCCAAAACACTACCACAACGCCGACGACACAACCTCAACCTCAAGCTTCAATTGTCATCGGTATATTTTTTAGTTGTCATTTCAAGTACTTGTATTCAAGCATTGATTTTTGAGATTTTAATCGTAATGAGGAGAGGTGAGTTTGTCCCTCTACCTCAAGTTTTCATATCTTTGTAATCATCGTCTCCTACCTCCAACGAGGAAGAGACTTAGTTAGTGTTTTGCCCTCTGTACACGATCTCAGATCGTAAGGGCCTTGGATTAGAAATCGTCAGGTTGTGAACCAAGTAAAAATAAATATTTGTTTATTTACTTTTCTGCTGCTACTCTTGTGTTATCGAATCGTACGAAAAGATTTTATCGCGCGCTATTCACCCCCCCCCCCCCCCACCCCCCACCCCCTCTAGCACTTTTCGATCCAACACATGCATGTTGTTGTCTAGGTGTCTCTTATGGTGAGAGAGAGTCCTCAGTCATACCTGTCACCTAGCCTCTCAGGGTAGTGGTTACAGGAGATATGGCCAGTTGATATCTGCAGCACACTGCCACTGTCAGATAGTTGTAGCTGGAGTTGTGTGCAACTTGTCCTGTTGTACAACACTCGACCACTGGTGGGTAGTGGTAGCTAGAGTTGCTTTCAACAAGGACCCCTTATATGTGGCTAGATAGCTACTTACTCATATTGCTCATTTGGCCACTCGAGAGTAGTGGTAGCTGGAGTTGGGACAGTTGTCATGTTTTGTCTACCTTGGCCACACAGTGTCGTGGTAGCGAGGTGTGCAGGCAGTGACCAAGCATATGCATAGCCGTGGAGGCACATATATATTTTTTATGCATATTGCATATGCTTGTGATATGTTGCATATGATTGAGCTATGATTGTTGTATGTGTTTGTACATCATCATAGATACCATTTGTATGTTCTATAATGTTGTATGTAGGCTATTTGGCTATAAGTAGAACCAGTGTCGATCCTTGTTTAGGTATGTTCAGTGTACCTGATGGACCAGATTGTTATATGCATTTAATTAGCACTATGTTCTTACATAGATGGTCTAGGTTTGTTTCTACATTTGATATACGATGTTCTTATGATTATGAGTTGATCACAGGTGTTATTGTTCATGCATATTATTTGTATGTGTTACGTTGTCGTATATTTGCTCAGGTTGTTATGAGTTTTGTCATTGCAAACTTTCATGTAAGTCGGTACATTACATTACATCTGGTGGATCAGGTTGGTATATGGATTAAATATATTTATATTGATGGTTATTTGTTATTACCTTTAAGACTGTATACTTGTTGATCTCCATATATTTATTTAGTTCATGCACTATCTTTCATATACCAATGAGTCTTACACTCACCGCCATAGAATATGGGTTTCCTATCGCCCATGTAGTAGGTATAAGATTCCTTGGGTGCTCGGAGCTCCGCCAGCTGATCCTATCTCACACAGAGCATTTGGATTTTATTACATATTGGTGTTATAATATTTTGGATTGTATGTTTTGGACTTTATTCTATATCGGTTCCACAGTTTGGTATATGGTTGTGTTGTTATGTATTTGACCTTTATTATGGATTTGTTTGAATATTGAGTTCGATTATGTTTTCTTGTTCTGTCAAAGTCATACCGGTATGCATATTTGAGTTTTTTTTTATCTTTACCACTTAATGTATTTCACTGTGATTTATATCTTGTGGGTTCCAGTAGCTATTTGGGTCTTGTATCGATATTGTTTCTTATATTGTCACTAGAGGGTACCGTCTGGTTGATAGAAAATATACTCTCGGGGCGTGACAAAAGGCCTTCTTCGATATCAGGTGAACCATTTCTTATGACAAAGTTGATGTAGGAATCTGTTGATGCAAGGAGCATCACTCTTATGTTTTGATGTATGAGCAAGGTTTAAAGTCAGGATAAGCTTGTGATCTGAATTATGTGTTAAGTGTGCAAGCTTAATAGGAATGTACTGGTAGGTCGTGTTGATCGGATACTAGACAAAAGTTTTGACGGTTCAAGAGAATCAGACACCAGAAAAGAAGTCTAAATGGGTCAAGTGGGTTGGACATTTGGTAGAAGACCAATTTGTTCAGAAAGACCAGACAACTCGCAGGAAGACTAGGTGGGTTAGAGAGATAGGATAGCTACATTATGTCCTGGTGGGTCAGATCAGACGTCAAGCATGGTAAGTCCAGTTGGGCCAGCAAGATTGGATAACTAGTAGGTAAGCTCTCGAGTGGAGAGGTGAGACCGAGTCCTTAGTTGAGGACAAGGTAGGCATTGATCCGATGAATGGTCTGAGTTGGACTCAGAAGTCGAGATCGGGCAGTATTACTTTTGTCAATTCATTTTATACTTTGTGTGTGCTAACTTTGTGTTTCAGATCTCCAGGCAACTATACAGGGTCAAGGTCCCTCAAACCCAATCGATTAGACCAGGTCCAACAACTGGGATGTCGAGTTGGCAAGGAGAGATATTGTTCGACTGGAGATTGTGTGACCGAGATGGTAGGTATTCCAGTCGATTAGATGACTGGCATAGAAAATTCTGAAACAATGGTGGAGAAGGTTCATGCACCTAGAGAATGTTTATAAAAGAAATGGAAAGCCAACTCCAAATAAAACTTTGCAATTGTTGATCCAAATGTTGCTTCTGTGTGCTTCACCCATATTTGTTGTCCTCAAAAGCTTCATCACACTGATACTCCATCGACACTCTGAACTGTTGGGTTTCGGGGGCACCGACGTGAGAATATGTTCGAACATGTTTCGTAAACATGCACAGCGGAAGAAAATATAAACACATAGTAACTAACTTATTACAATACACACACCACAAGCATGCAGGATACAACAGTTAGACATAATCGCACATTTAAATTTTGCAATAAAGGAAATTACACTAGGTGTACCTGATGAATAACTCACAACAGAAAGGGCATCAACCTTAGTGACCCTCGTAAGTTTTGCCTCTATCTGAGTCCAGACCGAGTTTCGTCGAGATAACTTCATAAGCTATGAGCCACGTTTTGATGAGAGATACTAGTCTCGCATCGAAGATGTTGTGATCCGAGAGACGATCACGAAACAAGTTCACGAACTTGTTTCCTTGGATGTGCTAGCCAATCAAATTGGTCTGTTGTAGCAAGGTGGTCTGCGGTGGTGCTTCTGGTCGACGGTGATGCTGTAGGCCGGTGGCTGGGGCTACTGGTCGGCGGCTGGAGGAGAGGCGGCCAAGGGTTGGGCAGCGACAACCAAGGAGTTGACGCATAAGAGAGGGAGAGGAGAAGAGAAAACGGCTAGGGTTTCAAAAAACCTTATTCGTTCTCGAAATATTTCTCAACCCTGTTATTTATAGAGAATGTGTTTCTTAACAATTAAGAGACCTTTTCTCAAGAGTTATTGGTTGATAACTAAACTCCGTTAACCCGCTCCATTAACTTAAGTTAAAATAAACCAAGCCGCGTGGGTTTATTTTAAGTTAAAATAAACCAAACTAATTTTGGTTCATTCTTTTAAAACAAACCAAATCTCTTTGGTTTATTTTCCACCATTGAATTAGAACCAAACCAATTTGGTTCACCCATCATGTCTTCAAATAATATCATGCTCGCTCCTTGTTTGGTCCAACCAAACAAAGTCTCTCTCAATCTGAGAATCTCATTCTCAAGCTCATTTTAAATTCTTCAAATAATACTCATAGTGTGTGTGACCAAATAGGTTCCTAGTTTATGTTGGACGTCTATAATTAACCATTAATTATAGAATGATCTTGAGTGGCACCTAGTAGTACATCATGATCCCCAATAAATTGAAAAATCAATGGTTGACCCCAGAACAACTTCTGAAACCTTTCAGCAGCTACATTGAATCGTGCCCCGTTCCCTTCACTATCTTATACCCACTTGGTTCAGGACATGGTCTATTGTGTTTGTCGCCACTAGGCTGACTATGTCACATCTAGCCCAAGTATAACTTCCTCGTCCTCCGGATTCTTGTTACTGCACACTTATCCAAGAGGACCATTCTCTAAACATGTAATGCTTTGGCCAAAGACTTTAGTAACAATCCGATGAGATGCCATAGGGTATACATCTCCTCTCAAGGAGTGGTGAATCCTCTTTACGCTATTCAAACACCTTTGGCCACTTCGACTTATACCCAATCATCCCAGGTATACATCTCCTCGGAGATGTTTACTTAAGATGTCAAAGCATAAGTCTTCATGACCAAGATGACTTGAATACTGCAAGTCGAAGAAACATCGCACTTAAACTATAGTAAGAACTTCATTGACATATCTATATATGCAGAGAACCATATGAAGTCTTATAGTTGGTCACTCCAATGAACTAGTTACCATAACTAGCATCCACGGTTAACTCCGGACATCCCAATGTCTCTAGCTAGTGAGAAATAGATGCTTGGATAAAGCAAAGAGTATAACTCATGTCAGTCTCAATAAAATTGATGGTATCCAAATACATCAATTCATCGACTAGGGATAATTCCAATACATCACAATTACACATGTAGAGATACTCACCAGTTGTGATCCAATCGCAAATTCTCTCATGCTGTAAATCATATTGCGGACATTCAGTAAATGAGTTTAAGATCCAATCAAATACATGAAAATATGTATACTCAAATAGTGAATCTTCATTTATCAAATAAATGGTACAACCATAAGGCGATTGCCTTAGGACACCTCTCATATATAACTAACAAACTCCAACTTAGCCTAATGCAAATTGCCACGGTATCCAATACCATAAGCTCTAACATGACCCTCAAACTTACTTTGAGGTAAGGCCTTAGTTAAAGGGTCTGCTAACTTCTTTTCAGTGGGAATCTTCTCGATTTGTATTTCCTACCTACTGATGATCTCTCTGATCAAATGATAGCGGCAAAGCATATGTTTAGATCATTGATGATGTTGGTGCAGGGCCACTAGATAATCGAACCTATGTTTTGATTATGGAAAAGACACAAAGTTAAGTTTGCATCGTTATCTCACGAGCTATCGAGTGTGCAGAAAAGTATTAAAGCTGGAGTTGAAGGCTAGCGACACCCGGAGGAAGCCGCGGTGGTCGAGCGACACTCGAGTGACTTCGGAAGGAGCCGAAGGAATCGAGTGGAAGGCCGGAAGCAAGAGCTACTATCGAGGTAAGCTCGTGTGAGTGAGAGATTGTAAGGTCGTGTCCTCTTTACGGGGACGATCGTAGGCGGCGATTCGACTAAGACTTCCTGTGGAAGGTCTAGGTCGAGATCGGACGGTTAGAAACCGTCGTATTTATCATTTTCCGAGCTAACCTCTTATTGCAGGGAAGTGGCCAATGGCGATCATTGCTGGACATGGGCGATCGGTGATGGGAGGCATCGATCGTGATGGCGACGATTTAGCTTTGCGCTAGGTCAAGCGGATAACGTTTGGCGGGCGCCAGCGATAAAATTTGGACAACTTCATGATCCGTTACGAAAAGAGGAGACAAATTCAGAGGCCAAAATCTATAAAAGGAGGGGAGGATTCCACTCCAAACACATCAAGATTATTCATCAAGTGCTCCTACAACGCCAACGCTCCAACACCATCATAACGCCGACGCGACGACAACCTCAGATCTTCTTCGTCGGCAGCAACATCTAGTAATTTATTTTAATATTGTATTCATTGTTTTTATTAAGTGAGGTGAGGTAGGCTTGTTGCCTCATCCTCGTATTCGAATTTTGTGATCGTTGTCTCCTACCTCCAGCGAGGAGGAGGCGTTATAGTCTTTGCCCTGTGCAGCGGTCTAGGACCGAGGGAGACCTTGGAGTAGTGGGTTGTGAACCAAGTAAAATAAGCGTGTCATTTTTCCTCCGTGCTTACTTATTTACTTGTGATTCGACGAAAAAGATTTACGATCGCTATTCACCCCCCCTCTAGCGACGCTTCTCGATCCATCAATTGGTATCAGAGCGGGGGCGCTCAGATTTGGTGAAACCACCGATCTAGCACGTTTTGGTTTTCTGTTCGTATTTTTTTATTCTTATTTTTTTTAGGTCTTTTTCCTCCCGCACTACTAATCCAAGACGAAGTCTTGATACGTTTCTTTTGGTTGTGTGCTTGCAAGTTTTTCTCTCTTGGAGTAGCCGACGGTAAATCGGCCATAACTTTTCGCACAAGTGGACTCACATAATGATCTACCTACCAAATCGAAGCTCTCTGAGAGATCTACATTTCTTACGAGGGTTTACCCTCGTAACAAGGCATTTTCAGCCCCAAAATCCAACGTCTAGTACCCTTTCGGGGGCATCGAAGGTCGTAAGTTGTTAGTTTTTGTTAGTTTTTTATTTTTCTCATTTAATTCTGTTTATTTCATATTTATTTCCCACACTACTAATCCAAGACCAAGTCTTGGAATTCCCTTTGGTTTTTATTCGTGTTTTGCAAGATACTTAATGGCTCACATTGAGGGATATAGCACCACCCGACCTCCGTTCTTTAACGGAGATGATTTCCGTTATTGGAAAGGTCGGATGGAGTGTTTCTTGAAAACACAAGTCGAGACTTGGATAATAATCCAAACCGGCTTTGCTCTACCCACCAATGATCAAGGAGAGCCCTTGGATTTCAACAAGTGGACAAATGCAACCATGAGGCAAATCGAAGCCGATGCAAGAGCAACCCAAATATTACAATGTGGCTTGTCCATGGAGGAGCTCAACCGCACCGGTCCATTCATTAGCGCCAAAGACCTCTGGAACAAATTGATTGATCTACACGAAGGGACACCCGATGCTAAGGTATGTAAAAGAGATTTACTTTTAAATAAATTGTACAATCTAAAGATGCAGGATCGCGAGACTGCCACCCAATTACATGCGCGGATCCAAGACATCGTCAACGGTCTTCACTCGATCGGGCAAGCCATAGAGAACCGAGACCTTATAAGGTATGCTTTAAATGCTTTCCCTAGGACTACCTTGTGGGCATCCATGTTTGATGTCTATAAGGTCTCTAAGGACCTTTCGAAGCTTAGGTTAGACGAATTATTTTCCGAGTTTGAACTTCACGAGCAAACTAACGTGGTCCGGGCCGAGAGAGGTATTGATCTACTTGCAGGACAAAAAAGCAAGCCACCTACTAGGCAAGTAGATGAACTCGAACCCGAAGACGAATCGGAGTCCGAATCAGAAAAGGTGGAAGCAATAGTGAACGTAGTGCGGAAGATCGTTCGGAGGGAAAGGAGACTACTAAAGAATCAAAAGAGGGCACAATTCAAATCAAATTGAAAGAAGGCTTTTCATGCAACATGGGACAACGAAGAAGGCGGTGGCATAGCATGAATGGCAAGACCCGAAGAGTCCGAGTCAGAGTCCGAATCTGAATCCAATTACAACACCGACTTCGAACTCGAAGACTACTTCGAGAAGCAACTCAAAGCCGGACCAAAAGAGAAAATTAAGGTTAGCCGCTCACTAATTCTTACGCTTTACAATACAATTAAAATGATTAATAGTAAATTAACTAAGTCCGAGTCTAGGGTTGAGTCGTTACTTGAGGAGGTTGAAACCCTCAAGCAAGAAGCTACTCTAACCCCTTCAACTAGTCAAGTTCAAGAGGGAAACTCAACTCAAATTGAAAAACTTGAGGAGGAGAATTCTCTCTTGAAAGACCAAGTTCAAGAGGTTGAGGCTAGGTTGGAAAGGTTCACGTTGGGATCTAAGAACCTTAATCGACTACTTGGAACCCAAAGAGCAGTGTACAACAAAGTCGGACTCGGATTTAGGTCAACGACTACGAATAGGTCATATATGTCTATCGTAAATCGTAGTCATCGAAGAGTCCAAGCATGGGTCCCAAAGGTTTTATTGAACTCACATATAAGGACTAATAAGTATTGGATTCCTCAGGATCAAGTTCATTATTTGAATAGACCATATTGGTTCAATGGTCCAGGGGGAGCTAACACTAAAATAGTATACCCGCTTACTTAGCAAAATCATTGGATATTTTACTTTAATTTTTAGAATGGCTAGATAGGAAAAATAGTTAGTCAACTCTTGACAATATAGTATCAGGACGCGGCGAGATGATAGTATGTTAGGGAAACAAAGTCTCGTGTATTCAGGCTAGATAAGGCGTATCTAGCTTGGTGCACTTGACCGAGTGGAACTAGCTGAAGCTACCTCGCTGTATCCTAAACTAGTTATACCAGGAAGTAACCCTAAGTGACTTAAGTGATATTTTCTTGAATTTGGCTTTGTCTAAGGAAGTGGTCGTTGTTCCGATCAAAGAAGGCCCCTGTGCCTCGCCACGACCTGGAAGCCAGTTTCTCGAAAAGTTACTTAACGATCTAAAGGTTAAATCCGAATCTAACCCAAGGTTGACTATCTTTAATCAATCTAAAATCATCTCACAAAACATATAAGGTGAACAAATTCTGAGACACATAGAATGGGTGAGATGTTAAGGATAATTGAAATATACTTAAAACAATCTTCAAAATACTACTTATTTTCTCAACTATTGTACTTAATGACTCTTTAGGCCAAAGTTTAGCGCCCCCTACATCTCTTATACTTCATATATTTGACTAAGGGGGAAAGCAAACTAACCCTAAGGGTTATATTATAAACCTTTAGATTATTGGTGCAGAGAGACACACCTCGAACCAATCTATCTAACTATTGCTAGACGCATGTTTGGACTCATAGTTGATTTATCTTGATGCATGCATATACCATATTGTCTTTAAACCCCTATTTTATATAACAAACTTCATTTTTACATAACAAACCCCAACATTTGTTTTGATTTATGGCAAAAGGGGGAGAAGAGCGAAAGTTAAGGGGGAGTAACACAAAATTTATTTAATTTTTATTTAATTTTGAACTAAAGTATCTCTTTCAAAACTCACCTAGGGTTAAGGGGGAGTTTTGGTTAAGGGGGAGTTTTTTTAAAAAATGACATTCATCATTTACTATACTTATTTTATGCTTTAATTTCCCTTAACTTTGTGTTGGTTTGCCATAGATCAAAAAGGGGGAGATTGTTGGTGCAGGCCCACTAGATAATCGAACCTGTGTTTTGATTATGGCAAAGACACAAAGTTAAGTTTACATCATTATCTCACGAGCTATCGAGTGTGCAGAAAAGTATTAAAGCTGGAGCTGAAGGCTAGCGACACCCGGAGGAAGCCGCGGTGGTCGGGCGACACTCGAGTGATTTCGGAAGGAGCCGAAGGAATCGAGTGGAAGGCCGGAAGCAAGAGCTACTATCGAGGTAAGCTCGTGTGAGTGAGAGATTGTAAGGTCGTGTCCTCTTTACGGGGACGATCGTAGGTGGCGATTCGACTAAGACTTCCTGTGGAAGGTCTAGGTCGAGATCGGACGGTTAGAAACCGTCGTATTTATCATTTTCTGAGCTAACCTCTTATTGCAGGGAAGTGGCCAAGCTGGCAGTCGACTGCTGGACATGGAGTAGTCGACTGATGCCCATCAGTCGACTGATGGGAGGCATCAGTTGACTGATGGTGACGATTCAGCTTTTGCGCTAGGTCAAAATGGATAACGTTTGACGCGGCCACTTCGCGATAAAATTTGGACAACTTCATGATCTGTTCCGAAAAAAGAGGAGACAAATTCAGAGGCCAAAATCTATAAAAGGAGGGGAGGATTCCACTCCAAACACATCAAGATTATTCATTAAGTGCTCCTACAATGCCAACGCTCCAACACCGTCATAACACCGACGCGACGACAACCTCAGATCTTCTTCGTCGACAGCAACATCTAGTAATTTATTTTAATATTGTATTCATTGTTTTTATTCGTAACGAGGTGAGGTAGGCTTGTTGCCTCATCCTCGTATTCCTGGATTTTGTGATCGTTGTCTCCTACCTCCAACAAGGAGGAGACGTTATAGTGCTTTGCCTTCCGTACGTGGTCTTGGACCGATAGAGCCTTGGAGTAGTAACCACTGGGTTGTGAACCAAGTAAAATAAATGTGTCATTTTATTTTCCGCTGTGCTTACTTATTTACTTGTGTCTCAACGAACGAATTCGACGAAAGATTTACGATCGCTATTCACCCCCCTCTAGCGACGCTTCTCGATCCATCAGATGAGACCTTGGTGTTGGATCGAAAGTGTCGCTAGAGGGGGGGGGTGAATAGCGATACGGTGTCGTTAAAAAACTTTTGCAATAAGTAAAAAGCAAGTAGAGAGTGCACAGCGGAAATATAAAGTAGACAAGATATTTTTACGTGGTTCACAATCTTTCGATTGCTAATCCACGGCCCTAGTGATCCTTGATCACGTACGGAGGGCAATTCACTAAAACCACTCCTCTTCGTTGGAAGTAGGAGCAACGATTACAAAAAGAAATCAAGGCATTCTAGCAGGACGTCTGCTGATGTCTTTCCCTAACTGAGCGCCCCGCCTCGATACCAAGCAATACGTAACCGGAACAACTCTTATAAGTAGAAGATGTAGCTTTCGTTGTAGCTGGCGGCACTTCGTAGCAAATGTGAGTAGTAGTAGCTACGGCGTTTACGCGTGTTGAGAGCTCTTGAATTCTTGTTATTTGCTTGGCTTGAACATGTCTATTTATGGATATTGATCTATGAATTTAGACATAGGTAGTGTCCAAGGTGAGGTTCTTATCCCCAAGACTTGTTCATCCACATCCTTTGCGCCAACTCAAGGATGAGGTGTTTCATCCAACCACCTTGTGCCACCTCCAACCTCCTTGTGCGCCTAACTCAAGGATGAGGTGTTTCATCCAACCACCTTGTGCCACCTCCAACCTCCTTGGCGCCAACTTGAGGATGAGGTGTTTCATCCAACCACCTTGTGCCACCTCCAACCTCCTTGGGCGCCAACTTGTTGGAGCCATTCAACTTGTGCCACATCATGGGAGCCAACCATCTTGTGCCAACTCACCTTATTTTGGGCGCCCACCACAAGGAAGCTTGGTGATGGTTTGGATGTCCACCTTGATGCCACATCACCCTTTGTAAAAACACGAGTCAAGTCCAAATTCACCCCCTTGAAATTCGAGCTCTTCTCGAGGTAACTTGACTAGCGTTGATCGTAGTCAAAGGGTTTTGACTATGCAGCAAGTTAGCTTTAAAATATAAAGTACGATGGTTCTAACCATCCGATCTCGAAACCTAGACCTTCCATTGGGTCGGATCTACGCTAACGACCTTGCTTCGCTTTCACACGAGCTTACCTTGTAGCCTCGCTCCGGTCTTCACCCGAGTACCTCGGCTTCCTCCAAGTCCCTCTGGCGTTGCGACCACCTCGGTTCCCACCGGTGTGTCGCGAACCTTCCGCTCAACTTTAGCATTTCTGCACACTTAATTGAGCTCGTAAGATAACAAATATACCCTTAACTATTGAGCCTTTTGCCATAATCAAAATACCGGTTCGACTTTGGTGCCCACTACACCAACAATCTCCCCCTTTTTGATTCATGGCAAACCGACACAAAAGTTAAGGAAAAATTAAGCATAACAGTAAGCTAGCATAATGATTAAGCATGAATGAGCTAGCATAAAGATTAAATATGAATGAGCTAGCATAATGATTAAGCATGAATGAGCTAGCATAAAGATTAAAAATGAATGAGCTAGCATAAAGATTAAATATGAATGAGCTAGCATAATGATTAAATATGAATGAGCTAGCATAATGATTAAGTATGAATGAGCTAGCATAATGATTAAATATGAATGAGCTAGCATAATGATTAAGTATGAATGAGCTAGCATAAAGATTAAGCATGAGTGAGCTAGCATAAAGATTAAGCATGAGTGAGAAATATTATTGTTTCAAGTTCCCCTTTGAGGTAACCTCCTTGACCAAGGTGAGTTCTTGAAAATAATTTTTACTCCCTTAATAGTTGCTTAAGTAAACGGAATTACTTAATATAAAAGGTAATAATTTTGTTTACTTTCTTCCTTACTTTTGTGACTTTCTCCCCCTTTTGCCTTAACTCAAAAAGTTTGTAAATATATTTTAAGGTTTGTAAGTCCAAGCAAGTTCCCAATATAAATATATATATTTTTTTAAATAATAATAAGCTTGAAAATATGTTTATCTAAAATGTACAACTCGGGACTTGATTGATATAGAATGATCAATAAGTCTTGAAGGAGTTGATTAATTTTAAATAATTATACTCCATGGTTCATGTCGATGCACTGAATCTACATCCGAACTGTGAGTAAGGTCCTAACATCTCACGCCATCTCACGCATTGGCTAAGTACACAAACACATTAGTCCTATGTGTTGTGAGATGTGTTGGCTCCTTAAATCTATAGGTATATGATTTCTAAGGTAAGACTTAGGCTAATTTCATAAAAAGAAGCAAAAGTAGAGTACATATATAGAAAAATTTAAATCCTACTCTATTACGCACATACCTAACTTTCGTCTTAATAAACTAAATTCGGCTTCCGGTAGTGGTTTGGTGAAGATGTCCGCTAGGTTTGATTTGGACTCAACATACTCTAGTTGTATAGTTCCATTAGTTACATGTTCCCTAATGAAGTGGTGTTTAACTTCTATATGTTTTGTCCTAGAATGACATATTGGATTTTTAGTTAAGTTAATTGAACTAATGTTATCTATGTAGGTTTTAATGTTGTTAAAGATTAAGCTAAAGTCTTGGAGAGTGTGCTTCATCCACAGGAGCTGAGAGACACACTCACCCATCGCAACGTATTCGGCTTCGGTGGTAGATAAGGCAACGCAATGTCGCTCATCGCACCAACTTACTAGACTCGAGCCGAGGATTTGACAACAACCACTCGTGCTCTTTCTATCGAGTTTACTACCGGCATAGTCGGAGTCGGAGTAGCCGATTAGATTAAACTCGGTAGATTTAGGGTACCAAATACCTACGTTTAGCGTGCCCTTTAGATATCTAAGGATACGCTTGACTAGGGTTAGGTGAGACTCCTTGGCACAGGTTTGTAACCTTGCGCACATACTTACCGCGAATAAAATGTCGGGTAGGCTCGCGGTTAAGTATAGGAGACTTCCTATTGCGCTCCTATAGTATTTTAGGTCAACGGGTTTTCCTTCTACATCTTCGTTTATATTAACATTAGTTGCCTTAGGTGTATTGATTATTTTAGCATCTTGCATTCCAAATCGATTTATTAAGTCCTTAGTATATTTTTGTTGATGTAAATATATTCCATCTTTAGTTTGTTTAATTTGTAAACCTAAGAAAAAACTTAACTCTCCCACTAAATTCATTTCAAATTCACTTTCCATAAGTGAGATGAATTCGTTTAGCAGGATCGAGTTGGTAGTTCCAAAAATTATATCATCTACATAGATTTGGGCTATAAAGATTTCTTTTCCTACGGTTTTAACGAATAAGGTTGGGTCGACTAAACCTTGGTTGAATCCTTTGGACTTAAGATAGATCGAAGCCTTCGCATCAAGCTCTTGGGGCTTGTTTGAGTCCATATAGGGCTTTCTTAAGTCTAAGGACATGGTCAGTTTATCTAGATTTTCGAATCCGGAGGTTGATCGACGTAAACTTCTTCCTTAATGTATCCATTCAAAAATGCTGACTTGACATCCATTTGAAACAATTTTAAAACCTCGATGTGCGGATATGCTAGCAACATTCGGATGGACTCTAGTCCTGCTACGGGGCGTAGGTCTCATCGTAATCTAAACCTTCGACTTGACTAAACCCTTTGCGACTAACCTAGCTTTATTTCTAACTACTTCACCTTTATCATCAAGTTTATTTGAAATACCCACCTTGTTCCAATAATTGATTTTTCTTTAGGTGGTGGTACTAATTCCCACTTCATTTCTAGTGAATTGAGCTAGCTCTTCTTGCATAGCAATAATCCAGTCGGGATCAAGAAGTGCTTGTTCAATAGTTTTGGGTTCGATTTTGGAAATTAACGAGATTTGACTAAGGTTTCGATATGAAGCTCTAGTTTGAACCCCTAAATTTGGATCACCTATAACTTGATTGATAGGATGATTTGTTTGAGTCTTAGTGTGACTCGGGTTAGGGTCATCTATCACTTGGTCGATAGGATGACTTGGGTGAGTTCTAGTTTGACTTGGGTTAGAGTCATCTATCACTTGGTCGATAGGATGACTTGGGTTAGGGGAGATTCAAGTTCAAGATCAGTCGGGTTCGCTATAAGTTGATTTGCTAGTTGGTTTTGTTAAGGATTGAAGCGGTTCGTGTCCTTAAATCGAAAACTATATTAATGGTTTCTTCGACTCTAAGAGTGTCGTGATTGTATACCCTATAAGCTCTACTGGTGGTTGAGTATCCTAGAAAGGTTCCAGTAGAGGTTTTGGATTTGAATTTCCCTAGGTAATCCTTAGTGTTTAAGATATGTACCTTGCATCCAAATACCCTAAAGTACTTGATGTTCGGTATTTTATCGTGATAAATCTCGTACGAGGTCTTTTGGTGCCTCTTTACCATAAGGATCCTATTTTGGACATAGCAAGCCGTACTAACGGCCTCTGCCCAAAATCTATCGGGTAGGTTATACTCGTTTAACATTGTCCTAGCGGCTTCTTGTAGGGTTCTATTTTTCCGTTCGACTAACCCATTTTGTTGTGGGGTTCTAGGACATGAAAACTCATGGTGGTATCCGTTTAGGTTACAGAAATCTGTAAACCTGTGGTTTTCTAATTCACCACCATGATCGCTTCTAAGTCTTTTAATCTTAAGGTTCTTTTGATTTTCGATTAACCTACAAAGATTGATTAGTTGGTCTAGGGTATCATTTTTATGTTTGATAAACCTAACCCAAGTAAATCTAGAATAGTCATCAATTATGACTAAGCAAAATTGACTACCAATGAGTGACTTAGCTCCATGTGAATCAAATAGATCCATGTGTAGGAGCTCAAGAACACTTTTGGTTCGTTCTTGATTAGTTAATTGATGTTGTGTCCTAGATTGTTTACCTTGTTGACAAGCATTACATTTTTTATTATCCAAGTTGTTTTGTTTAGGCAAACCTATAACCAAGCCACTCTGACTCATCTTGTGGACGAGTCTTGGGTAGTGTCCAGAGTCTTGATTGCCATAACCAAGATTCCTCTTGCTGTGTCATAAGACACTTGGTTGAGGAGTTGGGTAAATTTATTGTGTAGATGTTGCTACTCCTAGTTCCTTTAAGTATTATTTTAGATGTTGCATTTATTTTGATTACGCATTCATTTTCTAGAAATATGACCTTATAATTGTTATCACACAATTGGCTTACACTAAGTAAATTATATTGAAAGTTTTCTACTAATAAGACATTTTGAATTGTAAAGTTAGAGTTGAGCTCAATATCACCCGATCCGATGATTTTGAGCTTGCCGTTATTTCAAGGCTACCGATCCTTGTCGTTTGAATCGTAACTTCAAAATTTGAGTTGATCCCCGGTCATGTGTCGAGTAACACCGTCTAACATCCATTGATCCTACACATAAGGTAGTTGGATCGGATATTGGAATTACTAAAGGGTTGTTTGTAAGTTTTAAACCTAAATCATCTCACCAATATCTACATGATCAAAACATGTTATTCCTATGTGTTATTGTGAGATGACTTTCAATTTTACTTGATTAATTTTAATGAATTTAAATTAACCAACATTAGGTTAGATTCGGATTTAGTCTAAGCTCATCAAGTAATCTTTTCAAGAGATTAGCTTCGTGTCGTGGCGAGGCAATGAGGCCTTCTTTGATCGGAACAACGACCACTTCCTTAGACAAAGCTAATTTCAAGAAATTGATAACTCGACTTACTTGAGACTACGTCTTGGTCTAACTAGTTATTTTGAAAAGAGGCTCCCGAGGCTCAATCTTTAGGATTTTAGTTGGTTTATTTTTGAAAAGAGGCTCCCCAAGGCTCAATCTTTTCGCAGGATTTTAGTTGGTTATGAGTCCTATCTAACCATTCTAAAAATAAAGGAAAAACTAAGCATGCAATTTCTAAGACTTAACAAAAATACATTTTGTATTGGCTCCTGGACCATTGAATCGAGTGGGTCTATTCACATAGTGAATTTGGTCCTTGGGAACCCAATACATGTTAGATCCTAAAGTTGAAATCAAAGTGGTCTTAGGGACCCATGCTTGGACATTTTTCTTATGTTGGTTTACTATAGACATATATGACTTATTGGTTGTATTTGAGTTAAACCCGAGTCCGGCCTTGTTGTACACGGCCCTTTGTGATCCAAGTAAGAGGTCAAGTCCCTTGGATCCCAAAGTGAACCTTTCAACGTGTTCCTAAGGTCTTCGACTTGTGTTTTCAAAAGCGAGTTCTCAACTTCAAGCTTTTCAACTTGAGTTGAGTCCTCCTCTTGAATACGAGTAGTCGAAGAGGTTAGTGAGACCTCATGTTTGAGAAGGTTAACCTCCTCAATTAGGGTCTCGACCTTGGACTCGGACTTAGCTAGTTTCTTATTTAAAAATTTGATTGCACCATACAAAGTATTAAGTAACGACCGACTTACCCTTAATGATTCTTTTGAACCGGATACGGATCCGTGGCTTGTCTTGAATGGAAGCTCATCATCGGATTCGGACTCGGACTCTTCTTCTTGGTTTCGAGTCGTGCTCGTCGGCTTGGCCATTAGAGCTTGGATATCGTCTTCTTCCTCCGACAACTCCTCCCAAGTAGCGTTTAGCGCTTTCTTGGTCTTTGATGCGTTATTCTTTAGCTTTGGGCACTCGGACTTGATGTGACCGAACCTGTTGCACTCATAGCATCTAAAATTAGAAGTATTTGAATTAGGTTTAGGCTTACCTTGAGTTGTTGGTCGTTTTCGTCTCTTGATCATCTTCCGAACTAGATTGACTAGTTCGGATTCTATTCGAGTCTACTTCCGATTCGGACTGTCTTCTTCCTTCGGGGTGGCTTGCTTGCGGGCTTCTTCTTCTTGGAACTGCAACTAACACAATACTCTTCGGCTGGACCACATTAGTTTGCTCATGTAATTCAAGTTCGAAAACAATTCGTCTAACCTAATTTTAGAAAGGTCCTTGGAGACCTTGTAGGCATCGACCATGGATGCCCACAAGGTGGTCCTAGGAAAGCGAGTTAAGAGAATACACGATAAGGTCGCGATTCTCGACCTTTTGTCCGATGGCATGGAGTTGGTTGGCGATGTCTTGGATACGAGCATGTAGTTGAGTTGCGGTCTCGTTTTCCTGCATTTTCAAGTTATACAATTTATTTAAAAGTAAATCTCTTTTACATACCTTCGTGTTCGGTGCCTTCGTGTAGTTCCACTAGCTTGGTCCATAAGTCCTTTGCACTAATGAAGGGGGACGCGGTTGAGCTCTTCCTTGGACAACCCACATTGCAAGATTTGAGTTGCCTTGGCATCGGCTTCTACTTGTTTTTTCATGGAATTTGACCATTGATCGTAACCCAAAGATTCACCATCTTCATTAATAGGAAGTGTGAAACCGGTTTGGATTACGATCCACATCTCGATTTGGGTTTTAAGAAAGCATTCCATCCGACCCTTCCAATAACGAAAGTCATTACCGTTGTAAACGGGGTCGGGCTGCTAAACCCTTCGAGATGGGCCATTTAAAAACAAGAAGAAGAACGACGAAAAGAATCTTGCAAAACACACACGAAAGAATATTCCAAGACTTTCGTCTTGGATTAGTAAAGTCTTGGAAGTAAAAAAAGATATATAAAATGTAACTTGCAAAAAGAAATAAACAATCAAATGCGAATGTCGTTGAAGTTCCGGAGGACAACCTTACTCGGGATCTAACCCGAAGGACAACCTTATCCGGATCCTAAAGCCTCTAATGCAATTCTATATGTAGGAGAAGATAAGCAAGTGAAATAATTATACGAAAACAGAAATAAATAAATAAAAATCTGAAAAAGAAAACAAAGCTAGATTGGTGGTTTCACGAATCTTAGCGCCCGACTCGATACCAATTGTTTGATCGAAAGTGTCGCTAGAGGGGGGGGTGAATAGCGATACGGTGTCGTTAAAAACTTTTGCAATAAGTAAAAAGCAAGTAGAGAATGCACAGCGGAAATATAAAGTAGACAAGATATTTTTACGTGGTTCACAATCTTTCGATTGCTAATCCACGACCCTAGTGATCCTTGATCACGTACGGAGGGCAATTCACTAAAACCACTCCTCCTCGTTGGAGGTAGGAGCAACGATTACAAAAAGAAATCAAGGCAAAGGGACACTCCCCCTTTCCTTGTTACGATAAAAGCACAAAGACAATTTAAAGAAGTAGAACTTAAATAAATATACCGACAACTCTTATAAGTAGAAGATGTAGCTTTCGTTGTCGGCGGCACTTCGTCGTAGCAAATGTGAGTAGTAGTAGCGGCGTTCGACGTGTTGAGAGCTCTTGAATTCTTGTTATTTGCTTGGCTTGAACATGTCTATTTATGGATATTGATCTATGAATTTAGACATAGGTAGTGTCCAAGGTGAGGTTCTTATCCCCAAGACTTGTTCATCCACATCCTGCCAACTCAAGGATGAGGTGTTTCATCCAACCACCTTGTGCCACCTCCAACCTCCTTGTGCGCCAACTCAATGAAGAGCTGATACATCCAACCACATTGTGCCACCTACAACCTACTTGTGCGCCAACTCAAGGATGAGGTGTTTCATCCAACCACCTTGTGCCACCTCCAACCTCCTTGGGCGCCAACTTGTTGGAGCCATTCAACTTGTGCCACATCATGGGAGCCAACCATCTTGTGCCAACTCACCTTATTTTGGGCGTCCACCACAAGGAAGCTTGGTGATGGTTTGGATGTCCACCTTGATGCCACATCACCCTTTGTACCAAAACACGAGTCAAGTCCAAATTCACCCCCTTGAAATTCGAGCTCTTCTCGAGGCTGGAACTTGACTAGCAGTTGACTGTAGTCAAAGGGTTTTGGACTGCAGTACAAGTTAGCTTTAAAATATAAAGTACGATGGTTCTAACCATCTGATCTCGACCTAGACCTTCCATTGGAGGTATTGGGTCGGATCTACGCTTAACGACCTTGCTTCGCTTTCACACGAGCTTACCTTGTAGCCTCGCTTCCGGTCTTCACCCGAGTACCTCGGCTTCCTCCGAAGTCCCTCTGGCGTTGCCCGACCACCTCGGTTCCCACCGGGTGTCGCAGACCTTCCGCTCAACTTTAGCATTTCTGCACACTTAATTGAGCTCGTAAGATAACAAATATACCCTTAACTATTGAGCCTTTTGCCATAATCAAAATACCGGTTCGACTTTGGTGCCCACTGCACCAACACTTGGCTCTTTTTCCAGTGTAATCGCTCCATTGTTGTCGTAGTAGACTAGTATTGCTTCAACAATGGTTGGAACCACACCAAGTTCAGAGACAAACTTTTTGATTTCAACTGCTTCTTTTACTGTTTCCGAAGCTGCGATGTATTCTGCCTCAGCGGTAGAATCCGCTACAGTGTCTTGCTTGGAACTTTTTCAACTTACTGTGCCTCCATTCAAGGTGAATTTGTACTAAGACTGAGACCTGGAATCATCCTTGTCTGTCTGGAAGTTGGCATCCGTATACCCGCGTATTACCATATCACCCTCTCCATATATTAGAAACACATCCTTAGTTTTTCTTATGTACTTAAGGATTGTCTTAACAGCCGCCCATTGATCCATTCCTGGATCAGACTAGTATCTGCTCGTGACACTTAGAGCATACGATACATCGGGCCTTGTACATAACATAGCATACACGATAGATCCTATTGCGGATGCATAGGGGATCTTACTCATGCAAATCCTCACGTCTTCTATGCGCGAACACATAGACTTTCAAAGGTGTATCCCATGCTTGATGGGTAGGAAACCTTTCTTGGATTCCGACATGCTAAACCTCTTTAGCACTCGGTTTATATATGTAGACTGTGAAAGACGAATCAACTATTTCAATCTATCTCTATAGATCTTAATCCTGAGGATGTAGGTCGCTTCTCCCAGGTCTTTCATGAAGAATGTTTTGGATAACCAAATTTTGACTGACTATAAGACAGATATATCATTTCCTATAAGTAATATGTCAACGACATAAAACACTAGGAACACGACTGCACTCTCACTAACCTTCTTGTACACACAGGGTTCGTCTGGATTTTGTGAGAAATCAAACCTTTTAATTGTCTCATCAAAACGGATATTCCAACTCTTGGATACTTGCATTAGTCCATATATGGACCATCAAAGTTTACATACCTTGGTTTTATCAATCGATGTGAAACCCTCGGGCTATATCATATACACATCCTCGAGTAGGTTTCCATTAAGGAAAGTCATTTTCACATTCATTTGTCATATCTCATAGTCATAATGAGCCGCTATGGCCAAGAGCATACGAATGGATTTAAGCATAGCTACTGGTGAATAGGTCTCATCATAATCAACACCTTGCTTTTGACGATAACCTTTCGCCACTAATCTAGCCTTATAGATAATCACATTACCATCCATGTTGGTCTTCTTCTTGAAAACCCACTTGCACCCTATATGCTTAATGCCTTCAGGTGGGTCCACCAAGTTCCAAACTTGATTTTCATACATGGAATCCATTTCCGACTTCATGGCTTCAAGCCACTTGTCCCTTTATGAACTTTTCAAAACTTTTTCATAATTGGTAGGCTTCACATCATAAATGAGTAACACGTCATTCGATTCACTTATGAGAAATCCATATATCTCAGGAATATTGCGTGTTCTACTAGATCTACAAATATGTGGTGTTACAATAGGCTCAGCCAATGGCTCATCACTATGAGTTATCGGTTGAGGTTCTTGACCAGGTATCACATCAATGTCTATTGGAGTCTCTTGAATCTCCTCAAGTTCAATGTCACTCCCACTGTTTTCTTGCAAGAGAAACTCTTTCTCTAGAAACACATCATGCCTTGAAACAAATACCTTTTGTTCCATAGGATGATAGAATTGGTAACCCTTCATTTCCTTATGGTATCCAATAAATAGACATTTATCAGACTTAGCATCCAATTTGTCTAATACAGTCCACTTCACATAAGCAGGACAACCCCATGTCTTCAAGTAAGACAGATGAGGTTTCTTACTATTCTATATCTAATATGGAGTAGTAGAGACTACCTTGGTCGGGACTCTGTTTAGCAAGTAAACAGCTATCTGAAGTGCATAGCCCCAAAAGGACTTGAGAAGATTCGCATGATTCATCATAGACCTAACCATGTCCAACAAGGTTCGATTTAGCCTCTCAAATACACCATTAAGCTGTGGTGTATACGATGAATTCCATTGAGACAATATACCATTGTCCCTTAGATAATCCAGAAACTCTTGACTCAAGTATTCACCACCTCGATCAGATAGAAGTATTTTAATACTTTTGCCAAGTTGTTTCTCTACTTTATTTCTAAATTCTTTGAACTTTTCAAAGCCTACAGACTTGTGTTTCATCAAGAACACATACCCAAATCGTGAGTGATCATCGATAAAGGTAATGATGTAGCTATAGCCTCCTAGAGCATGAGTTGACATAGGTCCGCATACATCAGTATGTATTAGACCAAGCAATTCTCCCACTAGTTCACCTTTTCCAATAAAAAGTAACTTAGTCATCTTGCCTTTTAAGCATGATTCGCATGTATCGAATGAATCAAATTCAAACGATTCTAGAATTCCACATCGGTGTAATTTGGACATACGTTTCTTGCTTACATGGACAAGACCACAATGGCACATATAGGAGGCTAATTGATTATCTTTTCAAGCATGCTTGCTTGCTTCGATATTGAGAATGTCATTGGATATGTCTAATGTATATATTCCATTGCATAAAGTTTCAGTCCCATAAAGAAAGTCATTCAAAGTTATGTAACAACAATTGCTACTAAAAGTTAAATGATACACATTTCTATTTAAGCAGGAAATATAAACAATGTTCTTTATTAATGAAGGAACATAATAGCAATTGTCTAATTCTAAGTCAAGTCCTATAAGGAGCTTCAACAAATATGTTCCGATGGCGACCGCAGAAACCTTTGCTCCATTGCCAACTCACAAATTTGATTCTCCCTTGACGAGTCTTCTTCTATTCCTTAGGCCCTGTATGTAATTACATATATGCGATCCACACCCAGTATCCAATACCCAAGTGTCTGAGGAAATAGAATGATAATCAATAACGAAGATACTTGAAGATGATGGATCATCGGATGTCTTCTTCTTCTTCACAGACTCAAGATAAATCTTGCAGTTTCTTCGCCAATGGCCCTTCTTGCCAAAATGATGACAAGTGCCTTTTTGAGCTTGTTCTGTCTTCTGAGCCTTCTTCTTCATCCCCTTATGTTGTTTCTTTAATTTCCTCTTTGGAGGATCGTGGCCTGGCTAGAAGGGGGGTTGAATAGCCTTTAATCGTGCTTGACGGATTTCGATCGTTCTTGCATGCTTGTCTACAATTATCATTAATATGAACAGTGGAATAAAGATAAAAACAAAATAAAGATACAACACACACAAGACACAGTCGGTATACATGGTTTAGAAACTTAGGGTTCCTACTCCACGGGGTGAGCTCAACGAGCTCGAGTGATGCACACACCACTACTCAAACTCCTTGACAACACGTCGGAGTTGGAGAAACCTTGTACAAGAAATTACAAAGGTAATACAAAAATGTAGAAGCAAATATAAAGATAAAGTGAAATACATAAAGAAAACTTTACAATAAATAGCATTGAACTCTTGCTTGTTGCTTGCTTTGGTTTTCTCTTGAAGGTCTGGAATGCAGTAGCAATTTCCCTCCAAAATCTCCCCAAATATCGCTGTTGGAAATCCTCCATAAGCTCCTCCATTTATGTTTGTCTCGGGATGATTCCGTGCCTAGCAGTCGACTGCTTATACTCATCAATCGACAACTCCTATAGCTGTTGTGAGACAACGACTTAATCTACGCTGGAAAAGTTCCAATGGATACCTAGCAATCAACTAATCAGACACATCAATCGATTGCTCAGAGCCTCTAGTCGACTGGCAAACCCTAGCAGTCGATTCCAAAATATTCTATGCCCGCATCCTCGACCATTGGTCAACTGCTCTCCATGGCAGTCGATTGGTCGAGCCATTAGTCGACTACCCAATGCTGGCAGTCGACTGCCATGGCATACGATGCAGTCGAACAATAGTCAACTCTAACTAGTCGACTAGTACATACCACTAGTCAACTGTTGTCGGGTAAAACCTCAAACACAAGTTGTTTGAGCATTTGACCGTTGGGTAAAACCTCAAACACAAATGTTTGAGCATCTGACACTGATCTTAGCCACTTGGCCAAGTTTACCTCATCCTCCCATGGAGTTCCCCATCAAAGCTCTCTTCTTCCGGCCTACGCCCTTTAAATGCACTAAGCTTACGACTTCTCCCCGTGCCATCCTTCGTGTCTTGCCCTAAAGTCTGCTTCCTTTGGCTTAACTCCATTGCTCCTTGTTTGGTGGTCCCTCGGATACACTAAGCTCATGACTTCTCCTCGTGGCATCCTTCACCGACTCAAGGACCCGAGCCATGAGACAAGTGACCTTGCCAAGTACTCAAGACTTTCCAATTGCCAAGGCTACACACTTGGACATTCCCAATGCCAACTCCATGTTGGACTTTCCCTTGCCAACCCATGTTGGACTTTCACCGCCAAGGCTACACACTTGGACTTATGTGGCCAAGGCTACACTTGGACTTCCCATGAAAATCACATGTCATATGTTTTGTCTAACATCAAAATACTACTTGAGTTAAACTCGAGTCCGGTCAATCGTGACCTAGGCTGATTGCACCAACAATCTCCCCCTTTTTAATGTTTGACAAAACCATAAACACCTTTTAGTTAGGTGACCTAACTCAAGTCTACCAATTATCCCCAATTGGCAATTCTCACATCTTGTGAGAATTCCAACAAACCCCAATTGGTATATTCTCCCCCTTTTTTACATACATCAAAAAGGTCCTCCCCAAGAGTGTCAATGTCTCATATCCCAATGAAATCTTACAATCTCCCCCTTGGTCCAAAAATAGATCTAGGATGCCTTCACTCTTCCTAGTGATAAGTCTCATATTACTTAAGAGAGGCAATCCCCCAATTCTCCTCCCATGAGAAAAAAATACATCCATCATCCTAAGATGGATAACCTCCCCCTAAAGGCTTGTTATGAAGGTTTTGCTTAACCGAAGCTCTGATACCACTTGAAGGTAGGAAACTTAGATTCCCACTTCAACTCGGTCGCTTGTTCATGGCGATCCATTCTACGTCCTCGGATAAAAAAAAATTATCCTTGATAAGGAGGGATTACCCAAGCTACCGTTTCATCGTCGTGCTATTCGATTAGAGTAGTCACTTGAACAAACTTGTTGGTCAAGCAACCTACCTCTATTCTCCGAATAGCCACGGAATAGACGATGTATGGATCGCCAATTTTTGTGTTTGTATTCGGGGTCCAAGTAAAATAGCCACATAACACAAACATACAACATACATATAATTGAAAAACAATTATAGACATAATACAAAAGAATATAAACAAGCACTATACCTCTTGATCTTCTATTGTATGTCCTTCCTCCTTTTGGACGTCGTGTGGGCGACGATTTTCTAAAAGTCGAAGCCTCCTAGATCACCAATCTTCCTTTCCTTGTTCACTCCGAACAAAGGAAGATCATAAAACAAAACTCTTCTTCTCCTTACTTGTGCCAACCACCAAGCACCAACTTGGTGTCAGCCGACCAAAGGAGTGGATGAAGGAGATGGGTGTCAGGCAAGAGCTCCAAAGGAAGAACCTTTACCCTTGTTGTTGTTGGCCAAGGAGAAGAATAGGAAGAGGTTGGGCGCCGGCTAAAGAAAGGAGGAAGAAGATGGATGCCGACTACTTTGGAGGAGAAGGAAACAAACCCTAAAAAAATCCTCCAATTGTTGCCGCCCAAGCCAAAACCCTAATTTCCCTCTCTTCTCTTGCCGCCCAAGCCTAAGCCCTTATTTATAGAGTTGGGCTCAAGCCTCCCTTTAATCTCCACCGTCGGTTCTAGGGATTTAATCTCAACCGTCGGATCTAGAGAATTAATCTCAACCATCGGATCTAAGATTTAATCTCCACCGTCGGGTCTAGAGTTTCATCTTCCACCATCGGATCTAGGCTCCATGAGGTTTTAATAGGCTACAATAGGGACCATGAGGAGGAGTTGGATCTTGGCCACCCAATGGATCAAGCCCACATAAAGTCTGATCCATTAATGATAATCCATTCCACTAGAGGATTATCATTGATCTACCTCACCAACCCCTATAAGTTAATATGGGCTCCATATATTATTTGTACATTTATCTCCCCATGTTTAAGATCTCGAATGTCCGTCGATTAATTAATTTACTGACAATTAATTAATCAACATCTAACTCTATGAGTAGTACCACTCAACCTTATCATCATGTCGGACCAAGTCCATCTACAGGGTTTAAATGATGAACCTTATGAGCTCCTCAAGGGGACATTATCATCCTAATATATAGTACATGATTTCCTCCTATAATCAACGGCACACCATATAAATAATATCATTTCCCAACTTACCGAGCCTATCGATTTACTCTATAAATCTCACCTATTGGTAAATCAAAGAAATGAATACTAAGTATATGTGCCCGTTATTATATCAGGATTAAGAGCATGTACAACATAATATTTGAGGTCCGATTCGATTATGTAGTCAGCAATAAATTGAATCACCTTTAAGTCGGTCCTGCTCAATACACACAAAGTGTACTAGTGTGATTCTATGGTCAAGAAAAACCAATACCAAATCACACTACAACCATGCCAATGGTTTTTCCAAAACCATCTCGGTTGTGAGCCTTTAGTTATACTTTACGAGGAGCCGATAACATGATCTACCGTGTTACACCACACACCATGTTATCTACAATGTAATGTATTAAACAATATGCATAATCATAAATATGCAAATAATGATCAAGTGATTCTTATTTAAAAATAAAGATGTTTATACAAAAGATAGATGTCCCAACAATCTCCCACTTGAAGGGAGTTGCTTCGGAGGCTCATTGGCTCCCATATCCCCGGATTAAAATTTTCACTAATGAAAGAACTAATCCGGATGGGATGAGTTTCCTTAGCACAACCAATTCGTCGTCGTGCTAACAACTTGAATGATCGCTTGAACAAACTAGTTGTTCAAGCAACACAACTCTTCTAGTTGGTTAGCCGCGGAAGAGACGACGGACGGATCGCCGGTTTTTGTGTTCGTCTTCGGGGTCCATGATTATACAAAATATATACAAATGCACACTTGTATAATCAAAACATAAAAGAACATGCTAAGATCAGAAAATAATGTTGTAAAAATTTTATACCTCACGATCTTCTACCGTATGTCCTATCCTCCCCGTGGACGACGTGTGGGCGAAGATCCTCCACGAGTAGAAGCCTTCTAGATCGCGTTCTTCCCTTCCTTGTTCGCTGTGAACAAAGAGAAGAACCAAACAAAACTTCTCCTTTCTAGAACCGGCCACCAAGCAAAGGAGCTCGATGTGAACACCGGCCAAGGAATGAATGGATGAGCGTCGGCCACTTGTGACAATGTTGCCGCCGGCCACCTAGAGGTTGGAGAAGCGCCGGCCGCCAAGAAGATGGAGAACCGCCGGCCACCAAGGAGCAAAGGAGGAGGAAGAGGGCCGGCCAAAGCTAGGAGAAGGAAGGAGTGAGCGCTGGCCACCAAGGAGAAAAGGAAGAAAACCTAATCACCTTCCTTGTTGCCGCCCAAACCACACCAAAACCCTAGCCGCCTAAAACACTTGAGAGGCAAAACCCTAATCCAAATGAACCATCCTTGCCGCCCAACCTAAGCCCTCTATTTATAGAATTGGGCTTAAGCCTCCTTTAATCTCCACCATCGGATCTAGGGATTTAATCTCCACCGTCGGATCTAGGGTTTTATCCCAACCGTCGGATCTAGTGTTTCATCCCAACTGTCGTATCTAGGATTTCATCCCAACCGTCGGATCTAGGGTTTCATCCCAACCGTCAGATCTAGGGTTTCATCCCAACCATCGGATCTAGGGTTTCATCCCAACCATCAGATCTAGGGATTTAATCCCAACCGTTGGTTCTAGGGTTTCATCCCAACCATCGAATCTAGGGATTTAATCCCAACCATTGGTTCTAAAGTTTTGTTTTACATCCTTGGATCTAGGCTTCATGAGGATTATATTAGGCTAAGATAGGGACCATAAGGAGGAGTTGGATCTTGGCCACCCGATGGATCAGAACCACACAAACTTGATCCATCAATGATGTTCCATTCCACTAGAGGATCATCATTGAACTACCTCACCAACCCCCATAAATTAATATGGGCTCTATATATATATAATTTGTACATTCATCTCCCCGTGTTTAAGATATCGAATGTCCGTCAATTAATTGATTTACTGACCATCAATTAATTAACATCTAACTCCTCGAGTAGTACCACTCAACCTTATCATCATGTTGACTAAGTCAACCAGCTGGGTTTACATGATGAACCTTATGAGCTCCTCAAGGGGACATCATCAACCTAATATATGGGACACGGTTTCCTCCTATAATTAACGGCACACCATGTAAATAATATCATTTCCCAACTTACCAGGCATATTGATTTAATCCATCTAAATCTCACCCTCTGGTAAATCAAAGAAATAAATACTAAGTACATGTGCCCGTTATTATATCGGGATTAAGAGCATGTACAACATAATATCTGAGGTCCGATTCAATTATGTAGTCAGCATTAAATTGAATCACCTCTATGTCGGTCCTGCTCAATACACCTAAGTGTACTAGTGTAACTCTATGTTCAAGACAAAACAATACCAAGCTACACTACAACCATACCAATGGTTTGTCCAAAACCATCTTGGTTGTGAGCCTCTACTTATATTCTACAAGGGACTGATAACATGATCTTCTGTGCCACACCAAGCACCATGTTATCTACAATGTAAAATATTAGACAATATGCACACATATAATAAATATATAAAGTGCAAACAATGATCATGCAATTCTTATTTCAAAATAAAAATGTTCATACAAAAAGAGCTAGGCTTTCAGTATACATTCCAACAATCTCCCACGTATACTAAAAGACTATGCTGTCATCACACTGCCATACATCTGATCCCCATGTCCTCCACATGCCTATAAAACGCTTTCGCTGGAAGGGCCTTAGCGAATGGATTTGCCAGGTTATCCTCTGATGCAATCTTGGCGATAGCAACTTCTCCTCGCTTTACGATCTCTCGTATAAGGTGGTACTTGCGCTCTATGTGTTTACTCGCCTTATGGGCTCGTAGTTCCTTCGAGTTTGCAACTACACCACTGTTATCACAATAAATTGTGATAGTTCTGGGCAAACCAGGAATCACATCCAAGTCCATCAAATAGTTCCTGAGCCATACTGCTTCCTTGGCTGCCTCAGAGGCTGCCACATACTCAGCTTCCATGGTAGAGTCCGCCACGCATTTCTGCTTGACACTCCTCCATACTATGGCTCCACCGCCAAAAGTAAACACAAACCCTGAGGTAGACTTACTCTTGTCCCTATCTGATTGGAAATCCGAATCTGTGTAACCCACAGGGACTAATTGATCTGCCCGGTAAACCAGCATATAATCCCTAGTCCTTCTCAGGTACTTCAATATATATTTTACCGCATTCCAATGTCCCTGTCCAGGATTACTCTGATATCTGCTAACCATGCCCACGACAAAGAAGATATCTTGTCTTGTACATAGCATAACATACATGAGGCTTCCTACTGCCGAAGCATAAGGAACCACCTTCATGTCCTCTATCTCCTTTGATGTTTTGTGACACATCTCTTTAGATAAAGGAACTCCATGCCTAAAAGGTAGAAAACCTTTCTTGGAGTTCTGCATACTAAAACGAGCAAGGATAGTGTCAATGTATGAGGCTTGAGATAAGCACAACATCCTTTTCTTGTGATCCCTTATAACTTTGATCCCAAGGATGTGTCCCACTTCTCCCAAGTCCTTCATGTCAAACTGTTTGGACAACCATACCCTTACTTCTGATAACACTTTGACATTGTTGCCAACTAACAAAATATCATCTACATATAGTACAAGAAACACCACTACGTTTTCGTTACATCTCTTGTATACATAAGGCTCATCCGGAATTTGAATAAATCCATATGACTGGATTACCTCATCAAAGCGGATGTTCCAAGATCTAGAAGCTTGCTTCAATCCATAAATGGACCGATTAAGCTTACATACTAGATGCTCTTTGCCTTTAGCAATGAATCCCTCTGGTTGCCGCATATAGATGTTCTCCTCAAGACTTCCGTTAAGGAAAGCTGTCTTGACATCCATCTGCCAAATCTCATAATCCATATGAGCAGCTATAGATAAGAGAATCCGGATAGACTTAAGCATAGCTACCGGCAAAAAGGTCTCCTCATAATCGATGCCCTCTTTCTGAGTATACCCTTTCGCAACAAGCCTACCTTTGAAGGTCTCAACCTTTCCGTCTACCCCTCTCTTTCTCTTGTAGATCTACTTGCATCCCATGGCTTTTACACCATCGGGTGGCTCTACTAGCTCCCAGACCTGATTAGAATCCATAGATTCTATCTCTGAATTCATCGCTCTTTGCCAAGATACTGCATCTCTATCTTGGAGTTCCTCGTTATATGTCCAGGGATCAGGTTCATGTTCACCAGGGACTAAGTCCGAAGACTCTCCCAAAAACATGAATCTCTCGGGTTGTCTAACAACCCTCCCACTACGACGAGGTGCCTCCTGTGTATGCTCTATGACACGCGGTGCAGTGACTTGTGGTATCTCCTCTTGTACCGGTGGTACTGAAGTCGGGACTTCCCCTGTCAACTCCTCAAGAACAATCCTACTCTTGGGCTTGTGGTTCATTACATAATCCTCCTCTAGAAATCTGGCGTTCATGCTAACGATCACCCTCTGATCTCTAGGATTATAAAACAAACCACCTTTCGTTCCCTTAGGGTAGCCAATAAACATGCACACTTCTATACGAGATTCCAACTTACCAGCATCAGCCTTCAGCACATGTGCTTGACTCCCCCATATCCGAATATGTCTCAGACTAGACTTTCGCCCAGACCACAATTCTACAGGGGTAGAAGGTACTGATTTAGATGGAACCAAGTTCAGAGTATACATTGTCATATCCAGCGCATACCCGCAGAACGAAACTGGTAACTCAGAAGAACTCATCATCGATTTGACCATCTTCATAAGAGTCCTATTCCTTCGCTCCGCTACACCATTCTGCTGGGGTGTGCCAGGTGCAGACAATTGGGATTGAATCCCAACCTCTGATAAGTAATTCCTAAACTCTCCCAAGAGGTACTCACCACCATGATCAGATCGTAGGGTCTTGATACTCTTACCTTGACGGTTCTCCACATCAGCCTTGAATTCTTTGAACCTGTCAAAACATTCAGACTTGCGGCGCATTAAGTAAATGTATCCATATCTTGAATAATCATCTATAAAAGAGATGGAATATTCAAAACCACCTCTTTCCTGGATAGACATAGGACCGCACAAATCATAATGAACCAATTCTAACACATCTTTGGCTTTATACCCCTTGGCCTTGAAAGGCCTCTTGGTCATTTTACCTTCCAAGCAAGATTCGCAGGTTGGGAGATCCTCCACCACTAATGAATGTTGGATCGATGTGGTTCGCTAGAGGGGGGGGGTGAATAGCGAAAAACCTTTTCTTTTTCTTTCGTTAAAACTAAAGAGATAATTAGTTAATTGCAGCGGAAATGTAAAAATAAAAAAAACAATCGACACAAGGGTTTTACTTGGTTCGTAGCCGAAGGCTACTACTCCAAGGCCCTAGTGGTCCTTGACCACGTACGGAGGGCAAAAGCACTAAAGGAACTCCTCCTCGTTAGAGGTAGGAGTTAATCGATACAAGAAGGAACCACAAAAACTTGAGGTAGAGGGACACTCCCCCTCTCCTCGTATACGATAAAAGCTCCGGAAATGTAAATGACAAGAAAAACTAATACCGACGTACAAGAATAATAAGAGTTAAACCTAGACGTCGGAATGGAAGGACTTCGTTGTCGGAGAGTTGCAGCGTAACGGAGACTTTTTGGAGGCTTAGAATTGTTGTCAAAACCCTAGGTTTGGCCCTCCTTTTATAACCTTTGAGCCCCTTTTCGAGTGGGTCTTCAACCAATCACGAATGGACACCAAACCGCTTTGAGGTGGAGTGATAAGCCTTGACTCCTCGAATCTGATCATTGACCATCAGTCGACTGATGGCCATCATCAGTCGACTGATGGCAGCATCAGTCGATTGATGTCCTTCGGCAGTCGACTGATACATGGCAGTCGAGTCCTCCAAGCTGGCAGTTGACTGATGCTTGCTGCAAGTCAAAGTTAGCTCAACAAAAACATAATTTCGACGGTCTTCGACCGTCCGATCTCGACCTAGACCACCTATGAGATGTCTTGGGTCGCATCTACGCTTAAGATCATCCCCGTAAAGAGGATACGACCTCACTTACGCTCACACACACGAGCTTACCTCGATACTTACGTGTTGCTTTTGCTTCCGGCCTTCCACTCGATTCCATCAGCTCCCTTCGAAATCACTCGAGTGTTGCCCAACCACCGCGGCTTCCTCCGGGTGTCGCTAGCCTTCAGCTCCAGCTATAGCAATCTTCTGCACACTTGATTCAGCTCGTGAGATCACGATATGAGCTTAACTTTGTATCGTTTGCTATAATCAAAACTCAGGTTCGACTTAGCTTCCTGTTGCACCAACAATCTCCCCCTTTTTGATTTATGGCAAACCCACATACAAAGTTAAGTAAATAGCAAGCATAAAGAATAATGTGCATTAGAAACAAACGAAGATTAAGTTGGAGTAGTAAGGATTTTCTTCAAGTACTCCCCCTTGAGGAAACCTCCCCCTTGACCGAGGGTGAGTACTTGAAAAAGACTTTTAGTTCTCCAAACACAAAAGGTAATGAGTTAAGTAAATGGCATTACTTAACTCCAAACACAAAAGATAACGAGTTAAGTAAGTAAATGGCATTACTTAACTTAGGCCTTTAAAGTTTTCAATTCCGAAGAGTTGAAAGCTAAACCTTACTCCCCCTTAACTTAGGCCAGAATCAAAGTTAAAATTTTAAATTGAACCCTAACTTTGGCCCTTAACTTTGGCTCTTTCTCCCCCTTTTGACATAAATCAGGAAAAAGTGGGGGAGGGGGGGGGGGTTTAAGAAAACCTTAAGTCCAAGCATGATGATTTTGAAAATAGTATGTGAAAATAATTCATCTAAATGTTCAACTCTAGTTTGACTTGATTGAAATGATATTATCAACAAGTCCTGATTAGAGTTGGTTGATATTAGTTGCATATTTATACTCCGAGGTTCATATTGGCGCACTTGATCTACATCTTGGAACCTGGAGTAGGGTCCTAACATCTCATGCCCATCTATGTGGCTAAGTACACAAACACATTAGTCTTATGTGTTGGGAGATGTACTGGCTCCTTAAATCTATAGGTGCATGATATCTAAGGTATGTCCTATGCTAGTTCCATCAAAATGAAAAATAAGAAATAGTAGTAAAAAAATATAGTTTGCAAGTTCTTATTCTATTACGCACATGCCCAATTGTCATCTTAATAGACTAAATTCGGCTTCAGGTAGGGGTTTAGTAAATAGGTCTGCTAGGTTAGATTTCGATTCGACGTACTCGAGTTGTATGGCTCCGTTGGCCACATGTTCTCGAATGAAATGGTGTTTGACTTCTATATGTTTGGTCCTAGAGTAACATATTGGATTCTTGGTAAGATTAATTGAACTAATGTTATCTACGTGAAGTTTAGTATTCGTAAAGTCTAACTTAAAGTCACGGAGAGTGTGCTTCATCCAAAGAAGTTGAGTGACACACTCACCCATCGCGATGTATTCAGCTTCGGTGGTAGATAAGGCAACACAATGTTGCTTCCTACTGCACCAACTCACTAGACTCGAGCCGAGTAGTTGACAACAACCACTCGTGCTTTTTCTGTCGAGTTTACTACCGGCATAATCCGAATCGGAGTAGCCGATTAGTTCGAACTCGGTAGATCTAGGATACCAAATACCGACATTAAGTGTACCCATTAGATATCTAAGGATACGCTTAACTAGGGTTAGGTGAGACTCCTTAGCACAGGTTTGAAACCTGGCGCACATACTTACTGCGAATAGGATGTCGGGTCGACTCGCAGTTAAGTATAGAAGACTTCCTATTGTGCTCCTATAGTACTTTAAGTCAATGGACTTACTTTCTAGGTCTTCTCCTATGTTAACATTTATCGCCATTGGGGTGTTTATTACCTTAGCGTCTTGCATTCCAAATCTTTTAATTAACTCCTTAGTGTATTTTTGTTGATATAGGTATATACCATCCTTAGTTTGTTTAATTTGTAGACCTAGAAAGAAACTTAACTCGCCTACCAAGTTCATTTGAACTCACTTTCCATGAGCGAAAACGAACTCGTTTAGTAAGGCTGAGTTAGAGGTTCCAAAAATTATATCGTCTACGTAAATTTGAGCTATGAATATTTCTTTACCTAAGGTTTTTACAAAGAGAGTTGGGTCAACTAAGCCTTGGTTAAACCCTTTTGACTTAAGATGGATTGAAAGTCTCTCGTACCAAGCTCGAGGAGCTTGTTTAAGTCCATAGAGAGCTTTCTTAAGTTTTAGAACATGGTCGGGTTTATCTAGATTTTCGAATCCGGGGGGTTGGCTAACATAAACTTCTTCTTTAATGTATCCATTTAGGAATGCCGACTTAACATCCATTTGAAACAGCTTAAATCCTCGATGTGCGGCATAAGCTAGCAACATTCGAATGGATTCGAGTCTAGCTACTGGGGCATAGGTTTCGTCGTAATCTAATCCTTCGACTTGGCTAAAACCTTTGGCGACTAACCTAGCCTTGTTTCTAACTACTTCACCTTTATCATCAAGCTTATTTCGAAACACCCACCTTGTTCCAATTATCGTTTTGTCTTTAGGTGGTGGTACTAATTCCCACACTTCGTTCCTAGTAAATTGAGCTAGCTCTTCTTGCATTGCAATAATCCAATCGGGATCAAGAAGAGCTTGTTCAATTGATTTGGGTTCTATCTTTGAAATTAAGGAAATTTGACTAAGGTTCCTATAGGATGCTCTAGTTCGAACTCCTAGATTAGGATCTCCTATTACTTGATCGATAGGGTGGTTAGTCTGAATCCTAGATTGGGTTGGGTTTGTGTCACCTAATGCTTGATCAATGGGGTGACTTGGTTGAACACTAGTTTGGTTGGAGTCATCTATCACTTGATCAATAGAGTGACTAGGTTGACCTAGGTTAGGATTAACACTAGACCTGATCTCCGGATCAGAGTTAGGTCTAGTATGAATCGGCTCGCTAATTGGGGTTGCCGGGGGTTTTGTAGGTTCATGTCCTTCATCAAATACTACATTGATAGTCTCCTCGACTCTGAGGGTGTCGTGGTTATATACTCTATAAGCTTTACTTGTAGTCGAGTATCCTAGAAAGATTCCGGTGGTGGTTTTGGATGTAAATTTCCCTAGGTAATCCTTAGTGTTTAGGATATGTACCTTACACCCAAATACCCTAAAGTACTTGATGTTAGGTATTTTATCGTGATAAATCTCGTACGAGGTCTTAAGGTGCCTCTTTACCATAAGGATCCTATTTTGGACATAGCAAGTCGTGCTAACGGCTTCTGCCCAAAACCTATCGGGTAGGTCGTATTCGTTCAACATGGTCCTAGCGGCTTCTTGTAGAGTTCGGTTTTTCCGCTCCACTAGGCCATTTTGTTGAGGGGTCCTAGGGCAAGAGAATTCATGGTGGTATCCGTTTAGGTTATAGAAGTCGGTGAACCTTTGATTTTCGAATTCACCACCATGATCGCTTCTAAGTCTTTTAACCTTAAGGTCTTTTTGATTCTCGATTAATTTGAATAGATTGATTAATTGATCTAGGGTATCATTTTTATGTTTGATGAACCTAACCCAGGTAAACCTGGAGTAGTCGTCAATTATGACTAAGCAATATTGACTTCTATTGAGTGACTTGGCTCCATGTGAATCGAATAGATCCATATGCAGGAGCTCAAGTACACTTGAGGTTCGTTCTTGGTTAGTTAACTTGTGTTGTGTCCTAGGTTGTTTTCCTTGTTGACAAGCATTACTGATTTTATTAACCAAGTTGTTGAGGTTGGGTAAGCCTCGACTAATCCACTCGACTCATCTTGTGGGACGAGTCTTGGGTGCAGTGACCGTCGTCGGTGCCACAACCATGATTCCTCTTGCCATGTCATAAGACACTTAGTTGAGGAGTTGGTTAAGTTGATCGTATAAATGTTGTTATTTCTAGTTCCTTTAAGAATTGTTTTAGAGGTTTTATTTGGTATTAATTACGCATTCATTTTCTAGAAATATAACCTTATAGTTATTATCACACAATTGGCTTACACTAAGTAAGTTATATTCAAAATTCTCTACAAGTAATACATTTTTAATAACAAAATTCGTGTTAAGCTCGATATCACCTGATCCAATGATTTTGAGCTTGCCGTTATTCCCAAAGGCTACGATCCTTGTCGTTTGAATCGAAGCTTGTGAATTTGAGTTGATCGGTCATGTGTCGGGAGCAACCCATTGTCAACATCCATTGATCCTACACAAGGTGGTTGGATTGGATGTTAGATTTTTGTTAAGAAAATTGGTTGTAAGTTGTTAACCCTAGGTCATCTCACCGGAGTCTATATGATCAAGCATGTTATACTTATGTGTTTATTTTGAGATGACTTCTAATTAAGTTGATTAAGTGGATTTAGGTTCAAGTAATTTTATGTTAGATTTGGATTTAACCCTAGGCTTGTCAATTTTACCTTTTCAAGATCATGGCTTCCAGGTCGTGGCGAGGCACAGGGCCTTCTTTATCGATCATCGACCACTTCCTTAGACAAAGCCATTTTCAAGAAAATGATGACTTGACTCACCCAAGATTATTTCCTAGTCTAACTGGTTATTTTTGAAAAGAGGCTCCCCGAGGCTCAATCTTTTCGAAGAATTTTAGTTGGTTTATGTTTTTGAAAATAGGCTCCCCGAGGCTCAATCTTTTCGAAAAATTTTAGTTGGTTATGTTTTTGTTCTAAGTGAGTTCACAAGTTTTAAAGTACAAACTTTCTAAGTTAAAGCATGCAATTTCTAAGTTAAAGCATAAACATTCTAAGTTAAAACATGCAATTTCTAAGTTAAAGCACAAACATGTTTTGTACTGGCTCCCCCTAGACCGTTGAATCGTTGGCTATCCACATAGTGGATTTGGTCCTTGGGAACCCAGTACGGGTTGGATCCTAGAGTTGAAATCAAAAAGTTCTTAGGGACCCATGCTTGGACATGTTTCTTATGTCGACTTACAATCGACATATACGACCTATTAGTCGTGTTTGAGTTAAACCCGAGTCCAGCCTTGTTGTACATGGCCCTTTGAGATCCAAGTAGGAGGTCAAGTCCTTTGGATCCCGAAGTGAACCTTTCCAACGTGTTCCTAAGATCTTCGACTTGACTTTTCAAGAGAGAGTTCTCAACTTCGAGCTTTTCAACTCGAGTTGAGTCCTTCTCTTGAACTCGACTAGTCGAAGAGGTTAGGGAGACCTCGTGTTTGAGGAGTTTAACTTCCTCAACCAGGGTCTCGACCTTGGACTCGGACTTAGCTAACTTCCTAGACAAAAACCTAACCGTATTATGTAAAGTATTAAATAAGGTTCGACTCACCTTAAGGGTATCTTTTGAACCGGATGCGTATCCGTGGCTTGACTTGAAGGTAGCTTCGTAGTCCGAGTCATCCTCAGGTTCTGACTCAAGTTCGGTCTCCGTGTCTGACTCAATTGATTTCTCCATGAAGACGTGGTCTTCGTCTTCTTCGGATGACGCTTCTTCCCATGTCGCGTTGAGGGCCTTCTTGTGCTTAGGTGCTTGGTGGTTGAGCTTGGGGCACTCGGACTTGATATGTCCAAACTGTTACACTCATAACACCTAATAGAACTTTTAGGAGGTTTACCTTGGTTGGGTCAGTCGTAGTTCGCTTTCGTCCCTTGGCTATCCTTCGAGCTAGGTTCATTAGTTCACCAACTCCGGTCAACTTCTTCTTCGACTCATCTTCCTCCTGTGGTGGTGGCTTGCTTGCGATTTTCTTCTTCTTTGAACTCGCAAACAAGGCTATACTCTCGGTTCCGAGTTGGATTGTTCATGTAATTCGAAATCCGAAAAGAGTTCGTCTAACCTAATTTTAGAAAGGTCCTTGGAGACCTTATAGGCATCAACCATGGATGCCCATAAGGTAGTCCTCGGAAAAGAGTTTAGGACATACCTAATAAGGTCGCGGTTTTCGACCTTTTGCCCGATTGCGTGTAGGTTGTTGACTATGTCTTGGACACGGGCGTGGAGTTGCGTCGCGGACTCGTGTTCCTGCATTTTTAGTGTGTACAATTTATTGAATAACAAATCACGTTTGCAAACCTTAGCTTGATCCGATCCTTCGTGTAACTCGATTAGTTTTGTCCAAAGATCCTTTGATCTTATGAAGGGGCCGACGCGATTTAGCTCCTCCTTGGACAAGCCGCATTGGAGGATTTGTGTTGCCTTGGCATCGGCTTCGACTTGTCGTTTTGTTGCAACGGTCCATTGATCATAATCCAAGGAGTCACCCACTTCATTAGTCGGAAGTGTGAAACCAGTTTGGATTATGATCCACATCTCGATTTGGGTTTTGAGAAAGCATTCCATCCGACCTTTCCAGTAACGGAAATCATCTCCGTTGTAAAATGGAGGTCGGACGGTGCTAAAACCCTCGAGATGGGCCATTAGAACAAAAAACAAGGAGACTAAAAAGACGACCTAGCAACGAAAAAAAACACACGAAAGTACCAAGACTTGCGTCTTGGATTAGTAGTGTGGGAAATAAAAAGAAACAAATGAAAAATAGAAAGTTAAGCAACGAAATAAGAAACTAAATAAAAAGTAAGTACTCACAACCTTCGATGTCCCCGAAAGGCTACTAAACATCAATTTTTGAGGATGAAAACAACTTGTTACGGGGGTAAACCCTGGTAAGAAGTGTAGATCTCTGCGAGGGCTTCGATTTGGTAGGTAGACTGTGTCGTGGGTCAACTTGTACAAAAAGTTATGCCCGTTTGACCGTCGGCTACTCCAAAAGCGAATGCTTGCAAAACAAAATCAAACGAAGAGTACCAAGACTTCGTCTTGGATTAGTAGTGCGGGAGAAAAATTTAAACGAACGAAAAACAAATCTGTAAAAAAAATGTTAGATTGGTGGTTTCACCAAATCTAAGCGCCCCCGGCTCTGATACCAATTGTTGGATCGATGTGGTTCGCTAGAGGGGGGGGTGAATAGCGAAAAACCTTTTCTTTTTCTTTCGTTAAAACTCGAGAGATAATTAGTTAATTGCAGCGTAAATGTAAAAATAAAAAAAAACACTCGACACCCGGGTTTTACTTGGTTCGTAGCCGAAGGCTACTACTCCAAGGCCCTAGTGGTCCTTGACCACGTACGGAGGGCAAAAGCACTAAAGGAACTCCTCCTCGTTAGAGGTAGGAGTTAATCGATACAAGAAGGAACCACAAAAACTTGAGGTAGAGGGACACTCCCCCTCTCCTCGATAATACGATAAAAGCTCGGAAATGTAAATGACAAGAAAAACTAATACCGATGTACAAGAATAATAAGAGTTAAACGGAATGGAAGGACTTCGTTGTCGGAGAGTTGCAGAATGAGAGACTTTTTGGAGGCTTAGAATTGTTGTCAAAACCCTAGGTTTGGCCCTCCTTTTATAGCCTTTGAGCCCCTTTTCGAGTGGGTCTTCAACCAATCACGAATGGACACCAAACCGCTTTGAGGTGGAGTGATAAGCCTTGACTCCTCGAATCTGATCATTGACCATCAGTCGACTGATGGCCATCATCAGTCGACTGATGGCAGCATCAGTCGATTGATGTCATTCGGCAGTCGAGTCCTCCAAGATGGCAGTCGACTGATGCTTGCTGCAAGTCAAAGTTAGCTCAACAAAAACATAATTTCGACGGTCTTCGACCGTCCGATCTCGACCTAGACCACCTATGAGATGTCTTGGGTCGCATCTACGCTTAAGATCATCCCCGTAAAGAGGATACGACCTCACTTACGCTCACACACACGAGCTTACCTCGATACTTACGTGTTGCTTTTGCTTCTGGCCTTCCACTCGATTCCATCGGCTCCCTCCGAAATCACTCGAGTGTTGCCCGACCACCGTGGCTTCCTCAGGGTGTCACTAGCCTTCAGCTCCAGCTATAGCAATCTTCTGCACACTTGATTCAGCTCGTGAGATCACGATATGAGCTTAACTTTGTATCGTTTGCTATAATCAAAACTCAGGTTCGACTTAGGTGCCTGCTGCACCAACAATGAACCCAAAGGTCCATTAGCTATCAACCTTTGAATTCTGCTTAGGTTAATATGACCAAGCCTTAGATGCCAAAGATATGTTTGGTTCATTTGCGAAGGTTCTTTTCTCTTATTAGACTTAGAAGATGAGTTATTGATTTCTATATGCATCGTGGAAGTTTTCGGTTCAAGAGTATATAAATTGCCAACCAATGTACCAGAACAGATAATCTCCCTATTCCTTTTTATAACCACTTTGTCATTAAAAGAAACAGAATATCCATTCATAAACAATTTAGAAACTAAAATTAAATTCTTTCTAAAAGTAGGTACATAAAGACAATTTCTCAAAACCAAAACTTTATTCCTATCAAAAGATAAATAAACGTCTCCCACTGCAATAGCCGCCACCTTTGAAGCATTGCCCATGAAGACGGTAATCTCTCCCTCAGCTAGTCGTCGGGTTTCCTGGAACCCCTGCAAAGTATTGCAGACATGATCAGTGGCTCCTGTATCTACACACCAGGCACTGGTAGATAATACCACTAAACATGTTTCAACAACTAAACAAGAAGATATACCTTTGTTCTTTCGGCGAGGACAGTCTGCCTTCCAATGTCCAGTCTGCTTGCAAGTGAAGCACTTGCCTTTCGGCTTCTTCACTCCTGCCTGAGGTCCCACTGCCACTTTCTTCGCTCCACCTTGCTTCTTCTTCTTCTTACCTTTCGGTTTAGAGGAAGAAACCTTCTGAGCGACCATGGCTTGAGCACTTTGACGAAAAAGCCCCTCTGCCGCCTGGAGTTCTGTCAGAAGCTCCGCCAACGAATACAACCTCTTGTTCATGTTGTAGTTGAGGCGGAACTGCTCAAAACTCCTAGGCAGAGACTGGAGAATGATATCGACCTGGGTTTCCCCATCGATCTCAGCTCCAAGGACTTCCATCTCATTAAGATGAGCCATCATCTTGAGAACATGATCCCTAACGGGTGTTCCCTCGATCATGGTGGTCGTCATCAAGTTTCTCATCGCCCTCGCGCCGCCTACTTGATGTCCAAAAGTTCCTTGAGATTGAACATCATGTCATAAGTGTGGGCTATGGCTCGATGTCGATGTTGCAAAGACATTTGACATAGATGCCAAAATGTAACACCGCGCCATCTCATCTGCCTTGATCCATTTCTTATAACTCTCTTTCTCCTTTTCATCAGAGTCATCGGTGGGCTTAGGAGGATGCACTCAAGAGTACAAATTTTTACTCCTCTGCAGTTAAGACAATATCCAGATTTCTTTTCCAATCAATATAGTTTGGTCCAGTAAGTTTATTTTCTTTTAATATCACAGCAAGTGGGTTGAAAGCCATTTGAAAATCCTAAAAATCACAATGATCAAAACATTAGATTTCAAATATTATTGATTCCTCAAAACAATAAAATTCCGAAATCAACCAACACCTCAAATCACCGAGAATGTCGCATGCCACGCTGTGTGGACGTATACGAATTCTACATTTGTAAGAGGAGGTTTTACCCATTAATTTTATTATCTTGTCAACCTTACTTTTTGACAAATAAAATTAATAGTTGGTTCCTCTTTGGCCCTACAAATAAAAGTAGTGACTCCGATGGGGAGGATACTTTTATTTGCATCTAAGTGTGCACCATTACACGATACTAAGGGAATTATTTCGGATTATGTGCCTTACCGCTGTGGAAGTACACATGCTCCTAGATAATTTCCTATAACCATTATTTGACCTAGTGATCCGCAAACAAACCCGTCCACAGGGAGGAAGACACTCAGAGCCGACACACAAGTTTGTTGCATCACATGTCAAATTGTAATAGAGGCCGCGGGAATTAATTAAAATATCCCTCTCCCACTTAGTAAATTGAAACTAAGGAATTTTAAAGCATACACAACATGCATATAAAACAAATAAGCAATAAATATGGAAAAAAACAGAATTTTTCCAACTATTATGGTATTGTTCTCCAATACGCATCCCGTCGTGTCGCCACCTTGTCCGCTCCATCTTTTCCCGTGCGCAAGTCACCAAAGAGATCCGAGTCGAGATATATCATTTTAATTTACATCCATCGATCCTATACTCTACGAAGGAGTGTACAAATAATCTAGATCGAAAGTAAACTAAAATGAGCGGCTAAACAATGTCGTATTTAATTACAAAAATTAAATACTAATCTAGCCTCGTCAACCCCGAGGATTCAAATAATATACATACAATCACACACAAAACAATCACATACAACCAAATAGCCATAATAGTCGGATCTTATGCCTGCAACCAAAAAGTTAGCCTACGCACATCCTACTATTATCTGGCATACTCAATATATGATATGTGCATGAAAGTAACCGAATCAAAAACACACAAAACCGGAAACCGTGGCTCTGATACCACTTGAAGGGAGTTGCTTCGGAGGCTCATTGGATCTCATGTCCCCGGATTAAAATTTTCACTAATGAAAGAACTAATCCGGATGGGATGAGTTTCCTTAGCACAACCAATTCGTCGCCGTGCTAACAACTTGAGTGATCGCTTGAACAAACTAGTTGTTCAAGCAACACAACTCTTCTAGTTGGTTAGCCGCGGAAGAGACGACGGACGGATCGCCGGTTTTTATGTTTGTCTTCGGGGTCCATGATTATACAAAATATATACAAATGCACACTTGTATAATCAACACATAAAAGAACATGCTAAGATCAGAAAATAAAGTTGTAAAACTTTTATACCTCACGATCTTCTATCGTATGTCCTATCCTCCTCGTGGACGACGTGTGGGCGAAGATCCTCCACGAGTAGAAGCCTTCTAGATCGCGTTCTTCCCTTCCTTGTTCGCTGCGAACAAAGAGAAGAACCAAACAAAACTTCTCCTTTCTAGAACCGCCCACCAAGCAAAGGAGCTCGATGTAAACGCCGGCCAAGGAATGAATGGATGAGCGCTGGCCACTTGTGACAATGTTGCCGCCGGCCACCTAGAGGTTGGAGAAGCGCCGGCCACCAAGAAGATGGAGAACCGCCAGCCACCAAGGAGCAAAGGAGGAGGAAGAGGGCCAAGGAGAAAAGGAAGAAACCCTAATCACCTTCCTTGTTGCCGCCCAAACCACACCAAAACCCTAGCCGCCTAAAACACTTGAGAGGCAAAACCCTAATCCAAATGAACCATCCTTGCCGCCCAACCTAAGCCCTCTATTTATAGAATTGGGCTTAAGCCTCCTTTAATCTCCACCATCGGATCTAGGGATTTAATCTCCACCGTCGGATCTAGGGTTTTATCCCAACCGTTGGATCTAGGGTTTCATCCCAACTGTCGGATCTAGGATTTCATCCCAACCGTCGGATCTAGGGTTTCATCCCAACCGTCGGATCTAGGGTTTCATCCCAACCATCAGATCTAGGGTTTCATCCCAACCCTCGGTTCTAGGGATTAAATCCCAACCGTTGGTTCTAGGGTTTCATCCCAACCATCAGATCTAGGGATTTAATCCCAACCGTTGGTTCTAGAGTTTTGTTTTACATCCTTGGATCTAGGCTTCACGAGAATTATATTAGGCTACAATAGGGACCATAAGGAGGAGTTGGATCTTGGCCACCCGATGGATCGGAACCACACCAACTTGATCCATCAATGATGTTCCATTCCACTACAGGATCATCATTGAACTACCTCACCAACCCCCATAAATTAATAAGGGCTCCATATATATATAATTTGTACATTCATCTCCCCGTGTTTAAGATATCGAATGTCCGTCAATTAATTGATTTACTGATCATCAATTAATTAACATCTAACTCCTCGAGTAGTACCACTCAACCTTATCATCATGTTGACTAAGTCAACCAGCAGGGTTTACATGATGAACTTTTTGAGCTCCTCAAGGGGACATCATCAACCTAATATATAGGACACGGTTTCCTCCTATAATTAACAGCACACCATGTAAATAATATCATTTCCCAACTTACCGGGCATATTGATTTAATCCATTTAAATCTCACCCTTTGGTAAATCAAAGAAATAAATACTAAGTACATGTGCCCGTTATTATATCGGGATTAAGAGCATGTACAACATAATATCCGAGGTCCGATTCAATTATGTAGTCAGCAATAAATTGAATCACCTCTATGTCGGTCCTGCTCAATACACCTAAGTGTACTAGTGTAACTCTATGTTCAAGACAAAATAATACTAAGCTACACTACAACCATGCCAATGGTCATTCAAAACCATCTTGGTTGTGAGCCTCTACTTATATTCTACAGTCCACTTGCCAAGGACCAAGAAATGTATTTAGGCAATACGTAACTGAACGAAGCACAACTTATCTACAATGTAAAGTATTAGACAATATGCACACATATAATAAATATAAAGTGCAAACAATGATCATGTGATTCTTATTTCAAAATAAAAATGTTCATACAAAAGAGCTAGGCTTTCAGTATACATCCCAACAATCTCCCACTTATACTAAAAGACTATGTTGTCATCACACTGCCATACATCTGATCCCCATGTCCTCCACATGCCTATCAAACGCTTTCGCTGGAAGGGCCTTAGTGAATGGATCCGCCAGGTTATCCTCTGATGCAATCTTGGCGATAGCTACTTCTCCTCGCTTTACGATCTCTCGTATCAGGTGGTACTTGCGCTCTATGTGTTTACTCGCCTTATGGGCTCGTGGTTCCATCGAGTTTGCAACTGCACCACTGTTATCACAATAAATTGTGATAGTTCTGGGAAAACTAGGAATCACATCCAAGTCCATCGAGAAGTTCCTGAGCTATACAGCTTCCTTGGCTGCCTCAGAGGCTGCCACATACTCAGCTTCCATGGTAGAGTCCGCCATGTATTTCTGCTTGACACTCCTTCATACTATGGCTCCACCTCCAAAAGTAAACACAAACCCCAAGGTAGACTTACTCTTGTCCCTATCTGATTGGAAATCAGAATCCATGTAACCCACAGGGACTAATTGATCTGCCTGGTAAACCAGCATATAATCCCTAGTCCTTCTCAGGTACTTCAATATATGCTTTACCGCAATCCAATGTCCCTGTCCACGATTACTCTGATATCTGCTAACCATGCCCACGGTAAAGCAGATATCTGGTCTCGTACATAGCATAGCATACATGAGGATTCCTACTGCCGAAGCATAAGGAACCGCCTTCATCTCCTCTATCTCCTTTGATGTTTTGGGACACATCTCTTTAGATAAAGGTACTCCATGCCTAAAAGGTAGAAAACCTTTCTTGGAGTTCTGCATGCTAAAATGAGCAAGGATAGTGTCAATGTATGAAGCTTGAGATAAGCACAACATCCTTTTCTTGCGATCCCTTATCACCTTGATCCCAAGGATGTGTCCCACTTCTCCCAAGTTCTTCATATCAAACTGTTTGGTCAACCATACCCTTACGTCTGATAACACTCTGATATTATTTCCAACTAATAAAATGTCATCTACATATAGTACAAGAAATACCACTATGTTTCTATCACATCTCTTGTATACACAAGACTCATCCGGACTTTGAATAAATCCATATGACTGGATTACCTCATCAAAGTGGATGTTCCAAGATCTAGAAGCTTGCTTCAATCCATAAATGGACCGATTAAGCTTACACACAAGATGCTCTTTGTCCTTTGCAATGAATCCCTCTGGTTGCTTCATATAAATGTTTTCCTCAAGACTTCCGTTAAGGAAAGCTGTCTTGACATCCATCTGCCAAATCTCATATTCCTCATGAACAGCAATAGATAAGAGAATCCGGATAGACTTAAGCAGAGCTACCGGTGAAAAGGTCTCCTCATAATCGATACCCTCTTTCTGAGTATACCCTTTCGCAACAAGCCTAGCTTTGAAGGTCTCAACCTTCCCGTCTACTCCTCTCTTTCTCTTGTAGATCCACTTGCATCCAATGTCTTTCACACCATCGGGTGGTTCTACTAGCTCCCAGACATGATTAGAATCCATAGATTCTATCTTTGAATTCATCGCTCTTTGCCAAGATACCGCATCTCTATCTTGGAGTGCCTCGTCATATGTCCAGGGATCAGGTTCATGTTTACCAGGGACTAAGTCCGAAGAATCTCCCAGGAACATGAATCTCCCAAGATACCGCATCTTAGACTAGGATTTCGCCCAGTCCACAATTCTGTGGGAGTAGAGGGTACTGACTTAGATGGAACCAAGTTCAGAATGTGTGCTGCCATTTCTAGAGAAAACCCCCAGAATGAATCAGGTAACTCAGAATAACTCATCATCGATCTGACCATCTCAATAAGAGTCCTATTCCTTCGCTCCGCCACACCATTCTGCTGGGGTGTGCCAGGTGCGGATAATTGGGATTAAATCCCAGCCTCTGATAAGTAACTCCTAAACTCTCCCAAGAGGTACTCGCCACCACGATTAGATTGTAGTGTCTTGATACTTTTACCTTGACGGTTCTCCACATTAGCCTTGAATTCTTTGAACTTGTCAAAGCATTCAGACTTGCGGTGCATCAAGTAAATGTATCCATACCTTGAATAATCGTCTATAAAAGAGACAAAGTATTCAAAGCCACCTCTAGCCTGGATAGACATAGGACCGCATAAATCAGAATGAACCAATTCCAATACATCTTTGGCTCTACACCCCTTAGCCTTAAAAGGCCTCTTGGTCATCTTACCTTCCAAGCAAGACTCGCAGGTTAGGAGATCTTCCACCACTAATAAACCCAAGGGTCCATCAGCTATCAACCTTTGAATTATACTCAGGTTAATATGACCAAGTCTTAGGTGCCAAAGATATGTCTGGTTCATTTTTGAAGGTTCTTTTCTCTTATTAGACTTAGAAGATGAGTTATTCACTTCTATATGCATCGTGGGAGTTTTCGGTTCAAGAGTGTACAAATTGCCAACCAATGTACCAGAACTGATAATCTCCCTATTCCTTTTTATAACAACTTTGTCATTAAAAGAAACAGAATATCCATCCAGAAACAATTTAGAAACTAAAATTAGATTCTTTCTAAATGTAGGTACATAAAGACAATTTCTCAAAACCAAAACTTTATTCCTATCAAAAGATAAATAAACATCTCCCACTGCAATAGCCGCCACCTTTGAAGCATTGCCCATGAAGACGGTAATCTCTCCCTCAGCTAGTCATCGGGTTTCCTGGAACCCCTGCAAAGTATTGCAGACATGATCAGTGGCTCCTGTATCTACACACGGTGCATCGTAGATAACACCGCTAAACATGTTTCAACAACTAAACAAGAAGATATACCTTTGTTCTTTCGGCGAGGACAGTCCGCCTTCCAATGTCCAGTCTACTTGCAAGTGAAGCACTTGCCTTTTGGCTTCTTCACTCCTGCCTGAGGTCCTACTGCCACTTTCTCTGCTCCACCTTGCTTATTCTTCTTCTTCCCTTTCGGTTTAGAAGTAGAAACCTTCTGAGCAACCATGGCTTGAGCGCTTTGACGAAAAAGCCCCTCTGCCGCCTGGAGTTCTGTCAGAAGCTCCGCCAACGAATACAACCTCTTGTTCATGTTGTAGTTGAGGCAGAACTGCTCAAAACTCCTAGGCAGAGACTGGAGAATGATATCGACCTAGGTTTCCCCATCGATCTCAGCTCCGAGGACTTCCATCTCATTCAGATGAGCCATCATCTTGAGAACATGGTCCCTGACGGGTGTTTCCTCGATCATGGTGGTCGTTATCAAGTTCCTCATAGCCTCCTGTCTGGCTGCCCTACTCTGATGTCCGAAAAGTTTCTTGAGATTGAGCATCATGTCATAAGCCGTGGCCATGGCCTGATGCTAATGTTGTAGCACATTTAACATAGATGCCAAAATGTAACACCGCGCCATCTCATCTGCCTTGATCCATTTCTTATAACTCTCTTTCTCATTTTCATCAGAGTCATCGGTGGGCTTAGGAGGACAGACCTCGAAGAGTACAAATTTATACTCCTCTACAGTTAAGACAATATCCAAATTTCTTTTCCAATCAATATAATTCTTTCCAGTAAGTTTAATTTCTTTCAATATCACAGCAAGTGGGTTGAAAGCCATTTGAAAAAAAACCTAAGAATCACAATAATCAAAATATTAGATTTCAAATATCATTGATTCCTCAAACAATAAAATTTCGAAATCAACCAACACCTCAAAACACTGAGAATATCGCATGCCACGATAGTGTGGACGTATACGAATTCTACATTTGTAAGAGGAGGTTTAACCCATTAGTTTTATTATCTTGTCAACCTTACTTTTTGACAAATAAAATTAATAGTTGATTCCTCTTTGGCCCTACAAATAAAAGTAGCGACTCCGATGGGGAGGATATTTTTTATTTGCATCTAAGTGTGCACCATTACACGATACTAAGGGAATTATCTCAGATTATGTGCCTTACCGATGGGGAAGTACACACGCTCCTAAATAATTTCCTATAACCATTATTTGACCTAGTGATCCGCAAACAAACTCATCCGATGGGGAGGAAGGCACTCAGAGCCGACGCGCAAGTTTGTTGCATCACACGTCAAATTGTAATGGAGGCCGCGGGAATTAATTAAAATGTCCCTCTCCCACTTAGTAAATTGACAGTGAGGAATTTTCAAGCACACACAACATGCATATAAAACAAATCAGCAATAAATATGGAAAAAATCAGAATTTTCCCAACTATTATGACATTGTTCTCCAATATACGTCCCGTCGTGTCGCCACCTCGTCCGCTCCACCTTTTCCCATGCGCAAGTCACCAAAGAGATCGAGCCAAGATAAACTATTTTAATTTACATCCATCGATGCTATACTCCACGAAGGAGTGTACAAATAATCTAGATCGAAAGTAAACTAAAATGAGTGGCTAAACAATGACGTATTTAATTACAAAAATTAAATACTAATTTAGCCTCGTCAACCCCGAGGATTCAAATAATATACAATCACACACACATGCAATCACATACACACATATATAGCCATAATAGTTGGAACTTATGCCTGCAACCAAAAAGTTATCCTACGCACTTCCTACTATCATCTGACATACACAATATATGATAAGTGCATGAAAGTAACCGAATCCAAAACACACAAAACCGGAAACCGTAGCTCTGATACCAATTTGATGGCATGCTCGGAGGCTCGTCGGCTCCCATGTCCCCGGATTAAAATTTTCACTAATGAAAACTAATCCGGATGGGATGAGTTTCCAAAGCTCAACCAATTCGTCGTCGTGCTAATGACTTGAGCAATCGCTTGAACAAACTAGTTGTTCAAGCAACAAAACTCTTCTAGTCGGTTAGCCGTGGAAGAGACGACGGACGGATCGCCGGTTTTTGTGTTTATCTTCGGGGTCCATGATCATACAAATACATATGGATGTAGACATGTATAATCAACACATACAAACATATTAATAAGAACATGCAAAGATCAATAATAAAACTTGTAAAACTTTTATACCTCTCGATCTTCTATCGTATGTCCTAACCTCCTTGTAGACTTCGTGTGGGCAAAGATCCTTCACAAGTTGAAGCTTCCTAGATCTTCTTCAATCAAAAGAAAGAAGAACTCTCCTTCCCTTCTTGCTTGAGCCAACCACCAAGCCACAAAAGCTTGTTGTCGCCGGCCCCAAGAAAAGAGAGAACAAGATGGCCAACTAAGGAACCAAACAAGAGAACAATCCCTAACTCCTAGTGTCGTTGGCCAAGAGGAAAAGGATGAGAGAAAGACCGGCCAAAGGGGAGCAATAGAAGACCCTACAACCCCTTTGTGCCACTGGCCCTAGAGGGAGTGAAGGGGAGAAGATCCTTAGGAAGAAAGCTTAGGGTTTCTTATATCTTTGTGCCGCCAACCACAAGGGGATAGAGCCGGCCAAGCAAAGAAACCTAAACCCTAATTCTTGATCCTCATCGTGCCACCCCCTTAGCCTCCCTTTTTTAGAACTTAGGAGAAAGTTTGTTATTGATGAGGTGGCCAAAAAATTAGGAACTAATTCCTAATTATTCTTTGCCGCCCAAGGTAGCAAGGAATTAGTAAAAAAAAATTCTACCTCCTCTAATCTTGACGCCCAAGGTGGCATAGAAAATAGAAATTTTTTTTTTACCAATTCTAATCTTGAAAAAAAAAATTTAACTAATTCAAATCTTGCCGCCTAAGGTGGCATAGAATTAGGAAATAAACTTTTTTTATCAATCTTTAAACTTGCCGCCCACCTCATCCAACCTCTCCTCTCCCTTTCCTTTCCTTTCCCTCCCCTTTCTTTTCCTTCTATTCTTATATCTAGGCTTCATGAGGATTATATTAGGCTACGATAGGGACCATGAGGAGGAGTTGGATCTTGGCCACCCGATGGATCGGAACCACACAAACTTGATCCATTAATGATGTTCCATTCCACTAGAGAATCATCATTGAATTACCTCACAAACCCCCATAAATTAATATGGGCTCCATACATTATTTGTACATCCATCTCCCTGTGTTTAAGATATCGAATGTCCGTCAATTAATTGATTTACTGACCATCAATCAATTAACATCTAACTCCTCGAGTAGTACCACTCAACATTATCACAATGTTGACTAAGTCAACCTGCAGAGTTTACATGATGAACCTTATGAGCTCCTCAAGGGGACATCATCAACCTAATATATAGGACACGATTTCCTCCTATAATTAATGACACATTATACTGAAAAGTCTATCTTTTGTATGAACATCTTTATTTTGAAATAAGAATCACATGATCATGGTTTGCATATTTTTATGGTTATGCGATATTGTCTAATACTTTACATTGTAGATAACATGGTGTGTGGTGTCACACGGGAGATCATGTTATCGGCTCCTTGGAAAGTATAAGTAAAGGCTCACAACCGAGATGGCTTTGGACAAACCATCAGAATGGTTGTAACGTGATTTGGTATTGGTTTGTCTTGACCATAGAGTAACACTAGTGCACTTTGTGTGTATTGAGCAGGACCGACTTATAGGTGATTCGATTTATTGCAGACTACATAATCGAATCGGACCTCAGATATTATATTGTACATACTCTTAATCCCGATATAATAACGGACACATATACTTAGTACTCATCTCTTTGATTTACTAATGGGTGAGATTTATAGATTAAATTGATAGGCTCGGTAAGTTGGGAGATGATATTATTTATATGGTGTGTCGTTGATTATAGGAGGAAACCGTGTACTATATATTAGGATGATGATGTCCCCTTGAGGAACTCATAAGGTTCATCATGTAAACCCTGCAGGTGGACTTGGTCCGGCATGATGAAAAGGTTGAGTGGTACTACTCATGGAGTTAGATGTTGATTAATTAATAGTCAGTAAATTAATTAATCGACGGACATTTGAGATCTTAAACATGGGGAGAAAATGTACAAATAATATATGGATCCCATATTATCATATGGGGGTTGGTGAGGTAGATCAATGATGATCCTTTAGTGGATTGGATCATCATTAGTGGATCGGACTTTATGTGGGCTTGATCCATGGGTGGCCAAGATCCAACTCCTCCTCATGGTCCCTAATGTAGCCTATTAACACCTCATGAAGCTTAGATCCAATGGATAGAAACAAAACTCTAAGATCCATAGGTAGAGATTAAATCTCTAAGATCCGACGGTTGAGATTAAATCTCTAGATCCGATGGTTGAAATTAAATCCCTAGAACCAATGGAGGAGATTAATTCATGACTTATCCCTAACTCTATAAAAGGAGGGCATTGGGTTGGCATGGAGTAAATAATCTAAGAGAGCTAGGCTTTGGGCGGCAAGAGAGGGAATCCATGTTGAGATAGGATTAGGGTTTGGAGGCTAGGGTGGCACCAAATAAGGAAGGTGTTCTTTTCTTCTTCCTTCTCCATTGGCCGGCGTCCAACTCTTTTCCAGCCCCATCCCAGCCCTTGGCCGACTCCCAAAAGCTCTCTTATCTTTCTCCTTAGGTGGTGGAAACAAGATATAGGGCTTCCCTTGGTGTCTTGGTTGTTTTCCATCATCTTCTCCTCCTTCTAGTTGGCTGGCGGCAAGGAGTTTGTGTGCTCCTTGTTGGTTGGTTTTAGGGAGAAGAAAAACCTTGTTTATATTCTTCCTCTTGCTTTGGAAGAGCAAGGAAGGAAGATTTGCGATCTAGAAGCTTCGACTTTTGGTAGATCGTCGTCCACATGATGTCCAAATAAAAGAAGGTCATACATTAGAAGATCAAGAGGTATATCTATTCTCTTTTCTCTTTTGTTTCTTGCTTGTTTTGTTTTTTCAATTATAAGCATGTTATAAATCTGTAAATGGCTAAATAATACTTGGATCCCGAGCATAAACATGAAAATAGGCGATCCAGACATCGTCGATTCCGCGGCTATGTTAGTGAAAGCCCTAGAGCCAATCATGTGATGATTGTTGTATGGACTTTATTGTATCATATTCCTATTTATAAAGGCATGGTTATTATATTTACTTGTATTGGTGCCAAATAACTAAATATAATAATGTGCTTGAGTAGTAGGTTCTTATCTATATCAATCGATTGGTTGAATCGATAATGAGATGATATAAAGAACACTACTCTTAATCATTCCTAGTCGAGTATTAACATTCAGGGACAATGTTAATGCGTAGAGACTAGCATGTAGGTCAACAAGATGACTTGATCTCACAAGTCATGGATATGAGATATCAAGTTGACACATGGGTATGCATTGGAGAATGTATATTGAATGACCCGCCATGAGAAAGTATCATGGATCGTTATATGAGTGTCATATACTTTCTCATGTGGCTATTAGTATGACTATTAGTCCTTAGACCTGAAGTCACCATGGTTCCCTACATAAGGAGTTGCATACTTTGGCTTCGTCAAATGTCACCCGTAAATGGGTGGACTATAAAGGCGATTACTGGGTATGTAACGAATTATGCGGAGGGATGTGAGTGATGTAGATGGGATCTATCCCTCCTATATGACGTGGGTGACATCGATATTCTTGATAGAGTGAGACCACGAAGTGCATGGCCATGCCCAAATGAGTCAATATGAGATATTGAGCTCATTTGATTAGAGTGAGTCTACTTGGAGTTCAAGATTTAGATTGTAGGGGATGACACGGTCGGGACATTGTCACATATTGTGAGAGTCACAATTAGTAGTCACAAAGGTGATGTTGGAGCTCAACATTCTTGTAACTTGGGTAGCAATGATGTGTTGCTAGATACCGCTCATTGCTTATGTTCCTAAATCGGTTTAGGGACATTGCCAACGTTACAAGAACCTATAGGGTCACACACATAAGAGCAATTAGATGGAGATTAGGTTCATATGATGAACCATGAGGATTAGGTTCATGGGATGAACCAAATTGGATTAAGAGTAATCCAAATTAGACTAATTGAGTTAGACTCAAGTTGATTCAAGTGTTGAATGAGTCTAATTGAGATTTGATTCATCAAATCAATTTAAATTAATGAATAGAGATTCATTAAATTAAATTGACTTGAGTCAAGTGGTTAGATTTGATCAACCATTGGAGATTAGAGGTCAAGTTTGACTTGACTTGAGAGGGAAGATGAAAGGTCAAGTTTGACTTGACCAAATGCCATGTCATGATGATGACTAGGCATGGCCGGCCAATGATGGTGCTCCACATCATCATTGACTTGGTCAATTGGTGCCACATCATGAGGGAGACCAAGGGTCATGGGAGTTACATGCATGCATGTAACCCCCCCTCCATGAAGTGGCCGGCCACTTAGGGGTTATGGGTGGTGAATTCATTTGGTGAGTTATTCCAATAACTTCATCTTCAACCTTGGTGCTCTTCCTCTCAAGCTCTACCTCTCAAAACCTAATCTTGCCGAAATTCCTAAGGGAGTGCTAGCACACTCTAAGGCATTTCTCTCCACCTATTGCTTGTGTGGATACCATAGAGGAGTGTGCACTTGACATTCTCGAGTTCCGACGAACTTTTGAACGAGCGGGATAAGCGAAGGGCATCGCTACGAGGGTAACGTTCTAACCTCTTAGATCTAAGGTAGATCTAGGATTTCTTTAAGCACATACATGTAATTATAATTTTTATACTTCGCACGGATCCGTGGCCGGGGCTTCCGAGGTTTCCGCAACGCAAAAAGTGGTTTTTGCGGCTCGGAAAACCCAACAGTGGTATCAGAGCCACGTGCGAAGCATGTATGTGTTTCATTTTTGTAGTTTTTATATTAAATATAAAAATTACAGATTTATATGTTTCTGTAAATTTTCTTATTTTATAGAATTTTTTTGTATTTTTCTCGTAGAGTCGAAGCAACGAGTGTTGGGACACTCGTAGGCTTCAACCGTCGAGAAAAACTCTCCGAATCGGCGAGTTCTCGCTTTAGGTTTTTGGGACAGCGACTTAAGTCGCTGTAAGATCATTGTAGGGACACTCGCGAAGTTTATTTTGCGAGTAGGGGCGCTTCTATCCCGAAGGGGCCATGTCCCGCGATCGCTACGGAAACCGCTTAGCGGACCGTTTTGAGAGTTGACTCATAAATTCGAAATAAATTAGGAAAAATTATAGAAATTTCTATAAAAATACATAATTTAGAATTATGTATAATTCTGTGATTGTCATGGCCCAATGACCCCAATTTGATTGAATAAGTGTGTTGTAATTCATAATATGGCCTGCTTGTCGTTTTGTGGTTGTGCGTGTTGTATAGTGTATGCGACCAAGGCCGTCATTACCTCTTATTTTGAAATTCTAGTTGTAATTAGTTTTTAGACTCGAATGTAACTCGAGTTTCATATTTGTAATGTACAAAATGGAGCGGTGGAAAGTCCACTCGAAGACGAGATTACGAGAAGGGTGACGACGACACATGGCGGTCAAAGGAAGCGCTTGGAGAAGCCGCTAGCCTTAGGTTGACCGTCCGATCTTCTCATTGGCTTGAGAAGATCGTAGTAGGGCCATGACTATATCACATTTAATGATATATATATATGTTGATATATATATATGTATATTTAATTGATTTTGCTTGTATGTATGTGATGCATGCTAGTAGAAAAAATGTTTGTATGTATATGATGCATGCTAGGTTAATTTTCTTGTATGTATATGATGCATGCTAGAATAATTAATGTATGTATATGATGCATGCTAATATAGGATAATAAAGGCCTAAATGCGTATAAGATACACATTACGATTAGATTAGATCATAATCGAATCAACTCGAAAATGCCTACCGAGCCTTGATACCCATCACTACCTCGATCATTTGTCGTTGTTGAATCTGCCAAAGCAGAGCAACACATATTATCTTGGTAGGGTGCGGAGGGACAATCTTGGTCCCGCCTATCACGACTCGGGTTAGAGTAAGCTCAATTAGATTGAGCAAAACTAGTTAACTCAATTGGATCGAGTAGAACTATAGGCATATTCCAATCGTTGGAAAGATAGGTTAAGATCGCATTTACACTAAATCTTGGGCGATTTAGCCAAAGCTAACTCAAGGTCTTTTGTAAATGTGGGTCTTAATCCTATAAACAAGAGTTGCATAGAGATGTAATCGGTAATGTGTTACCCACCGATCGTACTAAGTCTTGGGCGATTTAGCCAAAGCTAACTCAAGGCTTAGTATGATGTGGATCTTGTCCCGCAAGAATTATAACTAGTTTATTTGAATCTAATAATGTGGTTTGACCACATCCATAACTCGATTCTACAAAATTCCTATAATTCAGTGGGAGCATCATTTGATTAAATGCCTAATTAAATGATAAAAGGAACATGATATTAATTCTCTGCATTGTATGTTGTAGATAACTATGTCGACAACCACGAACACTCTCTCTCTGCGATCCGTCCTTGAGAAGGACAAGCTCAATGGAGCAAATTTCCTGGACTGGTACAGGAACTTGAGAATTGTTCTCACCCAAGAAAGGAAGCTGTACGTCCTGGAGCAGCCCATTCCGGAGGCACCTCCACGCCAATGCCTCATGGTGACAAAGATGCTTACAAGAAGCATCAAGATGATGCATTAGATGTGTCATGTCTAATGCTCACGACCATGAACTCTGAGCTTCAGAAGCAACACGAGTTCATGAATGCTTATGATATGGTTGGACATCTTCGTCAACTATATCAAGGACAAGCTAGGCATGAGAGATATGAAGTCTCTAAGGCATTATTTGGGTCCAAAATGCAAGAAGGGACTCCCGTAGGTACATATGTACTCAAGATGATTGGGTACGTAGAAAACCTACAAAGGCTGGGATTCCCACTTGGCCAAGAGTCGCCATCGACCTAATCTTGCAATCTTTGCCACAAGCCTTCAATCAATTTGTCATGAATTATAACATGAATGAAATTGATAAGCCATTACTGAAATGCTCAAAGATGTTGAGAACTACTGAGCTTAACCTTAAGAAGGGTAAATCTGACACCATTTTGATGGTGCAGAAGAAGAAAGGCAAGGGCAAGCCTAAATGTAAGGGAAAGTCCCAAGCCAAGGGCAAAGGCAAAGAACTTAAACCCAAAGGAGGGGTAGCCAAGGAAGGGGCTTGCTTCCACTGCAAGGAAGCAGGACACTGGAAGCGTAACTGCAAGGCATACCTGGAAGATCTTAAGAAGAAGAGAAGTGAGACTTCTACTTCAGGTATAAATGTTATAGAAGTCAATCTATCTATTTCTTCATCATGGGTATTAGATACCGGATGTGCATCTCACATTTGTACCAATGTGCGTAATGAGAAATAGCAGGGCATTGACAAAGGGCGAGGTGGACCTACGAGTAGGCAATGGAGCAAGGGTTGCTACTGTTGCTGTAGGAACTTATGATCTATCTCTGCCCTCTGGGCTTGTACTAGAATTAGATGAATGTTGTTATGTGCCTGCCTTAACTAAGATCATCATTTCAGTTTCTTGTTTGGACAAGAAAGGTTTTTCATTTATAATAAAGAACAAATGTTGTTCAGTTTATTTAAATGATATGTTCTATTGTAGTGCACTTCTAATGAACGGACTCTACTTTCTAGACTTAGAGAGCCCTATCTATAACATAAGTACCAAGAGGTTCAAGTCAAATGAGTTGAACCAAACCTATCTCTGGCATTGTCTCTTAGGTCACATAAATGAGAGTCGCTTATCTCAGCTCCATAAGGATGGGCTGCTAGACTCATTTGATTTTGAATCATATGAGACATGCGAGTCTTGCCTTTTAGGCAAGATGACCAAGACTCCCTTTAGTGGACATAGCGAAAGAGCAGATTTGTTAGGACTTATACATAGTGATGTATGTGGTCCTTTCAATGTTGCTGCTAGAGGTGGTTACAGGTACTTCATTACATTTACTGATGACTTCAGTAGATATGGTTATGTGTATCTTATGACACATAAATCTGAATCCTTTGAAAAGTTCAAAGAATTCAAGAATGAAGTACAAAACCAGCTTGGCAAGAGTATTAAGATACTTCGATCAGATCGAGGTGGTGAATACCTTAGCCATGAGTTTCATGACTATCTAGCTGAGTGTGGGATTCTATCCCAACTCACTCCTCCTGGAACACCACAGTGGAATGGTGTATCCGAAAGGAGGAATCGTACCCTATTTGATATGGTACGATCTATGATGAGTCACAGAGATCTTCTTATATCCTTTTGGGGATATGCTCGACAGCAGCCTTTACCCTTAACCTGTACCATCCAAGGTCAGTGGTAAAGACACCATATACGATATGGACAGGGAAAAATCCCAAGATGTCTTTTATGAGGATTTGGGGTTGTGAGGCTTACGTTCGACGTCAAGTCTCAGACAAACTGGGACCCAAATCCGATAGGTGCTATTTTGTTGGATATCCCAAGGATACTAAGGGATATTACTTCTACATTCCCAGTCAGCACAAAGTGTTTGTGGCAAAGACTGGGGTTTTTCTAAAAAGGGATTTTGTTTCTAGAAAAACTAGTGGGAGTACCTTCGATCTTGAAGAAATTCAAGATAAGGACCATAGCACTGAGGCCTTGATGGAGGTTGAACAGGAACCACAAAGTGTTGTGAGTGATGAGGTTGTTGCACAAAGAGTTGTGGAACAATCACCTGTTCAAGTAGACCTACCTCTTCGCAGGTCTGATAGGGTACGTCGTTAGCCTGAGAGATACTCATTTCTCTTGTCTGACCATGATGACGTTATGCTCATTGAGAATGAGCCTACCTCCTATCAGGAAGCTGTGATGAGCCCAGATTCTGAGAAATGGCTAGACGCCATGAGATCCGAGATGGAATCCATGTACACTAACCAAGTATGGACTTTGGTTGATCCACCTGAAGGGGTCAAACCCATCGGGTGTAAGTGGGTCTTTAGGTGAAAGACTGACATGGATGGACTTGCGCATACCTATAAGGGCCGATTGGTGGCTAAAGGTTTCAAGCAAATTCATGGTATTGACTATGATGAAACCTTTTCTCCAGTGGCGATGTTTAAGTCCATTCGGATCTTGCTTGCTATTGCAGCATACCACGATTATGAGATCTGGCAGATGGATGTCAAAACTACGTTTCTGAATGGAAACTTACTCGAGGATGTGTACATGACACAACCTGAGGGTTTTGTAGATCCACAGCATACTGGGAAGGTATGCAAGCTGCAAAGGTCCATTTATGGGCTAAAGCAAGCTTCTCGGAGCTGGAATCTTGATTCGATGATGCGATCAAGCAGTTTGGTTTCATCAAGAATGAAGATGAACCACGTGTCTACAAGAGGGTTAATGGGAACACAGTGTTCCTTGTATTGTATGTGGATGACATACTACTCATTGGGAATGACATCCCTTCGCTACATGCAGTGAAGACTTGGTGGGACGTGCTTCTCAATGAAGGACTTAGGTGAAGCGACAGTATTCTAGGCATCAAGATCTATAGAGATAGATCTAAGAGATTGCTTGGCCTAAGTCAGTACATCAAACATTGACACGGTATTACTTGGTTTGCCATGCAGAATTCCAAGAAAGGACTTACTGCCATGGTGTGAGTCTTTCGAAGACTCAAAGTCCCTCTTCTAGAGAGGAGAGAGACCGCATGGATAAGATCCCTTACGCATCTGCTATAGGATCTATCATGTACGCCATGCTGTGTACTCGTCCTGATGTCTCGTATACTTTGAGCATGACGAGTAGATACCAGTCAGATCCAGGTGAGCGTCACTGGATAGTAGTCAAGAATATTCTTAAGTACTTGAGAAGGACTAAAGAATATTTCTTGATATTTGGAGGCGATGAGGAGCTAGCTGTAAAGGGTTACAGCGATGCAAGCTTCCAAACTGACCAGGATGATTATAGATCGCAGTCAGGGTTCGTATTTTGCTTGAATGGTGGCGCTGTGAGCTGGAATAGTTCCAAGCAGAACACAGTTGCTAATTCTACAACAGAGGCCGAATATATCGGTGCTTCCATCTTATTCGAGAGATTATCGATAGAGGAGATGTGAAGATTTGCAGAGTACTCATAGACGCTAACATCGCAGATCCCTTGACCAAGGCTTTGGCACAGAAAAAGCATGATGGTCACACTAGGTCATTGGGTATTTGATACTACGATGATTGGCACTAGTGCTAGTGGGAGATTGTTAGTGAAAGCCCTAGAGCCAATCATGTGATGATTGTTGTATGGACTTTATTGTATCATATTCCTATTTATAAAGGCATGGTTATTATATTTACTTGTATTGGTGCCAAATAACTAAATATAATAATGTCCTTGAGTAGTAGGTTCTTATCTATATCAATCGATTGGTTGAATCGATAATGAGATGATATAAAGAACACTACTCTTAATCATTCCTAGTCGAGTATTAACATTCAGGGACAATGTTAATGCGTAGAGACTAGCATGTAGGTCAACAAGATGACTTGATCTCACAAGTCATGGATATGAGATATCAAGTTGACACATGGGTATGCATTGGAGAATGTATCTTGAATGACCCATGAGAAAGTATCATGGATCGTTATATGAGTGTCATATACTTTCTCATGTGGCTATTAGTATGACTATTAGTCCTTAGACCTGAAGTCACCATGGTTCCCTACATAAGGAGTTGCATACTTTGGCCACAAACGTCACGTAAATGGGTGGACTATAAAGGCGACATTCGGTATGTAACGAATTATGTGGGGATGTGAGTGATGTAGATGGGATCTATCCCTCCTATATGACGGGGTGACATCGATATTCTTGATAGAGTGAGACCACGAAGTGCATGGCCATGCCCAAATGAGTCAATATGAGATATTGAGCTCATTTGATTAGAGTGAGTCTACTTGGAGTTCAAGATTTAGATTGTACCGAGGATGACACGGTCTATGCCTCGATTGGTCAATCTAGATGTCAAGGATAGTGGGACATTGTCACATATTGTGAGAGTCACAATTAGTAGTCACAAAGGTGATGTTGGAGCTCAACATTCTTGTAACTTGGGTAGCAATGATGTGTTGCTAGATACCGCTCATTGCTTATGTTCCTAAATCGGTTTAGGGACATTGCCAGCGTACAAGAACCTATAGGGTCACACACATAAGAGCAATTAGATGGAGATTAGGTTCATATGATGAACCATGAGGATTAGGTTCATGGGATGAACCAAATTGGATTAAGAGTAATCCAAATTAGACTAATTGAGTTAGACTCAAGTTGATTCAAGTGTTGAATGAGTCTAATTGAGATTTGATTCATCAAATCAATTTAAATTAATGAATAGAGATTCATTAAATTAAATTGACTTGAGTCAAGTGGTTAGATTTGATCAACCATGGGAGATTAGAGGTCAAGTTTGACTTGACTTGAGAGGGAAGATGAAAGGTCAAGTTTGACTTGACCAAATGCCATGTCATGATGATGACTAGGCATGGCCGGCCAATGATGGTGCTCCACATCATCATTGACTTGGTCAATTGGTGCCACATCATGAGGGAGACCAAGGGTCATGGGAGTTACATGCATGCATGTAACCCCCCCCTCCATGAAGTGGCCGGCCACTTAGGGGTTATGGGTGGTGAATTCATTTGGTGAGTTATTCCAATAACTTCATCTTCAACCTTGGTGCTCTTCCTCTCAAGCTCTACCTCTCAAAACCTAATCTTGCCGAAATTCCTAAGGGAGTGCTAGCACACTCTAAGGCATTTCTCTCCACCTATTGCTTGTGTGGATACCATAGAGGAGTGTGCACTTGACACTCTCGAGTTCCGGCGAACTTTTGGACGAGCGGGATAAGCGAAGGTAGATCTAACCTCTTAGATCTAAGGTAGATCTAGGATTTCTGTAAGCACATACATGTAATTATAATTTTTATACTTCGCACGGATCCGTGGCCGGGGCTTCCGAGGTTTCCGCAACGCAAAAAGCGGTTTTTGCGGCTCGGAAAACCCAACAGGCTACTCATAGAATAGAGGATGGTCACTTGAACAACTAGTTTGTTCAAGTGACATCTCTAAACGAATAGCACGACGATGACTTGGTGGTTTGGGCAATCCCTTTTGTCTAGGATTAATTTTTTTTTAATCCGGGGACATCGAAGGGATCGCCATGGACAAGCTACCGAGGTGAAGTGGGAAGCGAAGTTTCCCCTCACGGACTCGATAAGCAAAACCCTTCAGTCAAAAGTTCCGCCAACGAATACAACCTCTTGTTCATGTTGTAGTTCAGACGAAACTGCTCAAAACTCTTAGATAGAGACTGGAGTATGATATCGACGTGGGTTTCCCCATCGATCTCAGCTCCAAGGACCTCCAGCTCATTCAAATGAGCCATCATCTTGAGAACATGATCCCTCACGGGTGTTTTCTCGATCATGGTGGTCGTCATCAAGTTTCTAATGGCTTCTTGCCTCGCAACCCAATTCTGGTGTCCGAAAAGTTCTTTGAGATTGAGCATCATGTAATAAGCTGTGGGCATGGCTTGATGATGATGTTGTAGTACATTTGACATAGATGCCAAAATGTAACACCGCGCCATCTCATCGACCTTTACCCACTTCTTATAACTCTCTCTCTCCTTTTCCCCATAATCTTCTGCAGGCTTAGGAGGGCACTCTTCGAGGAGTACATATTTGTATTCCTCAGCAGTCAAGACAATGTCTAGATTCCTCTTCCAATCAACATAGTTGGGTCCAGTAAGTTTGTTCTCTTTCAGTATCACATCAAGTGGGTTGAAAGTCATTTTGAAAGAAAACCTAAGAATCACATAAATCAAAACATTAGATTTCAAAAAATTATTGATTCCTCAAACAATAAAATTTTAAAATCAACCAACACCTCAAAACACCGAGAATATCGTATGCCACGATGGTGTGGACGTATACGAATTCTACATTTGTAAGAGGAGGTTTTACCCATTAATTTTACTATCTTGTCAATCTAACTTTTTGACAAGTAAAATTAATAGTTGGTTCCTCTTTGGCTCTACAAATAAAAGCAGTGACTCCAATGGGGAGGATACTTATATTTGTATCTAAGTGTTCACCATTACTCTGTACCAAGGTAATTATCTCGGGTTATGTGCCTTCCGATGGGGAAGTACACACACTCCTTGATAATTCCCTGTAACCATATTTGACCTTGTGATCCGTAAACAAACTCATCCGATGGGGAGGAAGGCACACAGAGCCGACACGCAAGTTTGTTTTCATCACTTGTCAAATCGTAATAGAGGTCGTAGGAATTTTTTAAAAAAAATTTCCCTCTCCCACTTAGTAATTTGAAAATGAGGAATTTTCTAGCTTACGACATGCATGTCAAACAATAAGAAATAAATATGAAAAATAAAAATTTTCCAACTATTATGGCTTTTGTCTTCAATATGTCTCCCATCGCATCGCCATCTCGTCCGCTCCTCCTACTCTATGTACGAGCCATCCGGAGATCCGAGCCGAGACTAAAATCTATTTTAATTTACATCCATCGATCATATACTCCATGAGGGAGTGTACATGAAATCTAGATCGAAAGTAAAATAAAATAAAGAGTGGCTAAGCAATTTCATATCTAATTTACAAAAAATCAAATACTAGCCTCGTCAACCCCGAGGTTTCAACAAAATAAACATTTACACACATACAATCACATACACACATATGACCATAATAGTCGGATCTTATGCCTGCAACAAAAGAGTTAAACTACGCATATCCTACTATTATTTGACACATATAATATATGAAAAGTGCATAAAAATTAACCGAAACCTAAACACACAAAACCGGAAACCTTTGCTCTGATACCAATTGATGGGTTTCGCTTATCGAGTCCGTGAGGGGAATCTTCGCTTCCCACTTCACCTCGGTTTCTTGTTCATGGTGATCCCATCGATGTCCCCAGATTAAAAAAATTTAATCCTAGACAAAAGGGATTTCCCAAACAACTAAATCATCGTCGTGCTATTCGTTTAGAGAGGCCACTTGAACAAACTTGTTGTTCAAGCGACCAACCTCTATTCTACGAGTAGCCACGGAATAGACGATGTCCGGATCGCCGACTTTTGTATTTATGTTCGGGATCCAAGTATTATTTATCCACAAATATATTATATCATGCTCATAATGGAAAAAACAAATACAAGCAAGTAACAAAAGAGAATAGAGAATAGATATACCTCTTGATCTTCTAATGTATGACCTTCCTCCTTTCGGATGTCGTGTGGGTGACGATCTACCAAAATTTGAAGCTCCTAAATCGCCAATCTTCCTTCCTTGCTCATTCCTATCAAGAGGAAGAATAGAAACAAAGCTCTATTCCTTCTTTCAACCAACAAACAACCTCCAAGGATGGAGCTTTGTCGCCGGCCAAGAAGGAAGAAGAGATTAAGGGTTCCCAGCAAAAAGTTTCAAGGGAGGACCCTAAACCTTTGTTCCATCGGCCAAGGAGAAGGAGAAGAGGGAGTTTGGACGTCGACCAAGGGCTGGAAGGAGCTCAAGGGGCGCCGATAGCTTGAGGAAGAAGAAGGCAAGGAAATCTTTCCTTATTAGGTGTCGCCCAAGCCCAAACCCTAGCTCCTATCTCTTGCCGCCAACCACCAAAACCCTAGCTTCTCTTTATTCATCCTCCATGCCAACCCCTTGTTCTCCTTTTATAGAGTTAGGGATAAGCATCCTTTTAATCTCCACCATTGGTTCTTGGGATTTAATCTCAACCGTCAGATCTAGAGATTTAATCTCAACCGTCGGATCTTAGAGATTTAATCTCTACCTTTGGATCTAGAGTTTTGTTTCCATCCATTAGATCTAAGCTTCATGAGGTTTTAATAGGCTACATTAGGGACCATGAGGAGGAGTTGGATCTTGGCCACCCATGGATCAAGCCCACATAAAGTCCGATCCATTAATGATAAAACAATCCACTAAAAAATTATCATTGATCTACCTCACCAACCCCCATAAGATAATATGGGCTCCATATATTATTTGTACATCCTTTCTCCCCGTGTTTAAGATCTCGAATGTCCGTCGATTAATTAATTTATTGACCATTAATTAATCAACATCTAACTCCATGAGTAGTACCACTCAACCTTTTCATAATGCCGGACCAAGTCCACCTGCAGGGTTTACATGATGAACCTTTTGAGCTCCTCAAGGGGACATCATCATCCTAATATATAGGACACGATTTCCTCCTATAATCAACGGTACACCATATAAATAATATCATTTCCCAACTTACCGAGCCTATCGATTTAATCTATAAATCTCGCCCATTGGTAAATCAAAGAAATGAATATTAAGTATATGTGACCGTTATTATATCGGGATTAAGAGAATGTATAATATAATATTCGAGGTCCGATTCGATTATGTAGTCAGCAATAAATCGAATCACCTCTAAGTCGGTCCTGTTAAATACACACAAAGTGCACTAGTATGATTCTATGGTCAAGACAAACCAATACCAAATCACACTACAACCATTCCGATGGTTTGTCCAAAGTCATCTCGGTTGTGAGCCTTTACTTATACTTTTCAAGGAGCCGATAACATGATCTCCCGTGTGACACACACACCATGTTATCTACAATGTAAAGTATTAGACAATATGCATAACCATAAAAATATGCAAACAATGATCATGTGATTTTTATTTCAAAATAAAGATGTTCATACAAAAGATAGACTTTTCAGTATACATCCCTACAAAGAATGCTAGTAGCACTACAAGAATAATGGTCTATTATGACATTTTCTTAACGACACTTAATATATAGTGTAGTTATAAAAAGTTTATCACGACATTTATTAAAAAGGATAATGATTTTAAAAACTATGTCAAATTAAAATACTTCTAATGACATCTTTACTAAATGTCATTATATATAATAAATATATTAACCTATATTAATTAATATGGGTGTGTTTAGGTTTTTCTCCTGCCGCAACTTTTATCCCAAATCCCTCCTTGACGCTAGCTGTAGGCGAAGTTCTTCCACGAGCCGTCGGTACTGTATAGGCGACAACAGAATTTTTTCTCAGCGGCGACACCACCACCGTCGACCCTACAGTCGACTTCTATCTTCTCAACATCAGTGCCCCTCTTCACTCCTCTGCATTTTGCCCGCGCATTGGTTTGTCGCAGCATTCAACGACTGCGTGTTTTCTTGTTAGATTTTTTTTTTTATGATCTTCCTCTGTTCTCATGTCTATTTTTTGTTCTTATGCATATTTTTTGATTGGTTTGTCACAGCAAAACTGATTGCTTGTGAATTCGGTATGACATATACCTCATTTGATCACTTCATTTTTTATCATTCTTATTATTATTGTATTAGGTTTTTTGCTTCTATACTAAATAAACAGAATAATTGGTACTTCTATGTTCTTCTAACTATGGTAGTCATTTAAGCATGGAAATTGGAATTTATTTCTTGCGGTTTTCCTAGAAACATACACATAGGATGCCACATGCTTGCCTAATGCTTCTCATTAGGTATTTACTTTTCGTGCCTCATTTGAGGGAATAATCTCCATGAATAGTACAAGGGAGCTAGGTTCTTCATGATTGATATAAGCATCATTCTCCTTTTCTTGTTATTGGTTCTAATGGCACACTATTACATCATCAAAAAATTGATGCTTGTATGTATTATTAATGCAACCTGGTTGCAATAAATAATAAAATATTAGCATGACTCGATGTCCTTAAACACACTAATTGAAATTCCATAGCATCCAATTTGGGATAAGTAGTTCATAACACTAAAACAAAAGATGTAGCACTGCAGATATTCAATATATTGGTTCTGCTAATCTAAGATTGAAGTATTTGTATGTGCATCATAGTAATGTCTAAATTATAGATGTTGAAAGAGTCTGTAAACCAAGATTTGTGCATATTTTAGTGGTGAAGTTCTATTCTACATGGCCTACCTTTTGGAATGCTCAGAAATCAATAAAAAAACTTGACCTTTATTGGTTAAGAAGGTTTGAGTTGGATTGTTTGGTCAACCAAACATTCGTAACCTGTGAGACAGAGATTCTTAATTTGGACGAATGATAAGGTCCTTATTATCAATTGACAAGGGATTTATTTGTTAGTATAATCTATAAAAAAATGTTTGTTGCTCTCATTGATTTACTTGAAGAGGGAAAGGCACAACATGATTCGGTCGTTGATATCAAATTTTTGGATGCAACATTAATTTACTTCTTAAGTGAGAATCACATATCTATCTGCATGCTTCATTTGTTTTTTTTTGGCCCACTCATATACTGCCATATATAATTTGCTACCATTGTACTGTCGGAGATGCTATTTGTGCTAGATGCTACCCTTTAGTTATGTGCTATCATTTTTTATTACAAGTAGGTTGGTGTTACCATTTAGTTATTATAGATGCTCCCACTCTGTCTATAGGTGCACAACTTTGGTACATAATAAGAGAATACATCTCTGAGGTATTCTTTGGCATACTTCTATCATATTTTCACTCTTCAATATGTATGGACTAGTAATTATTTTTTTCTTTTGTCAGAAACAAAGACTTGAACTATATGTCTAATTATTTGATTCTTTTAAATGATATAGGATCGTGGATTTGGTCCTACAGACTTGATATCTTTCCTCCTTGAGCTTAGCTTTCATTCTCTTGGAGAGGTAAAACTATCACAATTCTTGCAAATCTATTATATAATAAACAATTTACTTCTATGAATGATTTTAAATAGCAATTGGATGGTAAATATATTGCTATTTATTGGTAAAATCTAAAGGTTCATTTGTCTTGCAAAGATTTCATGCATTCATCACTGTGCAGTAAAACATTGCTTTAATAATGTTGTTATGTTCTGAATAATATGAGAAAGCTTGAATTGCAGGACTAGGATTGTCCTTCGGACAAGATTTAGCAATCAATACTCTCCAGCGTTAGACTTCATGATGCATACATAATATATTTTAGTACCTAAGATCTGCCTGTTTTCCTTTTTCTGTTGCTATAAGTTTGTTTCCTGAATTCTCGACTGCCTTGTTACCACGAAAAGCATTTAACATTCTTTTTAGATTATCTTTTAAGAAAATATCATTTTGCTACCTTTGACCCTCGGAATTTCAATGTTAATATGTTACCCTGCCTCTAGCGTATGGTTGATCAGATGTAGGGGTGTGTTGGTGCGTGATCTGAGTATTGCAGGGTTAGCATTGTAGAAATGGTGGGAAACATCAACTTCAAGAGCACATTCATGGAAAAGCCAAAACATAATGATATGATCTTTTTGTAACATACCCTCTTCTTGCAGATATAATTTTGAGATCTATTACAAGCCTAAAGCTATTTTGCAAGACAAAGATGCCGTTGTAATGTCCTAATCACTAACTAAAGCTATATCCAGTTCAAAATATGGGCATATTTGTGTGTGCCTTTGGGTGACTTATCGAATATGCATCTATTACAGTTACTCATCTAGCATTTTAACCCTTGCAATTCCTGTAGTGCTGAAGGTTTCTGTGAGAGAGGATAGTGGCAAGATTGATACTGTGACCATTAGGTTGTTTGGTCTAAATATAGATTTAGTGATTGACCGCAAGCGAGAGTTTCAGGTGTGTTCTATACTCTATCCAACAACTTATTGGCTGTGAACATCACTAATTTACTGGTAACCACAACTTTCTTGGTGAATGAATTTCTTCTCCTAATTAAATTCCTGTATTCTATTTTATTATGTTGTACCTTGCACATGCCTTACCATCGTGAATGGTTTACATAAATGTCTAAAAATACTAGACTAGATTGTTTAGGAATGTGTGCAAATTTTGAACAGCAACAATTTGATATTTACTTTTTTCATAGGTAGACCCCATACGACAATAGTGCCTGTAAAATGCAAACACAAAATGAAGTACCCTTGTCTATTATCGTGCTGTCTAGACCATGCACAAGAAATAACTGAGTTGTCCTGGTGTCTGTTATGTAGTTGTAGGCGATATAGTTGATGGGTACTGATAACTTTCCTTTTTACAGACTTTTGTATATCTTTTTTTTTTTTGCAAAACTACACAAAATTATTATGTTTACATGAATGGATTTACATTACAAAAACTACAAAGAATACCCCAGTATAGAAACCTAGCTTCACAACATTTATAAATAACTCAACAGAGGAATGCTATCCCTTGTATATAAAAACAACGCCTAATAACATATTATAGCTGAACATGACCTTCATGGGATATTCTTGTGAGTGAGTTTCATAGTTACCTGATTTATTTTTCTTGAGATGGAACAATCCAATTACTTCAAAAAGTGTTTCTTAGCACTATGAATTTTTGGCAAGTTCAACCAAATTCAGTTTGCAATTACTTAAGTACGAGTCCTATGTGTGATTTGCAAATTTCTAATGGTCTAATCTCTGATTCTACTTTTTATGGCACCATGATTCTAATCTAGTTCCATGTTGCTTGGCACAAGTGCAATGTATCAATCTGCCCGTGAATTGAAATTGAAACCAAGTGAGCAGGTAAAAGAATCACTTCTTTTTCATGTGCCACTCAATGCTAACTGTGTATCTCCTATAGTGTGGGATACATGCCTTTGGTTTGATCTACATCGAGTGTAAACTTGGATGATAAGTAAAAGGGTGACTCAACTACCAAGAATTCATCCTTATTTTATTCTTTATCTTTCTCTCTATTCTTCCTTTCTCCTTTGACTCATAGAAGCTGAGACATTATAAAGAGAGGAGAAGGAAAGAGCATATGCATCAAATGAAGCACCAACTACAGAAAAGGGGGGTAATGCTAGAGTCCTAGAACCTTAGATGTATCTATATTCTATGCTCACACCTGTTCTAGTTAAAATTGTGTCAGATCATGACCAACTCATATCTACATTCTATATGTATACCTATTCTAGTTTCAATTGTCTCAGTTCAAGATGGTTAACAAAGAAACTTGTTAACCATAATAATGTATTATTCTTATTAACAATCAGATTATTTTGTTAATTTTGTATTATCTATAATTTGTAACTAATTATTTTTTGTAGTAGGTATGGCTCCTAAGCGTCGAACTAATAGGAAATCTCGTTTTAAACTACAATCTGAGAGAGATATGCAGCCGTTAGGTATGAGTACAAATTACACAGATCAATATTCAACTGAACGAGGTATTATCTAATTTTATGCATCATAAATTTATTATTTGTTGGAAAGGAAAGTAAACTTTTAATTTATCTTGAGTATTAAATTAACATAAAATTTTATATATTCTTTTTCCCGTGTGTCTAATTTTTATTTACTTTATTATTTTACTTGAATTGATACTTTTATAGATGGTGACAATATACAAGATATCTTAAATAACCAAAGAGATGCAGATTCAAGTCAATTCCAAATTGATGTGCAAAATAATATCACATATTCAACTGAACAAGGTATTATCTAATTTTTTACATCATAAATTTATTATTTGTTGGAACATGTAAAAATATCTCTTTGGTCGAAACTTTTTTTCTTCTTGGATTTGAGTTTTTTATGTTGAGTTTTTGTGTGTACTTGTTGTGCATAGGTGAGAATTTGATATTATTAATTTTTATATTTATTGTGTTATTATAATTTTAAATAAATATGAAATGTATTTGCAGTTAACAGTAAGCGAAGATCACTATTAGGTGCATATGGAATGATACTATGCATTTTTCTATTTGGTATGATATCTAATCTTTATCATTATTTCTATTAACTTTGGTTGTTTATTATTTTATTGCAGTACTAATACAAATATGTTCATTGTATTTGTAGGTTACAGGTACCTAAATTTTTATGAATCAAACTTATGGTTGAAGATAGTGTGTCTAGTTTAGTTTTTTTTATAAGACTTTGTTAGTTCTAAAATTTAATATTTTGAGTATAGTGTGTAGTTAGTTTTGGATGTAAAGACTCATCAAGACATTTGTAATTTTGAACTCAATGATTATGGAATGAATTTATATTTTTTATTATCACTTTAAATTATATTTTATAATTTTTTATATTCTGAACAGGAGATGAATTGTGATGAAGTATAAATATTGGATTCATGTTTACATTATAAATTATTTTAATGTATTTATAAATTATTATAATGACATTAATAAATATCATTATAGATTAAATAAGGTGACATTTTAAAATGATCTTATAAATTATCTTTACTGATAATTTTTATTGTCCTTATAAAAATATATAAGACATTTATAAATGTCAAAATAAATAAGTTTAGGTGACATTTAATTTTGTCTTTATTAAAATGATAATAAAACACACGTAGATGTCTTTATTACAATGATAATAAGACATATATAGATGTCCTTAAAATATAATTTTTCTTGACATTTTAGCGTGTCATTATATATCTATATTAAGACACTTTTGATGTTAGTATTTATATTGTATAATGACATTATAAAATGTCAGGAAAGCGAATCGGGTCTAAGACGACATCACTTTATAGGGCGTTTTTTAGTGATGTCACTAAAACATTAGTGTCACTAAAAATATATTATAAGGACATTTATCAGTGTCCTTAAAGACCATTATTCTTGTAATGTAGAAATAATAGATTTTATTGTTTAGGGGCTAAACATGTCAATCTTAAAAATAAGAATAAATTTTGGACTAATATCCCTAAAATAATCTTACATAGGGAAACTCTTAGGAAAGTAGAAAACCATTTAGGCATTAACCCTAAGAAGGGTAGCCATATGCCTAGAAGAAATGATAATGCCCAAAGACTAAATGAAAACTCAAAACTTGGGAAATTTGAGTTAGAGAATCAAGTTTTGAGGTCAAAACTTGAGAAGATGAAGAAGGCCCTTAAAAATATGCAAAATCAAATTCAAGGGTCTAGGAGTCAAAGTCAAGGGTGTAAGAGGCAAGAACCATCTAGGAGGCAAGGTTTGGGTCATAAGCCTATGTCCAAGAAGGTAATTCATACTTATCACAATGTTCCACTTGATTATGGAACTCAACCTAGGTTCAGGAAAATCAAGGTTACTAGGGAAGTCATCCCTAAGGCTAACCATGGAGTGTGCCTAGTGGCTAAGGTTTCAAGGGAACCTAGGGAAGCCACTAAGAACGTTACAAGGGGAGTTACCCCTAGAGTTAACCTAGGTAAGACCCAAATGACCATGACTTATAAGTCTAGAAGGGTCATTAGGAGAGTATCTAGGTAAGTTATCTCTAGTGAATATCTAATTAAACCAAGGAGCTCTAATAGGTTTTGGGTTCCTAGGAGCGTGATCGACTCACGCTAGATGGATTAAGTTGTGTCAACCTTGAATGGATGAGTAGTTAACCTAACCATAGCAAAGTTTGCACTTTAGGTCATTTCCAAGGTAATAGGATACATGGAAATAAGTATGAATTTTAATCCTAAAAGATTTTAGGATGTGCCAATATATTTTGAGAACTATGGAAAATTGATCAAATTGGCACAATCAGGTTTAGAGGTCATTGTGTGTCATTTTGGGTGTTTGGCACACTTGGGAGAAGAGTGATAATATGGAAAAATGGAATTAATCCTAACAAAGGACAACTAATATTAAAATTTAGGTATTCTTATGCCTTATATCTTATTTTCCATGCTTTGATTGCCATATACCATGTCATGACATCATATTTCATTTTAATTATAAATGTCATGATCATTCTTAGGTTTGTTTTTATGTCATGTATGCTTAGGTTTATATTTATGACATGACATCATGATTTTTGGCACATGCTTATTTATGTTATCATTTATTCCATAATCATCATTCATGCATTAATAAAATTGATTTAAGGACAATTGGCATGACTTAAAGTCCCATGTATAAGGGAATCAAGTAGTGTTGCCTTAGAAAAATTCATGAGACCTTTGATTAGGATTTACAAAACCCACATCTCACATCAAATTGACATGTGTGTGTTTTCAAACACCCTAGACACATGTGAGATGCTAGGAAATGAGTTAAGTTCAAGGTGCATAGTTTTTGCATCTAGATGAACTCAAACTCATCTTATACTATGGATGAATCATGAAGAAAGCTTATGTACAAGTCATGTGTATTAAGCCCATAGACCATGGTTCAATATAAGGTTTTAAAACTATTTCAAAATCATTTTGAAAAACCTTGGTGAAGTCTATCTTTTGATAGCAATCGCTATTATAGAAGTTGATACAAAATAGCTCAAAAACATTGAAGTTATCAATGGTTTTGAATTTTGTGTCAATCTCTTATTTTAATGGGTATTTTATTTTCAAAATATTTTTAACCCATAATGATTGACTTAAGTATTATACTTATGAAGTTTCATGATTTTTCAAATTACGTATAATTACTTATAATTTTTGAATTTTAGTTTTCTGAAATTCAGGTCTGATTTCTAGTAAACAAGTTTTGTTTAGCCTGATTTCAGCTATGTTAGGCTACCCTAACTGCTCCTAACCCTAGCATATGCTTTGGAAAGCATTAGAAAGGATGAAAATCCACTGGATATGGATTAGGAGAGTTGTTTAGGGTGTGTATCAATTTTAAGGTGTGTGAAAGTTCAAGTTTGAATTTTCAACCTTAATTTTGATGGTTTAGTGTTCCTATAGGCTTAGGGACTCTCCAAGGACATTGTTGGTGCAATGGTTAAGGGGGAGCAACCCTTTAGGGGGAGATTATCCATCATGAGATGGTGGATGAGTTCTTCCTCATGAGGGGGAGAATTTTGGAGAATTAAAAATGAGAGAATGTGAGATGCCCAATTGGGAAAACTGGGAGAGTTTGAAGGAGTGCATCTCTTTAGTGATATGAGACTTATCACTAGGAAGAGTGAAGGCATCTTAGATGTTTCTATACCAAGGGAGAGATTGTAAGATATCATTGGGATATAAGACATTGACACCCTTGGGAAGAGCCTTTTTGATGTATGTCAAAAAGGGAGAGAATTGATGTGGGAGAATTAATTGGAGAAGTTGAGATTCCCAATTTGGATAATTGGGAGGATTGGTTGAGTTAGTGTTCTAACTCAAAGGTATTGGTTTTTGTCAAACATCAAAAAGGGGGAGATTATTGGTGCAATCGATCCAAGTCACAATTGACCAGACTCGAGTTTGACTCAAGTAGTATTTTGATGTTTGACATTGATGTTTGACAAAAGAGTTGACCATTGGTTGACTTGGGGTTGACCATAAGGGGGAAGTCCAAGTGGGATACTTTGGCATGGGAAAGTCCAAGTCATGGGTACTTGGCATGGAAAGTCCAAGTGTAATATATCAAAAAATAAAATAAACTAAAATTTTAATTATAATGAAATAATAGAATTTAAAATATAATAAATAAAATAAATGTATTTATTTTTAAAAGGAAATGTAGTTATTTATTAGTATTTTGGTTGATAATTCCGCGATAATATTTTATTAGATTGGACTAATTCTAACTATTATTAATTAAAAGGTTGATTAATTCAACTAGGCCTAAGTTTATATAAATCCAACTCTAAATTAGGATTTGGGATAAAAATTAGACTAAGTTCAATCCTTATTAATTATAAGGTTGTTTAAGTCAATTAGCCTAACTATATAATTAAACCCTTGGTCATAAATTTTCCTAGGTTTAATTTAGAAATTAAAAATCCTTTTACCCGTTCCTCTTCTCGCGACAACTCCCACGCACACCAGCATCGACCTTCTGGCCAGCCGCCGCAGTCCACTGCCAAGCGCCAGGAATCATCTGTCGGCCTCTCCTCCGACCACCATCGGACTCGCTCCGCACGCACAAGCGTGCCGCGATCAAGGGGTCAGGCCATGCACTCCATCGTGTCGCCGCCCATGCCAGAGATTGATCTTTGTAGTTTTTCGATTCCAATCTTCTTTTTCGCTAGTGATCACTACCCTATCGCCGACGCCCGAGGCTGTTTGCCATCGTCGTTCCTTTTTTTTCTGTTCTCCTGATCACACACTTTCTCTTCCGCTCAACGCCTGCTCCCCTAGTCGAGCAAGCAATGACATCGCTTGGTCGTCTCTGCTGTGAGCATCGACTGTCACAAACGCTAATTTTTCTAGCAATCATAGCAACTATGTCTCGCGTTTAGCCAACCTTCTCTGTTCATTGTTGTGGTTGATCGGTGATGCCCCCCATCATCGACACCTATAGCCAGCTCCTCCAGTTGTTGTAGTAGCCACGCATGTGACCACCGTCACCATCCATCTCGCCGACTGCCTATTCCGGGTGCTGTGACCAATAGTGTCGGAGAAGGGGTAAGGGATTAATCGGTTAAAACAATGGAGTTAATTTGATTAATCTATTATTAGGAGTTATTGGATGAATTTGGATTTAATTGAATAATTGGTCAGGGTTAATTCACCTATTTAATAGTTGGTGAACAATGATCATGTTATGTGATTGTTTCCAAATTGGTTAGTTTTTTTTCTGGATTTGATACCCCAACTATGGATCCAGAAGTTGTGCAACTGAGGTGAGATCAAGATCTAATCATCTATGGTGGAATATCATAGTTAATAACAATGATAAACTTCGATGGTGAAAGATTCTTGGACATGTATATGGTTAGCACGAACTACATATCAGGTGGGTGGTTCTCTCTTTAGGATTTAGTGCATGGTTATATTGGTTACATTGTTTACTTAGGTTATCCTATAGTTACACTTTGCGTTCTTGCTAGAATTGCTTTGATCATATATCTATTGGACCCTTGGAATTTAGGATCTTTGCTCATCATTAGCTTGTAGTTATTGATTGATATTACTGTTGGGATGTATACTGAAAAGTCTATCTTTTGTATGAACATCTTTATTTTTGAAATAAGAATCACATGATCATTGTTTGCATATTTATTGATATGCATATTATCTAATACATTACATTGTAGATAATATGGTGTGTGGTGTCACACGGGAGATCATGTTATCGGCTCCTTGTAAAGTATAAGTAAAGGCTCACAACTGAGATGACTTTGGACAAACCATTGGTATGGTTGTAGTGTGATTTGGTATTGGTTTGTCTTGACCATAGAATCACACTAGTGCACTTTGTGTGTATTGAGCAGGACCGACTTAGAGGTGATTCGATTTATTGCTGACTACATAATTGAATCGGACCTTGGATATTATTTTGTACATGCTCTTAATCCTGATATAATAACGAGCACATATACTTAGTATTCATTTCTTTGATTTACCAATGGGCGAGATTTATAGATTAAATCGATAGACTCGGTAAGTTGGGAAATGATATTATTTATATGGTGTACCGTTGATTATAGGAGAAAACCGTGTCCTATATATTAGGATGATGATGTCCCCTTGAGGAGTTCATAAGGTTCATCATGTAAACCCTGCAGGTGGACTTGGTCCGGCATGATGAAAAGGTTGAGTGGTACTACTCATGGAGTTAGATGTTGATTAATTAATGGTCAGTAAATTAATTGATCGACAGACATTCGAGATCTTAAACACGGGAAGAAAATTGTACAAATAATATATGGAGCCCATATTAATTTATGAGGGTTGGTGAGGTAGATCAATGATGATCCTCTAGTGGAATGGATTATCATTAATGGATCGGACTTTATGTGGGCTTGATCCTTTGAGTGGCCAAGATCCAACTCCTCCTCATGGTCCCTATTGTAGCCTATTAATACCTCATGAAGCTTAGATCCAATGGATGAAAAAAAAACTCTAAATCCAATGGTAGAGATTAAATCTCTAGATCCAACAGTTGAGATTAAATCTCTAGATCCAACGGTTGAGATTAAATCCCTAGAACCAATGGTGGAGATTAAAAAGAGGTTTGAGCCCAACTCTTTAAATATAGGATTATGGCTTGGGTAGCAACTTGATGGATGAGGATTAGGGTTTGCTTCCCATGGGCGGCAAGCAATCCTAGTTGGGTTAGGATTAGGAGTGGGCGGCTAGGGTTTGGGTGTTGGATGTGGGCGGCAACAAGAGGAGAAGGTCCTTTCTTCTTCTTCCTAAGGTGTTGCCGGCAACCTATCCTTCTTCCCTATACTTTGGCTGGTGCTCAAACTAACCTTCTTCCCCTCTTCTTTACCCGACAATTAGGAGAGCTAGGGTTAGGGTTTTGGGCGGCTACAAGGTGAAGATTGTTTTTCTTTTTCTTCTCCAAGTGTTGCCGGCGCCCATGCTCTCATTGTTTCTCCTTTGGCCGGTTCCTATACTTCATGTTCTCTTCCTTGGCCGGCAGCAACATCGAGTCTATTGACTTGGTGGTCGGTTCTAGATAGGAAGAAGAGTTTTGTTTGATGATCTTCCTTTGTTCGGAGTGAACAAGGAAAGGAAGATTGGTGATCTAGGAGGCTTCGACTTTTGGAAGATCGTCGCCCACACGACGTCCAAAAGGAGGAAGGACATACAATAGAAGATCAAGAGGTATAACAAGAGGAATAATCTTGTTTATTTCTATTAGTGTTTTTTGTATTATGTCTATAATTGTTTTCAATTATATGCATGTTGTATGTGGTTGTTTATTTTATGTATGTGGCTAAATATAACTTGGACCCCGAACATAAACATAAAAGCCGATGATCCGTACATCATCTATTCTGCGGCTATTCGTAGAATAGAGGTTGGTTACTTGAACAACAAGTTTGTTTAAGTGACTACTCTAATCGAATAGCATGACGATGACATGGTTGCTTGGGTAATCCCTCTTATCAAGGATAAATTTATTTTTATCCGGGGATGTAGAAGGGATCGCCATGAACAAGCGACCGAGTTGAAGAGGGAAACAAAGTTTCCCTCCCAACAATTATTGTTATACGTGCCTATTTATTGTTGAGATATAAATTGGTAGATATTGCTGGTAGATACTTACCTATTATTTGTTGGATTGGTGTCATGATTGGACCCGTGGAATAGTATAATTAAGATGAGATTAATTGTTAGAGGATATATAACTTTTCTCCTATCTTAGCTGCAAGCTATGTCTCTCATTTGTGGTTGAGAAGGTCTGTAGTAGAGGATTTATAACTTTTCTCCAATCTCAGCTGCCAGCTATGTCTCCCATTCATGGTTGAGAGGGTCTGCAGTAGAGGATTTATAACTTTTTTCCTATCTCGGCTGCTAGCTATATCTCCCATTCATGGTTGAGAGGGTCTGCAGTAGAGGATTTATAACTTTTATCCTATCTCGGCTACCAGCTACATCTCCCATTTGTGGTTGAGAGGGTCTGCAGTATAGGTTCCCTACTTTTGAACTATGGCTGCATTTGTATACCTGTGGTCGATCTTGTCTCCCATTTGTGGTTGAGATAATCTACCATGGAGTTATACTCTTGGACTACTCATTCGGAGTTAGTGATAGTTGGGTTTGTGTATCGTCTATAGCTAGATAGCTACTTTACATCTTGACTGCCTACGAGACCCGATCGTGGTAGCATATTGTTGCGTGCAATCCATAGCTAGATAGCTATATACTCTGTCTTCCCATGAGACCCAGTCATGGTAGCATGTCGTTGCCCGCAGACATTGAGTCTTTTATTGCTTGTCTACCCACGAATCCCGTTTATGGTAGCATGTGGTTGCGCATAGACAGTGCTATATATATTGCCTATCTGCCCACCAGTCCCGATCGTGGTAGCATGTTGTTGCCCGCAGATAGTGCCCTTTGTATTACCTCGAGAGCCATGAGGCTTTGTCGCTGTATTTTGATATGTATTGCTTGTAGATTGCAGTAGGTTGTATATGTTGCAGATGCATTTATTATATTGATGACCAGGTTTGTAGCGGATTGATATTGGTACTCTAAGGTTTGGGTTACTCTAGTTTGTTTCCGTTGACTTTCATTATGTCCATTATGATTATGCAATATTTTCTATCCACCCACTGAGTGGTTGTACTCACCCCCTCTTCTCTTATCCTTCAAGTTAGCTGATAGAGGACGAGTCTAGTTGGCTTACCTTCGCATCGCTTAGAGAGTCTCTTGTCGTGCTGGTCTCAGTGCATCGTCGAGATGTCGATTTGTCTTTCTCTATTATTGTCGCATTTTGTTTACATATTTGGATTTTGTCGCAATTAGATTTGGTGTCATAAAACTAATTTACTTTTAATTGATATATATATTTTAGTCGTGTATGCATGCAGTCAATAAAATAATTATATTTTTATATTATTTCAAAGTTTTTACCTGATTTGGTTCCAATGATGTATTTCAGAATATTGTCACTAAGGGGCTCCTCCATCATTTGGATGATGAATAGGCCCTCGGGGCGTGACAATTTTATTGGTATCATAGCTTAGGTTTGCCATTTCGGTTTGTGGGTTTTGTGTTTCGAGATTTTCGTTTCCTTTGTTTTTTTGAGTTCTCGTGTTTTGGGGCCAGGCAAGCTGAAAGACATCTTTGAGCTATAGGAAAAGTAGTTGTCTTTAGTGGTCATTGTACTTTCCTTTTGTCATTGGAAGTTATCATTATGTTTTGCTAGATACTTAGATATTTGGTCGTAGTAGGAAATGCTACCTAGTGAGACTACCCTTACACATGGTCATGGACGAGGTCAACCTCAAAAGTGACCTTCTGACACTACGGGACCTAACCCTGATATCGGAAATGTATACTCTTTGGAGATGTCGACTGATGTCGAGTTAGGAGGCTAGGGTTAGGCCCGCCGACCACCCATTGGAGGTCAAGGAGTAACCCCTCAGAGAGTATCAGTCCCTACTACTAGTGATTTGGTTATAGATAAGGTGTGTATACCTACACTAGCCAAGACGATGAAGGATCATTTTACCTTATTTTAGAGGATATCGATCCATGGATTGCTCTTGCATGGATGGACAATGTAGGAGACTCACTTGGATACATAACCTGCATGGATGCAGAGAAGGTGGAGCTTGTTTTGTATCACTTACAAGATCAGGCCATCACATGGTGGAAAATGCAACAGATGATTTTGGGAGAATAGAGGATCAATTGGAAACTATTCTGAGAGGCTCTTGAGAGATATATTTTCTGACCTCTTCCGGTATAAGTTGCCATCGGAAGTTTCTAAATCTTAAGCAAGATGATCGAAGAATCATGGATTACACAATAGAATTTAGTCGACCTTGTAGATTAATTATAATGACACTACCAAGGGAGACTCTAACATCCTGGTACAAAGTAAAAGAGTTGTCCTTAGATTTTGGTAGTCATATCTTGACATGAGATTAGACTACCATCCACTGAGAGTAAGGGATTCTGATGTATATAAACTCAACACAAATGCACTAGATCTTACACTTGTTGAAGATTAGAAGACTAGTAACCGATTGGGATATGGTTCAGAGTGGCGCAGCAGAAGCGGGGTGGGCTCATAGCCCACAAAGAAGGTTACAATCTAACAATTGGAATATTAAGATATTAGAATAAGTTGGGAGAACGACATAATACTTAGGGTTATCTAACCATAGAAGTACATAATGACTTTCATATTTTGTTAATATGGAAGTATGTACTCAATTTATTTATGTTGTAAAGGATATAGTTGAAGTTCCATATTATATTCCAGGCGTGAAAAAATGTTGAGATGAAACAAGGTCATCTGCTGGATAGAGATTGGAGGCTAACGAAATTCTGATGAAGAATCTACTTAGAGTAGAAGAATGACATGTAGATAGGATACCTTTATTAGGGTATATCAAGTTGGAAATTTGGAGACCAAATTTTTATTAGAGGGGGAGAATGTATATATATAAAAAAAATTAAAATATAATTATAATGAAATAATAGAATATAAAATGATAAATAAAATAAATGTATTTATTTTTTTAAAAGGAAATGTAGTTATTTATTAGTATTTTAGTTGATAATTTTGGGATAAGGTTTTATTAGATTGGACTAATTCTAACTAGTATTAATTATAAGGTTGATTAATTCAACTAGGCCAAAGTTTATATAAATCCAACTCTAAATTAGGATTTGGGATAAAAATTATACTAAGTTCAATACTTATTAATTATAAGGTTGATTAAGTCAATTAGCCTAACTATGTAATTAAACCCTAGGTTTAATTTAGGAATTAAAAATCCTTTTACCCGTTCGTCTTCTCGCGACGGCTCCCACGCACACCAGCGTCAGCCTTCCGGCCATCCATCGCAGTCCACTGCCAAGCACCAGGAATCTCTTGCCAGCCTCTCCTCCGGCCACCACCGGACTCTCTCCGCAAGCACAGGCGTGCCACAATCGAGGGGTCAGCACACGCACGCCATCGCACTGCCATCTGCCCCAGAGATTGATCTCTGTAGTCGCCCGATTCCACTCTTCTCTTCCGCTGGTCATCACTGCCCCATCGTCGGCACCCGAGTCTATTTGTCGTCATCATTCCTTTTTTTTCTGTTCTCTCGATCGCACCCTTTCTCTTCCACTCAACGCCTACTACCCTAGTCGAGCAAGACATGACATCACTTGGTTGTCTCTGCTACGAGCATCGGCTGTCACAAGAGTTGATGCACGTGAACACGACCTCAAATCTCGCGACAGGAATCGTCGAGGACTCGAAGTGCGTCCTCGCGCTCAATGCCCGCATGTGCACGGATGTCGTCAAGTAATAAAAAGATTATCGATCCCACAGGGACTGAGATTCGAGTACCGATTATTCAATGGGCGTTATTTTAGGAGTTTAACATTAAGGGTTGTGCTTATGAGGTTTGTCTACAGTTGTAAGTCTAGTACGGTGTCACACAGAAGAAAAGAATGGTAGCTATGAGTCTTTTAAGGAAATTCTAGGATTTCGATTTCGCATATGTGTCGGATAACACGCTATCAATTGGGTATTATCTAGATGTCTAACTATGACATTGTGGAAGGGACATCATATACTTCCCCGATAAGCCTTCGCATCTATCGGGAACTACCTCTACCATACTAGGTCGACCACTGGCTTTAGGACGGGATGTAAGATACCGGGAAATACGATAATAAAAAAAATATCCTTGTTAATTAAGAAATTATCTTACATGATAATTTTAGGAATTTTTAGAAATTTTTCTAGATTTAAACGGAGGTCTTATGGACATTTCATGGGGATAAAGTGGATAGACTTTTGTAAAGCCTATTTAGACTATCTGCTATTGAGTAATTAATAGGTAATTAACTTTAAAGTTGTCGATCCCTTCTCTTCCCCGACGCTCTCTTTCGCTTCCAAAACCATTGCCGATCCCTCTCTTTTTCCCTCTCGGTGTCTTCTTCCTCGCGATAACTCCCATGCGCTTCTATTTCTCACCGCAACCGACTTCTACACCTCGTTTCTTCTTCCCTCTCTCGGTGAACGATGGCTGACCACTGGTCGCCCCTTCTCTGCAAGCAGCGGTGAGAGAAGGGTCCTCATCGGTGCTCATGGACGAGCCAAAGCAATGAGTGGGCGCGTGGCTGAGAGTTCAGGTCGGGGCAGCTTCTTTGTGTCTTCATCGGTGTCCACGGACTCGGCGAGCAGCGTGTGGGTTCATGGCAAGGGGTTCGGGTCGGCGGCAACTTCACTGTGCCTTGATCAGAAGTGCTTTTTGCGATCTCCATCGGAGCTTGGTAAGCTAAATTTCTCTTTGTCTTGGACAAAATCAACTCTTGCGGTGATCTTCCTTGGTTGACCGTGGGTTGTGTTAGGTAGAGGGTCCATGGAAGCCAATTTCTCCGGTGATCAGAGGTTTGGGGAAGAGCAACAACAGTTCTGATGGTGGAGCTGTCAATGGTGAACCACTTAGATCGAGAAAGAGGGGTTGCGTTGTGAGGTAGGTTTGGATGTATCTGTAGGGATGTATACTAAAAAGTCTATCTTTTGTATAAACATCTTTATTTTTGAAATAAGAATCACATGATCATTGTTTGCATTTTTATGGTAATGCAATATTGTCCAATACATTACATTGTAGACAACATGGTGTGTGGTGTCACACGGGAGATCATGTTATCGGCTCCTTATAAAGTATAAGTAAAGGCTCACAACCGAGATGACTTTGGACAAACCATTGGAATGGTTGTACTGTGATTTGGTATTGGTTTGTCTTGACCATAGAATCACACTAGTGCACTTTGTGTGTATTGAGCAGGACTGACTTAGAGGTGATTTGATTTATTACTAACTACATAATCGAATTAGACCTCAGATATTATTTAGTACATGCTCTTAATCCCAATATAATAACGGGCACATATACTTAGTATTCATCTCTTTGATTTACCAATGGACGAGATTTATAGATTAAATCGATAGGCTCAGTAAGTTGGGAGATGATATTATTTATATGGTGTGCTGTTGATTATAGGAGGAAACCGTGTCCTATATATTAGGATGATGATGTCCCCTTGAGGAGCTCATAAGGTTCATCATGTAAACCCTGCAGGTGGACTTGGTCCGGCATGATGAAAAGGTTGAGTGGTACTATTCATGGAGTTAGATGTTGATTAATTAATGGTCATTAAAATAATTAATCGATGGACATTAGAGATCTTAAACACGGGGAGAAAATGTACAAATAATATATGGAGCTCATATTAATTTATGGGGTTGGTGAGGTAGATCAATGATAATCCTTTAGTGGATTGGATTATCATTAGTGGATCGGACTTTATGTGGGCTTGATCCAAGGGTGGCCAAGATCCAACTCCTCCTCATGGTCCCTATTGTAGCCTATTAACACCTCATGAAGCTTAGATCCAATGGATAGAAACAAAACTCTAGATCCAAAGGTAGAGATTAAATCTCTAAGATCTGACGGTTGATATTAAATATCTAGATCCGACGGATGAGATTAAATCCCTAGAACCAATGGTGGAGATTAAACCAAGGCTTATCCCTAACTCTATAAAAGGGTGGACTAGGGGTGGGCGGCAAGACAAGGGAGAAAAAAAAGGGTGCTAGGGTTTTCGGCGGCAAGAGCAAGGGAGGTTAGGGTTTTGGGTGGCCACAATTAAGGAATGATGTTTCTCTTCTTCTTCTTCCTTTGGTGGCCGGAACCCTTTCTCCTTCATCTCTCCTTGCCTTGGCCGGCACCCAAGCTTCTCCCCTTCATCTATGGCTAATGATGGATGGCATTAGGGTTGCTTCCCTTGGGCGGCAAGTATTCCTAGTTGGGATAGGATTAGGAGTAGGCGGCTAGGGTTAGGGTTTGGGTGTTGGTGGTGGGCGGCATCAAGTGGAGGAAGCTTCTTCTTCTTCTTCTTCTTCCTATGGTTGCCCGACCACTATCCTTATTCCCTCTACCTTGGCCAGAGCTCAACCTATTCTCCTTCCTTTCATCCTTGGCCGAAAATCAGGAGATCTTAGTTTAGGGTTTGGGCGGCAACAAGGAGGAGGATTACTTTCTTTTCTCTTCTCCAAGTGTTGGGCGACGCCCATACCCTCTTTGATTCTCCTTTGGTCGGTCTCCATACTCCGTGTTCTCTTCCTTGGCCGGCGGCAACATCGAGTTTATTGACTTGGTGGCCGGTTCTAGATAGGAAGATGAGTTTTGTTTTATGATCTTCCTTAGTTCGGAGTGAACAAGGAAAGGAAGATTGGTGATCTAGGAGGCTTTGACTTTTGGAAGATCGTCACCCACACGACGTTCGAAAGGAGGAAGGACATACAATAGAAGATCAAGAGGTATAACAAGAGGTATAATCTTGTTTATTTTGATTAGTGTTCTTTTGTATTATGTTATACAAGAGGTATAACAAGAGGTATAATACAAGCTGGGGCAAAGGCGGTGGGAGGAACTTAGAGAGGAGTGAAGAAGCTGAAAGGCAAGTGCTTCACTTGTAAGCAGACTGGACACTGGAAGAAAGACTACCCCAACCGCAAGCAAAACAAAGGTATATCTTTTGGTCTAGTCGCTGAAATATGTTTAGCGGTGTTATCTACTGGCACCTAGTGTGTAGATACGGGAGTCACTGATCATGTCTGCAATACTTTGCAGGGGTTCTAGGAAACCAGACGATTGGCTGAGGGGGAGATTATCGTATACTTGGGCGATGCAACAAAGGTGGCGGCTGTTGCAGTGGGAGATGTTAATTTATCTTTTGAGAAAAATAAAGTTTTGGTTCTTAAGAATTGCCTTTATGTACCTTTATTTAGAAAGAATTTAATTTCGGTTTCTAAATTGTTTATGGATGGATATTCTATTTCTTTTAATGACAGAGTTGTTATAAAAAGGAATAGGGAGATTATCTGTTCGGGTGCATTGATAGGAAATTCATACACACTTGAACCAAAATCTCCCACGATGCAAATTGAAGTTAATAACTCATCTTCTAATTCCAGTAAGAGAAAAGAACCTTCGAAGATGAACCAAACATATCTTTGGCATCTATGACTTGGTCATATTAACCTAAGCAGAATTCAAAGGTTGATAGTTGATGGACCTCTGGGTTCATTAGTGGTGGAAGATTTCCCAACCTACGAATCTTGCTTGGAGGGTAAAATGATCAAGAGGCCTTTTAAAGCCAAGGGGTATAGAGACAAAGATGTGTTGGAATTGCTTCATTTTGATTTGTGTGGTCCTATGTCTATCCAGGCTAGAGGTGGTTTTGAGTATTTAATCTCCTTTATAGATGATTATTCGAGATATGAATACATTTACTTGATGTGCCGCAAGTCTGAATGCTTTGACAAGTTCAAAGAATTCAAGATTGATGTGGAGAAACGTCAAGGTAAAAGTATCAAGACACTACGATCTGATTGTGGTGGTGAGTACCTCTTTGGAGAGTTTAGGAATTACTTATCAGAGGATGGGATTCTATCCCAATTGTTTGCACCTGGCACACCCCAGCAGAATGGTGTAGCAGAGCGAAGGAATATGACTCTTATGGAGATGGTTAGATCGATGATCAGTTATTCTGAGTTGCTAGATTCGTTCTGGGGATATGCTCTAGATACGACAGTCTATATTCTGAACTTGGTCCCATATAAATTAGTGTCTTTTTCTCCCACAGAATTATGGACTGGGTGAAAGCCTAGTCTAAGACATATTCGGATTTGGGGGAGTCTAGCATATGTGCTGAAGGCAGATGCTGGTAAGTTGGAACCCCGTACAGAAGTGTGCATGTTCGTTGGCTATCCTAGAGGAATGAAAGGTGGTTTGTTTTATAGGCCTAGAGATCAGAGGGTGATCGTTATCACGAACGCCAGATTTCTAGAGAAATACTATGTAATGAACCACAAGCCCATGAGTAAGATTGTTCTGGAGGAATTAAAAGGGGATTTTACTTCTTCAGTACCATTGGTACAAGAGTATATACCACAAGTCACTGCACCGCGTGTCACAGATGATACACAGGTGATACCTAGTTGTAGTGGGAGGGTTGTTAGACAGCCCGATAGATTCATGTTCTTTGGAGAATCTTCTGATTTGGTCCCTGGCGAACATGAACCTGATCCCTGGACATATGACGAGGCAATCCAAGATAAAGATGCAGTATCTTGGCAAAGTGTAATGAACGCTGAGATTGAATCTATGGATTCATGAACATCTATATGAAGCAACCAGAAGATTTCATTACAAAGGGCAAAGAGCATCTTGTGGTTAAGCTTAATTGATCCATTTATAGATTGAAGCTAGCTTCGAGGTCTTGGAACATCCGCTTTGATGAGGTAATCCAGTCTTATGGATTTAGTCAAAGTCCGGATGAGTCTTGTGTATACAAGAGATGTGACAGAAATGTAATTGTATTTCTTGTACTATACATAGATGGCATTTTGTTAATTGGAAACAATGTCAAGGTGTTATCGGACGTAAGGGTATGGTTATCCAAACAGTTTGATATGAAGGACTTGAGAGAAGTGGGACACATCCTTTGGATCAAGGTTATAATGGATCACAGGAAAAGGATGTTGTGCTTATCTCAAGCTTGATACATAGGCACAAATATAGATCGTTTTAGCATGCAAAACTACAAGAAAGGTTTTCTACCTTTCAGACATGGAGTTCCTTTATCTAAGGAGATGTGTCGTAGAACAATTGAGGGATAGAGGAGATGAAGGCGGTATCTTATGCTTCGGCAGTAGGAAGCCTCATGTATGCGATGCTATGTACGAGACCAGATATCTGCTTTGCCGTGGGCATGGTTAGTAGATATTAGAGGAATCTAGGACAGGAACATTGGACTGCGGTAAAGCATATATTGAAGTACCTGAGACGGACTAGGGATTATATGCTAGTTTACCAGGCGGACCAATTACTCCCTGTGGGTTTCACAGATTCTGACTTCCAATAAGACAGGGATAACAGTAAGTCTATCTCAGGTTTTGTGTTTACTTTGGGAGGTGGAGCCATTGTATGGAGGAGTGTCAAGTAGAAATGCGTGGCAGACTCCACCATGGAAGCTGAGTATGTGGCAGCCTCTGAGGCGGCCAAAGAAGCTGTGTGGCTCAGGAACTTCTTGATGGACTTGGATGTTATTCATGGTTTGCCCAGAACTATCACAATTTATTGTGATAATAGTAGTGCAGTTGCAAACTCGAAGGAACCACGAGCCCATAAGGCAAGTAAACACATAAAGCGCAAGTACCACCTGATACGAGAAATCGTAAAGAGAGGAGAAGTTGTTGTGGCCAAGATTGTATCGGAGGATAACTTGGCAGATCCTTTCACTAAGGCTCTTCTAGAGAGAGCTTTTGATAGGCATGTGGAGGTAATGAGAATCAGATGTTTGGCAGTTTGAGGACAGCATAGTCTTTTAGTATAAGTGGGAGATTGTTGGGATGTATACTGAAAAGTTTATCTTTTGTATGAACATTTTTATTTTGAAATAAAAATTACTTGATCATTGTTTGCATATTTATGGTTATGCATATTGTCTAATACATTGCATTGTAGATAACATGAAGGGTTTAGCTTATCGAGTCCGTTAGGGGAAACTTCGCTTCCCACTTCACCTCGGTTGCTTGTTCATGGCGATCCCATCGATGTCCCCGGATTAAAAAATTTAATCCTAGACAAAAGGGATTGCACAAACAACCAAGTCATCATCATGCTATTCGTTTAGAGAGGTCACTTGAACAAACTTGTTGTTCAAGAGACCAACCTCTATTCTAGGAATAGCCGCGGAATAGACGATGTCCGGATCGCCGATTTTTGTGTTTATGTTCGGGGTCCAAGTATATTTAACCACAAAACAGAATATATAAAGTAAACAACCTCATATAACATGCATATAATTGAGAAACAATTATAAACATAATAAAAAAGAACACTAATCAAAATAAACAAGATTATACCTCTTGTTATACCTCTTGATCTTCTATTGTATGTCCTTCCTCCTTTCGGACGTCGTGTGGGCGACGATCTACCAAAAGTTAAAGCCTCCTAGATCACCAATCTTCCTTTCCTTGTTCGCTCCGAACAAAAGAAGATCATAAAACAAAACACATCTTCCTATCTAGAACCGGCCACCAAGTCAATAAACTCGATGTTGCCGCTGGCCAAGGAAGAGAACATGGAATATGGAAACCGACCAAAGGAGAATCAATGAGGGCATGGGCGCCGACCAACACTTGGAGAAGAGAAAGGAAAGCAATCCTTCTCCTTGTTGCCGCCCAAACCCTAAACCTAGTTCTCCTAATTTCCGGCCAAGGATGAAGGGAAGAAGAATAGGTTTAGCTCTAACCAAGGTAGAGGGAAGAAGGAAGGTTGCCGGCCAAACCATGGAAGAAGAAGAAAAGCCTTTCTCCTCATGTTGCCGCCCACAACAAACACCCAAATCCTAACCCCAGCCGCCCACTCCTAATCCTACCCCAACTAGGAATTCTTGCCGCCCAAGGGAAGCAACCCTAATTCCATCCATCATTAGCCATAGATGAAGGGGAGAAGGTTGGGCGCCGGCCAAACCAAGGAGAGAAGAAGGAAGAAGGGTGCCGGCCACCAAAAAAAGAAGAAGAAGAAAAACATCTTTCCTTAATTGTGGCCACCCAAAACCCTAAGCCTCCCTTGCTCTTGCCGCCCAAAACCCTAGTCCCCTTTCCTCTCATTCATTTCATGCTGCCCACCCTCAAGCCCATATTTATAGAGTTAGGCTTAAGGATTGATTTAATCTCCACCATTGGTTCTAGGGATTTAATCTCAACAGTCGAATCTAGAGATTTAATCTCAACTATTGGATCTAGAGATTTAATCTCTACCTTTGTATCTAGAGTTTTGTTTCTATCCATTGGATCTAAGCTTCATGAGGTGTTAATAGGCTACAATAGGGACCATGAGGAGGAGTTGGATCTTGGCCACCCATGGATCAAGCCCACATAAAGTCCGACCCCTTAATGATTATCCATTCCACTAGAGGATTATCATTGATCTTCCTCACCAATGCCCATAAATTAATATGGGCTCCATATATTATTTTTACATTTTCTCCCAGTGTTTAGGATCTCAAATATCCGTCGATTAATTAATTTACTGACCATTAATTAATCCACATCTAACTCCATGAGTAGTACCACTCAACCTTTTCATCATGTCGGACCAAGTCCACCTGGAGGGTTTACATGATGAACCTTATGAGCTCCTCAAGGGGACATCATCAACCTAATATATAGGACACGGTTTCCTCCTCTAATCAACGGCACACCATATAAATAATATCATTTCCCAACCGACCGAGTCTATCGATTTAATCTATAAATCTCGCCCATTGGTAAATTAAAGAAATGAATACTAAGTATATATGCCCGTTATTATATTGGGATTAAGAGTATGTACAATATAATATCTGAGGTCCGATTCGATTATGTAGTCAACAATAAATCGAATTACCTCTAAGTCGGTCCTGCTCAATACACACAAAGTTTACTAGTGTGATTCTATGGTCAAGACAAACCAATCCCAAATCACACTACAACCATTCCAATGGTTTGTCCAAAGTCATCTCGGTTGTGAGCCTTTACTTATACTTTACAAGGAGCCGATAACATGATCTCCTGTGTGACACCACACACCGTGTTATCTACAATGTAATGTATTAGACAATATGCATAGCCATAAAAATATAGAAACAATGATCATGTGATTCTTATTTCAAAAATAAAGATGTTCATACAAAAGATAGACTTTTCAGTATACATCCCAACAATCTCTGACTTATACTAAAAGACTATGCTGTCCTCATACTAACATACATCTGATTCCCCTTCCCTCCACTTGCCTATCAAAGCTCTTGCTAGAAGGGCCTTAGTGAAAGGGTCTACCAGGTCATCCTCTGATGCAACCTAGGCGATAGCAACTTCTACTTCCTTTACGATTTCTCATATCAGGTGGTACTTGCGCTCTATGTGCTTACTTGTCTTATGGGCTCGTGGTTCCATCGAGTTTACAACTGCACCACTATTATCACAATAAATTGTGATAGTTCTGGGCAAACCAGGAATCACATCCAAGTCCATCAGGAAGTTCCTGAGCCACACAGCTTCTTTGGCCGCCTCAGAGGCTGTCACATACTCAGCTTCGATGGTAGAGTCCGCCACGCATTTCTGCTTGACACTCCTCCATACAATGGCTCCACCTCCCAATGTAAACACAAAACCTGAGGTAGACTTTCTGTTATTTTTATCAGATTGGAAGTCAAAATCTGTGTAACCCATAGGGAGTAATTGGTATGCATGGTAAACTAGCATATAATCCTTAGTCATTCTCAGGTACTTCAATATATGCTTTACCGTAGTCCAATGTCCCTATCCTGGATTACTCTGATATCTGCTGACTATGTCCACGACAAAGCAGATATCTAGTCTCATACATAGCATCGCATACATGAGGATTCCTACAGCCGAAGCATAAGGAACCACCTTCATCTCCTCTATCTCCTCAGATGTTCTAGGACACATCTCCTTAGATAAAGGAACTCCGTGCCAGAAAGGTAGAAAACCCTTCTTGGAGTTCTGCATGCTAAAACGCTCCATAATTATGTCTATGTATGAAGCTTGGGATAAGAACAACATCTTTTTCCTGCGATCCCTTATAACCTTGATCCCAAGGATGTGTCCCACTTCTCCCATGTCCTTCATATCAAACTGTTTGGACAACCATACCCTTACGTCCGATAACACATTGATATTGTTGCCAATCAACAAAATGTCATCTACATATAGTACAAGAAATACCACTACATTTCCATCACATCTCTTGTATACACAAGGCTCATCCGGACTTTGAATAAATCCATAAGACTGGATTACCTCATCAAAGTGGATGTTCCAAGACCTCGAAGCTTGCTTCAATCCATAAATGGACCGATTATGTTTACATACAAGATGCTCTTTGCTAAGATATTGTATCTTTATCTTGGATTGCCTTGTCATATGTCCAGGGATCAAGTTCATGTTCGCCAGGGACCATATCAGAAGATTCTCCCAAGAACATGAATCTTTCAGGCTGTTTAACAACCCTCCCACTACGACGAGGTTTCACCTGTGTATCTTCTGTGACACGCGGTGTAGTTTACATGTGGTATATCCTCTTGTACTGGTGGTACTAAAAAAGTAACTTCCCCTTTTAATTCCTCCAGAAAAATTTACTCTTGGGCTTGTGGCTCATCACATGGTCTTCCTCTAGAAATCTAGCGTTCGTGCTAACGATCACCCTCTGATCTCTAGGACTATAAAACAAACCACCCTTCGTTCCTCTAGAATAGCCAACGAACATGTGTACTTCTGTACGAGGTTCCAACTTACCAGTATCTGCCTTCAGCACATGTGCTGGACTCCCCCATATCCGAATATGTCTTAGACTAGGCTTTCGCCCCATCCACAATTTCGTGGGAGTAGAAGGCACTGATTTAGATGGAACCAAGTTCAGAATGTACACCACCATATCTAGTGCATATCCCCAGAATGAATCTGGCAACTCAGAATAACTCATCATCGATCTAACCATTTCCATAAGAGTCCTATTCCTTCGCTCTGCTACACCATTCTATTGGGGTGTGCCAGGTGCAGACAATTGGGATTGAATCCCAGCCTCTGATAAGTAATTCCTAAACTATCCCAAGAGGTACTTACTACCACGATCAGATCGTAGTGTCATCCATATCTTGAATAATCATCTATGAAAAAGACAAAATATTCAAAACTACCTCTTGCCTAGATAGACATAAGACCATACGAATTAGAATGAACAAATTCCAACACATCTTTGGATCTATGCCCCTTGGCCTTGAAAAGGCATCTTGATCATTTTTGTTAGGGAAATCTCTTACCATGATAAGGTTTTGATGTGTGTGGCAAAGGGTTTAAGTTAGGATGATATTGTTATTTGATATGTGCATTGGAGTCTTGCAGGACTTAGTAATTCGCACATGGAGCCTTGGCGGGTTCACCCTCACAACCTCGTGCCTGAGTCAGAGAAGGAGCATTGCAGAGCTGTGCGCTTGATGCTGCCGAGGGACCGCCAGACGAGATGACTTGAAGTGAAGCCAAGGAAGCAGACTTCGGAGGCAAGAGACGCGAAGGAGCATTGCAGAGCCGTGTGCCTGATGCTGCCGAGGGACGTGGCCGCGAACGAAGAGAGCTTCGGCGAGAGACTTCGAGTGAGATGAGAGAATGAGTGAAATGTAAGTAGCTCATTAGGTGAACTTGGCCGAATGGCTGAGTGTCGGAGACTTGACCGCAAGGGTTAAGGTTTACCCGACCGCCGAAAGCTCAAACTTATGTTAAGTTTGAGTTTCACACGACACCAGTTGACTGCCATGTAATGGCAGTCGACTGCTCTGAGTCGAGTGTGTTTGAATGGTATCCGACTGATGGGTTTATGCCTAGCGATGCCATCAACATGGCGATCGGCCGAGGATGTCGCGAACGCAGAACGCTCGTAGTCGATCGCGTCGACTACGGAAGCGGCGATCAGCTGGTGAGGTCCATCAGTCGACTGCCAAGTGTTCCGTTGGACTACAACGGTCGGGATCCGATGTGTTCAGAGGCCGTTGGAGTGGAGGCAGTCGACTGCCAAGGGCAGCAGTCGACTGGTGGCGGCCAACGGGAAGAAATCAGCCCTCTCTATAAAAAGAGAGGGTGTGGAGCTTTGAGAGAAAAATGCTTAAGTTCTAAACGACCATCCAAGTGCTCCACAAGATTCAAACTCCTTCTCTTAGCTTTATTTCATATCTATTGTAAAAGAAGGAGTGTGCTTGATTTGTAAAGGTTACCTCCACCTAGCTTGGTGCAAAGGAGAGACCAATAGTTATTGGCTTGAAGGAGTGATTCACCTCGGACGAATCGGGATCGTGGATTAGCGGTGTAGCCATGAACCACGTTACATCTTCTTTGTTAGCGTTTGTATTTTCGTTTATTGCTTTGTCTTTATTGTTTATGCTTCCGCTTGCGCTAACGATTGTGTAGAAGAGCAAACGAATGAGAGAATTCCGACATCCATCGTAAGAGGGCTATTCACCCCCCTCTAGCCGGCCAATCGATCCCCAACAAGTGTTATCAGAGCCAAGGAAAGCATGTCGAGGACTAACCGCCACAACAAGCAACTTTAAAATGGCCGGCTCTAACATCTATCCTCCGATGTTTGAAGGAGAATTCGCTTGGTGGAAGAAACGAATGGAGGTATTTTTCGAAACGGATTTTGATATTATGATTACAATGGAATCCGGTTTCGTTTTGCCTAGGGATGAAGAGGGGAAGCCAATAGAGAAATCTAGGTGGACCAAAAGGCAAAGGGAAGAGCACCTTGCAAATTCAAAAGCCAAGCATCATCTCTTCAATGTGCTCCCCCAACAAGAAATCAACCGAATAGGAGAATGCCTAAATGCCAAGGAGATGTGGGAGAAGCTAATTGAGCTTCATGAAGGCACATCCAAGGCGAAGCTAGCAAGGAGAGATCTCCTCCGCTCCCAACTATCCAACATTAAATTAGAAAAGGGAGAAAAGGTAGCTTCTTTGCATTATAGATTCAAAGAAATTTTAATTGGACTAACAAGTGTAGGAGAAAGGCTCTCCAATCGCGATATGATAATGAAGGCCATAGATGCTTTCCCCCGATCATCCAAGTGGAGTTCAATGGTGGACTCATTTTACATTTCAAAGAATCTAGAGGTAAGTACTCTAGATGAATTTTTCTCCACTATGGAATTACATGAATCTAGGCTTGAAGGAATACAAGAAGAGCCAAAAATACAACCTTCAAGGGGAGTAGCATTGTTGGCAAATAAGGGGAAGAAGAAGATAGAGATCTCCTCCTCCTCCGATGATGAAGCATCTTCCTCCTCCTCCATGGATAGCACCGAAGAAGCCTATATGGTAAGGAGGGTAAGACGTGCTTTAAAAGGTTTTCATTTTCATAAATCAAATGATAGGAATAGAAGACCAAGGGGGAAGGTCATATGCTACAATTGCCAAGGAGAGGGGCACATAAGGGATAATTGTCCCCTCCTAAACAAGAGCAAGGAAGAGAAGAAAAAGAAAGAAGAAAAGAAGAAGAAAAAGGGGAGCAAGAAAAAGAAGGAAGAGGAGAAGAAGACAAAAGAAAAGGGGAAGACCAAAGCTCTAAAGGCAAGGACTTGGGATGACCCATCCTCATCCTCCTCATCATCATCGGATGAGGAGAATGCCTTTGTCACCAATTTGGCCTTGATGGCCTTTGATGACTTGGATTGCTCTTTCTCTGAAAATGAAGGGTCAAGCTCAAGAGGAGAGAGCTCAAGTGAAGGGGGAGCTTCTACATCCTCCTCATCCGAAGAAGAAGAAGAGGATATGGAAACTATGGTAACGAATGCCTCTCCTAAGAAAATAGTTTCCATAATTTCTAGTTTAACTAAGGACTTATTTGGAATGAAAAAGAAAAATAAAAGCATGCTTAATCAAATTAAGGCATTGGAAAATAAGCTAGAAAATGCATGCTTAAATGATAATATTTCTTCTAGCTTAAATGATACATGCTCACATGATCTTTATGTAACATTAGATGTTAGTGATGCATGTATAAATGAAAATAAGGCCTTAAGGGAAAAGGTAGACTATTTAACAAAAGCCCTAAAAAAATTCACAATTGTCTCAAACACCTTGAACATGATAATTGGGAGCCAAAGGGCAAGTTTCAACAAGAAAGGCCTAGGATACAAAGAAAAGAAAAATGAAAAGGCGTATAAATGCCTAATTGCTAGGGGACAAGATAAGAAGAAAGTAATAGCTAGGAAATGGATCCCCAAGGAGTATCTTGTGAACCCCATAGGAAAGAATTTGTATTGGGTTCCAAAATCCATCCTTAAGGGTTAGAAAACCCCTAGGGTAGTCAACCATATGCAATTAACCTATATCATATTTTGGTTGACTTAGGATGGCGGGACAACATTTTTAGAATAGTGTTGGGTGATGATAACGTGCCCATAAATAGATAATAATGCTTAAATCATGATAATTAATGTAATTTCTATGTATGTTTGCAATCATGATTTATGATTTTGAAATTTGGCATGTCATCATGAGAAATAGGGTTAAATCATGCTTCAGGTGATAATTTGTTTATTATCATGACATAATACCTAATGCATGATAACAATTCAATGAATACATCTGTTTCATGATCATAATGTAGAATTAATTGATATATGCCTTTATGATCATGAGGATTGTTAAGTTGATACTTAACCTTGATAGAATTGTATGAATATAATGGTTAAGTATATACAAATACCCCCTAGGATGCATCTCACACTCACCATAGGCTACTTTGATTGAAAACTTAGCATGGGTGAGATGTTAGGATGATACAAATGTCCACTAATGCCTATGGCATTTAGATGGTCATTTAAGGTATCAAAATAGCAATATTAGACCAATCATGGGGAAGGCTTATGTTTAACTCATAGACATATTGCCCACAGATCATGGTTGGATATTTCATATGTTTTCAAAACAATTTCTTACCCTAAAATCTATGTATTCATGTTTTGAAACAATTAGATGCAAAACTAGGTAGTTAACTTGATACTAGAATGATCAAAAACCTAGTGGTTTTTAAAGCTTTTGGATTTTTGGCGAAAACAATAAAATCTAATGAATTTTCATGAAAACCTATTTTTCATTAATAGATATACTTAAAAGAAATATGTTCCCCAAATTTCATGATTTCATGAATTTTCTAGAAATTTTAATGCATTTCTGAAATTCGCCTAGAAAATCAGAATTTTGGAATCCATTGTGCCAGTCGACTGCTCACCTAAAAAATAACCCAATATTTTCTGATTTGGTGTTCTCTTTCTATTAGACTTGATGTCATGAGTTTATAAATTAGGATTAATCTTTTTGATGGTGTCAAAGGGGGAGAAATGTATGTTTAAATAACGGGGAATATATTTTGGGGGAGAAATGATCATGTTTATGATAGGGGGAGAACATTTTTATGGGGAGTTTCATGGATTAAGGGGGAGTTGCATGTTGCTATATCATGTTTATGTTTACATGCCTTCTTACCTAAGAATTTTCATCAAATGTTTTTACCTAACTTAAACAGATTGCCACACATCAAAAAGGGGGAGATTGTTAGGGCAATCTCTTGCCATGATAAGGTTTTGATGTGTGTGGCAAAGGGTTTAAGTTAGGATGATATTGTTATTTGATATGTGCGTTGGAGTCTTGCAGGACTTAGTAATTCGCACATGAAGCCTTGGCGGGTTCACCCTCACAACCTCGTGCCTGAGTCGGAGAAGGAGCATTGCAGAGCCGTGCGCTTGATGCTGTCGAGGGACCGCCGGACGAGATGACTTGAAGTGAAGCCAAGGAAGCAGACTTCGGAGGCAAGAGATGCGAAGGAGCATTGCAGAGTCGTGCGCCTGATGCTGCCGAGGGACATGGTCGCGAACGAAGAGAGCTTCGGCGAGGGACTTCGAGTGAGATGAGAGAATGAGTGAAATGTAAGTAGCTCATTAGGTGAACTTGGACGAATGGCTGAGTGTCGGAGACTTGGCCACAAGGGTTAAGGTTTACTCGACCGTCGGAAGCTCAAACTTATGTTATGTTTTAGTTTCACACGGCACCAGTCGACTGCCATGTAATGGCAATGACCGCTTCCGGTCAAGTGTGTTCGATCGTATCCGACCGATAGGTTTATGTTTAGCGCCGATCGCCATGGCATGGCACTACGAAGGATGTCACGGCACAGACCGCTCGTGAGCCGATCGGGCGACTTACGGAGGCGCGATGACTAGTGAGGTCTATCACCGATCACAATTGTTCCGCTGACTACAACGGCCGATTCGATGTGTTCGAGGCCGTTGAGTGGCGGCAATGATCGCCAAGGGCGTGATCGGGTGGCCAACGGGAAGAAATCAGCCCTCTCTATAAAAAGAGAGGGTGTGGAGCTTTCGGAGGAAAATGCTTAAGTTCTAAACGACCATCCAAGTGCTCCACAAGATTCAAACTCCTTCTCTTAGCTTTCTTTCACATCTATTATAAAAGAAGGAGTGTGCTTGATTTGTAAAGGTTACCTCCACCAAGCTTGGTGCAAAGGAGAGACCAATAGTTATTGGCTTGAAGGAGTGATTCACCTCGAATGAATCGGGATCGTGGATTAGCGGTGTAGCCGTGAACCACGTTACATCTTCTTTATTAGCGTTTGTATTTTCGTTTATTGCTTTGTCTTTATTGTTTATGCTTCCGCTTGTGCTAATGATTGTGTAGACGATCAAACGAACGAGAGAATTTCGACATCCATCGTAAGAGGGCTATTCACCCCCCTCTAGCCAGCCAATCGATCCCCAACAATTTTACCCTCCAAGCAAGATTCGCAGGTTGGGAAATCTTCCACCACTAATGAACCCAAAAGTCCATCAGCTATCAACCTTTGAATTCTTCTTAGGTTAATATGACTAAGCCTAAGATGCCAAAGATATGTTTGGTTCATCTTCGAAGGTTCTTTTCTCTTATTGGAATTAGAAGATGAGTTATTAACTTCTATTTGCATCGTGGGAGCTTGTGGTTCAAGTGCGTACAAATTTTTTATCAATGTACCCGAACAGATATTCTCCCTATTCCTTTTTATAACAACTCTGTCATTAAAAGAAATAGAATATCATAAACAATTTAGAAACTGAAAATAAATTCTTTCTAAATAAAGGTACATAAAGGGAATTTTCCAGAACCAAAGTTTTTATTTTTCTCAAAAGATAAATAAAATATCTCCCACTGCAATAGCCGGCACCTTCGTGGCATTTCCCAAGTAAACGGTAATCTCTCCCTCAGCTCGTCGTCAGGTTTCCTGGAACCCCTGTAAAGTATTGCAGACATGATCAGAGGCTCCCATATCTACACACCAAGTGCTGGTAAATAACACCGCTAACCATATTTCAACGACTAGACCAAAGGATATACCTTTGTTCTGTTTTGGATTGGGACAGTCCTTCTTCCAATGTCCATTCTACTTACAAGTGAAGTACTTGCCTTTCGGCTTCTTTACTCCTCCCTGAGATCCTCCCACCACCTTTTCTCCTCCTTGTTTCTTCCTCTTCTTGCCTTTCGACTTAGAAGTAGAAACCTTTTTGGGCAACCATGGCCTGAGTCTGAGCAAACCTTTCTGTTGACTGGAGAATGATATCGACTTGGGTTTCCCCATCAATCTCAGCTCCAAGGAATTCAAGCTCATTAGCAGGCTTAGGAGAATACTCTTCGAAAAGTATATATTTATACTCCTCAGCAGTTAAGACAATATCTAGATTCTTTTCCAATCAACATAATTTGGGTACAGTAAACTTATTTTCCTTTAGTATCACAACAAGTGGACTGAAAATCATTTATGAAAATCCTAAGAATCACATAGATCATTACTTTAGATTTCAAAAAATTATTGATTCCTCAAACAATAAAATTTTAAAATCAAACAACACCTCAAAACACCGAGAATATCGTATGCCACGATAGTGTGGACATATACGAATTCTACATTTGTAAGAGGAGATTTTACCCATTAATTTTACTATCTTTTCAACCTAACTTTTTGACAAGTAAAATTAATAGTTGGTTTCTCTTCGACCCTACAAATAAAAGCAGTGACTCCGATGGGGAGGATACTTATATTTGTATCTAAGTGTTCACCATTACTTCGTACCAAGGTAATTATCTCGGGTTATGTGCCTTACGATGGGGAAGTACACATGCTCCTTAATAATTTCCTATAACCATATTCGACCTTGTGATCCGCAAACAAACTCATCCGATGGGGAGGAAGACACTCAGAGCTGACGCGCAAGTTTATTTACATCACTTGTCAAATCGTAATTGAGGTCGTGGGAGTTTTAAAAAAAAATTCCCTCTCCCACTTAGAAATTTGAAAATGAGGAATTTTCTAGCCTACGACATGCATATCAAACAATAAGCAATAAATATGAAAAATAAAAATTTTCCAACTATTATGGCTTTTGTCTTCAATATGTCTCCCGTCACATCGCTATCTCGTCCGCTCCTCCTACGCCATGTACAAGCCATCCGGAGATCCGAGCCGAGACTAAAACCTATTTTAATTTACATCCATCGATCCTATAGTCCACAAGGGAGTATACATGAAATCTAGATCAAAATTAAACTAAAATAAAAAGTGTGGCTAAACAATGCCGTATCTAATTTACAAAAAATCAAATACTAGCCTCGTCAACCCCGAGGATTCAACAAAACATACTATTACACACATACAATCACATACACACATATGGTCATAATAGTCAGATATTATGCCTACAACCAAAGAGTTAAACTACGCATATCCTACAATTATCCTGCACATATAATATATGAAAAATGCATAAGAGTAACCGAATCCTTAAACACACAAAATCGAAAACCTTGCTCTGATACCAATTGAAGGGTTTAGCTTATCGAGTCCGTGAGGGGAAACTTCGCTTCCCACTTCACCTCGGTTGCTTGTTCATGGCGATCCCATCGATGTCCCTGGATTAAAAAATTTAATCCTAGACAAAAGGGATTGTCCAAACAACCAAGTCATCGTCGTGCTATTCGTTTAGAGAGGTCACTTGAACAAACTTGTTGTTCAAGTGACCAACCTCTATTCTACGAGTAGCCACGGAATAGACGATGTCCGGATCGCCGGTTTTTGTGTTTATGTTCGGGGTCCAAGTATATTTACCACAAAATAGAATATATAAAGTAAACAACCTCATATAACATGCATATAATTGAGAAACAATTATAAACATAATATAAAAGAACACTAATCAAAATAAACAAGATTATACCTCTTGTTATACCTCTTGATCTTCTATTGTATGCCCTTCCTCCTTTCAGACGTCGTGTGGGCGGCGATCTACTAAAAGTTGAAGCCTCCTTGATCACCAATCTTCCTTTCCTTGTGCACTCCGAACAAAGGAAGATCATAAAACAAATCTCATCTTCCTATCTAGAACCGACCACCAAGTCAATAAACTCGATGTTTCCGTCGGCCAAGGAAGAGAACATGGAGTATGGAAACTGGCCAAAGGAGAATCAATGAGGGCATGGGCGCTGGCCAACACTTGGAGAAGAGAAAGGAAAGCAATCCTTCTCCTTGTTGCCGCCCAAACCCTAAACCTAGTTCTCCTAATTTGCGGCCAAGGATGAAAGGAAGAAGAATAGGTTGAGCTCCAACCAAGGTAGAGGGAAGAAGGAAGTGTAACGCCCGTAAAATTTCTAGCAATTTTACAAGAATTTTTGTTTGATTATGATGGGCTTTATGTGGGCTCTTTCAAAAATAAAAGAAAATGAGCCAAAAAAGGATGCAAGGCCTTGGAATTGAACCCCAAACCTCTAGAGATAGCCAAGCCCTAAAGATGCATCAAATAACCAGAAGCCCAGCAGGGTTGTACTATTAGGGGAATATGGGAAGTGATAGTTAAGGGTAAGGGAGGCTAAGGGACACTTCTAGTGAATAAATAGGGAATGAGGAGACATGAGGAAGCAAACTTGACATCTTCTCCTTCTCTTCTTCTTCCTCACCGAACCCTAAAGCTCCCCATTCTCATCCTTTGTCCGAAATTCATCCAAGCAAGAAGAAGGCTAGGTTTGCTTCCCTTAGGTTATCTTCCAACCAAAAAGCAAAGCGAAGGATGTAAGTATCCCCTCACCTGCATACAAGTAGCTTTTCGATTGAAGTTGTTATGTCAAATTCTCCATGAACCATTCGGCCAAGGCCTTTACTTGAGTTTTCAATGAAGATCCATGCCATACCTTGTATGAATATGATGATGATAGGATGCTAGATGGATTAGGTTAAGAGTTTAACCCTAAAAGCCCCAAGAAACTTTTGGCCAAGACCATAACTAGGGCTCACCATGATGATCCATGCTATATCTTGTATTAATATGAAGATGAGGGATTCCTAGATGAGTTTGGTTGAGTGGTTGACCTAAAAAACCCAAAGGACCATTCGGCCAAGACCATAACTAGGGCTCACCATGATGATCCATGCTATATCTTGTATTAATATGAAGATGAGGGATTCCTAGATGAGTTTGGTTGAGTGGTTGACCTCCAAAACCCAAAGGACCATTCGGCCAAGACCATAACTAGGGCTCACCATGATGATCCATGCTATATCTTGTATTAATATGAAGATGAGGGATTTCTAGATGAGTTTGGTTGAGTGGTTGACCTCAAAAACCCAAAGGACCATTCAGCCAAGACCATAACTAGGGCTCACCATGATGATCCATGCTATATCTTGTATTAATATGAAGATGAGGGATTTCTAGATGAGTTTGGTTGAGTGGTTGGCCTCAAAAACCCAAAGGACCATTCGACCAAGACCATAACTAGGGCTCACCATGATGATCCATTCTATATCTTGTATTAATATGAAAATGAGGGATTTCTAGATGGGTTTGGTTGAGTGGTTGACCTCAAAAACCCATGGGACCATTCGGCCAAGACCATAACTTGGGCTCACCATGATGATCCATGCTATATCTTGTATTAATATGAAGATGATGGATTTTTAGATGAGTTTGGTTAAGTGGTTGATCCATGAAACCCTTTTGAACCATTCGGCCAAGACCCCTAATGTGTTCTTTATGCCATGCTTTAGGTGAGTTCATTATAACTTTTGATGTTAAATGATGCTAGATGAAGATAACATGCTCTAGGTTAGGTTTGAAACGAGTTCATGCCATGTTTGATGTTAGAAGAAGATAACATGTCCCATGCCATGCTTTTATACGTTAAAGAATTAACATGTGGTTAGTTAGACCATACATATATATAAGTTGTTTGGTATTTAAAAACTTTGATAGAGCTCCATGCAGTTTAGGTCACTCAATGTATACTTGCTCATGATGTTTATGCCTTATGCCATGCCTTATATGTGTGTGTGATATTTATGATATGTTTATGAAATGAAATATGATATGTTTATGAAGTAAAATATGATATGTTTATGAAGTGAAATATGATATGTCTATGAAATGAAATATGATATGTTTATGAAGTGAAATATGATATGTTCATGAAGTGAAATATGATATGTTCATGAAGTGAAATATGATATGTTTATGAAATGAAATATGATATGTTTATGGAATGAAATATGATATGTTTATGAAATGAAATATGATATGTTTATGAAATGAAATATGATATATTTATGAAGTGAAATATGATATGTTGATGAAATGAAATATGATATGTTTATGAAATGAAATAGGATATGTTCATGAAATGAAATATGATATGCTTATGGAATGAAATATGATATGTTTATGAAATGAAATATGATATGTTTATGAAATGAAATATGATATGTTTATGAAACGAAATATGATATGTTAAGATAAGAAGCATGTATGTATTTTACCTTCTGCATGGCTTGTACCAGGACCCTAACAAGGTCCAAAGGGATGGGCTCCTAAGTTGCCCTAAGTCGACGGACTAAGATCGGGCCTAGGAGGGGCTTCTATGTTATGATTGCCCCTAGGTCGACGGTCATAGTACGGGATGGGCTCCCAGATGCCCTAGGCCGACGGACTAAGATCGGGCCTAGGATGGGCTTCTATGTTATGATGATGGCCCCTAGGTCGACGGACTAAGATCGGGCCTAGTAATCTAGTAGGTTCGAGACTTGCTACCTTGGGTCTATTTAGGGATGCGTGATGATGATGATGTGGTACAATGTCGGGCCCAATATGTTGAGAGTTATGTTCAAATACCTATGATATATGTTTTCGAAGAGCATCCTGCATATACCTACATGTTATGTTTTCTTATGTCATATATGTTACATGATATGGTTGCTTATGATTTATATGTTACATGTTATGTTTTCTTATGTCATATATGTTACATGATATGGTTTCTTATGATATATATGTTACATGTTATGTTTGCTTATGTCATATATGTTACATGATATGGTTGCTTATGATATATATGTTACATGTTATGTTTGCTTATGTCATATATGTACATGATATGTTGCTTATGTTATATATGTTGCATGTTATGTTTGCTTATGTCATATATATTACATGATATGGTTGCTGATGATATATATGTTACATGTCATGTTTGCTTATGTCATATATGTTACATGATATGGTTGCTTATGATATATATGTTACATGTTATGTTTGCTTATGTCATATATATTACATGATATGGTTGCTTATGATATATATGTTACATGGTATGTTTGCTTATGTCATATATGTACATGATATGTTGCTTATGGTATATATGTTGCATGTTATGTTTGCTTATATGTTATGAATGTTTACATGTTATGCTTAATGTCGATGTATGTTTTTCTTGTGAGTAGGATAGGATCTTACTAAGCCTATGTACTTATAGTTTATGTTCCCTTGTACTGCAGATAAGGGTAAAGAGTGGATAAACTAAAGGGAGCAGTAGGAGCGGCAAGGTGTGTGTTGCAGTGGCATGGTGGAAGAGATCTGTTATGTCCCTTATGCATGTTTTCCTTGAGATGATTTGTTTATGGATTTGAATTAATCACTAAGTACTTATGAAATAATGATGCATGCTCTATGTTAAGAAGAAGTACCTACGAAATGACGATGCATGTTTATGTTTAAAAATAAAAAAAAAATATACGTCTAAAGTCTTCCGCTGTAAGTAGTATGATGTATGTATGTACGATCGTGTCGCGCCTCCCCTCCGGACCCTTGGAAAGGACGGGCGTGACAGGAAGGTTGCCGACCAAACAATGGAAGAAGAAGAAAAGCCTTTCTCCTCATGTTGCCACCCACAACCAACACCCAAACCCTAACCCTAGCCGCCCACTCTTAATCCTACCCCAACTAGGAATACTTGCCGCCCAAGGGAAGCAACCCTAATGCCATCCATCATTAGCCATAGATGAAGGGGAGAAGGTTGGGCGCCGACCAAACCAAGGAGAGAAGAAGGAAGAAGGGTGCCGGCCACCAAAGGAAGAAGAAGAAGAAAAACATCTTTCCTTAATTGTGGCCACTCAAAACCCTAAGCCTCCCTTGCTCTTGCCGCCCATAACCCTAGCCCCCTTTCCTCTCATTCAATTCTTGCCGCCCACCCTCAAGCCCATATTTAAAGAGTTAGGCTTAAGGCTTGATTTAATCTCCACCATTGGTTCTAGGGATTTAATCTCAACCGTCAGATCTAGAGATTTAATCTCAACCGTCGGATCTTAGAGATTTAATCTCTACCAATGAATCTTAGAGTTTTGTTTCTATCCATTGGATCTAAGCATCATGAGGTGTTAATAGGCTACATTAGGGACCATGAGGAGGAGTTGGGTCTTGGCCACCCATGGATCAAGCCCACATAAAGTCCGATCCACTAATGATGATCCAATCCAATAAAGGTCCATCATTGATCTACCTCACCAACCCCCATATGATAATATGGGCTCCATATATTATTTGTACATTTTCTCCCCGTGTTTAAGATCTCAAATGTCCGTCAATTAATGAATTTACTGACCATTAATTAATCAACATCTAACTCCATGAGTAGTACCACTCAACCTTTTCATCATGCCGGACCAAGTCCACCTGCAGGGTTTACATGATAAACCTTATGAGCCCCTCAAGGGGACATCATCATCCTAATATATAGGACCCGATTTTCTCTTATAATCAACAGCACACCATATAAATAATATCATCTCCCAACTTACCGAGTCTATCGATTTAATCTATAAATCTCTCCCATTGGTAAATCAAAGAAATGAATACTAAGTATATGTGCCCATTATTATATCGGGATTAAGAGTATGTACAATATAATATATGAGGTCCGATTCGATTATGTAGTCAACAATAAATTGAATCACCTCTAAGTCGGTCCTGCTCAATAAACACAAAGTGCACTAGTGTGATTCTATGGTCAAGACAAACAAATCCCAAATCACACTACAACCATTCCAATGGTTTGTCCAAAGCCATCTCGATTATGAGCCTTTACTTAGACATTACAAGGAGCTGATACCATGATCTCCTGTGTGACACCACACACCTTGTTATCTACAATGTAATGTATTAGACAATATGCATAGCCATAAAAATATGCAAACAATGATCATGTGATTCTTATTTCAAAAATAAAGATGTTCATACAAAAGATAGACTTTTCAGTATACATCCCAACATAACATGGTGTATGGTGTCACACGAGAAGATCATGTTATCAGCTCCTTGTAAAGTATAAGTAAAGGCTCACAACCTAGATGGTTATGGACAAACCATTAGAATGGTTGTAGTGTGATTTGGTATTAGTTTGTCTTGACCATAGAATCACACTAGTACACTTTGTGTGTATTGAGCAGGACCGACTTAGAGGTGATTCGATTTATCACTGACTACATAATCGAATCGGACCTCAGATATTATATTGTACATGCTCTTAATCACGATATAATAACGGGCACATATACTTAGTATTCATTTCTTTGATTTACCAATGAGCGAGATTTATAGATTAAATCGATAGACTTGGTAAGTTGAGAAATGATATTATTTATATGGTGTATCGTTGATTATAGGAGGAAACCATGTCCTATATATTGGGATGATAATGTCCCCTTGAGGAGCTCATAAGGTTCATCATGTAAACCCTGAAGGTGGACTTGGTCTGACATGATGATAAGGATGAGTGGTACTACTAATGGAGTTAGATGTTGATTAATTAATGGTCAGTAAATTAATTAATCGACGGACATTCGAGATCTTAAACACGGGGAGATAAATATACAAATAATATTTGGAGCCCATATTAACTTATGGGGGTTGGTGAGGTTGATCAATGATAATCCTTTAGTGGATTGGATTATCATTAATGGATCGGACTTTATGTGGGCTTGATCCATTTGGTGGCCAAGATCCAACTCCTCCTCATGGTCCCTATTGTAGCCTATTAAAACCTCATGAAACCTAGATCCAATGGATGAAAACAAAACTCTAGATCCAACGGTAGAGATTAAATCTCTAGATCCGACGGTTGAGATTAAATCTCTAGATCCGACGGTTGAGATTAAATCCCTAGAACCAATGGTGGAGATTAAAATAAGGCTTATCCCTAACTCTATAAAAGGAGAGGCTAGGATGGCCGGCAAGGAGAATTAGAAAAGGAATATGATTAGGGTTTGAGAGTCTTAGGGTTTGGAGGTGTTGGGCGGCCTCGATTAAGGAAAGATTTTCCTTTTCTCTTCCTCTTCCTAGTTGGCCGGTGCCCAAGTTTTGCTTCCTCTCCCTTTTTCGGTGTCCAAACCTCCTCCCCTCTTCTCCTTGGCCGGTGGAAAGAAGTCTAGGGTCTCTTCCCTTAGAGTTTTGGCCGGCGTTCACTCCCCTTTGTTCTTCTTCTTAGCCGGCGGCAAGCACCTAGCTTGGAGCTTGGTGGTTGGTTGAAATAAGGAGAAGAGCTTTGTTTCTTATTCTTCCTCTTGTTCGGAGTGAGCAAAGAAGGAATATTGGTGATCTAGGAGCTTCGACTTTTGGTAGATCGTCGCCCACACGACGTCCAAAAGGAGGAAGGACATACAATAGAAGATCAAGAGATATAACATTTGTTTATATTCTTTTGTAAGTTGTCTATATTTATTCTTCAATCATATGAATGTTATATATTCTGTTTTTTAGCTAATAAAACTTGGACCCCGAATATAAACACAAAAGTCGGCGATCCGTACATCATCTATTCCGCGGCTATTCGTAGAATAGAGGTTGGTGGCTTGAACAACAAGTTTGTTCAAGTGACCACTCTAATCGAATAGCATGATGATGAAACGGTTGCTTGGGTGATCCCTTTTGTCTAGGATTAAATTTTTTTAATCCGGGGACGTCGATGGGATCGCCATTAACAAGCGACCGAGTTGAAGTGGGAAGCAAAGTTTCCTCCCTTCAAGCTTGTAGTTATTGATTGATATTACTATTATACATGCCTATTTATTGCTTATATATAAATTGGTAGATATTGTTGGTAGATGCTTACCTATTATTTGTTGGATTGCTATCTTGATTGGACTAGTGAAATAGTATAATTAAGATGAGATTAATCATTAGAGGAAATATAACTTTTCTCCTATCTTGGCTGTAAGCTATGTCTCCCATTCATGGTTGAGAGGGTGTGCAGTAGAGGATTTATAACTTTTCTCTTATATCGACTGCCAACTATGTCTCCCATTCGTGGTTGAGAGGGTCTGCAGTAGAGGATTTATAACTTTTCTCCTATCTTGACTACCAGCTATGTCTCCCAATCATGGTTGAGAGGGTCTGCAGTAGAAGTTCCCTACTTTTGAACTATGGTTACATTTGTGTACCTGTGGTCGATCATGTCTCCTATTCGTGGTTGAGACAATCTACCGTGGAGTTATACTCTTGGACTACTCATTCGGAGTTAGTGATAGTTGGGTTCCTGTACCGTCTGTAGCTAGATAGCTACTTTTCATCTTAACTACCCACGAGATCTGGTCGTGGTAGCATGTTATTGTGTGCAGTCCTTAGCTAAATAGCTATATACTCTGTCTGCCCATGAGACCCGATCGTGGTAGCATGTCATTGCCCACAGACATTGAGTCTTTTATTGCTTGCCTACCCATGAGTCTCGTTCGTGATAGCACGTGGTTGCGCATAGATAGTGCTCTGTATATTGTCTATCTGCCGATGAGTCTCAGTCGTGGTAGCATGTTGTTGCCTACAGATAGTGCCCTTTGTATTACCTCGAGATCCACGAGGCTTTGTCGCAGTATTTTGATATGTATTGCTTGTAGATTGCAGTAGGTTTATATGTTGTAGATGCATTTATTATATTGTTGACCACGTTTTTAGAGGATCGATATTGGTATTCTGAGGTTTGGATTACTCTAGTTTGTTTCCGTTGACTTCCATTATGTCCATTATGATTATGCACTATTTTCTATCCACCCACTGAGTGGTTTGAAGGTAGGAAACTTCGCTTTCCACATCAACTCGGTCGCTTGTTCATGGTGATCCCAATGATGTCCCCGGATTAAAAAAAAAATTAATCCTAGACAAAAGGGATCACCCAAGCAACCGTTTCATCGTCGTGGTATTCGATTAGAGTGGTCACTTGAACAAACTTGTTGTTCAAGCCACCAACCTCTATTCTGCGAATAGCCATGGAATAGACGATGTACAGATCACCGGCTTTTGTGTTTATGTTCGGGGTCCAATTTATATTAGCCACAAAACAGAATATATCATGCATATATAATTGAAAACAATTATAAACATGTTACATAAGAAAATAGACAAGTATTATACCTCTCAATCTTCCATCATATGTCCTTCCTCCTTTTGGACGTCGTGTGGGCGACGATATACCAAAAGTCGAAGCTCCTAGATCACCAATCTTCCATCCTTGCTCGCTCCGAACAAGAGGAAGACTAAGAAACAAAACCCTTCTCCTTCCTTTAGCCAACTAACAAACACCAACCTAGGTGCTTGCCGCCGGCTAACATGGAGAAGATGATGGAGATAGTTGCCGGCAAAGAGCTCCAAGGGAAGACCCTAAGCCTTGTTTCCACCGGCCAAGGAGAGAAGAAGGAGTAGGTTTGGACGCTGGCCAAGGGAGGGAAGGGCTTGTATGGGCGCCGACCACCAAGAAAGAAGAAGAAGAAAAGGAAAACCTTTCCTTATTTGGTGCCGCCAACACCCAAACCCTAATCCCCAATGCTTGCCGCCCCTTACCCTAATCCTATCTCTATTGGAATTCTACTTGTCGCCCACCCCATGCTCTCCTTTTATAGAGTTAGGGATAAGTCATGAATTAATCTCCTCCATTGGTTCTAGGGATTTAATCTCAACCGTCGGATCTAGAGATTTAATCTCAACCGTCGGATCTTAGAGATTTAATCTCTACCAATGAATCTTAGAGTTTTGTTTCTATCCATTGGATCTAAGCATCATGAGGTGTTAATAGGCTACATTAGGGACCATGAGGAGGAGTTGGGTCTTGGCCACCCATGGATCAAGCCCACATAAAGTCCGATCCACTAATGATGATCCAATCCAATAAAGGTCCATCATTGATCTACCTCACCAACCCCCATATGATAATATGGGCTCCATATATTATTTGTACATTTTCTCCCCGTGTTTAAGATCTCAAATGTCCGTCGATTAATTAATTTACTGACCATTAATTAATCAACATCTAACTCCATGAGTAGTACCACTCAACCTTTTCATCATGCCGGACCAAGTCCACCTGCAGGGTTTACATGATAAACCTTATGAGCTCCTCAAGGGGACATCATCATCCTAATATATAGGACACGATTTCCTCTTATAATCAACGGCACACCATATAAATAATATCATCTCCCAACTTATCGAGGTTATCGATTTAATCTATAAATCTTGCCCATTGGTAAATCAAAGAGATGAGTACTAAGTATATGTGCCCGTTATTATATCAGGATTAAGAGCATGTACTAAATAATATCTGAGGTCTGATTCGATTATGTAGTCAACAATAAATCGAATCACCTCTAAGTCGGTCCTGCTCAATACACACAAAGTGCACTAGTATGATTCTATGGTCAAGACAAACCAATACTAAATCACACTACAACCATTCCGATGGTTTGTCCAAAGTCATCTCGGTTGTGAGCCTTTACTTATACTTTTCAAGGGGCCGATAACATGATCTCCTATGTGACTCCACACACCATGTTATCTACAATGTAATGTATTAGACAATATCACATAACCATAAAAATATGGAAACAATGATCATGTGATTCTTATTTAAAAATAAAGATGTTCATACAAAAGATAGGTTTTTTGGTATACATCCCTACAAAAGCTCCCCATTCCCTCCACATGTCTATCAAAAGCTCTGGCCAGACTTCCATTCCCATTCTTTTCGGTAAAGATGTTCAAACTTCCATACATCTGATCCTCATTCTCTCCACATGCCTATCAAAAGCTCTCGCCAGAATGGCCTTAGTGAAAGGATCTGCCAGGTTATCCTCTGATGCAATCTTGGCCACAACAACTTCTCCTCTCTTTACGATTTCTCGTATCAGGTGGTACTTGCGCTCTATGTGTTTACTAGCCTTATGGGCTCGTGGTTCCTTCGAGTTTGCAACTACACCACTATTATCACAATAAATTGTGATAGTTCTGGGCAAACCAGGAATCACATCCAAGTCCATCAGAAAGTTCCTGAGCCGAACAACTACTTTGGTCGCCACATACTCAGCTTCCATGGTGGAGTCCGCCACGCACTTCTGTTTGACACTCCTCCATACAATGGCTCCACCTCCCAAAGTAAACACAAAACCTTAGGTAGACTTACTGTTATCCCTATCAGATTGGAAGTCGAAATCCGTGTAACCCACAGGGAGTAATTGGTCTGCCCGGTAGACCAGCATATAATCCCTAGTCCTTCTCAGGTACTTTAGTATATGCTTTACCACAGTCCAATGTCCCTGTCCTGGATTACTCTTATATTTGCTGACCATGCCCACGGCAAAGTAGATATCTGGTCTCGTACAGAGAATCGCATACATGAGGCTTCCTACTGCCGAAGCATAAGGAACCACCTTCATCTCCTCTATCTCCTCAGCTGATCTAGGACACATCTCCTTAGATAAAGGAACTCCATGCTTGAAAGGTAGAAAACCCTTCTTGGAGTTATGCATGCTAAAACGCTCCATAATCATGTCTATGTATGAAGTTTGGGATAAGCACAACATTCTTTTCCTGCGATCCCTTATAACCTTGATCCCAAGGATGTGTCCCACCTCTCCCAAGTCCTTCATATCAAATTGTTTGGACAACCATACCCTTACATCTGATAACACCTTGATATTGTTGCCAATCAACAAAATGTCATCTACGTATAGTACAAGAAATACAACTACGTTTCCGTCACATCTCTTGTATACACAAGACTCATCCGGACTTTGAATAAATCCATAAGACTGGATCACCTCATCAAAGCGGATGTTCCAATACCTCGAAGCATGTTTCAATCCATAAATGGACCGATTAAGCTTACATACAAGATGCTCTTTGGCCTTAGCAATGAATCCCTCTGGTTGCTTCATGTAGATGTTTTCCTCAAGACTTCCATTAAGGAAAGTTGTCTTGACATCCATTTGCCACACCTCATAATCCATATGAGCTACTATTCATAAGAGAATCCGGATAGACTTAAGCATGGCTACCGGCGAAAAGGTCTCCTCATAATCGATACCCTCTTTCTGAGTATACCCCTTCGAACAAGCCTCACTTTGAAGGTCTCAACCTTCCCATCTATTCCTCTCTTTATCTTGTAGATCCACTTGCATCCAATGGTTTTTACACCATCGGGTGGTTCTACTAGCTCCCAGACCTGATTTGAATCCATAGATTCAATCTCAGCATTGATTGCACTTTGCCAAGATACTGCATCTTTATCTTGGATTGCCTCGTCATATGTCCAGGGATTAGGTTCATGTTCGCCAGGAACAAAATCAGAAGATTCTCCCAAGAACATGAATCTATCAGGCTGTCTCACAACCCTCCCACTACGACGAGGTATCACCTATGTATCCTCTGTGACACGCGGTGCAGTGACATGTGGTATATCCTCTTGCACCGGTGGTACTAAAGAAGTGACTTCCCCTTTTAACTCCTCCAGAACAATTTTACTCTTGGGCTTGTGACTCATTTCATAGTCTTCCTCTAGAAATCTGGCGTTCGTGCTAACGATCACCCTCTGATCTCTAGGACTATAAAACAATCCACCCTTCGTTCCCCTGGGATAGCCAACGAATATGCGTACTTCTGTATGAGGTTACAACTTACCAGCATCTGCCTTCAGCACATGTGCTAGACTCCCCCATATCCGAATATGTCTTAGACTAGGCTTTCGCCCAGTCCACAACTCTGTGGGAGTAGAAGACACTGATTTAGATGGAACCAAGTTTAGAATGTACACCGCCGTATCTAGAGCATATCCCTAGAACGAATCTGGCAACTCAGAATAACTCATCATCGATCTAACCATATCCATAAGAGTCATATTCCTTCGCTCTGCTACACCATTCTGCTGGGGTGTGCTAGGTGTAGTCAATTGGGATTGAATGCCAGCCTCTGATAAGTAGTTCCTAGACTCTCCCAAGAGGTACTCACCACCACAATCATGATCGTAGTGTCTTGATACTTTTACCTTGACATTTCTCCACATCAACCTTGAATTCTTTGAACTTGTCAAAGCATTCAGACTTGTCGGCGCATCAGGTAAATGTATCCATATCTTGAGTAATCGTCTATAAAAGAGACGAAATACTCAAAACCACCTCTAGCCTGGATAGACATAGGACCACACAAATCAGAATGAACCAATTCTAACACATCTTTGGTTCTATACCCCTTGGCCTTAAAAGGCCTCTTGGTCATCTTACCCTCCAAGCAAGATTCACAGGTTGGGAGATCCTCCACCACTAATGAACCCAAAGGTCCATCAACTATCAACCTTTGAATTCTGCTTAGGTTAATGTGACCAAGCCTATGATGCCAAAGATATGTTTGGTTCATCTTCGAAGGTTCTTTTCTCTTATTGGAATTAGAAGATGAGTTATTAACTTCAATTTGCATCGTGGGAGGTTTTGGTTCAAGTGTGTACAAATTTCCTATCAATGCACCCGAACAGATAATGTCCCTATTCCTTCTTATAACAACTTGTCATTAAAAGAAATAGAATATCTATCCATAAACAATTTAGAAACTCAAACTAAATTCTTTCTAAATAAAGGTACATAAAGGGAATTTTTCAGAACCAAAGTTTTATTTTTCTCAAAAGATAAATAAAACTTCTCCCACTGCAATAGCCACCACCATTATGGCATTGCCCAAGTAAACGGTAATCTCTCCCTTAAATCATCGTCGGGTTCCCTGAACCCCTGCAAAGTATTGCAGACATGATTAGTGGCTCTCGTATCTACACACCAGGTGCCAGTAGATAACACCGCTAATCATGTTTCAACGACTTAGTCCAAAGGATACACCTTTGTTCTACTTTGGATTGGGACAGTCCTTCTTCCAATGTCCATCCTACTTATAAGTGAAGTACTTGCCTTTCGGCTTCTTCACTCCTCCCTGAGATCCTCCCACCACCTTTGCTCTACCTTGTTTCTCCTTCTTCTTGCCTTTCGGCTTAGAAGTAGAAACCTTTTGAGCAACCATGGCTTGAGGACACTCTTCGAAGAGTGCATACTTGTACTCCTCAGCAGATAAGACAATATCTGGATTCTTTTCCAATCAACATCATTTGGGTACAGTAAGTTTATTTCCTTTAGTATCATAGTAAGTGGACTGAAAGTCATTTTTAAAAATCCTAAGAATCACATAGATCATTACTGTAGATTTCAAAAATTATTGATTCCTCAAACAATAAAATTTAAAATCAACCAACTCCTCAAAATACCGAGAATATCGTATGCCATGATAGTGTGGACGTATACAAATTCTACATTTGTAAGAGGAGGTTTTACCCATTAATTTTTCTATCTTGTCAACCTAACTTTTTGACAAGTAAAATTAATAGTTGGTTCCTCTTTGGCCCTACAAATAAAAGCAGTGACTCCGATGGGGAGGATACTTATATTTGTATCTAAGTGTTCACCATTACTCGGTACTAAGTTAATTATCTCGGGTTATGTGCCTTACGATGGACAAGTACACACGCTCCTTAATAATTTCCTATAACAATATTCGACCTTGTGATCCGTAAACAAACCCATCCGATGGGGAGGAAGGCACTCAGAGCCGACGCGCAAGTTTGTTTGCATCACTTGTCAAATCGTAATGGAGGCCGTGGGAATTTTAAAAAATTCCCTCTCCCATTTAGTAATTTGAAAATGAGGAATTTTCTAGGCTACGACATGCATATCAAACAAAAAGCAATAAATATAAAAAATAAAAATTATTTTCCAACTATTATGGCTTTTGTCTTCAATATGTCTCCCATCGCATCGCCATCTCGTCCGCTCCTCCTACACCATGTATGAGCCATCTGGAGATCCGAGCCGAGACTAAAACCTATTTTAATTTACATCCGTCGATCCTATACTCCACGAGGGAGTGTACATGAAATCTAGATCAAAAGTAAAATAAAATAAAGACCGGCTAAACAATGTCATATTTAATTTATCAAAAACTAAATACTAGACTCGTCAACCCCGAGGATTCAACAAAATAAATATTTACACACATACAATCACATACACACATATGACCATAATAGTCGGATCTTATGCCTGCAACCAAAGAGTTAAACTACGCATATCCTACTATTATCCGACACATATAATATATGAAAAAGTGCATAAAAATTAACTGAATCCTAAACACACAAACCCGAAAACCATGATACTTATACCAATTGAAGGGTTTTTCTCCGGAAGCTCTCATACCAATTTAATGGTTTCTACTTATCGAGTCCGTGAGGGGAAACTTCGCTTCCCACTTCACCTTGGTAGCTTGTCAATGGCGATCCCTTCGATGTCCCCGGATTAAAAAAAAATTTAATCCTAGACAAAAGGGATTGCCCAAACCACCAAGCCATCGTCGTACTATTCGTTTAGAGAGGTCACTTGAACAAACTAGTTGTTCAAGCGACCATCCTCTATTCTACGAGTAGCCGCGGAATAGACGATATCCGGATCGCCGGTTTTTATGTTTATGCTCGAGATCCAAGTATTATTTAGCCATTTACAGATTTATAACATGCTTATAATTGAAAAACAAAAACAAGAAACAAACAAAAGAAGAAAGTAGAATAGGAATACCTCTCGATCTTCTAATGTATGACCTTCCTCATTTTGGATGTTGTGTGGGCGACGATCTACCAAAAGTCGAAGCTCCTAGATCACAAATCTTCCTTCCTTGCTCTTCCAAAGCAAGAGGAAGAGTAGAAACAAGCTTTTTCTCCTCCCTAAAACCAACCAACAAGGAGCACACAATCTCCTTACCGCCGGCCAACTAGAAGGTGGAGAAGATGATGGAAAACAATCAAGACACCAAGGGAAACCCTATATCTTGTTTCCACCACCTAAGGAGAGGGAGAAGGGAGATTTTGGGAACTGGCCAAGGGTTGGGAAGGGCCTGGAAACTTGCTGGACACCGGCCACAAGACAAGGAAGAAGAAAGGAAACCTTGCCATATTTGGTGCCGCCCTAGCCTCCAAACCCTAACCCTAATCCTATCTCAACTAGGATTCACCTTCTTGCCGCCCAAACCCTAGCTCTCTTCAATGTAGTTCATGCCAACCCCTTTGACATCCTTTTATAGAGTTAGGGATAAGTCATGAATTAATCTCCTCCATTGGTTCTAGGGATTTAATCTCAACCGTCGGATCTAGAGATTTAATCTCAACCGTCGGATCTTAGAGATTTAATCTCTACCAATGGATCTTAGAGTTTTGTTTCTATCCGTTGGATCTAAGCATCATGAGGTGTTAATAGGCTACATTAGGGACCATGAGGAGGAGTTGGGTCTTGGCCACCCATGGATCAAGCTCACATAAAGTCCGATCCACTAATGATGATCTAATCCACTAAAGGTCCATCATTGATCTACCTCACCAAACCCCATATGATAATATGGGCTCCATATATTATTTGTACATTTTCTTTCCGTGTTTAAGATCTCGAATGTCCGTCGATTAATTAATTTACTGACCATTAATTAATCAACATCTAACTCCTTGAGTAGTATCACTCAACCTTTTCATCATGTCGGACCAAGTCCACCTGCAGGGTTTACATGATGAACCTTATGAGCTCCTCAAGGGGACATCATCATCCTAATATATAGGACACGGTTTCCTCCTATAATCAACGACACACCATATAAATAATATCATCTCCCAACTTACCGAGCCTATCGATTTAATCTATAAATCTCGTCCATTGGTAAATCAAAGAGATGAGTACTAAGTATATGTGCCCGTTATTATATTGGGAATAAGAGCATGTACTAAATAATATCTAAGGTCCGATTCGATTATGTAGTCAGCAATAAATTGAATCACCTCTAAGTCGGTCCTGCTCAATACACACAAAGTGCACTAGTGTGATTCTATGGTCAAGACTAACCAATACCAAATCACACTACAACCATTCCGATGGTTTGTCCAAAGCCATCTCGGTTGTGAGCCTTTACTTATACTTTTCAAGGGGCCGATAACATGATCTCCTGTGTGACACCACACACAATGTTATCTACAATTTAAAGTATTAGACAATATTGTCTAACCATAAAAATATGCAAAAAATGATCATGTGATTCTTATTTCAAAATAAAGATGTTCATAAAAAAGATAGACTTTTCAGTATACATCCCTATACCTTATTTGTAAAAACATCTCCTTTATCATCAAGTTTGTTTCGAAATACCCACCGTGTTCCAATTATTGTTTTTCCCTTAGGTGGGGGTACTAATTTCCAAACATGACTCCTATTATATTGAGCTAACTCTTCTTGCATAGCTATAATCCAATCGGGATCAAGAAGAGCTTGTTCAATTGTTTTGGATTTGATTTTTGAGATGAGTGAAATTTTACTTAGGTCTCTATAAGATGCTCTAGTTCAAACCCCTAAATTGGGATCACCTATTACTTGATCAATAGGATGGTTTGATTGAAACCTAGATTGATTTGGGTTAGGATTTATACTAGACTCGTTTTGATGGTTAGGTTCAAGTCTAGCATCATTTTCAATTTGTTCATTAATCAATTTTATTTCGGGTTTCGTGGTTTTGTTTTCTTCATCAAAAACTACGTTTATTGTTTCTTCGATTTTTAGAGTTTCATTGTTATACACTCTATATTCTTTACTAGTGGTTGAGTATCCTAGAATTATTCCGGTAGTTGTTTTAGAGGTGAACTTTCCTAGATAATCTTTAGTGTTTAATATATGTACCCTAAATCCAAAAACCCTAAAGTACTTGATATTGAGTAGTTTTTCGTAATAGATTTCATATGATGTTTTAAGGTGTCTTCTAACTAGTATAATCCTATTTTGAACATAGCATGTCTTATTGATAGCTTCTCCCTAAAACCTTTTAGGTAAGTTGTATTCACTCAACATAGTTCTAGCACCTTCTTGTAGGGTTCTATTCTTACGCTCGACTAGACCATTTTATTGAGGGGTCCTGGGATAGGAGAACTCATGGTGGTATCCATTCTGGTTACAAAAATTGGTGGACCTATGGTTTTCGAATTCACCACCATGATCGCTTCGAATTCTCTTTATCTTAAGATTCTTTTCATTTTCTATTAATTTGCATAAATTGGTGAGTTGATCTAAGGTTTCACTTTTATGTTTTAAAAACCTAACCCATGTGAACCTTGAGTAGCCATCGACTATAACTAGACAGTATTGGCTTCTATTTAGTGACTTGGCTCCATGAGAATCAAAGAGGTCTAAATGTAGGAGCTCAAGTACATTTTTAGTTCTTTCTTGGTTAGTAAGTTGATGTGAGGTCCTAGTTTGTTTACTTTTTGACAAGTATTACAAATTTTACCTTCCAAGTTATTAAGGTTTGGCAGACCTTTGACTAAACCACTCTTGCTCATTTTGTGTATGAGTCTTGGGAGAGAGTGGTCGAGTCGTCGATGCCACAACCAGGATTCCTCTTACTGTGTCATTAGACACTTGGTTGAGAAATTGGGAAAGTTAATTGTATAAATGTTACTATTCCTAGTTCCCTTAAGTATAGTTTTTGAGGTATCATTATTTTGAATTAGGCATTCATTTTGTAAGGAAATGACCTTATAGTTATTATCACACAATTGGCTAACACTAAGTAGATTAATTTCGAAATGCTCAACTAATGATTTTGAGCTTCCCATTGTTTTCGAATGCTACCGATCCTTGCTTTTTGAATTTGAGATTCGAAAATTTAAATTGGTCTCCAGTCATGTGTCAAGACCACCCACTGTCCAACATTCATTGATCCTACACATATAGTAGTTGTATTGGATATTGGAATTTTAAAGTTGATTGAATATTTTTAATCTTAGGAATCATCTCACCCTTTCTACATGATCAAACATGTTCACCTTATATGTTTTGTGAGATGACTTCAATTTTAAGTGATTAGGTTTAGTGATTTGAAGATGATCAACCTTGGGTTAGATTCAGATTTAACCCTTAGCTCGTTAAGTAAACTTTTCGAGAAAATGGCTTCCAGGTCGTGGCGAAGCATAGAGGCCTTCTTTGATCGGAACAATGACCACTTCCTTAGACAAAGTCAATTTCAAGAAAATATTTACTTAAGTCACTTAAGATTACTTCTTGGTCTAACTAGTTTAGGGTGTGGTGAGGTAGCTTCAGCTAGTTCAACTTAGCCGAGTGCACCAAGCTAGATACGCCTTATCTAACTCAAATACACAAGACCTCGTTTCCCTAACGTACTATCCTCTCGCCACACTGTGATATTATGTTATCAAGGTTCACTAACTATAGGTCCTATCTACCCATTCTGAAAGTTAAAACAAAAAGTAACTAAACATGCAAAGCTAAATCAAGAAGTAAAGTAAACAAGTTTAGTACTAGCTCCCCCTGGACCATTGAACCGATGCGGTCTTTCCACGTAGTGGATTTGGTCCTTGGGAACCCAATTCTTGGTGGATCATAATTGAGAATTCAAAAAGATCTTAGGGACCCATGATTGTGTTAGTGATATATGAGAGATGTCATAAGGCAATCGCCTTATGGTTGTACCATTTATTTGATAAATGAAAATTCACTATTTGAGTATACATGTTTTCATGTATTTGATTGGATCTTAAACTCATTTACTGAATGTCAACAATACGATTCACAACATGAGAGAATTTGTGATTGTATCACAACTAGTGAGTATCTCTACATGTGTAATTGTGATATATTGGAATTATCCCTAGTCGATGAATTGATGTATTCGAACACCATCAATTTTGTTGAGACTAGCATGAGTTATACTCCTTGGTTTATCCAAGCAGCTGTTCCTCACTGGCTGGAGACATTGGGATATCCGGAGTTAATCGTTGATGCTAGTTATGGTAACTAGTTCATTGGGATGACTAGCTGAAAGACTTTATATGGTTTTCTGCATATATGGGTATGTCAATGAAGTTCTTACTGCAGCTTAAGTGCAATTTTCCTTTGACTTGCCGTATTCAAGTCATCTTGGTCATGGAGACTTATGCTTTGACATCTTAAGCAAGCATCTTCGAGGAGATGTGGACCCGAGATGATTGGATATAAGTCGAAATGCCCGAAGATGTTTGAATAGCCTACAGAGGATTCACCACTCCTAGCGAGGAAATGTATACTCTATGGCCTCTCGTCGGATTGTTACTAAAGTCTTTGTCCAAAGCATTACTTGTCAGAGTATGGTACTCTTGAATACATGTGCAGTAACTAGAATCCGTAGGACGAGGAAGTAATACTTGGGCTAGGTGTGACATAGTCAGCCTAGTGGGGACAGACACGATAGACCATGTCCTGAACCAAGTGAGTATAAGATGAGTGAAGGGAATGGGGCACGTTTCACTGTAGCTGCTGAAGCGTTTCAGAAGTGTTCTAGGATCAACCGTTGATTTTCTAGTTAATTGGGGATCATGATGTACTTGGTGCTACTCATGAATCGTTCTATAATTAATGGTTATTATAGACGGCCAACATAAACTGGGAACCTATTTGGTCACACGCACAACGAGCGTAATCCAAAGGATTTAAAACGTGCTTAAGAATTGGATTCTCATATTGAGAGAGACTTTGTTTGGTTAGACCAAACAAAGAGTGAGTATGAAATTGTTTCAGTCTCATCGGAAGCTTGGATGAGCCGAGTCTTATGAAGACATGATGGATGAGCCAAATCGGTTTGGTTATAATCCAATGGTGGAAAAATAAACCCAAGTGGTTTGGTTTGTTTTAAATGAATGAACCTAAATTGGTTCGGTTCATTTTAACTTAAAATAGAACAACGCGGTTTGCTTTATTTTAACTTATGTTATTGGAGCGGGTTAACGGATTTTGATTATAAACCAATAACCGTTAGGAGAATATGCTCTCTATAAAACACGGCTTAAGGGTTTTGGAAACCCTAATCTTGTTGTGTGGCCGCCCAACCCCCTTGGAGAGGAGTTGTCGCCCACCTTGGAGAGTTGTTGCCGCCCAGCCCCTTTGCTGCTACCCATTGGTGTTGTCGCCACCTCCTCCTTGATGCCAGCCATCCACCAGCCATTGACGACTCCTCCAGCGATCCTCTTTTGGTCGCTGGTGACCAAGGAGCAACCGACCAAGCTTTGACCGGCCATCTCTTCCACCTAAACAAGCTGTCCAGTTTTGGAGAGCTTGTTCACCTCTTGTTTGAGAGGTCATTTGGTCAACGTTTTGTTCTCTGACAGTGACCTACTTGCCGAGGATTGGATCTTCGGCAATCCTCATAGGTGGAGGGTTAAGTTTTCATCAATTGGTTGACGAAAATCACTTCCGAGAAGCGAGTTTGCAAAACTCATTTTTGGGATCCGAATTTGATTTGGATTGTGATCATCTCTCGATCACAACGTCTTTGACTCGAGACTAGTATCTCGTGATAAGACGGAGCTCGTAGCTTGGTGAAGCTATCCCGATGATACTCGGCGTGGATACGGATAGAGGCGAAACTTACGAGGGTCGCTAAGGTTGATGTCATTTCCACTTCACGTAATTCGTCAGGTATACCTAGATTAGTTTCTTTATTGCAAAATTTAAAATAGCGATTATATCTACACTTGATGTATCCCTTCATGTGTGTGGTGTGTGTGTTGTAATAAGTTAGTTATTACTCGTTTTATTTGCTTCCGCTATGCATGTTTACGAAACATGTTCGAACACACACCCACGTCGGTGCCGAAGAAACCCAGCAGTGGTATCAGAGCCCGACTGTGTTTCAACATAATCGTAAATTTTTTTTGGAAAATTTCTACTTTTGGAAAGTTTAGAAATAATTATGGAAATTTTAATTAGTAAAGAAATTCAAATTGGAAATTTTCTGATTTGGAAATTATAATTTAGGAAATTTATTTCCTAAATTAAATTTTAATTTCCTTAATTAATATTTTCCATAAATAAAATATGTGATTAAATTTGGAAATTTATTTCCTAATTTTATCGGGATTTGATTTGGGAAATCAAATCGCAAACATATTTTATTTCAAAAAATTAATTTTGACAATATGGAAACTACTTGTACATACATAATTATATGTCATGTAATTGCATTAGATGCATATCATTATTCCATGCATGTCGTGATATGTAGATGTATGTCATGTGTGCCATGCCATGTAGATAATAGTTATTTTATGCAAAGAGGATGAGATCTTAAATCCCTTACACAATATTAAAGCATGCACCTTTCATTAATATTGTTAGAACCAGAGTTCCGTTTTTTGTTTGGGTTGTTGGACTCACTCCAAGCCCGGCTTAAACCTAAACATGTTCAAATCATTGGAATAGTTTGACACTAATATGGTAAGAGTCAGAGGTCAATCATTAGTTTGGGTTGTTGGACTCACTCCAAGCCTGGCTAATTGGTTGAATGCTCTCTAACCATATTAAAATTATTTCATGATTAATGGGTCAGCTCTAACTTAGAGCATCGATTTGTTGGACTCACTCCAAGGTCGATGTGAAGAGAGGTGAAGTTGGGTGCTATGCATATGATGCATACTTGTTAATGTGTTAACAACCCAATTTATGTGTGAACATTCAATTAGTTGATAACACATTGTGATAGTTACATATACGTGATATGTAATCGGTATACTTGATACCTACCATCATAGCTAAGAATGACTTGTTGGACTCACTCCAAGGTTGTTCTTATATATGTTGATATCAGCCCATTCAGAGATGGACCTACGATCTCCCGAATTGATTTTGAGGATTTTTGAAATTTCAAAAAATGAATGGGATATATAAATGTATGTTGATGCATTTTAAAATCATTTTCTCATATATGCTTGATTTGTATTTCTACGTTAATCGCTTGATCATGATGTCTTTGAATTTGCGCTCTATTTTGGATTTGAATAAATTGATTGGGCCGAACTTCTTGGACTGGCTTAGAAACTTGAGAACTGTTCTCAAGGCTGAAAAGCTTGAGTATGTCCTCAAAGCGCCTCTTCCCGCCTGTCCTAGTGATGATGCAACTCCGGACCAATTGTTGGCCCATCAGAAACATGTGAATGATTCTGAACTAGTGAGTTGCATCAAGCTAGCCGTGATGGTACCCGAGCTGCGGAAGCAGCATGAGCATATGGATGCTCATACCATAGTATTTCATCTTTATGAGTTGTTTGATGAGCAAGTGAGATCTGAAAGGTTGAAAGTCTCCAAGCTCCTCTTCACCTCTGAGATGCAAGAAGGTTCATCTATGGTACTGCTCAACAATGCTGAAGACTGTAGAGCCTTCTGTAAAGCATGAGTAGGGGATGGTGTTGTTAGTTGATTCCTCGAAGAAAGGTTCTAAGAGGAAGTCAAAGGAACAGTAGAAGGGGAAGAAGAAAAGGGCTAAAAAGGCAGAACTAGCTCAAAAGGGCACTTGCTATCATTGCGGCAAGGAGGGTCATTGGCGAAGAAACTGCAAGATTTATCTTGAGTCTGTGAAGAAGAATAAGACATCTGATGCCCCATATTCTTCATATATCTTTGTTACTGATTGTCATTCTATTTCCTTAGACACTTGGGTATTAGATACCGGGTGTGGTTCACATATATGTAATAACATACATGGGCTAAGGAATAGAAGAAGACTCATCAAGGGAGAGTAAAATTTACGTGTTGGGAATGGAGCAAAGGTAGATGTACTCGCCATCAGAACGTATTTGTTGAAACTCCCTACAGGACTTATCTTAGAACTGGACAATTCTTTTATGTTCCTTCATTGATAAAGAAAATCATTTCTATTTCTTGTTTAAATAGAAATGGATACCATTTAACTTTTAGTAACAATTGTTGTTACATAACTTTGAATGGTGTTCTTTATGCGACTGGAACGTTAAGCATTGATATTTATACGTTGAACGTATCCAGTGACATTTTCAATATCGAAGTGAGCAACAAGTGTGCTCGAAAAGATAATCAATTAGACTCCTACATGTGGCATTGTCGTCTTGGCCATGTGAGCAAGAAATGCATGTCCGAATTACACCGATGTGGAATTTTGGATTCGTTTGAATTAGATTCATACGATGCATGATCGTAGCTTGTTGAAGCTATCCCAATGATACTTGACGTTGATACGGATAGAGGCGAGACTTACAAGGGTCGCAAGGTTGATGCCATTTCTGCTTCACATAATTCGTCAGGTATACCTAGAGTAGTTTTCTTTATTGCAAAATTTGAAAATACGATTATGTTTACACTATTAACCTCATATGTGTGGTGTGTGTGATATAATAAGTTAGTTATTATGCATTTTATTTGATTCCGCTGTGCATGTTTACGAAATATATTCGAACACACGCCTACGTCGGTGGCCCAGAAACCCAACAGTGTTATCAGAGCCTGACTATGTTCTGACATAATCGTAAAATTATTTTTCCATAATCATAATTGTATTTTTTGGAAATTTTCTACTTTTGGAAAGTTTATATTTATTTGGCTGGTACATGCATAAAGTAAATATAATAATCAATCTTTGACTTTATTAATATAAGATATGACACAAAAGTTTCTCTCATCAATCATCTCATAATTGGCACTAAGGGCTCATACTAACAAGAAAATTGATGGATGAGGGTGGAGGCAGCTGCTAGGGCTCAAGGGAAGAAGAGATGGCATTTTGTCTGACTTTTTTTGCCTTTAAATGCACTCCAACCCTAATTCTGGGCCCACGAGATGAGTGTGCCTTTTTAGCACAGTCGGTCGTGTCTTTTTCTGGAGAAAAAAAACACAGTGCTACAGTAACTTTGAATTTTTTTTTCAATGTGCATTCCTCGATTTGCTCTTAAATGTCCTACAAAATAAAGTATACAACAAATTGGTGTTTAAGATATCAAATTAGCATGTATTTGCATTAAAGCTCTAAAATGATCCATATTCGTAAAATATGATAAATATATCGAATTATGCATACGATTGGATCAAAACATCAAGGAATGAATACAAAATATCATGTCAAAACGTGAGTTATCACAAGGTTCATTAGGACTTATGCTGCCAAGACCACATGTTTGGACTTTACGTTGCCAAAATCTCACCCTTTGACTTTCAAGCCTCAATGCTTAGACTTTCTTGCCAAGATCCATTTGGACTTATACTGCCAAGAATACATGCTTGTAATTTATGCTGCCAAACCTACAAACATGGACTTTCCCTTTGCCAAGTACTCATGACTTGGACTTTCAATTGTCAAGTACTCATGACTTGGACTTTACAATTGCCAAAGTTCACTTGGACTTTACGCCGCCAAGACTACACACTTGGAATTATGCTGCCAAGATTTTACCTTTGGACTTCCCTTACCAAATATCTATATTTGGACTTTCCTTGCCAAGGATCCAAACTTGGACTTTCGAGGTAGATTGTTCCAACAATCTCTCCTATATAATCTCCCCCATATGACTTTGGATATCCCAATCATCCACTAGTTAGTTAAACAATGGTCAAATCCATTGTTAACCCATTATCAAATATTAAAATATTACTCAAGTCCCACTCAAGTTTGGTCAACATTGACCCGGGCCTATTACACCAACAATCTCCCCCTTTTTGATGCTTGACAATACATTTAAGTTAGGATAACAATAACCCAACTTAATACTTCGAATGTCAAAGCATAGTGAAGGTTTACCTAACTTAAACCTCACTTCTCCCCCTTTGGTATATATCAAAAAGACTACCAAAGTTTTCAATTCCTCATCTCTCAAAGAGATCCTACATATATTCTCCCCCTTAGTCCAAAAACATCTTGGATGTCTTCACTCTTCCTAGTGATAAGTCTCATATCACTAAATGAAATACAATCCATAATGAAGGTTTACCAAACCCTCACTTCTCCCCCTTTGGTGAAAATTGCATCCATCATCCCAAGATAGACACTCCCCCTAAAGGCTTGCTTCCCCTTGACCATTACACCAACAATGTCCTTGGAGAGTTCCTAAGCCTATAGGAAACTTAGACCGTCAAAAATAAGGGTAAAAATTCAACCTTATGTTGGTGCAACAAGCCATGGGTCAATGTTGACCAAACTCGAGTGGGACTCGAGTAGTGTTTTAATGTTTGACAATAGATTTAACCATTGTTTGAAAATATGGTTTGACCATATGTTGACCATATGACTAGTGGATGATTGGGATATTCAAAGCCATATGGGGGAGATTATTTGGGGGAGATTGTTGGAGCAATCAACCTCGGAAGTCCAAGTTTCGATTCTTGGCATGGAAAGTCTAAGCATGGTCTTGGCATGGAAAAGTCCAAGCATGGTCTTGACAATTGGAAAGTCCAAGTCATGGGTACTTGGCAATGGTTAAGTCCAAAGGTATAGTCTTGGTTGCATAAGTCCAAGCATATAGTCTTGGCAGCATAAAGTCCAAGTGAACTTTGACAATTGGGAAGTCCAAGGGTAGGTTTGGCTGCGTAAAGTCCAAGCATGGGTTTTGGTGACATAAGTCCAAATGGATCTTGGCAATGTGAAAGTCCAAGGGTGTAAGTTTGGTTGCGTAAAGTCCAAGCATGGAGTCTTGGCAGCATAATTCCAAATGAACCTTAGCAAAGGACCCGGTTAGCATGACATAACTGATGGAATAACCTGAAGTCTAATGCAAAGGATAAAGAGTCGCAGACTTGAGGAATACAAGAGGTGTGAGGCTAATGGAGGTGGCTAGAAGGCTTAGGTCTAGGCTAAGGTGGTCAATCAAGTATGAAGAGATCATACTTGGATTAAACCTCATGTTTGAGGTTTACTAGTCAACTGGGGTTATGGACCAATCGCCTGGTTGAGTATTTGACACTCGAGAGCCTAGTCAACTCAAAATAGTCTATTGGTATTTTGATAAATCAATTGGTCGAGGGGTCGACTAAGGTTTGATTGCTCGGTTAAGCCATGTATAGGAAGTCGACTACCATGGATGGATAGTTGACTGCTGGTACTATAGAAATGCATAGATTATTATGTTGTCGACTGGCCAATAGACTACGGAGTAGCAGTCGACTATTGATGTATCCATTGGGTAGATTCCAATGTGGATGGAGTCATTGTGAGACAACGGATAGGCTAGCAGTCGACTGCTGCCTTTTGACAGACTACTGTTGGGCACAAAATCAGCCAATTATAGGTTATAAATGGAGAAGCTCATGGAGGATTTCGGTAATTTTTTTGGTGTGATTTTGAAGGTAAAGTGATGCATTCCGGACATTCAAAAGCAATCCAAACAACCAAAGATCAAGCAAGCAAAGCTCACTTCTTATAAAGTGTTTAGTTCGTTGTTCATGTATTTCACTTGTATCTCATATTTGGTTGCATTCTTATTATTATAAGATCTGGTAAGAGGTTTCTCCACCTTCAGTGTCATACTGAGAATTTAAAATCATCAATAAACATCTATGCAATCACTAATAAACTTAGTGTTTGAGGGTTAAGACTGAGTGTCGGATGCTCAAACTTGGTGTTTGAGGGTTTACCCGACAGTCGGATGCTCAAACAACTTAGTGTTTGAGATTTTACCCAATATCAGTCGACTGGCATAGGTGTCAGTCGACTGCTCCAAGTTGACTAGGGTTCGACTGGTGTTCGACTGACCAAGTTCTAGCCCAACAGTCGACTGTCGATGCCATCAGTCGACTGATCGGGGCGATTTTGGGCATAGAATGGTTTCTAGTTGAGTGGTCACGCCGCGCACTCGACTGATTGTGTAACCAGTCGACTGATGGGTATCATCAGTCGACTGATGGGTGATCCATTGGAACTTGACCAACGTGGATTTGGCCGTTGTGAGACAACGACTACAGGACTAGTCGACTGATGGTCACGATTAGTCGACTGATGGGCACGAAATCAACTCGATGTAGGTTATAAATGGAGCTCGAGATGGAGGATTTCGCCAAGACTTTAAGGGTGACATTGGAGGGGAATTGCTACTGCATTCCAGACCTTCAAGAGCCAACCAAAGCAAGCAACAAACAAGTGATCAAAAGAAATCGGTGAAAAGTGTTCTTTTGTATTGTATTTGTATTCTTTTTTGTATTTCTATATTACTTTGTAATTTCTTGTATGAGGTTTCTCCACCTCCGATGTGTTGTCGAGAAGGAGTGTTAGTTAGTGTCATCCGCATAACTAGAGCTCGGTGAGCTTGCCTGTGGAGTAGGAACCATTCGGTTCCGAACCACTTATATCTTGTATTTTGTTGTGTGTTTGTGTTGTTGTTTGAATTTCTATTTGTTTCTATTATTTTCGTTGCGCTAACAACAATCATAGACAAGCGACGCACGACAAATGATCGTATTTTACGATACAACGATTGAGGGCTATTCACCCTCCTCTAGCCGGCCTTCGACGTTCCAACACATTATTCTACGACTAAGTATTGCATTGGCAGAGTGGTCTATGTATTTTTCCGGGTAGTTTGCGTGATTGCCGAGCAGTGTATGTGATTCCCGATCTCAGAAAGGAAGAGCAGTGCAAAGTTGTTTAAGTATCGACATTGGCAAAGTAATCTATGTGTTTCCCGGGCAGTTGGTGTATTTCCCGAGCAGTGTATGTGGTTCCCAATCTCAGAAACGAAGAGCAATACAGAGTTGTTTAAGTATCAGCTTTGGCAGAGCAGTCTATGTGTTTCCCAGGTAGTTAGTGTATTTCCCGAGCGGTATGTATGATTCCTAAGCATGATAGGAGTAAGTGGGGAAATATAGTTCAGTGACTAAGTATAATTCTAACAGAGAAGCCCTTATGAAGTCCCGAACAGTTAGGGCATTTCCCAAGTAGTGTATTCATTTCCCGAGCAATATGTTCATTTCCCGAGCAGTGTATTCATTTCTCGAGCAGTATGTTCATTTCTCGAGCAGTATATTCATTTCCCGAGCGGTATATTCATTTCCCAAGACACTTATGGATTTCAGGGTTTCTTTCTGAATATGGTGGAATAAGGAGGAAGGGGGTATACCGGAGGATGGGAAGTAGTAGGGGGAAGTTGAGGATGGTTAGTTTAATATTACTGCATTTATTTTTGTATTAATATGTGGCAGGAACATATAAGGAGATATTTTGAATTTAAGCAGGAAAAATGTTTACAAGGATAACTTGGCAAAGGGCATTAGAGTAAATTCATCTCAAGGAGGAGGTGGTTGATCCATCTATAAAAGGGGTAGAGGAGGACAAAGCAGAGGAGGGTTGTTTCTTCGCTATTCTGTACAACAAAGATCTCCTTCTCACTTCTTCTTTTTCCATTCTATTCGTGTTGTTATTCTCTTCATACTCTTATTGAATTGAGCATCGGAGTGGCCGCACCTGGAAGCCGGCGTATACCCAACGTTCCTTCTCCAAGTGGCATATCTAACTCTACTTCCAAGATCCAAGGTGATTCTAGGAGCAGATATCTCTTTGTATCATGTCTAACCTTCTTTAGTAGAAGGACCTGCCATCCACAAGAAGGAGGAGGGAGATCTCAGTAGGTCGAAGAAGTGAACACCATCAAATTGGTGTCGTCTGTGGTAACTTGAACAAAAAGTCGTGATGGTGAATACTAGAAGGACTCTGAAGGAGCTGAGGGAGGAGGAGAAATCTATCTCCAGGACTTCTAAGGGAGGCACCAGCAAAAGGCATCATGAGCCCTTGTATAGGGAGGATCTTATGCAAATAATGGCCGAGATGATGGATCAAATGTCACAAAGGGTCACCCCGAGGAAGGTAAAAGAAGATGATGTGTCTGAAGATGATTCTGAAGAAGGGGTGGTTCGAGTTTCTTGGTCGAAGAAAGGTTCCTCTCATGTTGGCAAGCAGGCAAAGGGGAAAGAGATGTGTGTTACTCCTCCTGAGAGATCACAGCCTGAAGGGGATGTTCCCATTGCAAATTCTATTGTAGAAATAGAGGAGTCAAGTCCCTTTACTTGGGATATATTGAATGAGGAGTTACCTCAACATTTCTGAATGCCTCAGATGCCTAAATATATTGGTTCCTCTGATCCTAAGGACCATCTAAATAGATTTGAGAACTCTTCCCTGTTGTATCATTATACTGATGGGGTTAAGTGTCGAGTGTTCCTTACTACCTTAATAGGACCGACACAACAGTGGTTTAGTGATTTAAAGTCGCATAGTATTACATCATTTAAGGATTTTTTTAGCATTATTTTTAAGCCATTTTTCTAGTTCTAAAAAATATTTACCTTAGCCACTAAGTCTTTTTTATCTTAAGTAGAGAGAGTAGGAAAGTTTGCAGTAATATGTGAAAATATTTACACAGTCTGCTCTGGAAATTCCTACCATGGAGTCTGGTATGATGGTGGAAGCTTTTACTCAGGGACTCAGAGAAGGGGATTTCTTCAAATCATTAGCTAAGAAGTAGCCTACAAATTTTGATGATCTTTTATCTCGAGCAAAAAAGTTTATTAATCTTGAAGGTGCTAAGAAGTCTCGGCAAAATTCTCGGGAATATAGAATAGCAGAGATGCCAGAAAGAAGAATTGAGTGGGTAAGACTCGCTCGGCCTATAGAGGGAAGATCTCCATATGTTTCCCAATTTCACTTTTCTAAGGAAAAGGCTATGAATATTTGTATAGAGCAGCAATTATTAAGAAGACCATTCGAAGCTGATAGAGGGCCTCGGAGGTTACCGACTCTAACTTTCTGTGCTTATCATTAGGAATACGAGCAAAATACTCAGAATTGTCAGTAGTTAGACTTTGAACTACAGAGAGTTATGGGGCTCATCCTCGTGTGTGGAATTTGATTATGAATCCAGCTCCTTATCAACAAAGATTTGGAGGAAGAAATTATGGTAGAGAAAATCTAGAGAGACCTCTTGCAAATCAACCTATATAGTTTGCTTAGATAAGGGAAATAGTTCCTGATCGGGTAGTGCTTGCTAATCAGCCTCCTGTAAGGGGTTCCATTAATATGATCTCTAGTTGTTCCACTAATGGAGATTCCAATAGAGCACGAAAGAGATATAGCAGAGAAGAATGTGCAGTTGTTACCACTCTTTCCAGAATAAGAGGACCCATGTTAAGGTTTGACTCTAATAACATAGAGGGAGTAATGACCCCTCATACTGATGCCTTAGTTATCTGAGCTCTTATTTCCAATTTTGATGTGGGAAGAGTTTTTGTAGATCCGTGCAGCTCAGTGGATATTTTATATTGATCGGTCTTGGAGCAAATGGGAGTTAGTGCATCTGATTTACAAATGGTCAGTACTTCTCTATTTGGGTTTTCTGGTCATGAGGTGCAACCCATGAGACAAATCAAGTTGCCTTTATCTCTAGGGGATGCACCAAGGAGAAGAACAGTGCTTATTAATTTCACAATAGTTGACATGCCTTCTTCTTATAATGTTATCTTAGGCTGACTCGTGTTGAGTGGTTTTCAGGATGTGGCTTCTCCTTATCATAAGAAGGTTAAGTTTCCTATCGGAAATGAAGTAGGGGAATTTAAAAGTGATCAGCAGCTTTCTCGAAGATGTTATGTAGATGCTATCAAGACCGAGCAGAAGGGGAGGTTCACTAATAAGGCTTTTTCAGAGATTTAGGCAACATGAGGATATAGTATGCATCATTCAGGAAAAAAGGGTTGACTATAATTCTCGCAAGAAAGGGCTTCTTTAATTAAAAGGGGGTACTAGGGTGATTTTGTGATATCTTTGGGGTGACGGTCAAATATTATATTGATGGTAATTTCCTTGCAAAAGATTGCCGTATGTTGGAAGAGGGTATGTTGTTGCCTCTTTAATTTTATCATATGGTGGAAGAAAGGAGATGGGATCATATCTTTTTTTGAATATATCAACCTTTTTCATCAGTGACTTCAGGAAATTTATGGCTATTTGTTCTTATAGGGATTCTGAGTTGTTTGCGAATGAGTTAAAGGCATTTCATAATTTGACTCATACGGTAACTGCCTTGATTTGGATATTCTGTGAGGATGTTTTTATAGTTTTTGATTAATATTTCTTTTTCATTTGTAACACTTAGCATGCATAAAAGGAGGAATCATGATTCTTTATAAAAGCCAACTGAAAATACAGGTGGGAACATTTTTATTTACAAGGAACTAAGGGGAAGATGAATCCACAGAGGAGTCTCCTCCTAAGAAGGGTGGTGGAGCTATCAGCTGGAGATCGGTTGGAGGAAGAGGGGAGCTGGTTGCGGTTGTTGTTGGGGTGTTGGAGGACGTCATTGACGGTTGCCGAAGGAAGGAAAGGGAGAGCGGAAGGGTCCTATGGGGCCAGGAGTCACTGTATTGGGACGATCCATGAGGGGTAGGGGTGGTATGCAGAGGTTGTCGTAGAGCAAGTCTCTGAATCAGCAGTGGAATTGTAGCAGAACTTATAAGAATAAGGCATGAAGGGGAAGCCATGGGAGGAGGAAAGTGAAGATGGGAAAGGAGTGTTGGTGCAATCGACCTAGGTCACGATTGACCAAACTCGAGTTTGACTCAAGTAGTATTTTGATGTTTGATATTGATGTTTGATAAAGGAGTTGACCGTTGTTTGACAATGGGTTGACTAGATGGTTGACTTGGGTTAACCATAATGGAGAAGTCCAAGTGGGACACTTGGAAATGGAAAGTCTAAGTCTTGTATACTTGGCAGAGAAAGTCCAAGCTTGAATCTTGGCAATTGGAAAGTCCAACATGGGTTGGCATGGAAAGTCCAAGCATGGGTCTTGGCAAGGGAAAGTCCAAGCTTGAGTCTTGACAAATAGAAAGTCCAACATGGATTGGCAAGGGAAGTCCAAGGGTTGATATTGGCGGCATAAAGTCCAAGGTTAGAGTCTTAGCAGCATAAGTCAAATGGTTTGGCGGCGTAAAGTCCAAGCATGTGTCTTGACAGCGTAAGCCCAAATGTGCCTTGGCGGTGTAAACTAGCTTAGCATGACAATAGCCGATGGAAGCACCTGAAGGCTAGCGTATGGATGAACAAATCATGGATAACTTGGAGGGATCCGATAGGTGTGAGGCTGATGAAGGTGGCTAGAAGGCTTAGGTCTAGGCTAAAGGTGATCTAGCAAGTATGAGGGCATCATACATGGGGTAAAACTCATAGTTGAGGTGTAGCAGTCGACTGGGGATATGGACCAGTACACTGGTCAAGTGTTTTGATACTTGACAGCCGAGTCGACATTAAGCAATCGACTAGGATTATGACTAGTTAACTGTCATGAGTCGACTAGGGTTTGTCGGCGGCAAAAGGCCTAGGCAGTCGACTGATGGCTTGAGCAGTCGAATGTCGTGGAGGGCAGTCGACTGCTGGTATTGGTCACGAGCTCAGAATGCTTGGTAGCCCACTGATCAGTCGGCTACGAGGTTGTTTGTCGACTGATGGATAATGGCAGTCGACTGTCAGTGTATCTGTTGGAGTTTTATCGACATGGATTAAGTCATTGTGAGACAACGACTACAGGAGCAGTCGACTGGGGCTTTATGGCAGTCGACTGCCAAGCGCGAAATCAACCCGATGTAGATTATTAAAGCAGCTCGAAAGGGAGGATTTAGCAGCAATTTTCTTGGATGATTTGAAGGGGAATAGTTGGTGCTTTCCAGTCCTTTAAGGCTAGTCAAAGGCGATCAACAAGCAAGCATCCAAAAGAGTTTTTTTAAGTGTTCTTTACTTCTCTTGTTGTATTTACTTTGTATTTGCTTGTTATTTCTTTGTATTACTGTTGTAACTATTATACGAGGTTTCTCCGCCTCTAACTTGTTGTTGAGAAGGAATGTTTTAGATTAGTAGTGGTATTTGCATCGCTAGAGCTCATTCGAGCTCAACCCGTGGAGTAGGAACCCTAAGGTGTTAGGGCAATCGGTTTTGATGTGTGTGGCAAAGGGTTTAAGTTAGGTTGATTATGGATTTGATGTAGGGGATCGATCGATGTGTATGTGGTTGGCCGGCTAAAGGGGTGTAAAGAGCCTTCAATCGTTCGATGATGGAATTCGTTCATTCTCATAGTGTCGCTTGTCTACGATTGTCGTTAGTGCAGCGGAAACAATAAAAACAATAATAAAACTAACAACAATACAAACAAACGCAAACACACACAATATACGTGGTTCGGAATCGAATGGTTCCTACTCCACGGGCGAGCTCACTGAGCTCTAGTTATGCGCACGACACTAACTAAACCACTCCTTCTCGACAACACGTCGGAGGTGGAGAAACCTCTCACAAGCAATTACACTAAGCAATGAAATACAAGCAATACAAAGACAAATACGAAATACACGTAAAGAACACTTTACAACGCTTGCTTTGGACCCTTTGCTTGTAGCTTGCTTTGGATGGCTCTTGAAGGACTGGAATGCAGCAGCAATTCCCCTCCAATAGCTTCCTTAAAGTCTTGGAAAAATCCTCCCACTTGAGCTCCATTTATAACCTACATGAAGCTATTTTCGTGCCCAGCAGTCAACTGCCAAAAGACCCCAGTCGACTGCCCCTGTAACCGTTGTCTCAGAACAGCCAAATCGACGTTGGACAAGTTCCAACGGATCTCCTACTAGTCGACTGCCAGTCCATGGCAGTTGACTGGTGACCTAGTAGTCAACTGCCCAGTTGGCTACGGAGCATTCTGTGCTCATGACATTTCCATCAATCCACTGTCATCCCTCGGCAGTCGATTGCTGTCGACATCAATCGACTACCAGTGCATGGCAGTCGACTGCCAAGCACAAAACCGCAGTCTAACACCAGTTGAACCCTAGTCAACTTGGATCAGTCGGCTAACACCTATGCCAGTCGACTATTGTCAGGCAAAACCTCAAACACCAAGTTGTTTAAGCATCCGACCATCGGGTAAACCCTTAAACATCACGTTTGAGCCTCCGACACTCAGTCTTAGCCACTTGGCCAAGTTCACCTTATCCCTCATGGAGTTCCCCACCGAAGCTCTCTTCCCTCGGCCTACGTCCCTCGGATGCACCAAGCGCACAGCTTCGCAACGCCATCCTTCGCGTCTCATGCCCTCGAAGTATGCTTCCCTTGGGCCTCACTCCATTCGCTCCCCGTCCGGCGGTCCCTCGGATGCACCAAGCGCACGGCTTCGCTGTTGGGTTTCCGGCACCGCGGCATGTGTGTGTTCGATCATGTTTCGTAAACATGAGCACAGCGGAAGCAATTAAAAATAATAAATCTATATTTATTACAACACACACAACACACGCATGCTATTACAACAAGTGTAGACATAACCGTAAATTAAAATTTGCAATAAAAGGAAATTAAACTACGTTATACCTTCCGTATGACGTGTAGCGGGAACGACATCAACCGGAACGATCCTCGTAAGAATCGTCTCTATCCGTATCCACGCCGAGCTCCTCGGGATGACTTCGCTAAGTCACGAGCTTCGTCTTCGTACGGGTTACTAGCCTCGTGTTGAAGACGACGTGATCGAGAGATGATCACGATCCGAATCCAAATTCGGATCCTAAAACGAGTTCTCAAAACTCGCTTCTCCGGAGAGGTATTCGTCAACCGTTTGACGAATCCTTCGTCCTCCACCTCAGAGGATTACCGGAGATCAAATCCCCGGTAAGTTAGCCGCTGTCGGAGCACTAACCGTCGTCCAAACGACGCTCCGACGAGAGGAGGAGAAGCTGTCCAGAAAACTGGACAGCTTGGTGGAGGAGTAGGCGCCGGCCAAAACAAGGAGAGAAAAAGCTCACCTTGATGCCGAACCTATAGGAGATCACCGGAGGGTCGCGGAGGTTCACCTGCTGGAGCTTGACGCCGGCAAGGGTCTTGGACGGCGGCACAAAGCTGGGCGGTGGCAGCTTGTAGTTGGGCGCCGAAATCACCAACAAGGGGTGGGCGGCAACTAGGTTGGGCGGCCAAAATAGATTAGGGTTTTGGATTAGGGTTTAAGCCCTATTTTATAGAGAACTAATTCTCTTAATGGTTAATGGATCATATCCATAAAGCCCGTTAACCCGCTCCATTAAGATAAGTTAAAATAAACCAAACCATGATGGTTTATTTTAAGTTAAAACGAACCGAACCAACCTTTGGTTCATTCGTTTAATATAAACCAAACCCTTTGGTTTATTCTCATCCATTGGATTAGAACCAAACCATTTTGGTCCATCTATTATGTCTTCATAAGACACGGCCCATCCACGCTTCCTCTACGACTGAAACAATTTCATGCTCGCTTTATGTTTGGTCCAACCAAACATAGTTTCTCTCGGTCTGAGAATCCCATTCTCAAGCTCGTTTTAAATCCTTTGGATTACACTCGTTGTGCGTGTGACCAAATAGGTTCTCGGTTTATGTTGGCCGTCTATAATTAACCATTAATTATAGATCGATCATGAGTGGCACCTAGTAGTACATCATGATCCCCAATTAACCGAAAAGATCAACGGTTGATCCAGAACTATTTCTGAAACCCTTCAGTAGCTCGAATGAATCGTGCCCCATTCCCTTCACTCATCTTATACCCACTTGGTTTAGGACATGGTCTATTGTGTCAGTCCCCACTAGGCTGACTACGTCACACCTAGCCCAAGTATCATTTCCTCGTCCTACGGATTCTAGTTACTCCACATGTATCGAAGAGTACTTTACTCTAAACATGTAATGCTTTGGCCAAAGACTTTAGTAACAATCCGACGAGAGGCCATGGGTATACATCTCCTCGCAAGGAGTGGTGAATCCTTTATAGGCTATTCAAACACCTTCGATCACTTCGACTTATACCCAATCATCCCGGGTCCACATCTCCTCGGAGATGTTTGCTTAAGATGTCAAAGCATAAGTCTCCATGATCAAGATGACTTGAATACCGCAATTCAAAGGAACATCGCACTTAAGCCACAGAAATAACTTCATTGACATATCTATATATGCAGAACCATATGAAGTCTTACGGCTGGTCACTCCAATGAACTAGTTACCATAACTAGCATCCACGATTAACTCCGGACATCACTATGTCTCCAGCCAGTGAGAATCAGCTGCTTGGATACACCAAGGAGTATACCTTGTGCTAGTCTCGACAGAATTGATGGTGTCCAAATCCATCAATTCATCGACTAGGGATTATTCCGATACATCACAATTACACATGTAGAGATACTCACTAGTTGTGATTCAATCACAAATTCTCTCATGCTGTGAATCGTATCGTGGACATTCAGTAAATGAGTTTAAGATCCAATCAAATACATAAAACATGTATACTCAAATAGTGAATCTTCATTTATCATATAAATGGTTCATACATAAGGCGATTGCCTTAGGACATCTCTCATATATTACTTACAGACTCCCACTTGGCCTAATGCCAATCGCTACGGTATCCAATACCATAAGCTCTAACATCACCCTCAAACTTATTTTGAGGTAATGCTTTAGTCAAAGGATCCGCTAAGTTCCTTTCAGTGGGAATTTTCTCGATTTGTATTTCGTTCCTACTTATGATCTCTCTGATAAGATGATAGCGGCGAAGCACATGTTTGGATCGTTGATGAGACCTTGGCTCTTTCGCCTATGCAATTGCTCCATTGTTGTCGCAGTAGACCGGTATTGCTTCAACAATGGCCGGAATCACACCAAGTTCATGAATGAACTTCTTGATCCAAACCGCTTCCTTTGCTGCTTCCGAAGCTGCAATATATTCTGCCTCAGTGGTAGAATCCGCTACAGTCTCTTGTTTGGAACTTTTCCAACTCACTGCGCCCCCATTCAAGGTGAACCATTATCGGTGAGACACGGAATCATCCTTATGCATGCGGAAGTGGCATCGTATACCCGTATCACCATGTCCCCTTCTCCATATATTAGGAACACATCCTTAGTTCTTCTCAAGTACTTAGGATCGTCTTAATGCCAATGATCCATTCTGGATCGGATTGAGTATCTGCTCGTGACACTCGGGCATCACGATACATCGGGCCTCGTACATAACATAGCATACATGATAGATCCTGTGCGGAATGCATAGGGAATCTTACTCATGCAAATCCTCTCGCCTTCGCGCGGGACACATAGACTTCAAAGGTGTACCCCTATGCCCGATGGGCGATAACCTTTCTTGGATTCCGACATGCTAAACCTCTTAGCACTCGGCCTATATATGTAGATCGCAAAGACAAGCAACCGCTTCGATCTATCTCTATAGATCTTAATCCCAAGGATGTAGGTTGCTTCTCCTGTGTCTTTCATGGAGAATGTCTTGGATAACCAAACCTTAATCGATCAGAAGATTGACACATCGCTTCTATAAGTAATATGTCATCGACATACAATACTAGGAACACGATCGCACTCCCACTAACCTTCTTGTACACACAAGGTTCGTCTCGATTTTGTGAGAAATCAAACTTTTGATCGCCTCATCAAAACGGATATTCCACTCGGATGCTTGCTTCAATCCATAAATGGATCGCCGCAATTTGCATACCTTGGTTTTATCAACCGATGTGAAACCTCAGTCGTATCATATACACGCCCTCGAGCGTGTTTCCATTAAGGAAAGCCGTTTTCACATCCATCCGCCATATCTCATAATCATAATGAGCCGCTTATGGCCGTGAGCATCCGAATGGATTTAAGATAGCTACAAAGTAATAGGTTTCGCCATAATCAACACCTTGTTTTTGACGATATCCTTTCGCCACCAATCTAGCCTTATAGGTAATCACATTACATCCATGTCGGTTTTCTTCTTGAAAACCCACTTGCACCCTATAGGCTTTATGCCTTCAGTGGGTCAACCAAGTTCCAAACTTGGTTTTCGTGATACATGGAATCCATTTCCGACTTCATGGCACCAAGCCACTTATCCCTTTCAACTTGTCAAGACTTCTTCATAACTGTAGGCTCTCATCATCAATGAGTAACACGTCGCTCGATTCACTTACGAAATCCATATCTCTCAGAATATCATGTGTTCTACCGTGATCTACGAAGATGTGGTGTTAATAGGTCCAAATGATTGCTCATCACTATGAGTTGTTTACCGTTGTGCTTCACCGTATCTCATCAATGTCTATTTGAGTCTCTCGAGCCTCCTCAAGCTCGACGACACTCCCATCGCTTTCTTGCAAGAGAAACTCTTTCTAGAAACACAAAGATGCCTCAAACAAACACCTTTTGTTCCACAGATGATAGAATTGGTAACCCTTGTTTCTTAGGGTATCCAATAAATAGACATTTATCGACTTAGCATCCAATTTGTCCGATACATTCGCTTTACATAAGCAGTGACAACCCCATATCTTCAAGTAAGATACATGAGGTTTCTACCATTCCATATCTCATATGGAGTAGCTGAGACTACTGTATAGGCATTACATTTAACAAGTAAACAATTTATGCAGTGCATAACCCCAAAAGGACTTGGGAAGAGTTGCATGATTCATCATTGACGACCATGTCCAACAAGGTCGATTCGCCTCTCGGATACACCATTATCTTTGTGGTGTATAGGCGGAGTCCATTGAGACAATATGCCATTGTCTCTTAGATAATCAAGAAACTCTTGACTTAAGTATTCACCACCTCGATCCGTCAGTATTTTAATACTCTTGTCATGTTGTTTCTCTACTTCATTTCTGAATTCTTTGAACCTTTCAAAGGCTTGGACTTGTGTTTCATCAAGAACACATACCCAAACCATGAGTGATCATCGGTGAAGGTAATGAAGTAGCTATAGCCTCCTAATGCTTGAGTTGACATAGGTCCACATACATCGGTATGTACTAGACCTAGTAACTCTCCCACTCGTTCACCTTTTCCGGTAAAGGTAACTTAGTCATCTTGCCTTTTAAGCATGATTCGCATGTATCGTATGAATCCAATTCAAACGATTCCAGAATTCCACATCGGTGTAATTCGGACATGCGTTTCTTGCTTATATGGCCAAGGCGACAATGCCACATATAGGAGTCTATGTGATTATCCTTTCGAGCACGCGTGTTGCTCGCTTCGATATTGAAAATGTCCTTTGGATCGTCCAACGTATAAATGCCATTACTCAAAGTTCCAGTTCCATAAAGTACGCCATTCAAAGTTATATAAAAACAATTGTTACTAAACGTCAAATGGAAACCATTTCTATTTAAGCAGGAAATAGAAACAATGTTCTTTATTAGAGAAGGAACATAATAGCAATTGTCCAGTCCAAGACTAGTCCACTAGGGAGCTTCAGCAAATAAGTTCCGATGGCGACCACAGCAACCTTTGCTCCATTGCCAACTCGCAAATTTGACTCCCCTCTGACAAGTCTTCTTCTATTCCTTAGCCCCTGTATGTCATTACATATATGTGAGCTACACCCAGTATCCAATACCCAAGTGTCTAAGGAAATAGAATGACAATCAATAACGAAGATACCTAAAGAGGATGGGGCATCGGATGCCTTCTTCTTCTTCATGGACTCAAGATAAATCTTGCAGTTTCTTCGCCAGTGGCCTTCCTTGCCACAGTGATGGCAAGTGCCCTTTTGCGCTGGTTCCGCCTTCTTTGCCTTTTTCTTTCCTTTCTTACATTCTTTTGCCTTCCTCTTAGAACCTTTCTTTGAGGAATCAACTATGAGAACGCCTTCTCCTCATGCTTCTGAAGGCTCCACAGTCTTGACATATTGAGAGCTCGGGAATGGTGGATTCCAATTTGTTCATCAGATAGTTCATCACAAATTGCGAGAAACTCTTGGGCAAACAATGCAGAATTAAGTCAATACTTAACTCATGATCCATCACAAAACCGAGGGTAGCTAGCCGCTCGATGTACCCGTTCATCTTTAGCACAAACTGTACTACAGACGAACCTTCTTGCATCTTCGTGGTGAAGAGGAGCCTAGAGACCTCGAACCTTTCGGATCTCGCTTGCTCATCGAACAACTCATGAAGATGGAAGACCATAGTGTTAGCATCCATATGCTCATGCTGCTTCTGCAGCTCAGGTACCATCGCCGCTAGCATGATGCAACTCGCCAGCTCAGAATCTGCCACATGTTTCTGATAGACCAACATTTGGTCTGGAGTTGCATCGTCCTTAGGACGGTCAGGAAGAGGCTCTTCAAGGACATATGCAAGATTTTCTGCCTTGAGAACAATTCTCAGGATTCTAAGCCAGTCCAGGAAGTTAGGCCCAGTCAGTTTGTTCGAATCCAAAATAGTGCGCAAATTCAAAGACGTCATGATCAATTTATTGACCTAGAAATACAAAACGAGCATATATGAGAAAGATGATTTTAAAATGCATCAATATACATTTATTAATCCCATTCATTTTTCGAATTTCAAAAACCCCAAAATCACTTCGGGAGATCGTAGGTCCATCTCCGAATGGGCTGATATCCATCATAGTTATGAACAACCTTGGAGAGAGTCCAACAAGCCATTCATAACTACGACGGTAGGTATCAACTATACCGATTGCATATCACGTATATGCAACTATCACAATGTGCTATCAACTAATTGAATGTTCACACATACATCGGGTTGTTAACACATTAACAAGTATGCATCATATGCATAACACCCAACTTCACCTCCCTTTACATCGACCTTGGAGAGAGTCCAACAAGCCGATGCTCCAGGTTAAAAGCCAACCCATTAATCGGGACATAGTTTTAATATGGTTAGAGCGCATTCAACCAATTAGCCCAGCTTGGAGAGAGTCCAACAACCAAAGCTAACGATTGACCTCTGACTCTTACCATATTAGTATTAAACTATTCCATGGTTTGAACATATTCAGTTCGAGCCGGGCTTGAGAGAGTCCAACAACCCAAACAATAAATGTAACTCTGGTTCTAACCATATTAATGGAAGGTGTAGGCTTTAATATTGATTAAGGGTTTTTATGTCTCATCCTCTTTGCATGCAAATAACTATTATCTACATGGCATGACATACATGGCATACATCTACATGTCACGACACGCATGGCATAATGTTATGCATCTAATGCAATTACATGGCATACAATTATGTCATGTTTATAATTTCCTTATATGTCATAACTATTTATGGAAATAAAATATGTTTAAGATTTGATTCTCCAAATCAAATCATAATTAAATTAGGAAACAAATTTCCAAATCTAATCACATATTTTATTCATGGAATTATTTGATTAAGGAAAATCTATTTAGGAAACCAATTTCCTAAATCTTTAAAACTACTTATGGAAATAAAATATTTTAAGATTTGATTTCCCAAATCAAATCATGATTAAATTAGGAAGCAAATTTCCAGAATCTAATCAAATATTTTATTTATGGAAAATATCAATTTCCATAAATACTTCCAACTTTCCAAAAGTGGAAGATTTCCATAAATACTTCTAGACTTTCCAAAATTGAAAAATTTCCATAAATACTTCTAAATTTCCAAAATTCAGAAAATTTCCAGAAATACGTTATGACTATCGCAAAACCATTTTACGATTATGTCAAAACACAACCTGGGTTCTGATACCACTATTGGGTTTCCGGCACCGCGGCATGTGTGTGTTCGATCATGTTTCGTAAACATGAGCACAGCGGAAGCAATTAAAAATAATAAATCTATATTTATTACAACACACACAACACACGCATGCTATTACAACAAGTGTAGACATAACCGTAAATTAAAATTTGCAATAAAAGGAAATTAAACTACGTTATACCTTCCGTATGACGTGTAGCGGGAACGACATCAACCGGAATGATCCTCGTAAGAATCGTCTCTATCCGTATCCACGCCGAGCTCCTCGGGATGACTTCGCTAAGTCACGAGCTTCGTCTTCGTACGGGTTACTAGCCTCGTGTTGAAGACGACGTGATCAAGAGATGATCACGATCCGAATCCAAATTCGGATCCTAAAACGAGTTCTCAAAACTCGCTTCTCCGGAGAGGTATTCGTCAACCGTTTGACGAATCCTTCGTCCTCCACCTCAGAGGATTACCGGAGATCAAATCCCCGGTAAGTTAGCCGCTGTCGGAGCACTAACCGTCGTCCAAACGACGCTCCAACGAGAGGAGGAGAAGCTGTCCAGAAAACTGGACAGCTTGGTGGAGGAGTAGGCGCCGGCCAAAAACAAGGAGAGAAAAAGCCCACCTTGATGCCGAACCTATAGGAGATCACCGGAGGGTCGCCGGAGGTTCACCGGCTGGAGCTTGGACGCCGGCAAGGGTCTTGGACGGCGGCACAAAGCTGGGCGGCGGCAGCTTGTAGTTGGGCGCCGAAATCACCAAGGGTGGGCGGCCAAAATAAATTAGGGTTTTGGATTAGGGTTTAAGCCCTATTTTATAGAGAACTAATTCTCTTAATGGTTAATGGATCATATCCATAAAGCCCGTTAACCCGCTCCATTAAGATAAGTTAAAATAAACCAAACCATGATGGTTTATTTTAAGTTAAAACGAACCGAACCAACCTTTGGTTCATTCGTTTAATATAAACCAAACCCTTTGGTTTATTCTCATCCATTGGATTAGAACCAAACCATTTTGGTCCATCCATTATGTCTTCATAAGACACGGCCCATCCACGCTTCCATTGCGACTGAAACAATTTCATGCTCGCTTTATGTTTGGTCCAACCAAACATAGTTTCTCTCGGTCTGAGAATCTCATTCTCAAGCTCGTTTTAAATCCTTTGGATTACACTCGTTGTGCGTGTGACCAAATAGGTTCTCGGTTTATGTTGGCCGTCTATAATTAAGCATTAATTATAGATCGATCATGAGTGGCACCTAGTAGTACATCATGATTCCGAATTAACGAAAAAGATCAGCGGTTGATCGAACTATTTACGAAACCCTTGATGGCTCGAATGAATCGTGCCCCATTCCCTTCACTCATCTTATACCCACTTGGTTGAGGACATGGTCTATTGTGCCGGTCCCCACTAAGTGACTCGTCACACCTAGCCCAAGTATCATTTCCTCGTCCTCACAGTTCTAGTTACTCCACATGTATCGAAGAGTACTTTACTCTAAACATGTAATGCTTTGGCCAAAGACTTTAGTAACAATCCGACGAGAGGCCATGGGTATACATCTCCTCGCAAGGAGTGGTGAATCCTTTATAGGCTATTCAAACACCTTCGATCACTTCGACTTATACCCAATCATCCCGGGTCCACATCTCCTCGGAGATGTTTGCTTAAGATGTCAAAGCATAAGTCTCCATGATCAAGATGACTTGAATACCGCAAGTCAAAGGAACATCGCACTTAAGCCACAGTAAGAACTTCATTGACATATCTATATATGCAGAGAACCATATGAAGTCTTACGGCTGGTCACTCCAATGAACTAGTTACCATAACTAGCATCCACGATTAACTCCGGACATCACTATGTCTCCAGCCAGTGAGAATCAGCTGCTTGGATACACCAAGGAGTATACCTCGTGCTAGTCTCGACAGAATTGATGGTGTCCAAATCCATCAATTCATCGACTAGGGATTATTCCGATACATCACAATTACACATGTAGAGATACTCACTAGTTGTGATTCAATCACAAATTCTCTCATGCTGTGAATCGTATCGTGGACATTCAGTAAATGAGTTTAAGATCCAATCAAATACATAAAACATGTATACTCAAATAGTGAATCTTCATTTATCATATAAATGGTTCATACATAAGGCGATTGCCTTAGGACATCTCTCATATATTACTTACATTCGCAATGTCATCCTTCACCGACTCAAGGACCCCGAGCCTAGTGAACTTGCCAAGTTCTGAAGACTTCCCACATGCACCAAGCGCACGGCTTCGTAATGCATTTCTCACTAAGCACCAAGCGCACGGCTTCGCAATACTTTGGACTTTTCCACACCAAGCACCATGCTTGGATTTTCCATGCCAACCCCATGTTGGACTTTCCCATGACAATCCCATGTCATGAGTTTTTTCTATCATCAAAATACTATCATGGTACTGCTCGAGTCAAACTCGAGTTAACCTGGGCCGATTGTACCAACAATCTCCCCCTTTTTGATGATTGACAAAACTACCATCTCAAGTCTACCAATTCTCCCATATTGGCAATTCTCATCCCAAATGAGAATTTCAAACCTAATTGTTAACTTGGTAACTTCTCCCCATTTTTGACATTACATCAAAAAGGTCCTCCCCAAGGGTATGAATGTCTCATATCCCAATGAGATATTACAATCTCTCTCTTGGAGGAACACATGCCTACAATCTTTCTAGTGATCCCATATCACTTAAAGAGAGGCAAACCAATTTTCCCCCCATGAGGAAATACATATCCATCTTCCCATGATGGATACCTCCCCCTAGAGGCTTGCTCCCCCTTGACCATTGCACCAACAATGTCCTTGGAGAGTCCCTAAGCCAATAAAAACATTTAACCAATCAAAATTAAGGCAAAGTTCAACAATGAACTCTCATCCATTTTAAAATTGATACTTTCCCTAAACCCTTCTCCTAATCCATGTCCAATGGATTTCTACCCTTTCTAATGCTCTCCCAATCATATCCTAGAGTTAGGAGTGGTTAGGGGACCGTTACCTAGCTGAACATGGGCCTAACCAATAAGGTTTACCCGAAATCAGCTTGGGCAGTCGACTGAATTCAGAAATCAATCGGCTGCCACCCACATCAGTCGACTGACCTCCTTATCAGTCGATTGATAATTGCATTTGCAGTTTTCAGCATTTCAGAAATGACTTTCCGAAATTCATAAGTTAATATACATAGGTTTAAAAATCTTGAAATTTGGTATGTATATTACTTATCATAAACACTATGGGTGAAAAATATTTTACCCACTAAATTAGGAGATTGATACAAATCCAAAAGTTGAGAAAAGCTTCAATAAAGAGCCCTCTTTGTATCATCCCATTCAATAGTGATAGCTATCAAAAGATAAGCTTCACCAAGGTTTTTCAAAATGTTTTTGAAACCTTTAATTCCTTTTTCCTAAACATCTCACTTGTATCTAGATGTGTAAAACACATACAAGTCAAGTTTTTAGTGAGATGTGGGTTTTTGTTCTTTTAATGGTTTCATGAATATTTCTAGGCAATATTATTTGATTCCCATCAAATCATATCATAGTCCTTAATTTCATTTTAGTTATATGCATGATGATGATTATGGCATAGATATGATATAGATAAAAGCATATGCCAAAATCATGATGTCATGGCATGTGAGAGACATCTAAGCATACATGACATCTAAAAATAATTCTAAACATGATCATGACATTTTTATAGATAAAAATGAAAATGATGTCATGACATGGCAAGGCAAACAAATCATGGAAAGTAAAATATACTAAGGTATGGAATACCTAAGTGTTAAATCCAAGTTGCCATATCTAGGAATTAATTCCATTTTGCCTTAAAGCCATTTATCCCCCTAGTGTGTCATAAGCCCAAAATGCCACACCAATACCTCTAAGACCTAATTGTGCCAATTTCATCATTTTTAACTTCTCAAGCACATTGGCACATCCTAATGTGTCAACTCTACTATGGTTACGATAACTACCCATCCACTTAGGGTTGACACACCCTAACCCATTTACGGTGAATCGATCACGCTCTTAGGAACCCAATACCTATTAGAGCTCCTTGGGTTAACAAGGTATTCTCTAGGGATAACTTCCCTAGATACCTTCCTAATGACCCTTTTAGGCTTTAAAGCCATAGTCTTTTGGGTCTTTCCTAGGTCAACTCTAGAGGTTACTCCTCCTTTGACCTTCCTAGTGGCTACATTTGATTTCTTTGAGGTCTTAGCCACTAAGAAAACACCATGGCTAGACTTAGGGATAACTCCCCTATTAGCCTTGGTTTTCCTAGACCTAGAAATAGTTCCATAATCAAATGGAACATTATGATAAGTCTTCTTGGGCTTAGGTTTGTGACCCAAATCTTCCTTTCCCTTTGACCATTTTTGAACCCTAGGTCTTGACTTTTGGGCATTTGACCCTTGAATTGAATTTTCTATGATTCTAAGGGTCTTTTCCATTCTCTCAAGTCTAGACCTCAAGACTTTGTTTTCTAACTCTAATTTTCCCAATTTTGAGTTTTCATTTATCTTTTGGGAAATATTCTTCTTCTTAGGCATGTGTCTACCCTTCTTAGGGTTAATGCCTAGATAGTTTTCAACTCTTCTAATGGACTCTTTAGGTAAAATAGGTCTAGTGTTTTGAGTCCTAGGTTTGTCCTTAGAGAAACTAACATGCTTAGCACCTAGACAAACATATTTCTTCCTACTAGCATGCTTTTCATTGATAATTGCAAGAGAGCTAAAATAATTCTTATCATGCTTTTTAACTTTAGGAATTGAAGGTGCATAATTTATATTTACCTTAGGGTTAGCTTGGGAAGCTCCCCCTACATGAGATACACCTTCTTGCCCTTTCTTCCTCCCCCTAGGGCATTGGCTTCGGTAGTGTCCCTTTTGATTGCATTTAAAGCACACAATGTGCTCTTTGCTTCTAGTTGTGGGGACTCCGACATCCTTTGACTTTGGGTTGACTTTGGTGCTGATGCCTTTTCCTTAGCCAATTTTGGGCATTTACTCTTATAATGCCCTTTCTCCCTACACTCAAAGCATATTATGTGATTTTTATTTAAAATTATAATACTTGAGTTACCTAGGGAGGTGGAGGATTCTTCTTGATCACATCTTCCGGAGGTAGATGCTTCGTTTTGACTTTGCTCCAGAATAGAAACCCTTTCCTCCCCCTCAATGCTAGAGGTGGAGGTCTCCACCAAATCATCAACATCTTTAAATGTTGTGGGTGCTTCTTCCTCGGTATTCTCCTCTACTTGTGTCGGTTGGGAGTTTTCTTGGAATTTTATTATCTTATTCCATAGCTCCCTTGCATCCCTATAGTCACCCAATCTAGACCAAATATGATTAGGTAACAAATTACTAAATAATTTTATTACCTCGAGATTTGTCTTGAAGTCCTTAATTTGGTCTTGGGTCCACCTTGACGTCTCAATTGGCTTGTTGTATTTTTCCCTAGGCATCTCAAAACCATTTTCTAATATAATCATAAAATCAAAGTCGGTTTCCAGATATACCTCTATCCGTTTCTTCCACGAAGTAAAATCTCCATCGAATTTCGGTGGATGGATGTTGTAGCCGCCCATCTTGTAGTGCTTGTGTCGGCAGTTAGTCCTCGACAAGCGCCTTGCCTCTGATACCACTTGTAGGGGATCGATCGATGTGTATGTGGTTGGCCGGCTAGAGGGGGGTGAATAACCCTCAATCATTCGATGATGGAATTCATTCGTTCTCGTTGTGTCGCTTGTCTACGATTGTCGTTAGCGCTGCAGAAACAATAAAAACAATAATAAAACTAACAACAATACAAGCATACGCAAACACACACGATATACGTGGTTTGGAACCGAATGGTTCCTACTCCATGGGCGAGCTCACCAAGCTCTAGTTATGCGAACGACACTAACTAAACTACTCCTTCTCGACAACACGTCGGAGGTGGAGAAACCTCTCACAAGCAATTACACTAAGTAACGAAATACAAGCAATACAAAGACAAATAAGAAATACACGTAAAGAACACTTTACAACGCTTGCTTTGAACCCTTTGCTTGTAGCTAGCTTTGGACGGCTCTTGAAGGACTGGAATGCAGCAGCAATTCCCCTCCAATAGCTTCCTTAAAGTCTTGGTGAAATCCTCCCACTTGAGCTCCATTTATAACCTACATGAAGCTGTTTTCGCGCCCAGCAGTCGACTGCCAAAAGACCCCAGTCGACTGCCCCTGTAACCATTGTCTCACAACGGTCGATCCACGTTGGACAAGTTCCAATGGATCTCCTACCAGTCGACTACCAGTCCATGGCAGTCGACTGGTGACCTAGTAGTCAACTGCCTAGTCGGCTACGGAGCATTCTGTGCTCACGACATTCCCATCGATCATTGCCATCCCTCGCGGATCATTGCCCGACATCAATCGATCCGATCCATGGCGATCGGCCAAGCATAAAACCGTAGTCTAACATTAGTCAAACCCTAGTCGACTTCGATCCGTCGACTGTCACCTATGCCAGTCGACTATTGTCGGGCAAAATCTCAAACACCAAGTTGTTTGAGCATCCGACCGTCGGGTAAACCCTCAAACATCACGTTTGAGCCTCCGACACTCAGTCTTAGCCACTTGGCCAAGTCCACCTTATCCCTCATGGAGTTCCCCACCGAAGCTCTCTTCCCTCGGCCTACGTCCCTCGGATGCAACAAGCGCAGGACTTCGCAACACCATCCTTCGCGTCTCATGCCCTCGAAGTATGCTTCCCTTGGGCGTCACTCCATTAGCTCCCCATCCGGTGGTCCCTTGGATGTACCAAGCGCACGGCTTCGCAATGCCATCCTTCACCGACTCAAGGACCCCGAGCCTAGTGAACATGCCAAGTTCTCAAGACTTCCCACATGCACCAAGCGCATGACTTCGCAATGCATTTCTCACCGAGCACCAAGCGCATGGCTTCGCAATGCTTTAGACTTTTCCACACCAAGCTCCATGCTTGGATTTTCCATGCCAACCCCATGTTGGACTTTCCCATGACAATCCCATGTCATTAGTTTTGTCTATCATCAAAATACTATCAAGGTATTGCTCGAGCCAAACTCGAGTCAACCTGGGCCGATTGCACCAACATTTGATATATGTGTTGAAGTCGTGCATGACTTAGTAATTCACACATGGAGAAAGCATTGGCAAGTCACCATCTCATGACTCAGTCCTTGAGTTGGTGAAGGATAGCATTGCGGAAGTTGTTCGCTTGGTGTATCTGAGGGACCGCTGGATAAGGAGCATTGGAGTGAAGCCGAAGGAAGTAGACTTCAGGGTGAGACGCGAAGGATGGCATTGCGAAGCCGTGCGCTTGGAGCATCCGAGGGACATGGCCGGACGAAGAGTATTTCATGGCGAGGGACTCCAAGGGAAAATGAGAGTGAGCGATTGTAACCCGGGGCGGGGTAGCTCCTTGGTGAACTTGGCCAAATGGCTAAGTGTTGGATGGGTTTTCCCGACATCGATCATTGATAATATGGCGATCAGCTCAAGATCATTGCTCAAGTTGGCTAGTGTTTGAGTCTAGTTTGATGAATCGACTACCAAGGGATGGCGGCCGATCGATTCATCGCGATCGATTGCCAAGGATGGCAATCGACTGCTCGCGAGGGTTTCGAGCATAGAAGGTTGGAGAGTCAACTGATCAGCCTGATCACTCGACTGTTGGTTCTATCAGTCGACTGATGGGAAGATCAGTTGACTGATGTGGGAGCCGTTGGTTGGAATCCAACCTGGTAGGAGCCGTTGCGAGGCAACGACCACAGCAGCAGTCGACTGATCGAGGCATCAGTCGACTGCTAGCTGCCCAATGGGAAAAATGGCCTCTTCCCAATAAGTAGAGGCCTTGGGTCTTCTTGGGGGGTTAATGCTTCTACTCTAAAGTTCTCCCAAAGTGCCCAAATGATTTTACTCCTCTTTCTTGCTATTATTTAAATCATATTGTAAAGAGGGAGTGTTCTTGTAAGAAAAGGTTTACCTCCACCTTGTTTGGTGCAAAGGAGAGAATAGTGAAGATTTAGGCATGATTCACCTGGAACGAATTGGGTCATAGATTAGCGACAAAGGTCGTGAACCATGTTACGTCTTTGAGTTTGCGTTTGCCTTCTTTTGTCTTGTGCATTTGTTTAATTGTTTTAGTATTTTCGTTGTGCTAACTCTAATTGTAGATGATCAAGAAGCAAGCGAACTCCATCGTCTACAATCAAGGTGAAGGTAGGAAACTTCGCTTCCCACTTCAACTCGGTCGCTTGTTCATGGCGATTCCTTCTACATCCCCGGATAAAAAAAATTTATCCTTGACAAGGAGGGATCACCCAAGCTACCATTTCATCGTCGTGCTATTCGATTAGAGTGGTCACTTGAACAAACTTGTTGTTTAAGAAACCAACTTCTATTCTACGATTAGTCGCGGAATAGACGATGTACGGATCGTCGGTTTTTGCGTTTGTATTCGGGGTCCAAGTAAATTTAACCACATAACAAAACATGCAACATACAAAGGAACAAAAGGAAAACAAAACAAAATTTATACCTCTCGATCTTCTATTGTATGTCCTTCCTCCTTTTGGACGTCGTGTGGGCGGCGATCTTCCAAAAGTAGAAGCCTTCTAGATTACGATCTTCCTTTCCTTGCTCGCTCCAAACAAGAGGAAGTATAGAAACCAAACTCTTCTCCTTCCTTTAGCCAACCACCAAGCACCAACCTTGATGCTTGCCGCCGGCCAACAAAAAGAAGAGATGAGGAAGTGGGTCGGCCAAAAGGTTCAAGGGGAAGACCCTAAGCTCCGGCCAAGGATGAAGGGAAGAAGGTTGGACGCCGGAAAAAACAAGGAGAGAAGAGGAAAGGATGGGTGCCAACCACCTAAGGAAGAAGAAGGAAAAACTTTTCTTAATTGTGGCCGCCCAAGCCTCCAAGCTCCTTTGCCGCCCAAAACCCTAATCCATTTCTCTATTCTTGCCGCCCACCCCCTTAAGCCTTGTTTATAGAGTTAGGATTAAGCCTCCTTAAATCTCCACAGTCGGATCTAGGGATTTAATCTCAACCGTCGGATCTAGAGAATTAATCTCAACCGTCGGATCTAAAGATTTAACCTCCACCGTCGGATCTAAAGTTTTATTTTCCACCGTCGGTTCTAGGGATTTAATCTCAACCGTCGGATCTAGAAATTTAATCTCAACCGTCGGATCTAGAGATTTAATCTCTACTGTCAGATCTAGAGTTTTGTTTTCCATCATTGGATCTAGGCTTCATGAAATTTTAATAGGCTACAATAGGAACCATGAGGAGGAGTTGGATCTTGGCCATCCAATGGATCAAGCCCACATAAAGTCCGATCCATTTATAGAGTTAGGCTTAAGCCTCCTTCAATCTCCACCGTCGGATCTAAGGATTTAATCTCAACTGTCGGATCTAGAGAATTAATCTCAACCGTCGGATCTAAAGATTTAACCTCCACCGTCGGATCAAGAGTTTTATTTTCCACGTTCGGTTCTAGGGATTTAATCTCAACCGTCATATCTAGAGATTTAATCTCAATTGTCGGATCTAGTGATTTAATCTCTACCATCGGATCTAGAGTTTTATTTTCCATCACTGGATCTAGGCTTCTTGAGGTTTATAGGCTACAATAGGGACCATGAGGAGGAGTTGGATCTTGGCCACCCAATGAATCAAACCCACATAAAGTCCGATTCATTAATGATAATCCATTCCACTAGAGGATTATCATTGATCTACCTCACCAACCCTCATAAATTAATATGGGCTCTATATATTATTTGCACATATTTCTCCCTGTGTTTAAGATCTCGAATGTCCGTCGATTAATTAATTTACTGACAATTAATTAATCCACATCTAACTCCATAAGTAGTACCACTCAACCTTATCATCATGCCGGACCAAGTCCACCTGCAGGGTTTACATGATGAACCTTATGAGCTCCTCAAGGGGACATCATCATCCTAATATATAGGACACGGTTTCCTCCTATAATCAACGGCACACCATATAAATAATACCATTTCCCAACTTACCGAGCCTATCGATTTACTCTATAAATCTCGCCCATTGGTAAATCAAAGAAATGAATACTAAGTATATGTGTCCGTTATTATATCGGGATTAAGAGCATGTACAATATAATATCTGAGGTCCGATTCCATTATGTAGTTAGCAATGAATCGAATCACCTCTAAGTCGGTCCTGCTCAATACACACGAAGTGTACTAGTGTGATTCTATGGTCAAGACAAACCAATACCAATGGTTTGTCTAAAGTCATCTCGGTTGTGAGCCTTTACTTATACCCTATAATGAGCTGATAACATGATCTACCGTGTGACACTACACACCATGTTATCTACAATGTATATGAGACAATATGTGTAACCATAAATATGCAAACAATGATCATATGATTCTTATTTCAAAACTAAAGATGTTCATACAAAAGATAGACTTTTCAGTATACATCCCAACAATCTCTCACTTATACTAAAAGACTATGTTGTCCTCATACTGCCATACATCAGATTCCCATTCCCTCCACATGCCTATCAGAAGCTCTAGCTTGAAGAGCCTTAGTGAAAGGATCTACTAGGTCATCCCCTGATGCAATCTAGGCGACAACAACTTCTACCTCCTTTACAATTTCTCGTATCAGGAGGTACTTGTGCTCTATGTGTTACTTGCCTTATGGGCTCGTGGTTCCATCATGTTTGCAACTGCACCACTATTATCACAATAAATTGTGATAGTTCTGGGCAAACCATGAATCACATCCAAGTCCATCAAGAAGTTCCTGAGCCACACAACTTCTTTGGCCGCCTCAGAGGTTGCCACATACTCAGCTTCCATGGTGGAGTCTGCCATGCACTTCTGCTTGACACTCCTCCATACAATGGCTCCACCTCCCAAAGTAAACACAAAACCTGAGTTAGACTTACTATTATCCCTATCTGATTCGAAGTCGGAATCTGTGTAACCCACAGGGAGTAACTGGTCTACCTGGTAAACTAGCATATAATCCCTAGTCCTTCTCAGGTACTTCAATATATGTTTTTCCGAAGTCCAATGTCCTTGTCCTGGATTACTCTGATATCTGCTGACCATGCCCATGACAAAGCAGATATCTGGTCTCGTACATAGCATCGCATACATGAGGCTTCCTACTGCCGAAGCATAAGGAACTGCCTTCATCTCCTCTATCTCCTTAGATGTTCTAGGACACATCTCCTTAGATAAAGGAACTCCATGTCTGAAAGGTAGAAATCCTTTCTTAGAGTTTTGCATGCTAAAACGATCCATAATGGTGTCTATGTATGAAGCTTGAGATAAGCACAACATCCTTTTCTTGCGATCCCTTATAACCTTGATCCCATGGATGTGTCCCACTTCTCTCAAGTCCTTCATATCAAACTGTTTGGACAACCATACTCTTACGTCTGATAACACCTTGATATTGTTGCCAATTAGCAAAATGTCATCTACGTATAGTACAAGAAATACCACTACATTTCTGTCACATCTCTTGTATACACAAGACTCATCCGAACTTTGAATGAATCCATAAGACTGGATTACCTCATCAAAGCGGATGTTCCAAGACCTCGATGCTTGCTTCAATCCATAAATGGACTGATTAAGCTTACACAAAAGATGCTCTTTGCCAATTGCAATGAATCCTTCTGGTTGCTTCATATAGATGTTTTCCTCAAGACTTCCATTAAGGAAAGCTGTCTTGACATCCATCTGTCATACCTCATAATCCATATGAGCAGCAATGCATAAGAGAATCCGGATAGACTTAAGCATGGCTACCGGCGAAAAGGTCTCCTCATAATCGATACCCTCTTTCTGAGTATACCCTTTCGCAACAAGCCTCGCTTTGAAGGTCTCAACCTTCCCATCTATTCCTCTCTTTCTTTTGTAGATCCACTTGCATCCAATGGTTTTTACACCATCGGGTGGTTCTACTAGCTCCCAGACATGATTTGAATCCATAGATTCAATCTCAGTATTCATTGCACTTTGCCAAGATACCACATCTTTATCTTGGATTGCCTTGTCATATGTCCAGGGATCAGGTTCATGTTCGTCAAGGACCAAATCAGAAGATTCTCCCAAGAACATGAATCTATCAGGCTGTCTCACAACCCTCCCACTACGACGAGGTATCACCTGTGTATCCTCTGTGACACGCGGTGTAGTGAGTTATGGTATATCCTCTTGTACCAGTGGTACTGAAGTAGTAACTTCCCCTTTCAATTCCTCCAGAACAATCTTACTCATGGGCTTGTGGTTCATCACATAGTCTTCCTCTAGAAATCTGGCATTCGTGCTAACGATCACCTTTTGATCTCTAGGACTATAAAACAAACCACCTTTCCTTCCTCTAGGATAGCCAACGAACATGTGCACTTCTGTATGAGGTTCCAACTTACCAGCATCTGCCTTAAGCACATGTGCTGGACTCCCCCAAATCCAAATATGTCTCAGACTAGGCTTTTGCCCAGTCCACAATTCTGTGGGAGTAGAAGGCACTGATTTAGATGGAACCAAGTTCAGAATATACACTGTCGTATCTAGAGCATATCCCTAGAACGAATCTGACATCTCAGAATAACTCATCATCGATCTAACCATCTCCATAAGAGTCCTATTCCTTCGCTCTACTACACCATTCTGCTGGGGTGTGCCAGGTGCAGACAATTGGGATTGAATCCCAGCCTCTGATAAGTAATTCCTAAACTCTCCCAAGAGGTACTCACCACCACGATCAGATCGTAGTTTCTTGATACTTTTACCTTGACATTTCTCCACATCAGCTTTGAATTCTTTGAACTTGTCAAAGCATTTAGACTTGCGGCGCATCAAGTAAATATATCCATATCTCGAATAATCGTCTATAAAAGAGACAAAATATTCAAAACCACCTTTTGCATGGATAGACATAGGACCAGACAAATCAGAATAAACCAACTCCAACACATCTTTGGCTCTATACCCCTTGACGTTAAAAGGCCTCTTGGTCATTTTCCCCTCCAAGCAAGATTCGCAGGTTGGGAAATCTTCCACCACTAATGATCCCAAAGGTCCATCAGCTATGATCCTTTGAATTCTGCTTAGGTCAATATGACCAAGTCTTAGATGCCAAAGATATTTTTGGCTCATCTTCGAAGGTTCTTTTCTCTTATTGGAATTAGAAGATGAGTTATTAACTTCTATTTGCATCGTGGGAGATTTTGGTTCAAGTGTATATAAATTTCCTATCAATGCACCAGAACAGATAATCTACCTATTCCTTTTTATAACAACTCTATCATTAAAAGAAATAGAATATCCATACATAAACAATTTAGAAACCGAAATCAAATTCTTTCTAAATAAGGTACATAAAGGAAATTCTTAAGAACCAAAACTTTATTTCTCTCAAAAGACAAATAAATATCTCCCACTGCAACAGCTGTCACCTTTGTGGTATCGCCCAAGTATACGATAATCTCCCCCTCAGCTAGTCGTCTGGTTTCCTAGAACCCCTACAAAGTATTATCGACATGATCAGTGGCTCCCGTATCTACACACCATGTGTTGGTAGATAACATCGCTTAACATGTTTCAATGACTAGACCAAAAGATATACCTTTGTTCTGCTTGCGGTTGGGGCAGTCCTGTTGGATCGAGAAGCATCGCTAGAGGGGGGGGTGAATAGCGATCGTAAATCTTTCGTTCGTTGATACACAAGTAAATGAGTAAGCACAGCGGAAAATAAATGAACACGTTTATTTTACTTGGTTCACAACCCAACGGTTGCTACTTCAAGGCCCTATCGGTACTAGACCACGTACGGAGGGCAAAGCACTATAACGTCTCCTCCTCGTTGGAGGTAGGAGACAACGATCACAAAACCGAATATACAAAGATGAGGCAACAAGCCTACCTCACCTTGTTATGAAGAAAAACAAAGAATACAATATCAAAAATATTACTTGATTCTGCTGCCGACGAAGAAGATCTGAACTTGGCGTTGCGTCGGCGTTATGACGATATTGGAGCATTGGCATTGTAGGAGCACTTGATGAATAAACTTGATGTAATTTGGAGTTGGAATCCTCCCCTCCTTTTATAGATTTTGGCCTCTGAATTTTCCTCCTCATCTTTAGGAACGGATTACGAAATTTTCCAAAATTTATCGCGAATGTGGCCGCGTCAAACGTTATCCGTTTTGACCTAGCAAAAAGGTCGATTCGCCATCGATCGATTGATAACTCCCATCGGCGGTGATGAGCATCGATCGATCGCTCAGCGTCAGTCGATTGCCCGGCTGGCCACTTCCCTCTGATGAAGAGGTTAGCTCAGAAAATGATAAATACGACGGTTTCTAACCGTCTGATCTCAACCTAGACCTTCCACAGGAAGTCTTAGTCAGATCGCCGCCTATGATCATCCTCGTAAAGAGGACACGACCTTACAATCTCTCACTCACACGAGCTTGCCTCGATAGTAGCTCTCGCTTCCGACCTTCCACTCAATTCCTTCGGCTCCCTCCGAAGTCACTCGAGTGTTGCCCGACCATCGCGGCTTCCTCCGGGTGTCGCTAGCCTTCAGCTCCAGCTTTAGCACTTTTCTGCACACTTGATTTAGCTCGTGAGATAACGATGTAAACTTAACTTTGTGTATTTTCCATAATCAAAACACAGGTTCAATTATCTAGTGCCCCTGCACCAACAAGTCCTTCTTCCAGTGTCCAATCTGCTTACAAGTGAAGCACTTGCCTTTCGGCTTCTTCACTCCTCCCTGAGTTCCTCCCACCGCCTTTGCCCCAGCTTGTTTCTTCTTCTTCTTGCCTTTTGGCATAGAAGTAGAAACCTTTTGGGCAACCATGGCTTGTGACTGAGCGCTCTGATGAAAAATCCCCTCTACCGCCTGGAGTTTTGTCAGAAGCTCCACCAACAAATACAACCTCTTGTTCATGTTGTAGTTCAGGAGAAATTGCTCAAAACTCCTAGGTAGAGACTGGAGAATTATATCGACTTGGGTTTCCCCATCGATCTCAGCTCCAAGGACTTCCAGCTCATTCAAATGAGCCATCATCTTGAGAACATGATCCCTTATAGGTTTTCCCTCGATCATGGTGGTCGTCATCAAGTTCCTCATGGCTTCCTGCCTGGCAGCCCGATTTTGGTGTTCGAAAAGCTCTTTGAGATTGAGCATCATGTCATAAGAAGAGGGCATGACTTGATGCTGATGTTGCAGTACATTTGACATATATGCCATAATGTAACACTGCGCCATCTCATCGGCCTTAATCCACTTCTTATAACTCTCCTTCTCCTTTTCCCCAGAATCATCCATAGGCTTAGGAGGGCACTCTTCGAGGAGTACATATTTGTATTCCTCAGCAGTCAAGACAATGTCAAGATTCCTCTTCGAATCAACATAGTTGAGTCCAGTAAGTTTATTTTCTTTTAGTATCACAGCAAGAAGGTTGAAAGTCATTTTGAAAACAACCAAAGAATCACATAGATCAAAACATTAGATTTCAAAAAATTATTGATTCCTCAAACAATAAAATTTGAAAATCAACCAACACCTCAAAACACCGAGAATATCGTATGCCACGATAGTGTGGACGTATAAGAATTCTACATTTGTAAGAGGAGGTTTTACCCATTAATTTTATTATCTTGTCAACCTAACTTTTTGACAAATAAAATTAATAGTTGGCTCTTCTTCGGCCCTATAAATAAAAGTAGTGACTCTGATGGGGAGGATACTTATATTTGTATCTAAGTGTTCTCCATTACTCGGGACCAAGGTAATTATCTCGGGTTATATGCCTTCCGATGGGGAAGTACACACGCTCCTTAATAATTTCCTATAACTATATTCGACCTTATGATCCGCAAACAAACTCATTCGATGTGGAGGAAGGCACTCAGAGCCAACGCACAAGTTTGTTTGCATCACATGTCAAATCATAATTGAGGCCGTGGGAATTTATAAAAATATCCCTCTCCCACTTAGTATTTTAAAATTGAGAAATTTTCTAGCCTACGACATGCATATCAAACAATAAGCAATAAATATGAAAAAAATATTTTCCAACTATTATGGCTTTTGTCTTCAATATGCCTCCCGTCGTATCATCATCTCGTCCGCTCCTCCCTACGCCATGTACAAGCCATCCGAAGATCCGAGCTAAAAAAAAACTATTTTAATTTACATCCATCGATCCTATACTCCACGAAGGAGTGTACATGAAATCTAGATCGAAAGTAAACTAAAATAAAAAGAGTGGCTAAACAATGTTGTATCTAATTGTAAAAATTAAATACTAGCCTCGTCAACCCTGAGGATTCAACAAAATATACAATTACATACATACAATCACATACACACATATGGCCATAATAGTTGGATCCTATGCCTGCAACCAAAAAGTTAACCTTCGCACATCCTACTATTATCCGGCACATATAATATATGAAAAGTGCATAAAAGTAACAGAATCCTAAACACACGAAACCATAAACCGGGGCTCTGATACCACTTGAAGGTAGGAAACTTCGCTTCCCACTTCAACTCAGTGTCTTGTTCATGGCGATCCCTTCTACGTCCCCGGATAAAAAAAATTTATCCTTGACAAGGAGGGATCACCCAAGCTACCGTTTCATCGTCGTGCTATTCGATTAGAGTGGTCACTTGAACAAACTTGTTGTTCAAGCAACCAACTTCTATTCTACGATTAGCTGCGGAATAGACGATATACGGATTGCTGGTTTTTGCGTTTGTATTCGGGGTCCAAGTAAATTTAACCACATAACAAAACATGCAACATACAAAGGAACAAAAGGAAAACAAAACAAAATTTATACCTCTCGATCTTCTATTGTATATCCTTCCTCCTTTTGGACGTCGTGTGGGCACCGATCTTCCAAAAGTAGAAGCATCCTAGATCACGATCTTCCTTTCCTTGCTCGCTCTGAAAAAAATAAAGTATAGAAACCAAACTCTTCTCCTTTCTTTAGCCAACCACCATGCACCAACCTTGATGCTTGCCACCAGCCAACAAGAAGAAGAGATGAGGAAGTGGGCCGGCAAAAAGATTCAAGGGGAAGACCCTAAGCTCCAGCCAAGGATGAAGGGAAGAAGGTTGGATGCCGGAAAAAACAAGGAGAGAAGAGGAAAGGATGGGTGCCAACCACCTAAGGAAGAAGAAGGAAAAACTTTTCTTAATTGTGGCCACCCAAGCCTCCAAGCTCCTTTGCCGCCCAAAACCCTAATCCATTTCTCTATTCTTGCCGCCCACCCCCTTAAGCCTTGTTTATAGAGTTAGGCTTAAGCCTCCTTAAATCTCCACCGTCGGATCTAGGGATTTAATCTCAACCGTCGGATCTAGAGAATTAATCTCAACCGTCGGATCTAAAGATTTAACCTCCACCATCGGATCTAGAGTTTTATTTTCCACCGTCGGTTCTAGGGATTTAATCTCAACCGTCGGATCTAGAAATTTAATCTCAATCGTCGGATCTAGAGATTTAATCTCTACTGTCAGATCTAGAGTTTTGTTTTCCATCATTGGATCTAGGCTTCATGAAGTTTTAATAGGCTACAATAGGGACCATGAGGAGGAGTTGGATCTTGGCCATCCAATGGATCAAGCCCACATAAAGTCCGATCCATTAACGATAATCTATTCCACTAGAGGATTATCATTGATCTACCTCACCAACCCCCATAAATTAATATGGGCTCCATATATTATTTGCACATATTTCTCTCCGTGTTTAAGATCTCGAATGTCCGTCGATTAATTAATTTACTGACAATTAATTAATCAACATCTAACTCCATGAGTAGTACCACTCAACCTTATCATCATGCCGGACCAAGTCCACCTGCAGGGTTTACATGACGAACCTTATGAGCTCCTCAAGGGGACATCATCATCCTAATATATAGGACACGATTTCCTCCTATAATCAATGGCACACCATATAAATAATACCATTTCCCAACTTACCAAGCCTATCGATTTACTCTATAAATCTCGCCCATTGGTAAATCAAAGAAATGAATACTAAGTATATGTGCCCGTTATTATATCGGGATTAAGAGCATGTACAATATAATATCTGAGGTATGATTCGATTATGTAGTCAGCAATGAATCGAATCACCTATAAGTCGGTCCTGCTCAATACACACAAAGTGTACTAGTGTGATTCTATGGTCAAGACAAACCAATACCAAATCACACTACAACCATACCAATGGTTTGTCCAAAGTCATCTCGGTTGTGAGCTTTTACTTATACTCTACAAGGAGATGATAACATGATCTACCGTGTGACACTACACACCATTTTATCTACAAATATAATGTATGAGACAATATGCATAACCATAAATATGCAAACAATGATCATGTGATTCTTATTTCAAAACTAAAGATGTTCATACAAAAGATAGACTTTTCAGTATACATCCCAACACAAGGGCTATTCACCCCCCTCTAGCCGGCCACCGATCCTCCAACAAGTTGTATCAGAGTGAGGAGATTGTCAAGGACTAACCGCCAACACAATCAACAACAATGGCCGGTTCCAACATTTATCCACTGAATTTCGAGGGCGAATTTGCTTGGTGGAAAAAGCGAATGGAGGTTTTTTTCGAAACTGACTTTGAAATTATGTTAATAATGGAAAATGGTTTTGAGATACCTAGGGATGAGGATAGGGAGCCACTAGAGAAATCGAGATGGACAAAGAAACAAAGAGAGGAGTACTTGGCAAATTCAAAAGCCAAGCATCATCTATTCAACGTGCTCCCTCAACAAGAGATTAATAGAATTGGTGAATGCTCAAGCGCCAAGGAAATGTGGGAGAGACTTGTAGAACTCCATGAAGGCACCTCGGAAGCCAAACTAGCAAGAAGCGACCTTCTCTATTCTCAGCTCAACAACATCAAACTCGATAAGGGGGAGAAGGTAATATCTCTTCATTCACGCTTTAAAGAAGTTATTAATGGCCTAACAAGTGTAGGGGAGAAGCTCTCAAATAGAGACATGATCATAAAGGTCATAGACTTCTTCCCTCGGTCTTCCAAATGGAGCTCCATGGTGGATTCTTTCTACATCCCCAAGAATCTAGAGGTAAGTACTCTAGAGGAATTCTTTTCTACTATGGAATTGCATGAAACATGACTTGAAGGCATAGTAGAAGAGCCAAGGCGTCAATCAAGGGGAGTGGCACTGATAACAAATAAAGGAAAGAAAAAGATGCCTTCACCCTCCTCATCCGATGAAGATTCTTCCTCCTCCTCCATGGATAGCAATGAAGAAGCTTACATGGTAAAGAGGGTAAGACGTGCCTTAAAATTTTTTAAATTTAACAAATCTAATGATAGGAGAAGAAGACCAAGGAGAAAAATCATATGCTATAATTGCCAAGGAGAGGGACACATAAGGGATGATTGTCCCCTCTTGAACAAAAGCAAGGAAGAGAGGAGGAAGAAAGAGAGCAAGAAGGAGGATGAAAAGAAAACCAAGAGAAAAGGAAGGCCAAGGCACACAAGGTAACATGGGATGATCCATCATCCTCATCAGAAGAAGAAGAAGCCTTCACAAGCCTTGCCCTAATGGCAATAGAAGACTTGGACACCTCTTCCTCTGAAGAAGAAACAAGCACAAGTGAGGAGAGCTCAAGTGAAGGGGGAGCTTCATCCACATCCTCATCGACATCACAAGAAGGAGATTTGGTAAGTGAGGTAACGAATCTCCCTCCCAAGAAAATTTTGTCTATGATTCGAATTTAACTAAGGAACTATTTAGGGCTATGAAAAAGAATAAATGCATGCTTGATCAAATTAAGGCCCAAGAAGAAAAACTAGAAAATGCATGCTCACATAATGATTATATTCCTTTTAATGTTAGTGATGCATGTATTGATGAAAATAAGGCTTTAAGGGAAAAGGTAGATTTCTTAACCAAGGCCTTAGAGAAATTTACCATAGGCTCCAACACTTTGAACATGATAATTGGGAGGCAAAGGGCTAGCTTTAACAAGAAAGGATTAGGCTATAAGGGATCCAAAAATGAAAAAGCATATCATTGTTTAATTGCTAGGGGTAAATCTAATACAACAATGATAGCTAAAAAATGGATCCCAAAGGAATACTTAGTGAACCCTATTGGAAAGAATCTATATTGGGTTCTTAAGTCCATCCTTAAGGGTTAGGAAAACCCTAGGAAAGTCAACCATAGTGGACTTTATTTATATCTTATCAAATGGTTGATTTAGGATGATATGGGTGATTTTTTATTTAAAGTGTTGGGTGATGATAATATGATCATAATATAAAATCATGCATAATATTTAACTCATGATCTTGATATGTAATTTTTGGATAATCCTTGTTTTATGATCATGATGTGCAATAATTGATAATATGTGATCATTATTGATAATACATGTTTTTATGATCATATTGGGTGTTTTAGGGTGATACTTAATCTTGGGTAAAATTGCATGAAATTTTTTGGTTAAGTACAAATACTTTTAGGTTCATCTCACACTCACTATAGGCTAACTTGATTGAGAACATAGCAATGGGTGAGATTATAGGATGATACAAATGGTCCATTAATGCTTATGGCATTTAGATGGGTCATTAAGTGTATCAATAGAGTAATAATAGACCAACTATGGGGAAAGCAAATGTTTAATCAATGAACATATTTCCCATAGATCATAGTTGGATATTTTAAATGATTTAAAAACATTTCATGTTTCATAAACAGTGAGTTCATGTTTTGAAAAGTTTCAAGGCAAAACTAGGCTTTAAATTTGATACAAACTTTAGACATTTTACAACTTTTGAGTTTTTGCCTAATTTTCGAAAATAGAATTAATTTTCATGAAAAATAATTCTTCACTGATAGAGGAACTCATTAGAATTATGTTCCCCAAATTTCACAATTTTTCGAATTTTCTATAATTTCTAGTGCATTTCTGATGTTCATTCGAAAAATTTGAAAATTCTGAAAATTAGGTTCCAGTCGACTAATGCTCAGATTCAGTCGACTGATGTACTATGCACGAGCATAGTAACCTATTTTATCAGGTTTTTGAGTTGATTTTTGGAATTTTCTTCCATTAAGACTTGATGTCATGCTTGCATAACATTTTTATAATGTTTTTGATTGTGTCAAAGGGGGAGAATGTTAATGGTTTAAGTGAATCATGCTAAAGGGGAAATTAGCATGTCTTAAGGGGGAGTTGCATGTTTAAGGGGGAGTTTTGATACTCATGTTTACTTACATACTTTCTTGCCTTATGTTTTTATGTTATTATTTTACCTAACTTAAACGGATTGACACACATCAAAAAGGGGGAGATTATTAGGGCAATCGATTTTGATGTGTGTGGCAAAGGGTTTAAGTTAGGTTGATTATCGATTTGATATGTGTGTTGAAGTCGTGTAGGACTTAATAATTCACACATGGCGAAAGCATTGGCAAGTCACTATTAGGGAAATCAACCCATGTGATATGGTTTTGATGTGTGTGGCAAAGGGTTTAAGTTAGGATGATTCGATTTGATATGTGTGTTGGAGTCTTGCAGGACTTAGTAATTTGCACATGGAGCTTAGGCAAGTGTCACCACTCACAACCTCGTGCTTGAGTTGGAGAAGGAGCATTGTAGAGCCGTGCGCTCGATGCTGCCAATGGACCGCCGGACGAGATGACTTGAAGCGAAGCCAAGGAAGAAGACTTCGAGGGCAAGAGACGCAAAGGAGCATTGTAGAGTCGTGCGCCTAATGTTGGCGAGGCACGTGGCCACGAACGAAGAGAGCTTCGGCGAGGGACTTCGAGTGAGACGAGAGAATGAGTGAATTGTAAGTAGCTCATTAGGTGAACTTGGCCGAATGGCTGAGTGTCGGAGGCTCGACTGCAAGGGTTGAGGTTTACCCGACTGCCGGAAGCTCAAACAGATGTTAAGTTTGGGTTTTACCCGGCACCAGCTGACTGCCATGTCATGGCATTTGACTGCTCCAAGTCGATCGAAAATCGACTGGTGTTAACTGCTGAATCAAGTCGATATTAGTCGACTTCTTAAGGGAAGCAGTCGATTGATCGCACTGTGCACGGGCACAGAAGCTAGTCGAGCTCGCGGGTCATTCGACTGGAAGTCGACATCAATTGACTGATGAAAGCATCAGTCAACTGATCATATAACTGTAGGAGAATCGATCGTGGATCCTGTGAATCTGGCCTGGTCAGAAGTCGTTGGAGTCAACATCAGTCGACTGATAAAAGCATCAGTCGACTGATAATGCTCAACGGGAAGAATTGCTTCCTCTCTATAAAAAGAGAGGGTGGGGGCTTGTAGATAGTTAATCTTCATGCTCAAAACATTCTACTAAGTGCCCCACAAAGCTCAAACTCCTTCTAGTTTTCTTTCATATTTATTGTAAAAGAAGGAGTGATCTCTTGTTGTAAAGGTTTACCTCCACCTTGCTTGGGCTAAAGGGAGAGACCAATAGTGGATTGGTTGCAGAGTGATTCACTGGAGACAAATCGGACAATGGATTAGCGGTGAGGCCATGAACCACGTTATATCTTGTTTGTTATCATTGTTTATCTTTTGTTTGTTTATTAATTGTCTTTGTTTTATATTTCCACTTGCGCTAACGTTACTTGTAGACAATTAAGAACGACTTTCGCTCATACAACGAAAGAGGGCTATTCACCCCCCCATTAGCTGGCCAACATCGGTCCTACAAGTGGTATCAGAGCCAAGGATGTGTGTCAACGGACTAACCATCGCCACAAGCACAATCAAGGATGGTCGGCTCCAACATTCACCCACCGAAATTTGAAGGAGAATTCTCTTGGTGGAAGAAGAGAATGAAGGTATTTTTTGAAACTTATTTCGAAATTCTCTTAATAATGGAAAATGGTTTCGAGATACCTAGTGGTGAAGATGGGGAGCAAATAGAGAAGACAAGATGGACAAAGAGACAAATAGAGGAGTACTTGGCAAATTCGAAGGCCAAGCATCACTTGTACAACGTACTCCCCCAACAAGAAATCAACCGATTGGAGAGTGTGCAAGTGCTAAAGAGATGTGGGAGAAGCTAGTAGAGCTTCATGAAGGTACCTCGGAGGCCAAGCTTGCAAGGAGAGACCTCATCTACTCCCAACTATCAAATATTAAACTTGAAAAGGGAGAAAAGGTAACATCTTTACACTCTAGGTTTAAAGAAATTTTAATTGGACTAACAAGTGTAGGAGAAAGACTTTCAAACCGGGATATGCTTATGAAAGCAATCGATGCTTTTCCCCGGTCATCGAAATGGAGCTCAATGGTGGACTCCTTCTACATGTCGAAGAACCTAGAAGTGAGCACCTTGGAGGAGTTCTTCTCAACCATGGAGCTCCATGAAACAAGGCTTGAGGGAGTAATTGAAGAATCAAGTATCAAGCCATCAAGAAGAGTAGCCCTAGTAGCAAACAAAGGGAAAAAGAAGAAGATAGAGTCTCCCTCCTCCTCCGATGAAGCATCCTTCTCATCTTCCATGAATAGCAATGAAGATGCTTATATGGTAAGGAAGGTAAGGCATTCTTTAAGAAATTTAAAATTTATCAAATCTTTTGATAGGAGAAGGCACAAGAGGAAGATCATATGCTACATTTGCCAATAAGAGGGACATATAAAAGATGAGCATCCTCTCTTGAACAAGAGCAAAGTAGAGAGGAAGAAGAAAGAAGAAAAGAAGAAGGGGAGCAAGAAGAAAAAGGAAGAAGAGAAGAAAGCCAAAGAAAAAGGGAAGGCCAAAGCACTCAAAGCAAGGACTTGGGATGACCCTTCCTCATCATCATCATCATCATCGGAGGAAGAAAATGTCTTTATCACAAATTTGACACTAATGACATTTGATGATCTAGACATCTCCTCCTCCGAACAAGAAAGATCAAGCACAAGTGAGGAGAGCTCTAGTGAAGGGGGAGCTTTTTCATCATCCTCCTCATCCGAAGAAGAAGACATGGAGACTATGGTAATGAATCTCTCACCCAATAAAATAGTTTCCATGATTTCTAGCCTTACTAAGGATTTATTTAGGGCTAAGAAAAAGAATAAAAGCATGCTAGATCAAATTAAGGCCTTAGAAAATAAATTAGAACAAGCATGTTTAAATGTTAATAATGATGATGCATGCTCACATGATCTTTATATGCCACTTGATGTAAATGATGCATGTATTGAAGAAAATAGGGCTTTAAGGGAAAAGGTAGACCATTTGACCAAGGCCCTAGAAAAATTAACAATTGGCTCCAACACCCTTAGCATGATCATAGGGAGCCAAAGAGAAAGCTTCAATAGGAAAGGCCTAGGCTATAAGGGAAAAAAAATGAAAAGACCTATAAATGTTTGATTGCTAGGGGTCAAAGCAAAAATAAGACAATTGCTAGAAAATGGATCCCTAAGGAATATTTAGTAAACTCCATAGGAAAGAACTTATATTGGGTTCCTAAATATATCCTTAAGGGTTAGGAAAACCCTAGGTTAGTTAACCATAGTGAACTTCATTTAGATCATATGTTTTGGTTGACTTAGGATGGTGGGACTTAATTTTTTAAATAATGTTGTGTGATGATAATGCACCCATAAATAGTAGAAATCATGCTCAACACTTAGTGTTATATATGTTAACACTCATGACCTATAAATTTTTAGCATAGTGTTGGGTGATGATAATGTGCCCATAAATTGATAATAATGTTTAAATCATGATAGTTAATGTAATTGGTATATATGTTTGAAATCATGATTTATGATCCTATCATTTGATATATAACCATGGGCAGTAAGGTTTTAAATCATGCTTTGGGTAATACTTGACTTATTATCATGTTTTTATACCTAATGCATGATTAAACAAAATTGATTGATACATGTGTTTCATGATCATAATGTGAAATTAATTCATATATATTTTTATGATCATTTGGTATGGTAGGATGATACTTAACCATGGGTAGAATTGTATGAAATTGAAGGTTATGTACATAAATACCTTTAGGAACATCTCACACTCACTATAGGCTACCTTGATTGAAAACATAGCATGAGTGAGATGTTAGGATGATACAAATGGTCCACTAATGTCTATGGCATTTAGATGGTCATTTAAAGTATCAAAAGAGTAATAATAGATGAATCATGGGGAAGGCTTATGTTTAATTCATAGACATATTGCCCAAAGATCATGGTTAGATATTTCAAATGTTTTGAAAACCATTTCTTGTTTCATAAACAGAATTTTCATGTTTTGAAAAGCTTCAAGGCAAAATTAGGCTTTAAATTTGATACAAACTTTAGATATTTTCTAAACTTTGAGATTTTGCCTAATTTTTGAAAATATAATGATTTTTCATGGAGAACTATTTTTCATTGATAAAGGAACTTACAAGAAATGTGTTTCCCAAATTTCATGATTGTTCGAATTTTATAGAATTTTTTATGCATTTCTGATATTCTGCCCGAAAATCAGAAAATCCTGAAATCAGAGTGCCAGTCGACTGGTAGTCTGAACCAGTCGACTGATCGACTGAAAACATGCCTAGTAACCTTCTTTTATCAGTTTTAAGGCATGTTTTGGTGATTTTTGTTTCCTAGACTTGACGCCATGTTTGAATAACTTAGTTTAATCTTTTGTTGGTGTCAAAGGGGGAGAAATATGTATGTTTAAGTAAGTTATATTAAGGGGGAGAATTGAATTTAGGGGGAGTTTCATGTATTAAGGGGGAGAGTTGATAATTATGTTTATTCACATTCTTTCTTACCTTAATATTTTTATCAAATGTTTACCTAACTTAAATGGATTGTCACGCATCAAAAAGGAGGAGATTGTTAGGGCAATCAACCCATGTGATATGGTTTTGATGTGTGTGGCAAAGGGTTTAAGTTAGGATGATTGGATTTGATATGTGCATTGGAGTCTTGCAGAATTTAGTAATTCACACATGGAGTTTAGGCAAGTGTCACCACTCACAACCTCGTTCTTGAGTCAGAGAAGGAGCATTGCAGAGCCGTGCGCTTGATGCTGCCAAGGGACCGTCGGATGAGATGACTTGAAGCGAAGCCAAGGAAGCAGACTTTGAGGGCAAGAGACGCAAAGGAGCATTGCAGAGTTGTGCGCTTGATACTGCCGAGGGACGTGGCCGCGAATGAAGAGAGCTTCGGCGAGGGACTTCGAGTGAGATGAGAGAATGAGTGAATTGTAAGTAGCTCATTAGGTGAACTTGGCCGAATGGCTGAGTGTCAGAGGCTCTACCGCAAGGGTTGAGGTTTACCCGACCTTCGGAAGCTCAAACGGATGTTAAGTTTGGGGTTTTACCCGGCACTAGTCGGCTGCCATGTCATGGTAGTCGACTGCTCTAAGTCAATCAGAAATCGACTGATATTAACTGATGGATCAAGTCGACATCAGTCGACTGCTTAAGGGAAGCAGTCGACTGATCACACTGTGCACGGACACAGACGCTAGTCGAGCTCACGATTCACTCGACTGGAAGTCGACATCAGTCGACTGATGAAAGTATCAGTCGACTGATCATATGACTGTTGGAGAATTGGTCGCGGATCCCGCAAATCTGGTCGGGTCAGAAGTCGTTGGAGTCGACATCAGTCGACTAATGAAAGCATCAGTCAATTGATAGTGCTCAACGTGATGAATTGCTTCCTCTCTATAAAAAGAGAGGGTGGGGGCTTGTAGATGGTTAATCTTCATGCTCAAAACATTCTACTAAGTGCCCTACAAAGCTCAAACTCCTTGTTCTAGCTTTCTTTCATATTTATTGTACAAGGAGTGATCTCTTGTTGTAAAGGTTTACCTCCCCCTTGCTTGGGCTAAAGGGAGAGACCAAGAGTGGATTGATTGCAGAGTGATTCACCGGATGAATCAGACCGTGGATTAGCGGCGAGACCGTGAACCATGTTATATCTTGTTTGTTAGCATTGTTTATCTTTTGTTTGTTTCTTAATTGTGTTTGTTTTATATTTCCGCTTGCGCTAACGTTACTTGTAGACAATTAAGAACGACTTTCGCTCATACAATGAAAGAGGGCTATTCACCCCCTCTAGCCGACCAACATCGGTCCTACAGTCACCATCTCATGACTCGGTCCTTGAGTCGGTGAACGATAGAATTGCGAAAGTCGTGCGCTTGGTGCATCCGAGGGACCGCCAGACGAGGAGCATTGGAGTGCGATGTGAGCAAAACATATAGGGTTTTAGGAGTAGTTTTTTCTCACATCTCATTACATTTTATGTTAGTTTCATGCATATGTCACTCTATTTTGCACGTATTTCCTATTTTCTGGTTCAGAGGTATGCTCTTTGTACTTTTGTGTGAAGGATACCATTTCGGGAGAAAAAGGCATACTTTCAGAGAAAAAGAAAGACATTTTGCAACTAGACATAGAATGGGACACGACCAGGGCGTCTGGCTACACACGGTCGTGTCCAATGGGCGAGATCAGCCACCCCAGGGCCGCACACGAACATGAACATGCCTTGTGATTCTCCTCTTTTATATATGGAGTAGTTCCTTCGATTCTATGATTAGGGAGTAGCTTGTGCACACATGACATGTTGCTTCAAATTGAATTCTGCTTTTGAATTTGAATTTGCAATTGGAAATTGTTTATACCCATATCTATGCGTGTTTGGTTTTCTACCTGCTGTGCTTAGGCGATACGAGGGATGACAACCCTTGTATCTAAGATTTAGGGGATTTATACAAGGAACCTAGGGGTAAACCTGATCTCCTATAACCGTGGGTAGAAGGATGCGATGGAACTAGAAATGGTTCGTCACAGGGATTGATTTGGCATCCTTGTACCGCCTATCCCGTCCTTATAAGGCAGAGATAGCTCCCGATAGATGCAATAGCTCATCGGGAGAGTGTATGATGTCCCTTCCACAAAACCATAGTTAGACGTTTAGACAATGCCCAGTTGATAGCATGTTTTGTGATATACAAGCGAAATCGAAGTCCTAGAATCTCTTTTAAAGATCTTGGCACGCTCCTTTATTCCTTCCTGTGACACCGTACTAGAGTTTAGTCCACAACCCTCGCAATCGAAATCTCTAGATTTTACTTCCGATCAATTTCACCCACTAAACAAATCGATATTCGAATTCCAGTCCCTGTGGGATCGATAATCTTTTATTACTTGATGACGTCCGTGCACTTGTGGGCATTGAGCGCGAGCACGCACTTCGAGTCCTCAACGGCCTCCATCGCGAGATTTGAGGTAGCATTTGCGTGCATCAAGTTATTGGTGTCATTGTCGGGGACTGATCGATTCGATATCAAATCGAGCAGTGGAGAATTGGATCGGATTTAGGATTAGATTTATTTACTTGCTTTATTTTCTTTTAATTTACCTTATTTACTTTAGTTCTATGTTTTCCATATTTAGATTTAGGTTTTGATTTTTAGTTTTAGCAGTATGTTTTTATTTCCTTATTGCATATTTGCTTTTATTAGCTAGATTGGTTTTTTTCTTCTTCTAAGAATTAGGTAGCACTCCTAATTTTTTGTGGCTCAGTTCTTCATATGCTTAAATGCTTAGGATCGGAAGGCCTAGTTCCATTCGACTTAGAAATCGAACGAAACTATCATCGTCGGAGTGCAGAATAGAAGATGATGTAGGTTCAAGCTACATCCAAAGTACATATAGGTAGCCGACCTCTGTGGGATTACGCAACTCCTAGCGCTAGAGGATTTAGGCCGAGTATAACTGGACAATCAATCTCAGCAAACAACTTTGAACTGAAACCAACACTTATACATATGGTCCAACAAATTCAATTCGGGGGAGCTGCAACTGAAGACCCGAACAGGCACCTAGAGACATTTCTAGAAATTTGCTCGACACTGAAGATGAACGGAGTGCCTGCTGACGCGATCTGCCTAAGCCTATTTCCATTCTCATTGCGGGAGAAGGCTAAGGCATGGCTTCACTCCCTACCTTCAGGAAGCATCACCACATGGGAGTAATGTGAGCAGCAGTTTCTGAATAAATATTTCACACCAAGCAAGACTGCTCACATGCACCATCTTATCACAAGCTTCCGTCAGAAGGAGGGGGAGTCCCTATTCGATGCCTGGGATCGCTACAAGGGGTTACTCTACCAATGCCCCCACCACAGACTAGAAAGGTGGCTGGTGATCCACATCTTCTATAATGGGATCGCATACGCCACGAAGATGTCCCTGGATTCTGCTGCAGGAGGAGCACTTATGAATAAGACCATAGAGGAAGCAAAGGAGTTGATAGAAGAGGTGGCCCATAACCACCATCAATGGGCTTCCGAACATGGTCAACCAACACTTGCAGCAAGACGATACACTGTAAAAGAGCTCTCAGTTAAGGATTTTTTTGTGCGCTAGAGAGAGAAGCTCTCGCTTCTCTCTAGAGCTCCCCAGGAATCCGGCGGTCTCTCAGTCCTCAGCCTGAGTCCTCAGTGGTGGAGAACACATAGGAGGAACTGGGAGACATTCCCAGAGCTCGGAAGGCTAGCACAGCCGCTAGGTTGGCTTGAGGGAGACTAGCTAGAGAAATTCGAACGCAACGGAGGGTGTTCGTTTAGCAAAGCGGGAGTCGAAAATCGTAATCATCAGGCATGATCATCGCGGAGCGGATCTAAGCAAGGTATGTGAATGTAATGAAAAGTATATTCGCAGGGAACCGGCCAGTATGGTTACAAAGTAGGTGACAGCGAAAACAAGCAGTAGGCAAGCAAAAATGATGGCTTGAGACTAGAAGCTAATACAGAGGAAAGGTTGACACAGAGGAGATCACACCAGTGAGGAAACCGGGGAGGAGACAGGCACGAGCCATGCCGGCATTCAGTAAACAAGCTAGGGTCTCCTTCTCTGGTAGTGGGGGGAAGAAGAAAGCAAGGACAGGCGGTAGGTGAGGAGCAGCCATCCGCACCATCCGGCTTGGCCCAGTGACCGAGGAGACAAAGAGAACATTTGAATTCAAATGCCGGAGTTAAACTCAACAAAAGCTTCGTCTGGGACCACACATCCTCAAAATCTCCGAACCCGATAGCCCATTAAACTTAACCCAAGTATCCAAACTGTTTAACTCACACCAAACCATCCCGATAGCCTATTTGACTTAAGTCATAGAATATGAGGGGAGGGGGGAAATTATATCGACGAGGATGGAAGGTCTTGCACTGGGACACTGCTGAAAGTTTAGCAGGAAAACTGCAGCAGCTAGTTACCCAATCAATTGAAGGAAATGGGTCGGCGAAAGAGACGGGGAACTCTTAATACGGGGATGCAACTAATATGGATACGACTGAGGGAGGGGAACAAGGACAGCATCCGCCATCGCCGATGGAACAGCATCAGCCACCGCCGACGGAACAATCGCACATACACAAGACAGGGACATGGGCTGATCTTTTTAGGAAAAATAGAGTGTGCACATCAGATACTGCCCTGAAACAATTCCAGAAACAGGAAGGCTGTGCGAGATTGGGTGTTGAGGATCTGGAAGTAATAGAAGAATCAGTTGGATTTTGTCTGATTGGCAAGTTCTTAGGGAAGTTTCCGAGATGGAGGGCGCTGAAAGCGATCACAGCAAGATGGAGGGCACCGCACAAGCTCCTCACGCATAATTCTTTATGGATGGTGTTAAAATTTGCAAGCAAGGAACTACGGGATGTTGTATTAAAAGGAGAACCATACATTGCATATGGAAGTCCTCTGTACCTCAAAACGTTACCAACGTGCTTCTCATTCGGGGTGGAAACACAAGCTCAAATCCTAGTGTGGATGCAAATCCACGGGTTGCCTTTGGATTACCGGTCCACCTAAGGGTTAAGCAAGGTTGCCTCACAAGTTGGCACGCTGCTATACACAGACAGATACACCAAAGTACGGGAGCAAGTCAATAATGCTAGAGTCTTAGTAGAAGTGGATATCTCGGAGGAATTGCCCGCAGTAATTTCCATCACCCTACCGGATGGTATAGACACTGATTTAGAGATCAAATTTGAATCTAGCCTGAAACTCTGTAGCTCCTTCAAACAAATGGGGCACTATCAAAGACACTGCCCAATGATTGTGAGGGAACAACCATCAATAGCACCTATGGCTGCAATGGACTGCCAAATGATAGTATACATGGCTGATACAGCACCAGAAATGAATGAAGAGGGGGATGCTAAAGCAGGACCCGGTATAAAAGTAGGCACGCCAGAGGAGGAGCAGAACCGGGAGCATATCAATACCAATACCAATATAGATTTATCAAGGAGCCCATGCAGCAAAGGAGGCCACAGGAAACAAGGGCAGCAAAGAAATCATGGACAGGAGCAAGGTCAGCAAAGGCAGAAAGGGCATGCATCATCGCACATACCTGGCTGGTCAATACCAGGGAAACAATCGACTCAAGACCAGCGGAATTATCGAGCAGGACCAAGAACCAATCTAAAGATTATGGGGGAGACTGGCACAAGATTTGGCACATATGAATGCTATACAAAGGGCAGAACACAAGATGGAAAAGGAAATGCCAGAAACCAGGGACAAAGGCAGCTGATAGTCACCAAGGAGAAATCACACCGAGGAATGAGTTTGGAAGCAATCACATCAGATAAAGGAAAATTTGACATGGTATCAGAGGAACAAATAAGACAAGAAAAGGAAGACAATCAAGTTGAGACAGGACACAATTTACAAGCTACAATTGAGACTGGCACAAAAACTGGCACACACGACAGTATTAGTCCACAAGCAGAAGGGATGATTCCCAGAAAGCAGGAGCAATGGCAGCCAATAGATGAGGAGGAGCAAGCAGGCCAACAGAGAAGTCTGGGTATAACGACACCAAACAAAGATGGGGAAAAAAATGCAGGAGTTGATAAAAGAGAAGCCATAGGAACATGCGGTATCGGCTAAAATGAACACAGACAATACAGGAAGTATCAGGATGGAACATGGGGTACAAGATCAGCCAGACTACATATTAGAGGATGGGGTCAACCAACCAAAGAAGTAGCTAGTAGAAAATATGGAGAAATTGGATAAACAAGTAGTACATAGCAGGGATAATGCAAGCATTCAGGCAGATGAAACCGTCAAAAGTGGCACGAAAACTGGCACGCTAAATGATAGCACTGGTGATACTGAAATAATAGGGTTGAAGGAGGGGAATAATATACATGTTAATCTAAGATGAAGTACTAGAAAGAGGGGGGGAAACAAAGATGAACAGGGAGAGATGGGCCAAAGGAGACAGGTAAGCATAAACACATTTGATAAGGAAGATACTGCGCAGCACTAGTCACCTGCACAGCATAAGAACAGAACATCAGTGACACTATCGAAAACACTACCAGAAATGAGGCCATATGTAGCAAGTATGGATAACGGGGGAAGCGGACACTCAGAACCAAGTGGTAAAGAGACAAAGACATTGGACTTAATCAACACAGGAACTCTAGAAGACCCAAGTAAAGGAACGGAAGGACATGAGGCAACACCCAACAGCGAAATACAAGAGCATAATCAAGATATTAGCAAAAGGACAAATAGCGGTCAAGCAATATTGCAAGAGAGGCCTGTAAGTAACTTCCCACTAATCATACTAGGCCTACCAGCTGCTCGATGGAGCAAGGAAAGCATATCAACAACAGCAGATAGCAATAAGGAAGTAGAAATGAAATACCAAGAAGACCCCCAAGGACAAACAGAAAGAGGAGCAAGACTGAACATGGAGCAGAAACATGAAAAGCAAGCAAAGATCATCACTGCTAGACGGTGGAAGTCGGCTGCAAAGCCATGAAGATTGGAGCATGGAATATTAGAGCCCTAAATAAAGGCCTCAAGCAGAAGGCGGTGGCGGACCTCCTTCTGTAGCAAAAGATGGGCATCCTATGCATACTAGAGGAAAAGCTAACCCAACAGTATTACCAGACACTGAAGAACAAGAGATTTCAGAAATGGGAGATGGAACAGAGATTGGGTAATTCTCCAAGAAGCAGAATGTTACTTTTATGGGAATCGCAACTCATTGAGCTTAACGTGGAAAGGTAGGAAGATCAGTTGATACACACCAGGATAAAATGCAGAATCACAGGGGGCTCATATGTAGTCACATTTATCAATGGTCAACTCTCAATCATAAGTAGGAAAACTATGTGGGCAACACTTTCACAGCTTGCAGATACAATGGAGATGCCATGGCTAATACTAGGAGATTTCAACTCACCTCTCTCCCCAGCAGATAAGCAAGGAGGCATGCCTGTTACCGTATACGCCACAGCTGATTTCCAGGACTTTATAATGGAGGCTAGTATTGAAGACTTACACTCCATAGGGTGTCAATTCACATGGACAAATGGCCATATTGTAAGCAAACTAGATCATGCAATGGGCAATAGGATATGGATGGAACAGAATCAGAGCAGCTATGCTGATTTTCGAACACTAGGGACAATCTCAAATCATGTTGCATGTATTGTTTCAGTCCTAGGAAGCTCAAGGCAGAAAGCCAAGGCATTCAGATTTTATAATATGTGGACAACACATCCCGAATACAGGCAACTGGTGCAAGAAAAGTGGCAAACAGTTATCCCCAACACTATGAATAGTACAATGCAGTATAAGCTGAAACGAAAACTCACGCTCCTCAAATCCCATTTCAGACAGCTCAACCGTCTCCACTACCAACACATCCAAGAGAGGGTCAAGCAGGCACGACAACATCTGGAAACAATGCAGCAGCAAGGGCTTACGCGAGGACATATGGATGAGAACTATAATGCTACAAGGACGAAAGTGCAATTGCTTGAGAGGGAAGAATACCTATTCTATTTACAGAGAGAAAAGCATGAATACTTCCGTGGAACAGACAGGAACACTTCCTTCTTCCATGCCCTGGTAAAAATAAACAACAAGAGGAGAGAAATAGTAGCCATTGAGAAGACTAATGGGGAACATACAAGCTCATCAGAGGAAATAACAAATGAATTCCTGACATATTTTCAGAATCAATTAGGAGCAGAAGAGACAAGGACTGAGTTCAAAGGAGAGTGCATGCAGTTTGGAACGAAACTAACAGAAGCACAGCAGCACCAGATAATCCGACTACCAACCGAAGAAGAAATCCGGAAAGCCCTATTTGACATTGGAGATCTCAAAGCCCCAGGACCAGATGGATATAATTCAAAATTCTTCAAACACTCATGGGATCTAGTTAAGCATGATGTTGTAGCAACAGTCCTTGAATTTTTCACCAATGGCCAGCTCCTGAAGTCTTGGAACCATACACTAATCACCTTAATCCCGAAATCTCCCCATGCAAACAAGGTCCAAGATTACAAACCAATCTCCTGCTGCACAGTGTTTTATAAGATCATTGCTAAGATCCTAGCAGGTAGATTATCAGAAGTTATGGATCACTTGCTGCACAAAGAACAAACTGCATTTGTACAGGGCCAAAGCATTGCAGATAATATACATTTAGCCCAAGAGCTCATGCGCAACTACACAAGAAAAAGAATTTCTCCACGGTGCATACTCAATGTTGACCTACAAAAAGCTTTCGACTCAGTGCACTGGGGTTTCCTCCAAGACATCCTCTCATCGTTGCAGTTTCGAGACAAATTTCACAGCATGGATCCGAGAGAGCATCACCAGCCCGACATTCTCAGTTGCAATCAATGGACACATGCATGGCTTCTTTAAAGGATGTAGGGGACTCAGACAGGGGGATCCCATCTCCCCATGTATGTTCGGGTTATGCATGGAATACCTTTCCCGTATGCTAGCTAAGCGCACCAGCAGATCTGATTTTCAGTTTCACCCGAAGTGCAAAGAGCTCGAGATATCTCACTTAATGTATGCCGATGATCTCCTGCTCCTTAGTCGTGGGGATATATCATCAGTGGCAGTTTTGAAAGACTGCCTAACAGAATTTGCTAACATGGCAGATGTTAGTTATATCCCTAGAACCAATCATGTGATGGTTGAATAGGGAACATTTTGTATCATATTCTATAAAGGCAAAGGATTGGTTATTATATTTACGTCTTGCTTGTGCCAGCTAAATTAAATATAATAATGCCCTAGAAAAGTAGGTTCTTATCTACAGCACATCAATTGGAAGAATTGATTATGAGAGGCTGTAGAGAACACTTTCCTAAATGTTCCTAGTCAAGTATTAATATGCAAGGGCAATATTAATACATAAAGACTAGCATGTAGGTCAATTGATGACTTGATCTCACAAGTCATGGATATATGATATCAAGTTGACACATGGGTATATATTAGAAGAATATATACTGAACTGACCTGCCATGAGAAAGTTTCATGGATCGTCATATGAGTGTCATAAATTTTCTCATGTGACTATTGGTATGAATAGTCCTCAAACCTGAAGTCACTACGGTTCCCTACATAAGGAGTTATGTACTTTGGTATCGTCAAACGTCACCTGTAACAGGGTGGACCATAAAGGCGATTACTGGGTATATAACAAATTATGCGGAGGGATGTGAGTGATGTAGATGGGATCTATCCCTCCCATATGATGGGAGTGATATCTGTGGGCCCCTTGATTGAGTAGAACTACTAAAATACATGGCCATGCTCGAATAAGTCAATATGAGATATTGAGCTCATTTGTTTGAGTTAGTTTACTCAGGGATCAAGAAACACATAGATTGATCGAGGATGACACGGTCTATGCCTCATTGGTCAATATGATATCAAGGATAGAAGGACACGGTCATACATTATAGTAGTAACGGAAAGGTTAGTCGGATCTTGACTTATTTCGTAACTTGGGTAGCAATGATGTATTGCTAGATGCCGCTCATTGCTTGTGTATCTAAAAGAGTTTAGATCTACTGCCAACATTATGAGAGCCTATAGGGTCACACACAAAGAGCATGATGATTAGAAGAATTAGTGCATTCTAGTTTAACTAGAATAATTTGGGAATAAGCTTAAGTACAAAATGGTTTTTGGACTTTAAGCTTAATGAGAATTTTAGCTTATTGATTTAATGAGATTAATTCAATATGCTAAGCTTATTAATTTAATAAGATTAAATAAATATGTTATCATGATAGCCTAAGCTTAATTGATTTAATAAGATTAATTCAATATGTTACCTTATTGATTTAATGAGATTAATTCAATATGATAACATAAGCTTATTGAATTAATAAGATTAATTAAACATTCATGAATGCCACATAAGCATACCACATAAGCATGCCACCTAAGCTTGATGAGGTGGAAGGAGACAAAGGGTTTTGACCTTTGGAATTTCTCCACATGTGGGCGGCCAAATTTTTCAATGCAATTGATTGCATTGAATGTGATAGGAGGTGAAAGGTTTTTTCAATCCTATAAAACACTCCATGAGGTGGCCGGCCAATGTGGGTGAAGCTTGAGGCTTGGAGAGAGCTTGGTGGTGAGAGGCTTTGGTTGTGTGGCTTTTGTGAGTGTAGGATAGCAAGAAGAGTAGTCTTCTTCTTCCTTTCTCTTTTTCCCTATCTTCCTCTCCTTTAGGGACTTCTCTAGCAAGAAGTAAAGGAGAGCTCTTCTAGTTTCTTTTGTGAGACAAGAGCTTGCTCGTGCACAGACATTTGAACATGCTAAAAGATCCAACAAACCCAAGGAGAAGCGGGATTAAAAAAAAAGGGCACGCAACAAAGGTAATATTCTCCTATAAGATAGGTTTTGAGAAATTTATTTTTTGTACGAGGTTTTCTTTCGCAAGGATCACTTGGAAGGGATCCTATTTTTCCGTTGTGCATATGCTATTTTGCATAATAAATCCCTACAGTGGTATCAGAGCAACTTGCAAAAGATCGTATAAAAAAATAGGTTTTCTCTATTTTATATATGATATAGAAGTAGGATAAATTTTATTATGAGTTGATAATTGCATTAGCAATTTTTCAAACATAATAAAATATCCGATGTCTTTTAAAAGTTAAAATTGACATGGTGCATGGTTATGCCCTAGTCCCAAAAAGTTTGTGAATGTGTGTATTGTAATTCTTAATACGGCCTGCGTGCCATGCCTTTCTCCTAAAATTCTTGTTGTAAAATTAGTTTTAGACTCGAATGTAACTCGAGTATTTCTCCTTTTGTAATATACAAAATAAAGATGGAGGGTCCATTGGAAGATGACGTTACAAGGAGGAAGTCAACAACGCAAGACAACCAAAAGGAAGCACTTGGGAGAAGATGCTATCCCTAGGTTGACCAATCAATCTTTTCATTGGCTTGAGAAGATTGTAGAATAAGGGCCATAACCATGACACGCTTAGTTTAATATGTATGTGATGCATGTTAATTTAGCTTATATGTGATCTATGCTAATATGTATGTGATGCATGTTTATTTCTTAATAAGTCAAAAATGATATGCCTACCAAAGTTTGGTACTCACTACTTCCTCGATCATTTGTTGTTGGATTTGCCAAAGTAAAGCAATGCATTTTATCTTGGAAGAGTGCGAGTGGACAATCGTGATGTCCCGCTATCAAACTTTGTTAAGACTTAATTAAGTTTTTCTTATTTAATTAAGAAAGTAGAGGCATATATTAGCTTTGAACATAAGTTTTAAAAATTAGATTTGTGTGTTTTCCGAACATCAGCTTTGTCTTAGAAAGTGGTCGTTGCTCCGATATCAAAGAAGGCCTCTGTGCCTCGCCATGGCCTGGAAGCTGGTTTAGGAATAACCACTAAACTAATCTAAACTTAACCAAAGCTATTAAAGAGTTACATCAGATGTAATTGACAAAAGATTGTCTACCTAATCATACTATGTCTTGGGCGATTAGCCAAAGCTAACTCAAAACGAAGTATGATGTGGATCTTTATCTCATATAAATTTATAGCTAAATAGAAGCTAATGATGTAAGCAAAATGTGTTTGCCTACATCAATGATTAGCTCATATCAAAGCTATGAGAATTTAGTGGGAGCCTCATTTAATTAAAGGCCTAATTAAATGACTTAGGTATGATACTTAATTTTGCATTTTAATGTTGTAGATCACCATGTCATCTAACACGACACACCCCCTCAACTTGCAATCTGTCCTTGAGAAAGACAAGCTCAATGGAGCTAACTTTCTAGACTGGTATAGGAACTTGAGGATTATCCTCAAGCAAGAACGTAAACTGTATGTCCTTGAGTAGTCTATCCCTGAAACACCCGCCCCTGCGGCCACTCGTGCTGAAAAGGATGCTTATATGAAGCATCAAGATGACGCATTAGATGTGTCATGTCTTATGCTTGCCACCATGAACTTTGAGCTTCAGAAGCAACATGAGAACATGGATGCCTATGATATGGTTGACCATTTGAAACAACTATATCAAGGACAAGCTAGGCATGAGCGTTTTGAAGTGTCTAAGGCTCTTTTTGCATGCAAGATGCAAGAAGGAACACCTGTAGGAACTCACATACTTAAAATGATAGGGTACGTTGAGAACCTTGAAAGACTAGGTTTTCGACTAAGCCAAGAATTGGCAACCGATGTTATCCTGCAATCATTGCCGGAAGCATATAATCAATTCGTCATGTATTATAACATGAATGAAATTGATAAGCCTTTGCCTGAGATTCTCAGCATGTTAAGAATCACAACCAATCTCAAGAAGAAAGTTAGTAACGTACTAATGGTCAAGAAGGGCAAAGGTAAGCGCAAAGGCAAGGGTAAGACCCAAGCCAAAGGCAAGGCCAATTCATCCACTTCAAAGGCTAAAGGTAAAGTACCTAAGGAAGGGGACTGTTTCCATTGCGGTGAGACTGGACACTGGAAGCAGAACTGCAAAGTCTACCTAGAGGAAGTAAAGAAGAAAAGAAGTGGGACTTCTGCCTCAGGTATACACATTATAGAAGTTAATCTATCTATTTCTTCTACATGGGTATTAGATACCGGATGTGCATCTCACATTTGTACTAATGTGCAGGGACTGAGAAATAGTAGACTAATGGCAAAGGGCGAAGTGGACCTACGAGTAGGCAATGGCGCAAAAGTTGCTGCTGTAGCTGTAGGAACATATTCTTTGTCTTTGCCCACTGGGCTTATCTTAGAACTAGAGGAGTGCTTTTATGTACCTGCATTAACGAAGAACATAATTTCTGTATCTTGTTTAGACAAGAAAAACTTTTCTTTTATAATAAAGGACAAATGTTGTTCCATTTATTTGAATGAAATGTTCTATTGTAATGCACCACTTATGAATGGTCTCTATGTTCTAGATTTAGAAAACCCAATTTATAACGTAAATACCAAACGGTTCAAATCGAATAATTTGAACCAAACATATCTCTGGCACTGTCGCCTAGGTCACATAAATGAAAAATGCATATCCCAACTCCATAAAGATGGATTATTGGACTCATTTGATTTTGAATCATATGAGGTATGCGAATCTTGTCTTTTAGGAAAGATGACTAAAACTCCATTTAGTGGACATGGCGAGAGAGCGACGGACTTGTTAGGACTCATACATACTGATGTATGTGGCCCTTTCAATGTCGAAACCAGAGGAGGCTATAAGTACTTTATTACTTTCACTGATGATATGAGTAGATTTGGCTACTTATATTTGATGAGACATAAGTCAGAATCCTTTGAAAAGTTCAAAGAATTCAAGAATGAAGTACAAAACCAACTTGGTAAGCGTATTAAGCTACTTCGATCAGATCGAGGTGGTGAATACCTTAGTCAAGAGTTTCTGATCACTGGTGAGTGTGGGATAATATCCCAACTCACTCCACCTGGAACACCACAATGGAATGGTGTATCTGAGAGGAGAAATCGTACTCTATTAGATATGGTACGATCAATGATGAGCCAGACTGATCTACCTACTTCCTTTTGGGGTTTAGCTCTAGAGACAACCGCTTTCACACTTAATCGCATCCCATCAAAAGCCGTAGAAAAGACACCATATACGTTATGGACTGGGAAGAGTCCCAAAATGTCTTTTATAAAGATTTGGGGTTGTGAAGCTTATGTTAGACGTCAAGTCTCAGATAAACTAGGACCCAAATCAGATAAGTGTTATTTTGTAGGATATCCCAAGGAAACTAAGGGATATTACTTTTACAATCCCACACTTGGCAAGGTGTTTGTTGCCAGAAATGTTGTCTTTCTAGAAAGAGAATTTATTTCTAGAAAAACTAGTGGGAGTAAAATTCATCTTGAAGAAATTCAAGATGAAGATAACACTAAGGCTTCGATGGAAAATGAACAGGCACCACAAAGTGTTGTGGATGAGGAAATTGTTGCCCAAAGAGTTGTGGAGCAAACACCTGTTCAAGTAGACCAACCTCTTCGTAGATCTGATAGGATCCGTCGTCAACCCAAGAGATATTCTTTTCTCTTGACTGACAATGGTGATGTATTGCTTGTCGATCTTGACGAGCCTACATCCTATCAAGAAGCTATGATGAGCCCAGATTCCGAGAAATGGCTAGAGGCCATGAGATCCGAAATGGAATCCATGTACACTAACCAAGTATGGACTTTGGTTGATCCACCTGAAGGGGTAAAACCCATTGGGTGTAAGTGGATCTTTAAAGTAAAGACTGACATGGATGGTAATAAGCATACCTATAAAGGTAGATTGGTGGCTAAAGGATTCAAACAAATTCATGGTATTGACTATGATGAAACCTTTTCACCAGTTGCGATGCTTAAATCCGTTCGGATCATACTTGCTATTGCAGCCTACCACGATTATGAGATCTGGCAGATGGATGTCAAAACCGCTTTTCTGAATGGAAAGCTACTAGAGGATGTGTACATGACACAGCCTGAGGGTTTTGAAGATCCAAAGCATCCTGGAAAGGTATGCAAACTGCAAAGGTCCATTTATGGACTAAAGCAAGCCTCTCGAAGCTGGAATCTTTGATTCGATGATGGAATCAAGGAGTTTGGTTTCATCAAGAATGAAGATGAACCTTGTGTCTACAAGAGAAATAGTGGGAGCACAATTGTATTTCTTATCTTGTATGTAGATGACACACTTCTCATCGGAAATGATATTCCCTCACTCCAGTCTGTGAAGATGTGGTTAGGGAATTGTTTCTCGATGAAAGACTTAGGTGAAGCTGCCTATATTCTAGGAATCAAGATCTATAGAGATAGATCTAAAAGATTACTTGGCCTAAGTCAAAGTACATACATTGATAAAGTGCTAGATCGTTTTGCTATGTAAAATTCCAAGAAAGGATTTCTGCCTTTATCACATGGTGTGAGTCTTTCGAAGACTCAATGTCCCTCTTCTAAGGAGGAGAGAGATCGCATGGATAAGATCCCTTATACATCTGCTATATGGTCTATCATGTACGCCATGCTTTGTACTCGTCCTGACGTCTCGTATGCTTTGAGCATGATGAGTAGATACCAGTCGGATCCAGGTGAAAGTCACTGGATAGCAGTCAAAAATATTCTTAAATACTTACGAAGAACGAAAGAATATTTCCTGATATTTGGAGGCAATGAGGAGCTAACTGTAAAGGGTTATAGTGATGCAAGCTTCCAAACAGACAAGGATGACTATAGATCGCAATCGGGGTACGTATTTTGCCTGAATGGTGGAGCTGTGAGCTGGAAGAGTTCGAAGCAGGATATAGTTGCTGATTCTACAACAGAAGCCGAGTATATTGCTACGTCTGATGCAGCAAAGGAGGCTGTTTGGCTCTGCAAGTTCATCAATGAACTTGGGGTAGTTCCTAGCATTGCAGATCCAATAGACCTCTATTGTGACAACAATGGGGCTATTGCACAGGCTAAGGAACCTCAATCACATCAGCGGACCAAACACATACTGCGGCGCTTCCATCTCATTCGAGAGATCATCGATAGAGGAGATGTGAGGATATGCAGAGTACCGACAGAAGCTAACATCGCAAATCCATTGACCAAGGCTTTGGCACAGAGGAAGCATGATGGTCACACTAGGTCACTAGGTATCAGATATTATAGTGATTGGTACTAGTGCTAGTGGGAGATTGTTAGTTATAGCCCTAGAACCAATCATGTGATGGTTGAATAGGGAACATTTTGTATCATATTCTATAAAGGCAAAGGATTGGTTATTATATTTACGTCTTCCTTGTGCCAGCTAAATTAAATATAATAATGCTCTAGAAAAGTAGGTTCTTATCTACAGCACATCAATTGGAAGACTGTAGAGAACACTTTCCTAAATGTTCCTAGTCAAGTATTAATATGCAAGGGCAATATTAATACATAAAGACTAGCATGTAGGTCAATTGATGACTTGATCTCACAACTCATGGATATATGATATCAAGTTAACACATGGGTATATATTAGAAGAATATATACTGAACTGACCCGCCATGAGAAAGTTTCATGGATCATCATATGAGTGTCATAAACTTTCTCATGTGACTATTGATATAAATAGTCCTCAAACCTGAAGTCACTACGGTTCCCTACATAAGGAGTTATGTACTTTGGTATCGTCAAACGTCACCCGTAACAGGGTGGACCATAAAGGCGATTACTGGGTATATAACAAATTATGCGGAGGGATGTGAGTGATGTAGATAGGATCTATCCCTCCCATATGACGGGAGTGATATCTGTGGGCCCCTTGATTGAGTAGAACTACTAAAACGCATGGCCATGCTCGAATGAGTCAATATGAGATATTGAGCTCATTTGTTTGAGTTAGTTTACTCAGGGATCAAGAAACACATAGATTGATCGAGGATGACACGGTCAATGCCTCATTGGTCAATCTGATATCAAGGATAGAAGGACACGGTCATATATTATAGTAGTCACGGAAAGGTTAGTCGGATCTTGACTTATTTCGTAACTTGGGTAGCAATGATGTATTGCTAGATGTCGCTCATTGCTTGTGTATCTAAAAGAGTTTAGATCCACTGCCAACGTTATGAGAGCCTATAGGGTCACACACAAAGAGCATGATGATTAGAAGAATTAGTGCATTCTAATTTAACTAGAACAATTTGGGAATAAGCTTAAGTACAAAATGGTTTTTGGACTTTAAGCTTAATGAGAATTTTAGCTTATTTACTTAAAGAGATTAATTCAATATGCTAAGCTTATTAATTTAATAAGATTAAATAAATATGTTATCATGATAGCCTAAGCTTAATTGATTTAATAAGATTAATTCAATATGTTACCTTATTGATTTAATTAGATTAATTCAATATGATAACATAAGCTTATTGAATTAATAAGATTAATTCAACATGCATGAATGCCACATAAGCATGCCACCTAAGCATGCCACATAAGCATACCACATAAGCATGCCACCTAAGCTTGATGAGGTGGAAGGAGACAAAGGGTTTTGACCTTTGGAATTTCTCCACATGGATTATTTTTCAATGCAATTGATTGCATTGAATGTGATAGGAGGTGAAAGGTTTTTTCAATCCTATAAAACACTCCATGGGGTGGCCGGCCAATGTGGGTGAAGCTTGAGGCTTGGAGAGAGCTTGGTGGTGAGAGGCTTTGGTTGTGTGGCTTTTGTGAGTGTAGGCTAGCAAGAAGAGTAGTCTTCTTCTTCCTTTCTCTTTTTCCCTACCTTCCTCTCCTTTAGGGACTTCTCTAGCAAGAAGTAAAGGAGAGATCTTCTAGTTTCTTTTGTGAGACAAGAGCTTGCTCGTGTGGATACATATAGAGGCACGGACATTTGAACGTACTAAAAGATCCAACAAACCCAAGGAGAAGCGGGATTAAAAAAAAGGGCACGCAACAAAGGTAATATTCTTCTATAAGATAGGTTTTGAGAAATTTATTTTTTGTACGAGGTTTTCTTTCGCAAGGATCACTTGGAAGGGATCCTATTTTTCCGTTGCGCATATGCTATTTTGCATAATAAATCCCTATAGCAGGCCTGAGTGCCAATATGTCTAAATCAAACATCTATATGGCAGGAGTGGATCCAAGTACCCGTGGAAGATTGATTGCTATGACTGGGTTCAAGGTAGGGGAGATGCCATTTAGATATTTAGTGATCCCAATTGCATCCCAGAAGCTGCGAGTTTCTGATTATTGCACACTACTGGACAGCCTCACAAGGAAAGTCAGCTCATGGCCAAAAACCACACTATCATATGCAGGGAAAAAGCCAACTTGCAACCTTAGTTTTGTAAGGAATTGAATGCTATTGGATGTCAATCCTACCACTCCCGATAGGCGTAATAGAAAAGATTTATGGTATCTGTCGGTCACTTATGTGGAATACAAAGAAACCTCCGGTACCATGGAAGGTAATGTGCAAACCCAAGGATGAAGGAGGATTAGGGCTAAGGGACCTGAGGGCATGGAATATGGCACTATTGGCCAAGGTCCTATGGCGGATACAAGAGAGGCAAGACACCCTATGGATTCGGTGGGTTCACCATTCATACATACAGCAAGGAGACATTTGGGGATGGCAAAGCAAGCATATGAACTCACCGCTCATGAAGAAACTGATACTGATCAAAAACTGCATCCTAGGCACTGTAACTACCGCAGCTGTAGCAAGCCAGCTTCTAACAACATGGTTTGGGCAGGGCAAAGGTGGAGTGAAGAAGGCGTATGACCACTTCAGGCAGAGAGGAACCAGAAAATCTTGGACAGTGACAGTTTGACAGAAGAATATACAACCAAGTCATAGATTTACATTGTGGATGCTGGCTCACGACAAACTACCGGTACGAGCAGGGCAGGAATATATGGAGGACAAGGAATGCACCTTCTGTAGACAGGATGAGGAAACTATGGATCACATTTTTTTTCAAATGTGAGCAAATACTACAACTTTGGAATAGGATTCGAAGATGGTTAAAAATGCGAGAAGCAATGGTAACTCATCGATGCATGTTCAGAAACTTCAGATCACGGTACAAGAAAGACACGCCTTTGAATCAAGCCTGACACCTAGCAATGTCTGCCCTGATTCATATGGTCTGGAGGCAGAGAAATTCAAGCAGGTTTGAAGGTACAAAGTTTGATGGAGACCTAATCCTTCGCAAGGTGCAGATCCATGTTTACAGAACAATGGAGGACAATAACATACCACTCCCAGTAGCGATCACACGAATCCAGGGTAATACTTCACCTCTCTCCTCTCCCCCTCAACCCCCCTTTCTCTCTTCCTATCACCCAAGGAAATCTAGCCTTAATCACCAGGCCCCCCTAACCTCACCGGGGCACTTCCTTCACCTCATTCCCTCTCATTTCCTCTCTTATACCTTAATACCAGGACACTTCTCCTGGGCAGGGTACTTATAACTCCTGTCCAGAGCACTTCCCCTCATTCCCTCTCTTATGCCTTCATACCAGGGCACTTCTCCCGGACAGGGTACTTGCACCCCCTGTCCAGGGCACTTCCTTCACACCACCTCTTCTTCCAAAGTACCTACCCTCGGCAGGACACGTCCTTCCAGGGCACTTACAGGGCACTTTCCCCTCTTCCAGGGAACTTTTCACTCACTTCCTCTCTCAAGACACTTCCTCTCCTCTCCTCTACTTTCATTCCAGGGAAATTGGGCCTCGGTAGGGCACTTCTCATGTCCAGGACACTTCCTCTCTTCTACTTAAAAAAAAAAAAAAAAATTTTTTTTACCAGGGTGGTTTGCTAGGGCTATTGCCAGGGCGGTTTTGGATAGGGCGGTTTTGCCAGGGGGGTCTGCCAGGCCGGTTTGCAAGGGAGGTTTTAGACAGGGTGGTTTTATCAGAGACATTTGCCAGGGCGATTTTGACAGGGCGGATTTGTCTGGGTGGTAGGCCAGGGCGATTTTTGCTCCCAAGCCAGGGTGGTTTTGCCCCAAAGCCAGAGTGGTTTTCGTGTGTGCCTCTCCCACAAATCCAGGCCGATCAGGGTGGTTTTGCTCACCCAGGGCGGTCTTTCCACAAGGAGCGGTTGCCAGGGCGGTTTGCTCCCAAGTCCACCAGGACAGTTTTGGACCGGGCCTTTCTCTCTAATCCAGGGCAATTAGGGTGGTTTGCTCCCAAGTCCAGGGCGGTTTAGTGTAAGGAATTGCTTGCTAGGGAAGTTTTACTCCCAAATCCAGGGCGGTCCGCACAAAGAGCATGGCTCTCTCAAATCCAGGGTGGTTTGCCTCGAAAAAAAACCGAGAGGTTAATAGGCCAACCTATAATGGCCTATCTAGTCCATAGCAAACGGCTACGGTAAAGACACTCTAAATCCGTTTATGGTTGAGGCTTAACCAATAAGCCTAGTAGAGGTAAATAGGCCCACCCGAATGGCCTATCTAGTCCGTAGCAAACGGCTACGGTAAAGACAAGGCAAATCCGTTGACGGTTGGTCACTTACCAAAAGTGGCAAATGTTGGATGATCATCACACAGGATTGGTAGAGAAGATGGACACGGATGGACAATACAAGGAGGTACACACAGAGCAAAGGACGCAAAGGGATGGTAGGTATGAGCCAAGGAAATACGGAAGATGTTCTTGCACTGTACAAGTATGGGACATGTATGAGGGTATGTACCCATGAGAGAGTTAGTATGCATGAGAGTTCAAGTACCCATGAGAGCACATGTACACCCCCCTAGATGTATCTCAGATCTGACACATCGTCAGACATGACATGAGTGTGCATTCCAGGATTTTGTATGATTGTGCTTTTCTTGATGATATATATTTACCTTTCATCAAAAAAAAAAAGACGATACACTGTCAACTCTATGGACCACCTAGCAGCAAGGATGGACACGCTGAGCAGACGGTTCGAATCTTTGAATCCTTCATCTGCATGCACGGCCATTGACTTTGGAGAGGGAGCGGTAGCGTATCGAGAGGACCACTATGGAGGGCAGGGAACCTCAAAAGAGCAGATTGAGCATGCTGATGTGGTTGGGGACTATAATCAAAGGCCCAACAACCCATACTGGAGTACCTACAATCCTGGATGGAGGAATCACCTGAATTTTTCCTATAAGAATAACTTAGAAAACTCCTAACCATCAGGGGGGTATGGGCAGCAGCTGGGCAATGGGCAGCAATAACAGAAGTATAGACTGGAATTGATGATGGAAGACTTCATTTCTACCGAAACTAAGGCCAATGAGGAATTTCATCGCCAACATAAAAAATTTGAAGAATCACTCAGAGACTTGAAGGCCACTGTTGACGACCTTGCAAGTCACACAAGGATGTTGGAGACACAAGTGGCCCAGATAGCCCAAACCGTGTCGCAACCCATGAAGAGCTCTCCGTCATTACCCGAGCGAAGTCAAGCTAAAGAGAAAGGAGTGGGGCAGAGTAGCAAATTCACCAAGGGGTGTGCAACCATGATTTCCACCCTACCTGACGAAGCTGAAATTGAAGATAGGATTCCATCACAGCTTAAGGACCCCGGTGAATTTGTTATCCCCTACTCAATTTATGGGGAGAGCTTCGATGAAGCGCTATGCGACTTGGGGTCATCAGTCAGTGTGATGCCCTACGCACACTATCTGAAGATGGGACTGAATGGGCTCCAACCAACAAATCTTTGTATTCGTATGGGGAATGACTCAATCAAGGAACTCGTCGGCTTGCTAGCACATGTGCCTGTGGTTGTCGAGAATTTTGTGATACCCACGGACTTCATCATACTAGACATAGGACACAATCCCCAGAATCCCATCATTCTAGGAAGGCCTTTTCTGGCAACTACGAGAGCGTGCATAGATGTGAAGGCACACAAGATCTCCCTAGAGGTAGAAGGGGAGATCATCCTCTTCAACCTTTTGGAGCATAGAGCCCTCTACCTCGACGACTTCACTTTTAGCAGAATGAAGCCAGGGCCACCAGATAAAGATTTCGAGATGGATGAATGGAGGTTCATTGAACCTCCAGAGCCAAGTTGATAGTGGAGTGTCGTCGAGCTAAATGACCTTAATAAAGCGCTTCTTGGGAGGCAACCCAAGTTAGGTTTTTATATTTCCCTTTGATCGTATTGCATGCATTTAGTTAATTTGAATTTTGATTTCCATCTCATTTAGAATTACGACTAGAAAGGAACTTTGCTAGGTAAAAATAAAATCCATATTAGCTTACACGGCGAAGTGTATGAGGAAATTCAGACCGTTATGCAAAAATGGGAGAAAAAGGGGGACACACGACCTGGCCATGTGTTTTCCCATGAGCGTGCCCGACTGACCCGAGGCACACACAGCTTGGTCATGTGTTTTCACACGAATGTGTTGCGCAAGGTTAAATAGGGCAAGCTGTGTGTTTTCACCCCATTTGTGCCGTGTGCTTCGATTTCCCTTGCCCAAGCCATGTGGTTTCTTCTTCCTTGCCACCTAGAAACTCTTCTAACCTTCAAGGAAGCCAAAAGAAGCAAGGATGAGGAGGTCCAAGCATGTGGCACCTCGATCCGGTGCTTCGGAGTGACGAACAAGGAGAACTGATGCCCCTCAAGCTCCGGAGGAGGGTAACACTCTACTAACCCTTCTTTTTCGCAACAATGAACATAGAGATAGATATAACATGCTTTCTACTCATAAACTCACTGTTACTAGGTACCTTGATGAAGATTTTCTAGAGTCCTTAGGGTTGTTGGGTGACATTCAAGCCCTATTTACAAAAATGGGGTGGGAAGAGATGATGGGAATAAGACACCCAACCTACCCTAGGATAGTTCTAAAACTTTTGAGTTCCTTAGTGGTAGAAATTTTAACGGGTAGAGAGAGCGAAGAGGGTAGGATAACTTTTAGGATTTTTAATATTGAGCATGAATGGACCCTTCACCAATGGAATTCATGCTTCGGCTTGCCGAGTTGGGGAGAGAGAAGAACCCCTATTGGGTTTAACTCTCAGATATTTTGGACCGAGTTGATGAGGGAGCACGCTTATGACCCTTCAAGGGCCAAAGCGTCGTGCCTCCAAAACTCCATTTTTCGATACCTCCACCGCATCATGGCCAGTACTATATTTGGTCATGGGGAGACTGATGGTGTGGTTAGAGCTAGCGAGCAGCTTTGCCTCTGGGACATGCTACAAGAAAGGAGTAGCATCGATGTAGGGTCCCACTTCATCAGACACTTAGTGAAGATGGGCAAAGCAACACGAGGAGAGATTAATGTGGGGGGCATACTTACCCACATTTGCCATAGGATGGGGTACGATTACACTATGTTAGAGAGTATAGAGGGGAGCCCTAGGATCGACCTAGGAGTGTGCATAGACATGAAGATGATTGTGAGAGAAGGACACTCTTTATGGTTTGTAAGGAAAAATCTCACAGCCGTAGGCTCCCCGACCCTGATCATACCACCATCACTACACGCGCCAACTGGCGCTTGGACCTGATAGTGGAGTCCCCTCCACATGAGGGGCCATCCACATCAGCGCCCATCTCTCCCCCCTTGTATCACTGTCCCACCAGTCCACACATGTATAGGAGCCCACCTAGTCCACATCGACATGAGCCTACACCTGCACCACCACCTTTTTCCACTTTTGAACAGGATGCAGGTATGTCAGCCTATGATTTCTCAAAGTTTCGTTCATGCCTCGAAGACATATATGCCAAGCAGCAGACGCAGAAGCAGCAATGGGAGGAGTAGAGCGGCTACACGCAGGCGGAGTTCCAGGGTTTCCGGGAGCACTTCCAGCGGGCTGAGGAGTTCTACGACAAGGCCCGTATCTACTTCCAGGAGGAGGCTGCCCATTGCCAGGATGAGCCCGCCTATCGCCAGAAGATGCGACAGCACATGCATGCCGAGTAGGCAAAGTGGGCTAGGGAGGAGGAGGACCGAGCAGTCGTTGCATCCACCAGCTCTCAGTGTTAGGGCAATCAACCCATGATATGGTTTTGATGTGTGTGACAAAGGGTTAAAGTTAGGATGATTGGATTTGATATGTGCATTGGAGTCTTGTAAGACTTAGTAATTCGCACATGGAGCCTTGGCGAGTTTCACCTATCATGACTCGGTCCTTGAGTCGGTGAAGGATAGCTTTGCGAAAGTCATGCGCTTGGAGCATCCGAGGGACCGTCGGATGAGGAGCATTGGAGTGAAGCCAGTGGAAGTAAACATCAGGGCGAGACGCGAAGGATGGCGCTTCAGAGTCGTGCGCTTGGCGCATCCGAGGGACGTGGCCGGACGAAGATAACTTCAAAGGCGAGGGACTTCAAGGAATAAGAGTGATCGAATGTAACCCGGGAAGGGGTAGTGCGCTTAGGTGAAACTTGGCCAATTGGCTAAGTGTCAGATGGGATTTTCCGACATCAGTCGACTACCATGTCATGGTAGTCGACTACTCTAAGTCGACTATGACTCGACTAGTGTTTGAGTCCGATTCATGTACCAACAGTCAACTGCCATGGATTGGCAGTCGACTGCCGAGACCACCAGTCGACTGATGAAGGCATCAGTCGACTGATCGCAAGGGTTTCGGGCACAGAATGGTGAGCAGTCGAGTGCTCGCTTCCGTCACTCGACTGATAGCTCCATCAGTTGACTGATGTGATGATCAATCGACTGATGTGGGAGCCATTGGTTGGAATCCAATGTGGAAGAAGTCATTATTGGGCAATGGCTATAGGATCAGTCGACTGATCGGGGCATCAGTCGACTGCTGCTACTAATAAGAAGAAATTCCCTTTCTCTATAAAGAGAAGGGGTGAGGGACTTTGGGAGCCTAAATGCTTGAACTCTTAACAACTCTCAAAGTGCCCTAAATGTTTCCCACTCTTCTTACTTGATATTATTCCATTCTATTGTAAGAAGAGAGATTGTAAGAAAGGTTACCTCCACCTTGCTTGGTGCAAAGGAGAGAATAGTGAAAGCTTGAGGCGTGATTCACCTTGGACGAATCGGATCGTGGATTAGCGGCAAGGCCGTGAACCATATTACATTGTGGTGTTAGCATTTGTGCTCTCTATTCTTTACTTTGCCTTGTCTTAATTGTTTATATTATTATATTCCGCTTGCGCTAATTAAGTTTATAGACGAGCAATCAACGAACAACTTTCATACAACGAAAGAAGGGCTATTCACCCCCCTCTAGCCGGCCAACATCGTTTCTACAAGTGGTATCAGAGCCAAGTCGCTTGTCGAGGACTAACCGTCGCAACAAGCATTACATAACGAGATGGTCGGCTCAAATATCCATCCGCCAAAGTTCGAGGGGGAATTTGCGTGGTGGAAAAACGCATGGAGGTATGTTTTGAAACCGATTTTGAAATTTTGTTAATAATGGAAAATGGTTTCGAGATACCTAGGGATGAAGAAGGGGGGGGGGAGCCATTGGAGAAATCAAGGTGGAGTAAGAGGCAAAGGGAAGAGTACTTGGCGAACTCAAAAGCCAAACATCACCTCTACAAGGTACTCCCCCAACAAGGAGTGAATCAGATAGGGGAGTGTGCAAGTGCCAAAGAAATGTGGGAGAAACTCATAGAGATTCATGAAGGCACATCCGAGGCCAAACTAGCAAGGAGAGATGTCCTACGCTCCCAATTAAGCAACATCAAACTCGAAAAGGGAGAGAAGGTAAAATCTCTAGATTCTAGGTTTAAAGAAATTCTAACCAGTTTGACAAGTGTAGGAGAAAAACTCTCCAACTGGGATATGGTAATGAAGGCTATAGATGTCTTTCCCCGGTCCTCAAGATGGAGCTCAATGGTGGACTCTTTCTACATCTCCAAGAACCTAGAAGTTAGCACCTTGGAGGAATTCTTCTCAACCATGGAGCTCCACGAAACAAGGCTTGAAGGAGTAGTAGAAGAGCCAAGATTTCAACCATCAAGGGGAGTGGCACTATTAGCCAACAAGGGGAAGAAGAAGATGGAGACTCCTTCCTCCTCCAATGATGCATCCTCCTCCCCCTCCATGGATAGCACGGAAGAAGCATACATGGTAAGGAAGGTAAGACGTGCTTTGAAAAATTTTAAATTTAATAAATCTAATGATAGGAGAAGAAGACCAAGGGGGGAGATAATTTGCTATAATTGCCAAGGAGAGGGACACATAAGCGATAATTGTCCCCTCTTGAACAAGAGCAAAGAAGAGAGGAGAAAGAAAGAAGAAAAGAAGAAGAAGGGGAGCAAGAAGAAGGAAAAAGAGAAGAAGGCCAAAGAAAAGGGGAAGGCCAAAGCACTCAAGGCAAGGACATGGGATGATCCTTCTTCGTCATCATCCTCATCCGAAGAAGAAGAACATGTCTACTCAAACCTTGCCTTGATGGCATTTGATGATCTAGACTCCACCTCCTCCTCCGAAAAAGAAGAAACAAGCTCAAGTGAGGAGAGCTCAAGTGAAGGGGGAGCTTCTTCTACATCCTCATCATCGGAAGAGGATTTGGTAAGTGAGGTAACAAATCTACCTCCCAAGAAAATTATGTCAATAATTTCTAGCCTTACTAAGGACTTATTTAGGGCTAAGAAAAAGAATAAATGCATGCTTGATCAAATTAAGGACTTAGAAGAAAAATTAGAAAAAGCATGCTTAAATATTAATGATAATATTTCCTCTAGTCTCAATGATGCATGCTCACATGATAACTATATGCCTTTTCATGTTAGTGATGCATGTATGGATCAAAATAGGGTCTTAAGGGAAAAAGTAGACCATTTAACCAAGGCCCTAGAAAAATTCACCATAGGCTCCAACACTTTGAACATGATCATAGGGAGCTAAAGGGCAAGCTTCAATAGGAAAGGCCTAGGATATAAGGAAAATAAAAATGAAAATGTCTATAAATGTTTAATTGCTAGGGGTCAAGATAAAAAGAAAACAATAGCTAGAAAATGGATCCCTAAGGAATTTTTAGTGAACCCCATAGGAAAGAATTTATTTTGGGTTCCTAAATCCATCCTTAAGGGTTAGAAAAACCCTAGGATAGTCAACCATAAGGATTTCACCTATATCTTATTATTTGGTTGACTTAGGATGGCGTGGACTTAATTTTTGAAATAGTGTTGGGTGATGATAATGCACCCATAAATTGATAAATCATGATGTTAGGTGATAGTTGACTTATTATCATTTTATACCTAATGCATGATTGATGGATACTTTTGTTTCATGATTATAATGTGAAATCAATGCATATATGTTTTTATGATCATATGGTATGTTAGTATGATACTTAACCTTGTGTAAAATTGCATGAAATAAATGGTTAAGTATATACAAATACCTTAGGTTCATCTCACACTCACTATAGGCTACCTTGATTGAAAAAATAGCATGGGTAAGATGTTAGGATGACACAAATGGTCCACTAATGCCTATGACATTTAGATGGTCATTTAAAGTATCAAAAGAGTATTATTAGACCAATCATGGGGAAGGCTTATGTTTAATTCATAGACATATTGCCCAAAGATCATGGTTAGATATTTCAAATGTTTTGAAAACCATTTCTTATTTCATAAACAGAATTCTCATGTTTTGAAAAGCTTCAAGGCAAAACTAGGCTTTAAAATTGATACAAACTTTAGATATTTTCCAACTTTTGAGATTTTTTCTAATTTTTGAAAATATAATGAATTTTCATGAAAAACTATTTTTCATTGATAAAGGAAATTACAAGAAATGTGTTCCCCAAATTTCATGATTTTTCGAATTTTATAGAATTTTTTATGCATTTCTAAAATTTAGCCCAAAAATCAAAAAATCTTGAAATCAGAGTATCAGTCGACTGGTAGCCTAAACCAGTCGACTGCTTGACTGAAAACATGCCTAGTAACCTTCTTTTATCAGATTTTGAGGCATGTTTTGGTGATTTTTGTTTCCTAGACTTGATGCCATGTTTGAATAACTTAGTTTGATCTTTTTGATGATGTCAAAAAGGGAGAAATATGTATGTTTAAGTAAGTTATATTAAGTGGGAGAATTGCATTTAGGGGGAGTTTCATGTATTAAGGGGGAGAGTTGATAATCATGTTTATTCACATACTTTCTTACCTTAATATTTTTATCAAATGTTTACCTAACTTAAATGGATTGTCACACATCAAAAAGAGGGAGATTGTTAGGGCAATCAACCCATGATATGGTTTTGATGTGTGTGGCAAAGGGTTTAAGTTAGGATGATTGGATTTGATATGTGCGTTGGAGTCTTGCAGGACTTAGTAATTCGCACATGGAACATTGGCGAGTTTCACCTCTCATGACTCGGTCCTTGAGTCGGTGAAGGATGGCTTTACGAAAGTCGTGCGCTTGGAGCATCCGAGGGACCGTCTGACGAGAAGCATTGGAGTGAAGCCGGAGGAAGTAGACTTCAGGGCGAGGCGTGAAGGATGGTGCTGCAGAGCCGTGCGCTTGGCGCATCCGAGGGACGTGGCCGGATGAAGATAACTTCAAAGGCGAGGGACTTCAAGGAATGAGAGTGAGCGAATGTAACCTGGGAAGGGGTAGTGCGCTTAGGTGAAACTTGGCCAATTAGCTAAGTGTCGAATGAGATTTCCCGACATCAATCGACTGCCATGTCATGGTAGTCGACTACTCTAAGTTGACTATGACTCGACTAGTGTTCGAGTCCGGTTCATGTGCCAACAATCAAATGCCATGGATTGACAGTCGACTGCCAAGACCACCAGTCAACTGATTAAGGCATAAGTCGACTGGTCGTAAGGGTTTCGGGTGCAGAATGGTGAGCAGTCGAGTGCTCACTTTTGGCACTCGACTGATAGCTCCATTAGTCGACTGATGGGATGATCAGTTGACTGATGTAGGAGTCGTTGGTTGGAATCCAATGTGGAAGAAGTCGTTATTGGGCAATGGCTATAGGATCAGTTGACTAATCAGGGCATCAGTCGACTGCTGCTGTTAATGGGAAGAAATTCCCTTTCTCTATAAAGTGAAGGGGTGAGGGACTTTGGGAGCCTAAATTCTTGACCTTCCTAACAACTCTCAAAGTGTCCTAAACGTTTCCCACTCTTCTTACTTGCTATTATTCCATTCTATTGTATGAGGAGAGATTGTAAGAAAGGTTACCTCCACCTAGCTTGGTGCAAAGAAGAGAATAGTGAAAGCTTGATGTGTGATTTGTAGGGATTTTTTTTATGCAAAATAGCATATGCGCAACGGAAAAAATAGGATCCCTTCCAAGTGATCCTTGCGAAAGAAAACCTCGTACAAAAAAAATAAATTTCTCTAAAAGAAAAACCTATCTTATAGGAGAATATTACCTTTATTGCGTGCCCTTTTTAATCCCGCTTCTCCTTGGGTTTGTTGGATCTTTTAGCACGTTCAATTGTCCGTGCCTCTATATGTATCCACACGAGCAAGCTCTTGTCTCACAAAAGAAACTAGAAGAGCTCTCCTTTACTTCTTGCTAGAGAAGTCCCTAAAGGAGAGGAAGGTAGGGAAAAAGAGAAAAGAAGAAGAAGACCACTCTTCTTGCTAGCCTACACTCACAAAAGCCACACAACCAAAGCCTCTCACCACCAAGCTCTCTCTAAGCCTCAAGCTTCCCCCCACCTTGGCCGGCCACCCCGTGGAGTGTTTTATAGGATTGAAAAAACCTTTTACCTCCTATCACATTCAATGCAATCAATTGCATTGAAAAATAATCAAACAAGGAGTTAGCCGGCCACATGTGGAGAAATTCCAAAGGTCAAAACCCTTTGTCTCCTTCCACCTCATCAAGCTTAGGTGGCATGCTTATGTGGCATGCTTAGGTGGCATGCTTATGTGGCATTCATGCATGTTGAATTAATCTTATTAATTCAATAAGCTTATGTTATCATATTGAATTAATTTCATTAAATCAATAAGGTAACATATTGAATTAATCTTATTAAATCAATTAAGCTTAGGCTATCATGATAACATATTTATTTAATCTTATTAAATTAATAAGCTTAGCATATTGAATTAATCTCATTAAATCAATAAGCTAAAATTCTCATTAAGCTTAAAGTCCAAAAATCATTTTGTACTTAAGCTTATTCCCAAATTATTCTAGTCAAACTAGAATGCACTAATTCTTTTAATCATCATGCTCTTTGTGTGTGACCCTATAGGCTCTCATAACGTTGGCAGTGGATCTAAACTCTTTTAGATACACAAGCAATGAGCAGCGTCTAGCAATACATCATTGCTACCCAAGTTACGAAATAAGTCAAGATCTGACTAACCTTTCCGTGACTACTATAATGTATGACCGTGTCCTTCTATCCTTGATATCAGATTGACCAATGAGGCATAGACCGTGTCATCCTCGATCAATCTATGTGTTTCTTGATCCCTGAGTAAACTAACTCAAACAAATGAGCTCAATATCTCATATTGACTCATTCGAGCATGACCATGCGTTTTAGTAGTTCTACTCAATCAAGGGGCCCACTGATATCACTCCCGTCATATGGGAGAGATAGATCCCATCTACATCACTCACATCCCTCCGCATAATTTGTTATATACACAGTAATCGCCTTTATGGTCCACCCTGTTACGGGTGATGTTTGACGATACCAAAGTACATAACTCCTTACGTAGGGAACCGTAGTGACTTCAGGTTTAAGAACTATTCATACCAATAGTCACATGAGAAAGTTTATGACACTCATATGATGATACATGAAACTTTCTCATGGCGGGTCAGTTCAGTATATATTCTCTAATATATACTCATGTGTCAACTTGATATCATATATCCATGACTTGTGAGATCAAGTCATCAATTGACCTACATGCTAGTCTTTATGTATTAATATTGCCCTTGCATATTAATACTTGACTATGAACATTTTAGGAAAGTGTTCTCTACAGCCTCTCATAATCAATTCTACCAATTGATGTGTTGTAGATAAGAACCTACTTTTCTAGGGCATTATTATATTTTATTTAGCTGGCACAAGCAAGACGTAAATATAATAACAAATCCTTTGCCTTTATAGAATATGATACAAAATGTTCCCTATTCAACCATCACATGATTGGTTCTAGGCCTATAACTAACATTATTCACCTTGGACAAATCGGATCATGGATTAGCGGCGAGACCGTGAACCACGTTACATTGTGGTGTTAGCGTTTGTGCTCTCTATTCTTTACTTTTCCTTGTCTTAATTGTTTATATTAGTATATTTCGCTTGTGCTAATTAAGTTTATAGATGAGCAATCAACAAACGACTTTCTTACAACGAAAGAAGGGCTATTCACCCCCCTCTAGCCGGCCAACATCGTTCCTACACTCAGATCGATCACATGTACATGTGGCATCAGCGGCCCATCAGTAGGTTCTCCCAGGATCCTGAGATGCCGAGGCTCCCAGACTTTTCACCTCGTCCACCATACTAGAGGTATACTTTCATTTAAGTCTTGTGAGGGAACCCAAATTTTATTTTATTTCTAGTAGTAGTTTGTTTCACGGTATTTGCATTATCATTAGCATTCATTTTTCATGCATTGGTTGTTGAGTTTCTTTCAACACTTAGTTTTTGTTATCTGTAAAAGTGCCTCAGTAGTATTTTTAAAAGTCTTCTTCATGAGTTGTTTCCATTAGTAGTGTAACTTTATTTATCTCATGGTATTTTATTTTATTTGCTCTAATGAATATTCTAGACTTACACTGGTTAGCTTTTATTTCCACTCCTATACATGTCGAACACTCTAAAAGGGAGAATCTAGTACATACCTAGTTATGATTCATCTCAGTAGTCTAGTACTTTGGAATCCACAAGTGACTCTAGGCTAGAATTTTAGTTACTGGAGATGCTCGAATTGTGTAAGCCCATTCCGAAAAATCAAAATCCCAATGAGCCAAAAAATAAAAGAAAAAAATGACAAAGAAAAGAAAAAAAAAGTTATTGTGGGTGGAAATGGCTAGGTACCCCTTGTTGGTGCAATCGGCCAAGGTAACGTTTGACCAGACTCGAGTTTGACTCGAGTGATGTTTCGATGTTTGACAAAGTGGTTTGACATAGTATGTTTGACATTGATGTCGGTTAATACTTAGGAGAGATTGTTTATACAATCGACCCAGGTTATAATTGACCAGACTCGAGTTTGACTCGAGGGAGACTTTGATGGTTGACTAGGGTTGACCATGTGATTATGGGAAAGTCCAAGCATGGGTCTTGGCAAGGTAAAGTTCAAGTCATGGGTACTTGGCATGGAAAGTCCAAGTGGGACACTTGGCAATTTGGGAAAGTCCAAGTCTTGAGTACTTGGCACAAGGGAAGTCAAAGCATGGGTCTTGACATAGAAAGTCCAACATCGGTTGGCAAGGGAAAGTCCAAGCATGGGTCTTGGCATGAAAAGTCCAACATGGGTTGGCAAGGGAAAGTCCAAACTTGAGTCTTGGCATTTGAGAAGTCCAAAGGGTTTGATATTGGCGGTGTAAAGTCCAAGGGTGGAGTCTTGGCAGCATAAGTCCAATGGTTGGTGGCGTAAAGTCCAAGCGGAGTCTTGGTAGCGTAAGTCCAATGTCCTTGGCGGTGTATACACCGTTAGCATGACATAGCCGATGGAAGCACTTGAAGGCTAGCGCGATGGATGAACAAGTCATGGATGACTTGGAGGGATCCGAGAGGCGTGAGGCTGATGGAGGTGGCTAGAAGGCTTAGGTCTAGACTAAGGGTGGTCTAGCAAGTATGGGGACACCATACTTGGGTTAAAACCTCATCTTTGAGGTTGGCAGTCGACTGGCATTATGGTCGGTTCGACTACCAAGATTCCACTAGAGCTCGACTACCACTTAGGGCTGAAATTGCCTTGGCAGTCAACTTCTAATTGGAGCAGTTGACTGCTAGAAGTAGACTGCCATAGATGGCAGTCGATTGCCAGTTGAGTTGCGAGCACAGAATGCTCCGTAGTCGACTGGGCAGTTGGCTACGGGTGCTGGCAGTCGAATGCCAATGTTTGTAGTCGACTGTCACAGCTACAGTGTTGGCAGTCGACTAGGGACTTATGATAGTCGACTGCCAGGCGAAAATCCAGCCCGATGTAGGATAAAAGTAGTTGTTCGTGGAAGGCTCAAAGCAAGGGTTTTTTTGGGCGATTTGAAGGGGAATAGTTGGTGCTCTTCCAGTCCTTCAAGGCTAGTCCAAGGCAACCAAAGATCAAGGAACCCAAGTGCTCTTGTAAAGTGTTTTTCTTTACTTGCATTGTATTTCTTACCTGTATTAGCTTGTATCTTTTGTATTACTTAGTGTAATCCTTGTACGAGGTTTCTCCACCTCCGACTTGTGTCGAGAAGGAGTTATTTGTGATTAGTTAGTGCGTGTGCATCACTAGAGTTCTTTAGAGCTCGATCCGTGGAGTAGGAACCGTGCAGTTCCGAACCACGTTAAATATTTGTGTATTGGTGTGTTTGTGTTTGTCTTACTTCGTTATTGTTTTTATTATTAGCATTCTGCTACGCATAACGAGTTTTGTAGAGACGAACGCGAAAGAATTCCATCATCGTACGAACACGTCGCTATTCACCCCCCCTCTAGCCGCCTCAAATCACTTACAATTGGTATCAGAGCCCGGGGCTCTTCTACGGATTAACCGTCGGGAGCTAAAGAAGCTAGATGGAAGACGATGGATCTTCAAGAAAGATGGGGCGATGACATAGCGACTCCACCCGCCTTTGACCACGAAGATTTCGCGTATTGGAAAGGTAGGATGGAATATTTTCTAATGTCGAATATAGAAAATTGGTTTGCCGTGATTATAGGTTTTGATGCTCCGAGAGGAGAGAATGGAGAAATCCTCAAAAAGAAGCGATGGACCAGGAGCAACGACAAAAATTCAAGACAACCGTTAAGATAACAAAAATGTTGGTTAATTTGATACCTAACGACATTTTGTCTAGATTAGGAAGCTATAGGGATGCCAAGGAGTTGTGGAACAAGTTGGTCAAGTTCTACGACAATCCCGAATCGGTCCAAGAAGACTTGGAAGAGGAGGAGACCGAAGAGGAAGCTTCATCATCCTCACAAGAAAGTGAGGAGTCAACTTCCGGATCGGAGAAAGAAGAGGTGGAATAAGTGGAAGAAGTATCCACTTCAAGGATTGAGGAGGAGAGACCATCTACACTGGAGCAACCTCAAGAAGAGCCTTCAACATCCGGTCAAGATGAGGAAGCTCAAAACTCCACCACCACCCTAGGTAACTCAAACACCATAATTCAAAATAAAAATAATATTATGTGTTTTGAGTGTAGGGAATTTGGGCACTATAAGAGCAAGTTCCCAAAGAAGGTTAGGAAAGCTCCACCGGCACAAATAGTCAATGAAGCCGATGTTCCCAACGCCAAGAAAATCAAGGAGCAAGTCATTTGCTTCAAATGTCGGCAACTGGGGCATTACCGGAGTCAATGCTCAAGGGGGAAGAAGGGACAAGATGGAGCATCACAAGTAGGGGGGGCCTCTAGGGCAAACCCTAAGGTATATTTAAACAATGCTCGTTCCTTAAATTATAGTAAAAAGCATGCTAGAAATAATTTTAGCAATCTTGCTATTTATCACAAAGAGCATGCTAGACATAGAGAACTTTGTTTAGGAGCCAAAAATGTCTACCTCTCCAAGAAGGAGAAATTTGGGACTAATGTCCCTAGAAACGTCCTTCCCAGGGAGTCTATTAGGAAAATAGGAGAACACTTAGACCTTAATCCTAAATGAACTAGACACATGCCTAGGAAGTCCCTTGCCCAAGGACCAAATCAAAATTCTAAAATTGGGCAATTAGAGATTGAAAACCAAGTCTTGAGGTCAAGACTTGAGAAACTAGAAAAGACCCTTAGGAATATACAAAATCAAGTTAAAGGGTCAAATGAGCAAAAGTCTAGGTTCAAAAGTCAAAGTCAACATCTAAGACCTAAGGAACAAAAGTCAACCAAGGGCAAGCAAGGTTTGGGTCACAAACCTAAGCCTAAGGTGGCTTATCATAGTGTTCCATTAGATTATGGAACACTAACTAGGTCTAGAAAGACCAAGGTCAATAGGGAAGTCATCCCTAAAGTTGACCATGATGTGTGCCTAGTGGCTAGGGTTTCTAGGAAACCTAGGGTGGCCACTAAGAAGGTTGCAAGGGGAGTTACCCCTAGAGTCAACCTAGGTAAGACTCAAATGACCAAGGCTAACAAGCCTAGGAGGGTAATTAGGAGGGTATCTAGGGAGGTCATCCCTAAGGAATACCTAATTAACCCAATGAGCTCAAATAGATTTTGGGTTCCTTGGAGCGTAATAGATTCACGCTAGAAGGGTTTAGGGTGTGCCAACCTTGATTAGATGGGTAGTTAACTCAACCATGGTAAAGGTGGCATTTTATAATATTTTCAAGGTTATGGTTACCTTGGAAATACATTTGAGCTTTGATCCTAAAAGATTTTAGGATGTGCCAATATTATTTGAGAAGTTTGATAAATTGATCAAATTGGCACAATTTAGGTTTAGAGGTTAGTGTGTCATTTTGGGATTTTGGCACACTAGGGAGATTAGTAGTAATATGACAAAATATACTTAATCATATCAAATGGAAACTAATATTAAAATTTAGGTATTATTATACCTATACTTTTTATTTGCCATGCCTTGATTGCCATATAACATGTCATGACATCATATTTATTTGTATCATTTATATGTCATGATCATGTTTAGGATTAAGGATTAATGTCATGAGTTTTTAGATTTCATATTATGCCATGACATCATGATCATTGTCCATGCTTTAATTATTGCTATCATTATGCCATGATCATTTCATGCATTTAAATTGACTAAAATTGATTTAAGGACAATGGCATGACTTGTAGTCTCATTTATAAGGGAATCAAGTAGAGTTGCCTTAGAAAAAGTGCATGAAACCCTACATTATATGAACCAAAACCCACATCTCACATTAAATTGACATGTATGTGTATTTTATACACCCTAGATACATGTGAGATGCTAAGATATGAGTTATGTTCAAGGTGCATAGTTTTTGCATCTAGATGAACTAAAACTCATCTTATTTCAATGTAGATCATTGGGAAAGCTTGTGTACAAGTCATGTACATAGAGCCCAAGGAATATGATCCAAAATAGGTTTTCAAAAACATTTTAAAATTATTTTAGAAAACCTTGGTGAAGCCTATCTTTTGATATCAATCACCATTGATGAGATTGATACAAAGTGAGCTAAGACATTGAAGTTTTTCTTCACTTTTGAATTTTGTATCAATTTCGATATTTTATGTGTAAAATAATTTTCAAATACTTTTCACCCATTGTATTGACTATAATTAATATACTTATCAAATTTTGTGATTTTTCGATATACGTAGAATTACTTATGACTTTTCAAAATTCGATTCTGATAACTAAAATTCGAGAATTTCAGTTGTCGATTCAGTCGATGAATGATGATCGACATCGATAGAGTCGATGCTGTGTCCGATTTCGGGTTAACAAGGTTGTTTAGGCCATTTTCAACCATGGTAAAGGTCCCTACCCTAGGATATGCTTTGGGAAGCATTATAAAGGGTGAAAATCCATTGGTAATGGATTTGGAGAGGTGTTAGGTCAAAGTATCAAATTTAAGGGTGGAAGAGTTCATGTTTGAACTTAGAACCTTAATTTTGATGGTTTAGAGTTTCTATTGGCTTAGGGACTTCCCAAGGACATTGTTGGTGCAATGGTCAAGGGGGAGCAAGCCTTTAGGGGGAGTTATCCATCATGGAATGATGGATGTGTTTTTCTCTTCTTGAAGGGGAGAAGTTATTGGAAGAGTATCATCAAATGGGAAAATTGATGGTATTTTGAGAAACCCAATTTGGAAATTGGGAGAGAGTATAGGATTGCCTCTCTTGAGTGATATGAGACTTATCACTAGGAAGATGGTAGGCATCCTAGGTATTTTTGGATCAAGGGGGAGATTGTAAGATCTCATTGGGACATGAGACATTGACCGCCTTGGAGAGATAACCTTTTTGATGTATGTCAAAAAGGGGGAGAAGGTTAAATTACCAATTTGGAAAATTGGTAAGGGAATTTGAGTTAGGGGCCTAACTCAAGGTTTGTTTTGTCAAACATCAAAAAGAGGGAGATTGTTGGTGCAATCGGCCCAGGTCACGATTGACCAGACTCGAGTTTGACTCGAGTGATGTTTTGATGTTTGACAAAGTGGTTTGACATAGTATGTTTGACATTGATGTTTGACATTGATGTCGGTTAATACTTTGGGGAGATTGTTTATACAATCGACCCAGGTTATAATTGACCAGACTTGAGTTTGACTTGAGGGAGACTTTGATGGTTGACTAGGGTTGACCATGTGATTATGGGAAAGTCCACGAATGCGTCTTGGCAAGGTAAAGTCCAAGTCATGGGTACTTGGCATGGAAATTCCAAGTGGGACACTTGGCAATTTGGGAAAGTCCAAGTCTTGAGTACTTGGCACAAGGGAAGTCCAAGCATGGGTCTTGGCATGGAATGTCCAACATGGGTTGGCAAGGGAAAGTCCAAGCATGGGTCTTGGCATGGAAAGTCCAACACGGGTTGGCAAGGGAAAGTCCAAGCTTGAGTCTTGGCATTTGAGAAGTTCAAAGGGTTTGATATTGGCGGCGTAAAGTCCAAGGGTGGAGTCTTGACAGCATAAGTTCAATGGTTGGCCGAGTAAAGTCCAAGCGGAGTCTTGGCGTTGTAAGTTTAATGTACCTTGACGGTGTAGACACCGTTAGCATGACATAGCCGATGGAAGCACCTGAAGGCTAGCACGATGGATGAACAAGTCATGGATGACTTGGAGGGATCCGAGAGGCGTGAGGCTGAAGGAGGTGGCTAGAAGGCTTAGGTCTAGGCTAAGGGTGGTCTAGCAAGTATGGGGACACCATACTTGAGTTAAAACCTCATCTTTGAGGTTGGCAGTCGACTGACATTATTGCCGGTTCGACTGTCGAGAGTCAACTAGAGCTTGACTGCCACTTAGGGCTGAAATTGCCTTGGCAATCGACTGCTCATTGGAGCAGTTAACTGTTGGCAGTCGACTGCCATGGATGGCAGTCGACTGTTAGTTGAGTTGAGAGCACCAAATGCTCCGTAGCTGACTGGGCAATCAGCTACGGGCACTGGTAGTCGACTGCCAATGTTGGAAGTCGACTACCAAGAGATCCGTGGAGACTTGTCCAACGTGGATTGAGCCGTTGTCTCACAGCTACAGTGTTGGCAGTCGACTGGGGACTTATGGCAGTCGACTGCCAGGCGGAAATCCAGCCCGATGGAGGATAAAAGCAGTTGTTTGTGGAAGGCTCAAAGCAAGGGTTTTCTTGGGCGATTTGAAGGGGAATAGTTGGTGCTCTTCCAGTCCTTCAAGGCTAGTCCAAGGCAACCAAAGATCAAGCAACCGAAATGCTCTTGTAAAGTGTTTTTCTTTACTTGCATTGTATTTCTTACTTGTATTAGCTTGTATCTTTTGTATTATTTAGTGTAATCCTTGTATGAGGTTTCTCTACCTCCGACTTGTATCAAGAAGGAGTTATTTGTGATTAGTGAGTGTGTGTGCATCACTAGAGCTCTTTAGAGCTCGATCCGTGGAGTAGGAATCGTGCAGTTCCGAACCACGTTAAATATTTGTATATTGATGTGTTCGTGTTTGTCTTACTTCATTTTTGTTTTTATTATTATCATTCCGTTGCACATAACGAGTTTTGTAGAGACGAACACAAAAGAATTCCATCATCGTATGAACACATTGCTATTCACCCCCCCCCCCCTCTAGCGTCCTCAAATCACTTACACCCCTTTGAGACCGAGTTAGGTTACTGGGGAAATACCTACCAATTTCTCTCAATACCGAGCACGCCTTTGAGACTTTGTGCTAGATCTAGGGAATGACCCTCGCTTTGGGCAGGTAAGTGCCTAAGAGCTGGATGACGACTTAACTCACCATGGAACGAGTATCCCCTAAGAATGATTTACTTAGCATCAGCTCGAGGAGCTAACCTAGTGAATTTCTAGAACATATTTATTTTGCTTTGATTGCAAATACTACTTGATAAATTTAGTCAACATGCTAAGTATGGAACAATATCTTTTAAAATTTCATGGCACTGAGGTTTGCTTGAAGACAAGCAAAGATTTAAGTCTTGGGGAAGTGATGTGAGCAAAACATATAGGCTTTTAGGAGTAGTTTTTGCTCACATCTCATTACATTTTATGTTAGTTTCATGCATATGTCACTGTATTTTGCATGCATTTCTTATTTTCTGGTTCGGAGGTCTGTTCTTTGTACTTTTGTGAGCAGGATAGCATTTCAGGGGAAAAAGGCACACTTTCGGAGCAAAAGAAAGACATTTTGTAGCTAGATGCAGAATGGGACATGGTCAGGTCATGTGGCTACACACGGCCATGTCCAATTGGCAAGATCAGCCACCCTAGGGTTGCACACGGCCTTGCCATGTAGAAACACACGGTCGTGTGGTGCCCCAGCAGATTGACGTGACTAGGGTTTTTTTTCGGATTTTGTTGCGGTCCGAGGTGATGTCTATATAAGGATGGCTCTGCTCAAACCCTAGGTGGAGGCACGACGGCTAGGACGGCACACCGAAGCCCTAAAAAGCTTCGGGAACTCTCAATGGGGAGGAAGAATGCCACCGAAGATCCAAGTTCTGCACTTCAATGCCAGAGAGAAGGCCACATCGGCTTTGTAACCTCTTGTTCTTGCATTTCATTTCTGATATATTTGAACATGAACATGCCTTGTGATTCTCCTCTTTTATATATGGAGTAGTTCCTTCGATTCTAGGATTAGGGAGTAGCTTGTGTACGCATGACATATTGCTTCAAATTGAATTCTGCTTTTGAATTTGAATTTGCAATTGGAAATTGTTTATACCCATATCTATGCGTGTTTGATTTTCTACCTATTGTACTTAGGGGATACGAGGGGTGATAGCCCTCCTATCTAAGATTTAGGAGATTTATACAAGAAACCTAGGGGTAAACCTGATCTCCTACAACCGTGGATAGAAGGATGCGATGGAACTGGAAATGGTTCGTCGTAAGGATTGAGTTGGCATCCTTGTATCGCCTATCCCATCCTTGTAAGGCAGAGATAGCTCTCGATAGATGCGGTGGCTCATTGGAAGAGTGTATGATGTCCCTTCCACAAAATCATAGTTAGACGTTTAGACAACGCTGATGTGAGCGAAACATATAGGAATTTAGGAGTAGTTTTCGCTCACATCTCACTACATTTTATGTTAGTTTCATGCATATGTTACTCTATTTTGCACACATTTCCTTTTTTTAGTTCGGAGGTCTGCTCTTTGTACTTTTGTGTGCAGGTTAGCATTTCGGGTGAAAAAGGCGCACTTTCGAAGCAAAAGAAGAACATTTTGTAGCTAGACGCATAGTGGGACACGACCAATGCATGTGGCTACACACGACCGTGTCCAATGGGCGATATCAGTCACCCCATGTCCACATACGGCCTGGCCGTGTGGAAACACATGGTCGTGTGGCGGCCACCAGATTTGCATGACTAGGGCTTTTTTTAGATTTTGCAGTGGTCCAAGGTGGTGTCTATATAAGGATGGCTCCGGCCAAACCCTAGGGGGGAGGCACGATGGCTAGGACGGCACACCGAAGCCCTAAAAAGCTTCGGGGACTCACAACGAGGAGGAGGAACACCGTCGGACGCCTTGCACTTCAATGCCGGAGAGAAGACCACAAAAGCATTGTAATCCCTTGTTCCTACGTTTTAATTCTGATGTATTCGAACATGTACATGCTTTGTGATTCTTCCTTCATATACATGGAGTAGTCCTTTCGATTCTAGGATTAGGGAGTAGCTTGTGTGCACATTACAATGTTGGTTCATGTTAAATTCTGTCTTTGAGTTTAATTTTGCAATTTGTAGTTGTTTTTACTATATCTATTTGTGTTTGGTTTTCTACCTGTTGTGCTTAGGCGATACGAGGGGTGAAAGTCCTCATATCTAAGATTTAGGGGATTTTATACAAGGAACCTAGGGGTAAACCTGATCTCCTGTAATCGTGGGTAGAAGGATGCGATGGAACTGGACACGATTCATCGTAGGGTTTGATTCGGCATCCTCGTACCATCTATCCCATCCTTTTAGATGGAGATAGCTCCCGGTAGATGCGGTGGCTCATCGAGAGAGTGTATGATGTCCCTTCCATAAAACCATAACTAAACGTCTAGACAACGGCAATTGACAGCATTGTTTTGTGACACACAAGCGAAACCGAAGTACTAGAATCAACTTTGAAGACCTCGGCACGCTCCCTTCCTCCTCCGTGTGACACCGTGTAGAGTATAGTCCACCAACAACCCTCACATGTCAAAACCCCTTAGAGTTTACGTCCGAACAATTTCAACCACTGAACATACCGATATTCGAATCCCAGTCCCTGTGGGATTGATAATCTTTTATTACTTGATGACATCCATGCACTTACGGGCATTGAGCACGAGCGTGCACTTCGAGTCCTCGACAGCCTCCGTCGTGAGATTTGAGGTCGCGATCACGTGCATCAAGTTTTTAGCGCCATTGTCGGGGATTGATTGATTCGATATCGAACCGAACAGTGGAGAATTGGATCAGACTTAGGATTAGATTTATTTTCTTTCTTTATTTTTTTTTTTAGTTTGCCTTATTTACTTTAGTTTTAAACTTTCCATATCTAGATTTAGTTTTTAATTTTTTTCTAGCAGTAGTTGTTTTTATTTCCTTTTTGCATCATAGATTTTATTAGCTAGATTGTTTTATTTTCTGCCTCTTAGGATTAGTAGCACTCCTAATTTTTGTGGCTCGGTTCATCGTATGCTTAGACGCTTAGGATCGAAAGGTCTGATTCCGATTTACTTAGAGATTGAACTAACCTTTCATCGTCGGAGAGCAGAGCAGCGAAGGATAGAGGATCAAGCTGCATCCGAAGTGAACATAGGTAGTCGACCTCTACGGGACTGCGCAGCTCCTAGCGTTAGAGGATTTAGGCCGAGTATTATTGGACTATCTATTTCGGCAAATAACTTTGAACTGAAACTGGCACTTATAAATATGGTCCAGCAGAGTTAATTCGAGGGAGCTACGACTGAAGACCCGAACCGACACCTTGAGGCACTGTTAGAAATCTGCTTGACAATGAAAATGAATGGAGTCCCTACTGACGTGTTCCGCCTGAGCCTATTCCCATTCTTACTGCGGGATAAGGCTAAGGCATGACTTCACTCCTTACCTTCAGGGAGCATCACTACATGGGAGCAATGTGAGCAGTAGTTTCTGAACAAATACTTCCCACCAAGAAAAACTGCTCACATGCACCATCTTATCATGAGCTTCCACCAGAAGGAGGGGGAGTCCTTATTCGAAGCTTAGGATCGCTACAAGGGGCTACTCTACCAATGCCTCCACCACGGATTAGAGAGGTTGTTGGTGATCCACATCTTCTACAATGGGATCGCGTACGCCACGAAGATGTCCCTGGATTCTGCTGCAGGAGGAGAACTAATGAATAAGACCATAGAGGAAGCAGAGGAGCTGATAGAAGAGGTGGCCCAGAACCACCATCAATGGGCTTCCGAACGTGGTCAACCTACGCCTGCAGCGGGATGATACACTGTCAACTCCATGGACCATCTAGCAGTAAGGATGGATGCACTCAGCAGATGGTTCAAATCTTTGAATCCTTCATCTGCATGCGTGACCATTGACTTTGGAGAGGGAGCGACAGCGTATCGAGAGGACCACTATGGAGGGCAGGGAACCTCAGAGGAGCAGATTGAGCACTGTGACGCGGTTGGGGACTATGACCAAAGGCCCAACAACCCATACTCCAACACCTACAATTCCGGATGGCGGAATTACCCGAATTTCTCTTATAAGAATAACTTGGGAAACTCACAACCATCAGGGGGTATGGGTAGCAGTAGGGCAATGGGTAGTGATCACAGAAGTCTAAACTATAATTGATGATGGAGGACTTCATTGCGACCCAAACTAAGGCTAATGAGGAATTTCGTCGCCAACATCAGAAGTCTAAAGAATCACTCAGAGACTTGAAGGCCACCATTGACGGCCTTGCAAGTCACACCAGGATGTTGGAGACGCAAGTAGCCCAAATAGCCCAAACCGTGTTGCAACCTATGAAGAGCTCTCTGGTGAGTCAAGCTAAAGAGGAAGGAGTGGGGCAGAGTAGCAAATTCGCCAAGGGGTGTGCAGCCATGAATACCACCCTACCTGACCAAGATGAAATTGTAGAGAAGGTTCCACTACAGCTTGAGGACCCCGGTGAATTTGTTATCCCCTGCTCAATTTATGAGGAGAGCTTCGATGAAGCTCTATGCTACTTGGGGTCATCAGTCAGTGTGATGCTCTACACATACTATCTGAAAATGGGACTGAGTGGGCTTCAACCAACGAATCTTGGTATTCATATGGGGGATGACTCAGTCAAGGAGCCCATTGGCATGCTACCACATGTGCCTGTGGTGATTGAGGATTTCGTGATACCCACTAACTTCTTCATACTGGACACAAGACCCAATCCCTAGAATCCCATCATTATGGGAAGGCCTTTTCTGGCAACTGTGGGAGCATGCATAGATGTAGAGGCACACCATATCTCCCTAGAGGTAGATGGGGAGATCATCCTCTTCATTCTTTCGAAGCACAGAACCCCCTATCTCGATGGCTTCACGTTTAGCAGAATGAAGCCGGAACCTTCAGATGAAGCTTCCGAGATGAATGAATGGAGTGGGGTGAGGTCAAGGTAAACGACCTTAAACAAAGTGCTTCTTGGGAGGCAACCCAAGTTTAGTTTTAGATTTCCTTTTGATTGTCTTGCATGCATTTATTTATGTTTAGTTTTTGATTTCCATCTCATTTAGAGTTAGGACTAAAAAAGAACCTTGCTAGGCAAAAATAAAATCCATATTAACCTATACAGCGAAATGTATGAGAAAATTCGAACCCTAACGCAAAAAGGGGAGAGAAATGGGGATACACGACCTGACCGTGTGTTGTCCCACGGTCGTGTCCGACCGACCCGAGGAACAAATGGCCTGGTTGTGTGTTTTCACATGGCCGTGTCGCGCAAGGTTAAAAGGGGTGAGCCGTGTATTTTCACCCCATTTGCACCATGTGCTTTGAGTGCTCTTGCCCTAGCCGTGTGTTTTCGTCTTCCCCGCACTCTAGAAGCACTGTTAACCTCAAAGGAAACCAAAAGAAGCAAGGATGAGAAGGACCAAGCTTGTAGCACCTCAATCCGGTGCTTCGGAGCGACGAACAAGGAGAGCACGCTTATGACCCTTCTAGGGCCAAAGCATCGCGCCTCCAAAACCACGTGTTCCGATACCTCCACCGCATCATGGTCAATACTATATTTGGTCGTGGGGAGAGTGACGGTGTAGTTAGAGCTAGCGAGCTACTTTGCCTCTAGGATATGCTACAAGAAAGGAGTAGCATCGATTTATGGTCCCACTTCATCAGACACTTTGTGAAGATGGGCAAAGCAGCACGAGGAGAGATTAATATAGAGGGCCTACTTACCCACATTTGCCATAGGATGGGGTACAATTGCACTGCATTAGAGAGTATAGAGGGGAGCCCTAGGATTGACCTAGGAGTGTGCATGGTCATGAAGATGATTGTGAGAGAAGTACACTCCTTGTGCTTTGTAAAGAAAAATCTGACGACCCTTAGGCTTCCCGACCCTGATTGTACCACCATCACTACACACGCCAACTGGCGCTTGGATTTGATAGTGGAGTCCCCTCCACATGAGGGACCACCCACATCGGCGCCCATCTCTCCCCCTTTACATCACTCTCCCTCCAGTCCACACATGCATAGGAGCCCACCTAGTCCATGCCGACATGAGTCTGCACCTGCACCACCACATTTTTTCACCTTTGAGCAAGATGCAAGTACGTCGGCCTATGATTTCTTGGAGTTCTGATCGTGCCTTGACAAGATATAGACCGAGTAGCAGACATAGAGACAACGATGGGAGGAGCAGAGCGCCTAAATGCAGGAGGAGTTCCAGAGCTTTCAGGAGCACTTCTAGCATGCTGAGAAGTTCTATGACAAGGCCTGCATATAATTCCAGAAGGAGGCTGCTCATTGCCAGGATGAGGCCGCCTACTGCTAGGAGATGCGGTAGCACATGCATGCCTAGCAGGAACAATGGGCCAGGGAGGAGGAGCACCGAGCATCGGTTGCATCCACCAGCTCCCAGATCAACCACATGTACATGTGGCATCAGTGGCCCAGCAGCAGGTTATCCCAGGATCTCGAGATGCCGAGGCTCCCAGACTTTCCACCTCATCCACCATACTAGAGGTATATTTTCATTTAAGTGTGGGGGGACCCCCAAAATTTATTTTCTTTTGTTTCCTAGTAGTAGTTTCTTTTCTATTAATTTCATTCATTTATTCATGCATGGGTTGTTGAGTTTCTTTCGGTACTTAGTTTTTGTTATCTGTAAAGATGCCTACTTCTAGATCCAAAGGTAGAGATTAAAACTCTAAGATCCGACGGTTGAGATTAAATCTCTAGATCCGACGGTTGAGATTAAATCCCTAGAACCAATGGTGGAGATTAAAAGGAGGCTTATCCCTAACTCTATAAAAGGAGGACAAGGGGTTGGCGTGGAGAATCAATCAAGAGAAGCTAGGGTTTTGGAGTTGGCGGCAAGAATAGGAGCTAGGGTTTGGGCTTGGGCGCCACCTAATAAGGAAAGATTTCCTTGCCTTCTTCTCCTTCCTCAAGCTTCTGGCGCTCCTCTAGACATTGGTCGGTGGCCAAATACCCTCTTCTCCTTCTCCTTAGGTGGTGGAAACAAGATATAGGGCTTTCCCTTGGTGTCTTGGCCGGTTTCCACCATAATCTCCTCCTCCTTTTTGGCCGGCGGATAGCTCCATCCTTGGAGGTTGTTGGTTGGTTGAAAGAAGGAATAGAGATTTGTTTCTATTCTTCCTCTTGCTCGGAATGAGCAAGGAAGAAAGATTGGCGATCTAGGAGCTTCAACTTTTGGTAGATCATCGCCCACACGATGTCCGAAAGGAGGAAGGTCATACATTAGAAGATCGAGAGGTATATCTATTCTCTATTCTGTTTTGTTACTTTCTTGTATTTGTTTTTCCAATTATGAGCATGATATATTCTGTTTGTGGCTAAATAATACTTGGATCCCGAACATAAACACAAAAGTCGGCAATCCGGACATCGTCTATTCCGCGGCTACTCGTAGAATAGAGGTTGGTCGCTTGAACAACGAGTTTGTTTAAGTGACCTCTCTAAACGAATAGCACGATGATGAATTGATTGTTTGGGCAATCCCTTTTGTCTAGGATTATTTTTTTTTTAATCCGGGGACATCGGTGGGATCACCATGAATAAACAACCAAGGTGAAGTGGGAAGCGAAGTTTCCCCTCACGGATTCGATAAGCTAAACCCTTCACAGATATCTGTTATGTCGTGGGCATGGTCAGCAGATATCAGAGTAATCTAGGATAGGGACATTGGACTGCGGTAAGGCATATATTGAAGTACCTGAGAAGGACTAGGGATTATATGCTAGATTACCAGGCAGACCAATTACTCCCTATGGGTTACACGGATTTTGACTTCCAATCAGACAATGATAACAATAAGTCTACCTCAGGTTTTGTGTTTACTTTGGGAGGTGGAGCCATTGTATGGAGGAGTGTCAAGCAGAGATGCGTGGCGGACTCTACCATGGAAGCTGAGTATGTGGCAGCCTCTGAGCCGGCCAAAGAAGATGAATGGCTCAGGAACTTCCTGATAGACTTGGATGTGATTCCAGGTTTACCCAGAACTATCAAAATTTATTGTGATAATAATGGTTCAGTTGCAAGCTTGAAGGAACCACGAGCCCATAAGGTAAGTAAATACATAGAGCGCAAGTGCCACCTGATACGAGAAATCATAAAGGAGGTAAAAGTTGTTGTCCCCTAGATTGCATCAAAGGATGACCCGGTAGACCCTTTCACTAAGACCCTTCTAGCGAGAGCTTTGATAGGCATGTGGAGGGAAGGGGAATCAGATGTATGGTAGTATGAGGACAGCATAGTCTTTTAGTATAAGTGGAAGATAGTTGGGATGTATACTTAAAAGTCTATCTTTTGTATGAACATCTTTATTTTTGAAATAAGAATCACATGATCATTGTATGCATATTTATGGTTATGCATATTGTCCAATACATTACATTGTAGATAAATATGGTGTGTAGGCCACACTGAGAGATCATGTTATCTACCTGTAAATAGCAATACGTAACCGAGATGACTTTGGACAAACCATTGGAATGGTTGTAGTGTGATTTGGTATTGGTTTGTCTTGACCATAGAATCACACTAGTGCACTTTGTGTGTATTGAGCAGGACCGACTTAGAGGTGATTTGATTTATTGTTGACTACATAATCGAATCGGACCTCAGATATTATATTGTACATGCTCTTAATCCCGATATAATAACGGGCACATATACTTAGTATTCATCTCTTTGATTTACCAATGGGCGAGATTTATAGATTAAATCGATAGGCTGGGTAAGTTGGGAGATGATATTATTTATATGGTGTGTCGTTGATTATAGGAGGAAACCGTGTCCTATAAATTAGGATGATGATGTCCCCTTGAGGAGCTTATATGGTTCATCATGTAAACCCTGTAGGTGGACTTGGTCCGGCATGATGAAAAGGTTGAGTGGTACTACTCATGAAGTTAGATGTTGATTAATTAATAGTCAATAAATTAATTAATCGACAGACATTCGAGATCTTAAACACGGGGAGAAAATGTACAAATAATATATGGAGCCCATATTAACTTATGGGGGTTGGTGAGGTAGATCAATGATAATCCTCTAGTGGAATGGATAATCATTAATGGATCGGACTTTATGTGGGCTTGATCCATGGGTGGCCAAGACCCAACTCCTCCTCATGGTCCCTATTGTAGCATATTAACACCTCATGAAGCTTAGATCAAATGGATAGAAACAAAACTCTAGATCCAAAGGTAGAAATTAAATCTCTAAGATCCGACGGTTGAGATTAAATCTCTAGATCCGATGGTTAAGATTAAATCCCTAGAACCAATGGTGGAGATTAAATCAAGCCTTAAGCCTAACTCTAAAAATATGGGCTTAAGGGTGGGCGGCAAGAAAAGAATGAGAGGAAAGGGGGCTAGTGTTTTGGGCGGCAAGGGCAAGGGAGGCTTAGGGTTTTGGGTGGCCACAATTAAGGAAAGATGTTTTCTTCTTCTTCTTCCTTGAGGTGGCCGGTGCCCTTCTTCCCTCTTCTCTCCTTGGTTTGGTCGGCGTCCAACCTTCTCCCCTTCATCCATGGCTTAGGAGATTAGGGTTTTGCTTCCTTGGGCGGCAAGGAATCCTAGTTAGGTTAGGATTTAGGTTGGGAGGCTAGGGTTTGAGAGGGTGCTTCGGCAGCAACTATGGAGGGTTTTCTTTTTTCTTCTTAAGGTGATTGTCGGTGCCCATAATTCTCCTCTTTACCTTGGCCAGAGCTCAACCTATTCCTCTTCTTCTCCTTGGCCGGTGGAAACAAGAGCTAGGGATTGTTTCCTTGAATCTTTTGGCCAACGCCTACACTTCTAATCTTCATCTCTTTGGGCCGGCGGCAAGCATCAAGCTTGGAGCTTGATGGTTGGTCTTAGATAAGAGAAGAGTTTAGTTTTTTATCATCTTCTTTTGTTTGGAGTGAACAAGGAAGGAAGATTGGTGATCTAGGAGCTTCAACTTTTGGTGGACCGTCGCCCACACGACGTCCGAAAGGTGGAAGGTCATACAATAGGAGATAGAGAGGTATATCGATTCTCTATTTTCATTTGTTACATGTTTATATTTGTTTTTCAATTATATGCATGATATATATTGTTAGGGCAATCTCTTGCCGTGATATGGTTTTGATGGTGTGGCAAAGGGTTTAAGTTAGTGTGTTATGTTTATTTGATATGTGCGTTGAAGTCGTGCAGGACTTAGTAATTCGCACATGGAGCCATGGCGAGTTTCACATCTCATGACTCGTGCCTTGAGTCGGTGAAGGATAGCTTTGCGGAAGCCGTGCGCTTGGAGCATCCGAGGGATCGCCGGACGAGAAGCTTGGAGTGAAGCCGGAGGAAGTAGACTTCGAGGCAAGAGACGCGAAGGAGCATTGCAGAGCCGTGCGCCTGATGCTGCCGAGGGACGTGGCCGAGAACGAAGAGAACTTCGAAGTCAAAGGACTCAGAAATGAGAGTGGCGATTGTAACCCGGGAGGGGTAGCTCTTAGGTGAAACTTGGCCATTTGGCCAAGTGTCGGATGGGTTTTTCGACACACCGGTCAGCCATGGAATGGCGCGATCGCTCTAATCGAGTGTAGCTCGGGTATCTATTGGCCAGTTTGTGGCTGATCGGCGCCATATCGTTAGCGATCATTGCCAAGATAACGATCGGCATTCTGAAGGAAGCGATCGGTAGTCAATAGGGTTTTAGCCCGCAGAACCGCTCAAGCCGTAGGCGGATCGACTACGGTCGTGATCGGTGAGTGAGATCTGTGATCGGCCATTGCCAAGGGTTCCGTTGGACAACAACGGTCGGCATCCGACGTGTTCGGAGGCCGTTGTAGTGACGGCAATGATCGCCATGGCGGCAATGATCGTGATGGCGGCCAACGGGAAGAAGTTAGCCCTCTCTATAAAAAGAGAGGGTGTGAGCCTTTGAGAGGCTAATGCTTAAGTTCCAAACAACCTTCCTAGTGCCCCACAAGCTCTAAACTCTTCTTACTTGTCTTTACTTCAATCCTATTGTAAGAAGAGTGATCTTGGTTGTAAAGGTTACCTCCACCTAGCTTTGTGCAAAGGAGAGACCGATAGTGATTGGTTTTGGCGGAGTGATTCACCGTGGACGAATCGGACCGTGGATTAGCGGCGTAGCCGTGAACCACGTTATATCTCGGTGTTTGTATTGCTTGTTTCTATTTTGCTTGTCTTTATTCATATTTGTATATTCCGCTTGCGCTAACGTTTTGTAGACGAGCAAAATACCGCCATCCAAACGAAAAGGGCTATTCACCCCCCTCTAGCCGACCATATCGATCCCCTACAAGTGGTATCAGAGCCAGGTTTCTTGTCACCGGACTAACCGCCGCAACAAGCCCTACATCAAAAATGGCCGGCTCCAACATCCATCCTCCGAAGTTTGAAGGAGAATTCGCTTGGTGGAAGAAGCGAATGGAGGTATTTTTCGAAACGGATTTTGATATAATGATTACAATGGAATCCGGTTTCGTTTTGCCTAGGGATGAAGAGGGGAAGCAAATAGAGAAATCTAGGTGGACCAAGAGGCAAAGAGAGGAGCACCTTGCAAACTCCAAAGCCAAGCACCATCTCTACAATGTGCTCCCTCAACAAGAGATCAACCGGATCGGAGAATGTGCTAGCGCCAAAGAGATGTGGGAGAAGCTTGTAGAGCTTCATGAAGGCACCTCGGAGGCCAAGCTTGCAAGAAGAGACCTCCTCCGCTCCCAACTATCCAATATAAAACTAGAAAAGGGAGAAAAGGTAACCTCACTACACTCTAGGTTTAAAGAAATTTTAATTGGGCTAACAAGTGTAGGTGAGAAGCTATCGAACCGGGACATGCTCATGAAGGCTATAGATGCCTTTCCCCGGTCCTCAAAGTGGAGTTCCATGGTGGACTCCTTCTATATGTCCAAGAACTTGGAAGTAAGTACCTTGGAGGAGTTCTTCTCGACAATGGAGCTCCACGAAACGAGGCTTGAAGGAATTCAAGAAGAGCCAAGAATTCAACCCTCAAGAGGAGTAGCATTGTTGGCAAACAAGGGGAAGAAGAAGATGGAAGTCCCCTCCTCCTCCGATGATGAAGCCTCCTCCTCCTCCATGGATAGCACCGAGGAAGCCTACATGGTAAGGAAGGTGAGGCGTGTATTTAAGAATTTTAGATTTGATAAATCAAATGATAGGAATAGAAGACCAAGGGGGAAGGTGATATGCTACAATTGCCAAGGAGAGGGACACATAAGGGACAATTGTCCTCTCCTAAACAAAAGCAAGGAAGAGAAGAAAAAGAAAGAAGAAAAGAAGAAGAAAAAGGGGAGCAAGAAAAAGAAGGAAGAGGAGAAGAAGGCAAAAGAAAAAGGGAAGGCCAAAGCATTCAAGGCCAAGACATGGGATGATCCTTCCTCATCCTCCTCCTCCTCATCATCGGATGAGGAGAATGCCTTTGTCGCCAATTTGGCCTTGATGGCCTTTGACGATTTGGATTGCTCCTCCTCCGAAAATGAAGGATCAAGCACAAGAGGAGAGAGCTCAAGTAAAGGGGGAGCCTCCTCCACATCATCATCCTCCTCATCATCCGAAGAAGAAGAAGAAGATATGGAAACTATGGTAACGAAAGCTTCTCCTAGTAAAATAGTTTCCATAATTTCTAGTTTAACTAAGGACTTATTTGGAATGAAAAAGAAAAATAAAAGCATGCTTAATCAAATTAAAGACTTAGAAAATAAGTTAGAAAATGCATGCTTAAATAATAATGATACTTCTTCTTGCCATGATGATGCATGCTCACATGATAATTATGTGCCTTTAGATGTTAGTGATGCATGCATAGAGGAAAATAGGGCATTAAGGGAAAAGGTAGATTATTTAACTAAAGCCCTAGGAAAATTCACAATAGGCTCCAATACCCTTAATATGATCATTGGGAGCCAAAGAGCTAGTTTCAACAAGAAAGGCCTAGGATATAAAGAGAAGAAAAATGAGAAGGCCTATAGATGCCTAATAGCTAGGGGACAAGACAAAAACAAAGTAATAGCTAAGAAATGGATCCCCAAGGAATTTCTAGTGAACCCCATAGGCAAAAATCTATTTTGGGTTCCAAAATCCATCCTTAAGGGTTAGAAAACCCCTAGGGTAGTCAACCATATGAACCTAATCTATATCATATTTTGGTTGACTTAGGATGACGGGACAACATTTTTAGATAGTGTTGGGTGATGATAACGTGCCCATAAATAGGTAATAATGCTTAAATCATGATGATTAATGCAATTGCTATGCATATGTGTAATCATGATTTATGATTTTGATATTGGGCACATTATCATGAAAAATAGGTTTAAATCATGCTTTAGGTGATAACTTATTTATTATCATCATATAATGCCTAATGCATGGTTATAATTTGATGAAAACATGTATTTCATGGTCATAATGTGAAATTAAATCATATATATCATTATGATCATGTAGGTTGTTAGATTGACACTTAAACTTGATAGAATTGCATGAATATATTGGTTAAGTATATACAAATACCCCCTAGGATGCATCTCACACTCACTATAGGCTAACTTGATTGCAAACTTAGCATGGGTGAGATGTTAGGATGATACAAATGTCCACTAATGCCTATGGCATTTAGATGGTCATTTAAAGTATCAAAATATCAATAATAGACCAATCATGGGGAAGGCTTATGTTTAATTAATAGACATATTGCCCAAAGATCATGGTTGGATATTTCTAATGTTTTCAAAACAATTTCTTACCTTAAAATACATGTATTCATGTTTTGAAACAATTGGATGCAAAACTAGGTAGCTAACTTGATACTAACATGCTCAAAAACTAGTGGTTTTTCAAGTGTTTGGATTTTTGGCAAATCTTGTAAAATATAATGATTTTTCATGAAAAACTATTTTTCCTTGATAGATATACTTAAGAGAAATATGTTCCTCGAATTTCATGATTTTTCGAATTTTCTAAAATTTTTAATGCATTTCTGAATTTCATCGAAAATCGAAATTGCTTTTTAGCTCGATCGCATATCGATAGCGATCGACTGGTGGCCTGTAAATCAGAACATTGAAGGCCGATTTCAGTTTGTGAACTTACAAGTGGTACCCAATTTTATAACTTGTCATATTTTCCCTCCATTAGACTTGATGCCATGGGTTCTTAACTTAGTGATAATCTTTTTGATGGTGTCAAAGGGGTAGAAAATATTATGTTTAAGTTAATTATAAAAGTGGGAGAAATATATGATAGGCGGAGGAAAATTTTCATTGATTAAGGGGGAGTTGCATGTTGTTATATCATGTTTATCTTTACATGCTTTCTTACCCTTAGAATTTATATCAAATGTTTTTACCTAACTTAAACGGATTGCCACACATCAAAAAGGGGGAGATTGTTAGGGCAATCTCTTGCCGTGATATGGTTTTGATGGTGTGGCAAAGGGTTTAAGTTAGTGTGTTATGTTTATTTGATATGTGCGTTGAAGTCGTGCAGGACTTAGTAATTCGCACATGGAGCCATGGCGAGTTTCACATCTCATGACTCGTGCCTTGAGTCGGTGAAGGATAGCTTTGCGGAAGCCGTGCGCTTGGAGCATCCGAGGGACCGCCGGACGAGAAGCTTGGAGTGAAGCCGGAGGAAGTAGACTTGAGGCAAGAGACGCGAAGGAGCATTGCAGAGCCGTGCGCTTTGATCTGCAGGACGTGGCGAGAACAAAGAGAACTTCAAGGCAAAGGACTCAGAAATGAGTGAGCGATTGTAACCCGGGGAGGGGTAGCTCTTAGGTGAAACTTGGCCATTTGGCCAAGTGTCGGATGGGTTTTTCGACACCACGGATCATTGCCATGGAATGGCGGTCATCGCTCGAATCGAGTGTAGCTCGGCCCGGTATTGGACGATCGGTTTGTGGCGGCCGATCGCGCCATATCGTTAGCGATCGCTAAGATCAATCATCGGCTAAGAAGCGGATCGGTAGTCAATAGGGTTTGCCCGAACCGCTCGTGGCCAGAGCGATCGACTACGGGCGACGATCGGTGAGGTCATCTGTGATCGTGCCAAGAGTTCCGTTGGACAACAACGGTCGGCATCCGACGTGTTCGGAGGCCGTTGTAGTGATCGGCTGCCATGGCGGATCGGTGATGGCGCTAAGAAGTTAGCCCTCTCTATAAAAAGAGAGGGTGTGAGCCTTTGAGAGGCTAATGCTTAAGTTCCAAACAACCTTCCTAGTGCCCCACAAGCTCTAAACTCTTCTTACTTGTCTTTACTTCAATCCTATTGTAAGAAGAGTGATCTTGGTTGTAAAGGTTACCTCCACCTAGCTTTGTGCAAAGGAGAGACCGATAGTGATTGGTTTTGGCGGAGTGATTCACCGTGGACGAATCGGACCATGGATTAGCGGCGTAGCCGTGAACCACGTTATATCTCGGTGTTTGTATTGCTTGTTTCTATTTTGCTTGTCTTTATTCATATTTGTATATTCCGCTTGCGCTAACGTTTTGTAGACGAGCAAAATACCGCCATCCAAACGAAAAGGGCTATTCACCCCCCTCTAGCCGGCCATATCGATCCCCTACATATATTCTATTTTATCGTTAAATAAACTTGGACCCCGAACATAAACACAATAGCCAGCGATGCGAACATCTTCTATTCCGCGACTACTCGTAGAATAGAAGTTGGTCACTTGAACAACAAGTTTGTTCAAGTGACCTCTCTAAACGAATGACACGATGATGACTTGGTTGTTTGAGCAATCCCTTTTGTCTAGGATTAAATTTTTTAATCCGGGGACATCGATGGGATCGCCATGAACAAGCGACCGAGGTGAAGTGGGAAGCGAAGTTTCCCCTCATGGACTCGAAAAGCCAAACCCTACAATTGGTATCAGAGCCAAGGTTTCTAGTTTTGTGTGTTTAAGGATTCGGTTACTCTTATACATTTTTTTCATATATTATATGTGTCGGATAATAGTAGGATATGCGTAGGTTAACTCTTTGGTTGCAGGCATAAGATCCGACTATTATGGGTGCGTATGTGATTGTATGTGTGTATTTTGTTGAATCCTCGGGGTTGACGAGGCTAGTATTTAATTTTTTATAAATTAGATACGACATTGTTTAGCCACTCTTTTTATTTTAGTTTACTTTCGATCTAGATTTCATGTACACTTCCTCATGGAGTATAGGATCGATGGATGTAAATTAAAATAGATTTTAGTCTCGGCTCGGATCTCTGGATGACTCGTACATGGCGTAGGAGGAGCGGACGAGATGGCGATGCGACGGGAGACATATTGAAGACAAAAGCCATAATAGTTGGAAATTTTTTATTTTTCATATTTATTGCTTATTGTTTGATATGCATGTCGTAGGCTAGAAAATTCCTCATTTTCAAATTACTAAGTGGGAGAGGGAAATTTTTTAAATTCCCATGGCCTCCATTACGATTTGACAAGTGATGCAAATAAACTTGCGCGTCGACTCTGAGTGCCTTCCTCCCCATCGGATGAGTTTGTTTGCAGATCACAAGGTCAAATATGGTTATAGGAATTATTAAGGAGCGTGTGCACTTCCCCATCGTAAGGCACATAACCCGAGATAATTACCTTGGTACCAAGTAATGGTGAACACTTAGATACAAATATAATTATCCTCCCTATCGGAATCACTGCTTTTATTTGTAGGGCCAATGAGGAACCAACTATTAATTTTACTTGTCAAAAAGTTAGGTTCACAAGATAGTAAAATTAATGGGTAAAACCTCCTCTTACAAATGTAGAATTCGTATACATCCACACGATCATGGCATGCAACATTCTCGGTGTTTAGAGGTGTTGGTTGATTTTAAAATTTTATTATTTGAGGAATCAATAATTTTTAGAAATCTAAAGTAATGATTTATGTGATTCTTAGGATTTTTTAAAATCAATTTCAGTCCACTTGTTGTGATACTAAAGGAAAATAAGCTTACTGTACCCAAATTATGTTGATTGGAAAAGAATCTAGATATTGTCTTAACTGCTGAGAAGTACAAGTATGTACTTTTCGAAGAGTATCCTCCTAAGCCTGCGAATGAGCTGGAAGTCCTTGGAGCTGAGATCGATGGGGAAACCCAAGTAGATATCATTCTCCAGTCGATAGAAAGGTTTGCTCAGGCTCATGTCATGGTTGCCCAAAAGGTTTCTACTTCTAAGCCGAAAGGCAAGAAGAAGAAGTAATAAGGTGGAGCAAACGTGGTGGGAGGATCTCAGGGAGGAGTGAAGAAGCCGAAAGGCAAGTACTTCACTTGTAAGCATGATGGACATTGAAATATCCCAATCCGAAACAGAACAAAGGTATATCCTTTGGTCTAGTTGTTGAAACATGGTTAGCGGTATTATCTACCGGCACCTGGTGTGTAGATATGGGAGCCTCTGATCATGTCTGCAATACTTTGCAGGGGTTCCAGGAAACCCGACGATGAGCTGAGAGAGAGATTACCGTTTATTTGGGCAATGCCATGATGGTGGCGGCTATTGCAGTGGGAGATGTTCTATTTATCTTTTGAGAAAAATAAAACTTTGGTTCTGAAAAATTTCCTTTATGTACCTTTATTTAGAAAAAATTTAATTTAAGTTTCTATATTGTTTATGGATGGATATTCTATTTCTTTTAATGACAGAGTTGTTATAAAAAGAAAATAGGAAGAATATTTGTTAAGGTACATTGATAGAAAATTTGTATACACTCGAACCAAAAGCTCTCACGATGCAAATAAAAGTTAATAACTCATCTTCTAATTCCAATAAGAGAAAAGAACCTTCGAAGATGAACCAAACATATCTTTGGCATCTAAGACTTGGTCATATTAACCTAAGCAGAATTCTAAGATTGATAGCTGATGGACCTCTGGGTTCTTTAGTGGTGGAAGAATTCCCAACCTGCGAATCTTGCTTGGAGGATAAAATGACCAAGAGGCCTTTTAAGGCCAAGGGGTATAGAGCCAAAGATGTGTTAGAATTGGTTCATTCTGATTTGTGTGGTCCTATGTCTATCCAGGCTAGAGGTGGTTTTGAGTATTTCGTCTCTTTTATAGACAATTACTCGAGATATGGATACATTTACCTGATGCGCCGCAAGTCTGAATGTTTTGATAAGTTCAAAGAATTCAAGGCTGATGTGGAGAAACGTCAAGGTAAAAGTATCAAGACACTGCGATCTGATCATGGTGGTGAGTACCTCTTGGGAGAGTTTAGGAATTACCTATCAGAGGCTGGGATTCAATCCCAATTGACTGCACCTGGCACACCCCAGCAGAATGGTGTAGCAGAGCGAAGGAATAGGACTCTTATGGAGATGGTTAGATCGATGATGAGTTATTATGAGTTGCCAGATTCGTTCTGAGGATATGCTCTAGATACAGCGGTTTACATTCTGAACTTAGTTCCATCTAAATCAGTGCCTTCTACTCCCACAGAAATGTGGACTGGGTGAAAGCCTAGTCAAAGACATATTCAGATATGGGGGATTCCAGCACATATGCTGAAGGCAGATGCTGTTAAGTTGGAACCTCGTACAGAAGTATGCATGTTCGTTGGCTATCCTAGAGGAACGAAGGGTGGTTTGTTTTATAGACCTAGAGATCAGAGGGTGATCGTTAGCACGAACGCCATATTTCTAGAGGAAGACTATGTGATGAGCCACAAGCCCAAGAGTAAAATTGTTCTGGAGGAATTAAAAGGGGAAGTCACTTCTTCAGTACCACCGGTATAAGAAGATATACCACATGTCACTGTACCGCGTGTCACAGAGGATACACAGGTGATGCCTCGTCGTAGTGGGAGGGTTGTGAGACAGCCTGATAGATTCATGTTCTTGGGAGAGTCTTCTGATTTGGTCTCTGGCGATCATGAACCTGATCCCTAGACATATTACGAGGCAATCCAAGATAAAGATGCAGTATCTTGACAAAGTGCAAAGAATACTGAGATTGAATCTATGGATTCAAATCAAGTCTGGGAGCTAGTAGAACCACCCGATGATGTAAAAACCATTGGATGCAAGTGGATCTACAAGAGAAAGAGAGGAATAGATGGGAAGGTTGAGACCTTCAAAGCGAGGCTTGTTGCGAAGGGGTATACTCATAAAGAGGGTATCGATTATGAGGAGACCTTTTCGCCGGTAGCCATGCTTAAGTCTATCCAAATTCTCTTATGCATAGCAGCTCATATGGATTATGAGGTGTGGCAGATGGATGTCAAGACAGCTTTCCTTAATGGAAGTCTTGAGGAAAACATCTACATGAAGCAACCAGAGGGATTCATTGCGAAGGGCAAAGAGCATCTTTTATGTAAGCTTAATCGGTCCATTTATGGATTGAAGCAAGCTTCTAGTTCTTGGAACATCTGCTTTGATGAGGTAATCCAGTCTTATGGATTTATTCAAAGTCCAGATGAGTCTTGTGTAAATAAGAGATGTGATGGAAATATATTGGTATTTCTTGTACTATACGTAGATGACATTTTATTGATTGGCAACAATATCAAGGTGTTATCGGACGTAAGGGTATGGTTGTCCAAACAGTTTGATATGAAGGACTTGGGAGAAGTGGGACACATCCTTGGGATCAAGGTTATAAGGGATCGCAGGAAAAGGATGTTGTGCTTATCCCAAGCTTCATACATAGACACGATTATGGATCGTTTTAGCATGCAGAACTCCAAGAAGGGTTTTCTACCTTTCAGGCATGGAGTTCCTTTATCTAAGCAAATATGTCCTAGAACATCTGAGGAGATGAAGGCGGTTCCTTGTGCTTCAGTGGTAGGAAGCCTCATGTATGTCATGCTATGTACGAGACCAGATTGTAGGGATGTATACAGAAAAGTCTATCTTTTTTATGAACATCTTTATTTTGAAATAAGAATCACATGATCATTGTTTGCATTTTTATGGTTATGTAATATTGTCTAATACATTACATTGTAGATAACATGGTGTGTGGTGTCACACAGGAGATCATGTTATCGGCTCCATGTAAAGTATAAGTAAAGGCTCACAACCGAGATGACTTTGTACAAACCATCCGAATGGTTGTGGTGTGATTTGGTATTTGTTTGTCTTGACCATAGAATCACACTAGTGCACTTTGTGTGTATTGAGCAAGACTGACTTAGAGGTGATTCGATTTATTGCTGACTACATAATCGAATCAAACCTCAGATATTATTTTCTACATGCTCTTAATCCCGATATAATAACGGGCACATATACTTAGTATTCATCTCTTTGATTTACCAATGGGTGACATTTATAGATTAAATCGATAGGCTCGATAAGTTAGGAAATGATATTATTTATATGGTGTGTCATTGATTATAGGAGGAAACCATATCCTATATATTAGGATGATGATGCCCCTTGAGGAGCTCATAAGGTTCATCATGTAAACCCTACAGGTGGACTTGGTCCGGCATGATGAAAAGGTTAAGTGGTACTACTCATGGAGTTAGATGTTGATTAATTAATGGTCAGTAAATTAATTAATCGACGGACATTTGAGATCTTAAACACGGGGAGAAAATGTACAAATAATATATGGAGCCCATATTATCTTATGGGGGTTGGTGAGGTAGATCAATCATAATCCTTTAGTGGATTGGAATATCATTAATGGATCGGACTTTATGTGGGCTTGATCCATGGGTGGCAAAGATCCAACTCCTCCTCATGGTCACTAATGTAGCCTATTAACACCTCATGAAGCTTAGATCCAATGGATAGAAATAAAACTCTAGATCCAAAGGTAGAGATTAAATTTCTAAGATCCGACGGTTGAGATTAAATCTCTAGATCCGACGGTTGAGATTAAATCCTTAGAACCAATGGTGGAGATTAAAAGGAGGCTTATCCCTAACTCTATAAAAGGAGGACAAGGGGTTGGCGTGGAGAATCAATCAAGAGAAGCTAGGGTTTTGGAGCTGGCGGCAAGAATAGGAGCTAGGGTTTGGGCTTGGGCGGCACCTAATAAGGAAAGATTTCCTTGCCTTCTTCTCCTTCCTCAAGCTGTCGGTGCCCCTCCAGCCTTTTCTAGCCATTGGCCAGTGGCCAAAGACCCTCTTCTCCATCTCCTTAGGTGGTGGAAACAAGATATAGGGCTTTCCCATGGTGTCTTGGTCGGTTTCCACCATAATCTCCTCCTCCTTTTTGGTCGGCGGCAAGCTCCATCCTTAGAGGTTGTTGGTTGGTTTAAAGAAGGAATAGAGCTTTGTTTCTATTCTTCCTCTTGCTCGGAATGAGCAAGGAAGGAAGATTGGCCATCTAGGAGCTTCAACTTTTGGTAGATCGTCGCCCACACGACATCCGAAAGGAATAAGGTCATACATTAGAAGATTGAGAGGTATATCTATTCTCTATTCTCTTTTGTTACTTCCTTGTATTTGTTTTTCCAATTATGAGCATGATATATTCTGTTTGTGGCTAAATAATACTTGGATCCCGAACATAAACACAAAAGTCGGCGATCCGGACATCGTCTATTCCGCGGCTACTCGTAGAATAGAGGTTGGTCGCTTGAACAACGAGTTTGTTCAGGTGACCTCTCTAAATGAATAGCACGACGATGACTTGATTGTTTGGGCAATCCATTTTGTCTAGGATTAAATTTTATTTTAATCCGGGGACATCGGTGGGATCTGTTGTTGTAGTAGGCATCTAAGTCGAACCTGAGTTTTGATTATAGCAAACGATACAAAGTTAAGCTCATGTCGTTATCTCACGAGCTGAATCTAGTGTGCAGAAGATTGCTATAGCTAGAGCTGAAGGCTAGCGACACCCGGAGGAAGCCGCGGTGGTCGGGCGACACTCGAGTGACTTCGGAGGGAGCCGAAGGAATCGAGTGGAAGGTCGGAAGCAAAAGCAACAAGTAAGTATCGAGGTAAGCTCGTGTGTGCGAGCGTAAGTGAGGTCGTATCCTCGTTACGGGGATGATCTTAAGCGTAGATCCGACCAAAGACATCCTATAGATGGTCTAGGTCGAGATCGGACGGTCGATGACCGTCGAAATTATATTTTTGTTGAGCTAACTTTGACTTGCAACAAGCATCAGTCGACTGCCATCTTGGAGGACTCTCGTCCGCCAATCGATCGCCGAAGGTTCAACACTGATCGATGTCGCCATCGATCGATCGATGATGGCCATCACCGATCGATGGTCAATGATCAGATTCGAGGAGTCAAGGCTTATCACCCCATTTCAAGGAGTTTTTGTGTCCATTTGTGATTGGTTGAAGACCCATTCGATGAGGGGCTCAAAGGCTATAAAAGGAGGGCTTGTCTTAGGGTTTTTCATCAATTAAAAAGCTTCCAAGTGCTTCCGATACGCTCCGACTCTCCAACATCCCTACGACGAAGCGCTGCCGAGACGACGACTAGAGCTTCAACCTCCAACCTTTGAAGTCGTCAGTAACGAAAAGTTTGAATTATAATTCATTTTATAAGTTGATCTTCTTTTCAAGCTTTAAATCATATCAAGGAGAGGGGAAGTGTCCCTCTACCTTGAGCTTTTTTCATTTTGTGTATCCATCTAACTCCTACCTCCAACGAGGAGGAGTTTTTTAGTAGATTGCCCTCCGTACGTGGTCAAGGACCACTAGGGCCTTGGAGTAGTAGCCTTCGGCTACGAACCAAGTAAAACCTTTGTGTCTATTGTCTTTTATTTTTGTTTATTTGTCCACTGCGTATATTTGTCTTGAAACGAATTCGAAAGAAAAATTTCTATCGCTATTCACCCCCCCCTCTAGCGATCCGATCGATCCAACAATTGGTATCAGAGCCGGGGGTTGCTAAGATTTGGTGAAACCACCAATCTAGCCATTTTTACAGATTTATTTTTTTTCTTTTAATTCTATTTTTTTTATTTTATTCCGCTTTGTTAAATTTTTCTCCCGCACTACTAATCCAAGACGCGAGTCTTGGTACATTTTTTTGTGTTTTTGTCGTTGCTAGTTTCTTCGTCTTCGTCTCTTTGTGTCTTTTGTTCTAATGGCCCATCTCAAGGGCTTTAGCACCGTCCGACCTCCGTTTTACAATGGAGATGACTTCCGTTATTGGAAGGGTCGGATGGAATGCTTTCTCAAAACCCAAATCGATATCTGGATCATAATCCAAACGGGTTTCACACTTCCGACTAATGAAGTGGGTGACTCCTTGGATTATGATCAATGGACCATTGCGAAAAAACGACAAGTCGAAGCCGACGCCAAGGCAACACAAATCCTCCAATGCGGCCTATCCAAGGAGGAGCTAAATCGCGTCGGCCCCTTCATAAGCGCAAAATATCTTTGGACGAAACTAGTGGAGCTACACGAAGGGACCGATGAAGCCAAGGTATGTAAGCGTGATCTTCTTTTCAATAAACTATATAACCTAAATATGCAGGAACACGAGTCCGCGACGCAACTCCACGCCCGGGTCCAAGACATAGTCAACAACCTACACGCAATCGGGCAAAAGGTCGAAAACTGCGACCTTATAAGGTATGTTCTAAACTCTTTTCCGAGGACTACCTTGTGGGCATCCATGGTCGACACCTACAAAGTCTCCAAGGATCTTTCTAAAATTAGGTTAGATGAACTCTTTTCTGATTTCGAATTACATGAGCAGTCCAACTCGGAACCCGAGAGGGGTATAGCCTTGTTTGCAGGTTCAAAGAAGAAGAAAATCGCAAGCAAGCCACCACCAACCGAGGAGGAAGACGAGTCCGAAGAAGAAGTTGACCCGGAGTTGACTGCCCAACTAATGAACCTAGCTCGAAGGATAGCCAAGGGACGAAAGCGAACCACGACTCGACCCAACCAAGGTAAGCCTAAAAGTTCTAATATTAGGTGTTATGAGTGTAACAGGTTTGGACATATCAAGTCCCAGTGCCCCAAGCTCAACCACCAAGCACCTAAGCACAAGAAGGCCCTCAACGCGACATGGGAAGAAGCGTCATCCGAAGAAGACGAAGACCACGTCTTCATGGCAAAATCGATTGAGTCAGACACGGAGACCGAACCTGAACTTGAGTCAGAACCTGAGGATGACTCGGACTATGAAGCTACCTTCAAGTCAAGCCACGGATACGCATCCGGTTCAAAAGATACCCTTAAAGTGAGTCGAACTTTATTTAATACTTTACATAATACGGTTAGGTTTTTGTCTAGGAAATTAGCTAAGTCCGAGTCCAAGGTCGAGACCCTTGTTGAGGAGGTTAAACTCCTCAAACACGAGGTCTCCCTAACCTCTTCGACTAGTCGAGTTCAAGAGAAGGACTCAACTCGAGTTGAAAAGCTCGAAGTTGAGAACTCTCTCTTGAAAAGTCAAGTTGAAGATTTTAGGAACACGTTGGAAAGGTTCACTTCGGGATTCAAAGGACTTGACCTCCTACTTGGATCTCAAAGGGACGTGTACAACAAGGCTAGACTAGGGTTTAACTCAAACACGACTAATAGGTCGTATATGTCGATTGTAAGTCGACATAGGAAACATGTCCAAGCATGGGTCCCTAAGAACTTTTTGATTTCAACTCTAGGATCCAACCCGTACTGGGTTCCCAAGGACCAAATCCACTATGTGGATAGACCCGAACGATTGATGGTCTAGGGGGAGCCAGTACAAAACATGTTTGTGCTTTAACTTAGAAATTGCATGTTTTAACTTAGAAAGTTTGTGCTTTAACTTAGAAATTACATGCTTTAACTTAGAAAGTTTGTGCTTTAACTTAGAAATTACATGCTTTAACTTAGAAATTTTGTGCTCTAAAACTTGTGAACTCACTTAGAACACGTACATAACCAACTAAAATCCTTCGAAAAGATTGAGCCTCGGGGAGCCTCTTTTCAAAAATAACCAGTTAGACTAGGAAATAATCTTAGGTGAGTCAAGTCATCATTTTCTTGAAAATGGCTTTGTCTAAGGAAGTGGTCGATGATCCGATAAAAGAAGGCCCCTGTACCTCGCCACAACCTGGAAGCCATGATCTTGAAAAGGTAAACTTGACAAGCCTAGGGTCAAATCCAAATCTAACATAAAATTACTTGAACCTAAATGCACTTAATCAACTTAATTGGAAGTCATCTCACAAAAAAAATACATAAGTATAACATGCTTGATCATATAGACACAGGTGAGATAACCTAGGTTTAACAACTTACAACCAATTTAAAAAAAAAAAATCTAACATCCAATCCAACCACCTTGTGTGTAGGATCAATGGATGTTGGACAGCGGTTGCTCCCGACACATGACCGGGGATCAACTCAAATTCACGAAGCTTCGATTCAAACGACAAGGATCGGTAGCCTTTGGGAATAATGTCAAGCTCAAAATCATCGGATCAGGTGATATCGAGCTTAACTCGAATTTTGTTATTAAAAATGTATTACTTGTAGAGAATTTTGAATATAACCTGCTTAGCGTAAGCCAATTATGTGACAATAACTATAAGGTCGTATTTTTAGAAAATGAATGTTTAATTAAAACAAATTAAATAGCTAAAATAATACTCAAAGGAACTAGGACAAATAACATTTATACAATTAACTTAATCAAATTCTCAGCCAAATGTCTTATGACACAAGAAGAGGAATCATGGTTGTGGCACCGACGACTCGGTCACTCGCACCCAAGACTCGTCCACAAGATGAGGAGTTGCTTAGTCAGAGGCTTACCCAACCTCAACAATTTGGTTAATAAAATCTGTAATGCTTGTCAACAAGGAAAACAACCTAGGACACAACACAAGTTAACTAACCAAGAACGAACCTCAAGTGTACTTGAGCTCCTGCATATGGATCTATTCGATTCACATGGAGCCAAGTCACTCAATAGAAGTCAATATTGCTTAGTCATAATTGACGACTACTCCAGGTTTACCTGGGTTAGGTTCATCAAACATAAAAATGATACCCTAGATCAATTAATCAATCTATTCAAATTAATCGAGAATCAAAAAAACCTTAAGGTTAAAAGACTTAGATGCGATCATGGTGGTGAATTCGAAAATCAAAGGTTCACCGACTTCTGTAACCTAAACGGATACCACCATGAATTCTCTTGCCCTAGGACCCCTTAACAAAATGGCCTAGTGGAGCGGAAAAACCGAACTCTACAAGAAGCCGCTAGGACCATGTTGAACGAATACGACCTACCTGATAGGTTTTGGGCAGAAGCCGTTAGCACGGCTTGCTATGTCCAGAGTAGGATCCTTATGGTAAAGAGGCACCTTAAGACCTCGTACGAGATTTATCACAATAAAGTACCCAACATCAAGTACTTTAGGGTATTTGGATGTAAAGTACATATCTTAAACACTAAGAACCACCTAGGGAAATTCGAATCCAAAACCTCCACCGGAATCTTCTTAGGATACTCAACCATGAGTAGGGCCTATAGGGTATATAACCACGATACCCTTAAAGTCGAAGAGACTATTAATGTAGTGTTCGATGAAGTACCCGAACCTACAAAACCCTTAATGACCCCAAGTGTTGAGCCCACTGATACCAAACTCGTCTCCGACCCTGAGATCGAGTCTAATCCACATCAACCAACTTCTCTTGTCGACCAAGTGACAAGTGATCCGAGTCAAACTAGTGTTCAACCAAGTCACTCAATTGATCAAGCATTAGGTGACACAAACCCAACCCAATCTAGGATTCAGACTAACCACCCTATCGATCAAGTGATAGGAGATCCTAATCTAGGAGTTCGAACTAGAGCATCCTATAGGAACCTTAGTCAAATTTCCTTAATTTCAAAGATAGAACCCAAATCAATTGAACAAGCACTTCTTGATCCCGATTGGATTATTGCAATGCAAGAAGAGCTAGCTCAATTCACTAGGAATGAAGTGTGGGAACTAGTACCACCACCTAAAGACAAAACGATAATTGGAACAAGGTGGGTGTTTCGAAATAAGCTTGATGATAAAGGTGAAGTAGTTAGAAACAAGGCTAGGTTAGTCGCCAAAGGGTTTAGTCAAGTCGAAGGCTTAGATTACGACAAAACCTATGCCCCAGTAGCTAACTCGAATCCATTCGAATGTTGCTAGCTTATGCCGCACATCGAGGATTTAAGCTGTTTCAAATGGATGTTAAGTCGGCATTCCTAAATGGATACATTAAAGAAGAAGTTTATGTTAGCCAACCCCCCGGATTCGAAAATCTAGATAAACCCGACCATGTTCTAAAACTTAAGAAAGCTCTCTATGGACTTAAACAAGTTCCTCGAGCTTGGTACAAGAGACTTTCAATCCATCTTAAGTCAAAAGGGTTTAACCAAGGCTTAGTTGACCCAACTCTCTTCATAAAAACCTTAGGTAAAGAAATATTCATAGCTCAAATTTACGTAGACGATATAATTTTTGGAACCTCTAACTCAGCCTTACTAAACGAGTTCGTTTCACTCATGGAAAGTGAGTTCGAAATGAACTTGGTAGGCGAGTTAAGTTTCTTTTTAGGTCTACAAATTAAACAAACTAAGGATGGTATATACCTATATCAACAAAAATATAGTAAGGAGTTAATTAAAAGATTTGGAATACAAGACGCTAAGGTAATAAACACCCCAATGGCGATTAATGTTAACATAGGAGAAGACCTAGAAAGTAAGTCCATTGACTTAAAGTACTATAGGAGCGCGATAGGAAGTCTCCTATACTTAACTGCGAGTCGACTCGACATCCTATTCGCAGTAAGTATGTGCGCCAGATTTCAAACCTGTGCTAAGGAGTCTCACCTAACCCTAGTTAAGCGTATCCTTAGATATCTTAAGGGTACACTTAACGTTGGTATTTGGTACCCTAGATCTACGGAGTTCGAACTAATCGACTACTCTGATTCGGATTATGCCGGTAGTAAACTCGATAGAAAGAGCACGAGTGGTTGTTGTCAACTACTCGGCTCGAGTCTAGTGAGTTGGTGCAGTAGGAAGCAACATTGTGTTGCCTTATCTACCACCGAAGCCGAATACGTTGCGATGGGTGAGTGTGTAACTCAGCTTCTTTGGATGAAGCACACTCTCCGAGACTTTGGGTTGGACTTCACCAAAACTAAAATTTTTGTAGACAACATAAGTTTGATAAATCTAACTAAGAACCCTATATGCCATTCAAGGACAAAGCATATAGAGGTAAAACACTATTTCATTCGAGAACATGTAGCCAACGGCTCCATACAACTCGAATATGTTGACTCGAAGTCTAACCTAGCAGACCTATTTACTAAACCCCTACCCGAAGCCGAATTTAGTCTATTAAGATGAAAATTGGGCATGTGTGTAATAGAATAGGTACTTGCAAATTATATGTTCTTACTACTATTTCTTTAATTTCATTATTATGGAACTAGCATAGGACATACCTTAGATATCATGCACCTATAGATTTAAGGAGCCAATACATCTCACAACACATAGGACTAATGTGTTTGTGTACTTAACCACATAGATGGGTGTGAGATGTTAGGACCTTACTCCTGGTTTCAGATGTAGAGCTAGTGCATCGCTATGAACCACGGAGTATAATCATACATACTAATCGACTCTGACTAGGACTGGTTGATCCTTCATATCAATCAAGCCAAATATGAGTCGAACATTTTATAGATGAACCTATTTTCAGTATATTATTTTCAAAATAATGTGGAACATGCTTGGACTTTAAAATTAAAACTTATTTTTTATTCCACACACATCCTCACTCTTTTCGATATATGGCAAAAGGGGGAGAAAAAGGCCAAAGTTAAGGGATCAATTTTTTTTATGGCCAAGGCTTACTTAACTTTAAGTTAACAAAACAAGTTAAGGGAACTCTTAACTTAAACACATTTAGTTAACTTGTTTTCGTTAACAATACAATAATTTACTTAACTCTTACTTAACTTGTTAACAAAAAGTAATTTACTTAACTTGTTAACAAAATAGAAGTAAAGGCCAAGGTTAAGAAATCAATTTTTTCTTAGCTTAAAACTTATTTTAAACACTATGGCCAATATTAAGTAATTTCGGTCACTTAATTCTTTTTTAGTAGCAAATATCAAGGGGGAGAGTTAAAACCCTTTCTCAAGTACTCACCCTCGGTCAAGGGGGAGGATTCCTCAAGGGGGAGCACTTGAAAAAGAGTTTTTACTCCTACACATTCATGCATATCTCTTGCTCATTTTACTTAATGCACTTAATTTGTTTTTTCTTAACTTTGTATGTGGGTTTGCCATAAATCAAAAAGGGGGAGATTGTTGGTGCAGTAGGCATCTAAGTCAAACCTGAGTTTTGATTATAGCAAACGATACAAAGTTAAGCTCATGTCGTTATCTCACGAGCTGAATCGAGTGTGCAGAAAATTGCTATAGCTAGAACTGAAGGCTAGCGACACCCGGAGGAAGCTGCGGTGGTCGGGCGACACTCGAGTGACTTCGGAGGGAGCCGAAGGAATCGAGTGGAAGGCTGGAAGCAAAAGCAACAAGTAAGTATCGAGGTAAGCTCGTGTGTGCGAGCGTAAGTGAGGTCGTATCCTCGTTACGGGGATGATCTTATGCGTAGATCCGACCAAAGACATCCTATAGATGGTCTAGGTCGAGATCGGACGGTCGATGACCGTCGAAATTATGTTTTTGTTGAGCTATCTTTGACTTGCAAGATGCATCGCCATCGCCAGCCTTGAGGACTCGATCGCTGGTCAAGACTGATCGATGTTGCCATCACGATCGATGATGGCCATCACCGATCCGATGGTCAATGATCAGATTCGAGGAGTCAAGGCTTATCACCCCATTTCAAGGAGTTTTTGTCTCCATTTGTGATTGGTTGAAGACCCATTCGATGAGGGGCTCAAAGGCTATAAAAGGAGGGCTTGTCTTAGGGTATTTCATCAATTAAAAAGCTTCCAAGTGCTTCCAATACGCTCCGACATCCCTACGACGAAGTGCTGCCGAGACGACGACTAGAGCTTCAACCTCCAACCTTTGAAGTCATCAGTAACGAAAAGTTTGAATTATAATTCAGTTTATAAGTTGTTCTTCTTTTCAAGCTTTAAATCATATCAAGGAGAGGGAAAGTGTCCCTCTACCTTGAGCTTTTTTCATTTTGTGTATCCGTCTAACTCCTACCTCTAACGAGGAGGAGTTTTTTAGTAGATTGCCCTCCGTACGTGGTCAAGGACCACTAGGGCCTTGGAGTAGTAGCCTTCGGCTATGAACCAAGTAAAACCTTTGTGTCTATTGTCTTTTATTTTTGTTTATTTTTCCGTTCGTATATTTGTCTTGAAATGAATTCGAAAGAAAATTTTCTATCGCTATTCACCCCCCCCCTCTAGCGATCCGATCAATCCAATAGGATCGCCATGAACAAACAACCAAGGTGAAGTGGGAAGTGAAGTTTCTCCTCACAGACTCGATAAGCTAAACCCTTCAATTGGTATCAGAGCAAAGGTTTTCGGTTTTATGTGTTTAGGATTCGGTTAATTTTTATTTTGCAGTTTTCATATATTATATGTGCCGAATAATAGTAGGATATGCGTAGTTTAACTCTTTGGTTGCAGGCATAATATCTGACTATTATGGCCATATTTGTGTATGTGATTGTATGTCTGTAAATGTTTATTTTGTTGAATCGTTGGGGTTGACGAGGCTAGTATTTGATTTTTTGTAAGTTAGATATTGTTTAGCCACTCTTTATTTTATTTTACTTTCGATCTAGATTTCATGTACACTCCCTCGTGGAGTTAGGATCGATGGATGTAAATTAAAATAGGTTTTAGTCTCGGCTCGGATCTCCGTATGGCACGTACATTGTATAGGAGGAGCGGACGAGATAGTGATGCAACGAGAGACATATTGAAGATAAAAGCCATAAGAGTTGGAAATTTTTTTATTTTTTATATTTATTACTTATTGTTTGATATGCATGTCGTAGGCTAGAAAATTTCTCATTTTCAAATTACTAAGTGGGAGAGGGAAATTTTTTTAAAATTCCCATGGCCTCCATTACGATTTGACAAGTGATGCAAGCAAACTTGCGCGTTGGCTCTGAGTGCCTTCCTCCCCATCGGATGAGTTTTTTGCGGATCACAAGGTCAAATATGGTTATAGGGAATTATCAAGGAGCGTGTGTACTTCCCCATGGGAAGCCACATAACCCGAGATAATTACCTTGGTACCGAGTAATGGTGAACACTTAGATACAAATATAAGTATCCTCCCCATCGGAGTCACTGCTTTTATTTATAGGGCCAAAGAGGAACCAACTATTAATTTTACTTGTCAAAAAGTTAGGTTGACAAGATAGTAAAATTAATGGGAAATACCTCCTCTTACAAATGTAGAATTCGTATACGTCCACACTATCGTGGCATACGATATTCTCAGTGTTTTGAGGTGTTGGTTGATTTTAAAATTTTATTATTTGAGGAATCAATAATTTTTTGAAATCTAATGTTTTGATTTATGTGATTCTTAGGTTTTCTTTCAAAATGACTTTCAACCCACTTGCTGTGATACTGAAAGAGAACAAACTTACTGGACCCAACTATGTTGATTGGAAGAGGAATCTATACATTGTCTTGACTGCTGAGGAATAAAAATATGTACTCCTCGAAGAGTGCCCTCCTAAGCCTGGAGAAGATTCTAAGGAAAAGGAGAGAGAGAGTTATAAGAAGTGGGTAAAGGCCGATGAGATGGCGCGGTGTTACATTTTGGCATCTATGTCAAATGTACTGCAACATTAGCATCAAGCCATGCCCATAGCTTATGATATGATGCTCAATCTCAAAGCGCTTTTCGGACACTAGAATCGGGCTGCGAGGCAAGAAGCCATGAGAAACTTGATGATGACCACCATGATCGAGGGAACACCCGTGAGGGATCATGTTCTCAAGATGATGGCTCATTTGAATGAGCTGGAGGTCTTTGGAGCTGAGAACGATGGGGAAACCCAGGTCGATATCATACTCCAGTCTCTACCTACGAGTTTTGAGCAGTTTCTCCTAAACTACAACATGAACAAGAGGTTGTATTCGTTGGCGGAACTTCTGATAGAACTCCAGGCGGCAGAGGGGCTATTTCGTCAGAGTGCTCAGGCACATGCCATGGTGACCCAAAAAGTTTCTACTTCTAAGCCTAAAGGCATGAAGAAGAAGAAGCAAACTGGGGTGAAGCCGGTGGGAGGTACACAGGGAGGAGTGAAAAAGCCGAAAGGCAAGTGCTTCACTTGTAAGCAGACTAGACACTGGAAGAAGGACTGCCCCAACCGCAAGAACAAAGGTATATCTTTTGGTCTAGTCATTGAAACATGTTTAGCGGTGTTATCTACCGGCACCTGGTGTGTAGATACGGGAGCCACTGATCATGTCTACAATACTTTACAAGGGTTCCAGAAAACCAGATGACTAGTTGAGAGGGAGATTACTGTTAGGGCAATCTCTTGTCATGATAAGGTTTTGATGTGTGTGGCAAAGGGTTTAAGTTAGTTTGTTATGTTGATTTGCTATGTGCATTGAAGTCGTGCAGGACTTAGTAATTCGCACATGGAGCCATGGCGAGTTTTACATCTCATGACTCGGTCCTTGAGTCGGTGAAGGATAGCTTTGCGGAAGTCGTGCGCTTGGAGCATCTGAGGGACCGCCGGACGAGGAGCTTGGAGTGAAGCCGGAGGAAGTAGACTTCGAGGCAAGAGACGCGAAGGAGCATTACAGAGCCGTGCGCCTGATGCTGCCGAGGGACGTGGCCGCGAACGAAGAGAACTTCGAAGGCGAGGGACTCCGAGGGATGAGAGTGAGCGAATGTAACCCGGGAAGGGGTAGTTCTTAGGTGAAACTTGGCCATTTGGCCAAGTGTCAGATGAGTTTTCCCGACACCAGTCGACTGCCATGTCATGGCAGTCGACTGCTCTAAGTCGATGGTTCGACCCATCGTTTGTTATCGAATCAATTTGATCATGACCGCCGACATGGGCAATGATCGACTACCGACCGCCAAGGGACGATACGATCGATGGCACCGCACGGGCACAGAATGGAGTCGACCTCATTGAGCACTCGACTGATTGACATCAGTCGACTGATGGGTGCCATCAGTCGACTGATGCCAATACAGTTGGATGGAATCCAACATGGAAAGCGACCGTTATTGGGCAACGGCTACAGGACCAGTCGACTGATCGAGGGCATAAGTCGACTGCTCCTGTGTCAACGGGAAGAAACCCTCTTCCTCTATAAAAAGGAAGAGGATGGGGCTTTGGGAGGTTAATGCTTATGCTCTAATACTCTCCCAAAGTTCCCTAAAGCTTTCCATCCTCTTACTTGAGCTTATTTCCATTATATTTGTAAGAGGAGTGTTTTTGTGTAAAGAGGTTACCTCCACCTAGCTTTGTGCAAAGGAGAGTTCTAGTGGATAGATTGCGGAGTGATTCACTATGGACAAATCGGACCGTGGATTAGCGGCATAGCCGTGAACCATGTTACATCTCGGTGTTTGCATTGGTTGTATTGTTATTTCTATTTGCTTTGTCTTTATCTTTTTGTATTTGCATATTCCACTTGCGCTAACATTTTGTAGACGAGCAAAATACGACATCCAACGAACGAGGGCTATTCACCCCCCTCTAGCCGGCTGTTTCGATCCCCAACAAGTGGTATCAGAGCTAAGGTCGCTCTTCAAGGACTAACTGCCGCGAGAGCACTACAAAAAGATAGCCGGCTCAAACATTCATCCACCGAAGTTCGAAGGGGAATTCGCTTGGTGGAAGAAGTGAATGGAGGTATTTTTTTGAAACGGATTTTGATATTATGATTACAATGGAATACGATTTTGTTTTGCCTAGGGATGAAGAGGTGAAGCCAATAGAGAAGTCAAGGTGGACCAAGAGGCAAAGAGAGGAGCACCTTGCAAACTCAAAAGCCAAGCACCATCTATACAATGTGCTTCCTCAACAAGAAATAAATAGAATTAGAGATTGACTAAGTGCCAAGGAGATGTGGGAGAAGCTAGTAGAGCTTCATGAAGGCACTTCGGAGGCTAAACTTGCAAGGAGAGATCTCCTCCGCTCCCAATTATCCAACATAAAATTAGAAAAGGGAGAAAAGGTAACTTCATTGCATTCTAGGTTTAAAGAGATTTTAATTGGGCTAACAAGTGTAGGTGAAAATCTCTCCAACCGGGATATGATAATGAAAGTCATAGATGCTTTTCCCTGATCATCCAAGTGGAGTTCAATGGTGGACTCATTTTATATTTCAAAGAATCTAGAGGTAAGTACTCTAGATGAATTTTTCTCCACTATGGAATTACATGAATCTAGGCTTGAAGGTACACAAGAAGAGCCTAGAATCCAACCTTCAAGGGGAGTAGCATTGTTGGCAAACATGGGGAAGAAGAAGATAGAGATTCCCTCCTCCTCCGATGATGAAGCTTCCTCCTCCTCCTCCATGGATAGCACGGAAGAAGCCTATATGGTAAGGAGGGTAAGGCGTGCATTAAAAGGTTTTAGATTTAATAAGTCTAATGATAGGAATAGAAGACCAAGGGGGAAGGTCATATGCTACAATTGCCAAGGACAGGGACACATAAGGGACAATTGTCTTCTCCTAAACAAGAGCAAAGAAGAGAGGAAGAAGAAAGAAGAAAAGAAGAAGAAAAAGGGGAGCAAGAAGAAAGAGGAAAAGAAGGCAAAGGAAAAGATGAAGGCCAAAGCATTCAAAGCCAAGACATGGGATGACCTTTCTTCCTCATCCTCATCCAAAAAAGAGGAACAAGTCTATTCCAACCTTGCATTGATGGCCTTCGACGACTTGGATTGCTCCTCCACCGAAAATGAAGAATCGAACTCAAGTGGAGAGAGCTCAAGTGAAGGGGGAGCCTCTACATCATCCTCATCCGAAGAAGAGGATTTGGTAAGTGAGGTAACAAATCTACCCCCTAAGCAAATTATGTCTATGATTTCTAGCCTCACTAAGGACTTATTTAGAGCCAAGAAAAAGAATAAATGCATGCTTGAACAAATTAAGGACTTAGAAGAGAAGTTAGAAAAAGCATGCTTAAATGAAAATGAAAATATTTCTTCTTGCCATGATGATGCATGCTCACATGACTATATGCCATTTAATGTTAGTGATGCATGTATGGATGAAAATAGGGCTTTAAGGGAAAAGGTAGACTATTTGAAAAAAGCCCTAGAGAAATTCACAATTGGCTCAAACACCTTGAACATGATTATAGGGAGCCAAAGAACTAGCTTCAATAAGAAAGGCCTAGGTTATAAAGAAAAGAAAAATGAAAAGGCCTACAAATGCCTAATTGCTAGGGGACAAGACAAGAAGAAAGTAATAGCTAGGAAATGGATTCCTAAGGAGTATCTAGTGAACCCCATAGGCAAGAACTTATTTTGGGTTCCAAAATCCATCCTTAAGGGTTAGGAAAACCCTAGGATAGTCAACCATATGGACTTGACCTATATCATATTTTTGGTTGACTTAGGATAGCAGGACAACATTTTTGAAATAGTGTTAGGTGATGATAACGTGTCTATAAATAGATAATAATGCTTAAATCATGATAATTAATGAAATTGCTATGAATATTTGCAATCATGATTTATGATTTGGCACATCATCATGAGAAATAGGATTTAAATCATGCCTTAGGTGATCTTTGCTTATTATCATGATATAATACCTAATGCATGATAACAATTCAATGAATACATGTATTTAATGATCATAATATGAATGTAAGTCATATATGTCTTTATGATCATGTTGAGTGTTGGGATGATACTTAACCTTGATAGAATTGTATGAATATAATGGTTAAGTATATACAAATACCCTCTAGGATGCATCTCACACTCACTATAGGCTACCATGATTGAAAACTTAGCATGAGCGAGATGTTAGGATGATACAAATGTCCACTAATGTCTATGGCATTTAGATGGTCATTTAAAGTATCAAAATAGCAATAATAGATCAATCATGGGGAAGGCTTATGTTTAATTCATAGACATATTGCCCAAAGATCATGGTTGGATATTTCATATGTTTTCAAAACAATTTCTTAATCTAAAATCTATGTATTCATGTTTTGAAACAATTGGAACCAAAACTAGGTGTTAAACTTGATACTAGAATGATCAAAAACCTAGTGGTTTTTAAAGCTTTTGGATTTTTGGCAAATATCAGAAAATATAATGATTTTTCATGAAAAACTATTTTTCATTGATATATATACTTACAAGAAATATGTTCCCCAAATTTCATGATTTTTCGAATTTTCTGAAATTTTTAATGCATTTCTGAATTTCAGTCCGAAAATCAGAAAGTTCTCGTGCGCACGATCGTAGTCTCGAACCGATCGATGGCCTGAAAATCATAACAGTAAAGGCCAAATTCAGGTTTTAGTCCAACTTTTAGTATTCTCCTTCCATTAGACTTGATGCCATAAGTTTATAACTTAGTATTTATCTTTTTGATGGTGTCAAAGGGGGAGAAATAATTATGTTTAAGTAAATTATGATAAGGGGAGAAATTTGAATGGGGAGTTTCATGGATTAAGGGGGAGTTGCATGTTGCTATATCATGTTTATGTTTACATGTCTTTTTACCTTAGAAATTTTTATCAAATGTTTTTACCTAACTTAAACGGATTGCCACACATCAAAAAGGGGGAGATTGTTAGGGCAATCTCTTGCCATGATAAGGTTTTGATGTGTGTGGAAAAGGGTTTAAGTTAGTTTGTTATGTTGATTTGATATGTGCGTTGAAGTCATGCAGAAATTAGTAATTCTAACATTGAGCCATGGCGAGTTTCACATCTCATGACTCGGTCCTTGAGTCGGTGAAGGATAGCTTTGCGGAAGCCGTGCGCTTGGAGCATCCGAGGGACCGTCGGACGAGGAGCTTGGAGTGAAGCCGGAGGAAGTAGACTTCGAGGCAAGAGACATGAAAGAGCATTGTAGAGTCGTGCGCCTGATTCTGCCGAGGGACGTGGCCGCGAACGAAGAGAACTTCGAAGGCGAGGGACTCCGAGGGATGAGAGTGAGCGAATGTAACCCGGGAAGGGGTAGCTCTTAGGTGAAACTTGGTCATTTGGCCAAGTGTCGGATGAGTTTTCACGACACCAGTCGACTGACATGTCATGGCAGTCGACTGCTCTGAGTCGATGGTTCGATCGAGTAGTTTGCCGCTTGAATTGTTGATCACCGACGACGGGCAAATGATCGATTGATGACTTGATCACCGACCGCCAAGAGATGATACGATCGATGGCACCGCTGCACGGGCACGTAATGGAGTCGACTCGTTGAGCACTCGATCGATCGACATCACCGATCGATGGGTGCCATCACCGATCGATGCCAATACCGCTGGATGGAATCCAACGCGGAAAGCGGCCGTTATTAGGCACGAGATCACCGACCGATCGAGGGCATCACCGACCGCCGTGTCAACGGAAGAAACCCTCTTTCTCTATAAAAAGGAAGATGATGGGGCTTTGGGAGGTTAATGCTTATGCTCTAATACTCTCCCAAAGTTCCCTAAAGCTTTCCATCCTCTTACTTGAGCTTATTTCCATTATATTTGTAAGAGGAGGTTTTTTGTGTAAAAAGGTTACCTCCACCTAGCTTTGTGCAAAGGAGAGATCTAGTGGATAGATTGCGGAGTGATTCACCGTGGACGAATCGGACCGTGGATTAGCGGCGTAGCCGTGAACCACGTTACATCTCGGTGTTTGCATTGGTTGTATTGTTATTTCTATTTGCTTTTTCTTTATCTTTTTGTATTTGCATATTCCGCTTGCGCTAACATTTTGTAGACATGCAAAATACGACATCCAACGAACGAGGGCTATTCACCCCCTCTAGCCGGCCCGTTTCGATCCCCAACAATTACCATGTACTTGGGTGATGCCACGAAGGTGGCGGCTATTGCAGTGGGAGATGTTCATTTATCTTTTGATAAAAATAAACTTTTGGTTCTTAAGAATTGCCATTATGTAACCTTATTTAGAAAGAATTTAATTTCGGTTTCTAAATTGTTTATGGATGGATATTCTATTTCTTTTAATGACAGAGTTGTTATAAAAAGGAATAGGGACATTATTTATTCGGGTGCATTGATAGGAAATTTTTACACACTTGAACCAAAAGCTCCCATGATGCATATTGAAATTAATAACTCATCTTCTAATTCCAATAAGAGAAAAGAACCTTCGAAGATGAACCAAACATATCTTTGGCATCTTAGGCTTGGTCACATTAACCTAAGCAGAATTCAAAGTTTGATAGCTGATGGACCTTTGGGTTCATTAGTGGTGGAGGATCTCCCAACCTGTGAATCTTGCTTGGAGGGTAAGATGACCAAGAGGCCTTTTAAGGCCAAGGGGTATAGAGCCAAAGATGTGTTAGAATTGGTTCATTCTGATTTGTGTGGTCCTATGTCTATCAAGGCTAGAGGTGGTTTTGAGTATTCCGTCTCTTTTATAGACGATTACTCAAGATATGGATACATTTACCTGATGCGCCGCAAGTTTGAATACTTTGACAAGTTCAAAGAATTCAAGGCTGATGTGGAGAAACGTCAAGGTAAAAGTATCAAGACACTACGATCTAATCATGGTGGTGAGTACCTCTTGGGAGAGTTTAGGAACTACTTATCATAGGTTGGGATTCAATCCCAATTGACTGCACTTGGCACACCCTAGCAGAATGGTGTAGCAGAGCGAATGAATAGGACTCTTATGGAGATGGTTAGATTGATGATGAGTTATTCTGAGTTGCCAGATTCGTTCTGGGGATATGCTCTAGATACGGTGATGTACATTCTGAACTTGGTTCCATCTAAATCAGTTTCTTCTACTCCCACAGAGTTGTGGACTGGGCGAAAGCCTAGTCTAAGACATATTCGGATATGGGGGAGTCCAGCACATGTGCTGGAGGCAGATGCTAGTAAGTTGGAACCTCGTACAGAAGTACGCATGTTCATTGGCTATCCTAGAGGAACGAAGGGTGGTTTGTTTTATAGTCCTAGAGATCAGAGGGTGATTGTTTACACGAATGCCAGATTTCTAGAGGAAGACTATGTGATGAGCCACAAGCCCAAGAGTAAAATTGTTCTGAAGGAATTAAAAGGGGAAGTCACTTCTTTAGTACCACCGGTACAAGAGGATATACCACATGTCACTGCACTTCGTGTCACAGAGGATACACAGGAAGTACCTAATCGTAGTGGGAGGGTTGTGAGACAGCCTGATAGATTCATGTTCTTGGGAGAATCTTCTGATTTGGTCCCTGGCGAACATGAACCGGATCCCTGGACATATGATGAGGCAATCCAAGATAAAGATGCAACATCTTGGCAAAATGCAATGAATACTGAGATTGAATCTATCGATTCAAATCAGGTTTGGGAGCTGGTAGAACCACCCGATGGTATAAAATCCATTGGTTGCAAGTGGATCTACAAAAGAAAGAGAGGAATAGACAGGAAGGTTGAGACCTTCAAAGCAAGGCTTGTTGCAAAGGGGTATACTCAGAAAGAGGGTATCTATTATGAGGAGACCTTTTCACCGGTAGCCATGCTTAAGTCTATCCGGATTCTCTTATGCATAGCAGCTCATATGGATTATGAGGTGTGGCAGATGGATGTCAAGACTTTCCTTAATAGAAGTCTTGAGGAAAACATATATATGAAGCAACCAGAGGGATTCATTGCGAAGGGCAAAGAACATCTTGTATGTAAGCTTAATCGGCCCATTTATGGATTGAAGCAATCTTCGAGGTCTTGGAACATCCGCTTTGATGAGGTAATCCAGTCTTATGGATTTATTCAAAGTCCGGATGAGTCTTGTGTATACAAGAGATGTGACGGAAACGTAGTGGTATTTCTTGTACTATACGTAGAAGACATTTTGTTGATTGGCAACAATATCAAGGTGTTATCGGACGTAAGGGTATGGTTGTCCAAATAGTTTGATATGAAGGACTTGGGAGAGGTGGGACACATCCTTGGGATCAAGGTTATAAGAGATTGCAGGAAAAGGATGTTGTTCTTATCCCAAGCTTCATACATAGACACGATTATGGATCGTTTTAGCATGCAGAACTCCAAGAAGGGTTTTCTACCTTTCAGGCATGGAGTTCCTTTATCTAAGGAGATGTGTCCTAGATCATCTTAGGAGATAGAGGAGATGAAGGCGGTTCCTTATGCTTCGGTAGTAGGAAGCCTCATGTATGTGATGCTATGTACGAGACCCGATATCTACTTTGTCGTGGGCATGGTCAGCAGATATCAGAGTAATCCAGGACAGGGATATTGTACTGCGGTAAAGCATATATTGAAGTACTTGAGTAGGACTAGGGATTATATACTGGTTTACCAGGCAGACCAATTACTCCCTGTGAGTTACACGGATTTCAACTTCCAATATGATAGGGATAACAGTAAGTCTACCTTAGGTTTGGTGTTTACTTTGGGAGGTGGAGCCATTGAATGGAGGAGTGTCAAGCAGAAATGCGTGGCGGACTCCACCATGGAAGATGAGTATGTGGCAGCCTCTGAGGCAGCCAAAGAAGCTGTGTGGCTCAGGAATTTCCTGATGGACTTGGATTTGATTCCTGGTTTTCCCAAAACTATCACAATTTTTTGTGATAATAGTGGTGCAGTTGCAAACTTGAAGGAACCACGAGCCCACATAGAGCGCAAGTACTACATGATATGAGAAATCATAAAGAGAGGAGATGTTGTTGTGGCCAAGATTGCATCGGAGGATAACCTGGCAGATCCTTTCACTAAGGCCCTTCCGGCGAGAGCTTTTGATAGGCATGTGGAGGGAATGGGGATCAGATGTATGGTAGTTTGAGGACAGCATAGTCTTTTAGTATAAGTGGGAGATTGTAGGGTTGTATACTGAAAAGTCTATCTTTTGTATGAACATCTTTATTTTGAAATAAGAATCACATGATCATTGTTTGCATTTTTATGGTTATGCAATATTGTCTAATACATTACATTGTAGATAATATGGTGTGTGGTGTCACACCGGAGATCATGTTATCGGCTCCTTGTAAAGTATAAGTAAAGGCTCACAACCGAGATGGCTTTGGACAAACCATTGGAATGGTTGTAGTGTGATTTGGTATTGGTTTTGTCACGCCCACCCTTTCCAGGGGTTCGGAGGGGCAACGCGACGCGATCGTACATACATACATGACAGTGGAAGACTACATATACTTCTTACAGCGGAAGACTTTAGACTTATTTTTTTTTCTTCTTTTAAACATAAACATGCATCATCATTTCCTAGATACTTCTTTTTCAACATAGAGCATGCATCATCATTTCTTAAGTACTAGTTCAAGTTCATAAAAATCATCTTAAGGAAAAACATGCATAAGGAAACATAACAGATCTCCTCCACCATGCCACTACCACACACACTTTTCCCCTCCTGCTGCTCCCTTTAGTTCAGCCACCCTTTACCCTTATCTGCAGTACAAGGGAACATAAACTATATGCACATAGGCTTAGTAAGATCCTATCCTACTCACAAAAACCATACGTCAAGCATTAAACATAGAGTAGTGACATGATCATATAACACATATAAGAATAACATTCATATAAACATACAAAGACATATAAACAAACATAACATGCATATAACATACCAGAACATAAGCATAGCATTCATATAAACATCTATGAACATAAGCAAACATAACATACCTATAGACATACAAGAACATAAGCAAGCATAACATGCATATAAACATAAGCATAACATGAATATAACATCATAATGATCCTGACATGAACTAAGGATATATGCGGGATGCTCTTTCAAAACATATATTATAGGTATTTGAACATAATCTCAACATATTGGGCCCGGTATTGTACCACATCATCATCATCATAGCGCGCATCCCTAAATAGACCCGAGGTAGCTAATCCCGAACCTACTAGGTTACTAGGCCCGTACTATGTCCGTCGACCTAGGGGCCAACATCATAACATAGAAGCCCATCCTAGGCCTGTACTTATGACCATCGGCCTAGGGCATCTGGGAGCCCATCCCGTACTAGGTCCGTACTATGACTGTCGACCTAGGGGCAATTATAACATAGAAGCCCTTCTTAGGCCCGCACTATGTCCGTCGACCTAGGGCAACTTAGGAGCCCATCCCTTTGGACCTTGTTAGGGTCCGGTACAAGCCATGCAGAAAGTAAAATACTTATCATGCTTCATATCATAACATATCATATTTCTTTTCATAAACATATCATGTTCCTTATCATGGCATATCATGTTCCTTCTTCATAGCATATCATGTTCCTTCTTCATAACATATCATTTTTCCTTTCATAACATATCATATTCCTTCTTCATAACATATCATATTCTTTTCATACATATCAAGTTCCTTCTTTATAACATATCATACATTCGTACAATTCACATGGCAATGAGCATAACATGATCATACATTTAACATGGTAATGAGCAGAAATTTATCATGCATTCCTATTATTAACATAGACATATGGTAGTGACATAAACCAAGCATGCTAAACCACTTGAGCAAGGACTCCTTAACATCATGTTAACATCACACACATATAGGGCATGGCATAAACACCATAAACAAGCATACATGGAGTGATCTAAACTTCATGGAGTTCTACCAAAGTTTTAAACCCTAAACAACTTATATATGATCTAACTAACCATATATTAATTCTTTCACATATAAAGCATGGCATGGAAGGCACTTAGGAGTTTAGATAAGTCTTGGCCGAGAGTTTCAAGAAAACCTAAGATCCATTTCTTAAATCTAGCTTAGCTTTCACATGTTACCTATATCTACATTCAAAACATAGCATGGCAATTTATAGATCATAGCATGATAGACCTAAATGGGTCTTGGCCGAATGGTTCAAGGAACTTAAAAGATCAAGCATTTAAATTTAGGTTAGCTAACAACATATTACCTTCATCTATATTCATAACATAGCATGACATCTTATGGATCATAGCATAATAGTCCTAAATAGGTCTTGGCCGAATGGTTTAAGGAACTTAAAGGATCAACCACTTAAATTTAGATTAGCCAACAACATGTCATCTTCATCTAACATCAAAACATAGCATGAACTCATCTATAGCATGACATAGAACATGTTATCTTCATCTAATCATCAAAACATGGCATGAACTCATTTAAAGCCTAGCATAGAACATGTTATCTTCATCTAACATCAAAACATATCATGAACTCATCTAGAGCATGGCATAGAAAAACACATTAGGAGCCAAAAGGGGCTTGGCCAAGAGTCCTAGGAGGGTTTGAAGACCAACCACTTAACCAAACCCATCTAGAAACCTCTCATCATCATATTCATACAAGGTATAACATAGATCATCATGGAGAACACAAAGAATGGTCTTGGCCGAAAGTTTCTTGAAGTTTTTAAGATCTAACACTTAACCAAACCTATTTAGCAACCTATCATCATCATATTCATACAAGGTATAGCATGGATCATCATGGAGGGCACAAGGAAGGGTCTTGGCCGAAAGTTTATGAAGGGATATACATAATAACATCAATCGAAAAAAACTTGTATGAAGGTGAGGGGATACTTACATCCTTCGCTTTGTTAATAGTTGGAAAATACCCTAAGTGATGCCAAACCTAAAGCCTTCTTCTTGCTTGGATAGATCTCGTAAAATGGAAGAGGAGAAGAGTAGGTTTCAGTGAGGAAAAAGAAGAGGAGAAGTGGAGAATGAAAAATGGCTTTTCTCTTGTCTCCTCATTCCCTATTTATTCACTTGAAGGTGTCCCTTAGCCTCCCTTACCCTTATCTATCATTTCCCATATTCCTCTAATAGTACAACCCTGCTGGGCTTCTAGTTATTGGATGCATCTTAGGGCTTAGCTATCTACTAGAGGTTTGGGGTTCATTTCCTAGGCCATGCATCCTTTTTGGCTCTATTTCTTTTATTTTTTTGAAAGAGCCCACATAAAGCCCATTATAATCATGCGAAAATTCTTGGAAAATTGCTAGGAATTTTACGGGCGTTAGAGGTTTGTCTTGACCATAAAATCACACTAGTGCACTTAGTGTGTATTGAGCAGGACCGACTTAGAGGTGATTCGATTTATTGTTGACTACATAATCGAATCGAACCTCAGATATTATTTTGTACATGCTCTTAATCCCGATATAATAAGTGGCACATATACTTAGTATTCATCTTTTTGATTTACCAATGGACAATATTTATAGATTAAATCGATAGGTTGGGTAAGTTGGGAAATGATATTATTTATATGGTGTGCCGTTGATTATAGGAGGAAACCATGTCCTATATATTAGGATGATGATGTCCCCTTGAGGAGCCCATAAGGTTCATTATGTAAACCCTGCAGGTGGACTTGGTCCGGCATGATGAAAAGGTTGAGTGGTACTACTCATGGAGTTAGATGTTGATTAATTAATTAATCGACGGACATTCGAGATCTTAAACACGGGGAGAAAATGTACAAATAATATATGGAGCCCATATTATCTTATGGGGGTTGGTGAGGTAGATCAATGATAATCCTTTAGTGGATTGGATTATCATTAATGGATCGGACTTTATGTGGGCTTGATCCATGGGTGGCAAAGATCCAACTCCTCCTTATGGTCCCTAATGTAGCCTATTAACACCTCTTGAAGCTTAGATCCAATGGATAGAAACAAAACTCTAGATCCAAAGGTAGAGATTAAATCTCTAAGTTCCGACGGTTGAGATTAAATCTCTAGATCCGACGGTTGAGATTAAATCCCTAGAACCAATGGTGGAGATTAAAAGGCTTATCACTACCTCTATAAAAGGAGGACAAGGGGTTGGCGTGGAGAATCAATCAAGAGAAGCTAGGGTATTGGAGTTGGGGCAAGAATAGGTGCTAGGGTTTGGGCTTGGGCGGCACCTAATAAGGAAAGATTTCCTTGCCTTCTTCTCCTTCCTCAAGCCGTCGGCGCTCCTCCAGCTCTTTCCAGCCATTGGCCAATGGCCAAAGACCCTCTTCTCCTTCTCCTTAGGTGGTGGAAACAAGATATAGGGCTTTCCCTTGGTGTCTTGTCCGGTTTCCACCATAATCTCCTCCTCCTTCTTTGCCGGTGGCAAGCTCCATCCTTAGAGGTTGTTGGTTGGTTGAAAGAAGGAATAGAGCTTTGTTTCTATTCTTCCTCTTGCTCGAAACGAGCAAGGAAGGAAGATTGGCGATCTAGGAGCTTCAACTTTTGGTAGATCATTGCCCACATGACATCCGAAAGGAGGAAGGTCATACATTAGAAGATCGAGAGGTATATCTATTCTCTATTATCTTTTGTTACTTGCTTGTATTTATTTTTCCAATTATGAGCATGATATATTCTGTTTGTGGCTAAATAATACTTTGATCCCGAACATAAACACAAAAGTCGGTGATCCAGACATTGTCTATTCCACGGCTACTCGTAGAATAGAGGTTGGTCGCTTGAACAACGAGTTTGTTTAAGTGACCTCTCTAAACGAATAGCACGATGATGACTTGATTGTTTGGGCAATCCCTTTTGTCTAGGATTAAATTTTTTTTTAATCCGGGGACATCAGTGGGATCGCCATGAACAAACAACCAAGGGTAAGTGGGAAGCGAAGTTTCCCCTCACGGACTCGATAAGCTAAACCCTTCACAGATATATGTTATGTCATGGGCATGGTCAGCAGATATCAGAGTAATCTAGGATAGCGACATTGGATTGCGGTAAAGCATATATTGAAGTATCTGAGAAGGACTAGGGATTATATGCTAGTTTACCAGGCAAACCAATTACTCCCTGTGGGTTACACGGATTCCGACTTCCAATCACATAGGGATAACAGTAAGTCTACCTCAGGTTTTGTGTTTACTTTGGGAGGTGGAACCATTGTATGGAGGAGTGTCAAGCAAAAATGCATGGCGGACTCTACCATGGAAGCTGAGTATGTGGCAGCCTCTGAGGCGGCCAAAGAAGTTGTATGGCTCAGGAACTTCCTGATGGATTTGGATGTGATTTCTGGTTTACCCAGAACTATCACAATTTATTTTGATAATAATGGTGCAGTTGCAAACTCGAAGGAACCACGAGTCCATAAGGTAAGTAAATACATACAACGCAAGTACCACCTGATACGAGAAATCCTAAAAGAGGTAAAAGTTTCTGTCACCTAGATTGCATAAGAGGATGACCTGGTAGGCCCTTTCACAAAGACCCTTGTAGCGAGAGCTTTGATAGGCATGTGGAGGGAAGGGGAATCAGATGTATGGTAGTATGAGGACAGCATAGTCTTTTAATATAAGTGGGAGATTGTTGGGATGTATACTAAAAAGTCTATCTTTTGTATGAACATCTTTATTTTTGAAATAAGAATCACATGATCATTGTATGCATATTTATGGTTATGCATATTGTCCAATACATTACATTGTAGATAACATGGTGTGTGGTGTCACATGGGAGATCATGTTATCGGCTCCTTGTAAAGTATAAGTAAAGGCTCACAACCGAGATGACTTTGGACAAACCATTGGAATGGTTATAGTGTGATTTGGTATTGGTTTGTCTTGCCCATAGAATCACACTAGTGCACTTTGTGTGTATTGAGCAGGACCGACTTAGAGGTGATTTGATTTATTGTTGACTACATAATCGAATCACACCTCAGATATTATATTGTACATGCTCTTAATCCCGATATAATAATGGGCACATATACTTAGTATTCATCTCTTTGATTTACCAATGGGCGAGATTTATAGATTAAATCGATAGGCTCGGTAAGTTGGAAGATGATATTATTTATATGGTGTGTCGTTGATTATAGGAGGAAATCGTGTCCTATAAATTAGGATGATGATGTCCTCTTGAGGATCTCATAAGGTTCATCATGTAAACCCTGCAGGTGGACTTGGTCCGACATGATGAAAAGGTTGAGTGGTACTACTCATGGAGTTAGATGTTGATTAATTAATGGTCAGTAAATTAATTAATCGACGGACATTCGAGATCTTAAACACGGGGAGAAAATGTACAAATAATATATGGAACACATATTAACTTATGGGGGTTGGTGAGGTAGATCAATTATAATCCTCTAGTGGAATGGATAATCATTAATGGATCGGACTTTATGTGGGCTTGATCCATGGGTGGCCAAGACCCAACTCCTCCTCATGGTCCCTATTGTAGCCTATTAACACCTCATGAAGCTTAGATCCAATGGATAGAAACAAAACTCTAGATCTAAAGGTAGAGATTAAATCTCTAAGATCCGACGGTGGAGATTAAATCTCTAGATCTGACGGTTGAGATTAAATCCCTAGAACCAATGGTGGAGATTAAATCAAGTCTTAAGCCTAACTCTATAAATATGGGCTTGAGGGTGGGCGGCAAGAAAAGAATGAGAGGAAAGGGGCCTAGGGTTTTGGGCGGCAAGGGCAAGGGAGGCTTAGGGTTTTGGGTGGCCACAATTAAGGAAAGATGTTTTCTTCTTCTTCTTCCTTGCGGATGCCGGCACCCTTCTTCCCTCTTCTCTCCTTGGTTTGGCAGGCATCCAACCTTCTCCCCTTCATCTATGGCTTAGGAGATTAGGGTTTGCTTCTTGGGCGGCAAGGAATCCTAGTTAGGTTAGAATTTAGGTTGGGTGGCTAGGGTTTGAGAGGGTGCTTGGGCGGCAACTATGGAGGGTTTTCTTTCTTCTTCATAAGGTGATTGCCGGTGCCCATAATTCTCCTCTTTAACTTGGCCTGAGCTCAACCTATTCCTCTTCTTCTCCATGGCTGGTGGAAACAAGAGCTAGGGATTCTTTCCTTGAAGATTTTGGCCAGTGCCTACACTTATAATCTTCATCTCTTTGGGTCGGCGGCAAGCATCAAGCTTGGAGCTTGATGGTTGTTCCTAGATAAGAGAAGAGTTTAGTTTTTTATGATCTTCTTTTGTTCGGAGTGAACAAGGAAGGAAGATTGGTGATCTAAGAGCTTCAACTTTTGGTGGACCGTCGCCCACACGACATCCGAAAGGAGGAAGGTCATACAATAGAAGATCAAGAGGTATATCGATTCTCTATTTTCATTTGTTACATGTTTATATTTGTTTTTCAATTATATGCATGATATATATTCTGTTTTGTGGTTAAATAAACTTGGACCCTGAACATAAACACAATAGTCGGCGATCCGGACATCGTCTATTCCGCGGCTACTCGTAGAATAGAAGTTGGTCGCTTGAACAACAAGTTTGTTCAAGTGACCTCTCTAAACGAATGGCACGACGATGACTTGGTTGTTTGAGCAATCCCTTTTGTCTAGGATTAAATTTTTTAATCTGGGGACATCGATGGGATCGTCATGAACAAGCGACCGAGGTGAAGTGGGAAGCGAAGTTTCCCCTCACGGGCTCGAAAAGCCAAACCCTACAAATACCACTTGATAAATTTAGTTAACATGCTAAGTATGGAACAATGTCTTTTTAAATTTCATGGCACTGAGGTTTTCTTGAGGACAAGCAAAGATTTAAGTCTGGGGGAAGTGATGTGAGCGAAACATATAGGGTTTTAGGAGTAGTTTTCGCTTACATCTCACTACATTTTATGTTAGTTTCATGCATATGTTACTCTATTTTGCACGCATTTCCTATTTTTTGGTTCGGAGGTATGCTCTTTGTACTTTTGTGTGCAGGTTAGCATTTCAGGTGAAAAAGGCACACTTTCGGAGCAAAAGAAGGACATTTTACATCTAGACGGACAGTGGAACACGACCAGGGCGTGTGGCTACACATAACCGTGTCGAATGGGCGAGATCAGCCACCCCAAGGCCGCATATGGCCTGGCTGTGTGGAATCACACAGTCATGTGGCGGCCGCTAGATTTGTACGATTAGGGCTTTTTTCGGATTTTGTAGCAGTCCGAGGTGGTGTCTATATAAGGATGGCTCCGCCCAAATCCTAGGGGGGAGGCATGATGGCTAGGACGACACACCGAAGCCTTAAAAAGCTTCGAGGACTCACAACGGGGAGGAGGAACGTTGTCGGAGGTCCACGCCTTACACTTCAACGCCTGAGAGAAGACCACGAAAGCATTGTAATCCCTTGTTCCTATGTTTTAATTCTGATGTATTCAAACATGTACATGCTTTGTGATTCCTCCTTCATATACATGGAGTAGTTCTTTCGATTCTAGGATTAGGGAGTAGCTTGTGTGGACATTACAATGTTGGTTCATGTTAAATTCTATCTTTGGGTTTAATTTGGCAATTGGTAGTTGTTTTTACTATATCTATGCGTGTTTGATTTTCTATCTGTTGTGCTTAGGCGATACGAGGGGTGACAATCCTCGTATCTAAGATTTAGGGGATTTTATACAAGGAACCTAGGGGTAAACCTGATCTCCTGTAACCGTGGGTAGAAGGATGCGATGGAACCGAACACGGTTCATCGTAGGGATTGATTCGGCATCCTCGTACTGTCTATCCCATCCTTTTAGGCGGATATAGCTCCCGGTAGATGCAGTGGCTCATCGAAGAGTGTATGATGTCCCTTCCACAAAACCATAGCTAAATGTTTAGACAATGCCAATTGACAGCATTGTTTTGTGACACACAAGCGAAACCGAACTCCTAGAATCACCATTGAAGACCTCGGTATGCTCCCTTCCTCCTCCGTGTGACACCGTATAGAGTATAGTTCACCGACAACCCTCACAAGTCAAAACCTCTTAGAGTTTACGTCCGAACAATTTCAACCACTGAACATACCGATATTCGAATCCCAGTCCCTATGGGATTGATAATCTTTTATTACTTAACGACATCCATGCACTTGAGGGAGTTGAGTGCAAGGGCACACTTCGAGTCCTCGATGGCCTCCATCGCGAGATTTGAGGTCGTGATCGCGTACATTAAACGCCTAGTTGATAGCATATTTTGCGACACACAAGCGAAACTGAAGTCCTAGAATCCCTTTTAAAGATCTCGACACGCTCCTTTCTTCCTCCATGTGACATCGTACTAGAGTTTAGTCCACTGACAACCCTCACAATTGAAACCTCTAGATTTTACTTCCGAACAATTTCACCCACTAAACAAATCGTTATTCAAATCCCAGTCCATGTGGGATCGATAATCTTTTATTACTTGACGACATCAATGCACTTGTGGGAATTGAGTGTGAGCACGCGTTTCGAGTCCTCAACGATCTCCATCGCAAGATTTGAGGTAGCATTCACGTGCATCAAAGTGAAGCCGAAGGAAGTAGACTTCAGGCCGAGACGCGAAGGATGACACTGCGAAGCCATACGCTTGGCGCATCCGAGGGACGTGGCCGAACAAAGAGAACTTCAAGGCGAGGGACTCCAAGGAAAAATGAGAGTGAGTGATTGTAACCCGGGACAGGATAGCTCTTAGGTGAACTTGGCAAAATGGCTAAGTGTCGGATGGGTTTTCCCGATATGGCAGTCGACTGCTCCAAGTCGACTGAAGATTCGACTAGTGTTCGAGTCTTGTTTCTGGCCAAACAATCGACTGCCAAGGGATGACAGTTGATTAATCTCGCCATCAGTCGACTATCAAGGATGGTAGTCGACTGCTCATGAGGGTTTCAGGCACAAAAGGTTGGAGAGTCGAATGATCAGCCTGATAACTTAATTGTTGGCTCCATCAGTCGACTGATGTGGGAGTCGTTGGTTGGAATCCAACGTGGAAGGAGTCGTTGCGAGGCAACAACCACAACAGTAGTCGACTGATCGAGGCAACAGTCGACTGCTAGCTGCCCAACGGGAAGAATGGCCTCTTCCCTATAAGAAGAGTCCTTGGGTCATCTTGGGGGGTTAATGCTTCTACTCTAAAGTTCTCCCAAAGTGCCCAAATGATTTTACTCCTCTTTCTTGCTATTATTTCAGTCATATTGTAAAGAGGGAGTGTTCTTGTAAGAAAAGCTTTACCTCCACCTTGCTTGGTGGAAAGGAGAGAATAGTGAAGGTTTAGGCGAGATTCACTTGGAACAAATTGGGTCATGAATTAGCGGCAAGGGTCGTGAACAATGTTACATCTTCGTGTTTGCGTTTGCCTTCTTTTGTCTTGTGCATTTGCTTAATTGTTTTAGTATTTTTGTTGTGCTAACTCTAATTGTAGACGATCAAGAAGCAAGCGAACTCCATCATCTACGATCAAGGGCTATTCACCCCCCTCTAGCCGGCTACCGATCCTCCAACATAAGGTTCCGAACCACATTATATCTTGGTGTCGTTGTGCTTGTGTGTTTGTATTTCGTTATTGTATTTTCTATTTTCGCTGCGTACACTAACGTTTGTAGCAAGCAACGCGATCAATTTCCATCGAAGCAACAAACACGCTATTCACCCCCCCCCTCTCTAGCGACGTCCAATTCCTAACAAGTGGTATCAGAGTGGGTCGCTCTTCACCAGCTTCACATCCGCGGGAGCAAACGCGCTAGAGGACACGATGGATATTCAAGAGAAATTGGGTGACGACATCAACATTCCGCTTTCCTTCGACCGTAAATATTTTGCGTATTGGAAAGGTAGAATGATGTATTTTCTAATGTGTGATTCTGATAATTGGATTAGTGTGATGGTAGGGTTCGACGCTCCTAAGGATGAGAATGGAAAAATACTCAAGAAGAAGAAGTGGAGCGAGGAGCAAATCTGATACTCGAACATAAACAATAAGGTAATTAGTATATTACTTAGTGTAATTGCTAATGATAGTTTGATCAAGGTAGGAGATTGTAAAGATACCATGGCCCTTTGGAGCAAGTTGGCGAAATATCATGAAAACCCATCACTGAATCATGAAGTAGAAGAGGAGTGCTCATCCTCTCAAGCTCAAGAAGAAGAGAGCACATCATCTTCATCACAAGAGCTTGAGGATTCGAAAGTTTAGAAGGAGTCAACATTTGGGTCGATAGAAGAGTGTAAAGAATTGGAGGTTGAGAGGCCATCAACGTCTAAAGAAGAGGTAGAGGTGGAAGAAGCCTTCACCTCTAGGATTGAGAGGGAGGAAATTAGATCATCGGAACCGAAGCAAGAGCAAGAAGTAGCTTCAACCTCCGGAAGAAGTGAAGAATCAACTTCGGCACCGACCACTATTGACCTAGGTAACTCAAGCATTCCATTTAAAAATAAAAATCATATTATGTGCTTTGAGTGTAGGGAACAAGGACACTACAAGAGCAAGTGTTCGAAAAGAGTCAAGAAGACTCCTCCGACACCAAAAGTCAACAATAACTCAAAGGATGCTGGTGCCCCAATTAGGAAGAGCAAAAAGCACGTGGTGTGTGTAGGGGATCGATCGGCCGGCTAGAGGGGGGTGAATAGCCCTCAATCGTTGGATAACGTAATTTGCTCGTCTACAAAACGTTAGCGCAAGCGGAATATGCAAATACAAATAGATAAAGACAAAGCAAAAGATACACAAGAATACAAACAATGCAAACACCGAGATGTAACGTGGTTCACGGCTACGCCGCTAATCCACGGTCTGATTCGTCCAAGGTGAATCACTCCTTAATCTTTCACTAGATCTCTCCTTTGCACAAAGCTAGGTGGAGGTAACCTCTTTTACACAAAAATACTCCTCTTACAAATATAATGGAAATAAACTCAAGTAAGAGGATGGAAAGCTTTAGGGCACTTTGGGAGAAGATTAGAGCATAAGAATTTTCCTCCCAAAACCCCACACCATTCCTCTTTATAGAGGAAGAGGGTTTCTTCCCGTTGACACAGGAGCAGTCGACTGATGTCCCTATCAGTCGACTGGTCCTGTAGCCATTGCCCAATAACGGCTGCTTTCCACGTTGGATTTCATCCAACGACACTGGCATCAGTCGACTGATATGTCCATCAGTCGACTGATGCTCGATCAGTCGAATGCTCCATGAGCTCGAATCCATTCTGTGCCCGAAACTCTTGTGACCAGTCGATTGATGCCTTCATCACCGATCAGGTGGTGGCTAACTCAATGATCGCCATTCCATGGCGAATGATCGTTAGCACTTGAACTGGACTCGAACACTAGTTGAGTCACCGTCGACTTAGAGTAGTCGACTACCATTAACATGGTAGTCCACTGATGTCGGGAAATCTCATCCGACACTTAGCCAAATGGCCAAGTTTCACCTAAGAGCTACTACCCCTTCCCGGGTAACATTCGCTCACTCTCATCTCTCGGAGTTCCTCGCCTTTGAAGTTATCTTCGTTCGGCCACGTCCCTCGGATGCGCCAAGCGCACGGCTCTGCAGCGCCATCCTTCGTGTCTTGCCCTGAAGTCTACTTCCTCCGGCTTCACTCCAAGCTCCTCGTCCGACGGTCCCTCGGATGCTCCAAGCGCACGGCTTCCGCAATGTCATCCTTCACCGACTCAAGGACCGAGTCATGAGAGGTGAAACTCTCCAAGGCTCCATGTGTGAATTACTAAGTCCTGTAAGACTCCAACGTACATATCAAATCATAATAACACTCTAACTTAAATCCTTTGCAACACACATCAAAATCATATCACGACAAGAGATTGCCCTAACAATCTCCCCCTTTTTGATGTGTGGCAATCCATTTAAGTTAGGTAAAACATTTGATAAAATATTAAGGAAAGGAAAGCATGTAATTAACATGATTAGCAACTCTCCCCCTTAATAAATGAAACTCCCCCTACATATATTCCCCCTTAAACTATTTTCCCTTACTTAAACATAACATTTCTCCCCCTTTGACACTATCAAAAATATTTAAACAAAGTGTATCTAAGCATGGCATCAAGTCTAAAAGCCAAAATATGCCTTAAAATCGGATTCAAAAGGTTATTGGGCATATTATCAGGCTACCGGTCGACCGGTTCAGACTACCAGTCGACTGGCACAAGCTTTTCGGGATTTTCAGGTTTTCGGAATGAATTTCAGAAATGCATTAGAAAATCTATAAAATTCGAAAAATCATGAAATTTGGAGAACATATTTCTTGTAAGTATATCTATCAATGAAAAATAGTTTTTCTTGAAAAATCATTGTATTTTCATGTATTTACCAAAAATCTAAAAGCTTTAAAAACCACTAGGTTTTTGATCATGTTAGTATCCATTTTAACACCTAGTTTTGTTTTGGATTGTTTCAAAACATGAATACATGGATTTTAAGGTAAGAAATTGTTTTGAAAACATATGAAATATCTAATCATGATCTTTGGGCAATATGTCTATGAATTAAACATAAGCCTTCCCCATGATTGGTCTATTATTGCTATTTTGATACCTTTAATGACCATCTAAATACCATAGGCACTAGTGGACATTTGTATCATCCTAACATCTCACTCATGCTAAGTTTTCAATCAAGGTAGCCTATTGTGAGTGTGAGATGTATCCTAAAGGTATTTGTATGTACTTAACCATTATTTTCATGCAATTCTATCAAGATTAAGTATCATCCTAACAATCCAAATGATCATAAGGATATATATGAGTGAATTTCACATTATGATCATGAAGCAAATGTATTTATCAAATAATAATCATGCATTAGGTATTAAGTATGATAATAAGTCAAGTATCACCTAAAGCATGATTTAAATCCTATTTCTCATGATTATGTACCATATATCAAAATCATAAATCATGATTAAAAAAATACATAGCAATTTCATTAACTATCATGATTTAAGCATGATTATCTATTTATAGGTACATTATCATCATCTAACACTATTTTAAAAATATTGTCCCGCCATCCTAAGTCAACCAAAATATGATATAGGTCAAGTCCATATGGTTGACTATCCTAGGGTTTTTCTAACCCTTAAGGATGGATTTTGGAACCCAATACAAATTCTTGCCTATGGGGTTCACTAGAAATTCCTTAGGAATCCATTTTCTAGCTATTACCTTCTTCTTATCTTGTCCCCTTGCAATTAGGCATTTATAGGCCTTTTCATTTTTCTTTTTCTTATATCCTAGGCCTTTTTTGTTAAAACTTGCTCTTTGGCTCCCTATGATCATATTCAAAGTGTTTGAGCCAATAGTGAATTTTTCTAGGGCTTTTGTCAAATAGTCTACCTTTTCCCTTAAAGCCCTATTTTCTTCTATGCATGCATCATCAACATTGAAAGGCATATATTCATGTGAGCATGCATTATTTAAACTAGAAGAAATATTATCAATATCATTTAAGCATGCTTTTTCTAATTTTTCTTCTAAATGCTTAATTTGATCTAGCATGCACTTATTCTTTTTCTTTGCTCTAAAAAAATCCTTAGTGAGGCTAGAAATCATTGACATAATTTGCTTAGGGGGTAGATTTGTTACCTCACTTACCAAGTCCTCTTCCAATGATGAGGATGTAGAGGAGACTCCCCCTTCACTTGAGCTCTCTCCACTTGAGCTAGCTTCTTCATTTTCGGATGAGGAGGTGGAGAGATCATCAAACGCCATCAATGCCAAATTTGTGACAAAAGCATTTTCTTCCTCGGATGATGATGAGGAGGAGGAAGACGGGTCATCCCAAGTCGTTGCCTTTAGTGCCTTTGCCTTTCCCTTTTCTTTGGCTTTCTTCTCTTCTTCTTTCCTCTTGCTACCCTTCTTCTTTTTCTTTTCTTCTTTCTTCTTCCTCTCTTCTTTGCTCTTGTTTAGGAGAGGACAATTGTCCCTTATGTGTCCCTCTCCTAGGCAATTGTAGCAAATAATTTTCCCCCTTGGTCTTCTATTCCTATCATTAGATTTATTAAATCTAAAACCTTTTAATACACGCCTTACCCTCCTTACCATATAGGCTTCTTCCGTGCTATCCATGGAGGAAGATGAGGACGCTTCATCGGAGGAGGAGGGGATCTCTATCTTCTTCTTCCCCTTATGTGCCATCAAGGCTACTCCTCTTGAAGGTTGAAGCTTTGGCTCTTCTTGTATTCCTTCAAGCCTCATTTCGTGGAGCTCCATTGTTGAGAAGAACTCCTCCAAGGTTCTCACTTCTAACTTCTTGGAGATGTAAAATGAGTCCACCATGGAGCTCCATCTTGAGGACCAGGGAAAGACATCTATGGCCTTCATTACCATATCCTGGTTGGAGAGCCTTTCTCCTACACTTGTTAGTCCAATCAAAATTTCCTTAAACCTAGAATGCAATGATGTTACCTTTTCTCCCTTTTGTAATTTTATGTTGGATAGTTAGGAGCGGAGAAGGTCTCTCCTTGCAAGTTTAGCCTCCGAGGTACCTTCATGAAGCTCTACTAGCTTCTCCCACATCTCCTTTGCACTAGAGCATTCCCTTATCCTATTCACTTCTTGTTGGGGGAGTACATTGTAGAGATGGTGCTTGGCCTTTGAATTCGCCAAGTATTCCTCTCTTTATCTTTTTCTCCATCTTGATTTTTCCAATAGCTCCCCTTCTTCATTCCTAGGCAATTCGAAACTGTTTTCCATAATCAAAAGGATTTCAAAATTGGTCTCGAAAAATACCTCCATTCTCTTTTTCCACCAAGAGAATTCTCCTTCGAATTTTGGTGGGTGAATGTTTGATCCGGCCATCCTTGAATGTGCTTGTTGTGGCGGTTAGTCCTTGACAAGCTTTCCTTGGCTCTGATACCACTAGGGGATCGATCGGCCGGCTAGAAGAGGGTGAATAACCCTCAATCGTTGGATAACGTAATTTGCTCATCTACAAAATGTTAGCGTAAGCGGAATATGCAAATACAAATAGATAAAGACGAAGCAAAAGATACACAAGAATACAAACAATGCAAACACCGAGATGTAACGTGGTTCATGGCTACACCGCTAATCCACGGTCTAATTCGTCCAAGGTGAATCACTCCTTAATCTTTCACTAGATCTCTCCTTTGCACAAAGCTAGGTGGAGGTAACCTCTTTTACACAAAAACACTCCTCTTACAAATATAATGGAAATAAACTCAAGTAAGAGGATGGAAAGCTTTAGGGCACTTTGGGAGAAGATTAGAGCATAAGCATTTTCCTCCCAAAATCCCACACCATTCCTCTTGATAGAGGAAGAGGGTTTCTTCCTGTTAACACAGGAGCAGTCGACTGATGTCCCTATCAGTCGACTGGTCCTGTAGTCGTTGCCCAATAATGACTGCTTTCCACGTTGGATTTCATCCAACGACACCATCGACGATATGGCCATCACCGATCGATGCTCGATCGGGCCGAGTGCTCGCGAGCTCGACTCACATTCTGCTCAAACTCTTGCCACCGATGCCTCATCACCGACCGATCGTGGTCTCGCAGTTGGATCATTATTCCATGGTAGTCGACTGTTGGCACTTGAACCGGACTCGAACACTAGTCAAGTCACCGTCGACTTAGAGTAGTGGACTACCATTAACATGGTAGTCCACTGATGTCGGAAAATCCCATCCGACACTTAGCCAAATAGCCAAGTTTCACCTAAGAGCTACTACCCCTTCCCGGGTTACATTCACTCACTATCATCTCTCGGAGTCCCTCGCCTTTGAAGTTATCTTCGTTTGGCCACGTCCCTCGAATGCGTCAAGCGCACGGCTCTGCAGCGCCATCCTTCGCATCTTGCCCTGAAGTCTACTTCCTCCAGCTTCACTCCAAGCGCACGGCTTCCGCAAAGCCATCCTTCACCGACTCAAGGACCGAGTCATGAGAGGTGAAACTCTCCAAGGCTCCATGTGCGAATTACTAAGTCCTGCAAGACTCCAACGCACATATCAAATCATAATAACACTCTAACTTAAACCCTTTGCAACACACATCAAAACCATATCACGGCAAGAGATTGTTCTAACAGTGTGCTTCAATTGCCAACAACCGGAGCATTATAGGAGTCAATGCCCTAGGGGGAGGAAGAAAGGGCAAGAAGGAGCATCATATGTAGGGGGAGCCTCTAAGGCAAACCTAAGGTATATTTTAGTAATGCACCTTCTAGTTTTAATGTCAAAAAGAATGCTAGAAATAATTTAAATACTCTTGCTATTGTTCATGAAAAGCATGCTAGGAATAACAAATATTATTGCCTAGGTGCTAAGAGTCTCAATTTTAAAAATAAAGAGAAATTTGGGATTAATAACCATAGAAAAATCCTATCTAGGGAGTCCATTAAGAAGGTAGAAAACCATTTAGGCATTAACACTAAGAAGGGTAGGCATATGCCTAGAAGAAATGGTAATGCCCAAAGACTAAATGAAAAATCAAAGATTGGGAAATTAGAATTGGAAAATCAAGTTTTGAGGTCAAGACTTGAGAAATTAGAAAAAAAATCCTTAGGAAAATGAAAAATCAAATTAAGGGGTCAAATGGTCAAAGCCTAGAGTCTAGGAGGCAAGGCTCATCTATGGGCAAGAAAGGCTTGAGCCACAAGCCTAGGTCCAAGGTAGATAAGCCTTTTGATAACTGTCATTTTGTCATGTTATTTTAGTCCTTAATATCATTGTTTTTATCCTCTCGAGTGATTAATTAATGATTATTTGCATGTTTTTTGAGTTGGATATATTTTTGGACCTAATTGTAAATTCTCCTAATTTTTGGACTTATATACAAATTTTACATCTTAATCGTAGGAGATCGAGATAAGACAATGGATTAGACTCGAGTTGGATCAAATATGGCTTCATCTAGGGCAAGACGGATATTTTAAGCTGGATCAATCTGGACCTTTCATCATGATCGAGGGCAATTTAATCAAGAGAACAGATCTAAGCAATTTGGATTGTCCGATGAAAGTGGCTTAATTTTGAGACATTTACCCAGATCTAGAGAGATCCGGTCTGTACATATTGATCTATAAATCTGAGCCCTTTATCCAAATTCGACCGATCATGGTTATCCCTTCGGATGGATCAGATCCATCCATTCAAAGTTAGAGAATTCTCAACCGTTGGATGCACAACCCATAAATGGATTAATCAAGGCAATCAATCCAAGGATTAATGGACGGCTCGGATTGATCCTGCTTCAATCGGACGGTTGAGGAAAAGGTTCTTAAATAAATCAACATTTTCACCACTTTTTCTCATTGCGCAGCACAGTAGCTCCCTCCATCACGCGAACGCCGACAATCCATTTTCCCCTTGCACACGTGAGCACCATCGGCCGTCCACTCCCTCCACCAAGGCCAGCGGTATTCCACCCATCTCTTCCTCCATCCGGCCAGCATCTCACAGCTCCGCCCGATCATAGCGTCGGCAGCAGCTCATGCCTCCTCCATCTTCACCGCCGCCGCACCATTTTCACCGCCCCGACCTCTATTGTCGTCGATCACTGGAGTGGGGATTCCCCTTCAGTTTCATCTCATTCCATCCGACCAATAGCTCCAGCAGCCATCTCCACAGCTCTGGCAGCCATCTCCACAGCTCCAGCAGCCAACTCCACTTTTGCGGCCAGTCCCACTGATGGCAGCGCCGACTTCCACCGTCATCCATTTTCCAGCACCAATTCCAGCATTTTCCAACTTGTGTTTCAGCATCCGTTCGGACAGGAAAATTTCTTGTTGATTGTTCTTTACTCTTAATTTTGAATGTTTGTAAACAAATTTCCCTTTCATGTTTTAAATTGAACACATTTGGTTTAGGTTGTTTCTTGCTCATGAAGTGTTTGATGAAATGTTTCTATGGGTAATTAGGTCGTAGTTAGTTAGGTTAGATCTACTTTCGTGCTTTCTCTTTCCTCATGTTCATGCCTTAGATTTCTTCGAAGAATAGTTTATTTCATTAGGTTGTTAGTTAAATTTGTTCTGTAGGATCGAAATGAGCGATAGAGGGGGGGGGGGGGTGAATAGCGCAAAATGGTTTTTCTTTTCTTTTGTTGTAAAAACGATAAGTGAGAGATAAACGCAGCGAAAAAGAGATGGACACAAGGAGTTTTACTTGGTTCACAGCCAACCGGCTGCTAATCCAAGGCCCTAATGGTCCTAGACCATGTACGGAGGGCAATCACTAAAACACTCCTCCTCGTTGGAGGTAGGAGTTACGATTACAAAACTTTCGACAAAAACACAAGGATGAGAGACAAGCCCCTCTCTCCTTTTTGATATAAAAGCTCGAAAAACACAACTTAAATTAATCGACTAAAACGATTACCAACACTTTAACGATGAAGCTCGTTGGCAAAGACTGTCAGATCAAGGCCGTCGCAGAAGAGCGGCGCCAGGAGGCATTTGAGAGCTTTGTAATAATTGTTGTATAAGATTTGAAGCACCCCCCTCTGTTTGAAGCCTTGTCCGCCCACTTGAGATCCAGCTACCTCACCACCAATTGAGGGATAAGTTTCCACCTTGCTTTTGACCGACCACCTCACCAAGATTTGGGGGATAAGTTGCCACCTTGCTTTTAGTTCCTTTTGCCCATTTTCAGGATACTTTAGTTATTTAATTTTATTTCAATTCGAGTTCTAATTTTAATTCGAATTCGAATAAATTTGAATTCTAATTTTAATTCAAATTAGAGTAACTTCGAATTCAAACAAGGGTTAGCTCAAAGCAATATGTAGAAATATTAAATGTGATGGATTTAGATGGTTTCTAACCATCCGATCTCGACTTAGACTTTCATGGAAAGTTTTGGGTCGGATTGTCGCCTAAGATCAACTCCTAAACGGAGGATCCGACCTCACTTACGCTCGTCGGACACGAGTCTTACCTTGCACTTACTGTGTCGCAGATCTCCAACTCAAGCTTAACTTGTTTCTGCACACTCAAGTAGACTCATGAGTTACCAAAATAGACTTAACCTTGTGTCTTTGCTATAATCAAAACACAGGTTCGATTTCGGTGCCTCACTGCACCAACAATCTCCCCCTTTTTGATCTATGGCAAAAACACACAAAGTTAAGGAAATTATGTGCATGAAACAGTAAAGACATGAAGCAAAAGTAGGAGTAGTAAAAATATTTCTCAAGTTCTCCCCTTAGAGGAACCCTCCCCCTTGACCGAGGGTGAGTACTTGAAAAAGACTTTTAGTTCTCCAAACACAAAAGATAACGAGTTAAGTAAATGACATTACTTAACTTAGGCTCTTTAGAGTCAAAAATAAGTGCAAGTTAAGTAATCAAAAGTTAAGTCAAAAGGTTAATTATTCAAAAGGTTTAACTTTTGATTTCTTAACTTGGGCCTTTAAAGTTTTCAATTCCGAAGAGTTGAAACCTAAACCTTACTCCCCACTCCCCCTTAACTTAGGCCAGAATCAAAGTTTTAAGTTAAGTTATCAAATTCAAAAATTTGAATTTATTGAACCTTAACTTTGGCCTTTTCTCCCCCTTTTAATATAAATCAAGAAAAAAAAAGTAGGGGGGGGGGGGGGTTTAAGAAAACCCTAAGTCCAAGCATGATGATTTTGAAAATAGTATGTGAAAATAATTCATCTAAATGTTCAACTCTAGTTTGACTTGATTGAAATGATATTATCAACAAGTCTTGATTAGAGTTGGTTAATATTAGTTGCATATTTATACTCTGAGGTTCATATTGACGCACTTGATCTACATCTTGGAACCTGGAGTAGGGTCCTAACATCTCACGCCGTTCTAGGTGGCTTAATACACAAACACATTAACCCTATGTGTTGTGAGATGTGTTGGCTCCTTAAATCTATAGGATCATGATATCTAGGGGAAGTCCTAAACTAGTTCCATTTGCATAAAGAAAAAAAAATAAGAAAAATAAAATTTTGAAAATAGCATTTGAAAACTTTTGCTAACCTATTCTATTACGCACAAGCCTAATTTTTGTCTCAAGAGACTAAATTCGGCTTCGGGTAGTGGTTTAGTAAATAGGTCTGCTAGGTTATACTTCGAGTCAACATATTCGAGTTGTATGGAGCCGTTGGCTACATGTTCTCGAATGAAATGGTGTTTTACCTCTATATGCTTTGTCCTTGAATGACATATAGGGTTCTTAGTTAGATTTATCGAACTTATGTTGTCTACAAAAATTTTAGTTTTGGTGAAGTCCAACCTAAAGTCTCGGAGAGTGTGCTTCATCCAAAGAAGCTGAGTTACACAATCACCCATCGCAACGTATTTGGCTTCGGTGGTAGATAAGACAACACAATGTTGCTTCCTACTGCACCAATTCACTAGACTCGAGCCGAGTAGTTGACAACAACCACTCGTGCTCTTTCTATCGAGTTTACTACCGGCATAATCCGAATCAGAGTAGCCGATTAGTTCGAACTCCATAGATCTAGGGTACCAAATACCAACGTTAAGTGTACCCTTAAGATATCTAAGGATACGCTTAACTAGGGTTAGGTGTGACTCCTTAGCACAGGTTTGAAACCTGGCGCACATACTTACTGCGAATAGGATGTCGGGTCGACTCGCAGTTAAGTATAGGAGACTTCCTATCGCACTCCTATAGTACTTTAAGTCAATGGACTTACTTTCTAGGTCTTCTCCTATGTTAACATTAATCGCCATTGGGGTGTTTATTATCTTAGCGTCTTGCATTCCAAATCTTTTAATTAACTCCTTAGTGTATTTTTGTTGATATAGGTATATACCATCCTTAGTTTGTTTAATTTGTAGACCTAAAAAGAAACTTAACTCGCCTACCAAGTTCATTTCGAACTCACTTTCCATGAGTGAAACGAACTCGTTTAGTAAGGCTGAGTTAGAGGTTACAAAAATTATATCGTCTACGTAAATTTGAGCTATGAATATTTCTTTACCTAAGATTTTTACGAAGATAGTTGGGTCAACTAAGCCTTGGTTAAACCCTTTTGACATAAGATGGATTGAAAGTCTCTCGTACCAAGCTCGAGGAGCTTGTTTAAGTCCATAGAGAGCTTTCTTAAGTTTTAGAACATGGTCGGGTTTATCTAGATTTTCGAATCCGGGGAGTTGGCTAACATAAACTTCTTCTTTAATGTATCCATTTAGGAATGCCGACTTAACATCTATTTGTAACAGCTTAAATCCTCGATGTGCGGCATAAGCTAGCAACATTCGAATGGATTCGAGTCTAGCTACTGGGGCATAGGTTTCGTCGTAATCTAAGCCTTCGACTTGACTAAACCCTTTGGCGACTAACCTAGCCTTGTTTCTAACTACTTCACCTTTATCATCAAGCTTATTTCGAAACACCCACCTTGTTCCAATTATCGTTTTGTCTTTAGGTGGTGGTACTAATTCCCACACTTCATTCCTAGTAAATTGAGCTAGCTCTTCTTGCATTGCAATAATCCAATCGGGATCAAGAAGAGCTTGTTCAATTGATTTGGGTTCTATCTTTAAAATTAAGGAAATTTGACTAAGGTTCCTATAGGATGCTCTAGTTCGAACTCCTAGATTAGGATCTCATATCACTTGATCGATAGGGTGGTTAGTCTGAATCCTAGATTGGGTTGGGTTTGTGTCACCTAATGCTTGATCAATGGGGTGACTTGGTTGAACACTAGTTTGACTCGGATCACTTGTCACTTGGTCGACAAGAGAAGTTGGTTGATGTGGATTAGACTCGATCTCAGGGTCGGAGACGAGTTTGGTATCAGTGGGCTCAACACTTGGGGTCATTAAGGGTTTTGTAGGTTCAGGTACTTCATCGAACACTACATTAATAGTCTCTTCGATTTTAAGGGTATCATGGTTATATACCCTATAGGCCCTACTCATGGTTGAGTATCCTAAGAAGATTCCGGTGGAGGTTTTGGATTTGAATTTCCCTAGGTGGTTCTTAGTGTTTAAGATATGTACTTTACATCTAAATACCCTAAAGTACTTGATGTTGGGTACTTTATTGTGATAAATCTCATACGAGGTCTTAAGGTGCCTCTTTACCATAAGGATCCTATTCTGGACATAGCAAGCCGTGCTAACGGCTTCTGCCCAAAACCTATCAGGTAGGTCATATTCGTTCAACATGGTCCTAGCGGCTTCTTGTAGAGTTCGATTTTTCTGCTCCACTAGGCCATTTTGTTGAGGGGTCCTAGGGCAAGAGAATTCATGGTGGTATCCGTTTAGGTTACAGAAGTCGGTGAACCTTTGATTTTCGAATTCACCACCATGATCGCTTCTAAGTCTTTTAACCATAAGGTTTTTTTGATTCTCGATTAATTTGAATAGATTGATTAATTGATATAGGGTATCATTTTTATGTTTGATGAACCTAACCCAGGTAAACCTGGAGTAGTCCTCAATTATGACTAAGCAATATTGACTTCTATTGAGTGACTTGGCTCCATGTGAATCGAATAGATCCATATGTAGGAGCTTAAGTACACTTGAGGTTCGTTCTTGGTTAGTTAACTTGTGTTGTGTCCTAGGTTGTTTTCCTTGTTGACAAGCATTACAGATTTTATTAACCAAATTGTTGAGGTTGGGTAAGCCTCTGACTAAGCCACTCTGACTCATCTTGTGGACGAGTCTTGGGTGCGAGTGACCGAGTCGTCGGTGCCACAACCATGATTCCTCTTCCTGTGTCATAAGACATTTGGCTGAGGATTTGATTAAGTTAATTGTATAAATGTTATTTGTCCTAGTTCCTTTGAGTATTGTTTTAGCTATTTTATTTGTTTTAATTACACATTCATTTTCTAAAAATACGACCTTATACTTATTGTCACATAATTGGCTTACGCTAAGCAGGTTATATTCAAAATTCTCTACAAGTAATACATTTTTAATAACAAAATTTGAGTTAAGCTCGATATCACCTGATCCGATGATTTTGAGCTTGTCGTTATTCCCAAAGGCTACCGATCCTTGTCGTTTGAATCGAAGTTTCGTGAATTTGAGTTGATCCCCGATCATGTGTCGGGAGCAACCGTTGTCCAACATCCATTGATCCTACACACAAGGTGGTTGGATTGGATGTTAGATTTTTTTTTTTAAAAAAAAAAATTGGTTGTAAGTTGTTAAACCTAGGTCATCTCACCTGTGTCTATATGATCAAGCATATTATACTTATGTGTTTTTTGTGAGATGACTTCCAATTAAGTTGATTAAGTGCATTTAGGTTCAAGTAATTTTATGTTAGATTTGGATTTGACCCTAGGCTTGTCAAGTTTACCTTTTCAAGATCATGGCTTCCAGGTCGTGGCGAGGCACAGGGGCCTTCTTTTATCGGATCATCGACCACTTCCTTAGACAAAGCCATTTTCAAGAAAATGATGACTTGACTCACCTAAGACTATTTCCTAGTCTAACTGGTTATTTTTTAAAAGAGGCTCCCCGAGGCTCAATCTTTTCGAAGGATTTTAGTTGGTTATGTACGTGTTCTAAGTGAGTTCACAAGTTTAAAAAAAAAAGCATGCAATTTCTAAGTTAAAGCACAAACACATTTTGTACTGGCTCCCCCTAGACCGTTGAATCGGTTCGGTCTATCCACATAGTGGATTTGGTCCTTGGGAACCCAGTACGGGTTGGTTCCTAGAGTTGAAATCAAAAAGTTCTTAGGGACCCATGCTTGGACATGTTTCCTATGTCTACTTACAATCGACATATACGACCTATTAGTCATGTTTGAGTTAAACCCTAGTCCAGCCTTGTTGTACACGACCCTTTGAGATCCAAGTAGGAGGTCAAGTCCTTTAGATCCCGAAGTGAACCTTTCCAACGTGTTCCTAAGATCTTCAACTTGACTTTTCAAGAGAGAGTTCTCAACTTTGAGCTTTTCAGCTCGAGTTGGGTCCTCGTCTCGAACTTGACTAGTCGAAGAGGTTAGGGAGACCTTGTGTTTGAGGAGTTTGACCTCCTCAACCAGGGTCTCGACCTTAGACTAGGACTTAACTAATTTCCTAGACAAAAACCTAACCGTATTATGTAAAGTATTAAATAAAGTTCGACTCACTTTAAGGGTATCTTTTGAACCGGATGCGTATTCGTGGCTTGACTTGAAGGTAGCTTCGTAGTCCGAGTCATCCTCAGGTTCTAACTCAAGTTCAAGTTCGGTCTCCGTGTCTGACTCAATTGATTTCGCCATGAAGACGTGGTCTTCGTCTTCTTCGGATGACGCTTCTTCCCATGTCGCGTTGAGGGCCTTCTTGTGATTAGGTGCTTGGTGGTTGAGCTTGGGGCACTCGGACTTGATATGTCCAAACCTGTTACACTCATAACACCTAATATTAGAACTTTTAGGCTTACCTTGGTTGGGTCGAGTCGTGGTTCGCTTTCGTCCCTTGGCTATCCTTCGAGCTAGGTTCATTAGTTCGGCAGTCAACTTCGGGTCAACTTCTTCTTCGGACTCGTCTTCCTCCTCGATTGGTGGTGGCTTGCTTGCGATTTTCTTCTTCTTTGAACTTGCAAACAAGGCTATACCCCTCTCAGGTTCCGAGTTGGACTGCTCATGTAATTCGAAATCTGAGAATAATTCATCTATTCTAACTTTAGCTAGGTCCTTAGATACCTTGTAGGCATCGGCCATGGATGCCCACAAGGTGGTCCTAGGGAAAGAATTTAGAACATACTTGATTAGATCTCGGTTTTCGACTTTCTGTCCTATTGAATGCAGCTGGTTGACTATGTCCTGGACGTGGGCGTGCAATTGTGTTGCCGTCTCGTGTTCCTGCATTTTTAGTGTGTACAATTTATTGAACAACAAATCGCGTTTGCAAACCTTAGCTTGATCTGATCCTTCGTGTAACTCGATCAGCCTCGTCCAGAGATCTCTTGCGCTGATGAAGGGTCCGACTGCCACTCCTCCTTGGATAGCCCGCTGCCGCAGATTTGAGTCGCCTTTGCATCTGCCTCGACTTGTTGTTTAGTGGTAATGGACCACTGATTGTAATCCAAGGATTCACCTTCTTCATTAGTAGGAAGGGTGAACCCGATTTGGATCACAATCCACATCTCTATTTGGGTTTTTAGGAAGCACTCCATCCGACCTTTCCAGTAACAGAAATCGTCACCGTTGTAAAACGGTAGTCGGACGGTGCTAAAACCCTCGAGATGGGCCATTAACACGAAACGGTAAGAAGAGAAAAAAAAAGAAAAAACACACAGACAACAAAGGTCCCAAGACTTGCGTCTTGGATTAGTAGTGCGGGAAGAAGAAAAGATAAATAAATCAATCAATAGATTAACTAATTAGAAAATTAATTTTAATTCTGTAAAAAAAAGAATTAATTAATTAATTTCGAAAATTAATTAAAAACTATTTTGTAGAAAAAAAATCTAATGTTGAAATTAAGTAAAAAATATTGAAAAACCAAACTTATATTCTAGACAAGATTTAAAAATTAAAATAAGTTTTTAATTGATTTTTAATTGATTAAATTTTGTAAATTGATTGAAAATCTATTTTAGTGGAAATAAGATTTAATTCAATGCTAAGATTAACGAGAAAACTTTATAAAACGAAATATAAAGATTTTAGGGTTTGAAAAATTCAAGTGTTTAAAAAAAATGAAAGAATTTTTAATTCTGGGAAAAACTAATTTTAATCAGTAATAGAATTAAAAAATCGTAATTAAGAGTTTTTTTTTGTTAGGATGATCAATAGAATGATTAAAAGCGATAAAATTAAATTAAAGAAAAGTATGAAAAAAAAATTTAGAAAAATAAAAAAAACACAAAAATTAACGTAGACAGAAACAAAGGAAACAAAAGAAATAAAAATTATTCAAATTGGTGGTTTCACCAAATTTTAGTGCCCCCAGCTCTGATACCAATTGTAGGATCGAAAATGAGCGCTAGAGGGGGGGGGGGGTGAATAGCGGAAAACGGTTTTTCTTTTCTTTTGTTGTAAAAACGATAAGTGAGAGATAAACACAGCGAAAAAGAGATGGACACAAGGAGTTTTACTTGGTTCACAGCCAATCGGCTGCTAATCCAAGGCCCTAATGGTCCTAGACCACGTACGGAGGGCAATCACTAAAACACTCCTCCTCGTTGGAGGTAGGAGTTACGATTACAAAACTTTCGACAAAAACACAAGGATGAGAGACAAGCCCCTCTCTCCTTTTTGATATAAAAGCTCGAAAAACACAACTTAAATTAATCGAGTAAAACGATTACCAATACTTTAACGGTGAAGCTTCGTGTTGGCAGCACTTCGTTGTAGTGGCGTCGTCGTAGAAGAGCGGCGTTGTGGAGGCGTTTGAGAGCTTTGTAATAATTGTTGTATCTAAGATGTGAAGCACCCCCCTCTATTTGAAGCCTTGTCCGCCCACTTGAGATCCAGCCACCTCACAACCAATTGAGGGATAAGTTTCCACCTTGCTTTTGACCGGCCACCTCACCAAGATTTGGGGGATAAGTTGCCACCTTGCTTTTAGTTCCTTTTGCCCATTTTCAGGATACTTTAGTTATTTAATTTTATTTCAATTCGAGTTCTAATTTTAATTCGAATTCAAATAAATTTGAATTCTAATTTTAATTAAAATTAGAGTAACTTCGAATTCAAACAAGGGTTAGCTCAAAGCAATATGTTGAAATATTAAATGTGATGGATTTAGATGGTTTCTAACCATCCGATCTCGACTTAGACTTTCATGGAAAGTTTTGGGTCGGATTGTCGCCTAAGATCAACTCCTAAATGGAGGATCCGACCTCACTTATGCTCGTCGGACACGAGTCTTACCTTGCACTTACTGTGTCGCAGATCTCCAACTCAAGCTTAACCTGTTTCTGCACACTCAAGTAGACTCATGAGATAACAAAATAGACTTAACCTTGTGTCTTTGCTATAATCAAAACACAGGTTCGATTTCCGTGCCTCACTGCACCAACATGTTCTTCCCTTGAGCCTTAGCAGCCACCCTCACCTTGCGGTCATCCATTTTCCTCCACGGATTCGAGGAGGAACCGCTTCATCGAGAGATTTCAGCGACGTCCTCAACCTCCACAATTCATCCCCCTTCTCCTTCGGATTCGAGGAGGAGTCCACCCCGACGACACTTCTTCGAGCTCAACTGGATCCGTGAGAGTTCGAAGTATCCATCAAACTATTGGATTTAGGAGTTTGTACCATCCCACATCCACTGCCATTTGCGGAGTCTCGATCGAGCTTCGTTGGATTTAGCCGAAGGACCTTGTTCATTCACCGAGCCTATCTTGGGTTGATCAGATTAGTTTCTTTTCCAGTTTTTTATTGCTTTAATTCCTACACTGTTTGATTTAATTGTCACATGTTAGTTTAGACTTTTAATTACCTTGCAACAGTAGGATTAGTCTTTCAAAAACCCAAACCCCCAATCTTCAATAGAAAACACAAAGCAACAATTAGAAATCCTAAGTTTACTATTCTGTCGATTACACTCGTTGAGAAACGATCCGGGCCATCCACTATGCTATTATAGTGTAGTTAGAGGGTTCGGTAATTAATTTGAAATGGTACCATGACAAATACTGACACATCAAATTTTGGCGCCGTTGTCGGGGAGTGTAATGATGCTTAGTAGACTTAGGATTGTTTGCCTATTTTTCTAAAAAAAATTTAAAAACTTTTGTTTAGGGCTACATTCTTTTATTTTTTTTGCATATCCATGTACTTGGTCATATCTATTTCCTGTGTCTTGTGATTGTGTTGGTTAGTTTTTTAGGAAAGACCAGGAAGCTCTTGCAACATGGATCCATATTATCAGCCATTTGGAGATCTCAATGATACTTACTATTTAGGCATTGCGCAACAAGAGTATTATCAACCTGAACATCAATATCAGAGTCCAATATATCAAGACTATAATGAAGAAACCCTTGCTCCCAGTCAATAAAATACACTAGAAAATTTCTTGCAACAAGCAATATTGCAGCAGCAAATGAGGAATAGTCATCAACAACAACAAGAAAAGCTACAAAATTTATAAATCCAGCTAGATCAAATTGCAACATCCATCAATCAGATACAAGAACAGGATTCCTTTCAGCCTCCGTCAAAGACCATTTCTACGGATATCGATGCCCTTAGGGAGATGGATTGTAGAGTGAGTGATGAGCATGTCGATGATTTAACCACTCAACAATACTCCTATGAATCTTTGTGATATGATGTTATTGTAGATACTGATGGATGTGAATTTGTAGATGAAGTTGCTGCTGTAGTAGATGAAGTGGATGATGGTACTAGTGGCTTGGATTTATTTTGTGATGCTATTTATGCCACTGATACTGAGATATCTGCAGTGGATGTGGGATGGTGCAAACTTTTGAATCCAGTAGTTTGATGGATACTCCAAACTTTTGCGGATCCGATTGAGCTCGAAGAAGTGTCGTCGGGGCGGACTCCTCCTCGAATCCGAAGGAGAAGGGGGATGAACTTTGGAGGTGGAGGACGTCGATGAAGCGGTTCCTCCTCGAATCCGTGGAGGAAAATGGATGGACGCAAGGTGAGGGTGGCTGCTAAGGCTCAAGGGAAGAACAAATTTAACTAACAACCTAATGAAATAAACTTTGCATCAACGAAATCTAAGGCATGAACATGAGGTAAGAGAAATCATGAAAGTAGATCTAACCTAACTAACTACGACCTAATTACCCAAAGAAACATTTCATCAAACACTTAATGAGCATGAAATTACCTAAACCAAATGTGTTCAATTTAAAACATGAAAGGGAAATTTGATTACAAACATTCCAAATTAAGAGTAAAGAACAATCAACAAGAAATGTTTCTATCCGAACGGATGCTGAAACACAAGCTGGAAAATGCTGGAATTGGTGTTGGAAAATGGATGACGATGGAAGTGGGTGTTGTTGTCGGTGGAACTGGCCACAAAAGTGGAGCTGGCTGTCGGAGCTGTGGAGATGGCTGCCAGAGCTGTTGGTCGGATGGAATGAGATGAAATCAGAGGGGAATCCCCACTCCGGTGATCGGCGGCAACAGAACTCGGGGCAGTGAAAATGTCACGGCGGCGGTGAAGATGGCGGAGGCGTGAGCTGTTGCCGACGCTTTGATCGAGCGGAGCTATGAGATGCTAGCCGGATGGAGGAAGAGATGGGTGGACCACTGGCGACCTTGGCGGAGGGAGTGGACGGCCGGTGGTGCTCGCGCGTGGAAGGGGAAAATGGATCGACGACGTTCACACGATGGAGTGAGCTACTATGCTGCGCGATGAGAAGAAGTGGTGAAAATGTTGAATTATTTAAGAGCCTTTTCCTCGACCGTCCGATTGAAGAAGGATCAATCCCAGCCGTCCATTAAACCTAGGTTTTGATTGCCTTGATTAATCCATTAATGGGTTGTGCATCCAACGGTAGAGAATTCTCTGACTTTGAATGGATGGATCTGATCCATCCGAAGGGATAACCACGATCGATCGAATCTGGATGAAGGGCTCAAATGTACAGATCAATATGTATGAACCAGATCTCTCCAGATCTGGGTAAATGGCTCAGAATTAAGCTGCTTTCATCGGACGATCCATATCGCTCAGATATGATCTCTTGATTAAATTGCCCTCGATCATGATGAAAGGTCCAGATTGATCCTGCTTAAAATATCCTTCTAGCCCTAGATGAAGCCATTTTTGATCCAACTCGAGTCTAATCCATTGGCTCATCTCGATCTCCTATGATTAAGATTTAAAATTTACATATAAGTCCAAAAATTAGGAGAATTTACAATTAGGTCTAAAAATATATCCAACTCATAAAACATGCAAATAATCAATAGTTAATCACTCGAGAGGATAAAAACAATGATATTAAGGACTAAAATAACACGACAAAATGACAGTTATCAATTCCCCCACACTTATTCTTGCACGTCCCGAGCAAGTACAGAAAACTAAAAATAAACTGAAAGTGTATTTCTCTAGCAATTCCCAAGCATACATAGAAAACCGTGAAAGAAAGTTACCTAGGATTGTCAACTCTCAAAGACTCAAGCAATTATGGACTCAAATCTTACACAGGTTAACAAACATGGTGACTTCAATCCATCATGAATAGACTAAGAATGATTAAGCTTCTCAAGGTAAGTGGTGGTTTCTCTCGCTCTCATAAGCATGTAATAGTGGAGTTCATTCAAGCTACTCATGGTTTATTACTACCATATGCTTGCTTTTCTTCTACCTTCACCACCATATACACATAAGAATGCACAATCACTGAAGGCTTATTAAGAATGTAAGGGGAAACATGAATACAAGAAAAATGACAATATGTGGGAAAGGAAAGAAAGATAATAAATGAAATAGCTAAAGAAATGCAAGTAGAAGATATGGAAATACTGGAATCCTACATAGATAAGTACAAGAAAGCATTGCCCTAAAATTTTTTTCTTCTAACCCAATAAACATGTAAACAACCCTTATCACATTCTTAAATACAAATCTAATAATGATATACAGTAAATCTCTCAATAACTGCAACAAGGGATGTCGTTAACAAAAATATTATCACACATAATAAAAAAAATGAATGACACCACATGTCAAAATTTCCACAATATTTTTTTTATTTCATGGACACCCAAATGTTTATTCTTTATTTTTCAACTTTTTTTTTAAACTCTTTTTTTTCGACATGTAGTGCACTTCCCTATGCTCCAACATCAAGCTCAGCTAAAAAGATAAAGAGCATGGCTAGCTCATGGTGATCAACCACGACTTGCCTATGCTAACACTAAATTCTCCTATGCTAACATCAAGCACATCTTTGTTATTATCAGCACCAGCCTCAATATCACCACCCTAATCCTTAGTATCATCAGCCTTATCAACAGGATAGGGTGGACAGATCATCAGAGCTTTGATAATGGAAATGAGCAACAACAGCATGATCAACCTTTTCCAGCATATCAGAGTCTAATATATCAAGACTACAATGAAGAAATCCTTACTCCCAGTCAAGAAAATACACTAGAAAAGTTCTTGCAGCTAGCAATATTACAGTAGCAAATGAGGAATAGTCATCATCAACAACAAGAAAAGCTACAAAATTTACAAATCTAGCTAGATCAAATTGCATCATCCATCAGTCAAATACAAGCACAGGATTCCTTTCAGCCTCCGTCAAAGACCATTTCTACGGATATCAACGCGCTTAGGGAGATGGATTGTAGAGTGAGTGATGAGCATGTCGATGATTTAGCTACTCCACAGGACTCCTATGAATCTTTGTGCTGTGATGTTATTATAGATACTGATGGATGTGAATTTGAAGATGAAGTTGTTGCTGTAGCAGATGAAGTGGATGATGATACTAGTGGCTTGGATTTATTTTGTGATGCTATTTATGCCACTGATACTAAGATATCTACAGTGGAAGCAGGGTAAGAAAAATTAGTTGAGGATGATGTTAGTGAGTTGCCAGCTACTCCTATTTGCAGTTTTATTACATATGATGTTGTAGAGGAGACAGTGCCTACAGAATTTTTATGTTTAGCTGTGCAACCACTCGATAAGCCTGACGGAGGAGTGATGGATAGCTGGATTTTCCCCCCAGACTGGACACTCCTATTTGAGCTGAAGACTCCAAGTATTTTTTTGATGAATGCCCTAACAACATATGCAATAATCCATCCCCAAGGCTGGACACTTTTTTTGAATCGCCTCCGACCACCAGAGATTACATATGATGAGGCGATGATATTGGAGGGAGCAGCAAAATATTTTCATGATCACATCATGAAAGCGCTCACCCTCATTCTGTCCATTCCACTCTCGGCATGGATGCTTACACTGAATCTTCTTCAACCACCGGGACGGGATTTCTTTCGAAGCACTCCACTGCCAGGACCTCAGGGGAGTTTGCTCCATCTCACCTCTTTTCTTTTCCTTTGTATATATGTTTCTTTTACTTCATTTGTTTTTGTTTTAGTTGTTAAGTTTTGGTTGTTGAGTTTTTGTTTTTCCTGTTTTTCAAATAAACTTTCTATGCATTCCTTTATATCATTTTAGAAGTTGTGAAAGCTTGTTAAATTTGATTGTAGAATTTTGGGATTTATTGACTTGAATGGATTATTTGATTGCATGTGGTTGCTACTTGGTGATGGATTCTATGTTGATAGATTGAGATGATTTTTTTTCATTCCTAGTAAGGATTGTACCTGTTTTTATTACTTGTGTGTGGTGCACTTGTGGTCATTGTAACTCTAGAGCTTTCTTTGATTCTTTCGAGACCACACAACCATAGGTTTGCATGATTACTATGAAGGCAATCTCACTTGTTTCCCTTTACTACTTTTGTTATCACATGCTACTCAAATAATTTTCTTATTATACGTCATGCTATTTTCATTATTCATTCTGTTGTCTTTCTATTCCTACATCATGTCATTCCTTCTTCATTTCTATTTTTGGATGTGGAATATTGGATGTTCCATGATGAGTTTTTGCCCAGGATGGACAAAAGTTTAAGTGTGGGGGAGAGAGTAGCTCAGGAGAATTTAGTGTTAGCATAGGCAAGTCATGCTTGATCACCATGAGCTAGCCATGCTCTTTATCTTTTTAGCTGAGCTTGATGTTGGAGCATAGGGAAGTGCACTACATGTCGAAAATAAAAGAGTTTGAAAAAAAAAAGTTGAAAAAAAAGAATAAACATTTGGGTGCCCATGAAATAAAAAAAATATTGTGGAAATTTTGACATGTGGTGTCATTCATTTTTTTTATTATGTGTGATAGTATTTTTGTTAACGACATCCCTTGTTGCAGTTATTGAGAGATTTATTGTATAACATTATTAGATTTGTATTGAAGAATGTGATAAGGGTTGTTTACATGTTTATTGGGTTAGAAGAAAAAAATTTTAGGGCAATGCTTTCTTGTACTAATCTATGTAGCATTCCAGTATTTCCATATCTTCTACTTGCATTTCTTTAGCTATTTCATTTATTATCTTTCTTTCCTTTCGCACATATTGTCATTTTTCTTGTATTCATGTTTCCCCTTACATTCTTAATAAGCCTTCAGTGATTGTGCATTCTTATGTGTATATAGTGGTGAAGGTAGATGAAAAGCAAGCATATGGTAGTTCATAAACCATGAGTAGCTTGAGTGAACTCCACTATTACATGCTTATGAGAGCGAGAGAAACCACCACTTACCTTGAGAGGCTTAATCATTCTTAGTCTATTCATGATGGGTTGAAGTCACCATGTTTGTTAACCTGTGTAAGATTTGAGTCCATAATTGCTTGAGTCTTTGAGAGTTGATAATCCTAGGTAACTTTCTTTTACGATTTTCTATGTATGCTTGGGAATTGTAGGGAAATACACTTTCAGTTTATTTTAGTTTTCTTTACTTGCTCGGGACGTGCAAGAATAAGTATGGGGGAATTGATAACTGTCATTTTGTCGTGTTATTTTAGTCCTTAATATCATTATTTTTATCCTCTCGAGTGATTAATTATTGATTATTTGCATGTTTTATGAGTTGGATATATTTTTGGACCTAATTGTAAATTCTCCTAATTTTTGGACTTATATGCAAATTTTACATCTTAATCGTAGGAGATCGAGATGAGCCAATGGATTAGACTCGAGTTGGATCAAATATGACTTCATCTAGGGCTAGAAGGATATTTTAAGCTGGATCAATCTGGACCTTTCATCATGATCGAGGGCAATTTAATCAAGAGATCAGATCCGAGCGATATGGACCGTCCGATGAAAGCGGCTTAATTTTGAGCCATTTACCCAGATATGGAGAGATCCGGTCCATACATATTGATGTGTACATCTGAGCCCTTCATCCAGATTCGACCGATCATGGTTATTCCTTCGGATGGATCAGATCCATCTATTCAAAGTCAGAGAATTTTCAGCCATTGGATGCACAACCCATTAATGGATTAATCAAGGCAATTAAAACCTAGGTTTAATGGACGGATTGGATTGATCTTGCTTCAATCGGACGGTCGAGGAAAAGGCTCTTAAATAAATCAACATTTTCACCACTTCTTCTCATCGCGCAGCATAATAGCTCCCTCCATCGCGCAAACACCGACGATCCATTTTCCCCTTCCATGCGTGAGCACCGCCGGCCATCCACTCCCTCTGCCAAGGCTGGCGGTGGTCCACCCATATCTTCCTCCATCCGGCCAGCATCTCACAGCTCCGCCCGATCATAGCGCTGACTGCAGCTCATGCCTCCGCCATCTTCACCGCCACCGCGCCGTTTTCACCGCCCCGAGCTCTATCACCGCCGATCACCGGCGTGGGGATTCCCCTCCGATTTCATCTCATTCCATCCGACCAGCAACTCCGGCAGCCATCTCCACAGCTCCGGCAGCCAACTCCACTTTTGCGTCAAATTCCACCGATGGTAGCGCTGACTTCCACGGTCATCCATTTTCCAGCACCAATTCCAGCAATTTCCAGCTTGTGTTTCAGCATCCGTTCGAACAGGAAAATTTCTTGTTGATTGTTCTTTACTCTTAATTTGGAATGTTTGTAATCAAATTTCGCTTTCATGTTTTAAATTGAACACATTTGGTTTAGGTTGTTTCATGCTCATGAAGTGTTTAATGAAATGTTTCTATGGGTAATTAGGTCATAGTTAGTTAGGTTAGATCTACTCTCATGCTTTCTCTTTCCTCATGTTCATGCTTTAGATTTCGTTGATGCATAGTTTATTTCATTAGGTTGTTAGTTAAATCTGTTCTTCCCTTGTGCCTTAGCAGCCGCCCTCACCTTGTGTCCATTCATTTTCCTCCATGGATTTGAGGAAGAACCGCTTCATCGAGAGATTTCGGCGATGTCCTCCACCTCGACAGTTCATCCCCCTTCTCTTTCAGATTCGAGGAGTCCGCCCCGACGACACTTCTTCGAGCTCAACCGGATCCGCGAGTGTTTAGAGTATCCATCAAACTACTGGATTCAGGAGTTTATACCATCCCACTTCCACTGCCATTTGTGGAGTCTCGATCGAGCTTCGTTGGATTTAGCCAAAGGATCTTGTTCATTCATTGGGCCTATCTTGGATTAATCAGATTAGTTCCTTTTCCAGTTTTTTATTGCTTTAATTCCTACACTGTTTGATTTAATTGTCGCATGTTAGTTTAGACTTTTAATTACCTTGCAACAGTAGGATTAGTCTTTCAAAAACCGAAACCTCCAATCTTCAATAGAAAACCCAAAGCAATAATTAGAAATCCTAAGTTTACTATTTTGTCAATTACACTCATTGGGAAACAATTCGGGCCATCCACTATGCTATATTAGTGTAGTTAGGGGGTTCGATAATTAATTTAAAACGGTACCACGACAAATACTGACACATCACCTACCTATGAAAATGTTCCATTCGATTATGAAACTAGTACTAGGTCTAGGAAAATCAAGGTTACTAGGGAAGTCATCCCTAAGGGTATCCATGGTATGTGCCTAGTGGCTAAGGTTTCAAGGAAACCTAGGAAAGCCACTAAGTGTAGGATCGTGTTTTTCCGAGAGAGGGGGGTGAATCTCGGAGGTTTTAAAAATTTATTTTAATTTTAAAACTATTTAGAATAATTAAAACTATACAAGTATGCAGCGTAAATGAAAGTAACAACACTTTTTATTTTACTTGGTTCACAACCCTAACTGGGTTGCTAGTCCAAGGCCTGTAGCTCTTCCAAGAGCTACCTCGTTGGGCAATTCACTTAATGCCCTCCGACTCGAGAACTCTCAACTACAGAGGGTTTCGCTTTTTACAAATGTTAGAGATGGGTAACACACTACCCACTCTATGAAATAAAGTACAGAAGGAAAAAAGAAAGTAATCAATAGCTTATACCGACACTAAGACGATGGTTGAAGTTTGATCTGAGTGTCGGAAGATCGTCTTAGCTTTAGTGAATGAGAGTTGATTTCGACAGCACTTTGATGTAGATTTGATGTCTTACTCGGATCTGGTCGAGCTCATATTTTATAAACCTTTTCCAGTTGATTTGAATGCCTTCCGGTCAACTCCACATCAGCCCGTCGATATATAATTCATGGTCTTCCAGTCGACTGAAACATCTCCAGTCGACTCCACGTTACTCGGCTCCGCATCAAGAAATTTGCCTCTTCAGTCGACTCAATCCCTTCAGTCGACTGAAACCCTTTCTATCTGCATCGCATGATCTTTGATCGATGATCCTGCCAAATAGGTATCCAGTCGACTGATACATATCCAATCGACTGGACTTCAATCGATTTGAATCCATCCAATCGACTGATCCCTGCAAAACAAGATTAGCACAAATAGATAATATGAAATGCGATAGCAGTAGTAATACTGCTCGATCTTGACTACTAAGTCCCATGCAGACTTTTCGTCGGATCGATGCCTAGAGGTGTCCCCTTATAGAGGACTCGACCTCACCTCTTCACTTGAGACTTACCTACCAGCTACCTGCCGAACTTACCACTCTTGACAATCAATCTGACCCACCAGGGCTTTCACTAGTTGTCCGGTCTGCTTGACCCAGTTGGACTTTTTGCCGATTGTCCGATCTCCTAACCTAATCGGTCTTCATGCCAAATGTCTGGTCCATGCGACCCATCTAGACTTCATGCCTGGTGTTCGGCCCTCCTGATCTGTCAAGATACGTGCCTAGTATCCGGTCAACATGATCTATTAGGACTTCCTGTTAAGCCTGCATACTTAACACTGATATTAGAACACAAGTGAATCCTAACATTTAACTGTGGTTCATACATCAAAACTAAGGAGTGATGCTCACTGCATCAACAATCTCCCCCTTTTTGATGTATGACAATACACCAGTTAAAGTTAGGAGAATCAAATACCAATATCTAAATATTGACATGCATAATTTAAACCATGTATGAGATGCATAAGTCCTTATCAAAAAAATTTCATCTTTCTTTCGATAAATAATTTTTTTTAAAAAAAAATCTCTAACTTTATATTTCTTTCTCCCCCTTTGGCATACATCAAAATAAGGATTAAAAGCCAACAATATATAGTGGAGAGTTGAAATAAGAAGTTTTCAAGCTCAAAAATTAAGTTTTAAAATTTTCACTCGCAAATTTGATTTCAACAACTTAATTTAAGCTTTATAATAAATTTTAAACAATATTTCTAACTTTTCAAACATTTTCAAACTTTAAAAATTTTCAAACTTTTTAACACTCCCTCTAAATAAAAACTCATTTTCAAAATTTCTAAGGAATTTTCAAAAATTTTCAAAGCTCCTCCTGAATAAAAACTTATTTTGAAAGGTTTTCCAAAGTTTTCAAATTTTTCAAAGCTCCCCCTAAATAATAACTTATTTTCAAAATTTTTCAAAATTTTCAAATTTTCCAAAGCTCCCCCTAAATAATAACTTATTTTCAAAATTTTCCAAAATTTTCAAATTTTCCAAAGTTCTTAATTTGATGCAAAAGTGATAGGGAATAAGTCCAAGCATGAATTCCTAACTATTATATTTATATTTTGAAAATACACATCTAAAAATTATCCTTAAAGCAAATATCCAACTCTTTACTAGCTCAAATGATATAGAATTAATCATCAAGCTTTGAATTAGAGTTAGTCATCGAAGTGATCAATTTGCTCTTGTAAACCCCATGTTGGTTCATGTCAATACACTGGATCTACATCTGGAACCAGGGTTGCAATCCTAACATCTCACGCCCATCTACGTGGCTCAATACACAAACAGGTAATCCTAGGTGTTTATGAGATGTGAAGGCTAACTAAAATCTATAGGATCATCAAATCTAGATTGACCTAATCTAGATTAATTTTTATTTTCCTTTAAAAATAATATAATATTATTTTTCATAATAATTCTGAATATTAAGCATGAAAATTTCCTAATCTACCAAGCATAAACCTAATTGTCTTCTAAGCATACTAAATTCGTCTTTCGGAAGTGGTTTAGTGAAGATGTCAGTAAGGTTTGATTTGGACTCAATATAGTTGAATTCAATACTACCTTTTGCCAAGCTAGCGCAATGGATGAAGAAGTCGTCAATGACTTGGAGTGATTCGAGAGGCGTGAGGCTGACGGAGGTGGCTAGAAGGCTTAGGTCTAGGCTACGCGTGGTCTAGCAAGTATATGGGCACCATACTTGGGTTAAACCTCATGTTTGAGGTTAAAACCTCATGTTTGAGGTGTGCCAGTCGACTGGTGCCATATGACAGTCGACTTGTGTGTGTCAACTAGGGTTTGACTACGGAAAGTGTGCGCCATGACCGCAGAGGTGGGCAATGATCGGCCGAGTTAGTAGTCGATCGATCGTGTGATCACCGACCGTGCTCTTTGTTAAGACAGAATGGAGTCTCACTCGACTGTTGGGGCTAGTAGTCGAGTGAAGGCTCCATCAGTCGATTGATGGTCATGTAACGCCCGTAAAATTTCTAGAAAATTTTATAAGAAGTTTTACATGATCATAATGGGGTTTTATGTGGGCTCTTTCAAAATAAAAGAAAATAGAGCCAAAAAGGGATGCATAACCTAGGGTTTGAACCCTGAACCTCCAATTAGATAACTAAACCTTAGGATGCATCCGATAACCAGAAGCCCAGCAGGGTTGTACTATTAGAAGGGTATGGGAAATGATAGATAAGGGTAGGGGAGGCTAAGGTGTTAGTTATAGCCCTAGAACCAATCATGTGATGGTTGAATAGGGAACATTTTGTATCATATTCTATAAAGGCAAAGGATTGGTTATTATATTTACGTCTTACTTGTGCCAGCAAAATTAAATATAATAATGCCCTTGAAAAGTAGGTTCTTATCTACAGCACATCAATTGACAGAATTGATTATGAGAGGCTGTAGAGAATACTTTCCTAAATGTTCCTAGTCAAGTATTAATATGCAAGGGCAATATTAATACATAAATACTAGCATGTAGGTCAATTGATGACTTGATCTCACAAGTCATGGATATATGATATCAAGTTGACACATGGGTATATATTAGAGAATATATACTGAACTGACCCGCCATGAGAAAGTTTCATGGATCGTCATAAGAGTGTCATAAACTTTCTCATGTGACTATTGGTATGAATAGTCCTCAAACCTGAAGTCACTACGGTTCCCTACATAAGGAGTTATGTACTTTGGTATCGTCAAACGTCACCAGTAATAGGGTGGACCATAAAGGATATTACTGGGTATATAACAAATTATGCGGAGGGATGTGAGTGATGTAGATGGGATCTATCCCTCCCATATGACGGGAGTGATATCTGTGGGCCCCTTGATTGAGTAGAACTACTAAAACGCATGGCCATGCTCGAATGAGTCAATATGAGATATTGAGGTCATTTGTTTGAGTTAGTTTACTCAGGGATCAAGAAACACATAGATTGATCGAGGATGACACGGTCTATGCCTTATTGGTCAATCTGATATCAAGGATAGAAGGACACGGTCATACATTATAGTAGTCACGGAAAGGTTAGTCGGATCTTGACTTATTTCGTAACTTGGGTAGCAATGATGTATTGCTAGATGCCGCTCATTGCTTGTGTATCTAAAAGAGTTTAGATCCACTGCCAACGTTATGAGAGCCTATAGGGTCACACACAAAGAGCATGATGATTAGAAGAATTAGTGCATTCTAGTTTGACTAGAATAATTGTGGAATGAGCTTAAGTACAAAATGGTTTTTGGACTTTAAGCTTAATGAGAATTTTAGCTTATTGATTTAATGAGATTAATTCAATATGCTAAGCTTATTAATTTAATAAGATTAAATAAATATGTTATCATGATAGCCTAAGCTTAATTGATTTAATAAGATTAATTCAATGTGTTACCTTATTGATTTAATGAGATTAATTCAATATGATAACATAAGCTTATTGAATTAATAAGATTAATTCAACATGCATGAATGCCACCTAAGCATGCCACATAAGCATGCCACCTAAGCTTGATGAGGTGGAAGGAGACAAAGGGTTTTGACCTTTGGAATTTCTCCACATGTGGCCGGCCAAACAATGCAATTGATTGCATTGAATGTGATAGGAGGGGAAAGGTTTTTTCAATCCTATAAAACACTCCATGGGGTGGCCGGCCAAGGTTGGTGAAGCTTGAGGCTTGGAGAGAGCTTGGTGGTGAGAGGCTTTGGTTGTGTGGCTTTTGTGAGTGTAGGCTAGCAAGAAGAGTGGTCTTCTTCTTCCTTTCTCTTTTTCCCTACCTTCCTCTCCTTTAGGGACTTCTCTAGCAAGAAGTAAAGGAGAGCTCTTCTAGCTTCTTTTGTGAGACAAGAGCTTGCTCGTGTGGATACATATAGGGGCACGGACATTTGAACGTGCTAAAATATCCAACGAACCCAAGGAGAAGTGGGATTAAAAAGGGCACGCAACAAAGGTAATATTCTCCTATAAAGATAGGTTTTGAGAAATTTATTTTTGTACGAGGTTTTCTTTCGCAAGGATCACTTGGAAGGGATCCTATTTTTCCGTTGCGCATATGCTATTTTGCATAAGAAATCCCTACAGTGGTATCAGAGCCACTTGCGAAAGATCGTATAAAAATAGGTTTTCTCTATTTTATATATGATATAGAAGTTGGATAAATTTTATTATGAGTTGATAATTGCATTAGCAATTTTTCAAACATAATAAAATATACGATGTCTTTTAAAAGTTAAAATTGACATGGTGCATGGTTATGACCTAGTCCCAAAAAGTTTGTGAATGTGTGTGTTGTAATTCTTAATACGGCCTGTGTGTCGTGCCTTTCTCCTAAAATTCTTGTTGTAAAATTAGTTTTAGACTCGAATGTAACTCGAGTATTTCTCCTTTTGTAATATACAAAACAAAGATGGAGGGTCCATTGGAAGATGACGTTACAAGGAGGAAGTCAACAGCACAAGACAACCAAAAGGAAGCACTTGGGAGAAGATGCTATCCCTAGGTTGACCAATCAATCTTTTCATTGGCTTGAGAAGATTGTAGAATAAGGGCCATAACCACGACACGCTTAGTTTAATATGTATGTGATGCATGTTAATTTAGCTTATATGTGATGTATGCTAATATGTATGTGATGTATGTTTAAGTTTATTTCTTAATAAGTCAAAAACGATATGCCTACCAAAGTTTGGTACTCACTACTTCCTCGATCATTTGTTGTTGGGTTTGCCAAAGCAAAGCAATGCATTTTATCTTGGAAGAGTGCGAGTGGACAATCGTGATGTCCCGCTATCAAACTTGGTTAAGACTTAATTAAGTTTTTCTTAATTAATTAAGAAAGTAGAGGCATATATTAGCTTTGAACATAAGTTTTAAAAATTAGTTTTGTGTGATTTTCAAACATCAGCTTTGTCTTAGAAAGTGGTCGTTGCTCCGATATCAAAGAAGGCCTCTGTGCCTCGCCACGGCCTGGATGCTGATTTAGGAATAAGCACTAAACTAATCTAAACTTAACCAAAGCTATTAAAGAGTTACATCAGATGTAATTGGCAAAAGATTGCCTACCTAATCATACTACGTCTTGGCCGATTAGCCAAAGCTAACTCAAGACGAAGTATGATGTGGATCTTTATCCCATATAAATTTATAGCTAAATAGAAGCTAATGATGTAAGCAAAATGTGTTTGCCTACATCAATGATTAGCTCATATCAAAGCTATGAGAATTTAGTGGGAGCCTCATTTAATTAAAGGCCTAATTAAATGACTTAGGTATGATACTTAATTTTTCATTTTAATGTTGTATATCACCATGTCATCTAACACGACACATCCCCTCAACTTGCGATCTGTCCTTGAGAAAGACAAGCTCAATGGAGCTAACTTTCTAGACTGGTATAGGAACTTGAAGATTATCCTCAAGCAAGAATGTAAACTATATGTCCTAGAGCAGTCTATCCCTGAAACACCCGCCCTTGCGGCCACTCGTGCTGAAAAGGATTCTTATAAGAAGCATCAAGATGATGCATTAGATGTGTCATGTCTTATGATTGCCACCATGAGCTCTGAGCTTCAGAAGCAACATGAGAACATGGATGCCTATGATATGGTTGAGCATTTGAAACAACTATATCAAGGACAAGCTAGGCATGAGCATTTTGAAGTGTCTAAGGCTCTTTTTGCATGCAAGATGCAAGAAGGAACACCTGTAGGAACTCACGTACTTAAAATGATAGGGTACGTTGAGAACCTTGAAAGACTAGGTTTTCCACTGAGCCAAGAATTGGCAACCGATGTTATCCTGCAATCATTGCCGGAAGCATATAATCAATTCGTCATGAATTATAACATGAATGAAATTGATAAGCCTTTGCCTGAGATTCTCAGCATGTTGAGAACTGTTGAACCGAATCTCAAGAAGAAAGTTAGTAACGTACTAATGGTCAAGAAGGGAAAAGGTAAGCGCAAAGGCAAGGGTAAGACCCAAGCCAAAGGCAAGGCCAATTCATCCACTTCAAAGGATAATGGTAAAGTACCTAAGGAAGGGGACTGTTTCCATTGCGGTGAGACTAGACACTGGAAGCGGAACTGCAAAGTCTACCTTGAGGAAGTAAAGAAGAAAAGAAGTGGGACTTCTGCCTCAGGTATACACATTATAGAAGTTAATCTATCTATTTCTTCTACATGGGTATTAGATACCGGATGTGCATCTCACATTTGTACTAATGTGCAGGGATTGAGAAATAGTAGACTAATGGCAAAGGGCGAAGTGGACCTACGAGTAGGCAATGGCGCAAAAGTTGCTGCTGTAGCTGTAGGAACATATTATTTGTCTTTGCCCACTGGGCTTATCTTAGAACTAGAGGAGTGCTTTTATGTACCTGCATTAACGAAGAACATAATTTCTGTATCTTGTTTAGACAAGAAAAACTTTTCTTTTATAATAAAGGACAAATGTTGTTCCATTTATTTGAATGAAATGTTCTATTGTAATGCACCACTTACGAATGGTCTCTATGTTCTAGATTTAGAAAACCCAATTTATAACGTAAATATCAAACGGTTCAAATCGAATAATTTGAACCAAACATATCTCTGACACTGTCGCCTAGGTCACATAAATGAAAAACGCATATCCCAACTCCATAAAGATGGATTATTGGACTCATTTGATTTTGAATCATATGAGGTATACGAATCTTGTCTTTTAGGAAAGATGACTAAAACTCCATTTAGTGGACATGGCGAGAGAGCGACGGACTTGTTAGGACTCATACATACTGATGTATGTGGCCCTTTCAATGTCGAAGCCAGAGGAGGCTATAAGTACTTTATTACTTTCACTGATGATATGAGTAGATTTGGATACTTATATTTGATGAGACATAAGTCAGAATCCTTTGAAAAGTTCAAAGAATTCAAGAATGAAGTACAAAACCAACTTGGTAAGCGTATTAAGCTACTTCGATCAGATCGAGGTGGTGAATACCTTAGTCAAGAGTTTCGTGATCACCTGGCTGAGTGTGGGATAATATCCCAACTCACTCCACCTGGAACACCACAATGGAATGGTGTATCTAAGTGGAGAAATCGTACTCTATTAGATATGGTACGATCAATGATGAGCCAGACTGATCTACCTACTTCCTTTTGGGGTTTAGCTCTAGAGACAACCGCTTTCACACTTAATCGCGTCCCATCAAAAGCCGTAGAAAAGACACCATATACGTTATGGACTGGGAAGAGTCCCAAAATGTCTTTTATAAAGATTTGGGGTTGTGAAGCTTATGTTAGACGTCAAGTCTCAGATAAACTAGGACCCAAATCAGATAAGTGTTATTTTGTAGGATATCCCAAGGAAACTAAGGGATATTACTTTTACAATCCCACACTTGGCAAGGTGTTTGTTGCCAGAAATGCTGTCTTTCTAGAAAGAGAATTTATTTCTAGAAACACTAGTGGGAGTAAAATTCATCTTGAAGAAATTCAAGATGAAGATAACACTAAGGCTTCGATGGAAAATGAATAGGCACCACAAAGTGTTGTGGATGAGGAAAATGTTGCCCAAAGAGTTGTGGAGCAAACACATGTTCAAGTAGACCAACCTCTTCGTAGATCTGATAGGATCCATCGTCAACCCGAGAGATATTCTTTTCTCTTGACTGACAACGGTGATGTATTGCTTGTCAATCTTGACGAGGCTACATCCTATCAAGAAGCTATGATGAGCCCAGATTCCGAGAAATGGCTAGAGGCCATGAGATCTGAAATGGAATCCATGTACACTAACCAAGTATGGACTTTAGTTGATCCACCTGAAGGGGTAAAACCCATTGGGTGTAAGTGGGTCTTTAAAGTAAAGACTGACATGGATGGTAATAAGCATACCTATAAAGGTAGATTGGTGGCTAAAGGATTCAAACAAATTCATGGTATTGACTATGATGAAACCTTTTCACCAGTTGCGATGCTTAAATCCATTCGGATCATACTTGCTATTGCAGCCTACCACGATTATGAGATCTGGCAGATGGATGTCAAAACCACTTTTCTGAATGGAAAGCTACTCGAGGATGTGTACATGACACAGCCTGAGGGTTTTGAAGATCCAAAGCATCCTGGAAAGGTATGCAAACTGCAAAGGTCCATTTATGGACTAAAGCAAGCCTCTCGAAGCTGGAATCTTCGATTCGATGATGCAATCAAGGAGTATGGTTTCATCAAGAATGAAGATGAACCTTGTGTCTACAAGAGAAATAGTGGGAGCACAGTTGTATTTCTTATTTTGTATGTAGATGACATACTTCTCATCAGAAATGATATTCCCTCACTCCAGTCTGTGAAGATGTGGTTAGGGAATTGTTTCTCGATGAAAGACTTAGGTGAAGCTGCCTATATTCTAGGCATCAAGATCTATAGAGATAGATCTAAAAGATTACTTGGCCTAAGTCAGAGTACATACATTGATAAAGTGCTAGATCGTTTTGCTATGCAAAATTCCAAGAAAGGATTTCTGCCTTTATCACATGGTGTGAGTCTTTCGAAGACTCAATATCCCTCTTCTAAGGAGGAGAGAGATCGCATGGATAAGATCCCTTATGCATCTGCTATAGGGTCTATCATGTACGCCATGCTTTATGCTTTGAGCATGAGTAGATACGATCGGATCGGTGAAAGTCACGGATAGCGGTCAAAAATATTCTTAAATACTTACGAAGAACGAAAGAATATTTCCTGATATTTGGAGGCAATGAGGAGCTAGCTGTAAAGGGTTACAGTGATGCAAGCTTCCAAACAGACAAGGATGACTATAGATCGCAATCGGGGTACGTGTTTTGCCTGAATGGTGGAGCTGTGAGCTGGAAGAGTTCGAAGCAGGACACAGTTGTTGATTCTACAATAGAAGCCGAGTATATTGCTGCGCCTAATGCAACAAAGGAGGTTGTTTGGCTCCGCAAGTTCATCAGTGAACTTGGGGTAGTTCCTAGCATTGCAGATCTAATAGACCTCTATTGTGACAACAATGGGGCTATTGCACAGGCTAAGGAACCTCGATCACATTAGCAGACCAAACACATACTGCGGCACTTCCATCTCATTCGAGAGATCATCGATAGAGGAGATGTGAGGATATGCAGAGTACCGACAGAAGCTAACATCGCAGATCCATTGACTAAGGCTTTGGCACAGAGGAAGCATGATGGTCACACTAGGTCACTAGGTATCAGATATTATAGTGATTGGTACTAATGCTAGTGGGAGATTGTTAGTTATAGCCCTAGAACCAATCATGTGATGGTTGAATAGGGAACATTTTGTATCATATTCTATAAAGGAAAAGGATTGGTTATTATATTTACGTCTTACTTTTGCCAGCTAAATTAAATATAATAATGCCCTAGAAAAGTAGGTTCTTATCTACAGCACATCGATTGGCAGAATTGATTATGAGAGGCTGTAGAGAACACTTTCCTAAATGTTCCTAGTCAAGTATTAATATGCAAGGGCAATATTAATACATAAATACTAGCATGTAGGTCAATTGATGACTTGATCTCACAAGTCATGGATATATGATATCAAGTTGACATATGGGTATATATTAGAGAATATATACTGAACTAACCCGCCATGAGAAAGTTTCATGGATCGTCATATGAGTGTCATAAACTTTCTCATGTGACTATTGGTATGAATAGTCCTCAAACCTGAAGTCACTACGATTCCCTACATAAGGAGTTATGTACTTTGGTATCGTCAAACGTCACCCGTAACAGGGTGGACCATAAAGGCGATTACTGGGTATATAACAAATTATGCGGAGGGATGTGAGTGATGTAGATGGGATCTATCCCTCCCATATGACGGGAGTGATATCTGTGGGCCCCTTGATTGAGTAGAACTACTAAAATGCATGGCCATGCTCGAATGAGTCAATATGAGATATTGAGCTCATTTGTTTGAGTTAGTTTACTCAGGGATCAAGAAACACATAGATTGATCGAGGATGACACGGTCTATACCTCATTGGTCAATCTGATATCAAGGATAGAAGGACACGGTCATACATTATAGTAGTCACGGAAAGGTTAGTCGGATCTTGAATTATTTCGTAACTTGGGTAGCAATGATGTATTGCTAGATGCCGCTCATTGCTTGTGTATCTAAAAGAGTTCAGATCCACTGCCAACGTTATGAGAGCCTATAGGGTCACACACAAAGAGCATGATGATTAGAAGAATTAGTGCATTCTAGTTTGACTAGAATAATTTGGAAATGAGCTTAAGTACAAAATGGTTTTTGGACTTTAAGCTTAATGAGAATTATAGCTTATTGATTTAATGAGATTAATTCAATATGCTAAGCTTATTAATTTATTAAGATTAAATAAATATGTTATCATGATAGCCTAAGCTTAATTGATTTAATAAGATTAATTCAATATGTTACCTTATTGATTTAATGAGATTAATTCAATATGATAACATAAGCTTATTGAATTAATAAGATTAATTCAACATGCATGAATGTCACATAAGCATGCCACATAAGCATGCCACCTAAGCTTGATGAGGTGGAAGGAGACAAAGGGTTTTGACCTTTGGAATTTCTAATGCAATTGATTGCATTGAATGTGATAGGAGGGGAAAGGTTTTTTTCAATCCTATAAAACACTCCATGGGGTGGCCGGCCAAGGTTGGTGAAGCTTGAGGCTTGGAGAGAGCTTGGTGGTGAGAGGCTTTGGTTGTGTGGCTTTTGTGAGTGTAGGCTAGCAAGAAGAGTGGTCTTCTTCTTCCTTTCTCTTTTTCCCTACCTTCCTCTCTTTTAGGGACTTCTCTAGCAAGAAGTAAAGGAGAGCTCTTCTAGCTTCTTTTGTGAGACAAGAGCTTGCTCGTGTGGATACATATAGAGGCACGAACATTTGAACGTGCTAAAAGATCCAACAAACCCAAGGAGAAGCGGGATTAAAAAGGGCACGCAACAAAGGTAATATTCTCCTTTAAAGATAGGTTTTGAGAAATTTATTTTTGTATGAGGTTTTCGTTCGCAAGGATCACTTGGAAGGGATCCTATTTTTGTGTTGCGCATATGCTATTTTGCATAAGAAATCCCTACATAAGGGACACCTTCAAGTGAATAAATAGGAGTATGAGGAGACAAGAGAACCATAACTTGTCGTTCTCTTCTTCTCTTCTTCTTACCCACCGAAACATCCTCATCCCTTTCTTCCATTTTCGAAAACCTCAAGAATCAAGAAAGCAAAGAGCTCTTGTCTTGACACCACCTAGGGTATATCCTTATACTAAACAAGCGAAAGGAAGTAAGTATCCCCTCACCTGCAGTACAAGTTGTTTCGATTGTTGATTTCTTAAAAATCCTCTTTGAAACTTTCGGTCAAGACCCCCTTCATGCTTCCAATGATTTTCCATGCCATGATCTATATGTTTCCATGCCATGTTTTGTATGTATATGAAGATAACATGTTGATAGATAGGCTTGATTGAGTGTTTGATTCCAAAGCCCTCCTTGAAGTTTCGGCCAAGTCCTATTTATGCTCCAAATGGTCTTCCATGCCATGATCTATATGTTTTCATGCCATGTTTTGTATGTATATGAAGATAACATGTTGATAGATAGGCTTGATTGAGTGTTTGATTCCAAAGCCCTCCTTGAAGTTTCGGCCAAGTCATATTTATGTTGCTAATGGTCTTCCATGCCATGATCTATTTGTAATTGATGTTAACATGTTGTTAGTTAGACCTTGTACAAGTTGTTTAGGGTTTGAATTTTGTTAGAACCCCCATGAAGTTTCGGCCAACCCATGTTATGCTTGTTAATGATGTTTCATGCCATACTATATATGTATATGATGTTAGTATGATGTTAGGTAGACCTTGTACAAGTTGTTTTAGTGGTTGAATTCTTGAGAACCCTCCATTAGGGTTTCGGCCAACCCATGTTCATGCCCTCTAATAATCCTCCATGCAATGCTACATGTATATAAGGTGTTAATATGATGTTAGTTAGGCTTTGTGTAAGTTGTGGAGCATTTGAATCCCTAAAAACCTTCATTAGGGTTTCGGCCAAACCATGTTTGGGCTACCAATGTTTTCCCCTTGTCATGTTTTATATGTATATGATGTTAACATGTTGATAGTTAGACCTTGTACAAGTTGAATTAGGGTTTTAATTCTTAAGATTTCCCCTTGGAATTTTTGGCCAAACATTGTCCATGCTCACCCATGATCTTCCATGCCATGATATATCTATATATGATGTTAACATGTTGATAGTTAGACTTTATGATAGCATGGTTTGTTTATGCCACTACCTTATGTCCATGTTAATTGTATGAATGTATGATTATGTTATGCTCATTGCATCATGATGAACAAGTATGTATGATGAAATGCCTAAGAGATGCTTCCCTATGAATGAGGACTAAGAGCACTCTTTATGTGATGAAAAGGAATATGATATGTTATGAAAAGGAACATGATATGTTATGATAAGGAATATGATATGTTATGATAAGGAACATGATATGCTATTTTACTTTTTTGCATGGAATGTACCGAACCCTAGCAAAGTCCAAGGGATGGGCTCCTACGTTCCCCTAGGTTGACGGACATAGTACAGACCTAGAACGGGATGGACTCCTAAGTTGCCCTAGGCCGACGGTCGTAGTACGGGCCTAGGATAGGCTTCTATGTTGTGTTGCCCCTATGTCGACGGACGTAGTACAGACCTAGTACCCTAGAAGGTTCGGGATTAGCTACCTCGGGTCTATTTAGGGATGCACGGAAAGATGATGATGTATGTGGTACAATGTCGGGCCCAATATGTTGAGATTATGTTTAAGTACCTATAAAATATATGTTTTCAAAGAACATCTTGCATATACCCATTTCATGTTTATGTGATTATGATATTTATATGAATGCTATATTTATATGTTCTTAATTGATCATGTCACTACCTTTATATGAATGTTATGCTTATATGTTCTTAAATGATCATGTCACTACTTTTATATGAATGTTATGCCTATATGTTCTCTAGATGAACATGTCACTACTCTATGTTTAATGCTTGATGTATGGCTTTTGTGAGTAGGAAAGGATCTTACTAAGCCTATGTGCTTATAGTTTCATGTTCCCTTGTACTGCAGATAAGGGTAAAGAATGGCTGAACTAAAGGGAGTAGTAGGAGGGGCAAAGTGTGTATGGTAGTGGCATGGTGGAAGAGATCTGTTTATGTTCCAAGACTTATGCATGTTTTTCCCTTTAAGTTTATGTTCCAAGACTTATGCATGTTTTCCCTTTAAGTTCTGCATGTTAGTTGTTAAGAGTCGAACTCTACTTGATGTTGATGGTTGTTACTTAGTGTCCTTATGAAATGATTATGCATGCTCCATGTTTCATTCTTTGTGTTTTTAAAAAAGGAAAAAAAAAAGTTTCAAGTCTTCCACTGTAAATGCATGTATGTAATTCTTCTACTGTAAATGTTTGTATGTATGATCGCGTCGCGCCGCCCTTCCAACCCCTATAGATTACGAGGAAAAGGGTGGGCGTGACAGATTTATATCAGAGCAGATCTGCCTTTCCACTACATACACATCAAGCTCCAAATTCTGTCGCTCCAAGTAAGAAATTCTATGCCTACTCTATTTCTTTCATGGTTGATAAGAAATGCTTTTAGTTTAAATATACATGAATATATGTATGATTATCTTATGCAAGCCTTTAGTTTAAATATGCATGAATATATGTATGATAATCTTATGCTAGCCTTTAGTTTAAATATGCATGAATAGATGTATGATAATCTTATGCTAGCCTCATTATAATATATGAAGATAAACATGACTGGGAGACGCAGTAATAGAGTTGATGAGATAGCACCCTCACCTGACCTTATGCATGTGGTTACTGAACTCCAGCATCAAGTCACAGAGCAACAACAAGTGATAAATGCTTTAATGAATCAGCGAGGAAACCCTACCTCCCCACCAGTAGGCCCTGGCCCGATAGTTCGACAAGAAGCTTACCTAATCTAATGGCAGAGGCTGAAGCCGGAAAATTTCTCTGGTACTGGTGAACCATGGGACACCCAGGCCTGGTTCAAGACTGTGGAAAGCATCGTAGAGCTATTAGACTGGCCTGAATATGAGAAGATTAAGTGCACATCATTTTTCCTTTCGGGAGATGCCCGAATGTGGTGGGAAAGGGTTAAAGCGAAGATACAAGTTAATCAAATGAGATGGACGGACTTTGAATATGAACTTTTTGAAGAATTCTTCCATATGCGGGTGACAAACAAGCATTACGATGAGTTCACCGGGTTCCGGCAAGATGATCTATTAGTTAGTGAAGCTGTGAAAAGATTCAACCGGCTCGCATGCCTATGCCAAAAGTTAGTCAGTACAGAAAGAGAAAGGGTCAGACTCATGCTAAAGATGCTTCGACCCGAGATAGCTCTGAACGTGGCCGGCGGAGTTAATAGACCGCAGACTGCAGAAGAGCTGTTCAGTAGTGCCCTGATCACCGAGCACTACCTGAATAATATTAACCAGCAAAAGAAGGCACTGAATGAAGGCAAGAGTCAAGCCCAGTCAGGAGGTCAGAGAACCCAGAGTACTTGGAAAGGGAACCACACTGGCAAGAGAAAGCAATGGGATGACTCTAAAGGTGGTCCAGCGAACAAGCAGCCAAAGATCCCTCAGTGTACTACATGCGGGAAGATACATCCTAGAGTGTGCTTCAAGGGCACGAATAGATGCTACAATTGTGGACGGGAAGGGAATAGAGTCAAGGACTGCCCTACTCAGGTTCAGGCACCTCCTCAGCAGTATACCCAGTACAGGGGTGCTCCTCCACAACTACACCAGATGCAGGCTGCAATCAAAGGTACTCCGATAAGCCAAGGGAGATTGGAAGCCCCGCCAGTTACGACGAACGCCAGGGTATTCTCTCTTTCAAAAGAAGATATGGACAGCTTATCACAGTCGATATTTATTTTATGTCGATGCTATCAGATTATTTGACATCGGGCAACACACTCGTTTGTCTCTACACCTTTCACGATGAAGATGTACATGCCACCACAAGCTTTGGATCGCAAGTTCTTAACGACCCTACCCTCGGGAGAAGTGATGCCCTCTACTCATATGCTGCGAGCCACACCCATCAGAATTGCAGATAGAGAACTCTACTATGATCTGATAGTGCTCGACATACAGGATTATGATATCATATTGGGCTTGGATTTCTTAAGTAAGTACGGTGCTTTGATCGAGTGCCGTAAAAGAAAAGTGGTCTTCCAGCCGAAGGCAGAACCTATGTTTGAATTTATTGGAGAGCCAAGGAAAAGAATTGATAAATTTCTATCAGCTCTAAAGGCACGCAAGATGTTAGACAGTGGATGCACTGGGTTTCTAGCACATGTGGTTGATACAAGTCAAGCCAAGGACCAGAATCTAGAAGATGTCAGAGTTGTATGCAACTACCCAGAGGTATTCTCAGATGAACTACCAGGGTTAGCCCCTGATAGAGAAATTGAATTTGAGATCGAATTGATTCCTAGTACTAACCCGATCTCTAAAGCACCTTACCGTATGACGCCGTCTAAATTGAAGGAACTTCAGGGACAACTATAGGAGTTACTCGACAAGGGACTTATATGCCCAAGTCGCTCTCCATGGGGAGCTCCAGTACTGTTGGTAAAGAAGAAAGATGGGTCTATGTGAATGTGCATAGACTACAGAGCGCTAAATAATGTGATGATCAAGAACAGGTACCCTTTACCACGGATTGACGACCTATTCGACTAGCTAAAGGGTGCCACCATCTTCTCTAAGATTGATCTGAGGTTTGGCTATCATCATGTGAAAGTGAAACCAGATGATATACCGAAGATGGCTTTCCGAATAAGATATGGACATTATGAGTTCGTAGTTATGCCTTTCGGAGTGATGAATGCACCTTCTATGTTCATAGAACTGATGAATCGGGTATTCTCGGCATTCCTCGACAAATTTATGATCATTTTCATCGATGATATACTGATATATTCGAGAACCCAAGAAGAGCACGCCGAGCACCTGAATATGGTATTGCGGATTCTTCAGGAAAAGTAGTTGTATGCAAAGTTCTCCAAATGCGAGTTCTGGCTCGATCAAGTATCATTTTTGGGTCATGTTATATCCAATCACGGAGTGATGGTAGACCTAATAAAGATTGAAGCTGTGAGTAACTGGAACAGGACAAAGAATGCCAGCGAAATCAGAAGCTTTCTCGAACTAGCAAGCTACTACAAGAAGTTTGTAGAGGACTTCTCTAGAATTGCAGCCCCTATGACAGTTCTCACCAGAAAGAACAAAAAGTATGAATGGACGGACGCCTGCGAGAAGAGTTTCACGGAATTAAAAAGGAGACTGATCAGTGCTTCAATCCTTGACCTTCCAAACGGTAACGAAGGCTTCGACATGTACAACGATGCTTCCAAGTTGGGACTCAGAGTTGTACTCATGCAGAATGACAAGGTTATTGCCTATGCCTCTAGGCAACTCAAGGAACATGAAAGGAATTATCCCACTCACGATCTAGAGCTAGCGGTCGTGGTCTTTGCTCTCAAAACATGGAGGCATTATCTATATGGAGCTCAGTGTAGGATTTATACAGATCACCAGAGTCTGAAATATTTCTTCACACAGAAAGACCAAAACATGAGACAACGCAGATGGCTCGAGCTCATCAAGGACTATGACTGCGAGATCTTCTACCATCCAGGGAAAGCGAACAAAGTGGCCGATGCACTCAACAGGAAGTCCTGTGCCACCTTGATGTCTCTATCGGTATTATCTCGGCCTCTAGAAAAGGAAATTATGTGTTACAGGGTTGAAATCATTTTCGGATAGCTTTCTACCATGACGATAGAACCAACGTTGTTCGACGATATATTAGAAAAGCAAGCCTGTGACCCAAGCATCCAAAGGATCAAGCAAGAGGTCCTAGAAGGAAAGGATGATGAATTTTGTATCTCTGACAGTGGAGTACTATACCTCAGGGATCGCCTATGTATTCCCAATGATCCAGAGTTACAGAGGAAGATATTTGAGGAAGCTCACGGAACATACTATGCGATGCATCCTGGATCCACCAAGATGTACCAAGATCTAAAAGGCAAGTTCTGGTGGTTCGGTATGAAGAGAGATGTGGCTCAGTATGTTAGTACCTACCTGACCTGCCAGAGGGTTAAAGTAGAACACCAGAGACCTGAAGGAACACTGCAGCCAATCCAAATTCCAGAATGGAAATGTGAAGATATTTCTATGGATTTCATCTCAGGACTACCCAAGACGACGAATGGATATGACTCTATATGGGTGATTGTGGATAGATTAACGAAGTCTGCTCACTTCTTAGCAATCAAGATGACCTACTCGACTGAGCAACTGGCTCAATTATATGCTAGGAAAATTATCAGATTACATGGGATTCCTAAGACCATCATTTCTGATAGAGATGGTCGCTTTATTTCCCACTTTTGGGAATGTGTTAAGAAGACCTCGCGAAGTTATTATTCAAGATCGCCATCCATCCTCGTAATGATGATGGATGCATGAAAGGGTGAACCAAGTACTGGAGGATATGTTACGAGCTTGCGCCTTGGATTTCAAAGGGAGATGGTGCTGATACTTATGCTTGGCAGAATTTGCTTACAATAATAGCTACCAAGCTACTATTGGAATGGTGCCCTACGAGGCTCTATACGGGAGGAGATGTAGATCTCCTATATGCTGGTACGAGGGTGGTGAAAAGAAGGGAATGGGACTCCAAACAGATATCATTGACGACACCACCCGAGCTATACAGAACATCCGCTAAAGAATTGAAACTGCTCAGAGCCGGCAAAAGAGCTATGCAGATATGCGGCGTAGACCGTTGGAATTCGAAGTCGAGGATCTGGTATTCCTCAAGGTAGCCCCTATGAAGGGAGTGATGAGATTCGGAAGGAAGGGTAAGCTGAGTCCGCGCTATGTGGGACCGTATCCGATACTGAAGAGAGTCGGCAAGGTAGCTTATGAGCTAGAGCTGCCTCAAGAGATATCGGCTATCCACAACGTGTTCCACGTTTTGATGCTCAAGAAGTGCATTTCCAGTAAAGACCAAGTGATTAAGCTACAAACAGTGCAAGTTCAATAGGACCTAAGTTATGAAAGTCGGCATATCCAGATACTAGACCGAGAAGTCAAAAGACTAAGGAATAAAGAGGTGCCCTTAGTGAAGGTCCTGTGGCAAAATCAACGGTACGAAGAAGTCACCTGGGAACGCGAGGAGGACATGAAACAGAAGTATCTAGAGTTGTCCTAAGTTTTGAGGACGAAACTTTTAAAAGGTATGAAGGACTGTAACTCCCGTAAAATTTCTAGAAAATTTTATAAGAATTTTTGCATGATCATAATGGGTTTTTATGTGGGCTCTTTCAAAAATAAAAGAAAATAGAGCCAAAAAGGGATGCATGGCCCAGGGTTTGAACCCAGAACCTCCAAGTAGATAACTAAACCTTAGGATGAAAGCCCAGAGGTTGTGCTATTAGAAGGGTATGGGAAATGATAGATAAGGGTAGGGGAGGCTAAGGGACACCTTCAAGTGAATAAATAGGAGTATGAGAAGACAAGAGAACAACAACTTGTCATTCTCTTCTTCTCTTCTTCTTCCCCACCGAAACCTCCTCATCCCTTTCTTCCATTTTCGAAAACCTCAAGAAACAAGAAAGCAAAGAGCTCTTGTCTTGACACCACCTAGGGTATAGCCTTATACTAAAAAGAGAAAGGAAGTAAGTATCCCCTCACCTGTAGTACAAGTTGTTTCGATTGTTGATTTCTTAAAAATACTCTTTGAAACTTTCGGACAAGACCCCCTTCATGCTTCCAATGATTTTCTATGCCATGATCTATATGTTTTCATGCCATGTTTTGTATGTATATGAAGATAACATGTTGATCGATAGGCTTGATTGAGTGTTTGATTCCAAAGCCCTCCTTGAAGTTTCGGCCAAGTCCTATTTATGCTCCTAATGGTCTTCCATGTCATGATCTATATGTTTCCATGCCATGTTTTGTATGTATATGAAGATAACATGTTGATAGATAGGCTTGATTGAGGTTTTGATTCCAAAGCCCTCCTTGAAGTTTCGGCCAAGTCCTATTTATGCTCCAAATGGTCTTCCATGCCATGATCTATATGTTTTCATGCCATGTTTTGTATGTATATGAAGATAACATGTTGATAGATAGGCTTGATTGAGTGTTTGATTCCAAAGCCCTCCTTGAAGTTTAAGCCAAGTCCTATTTATGCTCCTAATGGTCTTCCATGCCATGATCTATATGTTTCCAAGCCATGTTTTGTATGTATATGAAGATAACATGTTGATAGAGAGGCTTGATTGAGTGTTTGATTCCAAAGCCCTCCTTGAAGTTTCGGCCAAGTCCTATTTATGCTTCTAATGGTCTTCCATGCCATGATCTATTTGTAATTGATGTTAACATGTTGTTAGTTAGACCTTGTACAAGTTGTTTAGGGTTTGAATTTTGATAGAACCTCCATGAAGTTTCGGCCAACCCATGTTATGCTTGTTAATGATGTTTCATGCCATACTATATATGTATATGATGTTAGTATGATGTTAGGTAGACCTTGTACAAGTTGTTTTAGTGGTTGAATTCTTGAGAACCCTCCCTTAGGGTTTCGGCCAACCCATGTTCATGCCCTCTAATAATCCTCCATGGCATGCTACATGTATATAAGATGTTAATATGATGTTAGTTAGGCTTTGTGTAAGTTGTGGAGCATTTGAATCCCTAAAAACCTCCATTAGGGTTTCGGCCAAACCATGTCTGGGCTACCAATGTTTTCCCCTTGTCATGTTTTATATGTATATGATGTTAACATGTTGATAGTTAGACCTTTTACAAGTTGAATTAGGGTTTGAATTCTTAAGATTTCCCCTTGGAAGTTTCGGCCAAACATTGTCCATGCTCACCCATGATCTTCCATGCCATGATATATCTATATATGATGTTAACATGTTGATAGTTAGACTTTATGATAGCATGGTTTGTTTATGCCACTACCTTATGTCCATGTTAATTGTATGAATGTATGATTATGTTATGCTCATTGCATCATGATGAACAAGTATGTATGATGAAATGCCTAAGAGATGCTTCCCTATGAATGGGGACTAAGAGCACTCTTTATGTGATGAAAAGGAACATGATATGTTATGAAAGGGAACATGATATGTTATGATAAGAAATATGATATGTTATAATAAGGAACATGATATATTATTTTACTTTTTTACATCGCTTGTACCGTACCCTAGCAAGGTCCAAGGGATGGGCTCCTACGTTCCCCTAGGTCGACGGACATAGTACGAACCTAGTACGGGATGGGCTCCTAAGTTGCCCTAGGCCGACGGTCGTAGTACGGGCCTAGGATGGGCTTCTATGTTATGTTGCCCCTAGGTCGAAAGACGTAGTATGAACCTAGTACCCTAGTAGGTTCGGGATTAGCTACCTCGGATCAATTTAGGGATGCACGCAAAGATGATGATGTATGTGGTACAATGCCGGGCCCAATATGTTGAGATTATGTTTAAGTACCTATAAAATATATATTTTCAAAGAACATCTTGCATATACCCATTTAATGTCTATGTGATTATGATATTTATATGAATGCTATATTTATATTTTCTTAATTGATCATATCACTACCTTTATATGAATGTTATGCTTATATGTTCTTAAATGATCATGTCACTACTTTTATATGAATGCTATGCATATATGTTGTCTAGATGAACATGTCACTACTCTATGTTTAATGCTTGATGTATGGCTTTTGTGAGTAGGAAGGATCTTACTAAGTCTATGTGCTTATAGTTTCATGTTCCCTTGTACTCCAGATAAGGGTAAAGAATGGCTGAACTAAAGGGAGCAACAGGAGGGGCAAAGTGTGTGTGGTAGTGGCATGGTGGAAGAGATCTGTTTATGTTCCAAGACTTATGCATGTTTTTCCCTTTAGGTTTATGTTCCAAGACTTATGCATGTTTTCCCTTTAAGTTCTGCATGTTAGTTGTTAAGAGTCGAGCTCTACTTGATGTTGATGGTTGCTACTTAGTGTCCTTATGAAATGATTATGCATGCTCCATGTTTCATGTTTTATATTTTTTTTTTAAAAAAAGAAGATTCATGTCATCCGCTGTAAATGGATGTATGTAATTCTTCCGTTGTAAATGTTTGTATGTATGATCGCGTCGTGACGCCCTTCCAACCCCAATAGATTAGGAGGAAAAGGGCGGGCGTGATAGGTCATGATCAGTCGACTGATGACCTATCAGTTGGATTTTTCCAGCGTGGATTTCACCGTTGTCTCACAGCAACGGTGTCAACAGTCGACTGATCGGCGATTTCCAGCCCAGGCAGAAGCTTTAAATGGAGCTTGTGGAGGAGGAAATCAACCAAGGTCTTTTGAGGTGTTTTGGGGCGAGTTGCTGCTGTAATTCAGGGTCTCCAAGTGCTACTCAATCAACCTAACAAGCAAGCATTCAAAAGCTCGATGTAAAATTTTCTTTACTTGCATTTTAGTGTAGTTGCTTGTATTCTTATTGTATTACTTTTGTAATCACTTGTAAGGGGTTTCTCCACCTCCGGATTGTTCCGAGAAGGAGTTGTTTGTGATTAGTGGTTGCGTGTGCATCACTAGAGCTCTTTAGAGCTTGATCTGTGGAGTAGGAACCATTCGGTTCCGAACCACATTAAATACTTGTGTTTGCATGTTTGTCTATTTCATTATTGCTTTATTTCTATTATTCCACTGCGTGCTAACGATATTTGTAGACGAATGTAATCGAATTCCATCAACGTACGAGCACGACGCTATTCACCCCCTCTAGCGGTCACATTTCCTCTACAATTGGTATCAAAGCCTGGGGCTCTTCTATGGACTAACCGCCGGGAGGAAAAGATGTTAGAGGGAAGATGGAATTCCAAGAGAATCTAGGATGGGACATCAAAACTCCACCACCATACGACCGAGAAGATTTTCTGGCGTGGAGAGCAAGAATGGAGACATTCTTGATGATGGACATAGAGGATTGGTTCATCCTCGTAGAATGCTTTGAACCTTTTAGGGATAAGAAGGGAGAGGTTCTAAAGTTGAAGAAATGGACCTAAGAGCAACGACGAAAATTCAAGACCGAAGCCAAGGTAACAAAACTTTTAGAAGATTTGATTCCTAATGATGTTTTGTCTAGGCTAGGTGAATATCCTGACGCCAAGGAGCTATGAGAAAAATTGGAAAAATTCCATGAAGAACCTCACTCAATCCAAGAAGAAAAAAAAAGAGGAGGAAGCGACCTCATCCTCACAAGCAAGTGAGGATTTGGAAGTTGAGGAGGAATCAATTTTCGGGTCGGTGGAAGAGGAAGAGGAAGAATTGGAAGAGATTAGAGCATCCTCAACACCGGAACAACAAGAAAAACCATCTACATCCGGTAGAGGGAAAGAGCAAGCTTAAAAGAACCTCACCACCATGGACCTAGGTAATCAAGAAATGTAATTTTAAATAAAAATCATATAATTTGTTTTGAGTGTAGGGAAAGTGGGCATTACAAGAGTAAGTGCCCGAAAAGAATTAAGAAGACTCCTTCGCCACCAAAAGTCAACACAAATTCAAAGGATATTAGTGCCTCAATTAGGAAGGGCAAGGAGCTTGTAGTATGTTTCAAGTGTCATCAAAAGGGGCACTATAGAAGTCAATGCCCTAGGAAGAAGGAAATCAAGGATAAGGAAGGAGCATCACATGTAGGGGGAGCTAAGGCTAACCCTAAGGTATATTTTAATAATGCACCTTCAATTTATGTTAAAAAGCATGCTAGAAATAATGTTAGCAATCTTTCTATTTATCATAACGAGCATGCTAGAAATAATAGATATTATTGTCTAGGAGCTAAGAATGTAAACCTTAGGAATAAGGAGAAATTTGGGACTAATGTCCATAAAAATATTCTACCTAAGGAAAGCATTAGGAAAATAGAAAACCATTTAGGCATTGACCCTCAAAAGGGTAGGCATATGCCTAGAGGAAATGGTATTGCCCAAAGACCAAATCAAAATTCAAAAATTGGGCAATTAGAGTTAGAAAATCAAGTCTTGAGGTCAAGGCTTGAAAAATTGGAAAAGACCCTTTGGAAGATGCAAAATCAATTTCAAGGGTCAAGTGGTCAACACTTAGGCTCTAGAAGTCAAAACCTAGGGTCAAATGGTCAAAAGTCAATACCTAGGAAACAAGAACCATCTAAGGGCAAACTTAAGCCCAAAAAGACCTATCACAATATTCCATTTGATTATGGAACACAAACTAGGTCTAGGAAGACCAAGGTCAATAGGGAAGTCATCCCTAGAATTTACCAAGGTATGAGCCTAGTGTCTAGGGTTTCTAAGAAACCTAGGGAAGCCACTAAGAAGGTTGCAAGGGGAGTTACTGTAGGGATGTATATTGAAAAGTCTATCTTTTGTATGAACATCTTTATTTTGGATTAAGAATCACATGATCATTGTTTGCATATTTTTATGGTTATGCAATATTGTCAAATACTTTACATTGTAGATAACATGGTGTGTGGTGTCACACAGGAGATCATGTTATCGGCCCCTTGAAAAGTATAAGTAAAGGCTCACAACCGAGATGACTTTGGACAAACTATCGGAATGGTTGTAATGTGATTTGGTGTTGGTTTGTCTTGACCATAAAATCACACTAGTGCACTGTGTGTGTATTGAGCAGGACCAACTTAGAGGTGATTCAATTTATTGCTGACTACATAATCGAATCGGACCTCAGATATTATTTAGTACATGCTCTTAATCCCGATATAATAACGGGCACATATACTTACTACTCATCTCTTTGATTTATCAATGGGCGAGATTTATAGATTAAATCGATAGGCTCGGTAGGTTGGGAGATGATATTATTTATATGGTGTGTCGTTGATTATAGGAGAAAACCGTGTCCTATATATTAGGATGATAATGTCCCCTTGAGGAGCTCATAAGGTTCATCATGTAAACCCTGCAGGTGGACTTGGTCCAGCATGATGAAAAGGTTGAGTGGTACTACTCAAGGAGTTAGATGTTGATTAATTAATGGTCAATAAATTAATTAATCGATGGACATTCGAGATCTTAAACACGGGGAGAAAATGTACAAATAATATATAGAGCCCATATTATCATATGGGGGTTGGTGAGGTAGATCAATGATGAACCTTTAGTGGATTGGATCATCATTAGTGGATCGGACTTTATGTGGGCTTGATCCATGGGTGGCCAAGACCCAACTCCTCCTCATGGTCCCTAATGTAGCCTATTAACACCTCATGATGCTTAGATCCAATGGATAGAAACAAAACTCTAAGATCCATTGGAAGAAATTAAATCTCTAAGATCCGACGGTTGAGATTAAATCTCTAGATCCGACGGTTGAGATTAAATCCCTAGAACCAATGGAGGAGATTAATTCATGACTTATCCCTAACTCTATAAAAGGAGGGCATGGGGAGTTGGCGTGGATGAACATTGAAGAGAGCAAGGCTTGGGCGGCAAGAGAAGGGAATCCTAGTTGAGATAGGATTAGGATTAGGGTTAGGGTTTGGAGGCTAGGGCGGCACCAAATAAGGCAAGGTTTCCTTTCTTCTTCCTTGTCTTGTGGCCAACGTCCAGCAAGTTTCCAGGCCCTTCCCAGTCCTTGGCCGGCACCCAAAAGCTCCCTTCTCCCTCTCCTTAGTTGGTGGAAACAAGATATAGGGCTTCCCTTGGTGTCTTGGTTGTTTTCCACCATCTTCTCCTTCATCTAGTTGGCCGGCGGCAAGGAAAGCTTTGGTTCCTTGTTGGTTGTTTCTAGTGAGGAGAAAAACCTTGTTTCTATTCTTCCTCTTTGCTTTGGAAGAGCAAGGAAGGAAGATTTGCGATCTAGGAGCTTCGATTTTTGGTGGATCGTCGCCCACACGACGTCCAAAAGGAGGAAGGTCATACATTAGAAGATCGAGAGGTATACCTATTCTACTTTCTTCTTTTTTTTGTTGCTTGTTTTTGTTTTTCAAATATAAGCATGTTATAAATCTGTAAATGGCTAAATAATACTTGGATCCCGAGCATAAACACAAAAATTGGTGATCCGGACATCGTCTATTCCACCGCTACTCGTTGAATAGAGGATGGTCGCTTGAACAAATAGTTTGTTCAAGTGACCTCTCTAAATGAATAGCATGACAATGACTTGGTGGTTTGGGCAATCCCTTTTGTCTAGGATTAAATTTTTTTAATCCGGGGACATCGAAGGGATCGCCATGGACAAACTACCGAGGTGAAGTGGGAAGCGAAGTTTCCCCTCACAGACTCGATAAGCAAAACCCTTCAATTGGTATCAGAGCCAAGGTTTTCGGTTTTGTGTGTTTAGGATTTGGTTAATTTTTATGCACTTTTTCATATATTATATGTGTCGGATAATAGTAGGATATGCGTAGTTTAACTCTTTGGTTGCAGGCATAAGATCCGACTATTATGACCATATGTGTGTATGTGATTATATGTGTGTAAATATTTATTTTATTTAATCCTCAGGGTTGACAATGTTAGGGCAATCTCTTGCCATGATAAGGTTTTGATGTGTGTGGCAAAGGGTTTAAGTTAGTTTATAATGTTGATTTGATATGTGCGTTGAAGTCGTGCAGGACTTAGTAATTCGCACATGGAGCCATGGCAAGTTTCACATCTCATGACTCGTGCCTTGAGTTGGTGAAGGATAGCTTTGCGGAAGTCGTGCGCTTGGAGTATCCGAGGGACCGCTAGACGAGGATCTTGGAGTGAAGCCGGAGGAAGTAGACTTCGAGGCAAGAGACGCGAAGGAGCATTGCAGAGTCGTGCGCCTGATGCTGCCGAGGGACGTGGCCGTGAACGAAGAGAACTTCGAAGGTGAGGGACTCTGAGGGATGAGAGTGAGCGATTGTAACCCGGGAAGGGGTAGCTCTTAGGTGAAACTTGGCTATTTGGCCAAGTGTCGGATGAGTTTTCTCGACACTAGTCGACTGCCATGTCATGGCAGTCGACTGCTCTGAGTCGATGGGTCGATCGACTGGTTTAAGTCAGCTGAATCAAGTTGATCAGTCGACTGTCGGCATGGGCAGTCGACTGATGGCTTGATCAGTCGACTGCCAAGGGACGACAGTCGACTGATGGCACTGTGCACGGGCACAGAATGGAGTCGACTCCATTGAGCACTCGACTGATCGAGCATCAGTCGACTGATGGTAGGATCAGTCGACTGATGCCAATACCGTTGGATGGAATCCAACGTGGAAATCGGTCGTTATTGGGCAATGGCTACGGGATCAGTCGACTGATCGAGGGCATTAGTCGACTGATCCTGTGTCAACGGGAAGAAATCCTCTTCCTCTATAAAAAGGAAGGGGGTGGGGGTTTGGGAGGCTAATGCTTATGCTCTAATACTCTCCCAAGTTCCCTAAAGCTTTCCATCCTCTTACTCAAGCTTATTTCCATTATATTTGTAAGAGGAGTGTTTTTGTGTAAAGAGGTTACCTCCACCTAGCTTTGTGCAAAGGAGAGATCTAGTGGATAGATTTGGAGGAGTGATTCACCTTGGACGAATCGGACCGTGGATTAGCGGCGTAGCCATGAACCACGTTACATCTCGTGTTTGTATTGCTTGTTTGTATTTTGCTTGTCTTTATTTATATTTGCATATTCCGCTTGCGCTAACATTTTGTAGACGAGCAAAATACGACATACATCGTAAGAGGGCTATTCACCCCCTCTAGCCGGCCAACCGATCCCCCAACAAGTGGTATCAGAGCAAGGTTGCTTGTCACCGGACTAACCGCTGCAACAAGCTCTACATCTCAAATGGCCGGCTCAAACATCCACCCACTGAAGTTCGATGGCGAATTCTCTTGGTGGAAAAAGAGAATGGAGGTATTCTTCGAAACCGACTTTGAAATTCTATTAATAATGGAAAACAGTTTCGAGTTGCCTAGGAACGAAAATGGCAAACCATTGGAGAAATCAAGGTGGAGCAAGAGGCAAAGAGAAGAATATTTGGCAAATTCAAAGGCCAAGCACCACCTATACAATGTACTCCCCCAACAAGAAGTCAATAGGATAGGGGAATGTTCTAGTGCTAAGGAGATGTGGGAGAAGCTAGTTGAACTTCATGAAGGCACTTCGGAAGCCAAGCTAGCAAGAAGGGATCTCCTCCACTCCCAACTATCAAATATTAAGCTTGAAAAGGGAGAAAAGGTAACTTCCCTACATTCTAGATTTAAAGAAATATTAATTGGGCTAACAAGTGTAGGAGAAAAGCTCTCCAACCGGGATATGGTAATGAAGGTCATAGATGCTTTTCCCCGGTCCTCAAGATGGAGCTCCATGGTGGATTCATTTTACATCTCCAAGAACTTGGAAGTAAGTACCTTGGAGGAATTTTTCTCAACAATGGAGCTCCATGAAACTAGGCTTGAAGGAATACAAGAAGAGCCTAGAATTCAACCCTCAAGAGGAGTAGCCTTGATGGCAAATAAGGGGAAGAAGAAGATAGAGATCCCCTCCTCCTCCGATGATGAAGCCTCTACCTCTTCCATGGATAGCACGGAAGAAGCCTACATGGTAAGGAAGGTAAGGCGTGCATTTAAGAATTTTAGATTTGATAAATCTCATGATAGGAATAGAAGACCAAGGGGGAAGATCATTTGTTACAATTGTCAAGGGGAGGGACACATAAGGGACAATTGTCCCCTCCTAAACAAGAGCAAAGAGGAAAGGAAAAAGAAGGAAGAAAAGAAGAAGAAGAAGCGGAGCAAGAAGAAAAAGGAAGAAGAAAAGAAGGCCAAGGAAAGAGGAAAAGTCATGGCTCTCAAAGCAAAGACATGGGATGACCTTGCTTCCTCATCCTCATCCGAAGAAGAAGAGCATGTCTATTCCAACCTAGCACTAATGGCTCTTCATGACTCGGATTGCTCCTCCTCCTCAAATGAAGAATCAAGCACAAGTGGGGAGAGCTCAAATGAAGGGGGAGCTTCTACATCCTCATCATCCAAAGAAGAAGAGGACATGAAAACTATGGTAACCAACCTCTCACCTAATAAAATAGTTTCTATGATTTTTAGTTTAACTAAGGATTTATTTAGAGCAAAGAAGAAAAACAAATGCATGCTTGAACAAATTAAGGAATTAGAACAAAAATTAGAAAAAACATGCTTAAATCAAAATGAAAATATTTCTTCTTGCCATGATGATGCATGCTCACATGATAACTATATGCCATTTAATGTTAGTGATGCATGTATGGATGAAAATAGGGCTTTAAGAGAGAAAGTTGATTATTTAACCAAATCCCTAGAAAAGTTCACTATAGGCTCCAACACATTAAATATGATAATTGGGAGCCAAAGAGCTAGTTTCAACAAAAAGGGCCTAGGATACAAAGAAAAGAAAAATGAAAAGGCCTATAAATGCCTAATTGCTAGGGGACAAGATAAAAAGAAGGTAATAGCTAGGAAATGGATCCCCAAGGAGTATCTAGTGAACCCAATAGGCAAGAACTTATTTTGGGTTCCAAAATCCATCCTTAAGGGTTAGGATAACCCTAGGGTAGTCAACCATATGCAATTGACCTATATCATATTTTGGTTGACTTAGGATGGCGTGACAACATTTTTAGAATAGTGTTGGGTGATGATAACGTGCCCATAAATAGATAATAATGCTTAAATCACGATGATTAATGTAATTGCTATGTATGTTTGAAATCATGATTTATGATTTTAATATTTGGCACGTAATCATGAGAAATAGGGTTGAATCATGCTTTAGGTGATACTTTGTTTATTATCATCATATACTACCTAATGCATGATTTTTATTTAATGAATACATGTATTTCATGATCATAATGTAAAATTAATTCATATATGTCTTTGTGATCATGTAGAGTGTTAGGATGATACTTAACCATGATAGAATTGCATGAATACAAGGATTAAGTATATACAAATACCCCCTAGGATGCATCTCACACTCACTATAGGCTAACTTGATTGCAAACTTAGCATGGGTGAGATGTTAGGATGATACAAATGTCCACTAGTGCCTATAGCATTTAGATGGTCATTTAAAGTATCAAAATAGCAATAATAGACTAATCATGGGGAAGACTTATGTTTAATTCATAGACATATTGCCCAAAGATCATGGTTGGATATTTCACATGTTTTCAAAATAATTTCTTACTTTAAAATCCATGTATTCATGTTTTGAAACAATCCTAAGCAAAACTAGGTGTTAAAATGGATACTCTTATGATCAAAAACCTAGTACTTTTTAAAGCTTATGGATTTTTGGCAAATACGTAGAAATATAATGATTTTTCATGAAAACCTATTTTTCACTGATAGATATACTTAAAAGAAATGTGTTCCCCAAATTTCATGATTTTTTGAATTTTCTGGAATTTTTAATGCATTTCTGAAATTCGGTCTGAAAATCAAAAAATCCCGAAAATCACGTGCCAGTCGACTGGTATATGAACAAGTCGACTGATGGCCTGAATATCAGACCAGTAAAGGCTGAATTCCACTTTTGAATCAACTTGTGGTATTTTCTTTCTATTAGACTTGATGCCATGTGTTTTTAACTTAGTATTAATCTATTTGATGGTGTCAAAGGGGGAAAAATGTATGTTTAAGCAAAAGGGAATATATTTAGGGGGAGAAATGATATGATCATGTTAGGGGGAGAAATATATTGGGAGTTTCATGGATTAAGGGGGAGTTGCATGTTGCTATAAAATGTTTATGTTTACATGCTTTCTTACCTTAGAAATTTATATCAAATGTTTTTACCTAACTTAAACGGATTGCCACACATCAAAAAGGGGGAGATTGTTAGGGCAATCTCTTGCCATGATAAGGTTTTGATGTGTGTGGCAAAGGGTTTAAGTTAGTTTATAATGTTGATTTGATATGTGCATTGAAGTCGTGCAGGACTTAGTAATTCGCACATGGAGCCATGGCGAGTTTCACATCTCATGACTCGTGCCTTGAGTCGGTGAAGGATAGCTTTGCGGAAGCCGTGCGCTTGGAGCATCCGAGGAACCACCGGACGAGGAGCTTGGAGTGAAGCCAGAGGAAGTAGACTTCGAGGCAAGAGACACGAAGGAGCATTGCAGAGTCGTGTGCCTGATGCTGCCGAGGGACGTGGCCGCAAACGAAGAGAACTTCGAAGGCGAGGGACTCCGAGGGATGATAGTTAGCGATTGTAACCCGGGAAGGGGTAGCTATTAGGTGAAACTTGGCTATTTGGCCAAGTGTCGGATGAGTTTTTCCAACACCCGATCATTGCCCATGGCAATGATCGCTTCCGAGTCGATGGGTCGATCGATCGGTTTAAGTCGGTGAATCAAGTTGATCGGTCCGATCGTCATGGCCGATCGATGGCTTGATCGATCCGATCGCCAAGGATGGCGATCGATTGATGGCACGTGCACGCGACCGAATGGAGTCGACTCCATTGAGCACTCATTGATCGAGCATCGCGATCGATGGTAGGATCGGATCGACCGATCGATCTACCGGATGGAATCCAACTTGAAAAGCGGTCGTTATTGGGCAACGGCTACGGGATCAGTCGAATGATCGAGGGCATCAATCGACTGATCCTGTGTCAACGGGAAGAAACCCTCTTCCTCTATAAAAAGGAAGGGGGTGGGGGTTTGGGAGGCTAATGCTTATGCTCTAATACTCTCCCAACTTCCCTAAAACTTTCCATCCTCTTACTCAAGCTTATTTCCATTATATTTGTAAGAGGAGTGTTTTTGTGTAAAGAGGTTACCTCCACCTAGCTTTGTGCAAAGGAGAGATCTAGTGGATAGATTTGGAGGAGTGATTCACCTTGGACGAATCGGACCGTGGATTAGCGGCGTAGCCGTGAACCATGTTACATCTCGTGTTTGTATTACTTGTTTGTATTTTGCTTGTCTTTATTTATATTTGCATATTCCGCTTGCGCTAACGTTTTGTAGATGAGCAAAATACGACATACATCGTAAGAGGGCTATTCACCCCCCTCTAGCCGGCCAACCGATCCCCTAATAGACGAGGCTAGTATTTAGTTTTTAAATACGACATTGTTTAGCCACTCTTTATTTTATTTTACTTTCGATCTAGATTTCATGTACACTCCCTCGTTCAGTATAGGATCGATGGATGTAAATTAAAATAGGTTTTAGTCTCGGCTCAGATCTTCGGATGGCTCGTACATGGCGTAGGAGGAGCGGACGAGATGGTGATGCGATGAGAGTCATATTGAAGACAAAAGCCATAATTGTTGGAAAATAATTTATTTTTCATATTTATTGCTTTTTGTTTGATATGCATGTCATAGGCTAGGAAAATTCCTTAATTTCAAATTACTAAGTGGGAGAGGGAATTTTTTAAATTCCCACGGCCTCCATTACGATTTGACATGTGATGCAAACAAACTTGCACGTCAGCTCTGAGTGCCTTCCTCCCCATCGGATGGGTTTGTTTGTGGATCACAAGGTCGAATATGGTTATAGGAAATTATTAAGGAGCGTGTGTACTTGCCCATCGTAAGGCACATTACCCGAGATAATTACCTTAGTACCGAGTAATGGTGAACACTTAGATACAAATATAAGTATCCTCCCCATCGGAATCACTGCTTTTATTTGTAGGTCCAAAGAGGAACCAACTATTAATTTTACTTGTCAAAAAGTTAGGTTGACAAGATAGTAAAATTAATGGGTAAAACCTCCTCTTATAAATGTAGAATTCGTATACATCCACACTATCGTGGCATACGATATTCTCGATGTTTTGAGGTGTTGGTTGATTTTAAAATTTTATTGTTTGAGGAATCAATAATTTTTTAAAATCTAATGTTTTGATTTATGTGATTCTTAGGTTTTCTTTCAAAATGACTTTCAACCCACTTGTTGTGATACTGAAAGAGAACAAACTTACTGGACCCAACTATGTTGATTGGAAGAGGAATCTTGACATTGTCTTGACTGCAGAGGAATACAAATATGTACTCCTCGAAGAGTGCCCTCCCAAGCCTGCAAATAATTCTGGGGAAAAGGAGAGAGAGAGCTATAAGAAGTGGATCAAGGCCGATGAGATGGCACGGTGTTATATTTTGGCATCTATATCAAATTTACTACAACAACAGCATCAAGCCATGTCCACTACTTATGATATGATGCTCAATCTCAAGGAGCTTTTCGGACACCAGAATCGGGCTGCGAGGCAAGAGGCCATGAGAAACTTGATGACGACCACCATGGTCGAGGGAACACCTGTGAGGGATCATGTTCTCAAGATGATGGCTCATTTGAATGAGATGGAGGTCCTAGGAGCTGAGATCGATGGGGAAACCCAAGTCGATATCATACTCCACTCTCTGCCTAGGAGTTTTGAGCAGTTTCGCCTCAACTACAACATGAACAAGAGGTTGTATTCGTTGGCGGAACTTTTGATAGAACTCCAGGCGGCAGAGGGACTATTTCGTCAGAGTGCTCAGGCGCATGCCGTGGTGACCCAAAAGGTTTATACTTCTAAGCCGAAAGGCAAGAAGAAGAAGAAAAAAACTGGGGCAAAGGCGATGGGAGGTACTCAGGGAGGAGTGAAGAAGCCGAAAGGCAAGTGCTTCACTTGTAAGCAGACTGGACACTGGAAGAAGGACTGCCCCAACCGCAAGAACAAAGGTATATCTTTTGGTCTAGTCGTTGAAACATGTTTAGCGGTGTTATCTACTAGCACCTGGTGTGTAGATATGGGAGCCATGTCTGCAATATTTTGCAGAGGTTTCAGGAAACCAGACGACTGGCTGAGGGGGAGATTATCGTGTACTTTGGCGATGCCACGAAGGTGGCGGTTGTTGCAGTGGGAGATGTTCATTTATCTTTTGAGAAAAATAAACTTTTGGTTCTTAAGAATTTCCTTTATGTACCCTTATTTAGAAAGAATTTAATTTCTGTTTATAAATTGTTTATGGATGGATATTCTATTTCTTTTAATGACAGAGTTTTTATAAGAAGGAATAGGGACATTATCTGTTGATAGGAAATTTGTACACACTTGAACCAAAACCTCCCACGATGCAAATTGAAGTTAATAACTCATCTTCTAATTCCAATAATAGAAAAGAACCTTCGAAGATGAACCAAACATATCTTTGGCATCTTAGGCTTAGTCACATTAACCTAAACAAAATTCAAAGGTTGATAGCTGATGGACCTTTGGGTTCATTAGTGGTGGAGGATCTCCCAACCTGTGAATCTTGCTTGGAGGGTAAGATGACCAAGAGGCCTTTTAAGGCCAAGGGGTATAGAGCCAAAGATGTGTTAGAATTGGCTCATTCTGATTTGTGTGATCCTATGTCTATTCAGGCTAGAGATGGTTTTGAGTATTTCGTCTCTTTTATAGACAATTACTCAAGATATGGATACATTTACCTGATGCGCCGCAAGTCTGAATGCTTTTACAATTTCAAAGAATTCAAGGCTAATGTGGAGAAACGTCAAGGTAAAAGTATCAAGACACTACGATCTGATCGTGGTGGTGAGTACCTCTTGAAAGAGTTTAGGAACTACTTATCAGAGGCTAGGATTCAATCCCAATTGACTTCACCTGGCACACCCCAGCAGAACGGTGTAGTAGAGCGAAGGAATAGGACTCTTATGGAGATGGTTAGATCGATGATGAGTTATTCTAACTTGCTAGATTCGTTCTGGGGATATGCTCTAGATACGGTGGTGTACATTCTGAACTTGGTTCCATCTAAATCAGTACCTTCTACTCCCACAGAGTTGTGGACTGGGCGAAAGCCTAGTCTAAGACATATTCGAATATGGGGGAGTCCAGCACATGTGCTGAAGGCAGATGCTGGTTAGTTGGAACCTCGTACAAAAGTACGCATGTTCGTTGGCTATCCCGGGGGAACGAAGGGTGGATTGTTTTATAGTCTTAGAGATTAGAGGGTGATCGTTAGCACGAACGCCAGATTTCTAGAGGAAGACTATGTGATGAGCCACAAGCCCAAGAGTAAAATTATTCTGGAGGAGTTAAAAGGGGAAGTCACTTCTTTAGTACCACCGGTATAAGAGGATATACCACATGTCACTGCGCCGCGTGTCACAGAGGATACACAGGTGATACCTCGTCGTAGTGGGAAGGTTATGAGACAGCCTGATAGATTCATGTTCTTGGGAGAATCTTCTGATTTGGTCCCTGGCGAACATGAACCTGATCCCTGGACATATGACAAGGCAATCCAAGATAAAGATGCAATATCTTGGCAAAGTGCAATGAATGCTTAGATTGAATCTATGGATTCAAATCAGGTCTGGGAGCTAGTAGAACCACCCGATGGTGTAAAAATCATTGGATGCAAGTGGATCTACAAGAGAAAGAGAGGAATAGATGGGAAGGTTGAGACCTTCAAAGCGAGGCTTGTTGCGAAGGGGTATACTCAGAAAGAGGGTATCGATTATGAGGAGACCTTTTCGCCGGTAGCCATGCTTAAGTCTATCCGGATTCTCTGTTGCATAGCAGCTCATATGGATTATGAGGTGAGGCAGATGGATGTCAAGACAGCTTTCCTTAATGGAAGTCTTGAGGAAAACATCTACATGAAGCAACCAGAGGGATTCATTGCTAAGGGCAAAGAGCATCTTGTATGTAAGCTTAATCGGTCCATTTATGGATTGAAGCAAGCTTCGAGGTCTTGGAACATCCGCTTTGATGAGGTGATCCAGTCTTATGGATTTATTCAAAGTTCGCATGAGTCTTGTGTATACAAGAGATGTGACAGAAATGTAGTGGTATTTCTTGTACTATACGTATATGACATTTTGTTGATTGGCAACAATATCAAGGTGTTATTGGATGTAAGGGTATGGTTGTCCAAACAGTTTGATATGAAGGACTTGGGAGAGGTGGGACACATCCTTGGGATCAAGGTTATAAGGGATCGTAGGAAAAGGATGTTGTTCTTATCCCAAGCTTCATACATACACACGATTATGGAGCATTTTAGCATGCAGAACTCCAAGAAGGGTTTTCTACCTTTCAGGCATGGAGTTCCTTTATCTAAGGAGATGTGTCCTAGATCATCTGAGGAGATAGAGGAGATGAAGGTGGTTCCTTATGCTTCGGCAGTAGGAAGCCTCATGTATGCGCTCAGATGAGACCAGACATATCTGCTTGCGGGCATGGCCACAGATATCGTAGTAATTGAGGACAGGACATTGGATTGCAGAAAGCATATTTCAAGTACCGAGAAGGACTAGGATTATATGTCGTTTACCGTGCACTAATTACTCTCGTGGGTTACACTTGATTCTATCTTCCAACTGGAGTAGGATAATGATAAGTCTACCTCAGGTTTTGTGTTTACTTTGGGAGGTGGAGCGATTGTATGGAGGAGTGTCAAGCAGAAGTGCGTGGCGGACTCCACCATGGAAGGAGTATGTGGCGGCCTCTGAGGCGGCCAAAGAAGTTGTATGGCTCAGGAACTTCCTGATGGACTTGGATGTGATTCCTGGTTTGCCCAGAACTATTACAATTTATTGTTATAATAGTGGTGCAGTTACAAACTTGAAGGAACCACGAGCCCATAAGGCTAGTAAACACATAGAGCGCAAGTACCACCTGATACGAGAAATCGTAAAGAGAGGAGAAGTTGTTGTGGCCAAGATTGCATCCGAGGATGACCTGACAGATCCTTTCACTAAGGCCCTTCCAGCGAGAGCTTTTGATAGGCATGTGGAGGGAATGGGGATCAGATGTATGACACTTTGAGGACAACATAGTCTTTTAGTATAAGTGGGAGATTGTAGGGATGTATACTGAAAAGTCTATCTTTTGTATGAATATCTTTATTTTGGAATAAGCATCACATGATCATTGTTTGCATATTTTTATGGTTATGCAATATTGTCTAATACTTTACATTGTAGATAACATGGTGTGTGGTGTCACACAAGAGATCATGTTATCGGCCCCTTGAAAAGTATAAGTAAATGCTCACAACTGAGATGGCTTTGGACAAACCAAGGGAATGGTTGTAATGTGATTTGGTGTTGGTTTGTCTTGACCATAAAATCACACTAGTGCACTGTGTGTGTATTGAGCAGGACCGACTTAGAGGTGATTCGATTTATTGATGACTACATAATCGAATCGGACCTCAGATATTATTTAGTACATGCTCTTAATCCCGATATAATAACGGGCACATATACTTACTACTCATCTCTTTGATTTACCAATGGGCGAGATTTATAGATTAAATCGATAGGCTCGGTAGGTTGCGAGATGATATTATTTATATGGTGTGCCGTTGATTATAGGAGGAAACCGTGTTCTATATATTAGGATGATGATGTCCCCTTGAGGAGATCATAAGGTTCATCATGTAAACCCTGCAGGTGGACTTGGTCCAGCATGATGAAAAGGTTGAGTGGTACTACTTAAGGAGTTAGATGTGGATTAATTAATGGTCAATAAATTAATTAATCGACGGACATTCAACATCTTAAACACGGAGAGAAAATTTACAAATAATACATGGAGCCCATATTATCATATGGGGGTTGGTGAGGTAGATCAATGATGAACCTTTAGTGGATTGGACCATCATTAGTGGATCGGACTTTATGTGGGCTTGATCCATGGGTGGCCAAGACCCAACTCCTCATCATGGTCCCTAATGTAGCCTATTAACACCTCATGATGCTTAGATCCAATGGATAGAAACAAAACTCTAAGATCCATTGGAAGAAATTAAATCTCTAAGATCCGACGGTTGAGATTAAATCTCTAGATCCGACGGTTGAGATTAAATCCCTAGAACCGATGGAGGAGATTAATTCATGACTTATCCCTAACTCTATAAAAGGAGGGCATGGGGAGTTGGCGTGGATGAACATTGAAGAGAGCAAGGCTTGGGCGGCAAGAGAAGGGAATCCTAGTTGAGATAGGATTAGGATTAGGGTTAGGGTTTGGAGGTTAGGGCGGCCCCTAATAAGGCAAGGTTTCCTTTCTTCTTCCTTGTCTTGTGGCCAACGTCCAGCAAGTTTCCAGGCCCTTCCCAGCCCTTGGCCATCTCCCAAAAGCTCTCTTCTCCCTCTCCTTAGGTGGTGGAAACAAGATATAGGGCTTCCCTTGCTGTCTTGGTTGTTTTCCACCATCTTCTCCTTCATCTAGTTGGCCGGCGGCAAGGAAAGCTTTGGTTCCTTGTTGGTTGTTTCTAGTGATCCGAAAAACCTTGTTTCTATTCTTCCTCTTGCTTTGGAAGAGCAAGGAAGGAAGATTTGCGATCTAGGAGCTTCGACTTTTGGTGGATCGTCGCCCACACGACGTTCAAAAGGAGGAAGGTCATACATTAGAAGATCGAGAGGTATACCTATTCTACTTTCTTCTTTTGTTTGTTGCTTGTTTTTGTTTTTCAAATATAAGAATGTTATAAATCTGTAAATGGCTAAATAATACTTGGATCCCGAGCATAAACACAAAAATTGGCGATCCGGACATCGTTTATTCCGCGGCTACTCATTGAATAGAGGATGGTCGCTTGAACAGATAGTTTGTTCAAGTGACCTCTCTAAACGAATAGCACGATGATGACTTGGTGGTTTGGGCAATCCCTTTTGTCTAGGATTAAATATTTTTAATCTGGGGACATCGAAGGGATTGTCATGGACAAGCTACCGAGGTGAAGTGGGAAGCGAAGTTTCCCCTCACGGACTCGATAAGCAAAACCCTTCAGTTACCCCTAGAGTCAACCTAGGTAAGCCCACAATGACCAAGGCTAACAAGCCAAGAAGGGCATTAGGAGGGTATCTAGGGAGGTTATCCCTAAGGAATACCTAATTAACTCTAGGAGCTCAAATAGGTTCTGGGTTCCTAAGAGTGTGATTAATTCACGCTAGATGGGTTTAGGGTGTGCCAACTTTAAATGGAAGGGTAGTTAATCTAACCATGGTAAAAGTGGCACTTTAGGTTATTTTCAAGGTTATGGATACCTTATAAATAGGTTTGATCTTTGATCTTAAAAGATTTTAGGATGTGCCAATATATCTTTGGAATTATGAAAAATCAATTAAATTGGCACAATTTAGGATTAGAGGTTATAGTGTGCCATTTTGGATTCTTGGCACACTTGAAAAAAAAAGTAACAATATGGAAAAATACACTTAATTATATCAAATGACAATTAATATCAAAATTTAGGTATTATTATACCTATACATTTTTTGTGCCATGCTTGATTTGTCATATAACATGTCATGACATCATGTTTATTTTTATCATTTATATGTCATGATCATGTTTAGGATTAAGGTTTTAATGTCATGTATTTTTAGATTATATCATATGCCATGACATCATGATCATTCGCCATGCTTAATTATGCTATCATTTATGCCATGATCATTCATGCATTTAATTTGGTTAAAATTGATTTAAGGACAATGACATGACTTGAAGTTCCATTTATAAGGGAATCAAGTAGTGTTGCCTTAGAGAATGCATGAAACCCTAGTTTAGGAGAACAAAACTCACATCTCACAACACATTGACATGTATGTGTATTTATACACCCTAGATACATGTGAGACGCTAGGATATGAGTTAAGTTCAAGGTGCATAGTTTTTGCATCTAGATTAACTAAAACTAATCTTTAACTAAATGGTGGATCATTGGGAAAGCTTGTGTACAAGTCATGTACATTGAGCCCAAGGAATATGATCCAAAATATAGGTTTTCAAAAACATTTTAAAATCCTTTTAGAAAACCTTGGTGAAGTCTATCTTTTGATAGCAATCACTATTGATGAAGTTGATACAAAGTGAGCCAAAACTTAGAAGTTTTTCTTCACTTTTGAATTTTGTATCAATTTCAATATTTTATGGGTAAAATATTTTTCTATCATTTTTCACCCATTGTATTGGTCATAAGTATTATACATAAGAATTTTCACAAGTTTTCGATATACGTATAATTATTTCTGAATTTCTGAATTTTATTTTTGATAACTGAAATTCTGATATTTCAGTTATCAATCGACTGCTCATGGTGGCAGTCGATTGATGTGCAAGGTAGTCGACTGATTTCTGAAGGACTCGACTGGCATGCTGATTTTGGGAAAAACAAGATTGTTTAGCAAATTTTCAGCCATGGTAAAGTTCCCTAACCACTCCTAACCCTAGGATATGCTTTGGAAAGCTTTAAAAAGGGTGAAAATCCATTGGATATGGATTAGGAGGGTTTTAGGGTGATGTATCAAATTTAAGGTGTTGGAAAGTTCAATGTTGAATTTCTAACCTTAATTCTGATGGTTTAGAGTTCCTATTGGCATAGGGACCTCCCAAGGACATTGTTGGTGCAATGGTCAAGGGAGAGCAAGCCTTTAGGTGGAGGTATCCATCATGGGAGATGGATGGTATTTTTTCCTCATGAGGGGGAAAATGGGATTTTGAGATACCCAATTTGGAAATTGGGAGAGTGTATAGGATTGCTTCTCTTGAGTGATATGGGACTTATCACTAGGAAGATGGTAGGCATCCTAGGTATTTTTGGACTAAGGGGGAGATTGTAAGATCTGATTGGGACATGAGACATTGACCTCCTTGGAGAGAACCTTTTTGATGTTAGTCAAAAAGGGGGAGAACTTATTGGGAGAATGACATCAATTGGGAAAATTAATGGGGATGATTGGTTTGAGTTAGATGGTCTAACTCAATGGTTTGTTTGGTTTTTGTCAAACATCAAAAAGGGGGAGATTATTGGTGCAATCGGCCCAGGTCACGATTGACCAGGACTCGAGCTTCACTCGAGAGATGTTTTGATGTTCGACAAAAACATATGACAATGTGATTGTCATGGGAAAAGTCCAAATCTTGGGTACTTGGCATGGAAAGTCCAAGTGGGACACTTGGCATTTGGGAAAGTCCAAGCATGGGCCTTGGCAATGGAAAGTCCAACTTGGATTGGCAAGGAAAGTCCAAGCATGGGTCTTGGCATGGAAAGTCTAACATGGGTTGGCAAGGGAAAGTCCAAGCTTGAGTCTTGATATTTGAGAAGTCCAAAGGGTTTGATATTGGCGGCGTAATGTCCAAGCGTGAGTCTTGGTAGCATAAGTCCAATGGTTGGCGGCGTAAAGTCCAAGCGGAGTCTTGGCAGCGTAAGTCCAATGTGCCTTGGCGGTGTAGACACCATTAGCATGACATAGCCGATGGAAGCACCTGAAGGCTAGCGCAATGGATGAACAAGTCATGGATGACTTGGAGGGATCCGAGAGGCGTGAGGCTAATGGAGGTGGCTAGAAGGCTTAGGTCTAGGCTACGGGTGGTCTAGCAAGTATGGGAGCACCATACTTGGGTTAAACCTCATGTTTGAGGTTAAAACCTCATGTTTGAGGTGTGCTAGTCGATTGGTGTTATATGGCAGTCGACTGGTGTGAGTCAACTAGGGTTTGACTGTTGGAAGTGTCCCAATAGTCGACTACGCAGGTGGGCATTCTTTGGAGCAAGCGTTGAATCGATCGTGTGATCACCAATCGACACTGATTTGTTCGACATGAGACGGAGTCTCACTCAACTGTTGGGGCTAGTAGTTGAGTGAAGGCTCCATCAGTCAACTGATGGTCATGATCAGTCGATTGATGTCCTATCCGTTGGATTTTTCCAGCGTGGATTACACCGTTGTCTCACAGCAACAGTGTCATCAGTCTACTAATGGTCCCGAGCAGTCGACTGATCGGCGATTTCCATCCCAGGCAGAAGCTTTAAATGGAGCTCGTGGATGAGGAAATCAACCAAGGTTCTTTGAGTTATTTTGGGGCGAGTTGCTGCTGTAATTCAGGGTCTTTAAGTGCTACTCGATCAACCTAGCAAGCAAGCATTCAAAAGCTCAGTGTAAAGTTTTCTATGCTTGAATTTTAGTGTAGTTATTTGTATTCTTATTATATTACTTTTGTAATCACTTGTAAGGGGTTTCTCCACTTCCGGATTGTTTAGAGAAGGAGTTGTTTGTGATTAGTATTTGCGTGTGCATCACTAGAGGTCTTTAGAGCTTGATCCGTGGAGTAGGAACCGTTCGGTTCCAAACCACGTTAAATACTTGTGTTTGCATGTTTGTCTATTTCGTTATTGCTTTATTTCTATTATTTCCCACTAACGATATTTGTAGACGAACGCAATCAAATTCCATCAAAGTACGAGCACGATGCTATTCACTTCCCCTCTAGCAATCACATCTCCTCTACATTGTTGCCACCGCCCAAGCTTGGCTGCCCCTCCTCCTCCAGCCGTCGGCCTTCCTCCGATCAGTAGCCCAGCCACTGGCCCTTACAGTCGCCGACCACAAAGCTGCCGTCGGCCAACTTGTTTGGCCGACAACTCCTCCACCGCCCACCTCCTTTTTGAAAGCCTTTTGTCCATTGTGAGGAGAGCTCATTTGGCCGGCGTTTGAAACTCTGGTAGCGACCTCTTTGTTGGAAAGTGGATCTCTGGCAATCCCCTTCGGTGGAGATGAAGGGTTTTTTCAATAGTTGACAAAACTGCTTCCAAGAAAAAAAGTTTGTTAAACTTGTTTTGTGATCGTCTCTTGGATCACAACGTCTTTGACGTGAGACTAGTATCTCTCATCATGATGGGGCTCGTAGGTTGGGAAGCTATCCCGACGATACTCGGTGTGGAGTCGGATAAGGCAAAACTTGCAAGGTTCGCTAAGGTTGATGCTCTTTTCACTACGTATTATTCGTCAGGTATATCTAGTGTAATTTGTTTTATTGTAAAATTTTAAATATATGATTATGTCTACATTATTATATCCTGTATGCGTATGGTATGTGTGATGTAATAAAATAGTTTATTATCATTTTTATTTGCTTTTGCTATGCATGTTTACAAAACATGTTTCAATACACGCCCATGTCGGTGCCTAGGAAACCCAACAGGGAGAAGTCGTGAGCTTAGTGCATCCGAGGGATGCAGGCCAAAGGAAGATAGCTTTAATGGGAGACTCCATGGGAGATGAGAGTTGAGTGATTATAACCTGGGATAGGGTAGCTCATTTAGGTGAACTTGGCCAAATGGCTAAGGTTTAGTGTCGGATGGTCAAACATATGTGTTTGATGTTTTACCCGATAGACGGATGCTCAAACATCTTGTTGTTTGAGGTTTGACCCGACAACAGTCGACTGATATAGATATCAGTCAATTGGTCCAAGTCGACTGTTAGTTGACTAGTGTTTGGCTAGGGTTTGTGGCCTATCAGTCGACTGACAAGGGTTGGAAGTCAACTGGTCCACCATCAGTTGACTGGTGAGGAATGGCAGTCGACTGCTATAAGTGGACACAGGCGCAGAACCTCCCATAGTTGACTGATTAGTCGGCTACGTAGGCACTAGTCGATTGTCGATTGTGGCAATCAACTATCTAGTGTACCGTTGGATGATGATGACCGCAAATCAATCTTGGTCAGAAGTTGTTGGAAGCGGTCCGTTACAGCGGCAGTCGACTACTGCATGCCCAATGGGAAGAAAGCCCTCTTCTCTATAAAAAGAGGGCTTGGGAGCCTTGGAGAGGTTAATCCTTTAACTCCAAAACTTGCCTTAAGCCTCCCCATAGTTTCTAAGTGTTTTTACTCCTATCTTCTCTAGTTTTACTCTCATTATCTTATGAGAAGAACAGTGTGGTGTAAGAAGGTTTTCTCTATCTTGTTGAGCTAAAGGAGAAGTTTAGTGGATTGGTTGAGGGAGTGATCCGCCTAACGGATTGTCGTGGATTAGTGGCAAAGGTCGTGAACCTCGTTACATTGATTTGTGTTCATGCATTGCTCTCTTTATTTTATTTTAGCTTAATTATCTTTATTATTATCATTCCGATATGCTAACAAACATTGTAGATGATTAAGCACGAGCGAGTTCCATAGAGCATCCAAAGGCTATTCAACCCCCCTTCTAGCCGGGCCATCAATCTCCTACATTTACCTACCATATAACTGGTGTTATAGTCCCTATGGGGGAATGTAGCTACCTATCCCATAGGTTGTTATAGTATATGTAATAGCCTTGAGTTAGTTTTTATCTCCATACCCCTGCAAGAGGAAATTTGTTATACCTTAGTCTCCTATATTAGGAATAAAAGCCTTAGAAAAATATACCTCATCCCTGCAAAAGAACATTAACTAGCCCTTAGGCTCATGTATTAGGCGTAAAATGCCTTAGAAAAAATTGTCTGCTTCTTGTAAAAGAATTTTTAAGGAAAATGTTAGAGCCGAGAAAAAATACAACAATTCCCCCAACTTCATTTTTTCCTGCATCCATCATTTTACTACATTTTTCACCTTTTGTTTTAAAGTGTGTTACTTTACATAATACTTAACCGTTAACTTCCTCTTTACTTTTACAAAAAAGCATTAGCTTCCTTCATCCCCAACGCCTTCAACCCCTCTACAACAAGTCTCCCTTCATGGCCTCCTCTTCTTCCACTGTTCCCTGGTGTGAAACAACCCCTAGCCGACTAACTCTCAATCACCCCTTCTTCCTTCACAAGCCCAAATACATCCCCAAAGGCTTCACCGCCATCATCCCAGCCCCCCATCAACTGTTAGTAATATATGAGAGATATCCTAAGGCAATCGGCTTATGTTTAAACCATTTATATGATAAATGAAGATTCACTATTTGAGTATACATGTTTTCATGTATTTGATTAGATCTTAAACTCATTTACTGAATGTCCACGATACAATTCACAGCATGAGAGAATTTGTGATTGGATCACAACTAGTGAGTATCTCTAGATGTGTAATTGTGATGTATCGGAATTATCCCTAGTCGATGAATAGATGGATTTGGACACCATCGATTCTGTCGACACTAGCACGAGGTATACTCCTTGGTGTATCCAAGCAGCTGATTCTCACTGGCTGGAGACATTGTGATGTCCGGAGTTAATCGTGGATGCTAGTTATGGTAACTAGTTCATTGGAGCGACCAGCCGTAAGACTTCATATGGTTGTTTGCATATATAGATATGTCAATGAAGTTTTTACTGCAGCTTAAGTGGGATGTTCCTTTGACTTGCGGTATTAAAGTCATCTTGATCATGAAGACTTATGCTTTGACATCTTAAGCAAGCATCTCTGAGGAGATGTGGACTTGGGATGATTGGGTATAAGTCAAAGTGATAGAAGGTGTTTGAATAGCCTATAAAGGATTCACCACTCCTTGCGAGGAGATGTATACCCATGGCCTCTCGTCGGATTGTTACTAAAGTCTTTGGCCAAAGCATTACATGTTTAGAGTAAGGTACTCTTCGATACATGTGGAGTAACTAGAATCCGTAGGATGAGGAAATGATACATGGGCTAGGTGTGACGTAGTCAGCCTAGTGGGGACTGACACAATAGACCATGTACTAAACCAAGTGGGTATAAGATGAGTGAAGGGAATGGGGCACGATTCATTGTAGCTGCTGAAAGGTTTTTAGAAATAGTTCTGGATCAACCGTTGATCTTTTTGATTAATTGGGGATCATGATGTACTACTGGGTGCCAATCATGATCGTTCTATAATTAATGGTTAATTATAGATGGCAAGCATAAACCGAGAACCTATTTGGTCACACGCACAACGAGCGTAATTCGAAGGATTTAAAACAAGCTTGAGAATGAGATTCTCAGACCGAGAGAAACTAGGCTTGGTTGGACGAAACAAGGAGCGAGCATGAAATCATTTCTGTCACAATGGAAGCATGGATGGGCCATATCTTATGAAGACATAATGGATGAACCAAATTGGTTTGGTTCTAATCCAATGGTGGAGAATAAACCAAAGGAGTTTGGTTTGTTTTAAACGAATGAACCAAAGTTGGTTCGGTTCGTTTTAACTTAAAATAAACCATCATGGTTTGGTTTATTTTAGCTTAAATTAATGGAGCGGGTTAAAGGGCCTTTGGTTATAATCCAATAACCATTAAGAGAATTTATTCTCTATAAAATAGGGCTTAAGGGTTTTTGTTAAACCCTAATCAAAGTCCAAGCAACCCTAAGTTGCCGCCCCCTCCTCTCCTTGGTGTAGTCGGCGCCAACCCTAGTGCCGCCACCCACCACCGCCCAGCTCCCTTGCCGGCGTCCAGAAGGTGTTGTCCTTCCCTCTTGCCGGCGTCGAGCTGCTGCCGGAGAAGCTCCGATGATCTCCTTTGGGTCCGACGACAAGGTGAGCCTCAACCTTCCTTATTTTGCCGGCCCCTATTCCTCCACCAAAGCTGTCCAGTTTTCTGGACAGCTTGTTTCCTTCTCGTCGGAGTGTTTTTTGGATGACATTTGGAGCTCCGACAGCGGTATCCTTGCCGGGGATTCGATCTCCGGTAATCCTCATAGGTGGAGGACGAAGGATTCGTCAAATGGTTGACGAATACCTCTCCGGAGAAGCGAGTTTTTGAGGACTCATTTTGGATCCGAATTTTGATTCGGATCGTGATCTTCTCTCGTTCACATTGTCTTCAACACGAGGCTAGTAACCCGTACGAAGATGAGGCTCGTGACTTTGTGAAGTTATCCCGAAGATACTCGGCGTGGATACGGATAGAGACGATTCTAGCGAGAATCGTTCCGGTTGATGTCTTTCCTGCTACACGTGATACGTCAGGTATACGTAGTATAAATTTCCTTTTATTGCAAAATTTGAATTTATAGTTATGTCTACACATGTTGTACTATGCATGTGTGTGATGTGTGCGTTGTAATAAATTAGATTTATTATTTTATTCCTTCCGTTGTGCACATGTTTACGAAACATGTTCGAACACACACTGGTCACGGTGCCGGAAACCCAATAGTGGTATCAGAGCCTAGGTTGTGTTTCGACATAATCATAAAATTGTTTTGCGATATTCATAATAGTATTTTTGGAAATTTTCTACTTTTGGAAAGTTAGAAGTATTTATGGAAATTTTTTAATTTTGGAAAGTCTAGAAGTATTTATGGAAATCTTCTACTTTTGGAAAGTTGGAAGTATTTATGGAAATTGATATTGTCCATAAATAAAATATTTGATTAGATTCTGGAAATTTGTTTCCTAATTTAATCATGATTTGATTTGGGAAATCAAATCTTAAAATATTTTATTTCCATAAGTAGTTTTGATGATTTAGGAAATTGGTTTCCTAAATTGACTTTCCTTAATCAACTCTTTCCACAAATAAAATATGTGATTAGATTTGGAAATTTGTTTCCTAATTTAATCATGATTTGATTTGGAGAATCAAATCTTAAACATATTTTATTTCCATAAATAGTTATGACATATAAGGAAATTTTGTACATGACATAATTGTATGCCATGTAATTGCATTAGATACATATAATTATGCCATGCGTGTCGTGACATGTAGATGTATGTCTTGTATGTCATGCCATGTAGATAATAGTTATTTTCATGCAAAGAGGATGAGACATAAAAACCCTTACTCAATATTAAAGCCTACACCTTCCATTAATATGGTTAGAACCAGAGTTCCATTTCTTGTTTGGGTTGTTGGACTCTCTCCAAGCCCAGCTCGAACCCGAACATGTTCAAACCATGGAATAGTTTAATACTAATATGGTAAGAGTCAGAGGTCAATCGTTAGCTTTGGTTGTTGGACTCTCTCCAAGCTGAGCTAATTGGTTGAATGCACTCTAACCATATTAAAACTATTTCTTGATTAATGGGTTGGCTTTAACCTGGAGCATCGGCTTGTTGGACTCTCTCCAAGGTCGATGTAAAGGGAGGTGAAGTTGGGTGCTATGCATATGATGCATACTTGTTAATGTGTTAACAACCCGATGTATGTATGAACATTCAATTAGTTGATAGCACATTGTAATAGTTGCATATACATGATATGCAATCGGTATATTTGATACCTACTATCATAGTTATGAATGACTTGTTGGACTCTCTCCAAGGTTGTTCATATCTATGATGGATATCAGCCCATTCGGAGATGGAACTACGATCTCCCGAAGTGATTTTGGGGTTTTTTTGAATTCGAAAAATGAATGGGATTTATGAATGTATATTGATGCATTTTAAATCATCTTTCTCATATATGCTCGTTTTGTATTTCTAAGTTAATCTATTGATCATAATTTCTTTGAATTTGCGTTCCATTTTGGATTCGAATAAAGAGACTGGGCCAAACTTCTTGGACTGGCTTAGAAACTTGAGAATTGTTCTCAAGGTTAAAAAGCTTGCAAATGTCCTCGAAGCGCCTCTTCCCACCCGTCCTAGTGACAATGCAACTCTGGACCAATTGTTGGCCTATCAGAAACATGTGACTGATTCTGAAATGGCAAGTTGCATCATGCTAGCCACGATGGTACCTGAGCTGCGGAAGTAGCATGAGCATATGGATGCTCATACCATAGTCTTTCATCTTTATGAGTTGTTTGATGAGCAAGTGAGATTCGAAAGGTTCGAAGTCTCCAAGCTCCTCTTCACCTCTGAGATGCAAGAAGGTTCATCTGTGGTACTGCTCAACATGCTGAAGACTGTGGAGCCTTCTGAGAAGCATGAGCAGGGGACGGTGCTATAAGTTGATTCCTCGAAGAAAGGTTCTAAGAGGAAGTTAAAGGAATAGCAAAAGGGGAAGAAAAAGGCTAAAAAGGTAGAACCAGCTCAAAAGGACACTTGCCATCATTATGGCAAGGAGGGCCATTGGCGAAGAAATTGCAAGATTTTTCTTGAGTTCGTGAAGAAGAATAAGGCATCGGATGCCCCATCTTCTTCAGATATCTTCGTTATTGATTGTCATTCTATTTCCTTAGACACTTGGGTATTGGATACTGGGTGTGGCTCACATATACGTAATGACATACATGGACTAAGGAATAGAAGAAGACTCGTCAAGGGAGAGTCAAATTTACGTGTTAGGAATGGAGCAAAGGTTGCTGCACTCGCCATCGAAACATATTTGTTGAAACTCCCTACAAGACTTGTCTTAGAACTGGACAATTGCTTTTATGTTCCTTCATTGATAAAGAACATCATTTCTATTTTTTGTTTAAATAGAAATGGGTACCAATTGACTTTTAGTAACAATTGTTGTTACATAACTTTGAATGGAGTTCTTTATGGGACTGGAACTTTAAGCAATGGTATTTATACGTTGGAGGTATCCTGTGACATTTTCAATATCGAAGTGAGAAATAAGAGTGCTCGAAAAGATAATCAATTAGACTCCTACATGTGGCAATGTCGTCTTGGCCATGTAAGCAAGAAGCGCATGTTCGAATTACACCGATGTGGAATTCTAGAATCGTTTGAATTGGATTCATACGATACATGTGAATCATAGTTAAAAGGCAAGATGACTAAGTTACCTTTTACCAGAAAAGGTGAACGAGTGGGAGAGTCACTAGGTCTAATATATACTGATGTATGTGGACCTATGTCAACTCAAGCTTTAGGAGGCTATAGCTAATTCATTACTTTCACCGATGATCACTCACGGTTAGGGTATGTGTTCTTGATGAAACACAAGTCTGAAGCCTTTGAAAGGTTTAAAGAATTCAAAAATGAAGTAGAGAAACAATATGACAAGAGTATTAAAATACTTCGATCGGATCGAGGTGGTAAATACTTAAGTCAAGAGTTTCTTGATTATCTAAGAGACAATGGTATATTGTCTCAATGGACTCCGCCATATACACCACAGCATAATGGTGTATCTGAGAGGCGTAACCGGACCTTGTTGGACATGGTCAGGTCAATGATGAATCATACGAATCTTCCCAAGTCCTTTTGGGGCTATGCACTTCAAACAGCTGTTTACTTGTTAAACAGAATGCCAACCAAGGTAGTCTCTACTACTCCATATGAGATATGAAATAGTAAGAAACCACATGTATCTTACTTGAAGATATGGGGTTGTCCTGCTTATGTGATGCGGACTGTATCAGACAAATTGGATGCTAAGTCTGATAAATGTCTATTTATTGGATACCCTAAGGAAACAAGGGGTTACCAATTCTATCATCCTGTGGAACAAAAGGTGTTTGTTTCAAGGCATGCTGTGTTTCTAGAGAAAGAGTTTCTCTTGCAAGAAAATAATGGGAGTGTCGTCGAGCTTGAGGAGGCTCGAGAGACTCAAATAGACATTGATGAGATACCTGGTGAAGCACAACAGCCGATAACTCATAGTGATGAGCAATTGACTGGACCTATTGAAACACCACATCTTCGTAGATCTGGTAGAACACGCAACATTCCTGAGAGATATGGATTTCTCGTAAGTGAATCGAACGACGTGTTACTCATTGATGATGAGGAACCTACCAATTATGAAGAAGTGCTGACAAGTTCAAAAAGGGATAAGTGGCTTGAGGCCATGAAGTCGGAAATGGATTCCATGTATGAAAACCAAGTTTGGAACTTGGTTGACCCACCTGAAGGCATCAAGCCTATAGGGTGCAAGTGGGTTTTCAAGAAGAAAACCGATATGGATGGTAATGTGATTACCTATAAGGCACGATTAGTGGCGAAAGGATATTGTCAAAAATAAGGTGTTGATTATGACGAAACCTATTCGCCTGTAGCAATGCTTAAATCCATTCGGATGCTCCTGGCCATAGCGGCTCATTATGATTATGAGATATGGCAGATGGATGTGAAAACAACTTTCCTTAATGGAAATCTACTCGAGGACATGTATATGATACAACCTGAGGGTTTCACATCGGTTGATAAAACCAAGGTATGCAAATTGCGATGGTCCATATATGGATTGAAGCAAGCATCCAGGAGCTAGAATATCCGTTTTGATGAGACAATAAAAAAGTTTGATTTTTCACAAAATCTAGACGAACCTTGTGTTAACAAGAAGGTTAGTGGGAGTGCTGTCGTGTTCCTAGTATTGTATGTAGATGACATATTACTTATAGGAAATGATGTTTTAGCCTTACAGTCAGTTAAGATTTGGTTTTCCAAGACATTCTCCATGAAAGACCTGGGAGAAGCAACCTACATCCTCGGGATTAAGATCTATAGAGATAGATCGAAACAGTTGCTTGGTCTTTCGCAGTCTACATATATAGACTGAGTGCTAAAGAGGTTTAGCATGTCGGAATCCAAGAAAGGTTTCTTACCCATCAGGCATGGGAAACACCTTTTGAAGTCTATGTGTCCGCGCACAGAAGACGAGAGGATTTGCATGAGTAAGATTCCCTATGCATCCGCAATAGGATCTATCATGTATGCTATGTTATGTATGAGCCTTGATGTATCGTACGCTCTGAGTGTCACGAGCAGATACCAGTCTGATCCAGGAATGGATCATTGGGTGACTGTTAAGATGATCCTTAAGTACTTAAGAAGAACTAAGGATACGTTCCTAATATATGGAGAAGGGTACATGGTGATACGTGGGTATACGGATGCCAGCTCCAGACACACAAGGATGATTCCATGTCTCAGTCTGAGTATGTATTCACCTAGAATGGAGGCGCAATAAGTTGGAAAGGTTCCAAGCTTGACACTATAGCGGATTCTGCCACTAAGGCAAAATACATTGCAGCTTTGGAAGCAGCAAAGGAAGCGGTTTGGATCAAGAAGCTCATTTATAAAGTTGGTGTGATTCCAGCCATTGTTGAAGCAATACCGGTCTACTGCGAAAACAATGGAGCAATTGCATAGGCGAAAGAGCCAAGGTCTCATCAACGATCCAAAAATGCGCTTCGCCGCTATCATCTTATCAGAGAGATCATCAGTAGGAAGGAAATACAAATCGAGAAAATCCCCACTGAAAGGAACTTAGCGGATCCTTTGACTAAGGCATTACCTCAAAGTAAGTTTAAGGGTCATGTTAGAGCTTATGGTATTGGATACCGTAGCGATTGGCATTAGGCCAAATGGGAGTTTGTTAGTAATATATGAGAGATGTCCTAAGGCAATCGCCTTATGTTTGAACCATTTATATGATAAATGAAGATTCACTATTTGAGTATACATGTTTTCATGTATTTGATTAGATCTTAAACTCATTTCTTGAATGTCACGATCGATTCACAGCATGAGAGAATTTGTGATTGGATCACAACTAGTGAGTATCTCTACATGTGTAATTGTGATGTATCGAAATTATCCCTAGTCGATGAATTGATGGATTTGGACACCATTGATTCTGTCGAGACTAGCACGAGGTATACTCCATGGTGTATCCAAGCAGCTGATTCTCACTAGCTGGAGACATTGTGATGTCCGGAGTTAATCGTGGATGCTAGTTATGGTAACTAGTTCATTGGAGTAACTAGCCGTAAGACTTCATATGGTTCTCTGCATATAAAGATATGTCAATGAAGTTCTTACTGCAGAATAAGTACGATGTTCCTTTGACTTACGGTATTCAAGTCATCTTGATCATAAAGACTTATTCTTTGACATCTTAAGCAAGCATCTCTGAGGAGATGTGGACCCGGGATGATTGGGTATAAGTCGAAGTGAACGAAGGTGTTTGAATAGGCTATAAAGGATTCACCACTCCTTGCGAGGAGATATACACCCATGGCCTCTCGTCGAATTGTTACTAAAGTCTTTGGCCAAAGCATTACATGTTTAGAGTAAGGTACTCTTCGATACATGTGCAGTAACTAGAATCCGTAGGGCGAGGAAATGATACTTGGGCTAGGTGTGACGTAGTCAGCCAAGTGGGGACTGACACTATAGACCATGTCCTGAACCAAGTGGGTATAAGATGAGTGAAGGGAATGAGACACGATTCATTCGAGCTGCTGAAGGGTTTCAGAAGTAGTTCTGGATTAACCGTTGATCTTTTCGGTTAATTGGGGATCATGATGTACTACTAGGTGCCACTCATGATCGTTCTATAATTAAGGGTTAATTATAGATGGCCAACATAAACCGAGAACCTATTTGGTCACACGCACAACGAGCGTAATCCGAAGGATTTAAAACAAGCTTGAGAATGAGATTCTCAGACCGAGAGAAACTAGGTTTGGTTGGACCAAACATGGAGCGAACATGAAATCGTTTCAGTCGCAATGAAAGCATGGATGGGCCGTGTCTTATGAAGGCATGATGGATGAACCAAATTGGTTTAGTTCTAATCCAATGGAGGAGAATAAACCAAAGGGTTTGGTTTGTTTTAAACGAATGAACCAAAGTTGGTTCGGTTTGTTTTATCTTAAAATAAACCATCATGGTTTTGTTTATTTTAACTTAAATTAATGGAGCGGGTTAACGGCCCTTTGGTTATGATCCGATAACCATTAAGAGTATTTGTTCTCTATAAAATAGGGCTTAAGGGTTTTTGTTAAACCCAAATCAAAGTCCAAGCAACCCTAAGTTGTCGCCCCCTCCTCTCCTTGGAGATTATGGCGCCAACTCTCCCTTGCCGCCTTGCGCCCACCACCACCAAGCTCCTTGCGGCGTCGGAAGGCTGCTTCCTTCCCTTGCCTTGCGTCGAGCCTGCTGCGGCTCATTGATCTCCTTTGGGTCCGGCGACAAGGTGCGCCTCAACCATCCTTATTTGGCCGGCCCCTATTCCTCCACCAAAGCTGTCCAGTTTTCTGGACAGCTTGTTTCCTTCTCGTTGGAGCGTCATTTGGACAACGTTTGGAGCTCCGACAGCGGTAGCCTTGTCGGGGATTCGATCTCCGGTAATCCTTATAGGTGGAGGATGAAGGATTTGTTAGTAATATATGAGAGATGTCCTAAGGCAATCGCCTTATGTATGAACCATTTATATGATAAATGAAGATTCACTATTTGAGTATACATGTTTTATGTATTTGATTGGATCTTAAACTCATTTACTGAATGTCCACGATACGATTCACAGCATGAGAGAATTTGTGATTGGATCACAACTAGTGAGTATTTCTACATGTGTAATTGTGATGTATCGGAATTATCCCTAGTCGATGAATTGATGGATTTGGACACCATCAATTCCGTCGAGACTAGCACGAGGTATACTCCTTGGTGTATCCAAGCAGCTGATTCTCACTGGCTGGAGACATAGTGATGTCCGGAGTTAATCGTGGATGCTAGTTATGGTAACTAGTTCATTGGAGTGACCAGCCGTAAGACCTCATATGGTTCTCTGCATATATAGATATGTCAATGAAGTTCTTACTGTGGCTTAAGTGCGATGTTCCTTTGACTTGCGGTATTCAAGTCATCTTGATCATGGAGACTTATGCTTTGACATCTTAAGCAAGCATCTCTAAGGAGATGTGGACCCGGGATGATTGGGTATAAGTCGAAGTGATCGAAGGTGTTTGAATAACCTATAAAGGATTCACCACTCCTTGCGAGGAGATGTATACCCATGGCCTCTCGTCGGATTGTTACTAAAGTCTTTCGCCAAAGCATTACATGTTTAGAGTAAGGTACTCTTCGATACATGTGGAGTAACTAGAATCCGTAGGACGAGAAAGTGATACTTGGGCTAGGTGTGACGTAGTCAGCCTAGTGGGGACTGACACAATAGACCATGTCCTGAACCAAGTGGGTATAAGATGAGTGAAGGGAATGGGGCACGAATCATTCGAGCTACTGAAGGGTTTCAGAAATAGTTCTGGATCAACCGTTGATCTTTTCGGTTAATTGGGGATCATGATGTACTACTAGGTTCCACTCATGATCGTTCTATAATTAATGGTTAATTATAGACGGCCAACATAAACCGAGAACCTATTTGGTCACACGCACAACAAGCGTAATCCAAAGGATTTAAAACGAGCTTGAGAATGGGATTCTCAGACCGAGAGAAACAAGGTTTGGTTGGACCAAACATGAAGCGAGCATGAAATCGTTTCAGTCACAATGGAAGCGTGGATGGGCCGTGTCATATGAAGACATAATGGATGAACCAAAATGGTTTGGTTCTAATCCAATGGAGGAGAATAAACCAAAGGGTTTGGTTTATTTTAAACGAATGAACCAAAAGTTGGTTCGGTTCGTTTTAACTTAAAATAAACCATCATGGTTTGGTTTATTTTAACTTATCTTAATGTAGCGGGTTAACATGCCTAATGGTTATGATCCAATAACCATTAAGAGAATTAGTTCTCTATAAAAGAGGGCTTAAGGGATAATTAAGCCCTAATCCACAACCCTAAGTGGCCGCCCACCTCTCCTTGGAGAAATTCGGAGCCAACTCTCCTCCTCCTTGCCGCCGCCCACCTTGAGGCTCCAACCGGGGTCCAGAAGGTGCTGACCTTCCCCCTCGCCGGCGTCGAGCTGCTGCCGGTTAGTGCTCCGGTGATCTCCTTCAAGTTTGGCATCAAGGTGAGCTCTATCTCCCTTGGTTGGCCGGCGCCTATCACCTCCACCACTGCTGTCCAGTTTTCTGGACAGCTTGTTCTCCTCTCGTCGGAGCGTCGTTTGGACGACGGTTAGAGCTCCGACAGCGGCTAACTTACCGGGGATTCGATCTCCGGTAATCCTCTGAGGTGGAGGAAGAAGGATTCATCAATTGGTTGACGAATACCTCTCCGGAGAAGCGAGTTTTGAGAACTCGTATTAGGATCCGAATTTGGATTCGGATCGTGATCATCTCTCGATCACGTCGTCTTCAACACGAGGCTAGTAACCCATACGAAGACGAAGCTCGTGGCTTAGCGAAGTCATCCCGAGGAACTCGGCGTGGATACAGATAGAGACGATTCTAGCGAGGATCGTTCCGGTTGATGCCGTTCCCGCTACACGTCATACGAAAGGTATAACGTAGATAAATTTCCTTTTATTGCAAATTTAAATTTATGGTTATGTCTAGATTTGTTGTAATATGCATGCGTGTGTTGTGTGTGTTGTAATAAATGTAGATTTATTATTTTTATTGTTTCCGCTGTGTTCATGTTTGCGAAACGTGATTGAACACACACACGCCGCGGTGCCGGAAACCCAACAGTGGTATCAGAGCCCAGGTTGTGTTTCGACATAATCGTAAAAATGATTTTGCGATAGTCATAATGTATTTCTGGAAATTTTCTAATTTTGGAGATTTAGAAGTATTTATGGAAATTTTTCAATTTTGGAAAGTCTAGATGTATTTATGGAAATCTTCCACTTTTGGAAAGTTGGAAGTATTTATGGAAATTGATATTTTCCATAAATAAAATATTTGATTAGATTCTGGAAATTTGTTTCCTAATTTAATCATGATTTGATTTGGAGAATCAAATCTTAAAATATTTTATTTCCATAAGTAGTTTTGATGATTTAGGAAATTGGTTTCCTAAATTGATTTTCCTTAATCAATTATTTTCATAAATAAAATATGTGATTAGATTTGGAAATTTATTTCCTAATTCAATCATGATTTGATTTGGAGAATTAAATGTTAAACATATTTTATTTCCATAAATAGTTATGACAAATAAGGAAATTATGTACATGACATAATTGTATGCCATGTAATTGCATTATATGCATAACATTATGTCATGCGTGTCGTGACATGTAGATGTATGCCATGTATGCCATGCCATGTAGATAATAGTTATTTGCATGCAAAGAGGATGAGACATAAAACCCTAACTCAATATTAAAGCCTACACCTTCCATTAATATGGTTAGAACCAGAGTTCTTTTTCTTGTTTGGGTTGTTGGACTCACTCCAAGCCCGGCTTGAACCTGAACATGTTCAAATCATTGGAATAGTTTAACTCTAATATGGTAAGAGTCAGAGGTCAATCGTTAGTTTGGGTTGTTGGACTCACTCCAAGCCTGGCTAATTGGTTGAATGCGCTCTAACTATATTAAAACTATTTCGTGATTAATGGGTCGGCTCTAACTTGGAGCATCGATTTGTTGGACTCACTCCAAGGTCGATGTGAAGAGAGGTGAAGTTGGGTGCTATGCATATGATGCATACTTGTTAATGTGTTAACAACCCAATATATGTGTAAATATTCAATTAGTTGATAGCACATTGTGATAATTACATATACATGATATGTAATCGGTATACTTGATACCCACCATCATAGCTAAGAATGGCTTGTTGGACTCACTCCAAGGTTGTTCTTATCTATATTGGATATCAGCCCATTCGGAGATTGACCTACGATCTCCCAAATTGATTTCAAGGGTTTTTGAATTCGAAAAATGAATGGGATTTATAAATGTATATTGATGCATTTTAAAAATCATCTTTCTCATATATGCTCGTTTTGTATTTCTAAAATTGATCATGTTGTCTTTTAATTTGTGTTCCATTTTGGATTTGAATAAATTGACTGGGCCGAACTTCTTGGACTGGCTTAGAAACTTGAGAATTGTTCTCAAGGTGAAAAGCTTGCGTATGTCCTCGAAGCGCCTCTTCCCGCCCATCCTAGTGACGATGCAACTCCGGACCAATTGTCGGTCTATCAGAAACATGTGACTGATTCTGAACTGACAAGTTGCATCATGCTAGCTGCGATGGAACCCAAGCTACGAAAGCAACATGAGCATATGGATGCTCATATCATAGTCCTTCATCTTTATGAGTTGTTTGATAAGCAAGTAAGATTCGAAAGGTTCGAAGTCTCCAAGCTCCTCTTCACCTCTGAGATGCATGAAGATTCATCTGTGGTACTGCTCAACATGCTGAAGACTGTGGAGCCTTCTGAGAAGCATGAGCAGGGGACGGTGTTGTTAGTTGATTCCTCGAAGAAAGGTTCTAAGAGGGAGTCAAAGGAACAACAGAAGGGGAAGAAGAAAAAGGCTAAAAAGGCAGAACTAGCTCAAAAGGAGACTTTCCATCATTATGGCAAGTAGGGTCATTTGCGAAGAAAGTGCAAGATTTATCTTGAGTCCGTGAAGAAAGATAAGGCATCGGATGCCCCATCTTCTTCAGAAATCTTCTTTATTGATTGTCATTCTATTTCCTCAAACACTTGGGTATTTGATACTGGGTGTGGCTCACATATATGTAATGACATACATGGGCTAAGGAATAGAAGAAGACTCATCAAGGGAGAGTCAAATTTACGCGTTGGGAATGGAGCAACGGTTGCTGCACTCGCCATCGGAATGTATTTGTTGGAACTCCCTGTAGGACTTGTCTTAGAACTGGACAATTGCTTTTATGTTCCTTCGTTGATAAAGAACATCATTTCTATTTCTTGTTTAAATAGAAATGGGTACCATTTGACTTTTAGTAACAATTATTGTTACATAACTTTGAATGGAGTTCTTTAAGGGACTGGAACTTTAAGCAATGGTGTTTATACGTTGGACGTATCCAGTGATATTTTCAATATCGAAGCGAGCAAAAAGCGTGCTCGAAAGGATAATCAAATAGACTCCTACTGTGGCATTGTTGTCTTGCCATATAAGCAAGAAACACATGTCCGAATTACACCGATGTGGAATTATGGAATCGTTTGAATTGGATTCATACGATACATGTGAATCATGCTTAAAAGGCAAGATGACTAAGTTACCTTTTATAGGAAAAAGGTGAACGAGTGGGAGAGTTGCTAGGCCTAATACATAGTGATGTATGTGGACCTATGTCAACTCAAGCTTTAGGAGGCTATTGCTACTTCATTACCTTCACCAATGATCACTCATGGTTTGGGTATGTGTTCTTGATGAAACACAAGACTGAAGCCTTTGAAAGGTTCAAAGAATTCAGAAATGAAGTAGAGAAACAACATGACAAGAGTATTAAAATACTTCGATCGGATCGAGGTGGTCAATACTTAAGTCAAGAGTTTCTTGATTATCTAAGAGACAATGGTATATTGTCTCAATGGACTCCGCCATATACACCAAAGCATAATGGTGTATCTGAGAGGCGTAACCGGACCTTGTTGGACATGGTCAGGTCAATGATGAATCATGCAACTCTTCCCAAGTCCTTTTGGGGCTATGCACTTCAGACAGCTGTTTACTTGTTAAACAGAATGCCTACCAAGGTAGTCTCAACTACTCCATATGAGATATGGAATGGTAAGAAACCTCATGTATCTTACTTGAAGATATGGGGTTGTCCTGCTTATGTGAAGCGGACAGTATCAGACAAATTGGATGCTAAGTCTGATAAATGTCTATTTATTGGATACCCTAAGGAAACAAGGGGTTACCAATTCTATCATCCTGTGGAACAAAGGTGTTTGTTTCAAGGCATGCTGTGTTTCTAGAGAAAGAGTTTCTCTTGCAAGAAAATAGTGGGAGTGTCGTCAAGCTTGAGGAGGCTCGAGAGACTCAAATAGACATTGACGAGATACCTGGTGAAGCACAACAGCCGACAACTCATAGTGATGAGTAATCGGCTGGACCTATTGTAACACCACATCTTCGTAGATCTGGCAGAATACGCAATATTCCTGAGAGATATGGATTTCTCTTAAGTGAATCGAACGACGTGTTACTCATTGATGATGAGGAGCCTACCAGTTATGAAGAAGTGCTGACAAGTTAAGAAAGGGATAAGTGGCTTGGTGCCATGAAGTCGGAAATGGATTCCATGTATGAAAACCAAGTTTGGAACTTGGTTGACCCACCTAAAGGCATAAAGCCTATAGGGTGCAAGTGGGTTTTCAAGAAGAAAACCGACATGGATGGTAATGTGATTACCTATAAGGCTAGATTGGTGGCGAAAGGATATCATCAAAAGCAAGGTGTTGATTATGACGAAACCTATTCACCTGTAGCTATGCTTAAATCCATTCGGATGCTCCTGGCCATAGCGGCTCATTATGATTATGAGATATGGCAGATGGATGTGAAAACAACTTTCCTTAATTGAAACCTGCTCGAGGGCGTGTATATGATACAGCCTGAGGGTTTCACATCGGTTGATAAAACCAAGGTATGCAAATTGCGACTGTCCATTTATGGATTGAAGCAAGCATCCAGGAGCTGGAATATCCGTTTTGATGAGACAATCAAAAAGTTTGATTTCTCACAAAATCCAGACAAACCTTGTGTGTACAAGAAGGTTAGTGGGAGTGTAGTCGTGTTCCTAGTATTGTATGTCGATGACATACTACTTATAGGAAACGATGTTTCAATCTTACAGTCAGTGATGTTTTGGTTATCCAAGACATTCTCCATGAAAGACCTGGGAGAAGCAACCTACATCCTCGGGATTAAGATTTATAGAGATAGATCGAAACGGTTGCTTGGTCTTTCGCAGTCTACATATATAGACCGAGTGCTAAAGAGGTTTAGCATGTCGGAATCCAAGAAAGGTTTCTTACCCATCAGGCATGGGGTACACCTTTCGAAGTCTCTGTGTCCACGCATAGAAGACGAGAGGATTTGCATGAGTAAGATTCCCTATGCATCTGCAATAGGATCTATCATGTATGCTATGTTATGTACGAGCCCCGATGTATCGTATGCTCTGAGTGTCATGAGCAGATACCAGTCTGATCCAGGAATGGATCATTGGGTGACTGTTAAGACGATCCTTAAGTACTTAAGAAGAACTAAGGATGCATTCCTAATATATGGAGAAGGGTACATGATGACACGTGGGTATACGGATGCCAGCTCTAGACAGACAAGGATGATTCCATGTCTCAGTCTGGGTATGTATTCACCTAGAATGGAGGCGCAATAAGTTGGAAAGGTTCCAAGGTTGACACTATAGCGAATTCTGCAACTAAGGTAGAATACGTTGCAGCTTTAGAAGCAGCAAAGGAAGCGGTTTGGATCAAGAAGTTCATCTTTGAACTTGATGTGGTCTCATCAATGATCCAAATATGTGCTTCACCGCTATCATCTTATCAGAGAGATAATCAGTAGGAACGAAATACAAATCGAGAAAATTCCCACTGAAAGGAACTTAGCGGATCCTTTGACTAAGGCATTACCTCAAAGTAAGTTTGAGGGTCATGTTAGAGCTTATGGTTTTGGATACCGTAGCGATTGGCATTAGGCCAAGTGGGAGTCTGTTAGTAATATATGAGAGATGTCCTAAGGCAATCGCCTTATGTATGAACCATTTATATGATAAATGAAGATTCACTATTTGAGTATACATGTTTTATGTATTTGATTGGATCTTAAACTCATTTACTGAATGTCCACGATACGATTCACAGCATGAGAGAATTTGTGATTGGATCACAACTAGTGAGTATTTCTACATGTGTAATTGTGATGTATCGGAATTATCCCTAGTCGATGAATTGATGGATTTGGACACCATCAATTCCGTCGAGACTAGCACGAGGTATACTCCTTGGTGTATCCAAGCAGCTGATTCTCACTGGCTGGAGACATAGTGATGTCCGGAGTTAATCGTGGATGCTAGTTATGGTAACTAGTTCATTGGAGTGACAAGCCGTAAGACTTCATATGGTTCTCTGCATATATAGATATGTCAATGAAGTTCTTACTGTGGCTTAAGTGCGATGTTCCTTTGACTTGCAGTATTCAAGTCATCTGTATCATGGAGACTTATGCTTTGACATCTTAAGCAAGCATCTCTAAGGAGATGTGGACCCGGGATGATTGGGTATAAGTCGAAGTGATCGAAGGTGTTTGAATAACCTATAAAGGATTCACCACTCCTTGCGAGGAGATGTATACCCATGGCCTCTCGTCGGATTGTTACTAAAGTCTTTGGCCAAAGCATTACATGTTTAGAGTAAGGTACTCTTCGATACATGTGGAGTAACTAGAATCCGTAGGACAAGGAAATGATACTTGGGCTAGGTGTGACATAGTCAACCTAGTGGGGACTGACACAATAGACCATGTCCTGAACCAAGTGGGCATAAGATGAGTGAAGGGAATGGGGCACGAATCATTCGAGCTGCTGAAGGGTTTCAGAAATAGTTCTGGATCAACCGTTGATCTTTTCGGTTAATTAGGGATCATGATGTACTACTAGGTGCCACTCATGATCGTTCTATAATTAATGGTTAATTATAGACGGCCAACATAAACCGAGAACCTATTTGGTCACACGCACAACGAGCGTAATCCAAAGGATTTAAAACGAGCTTGAGAATGAGATTCTCAGACCGAGAGAAACAAGGTTTGGTTGGACCAAACATGAAGCGAGCATGAAATCGTTTCAGTCGCAATGGAAGCGTGGATGGGCCGTGTCATATGAAGACATAATGGATGAACCAAAATGGTTTGGTTCTAATCCAATGGAGGAGAATAAACCAAAGGGTTTGGTTTATTTTAAACGAATGAACCAAAAGTTGGTTCGGTTCGTTTTAATTTAAAATAAACCATCATGGTTTGGTTTATTTTAACTTATCTTAATGGAGCTGGTTAACGGGCATAATGGTTATGATCCAATAACCATTAAGAGAATTAGTTCTCTATAAAAGAGGGCTTAAGGGATAATTAAGCCCTAATCCACAACCCTAAGTGGCTGCCCACCTCTCCTTGGAGAAATTCGGAGCCAACTCTCCTCCTCCTTGCCGCCGCCCACCTTGAGGCTCCAACCAGGGTCCAGAAGGTGCTAACCTACCCCCTCGCTGGCGTCGAGCTGCTGCCGGTTAGTCCTCCAGTGATCTCTTTCAAGTTTGGCATCAAGGTGAGCTCTATCTCCCTTGGTTGGCCGGCGCCTATCACCTCCACCACTGCTGTCCAGTTTTCTGGACAGCTTGTTCTCCTCTCGTCGGAGCGTCGTTTGGACGACGGTTAGAGCTCCGACAGCGGCTAACTTATCGGGGATTCGATCTCCGGTAATCCTCTGAGGTGGAGGACCAAGGATTCGTCAATTGGTTGAAGAATACCTCTCCGGAGAAGCGAGTTTTGAGAATTCATATTAGGATCCGAATTTGGATTCGGATCGTGATCATCTCTCGATCACATCGTCTTCAACACGAGGCTAGTAACCCATACGAAGACGAAGCTCGTGGCTTAGCGAAGTCATCCCGAGGAACTCAGCGTGGATACGGATAGAGATGATTCTAGGGAGGATCATTCCGGTTGATGTCGTTCCCGCTACACGTCATACGAAAGGTATAACGTAGATAAATTTCCTTTTATTGCAAATTTAAATTTACGGTTATGTCTAGACTTGTTGTAATATGCATGCGTGTGTTGTGTGTGTTGTAATAAATGTAGATTTATTATTTTTATTGCTTCCCCTGTTTTCATGTTTGCGAAACGTGATCGAACACACACACGCCGCGGTGCCGGAAATCCAACAGGATTCATCAAACGGTTGACGAATACCTCTCCGGAGAAGCGAGTTTTTGAGGACTCATTTTGGATCCGATTTTTTATTCGGATCGTGATCTTCTCTTGATCACATCATCTTCAACACGAGGCTAGTAACCCGTACGAAGACGAGACTCGTGACTTTGTAAAGTCATCCCAAAGATACTCGGCGTGGATACGGATAGAGACGATTCTAGCGAGAATCGTTCCGGTTGATGTTTTTCCCGCTACACGTGATACGTCAGGTATACGTAGTATAAATTTTCTTTTATTGCAAAATTTGAATTTACGGTTATGTCTACACATGTTGTACTATGCATGTGTGTGATGTGTGTATTGTAATAAATTAGATTTATTATTTTATTCCTTCCGCTGTGCACATGTTTACGAAATATGTTCGAACACACACTCGCCGCGGTGCCGGAAACCCAACATCAACGACCTCACCAACCATCGACCGACACCAACACTTTCTTCACGGGACAGCTTGAAGGATGCCTCGACCTTCCTCTTCCGAAACCTCTCTTCGATGTCTTAACCTACTATGACATTACCCTTAACCAACTGACCCCCAATTCCATCTGTATCCTGGTCGAAACCCTAACTGTCTTCAAACACCTCAACATCCCACAAACTCCCCATGTCTTTCATTGCTTCTACCAACTAAAAATGGTCGATACTGGTTTGTTCTACTTCATGGCAAGCCAAGATTACCAATTTCTGACCGATATGCCAACCTCTCACAAGGGCTAGAAAAACCTATATTTCTATGTCCTCTTAGATCTCATCCTTCAATTCTCTTATTCTTGGAAAACCACTCTCACCTGACTCCCCAAACTAAAATCCATCAAAACTCATGTTAACTTCCCCTCCATAGAACCCCTACTCAAGAATAAACACTTTAGTATTTCTGAAATTTTGCAAGAGCCCATTTTGTTTTACTACGAGCTATCCCCCTTTCAATCACCTGAAGCTCACCTAATCAGTAAGTATTACCTTCACCATATATTTACTAATTTTTATTTTCATATGAATGTTGATACCTTATTTTGCAGAGGATATGATGCACACTGCTATTGCCAGAACTCTGGAAAAAAGATAATAGAAGAAAAGAAAAAGATTTGAAGCAACTACCACTTCCACCTCTAACCAAGGACCTTCATCAGTAATTACTCTTTTTCCAACTACTGCCTACTTTAATTAACTTTGTTCATTTCTTGAAAATACTTTACAAAATATTTACATCTCTGCATCACAAGTCCCCACCGAACTCCCACAAGGTCATATCATCACATTCTCTAAACCACGACAACTCTCGCTTACCATAATAGATCCTACTCAACTTCCTCCTCCACCCAAACCAATTCAAAATCTCCCCCTCAACATCTTACTTCCTGCAGAGCTCTCTTCATCTCCCATGAGAACCATTGGATCCCCTCTGATACACTTACTCATAGTCCACTTCCTGATCCCTCTAATAATCCCATTGAACTTTTCTCATCTCCTTCCCCCTCTTCCTCTGCTGATGATCTTTCTTTAGCCTCTTTATTCCCAATTAGACAACAACAACCCTTACCTCCCTCTAGCCCCATAATTCCTAAAGTCACCACTTCCTCCCCTCTGGATCTTTTGGTACAAGTTGTATCAGATGCCTACACCATCCCTCCCCCATCTTCTCCTCCAGAACTTCCTATGTGTCCCCTTGCAATCCTAATTCTCCTCATATACCTCCCACATCTTCCCCTCCTTTTGATACTTTGATTCCCATATCAGATTCTACTCTACAGCAGATTGTCCCCTTCTTCACCCAATTTGAAATTCCTCTATTTTTACAAGAGCTCCAGTAGATCCTCCAAATGGTAAACTTCTCCTTTTTACTAATTTACTTCTTTGTGCAAATAGATCTTTCACATCACTTTTTTCTTTGTTTATTTTTCATAGCACCTCCAAGCTTCATGATTTTAGCCAATGGTTTATTGAGTACCACATTCAGAAATCCCAACCTTTAGCTTCTCATACAGAAATGCTGCAACCTACTTCTGCACCCCTAACTTTTTCCAAGGACTTCCTGTAACAATCGAAAATAAAATAAAATAGGGTTCGTTATAGCTAGGATTCGAACCATGAACCTCCTAATTGTGAGATAGCCTTGATACCACTAGCCTATAGGACAATTCTTGGCTAGAATAGATAAGGAATATACAAAGAAGATAAGTGAGAAGATGAGAGGGTGAAGAGTTGTTTCATCTCCCCATGAGAAGATGAAAAGTTTTTTTTTCTCCTCATCTCCCTAGCTATTAACGTGGAGATTAAAGGGAGCAAGAAAACCAAAACCATAATCCTTCGTCCTTTTTCTTCCTTCTTCTCATCTTTGGCCAAAATTTTCCCTCCTCCTTCATCCTTCTTCACCGAACCATAATCCCCTTGTGTTGGTGTTCTTGAGAGGGGTTTTCAAGGGGGTTTTCTCACAAGGGCTTTGTATACACAAGGATCACTCATAGGGCTAAGAAACATGTAGAAGATCTTCATAACCCTAGTAGTATATTTAGTGAATCTAGCAAAAGGATGTAAGTATTTCTCACTTGCAGTATAAGTAGCTCTTCGGATGGTTTTATCTAGTTTCTTTTCCCATGTTTTGTTTATATTATATGTTTTGATCAGATTATGTGTATGTTTAGATTTATAAGGTATATTTCATTTTAGGCAAGACATAATATCACAAATATGCTATTTCTCCCCTAAAGTATAAGTAACTCTCGATTTGTACATCTAGCTTCTATTATCATGTTTTGTTCAAATTTATATATTCTGTTCAGATTATGGTTGTTCAGATTTATAGGTATTTTAGATATATTTCTTTTGAATCAAGATGTAAAGATCACAAAGATGCTATTTCTCCCCTATAGTATAAGTAACTCTCAATTTGTACATCTAGCTTGTATTATCATGTTTTGTTCAGATTTATATATTCTGTTCAGATTATGGTTGTTCAGATTTATAGGTATTTTAGATATATTTCTTTTGAAGCAAGATGTAAAGATCGCAAAGATGCTTCCCCTATGAGTTTTGGGGACAAAGAGCATGATCAAATATCTTGAAAGGCTTCGTATATGGGTGTTTGGAGTATAATCATGTTAAATGGTTGTGAATTGACTAAAATCAGTAGGTCATATATAAAAGAAGTATTTTACTTTAAAGTGGCATGTACCAGGTCCATAGATCGCCCATGGGCCCTAGAATGCCCTTAGTAAGTTGCCCTAATAAGTTCGGTGGCTAGCTACCCCGAATTCTATTAGGGTTACGCGCAAAATGGTACAATGTCGGGATACCCAAACAAGGATGATTAGTATTTTTAAGTATATATGGTACAAGATTTTTCCAAAGTTAACGAAAGAACAATGTTAACAAGTTTAAGTACATCTCATGTGCATGTTTCTACAAGCGAAGCATATCTAAAGATTTGGTATTGTAAGTTGTGTTTTTTTCAAGTTCATACATTTCATGTTGAACCATTGTGATACGTACAAGTGTTTCTAAATGTTTAATGAAGGAAGTTCATGCATTTCAAGTTGAACCATTGTATTAGGTGCAAGTATTTCTAAATGTTAAATGCAGAATTTTCTTAAGGGCAAGTATGAGCATATGTTTGCATGCAAGTATTCTCATAGCATGTTTTCTTATAATGCAATGTCTTGTGAGAATAGGATGTACTTACTAAGCATCATTGCTTATAGTTTGCATTCCTTATACTGCAGATAAGGGCAAAGCAAGGTTTGAGTAAGATGGGGCAGCAGATGAAGTGCTTGGTGTGTGTGCGGCGGAACAGTGGATTACGATTCTGAACTTGCTAGAATTTTTGTTATGTTAAGAACTCTGAATTTACTAATGGTTATGTTGTGTTTAAGAATGTTGAACTTGCTAGTATTATGTTATGTTAAGACCTTTGAACGTGCTAGTGTGTTAGTGTCCATGTTATGTGCATGAGCATAGTGTGTTTAAGAATGTTGAACTTACTAGTATCATGTTATGTTAAGACCTTTGAACGTGCTAGTGTGCTAGAGTTCATGTTATGTGCTTGACTATCATTTTGGGGTGAACAAAGGGACACACAGCCAGGCCGTATTTTTTCAACACGACCGTGGGTGGTGAACATGGCCAGGTCGTGTTTTTCAACACGATCGTGTGTCGTTGTTTTATGGGTTGAGTTATTTCTCTATCTTCCGTTGTTTCAAGTTAAGAGTATTATGATGCTTGTTATCAAAACCATGTTTAAATCTTGTTACAAATTGTTGACACCCTTCTGTTTAAATCAAGTATTAGTTAAATTAGTAAATAGTGTAAGTGAGTTCATGGAATAATTGAGACATGTTTGGGTTATAATTAAAGTATGATGGTAACACCTCCTTTATTAGAGAAAAGAGAGATGGGGGGGGGGGGTGTTACACTTTCAAAACAGCCCTACTACTCCTTCAACATCTTCATAAGGATTGCAAACCAGTCCCCCTACATCTCCCGACCGACCAGAGAAAGAAGTTGTGTATCAGCAAAAATTGTGAGCGAGCCCAGCTACTATCAGAGAAAGAAAAAACCTCGATTCAATATGGGCAGGATCTACAAAGGGCCAAATGAGACAGTTCTAACAAGGATACCACTATCAGGTTGCTCCGAGAACAAGTAGAATTTTACAAACAACATGCAACCTTATCACAAGCAGAAGCTCAGAAATTGTCATAGAAAGAGAAGGACTGGCATTTCCAGTCGGGCCAGGGCTTTCAACGTTTGGAAGATCTTATAGATGATTTTAGCGATCTCAAGGATAGAACATATAACAACCTAGATGAATTTAATTTTCACTTTCATATATTGATACATCATTTCCATAAACTATCAGATGTTTACAATGAGCAAACTCGCCGAGCCACCAGTCTTCAGAGAATTGACCCATCTATAAGAGACTGAGGCAGGACGTTGGGAAGCCCAGGAGACAATGCTATTAAACAAAACAGCAACCAAATATGGAAGATATTTTCAAAGAGGCTTCGAAGGAGCTCTGCAAGCAGCTAATGATAAAGGCCTCCTATTCTCCAAAGAACTTGATATTATTCTAGACATAAGAGCTGCCTTGCTAAATTTCCATCAGAGGCTTTAATACTGAGTCAGACACCGACTCAAAATCATAGAATTGTACTGAATACTTTGATGAACATCCTCTATAATGAATTTGTCATATTATGTGGTAATGAATATTCATTCTTTTATAAGTATCTTCTGTATTGAATAGTTTACCAGGAATATTTATCTTCAATCTGCTTTGGTATCTCGAAATCCATATTGTGCATATTATGAGTGTACCTATTTCCATTAAATTTCCTATTACTGTATTCTATAACAAAGGTCTGCTTCTAGATTTGTACTATCATTTAGCTTATATAAAAGATCACGCATTTCCCCTTTTTGTCCGAAAAACAAAAAATGAACATTATATTCAACACAACTACAATAATCATAACCTTGCTCATAAACCCCTTATTTAACATCAAAGAACTTTATGAATGACTACTACCTTAACTTTTTAATCAAAATGGTACTCGTAATAATTTGATGGCTTCGTGTCCTTTTCCTCTATTACCCCTTTTCCTGTGCAACTTCTCCTTACCCATCACTTCGGAACACATAGCTCTAAAAACATTCCAACTAATAATCACTTCAAAAAAATGCCACCAGCTAACTTTGTATCAAACTTAATCAAAGAAACCTCCCTTTGCAAAATCAGACTCAAAACTCTCCTCCTGTATGATACATACTACGATCCCATACTGCCTAAAAGTTTTTTTTTTAAGTTTTACTAATAGCCTTCCTTTTCTAGCCTGTCTAGATAGTATCTACATAACACCTTCGAAAAAGTCATTGATCACTCCTAACTTCTCCTACTTCACTCCCAAAAGGAAATTTAATTTTCTGATGATAAGGAGAAGCTACTGCTTGCAAACTTCCTAGAACAGGTCATCCCAAAATAGCATTGTAATAGGAGGGCATGTCTACTACTATAAAATTAATCAATATTGTTTTCCTCCTTAGCTCTTTTCCTAAAGACAAAGGTAAATTAATCTGACCCGTTGGTTGTACATCATGGCCAGAAAATTCGAATAAAGAAGTTTTGATAGGCTACAAATCATTCACATTGACTCCCATCTATTCTAATGTAGACCAATATAGGATATCCACTGAACTGCCCAGGTCCATAAAAACTCTCCCTACATAAAAATTGTTAGACTCTCAAGCGAAAACCACTTTGCATTATAAACCCTCCACAAGCCGATGGATCATGAAGATAAATAAATAAAATAAATTCATGTACTTGTTTAGAAACACTAGATCTACCTTAGATCTACATGGGAAGAGCGTTACACTTGTAGTGACGCACTTCGCGTATCCCGCTTGTCCAAATGGTTGTTGGATCTCGTAGAGTGTCAAGTGTACACTCCTCTACACGTATCCACACGAACAAAAGGTGGAGAAGACCACTTAGAGTGTGCTAGCACCCTTGGAGGTCACGACAATGGAGGATGAGGCAGAGAGCAAGAGAGGAGAGGAGAAAGAAGATGAAATCAATTCACTACCAACTCATTCATTCCTTGGCCACTCACATTAAGGAGGGATAAATTGTTAGTAATATATGAGAGATGTCCTAAGGCAATCGCCTTATGTATGAACCATTTATATGATAAATGAAGATTCACTATTTGAGTATATATGTTTCATGTATTTGATTGGATCTTAAACTCATTTACTGAATGTCCACGATACGATTCACAGCATGAGAGAATTTGTGATTGGATCACAACTAGTGAGTATCTCTACATGTGTAATTGTGATGTATCAGAATTATCCCTAGTCGATGAATTGATGGATTTGTACACCATCAATTCTGTCGAGACTAGCACGAGGTATACTCCTTGGTGTATCTAAGCAGCTGATTCTCACTGGGTGGAGACATTGTGATGTTCGGAGTTAATCGTGGATGCTAGTTATGGTAACTAGTTCATTGGAGTGACCAGCCGTAAGACTTCATATGGTTCTCTGCATATATAGATATGTCAATGAAGTTCTTACTGTAGCTTAAGTGCGATGTTCCTTTGACTTGCAGTATTCATGTCATCTTGATCATGGAGACTTATGCTTTGACATCTTAAGCAAACATCTCTAAGGAGATGTGGACCCGGGATGATTGGGTATAAGTCGAAGTGATTGAAGATGTTTGAATAGCCTATAAAGGATTCTCCACTCCTTGCGAGGAGAAGTATACCCATGGCCTCTCGTCGGATTGTTACTAAAGTGATTGGCCAAAGCATTACATGTTTAGAGTAAGGTACTCTTCGATACATGTGCAGTAACTAGAATCCGTAGGACGAGGAAATGATACTTGGGCTAGGTGTGATGTAGTCAGCCTAGTGGGGACTGACACTATAGACCATGTCCTGAACCAAGTGGGTATAAGATGAGTGAAGGGAATGGGGCACGATTCATTCGAGCTGCTGAAGGGTTTCAGAAATAGTTCTGGATCAACCGTTGATCTTTTCGGTTAATTGGGGATCATAATGTACTACTAGGTGCCACTCCTGATCGTTCTATAATTAATGGTTAATTATAGATGGCCAACATAAACTGAGAACCTATTTGGTCACACGCACAACGAGCGTAATCCGAAGGATTTAAAATGAGCTTGAGAATGAGATTCTCAGACTGAGAGAAACTAGGTTTGGTTTGACCAAACATGGAGCGAGCATGAAATCGTTTCAGTCGTAATGTAAGCGTGGATGGGCCGTGTCTTATGAAGACATAATGGATGAACCAAAATGGTTTGGTTCTAATCCAATGGAGGAGAATAAACCAAAGGGTTTGGTTTATTTTAAACGAATGAACCAAAAGTTGGTTCGGTTCGTTTTAACTTAAAATAAACCATCATGGTTTGGTTTATTTTAACTTATATTAATGGAACGGGTTAACAGGCCTTATGGTTATGATCCAATAACCATTAAGGGAATTAGTTCTCTATAAAAGAGGGCTTAAGGTGTCGTTAAGCCCTAATCAAAAATCCTAACCTAATAGTTGCCGCCCACCTCCCCTTGGAGATTTCGGTGCCAACCCTCCTCTTTGCCGCCGCCCACCTTGAAGCTCCTTGGCCAGCGTTCAGAAGGTGCTGAACTTCACTCTTGCCGGCGTCGAGCTATTGCCGGAGGAGCTCCGGTAATCTCCATTGGGTTTGGTATCAAGGTGAGCTTTATCCTACCTTTTTGGCCGGCCCTAATTCCTCCACCAAAGCTGTCCAGTTTTCTGGACAGCTTGTTTCCCTCTCGTCAGAGCATCATTTGGACGAAGGTTGGAGCTCTGACAACGCCTAACTTACCGGGGATTCGATCTCCGGTAATCCTCATAGGTGGAGGACGAAGGATTCGTCAAACGGTTGACGAATACCTCTCCGGAGAAGCAAGTTTTGAGGACTCGTCTTTGGATCTGAATTTGGATTCGGATCGTGATCCTCTCTCGATCACGTCATCTTCAACACGAGGCTAGTAACCCGTACTAAGACGAAGCTCGTGACTTTGTGAAGTCATCCCAAAGGTACTCGACGTGGATACGAATAGAGACGATTCTAGCGAGGATCGTTCCGGTAGATGTCGTTCCCGCTACACGTGATACGAAAGGTATACATAGTTAAATTTCCTTTTATTGCAAAATTTAAATTTACGGTTATGTCTACACATGTTGTACTATGCATGCGTGTGATGTGTGTGTTGTAATAAATGTAGATTTATTATTTTTATTTCTTCCGCTGTGCACATGTTTACGAAACATGTTCGAACACACACTCGCCGCGGTGCCGGAAACCTAACAGTGGTATCAGAGCCCAAGTTGTGTTTCGACATAATCGTAAAATGGTTTTGCGATAGTCATAATGATATTTCTAAAAATTTTCTACTTTTTGAAAGATAGAAGTATTTATGGAAATTTTTTAATTTTGGAAAGTCTAGAAGTATTTATGGAAATCTTCCATTTTTGGAAAGTTGGAAGTATTTATGGAAATTGATATTTTCCATAAATAAAATATTTGATTAAATTTTGGAAATTTGTTTCCTTATTTAATCACGATTTGATTTGGGAAATCAAATCTTAAAATATTTTATTTCCATAAGTAGTTTTGATGATTTAGGAAATTGGTTTCCTAAATTGACTTAACTTAATCAACTATTTCCATAAATAAAATATTTGATTAGATTTGGAAATTTGTTTCCTAATTTAATCATGATTTGATTTGGAGAATCAAATCTTAAACATATTTTATTTCCATAAATAGTTATGACAAATAAGAAAATTATGTACATGACATAATTGTATGCCATGTAATTGCATTAGATGCATATCATTATGCCATGCTGTAGGGTTATGTTATGCAAAATAACATATGCGCAACGGAAAAATAGGATCCCTTCCAAGTGATCCTTGCGAAAGAAAACCTCGTACAAAAATAAATTTCTCAAAACCTATCTTATAGGAGAATATTACCTTTGTTGCGTGCCCTTTTTAATCCCTCTTCTCCTTGGGTTTGTTGGATCTTTTAGCACGTTCAAATGTCCGTGCCTCTATATGTATCCACACGAGCAAGCTCTTGCCTCACAAAAGAAACTAGAAGAGCTCTCCTTTACTTCTTGCTAGAGAAGTCCCTAAAGGAGAGGAAGGTAGGGAAAAAGAGAAAGGAAGAAGAAGACCAGTCTTCTTGCTAACCTACACTCACAAAAGCCACACAACCAAAGCCTCTCACCACCAAGCTCTCTCCAAGCCTCAAGCTTCACCAAGTTTGGCCGGCCACCCCATGGAGTGTTTTATAGGATTGAAAAAAACTTTCACCTCCTATCACATTCAATGCAATCAATTGCATTGAAAAATAATCAAACAAGGTGGAGAAATTCCAAAGGTCAAAACCCTTTGTCTCCTTCCACCTCATCAAGCTTAGGTGGCATGCTTATGTGGCATGCTTAGGTGGCATTCATGCATGTTGAATTAATCTTATTAATTCAATAAGCTTATGTATTCATATTGAATTAATCTCATTAAATCAATAAGATAACATATTGAATTAATCTTATTAAATCAATTAAGCTTAGGCTATCATGATAACATATTTATTTAATCTTATTAAATTAATAAGCTTAGCATATTGAATTAATCTCATTAAATCAATAAGCTAAAATTCTCATTAAGCTTAAAGTCCAAAAACCATTTTGTACTTAAGCTCATTCCCAAATTATTCTAGTCAAACTAGAATGCACTAATTCTTCTAATCATCATGCTCTTTGTGTGTGACCCTATAGGCTCTTATAACGTTGGCAGTGGATCTAAACTCTTTTAGATACACAAGCAATGAGCAGCATCTAGCAATACATCATTGCTACCCAAGTTACGAAATAAGTCAAGATCCGACTAACCTTTCCGTGACTACTATAATGTATGACCGTGTCCTTCTATCCTTGATATCAGATTGACCAATGAGGCATAGACTGTGTCATCCTCGATCAATCTATGTGTTTCTTGATCCCTGAGTAAACTAACTCAAACAAATGAGCTCAATATCTCATATTGACTCATTCGAGCATGGCCATGCGTTTTAGTAGTTCTACTCAATCAAGGGGCCCACAGATATCACTCCCGTCATATGGGAGGGATAGATCCCATCTACATCACTCACATCCCTATGCATAATTTGTTATATACCCGATGTCGCCTTTATGGTCCACCTATTACGGTGTGACGTTTGTGATACCAAAGTACATAACTCCTTATGTAAGGAACCGTAGTGACTTGAGTTTGAGGACTATTCATACCAATAGTCACATGAGAAAGTTTATGACACTCATATATAATCCATGAAACTTTCTCATGGCGAATTGATTGATATATATTCTCTAATATATACCCATGTGTCAACTTGATATCATATATCCATGACTTGTGAGATCAAGTCATCAATTGACCTACATGCTAGTCTTTATGTATTAATATTTCCCTTGCATATTAATACTTGACTAGGAACATTTAGGAAAGTGTTCTCTACAGCCTCTCATAATCAATTCTGCCAATTGATGTGCTGTAGATAAGAACCTACTTTTCTAGGCCATTATTATATTTAATTTAGCTGGCACAAGCAAGACGTAAATATAATAACCAATCCTTTGCCTTTATAGAATATGATACAAAATGTTCCCTATTCAACCATCACATGATTGGTTCTAGGGCTATAACTAACAATCTCCCACTAGCACTAGTACCAATCACTATGATATCTAATACCTAGTGACCTAGTGTGACCATCATGCTTCCTTACGTGCGAAGCCTTGGTGATGGATCTGTGATGTTAGCTTACATCGGTACTCTGTATATCCTCACATCTCCTCTATCGATGATCTCTCGAATGAGATGGAGCGCTAGTATGTGTTTGGTCATTGATGTGATCGAGGTTCCTTAGCTTTGCAATAACCCCATTGTTGTCACAATAGAGGTCTATTGGATCTACAATGCTAGGAACTACCCCAAGTTCAGCGATGAACTTGCGGGCCAAAACAGCCTCCTTTCTTTGCATGACGCGACAATATACTAAACCACATTGTAGAATTAGCAAGCTGTCTTTCTTGAACTCTTCGACTCACGGCTCCACCATTCGAGCAAAATACATACCCGATTGCGATCTATAGTCATCCTTATGCATTTGGAAGCTTGCATCACTGTAACCCTTCTGATTAGCTCCTCATTGCCTCGAATATCGAAATATTCTTTCGTTCTTTAAGTATTTAAGAATATTTTTATTGCTATCCGATGACTTTCACCTAGATCAGTAGTATCTACTCGTCATGCTCAAAGCATACGAGGCGTCGGAGCAGTACAAAGCATGGCGTATAGACCCTATAGCGGATGCATAAGGATCTTATCCATGCGATCTCTCTCCTCCTTAGAAGAGGACATTGAGTCTTGAAAGACTCACACCATGTGATAAAGCGAAATCCTTTCTTGGAATTTTGCATAGCAAAGCGATCTAGCACTTTATCGATGTATGTACTCGACTTAGGCCAAGTAATCTTTTAGATCTATCTCTATAGATCTTGATGCCTAGAATATAGGCGGCTTCACCTAAGTCTTTCATCGAGAAACAATTCCCTAACCACATCTTCACAATTTGGGTGAGGGAATATCATTTCCGATGAGAAGTATATCATCTACATACAAGATAAGAAATACAAGCTGTGCTCCACTATTTCTCTTGTAGACACAAGGTTCATCTTCATTCTTGATGAAACCAAACTCTTTGATTGCATCATCGAATCGAAGATTCCGACTTGAAGGCTTGCTTTAGTCCATAAATGGACCTTTGCGGTTTGCATACCTTTCCGGGATGCTTTGGATCTTCAAAACCCTCAGGCTGTGTCATGTACACATCCTCGAGTAGCTTTCCATTCAGAAAAGCGGTTTTGACATCCATCTGCCAGATCTCATAATCGTGGTAAGGTGCAATAGCAAGTATGATCCGAATGGATTTAAGCATCATAGCTGGTGAAAAGGTTTCATCGTAGTCAATACCATGAATTTGTTTGAATCCTTTAGCCACAGTCTACCTTTATAGGTATGCTTATTACCATCCATATGAGTCTTTACCTTTAAAGACTTACACCCAATGGGTTTTACCCCTTCAGGTGGATCAACCAAAGTCCATACTTGGTTAGTGTACATGGATTCCATTTCGGATCTCATGGCCTCTAGCCATTTCTCGGAATCTGGGCTCATCATAGCTTCTTGATAGGATGTAGGCTCGTCAAGATCGACAAGCAATACATCATCGTTGTCAGTCAAGAGAAAAGAATATCTCTCGGGTTGACGACGGATCCTATCAGATCTACGAAGAGGTTGGTCTACTTGAACAGGTGTTTGCTCCACAACTCTTTGGGCAACATTTTCCTCATCCACAACACTTTGTGGTGCCTGTTCATTTTCCATCGAAGCCTTAGTGTTATCTTCATCTTGAATTTCTTCAAGATGAATTTTACTCCCACTAGTTTTTATAGAAATAAATTCTCTTTCTAGAAAGACAACATTTCTGGCAACAAACACCTTGCCAAGTGTGGAATTGTAAAAGTAATATCCCTTAGTTTCTTGGGATATCCTACAAAATAACACTTATCTGATTTGGGTTCTAGTTTATCTGAGACTTGACGTCTAACATAAGCTTCACAACCCCAAATCTTTATAAAAGACATTTTGGGACTCTTCCCAGTCCATAACGTATATGGTGTGTTTTCTACGGCTTTTGATGGGACGCGATTAAGTGTGAAAGCGGCTGTCTCTAGAGCTAAACCCCAAAAGGAAGTAGGTAGATCAGTCTGGCTCATCATTGATCGTACCATATCTAATAGAGTACGATTTCTCCTCTCAGATACACCATTCAATTGTGGTGTTCCAGATGGAGTGAGTTGGGATATTATCCCACACTCAGCCAGGTGATCACGAAACTCTTGACTAAGGTATTCACCACCTCGATCTGATCGAAGTAGCTTTATACACTTACCAAGTTGGTTTTGTACTTCATTCTTGAATTCTTTAAACTTTTCAAAGGATTCTAACTTATGTCTCATCAAATATAAGTAGCCAAATCTACTCATATCATCAGTGAAAGTAATAAAGTACTTATAGCCTCCTCTGGCTTCGACATTGAAAGGGCCACATACATCAGTATGTATGAGTCCTAACAAGTCCGTCGCTCTCTCACCATGTCCACTAAATGGAGTTTTAGTCATCTTTCCTAAAAGACAAGATTCACATACCTCATATGATTCAAAATCAAATGAGTCCAATAATCCATCTTTATGGAGTTGGGATATGCATTTTTCATTTATGTGACCTAGGCGACAATGCCAGAGATTTGTTTGGTTCAAATTATTCGATTTGAACCGTTTGGTATTTACATTATAAATTGGGTTTTCTAAATCTAGAACATAGAGACCATTCATAAGTGGTGCATTACAATAGAATATTTCATTCAAATAAATGGAACAACATTTGTCCTTTATTATAAAAGAAAAGTTTTTCTTGTCTAAACAAGATACAGAAATTATGTTCTTCGTTAATGCAGGTACATAAAAGCACTCCTCTAGTTCTAAGATAAGCCCAGTGGGCAAAGACAAAGAATATGTTCCTACAGCTATAGCAGTAACTTTTGCGCCATTGCCTACACGTAGGTCCACTTCGCCCTTTGCCATTAGTCTACTATTTCTCAGTCCCTTCACATTGGTACAAATGTGAGATGCACATCCGGTATCCAATACCCATGTAGAAGAAATAGATATATTAACTTCTATAACATGTATACCTGAGGCAGAAGTCCCACTTCTTTTCTTCTTTACTTTCTCAAGGTAGACTTTGCAGTTTCGCTTCCAGTGTCCAGTCTCACCGCAATGGAAATATTCCCCTTCCTTAGGTACTTTACCTTTACCCTTTGAAGTGGATGAATTGGCCTTGCCTTTGGCTTGGGTCTTACCCTTGTCTTTGCACTTACCTTTGCCCTTCTTGACCATTAGTACGTTACTAACTTTTTTCTTGAGATTCGATTCAGCAGTTCTTAACATGCTGAGAATCTCAGGCAAAGGCTTATCAATTTTATTCATGTTATAATTCATGATGAATTGATTATATGCTTCCGACAATGATTGCAGGATAACATCGGTTGCCAATTCTTGGCTCAGTGGAAAACCTAGTCTTTCAAGGTTCTCAACGTACCCTATCATTTTAAGTACGTGAGTTCCTACAGGTGTTCCTTCTTGCATCTTGCATGCAAAAAGAGCCTTAGACACTTCAAAACGCTCGTGCCTAGCTTGTCCTTGATATAGTTGTTTCAAATGCTCAACCATACCATAGGCATTCATGTTCTCATGTTGCTTCTGAAGCTCAGAGTTCATGGTGGCAAGCATAAGACATGACACATCTAATGCGTCATCTTGATGCTTCTTATAAGCATCCTTTCAAGATGAGTGGTCATAGGGCGGTGTTTCAGGGGTAGACTGCTCTAGGACATACAGTTTACATTCTTGCTTGAGGATAATCCTCAAGTTCCTATACCAGTCTAGAAAGTTAGCTCCATTGAGCTTGTCTTTCTCAAGGACAGATCGCAAGTTGAGGGGGTGTGTCGTGTTAGATGACTTGGTGATCTACAACATTAAAATGCAAAATTAAGTATCATACCTAAGTCATTTAATTAGGGATTTAATTAAATGAGGCTCCCACTAAATTCTCATAGCTTTGATATGAGCTAATCATTGATGTAGGTAAACACATTTTGCTTACATCATTAGCTTCTATTTAGCTATAAATTTATATGGGATAAAGATCCACATCATACTTCATCTTGAGTTAGCTTTGGCTAATCGCCCAAGACGTAGTATGACTGGTAGGCAATCTTGCCAATTACATCCGATGTAACTCTTAATAGCTTTGTTAAGTTTAGATTAGTTTAGTGCTTATTCCTAAACTAGCTTCCAGCCGTATGGCGAGGCACGAAGGCCTTCTTTGATATCGAGCAACGACCACTTTCTAAGACAAAGCCGATGTTCTAAATCACACAAAACTAATTTTTAAAACTTATGTTCAAAGCTAATATATGCCTCTACTTTCTTAATTAATTAAGAAAAACTTAATTAAGTCTTAACCAAGTTTGATAGCGGGACATCACGATTGTCCACTCGCACTCTTCCAAGATAAAATGCATTGCTTTGCTTTGGCAAACCCAACAACAAATGATCGAGGAAGTAGTGAGTACCAAACTTTGGTAGGCATATCGTTTTTGACTTATTAAGAAATAAACATAAACATGCATCACATACATATTAGCATACATCACATATAAGCTAAATTAACATGCATCACATACATATTAAACTAAGCGTGTCATGGTTATGGCCCTTATTCTACAATCTTCTCAAGCCAATGAAAAGATTGATTGGTCAACCTAGGGATAGCATCTTCTCCCAAGTGTTTCCTTTTGGTTGTCTTGTGTTGTTGACTTCCTCCTTGTAACGTCATCTTCCAATGGACCCTCCATCTTTGTTTTGTATATTACAAAAAAAGAAATACTCGAGTTACATTCGAGTCTAAAACTAATTTTACAACAAGAATTTTAGGAGAAAGGCACGACACGCAGGCTGTATTAAGAATTACAACACACACATTCACAAACTTTTTGGGACTAGGCCATAACCATGCACCATGTCAATTTTAACTTTTAAAAGACATCGGATATTTTATTATGTTTGAAAAATTGCTAATGCAATTATCAACTCATAATAAAATTTAACCCACTTCTATATCATATATAAAATAGAGAAAACCTATTTTTTTATACGATCTTTCGCAAGTGGCTCTGATACCACTGTACGGTTATGTTATGCAAAATAGCATATGCGCAACGGAAAAATAGGATCCCTTCCAAGTGATCCTTGCGAAAGAAAACATCATACAAAAATAAATTTCTCAAAACCTATCTTATAGGAGAATATTACCTTTGTTGCGTGCCCTTTTTAATCCCGCTTCTCCTTGGGTTTGTTGGATCTTTTAGCACGTTCAAATGTCCGTGCCTCTATATGTATCCACACGAGCAAGCTCTTGCCTCACAAAAGAAACTAGAAGAGCTCTCCTTTACTTCTTGCTAGAGAAGTCCCTAAAGGAGAGGAAGGTAGGGAAAAAGAGAAAGGAAGAAGAAGACCACTCTTCTTGCTAGCCTACACTCACAAAAGCCACACAACCAAAGCCTCTCACCACCAAGCTCTCTCCAAGCCTCAAGCTTCACCAAGTTTGGCCGGCCACCCCATGGAGTGTTTTATAGGATTGAAAAAACCTTTCACCTCCTATCACATTCAATGCAATCAATTGCATTGAAAAATAATCAAACAAGGTGGAGAAATTCCAAAGGTTAAAACCCTTTGTCTCCTTCCACCTCATCAAGCTTAGGTGGCATGTTTATGTGGCATGCTTATGTGGCATGCTTATGTGGCATTCATGCATGTTGAATTAATCTTATTAATTCAATAAGCTTATGTTATCATATTGAATTAATCTAATTAAATCAATAAGGTAACATATTGAATTAATCTTATTAAATCAATTAAGCTTAGGCTATCATGATAACATATTTATTTAATCTTATTAAATTAATAAGCTTAGCATATTGAATTAATCTCATTAAATCAATAAGCTAAAATTCTCATTAAGCTTAAAGTCCAAAAACCATTTTGTACTTAAACTCATTCCCAAATTATTCTAGTCAAACTAGAATGCACTAATTCTTCTAATCATCATGCTCTTTGTGTGTGACCCTATAGGCTCTCATAACGTTGGCAGTGGATCTAAACTCTTTTAGATATACAAGCAATGAGCGGCATCTAGCAATACATCATTGCTACACAAGTTACGAAATAAGTCAAGATCCGACTAACCTTTCCGTGACTACTATAATGTATGACCGTGTCCTTCTATCCTTGATATCAGATTGACCAATGAGGCATAGACCGTGTCATCCTCGATCAATCTATGTGTTTCTTGATCCCTGAGTAAACTAACTCAAACAAATGAGCTCAATATCTCATATTGACTCATTCGAGCAAGGCTATGCATTTTAGTAGTTCTACTCAATCAAGGGGCCCACAGATATCACTCCCGTCATATGGGAGGGATAGATCCCATCTACATCACTCACATTCCTCCGCATAATTTGTTATATACCCAATAATCGCCTTTATGGTCCACCCTGTTATGGGTGACGTTTGACGATACCAAAGTACATAACTCCTTATGTAGGGAACCATAGTGACTTCAGGTTTGAGGACTATTCATACCAATAGTCACATGAGAAAGTTTATGACACTCATATGATGATCCATGAAACTTTCTCATGGCGGGTCAGTTCAATATATATTCTCTAATATATACCCATGTGTCAACTTGATATCATATATCCATGACTTGTGAGATCAAGTCATCAATTGACCTACATGCTAGTCTTCATGTATTAATATTGCCCTTGCATATTAATACTTGACTAGGAACATTTAGGAAAGTGTTCTCTACAGCCTCTCATAATCAATTCTGCCAATTGATGTGCTATAGATAAGAACCTACTTTTCTAGGGCATTATTATATTTAATTTAGCTGGCACAAGCAAGACGTAAATATAATAACCAATCCTTTGCCTTTATAGAATATGATACAAAATGTTCCCTATTCAACCATCACATGATTGGTTCTAGGGCTATAACTAACACATACGTGTCGTGACATGTAGATGTATGTCATGTATGTCATGCCATGTAGATAATAGTTATTTGCATGCAAAGAGGATGAGACATAAAAACCCTTACTCAATATTAAAGCCTACACCTTCCATTAATATGGTTAGAACTAGAGTTCCGTTTCTTGTTTGGGTTGTTGGACTCTCTCCAAGCCCGGCTCGAACCCGAACATGTTCAAACCATGGAATAGTTTAATACTAATATGGTAAGAGTCAGAGGTCAATCGTTTGCTTTGGTTGTTGGACTCTCTCCAAGCTGGGATAATTGATTGAATGCGCTCTAACCATATTAAAACTATTTCTCGATTAATGGATTGGCTTTAACCCGGAGCATCAGCTTGTTGGACTCTCTCCAAGGTCGATGTAAAGGGAGGTGAAGTTGGGTGTTATGCATATGATGCATACTTGTTAATGTGTTAACAACCCGATGTATGTGTGAACATTCAATTAGTTGATAGCACATTGTGATAGTTCCATATACGTGATATGCAATCGGTATAGTTGATACCTACCGTCGTAGTTATGAATGGCTTGTTGGACTCTCTCCAAGGTTGTTCATATCTATGATGGATATCAACCCATTCGGAGATGGACCTACGATCTCCCGAAGTGATTTTGGGGTTTTTGAAATTCGAAAAATGAATTGGATTTATAAATGTATATTGATGCATTTTAAAAATCATTTTCTCATATATGCTCATTTTATATTTCTAGGTCAATCGATTGATCATGACGTCTTTGAATTTGCGCACTATTTTGGATTCAAACAAACTGACTGGGCCTAACTTCCTGGACTGGCTTAGAAATTTGAGAATTATTCTCAAGGCGGAAAAGCTATCATATGTCCTTGAAGAGCCTCTTCCCAACCGTCCTAAGGACAATGCAACCTGCATCAAATGTTGGTCTATCGTACGTGGCGATTCTCGAAATGGGCGAGTTGCATCATGCTAGCGGCGATGGTACCTGAGCTGCAAAAGCAGCATGAGCATATGGATGCTAATACTATGGTCTTCCATCTTCATGAGTTGTTTGATGAGCAAGTGAGATCCGAAAGGTTCGAGGTCTCTAGGCTCCTCTTCACCACGAAGATGCAAGAAGGTTCGCCTGTAGTGCAGTTTATGCTAAAGATGAACGGGTACATCGAGCGGCTAGCTACCCTCGGGTTTGTGATGGATCACGAATTAAGTATTGACTTAATTCTGCATTGTTTGCCCAAGAGTTTCTCACAATTTGTTATGAACTATCGGATGAACAAATTAGAATCCACTATTCCTGAGCTCCTCAATATGCTAAAGACTGTGGAGCCTTCTGCGAAGCATGAGGAGAAGGCGGTTCTGTTAGTTGATTCCTCAAAGAAAGGTTCTAAGAGGAAGGCAAAAGAACAGAAGAAAGGGAAGAACAAGAAGGCAAAGAAGACAGAACCAGCACAAAAGGGCACTTGCCATCATTGTGGCAAGGAAGGTCACTGGCGAAGAAACTGCAAGATTTATCTTGAGTCCATGAAGAAGAAGAAGGCATCCGATGCCCCATCCTCTTCAGGTATCTTCGTTATTGATTGTCATTCTATTTCCTTAGACACTTGGGTATTGGTTACAGGGTGTAGCTCACATATATGTAATGACATACAGGGGCTAAGGAATAGAAGAAGACTCATCAGAGGGGAGTCAAATTTGTGAATTGGCAATGGAGCAAAGGTTGCTGCGGTCGCCATCGGAACTTATTTGCTGAAGCTCCCTAGTGGACTAGTCTTGAAACTGGACAATTGCTATTATGTTCCTTCTCTAATAAAGAACATTGTTTCTATTTTCTGTTTAAATAGAAATGGTTTCCATTTGATGTTTAGTAACAATTGTTGTTATATAACTTTGAATGGCGTACTTTATGAAACTGGAACTTTGAGTAATGGCATTTATACGTTGGACGTATCCAGTGACATTTTCAATATCGAAGCGAGCAACACACGTGCTCGAAAGGGTAATCAATTGGACTCCTATATGTGGCATTGTCGTCTTGTCCATGTAAGCAAGAAATGCATGTCCGAATTACACAGATGTGGAATTCTAGAATCGTTTGAATTGGATTCATACGATACATGCGAATCATGCTTAAAAGGCAAGATGACTAAGTTACATTTTACTGGAAAAGGTGAACGAGTGGGAGAGTTACTAGGTCTAATACATACTGATGTATGTGGACCTATGTCAACTCAAGCTTTAGGAGGCTATAACTACTTCATTACCTTCACCGATGATCACTCACGGTTTGGGTATGTGTTCTTGATGAAACACAAGTCTGAATCCTTGGAAAGGTTCAAAGAATTCAGAAATAAAGTAGAGAAACAACATAACAAGAGTATTAAAATACTTCGATCGGATCGAGGTGGTGAATACTTGAGTCAGGAGTTTCTTGATTATCTAAGAGACAATGGTATATTGTCTCAATGGACTCCGCCATATACACCACAACATAATGGTGTATCTGAGAGGCGTAATCGGACCTTGTTGGACATGGTCAGGTCAATGATTAATCATGTGAATCTTCCCAAGTCCTTTTGGGGCTATGCACTTCAGACAGCTGTTTACTTGTTAAATAGAATGTCAACCAAGGTAGTCTCTACTACTCCATATGAGATATGGAATAGTAAGAAACCTCATGTATCTTACTTGAAGATATGGGGTTGTCCTGCTTATGTGAAGTGGACTGTATCATACAAATTGGATGCTAAGTCTGATAAATGTCTATTTATTGGATACCCTAAGGAAACAAGGGGTTACCAATTCTATCATCCTGTGGAACAAAAGGTGTTTGTTTCAAGGCATGCTGTGTTTCTAGAGAAAGAGTTTCTCTTGCAAGAAAACAGTGGGAGTGTCGTCGAGCTTGAGGATGCTCGAGAAATTCAAATAGACATTGATGAGATACCTAGTGAAGCACAACAACCGATAACTCATAGTGATGAGCAATCGGCTGGACCTACTGTAACACCACATCTTCGTAGATCTGATAGAACACGCAACATTCCTAAGAGATATGGATTTCTCGTAAGTGAATCGAATGACGTGTTACTCATTGATGATAAGGAGCCTACCAGTTATGAAGAAGTGCTGACAAGTTTAGAAAGGGATAAGTGGCTTGAAGCCATGAAGTCGGAAATGGATTCCATGTATGAAAACCAAGTTTGGAACTTGGTTGACCCACCTGAAGGCATAAAGTCTATAGGGTGCAAGTGAGTTTTCAAGAAGAAAACCGACATGGATGGTAATGTGATTACCTATAAGGCTAGATTGGTGGCGAAATGATATCGTGAAAAGCAAGGTGTTGATTATGACGAAACCTATTCACCTGTAGCTATGCTTAAATCCATTCGGATGCTCCTGGCCATAGCGGTTCATTATGATTATGAGATATGGAAGATGGATGTGAAAACAGCTTTCCTTAATGGAAACCTGCTCGAGGACGTGTATATGATACAGCCTGAGGGTTTCACATCGGTTGATAAAACCAAGGTATGCAAATTGCGACGGTCCATTTATGGATTGAAGCAAGCATCCAGGAGCTAGAATATCCGTTTTGATGAGACAATCATAATGTTTGATTTCTCACAAAATCTAGACAAACCTTGTGTGTACAAGAAGGTTAGTGGGAGTGCAGTCGTGTTCCTAGTATTATATGTTGATGACATATTACTTATAGGAAACGATGTTTCAATCTTACAGTTAGTTAAGATTTGGTTATCTAAGACATTCTCCATGAAAGATCTGGGAGAAGCAACCTACATCCTCGGGATTAAGATCTATAGAGATAGATCGAAACGGTTGCTTGGTCTTTCGCAGTCTACATATATAGACCGAGTGCTAAAGAGGTTTAGCATGTCAGAATCCAAGAAAGGTTTCCTACCCATCGGGCATGGGGTACACCTTTCGAAGTTTATGTGTCCGCGCACAAAAGACGAGAGGATTTGCATGAGTAAGATTCCCTATGCATCCACAATAGTATCTATCATGTATGCTATGTTATGTACGAGGCCCGATGTATCGTATGCTCTGAGTGTCATGAGAAGATACCAGTCTGATCTAGGAATGGATCATTGGGTGGTTGTTAAGACGATCCTTAATTACTTAAGAAGAACTAAGGATGTGTTCCTAATATATGGAGAAGGGGACATGGTTATACGCAGGTATACGGATGCCAGCTTCCAGACAGACAAGGATGATTCCAGGTCTCAGTCTGGATACGTGTTCACTTTGAATGGGGGCGCAGTGAGTTGGAAAAGTTCCAAACAAGACACTATAGCGGATTCTACCACTGAGGCAGAATACATTGCAGCTTCGGAAGCAGCAAAGGAAGCGGTTTGGATCAAGAAGTTCGTTTATGAACTTGGTGTGATTTCGGCCATTATTGAAGCAATACCGATCTACTGTGACAACAATGGAGCAATTGCACAGGAGAAAGAGCCAAGCTCTCATCAACGATCCAAACATATGCTTCGCCGCTATCATCTTATCAGAGAGATCATCAGTAGAAATGAAATACAAATCGAAAAAAATTCCCACTGAAAGGAACTTAGCGGATCCTTTGACTAAAGCATTACCTCAAAGTAAGTTTTAGGGTCATGTTAGTGCTTATGGTATTGGATACCGTAGCGATTGGCATTAGGCCAAGTGGGAGTCTGTTAGTAATATATGAGAGATGTCCTAAGGCAATCGCCTTATGTATGAACCATTTATATGATAAATGAAGATTCACTATTTGAGTATACATGTTTCATGTATTTGATTGGATCTTAAACTCATTTACTGAATGTCCATGATACGATTCACAGCATGAGAGAATTTGTGATTGGATAACAACTAGTGAGTATCTCTACATGTGTAATTGTGATGTATCGAAATTATCCCTAGTCGATGAATTGATGGATTTGGACACCATCAATTATGTCGAGACTAGCACGAGGTATACTCCTTGGTGTATCCAAGCGGCTGATTCTCACTGGCTGGAGACATTGTGATGTCCGAAGTTAATCGTGGATGCTAGTTATGGTAACTAGTTCATTGGAGTGACCAGCCGTAAGACTTCATATGGTTCTCTGCATATATAGATATGTCAATGAAGTTCTTACTGTAGCTTAAGTGCGATGTTCCTTTGACTTGCGGTATTCAAGTCATCTTGATAATGGAGACTTATGCTTTGACATCTTAAGCAAATATCTCTAAGGAGATGTGGACCCGGGATGATTGGGTATAAGTCGAAGTGATCGAAGGTGTTTGAATAGCCTATAAAGTATTCACCACTCCTTGCGAGGAGATGTATACCCATGGCCTCTCGTCGGATTGTTACTAAAGTCTTTGGCCAAAGCATTACATGTTTAGAGTAAGGTACTCTTCGATACATGTGCAGTAACTAGAATCCGTAGGATGAGGAAATGATACTTGGGCTAGGTGTGACGTAGTCAGCCTAGTGAGGACTGACACTATAGACCATGTCCTGAACCAAGTGGGTATAAGATGAGTGAAGGGAATGGGGCACGATTCATTCGAGCTGCTGAAGGGTTTCAGAAATAGTTCTGGATCAACCGTTGATCTTTTCGGTTAATTGGGGATCATGATGTACTACTAGGTGCCACTCATGATCATTCTATAATTAATGGTTAATTATAGGCGACCAACATAAACCGAGAACCTATTTGGTCACCGCAGCGCGTAATCCGAAGGATTTAAAGCGAGCTTGAGAATGGGATTCTCGGGCCGAGAGAAACTAGGTTTGGTTGGACCAAACATAAGCGAGCATGAAATCGTTTGATCGTGATGGGCGTGGATGGGTCGTGTCTTATGAAGACATAATGGATGAACCAAAATGGTTTGGTTCTAATCCAATGGAGGAGAATAAACCAAAGGGTTTGGTTTATTTTAAACGAATGAACCAAAAGTTGGTTTGGTTTATTTTAACTTATATTAATGGAGCGGGTTAACGGGCCTTATGGTTATGATCCAATAACCATTAAGAGAATTAGTTCTCTATAAAAGAGGGCTTAAGGTGTTGTTAAGCCCTAATCAAAAACCCTAACCTAATAGTTGCCGCCCACCTCCCCTTGGAGATTTCGGTGCCAACCCTCCTCCTTGCCGCCGCCCACCTTGAAGCTCCTTGGCCGACGTTCAGAAGGTACTGACCTTCACTCTTGCCGGCGTCGAGCTATTGCCGGAGGAGCTCCGGTGATCTCCATTGGGTTTGGCATCAAGGTGAGCTTCATCCTACCTTTTTGGCCGGCCCTAATTCCTCCACCAAAGCTGTCCAGTTTTCTGGACAGCTTGTTTCCCTCTTGTCGGAGCGTCGTTTGGACGACGATTGGAGCTCCGACAGCGCCTAACTTACTGGGGATTCGATCTCCGGTAATCCTCATAGGTGGAGGACGAAGGATTCATCAAACGGTTGATGAATACCTCTCCGGAGAAGCGAGTTTTGAGGACTCGTCTTTGGATCTAAATTTTGATTCGGATCGTGATCCTCTCTCAATCACGTCGTCTTCAACACGAGGCTAGTAACCCGTACGAAGATGAAGCTCGTGACTTTGTGAAGTCATCCCAAAGATACTCGGTGTGGATACGGATAGAGACGATTCTAGCGAGGATCGTTCCGGTTGATGTCGTTCCCGCTACACGTGATACGAAAGGTATACGTAGTTAAATTTCCTTTTATTGCAAAATTTAAATTTACGGTTATGTCTACACATGTTGTACTATGCATGCATGTGATGTGTGTGTTTTAATAAATGTAGATTTATTATTTTTATTTCTTCCGCTGTGCACATGTTTACGAAACATGTTCGAACACACACTCGCCGCGGTGCCTGAAACCTAACATAAATACCTCCATGTAATACCAAGAGCCATGGCTCTTGGTCTTCCCCATGAGGTGGCACACCATGATGTGTCCATGATGATGTGGAACATCATCATTGGCTGGCCCCTATGCCAAGATGAAACTTGACCCTTCATCTTCCCTCTCAAGTCAAGTCAAACTTGACCTCTTATCTCCCATGGTTGATCAAATCCAACCTTTGATTCAAGTCGATTTAATTTAATGAATCTCTATTTATTAGTTTAAATTGACTCAATAAATCAAATCTAAATTAGACACATTCAACACTTGAATCAAATTGAGTCCCACTCAATTAGTCTAATTTGGATTACTCTTAATCCAATTTGGTTCATCACATGAACTTAATTCTCTTGGTCCATCATATGAACCTAATCTCCATCTAATTTCCCTTTGTGTGTGACCCTATAGGTTCTTGTAACATTGGCAATGCTCCTAAATCGATTTAGAAACATAAGCAATGAGCGGTATCTAGCAACACATCATTGCTACCCAAGTTACAAGAATGTTAAGATCCAACATCACCTTTGTCACTACTAATTGTGACTCTCACAATATGTGACAATGTCCCTCTATTCTCGACATCTAAATTGATCAATTGAGGCATAGACCGTGTCATCCTTTGAACAATATATATCTTGAACTCCAAGTAGACTCACTCTAATCAAATGAGCTCAATATCTTATATTGACTCATTTAGGCATGGCCATGCACTTAGTGATCTCACTCTATCAAGAAACATGATATCACTCCCGTCATATAGGAGGGATAGATCCCATCTACATCACTCACATCCCTCCGCATAATTTGTTACATACCCAGTAATCGCCTTTATAGTCCACCCATTTACGGGTGACGTTTGACGAAGCAAAAGTATGCAACTCCTTATGTAGGGAACCATGGTGACTTCAGGTCCAAAGACTAATAGTCACATGAGAAAGTATATGACACTCATATAATGATCAATGATACTTTCTCATGGCGGATCATTCAGTATACATTCTCCAATGCATACTCATGTGTCAACTTGATATCTTACATCCATGACTTGTGAGATCAAGTCATCGAGTTTACCTACATGCTAGTCTCTTCGCATTAATACTGTCCCTGAATATTAATACTTGACTAGGAATGATTAAGAGTAGTATTCTCTATATCATCTCATTATCGATTCAACCAATCGATTGATATAGATAAGAACCTTCTACTCAAGAACACTATTATACTTAGTTATTTGACACCAATACAAGTAATTATAATAACCATAAATAAATTCCTTTATAAATATATATAAGAATATAATACAACAAGTCCATACAACAATCATCACATGATCGGCTCTAGGGCTTTCACTAACAATCTCCCACTAGTACTAATGTCAATCACTGTAGTATCTAATACCCAATGACCTAGTGTGACCATCATGCTTTTTCTTTGCCAAAGCCTTGGTCAAGGGATATGCAATGTTAGCCTATGTGGGTACTCTGCAAATCTTCACATCTCCTCTATCGATAATCTCTTGAATGAGATGGAAGCGCCGTAGTATGTGTTTGGTCCGCTGGTGTGAGCGAGGTTCCTTAGTCTACACAATCGCTCCATTGTTGTCACAATAGAGCTCTATAGGATCTGCTATGCTAGGAACCACCCCAAGCTCAGTAATTAACTTGCTGATCCAAACTACCTCCTTTGCCGCCTCTGATGCAGCAATATACTCGGCCTCTATTGTAGAATCAGTAACTGTGTCCTGCTTCGAACTCTTCTAGCTCACAACGCAACTATTCAAGCAAAATACAAACCCTGACTGCGATCTATAATCATCCTTGTTAGTTTGGAAGCTGACATCACTATAACCCTTTACAGCTAGTTCCTCATCGCCTCCAAATATCAAAAAATATTCTTTAGTCCTTCTCAAGTACTTAAGAATATTCTTGATCGCTATCCAGTGACGCTCACCTGGATCTGACTAGTATCTGCTCGTCATGTTCAAAGCATACGAGATATCAGGATGAGTACTTAGCATGACATACATGATAGATCTTATGGCAGATGGATAAGGGATCTTATCCATGCTATCTCTCTCCTCTCTATAAGAGGGACTTTGATCTTTGAAAGACTCACACGATGTCACATCGGCAGAAAACCCTTCTTGGAATTCTGCATGGCAAACCGTATTAATACCGTGTCAATATATGTACTCTGATTTAGGCCAAGCGATCTCTTAGATCTATCTCTATAGATCTTGATGTCTAGAATACAGGTTGCTTCACCTAAGTCCTTTATTGAGAAACACTTCTCCAGCCAAGTCTTCACAGACTGTAGCGAAGGGATGTCATTCCCAATGAGTAGTATGTCATCCACATACAATACAAGGAAGATAACTGTGTTCCCATTAACCCCCTTGTAGACACAGGGTTCATCTTCATTCTTGATGAAACCAAACTATTTGATCGCATCATCGAATCAAATATTCCAGCTCCGAGAAGCTTGCTTTAGCCCATAAATGGACCTTTGCATCTTACACACTTTGCCAGTATGTTGTGGATCTACAAAACCCTCAGGTTGTGTCATGTACACATCCTCAAGCAAGTTTCCATTCAGAAACACAGTTTTAACATCCATCTGCCAGATCTCATAATCGTGGTACGTTGCAATAGCAAGCATGATCCGAATGGACTTAAACATCGCAACTGGAGAAAAGGTTTCATCATAGTCAATACCATGAATTTGCTTGAAACCTTTAGCCACCAATCGACCCTTATAGGTATGCATAAGTCCATCCATGTCAGTCTTTCTCTTAAAGACCCACTTACACCCAATAGGTTTGACGCCATTAGGTGGATCAACCAAAGTCCATACTTGGTTGGTGTACATGGATTCCATCTCGGATCTCATGGCCTCTAGCTATTTCTCAGAATCTGGGCTCATCATAGCTTCCTGATAGGAGGTAGGCTCATTCTCGACGAGCATAACATCATCATGGTCAGACAAGAGAAATGAGTATCTCTCAGGCTGACGACGTACCCTATCGGACCCGCGAAGAGGTAGGTCTACCTGAATAGGTCGTTGTTCCACAACTCTTTGTACAACAATCTCGTCATCCACAATACTTTGTGGTCCCTGTTCAACCTCCATCAAGGCCTTAGTACTATAGTCCATATCTTGAATTTCTTCAAGATCGAACTTACTCTCACTAGTTTTTCTAGAAACAAAGTCCCTTTCTAGAAATACCCTAGTCTTTGCCACAAACACTTTATGCTGACTGGGAATGTAGAAGTAATATCCCTTCGTTTCCTTGGGATATCCAACAAAATAGCACTTATCAAATTTAGGTCCCAATTTTTCTGAGACTTGACGTTGAACGTAAGCCTCACAACCCTAAATCCTCATGAAAGACATCTTGGGATTTTTCCCTGTCCATATCGTATATGGTTTCTGAAGGGAGTTGCTTCGGAGGCTCATTGGTTCCCATGTCCCCGGATTAAAATTTTCACTAATGAAAGAACTAATCCGGATGGGATGAGTTTCCTTAGCACAACCAATTCATCGTCGTGCTAACAACTTGAGTGATCGCTTGAACAAACTAGTTGTTCAAGCAACACAACTCTTCTAGTTGGTTAGCCGCGGAAGAGACGATGGACGGATCGCCGATTTTTGTGTTTGTCTTCGGGGTCCATGATTATACAAAATATATACAAATGTACACTTGTATAATCAACACATAAAAGAACATGCTAAGATCAGAAAATAAAGTTGTAAAACTTTTATACCTCACGATCTTCTACCGTACGACGTGTGGGCGAAGATCCTCCACGAGTAGAAGCCTTCTAGATCACGTTCTTCCCTTCCTTGTTCGCTGCAAACAAAGAGAGGAACCAAACAAAACTTCTCCTTTCTAGAACCGGCCACCAAGCAAAGGAGCTCGATGTAACCGCCGGCCAAGGAATGAATAGATGAGTGCCGGCCACTTGTGACAATGTTGTCGCCGACCACCTAGAGGTTGGAGAAGCGCCGGCCACCAAGAAGATGGAGAACCACCGGCCACCAAGGAGCAAAGGAGGAGGAAGAGGGCCGGCCAAAGCTAGGAGAAGGAAGGAGTGAGCACCGGCCACCAAGGAGAAAAGGAAGAAACCCTAATCACCTTCCTTGTTGCTGGCCAAACCACACCAAAACCCTAGCCGCCTAAAACACTTGAGAGGCAAAACCCTAATCCCAGTGAACCATCCTTGCCGCCCAACCTAAGCCCTCTATTTATAGAATTGGGCTTAAGCCTCCTTTAATCTCCACCGTCGGATCTAGGGATTTAATCTCCACCGTCGGATCTAGGGTTTTATCCCAACCGTCGGATCTAGGGTTTCATCCCAACTGTCGGATCTAGGATTTCATCCCAACCGTCGGATCTAGGGTTTTATCCCAACCATTGGATCTATGGTTTCATCCCAACCATCGGATCTAGGGATTTAATCCCAACCGTTGGTTTTAGGGTTTCATCCCAACCATCGGATCTAGGGATTTAATCCCAACCGTTGGTTCTAGAGTTTTGTTTTACATCCTTGGATCTAGGCTTCATGAGGATTATATTAGGCTATGATAAGGACTATAAGGAGGAGTTGGATCTTGGCCACCCGATGGATCGGAACCACACCAACTTGATCCATCAATGATGTTCCATTCCACTAGAGGATCATTATTGAACTACCTCACCAACCCCCATAAATTAATATGTGTACATTCATCTTCCCGTGTTTAAGATATCGAATGTCTGTCAATTAATTGATTTATTCACCATCAATTAATTAACATCTAACTCCTCGAGTAGTACCACTCAACCTTATCATCATGTTGACTAAGTCAACTAGCTAGGTTTACATGATGAACCTTATGAGATCCTCAAGGGGACTTTATCAACCTAATATATAGGACACGGTTTCCTCCTATAATCAACGGCACACCATGTAAATAATATCATTTCCCAACTTACCGGGCATATTGATTTAATCCATTTAAATCTCACCCTTTGGTAAATCAAAGAAATAAATACTAAGTATATGTGCCCATTATTATATCGGGATTAAGAGCATGTACAACATAATATCCGAGGTTCGATTCAATTATGTAGTCAGCAATAAATTGAATCACCTCTATGTCGGTCCTGCTCAATACACCTAAGTGTACTAGTGTAACTCTATGTTTAAGACAAAACAATACCAAGCTACACTACAACCATGCCAATGGTTTGTGCAAAACCATCTTGGTTGTGAGCCTCTACTTATATTCTACAAGATACTGATAACATGATCTTCTGTGCCACACCAAGCACCATGTTATCTACAATGTAAAATATTAGACAATATGCACACATATAATAAATATATAAAGTGCAAACAATGATCATGTGATTCTTATTTCAAAATAAAAATGTTCATACAAAAAGAGCTAGGCTTTCAGTATACATTCCAACAATCTCCCACTTATACTAAAAGACTATGCTGTCATCACACTGCCATACATCTGATCCCCATGTCCTCCACATGCCTATCAAACGCTTTCGCTATAAGGGCCTAAGTGAATGGATCCGCCAGGTTATCCTCTGATGCAATCTTGGCGACAGCTACTTCTCCTCGCTTTACGATCTCTCGTATCAGGTGGTACTTGCGCTCTATGTGTTTACTCGCCTTAAGGGCTCGTGGTTCCTTCGAGTTTGCAACTGCACCACTGTTATCACAATAAATTGTGATAGTTCTGGGCAAACCAGGAATCACATCCAAGTCCATCAAGAAGTTCCTGAGCCATACAGCTTCCTTGGCTGCCTCAGAGGCTGCCACATACTCAGCTTCCATGGTAGAGTCTGCCATGCATTTCTGCTTGACACTCCTCCATACTATGGCTCCACCTCCAAAAGTAAATACAAACCCCGAGGTAGACTTACTCTTGTCCCTATCTGATTGGAAATCCGAATCCGTGTAACCCACAGGGACTAATTGATCTGCCCGGTAAACCAGCATATAATCCCTAGTCCTTCTCAGGTACTTCAATATATGCTTTACCGCAGTCCAATGTCCCTGTCCAGGATTACTCTGATATCTGCTAACCATGCCCACGGCAAAGCAGATATCTGGTCTCGTACATAGCATAACATACATAAGGCTTCCTACTACTGAAGCATAAGGAACCGCCTTCATGTCCTCTATCTCCTTTGATGTTTTGGGACACATCTCTTTAGATAAAGGAACTCCATACCTAAAAGGTAGAAAACCTTTCTTGGAGTTCTGCATGCTAAAACGAGCTAGGACCATGTCTATGTATGAAGCTTGAGATAAGCACAACATCCTTTTCTTGCGATCCCTTATAACTTTGATCCCAAGGATGTGTCCCACTTCTCCCAAGTCCTTCATGTAAAACTGTTTAGACAACCATACCCTTACGTCTGATAACACTTTGATATTGTTGCCAACTAACAAAATTTCATTTATGTATAGTACAAGAAACACCACTACGTTTCCGTCACATCTCTTGTATGCACAAGGCTCATCCGGACTTTGAATAAATCTATATGACTAGATTACCTCATCAAAGCGGATGTTCCAAGATCTAGAAGCTTGCTTCAATCCATAAATGGACCGATTAAGCTTACATACAAGATTCTCTTTGCCTTTAGCAATGAATCCCTCTTGTTGCCGCATATAGATGTTCTCCTCAAGACTTTCGTTAAGGAAAGCTGTCTTGACATCCATCTTCCAAATCTCATAATCCATATGAGCAGCTATAGATAAGAGAATCCGGATAGACTTAAGCATAGCTACCGGCGAAAAGGTCTCCTCATAATCGATGCCCTCTTTCTGAGTATACCCTTTGGCAATAAGCCTATATTTGAAGGTCTCAACCTTCCCGTCTACCCCTCTCTTTCTCTTGTAGATCCACTTGCATCCAATGGCTTTTACACCATCGGGTGGATCTACTAGCTCCCAGACCTGATTAGAATCCATAGATTCTATCTCTGAATTCATCGCTCTTTGCTAAGATACTGCATCTCTATCTTGGAGTGCCTCGTCATATGTCCAGGGATCAGGTTCATGTTCACCAGGGACTAAGTCCGAAGACTCTCCCAAAAACATGAATCTCTCGGGTTGTCTAACAACCCTCCCACTTCGACGAGGTGCCTCCTGTGTATGCTTTGTGACACGCAGTGCAGTGACTTGTGGTATCTCCTCTTGTACCGGTGGTACTGAAGTCTGGACTTCCCCTGTCAACTCCTCAAGAACAATCCTACTCTTGGGCTTGTGGTTCATTACATAATCCTTCTCTAGAAATATGGCGTTCGTGCTAACGATCACCCTCTGATCTCTAGGATTATAAAACAAACCACCTTTCGTTCCCTTAGGGTAGCCAACAAACATGCACACTTCTGTACGAGGTTCCAACTTACCAGCATCAGCCTTTAGCACATGTGTTGGACTCCCCCATATCCGAATATGTCTCAGACTAGGCTTTCGCCCAGTCCACAATTCTACAGGGGTAGAAGGTACTGATTTAGATGGAACCAAGTTCAGAGTATACATTGCCATATCCAGCGCATACCCCCAGAACGAAATAGGTAACTCAGAATAACTCATCATCGATCTGACCATCTCCATAAGAGTCCTATTCCTTCGCTCCGCTACACCATTCTGCTGGGGTGTGCCAGGTACAGACAATTGGCATTGAATCCCAGCATCTGATAAGTAATTCCTAAACTCTCCCAAGAGGTACTCACCACCACGATCAGATCGTAGGGTCTTAATACTCTTACCTTGACGGTTCTCCACATCAGCCTTGAATTCTTTGAACCTGTCAAAGCATTCAGACTTGCGGCGCATCAAGTAAATGTATCCATATCTTGAATAATCATCTATAAAAGAGACGAAATATTGAAAACCACCTCTTGCCTGGATAGATATAGGCTCGCACAAATCAGAACGAACCAATTCTAACACATCTTTGGCTCTATACCCCTTAGCCTTGAAAGGCCTCTTAGTCATTTTACCTTCCAAGCAAGATTCGCAGATTGGGAGATCCTCCACCACTAATGAACCCAAAGGTCCATCAGCTATCAACCTTTGAATTCTGCTTAGGTTAATATGACCAAGCCTTAGATGACAAAGATATGTTTGGTTCATTTGCGAAGGTTCTTTTCTCTTATTAGACTTAGAAGATGAGTTATTGATTTCTATATGCATCGTGGGAGTTTTCGGTTCAAGAGTATATAAATTGCCAACCAATGTACCAGAACAGATAATCTCTCTATTCCTTTTTATAACCACTTTGTCATTAAAAGAAATAGAATATCCATCCATAAACAATTTAGAAACTGAAATTAAATTATTTCTAAAAGTAGGTACATAAAGACAATTTCTCAAAACAAAAACTTTATTCCTATCAAAAGATAAATAAACGTCTCACACTGCAATAGCCGCCACCTTTGAAGCATTGCCAATGAAGACGGTAATCTCTCCCTTAGCTAGTCGTCGGGTTTCCTGGAACCCCTGCAAAGTATTGCAGACATGATCAGTGGCTCCTGTATCTACACACCAGGCACTTGTAGATAACACCGCTAAATATGTTTCAACAACTAAACAAAAAGATATACCTTTGTTCTTTCGGCGAGGACAGTCCGCCTTCCAATGTCCAGTCTGCTTGCAAGTGAAGCACTTGCCTTTCGGCTTCTTCACTCCTGCCTGAGGTCCCACTGCCACTTTCTTCGCTCCACCTTGCTTCTTCTTCTTCTTACCTTTCGGTTTAGAGGAAGAAACCTTCTGAGCAACCATGGCTTGAGCACTTTGTGAAAAGCTCTCTGCTTTGGAGTTCTATACATCGGAAGCTCCTCTTGTTCATGTTGTAGTTGAGGCGGAACTGCTCAAAACTCCTAGGCAAAGACTGGAGAATGATATTGACCTAGGTTTCCCCATCGATCTCAACTCTGAGGACTTCCATCTCATTAAGATGAGCCATCATCTTGAGAACATGATCCCTAACGAGTGTTCCCTCGATCATGGTGGTCGTCATCAAGTTTCTCATCGCCTCCTATCTAGCCGCCCTACTCTGATGTCCGAAAAGTTCCTTGAGATTGAACATCATGTCATAAGCTGTGGCCATGGCCTGATGCTGATGTTGCAGCACATTTGACATAGATGCCAAAATGTAACACCGCGCCATCTCATCTGCCTTGATCCATTTATTATAACTTTCGTTCTCCTTTTCATCAAAGTCATCGGTGGGCTTAGGAGGACAGACCTCGAAGAGTACAAATTTTTACTCCTCCGCAGTTAAGACAATATCCAGATTTCTTTTCCAATGAATATAGTTTGGTCCAGTAAGTTTATTTTCTTTTAATATCACAGCAAGTGGGTTGAAAGCCATTTGAAAATCCTAAAAATCACAATGATCAAAACATTAGATTTCAAATATTATTGATTCCTCAAAACAATAAAATTCCGAAATCAACCAACACCTCAAATCACCGAGAATGTCGCATGCCACGCTGTGTGGACGTATACGAATTCTACATTTGTAAGAGGAGGTTTTACCCATTAATTTTATTATCTTGTCAACCTTACTTTTTGACAAATAAAATTAATAGTTGGTTCCTCTTTGGCCCTACAAATAAAAACAGTGACTCCGATGGGGAGGATACTTTTATTTGCATCTAAGTGTGCACCATTACACGATACTAAGAGAATTATTTCGGATTATGTGCCTTACCGCTGTGGAAGTACACATGCTCCTAGATAATTTCCTATAACCATTATTTGACCAAGTGATCCGCAAACAAACCCGTCCGCAGGGAGGAAGGCACTCAAAGCAGACACACAAATTTGTTGCATCACATGTCAAATTGTAATTGAGGCCGCAGGAATTAATTAAAATATCCCTCTCCCACTTAGTAAATTGAAACTGAGGAATTTTAAAGCATACACAACATGCATATAAAACAAATAAGCAATAAATATGGAAAAAAACAGATTTTTTCCAACTATTATGGCATTGTTCTCCAATACGCATCCCGTCGTGTCGCCACCTCATCCGCTCCATCTTTTCCCGTGCGCAAGTCACCAAAGAGATCCGAGTCGAGATATATCATTTTAATTTACATCCATCGAACCTATACTCCACGAAGGAGTGTACAAATAATCTAGATAGAAAGTAAACTAAAATGAGCGGCTAAACAATGCCGTATTTAATTACAAAAATTAAATACTAATCTAGCCTCGTCAACCCCGAGGATTCAAATAATATACATACAATCACACACAAAACAATCACATACAACCAAATAGCCATAATAGTCGGATCTTATGCCTGCAACCAAAAAGTTAGCCTACGCACATCCTACTATTATCCGGCATACTCAATATATGATATGTGCATGAAAGTAACCGAATCCAAAACACACAAAATCGGAAACCGTGGCTCTGATACCACTTGCATCCAATGGCTTTTACACCATCGTCGGATCTAGGGATTTAATCTCAACCGTCGGATCTAGGGTTTTATCCCAACCGTCGGATCTAGGATTTCATCCCAACCGTCGGATCTAGGGTTTCATCCCAACCATCGGATCTAGGGTTTAATCCCAACCATCGAATCTAGGGATTTAATCCCAACCGCTGGTTCTAGGGTTTTATCCCAACCATCGGATCTAGGGATTTAATCCCAACCGTTGGTTCTAGAGTTTTGTTTTACATCCTTGGATCTAGGTTTCATGAGGATTATATTAGGCTACGATAGGGACCATAAGGAGGAGTTGGATCTTGGCCACCCGATGGATCGGAACCACACCAACTTGATCCATCAATAATGTTCCATTCCACTAGAGGATCATCATTGAACTACTTCACCAACCCCCATAAATTAATATGGGCTCCATATACTATTTGTACATCCACCTCCCCGTTTTTAAGATATCGAATGTCCGTCAATTAATTGATTTACTGACCATCAATTAATTAACATCTAACTCCTCGAGTAGTACCACTCAACCTTATCATCATGTTGACTAAGTAAACCAGCTGGGTTTACATGATGAAACTTATGAGCTCCTCAAGGGTACATCATCAACCTAATATATAGGACACGATTTCCTCCTATAATCAACGGCACACCATGTAAATAATATCATTTCCCAACTTACCGGGCATATTGATTTAATCCATTTAAATCTCACCCTTTGGTAAATCAAAGAAATAAATAATAAGTACATGTGCCCATTATTATATCGGGATTAAGAGCATGTACAACATAATATCCGAGGTCCGATTCAATTATGTAGTCAGCAATAAATTGAATCACCTCTATGTCGGTCCTGCTCAATACACCTAAGTGTACTAGTGTAACTTTATGTTCAAGATAAAAAAATACCAAGCTACAGTACAACCATGCCAATGGTTTGTCCAAAACCATCTTGGTTGTGAGCCTCTACTTATATTCTACAAGATACTGATAACATGTTCTTCTTTGCCACACCAAACACCATGTTATCTACAATGTAAAATATTAGACAATATGCACACATATAATAAATATATAAAGTGCAAACAATGATCATGTGATTCTTATTTCAAAATAAAAATGTTCATACAAAAAGAGCTAGGCTTTCAATATACATTCCAACAGTTTCTTTACCACAACTTTGGATGGAACACGGTTAAGTGTGAAGGCTGTTGTGTCTAGAGCATATCCCCAAAAGGATATAGGAAGATCTCTGCGACTCATAATAGATTGTACCATATCTAATAGGGTATGATTCCTCTTTTCGGATACACCATTCCACTGTGGTGTTTCAGGAGGAGTAAGTTGTGATAGAATCTCACACTCAGCTAGATAGTCACGAAACTCATGGCTAAGGTATTCACCACCTCGATCTGATCGAAGTATCTTAATACTCTTGTCAAGCTGGTTTTGTACTTCATTCTTGAATTCTTTGAACTTTTCAAAGGATTCTGACTTATGTGTCATCAGATACACATAATCATGTCTACTAAGGTCATCAGTAAATGTAATGAAGTACCTATAACCACTTCTAGCAGCGACATTGAAAGGGCCACACACATCACTATATATAAGTCCTAACAGGTTTGTTTCTCTTTCGCTGTGTCCACTAAAGGGAGTCTTGGACATCTTGCCTAGAAGGCAAGACTCACATGTCTCATATAATTCAAAATCAAATGAGTCCAGCAACCCATCCTTATAGAGCTGGGATAAGCGACTCTCATTTATGTGACCTAAGCGGCAATGCCAGAGATAGGTTTGGTTCAACTCATTTGACTTGAACCTTTTGGTACTTATGTTATAGATGGGGTTCTTTAAGTCTAGAATGTAGAGTCTGTTCATCAGAGGTGCACTACAATAGAACATATCATTTAAATAAATGAAACAACATTTGTTATTTATTATAAATGAAAAGTCTTTCTTGTCTAAACAAGAACCTGAAATGATGTTCTTTGTGAAAGCAGACACATAACAACATTCATCTAATTCTAGTACAAGCTCAGAGGGCAGAGATAGAAAATAAGTTCCGACAGCAACAACAGAAACCCTTGCTCCATTGCCCACTCGTAGGTCTACCTCGCCCTTCGTCAATGTCGTGCTATTTCTCAGTGCCTATACATTAGTACAAATGTGAGAAGCACATCTGGTATCAAATACCCATGATGAAGAAATATATAGATTGACTTCTATAACATATATACCTGAAGTAGAAGTCTCACTTCTCTTCTTCTTAAGATCTTCCAGGTATCCTTTGCAGTTCTGCTTCCAGTGACCGGTCTGACCGTAGTGGTAGCATTCACCTTCCTTGGCAACCCCTCCTTTGGGTTTCAGTGCCTTGCCTTTGACCTTGGCTTGGGACTTTCCCTTACTTTTAGGCTTGCCCTTGCCTTTCTTCTTTTGCACTATCAAAATGGAGTTGGGCTTTGTCTTCTTAAGGTTGAGCTCAGCAGTTCTCAACATGCTAAGCATCTTAGGCAGTGATTTATCAATTTCATTCATGTTGTAATTCATGACAAATTGATTGTTACTTTCTGGCAAGGATTGCAAGATCAAGTCAGTGGCCAGTTCTTGGCCAAGTGAGAATCCCAACCTCTGTAGGTTTTGATAGTTGGAACTGATGCATGGTCATCCCATCTACGTCCCCGAATAAAAATAAATAAATCCAAGACAATGACGGATTACCCAAGAAACCGATCCATCATCGTGCTATTCGATTAGAGTGGTCTCTAGAACAAACTTGTTGTTCAAGCAACCTAACTCTTTTACTCGATTAGCCGTGGAATATATGATGTACGGATCGCCGATTTTTGTGTTTATCTTCGGGGTCCAAGTAAATTAGCCACATGCAATTACATACATATTACAAAGGAACAAAAGGAAACCAAAACAAGAATTATACCTCTTGTTTACCTTTTGGTCTTCTATTTTATGTCCTATCCTCCTCTTGGACGTTGTGTGGGCAATGATCCTCCAAGAGATGAAGCCTCCTAGATCTCGTATCTTCCTTTCCTTGTTCTCTCCGAACAAAGGAAGATAATAAGCTCCCTTCTTCTCCTATCTAGTTCCGAACACAATCCCTTTGGAGAAAGATCAAACATCTTCCTCCTCTTTGTTGTTGCCGCCGGCCACCAAGGAGAGGGAGATGGAAGATGGGCACCGGCTAACAAGAGGAGCTCTTGATGTCGCCGGCCAAAGCTTGAGGAAGAAAGGAGGTGGGCTCTGGCCAATCTTGGAAGAAGATAGGCGCCGCCAAAGAGGAAGTGGTGAAGGGCGCCGGCAATAGGTAGAGGATACCAAGAGAAGGAAACCCTAACCCTAATCCTTTCCTTGCTTCTATTGTCACCCAAGACCAATGCACCTTGTTCTTCTTGCCGCCCAAGCCCTATACCTCCTTTTATAGAGTTAGGATTAAGCCTCCTTTCAATCTCCACTATCGGATTTAGGCTTTCATGAGGTTTTTAATAGGCTACAATAGGGCCCATGAGGAGGAGTTGGATCTTGGCCACCCAATGGATCTAGCCCACATAAAGTTCGATCCATTAATGATAATTCATTCCACTCGAGGATTATCATTGATCTACCTAACCAACCCTCATAAATAAATATAGGCTCCATATATTAATTGTACAAATATCTTCCCGTGTTTAAGATATCAAATGTCCATCAATTAATTAATTTACTGACAATTAATTAATCAACATCTAACTCCATGAGTAGTACCACTCAACCTTATCATCATGTCATACCAAGTCCACTTACAGGGTTTATATGATGATCCTTATGAGCTTCTCAAGGGGACATCATCATCCTAATATATAGGACATAGTTTCCTCCTATAATCAACGGCACACTATGTAAATAATATCATTTTCTAACTTAGCGAGCCTATCGATTTAATCTATAAATCTCGCTCATTGATAAATCAAAGAAATAAATACTAAGTATATTTGCCCATTATTATATCGGGATTAAGAGCATGTACAAAATAATATCCGAGGTCCGATTCAATTATGTAGTCAGCAATAAATTGAATCACCTCTAAGTCGGTCCTGCTCAATACACACAAAGTGTACTAGTGTAATTCTATTGTCAAGACAAACCAATATCAAATTACACTACAACCATACCAACGGTTTGTCCAAAACTATCTCGGTTGTGAGCCTCTACTTATACTCTACAAGGAACTGACAACATGATCTTCTGTGTGACACCACACACCATGTTATCTACAATGTAATGTATTAGACAATATGCATAACCATAAATATGCAAACAATGATCATGTGATTCTTATTTCAAAAATAAAGATGTTCATACAAAGAATAGACTTTTTCAGTATATATCCCAACAATCTCCCACTTTTACTAAAAGACTATGTTGTCCTCATAGTGTCATACATCTGATTCCCATTCCCTCCACATGTCTATCAAAAGCTCTCGCTGGAAGGGCCTTAGTGAAAGGATCTGCCAGATTATCCTCTGATGCAATCTTAGCGATAACAACTTCTGCCCTCTTTACGATCTCTCGTATCAGGTGGTACTTGTGCTCTATGTGTTTACTTGCCTTATGGGCTCGTGGTTCCTTCGAGTTTGCAACTGCACCACTGTTATCACAATAAATTGTGATAGTTCTGGGCAAACCAGGAATCACATCCAAGTCCATCAAGAAGTTCCTGAGCCATACAGCTTCTTTGGCCGCCTAAGAGGCTGTCACATACTCAGCTTCCATGGTGGAGTCCATGATGCATTTCTGCTTGACACTCCTCCATACAATGGCTCCACCTCCCTAAGTAAACACAAAACCCGAGATAGACTTGTTAGTTATAGCCCTAAGAACCAATCATGTGATGGTTGAATAGGGAACATTTTGTATCATATTCTATAAAGGCAAAGGATTGGTTATTATATTTAAGTCTTGCTTGTGCCAGCTAAATTAAATATAGTAATGCCCTAGAAAAGTAGGTTCTCATCTACAGCACATCAATTGGCAGAATTGATTATGAGAGGCTGTAGAGAACACTTTCTAAATGTTCCTAGTCAAGTATTAATATGCAAGGGCAATATTAATACATAAAGACTAGCATGTAGGTCAATTGATGACTTGATCTCACAAGTCATGGATATATGATATCAAGTTGACACATGGGTATATATTAGAGAATATATACTGAACTGACCTGCCATGAGAAAGTTTCATAGATCGTTATATGAGTGTCATAAACTTTCTCATGTGACTATTGGTATGAATAGTCCTCAGACCTGAAGTCACTACGGTTCCCTACATAAGGAGTTATGTACTTTGGTATCGTCAAACGTCACCCGTAAGGTGGACCATAAAGGCGATTCGGGTATATAACAAATTATGCGGAGGATGTGAGTGATGTAGATGGGATCTATCCCTCTCATATGGACGAGTGATATCGGTGGGCCCCTTGATTGAGTAGAACTACTAAAAACGCATGGCCATGCTCGAATGAGTCAATATGAGATATTGAGCTCATTTGTTTGAGTTAGTTTACTCAGGGATCAAGAAACACATAGATTGATCGAGGATGACACGGTCTATGCCTCATTGATCAATCTGATATCAAGGATAGAAGGACACGGTCATATATTATAGTAGTCACGGAAAGGTTAGTCAGATCTTGACTTATCTCGTAACTTGGGTAGCAATGATGTATTGCTAGATGCCGCTCATTGCTTGTGTATCTAAAAGAGTTTAGGTCCACTGCCAACGTTATGAGAGCCTATAGGGTCACACACAAAGAGCATGATAATTAGAGGAATTAGAGTATTCTAGTTTGACTAGAATAATTTGGGAATAAGCTTAAGTACAAAATGGTTTTTGGACTTTAAGCTTAATAATTTTAGCTAATTGATTTAATGAGATTAATTCAATATGTTACCTTATTGATTTAATAAGATTAATTCAATATGATAACATAAGCTTAATTGAATTAATAAGATTAATTCAATATGATAACATAAGCTTAATTGAATTAATAAGATTAATTCAACATGCATGAATGCCACATAAGCATGCCACATAAGCATGCCACATAAGCATGCCACCTAAGCATCCACCTAAGCTAGATAAGGTGGAAGGAAACAAAATGGTTTTGTCTCCTTAAGTGGCCGGCCAAACAAGGAAGCCAAATCCTTTTTGAGTGTGTCTCAATGCAATGGATTGCATTGAATGTGAAGGAGGTGGAAGGGTTTTTCCAACCCTATAAAAGGCTCCATGGAGTGGCCGGCCAAAGATGAGAGTTTTTGGTGAAGTGTGGTTGTTGGGAGCTTGAGGCTTGGAGAGAGCTTGAGAGCTTATTGTTGTGTGGCTTTTGTGAGTGTAGCAAGAAGAGTAGTCTTCTTCTTCCCTTCTCTTTTTCCCTAGCTTCCTCTCCTTTAGGGACTTCTCTAGCAAGAAGTAAAGGAGAGCTCCTCTAGTTTTCTTTTGTGAGAGAAGAGCTTGCTCGTGTGGATACATATAGAGGCACGGACACTTGAACGTGCTAAAGATCCAACAAACAAAAGGAAGAAGCGGGATTAACAAGGGCACGCAACAAAGGTAATCCTCTCCTATAAGATAGGCTTGGTTTAGAGAAATTTATTTTATACGAGTTTGCTTTTGCATGGATCACTTGGAAGGGATCCTAATTTTTCCGTTGCGCATATGCCATTTGGCATAAAGAATTCCCTACAGTGGTATCAGAGCCACTTGCGAAAGATCGTATAAAATAGGTTTTCTCTATTTTATATGTGATATAGAAGTAGGATAGATTTTATTATGAGTTGATAATTGCATTAGCAATTGTCAAACATAATAAAATATCCAATGTCTTTTAAAAGTTAAAATGACATGGTGCATGGTTATGGCCTACTCCCAAAAGGTTTGTGAATGTGTGTGTGTTGTAATTCTTAAATACGGCCTGCGTGTCGTGCCTTCCTCCTAAAATTCTTGTTGTAAAATTAGTTTTAGACTCGAATGTAACTCGAGTATTTCTCCTTTTGTAATGTACAAAACAAAGATGGAGGGTCCATTGGAAGATGAGGTTACAAGGAGGAAGTCAACACACAAGACAACCAAAAGGAAGCACTTAGGAGAAGATGCTATCCCTAGGTTGACCAATCAATCTTTTCATTGGCTTGAGAAGATTGTAGAATAAGGGCCATAACCATGACACGCTTAGTTTAATATGTATGTGATGCATGTTAGTTTAGCTTGTATGTGATGCATGATTAGTTTAGCTTATATGTGATGTATGCTAATATGTATATGTTACATGTTTATTTCTTAATAAGTCAAAAACGATATGCCTACCAAAGCTTGGTACTCACTACTTCCTCGATCATTTGTTATTGGGTTTGCCAAAGCAAAGCAATGCATTTTATCTTGGAAGAGTGCGAGTGGACAATCGTGATGTCCTGCTATCAAACTTGGTTAAGACTTAATTAAGTTTTCTTAATTAGTTAAGAAAGTAGAGGCATATATTAGCTTTGAACATAAGTTTTAAAATTAGTTTTATGTGATTTCCGAACATCAGCTTTGTCTTAGAAGTGGTCGTTGCTCCGATATCCAAGAAGGCCCCTGTGCCTCGCCACAGCCTGGAAGCTGGTTTAGGAATAAACACTAAACTAATCTAAAACTTAACCAAAGCTATTAAAGAGTTACATCAGATGTAATTGGCAAAAGATTGCCTACCTAATTATACTACATCTTGGGCGATTAGCCAAAGCTAACTCAAGACGAATTATAATGTGGATCTTTATCCCATATAAATTTATAGCTAAATAGTAGCTATGAGAATTTAGTGGGAGCCTCATTTAATTAAAGGCCTAATTAAATGATTTAGGTATGATACTTAACTTTGCATTTTAATGTTGTAGATCACCATGACATCTAACACGACACACCCCCTCAACTTGCGATCTGTCCTTGAGAAGGACAAGCTTAATGGAGCGAACTTTCTTGACTGGTATAGGAACTTGAGGATTATCCTCAAACAAGAACGCAAACTGTATGTCCTAGAGCAGTCTACCCCTGAAACACCCGCCCATGCGGCCACTCGTGCTGAAAAGGATGCTTATAAGAAGCATCAAGATGACGCATTAGATGTGTCATGTCTTATGCTTGCCACCATGAACTCTGAGCTTCAGCAACATGAGAACATGGATGCCTATGATATGGTTGAGCATTTGAAACAACTATATCAAGGACAAGCTAGGCACGAGCGTTTTGAAGTGTCTAAGGCTCTTTTTGCATGCAAGATGCAAGAAGGAACACCTGTAGGAACTCACGTACTCAAAATGATTGGGTACGTTGAGAACCTTGAAAGACTAGGTTTTCCACTGAGCCAAGAATTGGCAACCGATGTTATCCTGCAATCGTTGCCGGAAGCATATATTCAATTCTTCATTAATTATAACATGAATGAAATTGATAAACCTTTGCCTGAGATTCTCAAAGATGTTAAGAATCACGAACCGAATCTCAAAAAGAAAGTTAGCAACGTACTAATGGTCAAGAAGGGCAAAGGTAAGCGCAAAGGCAAGGGTAAGACCCAAGCCAAAGGCAAGGCCAATTCATCCACTTCAAAGGGTAAAGGTAAAGTACCTAAGGAAGGGGTCTGCTTCCATTGCGGTGAGGTGGACACAGGCGGGCTGCAAAGTCTACCTTGAGAAGTAAAGAATAAAAGAAGTGGGACTTACGCCTCGGTATACACGTTATAGAAGTTAATCTATCTATTTCTTCTACATGGGTATTAGATAGGATGTGCATCTCACATTTGTAATAATGTGCGAGGGGGAGAAATAGTAGACAAATGGCAAAAAGCGAAGTGGACCTACGAGTAGGCAATGGCGCAAAAGTTCTTTCTTTGTAGGAACATATTCTTTGTCTTTGCCCCTTTGGGCTTATCTTAGAACTAGAGAGTGCTTATATGTACTGCATTGACAAAGAACATAATTTACGTATCTTGTTTAGACAAGAAAAAACTTTCTTTTATAATAAAGGACAAATGTTGTTCCATTTATTTAAATGAAATGTTCTATTGTAATGCACCACTTATGAATGGTCTCTATGTTCTAGATTTAGAAAACCCAATTTATAAGGTAAATACCAAGCGGTTCAAATCGAATGATTCGAACCAAACATATCTCTCAACCTTTCGCCTAGGTCACATAAATGAAAAGCATATCCCAACTCCATAAAGATGGATTATTGGACTCATTTGATTTTGAATCATGAGGTATCGAATCTTGCCTTTAGGAAAGATGACTAAAACTCCATTTAGTGGACATGGAGAGAAGCGGAGACTTGTTAGGACTCATACATACTGATGTATGTGGGCCTTTCAATGTCGAAGCCAGAGGAGGCTATAAGTACTTTATTACTTTCACTGATGATATGAGTAGATTTGGCTACTTATATTTGATGAGACATAAGTTAGAATCCTTTGAAAAGTTCAAAGCATTCAAGAATGAAGTACAAAACCAACTTGGTAAGCGTGTAAGCTACTTGATCGGATCGAGGTGGTGAATACCTTAGTCGAGTTTCGTGATCACTGGTGAGTGTGGGATAATATCCCAACTCACTCCTGGAACACCACAATGGAATGGTGTATCGAGAGGAGAAATCGTACTCTATTAGATATGGTGCGATCGATGATGAGCAGGTGATCTACCTACTTCCTTTTGGGGACTAGCTCTAGAGGCAGTAGCTTTCACATAATCGCGTCCCATCAGCCGTAGAAAAGACACCATATCTGATATGGGTGGAAGGAGTCCCAAAATGTCTTTTATAAGATTTGGGGTTTGAAGCTTATATGAGCGTCGTCAAGTTTGGATAAACTAGGACCCAAATCGGATAAGTGTTATTTTGCCTGATATCCCAAGGAAACTAAGGGATATTACTTTTACAATCCCACACTTGGCAAGGTGTTTGTTGCGAAATGCCGTCTTTCTAGAAAGAGAATTTATTTCTAGAAAAACTAGTGGGAGTAAAATACATCTTGAAGAAGTTCAAGATGATGATAACACTAAGGCTTCGATGGAAAATGAACAGGAACCACAAAGTGTTGTGGATGAGGAATTTGTTGCCCAAAGAGTTGTGGAGCAAACACATGTTCAAGTAGACCAACCTCTACGTAGATCGATAGGATCCGTCGTCAACCTCGAGAGATATTCTTTTCTCTTGGTGACAACGGTGAGGTATTGCTTGTCGATCTTGGCGATCCTACATCCTATCAAGAAGCTATGATGAGCCCAGATTCGAGAAATGGCTAGAGGCCATGAGATCCAAATGGAATCCATGTACACTAACCAAGTATGGACCTTGGTTGATCCACCAAGGGTAAAACCCATTGGGTGTAAGTGTGTCTTTAAAGTAAAGACTGACATGGATGGTAATAAGCATACCTATAAAAGTAGATTGGTGGCTAAAGGATTCAAACAAATTCATGGTATTGACTATGATGAAATCTTTTCACCAGTTGCGATGCTTAAATCCATTCGGATCATACTTGCTATTGCAGCCTACCACGATTATGAGATCCTGGCAGATGGATGTCAAAACCGCTCAATGGAAAGCTACTCGAGGATGTGTACATGACACACCGAGGGTTTTGAAGATCCAAAGCATCCTGGAAAGGTATGCAAACTGCAAAGGTCCATTTATGGACTAAAGCAAGCCTCTCGAAGATGGAATCTTTGATTCGATGATGCAATCAAGGAGTTTGGTTTCATCAAGAATGAAGATGAACCTTGTGTCTACAAGAGAAATAGTGGGAACACAGTTGTATTTCTTGTCTTGTATGTAGATGACATACTTCTCATCGAAATGATATTCCCTCACACCTGTGAAGATGTGGTTAGGGAATTGTTTCTCGATGAAAGACTTAGGTGAAGCCGCCTATATTCTAGGCATCAAGATCTATAGAGATAGATCTAAAAGATTACTTGGCCTAAGTCGAGTACATACATTGATAAAGTACTAGATCGTTTGCTATGCAAAATTCCAAGAAAGGATTTACGCTTTATCACATGGTGTGAGTCTTTGAAGACTCAATGTCCCTCTTCTAAGGAGGAGAGAGATCGCATGGATAAGATCCCTTATGCGTGCGCCATAGGGTCTATCATGTATGCGCCATGCTTTGTACTGTCTCGACGCCTCGTATGCTTTGAGCATGGCGAGTAGATACTATCGGATCGGTGAAAGTCATCGATAGCGATCGAAAATATTCTTAAATACTTACGAAGAAGAACGAAGAATATTTCACGATATTTGGAGGCAATGAGGAGCTAGTCGAAGGGTTACAGTGATGCAAGCTTCCAAATGCACAAGGATGACTATAGATCGCATCGGTATGTGTTTTGCCTGAATGGTGGGAGCCGTGAGTCGAAGAGTTCAAAGCAGACACACGCTTCGATTCTACAAGGCCGAGTATATTGTCGATCCGATGCAAAGAAAGGAGGTCATTTGGCTCGTAAGTTCATCAGTGAACTTGGAGTAGTTCCTAGCATTGCAGATCCAATAGACCTCTATTGTGACAACAATGGGGCTATTGCACATGCTAAGGAACCTCGATCACATCAGCGGACCAAACACATACTGCGGCGCTTCCATCTCATTCGAGAGATCATCGATAGAGGAGATGTGAGGATATGCAGAGTACTGACAGAAGCTAACATCGCAGATCCATTGACCAAGGCTTTGGCACAGAGGAAGCATGATGGTCACACTAGGTCACTAGGTATTAGATATCATAGTGATTGGTACTAGTGCTAGTGGGAGATTATTAGTTATAGCCCTAAGAACCAATCATGTGATGGTTGAATAGGGAACATTTTGTATCATATTCTATAAAGGCAAAGGATTGGTTATTATATTTAAGTCTTGCTTGTGCCAGCTAAATTAAATATAGTAATGCCCTAGAAAAGTAGGTTCTCATCTGACATCAATTGGCGAATTGATTATGAGAGGTCAGAGAGAACACTTTCTAAATGTTCCTAGTCAAGTATTAATATGCAAGGGCAATATTAATACATAAAGACTAGCATGTAGGTCAATTGATGACTTGATCTCACAAGTCATGGATATATGATATCAAGTTGACACATGGGTATATATTAGAGAATATATACTGAACTGACCCTCCATGAGAAATTTTCATGGATCGTTATATGAGTGTCATAAACTTTCTCATGTGACTATTGGTATGAATAGTCCTCAGACCTGAAGTCACTACGGTTCCCTACATAAGGAGTTATGTACTTTGGTATCGTCCACCCGTCACAGCGGTGGACCATAAAGGCGACATCGGGTATATAACAAATTATGCGGAGGATGTGAGTGATGTAGATGGGATCTATCCCTCTCATATGACGAGAGTGATATCGGTGGGCCCCTTGATTGAGTAGAACTACTAAAACGCATGGCCATGCTCGCATGAGTCAATATGAGATATTGAGCTCATTTGTTTGAGTTAGTTTACTCAGGGATCAAGAAACACATAGATTGATCGAGGATGACACGGTCTATGCCTCATTGATCAATCTGATATCAAGGATAGAAGGACACGGTCATATATTATAGTAGTCACGGAAAGGTTAGTCGGATCTTGACTTATCTCGTAACTTGGGTAGCAATGATGTATTGCTAGATGCATTTGTTTGTGTATCTAAAAGAGTTTAGGTCCACTGCCAACGTTATGAGAGCCTATAGGGTCACACACAAAGAGCATGATAATTAGAGGAATTAGAGTATTCTAGTTTGACTAGAATAATTTGGGAATAAGCTTAAGTACAAAATGGTTTTTGGACTTTAAGCTTAATGAGAATTTTAGCTAATTGATTTAATGAGATTAATTCAATATGTTACCTTATTGATTTAATAAGATTAATTCAATATGATAACATAAGCTTAATTGAATTAATAAGATTAATTCAATATGATAACATAAGCTTAATTGAATTAATAAGATTAATTCAACATGCATGAATGCCACATAAGAATGCCACATAAGCATGCCACATAAGCATGCCACCTAAGCATCCACCTAAGCTAGATAAGGTGGAAGGAAACAAAATGGTTTTGTCTCCTTAAGTGGCCGGCCAAACAAGGAAGCCAAATCCTTTTTGAGTGTGTCTCAATGCAATGGATTGCATTGAATGTGAAGGAGGTGGAAGGGTTTTTCCAACCCTATAAAAGGCTCCATGGAGTGGCCGGCCAAAGATGAGAGTTTTTGGTGAAGTGTGGTTGTTGGGAGCTTGAGGCTTGGAGAGAGCTTGAGAGCTTATTGTTGTGTGGCTTTTGTGAGTGTAGCAAGAAGAGTAGTCTTCTTCTTCCCTTCTCTTTTCCCTAGCTTCCTCTCCTTTAGGGACTTCTCTAGCAAGAAGTAAAGGAGAGCTCCTCTAGTTTTCTTTTGTGAGACAAGATCTTGCTCGTGTGGATACATATAGAGGCACGGACACTTGAACGTGCTAAAGATCCAACAAACAAAAGGAAGAAGCGGGATTAACAAGGGCACGCAACAAAGGTAATCCTCTCCTATAAGATAGGCTTGGTTTAGAGAAATTTATTTTATACGAGTTTGCTTTCGCATGGATCACTTGGAAGGGATCCTAATTTTTCCGTTGCGCATATGCCATTTGGCATAAAGAATTCCCTACAAGACTAACTGTTATCCCTATCTGATTGGAAGTCGAAATCTGTGTAACCCACAGGGTGTAATTGATTTTCTTGGTATACCAGCATATAATCCCTAGTCCTTCTCAGGTACTTCTTTATATGCTTTACCACAGTCCAATGTCCCTGTCCTTGATTACTCTGATATCTGCTTACCATGCCCACAACAAAGCGGATATCCGATCTCGTACATTACATAACATACATGAGGCTTCCTACCGCCGAAGCATAAGGAATCACCTTCATCTCCTCTATCTCCTTTGATGTTCTAGGATACATCTCTTTAGATAAAGGTACTCCATACCTAAAAGGTAGAAAACCTTTCTTGGAGTTCTGCATGATAAAACGAGCCAAAATGGTGTCTATGTATGAAGCTTGAGATAAGCACAACATCCTTTTCTTGCAATCCCTTATAACCTTAATCCTAAAGATGTGTCCCACTTCTCCCAATTCCTTCATATCAAATTGTTTAGACAACCATACCCTTATGCCTGATAACACCTTGACATTGTTGCCAATTAACAAAATGTCATCTACGTATAGTACAAGAAATACTACTACGTTTTCATTACATCTCTTGTATACACAAGACTTATCCGGACTTTGAATAAATACATAAGACTTGATTACCTCATCAAAGCGGATGTTCCAAGATCTTGAAGCTTGCTTTAATCTATAAATGGACCGATTAAGCTTGCACACAAGATGCTCTTTGCCAGTTACAATGAATCCCTCTGGTTGCTCCATATGGATGTTTTCCTCAAGACTTCCATTAAGGAAAGTTATCTTGACATCCATCTGCCACATCTCATAATCCATATGAGCAGCAATAGATAAGAGAATCCGGATAGACTTAAGCATGACCACCGGTGAAAAGGTCTCCTCATAATCGATACCCTCTTCTGAGTATACCCTTTCGCAACAGGCCTCGCTTTGAAGGTCTCAACCTTCTCGTCTATTCCTCTCTTTCTTTTGTAGATACACTTGCATCCAATGTTTTTTACACCATCGGGTGGTTCTACTAGCTCCCAGACCTGATTCGAATCCATAGATTCAATCTCAGTATTCATTGCATTTTGCCAAGATATTGCATCTTTATCTTGGATTTCCTTTTCATATGTCCAGGGATCTGGTTCATGTTCGCCAGGGACCAAATCAGAAGATTCTCCCAAGAACATGAATCTTTCAGGCTGTCTAACAACCCTCCCACTACGACAAGGTATCACCTGTGTATCCTCTGTGACACGCGGTGCAGTCACTTGTGGTATATCCTCCTGTACCGATGGTACTGAAGTAGTGACTTCCTCTCTCAATTCCTCCAGAACAATCTTACTCATGGGCTTGTGGTTCATCACATGGTCTTCCTCTAAAAATCTAGTGTTTGTGCTAGTGATCACCCTCTGATCTCTAGGACTATAGAACAAATCACCTTTCGTTCCTCTAGGATAGCCTACGAACATGCGCACTTCTGTACGAGGTTCCAACTTACCAGCATCTGCCTTCAGCACATGTGCTGAACTCCCCCAAATCCGAATATGTCTCAGACTAGGCTTTCGCCAAGTCTAGAATTCTGTGGGAGTAGAAGGCACTGATTTAGATGGTACAAAGTTCAGAATATACACTACTCTATCCAGAGCATACCCCCAGAACGAATCTGGTAACTCAGAATAACTCATCATCGATCTAACCATCTCCATAAGAGTCATATTCCTTCGCTCCGCTACACCATTCTACTGGGGTGTGCCAGGTGCAGACAATTGGGATTGAATCCCACCCTTTGATAAGTAATTCCTAAACTCTCCCAAGAGGTACTCACTGATGTGCACGGTATTTATCGTGGTACCACTTCAAATTAATTATCGAACCCCCTCTACACTAATATAGTATAGTGAATGGCCCGGATCGTTTCCCAATGAGTGTAATCGACAGAATAGTAAACTTAGGATTTCTAATTATTGCTTTGAGTTTTCTAATGGAGATGGGGGTTTGGGTTTTGAGATCTAACCTACAATTGCAAGGTAATTAAAACTCTAAACTAGCATGCAAAAACAAAATCAAATAATGCAGGAATTAAATCACCAAAAATTGGAAAAGGAAAGAAATAATCTAATTAACCCAAGATAGGCCCGGTGAATGAACAAGGTCCTCCGGCTAAGTCCGACGAAGCTAGATCGAGACTCCACAAATGACAGTGGATGTGGGATGGTGCAAACTTCTGAATCCAGTAGTTTGATGGATACTCTGAACTCGCGCGAATCCGGTTGAGCTCGAAGAAGTGTCGTCGGGGGCGAAACTTCTCATCGAATCCGAAAGAGAAGGTGGATGAGTTGTGAGATGGAGGACATCCTCGAATTCTCTCGATGAAGCGATTCCTCCTCGAATCCGTGGAGGAAAGTGGGTGGAAGCAAGATGGAGGCGACTGCTAAGGTTCAAGGGAAGAAAATATTTAACTAACAACCTAATGAAAACATGATTAAAAGAAAGAAATTAAAGTAAAGCTTGAAATTAAATCTAACCTAACTAACTACAACCTAATTACCCATAGAAATATTTCATCAAATACTAAATAGGTATGAACCAAATTAAACTAACTACGTGCAAATTAAACATGGAAGGGAAATGTGATTACAAACGTTCAACCAATTAACAACAAAACAATCAAAACATGTAGATCTTTGGAAAAAAATCGTCAAGTACATTGAGAAGCTGGAATTGGCACTAGCGGATGCTGTGAATGAAGCTGCCAGTGGTGGAGTTGGGCTGCTGTGAAGGTGGAAGTGTTGTGGGCAGTGACAGAGCTCGGAGCTGCTGCCGGAGCTATGGAAATAGCTGGCCGGAGCTGGAATTGGCTGAAGGTGAATGTGGATGGCCGGCGGTAGAGAAAGTGATGGCCGACGCGCGATCGAAGGGGGAAAAACCGGCTCGCGCGTGAAAGGGGAGGTGATGGAGGCTGACGGCGGTGGAGTGGCACCGGTCACCGGAGAAGGAGGGGATACCCTTCCTCTCCGGCAACCGGCGAGGGAGGAGGTGAGCGCGGTAGCAGTAGAAGGCAGAGGCGTCACGTGCGGGAAGAAGAGTGTGAAGTCGGCTGGCTGTTGCTTCGGGCGATGAAAGAATTAAGTGGATTTTCTTCACCGTCCGATCCCAGCCCCCTTCGATCTCAGCCATCCAATAGAAGCTAGGGTATAATTATCTTCATTAATCCATTAAGCTAGCTGTCCATCCAACGACTCAGATTCCTCTGATTTGGAATGAATGGATATGATCACTCTGAATGGATAATCACGATCGGGTGAAGCTGGATGAAGGCCTAAGATGTCTAGATCTAAATGTATGGACCGGATCGCTCCAGATTCAAATGGATGTCTCAGATCAATCAAATCTCATCGGACGGTCAGAATTAAACAGATCTGAACCCTTGATTAAATTGCCTCTGATCTTGATGAAGGGCTCAGATTCTTCCAGTTTAAAATGCCCATTATGTCCCTTAGATGAAGTCATATTTGATCCAAATTAAGTCTAGTACAGTCGCTAATCTCGATCTCGTACAAACAAAGAAAAAATTTGCATATAAGCTCAAAATTTAGGAGAATTTACAATAAGATCCAAAAATATATCCAACTTATAAAACATGCAAATAATCGATAAATAAACACACAAGAGGATTAAAACAATGATATTAAGGACCAAATTAACCTGACAAAATGTTAGTTATCAATTCCCCCACACTTATTCTTGCACGTCCCGAGCAAATAAAGAAAACTAAAAGTAAACTGAAAGTATGTTTCCCTAGTAATTCCCAAGCATACATAGAAAATCGTGAAAGAAAGTTACCTAGGATTGTCAACTCTCAAAGACTCAAGCAATTATGGACTCAAATCTTACACAAGTTAACAAACATGGTAATTTCAATCCATTATGAATAGACTAAGAATGATTAAGCCTCACAAGGTAAGTGGTGGTTTCTCTCACTCTCATAAGCATGTAATAGTGGAGTTCACTCAAGCTACTCATGGTTTATGTACTACCATATGCTTGCTTTTCTTCTACCTTCACCACTATATACACATAAGAATGCACAATCACTGAAGGCTTATTAAGAATGTAAGGGGAAACATGAATACAAGAAAAATGACTGATGCGGCGAAGAAGATTTGTTCGTTTCCTTTCGATGCGATGAAGCATGAAGGGAGCTTTGGGGGTTCTCTCCGGCCGCAACAGTAAAGATGAAAGAGTAAAGCAGAGAAACACAAAATCAACCCAGGAAATAAAACCAAGACACAGGATAATTATGTGGTTCAGAAGAAGGATTCCTACTCCATGGAGGTGAGCTCTTCTCACCGGATGCAGTGCCAAAGCACTTTTACTATGAATGTCCTCCTTCGCGGAAAGGAAACTTCTGGAGGTGGAGTAGAAAACCTCTTACAGTCAACTCAAGATACAAGAAAGAGTACACGAAAAGCGAAGATCACTACTCTCCTTCTATGGCGAAGTGGTCGCTCTCCTTCTCCCCAATGCATCTTCGTTTCTTGCTGGTTGGAATAATGCGGATCCCCCTCCTTCTGTCCTCTTCCTCCCTTTTATTCTCCTCCTCTGATCCATCGTTACCTCACAAGATGTCCCCATCATACACGTGGCCACCACATTCACTTGGAGAATAATTCTGTTACAGATACGATGAGCGAAGGCTCCTCAGAATATTGTGTGGGGACCCCCCCTTCTGTTATATAACACCTCTTCATCTACATTTCTGGGAACTAAGTTAGCCTGTCCCTCTCAACCATTTGCTTTTGGTGAAACTAACTTAGACCTATAGCTCACGCGTGGCATAGCCTTTGGGCTCTTCAGTGACCTGAACAAACTCCCCTCCTTTCCACCCTAAACTACTTCCGGACAAACTGGGCTGAGTCGATTTGTATCCGTCCCATCTGCTTCTTGGCCTATCAAGCCGAACCGATTCTCTTTCATTTCCTAACGAAGCACCCTCCGCCTCCGCTTTTCCATGCCAATTACCTCTACTGGCTCTCCCGTGCCAATCGTCCCAGGCGATTACGCCCGAACCGTTCTTCCCTTCTTTCTTCGCCGAACCAATTATTTGGTTCGGATAGTGTCTTTTATGCAAGCCCTCTTATCCGGTTCATAGAGAAGAGGTAACAACAGTATCATTAGTCAACCCTAAAAATAGTCAAGCGAAGTTGTAAGCTTGACTTTCCAAATATATAAAGTCTCTACTCCATCCTTTGCACACTAATTCAAATTCACTTTCCTTTTACAGCCCCACCCTATATACTTGAGGCGGCCTAATGGGCCCATGGGCCCCGCTTCTCTTTTTCTCTTGTATAGTTGAACCGTCGCGAAAAACCCTATATAAATCTCCACCCTTTCCTTTTATGCATGACTTAGCGTGCCTAACAATCCCGTCCTTTCTGCTTCTTCTCTCCAACGGTTTTCTCCGGCAGCATTTCAGCAACCCAACCCTTCCTTTTCCACACGTTTCTCCTCCAACCCTCAAGTAAGTGTTCTACCTTGTTTTATACCTATGGCCCCTAAGACCACCACCTCGCCTCCTTGGTATGAGCACACGGTAACCCAACTAGACTGCGACCATTACTTCTTTAACCTTAAATATACGTTCATAGACCCTTCCATAAAATACTGTTTCATGACCAAGACTCACCGACCACACCGTCCTCCCCCCGGTCTGACTTGCTTCTTTTCCGAACAGTTCCTTAATGGCTTGTTTCTACCTGCGCCCTCCCCTTATCTAGAAATCTTATATTTTTACGGACTGCATCTAAACCAATTTACCCCCAATTCTTTACGCATTCTATCGAGGGCCTCTATAGTATTTTAACACCTAAATCTCCCTCTATCCCCTCAAATATTCCACTGCTTCTTCCAGTTAAAATCCTCCAAGGTAGGCCTCTTTTACCTATCTAGCCACACGGACTGCCAATTTTTAATGAATATGTCTACTTCCCATAAAGGATGGGAAGAATTGTACTTCTTTGTTCAGCTTCCTGTACCTCTACCCCACTCGGACACCTGGAAGCTAGAACTCCCTGAACTACCTCCTTTCCATGAAATGAGGACCTAGTGTCCTTTCTCGGAGGGTTATAAAGCACTGGGAGAATCCCACTATTCTTCAGACCACCTAATGAAAACTCCTCTCCTAAGTCACTTCGGGCTGTCCCCCTTCCCTTCAACGGCCTCGACCGCAATAGGTAGGATGACATTTACCCTTCAATATAACTTCTTATTTGCATCAACCATCTTTCTTATCAATGCATTTTGCAGATAATCTAATGCAGGATGCTCTAGTAAAGGGAGAAGAGATTGAGGCCGCCAAGAAGAAGAAGACCTTAATAAAGAGAGATAAGTCTGTGGCAGCCCCTTCTTCCCCTCGTAAGAGATTGTGGCTTATCAAGGAAGAAGCTCCTAGTTCATCAGTTCCTCCTCCCTCCTCTTCCAATCAACCTGAATCCCTGCCTTTAACTGTCTATGAACCGAGGATGAGGGATACTACTTTATCCGCCCCCTGCTCTTCTTCCCAAGGAGGAGATTCCCTTTCCCATTCTCCTGCTTCATCCTCCCTTCCTTGTAATTCTCCCCTACTTTCCCGAACCGAATCCATCTCCGCTCCTATTCCCTCAAAAACACTTACCTCTCCCGCCCCTCTTCAGTGTGCTAGTCCCACTCTTCCTTCTGAGGGGGGAGATCTTCCCCTCCCGAACCCTTCAATGACTACATTGGGGTCTCGGCTGCAGATCCGTCACCTTTCAGAGGTGAAATTCTTCAACCAATCAGGCATACAAGGCCCTTACGACCAAGTGAGCAAATTGCTGGCTGAGGTAACTACTTTCCCTTTTTACCTTTAGTGTATACATACATGTATATGCCACTATATGTCAACACCTGACGATTGCATTTTCTTTCCTTCAGGCCTCGACTAAGCATAATAAAATGATATCTCAAATAGCCCAATTTTAATCCATCGTGGAGACGCGCCATTTTTCTTCCTTGGCACACCAAAAGCAACTCACTCGACAACTGAGCAAGCAGGAGAAAAAGGAATCAGATCTGAGGGGCCAATGTGAAGACTCCATGATGCAATTGGCCTTGCTTCAGAGTGAAAAGGAGGAACTTCAGCGAAAAAATGAAGACCTCAAACAACAACTCTTCCTGCAATCCAGCGAGCTTCAGTAGGTGGATCTTCTCACCCATGAATTAATAGGGTATAAAAGACAGCTTGGAGACGCCATTATTCAAGCTGCTGATTCTTCCACTATAGCAGTTGAAGGAAGAAGCGTCGGCCAAAGCTACTCAAAAGTCTTGTATAGAGAAATGTCAGGAGCTTTCTTCAATGGTGGCTACCCTTCCTCAAGCCCTATCGGCAACGGCTTGGTAACAAACAGAACTTCATCGACAATACTCCGAGGCTCTTTCGGCTCTGGGTCAGCGAGCCATAAAAGCAACAATCGAGAAAGATGCCTTGGCAACCCAACTAGCCGAAAGTCAGGCCCAGCTGGCCGAGTGTCAAGCTCAACTAGCCAGTTGTCAGTCTCAACTGAAGGATCAAGAGGCTGACTTGAAGAAACATTACATCAAGAAGGGAGTGGATCTATTCATACTTGGCTTCGACGGGTCCTCGGCCTTAAATGCTGAATGAGGATATCCACCCCCCGGCACGGACACTAGCTATCTGAACCCTATTGATGCATTATCTAAATGCCCCCCAGAGCTCTTTGAATTGTAATTCATAATATCTTGCTCCTTGTAATGACTATTTTCCCGCTGTTGAAGAATATTTATATTGGCATAGCTTTTTGTTGTTCTTTGTGTACGCCTTGGTGCGGGTCGGGAATTTTAGATTGACTCTATGCTTTCTTCCATTTACAATTATGCCCCATTTTCCATCTCGCCCGGAGTGATGACTTCCTTTGCTCGGGAACCCACTCGGAAGGTCCCGGATGATCTTCTCCATATACGACCCAATTTTGGCTCGGAGGAAAATTAAATTACTTCAATCTCTTGATCCTCTTCGTCTACCTTGCTGCTCCAGAAATGGTATCGTGATAAGTACCCATGCTGATGCCATTATGATATTAGTCTCTTCATCTTCTTCTCCTTCCCGAGAACGAACGTAGTTCTTCTTCCCTCGACTATAAATTATCATCCCCTCATGTCTTCGTCCTTTCACCTCACTCTCATGGCTTCGGCAGAACACCCTATTGAGATTTCCTCAGATTCAGAATCTTTTGAGCTAAGGGACTGGTCTACTGAAAACACCGAAGAATCGAATACCCGTTCGACAGCTACCTCGACCTTTTGCCCCCTCCCTCTTCCGTCTTTAACTACTGCTCCATCCCCTTCGATAGGGAGGTCCTTCCGAGTGCCCTTCCCCTCCTTCCGCAATCGGGTATGGAATCCTCCTCTGACGTGGGAATATACAATAGGAGATCCCCGGGCCTCTTTTGAACTTCCTCCACTTCCGCCGGCCCTAGCTTTCGTTCTAGTCTCCCCGGTGAGGCTTCGTCCGCCCCCTTTTGATGAAGCTCCACCAGCGATGCCTCCCGCTCAAGGCGATCTTTACAGAGTCATCTTGGCGCCTTCCCCCTCCGAGGAACCTCCCAATAATTCTCCTATTAAGAATAATCATAAAAAGCCTAAGTAGCTTAAATGATGTAACTGCTCTCCAGTATGTTAAGAAAAAAGGAAGAAAGGAATTGATGCCAATTCTTGTTGTTTTCGTGTAATGGTAGAGCCTCTGCCATCAGAAAAAACTGCCATCTCATCTGAACATACTTTTTTTCACCGCTTCTGTGGAATTCGGACCATCTCTGTCATAGTTATTGTGTCAGCGATTTTTCACCTACTGTATTTACATTTCCCCTTCTTTACTAGCATTTATTTTTTTATTTCCTCTGTGAATAAATGTACCGAACAGGGCAGCAGTTCTTTTCCTTCCGAGGAAAAGACCGAAGAACAACGCTATATCGCTAACTTGGAGGAACAGGTGAGATACCTGCAGAGACGATTGAGGGAAGCTTCTACCGATAACTACTCTTTGCGCCAGCAGCTAGCAGCGTCCCAGAAGGACCTAGCTAAGCATATCTTCCTGCAACAATCTTACCTTCAGCAACTATGGTGCCAACCCCAGCCCCACAAAGAAGCTCCGTCAGTTCTTCCCAACAAAGAACTGTAACGCCCTATATATAAGGGTTTGTTTTGCTATTTTCTTCTAGCGAAGGAGTTGTAAGATGTAACCTTCCTGTAATGTAAGCCTTCACTTCTACTTTTCCCGCTTATCTTCTTCTTCCAATATTCCTCAAGCTATACCAAATTCTATCTTTCTCGTATGAAAATCAAATAGATGTACCGCCTCTTCACCCTTTCATTGCACAGGGGTCACGCATATACATCCCCTATACGAAAATAAAATGATATATAGCTGAGGGAATACTCAGCTCTTCCGTTCCGCCATCGCACGGGGATAAAATAATATATAGTTGAGGAATGACTCAACTCTTCCGTTCCACGGGGATAAAGATAATATACAGCTGAAGAAATATTCAACTCTTCCGATCCTCCACCACACGGGGATAAAATAATATATAGCTGAAGAAATGTTCAGTACTTCCGATCCTCCACCACACGGGGATAAAATAATGTATAGTTGAGGAATAACTCAACTCTTCCGTTTCACGGGGATAAAGATAATAGAAATATATAACCGAACAAAAGTTCGGTTCTTCCGCTCCACCATCACATGGAAAAAAATAATATATAGTTGAGGAATGATTGAACTCTTCCGTTTCACGTGGATAAAAATAATATGCAGTTGAGAAATAAACTCAACTCTTTCGTTCCACCTCCGCACGGAGATAAAATAATATACAACTGAAGAAATATTCAGCTCTTCCGATCCGCCACCATATGGGGATAACATAATATATAGTTGAGGAATAAACTCAACTCTTCCACTTCACGGGGATAAAAATAATATGCAGTTGAGAAATAAACTCAACTCTTCCGTTCTACCACCGCACGGGGATAAAGATAATATATAGCTGAAGAAATATTCGGCTCTTCCAATCTGCCACCATACGAGGATAAAATAATATATAGTTGAGGAATGAACTCAACTCTTCCCCTTCATGGGGATAAAAATAATATGCAGTTGAGAAATAAACTCAACTCTTCCGTTCCACCACCGCACGGGGATAAAGATAATATATAGCTGAAGAAATGTTCAGCTCTTCCGATCCGCCACCATACGGGGATAAAATAATATATAGTTGATTCATTCCTCAACTATTCCACTTCATGGGAATAAAAAATAATATGCAGTTGAGAAATAAACTCAACTCTTCCGTTCCACCACCGCATGGGGATAAAGATAATATATAGCTGAAGAAATATTCAGCTCTTTCGATCCGCCACCATACGGGGATAAAATAATATATAGTTGAGGAATGAACTCAACTCTTTCGCTTCACGGGGATAAAAATAATATGTAGTTGAGAAATAAACTCAACTCTTTCGTTCCACCACCACACGGGGATAAAGATAATATATAGCTGAAGAAATATTCAGCTCTTTCGATCCTCCACCACACGGGGATAAAATAATATATAGTTGAGGAATGAACTCAACTCTTCCACTTCACAGGGATAAAAATAATATGCAGTTGAGAAATAAACTCAACTCTTCCGTTCCACCACCGCACGGGGATAAAGATAATATATAGCTGAAGAAATATTCAGCTCTTCCAATCCTCCACCACACGAGGATAAAATAATGTGAAGTTGAGAAATAAACTCAAACTCAACTCTTCCGTTCCACCACCGCACGGGGATAAAATAATATATAATGACCAATGCCTTCTGTATAAAGAATGCGCGACTTTCGTGCTACTATTCTTCCTTCCTTCATCTCGAAGGTGAACACCTTCATCCATCCCCTCCTATGAAAGCAAGGGTTTTAGTAAATAACGGGCCATCAGAGAAATAAATCATCGTTTCCCTTCTTCTTAGGGCCTCCTTTTCTATAAACTAGGAGCCCAATAGTCGTTACAAGCCCATTCCCCCCCCTCCTTTTATAGGAGATGCTTCGTCTTCCTTTTCTTTTGTTACCGTCATTCCTTCCGCCTTTTCGTCTCCTTCTTCTTCGTCTGTTCATCTTTCCGCCGCCATCCTCCGGTGCCCCAGTCACCCACCTCAGCGCTTTTCTTCTTTCTCCAACAGGTAGGATCCATTCCTCTTTCTACTGAGAAATAGCAAGTCGTTACTCACACATTAAACGGGTTGAGGGTCAGCCGCCAGCCTCATCTTCGCCCTCACCCTCGTCTATTACCATCCCACCTGCCTCATCTCTCCCATCTTCTCCGCCTTCTCCTGAAATTCATGTCTCATTCACCCTAGATGAAACTAGAGTAGCCAGCCCATCCTCGTTTCCCGTGTTACTTACAAACTCTAAATCTTCCCTTTTCTCCCCCTCCGCCTTGGATATTCGGAAGTCGCCCCCTCTTTCATCACAACCTGAAGATGAATCTAGGGAGGTAGTGAGTCCATGCCAGTCAACTACAGATGCTTCTGCATCCCCGCCTTCTCTTTCTCCAAACATTCCACCGCCCCTGAACCCATGGTAGTTGATATTCCTTCACTGCCTATTTCCCCCGTTGCTCATCGCTTGGAGAGCCCCTCACCTTCTAGGGGCACTAGCCCGGGTCCTTCCACTTCTTGCCTTCCCAGCGAAGAGTTCTCCATCCCGATGCTCTCTATATCATCCTCTCCAGATTCCTCGTCAAACCAATCCCCTTCCGTAACTTCTTGCGTGCCAACCTCACAGCCAACCATATTACACCTTCCCCCTCAGGCTCTTGATTCTTTGCCCCCGACCTCTATCCCTTTGAGCCTCCTTACCAGTGCTCCTTCTTCTTTTCCCTTCGCACCTCTGACACAACCTCTAGCTCCTACCCTTATCCTCCACATTATAAGTGAGCATCCACCACTGGTGTCATCCATCCCCTCTTCTTCCTCTTCTTTCCGGGGCCTTCGGATCCTAAATTTTGAGGAACTAATCCCCCGGATGGAAGGCCTGCGCCATGCTTTAGAATTGGTATGTTTCTCTAATTAACTTCTTTAATTTTCCTTACTAAATGACTTCTTTTCGACAAACGGCTTACAGGCCCTTACCAACTACCAAGAATTGGATCACTCCCTCCAACAATATCGAGCTCAATCTCTGAAGTTGGAACAGCAACAACGGGAGGATCTGATGGCTGCTCAAAATCGAGAGCGCCTCTTATTGCAGCAACTGAAGCAATGTCAGGAGAAATTGATAGAAGCACACTACCAATATTGAAAAGATGCCGAGACTATAGCGGCATTGCAAGAACAACAGCGGACTTACACAGAATCACTCTCAATCCGACGAGATGTTCAGCCAACACAGTTTGACAAGGAGGCCTCCCCTTCTCAAGAGTTAATAAGTCTTCGAGGGCAGGTAATAGAGCTCCTTCAAGATAAGCAACGAGACTCTGACATCATCGCCCACCTGCGGGGTCAGCACCAAAAAGCAGAGGACGAAATAAAGGACCTCGGCACTCGCTTGTGTAAGGAGGTACAAGAAAACTCCTCCCTCATAACTTCTAGGGCGCATGCTCATGCCTGTATACGCAGGCAAGAAACTTCCCTCCAGAGGCTGGGCAATGAGCTCATCCGCACCAGATCCTACACCGAGGCGGTAGAGGGAATTTCAACTTCAATGCGCCAGAATATGGTGGATATGACGAACCTCTTCCAGCAGGACCAAACTTCCCGAGGGGATGATATCTCGGTCTTGGCAGATCCCATTATGGAAATATCCCAGCGTTATAGTGACATGCGCCGAGCCCTCCGGGAGCAACAAGAGAAGTGTCACAGGCTCCATCAGAACCGGAGTCCTGACCGTCCAAATCGGCAGGAGCGGTTAGTCATCCTGTTGTGCGCCACCTATCAAGACGGGTTTAATGAGGCGGTTCGGCAGTATGCTGACCAAGGACTTCCCCCTGTGAACCATCTCACTCTCTCTTTAAATTGGGAGGCCGGCTTTCGACGTTTTCCTCCCGATCGGTTTAAGTTATAACTTGATGTATTGCTTTGGGTCATGGATCCCTTTTTATCTTCTTTTCTTTTTCATAGTTCACTACAAGGACTATAGTACTACTATAAATAACTCATCAATTAAACTCGGATTCACTATACATCTAATCAATACAACAAATTGTCAAGTACATCCCTTCGGGAGCCCCTCAACTCCTTTTCTTTTATCCATCACTCCTTATACAGTGTGAAAAGGTTTCAAGTGGATAGCGTTCTAGGGTCGAGGAAATTCCTTGCCCTGGTCATCCTTTAGATAATATGCTGACCCTACTACACGACGCGTCACTTAATAGGGGCCCCTCCCAGTTTGGAGCTAACTTTCCAGGATCTCCAGTAGGATTAACTTTACGCAGAACCCAATCCCCCTCTTGAAATCTTAGGGGCATCACCTTTTTGTTAAAGGCTTGCTACACTCTCCGCTTGTAAAACTCCGCTCGCCTCCGTGTCGTCTCCCACTTTTCTTCCACTAAGTCCAACTCAGTGCTTCGAATAATCTGGTTCTGCTCTGGCTCGTAAACTTTCACTCGGGCGCTACTTAAAAGGGCTTCCACCGGAATAACGACCTCCGTCCCATATACCAGGCTAAAAGGAGTTTCGCCCGTTGTGGTTCTTAGTGTGGTTCGGTAGGCCCACAAAATTCCAGGCAGTTCTTCCACCCAGTTCCCCCTCTGAGCCCCCAATTTAGTCTTCAACCCTTGAATAAGAATTCTATTAGTGACTTCAACTTGCCCATTAGCTTGGGGGTGGGCCACCGAAGTAAAAGCTTGTTGGATATTGAGACTTTAGCACCATGCTTTGATTTTCTTGCCTTGGAATTGTTGTCCATTATCGCTAACTAACCTCTGGGGAATACCATACCGACAGACGATATTCTTCCACAGGAATTGTATGACAACATTCTCCGTAATTTTGGCAAGAGACTCTTCTTCCACCCACTTGGAGAAATAATCCACCGCCACTAATAGGAATTTTTACTACAATGGTGCCACAGACATAGGGCCCACTATATCCATTCCCTACTGGTCTAAAGGGCATGAAGCAACCACAACTTTCATTAATTCAGCCGGTCGTTCGGACCGGTTACTATGCTTTTGATAGGCTGGGCAAGTGTGCACTATATGAGCCACATCTTGTTGGAGGGTAGGCCAAAAATATCCCGCTAACAAGGCCTTCCTTGCCAAAGCTCTCCCCCCTAAATGATTACTACAATAACCTTCATGAATCTCCCGAAGTACCCATTCAGCATCTTCACTTCCCAAACACTTCAGCAGGGCCGACCAAAAGATGTCTTGTATAAATCTCCGTTCAAGAAGGTGAATTGTTTGGCTCTGTTCATTAAAGAAGATGCCGCCCCTTTTTCTTCCGGAACCTTTCCATGTTGTAGATAAGCTATGATGTCAGTCCTCTAATCAAGGATCGGATCCGGTTCAGGTGCAGCCTCCTCAACATTACATATCATCAGAGACATAAGGATCTCCATGCACACCATTTCAAATTATTTTACTCGTTCCATAGCGCTAGCCACCTGAGCCAATTCATCTGCTTTCCCGTTGTTCTCTCTCGGAATCTACTTCAAAAGGACTTGATGAAAATGGGCCTTTTCTTTCTCAAAAGCCTTCAAATATTTTTGTAATCTTTCTTCCCGAACCGTGAAAGAGACTTAGAGTTGTGATACCGCCAGCTGGGAATCCGAGTGGATTATAATCGAAGAAGTCCCTATAGCTTTGGCAGCCTGTAACCCCGCTACAATGGCTTCATACTCCGCTTCATTATTAGATGCCCGATATCCCAGGCGTACGGCTATGCGCGTCTCCTCTTTATCAGGGGAAATTAACAAGACTCCCACTCTGCTACCCGTGGATCCCGAAGAACCATCCACAAATACGTTCCATGTATCTAACCTTTCCTCTTTTGTTGACGAGCTATTTTCCAAACCAAAAGGTACTTCCACCAGAAAGTCAGCAAGCGCCTAGGCCTTGATAACGATTCGGGGTTGGTAATGAATGTCATATTCGCTTAGTTCTACCACCCATTTAGCCAATCTCCTAGAAAAATTGGGCTTGGTGACCACCTTACCCAACTCACTATGAGTCAAAACAGTGATAGGATGAGCCAGAAAGTATGGCCTCAATTTGCGGGCTATCAAGACCAGAATATATGCCAACTTCTCTAGCTCGGTGTAACGGGATTCAACCCCCTTCAGAATATGGCTGGTATAATAAATAGGTTGTTGATGAGAACCTTCTTGTTTTAGCAAAACTGAACTGATGGCTCCCTCTGAGATGACCAAGTACATCCACAATGGTTCTCCTGCCATTGGCATGGCCGGTAAAGGAAGTCCTGCTTGATACTTCTTCAACTCTTGGAAAGCCTGCTCACACTGATCACCCCATTGAAACTTGGTAGCTTTGCACAGGATCTTGAAGAAAGGTAGCCCTTTGTCCGGCGATCTGGCTATAAATCGAGATAAGGAAACAATCCTCCCCACTAGCTTTTGAGTTTCTCGCAAATTAGTGGGTGACTTCATGTTGCACAGTGCTTGTACCTTCTCTGGGTTAGCTTGTAGCCCCTTCTCAGTCACTATATACCCCAAGAATTTACTGCTTTTTACCCCGAACAGGCATTTTTTAGGGTTCAGCTTCATATTATACCGTCTCAATGTAGCGAAAGTTTCATTTAGATCCTTAACCAAATCCCGAGTGGTTTTTGATTTGACTAAGATATCGTCCACATAAACTTCCACATTTTTTCCTTTTTGCTTCGCAAAGATCTTATCCATGAGCCATTGGTAGGTGGCCCCCGCATTTTTTAAGCCGAAGGGCATTACCGCATAAGCGTACAACCCCCCTGCCGTGACAAAACTAACTCTCTTCTGATCTTCCCCAGCCAAGGGTATTTGATGATATCCCTGGTATGCATCCATTAAGGACACCACTTCTTATCCTACAGTAGAATCCACCAACTAATCAATACGAGGCAAGGTGTAACAGTCTTTAGGGCACGCTTTATTCAAATTGTGAAAGTCAATACACATCCTCCACTACCCAGAAGGCTTGGGGACCAAGACTACATTGGAGACCCACTCGAGGAATTGGATTTCCTTCACATGACCCGCTTTTAATAATTTTTCTTCTTCCTCGGCTATAACCTTGTCCTTCTCAGGTCCAAAGTGTCGCCACTTCTGTTGGACGGGTCGGACTCCTCTGTTTATGTTGAGATGGTGTTCAGCAATGCGAGGGTTAATTCCCGTAAGGTCATGCACGTCTCCTGCGAAGATGTCTTCATTCTTCTTCAGGCAGGCCACCAACTCCTCCTTGGCCTCCAGCTGCTATGCCACCCGAGTGGCCATTACCGGAGCTATTTCCACCAGCTCTCCTTCCTCTATCTTGTCCGCTCTGGGAGGAGATTCTTTCGGAACCTAGACATCAGAAAATGGCGATGGCCTTTCCTTTGGGGTCATTGGTTTGAGCCTTCTTCTGATCATCCCAGACCATCTGCACATAACAGCTTCTAGCGGCTTTCTGCTCACCTCGAACTTCTCCCACCAACTGTCCGACTGGGAACTTCACCTTCTGGTGGTACGGGGAAGCCACGGCCTAAAAAATGGCAAGGAAAGGATGACCAAGAATGGCATTATAAGTGGACAGAGCATCCACGATGAGGAAGGGGACTATACTGGTTTTTTGGATGGGCTTTGTGCCCAGAGTTAGGGGCAATGAAATCTGCCTTATGGGGTGGACCACATGTCCCACAAATCCGAAGAGGGGTGTGGCCACATATTCTAGCTGGGCATTTCCCAGCTGCATCTGTCCAAAGGCCTCCTGGAAAAGGATGTTGACATAGATTCCGGAGTCAACCAATACCCTGGCCACTTCGTAGTTGGCTAGGGAAATACGGATCACTAAGGCATCCGTGTGGGCAGCAAGACGCCTCAGAGATCTTTCGGCCCGAACGAGACCGACGGTGCGGTTTGTACAGTATGGTCAGTGACAATGGCCAGACTTTCCATGAGGTGGGCGTATGACTTCCTCGCTCGATTGGAGTCCCCGTCAGTGGGTCCTCCTGCAATGACATGAATAACCCCCCGTGTGGGTGTTGGGTTTCCGGCACCGCGGCGTGTGTGTGTTCGATCATGTTTCGTAAACATGAGCACAGCGGAAGCAATAAAAATAATAAATACTCCTATTTATTACAACACACACAACACACGCATGCTTTTACAACAAGTGTAGACATAACCGTAAATTAAAATTGCAATAAAAGGAAATTAAACTACGTTATACCTTCCGTATGACGTGTAGCGGGAACGGCATCAACCGGAACGATTCTCGTAAGAATCGTCTCTATCCGTATCCACGCCGAGCTCCTCGGGATGACTTCGCCAAGCCACGAGCTTCGTCTTCGTACGGGTTACTAGCCTCGTGTTGAAGACGACGTGATCGAGAGATGATCACGATCCGAATCCAAATTCGGACCTAAAAACAAGTCCTCAAGACTTGCTTCTCCGGAGAGGTATTCGTCAACCGATTGACGAATCCTTCGTCCTCCACCTCAGAGGATTACCGGAGATCAAATCCCCGGTATGTTAGCCGCTGTCGGAGCACTAACCGTCGTCCAAACGACGCTCCGACGAGAGGAGAAGAAGCTGTCCAGAAAACTGGACAGCTTGGTGGAGGAGATAGGCGCCGGCCAACAAAGGAAGCCAAGTGCTTACCTTGATGCCAAACCTAAGGAGGATCGCCGGAACTCTTCCGGCAGCAGCTCGACGCCGGCGAGGAGGAAGGAAGCCGCCTTCTGGACGCCGGTTGGAGGAGCTGTGGGCTGGGCGGCAACACAAGCTGGGCGGCCAAAACAGATTGGGCGGCAACTCTTGATGTTGGGCGGCCACTAATTGGATTAGGTTTAGGGTTAGGGTTTAATCCCTATTTTATAGAGAACTAATTCTCTTAATGGTTAATGGATCATATCCATAAAGCCCGTTAACCCGCTCCATTAAGATAAGTTAAAATAAACCAAACCATGATGGTTTATTTTAAGTTAAAACGAACCGAACCAACCTTTGGTTCATTCGTTTAATATAAACCAAACCCTTTGGTTTATTCTCATCCATTGGATTAGGACCAAACCATTTTGGTCCATCCATTATGTCTTCATAAGACACGGCCCATCCACGCTTCCATTGTGACTGAAACAATTTCATGCTCGCTTTATGTTTGATCCAACCAAACATAGTTTCTCTCGGTCTGAGAATCCCATTCTCAAGCTCGTTTTAAATCCTTTGGATTACACTCGTTGTGCGTGTGACCAAATAGGTTCTCGGTTTATGTTGGCCGTCTATAATTAACCATTAATTATAGAGCGATCATGAGTGGCACCTAGTAGTACATCATGATCCCCAATTAACCGAAAAGATCAACGGTTGATCCAGAACTATTTCTGAAACCCTTCAGTAGCTCGAATGAATCGTGCCCCATTCCCTTCACTCATCTTATACCCACTTGGTTCAGGACATGGTCTATTGTGTCAGTCCCCACTAGGCTGACTACGTCACACCTAGCCCAAGTATCATTTCCTCGTCCTACGGATTCTAGTTACTCCACATGTATCGAAGAGTACTTTACTCTATACATGTATTGCTTTGGCCAAAGACTTTAGTAACAATCCGACGAGAGGCCATGGGTATACATCTCCTCGCAAGGAGTGGTGAATCCTTTATAGGCTATTCAAACACCTTCGATCACTTCGACTTATACCCAATCATCCCGGGTCCACATCTCCTTAGAGATGTTTGCTTAAGATGTCAAAGCATAAGTCTCCATGATCAAGATGACTTGAATACCGCAAGTCAAAGGAACATCCGTTGATCTTTTCGGTTAATTGGGGATCACACGTGGCATAGCCTTTGGGCTCTTCAACGACCTGAACTAACTCCCCTCCTTTCCGCCCCAAACTACTTCCGGACGAACTGGGTCGAGTCGATTCGTATTCGTCCCATCTGCTTCTAGGCCTATCAAGCCGAACCGATACTCTTTTATTTCCTAACGAAGCGCCCTCCACCTCCACTTTACCGTGCCAATTACCTCAACTGGCTCTCCCATGCCAATCGTCCCAAGCGATTGTGCCCGAACCGTTCTTCCCTTCTTTCTTCGCCGAACCAATTATTTTGTTCGGATGGTGTCTTTCATGTGAGCCCTCTTATCCGATTCATAGAGAAGAGGTAACAGCAGTATCAATGACAATATGTGCGAAAGGAAAGAAAGATAAGAAATGAAATAGCTAAAGAAATGCAAGTAGAAGATATGGAAATACTGGAATGTTACATAGATGAGTACAAGAAAGCATTGCCCTAAAACTTTTTTCTTCCAACCCAATAAACATGTAAACAATGTTAGGGCAATCTCTTGCCATGATAAGGTTTTGATGTGTGTGGCAAAGGGTTTAAGTAAGGATGATATTGTTATTTGATATGTGCGTTGGAGTCTTGCAGGACTTAGTAATTCGCACATGGAGCCTTGGCGGGTTCACCCTCACAACCTCGTGCCTGAGTCGGAGAAGGAGCATTACAGAGTCGTGCGCTTGATGTTGCTGAGGGACCGCCGGACGAGATGACTTAAAGTGAAGCCAAGGAAGCAGACTTCGGAGGTAAGAGACGCGAAGGAGCATTGCAGAGTCGTGCGCCTGATGCTGCCGAGGGACGTGGCCGGGAACGAAGAGAGCTTCGGCAAGGGACTTCGAGTGAGAAGAGAGAATGAGTAAAATGTAAGTAGCTCATTAGGTGAACTTGGCCGAATGGCTGAGTGTCGGAGACTTGACCGCAAGGGTTAAGGTTTACCCGACCGCCGGAAGCTCAAACTTATTTTGAGTTTGAGTTTCACGAAGCTTGATCGCCATGTAATGGCGATCGCCTAATCGAGTGTGTTCGATCGTATCCGATCGATGGGTTTATACCCAGCGTGATCGCAATGGAATGACAATGATCATTGCGGAGGATGTCGATGGCAGAACCGCAGTAGTAGCCGATCGGGCGTCGACTACGGAGCGATGGTCGGTGGTGAGGGCCATCAGTCGACTGCCAAGTGTTCCGTTGGACTACAATGGTCGGGATCCGACGTGTTCGGAGGTCGTTGGAGTGGCGGAAGTCGACTGCCAAGGGTAGCAGTCGACTGGTGGCGGCCAACGGGAAAAAATCAGCCCTCTTTATAAAAAGAGAGGGTGTGAAGCTTTGGGAGGAAAATGCTTAAGTTCTAAACGACCATCCAAGTGCTCCACAAGATTCAAACTCCTTCTCTTAGCTTTCTTTCACATCTATTGTAAAATAAGGAGTGTGCTTGATTTGTAAAGGTTACCTCCACCTAGCTTGGTGCAAAGGAGAGACCAATAATGATTGGCTTTGAAGGAGTGATTCACCTCGGACGAATCGGGATCGTGGATTAGCGGTGTAGCCGTGAACCACGTTACATCTTCTTTGTTAGTGTTTGTATTTTCATTTATTGCTTTGTCTTTATTTTTTATGCTTCCTCTTGCGCTAACGATTGTGTAGACGAGCAAACGAACAAGAGAATTCCGACATCCATCGTAAGAGGGCTATTCACCCCCCTCTAGCCGGCCAATCGATGCCCAACAAGTGGTATCAGAGCCAAGGAAATCTTGTCGAGGACTAACTGCCACAACAAGCAACTTTCAAAATGGTCGGCTCCAACATCCATCCTCCGAAGTTTGAAGGAGAATTCGCTTGGTGGAAGAAGCGAATGGAGGTATTTTTTGAAACGGATTTTGATATTATGATTACAATGGAATCCGGTTTCGTTTTACCTAGGGATGAAGAGGGGAAGCCAATAGAGAAATCTAGGTGGACCAAAAGGCAAAGGGAAGAGCACCTTGCAAATTCAAAAGCCAAGCATCATCTCTTCAATGTGCTCCCCCAACAAGAAATCAACCGAATAGGAGAATGCCTAAGTGCCAAGGAGATGTGGGAGAAGCTAATTGAGCTTCATGAAGGCACATCCGAGGCGAAGCTAGCAAGGAGAGATCTCCTCCGCTCCCAACTATCCAACATTAAATTAGAAAAGGGAGAAAAGGTAACTTCTTTGCATTCTATATTCAAAGAATTTTTAATTGGACTAACAAGTGTAGGAGAAAGGCTCTCCAATCGCGATATGATAATGAAGGCCATAGATGCTTTCCCCCGATCATCCAAGTGGAGTTCAATGGTGGACTCATTTTACATTTCAAAGAATCTAGAGGTAAGTACTCTAGATGAATTTTTCTCCACTATGGAATTACATGAATCTAGGCTTGAAGGAATACAAGAAGAGCCAAAAATACAACCCTCAAGAGGAGTAGAATTGTTGGCAAACAAGGGGAAGAAGAAGATGGAGATCCCCTCTTCCTCCGATGATGAAGCATCCTCATCCTCCTCCATGGATAGCACCGAAGAAGCATATATGGTAAGGAGGGTAAGACGTGCTTTAAAAGGTTTTCATTTTAACAAATCAAATGATAGGAATAGAAGACCAAGGGGGAAAATCATTTGCTACAATTGCCAAGGAGAGGGACACATAAGGGATAATTGTCCCCTCCTAAACAAGAGCAAGGAAGAGAAGAAAAAGAAAGAAGAAAAGAAGAAGAAAAAGGGGAGCAAGAAAAAGAAGGAAGAGGAGAAGAAGACAAAAGAAAAGGGGAAGACCAAAGCTCTAAAGGCAAGGACTTGGGATGACCCATCCTCATCCTCCTCATCATCATCGGATGAGGAGAATGCCTTTGTCACCAATTTGGCCTTGATGGCCTTTGATGACTTGGATTTCTCCTCCACCGAAAATGAAGGATCAAGCTCAAGTGGAGAGAGCTCAAATGAAGGGGGAGCCTCCTCCACATCTACTTCCTCCTCATCCGAAGAAGAAGAGGACATGGAAACTATGGTAACGAATCTTTCACCCCATAAGATAGTTTCCATGATTTCTAGCTTAACTAAGGATCTATTTAGAGCCAAGAAAAAGAACAAAAGCATGCTTGACCAAATTAAGGAATTAGAGCAAAAATTAGAAAAAGCATGTTTTAATGATAATGATGATGATGCTTGCTCACATGATAATTATATGCCATTAGATGTAAGTGATGCATGCATAGAAGAAAATAGGGCCTTAAGGGAAAAGGTAGATTATTTGACAAAAGCCCTAGAAAAATTCACTATAGGCTCCAACACATTGAATATGATAATTGGGAGCCAAAGGGCAAGTTTTAATAAGAAAGGCCTAGGTTATAAAGAAAAGAAAAATGAAAAGGCCTATAAATGCCTAATTGCTGGGGGTCAAGATAAAAAGAAAGTAATTGCTAGAAAATGGATCCCTAAGGAGTTTTTAGTGAACCCAATAGGAAAGAACTTATTTTGGGTTCCAAAATCCATCCTTAAGGGTTAGGATAACCCTAGGGTAGTCAACCATATGCAATTGACCTATATCATATTTTGGTTGACTTAGGATGGCGGGACACCATTTTTAAATAGTGTTGGGTGATGATAACGTGCCCATAAATATATAATAATGCATAAATCATGATGATTAATGTAATTGTTACACATGTTTGCAATCATGATTTATGATATTGTGATTTGGCACATAATCATGGGAAATAGGTTTGAATCATGCTTTAGGTGATACTTTGTTTATTATCATCATATAATACCTAATGCATGATTATTATTTAATGAATACATGTATTTCATGATCATAATGTAGAATTAATTGATATATGTCTTTATGATCATGAGGATTGTTAGGGTGATACTTAACCTTGATAGAATTGCATGAATATATTGGTTAAGTATATACAAATACCCCCTAGGATGCATCTCACACTCACCATAGGCTACCTTGATTGAAAACTTAGCATGGGTGAGATGTTATGATGATACAAATGTCCACTAATGCCTATGGCATTTAGATGGTCATTTAAAGTATCAAAATAGCAATAATAGACCAATCATGGGGAAGGCTTATGTTTAATTCATAGACATATTGCCCAAAGATCATGGTTAAATATTTCATATGTTTTCAAAACAATTTCTTACCGTAAAATCTATGCATTCATGTTTTGAAACAATTGGATGCAAAACTAGGTAGTTAACTTGATACTAGAATGATAAAAAACCTAGTGGTTTTTAAAGCTTTTGGATTTTTGGCAAAAACAAGAAAATCTAATGAATTTTCATGAAAACCTATTTTTCATTAATAGATATACTTTAAAGAAATATGTTCCCCAAATTTCATGATTTTTTGAATTTTTTGGAATTTTCAATGCATTTCTAGAATTCACCAAGAAAATCAGAATTTCGGAATCCATTGTGCCAGTCGACTGCCATACTGATAGCAGTCGGCTGCTCACCTGAAAAACAACCCAATATTTTCTGATTTGGTGTTCTCTTTCTATTAGACTTGATGCCATGAGTTTATAAATTAGGATTAATCTTTTTGATGGTGTCAAAGGGGGAGAAATGTATGTTTAAGTAACGGGGAATATATTTTGGGGGAGAAATGATCATGTTTATGATAGGGGGAGAAAATTTTTATGGGGAGTTTCATGGATTAAGGGGGAGTTGCATGTTTCTATATCATGTTTATGTTTACATGCCTTCTTACCTTAGAATTTTCATCAAATGTTTTTACCTAACTTAAACGGATTGCCACATATCAAAAAGGGGGAGATTGTTAGGGCAATCTCTTGCCATGATAAGGTTTTGATGTGTGTGGCAAAGGGTTTAAGTTAGGATGATATTGTTATTTGATATGTGCGTTGGAGTCTTACATGACTTAGTAATTTGCACATGGAGCCTTGGCGGGTTCACCCTCACAACCTCGTGCCTGAGTCGGAGAAGGAGCATTGCAGAGCCGTGCGCTTGATGCTGCCGAGGGACCGCCAGACGAGATGACTTGAAGTGAAGCCAAGGAAGCAGACTTCGGAGGAAAGAGACACGAAGGAGCATTGTAGAGCCGTGCGCCTGATGCTGCCGAGGGACGTGGCCGCGAACGAAGAGAGCTTCGGCGAGGGACTTCGAGTGAGAAGAGAGAATGAGTGAAATGTAAGTAGCTCATTAGGTGAACTTGGCCGAATGGCTGAGTGTCGAAGACTTGACCGCAAGGGTTAAGGTTTACCCGACCGCCGGAAGCTCAAACTTATGTTAAGTTTGAGTTTCACATGGAAACAGTCGACTACCATGTAATGGCAGTCGACTGCTCTGAGTCGAGTGTGTTCGACTGGTATCCGACTGATGGGTTTATGCCGAGCAGTGGACTGCCATGGAATGGTAGTCGATCGCGGAGGATGTCGCGAACGCGAGACCGCTGTGAGCCGATCGGGCTGATTCGACTATGGAGGCGAATGATCGGGTGAGGTCCATCAATCGACTGCCAAAGTGTTCCGTTGGACTACAACGGTTGGGATCCGACGAGTTCGGAGGTCGTTGGAGTGGCGGCAGTCGACTGCCAAGGGCAGCAGTCGACTGGTGGTGGCCAACGGGAAGAAATCAGCCTTCTTTATAAAAAGAGAGGGTGTGGAGCTTTGGGAGGAAAATGCTTAAGTTCTAAACGACCATCCAAGTGCTCCACAAGATTCAAACTCCTTCTCTTAGCTTTCTTTCACATCTATTGTAAAAGAAGGAGTGTGCTTGATTTGTAAAGGTTACCTCCACCTAGCTTGGTGCAAAGGAGAGACCAATAGTAATTGGCTTTGAAGGAGTGATTCACCTCGGACGAATCGGGATCATGGATTAGCGGTGTAGCCGTGAACCACGTTACATCTTCTTTGTTAGCGTTTGTATTTTCGTTTATTGCTTTGTCTTTATTGTTTATACTTCTGCTTGCGCTAACGATTGTGTAGACGAGCAAACGAACGAGAGAATTCCGCCATCCATCGTAAGAGGGCTATTCACCCCCCTCTAGCCGGCCAATCGATCCCCAACAAACAACCCTTATCACATTCTTCAATACAAATCTACTCCTGATATACAATAAATCTCTCAATAACAACAACAAGAGATGTCGCTAACAAAAATACTATCACACATAAATAAAAATGAATGGAACCACATGTCAAAATTTTCACAATTTTTTTTATTTCATAGGCACCCAATTTATTTTCAACTTTTTTTTCAGTTTTTTTTTCAATTTTTTTTTCAAACTTTTTTTTTCAATTTTTTTTCAACATGTAGTGCTCTTCCCTATGGTCCAACATCAAGCTCAGCTAAAAAGATAAAAAAGCATGACTAGCTCATGGTGATCAAGCACGACTTGTCTATGCTAACACTAAATTTCCCTGAGCTACTTCTCTCCCCCACTGTCACGCCCCGAGAGTATGTTATGCCGAAAAGCAAATGGATGACATCTCCCCTGTAGGTGGCAACATTTCGGGTTAATACAAGGCTCGTAGGCCACAACAACAACAACATATATATATATGTAAACAAACCACAACAACATAATGAACTAACTACAACTACACAGCGGAAACATAAAACACAACAACATCACTACTACACAGTGCATACCAATATGACTGACACATCACAACAAAATGGAACAATGATAAAATCCGAATCCACAAGTCCACAACACAGTATATCACGAAAACTCCAAATACATTATACCCATACGGAAAGCCCAAAACGACCACCAGAGTCTCGGAGGTGAGATAAGATGTCAGCCAGCAGTGCTCCAAGTCGTCACAAAGACTTCTACCTATTACCTGGGCGACAGAAAAACCCAGGGTCTGTGGTGGTGAGTATAACTCAGCAGGTAATAGGAAAAATATGCATATATCAAATATCACATGTAATTCTACAACATAACCTAAAGGTACAACAAGTATAACAGCACAATATATAAATACATGCATATACCGTCTAACCAAATAAACAACGTATAACGCAGACATACCTGAAAGTCTGCTACGCTACTCTGATCCAACCTGAGAATATATCCAACATATATAACAGGAAGAGTAATACTAACTCACAATATACTCATGATACAGGTCAAGGTATCTAATTAATGGTCACGTCAACAAATATACAAGTATCGACGACAATTATACTTGGATACAAGAAGCATGTATGAATATGATGTACAATCAAATGCATCAAGCATAGTACAATCAAATGCAACATCACAATAAGCATATATATATATATATATATAGACTGCATCTATATATATATATTAATCACAACCATCCATATATATATATATATATATATATATATATATATATATATATATATATATACATGCATATATGTATATATATGATAATATGCAAACCTCCATAAGATACGATAATGCAGCATGCTTGGTCATGCCTGTGCACCCCAACTCTCTACAATGACCCCAGTGTGGCCTTGGTGGCACGACATGACAACTGTCCCAACTCAACACCAACCACTGCTCTAGAGTGGCCGAGTGGGTAGTATGATCAAGTAGCATATGAGCATAAAGAGCTCGCTACATAATATGATCAAGACACGCACCCATGACAATTGCACGCAACTCCAACTACCACCGTCTATAGTGGTAGAGTGCGGCACAACAAATGCTCTACCCTCATACCAGTTACTCCTCGGGGAGTAACCAGGGAGGCAAGATGACTGACGACTCTCTCAACCCCAAGGGAGACTATGTCGTCAGAAGGTATGCAAATGACATAGATGTACTGTCACACATATAGACATCTACCACAGACTCTCTGTTCAACAAAGAGTCGTACCCATCTGATCAATACACTCTCTATCCTGTAGAGAGTCATACTCAACTGATCGACGGACTCTCTATTCTGTAGACAGTAGTACTCAACTGATCATAACTCTCTATCCAATAGAGAGTCTGATGGCATGCTAGGAGGCTCGTTGGCTCCCATGTCCCCGGATTAAAATTTTCACTAATGAAAACTAATCCAGATGGGATGAGTTTCCTAAGCTCAACCAATTCGTCGTCGTGCTAACGACTTGAGCGATCGCTTGAACAAACTAGTTGTTCAAGCAACAAAACTCTTCTAGTTGGTTAGCCACGGAAGAGACGACGGACGGATCACCGATTTTTGTGTTTATCTTCGGGGTCCATGATTATACAAATACATATGGATGTAGACATGTATAATCAACACATACAAACATATTAATAAGAATATGCAAAGATCAATAATAAAACTTGTAAAACTTTTATACCTCTGGATCTTCTATCGTATGTCCTAACCTCCTTGTAGACTTCGTGTGGGCGAAGATCCTCCACAAGTTGAAGCTTCCTAGATCTTCTTCAATAAAAAGAAAGAAGAACTCTCCTTCCCTTCTTGCTTGAGCCAACCACCAAGCCACAAAAGCTTGATGTCGCCGGCCCCAAGAAAAGAGAGAACAAGATGGCCAACCAAGGAACCAAACAAGGGAACAATCCCTAGCTCCTAGTGCCGCCGGCCAAGAGGAAAAGGATGAGAGAAAGTCCGGCCAAAGGGGAGCAATAAAAGACCCTAAAACCCCTTTGTGCCGCCGGCCCTAGATGGAGTGAAGAGGAGAAGAGGAATAGGTAGAGCGTCGACCAAGGTAGGAAGAGAGATAGGTGCCGGTAACCCCTTTGGAAGAAGAAGGGAACCTCTCCTATTGTTGCCGCCCACTCCACCTCCCAAACCCTAGCCGCCCAACCAAACTCTAACCTTCCTAGGATTTCTTGCCGCCCAAGCTAATGATAGGCAAAACCCTAATCTCCAAAAACAACCAACCTTCTTGCCGCCCAACTTAAGCCCCCTTTTATAGAGTTAGGCTTAAGCCATGTTTTAATCTCCACCGTTGGTTCTAGGGATTTAATCTCAACCGTCGGATCTAGAGATCTAATCTTAACCGTCGGATCTAGAGATTTAATCTCCACCGTTGGATCTAGAGTTTTGTTTTCCATCATTGGATCTAAGCTCCATGAGGTTTTAATAGGCTACAATAGGGACCATGAGGAGGAGTTGGATCTTGGCCACCCAATGGATCGGAACCACACAAACTTGATCCATCAATGATGTTCCATTCCACTAGAGGATCATCATTGAATTACCTCACCAACCCCCATAAATTAATATGGGCTCCATACATTATTTGTACATCCATCTCTCCGTGTTTAAGATATCGAATGTCCGTCAATTAATTGATTTACTGACCATCAATCAATTAACATCTAACTCCTTGAGTAGTACCACTCAACCTTATCATCATGTTGACTAAGTCAACCTGCAGGGTTTACATGATGAACCTTATGAGCTCCTCAAGGGGACATCATCAACCTAATATATAGGACACGGTTCCCCCCTATAATTAACGGCACACCATGTAAATAATATCATTTCCCAACTTACCGAGCATATTGATTTAATCCATTTAAATCTCACCCTTTGGTAAATCAAAGAAAGAAATACTAAGTACATGTGCCCATTATTATATCGGGATTAAGAGCATGTACAATATAATATCCGAGGGCCGATTCAATTATGTAGTCAACAATAAATTGAATCACCTCTATGTCAGTCTTGCTCAATACACCTAAGTTTACTAGTGTAACTCTATGTTCAAGACAAATCAATACCAAGCTACACTACAACCATGCCAATGGTTTGTCCAAAACCATCTTGGTTGTGAGTCTCTACTTATATTCTACAAGGGACTGATAACATGATCTTCTGTGCCACACCAAGCACCATGTTATCTACAATGTAAAGTATTAGACAATATGCACACATATAATAAATATAAAGTGCAAACAATGATCATGTGATTCTTATTTCAAAATAAAAATATTCATACAAAAGAGCTAGGCTTTCAGTATACATCCCAATAATCTCCCACTTATACTAAAAGACTATGCTGTCATCACACTGCCATACATCTGATCCCCATGTCCTCCACATGTCTATCAAACGCTTTCGCTGGAAGGGCCTTAGTTAATGGATCCGCCAGGTTATCCTCTGATGCAATCTTGGTGACAGCTACTTCTCCTCGCTTTACGATCTCTCGTATTAGGTGGTACTTATGCTCTATGTGTTTACTCGCCTTATGGGCTCGTGGTTCCTTCGAGTTTGCAACTGCACCACTGTTATCACAATAAATTGTGATAGTTCTGGGCAAACTAGGAATCACATCCAAGTCCATCAAGAAGTTCCTGAGCCATACAGCTTCCTTGGTTGCCTCAGAGGCTGCCACATACTCAGCTTCCATGGTAGAGTCCGCCACGCATTTCTGCTTGACACTCCTCCATACTATGGCTCCACCTCCAAAAGTAAACACAAACCCTGAGGTAGACTTACTGTTGTCCCTATCTGATTGGAAATCCGAATCCGTGTAACCCACAGGGACTAATTGATCTTCCCGATAAACCAGCATATAATCCCTAGTCCTTCTCAAGTACTTCAATATATGCATTATCGCAGTCCAATGTCCCTGTCCAGGATTACTTTGATATCTGCTAACCATGCCCACGGTAAAGCAGATATCTGGTCTCGTACATAGCATAGCATACATGAGGCTTCCTACTGCCGAAGCATAAGGAACCGCCTTCATCTCCTCTATCTCCTTTGATGTTTTGGGACACATCTCTTTAGATAAAGGAACTCCATGCCTAAAAGGTAGAAAACCTTTCTTGGAGTTCTGCATGCTAAAACGAGCAAGGATAGTGTCAATGTATGAAGCTTGAGATAAGCACAACATCCTTTTCTTGCGATCCCTTATCACTTTGATCCCAAGGATGTGTCCCACTTCTCCCAAGTCCTTCATATCAAACTGTTTGGACAACCATACCCTTACGTCTGATAACAATCTGATATTGTTGCCAACTAACAAAATATCATCTACGTATAGTACAAGAAATACCACTATGTTTCTATCACATATCTTGTATACACAAGGCTCATCCGGACTTTGAATAATTCCATATGACTGGATTACCTCATCAAAGCGGATGTTTCAAGATCTAGAAGCTTGCTTCAATCCATAAATGGACCTATTAAGCTTACACACAAGATGCTCTTTGCCCTTTGCAATGAATCCCTCTGGTTGCTTCATATAGATGTTTTCCTCAAGACTTCCGTTAAAGAAAGCTGTCTTGACATCCATCTGCTAAATCTCATAATCCTCATGAGCAGCAATAGATAAAAGAATCCGGATAGACTTAAGCATAGCTACCGGTGAAAAGGTCTCCTCATAATCGATACCCTCTTTCTGAGTATACCCTTTCGCAACAAGCCTAGCTTTGAAGGTCTCAACCTTCCCGTCTACTCCTCTCTTTCTCTTGTAGATCCACTTGCATCCAATGGCTTTCACACCATCGGGTGGTTCTACTAGCTCCCAAACATGATTAGAATCCAAAGATTCTATCTCTGAATTCATCGCTCTTTGCCAAGATACCGCATCTCTATCTTGGAGTGTCTCATCATATGTCCAGGGATCAGGTTAATGTTTACCAGAGACTAAGTCCGAAGACTCTCCCAAGAACATGAATCTCACGGGTTGTCTAACAACCCTCCCACTACGATGAGGTGCCTCCTGTGTATGCTCTGTGACACACGGTGCAGTGACTTGTGGTATTTCCTCTTGTACCGGTGGTACTGAAGTCGGGACTTCCCCTGTCAACTCCTCAAGAATAATCCTACTCGTTGGCTTGTGGTTCATCACATAGTCCTCCTCTAGAAATCTGCCATTCGTACTCACGATCACCTTCTAATCTCTAGGACTATAGAACAAACCACCCTTCGTTCCCTTAGGGTAGCCAATAAACAAGCGTACTTCTGTACGAGATTCCAACTTACCAGCATCTCCCTTCAGCACATGTGTTGGACTACCCCAAATCCGAATATGTCTTAGACTAGGCTTTCGCCCAGTCCACAATTCTGTGGGAGTAGAGGGTACTGACTTAGATGGAACCAAGTTCAGAATGTGTGTTGTCGTTTACAGAGCAAACCCCCAGAACGAATCAGGTAACTCAGAATAACTCATCATCGATCTGACCATTTCCATAAGAGTCCTATTCCTTCGCTCCGCCACACCATTCTGCTGGGGTGTGCCAGGTGTGGACAATTGGGATTGAATCTCACTCTGATAAGTAACTCCTAAACTCTCCAAGAGGTACTCGCCACCACAATCAAATCGTAGTGTCTTGATACTTTTACCTTGACGGTTCTCCACATCAACCTTGAATTCTTTGAACCTGTCAAAGCATTCAGACTTGCGGCGCATCAAGTAAATGTATCCATACCTTGAATAATCATCTATAAAAGAGACAAAGTATTCAAAGCCACCTCTAGCCTGGATAGACAAAGGACCGCACAAATCAGAATGAACCAATTCCAATACATCTTTGGCTCTATACCCCTTAGCCTTAAAAGGCTTCTTGGTCATCTTACCTTCCAAGCAAGACTCGCAGGTTGGGAGATCTTCCACCACTAATAAACCCAAGGGTCCATCAGCTATCAACCTTTGAATTCTACTCAGGTTAATATGACCAAGTCTTAGGTGCCAAAGATATGTCTGGTTCATTTTCAAAGGTTCTTTTCTCTTATTAGACTTAGAAGATGAGTTATTCACTTCTATATGCATCATGGGAGTTTTCGGTTCAAGAGTGTACAAATTGCCAACCAATGTACCAGAAAAGATAATCTCCCTATTCCTTTTTATAACAACTTTGTCATTAAAAGAAACAGAATATCCATCCAGAAACAATTTAGAAACTGAAAATAGATTCTTTCTAAAAGTAGGTACATAAAGACAATTTCTCAAAACCAAAACTTTATTCCTATCAAAAGATAAATAAATGTCTCCCACTGCAATAGCCGTCACCTTTGAAGCATTGCCCATGAAGACGATAATCTCTCCCTCAGCTAGTCGTCGGATTTCCTGGAACCCCTACAAAGTATTGCAGACATGATCAGTGGTTCCTGTATCTACACACCAGGTACTAGTAGATAACACCGCTAAACATGTTTCAACAACTAAACAAGAAGATATACCTTTGTTCTTTCAGTGAGGATAGTCCGCCTTCCAATGTCCAGTCTGCTTGCAAGTGAAGCACTTGCCTTTTGGCTTCTTCACTCCTGCCTGAGGTCCTGCTGCCACTTTCTTTGCTCCACCTTGCTTCTTCTTCTTCTTCCCTTTCGGTTTAGAAGTAGAAACCTTCTGAGCAACCATGGCTTGAGCGCTTTGACGAAAAAGCCCCTCTGCCGCCTGGAGTTCTGTCAGAAGCTCCACCAACGAATACAACCTCTTGTTCATGTTGTAGTTGAGGCGGAACTGCTCAAAACTCCTAGGCAGAGATTGGAGAATGATATCGACCTGGGTTTCCCCATCGATCTCAGCTCCGAGGACTTCCATCTCATTCAGATGAGCCATCATCTTGAGAACATGGTCCCAGATGGGTGTTCCCTCGATCATGGTGGTCGTCATCAAGTTCCTCATAGCCTCCTGTCTGGCCGCCCTACTCTGATGTCCGAAAAGTTCTTTGAGATTGAGCATCATGTCATAAGCCGTGGCCATGGCCTGATGCTGATGTTGCAGCACATTTGACATAGGTGCCAAAATGTAACACCACGCCATCTCATCTGCCTTGATCCATTTCTTATAACTCTCTTTCTCCTTTTCATCAGAGTCATCGGTGGGCTTAAGAGGACAGACCTCGAAGAGTACAAATTTGTACTCCTCTGTAGTTAAGACAATATCCAAATTTCTTTTCCAATCAATATAATTTGTTCCAGTAAGTTTATTTTCTTTCAATATCAAAGCAAGTGGGTTGAAAGCCATTTGAAAAAACCTAAGAATCACAATGATCAAAATATTAGATTTCAAATATCATTGATTCCTCAAACAATAAAATTTCGAAATCAACCAACACCTCAAAACATCGAGAATATCGCATGCCACGATAGTGTGGAGGTATACGAATTCTACATTTGTAAGAGGAGGTTTAACCCATTAATTTTATTATCTTGTCAACCTTACTTTTTGACAAATAAAATTAATAGATGGTTCCTCTTTGGCCCTACAAATAAAAGCAGTGACTCCGATGGGGAGGATACTTTTTATTTGCATCTAAGTGTAAACCATTACACGATACTAAGGGAATTATCTCGGATTATGTGCCTTACCGATGGGGAAGTACACACGCTCCTAAATAATTTCCTATAACCATTATTTGACCTAGTGATTCGCAAACAAACTCATCCGATGGGGAGGAAGGCACTCAGAGCCGACGCTCAAGTTTGTTGCATCACACGTCAAATTGTAATGGAGGCCGCGGGAATTAATTAAAATGTCCCTCTCCCACTTAGTAAATTGATAGTGAGGAATTTTCAAGCACACACAACATGCATATAAAACAAATCAGCAATAAATATGGAAAAAATCAGAATTTTCCCAACTATTATGGCATTGTTCTCCAATATGCGTCCCGTCGTGTCGCCACCTCATCCGCTCCACCTCTCGCCGTGCGCAAGTCACCAAAGAGATCCGAGCCAAGATAAACTATTTTAATTTACATCCATCGATCCTATACTCCACGAAGGAGTGTACAAATAATCTAGATCGAAAGTAAACTAAAATGAGTGGCTAAACAATGTCGTATTTAATTACAAAAATTAAATACTAATTTAGCCTCGTCAACCCCGAGGATTCAAATAATATACAATCATACACACATGCAATCACATACACACATATATAGCCATAATAGTTCGAACTTATGCTTGCAACCAAAAAGTTATCCTACGCACATCCTACTATCATCCGGCATACACAATATATGATAAGTGCATGAAAGTAACCGAATCCAAAACACACAAAACTGAAAACCTGGCTCTGATACCAATTTTGATGGCATGCTACGAGGCTCGTTGGCTTTCATGTCCCCGGATTAAAATTTTCACTAATGAAAACTAATCCGGATGGGATGAGTTTCCTAAGCTCAACCAATTCGTCATCATGCTAACGACTTGAGCGATTGCTTGAACAAACTAGTTGTTCAAGCAACAAAACTCTTCTAGTCGATTAGCCGCGGAAGAGACGATGGACGGATCGCTGGTTTTTGTGTTTATCTTCGGGGTCCATGATTATACAAATACATATGGATGTAGACATGTATAATCAACACATACAAACATATTAATAAGAATATGCAAAGATCAATAATAAAACTTGTAAAACTTTTATACCTCTCGATCTTCTATCGTATGTCCTAACCTCCTTGTAGACTTCGTGTGGGCGAAGATCCTTCACAAGTTGAAGCTTCCTAGATCTTCTTCAATCAAAAGAAAGAAGAACTCTCCTTCCCTTCTTGCTTGAGCCAACCACCAAGCCACAAAAGCTTGATGCCGCCGGCCCCAAGAAAAGAGAGAACAAGATGGCCAACCAAGGAACCAAACAAGGGAAACATCCCTAGCTCCTAGTGCCGTCGGCCAAGAGGAAAAGGATGAGAGAAAGACCGGCCAAAGGGGAGCAATACAAGACCCTAAAACCCCTTTGTGCCGCTGGCCCTAGATGGAGTGAAGAGGAGAAGAGGAATAGGTTGAGCACCGACCAAGGTAGAGGGAAGAGAGATAGGTGCCGGCAACCCCTTTGGAAGAAGAAGGGAACCTCTCCAATTGTTGCCGCCCGCTCCACCTCCCAAACCCTATCCGCCCAACCAAACCCTAACCTTCCTAGGATTTCGTGCCGCCCAAGCTAATGATAGGAAAAACCCTAATCTCCAAAAACAACCAACCTTCTTGCCACCCAACTTAAGCCCCCTTTTATAGAGTTAGGCTTAAGCCTTGTTTTAATCTCCACCGTTGGTTGTAGGGATTTAATCTCAACCGTCGGATCTAGAGATTTAATCTCAACCGTCGAATCTAGAGATTTAATCTCCACCGTCGGATCTAGAGTTTTGTTTTCCATCATTGGATCTAGGCTCCATGAGGTTTTAATAGGCTACAATAGGGACCATGAGGAGGAGTTGGATCTTGGCAACCCGATGGATCGGAACCACACAAACTTGATCCATCAATGATGTTCCATTCCACTAGAGGATCATCATTGAATTACCTCACCAACCCCCATAAATTAATATGGGCTCCATACATTATTTGTACATCCATCTCCCCGTGTTTAAGATATCGAATGTTCGTCAATTAATTGATTTACTGACCATCAATCAATTAACATCTAACTCCTCGAGTAGTACCACTCAACCTTATCATCATGTTGACTAAGTCAACCTGCAGGGTTTACATGATGAACCTTATGAGCTCCTCAAGGGGACATCATCAACCTAATATATAGGACACGGTTTCCTCCTATAATTAACGTCACACCATGTAAATAATATCATTTCTCAACTTACCGAACATATTGATTTAATCCATTTAAATCTCACCCTTTCGTAAATCAAAGAAATAAATACTAAGTACATGTGCCCGTTATTATATCGGGATTAAGAGCATGTACAACATAATATCCGAGGTCCGATTCAATTATGTAGTCAGCAATAAATTGAATCACCTCTATGTCAGTCCTGCTCAATACACCTAAGTGTACTAGTGTAACTCTATGTTCAAGACAAACCAATACCAAGCTACACTACAACCATGCCAATGGTTTGTCTAAAACCATCTTGGTTGTGAGCCTCTACTTATATTCTACAAGGGACTGATAACATGATCTTCTTTGCCACACCAAGCACCATGTTATCTACAATGTAAAGTATTAGACAATATACACACATATAATAAATATAAACTGCAAACAATGATCATGTGATTCTTATTTCAAAATAAAAATATTCATACAAAAGAGCTAGGCTTTCAGTATACATCCCAACAGAGTCGTACTCAACTGATCGATGCACTCTCTATCTTGTAGAGAGTCATACTCGACTAATCATTGTTAGGATCTTTGTAATGGCTAGAGGGGGGTGATTAGCCTTTCTTTGTTTCTACAAGAATGTTAGCGGAAGCAATACAAATACAAATAGGAATATAAATAAGAAAACAATGAAAGCAATGCTAACACCCGATGTACGTGGTTCGGAGATGACACTCCTACTCCACGGCAATCCGTAAGGTGGATTTGCCCTAGCCAAGCTTCACTAAATCTCCTTTGAATGAACCAAGGTGGAGAAACCTTGTTTTACAATGCACTCCTCTTCTTTACAATGATGGAAGATTAAGATTAGAGAAGAGGATGTTTAGAAGCATAAAAACACTTGGAGAAATCTTGGTGAGCACAAGAGTATAGTTAGGAATGAGAGCACTAGCTTCACCAAGCTTCCCAAGGCCCCTTCTTATAGAAGAGGGGCTATTTTTCCCGTTGGCTGATCGACCGGTCGTGATGCTCACCATCGATCATTGCCGCCAACGCTTCAGTAAGATCCGCGGAGATACGTAGTCACAATTTCCAATGGCCAAGTGATCAGTCGACTGATGTGTTGGGTTTTTCCGAGCCGCAAAAACCGCTTTTTGCGTTGCGGAAACCTCAGAAGCCCCGACCACGGATCCGTGTGAAGTATAAAAATTATAATTACATGTATGTGCTTACAGAAATCCTATATCTACCTTAGATCTAAGAGGTTAGAACGTTACCCTCGTAGCGATGCCCTTCGCTTATTCCGTTCGTCCAAAAGTTCGCCGGAACTCGAGAGTGTCAAGTGCACACTCCTCTATGGTATCCACACAAGCAATAGGTGGAGAAAAATGCCTTAGAGTGTGCTAGCACTCCCTTAGGAATTTCGGCCAAGGAGAGGTTGGGAGAGGTAGAGCTTGAGAGAGAAGAGCACCAAGGTTGAAGATGAAGTTGGAATTAACTCACACAAATGAATTTCATCTAATGAAACCCCTAAAGTGGCCGGCCACTTCATGGAAGGGGGGTTACATGCATGCATGTAACTCCCATGACCCTTGGTCTCCCTCATGATGTGGCACCAATTGACCAAGTCAATGATGATGTGGAGCATCATCATTGGCCGGTCATGCCAAGTCATCATCATGACATGACATTTGGTCAAGTCAAACTTGACCTTTCATCTTCCCTCTCAAGTCAAGTCAAACTTGACCTCTAATCTCCCATGGTTGATCAAATCTAACCACTTGACTCAAGTCAATTTAATTTAATGAATCTCTATTCATTAATTTAAATTGATTTGATGAATCAAATCTCAATTAGACTCATTCAACACTTGAATCAACTTGAGTCTAACTCAATTAGTCTAATTAGGATTACTCTTAATCCAATTTGGTTCATCCCATGAACCTAATCCTCATGGTTCATCATATGAACCTAATCTCCATCTAATTGCTCTTATGTGTGTGACCCTATAGGTTCTTGTAACGTTGGCAATGTCCCTAAACCGATTTAGGAATATAAGCAATGAGCGGTATCTAGCAACACATCATTGCTACCCAAGTTACAAGAATGTTGAGCTCCAACATCACCTTTGTGACTACTAATTGTGACTCTCACAATATGTGACATTGTCCCTCTATCCTTGACATCTAGATTGACCAATCGAGGCATAGACCGTGTCATCCTCGGTACAATCTAAATCTTGAACTCCAAGTAGACTCACTCTAATCAAATGAGCTCAATATCTCATATTGACTCATTTGGGCATGGCCATGCACTTCGTGGTCTCACTCTATCAAGAATATCGATATCACCCCCGTCATATAGGAGGGATAGATCCCATCTACATCACTCACATCCCTCCGCATAATTCATTACATACCCAGTAATCGCCTTTATAGTCCACCCATTTACGGGTGACGTTTGTGACCAAAGTATGCAACTCCTTATGTAGGGAACCATGGTGACTTGGTCTAAGGACTAATAGTCATACTAATAGCCACATGAGAAAGTATATGACACTCATATAACGATCTATGATACTTTCTCATGGCGGGTCATTCAGTATACATTCTCCAATGCATACCCATGTGTCAACTTGATATCTCATATCCATGACTTGTGAGATCAAGTCATCATGTTGACATACATGCTAGTCTCTACGCATTAACATTGTCCCTGAATGTTAATACTCGACTAGGAATGATTAAGAGTAGTGTTCTCTATATCATCTCATTATCGATTCAACCAATCGATTGATATAGATAAGAACCTACTACTCAAGGACATTATTATATTTAGTTATTTGGCACCAATACAAGTAAATATAATAATCATGCCTTTATAAATAGGAATATGATACAATAAAGTCCATACAACAATCATCACATGATTGGCTCTAGGGCTTTCACTAACAATCTCCCACTAGCACTAGTGCCAATCACCGTAGTATCTAATACCCAATGACCTAGTGTGACCATCATGCTTTTTCTGTGCCAAAGCCTTGGTCAAGGGATCTGCGATGTTAGCCTCTGTGGGTACTCTGCAAATCTTCACATCTCCTCTATCGACAATCTCTCGAATGAGATGGAAGCACCGATATATTCGGCCTCTATTGTAGAATCAATAACTGTGTCCTGCTTGGAACTCTTCCAGCTCACAGTGCTACTATTCAAGCAAAACACGAACCCTGACTGCGATCTATAATCATCCTGGTCAGTTTGGAAGCTGGCATCGCTGTAACCCTTTACAACTAGCTCCTCATCGCCTCCAAATATCAAGAAATATTCTTTAGTCCTTCTTAAGTACTTAAGAATATTCTTGACTGCTATCCAGTGACGCTCACCTGGATCTGACTGGTATCTACTCGTCATGCTCAAAGCATACGAGACATCAGGATGAGTACATAGCATGGCGTACATGATAGATCCTATAGCAGATGCGTAAGGGATCTTATCCATGCGGTCTCTCTCCTCTCTAGAAGAGGGACTTTGAGTCTTCGAAAGACTCACACTATGTGACATCGGCAGAAGTCCTTTCTTGGAATTCTGCATGGCAAACCGAAGTAATACCGTGTCAATATATGTACTCTGACTTAGGCCAAGCAATCTCTTAGATCTATCTCTATAGATCTTTATGCCTAGAATACAGGCTGCTTCACCTAAGTCCTTCATTGAGAAGCACGTCCCCAGCCAAGTCTTCACAGACTGTAGCGAAGGGATGTCATTCCCAATGAGTAGTATGTCATCCACATACAATACAAGGAACACAACTGTGTTCCCATTAACCCTCTTGTAGACACAGGGTTCATCTTCATTCTTGATGAAACCAACCTGTTTGATCGCATCATCGAATCGAAGATTCCAGCTCCGAGAAGCTTGCTTTAGCCCATAAATGGACCTTTGCAGCTTGCATACCTTCCCAAAGATGTGGATCTATAAAACCCTCGGGTTGTGTCATGTACACATCCTCGAGTAAGTTTCCATTCGAAACGGGTTTTGACATCCATCTGCCAGATCTCATAATCGTGGTATGCTGCAATAGCAAGCAAGATCCGAATGGACTTAAACATCGCCACTGGAGAAAAGGTTTCATCATAGTCAATACCATGAATTTGCTTGAAAGCTTTAGCCACCAATCGGCCCTTATAGGTATGCACAAGTCCATCCATGTCAGTCTTTCTCCTAAAGACCCACTTACACCCGATGGGTTTGACCCCTTCAGGTGGATCAACCAAAGTCCATACTTGGTTAGTGTACATGGATTCCATCTCGATTCTCATGGCATCTAGCCATTTCTCAGAATCTGGGCTCATCACAGCTTCCTGATAGGAGGTAGGCTCATTCTCAATGAGCATAACGTCATCATGGTCAGACAAGAGAAATGAGTATCTCTCAGCCGACGACGCACTCTATCGGACTGCGAAGAGGTAGGTCTACTTGAGCAGTGGTTGTTCCACAACTCTTTGTGCAACAACCTCATCACCCACAACACTTTGTGGTTCTGCTCAACCACCATCAAGGCCTCAGCTATGGTCCTTATCTTGAATTTCTTCAAGATCGAAGGTACTCCCACTAGTTTTTCTAGAAACAAAATCCCTTTCTAGAAAAACCCGGTGCCACAAACACTTTGTAGCCGATCGAATGTAGAAGTAATATCCCTTTGTATCCTTGGGATATCCAACAAAATAGCACCTATCGGATTTGGGTCCCGCTTGTCCGAGACTTGACGTCAACGTAAGCCTCACAACCCCAAATCCTCATAAAGACATCTTGGGATTTTTCCTGTCCCATATCGTATATGGTGTCTTTACCAACCTTGGATGGTACACTTAAGGGTAAAGGTCTTGTGTCGAGAGCATATCCCCAAAAGGATATAGGAAGATCTGTGACTCATCATAGATCGTACCATATCCAATAGGGTACGATTCCTCCTTTCGGATACACCATTCCACTATGGTGTTCCAGGAGGAGTGAGTTGGGATAGAATCCCACACTCAGCTAGATAGTCACGAAACTCATGGCTAAGGTATTCACCACCACGATCTGATCGAAGTATCTTAATACTCTTGCCAAGCTGGTTTTGTACTTCATTCTTGAATTCTTTGAACTTTTCAAAGGATTCAGATTTATGTGTCATAAGATACACATAACCATATCTACTGAAGTCATCAGTAAATGTAATGAAATACCTGTAACCACCTCTAGCAGCAACATTGAAAGGACCACATACATCACTATGTATAAGTCCTAACAAATCTGTTGCTCTTTCGCTATGTCCACTAAAGGGAGTCTTGGTCATCTTGCCTAAAAGGCAAGACTTGCATGTCTCATATGATTCAAAATCAAATGAGTCTAGCAGCCCATCCTTATGGAGCTGAGATAAGCGACTCTCATTTATGTGACCTAAGCGACAATGCCAGAGATAGGTTTGGTTCAACTCATTTGACTTGAACCTCTTGGTACTTATGTTATAGATAGGGCTCTCTAAGTCTAGAAAGTAGAGTCCGTTCATTAGAGGTGCACTACAATAGAACATATCATTTAAATAAAATGAACAACATTTGTTCTTTATTATAAATGAAAAACCTTTCTTGTCCAAACAAGAAACTGAAATGATGTTCTTAGTTAAGGCAGGCACATAACAACATTCATCTAATTCTAGTACAAGCCCAGAGGGCAGAGATAGATCATAAGTTCCTACAGCAACAGCAGCAACCCTTGCTCCATTGCCTACTCGTAGGTCCACCTCACCCTTTGTCAATGCCCTGCTATTTCTCAGCCCCTGCACATGGGTACAAATGTGAGATGCACATCCGGTATCTAATACCCATGATGAAGAAATAGATAGATTGACTTCTATAACATTTATACCTAAAGTAGAAGTCTCACTTCTCTTCTTCTTAAGATCTTCCAGGTATGCCTTGCAGTTACGCTTCCAGTGTCCTGCTTCCTTGCAGTGGAAGCAAGCCCCTTCCTTGGCTACCCCTCCTTTGGGTTTAAGTTCTTTGCCTTTGCCCTTGGCTTGGGACTTTCCCTTACCTTTAGGCTTGCCCTTGCCTTTCTTCTTCTGCACCATCAAAATGGTGTCAGATTTTCCCTTCTTAAGGTTAAGCTCGTGATTCTCAACATCTTTGAGCATTTGCAATGGCTTATCAATTTCATTCATGTTATAATTCATGACAAATTGATTGAAGGCTTGTGGCAAAGATTGCAAGATTGGCAAGCTCTTGGCCAAGTGGGAATCCCAGCCTTTGTAGGTTTTCTACGTACCCAATCATCTTGAGTACATATGTACCTACGGGAGTCCCTTCTTGCATTTTGGACCCAAATAATGCCTTAGAGACTTCATATCTCTCATGCCTAGCTTGTCCTTGATATAGTTGACGAAGATGTCCAACCATATCATAAGCATTCATGAACTCGTGTTGCTTCTGAAGCTCAGAGTTCATGGTCGCAAGCATTAGACATGACACATCTAATGCATCATCTTGATGCTTCTTGTAAGCATCTTTGTCAGCTCGCGAGGCATTGGCAGGAGGTGCCTCCGGAATGGGCTGCTCCAGGACGTACAGCTTCCTTTCTTGGGTGAGAACAATTCTCAAGTTCCTGTACCAGTCCAGGAAATTTGCTCCATTGAGCTTGTCCTTCTCAAGGACGGATCGCAGAGAGAGAGTGTTCGTGGTTGTCGACATAGTTATCTACAACATACAATGCAGAGAATTAATATCATGTTCCTTTTATCATTTAATTAGGCCTTTAATCAAATGATGCTCCCACTGAATTATAGGAATTTTGTAGAATCGAGTTATGGATGTGGTCAAACCACATTATTAGATTCAAACAAACTAGCTATAATTCTTGCGGGACAAGATCCACATCATACTAAGCCTTGAGTTAGCTTTGGCTAAATCGCCCAAGACTTAGTACGATCGGTGGGTAACACATTACCGATTACATCTCTATGCAACTCTTGTTTATAGGATTAAGACCCACATTTACAAAAGACCTTGAGTTAGCTTTGGCTAAATCGCCCAAGATTTAGTGTAAATGCGATCTTAACCTATCTTTCCAACGATTGGAATATGCCTATAGTTCTACTCGATCCAATTGAGTTAACTAGTTTTGCTCAATCTAATTGAGCTTACTCTAACCCGAGTCGTGATAGGCGGGACCAAGATTGTCCCTCCGCACCCTACCAAGATAATATGTGTTGCTCTGCTTTGGCAGATTCAACAACGACAAATGATCGAGGTAGTGATGGGTATCAAGGCTCGGTAGGCATTTTCGAGTTGATTCGATTATGATCTAATCTAATCGTAATGTGTATCTTATACGCATTTAGGCCTTTATTATCCTATATTAGTATGCATCATATATATACATTAATTATTCTAGCATGCATCATATACATACAAGAAAATTAACCTAGCATGCATCATATACATACAAACATTTTTCTACTAGCATGCATCACATACATACAAGCAAAAATCAATTAAATATATATATATATATATATATATATCAACATATATATATATAATTAAATGTGATATAGTCATGGCCCTACTACGATCTTCTCAAGCCAATGAGAAGATCGGACGGTCTACCTAAGGCTAGCGGCTTCTCCAAGCGCTTCCTTTGACCGCCATGTGTCGTCGTCACCCTTCTCGTAAGCTCGTCTTCAAGTGGACTTTCCACCGCTCCATTTTTGTACATTACAAATATGAAACTCGAGTTACATTCGAGTCTAAAACTATTTACAACTAGAATATTAAAAGAAGAGGTGCGACGCGCAGGTCGCAAACACTTTACAACACGCCTGACCACAAAGCACGCAGGCCGTATTATGAATTACAACACACATAATCCAATCCAATTGGGTTATTGGGCCATGACAATCACAGAATTATACATAATTATAAATTATATATTTTTACAGAAAATTTCTATAATTTTTCCTAATTTATTTTGAATTTATGAGTCACCCCTCCGAAACGGTCCCGCTAAGCGGTTTCCGGGCGCGATCGCGGGACATGGCCCCTTTCGGGGATAGGGGCAGTGCCCCTGCTCGCAAAATAAACTTCGCGAGTGTCCCTACAATGATCTTACAGCGACTTAAGTCGCTGTCCCAAAAACCTAAAGCGAGAACTCGCCAATTCGGAGAGTTTTTCTCGACGGTTGAAGCCTACGAGTGTCCCAACACTCGTTGCTTCGACTCTACGAGAAAAATACCCAAAAATTCTATAAAATAAGAAAATTTACAGAATCATATAAATCTGTAATTTTTATATCTAATATAAAAACTACAAAAACGAAACACATACATGCTTCGCACGTGGCTCTGATACCACTGTTGGGTTTTTCCGAGCCGCAAAAACCGCTTTTTGCGTTGCGGAAACCTCGGAAGCCCCGGCCACGGATCCGTGTGAAGTATAAAAATTATAATTACATGTATGTGCTTACAAAAATCCTATATCTACCTTAGATCTAAGAGGTTAGAACGTTACCCTCGTAGCGATGCCCTTCGCTTATTCCGTTCGTCCAAAAGTTCGCCGGAACTCGAGAGTGTCAAGTGCACACTCCTCTATGGTATCCACACAAGCAATAGGTGGAGAAAAATGCCTTAGAGTGTGCTAGCACTCCCTTAGGAATTTCGGCCAAGGAGAGGTTGGGAGAGGTAGAGCTTGAGAGAGAAGAGTACCAAGGTTGAAGATGAAGTTGGAATTAACTCACACAAATGAATTTCATCTAATGAAACCCCTAAAGTGGCCGGCCACTTCATGGAAGGGGGGTTACATGCATGCATGTAACTCCCATGACCCTTGGTCTCCCTCATGATGTGGCACCAATTGACCAAGTCAATGATGATGTGGAGCATCATCATTGGCCAGCCATGCCTAGTCATCATCATGACATGGCATTTGGTCAAGTCAAACTTGACCTTTCATCTTCCCTCTCAAGTCAAGTCAAACTTGACCTCTAATCTCCCATGGTTGATCAAATCTAACCACTTGACTCAAGTCAATTTAATTTAATGAATCTCTATTCATTAATTTAAATTGATTTGATGAATCAAATCTCAATTAGACTCATTCAACACTTGAATCAACTTGAGTCTAACTCAATTAGTCTAATTAGGATTACTCTTAATCCAATTTGGTTCATCCCATGAACCTAATCCTCATGGTTCATCATATGAACCTAATCTCCATCTAATTGCTCTTATGTGTGTGACCCTATAGGTTCTTGTAACGTTGGCAATGTCCCTAAACCGATTTAGGAATATAAGCAATGAGCGGTATCTAGCAACACATCATTGCTACCCAAGTTACAAGAATGTTGAGCTCCAACATCACCTTTGTGACTACTAATTGTGACTCTCACAATATGTGACATTGTCCCTCTATCCTTGACATCTAGATTGACCAATCGAGGCATAGACCGTGTCATCCTCGGTACAATCTAAATCTTGAACTCCAAGTAGACTCACTCTAATCAAATGAGCTCAATATCTCATATTGACTCATTTGGGCATGGCCATGCACTTCGTGGTCTCACTCTATCAAGAATATCGATATCACCCCCGTCATATAGGAGGGATAGATCCCATCTACATCACTCACATCCCTCCGCATAATTCATTACATACCCAGTAATCGCCTTTATAGTCCACCCATTTACGGGTGACGTTTGACGAAGCCAAAGTATGCAACTCCTTATGTAGGGAACCATGGTGACTTCAGGTCTAAGGACTAATAGTCATACTAATAGCCACATGAGAAAGTATATGACACTCATATAACGATCTATGATACTTTCTCATGGCGGGTCATTCAGTATACATTCTCCAATGCATACCCATGTGTCAACTTGATATCTCATATCCATGACTTGTGAGATCAAGTCATCATGTTGACATACATGCTAGTCTCTACGCATTAACATTGTCCCTGAATGTTAATACTCGACTAGGAATGATTAAGAGTAGTGTTCTCTATATCATCTCATTATCGATTCAACCAATCGATTGATATAGATAAGAACCTACTACTCAAGGACATTATTATATTTAGTTATTTGGCACCAATACAAGTAAATATAATAATCATGCCTTTATAAATAGGAATATGATACAATAAAGTCCATACAACAATCATCACATGATTGGCTCTAGGGCTTTCACTAACATGATGGAGTGATCAGTCGAGTGATCGTAGGCCGCAGTCGAGTGCGACTACACTGCGGCTTAGATTTGCCTTAATCGGGCCGATCGCCACGCTGGCGATGATCGATTGCAACATCAGTGATCGCATCGTTAAAGCAGCCGATCGATGGTCGTGGTTTCACCTCACCCCGAGCACTGACTCCGATTGATACATCGTATCAGTCGACTGATACTCATCAAGTATGAGTAATTCACACTTGATTTTACACCCTAGACCTAGACTCAACCTTCTAGCTCCTCATTAAGCCTTGCGCCTCCAGGATCCCTCCGAGTCTGTGACTTGTTCATCCTTTGTGCTTTGCTTCCAAGAGCTTCCTTCGGTTTCGTCATATCTTGGGTTGCCAAATGCTTGGACTTTACGCCGCCAAGACTACAAGCTTGGACTTATGCTGCCAAGTCCTTACTTTAGACTTCCTTTGCCAAGGTTCACTTGGACTTTACGCTGCCAAGACTACAAGCTTGATCTTACGCTGCCAAGTCCATCCCTTGGACTTCCTTTGCCAAGATCATACGTGGTCTTCCTTTGCCAAGGTTCACTTGGACTTTACGCTGCCAAGACTACAAGCTTGGTCTTATGCTGCCAAGTCCGTCCCTTGGACTTCCCTTGCCAAGATCATACTTGGACTTCTCTTTTACCAAGTCTTCATCCTTGGATTTTCCTGTCACTTAAACAGGTTCGTAATTAGATCACAAAGCATTGCCTAACTTAGATGATTATCCAAACATTAAAACATATAAATGCTTGGGGCATTATTGCACCAACAATCATATCAAGCTAGGACCACCGGTCCGTAGCGACACACTAATCACCCTTCACTTAACCATTACACAACACATGGTTGGTAATAAGTATGCAACATATGGGCACTGGAATAAATCCTCCCTTTAGGGCATTACCTACCCACGGATGAACCTTTACCCAATTTACAAATCAGGTTATCATCCGTACTCCAACATCTACACCCTACTAAACATTTATACATCTACCTATATCACATCTGTAACTCCTTAATCATGAGAAAGGAAAATGTGATATCAACCTTTGAGCAAATATAGCCAACGACAAGTATCAAGCATAAGAAAAATAAGAGCAGGGTCAAGATAATATGAACACCTAACATGCTCATATCTATGACTAAATCTAAATGCAATTACATCTACCTGACTAGGCTAGGAAATTACCCACCTGATACGAAGCTCGAACTAATCCTCACGACCGTTGACTGGCTTCATATCCCCAAACCTGCACATAATAGCAACTATGATTAAGTACATGTATCCGACAAATACACAACTTAATTACTATGTCGTTCCTATGTTCACATCCTTTCCTCGTCTATGAGTTAGAAATCCTGATTATCCCAATCTGATTCACCAGAACCAAACTCGCTCCCACATCAACAAGATCAATATATAGATCTAAACAGAGTTGTAATAGAAGCTTACCACAAGATCAGTCTACCACAGCTAATCAATTCAATACATCCACCGAATAGATCAATCAGACACATTTACCACACCTAATTCATCTACAGATCAACCAATTATAAATTGAACTTCACAGCTCAAACATCACTGAATCGATGATAGCAAACCTAAAAATGCCTAAACCACAGTCGGCATCATTCCACACACAGCCGACACAATCCCCACCCATCAACGATGACCACTCTAAAACCAACAACAACACAGACAGGGTAACAAAACTTACCGATTAGATTTCCTTCGGTAGCACCCAACTGTTCACCGGAGCAATCCAAGCTCCAATCACTGCCCAGACTTCACGGCAAACAGAGACTCACCACACTGTTTACCAACACCAATCCACCACACTGTCAGCAACCATAGATACCGACACACTACCAGATCTACCCAACTCATCAATCGACAAACACCCAATCCGTAGCAATTACAAACATCACAAGCAAGAAGGAAATCAACCTTACTGATCTCAGATCTCCGGCGGCAGCTACCTCCCCTATTCAACGGACCATCCTCTTCTCTGTCCATATTAACAGACCAAGATCAGATTTACCTGCACAACGTCGTGTTCTAAGATTGGGATATTATTCCAGATCACAAAAATCGAAATGTAAACATCCGATCTAACCATATTTGACTATAAATCCACTCAACCGTAACTCACCTTTCACTGCCTATCCAAATCCCGCTTCCCCTGCACCACTCCAATTGCGGCGATCGAACTGTAGAGAAGGCAACAACAACCTGGCTCGAGCGGCGACAGAGGTGGCGGTGGTGCCAGATCAACTGGAGCAACGATGAGGCGATCCACAATGGCAAAGGAAGGACATGGACAAAAGGGAAAAACTAGGGCACGGGAAAGACGGCGAGCACGCGAAGGTCGCAGACTGCGACGACTCTTTGTTGTCGTCGAGATCAGGAGGAACAAGGCAACGACGAAGCTGTCGGCCGCGGCGACAGTGATGAGGCAGCGACCGGCATGGCGATAGCAGCAGGGCGAGCTCGAGTGTGGCGTCACGAGGGGAGAAGAGAAGGAAGTCGCGAGGTTATATAAATGGGGGAAATCGTCGTGGAAGAAAAAGGATCAGGAAGATGAGTCACGTGGCAGTGGAAGAGATCGGGATCGGGAGAGGAAGTGATCGCGAGCTTAATCGCGTGAACAGGAAGTTGAGATTTAATGGACCGATCGATCGGGCTGAGCTAATCCGAGTTTAGCCTAAAGCTAACCTAGGTTAACCCAATCACCCATTTAGGCTTAATCTTTCTACCAAATGGTCATATGAGCTCCTATTGAATCCAGAAAATTTCTAAAAATTTCTGAAAAATTACCCAAGGTAATTCTTTAATTAACAAGGGGTATTTTATTATTATTTTATTTTTTTTGATATTTTACATTATCCCCCACTAATATAAATTTGATCCCCAAATTTCCTACTCATGTACAACTACGAGATGTCACAACAACAATCTCAAGCATCTGGAGACAAGTCACACCTCAAGTGACTAAGTAGGTACTGAGCCTCTAAAATCCATCATGGATACTCTCAAAAGATATTTTAATGTCTGAATAACACCTTCATATCGCTCACCTATCAAAAGTACATAACTGTACCAGAGTGGAGCTCTATACTTGTGACCGGTTGGAGACTTTGCCAGAATCGTAAGATGAATCATGAATCACTATCGAAAATGATACTCAAGGATACTCCACTGGATATAATTCCGTCAATCGATCCAACAAAATCCATCTTACGGCTCGGAAGGACATCAGCGGACCTAGCTAATTGATCATCGATTACCCAAATCGCATCAAATCATTTCCAAATTCTAGATAATCTCCCAACACAGTCCATCATACTAGGCTCCCACCTCATCTCGGTACGTAACCCTACTGGTCACTAGTATTCCTCCTTTACTAGTTGACACACCAAACACTAAGCTATAAGATTGATCATGTCCCATATGTCATTCCACCACCAAGAATGTTTCAAAACCCACTATTTCCGGATACAATCCGAATAAATCACTAATCTGGAATGCAACCCTGTCACCCGATGTGCACCAACTCTGCATCATGTTGGATACTCTGTGGCCCCCAATAGTTGTCGTTCCCCGACTTCCTCCCATAACACGGGAGATATATAGGGTCTACCGTATAAGGCCTCGAATGGAGCCATCAGAATAGAAGAGTGGTAGCTGTTGTTATAGGTAGATTCCACTAAATGAATGTGGTCCTCCCAACTACCTCTGAAATTCATGACATAGGATCTGAATAGATCCTCCAACGTCTGAATGATATGCTCAGATTGTCCTTCCGTCCGCGGATGAAACGCAGTACTGAATCGAAGCTCTGCACCCATGGTCTTATGTAGACTCTACCAAAATCGCGAGTCTCTATCAGATATAATACCCAAAGGCATGCCATGCAATATGATAATCCCTTGACAGTACAACTCTGCCAGATGATCTAATGAGTCTATCCCACGAATAGGAAGGAAATGGACGGATTTGGTTAATTGATCCACGATCACCCATATCGCATCATGTCCTTTACGGGTTCTAAGCAATCCCGCAACGAAAATCCATCAAGATTTGCTCCTATTTCCATTTTGGAATCGAAATTTCCTGGAGCAATCCAGCGGATTCCTGATGTTCAGCCTTCACCTGTTGGAAAACTAAACATCGTGCAACGCAGTCTGCAATATCACTCTTTATACCGTTCCTACCAGTATAAACATTTTAAATATCGGTACATCCAAGTACCACTAGGATGTATTGCAAAACTCGAATGATGTGTCTCCTGTAGCAACTCTTCCTTAACTGAATGCGTGTCCAGAACACACATCCATATTAGAGACAGAAAATTATCTTCTCATAAGAGAAGTCCATCTAGCGTCCAAAATCCACTCCACACTCTTTAAGTGCGTGGAAAACTATAGCGACCAGTCTCGCAATTTGCAACTATTCGCATTCCAGCAACTCTATAGTAGTTGCCCAATAGCTAGTTAAAAATCCCATGAGCATTCCTGCTCCATATCACTACTACATGAGATCATATCTGTTAACCCCACATCACATGTATAACAGCTTATCTCGTAGTTTCTTAACTGTCATAAGCATAAGATACACCTCATGCAACTATATCGGATTCGCTCCAATCCCTGTAATACATTTGCGTACAACTTCCTTTTATCCATCCCGGAAGATTTAACTAATACTCGTGTAAAAGTTAACCGTCGTCTAGGTCCTATAAACTGGTTTCACCAGCTTCCGACTAAATGATTTCTATCATCACCTTTGTCAAACAAGTCCGTGGTATAGTAGTGCCAAACCTTCTATCCACATCTACAGAATTAACCAAAACATACAAGGAAAACCAGCTTCTATGGTGGTCGAGTGCGCAACTCCGACTACCACAATCAACAGTGGGCAGGTTATCCAACTCCAACAACCACAAACTGATCCAATTGTGTCCAGGATACAGATTCTCAAATCCAGTGGCGACTAAATAATTAATTAGTCTAACAACTTAATCAAAACTCATAAAATTCAAATTAAGTATGAAATTGTCGTCTTTACACACCTGCATTCTATTTACTCTAAGCTGATGATATATTAATCATCACAATGACAATGATAATTATATGACACCATGTCACTACAATATCAACGTTCCAGTCGTAAATCGATCCTAGAGTATACACAGGTATCCTTAACTGATGTCAATCCACATCTGGGGGTAACTGTTGTTGTTGTCTGCATGAGTCTTCTAAGATGTCTTCTACTGATACTGCTTCTGTGCTAATCTCTGCTGAAGGGTAGTATCAAGGAACTCCAACCATGCCAGAGGTAGTAGGTTGCTGCTGATGAGATAACCCAATATTCAGTGCTGATCTCCGCTGTCGAGACGGTGCATCATCCTCCCGGAACACCATTGATAGTCTTCAACTGAGTCTTCAAAACACAACTCCTCAATCTGTACTGGTTTCTTACAATAACAACATATGAACTGATCCAACGGATAATCTGACTTCGTGTGTCTTCGTGATCCGCACTACATGCACATAATCCCTTCAGAGTCTTTGTTCTGATTTCGCTGATGTGGACGAGAACATCCTGATGATCTACGGTTGGTCTTCTATAATCGAAAAATAGCTCAAGACATATGACTCTAATCTTGCTCCTTTTATCAAACAACTGGAGACTTCAGACTCTAATAAGTTGACCTGTAATATCTGCTTATCGGTCTCCAACTCTTAAACACGTGTACGGTATCATTTCTAAACTCCTGACTCAATCCAATGTCTTTCGGCAGGATCTGATAGAAGATCCTATCATCTTAATCCAACAGTAAGCCAACAATCGTGGGTGACTTAAAACATCCATTCACCTTCTGGAGCTATTAGGTGGTCGTAACCTCTGCAAGTCTAACGACCCTGCATGGTAATCCCGTTACCGACGAACACCCTACTTGAAGCTCAAGAATTCCTTACAATGTGTCACTAAAAGTGACACGAGGAAATACTCTCTTTCAACATCACTAAACCATGATCAAGTGATATATTATTGTTGGGTTTCCGGTACCGCGGCGAGTGTGTGTTCGAACATGTTTCATAAACATGTGCACAACAAAACAAATAAAAATAATAAATCTAATTTATTACAACACACACACCACATGCATGCATAGTACAACATGTGTAGACATAACCAAAGTTTTAAATTTTGCAATAAAAGGAAATTTATTCTACGTATACCTGACGTATCACGTGTAGCGGGAAAGGCATCAACCGGAGCGACCCTCGCAAGAATCGCCTCTATCCGTATCCACACCGAGTATCTTCAGGATGACTTCATAAAGTCACGAGTCTCATCTTCGTACGAGTCACTAGCTTCGTGTCGAAGATGATGTGATCGAGAGAAGATCACAATACGAATCAAAATTCGGATTCAAAACGAGTCCTCAAAAACTCGCTTCTCCGGAGAGGTATTCGCACACCGTTTGACAAATCCTTCGTCCTCCACCTATGAGGATTACCAGAGATCAAATACCTGGCAAGGAAGCCACTGTCGGAGCTCCAAACATCCTCCAAATGATGCTCCGACACGAAGTAAATAAGCTGTCCAGGAAACTGGACAGCTTTGGTAAAGGATTAGCGCCAACCAAATAAGGAAGCTAGATGCTCACCTTGTCGCCGGAGCCAAGGAAGATCACCGGAGGGTCGCCGGAGGATCTCCGGCTGAAGCTTGGACGCCGGAAACAACTTGGATGGGGCGGCGGCTAGGGTTTGGCCGCCGACCACAAGAGGAGAGGAGGGAGAGGGGCGGCAACTTTGGATTAGGGTTCTCATTAAACCCTTGAGCCCTGTTTTATAGAGAATAAATTCTCCTAATGGTTATTGGTTCATAACCAAAACCTGTTAACCCATTCCATTAATTTAAGTTAAAATAAACCAAATCGATTTGGTCTATTTTAAGTTAAAACGAAGCGAACCAACTTTGGTTCATTAGTTTAAAACAAACCAAACCCCTTTGGTTTAATCTCCACCATTGGATTAGAACCAAACCAATTTGGTTCATCCATCATTTCTTCATAAGACACGGTCCATCCACGCTTCCATTACGACTGAAACAATTTCATGCTCGCTCCTTATTTGGTCCAACCAAACCTAGTTTCTCTTGGTATGAGAATCTCATTCTCAAGCTCGTTTTAAATCCTTCGGATTATGCTCGTTGTGCGTGTGACAAAATAGATTCTCGGTTTATGTTGGCCGTCTATAATTAACCATTAATTATAGAACGATCATGAGTGACACCTGGTAGTACATCATGATCCCCAATTAATCAAAAAATCAATGGTTGATCCAGAACTATTTCTGAAACCCTTCAGCAGCTACAATGATTTGTGCCCCATTCCCTTCACTCATCTTATACCCACTTGGTTCAAGACATGGTCTATAGTGTCAGTCCCCACTAGGTTGACTACGTCACACCTAACCCACGTATCATTTCCTCGTCCTACGGATTCTAGTTACTGCACATGTATCCAAGAGTACCTTACTCTAAACATATAATGCTTTAGCCAAAGACTTTAGTAACAATCCGACGAGAGGTCATGGGTATACATCTCCTTGCAAGGAGTGGTGAATCCTTTATAGGCTATTCAAACACCTTCGATCACTTTGACTTATGCCCAATCATCTCGGGTCCACATCTCCTCAAAGATGCTTGCTTAAGATATCAAAGCATAGGTCTTCATGATCAAGATGACTTGAATGTCGCAAGTCAAAAGAACATCGCACTTAAGCTGCAGTAAGAACTTCATTGACATATCTATATATGCAGAGAATCATATGAAGTCTTACGGCTGATCACTCCAATGAACTAGTTACCATAACTAGCATCCACGATTAACTCTGGACATCACAATATCTCCAACCAGGGAGAATCAGCTGCTTGGATACACCAAGGAGTATACCTCGTGCTAGTCTCGACAGAATTGATGGTGTCCAAATCCATCAATTCATCGACCAGGGATAATTTCGATACATCACAATTACACATGTAGAGATACTCACTAGTTGTGATTTAATCACAAATTCTCTCATGCTGTGAATCGTATCGCAGACATTCAGTAAATGAGTTTAAGATCTAATCAAATATATGAGAACATGTATACTCAAATAGTGAATCCTCATTTATCATATAAATGGTTCAAACATAAGGTGATTACCTTAGGACATCCCTCATATATTACTAACAAACTCCCACTTGGTCTAATGCCAATCACTACGGTATCCAATACCATAGGCTCTAACATGACCCTCAAACTTACTTTGAGGTAATGCCTTAGTCAAAGGATCCGCTAAGTTCCTTTCAGTGGGGATTTTCTCGATTTGTATTTCCTTCCTACTAATGATCTCTTTGATCAAATGATAGCGGCGAAGCACATGTTTGGAACATTGATGAGACCACATACAGTTCAGAGATGAACTTCTTGATCCAATCCACTTCCTTTGTTGCTTCCAAAGCTGCAATGTATTCTGCCTTAGTGGCAGAATCCGCTATAGTGTCAAGCTTGGAACCTTTCCAACTTATTGCACCTCCATTCCAGGTGAATACATACCCAGACTGAGACTTGGAATCATCCTTATCTGTCTGGAAGCTGGCATTCGTATACCCACGTATCACCATGTACCCTTCCCCATATATTAGGAACACATCCTTAGTTCTTTTTAAGTACATAAGGATCGTCTTAACAGCCGCCCAATGATACATTCCTGGATCAGACTGGTATCTACTCGTGACACTCTGAGCATATGATACATCGGGTCTCGTACATAACATAGCATACATGATAGATCCTATTGCGGATGCATAGGGAATCTTACTCATGGAAATCCTCTTGTCTTCTATCCGCGAACACATAGACTTCGAAAGGTTTATCCCATGCCTGATGGGTAGGAAACCTTTCTTGGATTCCGACATGCTAAATTTCTTTAGCACTCGGTCTATATATGTAGAATGTGAAAGACCAAGCAACTGTTTTGATCTATCTCTATAGATCTTAATCCCTAGGATGTAGGTTGCTTCTCCCAGGTCTTTCATGGAGAATGTCTTGGACAACCAAATCTTAACCGACTGTAAGACAGAAACATCGTTTTCTATAAGTAATATGTCATCGACATACAATACTAGGAACACGACTGCACTCCCACTAACCTTCTTGTACACACAAGGTTCGTCCAGATTTTGTGAGAAATCAAACCTTTTGATTGTCTTATCAAAACGGATATTCCAGCTCCTGGATGCTTGCTTCGGTCCATATATGGACCGTTGCAATTTGCATACCTTGGTTTTATCAACCGATGTGAAACCCTTAGGCTGTATCATATACACATCCTCAAGTAGGTTTCCATTAAGGAAAGCTGTTTTCACATTCATCTGTCATATCTCATAATCATAATGAGTCGCTATGGCTAGAAGCATCCGAATGGATTTAAGCATAGCTACAGGCGAATAGGTTTCGTCATAATCAACACCTTGCTTTTGACGATATCCTTTCGCCACCAATCTAGCCTTATAGGTAATCACATTACCTTCAATGTCGATTTTCTTCTTGAAAACCTACTTGCACCCTATAGGCTTAATGCCTTCGGGTGGGTCAACCAAGTTCCAAACTTGGTTTTCATACATGGAATCCATTTCCGACTTCATGGCTTCAAGCCACTTATCCCTTTCTAAACTTTTCAGAACTTCTTCATAACTGGTAGGCTCCTCATCATCAATGAGTAATATGTCGTTCGATTCACTTATGAGAAATTCATATCTCTCGAGAATATTGCGTGCTCTACCAGATCTACGAAGATGTGGTGTCTCAATAGGTCCAGCCAATGGCTCATCACTATGAGTTATTGGCTGTGATGCTTCACCAGGTATCTCATCAATGTCTATTTGAGTCTCTCGAGACTCCTCAAGCTCAACGACACTCCCACTGTTTTCTTGCAAGAGAAACTCTTTCTCTAGAAACACAACATGTCTTGAAACAAACATCTTTTGTTCCACAGGATGACAGGATTGGTAACCCCTTGTTTCCTTAGGGTATCCAATAAATAGACATTTATCAGACTTAGCATCCAATTTGTCTGATACAGTCCGCTTCATATAAGCAGAACTATCCCATATCTTTAAGTAAAATACATGAGGTTTCTTACTATTCCATATCTCATATGGAGTAGTAGAGACTACCTTAGTTGGCATTCTTTTTAACAAGTAAACAACTGTCTGAAGTGCATAACCCCAAAATGACTTGGGAAGATTCGCATGATTCATCATTGACCTGACCATGTCCAACAAGGTCCGGTTACACCTCTCAGATATACCATTATGTTGCGGTGTATATGGCGGAGTCCATTGAGACAATATGCCATTGTCTCTTAGATAATCTAGAAACTCTTGACTTAAGTATTTACTATCTCGATCCGATCGAAGTATTTTAATACTCTTGTCATGTTGTTTCTCCACTTCATTTCTGAATTCTTTAAACCTTTCAAAGGCTTCAGACTTGTGTTTCATCAAGAGCACATACCCAAACCGTGAGTAATCATCGGTGAAGGTAATGAAGTAGCTATAGCCTCCTAAAGCTTGAGTTGACATGGGTCCACATACATCGGTATGTATTAGACCTAGCAACTCTTCCACCCGTTCACCTTTTCCAGTAATAGGTAACTTAGTCATCTTGCCTTTTAAGCATGATTCGCATGTATCGTATGAATCCAATTCAAATGATTCTAGAATTCCACATCGGTGTAATTCGTACATGCGTTTCTTGCTTGCATGGCTAAGACGACAATGCCACATATAGGAGTCTAATTGATTATCTTTTTGAGCATGCTTATTGCTCGCTTCGATATTGAAAATGTCACTGGATACGTCCAACGTATAAATATCATTGCTTAAAGTTTCAGTCCCATAAAGAACTCCATTCAAAGTTATGTAACAACAATTGTTATAAAAGGTCAAATGGTACCCATTTCTATTTAAACAAGAAATAAAAATGATGTTCTTTATCAACGAAGGAACATAAAAGCAATTGTCCAGTTCTAAGACAAGTCTTGTAGCGAGTCTCAACAAATACGTTCCGATGGCGAGTGCAACAACCTTTGCTCCATTCCCAACAGGTAAATTTGACTCTCCCTTGACGAGTATTCTTCTATTTCTTAGCCCATGTATGTCATTACATATATGTGAGCCACACCCAGTATCCAATACTCAAGTGTTTGAGGAAATAGAATGACAATCAATTACGAAGATATCTGAAGAAGATGGGGCATATGATGCCTTATTCTTCTTCACGAGCTCAAGATAAATCTTACAATTTCTTCTCCAATGGACCTCTTTACCACAATGATGGCAAGTGCCCTTTGGTGTTAGTTCTGTATTTTTAGCCTTTTTCTTCCCCTTCTGTTGTTCCTTTAACTCTCTCTTAGAACCTTTCTTTGAGAAATCAACTAACAGGACCATCCCCTGCTCATGCTTCACATAAGGCTCCACAGTCTTCAGCATGTTGAGCAGTACCACAGATGAACCTTCTTTCATCTCAGAGGTGAAGAGGAGCTTGGAGACTTCGAACCTTTCAAATCTCACTTGCTCATCAAATAACTCATAAAGATGAAAGACAATGGTATGAGCATCCATATGCTCATGCTGCTTCCGCAACCTAGTTTCCATCGCATGATGCAACTCACTTGTTCAGAATCACTCACATGTTTCTGATAAGCCAACAATTGGTCCAAAGTCGCATTATTACTAGGACGGGCGGGAAGAGGCTCTTCGAGGACATATACAAGCTTTTCCACCTTGAGAATAATTCTCAAGTTTCTAAGCCAGTCCAAGAAGTTCGACCCAGTCAATTTATTCGAATCCAAAATGGAATGCAAATTCAAAGACATCATGATCAATTGATTAACTTAGAAATACAAAACGAGCATATATGAGAAAATAATTTTAAAATGAATCAACATACATTTATAAATCCCATTCATTTTTCGAATTTCAAAAACCCCAAAATCACTTCGGGAGATCGTAGGTCCATCTCCGAATGGGCTGATATCCAACATAGATATGAACAACCTTGGAGAGAGTCCAACAAGTCATTTATAGCAACGACGGTAGGTATCAAATATACCGATTGCATATCACATATATGCAACTATCACAATGTGTTATCAACTAATTCAATGTTTACACACACATCAGGTTGTTAACTCATTAACAAGTATGCATCATATGCATAGCACCCAACTTCACCTCCCTTCACATCGACCTTGGAGAGAGTCCAATAAGCCGATGCTCCTGGTTAAAGCCAACCCATTAATCGAGAAATAGTTTTAATATGGTTAAAATGCATTCAACCAATTAGCCCAGCTTGGAGAGAGTCCAACAACCAAAGCTAACAATTGACCTTTGACTCTTACCATATTAGTATTAAACTATTCCATCGTTTGAACATGTTCGGGTTTGAGCCGGACTTGGAGAGAGTCCAACAACTAAAACAAGAAACAGAACTCTAGTTCTAATCATATTAATGGAAGGTGTAGGCTTTAATATTGAGTAAGGGTTTTATGTCTCATCCTCTTTGCATGCAAATAACTATTATCTACATGGCATGACATACATGACATACATCTACATGTCACGATACGCATGACATAATGATATGCATCTAATGCAATTACATAGTATACAATTATGACATGTACTTAATTTCCTTATATGTTATAACTATTTATGGAAATAAAATATGTTTAAGATTTGATTCCCAAAATCAAATCATGATTAAATTAGGAAATAAATTTTCAAATCTAATCACATTTTATTTATGGCAGGTCTCAATTAAGGAAAGTCAAATTTATTTTAGGAAATAAATTTCCTAAATTGTCAAAACTATTTATGGAAATAAAATATATTTGATTTCCCAAATAAAATCATGATTAAATTAGAAAATAAATTTCCAAATCTAATCAAATATTTTATTTATGGAAAATGTCAATTTCCATAAATACTTCTAACTTTCCAAAAGTAGAAGATTTCCATAAATACTTCTAGACTTTCCAAAACTAAAAATTTTCATAAATACTTCTAACTTTCCAAAAGTAGAAAATTTCCATAAATACAATTACGACTATCACAAAATAATTTTACAATTATGTCGAAACATAACCTGGGCTCTGATACCACTGTTGGATTTCCGGCACTGCAACGAGTGTGTGTTCGAACATGTTTCGTAAACATGTGCACAGCGAAATAAATAAAAATAATAAATCTAATTTATTACAACACACACACCATATGCATGCATAGTACCACATGTGTAGACATAACCGTAGTTTCAAATTTTGCAATAAAAGGAAATTTATTCTACGTATACCTGACGTATCACGTGTAGTGGGAAAGACATCAACTGGAGCGACCCTCGCTAGAATCGCCTCTATCCGTATCCACGCCGAGTATCTTCGGGATGACTTCACAAAGTCACGAGCCTCGTCTTCGTACGAGTCACTAGCCTCGTGTCGAAGACGATGTGATCGAGAGAAGATCACAATCCGAATAAAAATTCGGATTCAGAACGAGTCCTCAAAAACTCACTTCTTCAGAGAGGTATTCGCCCACCGTTTGATGAATCCTTCATCCTCCACCTATGAGGATTACCAGAGATCGAATCCCCGGTAAGAAATCCACTGTCGGGGCTCCAAACGTCGTCCAAATGACGCTCCAACACGAAGTAAACAAGCTGCCCAGAAAACTGGACAGCTTTGGTGGAGGATTAGCACCAGCCAAATAAGGAAGCTAGATGCTCACCTTGTCGCCGGAGCCAAGGAATATCACCAGAGGAATCGTCGGCTGAAGCTTGGACGCCGGCAACAACTTGGACGGCGGCACAAGAGGTGGGCAGCGACTAGGGTTTAGGCACCGACCACATGAGGAGAGGAGGGAGAGGGGCGGCAACTTTAGATTATGGCTCTCATTAAACCCTTGAGCCCTATTTTATAGAGAACAAATTCTTCTAATGGTTATTGGTTCATAACCAAAACCCGTTAATCCGCTCCATTATTTTAAGTTAAAATAAACCAAACTGATTTGGTCTATTTTAAGTTAAAACGAACCGAACCAACTTTGGTTCATTCATTTAAAACAAACCAAACCCCTTTGGTTTATTCTCCACCATTGGATTAGAACCAAACCAATTTGGTTCATCCATCATGTCTTCATAAGACACGGCCCATCCACGCTTCCATTGCGACTGAAACAATTTCATGCTCGCTCCTTATTTGGTCCAACCAAACCTAGTTTCTCTTGGTATGAGAATCTCATTCTCAAGCTCGTTTTAAATCCTTCGGATTATGCTCGTTGTGCATGTGACCAAATAGATTCTCGGTTTATGTTGGCCATCTATAATTAACCATTAATTATAGAACGATCATGAGTGACACCTAGTAGTACATCATGATCCCCAATTAACCAAAAAGATCAACGGTTGATCCAGAACTATTTCTGAAATCCTTCAACATCTACAATGATTCGTGCCCCATTCCCTTCACTCATCTTATACCCACTTGGTTCATGACATGGTCTATAGTGTCAGTCCCCATTAGATTGACTACGTCACACCTAGCCCAAGTATCATTTCCTCATCTTATGGATTCTAGTTACTGCATATGTATCCAAGAGTACCTTACCCTAAATATGTAATACTTTGGCCAAAGACTTTAGTAACAATCCGATGAGAGGCCATGGGTATACATCTCCTTGCAAGGAGTGGTGAATCCTTTATAGGCTATTCAAACACCTTCGATCACTTCGACTTATGCCCAATCATCCCGGGTCCACATCTCCTCAGAGATGCTTGCTTAAGATGTCAAAGCATAGGTCTTCATGATCAAGATGACTTGAGTACCGCAAGTCAAAGGAACATAACACTTAAGCTGCAATAAGAACTTCATTGACATATCTATATATGCAGAGAACCATATGAAGTCTTACGACTGGTTACTCCAATGAACTAGTTCCCATAACTAGCATCCACGATTAACTCCGGACATCACAATGTCTCCAACCAGTGAGAATCAGCTACTTGGATACACCAAGGAGTATACCTCGTGCTAGTCTCGACAGAATTGATGGTGTCCAAATCCATCAATTCATCGACCAGGGATAATTCTGATACATCACAATTACACATGTAGAGATACTCACTAGTTGTGATTCAATCACAAATTCTCTCATGCTGTGAATCGTATCGTGGACATTTAGTAAATGAGTTTAAGATCTAATCAAATACATGAGAACATGTATACTCAAATAGTGAATCCTCATTTATCATATAAATGGTTCAAACATAAGACGATTTCCTTAGGACATCTCTCATATATTACTAACAATTATTTCCCGAAGATTATTTTCTGCATTTATCACCAAATACCGGCTTAATCCCGATAATAGTATGCAAATAACTCTACTTCCTATGTATAACACGAGTTAAGTACTCAAAAGTACCCTCAAAGTTATACAACCCAATACGAACAATTCAGGGATCAAAATCCCTATGAAACATCGTAAAATAGTCTTCCGCTATCTACACAATAATAGCTTACTTGTCTTGTCCATTACCCAACAGGTAATGATCTGACTAGCATAATTAGTGAAAATCTCTAAGATTGTAGTCTCTAATTTCCACAAGAAATGTGATGACTTGACTCCTGTTTTCCTACTCGGTATCAGTCGGCTCTCAAAGGTAAATCACCTTTTCGACATAGGTTCAAGACTCACAGACTCAACAGGTCGTTCCCGTGGTCAACTCATACCACGGTTACGAACAATAACCAACACACTGTAGATTATTCCCTGTTATATACACTAAATGCATAACCAACAAAACCGAGAGTATAAACCCTAAAGGCAACTCCGGCTGGTCACCTCGGTGGACGACCCCTACTACAAGTCTCTACAGGTGTCATAACTCTAATTGCATACACCTGTTGAGCAAGTTTAGATAAACATCTAACTAGGCCATATGTTATCAGGAATTCTTACCTCGTGCTGCTTGGAGCTCAGGCCGCTGTCCATCTCATCTGAAAAAACCAAAATTCAACAAATCGACTCCCGAGAATCCAAGACTCGACACAAAAATAACATTGTATAGCATCGCAAAACCTAGAGCTCAAATACCACTAAAGTTGTCATGCCCCGAGAGTATGTGTTGGTGTAGTAGGCACCTAAGTCGAACCTGAGTTTTGATTATAGCAAACGATACAAAGTTAAGCTCATGTCGTTATCTCACGAGATGAATCGAGTATGCAGAAGATTGATATAGCTGGAGATGAAAGCTAGCGACACCCGGAGGAAGCCGCGATGGTCGGGCGACACTCGAGTGACTTCGGAGGGAGCCGAAGGAATCGAGTGGAAGGCCGGAAGCAAAAGCAACATGTAAGTGTCGAGGTAAGCTCGTGTGTGCGAGCGTAAGTGAGGTCGTATCCTCTTTATGGGGATGATCTTAAGCGTAGATCCGACCAAAGACATCCTATAGATGGTCAAGGTCGAGATCGGACGGTCGATGACCGTCGAAATTATGTTTTTGTTGAGCTAACTTTGACTTGCAGCAAGCATCAGTCGACTGCCAGCTTGGAGGACTCATTCTGTCATCGATCGATCGGCCAGAAGGTCGGATCGTGATCTTCCATCGATCGTGATGATGGCCATCAGTCGACTGATGGTCAAAGGATCAGCCTCGAGGAGTCAAGGTTTATTACCAAATTTCAAGGGGAGTGGTGCTCAATTGTGATTGGCTAGGGTTCCTCTCGAAAAGGGGCTCAAAGGCTATAAAAGGAGGGCCAAACCTAGGGTTTCTTCATCATTCTAAAGCTTCCAAAAAACCTCCGCCAAGCTACTACTTTTCGACCACGAAGTGCTTTCTCTCCGACGTTTAGCTCTTAAATTCTTTTCTACTGTAACGTTGGTTTTTTAGCTCTTATTTAAGTTCATTTCTTTTCGGAGCTTTTATCGTATACGAGGAGAGGGGGAGTGTCCCTCTACCTCATGCTTTTTTCCTTCTTGTATCGATTAACTCCTACCTCCAACGAGGAGGAGTTCCTTTAGTGCTTTTTCCCTCCGTACGTGGTCAAGGACCACTAGGGCCTTGGAGTAGTAGCCGAAGGCTACGAACCAAGTAAAAACTTCATTGTCTCTTTTTACTTTACATTTCCACTGCAATTAATTATCTCTCGAGTTTTAACGAACGTAAAAAAAAGGAAAAGGTTTTTCACTATTCACCCCCCCTCTAGCGAACCGCATCGATCCAACAATTGGTATCAGAGCCGGGGGTTGCTAAGATTTGGTGAAACCACCAATCTAGCCATTTTTACAGATTTATTTTTCTTTTAATTCTTTTTTTTATTTATTTATTTCTCTTTGTTAAGTTTTTTCTCCCGCACTACTAATCCAAGACGCGAGTCTTGGTACTTGTTTTTGTGTTTTTGTCGTTGCTAGTTTCTTCGCCTTCGTCTCTTTGTGTCTTTCATGTTAATGGCCCATCTCGAGGGTTTTAGCACCGTCCGACCACTGTTTTATAACGGTGACGATTTCCTTTACTGGAAAGGTCGGATGGAGTGATTCCTAAAAACCCAAATAGAGATGTGGATTGTGATCCAAACCGGGTTCACCCTTCCTACTAATGAAGAAGGTGAATCCTTGGATTACAATCAGTGGTCCATTGCCACTAAATGACAAGTCGAGGCAGATGCAAAGGCGACTCAAATCCTGCAGTGCGGGCTATCCAAGGAGGAGCTGAACCGAGTCGGACCCTTCATTAGTGCAAGAGATATCTGGACGAGGCTGATCGAGTTACACGAAGGATCGGATCAAGCTAAGGTTTGCAAACGCGATTTGTTGTTCAATAAATTGTACACACTAAAAATGCAGGAACACGAGATGGCAACACAATTGCACGCTCACGTCCAAGACATCGTCAACAACCTACACGCAATCGGGCAAAAGGTCGAAAACCGCGACCTTATAAGGTATGTTCTAAACTCATTTCCGAGGACTACCTTGTGGGCATCCATGGTCGACGCCTACAAGGTCTGCAAGGACCTTTCTAAAGTTAGAATAGACGAATTATTCTTAGATTTCGAATTACATGAGCAGTCCAACTCGGAACCCGAGAGGGGTATAGCCTTGTTTACAGGTTCAAAGAAGAAGAAAATCGCAAGCAAGCCACAACCAACCGAGGAGGAAGACGAGTCCGAAGAAGATGTTGACCCGGAGTTGACTGCCGAACTAATGAACCTAGCTCGAAGGATAGCCAAGGGACGAAAGAGAACCACGACTCGACCCAACCAAGGTATGTTGGATCGATGCGGTTCGCTAGAGGGGGGGGTGAATAGCGAAAAAAAAACTTTTTCTCGTTTCTTTCGTTAAAACTCGAGAGAAAATTAATTGCAGCAGAAATGTAAAGCAAATAGAGACAAATAGGTTTTACTTGGTTCGTAGCCTTCGGCTACTACTCCAAGGCCCTAATGGTCCTTGACCACGCACGGAGGGCAAATACTAAACGAACTCCTTCTCGATGGAGATAGGAGTCAAACGATTACAAAAACTCAAGAAAGACTTAAGGTAGAGGGACACTCCCCCTCTCCTTGATATGATTTAAAGCTCAAAATAAAAACAACTTATACATATTTAAAGATTATACCGACGACTTAAAAGATGTGAGGTTGAAGCTCTAGTCGTCGTCTTGGCAGCGCTTCGTCGTAGGGATGTCGGAGAGTCGGAGCGTATCGGAAGCACTTGGAAGCTTTTGAATTGATGAAAAACCCTAGGTTTGGCCCTCCTTTTATAGGCTTTAAGCGTCTCATCGAATGGGTCTTTAGCTAATCACAAATGGGTACAAAACCCCTTGAAAAATGGTGATAACTCTTGACTACTCGAGGCTGATCCTTTGACCAGCAGGCGACTGATGGCCATCACCAGTCGACTGCTGGCAGCATCAGTCGAATGCTAGTCATAGTCACTCGACTGATGGACGACAGTTGAGTCCTTCAGGTTGGCAGTCGACTGATGTTGGCTGCAAGGCAAAGTTAGCTTAAGGAATACATTGTTTCGACGGTCGTCGATCGTCCGATCTCGACCTAGACCATCTATAAGAAGCCTTTGGTCGGATCTACGCTTAAGATCATCCCCGTAAAGAGGATACGACCTTACTTACGCTCGCACACACGAGCTTACCTCAGTACTTACGTGTTGCTTCCGACCTTCCACTCAATTCCTTCGGCTCCCTCCGAAGTCTCTTGAGTGTCGCCCGACCACCGCAGCTTCCTCCGGGTGTCGCTAGCCTTCAGCTCCAGCGTTGAGACTTTTCTGTACACTTGATTTAGCTCCTGAGATAACAATATATGCTTAACTTTGTATCGTTTGCTATAATCAAAACTTAGGTTCGACTTAGGTGCCTACTGCACCAACAATCTCCCCCTTTTTGATTTATGGCAAACCCACATACAAAGTTAAGTAAATAGCAAGCATGAAGAGTAATAATGTGCATGAGAAACAAAAAAATATGAAGATTAAGTTGGAGTTGTAAGAATTTTCTTCAAGTACTCCCCCTTGAGGAAACCTCCCCCTTGACCGAGGGTGAGTCTTGAAGAAAGACCTTAATCCTCCCCCTTGAGGGTTGCTTTAAGTAATTACTTAAAGTTGGCTTTAGTAAAACGTTTTAGTTAAGCCCTTTCTCCCCCTTAAGTAAAACATTAACGACATAAAGTTTTAAAAAATAAGTTTAAGTAAAACGTAGACGGCACAAATAAGTTTAAGAATTCTTTGGCCTTTTGGTAAAAGTTAACTAAGTTTTAACTTTTGGTTTAAATATGAAGTAAGAGTTAAGTTATCAAAAAATTTTGACCCCTTAACTTTGGCCTTTTTCTCCCCCTTTTGCCGTATATCGAAAAGAGTAAGGGGTGTGTGGAAAACAAAATAAGTGTTAAATTTAAAGTCCAAGCATGTTCCCCATTTTTTATAAAAAAAATAATATACTGAAAATAAGCTCATCTATAAAATGTTCGACTCATATTTGGCTTGATTGATATGTAAGATCAACCAGTCCTGGTCAGAGTCGGTTAGTATGTATGATTATACTCCGTGGTTCATAGCGATGCACTAGCTCTACATCTGGAACTAGGAGTAAGGTCCTAACATCTCACGCCCATCTACGTGGCTAAGTACACAAACACATTAGTCCTATGTGTTGTGAGATGTACTGGCTCCTTAAATCTATAGGTGCATGATATCTAAGGTATGTCCTATGCTAGTTCCATAAAAATGAAATTAAAGAAATAGTAGTAAGAACATATAATTTGCATGTACCTATTCTATTACGCACATGCCCAATTTTCGTCTTAATAGACTAAATTCGGCTTCGGGTAGGGGTTTAGTAAATAGGTCTGCTAAGTTAGACTTCGATTCGACGTATTCGAGTTGTATTGCTCCATTGGCCACATGTTCTTGAATGAAATGGTGTTTGACCTCTATATGTTTGGTCCTAGAGTGACATATCGGATTCTTTGTAAGATTAATTGAACTAATGTTATCTACATGAAGTTTAGTATTCGTAAAGTCTAACTTAAAGTCGCGAAGGGTGTGCTTCATCCAAAGAAGCTGCGTGACACACTCACCCATCGCGATGTATTCGGCTTCGGTGGTAGATAAAGCAACACAGTGTTGCTTCCTACTGCACCAACTCACTAGACTCGAGCCGAGAAGTTGACAACAACAACTCATACTTTTTCTATCGAGCTTACTACCGGCATAATCTGAATCGGAGTAGCCGATTAGTTCGAACTCCATAGATCTAGGGTACCAAATACCAACGTTAAGTGTACCCTTAAGATATCTAAGGATACGCTTAACTAGGGTTAGGTGAGAATCCTTAGCACAGGTTTGAAACCTGGCGCACATACTTACTGCGAATAGAATGTTAGGTCGACTCGCAGTTAAGTATAGGAGACTTCCTATTGCGCTCCTATAGTACTTTAAGTCAATGGACTTACTTTCTAGGTCTTCTCTTATGTTAACATTTATCGCCATTGGGGTGTTTATTACCTTAGCGTCTTGCATTCCAAATCTTTTAATTAACTCCTTAGTGTATTTTTGTTGATATAGGTATATACCATCCTTAGTTTGTTTAATTTGTAGACCTAAAAAGAAACTTAACTCGCCTACCAAGTTCATTTCGAACTCACTTTTCATGAGCGAAACGAACTCGTTTAGTAAGGTTGAGTTAGAGGTGTTGGATCGATGTGGTTCGCTAGAGGGGGGGTGAATAGTGAAAAACCTTTTCTTTTTCTTTCGTTAAAACTCGAGAGATAATTAGTTAATTGCAGCGGAAATGTAAAAATAAAAAAAAAACAATCGACACAAGGGTTTTACTTGGTTCGTAGCCGAAGGCTACTACTCCAAGGCCCTAGTGGTCCTTGACCACGTACGGAGGGCAAAAGCACTAAAGGAACTCCTCCTCGTTAGAGGTAGGAGTTAATCGATACAAGAAGGAACCACAAAAACTTGAGGTAGAGGGACACTCCCCCTCTCCTCGTATACGATAAAAGCTCCAGAAATGTAAATGACAAGAAAAACTAATACTGATGTACAAGAATAATAAGAGTTAAACCTAGACGTCGGAATGGAAGGACTTCGTTGTCGGAGAGTTGCAGCGTAACGGAGACTTTTTGGAGGCTTAGAATTGTTGATGAAACCCTAGGTTTGGCCCTCCTTTTATAGCCTTTGAGCCCCTTTTCGAGAGGAACCCTAGCCAATCAAATTTGAGCACATCTTCCCTTGAAATTTGGTGATAATCCTTGACTCCTCGAATCTGATCATTGATCATCGACCATCGATGGCGCGATCATCGATCGTGATGGCGACATCGATCGATTCTTGACCTTCACAATCATTGTTTGTGCAGCAATCGAGTCCTCAAGTGGGTCGTGATGCTTGTTGCAAGTCAAAGTTAGCACAACAAAAACATAATTTCGATGGTCGTCGACCATCCGATCTCGACCTAGACCATCTATAAGAAGTCTTTGGTCGGATCTACGCTTAAGATCATCCCCATAAAGAGGATACGACCTTACTTACTCTCGCACACTCGAGCTTACCTCGATGCTTACGTGTTGCTTTTGCTTCCGGCCTTCCACTCGATTCCTTCGGCTCCCTCCGAAATCACTCGAGTGTCGCTCAACCACCGCGGCTTTCTCCGGGTGTCGCTAGCCTTCAGCTCCAGCTATATCAATCCTCTGCACACTCGATTCAGCTCGTGAGAAAACAAAATAGACTTAACTTTGTGTCTTTGCTATAATCAAAACACAGGTTCGATTTCGGTGCCTCACTGCACCAACAAGAGGTTCCAAAAATTATATCGTCTACGTAAATTTAAGCTATGAATATTTCTTTACCCAAGGTTTTTACAAAGAGAGTTGGGTCAACTAAGCCTTGGTTAAACCCTTTTGACTTAAGATGGATTGAAAGTCTCTCGTACAAAGCTCGAGGAGCTTGTTTAAGTCCATAGAGAGCCTTCTTAAGTTTTAGAACATGGTCGGGTTTATCTAGATTTTTGAATCCGGGGGGTTGGCTAATATAAACTTCTTCTTTAATGTATCCATTTAGGAATGCCGACTTAACATCCATTTGAAACAGCTTAAATCCTCAATGTGCGGCATAAGCTAGCAACATTCGAATGGATTCGAGTCTAGCTACTGGGGCATAGGTTTCGTCGTAATCTAAGCCTTTGACTTGGCTAAACCCTTTGGCGACTAACCTAGCCTTGTTTCTAACTACATCACCTTTATCATTAAGCTTATTTCGAAACACCCACCTTGTTCCAATTATCATTTTGTCTTTAGGTGGTGGTACTAATTCCCACACTTCATTCCTAGTAAATTGGTCTAGCTCTTCTTGCATTGCAATAATCAAATCGGGATGAAGAAGAGCTTGTTCAATTGATTTGGGTTCTATCTTTGAAATTAAGGAAATTTGACTAAGGTTCCTATAGGATGCTCTAGTTCGAACTCCTAGATTAGGATCTCCTATCACTTGATCGATAGGGTGGTTAGTTTGAATCCTAGATTGGGTTGGGTTTGTGTCACCTAATGCTTGATCAATGGGGTGACTTAGTTGAACACTAGTTTGGTTGGAGTCATCTATCACTTGATCAATAGAGTGACTTGGTTGACTTAGGTTAGGATTAACACTAGACCTGATCTCGGGATCAGAATTAGGTCTAGTATGAATCGGCTTGCTAATTGGGGTTGCCGGGGGTTTTGTAGGTTCATGTCCTTCATCAAATACTACATTGATAGTCTCCTCGACTCTAAGGGTGTCGTGGTTATATACTCTATAAGCTCGACTTGTAGTCGAGTATCCTAGAAAGATTCCGGTCGTGGTCTTGGATGTAAATTTCCCTAGGTAATCCTTAGTGTTTAGGATATGTACCTTACACCCAAATACCCTAAAGTACTTGATGTTAGGTATTTTATCATGATAAATCTCGTATGAGATCTTAAGGTGCCTCTTTACCATAAGGATTCTATTTTGGACATAGCATGCCGTACTCATGGCTTCTGCCCAAAACCTATCGGGTAGGTCATATTCGTTCAACATGGTCCTAGCGGCTTCTTGTAGAGTTCGGTTTTTCCGCTCCACTAGGCCATTTTGTTGAGGGGTCCTAGCACAAGAGAATTCATGGTGGTATCCGTTTAGGTTACAGAAGTCGGTGAACCTTTGATTTTCGAATTCACCACCATGATCGCTTCTAAGTCTTTTAACCTTAAGGTCTTTTGATTCTCGATTAATTTAAATAGATTAATTAATTGATCCAGGGTATCATTTTTATGTTTGATGAACCTAACCCAGGTAAACCTGGAGTAGTCGTCAATTATGACTAAGCAATATTGACTTCTATTGAGTGACTTGGCTCCATGTGAATCGAATAGATCCATATGCAGGAGCTCAAGTACACTTGAGGTTCGTTCTTGGTTAGTTAACTTGTGTTGTGTCCTAGGTTGTTTTCCTTGTTGACAAGCATTACAGATTTTATTAACCAAGTTGTTGAGGTTGGGTAAACCTCTGACTAAGCCACTCTGACTCATCTTGTGGACGAGTCTTGGGTGCGAGTGACCGAGTCGTCGGTGCCACAACCATGATTCCTCTTCTTGTGTCATAAGACACTTAGTTGAGGAGTTAGATAAGTTGATCATATAAATGTTGTTATTTCTAGTTTCTTTAAGAATAGTTTTAGCAGTTTCGTTGGTATTAATTATGCATTCATTTTCTAGAATACGACCTTATAGTTATTATCACACAATTGGCTTACACTAAGTAAATTATATTGAAAATTTTCTACTAGTAAAACATTTTGAATGAAAAAATTTGAATTGAGCTCAATATCACCTGATCCGATGATTTTGAGCTTGCCGTTATTTCCGAAGGCTACCGATCCTTGTCGTTTGAATCGAAGCTTTGAAAACTTGAGTTGATCCCCGGTCATGTGTCGGGAGCAACCACTGTCCAACATCCATTGATCCTATACACAAGGTGGTTGGATTGGATGTTAGATTTTTTAAATTGGTTGTAAGTTGTTAAACCTGGGTCATCTCACCTTTGTCTATATGATCAAGCATGTTATACTTATGTGTTTTTTGTGAGATGATTTCCAATTGATTAAGTGGATTTAGGTTCAAGTAATTTTATGTTAGATTTGAATTTAACCCTAGGCTTGTCAAGTTTACCTTTTCAAGATCATGGCTTCCAGGTCATGGTGAGGCACAGGGGCCTTCTTTTATCGGATCATCGACCACTTCCTTAGACAAAGCCAAGTTCAAGAAAATGACGACTTGACTCACCTAAGATTATTTCCTAGTCTAACTGGTTATTTTTGAAAAGAGGCTCCCCGAGGCTCAATCTTTTCGAAGAATTTTAGTTAGTTATGTTCTTGAAAAGAGGCTCCTCGAGGCTCAATCTTTTCGAAGAATTTTAGTTGGTTGTGTTTTTGAAAAGAGGCTCCCCGAGGCTCAATCTTTTCGAAGAATTTTAGTTGGTTGTGTTTTTGAAATGAGGCTCCCCGAGGCTCAATCTTTTCGAAGTTGATTATGTTCATGTTCTAAGTGAGTTCACAAGTTTTAAAGTACAAACTTTCTAAGTTAAAGCATGCAATTTCTAAGCACAAACATTCTAAGTTTAAAACATGCAATTTCTAAGTTAAAGCACAAACATGTTTTGTACTGGCTCCCCCTAGACCGTTGAATCGGTTCGGTCTATCCACATAGTGGATTTGGTCCTTGGGAATCCAGTACGGGTTGGATCCTAGAGTTGAAATCAAAAGGTTCTTAGGGACCCATGCATGGACATGTTTCCTATGTCGACTTACAATCGACATATATGACCTATTAGTCGTGTTTGAGTTAAACCCTAGTCCAGCTTTGTTGTACACGGCCCTTTGAGATCCAAGTAGGAGGTCAAGTCCTTTGGATCCCGAAGTGAACCTTTCCAACGTGTTCCTAAGATCTTCGACTTGACTTTTCAAGAGAGAGTTCTCAACTTCGAGCTTTTCAACTCGAGTTGAGTCCTTCTCTTGAACTCAACTAGTCAAAGAGGTTAGGGAGACCTCGTGTTTGAGGATTTTAACCTCCTCAACAAGGGTCTCGACCTTGGACTCGGATTTAACTAATTTCCTAGACAAAAACCTAACCGTATTTTGTAAAGTATTAAATAAAGTTCGACTTACTTTAAGGGTATCTTTTGAACCGGATGCGTATCCGTGGCTTGACTTGAAGGTAGCTTCGTAGTCCGAGTCATCCTCAGATTCTGACTCAAGTTCGATCTCCGTGTCTGACTCAATTGATTTCGCCATGAAGACGTGGTCTTCATCTTCTTCGGATGACGCTTCTTCCCATGTCGCGTTGAGGGCCTTCTTGTGCTTAGGTGCTTGGTGGTTGAGCTTGGGGCACTCGGACTTGATATGTCCAAACCTGTTGCACCCATAACACCTAATATTAGAACTTTTAGGCTTACCTTGGTTGGGTTGAGTCGTGGTTCGCTTTCGTCCCTTGGCTATCCTTCGAGCTAGGTTCATTAGTTCGGCAGTCAACTTCTTCTTCGGACTCGTCTTCCTCCTCGGTTGGTGGTGGCTTGCTTGCGATTTTCTTCTTCTTTGATCCTGCAAACAAGGCTATACCCCTCTCGGGCTCCGAGTTAGACTGCTCATGAAGTTCAAAATCCGAAAAGAGTTCATCTAACCTAATTTTAGAAAGGTCCTTGGAGACCTTATAGGCATCGAACATGGAAGCCCATAAGGTAGTCCTCGGAAAAGAGTTTAGGACATACCTTATAAGGTCGCGGTTTTCAACCTTTTGCCCGATTGCGTGTAGGTTGTTGACGATGTCCTGGACTCGGGCATGAAGTTGTGTCGCGGACTCGTGTTCCTGCATTTTTAGGTTATATAGTTTATTGAAAATAAGATCACGCTTACATACCTTGGCTTCGTCGGTCCCTTCGTGTAGCTCCACTAGTTTTGTCCAAAGATCTTTTGCGCTTATGAAGGGGCCGACGCGATTTAGCTCCTCCTTGGATAGGCCGCATTGAAGGATTTGCGTTGTCTTAGCGTCGGCTTCGACTTGTCATTTTGTTGCAATGGTCCATTGATCATAATCCAAGGAGTCACCCACTTCATTAGTCGAAAGTGTGAAACCCGCTTGGATTATGATCCACATCTCGATTTGGGTTTTGAGAAAGCATTCCATCCGACCCTTCCAATAATGGAAGTCATCTCCGTTGTAAAACGGAGGTCGGACGGTGCTAAAACCCTCGAGACGGGCCATTAGAACAAAAGACACAAATAGACGGAGACGAAGAAACTAACAACGACAAAAACACGAAAACAAGTACCAAGACTCGCGTCTTGGATTACTAGTGCGAGAGAAAAACTTAACAAGGCGAAATAAATAAAAAAAAAAGAATTAAAAGAAAAATAAATCTGTAAAAAGGCTAGATTGGTGGTTTCACCAAATCTTAGCAACCCCCAGCTCTGATACCAATTGTTGGATCGATGCGGTTCGCTAGAGGGGGGGTGAATAGCGAAAAAAAAAAAATTCTCGTTTCTTTCATTAAAACTCGAGAGAAAATTAATTGCAGCGGAAATGTAAAGTAAATAGAGACAAATAGGTTTTACTTGGTTCGTAGCCTTCAGGTACTACTCCAAGGCCCTAATGGTCCTTGACCACGCACGGAGGGCAAATACTAAACGAACTCCTTCTCGATGGAGATAGGAGTTAAACGATTACAAAAACTCAAGAAAGACTCAAGGTAGAGGGACACTTCCCCTCTCCTTATTATGATTTAAAGCTCGAAATAAAAACAACTTATACAAATTTAAAGATTATACCGACGACTTCAAAGATTGGAGGTTGAAGCTCTAGTCGTCGTCTCGGCAGCGCTTCGTCGTAGGGATGTCGGAGAGTCAGAGCGTATCGGAAGCACTTGGAAGCTTTTGAATTGATGAAAAACCCTAGGTTTGGCCCTCCTTTTATAGCCTTTAAGCCCCTCATCGAATGGGTCTTTAGCCAATCACAAATGGGCACAAAACCCCTTGAAAAATGGTGATAACTCTTGACTACTCGAGGATGATCCTTTGACCAGCAGTCGACTGATGGCCATCACCAGTCGACTGCTGGCAGCATCAGTCGAGTGCTAGCCGTAGTCACTCGACTGATGGATGGCAGTCGAGTCCTTCAGGTTGGCAGTCGACTGATGTTGGCTGCAAGGCAAAGTTAGCTTAAGAAAAACATTGTTTCGACGGTCGTCGACCGTCCGATCTCAACCTAGACCATCTATAAGAAGTCTTTGGTCGGATCTACGCTTAAGATCATCCCCGTAAAGAGGATACGACCTTACTTATGCTCGCACACACGAGCTTACCTCAGTACTTACGTGTTGCTTCCGGCCTTCCACTCAATTCCTTCGGCCCCCTCTGAAGTCTCTTGAGTGTCGCTCGACCACCGCGGCTTCCTCGGGGTGTCGCTAGCCTTCATCTCCAGCGTTGAAACTTTTCTGCACACTTGATTTAGCTCATGAGATAACAATATATGCTTAACTTTGTATCGTTTGCTATAATCAAAACTTAGGTTCGAATTAGGTGCCTACTGCACCAACAAGGTAAGCCTAAAAGTTCTTATATTAGGTGTTATGAGTGTAACAGGTTTGGACATATCAAGTCCGAGTGCCCCAAGCTCAACCACCAAGAACCTAAGCACAAGAAGGCCCTCAACGTGACATGGGAAGAAGCGTCATCCGAAGAGGACGAAGACCACGTCTTCATGGCGAAATTGATTGAGTCAGACATGGAGACCGAACCTGAACTTGAGTCAAAACCTGAGGATGACTCGGACTACGAAGCTACCTTCAAGTCAAGCCACGGATACGCATCCGGTTCAAAAGATACCCTTAAAGTGAGTCGAACATTATTTAATACTTTACATAATACGGTTAGATTTTTATCTAGGAAATTAGTTAAGTCTGAGTCCAAGGTTGAGACCCTGATTGAGGAGGTCAAACTCCTCAAACACAAGGTCTCCCTAACCTCTTCGACTAGTCAAGTTCGAGAAGAGGACCCAACTCGAGCTGAAAAGCTCGAAGTTGAGAACTCTCTCTAGAAAAGTCAAGTTGAAGATCTTAGGAATACGTTGGAAAGGTTCACTTCGGGATCCAAAGGACTTGACCTCCTACTTGGATCTCAAAGGGTCGTGTACAACAAGGCTGGACTAGGGTTTAACTCAAACACGACTAATAGGTCATATATGTCGATTGTAAGTCGACATAGGAAACATGTCCAAGCATGGGTCCCTAAGAACTTTTTGATTTCAACTCTAGGATCCAACTCATACTGGGTTCCCAAGGATCAAATCTACTATGTGGATAGACCGAACCGATTCAACGGTCTAGGGGGAGCCAGTACAAAACATGTTTGTGCTTTAACTTAGAAATTGCATGCTTTAACTTAGAAAGTTTGTGCTTTAACTTAGAAATTACATGCTTTAACTTAGAAAGTTTGTGCTTTAAAACTTGTGAACTCACTTAGAACACGTACATAACCAACTAAAATCCTTCGAAAAGATTGAGCCTCGGGGAGCCTCTTTTCAAAAATAACGAGTTAGACTAGGAAATAATCTTAGGTGAGTCAAGTCATCATTTTCTTGAAAATGGCTTTGTCTAAGGAAGTGGTCGATGATCTGATAAAAGAAGGCCCCTGTGCCTCGCCACGACCTGGAAGTCATGATCTTGAAAAGGTAAACTTGACAAGCCTAGGGTCAAATCCAACTCTAACATAAAATTACTTGAACCTAAATGCACTTAATCAACTTAATTGGAAGTCATCTCACAAAAAAAACACATAAGTATAACATGCTTGATCATATAGACACAGGTGAGATGACCTAGGTTTAACAACTTACAACCAATTTTTTTTAAAAAATAAAAAAAATAAAAAAAAAATAATTCTAACATCCAATCCAACCACCTTGTGTGTAGGATCAATAGATGTTGGACAGCGGTTGCTCCCGACACATGACCGGGGATCAACTCAAATTCACAAAGCTTCGATTCAAACGACAAGGATCGGTAGCCTTTGAGAATAACGGCAAGCTCAAAATCATCGGATCAGGTGATATCGAGCTTAACTCGAATTTTGTTATTAAAAATGTATTACTTGTAGAGAATTTTGAATATAACCTGCTTAGCGTAAGCCAATTATGTGACAATAACTATAAGGTCGTATTTTTAGAAAATGAATGTGTAATTAAAACAAATAAAATAGCTAAAACAATACTCAAAGGAACTAGGACAAATAACATTTATACAATTAACTTAATCAAATCCTCAGCCAAATGTCTTATGACACAGGAAGAGGAATCATGGTTGTGGCACCGACGACTCGGTCACTTGCACCCAAGACTCGTCCACAAGATGAGTCAGAGTGGCTTAGTCAGAGGCTTACCCAACCTCAACAATTTGGTTAATAAAATCTGTAATGCTTGTCAACAAGGAAAACAACCTAGGACACAACACAAGTTAACTAACCAAGAACGAACCTCAAGTGTACTTGAGCTCCTCCATATGGATCTATTCGATTCACATGGAGCCAAGTCACTCAATAGAAGTCAATATTGCTTAGTCATAATTGACGACTACTCCAGGTTTACCTGGGTTAGGTTCATTAAACATAAAAATGATACCCTAGATCAATTAATCAATCTATTCAAATTAATCGAGAATCAAAAAAATCTTAAGGTTAAAAGACTTAGAAGCGATCATGGTGGTGAATTCGAAAATCAAAGGTTCACCGACTTCTGTAACCTAAATGGATACCACCATGAATTCTCTTGCCCTAGGACCCCTCAACAAAATGGCCTAGTGGAGCGGAAAAACTGAACTCTACAAGAAGCCACTAGGACCATGTTGAATGAATACGACCTACCCGATAGGTTTTAGGCAGAAGCCGTTAGCACGGCTTGCTATGTCCAGAATGTTGGATCGAAGTGGATCGCTAGAGGGGGGGTGAATAGCGATAAAAACTTTTCTTTTAAATCGTTCGATAGACAATTAAATGGAGCGGAAATGTAAATAAAAACTAAATGAGACAAATAGTTTCTTTACTTGGTTCATAGCCTTCGCCTACTACTCCAAGGCCCTAACGGTCCTAGACCGTGTACGGAGGGCAATTCACTAAAACACTCCTCCTCGTTGGAGGAAGGAGTTTTACGATTACAAAAGCCTTCGAAGCAAAAAGATAGAGAGATAAACCCTCTCTTCTATTAAAGTAAAATGCAACGAAAAGCCTCGATTAAAAAGAATTGCAATATTGAAAGCAATAACAAATTAAGATTATACCAACAACTAAACAAAAGAAACTTTAAGCTAGGGTTGTTGGCAAAGACTGTTGTAGAGTCACCTGGAGAGTTACAACTAATCTAGGCTTGAGCACTTAGAATCAAGAAATAGGTTCAGTCTCATACTAGCACATGTAACTGGAACAGCCCCTCAACGAATGAGTCTTCAACCAATCACAAATGGGCACAAAACTCCTTGAAAAATGGTGATAAAGCTTGACTCCTCGAGGTTGATTTTTGACCACCGGTTGAACTGGTCGGTTGAACTGGCCGGTTGAACTGATGGCCAGGATTTTTGACTACAATAAAGAGTTAGCTCAAAATATAAGTGGATTCGACGACCACTTGCTGTCCGATCTCAACATAGACCTTCCATGGGAAGTCTTGGGTCAGATCGTCGCCTAAGATCATCCTCGTAAAGAGGATACGACCTCACTTACGCTCGCACACATGAGCTTACCTCGATACTTATGTGTCGCTTTTGCTTCTGGCCTTCCACTCGATTCCTTCGGCTCCCTCCGAAGTAACTCGAGTGTCGCCCGACCACCGCGGCTTCCTCCAGGTGTCGCTAGCCTTCAGCTCCAGCATTGAGACTTTTCTGCACACTTGATTTAGCTCGTGAGATAACAATATAAGCTTAACTTTATATCATTTGCTATAATCAAAACTTAGGTTCGACTTAGGTGCCCACTGCACCAACAATCTCCCCCTTTTTGATTTATGGCAAACCCACATACAAAGTTAAGACAAAAATAAGTATGAGATTATGCATGAATGAGTAGGAGTATATACAAATTCTTTTTCAAGTGCTCCCCCTTGAGGAATCCTCCCCCTTGACCGAGGGTGAGTACTTGAGAAAGGGTTTTAACTCTCCCCCTTGATATGTTCTACTAAGAAAAAGAATTAAGTAACCGAAATTACTTAATATTGACCATAGTGTTTAAAATAAGTTTTAAGTTAAGAAACCAAATGATTTCTTAACCTTGGCCTTTTGTTAAAAGTTAAATAAGTTTTCAAAACTTAAAGTTAACTTTTGGTTTAATTATGAAGTAAGAGTTAAGTTATCAAAAAAAATTTTTGACCCCTTAACTTTTGTCTTGTCCTTTTTCTCCTTTTTCTCCCCCTTTTGCCATATATCGAAAAGAGTAAGGGGTGTATGGAAAACAAAATAAATGTTAAATTTAAAGTCCAAGCATGTTCCACATTTTTATTTTTAAAAATAATATATTGAAAATAAGTTCATCTATAAAATGTTCGACTCATATTTGGCTTGATTGATATGAAGGATCAACCAGTCCTGGTCAGAGTCAGTTAGTATGTATGATTATACTCCGTGGTTCATAGCGATGCACTAGCTCTACATCTGGAACCAGGAGTAAGGTCCTAACATCTCACACCCATCTACGTGGCTAAGTACACAAACACATTAGTCCTATGTGTTGTGAGATGTATTGGCTCCTTAAATCTATAGGTGCATGATATCTAAGGTATGTCCTATGCTAGTTCCATGAAAAAAAAAGTAAGAAATAGTAGTAAGAAAATATAATTTGCAAGTTCCTATTCTATTACATACATACCTAATCTTCATCTCAAGAGACTAAATTCGGCTTCGGGTAGTGGTTTAGTAAATATGTCTGCTAGGTTAGACTTCGAGTCAACATATTCGAGTTGTATGGAGCCGTTGGCTACATGTTCTCGAATGAAATGGTGTTTTACCTCTATATGCTTTGTCCTTAAATGGCATATAGGGTTCTTAGTTAGATTTATTGAACTTATGTTGTCTACAAAAATTTTAGTTTTGGTGAAGTCCAACCTAAAGTCTTGGAGAGTGTGCTTCATCCAAAGAAGCTGAGTTACACACTCACCCATCGCAACGTATTCGGCTTCGGTGGTATATAAGGCAACATAATGTTGCTCCCTACTGCACCAACTCACTAGACTTGAGCCGAGTAGTTGACAACAACCACTCGTGCTCTTTCTATCGAGTTTACTACCGGCATAATCCGAATCGGAGTAGCCGATTAGTTTGAACTCCGTAGATCTAGGGTACCAAATACCAACGTTAAGTGTACCCTTAAGATATCTAAGGATACGCTTAACTAGGGTTAGGTGAGACTCCTTAGCACAGGTTTGAAACCTGGCGCACATACTTACTGCGAATAGGATGTCGGGTCGACTCGCAGTTAAGTATAGGAGACTTCCTATCGCGCTCCTATAGTACTTTAAGTCAATGGACTTACTTTCTAGGTCTTCTCCTATGTTAACATTAATCACCATTGGGGTGTTTATTATCTTAGCGTCTTGTATTCCAAATCTTTTAATTAACTCCTTAGTGTATTTTTGTTGATATAGGTATATACCATCCTTAGTTTGTTTAATTTGTAGACCTAAAAAGAAACTTAACTCGCCTACCAAGTTCATTTCAAACTCACTTTCCATGAGTGAAACGAACTCGTTTAGTAAGGCTGAGTTAGAGGTTCCAAAAATTATATCGTCTACGTAAATTTGAGCTATGAATATTTCTTTACCTAAGGTTTTACGAAGAGAGTTGGGTCAACTAAGCCTTGGTTAAACCCTTTTGACTTAAGATGGATTGAAAGTCTCTCGTACCAAGCTCGAGGAGCTTGTTTAAGTCCATAGAGAGCTTTCTTAAGTTTTAGAACATGGTCAGGTTTATCTAGATTTTCGAACCCGGGGGTTGGCTAACATAAACTCTTCTTTAATGTATCCATTTAAGAATGCCGACTTAACATCCATTTGAAACAGCTTAAATCCTCGATGTGCGGCATAAGCTAGCAACATTCGAATGGATTCGAGTCTAGCTACTGGGGCATAGGTTTCGTCGTAATCTAATCCTTCGACTTGACTAAACCCTTTGGCGACTAACCTAGCCTTGTTTCTAACTACTTCACCTTTATCATCAAGCTTATTTCGAAACACCCACCTTGTTCCAATTATCGTTTTGTCTTTAGGTGGTGGTAATAATTCCCACACTTCATTCCTAGTAAATTGAGCTAGCTCTTCTTGCATTACAATAATCCAATCGGGATCAAGAAGAGCTTGTTCAATTGATTTGGGTTCTATCTTTGAAATTAAGGAAATTTGACTAAGGTTCCTATAGGATGCTCTAGTTCGAACTCCTAGATTAGGATCTCCTATCACTTGATCGATAGGGTGGTTAGTCTGAATCCTAGATTGGGTTGGGTTTGTGTCACCTAATGCTTGATCAATGGGGTGACTTGGTTGAACATTAGTTTGGTTGGAGTCATCTATCACTTGATCAATAGAGTGACTTGGTTGACTTAGGTTAGGATTAACACTAGACCTGATCTCTGGATCAGAGTTAGGTCTAGTATGAATCGGCTCGCTAATTGGGGTTGCCGGGGGTTTTGTAGGTTCATGTCCTTCATCAAATACTACATTGATAGTATCCTCTACTCTAAGGGTGACGTGGTTATATACTCTATAAGCTCGACTTGTAGTCGATTATCCTAGAAAGATTCCGGTCGTGGTCTTGGATGTAAATTTCCCTAGGTAATCCTTAGTGTTTAGGATATGTACCTTACACCCAAATACCCTAAAGTACTTGATGTTAGGTATTTTATCATGATAAATCTCGTATGAGGTCTTAAGGTGCCTCTTTACCATAAGGATTCTATTTTGGACATAGCATGCCGTACTCATGGCTTCTGCCCAAAACCTATCGGGTAGGTCATATTCGTTCAAGATGGTCCTAGCGGCTTCTTGTAGAGTTCGGTTTTTCCGCTCCACTAGGCCATTTTGTTGAGGGGTCCTAGGGCAAGAGAATTCATGGTGGTATCCGTTTAGGTTACAGAAGTCGGTGAACCTTTGATTTTCGAATTCACCACCATGATCGCTTGTAATTCTTTTAACCTTAAGGTTTTTTTGATTCTCGATTAATTTAAATAAATTGATTAATTGATCTAGGGTATCATTTTTATGTTTAATGAACCTAACCCAGGTAAACCTGGAGTAGTCGTCAATTATGACTAAGCAATATTGACTTTTATTGAGTGACTTGGCTCCATGTGAATCGAATAGATCCATATGCAGGAGCTCAAGTACACTTGAGGTTCGTTCTTGGTTAGTTAACTTGTGTTGTGTCCTAGGTTGTTTTCCTTGTTGACAAGCATTACAGATTTTATTAACCAAATTGTTAAGGTTGGGTAAGCCTCTGACTAGGCCACTCTGACTCATCTTGTGGACGAGTCTTGGGTGCGAGTGACCGAGTCGTCGGTGCCACAACCATGATTCCTCTTCCTGTGTCATAAGACATTTGGCTGAGGATTTGATTAAGTTAATTGTATAAATGTTATTTGTCCTAGTTCCTTTGAGTATTGTTTTAGCTGTTTCATTTGTTTTAATTACACATTCATTTTCTAAAAATACGACCTTATAATTATTGTCACATAATTGGCTTATGCTAAGCAAGTTATATTCAAAATTCTCTACAAGTAATACATTTTTAATAACAAAATTCGAGTTAAGCTCGATATCACCTGATCCGATGATTTTGAGCTTGCCGTTATTCCCAAAGGCTACCGATCCTTATCGTTTGAATCGAAGCTTCGCGAATTTGAGTTGATCCCCGGTCATGTGTCGGGAGCAACCGCTGTCTAACATCCATTGATCCTACACACAAGGTGGTTGGATTGGATGTTAGATTATTATATTTTTTTTAAAAAAAAATTGGTTGTATGTTGTTAAACCTAGGTCATCTCACCGGAGTCTATATGATCAAGCATGTTATACTTATGTGTTCTTTGTGAGATGACTTCCAATTAAGTTGATTAAGTGCATTTATGTTTAAGTAATGTTAGATTTGGATTTGACCCTAGGCTTGTCAAGTTTACCTTTTCAAGATCATGGCTTCCAGGTCGTGGCGAGGCACAGGGGCCTTCTTTTATTGGATCATCGACCACTTCCTTAGACAAAGCCATTTTCAAGAAAATGATGACTTGACTCACCTAAAATTATTTCCTCGTCTAACTAGTTATTTTTTAAAAGAGTCTCCCCGAGGCTCAATCTTTTCGAAGGATTTTAGTTGATTATTTGAAAAGAGGCTCCCCGAGGCTCAATCTTTTCGAAGGATTTTAGTTGGTTATTTGAAAAGAGGCTCCCCGAGGCTCAATCTTTTCGAAGGATTTTAGTTGGTTATTTACATGTTCTAAGTGAGTTCACAAAAGAAAAAAAAACAAAAATAAATCTAAGCATGCAATTTCTAAGTTAAAACACAAACATGTTTTGTACTGGCTCCCCCTAGACCGTTGAATCGGTTCGGTCTATCCACATAGTGGATTTGGTCCTTGGGAACCCGATGCAGGTTGGATCTAGAGTTGAAATCAAAGTGGTCTTAGGGACCCATGCTTGGACACATTTTTATGTCTACTTACGATTGACATATCGACTTATTGGTCGTGTTTGAGCTAAACCCTAGTCGACCTTGTTGTACCGCCCTTTGCGATCAAGTAGGAGGTCAAGTCCTTTGGATCCCAAAGTAAACCTTTCCAACGTATTCCTAAGATCTTGACTTGACTTTTCAAGAGTGAGTTCTCAACGAGTTTTCAACCCGAGTTGAGTCCTTCTCTTGAACTCGACTAGTCGAAGAGGTTAGGAGACCTCGTGTTTGAGAGTTTAACTTCCTCAACCGGGGTCTCGACCTTGGACTCGGACTTAGCTAACTTCTAGACAAAAACCTAACCGTATTATGTAAAGTATTAAATAAAGGTTCGACTCACCTTAAGGGTATCTTTTGAACGGATCGTATCGTGGCTTGACTTGAAGGTAGCTTCGTAGTCCGAGTCATCCTCAGGTTCTGACTCAAGTTCAGGTTCGGTCTCCGTGTCGGACTCAATCGATTTCGCCATGAAGACGTGGTCTTCGTCTTCTTGGATAGCGCTTCTTCCCATGTCGCGTTGAGGGCCTTCTTGTGCTTAGGTGCTTGGTGGTTGAGCTTGGGGCACTTTCGGACTTGATATGTCAAACACTGTTACACTCATAACACCTAATATTAGAACTTTTAGGCTTACCTTGGTTGGGTCGAGTTGTGGTTCGCTTTCGTCCCTTGGCTATCCTTCGAGCTAGGTTCATTAGTTCGGCAGTCAATTCCGGGTCAACTTCTTCTACGTACTCATCTTCCTCCTCGGTTGGTGGTGGCTTGCTTGCGATTTTCTTCTTCTTTGAACCTGCAAACAAGGCTATACCCCTCTCGAGTTCCGAGTTGGACTGCTCATTTAATTCAAAATCTAAAAAGAGTTCATCTAATCTAAGTTTAGAAAGGTCCTTGGAGACCTTGTAGGCATCGACTATGGATGCCCACAAGGTAGTCCTCGGAAAAGAGTTTAGAACATACCTTATAAGGTCGCGGTTTTTGACCTTTCGCCCGATTGCGTGTAGGTTGTTGACTATGTCTTGGACACGGGCGTGGAGTTGCGTCGCGGACTCATGTTCCTGCATTTTTAGTGTGTACAATTTATCGAACAACAAATCACGTTTGCAAACCTTAGCTTGATCTGATCCTTCGTGTAACTCGATCAGCTTTGTCCAAAGGTCCTTTGCGCTAATGAAGGGGCCGACGCGATTTAACTCCTCCTTGGACAAGCCGTATTGGAGGATTTGTGTTGCCTTGGCGTCGGCTTCGACTTGTCGTTTTGTCGCAATGGTCCATTGATCATAATCCAAGGAGTCACCCACTTCATTAGTCGGAAGTGTGAAACCCGTTTGGATTATGATCCACATCTCGATTTTGGTTTTGAGAAAGCATTCCATCCGACCCTTTCAATAACGGAAGTCATCTCCGTTGTAAAACGGAGGTTGGACGGTGCTAAAACCCTCGAGATGGGCCATTAGAACAAAAGACAAAAAGGGACGAAGAAAAAAAAACTAGCAACGACAAAAACACACAAAAAGTACCAAGACTCGCGTCTTGGATTAGTAGTGCGGGAGAAAACTTGACAAACGAAATAAATCTGAAATAAACAGAATTAAAAGAAAAATAAATCTGTAAAAATGGCTAGATTGGTGGTTTCACCAAATCTTAGCAACCCCCGGCTCTGATACCAATTGTTGGATCGAAGCGGATCGCTAGAGGGGGGGTGAATAGCGATAAAAACTTTTCTTTTAAATCATTCGATAGACAATTAAACGCAGCGGAAATGTAAATAAAAAATAAATGAGACAAATAGTTTTTTTACTTGGTTCATAGCCTTCGGCTACTACTCCAAGGCCCTAACGGTCCTAGACCGTGTACGGAGGGCAATTCACTAAAACACTCCTCCTCGTTGGAGGTAGGAGTTTTACGATTACAAAAGCCTTCGAAGCAAAAAGATAGAGAGACAAACCCTCTCTTCTATTAAAGTAAAATGCAACGAAAAGCCTCAATTAAAAAGAATTGCAATATTGAAAGCAATAACAAATTAAGATTATACCAACAACTAAACAAAAGAAACTTTAAGCTAGGGTTGTTGGCAGCACTTCATTGTTGTTGAGTCGTCGGAGAGTTGCAGCGTAACGGAGGCTTTTGAGCACTTAGAATTGAGGATGAAACCCTAGGTTTGGCCCTCCTTTTATAGCCTTTAAGCCCCTCAACGAATGGGTCTTCAACCAATCACAAATGAGCACAAAACTCCTTGAAAAATGGTGATAAAGCTTGACTCCTCGAGGCGGATTTTTGACCACCGGTTGAACTGGCCGGTTGAACTGGCGCCGGTTGAACTGGACGGTTGAACTGATGGCCAAGATTTTTGACTACAATAAAGAGTTAGCTCAAAATATAAGTGGATTCGACGGCCACTTGCCGTCCGATCTCAACATAGACCTTCCATGGGAAGTCTTGGGTCGGATCGTCACCTAAGATCATCCCCGTAAAGAGGATACGACCTCACTTACGCTCGCACACATGAGCTTACCTCGATACTTACGTGTCGCTTTTGCTTCCGGCCTTCCACTCGATTCCTTCGGCTCCCTCCGAAGTAACTTGAGTGTCGCCCGACCACCGCGGCTTCCTCCGGGTGTCGCTAGCCTTCAGCTCCAGCATTGAGACTTTTCTGCACACTTGATTTAGCTCGTGAGATAACAATATAAGCTTAACTTTATATCGTTTGCTATAATCAAAACTTAGGTTCGACTTAGGTGCCCACTGCACCAACACAGAATAGGATCCTTATGGTAAAGAGGCACCTTAAGACCTCCTACGAGATTTATCACAATAAAGTACCCAACATCAAGTACTTTAGGGTATTTGGATATAAAGTACATATCTTAAACACTAAGAACCACCTAGGGAAATTCAAATCCAAAACCTCCACCGGAATCTTCTTAGGATACTCAACCACGAGTAGGGCCTATATGGTATATAACCACGATACCCTTAAAGTCGAAGAGACTATTAATGTAGTGTTCGATGAAGTACCCGAACCTACAAAACCCTTAATGACCCCAAGTGTTGAGCCCACGGATACAAAACTCGTCTCTGACCCTGAGATTGAGTCTAATCCACATCAACCAACTTCTCTTGTCGACCAAGTGACAAGTGATCCGAGTCGAACTAGTGTTCAACCAAGTCACCCCATTGATCAAGCATTAGGTGACACAAACCCAACCCAATCTAGGATTCAGACTAACCACCCTATCGATCAAGTGATAGGAGATCCTAATCTAGGAGTTCGAACTAGAGCATCCTATAGGAACCTTAGTCAAATTTCCTTAATTTCAAAGATAGAACCCAAATCAATTGAACAAGCTCTTCTTGATCCCGATTGGATTATTGCAATGCAAGAAGAGCTAGCTCAATTTACTAGGAATGAAGTGTGGGAATTAGTACCACCACCTAAAGACAAAACGATAATTGGAACAAGGTGGGTGTTTCGAAATAAGCTTGATGATAAAGGTGAAGTAGTTAGAAACAAGGCAAGGTTAGTCGCCAAAGGGTTTAGTCAAGTCGAAGGCTTAGATTACGATTAAACCTATGCCCCAGTAGCTAGACTCGAATCCATTCGAATGTTGCTAGCTTATGCCGCACATTGAGGATTTAAGCTGTTTCAAATGGATGTTAAGTCGGCATTCCTAAATGGATACATTAAAGAAGAAGTTTATGTTAGCCAACCCCCCGGATTCGAAAATCTAGATAAACCCGATCATGTTCTAAACCTTAAGAAAGCTCTCTATGGACTTAAACAAGCTCCTCGAGCTTGGTACAAGAGACTTTCAATCCATCTTAAGTCAAAAGGGTTTAACCAAGGCTTAGTTGACCAAACTCTCTTCGTAAAAACCTTAGGTAAAGAAATATTCATAGCTCAAATTTACGTAGACGATATAATTTTTGGAACCTCTAACTCAGCCTTACTAAACGAGTTCGTTTCACTCATGGAAAGTGAGTTCGAAATGAACTTGGTAGGCGAGTTAAGTTTCTTTTTAAGTCTACAAATTAAACAAACTAAGGATGGTATATATCTATATCAATAGAAATACACTAAGGAGTTAATTAAAAGATTTGGAATGCAAGACGCTAAGATAATAAACACCCCAATGGCGATTAATGTTAACATAGGAGAAGACCCAGAAAGTAAGTCCATTGACTTAAAGTACTATAGGAGCGCGATAGGAAGTCTCCTATACTTAACTGCAAGTCGACCCGACATCCTATTCACAGTAAGTATGTGTGCCAGGTTTCAAACCTGTGCTAAGGAGTCTCACCTAACCCTAGTTAAGCGTATCCTTAGATATCTTAAGGGTACACTTAACGTTAGTATTTGGTACCCTAGATCTACGGAGTTCGAACTAATCGGCTACTCCGATTCTGATTATGCCGGTAGTAAACTCGATAGAAAGAGCATGAGTGGTTGTTGTCAACTACTCGGCTCGAGTCTAGTGAGTTGGTGCAGTATGAAGCAACATTGTGTTTTCTTATCTACCACCGAAGCCGAATACGTTGCGATGGGTGAGTGTGTAACTCAGCTTCTTTGGATGAAGCACACTCTCCGAGACTTTGGGTTGGACTTCACCAAAACTAAAATTTTTGTAGACAACATAAGTTCGATAAATCTAACTAAGAACCCTATATGTCATTCAAGGACAAAGCATATAGAGGTAAAACACTATTTCATTCAAGAATATGTAGCCAATGGCTCCATACAACTCGAATATGTTGACTCGAAGTCTAACCTAGCAGACCTATTTACTAAACCCCTACCCGAAGCCGAATTTAGTCTATTAAGACGAAAATTGAGCATGTGCGTAATAGAATAGGTACTTGCAAATTATATGTTCTTACTACTATTTCTTTAATTTCATGGAACTAACATAGGGCATACCTTAGATATCATGCACCTATAGATTTAAGGAGCCAGTACATCTCACAACACATAGGACTAATGTGTTTGTGTACTTAGCCACGTAGATGGGCGTGAGATGTTAGGACCTTACTCCTGGTTCCAGATGTAGAGCTAGTGCATCGCTATGAACCACGGAGTATAATCATACATACTAACCGACTCTGACCAGGACTGGCTGATCCTTCATATCAATCAAGCCAAATATGAGTCGAACATTTTATAGATGAACCTATTTTCAGTATATTATTTTCAAAATAATGTGGAACATGCTTGGACTTTAAAATTAAAACTTATTTTTTATTCCACACACATCCTCACTCTTTTCGATATATGGCAAAAGGGGGAGAAAAAGGCCAAAGTTAAGGGATCAATTTTTTTTTATGGCCAAGGCTTACTTAACTTTAAGTTAACAAAACAAGTTAAGGGAACTCTTAACTTAAACACATTTAGTTAACTTGTTTTCATTAACAATACAATAATTTACTTAACTCTTACTTAACTTGTTAACAAAAAGTAATTTACTTAACTTATTAACAAAATAGAAGTAAAGGCCAAGGTTAAGAAATCAATTTTTTCTTAACTTAAAACTTATTTTAAACACTATGGCCAATATTAAGTAATTTCGGTCACTTAATTCTTTTTTAGTTGCAAATATCAAGGGGGAGAGTTAAAACCCTTTCTCAAGTACTCACCCTCGGTCAAGGGGGAGGATTCCTCAAGGGGGAGCACTTGAAAAAGAGTTTTTACTCCTACACATTCATGCATATCTCTTGCTCATTTTACTTAATGCACTTAATTTGTTTTTTCTTAACTTTGTATGTGGGTTTGCCATAAATCAAAAAGGGGGAGATTGTTGGTGCAGTAGGCACCTAAGTCGAACCTGAGTTTTGATTATAACAAACGATACAAAGTTAAGCTCATGTCGTTATCTCACGAGCTGAATCGAGTATGCAGAAGATTGATATAGCTGGAGCTGAAGGCTAGCGACACCCGGAGGAAGCCGCGGTGGTTGGGCGACACTCGAGTGACTTTGGAGGGAGCCGAAGGAATCGAGTGGAAGGCCGGAAGCAAAAGCAACATGTAAGTGTCGAGGTAAGCTCGTGTGTGCGAGCGTAAGTGAGGTCGTATCCTCTTTATGGGGATGATCTTAAGCGTAGATCCGACCAAAGACATCCTATAGATGGTCTAGGTCGAGATCGGACGGTCGACGACCGTCGAAATTATGTTTTTGTTGAGCTAACTTTGACTTGCAGCAAGCATCACGATCGCGGCTTGGAGGACTCGATCGCCGAATCACGATCGGCGAAGGTCGCGATTCGGATCGATCGCCATCAGTCGACTGATGATGGCCATCAGTCGACTGATGGTCAAAGGATCAGCCTCGAGGAGTCAAGGTTTATCACCAAATTTCAAGGGGAGTGGTGCTCAATTGTGATTGGCTAGGGTTCCTCTCGAAAAGGGGCTCAAAGGCTATAAAAGGAGGGCCAAACCTAGGGTTTCTTCATCATTCTAAAGCTTCTAAAAAGCCTCCGCCAAGCTACAACTTTTCGACCACGAAGTGCTTTCTCTTCGATGTCTAGGTCTTAAATTCTTTTCTATTGTAACGTCGGTTTTTTAGCTCTTATTTAAGTTCATTTCTTTTCGGAGCTTTTATCGTATACGAGGAGAGGGGGAGTGTCCCTCTACCTCAAGCTTTTTCCTTCTTGTATCGATTAACTCCTACCTCCAACGAGGAGGAGTTCCTTTAGTGCTTTTGCCCTCCGTACGTGGTCAAGGACCACTAGGGCCTTGGAGTAGTAGCCGAAGACTACGAACCAAGTAAAAACTTCATTGTCTCTTTTTACTTTACATTTCCGCTGCAATTAATTATCTCTCGAGTTTTAACGAACGTAAAAAAAAGGAAAAGGTTTTTCGCTATTCACCCCACCCCCTCTAGCGAACCGCATCGATCCAATAGTATGTTGTGACGAAAAGCAAACGGACGACATCTCCCCTGTACGTGGCAACATTTCGGGTTAATACAAGGCCGTTAGGCCACAACAACAACAATATATATATATATGTAAACAAACCACAACAACATAACCAACTAACTACAACAACTAAACTGTGGAAACATAAAACACAACAACATCACAACTACACTGTGCATACCGGTATGACTGACACATCACAACAAAATGGAACATCGACAAAATCTGAATCCACAAGTCCACAACACAGTACATCACGAAAACTCTAAATACATTATACCCATATGGAAAGCCCAAAATGACCACCAGAGTCTCGAAGGTGAGATGAGATGTCATCCAGTGGTGCTCCAAGTCGTCACGAAGACTTCTACCTGTTACCTGGGTGACAGAAAAACCCAGGGTCCGTGGTGGAGAGTATAACTCAGCAGGTAATAGGAAAAACATGCATATATCAAATATCACATGTAATTCTACAACATAACCTAAAGGTAAAACTGGTATAACAACACAGTATATAAATACATGCATATACCGTCTAGCAAAATAAACAACGTATAATGCAGACATACCTGAAAGTCTGCTATGCTACTCTGATTCAACCTGAGAATATATCCAACATATATAACAGGAAGAGTAATACTAACTCACAATATACTCATGATACAGGTCAAGGTATCTAATGATCTGTCCAACAAATATATAAGTATCTGACACAACCGTATAACAGATGCAAGAAGCATGCATGAATATGATGTAGAATTAAATGCAACATCACAATAAGCATATATATATATATAGACTGCATCTATATATATATTAATCACAACCATCCATATATATATATATATATATATATGGTAATATGTAAAACGCCATAAGATATGACAATGCAACATGCATGGTCATGCATGCGCACCCGTACTCGCTACCACGACCCCAGTGTGGCCTAGGTGGCATGACATGACAACTGTCCCAACTCAACACCAACCACTGCTTCAGAGTGGCTGAGTGGGCAGAATGATCAAGTAGCATATGAGCGTAAAGAGCTCGCTACACAACGGGGGTCCCTGCTACTGGCCACTCCGACTGACACTACCAATGAGTGGTTGAGTGCCACGCACCCAGGACAACTACACGCAACTCCAACTACCACCGTCTATAGTGGTAGAGTGCGGCACAACAAATGCTCTGCCCTCACACCAGTTACTCCTCGGGGAGTAACCAGGGAGGCAAGATGACTGATGACTCTCTAAACTCCAAGGGAGACTATGTCGTCAGAATGCATGCAAATGACATGGATGTACTGTCACACGTACAGACATCTACCACAGACTCTCTGTTCAACAAAGAGTCATACCCATCTGATCAATACATTCTCTATCCTGTAGAGAGTCATACTCAACTGATCAACGGACTTTCTATCCTGTAGAGAGTCGTACTCAACTGATCATAACTCTCTATCCAATATAGAGTGATACTCAACTGATCGACGCACTCTCTATCCTATAGAGAGTCGTACTCGACTAATCATATCAAGCTGGGACCACCGGTCTGTAGCGACACTAATCACCCTTCACTTAACCATTACACAACACATGGTTTGTAATAAGTATGCAACATACCGACACTGGAATAAATCCTCCCTTTAGGGCATTACCTACCCACGGATGAACCTTTACCCAATTTACATATTAGGTTATCATCCGTACTCCAACATCTACACCCTGCTAAACATCTATACATCTACCTACATCACATCTATAACTCCATAATCATGAGAAAGGAAAATGTGATATCAACCTTTGAGCAAATATAGCCAACGACCAGTATCAAGCATAAGATAAATAAGAGCAGGATCAAGATAATATGAACACCTAACATGCTCATATCTATGACTAAATCTGAATGCAATTACATCTACCTGACCAGAGTAGGAAATTACCCACTTGATACGAAGCTCGAACTAATCCTCACAGTCGTGGACTGGCTTCGTATCTCCAAACCTGCACATAATAGCAACTATGATTAAGTACAAGTATCCGACAAATACACAACTTAATTACTACGTCCTTCCTATGTTCACATCCTTTCCTCATCTACGAGTTAGAAATCTTGATTATCCCAATTTGATTCACCAGAACCAAACTCGCTCCCACATCGACAAGATCAATATATAGATCTAAACAAGGTTGTAATAGAAGCTTACCACAAGATCAATCTACCACAGCTAATCAATTCAATACATCCACCGAATAGATCAATCGGACACATTTACCACACCTAATTCATCTACAGATCAACCAATCATAAATTGAACTTCACAGCTCAAACATCACTGAATCGATGATAGCAAACCTAACAATGCATAAACCACAGTTGGCATCATTCCACACACAGTCGACACAATCCCCACCCATCAACGATGAACACTCTAAAACCAACAACAACACAGATAGGGTAACAAAACTTACCGATCAAATTTCCTCCGGTAGCACCCACCTGTTCACCGGAGCAATCCAAGCTTCAATCACTGCCCAGACTTCACGGCAAACAGAGACTCACCACACTGTTTACCAACACCAATCCACCAACACAACTCTTCCGATTCCATAGATACCGACACACTACCAGATCTACCCAACTAATCAATCGACAAACACCCAATCTGTAGCAATTACAAACATCACAAGCAAGAAGGAAATCAACCTTACTGATCTCAGATCTCCGCCGACAGCTACCTCCCCTATTCACTGGACCATCCTCTTCTCTGTCCATATTAACAGACCAAGCTCAGATTTACCTGCACAACGTCGTGTTCCAAGATTGGGATATTATTCCAGATTACAAAAACCGAAATGTAAACATCCGATCTCACCATATTTGACTGTAAATCCACCCAACCGTAACTCACCTTTCACCGCCTATCCAAATCCCGCTTCCCCTGCACCACTCCAATCCCGGCGACCGAACTGTAGAGAAGGCAACAACAACCTGGCTTGAGTGGCGACAGAGGTGGCGGTGGTGGCAGATCAACTGCAACGACGATGAGGCGATCCATAGTGGCGGAGGAAGGGCACCAACAAAAGGGAAAAACTAGGGCACGGGAAAGGCGGCGACCACACGAAGGTCGCGGACTACGACGACTCTTTGTTGTCGTCGAGATCAGAAGGAACAAGGCGACGACGAAGCTGTCACCCGCGGCGACAGTGATGGGGCAGTGACCGACTTGGCGTTGACAGCGGGGCGAGCTCGAGTGTGGCATCGTGCGGGGAGAAGAGAAGGAAGTCGCGAGATTATATAAATGGGGGAAGTCACCGCGGAAGAAAAAGGATCGGGAAGATGAGTCACGCGACAGTGAAAGAGATCGGGATCGGGAGAGGAAGAGATCGTGAGCTTAATCACGTGAACAAGAAGTTGGGATTTAATGGGGCGACCGATCGGGCTGAGCTATTCCGAGTTTAGCCTAAAGCTAACCTAGGTTAACCCAATCACCCATTTAGGCTTAATCTTTCTCCCAAATAGTCATATGAGCTCCTATTAAATCCAGAAAATTTCTATAAATTTTTGAAAAAATCCCCAAGGTAATTCTTTAATTAACAAGGGGTATTTTATTATTATTTTATTTTTTTGATATCTTACACCCACCCTTAAATTTTTGTCAATCCTGGGCAAAACACTCATCATGAAACATTCAAGTATTCCACATCCAGAAATAGAAGTGGAGAAGAAAGTAAGGAAAGAAAAATGCAAGGATGAATGGCTAGAATGTTATTCAATAAGCATGTGATGTTAAAAGAAGTGAAGGAAAACAAATATGATTACCTTCATAATAATCATGCAAATCTAATGTTGTGTGGCCTCGAAAGAATCAAAGCAAATTCTAGAGTTACAATAACCACAAGTGCACCAGACACAAGCAATAAAAATAGGCTCAATCCTCACTAGGTAAACAAAAAAATAGTCAACTCAGTCTATCAACATAGAATCCATCACCAAGTAGTAACCACATGCAATCAAATAATCCATTCATGACAATAAATTCCCGAAACTCGACAATCAAATTTACCTAGCTTTCATGACTTCTAAGATGATATAAAAGAATGCATAGGAAATTTATTTGAAAAATTGACAAAACAAAAACTCATCAAACCAAACATAACAACTAAAACAAAAATAAATGAAGTAAAAGAAATATATATACAAAGAAAAAGAAAACAGGTGAAATGGAGCAAACTCCCCAGAGGTCCTGGCGGTTGAAGAAGGTTCAGTAGGAGGAGCCACGCAGGTCGTGGAGTGCTCCAAAAGAAATCCTATCTTGGTGGTTGAAGAAGATGTAGGGAGTTGCTTCGGAGGCTCATTGGCTCCCATGTCCCCGGATTAAAATTTTCACTAATGAAAGAATTAATCCGGATGGGATGAGTTTCCTTAGCACAACTAATTCGTCATCATGCTAACAACTTGAGTGATCGCTTGAACAAACTAGTTGTTCAAGCAACACAACTCTTCTAGTTGGTTAGCCGCGGAAGAGACGACGGACGGATCGCCGGTTTTTTTTTGTTTGTCTTCGGGGTCCATGATTATACAAAATATATACCAATGCACACTTGTATAATCAGCACATAAAAGAACATGCTAAGATCAGAAAATAAAGTTGTAAAACTTTTATACCTCACGATCTTCTACCGTATGTCCTATCCTCCTCGTGGACGATGTGTGGGCGAAGATCCTCCACGAGTAGAAGCCTTCTAGATCGCATTCTTCCCTTCCTTGTTCGCTGCGAACAAAGAGAAGAACAAAACAAAAACTCCTCCTTTCTAGAACCGGCCACCAATCAAAAGAGCTCGATGTAACCGCCGGCCAAGGAATGAATGGATGAGCGCCGGCCAACTTGTTGCAATCTTGCCGCTGGCCACCTAGAAGTTGGAGAAGTGCCGGCCACCAAGGAGTTGGAGAACCGCCGGCCACCAAGGAGAAAAGGAGGAGGAAGAGGGCCGGCCAAAGCTAGGAGAACGAAGGAGTGAGCGCCGGCCACCAAGGAGCAAAGGAGGAAACCCTAATCTCTTTTCTAGTTGCCGCCCAAACCAAATCCAAAAACCCTAGCCGCCTAAAGCACTTGAGAGGCAAAACCCTAATCCAATTGAACCATTACTTGCCGCCCAACCTAAGCCCTCTATTTATAGAATTGGGCTTAAGCCTCCTTTAATCTCCATCGTCGGATATAGGGTTTTATCCCAACCGTCGGATCTAGGGTTTCATCTCAACCGTCGGATCTAGGATTTCATCCCAACCTTCGGATCTACGGTTTTATCCCAACTGTCGGATCTAGGATTTCATCCCAACCTTCGGATCTAGGGTTTCATCCCAACCGTCGAATCTAGGGTTTTATCCCAACCGTCGGATCTAGGATTTCATCCCAACCTTTGGATCTAGGGTTTCATCCCAACCGTCGGATCTAGGGTTTTATCCCAACCATCGGTTCTAGGGATTTAATCCTAACCATCGGATCTAGGGATTTAGTCCCAACCGTTGGTTCTAGGGTTTCATCCCAACCATCGGATCTAGGGATTTAATCCCAACCGTTGGTTCTAGAGTTTTGTTTTACATCCTTGGATCTAGACTTCACAAGGATTATATTAGGCTACAATAGGGACCATAAGGAGGAGTTCGATCTTGGCCACCCGATGGATCGGAACCACACAAACTTGATCCATCAATGATGTTCCATTCCACTAGAGGATCATTATTGAACTACCTCACCAACCCCCATAAATTAATATGGGATCCATATATTATTTGTACATTAATCTCCCCGTGTTTAATATATCGAATGTTCGTCAATTAATTGATTTACTGACCATCAATTAATTAACATCTAATTCCTCGAGTAGTACCACTCAACCTTATCATCATGTTGACTAAGTCAACCAGCTGGGTTTACATGATGAACCTTATGAGCTCCTCAAGGGGACATCATCAACCTAATATATAGGACACGGTTTCCTCCTATAATCAACGACACACCATGTAAATAATATCATTTCCCAACTTACCAGCCATATTGATTTAATCCATCTAAATCTCACCCTCTGGTAAATCAAAGAAATAAATACTAAGTACATGTGCCCGTTATTATATCGGGATTAAGAGCATGTACAACATAATATCTGAGGTTTGATTCAATTATGTAGTCAGTACTAAATTGAATCACCTCTATGTCGGTCCTGCTCAATACACCTAAGTGTACTAGTGTAACTTTATGTTCAAGACAAAACAATACCAAGTTACACTACAACCATGCCAATGGTTTGTCCAAAACCATCTTGGTCGTGAGCCTCTACTTATATTTTACAAGGGACTGATAACATGATCTTCTGTGCCACACCAAGCACCATGTTATCTACAATGTAAAATATTAGACAATATACACACATATATAATAAATATATAAAGTGCAAAACAATGATCATGTGATTCTTATTCCAAAATAAAATGTTCATACAAAAAGAGCTAGACTTTCAGTATACATTCCAACAGAAGATTCAGCTTTAACATCCATGTCGGGAGTGGGATGGACTGAATTGGGGTGAGCGCCTTCATGGTATGATCATAATAGTACTGTGCTGCTCCCTCAAATATGATCGCCTCATCATATGTAATCTCTGGTGGTCAGAGGCGATTCAGTAAAAGTGTCCAGCCTTGGGGCTGGATTATTGCATTTGTTGTTAGAACTTTCATCAGCAGAGGTGTTGGAGACTCTGACTGAGATGGAAGTGTATAGTCTAGGAACCTCTAGCTATCCACCACTTCCATGGAAATCAACTGATCAGAATTGCTTGCCGCCACTGTCTCACTTATCTTCTGGTCTGGCTGGCAAGTCTGGGCACTAACATATGAAAATTGCTCCATTTCTTCAGTATAATCCGGGGAACAAATAGCATCACAGAGTAAATCTAAGCCACTAGTATCAGCATTCATATCATCTTCCACAACAGCAACTTCATCAATATCTGGAGCATCAGATAGTACATCATCATGCACATCAATGGAGTAGTCGTGTAGACCTGCAGAAGAAGAAACATATCTATCACTAGCTCTGCAATCCATCTCCTCAAACACATCCCTATCATCAGAAATGATCTATGAGGAAAACTGGGAGGAATCTTGTGCTTGTGTCTGGCTGAAGGATGATGCAATTTGATCTATCTGGATTTGCATGTTTCGTATCCTTTCTTGTTGTTGCTGATAATAATCATTGATTTGTTGCTGATATTGTTGTTACATCTGTTGCATTTGCTGCTGCAAAAGATTTTCTAGTGTCTTTGTAATTGTTTGATTGGGAGCAGGGGTTTCTTCATTGTAGTCTTGGTACATCTCCCAGGGAGTTACTCAGCTTGTTGGAATGGTTGTAGTCCATCACACACTATGTCATCTTGAAATCCCAATGGACTCTGATAAGTTGAAAAATTCTGAGCCTCTTCCTGATGTGCTTCTCCATAATTGTTATTTGATTGATCACCCCAACTGGGCATGTAAGTATCAGCAAAAGGTGGGGGTGGATAGCACTGAGACTGCTCAAGAACATAGAGTGATGTGTGCCCATACCTGAAATCTAAATCAAAATTATGAAAAGATGTACCAGAAATTGAATTATACTTGTCCTACTGATAAGACTGATGATATTGAGGAACAGGTCAATGATATTGTGGCTGGTACTGATAATACTCCTATTGTCTAGTGCCTGAATAGTAAGCATCACTGAGATCTCCAAATGGCTGATAATATGGATCCATGTTTAAAGAAATTTCCTGTTCTTTCCTGAAATACTAACAAACAATATCAAAAGACATAGGAAATAGACATGATCAAGTACATGGATACGCAAGAAAAAAAAGAATGCAGCCCTAAACGAAAGTTTTTGAATTTTGATGATTTTTTTTTCACAAAAATGAGTAAACAATCCTAAGCCTACCAAATATCATTACACTCCCCGGCAACTGTGCCAAAATTTGATGTGCATGGTATTTGTCGTGGTACTGTTTCAAATTAATTACCGAACCCCCTCTACACTTATATAGTATAGTGAATGACCCGGATTATTTCCCAACGAGTGTAATAGACAGAATAGTAAACTTAGGATTTCTAATTATTGCTTTGGATTTTCTAATGGAGATGGGGGTTTGGGTTTTGAGATCTAACCTACAATTGCAAGGTAATTAAAACTCTAAACTAGCATGCAAAAACTGTAACGCCCGTAAAAAGTCTCCAGCAATTTTATGAGAATTTTTGGCTTTACGATAATGAGCTTTATGTGGGTTTTCTGAAAATAAAAGGAAATAGCCAAAAAGAGATGCAAGACCTAGGAATTGAACCCCAAACCTCTAGAGATAGCCAAGCCCTATAGATGCACCCACTAACCATAAGCCCAATAGGATTATATCATTAAGAGAAGAGGGGAATTATAGATAAGGGTGATGAGGGTAAATGAAGGGGCATGGAAAAGAAAAAGAGGAACTTCTCTTCCTCCCTTTATAAAGAAGAGGGAAGCTCCCATTTGGCCACTTCCTCCTCTCCTCTTCATCCTCACCGAAACCACCTTGCTCCCCCTCTCCATTTGCACCTTTGGCCGAATTCCTCCAAGCAAGAAGAAGGCTAGGGTTGGCTTCCATTAGGTCATCTTCCAACTAAAAAGCAAAGCGAAGGATGTAAGATTTCCTCACCTGTAGTATATTTGTTTTGTAGGATGAATTACATGAAAGAAATATGAGATTGGAGCTTCATATGTTTCGGCCAACTAAGTCTTGGGCTAGGATTCATGAAATATGCTATTAGGGAAACCTTTTATATGTTGTATGCTCCAAGTAGGGATCTTTAGGTAACAAAAGTCCAAGGGTTTTAACCCTACATGTTTCGGCCACCAAGGGTTTAGGGTTAGGGTTTCATGAAGAGCTCCCCCTTATGAAGTTAGGTTATGATATATGCCTACATGAATAGATTTAGGTGATAAAAATCCAAAGATCTTAACCCTAAAAGTTTCGGCCAACCCATGAAATTAGGGTTAGGGTTGGATGAAAAATATTTCTAAGGATACTATGATAGGTTATAAGGCTTCATGAATGAATTTTAGAGGACAAACCCAAGCTTGAGCCCCTTACAAGTTTCGGCCAACCCATGAAATTAGGGTTAGGGTTGCATGAAAAATATTTCTAATGATACTATGATAGGTTATAAGGCTTCATGAATGAATTTTAGGGGACAAACGCAAGCTTGAGCCCCCCTACAAGTTTCGGCCAACCCATTAAATTAGGGTTAGGGTTGCATGAAAAATATTTCTAAGGATACTATGATAGGTTATAAGGCTTCATGAATGAATTTTAGGGGACAAACCCAAGCTTGAGCCCCTTACAAGTTTCGGCCAACCCATGAAACTAGGGTTAGGGTTGCATGAAAAATATTTCTAACTTAGGTGATGAACATGCTTTGTGAGTTAATATGCCATGAATATGCCAAAGAAATAGGCTTCATGTTATGATGTAATGTGTCATGAAATATGCTTAGGTGATAAACATGTTTTTGTGATTTAATATGCCATGAATATGCCAAGGAAATATGCTTTATGTTTATGATGTAATGTGCCACGAACTATGCTTATGTGATGAACATGTTTATACTTTAGGACCCCTTTGTTGGGAGTATGAGGAATACAATCAAAGTCCCACATTGGTAAGACATGGAAAAGATCATGTGCTTATAAGAAAAAAGATATCTCCATTGGTCTGAGGCCTTTTGGGTAAAGCCCAAAAACAAAACCATGAGGGCTTCGACCCAAAGTGGACAATATCATGCCATTGTGGAGATATGTGGATCTTATATGCACTAACAATTGGTATCAGAGTCATGGTCCATGTCAAGCCATGAACCTCGAACGAAGGAAGTTGAGCTCCCACGTCCGGATCAAGAGAACCAGACATCAGGAAGGAAGTCTAGTTGGGTCGGGGGGACCGAACAACTGGCAGGAAGTCCTGGTGGGTTGAAGATCGGACATCAAGCAGAGAAAATCCTTCGAGGAGGGATAGGCTTGAGGGGGGGCCCAATGTGGTCCTTCGTTTGAGGGGGGGATTGTTGGGAGTATGAGGAATACAATCAAAGTCCCACATTGGTAAGACATGGAAAAGATCATGTGCTTATAAGAAAAAAGATATCTCCATTGGTCTGAGGCCTTTTGGGTAAAGCCCAAAAACAAAACCATGAGGGCTTCGACCCAAAGTGGACAATATCATGCCATTGTGGAGATATGTGGATCTTATATGCACTAACACCCTTTAGGGTACTCTTATGTTATGAATGCATGTGTCCTTATGATAAGATGGAGATGCTTCCCTTTCAAGTAGGGATCAAGAGCTCTCCTTATGATAAGATGGAGATGCTTCCCTTTCAAGTAGGGATCAAGAGCTCTCCTTAAGATAAGATAAAATGGAGATGCTTCCCTTTCAAGTAGGGATCAAGAGCTCTCCTTATGATAAGATAAGATTAAGATGCTTCCCTTTTTATGTTGGGGATCAAGAGCATTCTTTATAATATGACAAGAAAAGAAAGGAATTAAGTATTTTACTTTGTAAGAGGTTAAGTACCCGACCCGTCAGGTGGTCATTAATCAAATCCATAGGGACATAAGAAGACGTAAGAGGTCTTGCCCTGGTAAGACATAAGAGGTCTTGCTCTGGTAGGTCTGGTGGCTCGCTACCCCAGCCTATTAGGGAACGCGCATTATGTGGTACTTAACCTGGGGCCCCCCAAACAAGTTATGATGATGTTGAAGTATCTATATGTATATGTTTTGAAAAGAAAAGACTTTTATGAAATTGTGTATGCTTATGTTAAAGATTATGAATGCTTACGAACTCGTCCTTTTATGCATTTTAGACTCTATGTAGTTATGATGCTTACAGTAGCTTAAGAATACTTGTGATTATGTACCTTAAGCATGTTTAGGATTTAAGTCATTATAAATGTTTATGCTCAAGTTAAAAGTGCTTATGATTATGTCCTTTATGCATGTTAGACTCTATGTAGTTATGATGCTTACAGTAGCTTAAGAATACTTGTGATTATGTACCTTATGCATGTTTAGGATTTAAGTCATTATAAATGTTTATGCTCAAATTAAAAGTGCTTATGATTATGTCCTTTATGCATGTTAGACTCTATGAAGTTATGATGCTTACAGTAGTTAAGAATACTTGTGATTATGTACCTTATGCATGTTTAGGATTTATGTCATTATAAATGTTTATGCTCAAGTTAAAAATGCTTATAATTATGTCCCTTATGTATGTTAGACTCTATGAAGTTATGATGCTTACAGTAGTTTAAGAATACTTGTGATTATGTACCTTATGCATGTTTAGGATTTATGTCATTACAAATGTTTATGCTCAAGTTAAAAATGCTTATGATTATGTCCTTTAAGCATGTTAGATTTTACTAAGTTATGATTCTTGTAGTAAGAACATTTGGGTTTATGTACTTCCTGCATGTCTAAGATTTATATCATGAATGCTTATGTTTAGATCATGCCCTGCTTGGTTTTAATTATGCTTAGCATGCTGATGTAAACTCTATGTCATGCTTAGGTTTCATTACGTGGTATGTTGTTGATTAGTGATACTATGGAATACTTAGGCCATTTATGCTGGCATGCTTATGTTTCTAATTGCTTGATGAAGTTTGTGGTTTTTGTGAGTAGGCAAGAATCTTACTAAGCTATATGCTTATAGTTTATGTTGTCCATATACTGCAGATCAAGGAAACCTGAACTAGAGGAAGTAGCAGGAAGGGCCCCGTGTGTATGATAGTGGCATGGTGGAGAAAGACCCTATTACTTTCTGCTTATATTTATATGCTCAATTAACAACTTAAGACATTGCTTCCGCTTATAAGACTTGTGAATTATTAGTACCATGCTGGATGTTGCTTAGTTATGTTATTGTTCAATTACTTAAGAAAGTTGATATGATAGAACTCACGTATAGATCCTTATGATGGGCATGTTATGAAATGAGATAAGATATGGTAACATGCTAACTATGAATAAGATAGGTGATGCATGTAGAAAAGAAGGTTTATGCCATGATAACATGCTTAAGTAAATGGTGAAATGATCCATGTGTATTATGTTGTAAAAAAGAAAAAAAAAGAAAGGGGTCAAGTAGCGCCGCCCTGAGAGCAGATAAGGGCGGGCATTACAGGTGGTATCAGAGCGGGTTCACCTTTCCACTATCACACATCAAGCCTCCATCCTGCTATTTCCAAGTAAGTAATTTTATGCATGCTTAAGTTTCCTTTATAATGAAGAATGTCTTTTATCTAGAATGAAATAACACCTCATCATGCTTTAGTAGAATGGACTCACACTTGAGATTTAGATAGAAATAATACCTCGTCCGGTTTAGTATAATGGAATCATAGTTGTGACTTAGATAGTATACCTGACCAAGCTTTATACGATGGAAACATGACTCTAGCTTAGAAGTATCACCAGGAAGGATAGCTTACCTTGCAAGATTAAGAATTGTTCTTTTTGGTTTTAACTTAAATATGCATGAATCCATGTAGGGTAATCTTATGCTAGCCTTAGTTTAATTACACTCCAAAAAAAAAAAAAAAAAAAACTTCTAAAATTATGAAGATTTGATTTTCGTAATTAGTTGTGAAGGGTCTATGTTCATCTGAATTGAATTAAGCCGGTTTCGTACGGGTTAGTCGGTTTTGTATTGACTTCATTTATTTCACTTTCAGATGGCACGGACGATGACTACCATGACCCGTCGTGATGTGTCACGAAACCGATTAAGGGAAGCTATTGAAGAGATAGTCTATAAACCAAATGGTGGGGTCATCGGACACATAAGAAGGCTCGATGGTCTTTTTAGGAGACTCGAGCGGCAGGAGTTTCCATTGCTGGACAATTATAGGATATGGGCCTTGGTCCGCTCCCTGCCAAATGAGTTCATGGTAGTTGCACATCACGTGTGGGGCGGTTATGAAGGGCGGATAACCTATGCGGAGTTGTGCTGGGAACTGCTGGAGCACAAGGTTCAAGAGAAGCCTGTGGTAGAGAATCCGGTGGTAGCTGGCCGCGAGAGGAAGGAGGAGGGTTCTGTAAACAGTCAACTTATTGGCCAGCCGAAGACCACCCTAGTGAGGCCAAGGAAGATAGGACTAAAAATAATTACAACCGCACTAGGGTTTGTCCTAGTGGGAGTCATAATGAACTATCTTCTCAAATAGTTTCTGTGGTAAATTAAAATAAGGAATGTTATATTTTAACATTTTTCCTTCTTGTCGGAAAATATGAATAAGAGATATGAATAAGAGATGATAAGTCGTTTTCTTTTAGAAATGGATAATGAGTTCATTGCCTGGGATGTGTATGGTATAATTGAACAATGTTGGGTAGACTGGAACGTACGAATAAGGAGTGGAAAAAAAATAGCCGCTTTGATGTCCTTATCAATGCTATCGCATCCCCTGAAAAAAAGGGATATAATGAATTACGAAATAGAGATTATTTCTGGCCAGCTTTTCACCATGGCTATAGCGCCGACGTTGTTCGACGATATATTGGGAAAGCAAGATGGTGATTCAGACATCCAGAAAATCAAACAGGAAGTCCGGGAAGGAAGGGATAATGGATTCCGCATCGCCAACGACGGAGTATTTTACTTCCAGGACCGCCTATGCATTCCGAATGATCCAGAATTACGGAAGAAGATACTCGAGGAATCCCATGGAACACCTTATACCATGCATCCTGGATCTAACAAAATGTATCAGGACTTAAGGGATAAATTTTGGTGGTCCGGCATGAAAAGGGATGTGGCTCAGTACGTCATCACTTGTCTGACCTACCAGAAGGTGAAGGCAGAACACCAGAAACCTGGGGGATTACTGCAGCCGATACAGATTCCAGAGTGGAAATGGGAAGAAATATCTATGGATTTTATCTCGGGATTGCCCAGGACAACAAATGGTTACGATGCTATATGGGTAATCATAGACCGGTTGACAAAGTCTGCCCATTTCCTGGCAATTAAGATGACCTATTCGGTCGAGCAGCTAGCTCAACTATATGTCAAGGAAATTATCAAATTACATGGAGTGCCTAAGGCTATTATTTCTGACCGTGATGGTCATTTTACCTCCCATTTCTGGGAATGTGTCTGTAAGGCTCTGGCACTAAGTTGAGATTCAAGATGCGTTTCATCCTCGTAATCGACTACGGTCGACGAAAGAGTGAACCAGTGTTGAAGATATGTTATGGCTTGTGCTCTAGACTTTAAGGGAGCCGTGCCGATATTTGTGCTTGGCGAATTTGCTTACAACAACAGCTACTGTGCTACTATTGGAATGGCACCATATGAAGCTCTATACGGAGGAGATGCAGTCTCCTATCCGCTGGTACGAGGGTGGTGAAAGGAGGGAAATGGGTTTTCGGGCCGATATTATTGACAATACCACCGCTTATACTGTAATATCCGTCGAGAGAATCGAAATCGCCAGAGCCGACAAAGAGCTATGCGGATATGCGGCAGAGACCGTTGGAATTGAAGTCGGGGACCCGGTATTCTCAAAGTGACCCCTATGAAGGAGTGATGAGATTCGGAAGGAAGGGTAAATCAATCCATGCTACGAGGACCGTATCCGATATTGCAAAGAGTGGGCAAGGTAGCTTACAGTCGAGTCGCCACAAGAGATGTCGGCTATACACGACGTGTTCCATGTCTCTGTGCTCAAGAAATGCTTATCCAGTGTGGACCAAGTGATTGAGCCACAAACTGTACCAGTTCAAGAGGACCTGAGTATGAAAAGTCGGCCTATCCAGATACTAGACCGAGAAGTCAAGAGGCTAAGGAACAAAGAGGTGCCCTTAGTAAAGGTCCTGTGGCAGAATCAACGATACGAGGAAGCTACCTGGGAACGAGAGGAGGACATGAAGCAGAAGTACCCAGAATTGTTTTAAGTTTCGAGGACGAAACTTTTACAAGGTATGAGGGATTGTAACGCCCGTAAAAAGTCTCCAGCAATTTTACGAGAATTTTTGGCTTTACGATAATGGGCTTTATGTGGGTTTTCCGAAAATAAAAGGAAATAGCCAAAAAGAGATGCAAGACCTAGGAATTGAACCCCAAACCTCTAGAGATAGCCAAGCCCTATAGATGCACCCACTAACCATAAGCCCAATAGGATTATATCATTAAGAGAAGAGGGGAATTATAGATAAGGGTGATGAGGGTAAATGAAGGGGCATGGAAAAGAAAAAGAGGAACTTCTCTTCCTCCCTTTATAAAGAAGAGGGAAGCTCCCATTTGGCCACTTCCTCCTCTCCTCTTCATCCTCACCGAAACCACCTTGCTCCCCCTCTCCATTTTCACCTTTGGCCGAATTCCTCCAAGCAAGAAGAAGGCTAGGGTTGGCTTCCATTAGGTCATCTTCCAACTAAAAAGCAAAGCGAAGGATGTAAGATTTCCTCACCTGCAGTATATTAGTTTTGTAGGATGAATTACATGAAAGAAATATGAGATTGGAGCTTCATATGTTTCGGCCAACTAAGTCTTGGGCTAGGATTCATGAAATATGCTATTAGGGAAACCTTTTATATGTTGTATGCTCCAAGTAGGGATCTTTAGGTAACAAAAGTCCATGGGTTTTAACCCTACATGTTTCGGCCACCAAGGGTTTAGGGTTAGGGTTTCATGAAGAGCTCCCCCTTATGAAGTTAGGTTATGATATATGCCTACATGAATAGATTTAGGTGATAAAAATCCAAAGATCTTAACCCTACAAGTTTCGGCCAACCCATGAAATTAGGGTTAGGGTTGCATGAAAAATATTTCTAAGGATACTATAATAGGTTATAAGGCTACATGAATGAATTTTAGGGGACAAACCCAAGCTTGAGCCCCTTGCAAGTTTCGGCCAACCCATGAAATTAGGGTTAGGGTTGCATGAAAAATATTTCTAATGATACTATGATAGGTTATAAGGCTTCATGAATGAATTTTAGGGGACAAACCCAAGCTTGAGCCCCCCTACAAGTTTCGGCCAACCCATGAAATTAGGGTTAGGGTTGCATGAAAAATATTTCTAAGGATACTATGATAGGTTATAAGGCTTCATGAATGAATTTTAGGGGACAAACCCAAGCTTGAGCCCCTTACAAGTTTCGGCCAACCCATGACTTTAGGGTTAGGGTTGCATGAAAAATATTTCTAATGATACTATGATAGGTTATAAGGCTTCATGAATGAATTTTAGGGGACAAACCCAAGCTTGAGCCCCCCTACAAGTTTCGGCCAACCCATGAAACTAGGGTTAGGGTTGCAAGAAAAAGGCTTCTAAGGGAACTAGGGGATGTTGTAGGAGTATTAGGTGATTAACATGCTTTGTGATTAATATGCCATGAATATACCAAAGAAATAGGCTTCATATTATGATGTAATGTTCCATGAAATATGCTTAGGTGACGAACATATTTTTACGATTTAATATGCCATGAATATGCCTAGGAAATATGCTTCATGTTTATGATGTAATGTGCCATGAAATATGCTTAGGTGATGAACATGCTTTGTGAGTTAATATGCCATGAATATGCCAAAGAAATAGGCTTCATGTTATGATGTAATGTGCCATGAAATATGCTTAGGTGATAAACATGTTTTTGTGATTTAATATGCCATGAATATTCCAAGGAAATATGCTTCATGTTTATGATGTAATATGCCACGAACTATGCTTATGTGATGAACATGTTTATACTTTAGGACCCCTTTAGGGTACTCTTATGTTATGAATGCATGTGTCCTTATGATAAGATGGAGATGCTTCCCTTTCAAGTAGGGATCAAGAGCTCTCCTTATGATAAGATGGAGATGCTTCCCTTTCAAGTAGGGATCAAGAGCTCTCCTTAAGATAAAATAAAATGGAGATGCTTCCCTTTCAAGTAGGGATCAAGAGCTCTCCTTATGATAAGATAAGATTAAGATGCTTCCCTTTTTATGTTGGGGATCAAGAGCATTCTTTATAATATGACAAGAAAAGAAAGGAATTAAGTATTTTACTTTGTAAGAGGTTAAGTACCCGACCCGTCAGGTGGTCGTTAATCAAATCCATAGGGACATAAGAAGACGTAAGAGGTCTTGTCCTGGTAAGACGTAAGAGGTCTTGCTCTGGTAGGTCTGGTGGCTCGCTACCCCAGCCTATTAGGGAACGCGCATTATGTGGTACTTAACCTGGGGCCCCCCAAACAAGTTATGATGATGTTGAAGTATCTATATGTATATGTTTTGAAAAGAAAAGACTTTTATGAAATTGTGTATGCTTATGTTAAAGATTATGAATGCTTACGAACTCGTCCTTTTGTGCATTTTAGACTCTATGTAGTTATGATGCTTACAGTAGCTTAAGAATACTTGTGATTATGTACCTTATGCATGTTTAGGATTTAAGTCATTATAAATGTTTATGCTCAAGTTAAACTGCTTATGATTATGTCCTTTATGCATGTTAGACTCTATGTAGTTATGATGCTTACAGTAGCTTAAGAATACTTGTGATTATGTACCTTATGCATGTTTAGGATTTAAGTCATTATAAATGTTTATTCTCAAGTTAAAAGTGCTTATGATTATGTCCTTTATGCATGTTAGACTCTATAAAGTTATGATGCTTACAGTAGTTAAGAATACTTGTGATTATGTACCTTATGCATGTTTAGGATTTATGTCATTATAAATGTTTATTCTCAAGTTAAAAATGCTTATAATTATGTCCCTTATGTATGTTAGACTCTATGAAGTTATGATGCTTACAGTAGTTTAAGAATACTTGTGATTATGTACCTTATGCATGTTTAGGATTTATGTCATTACAAATGTTTATGCTCAAGTTAAAAATGCTTATGATTATGTCCTTTAAGCATGTTAGATTTTACTAAGTTATGATGCTTGTAGTAAGAACATTTGGGTTTATGTACTTCCTGCATGTCTAAGATTTATATCATGAATGCTTATGTTTAGATCATGCCCTGCTTGGTTTTAATTATTCTTAGCATGCTGATGTAAACTCTATGTCATGCTTAGGTTTCATTACGTGGTATGTTGTTGATTAGTGATACTATGGAATACTTAGGCCATTTATGCTGGCATGCTTATGTTTCTAATTGCTTGATGAAGTTCGTGGTTTTTGTGAGTAGGCAAGAATCTTAATAAGCTATATGCTTATAGTTTATGTTGTCCATATACTGCAGATCAAGGAAACCTGAACTAGAGGAAGTAGCATGAATGGCCCCGTGTGTGTGATAGTGGCATGGTGGAGAAAGACCCTATTACTATCTGCTTATATTTATATGCTCAATTAACAACTTAAGACATTGCTTCCGCTTATAAGACTTGTGAATTATTAGTACTATGCTGGATGTTGCTTAGTTATGTTATTGTTCAATTACTTAAGAAAGTTGATATGATAGAACTCACGAATGGATCCTTATGATGGGCATGTTATGAACTGAGATAAGATATGGTAACATGCTAACTATGAATAAGATAGGTGATGCATGTAGAAAAGAAGGTTTATGCCATGATAACATGCTTAAGTAAATGGTGAAATGATCCATGTGTATTATGTTTTAAAAGAAAAAAAAAGAAAGGGGTCAAGTAGCGCCGCCCTGAGAGCTGATAAGGGTGGGCGTTACAAAAACAAAATCAAACAATGCAGGAATTAAATCAACAAAAATTGGAAAAGGAAAGAAATAATCTAATCAACCCAAGATAGGCCCGGTGAATGAACAAGGTCCTCCGGCTAAGTCCGACGAAGCTCGATCGAGACTCCGCAAATGACAGTGGATGTGGGATGGTGCAAACTTCTGAATTCAGTAGTTTGATGGATACTCCGAACTCTCACGGATCCTGTTGAGCTCGAAGAAGTGTCGTCGGGGGCGGAACTTCTCCTCGAATCCGAAAAAAAAGGTTGATGAGTTGTGAGATGGAGGATGTCGCCGAATTCTCTCGATGAAGCAATTCCTCCTCGAATCCATGGAGGAAATTGGGTGGAAGCAAGATGGAGGCGACTGCTAAGGCTCAAGGGAAGAAAAGATTTAACTAACAACCTAATGAAAATATGATTAAAAGAAAGCAATTAAAGTAAAGCTTAAAATTAAATCTAATCTAACTAACTACAACCTAATTATCCATAGAAACATTTCATCTAACAATAAATAGGTATGAACCAAATTAAACTAACTATGTGCAAATTAAACATGGAAGGGAAATGTGATTACAAACGCTCAACCAATTAACAACCAAACAATCAAAACATATAGATGCTGGAAAAAAATGCTGATCGGAGCTGTTGAGAAGCTGGAATTGGCACTAGCGGATGCTGTGAATGAAGCCGCGCTGAGTTGCCGTGAAGGTTGAAGGTGGCGGCGACTGTGGGAAATGGCTGGCCGGAGCCGGAATTGGTGAAGGTAAATGTGGATGGCCGACAAGAGAGAAGTGATGGCGGCGATCGAAGGGGGAAAACGCTCGCGCGTGAAAGGGAGGTGATGGAGGCCGCCGTGGTGGAGTGCACCGCCACCGGAGAAGGAGGGGATCCTTCTTCCGCGACGGCAGGGAGAGGAGGTGTGGCCAGTAGAAGGCGGAGGCGTCGCGTGCGGGAAGAAGAGTGTGAAGCCGGCTGGCTGTCTCTTGGGGTGATGAAAGAATTAAGTGGATTTTCTCCACCGTCCGATCCCAACCCCCTTCGATCTCAGCCGTCCAATAAAAGTTAGGGTTTAATTATCTTCATTAATCCATTAAGCTAGCTATCCATCCAACGACTCAGATTCCTCCGATTTGGAATGAATGGATAATCACGATCGACTGAAGCTGGATGAAGGCTTAAGATGTCTAGATCTAAATGTATGGACCAGATCGCTCCAGATTCAGATGGATGTCTCAAATTAATCAGATCTCATCGAATGGTCAGAATTAAACAGATCTGAACCCTTAGGATCTTGATGAAGGGCTCAGATTCTTCTAGCTTAAAATACCCATTATGTCCCTTAGATGAAGCTATATTTGATCCAAATTAAGTCTAGTCCAGTGACTCATCTTGATCTCCTACAAACAAAGATAAAATTTACATATAAGCCCAAAATTTAGGAGAATTTATAATAAGGTCCAAAAATATATTCAACTTATAAAACATGCAAATAATCGATAAATAAACACAAGAGAGGATTAAAATAGTGATATTAAGGACCAAAATGTTGGGTTTCCGGCACCGCGGCGTGTGTGTGTTCGATCATGTTTCGTAAACATGAGCACAGCGGAAGCAATTAAAATTAATAAATCTATATTTATTACAACACACACAACACACGCATGCTATTACAACAAGTGTAGACATAACCGTAAATTAAAATTTGCAATAAAAGGAAATTAAACTACGTTATACCTTCCGTATGACGTGTAGCGGGAACGGCATCAACCGGAACGATCCTCGTAAGAATCGTCTCTATCCGTATCCACGCGGAGCTCCTCGGGATGACTTCGCTAAGTCACGAGCTTCGTCTCCATACGGGTTACTAGCCTCGTGTTGAAGACGACGTGATCGAGAGATGATCACGATCCGAATCCAAATTCGGATCCAAAACGAGTTCTCAAAACTCGCTTCTCCGGAGAGGTGTTCGTCAACCGTTTGACGAATCCTTCGTCCTCCACCTCAGAGGATTACCGGAGATCAAATCCCCGGTAAGTTAGTCGCTGTCGGAGCACTAACCGTCGTCCAAACGACGCTCCGACGAGAGGACGAGAAGCTGTCCAGAAAACTGGACAGCTTGGTGGAGGAGTAGGCGCCGGCCAAAACAAGGAGAGAAAAAGCTCACCTTGATGCCGAACCTATAGGAGATCACCGGAGGGTCGCCGGAGGTTCACCGGCTGGAGCTTGGACGCCGTCAAGGGTCTTGGACGGCGGCACAAAGCTGGGCGGCGGCAGCTTTAGGGTTGGCGCCGATTAACTCCTTCAAGGAGTGGGCGGCAACTCAAGGGGGGGCTAGGGTTTGGATTAGTTTTGGTTTAACAATCCCTTAAGCCCACTTTTATAGAGAACTAATTCTCTTAATAGTTAATGGATCATATCCATAAAGCCCGTTAACCCGCTCCATTAAGATAAGTTAAAATAAACCAAACCATGATGGTTTATTTTAAGTTAAAACGAACCGAACCAACCTTTGGTTCATTCGTTTAATATAAACCAAACCCTTTGGTTTATTCTCATCCATTGGATTAGAACCAAACCATTTTGGTCCATCCATTATGTCTTCATAAGACACTGCCCATCCACGCTTCCATTGTGACTGAAACAATTTCATGCTCGCTTTATGTTTGGTCCAACCAAACATAGTTTCTCTCGGTCTGAGAATCCCATTCTCAAGCTCGTTTTAAATCCTTTGGATTACACTTGTTGTGCGTGTGACCAAATAGGTTCTCGGTTTATGTTGGCCGTCTATAATTAACCATTAATTATAGAACGATCATGAGTGGCACCTAGTAGTACATCATGATCCCCAATTAACCGAAAAGATCAACGGTTGATCCGTAACTATTTCAAACCCTTCAAGAGCTCGAATGAATCGTGCCCCATTCCCTTCACTCATCTTATACCCACTTGGTTCAGGACATGGTCTATTGTGTCAGTCCCCACTAGGCTGACTACGTCACACCTAGCCCAAGTATCATTTCCTCGTCCTACGGATTCTAGTTACTCCACATCTATCGAAGAGTACCTTACTCTAAACATGTAATGCTTTGGCCAAAGACTTTAGTAACAATCCGACGAGAGGCCATGGGTATACATCTCCTCGCAAGGAGTGGTGAATCCTTTATAGGCTATTCAAACACCTTCGATCACTTCGACTTATACCCAATCATCCCGGGTCCACATCTCCTTAGAGATGTTTGCTTAAGATGTCAAAGCATAAGTCTCCAATATCAAGATGACTTGAATACCACAAGTCAAAGGAACATCGCACTTAAGCCACAGTAAGAACTTCATTGACATATCTATATATGCAGAGAACCATATGAAGTCTTACGGCTGGTCACTCCAATGAACTAGTTACCATAACTAGCATCCACGATTAACTCCGGACATCACTATGTCTCCAGCCAGTGAGAATCAGCTGCTTGGATACACAAAGGAGTATACCTCGTGCTAGTCTCATCAGAATTGATGGTGTCCAGATCCATCAATTCATCGACTAGGGATAATTCCGATACATCACAATTACACATGTAGAGATACTCACTAGTTGTGATCCAATCACAAATTCTCTCATGCTGTGAATCGTATCGTGGACATTCAGTAAATGAGTTTAAGATCCAATCAAATACATAAAACATGTATACTCAAATAGTGAATCTTCATTTATCATATAAATGGTTCATACATAAGGCGATTGCCTTAGGACATCTCTCATATATTACTAACAGACTCCCACTTGGCCTAATGCCAATCGCTATGGTATCCAATACCATAAGCACCAACATGACCCTCAAACTTACTTTGAGGTAATGCTTTAGTCAAAGGATCCGCTAAGTTCCTTTCAGTGGGAATTTTCTCGATTTGTATTTCGTTCCTACTGATGATCGCTCTGATAAGATGATAGCGGCGAAGCACATGTTTGGATCATTGATGAGACCACATCAAGTTCATAGATGAACTACTTGATCCAAACCGCTTCCTTTGCTGCTTCCAAAGCTGCAACGTATTCTGTCTTAGTGGCAAAATCCGCTATAGTGTCAAGCTTGGAAACTTTCCAACTTATTGCGCCTCCATTCTAGGTGAATACATATCCAGACTGAGACCTGGAATCATCCTTGTCTGTCTGAAAGCTGGCATCTGTATACCCGCGTATCACCATGTCCCCTTCTCCATATATTAGGAACACATCCTTAGTTCTTCTCAAGTACTTAAGGATCGTCTTAACAGCCGCCAATGATCCATTCCTGGATCAGACTGGTATCTGCTCGTGACACTCAGAGCATACGATACATCGGGCCTCATACATAACATAGCATACACGATAGATCCTATTGCGGATGCATAGGGAATCTTACTCATGCAAATCCTCTCGTCTTCTGTGCGCGGACACATAGACTTCGAAAGGTGTACCCCATGCCTGATGGGTAGGAAACCTTTCTTGGATTCCGACATGCTAAACCTCTTTAGCACTCGGTCTATATATGTAGATCGCGAAAGACCAAGCAAAGCTTCGATCTATCTCTATAGATCTTAATCCCAAGGATGTAGGTTGCTTCTCCTGTGTCTTTCATGGAGAATGTCTTGGATAACCAAACCTTAATCGATGTAGAAGATTGACACATCGTTTCCTATAAGTAATATGTCATCGACATACAATACTAGGAACACGACTGCACTCCCACTAACCTTCTTGTACACACAAGGTTCGTCTGGATTTTATGAGAAATCAAACTTTTTGATTGTCTCATCAAAACGGATATTCCAGCTCCTGGATGCTTGCTTCAATCCATAAATGGATCGTCGCAATTTGCATACCTTGGATTTATCAACCGATGTGAAACCCTCAGACTGTATCATATACACGTCCTCAAGCAGGTTTCCATTAAGGAAAGCTGTTTTCACATCCATCTGCCATATCTCATAATCATAATGAGCCGCTATGGCCAGGAGCATCCGAATGGATTTAAGCATAGCTACAGGCGAATAGGTTTCGTCATAATCAACACCTTGTTTTTGACGATATCCTTTCGCCACCAATCTAGCCTTATAGGTAATCACATTACCATCCATGTCGGTTTTCTTCTTGAAAACCCACTTGCACCCTATAGGCTTTATGCCTTCAGGTGGGTCAACCAAGTTCCAAACTTGGTTTTCGTACATGGAATCCATTTCCGACTTCATGGCACCAAGCCACTTATCCCTTTCTGAACTTGTCAGCACTTCTTCATAACTGTAGGCTCTCATCATCAATGAGTAACACGCGCTCGATTCACTTACGAGAAATCCATATCTCTCGTGAATATTGCGTGTTCTACCTGCATCTACGAAGATGTGGTGTTACAATAGGTCCACCGATTGCTCATCACTATGAGTTGTCGGCTGTTGTGCTTCACCAGGTATCTCATCAATGTCTATTTGAGTCTCTCGAGCCTCCTCAAGCTCGAGGACACTCCCACTGTTTTCTTGCAAGAGAAACTCTTTCTCTAGAAACACAGCATGCCTTGAAACAAACACCTTTTGTTCCACAGGATGATAGAATTGGTAACCCCTTGTTTCCTTAGGGTATCCAATAAATAGACATTTATCAGACTTAGCATCCAGTTTGTCTGACATCACCGCTTACATAAGGTGACAACCCCATATCTTCAAGTAAGATACATGAGGTTTCTACTATTCCATATCTCATATGGAGTAGTTGAGACTAGACTACCTGTAGGCATTCTGCTTAACAAGTAAACAGCTCAAGTGCATAGCCCCAAAAGGACTTGGGAAGAGTCGCATGATTCATCATTGACTGACCATGTCCAACAAGGTCCTAAGATTCGCCTCTCGGATACACCATTATGCTGTGGTGTATATGGCAGAGTCCATTGAGACAATATACCATTGTCTCTTAGATAATCAAGAAACTCTTGACTTAAGTATTCACCACCTCGATCCGATCGAAGTATTTTAATACTCTTGTCATGTTTTTTCTCTACTTCATTTCTGAATTCTTTGAACCTTTCAAAGGCTTCAGACTTGTGTTTCATCAAGAACACATACCCAAATCGTTAGTGATCATCGGTGAAGGTAATGAAGTAGCTATAGCCTCCTAATGCTTGAGTTGACATAGGTCCATATACATCGATGTATTAGACCTAGTAACTCTCCCACTGCTCACCTTTCCAAAGAAAAGGTAACTTAGTCATCTTGCCTTTTAAGCATGATTCGCATGTATCGTATGAATCCAATTCAACGATTCCGCATTCCACATCGGTGTAATTCTGACATGCGCTTCTTGCTTATACATGGCCAAGACGCATAATGCCACATGTAGGAGTCTATTTGATTATCCTTTCGAGCACTCTTGTTGCTCGCTCGATATTGCAAATGTCACCGATACGCCCAACGATAAATACCATTGCTTAAAGTTCCCCCCATAAAGAACCCATTCAAAGTTATGTAACAACAATTGTTACTAAAAATGGAAACCATTTCTATTTAAACAAGAAATAGAAATGATGTTCTTTATCAACAAAGGAATATAAAAGCAATTGTCCTAAGACAAGTCCTACAGGAGTTTCAACAAATACGCTCCGATGGCGAGTGCAAAGAACTTGCTCCATTCCCAACACGAAATTTGACTCTCCTCGACGCAGTCTTCTTCTATTCCTTAGCCCATGTATGTCATTACATATATGTGAGCCACACCCAGTATCAAATACCCAAGTGTCTGAGGAAATAGAATGACAATCAATAAAGAAGATTTCTGAAGAAGATGGGGCATCCGATGCCTTATCCTTCTTCACGGACTCAAGATAAATCTTGCACTTTCTTCGCAAATGGCTCTCCTTGCCACAATGATGGCAAGTTTCCTTTTGTGCTAGTTCTACCTTCTTAGCCCTTCTCTTCTTTCCCTTCTGCTGTTCATTTGAATTCCTCTTAGAACCTTTCTTCGAGGAATCAACTAACAGCACCGTCCCCTGCTCATGCTTCTCAGAAGACTCCACAGTCTTCAGCATATTGAGCAGTACCACAGATGAACCTTCTAACATCTCAGAGGTGAAGAGGAGCTTTGAGACTTCGAACCTTTCGAATCTCACTTGCTCATCAACCAACTCACAAAGATGAAGGACTACGACATGAGCATCCATATGCTCATGCTGCTTTCGTAGCTTGGGTTCCATCGCGGCTAGCATGATGCAACTCATTTGTTCAGAATCACTCACATGTTTCTGATAGGCCAACAATTGGTCCAGAGTTGCATTGTCACTAGGATGGGCGGGAAGAGGCGCTTCGAGGACATACGCAAGCTTTTCCACCTTGAGAACAATTCTCAAGTTTCTAAGCTAGTCCAAGAAGTTCGACCCAGTCAATTTATTTGAATTCAAAATGGAACGCAAATTCAAACACATCATGATCAATTTATTGACCTAGAAATACAAAACGAGCATATATGAGAAAATGATTTTAAAATGCATCAATATACATTTATAAATCCCATTCATTTTTCGAATTTCAAAAACCCCAAAATCACTTCGGGAGATTGTAGGTCCATCTCCGAATGGGCTGATATCCATCATAGTTATGAACAACCTTGGAGAGAGTCCAACAAGCCATTCATAACTACGACGGTAGGTATCATCTATACCGATTGCATATCCCGTATATGCAACTATCACAATGTGCTATCAACTAATTGAATGTTCACACATACATCGGGTTGTTAACACATTAACAAGTATGCATCATATGCATAGCACCCAACTTCACCTCCCTTTACATCGACCTTGGAGAGTCCAACAAACCGATGCTCGTTAAAGCCAACCCATTAATCAGACATAGTTTTAATATGGTTAGAGCGCATTCAACCAATTAGCCCAGCTTGGAGAGAGTCCAACAACCAAAGCTAACGATTGACCTCTGACTCTTACCATATTAGTATTAAACTATTCCATGGTTTGAACATATTCAGTGTTCGAAATGGGCTTGGAGAGAGTCCAACAACCCAAACAAGAAACAGAACTCTGGTTCTAACCATATTAATGGAAGGTGTAGGCTTTAATATTGATTAAGGGTTTTTATGTCTCATCCTCTTTGCATGCAAATAACTATTATCTACATGGCATGGCATACATGGCATACATCTACATGTCACGACACGCATGGCATAATGTTATGCATCTAATGCAATTACATGGCATACAATTATGTCATGTATATAATTTCCTTATATGTTATAACTATTTATGGAAATAAAATATGTTTAAGATTTGATTCTCCAAATCAAATCATAATTAAATTAGGAAACAAATTTCCAAATCTAATCACATATTTTATTCATGGAATTATTTGATTAAGGAAAATCTATTTAGGAAACCAATTTCCTAAATCTTTAAAACTACTTATGGAAATTAAATATTTTAAGATTTGATTTCCCAAATCAAATCATGATTAAATTAGGAAACAAATTTCCAGAATCTAATCAAATATTTTATTTATGGAAAATATAAATTTCCATAAATACTTCCAACTTTCCAAAAGTGGAAGATTTCCATAAATACTTCTAGACTTTCCAAAATTGAAAATTTCCATAAATACTTCTAAATTTCCAAAATTTAGAAAACTTCCAGAAATACATTATGACTATCGCAAAACCATTTTTACGATTATGTCGAAACACAACCTGGGCTCTGATACCACTGTTGGGTTTCCGGCACCGCGGCGTGTGTGTGTTCGATCATGTTTCGTAAACATGAGCACAGCGGAAGCAATTAAAATTAATAAATCTATATTTATTACAACACACACAACACACGCATGCTATTACAACAAGTGTAGACATAACCGTAAATTAAAATTTGCAATAAAAGGAAATTAAACTACGTTATACCTTCCGTATGACGTGTAGCGGGAACGGCATCAACCGGAACGATCCTCGTAAGAATCGTCTCTATCCGTATCCACGCCGAGCTCCTCGGGATGACTTCGCTAAGTCACGAGCTTCGTCTTCGTACGGGTTACTAGCCTCGTGTTGAAGACGACATGATCGAGGGATGATCACGATCCGAATCCAAATTCGGATCCAAAACGAGTTCTCAAAACTGGCTTCTCCGGAGAGGTGTTCGTCAACCGTTTGACGAATCCTTCGTCCTCCACCTCAGAGGATTACCGGAGATGAAATCCCCGGTAAGTTAGCCGCTGTCGGAGCACTAACCGTCGTCCAAACGACGCTCCGACGAGAGGAGGAGAAGCTGTCCAGAAAACTGGACAGCTTGGTGGAGGAGTAGGCGCCGGCCAAAACAAGGAGAGAAAAAGCTCACCTTGATGCCGAACCTATAGGAGATCACCGGAGGGTCGCCAGACGTTCACCGGCTGGAGCTTGGATGCCGGCAAGGGTCTTGGACAGCGGCACAAAGCTGGGCGGCGGCAGCTTTAGGGTTGGCGCCGATTAACTCCTCCAAGGAGTGGGCGGCAACTCAAGGGGGGGCTAGGGTTTGGATTAGTTTTGGTTTAACAATCCCTTAAGCCCACTTTTATAGAGAACTAATTCTCTTAATGGTTAATGGATCATATCTATAAATCCCGTTAACCCGCTCCATTAAGATAAGTTAAAATAAACCAAACCATGATGGTTTATTTTAAGTTAAAACGAACCGAACCAACCTTTGGTTCATTCGTTTAATATAAACCAAACCCTTTGGTTTATTCTCATCCATTGGATTAGAACCAAACCATTTTGGTCCATCCATTATGTCTTCATAAGACACTACCCATCCACGCTTCCATTGCGACTGAAACAATTTCATGCTCGCTTTATGTTTGGTCCAACCAAACATTGTTTCTCTCGGTCTGAGAATCCCATTCTCAAGCTCGTTTTAAATCCTTTGGATTACACTCATTGTGCGTGTGACAAAATAGGTTCTCGGTTTATGTTGGCCGTCTATAATTAACCATTAATTATAGAACGATCATGAGTGGCACCTAGTAGTACATCATGTTCCCCAATTAACCGAAAAGATCAACGGTTGATCCAAAACTATTTCTGAAACCCTTCAGTAGCTCGAATGAATCGTGCCCCATTCCCTTCACTCATCTTATACCCACTTGGTTCAGGACATGGTCTATTGTGTCACCCTCACTAGGTCGACTACGCCACACCTAGCCCAAGTATCATTTCTCGTCCCTACGGATTCTAGTTACTCCACATGTATCAAGAGTACCTTACTCTAAACATGTAATGCTTTGGCCAAAGACTTTAGTAACAATCCGACGAGAGGCCATGGGTATACATCTCCTCGCAAGGAGTGGTGAATCCTTTATAGGCTATTCAAACACCTTCGATCACTTCGACTTATACCCAATCATCCCGGGTCCACATCTCCTTAGAGATGTTTGCTTAAGATGTCAAAGCATAAGTCTTCATGATCAAGATGACTTGAATACCGCAAGTCAAAGGAACATCGCACTTAAGCCACGGTAAGAACTTCATTGACATATCTATATATGCAGAGAACCATATGAAGTCTTACGGCTGGTCACTCCAATGAACTAGTTACCATAACTAGCATCCACGATTAACTCCGGACATCACTATGTCTCCAGCCAGTGAGAATCAGCTGCTTGGATACACCAAGGAGTATACCTCGTGCTAGTCTCATCAGAATTGATGGTGTCCAGATCCATCAATTCATCGACTAGGGATAATTCCGATACATCACAATTACACATGTAGAGATACTCACTAGTTGTGATCCAATCACAAATTCTCTCATGCTGTGAATCGTATCGTGGACATTCAAGAAATGAGTTTAAGATCCAATCAAATACATAAAACATGTATACTCAAATAGTGAATCTTCATTTATCATATAAATGGTTCATACATAAGGCGATTGCCTTAGGACATCTCTCATATATTACTAACACAAAATAACCTGACAAAATGGTAGTTATCACTCACCACCCCGATCAGATCTTAGTGTCTTGATACTTTTACCTTGATGTTTCTTTACATCAACCTTGAATTCTTTGAACCTGTTAAAACATTCAGACTTGCGGCGCATCAAGTATATGTATTCATATCTTGAATAATCATCTATAAAAGAAACGAAATATTCAAAACCACCTCTAGCCTGAACAGACATAGGACCACACAAATCAGAATAAATCAATTCCAACACATCTTTGGCTCTATACCCCTTGGTCTTAAAAGGCCTCTTGGTCATTTTACCTTCCAAGCAAGATTCGCAGGTTGGTAAATCATCCACCACTAATGAACCTAGAGGTCCATCATCTATCAACCTTTGAATTCTACTTAGGTTAATATGACCTAACCTTAGATGTCAAAGATATGTTTAGTTCATTTTCGAAGGTTCTTTTCTCTTTTTAGATTTAGAAGATGAGTTATTCACTTCTATTTGCATCGTGGGAGATTTTGATTCAAGGGTATATAAAGTTCCTATCAGTGCACCAGAACAGATAATCTCCCTATTCCTTTTTATAACAACTCTATCATTAAAAGAAATAGAATATCCATTTAAAAATAATTTAGAAACCGAAATCAAATTCTTTCTAAATAAAGGTACATAAAGGCAATTTTTTAGAACCAAAGTTTTATTCCTCTCAAAAGATAAATAAACATCTCCCAGTGCAACAACTGTCACCTTCATAGCATCGCCCAAGTAAACGGTAATCTCCCCCTCAGCTAGTCATCTAGTTTCCTGGAACTCCTGCAAAGTATTGCAGACATGATCAGTGGCTCCCGTATCTACACACCATGTGCCGGTAGATAACACCGCTAAACATGTTTTAACGACTAGACAAAAAGATATACCTTTGTTCTGCTTCTGGTTGAGGCAGTCCTTCTTCCAATATCCAATCTGCTTGTAAGTGAAGCACTTGCCTTTTGGCTTTTTCACCCTTCCCTGAGATCCTCCCGCCACCTTTGCTCCACCTTGTTTCTTCTTCTTCTTGCCTTTCGGCTTAGAAGTCGAAACTTTCTGAGCAACCATAGCCTGAGCCTGAGCATTCTAACGAAAAAGCCCCTCTGCTATCTTGAGTTCTGTCAGAAGCTCCGCCAATGAATACAACCTCTTATTCATGTTGTAATTCAGAAGAAACTGCTCAAAACTCCTAGGTAGAGATTGGAGAGTGATATCGACCTGGGTTTCCCCATCGATCTCAGCTCCAAGGACTTCTAGCTCATTCAAATGAGCCATCATCTTGAGAACATGATCCCACAGGGGTGTTCCCTCAATCATGGTGGTTGTCATCAAGTTCCTCATGGCTTCCTGCCTTGCAGCCCGATTATAGTGTCCAAAAAGTTCTTTGAGAATGAGCAGTATGTCATAAGTAGTGGGCATGACTTGATGTTGATGTTACAATACATTTGACATAGAAGCCAAAATGTAACACCGCGTCATCTCATCAGCCTTAATCCACTTTGTATAACTCTCTTTCTCCTTTTCCCCAGAATCATTTGCAGGCTTAGGAGGAACTCTTCGAAGAGTACAAACTTTTACACCTCAGCAGTCAAGACAATATCAAGATTCCTTTTCCAATCAACATAATTGGGTCCTATAAGTTTATTCTCCTTTAGTATCACAGCAAGTGGATTGAAAGTCATTTTTGAAAAACCTAAGAATCACATAAATCAAAACATTAAATTTTAAAAAATTATTGATTCCTCAAACAATAAAATTTTAAAATCAACTAACACCTCAAAACACCGAGAATATCATATGCCATGATAGTGTGGACGTATATGAATTCTACATTTGTAAGAGGAGGTTTTACCCATCAATTTTATTATCCTGTCAACCTAATTTTTTGACAAATAAAATTAATAGTTGGTTCCTCTTCGGCCCTACAAATAAAAGCAATGACTCCGATGGGGAGAATACTCTTATTTGCATTTAAGTGTTCACCATTACTTGATACCAAAGCAATTATCTCGGATTATGTGTCTTCCGATGGGGAAGTACACACGCTCCTAAATAATTTTTTATAACCATATTTGACCCTGTGTTCCGCAAAACAAACTCATTCGATGGAGACGAAGGCACTCAGAGCCGACGTGCAAATTTGTTTGCATCACATGTCAAATCGTAATAGAGGCCATGGGAATTTTTTTTAAATTATCCTTCTCCTACTTAGTAATTTAAAATGAGGAATTTTTCTAGCACACAACATTCATATCAAACAAGAAGCAATAAATATAAAAAAAAATATTTTCCAACTATTATGGCTTTTGTTTTCCAATATGCCTCCCGTCGTGTCGCCATCTCATCCACTCCTCCATACACCATGTACAAGCCATCCGGAGATCTGAGCCGAGAATAATTATTTTAATTTACATTCATCGATCCTATACTCCACGAAAGAGTGTACATGAAATCTAGATCGAAAGTAAACTAAAATAAAAGAGTGGCTAAACAATGACGTACTTAATTATAAAAATTAAATACTAGTCTCATCAACCCCGAGGATTCAAATAATATTATAATTACACACATCCAATCACATACACACACATATGGCCATAATAGTTGGATCTTATGTATGCAACCAAAAATTTAGCCTACGCACATCCTACTATCATCTGACACATACAATACATGATAATTGCATAAAAGTAACTGAATCCTAAACGCAGAAAAATCGAAAACCGTGGCTTTGATACCAATTGATAGTTGGAACCGATGCATGACGATCCCATCTACGTCCCCAGATAAAAAAAAATTAATCCAAGAGGATGATGGATTACCCAAACAACCGATCCATCATCGTGCTATTCGATTAGAGTGGTCTCTTGAACAAACTTGTTGTTCAAGCAACCTAACTCTTTTCCTCGATTAGCCGTAGAATAGATGATGTATGGATCGCCGGTTTTTGTGTTTATCTTCGGGGTCCATGTAAATTAGCCACATTCAATTACATACATAATACAAAGGAACAAAAGGAAACCAAAACAAGAATTATACCTCTTGTTTACCTCTTGGTCTTCTATTGTATGTCCTATCCTCCTCTTGAACGTTGTGTGGGCAACGATCCTCCAAGAGATGAAGCCTCCTAGATCTCGTATCTTCCTTTCCTTGTTCGCTCCGAACAAAGGAAGATAATAAGCTCCCTTCTTCTTCTATCTAGTTCTGGATACAATCCCTTTGGAGAAAGATCAAACCTCTTCCTCCTCTTTGTTGTTGCCCCCGGCCACCAAGGAGAGGGAGATGGAAGATGGGCGCCGGCCAACAAGAGGAGCTCTTGTTGCCGCCGGCCAAAGCTTGAGGAAGAAAGGAGGTGGGTGCCAGCCAATCTTGGAAGAAGATAAGCGCCACCTAAGAGGAAGTGGTGATGGGCGCCGACAATAGGGAGAGGATACCAAGAGAAGGAAACTCTAACCCTAATCCTTTCCTTGCTTCTATTGCCACTCAAGACCAATGAACCTTGTTCTTCTTGCCGCCCAAGACCTAGCCCTCCTTTTATAGAGTTAGGCTTAAGCCTCCTTTCAATATCCACCGTCAGATCTAGGCTTTCATGAGGTTTTTAATAGGCTACAATAGGGACCATGAGGAGGAGTTGGATCTTTGCCACCCAATGGATCTAGCCCACATAAAGTCTGATCCATTAATGATAATCCATTCCACTAGAGGATTTTCATTGATCTACCCCACCAACCCCCATAAATAAATATGAGCTCTATATATTAATTGTATAAATATCTCCCCGTGTTTAAGATATCAAATGTTCGTCAATTAATTAATTTATTGATAATTAATTAATCAACATATAACTTCATGAGTAGTACCACTCAACCTTATCATCATGCCGGACCAAGTCCACCTGCAGGGTTTACATGATGATCCTTATGAGCTCCTCAAGGGGACATCATCATCCTAATATATAGGACACGGTTTCCTCTTATAATCAATGACACACCATGTAAATAATATCATTTCCCAACTTACCGAGCCTATCGATTTAATCTATAAATCTCGCCCATTGGTAAATCAAAGAAATAAATACTAAGTACATGTGCCCGTTATTATATCGGGATTAAGAGCATGTACACCATAATATCCGAGGTCCGATTCAATTATGTAGTCAGCAATAAATTGAATCACCTCTAAGTCGGTCTTGCTCAATATACACAAAGTGTACTAGTGTAATTCTATGGTCAAGACAAACCAATACTAAATTACACTACAACCATACCAATGGTTTGTCCAAAACCATCTCAGTTGTGAGCCTCTACTTATACTCTACAAGGAATTGACAACATGATCTTCCGTGTGACACCACACACCATGTTATCTACAATGTAATGTATCAGACAATATACATAGCCATAAATATGCAAACAATGATCATGTGATTCTTATTTCAAAAATAAAGATGTTCATAGAAAGAATAGACTTTTAAGTATACATCCCAACAGGTTTTCTATGTACCCAATCATCTTGAGTACATATGGACCTACTGGAGTCCCATCTTGCATCTTGCACTGAAACATGTTAGGACCCTTGGAATGGCTAGAGGGGGGGTGAATAGCGTAGATGAAATTCGCTCGCGTTTGTGTCTACAATTTCGTTAGTGCGCAGCGGAAATAGAAATAATAAAAGCGATAACGAAATAGACAACAAGCTAACACAATGATATAACGTGGTTCGGAACCGCACGGTTCCTACTCCACGGATCGAGCTCTAAAGAGCCCTAGTGATGCACACACACTCACTAATGATAAACACTCCTTCTCGACACAAGTTGGAGGCGGAGAAACCCCTTACAATAGATCTTACAACAGTAAGAATGAAATACAAGCAATATACAATGTAAATATGAAATACAAGTAAAGAAAAGACTTTACAACACTTGTTTTGATTGCTTGAATGATTGGTTGCTTGCTTGCACTTGGAGACCTGATTTGCACCAACAAATCGCCCCAAAAGCCCTCAAGAACCGGTTTCTTTTTCCTCCATCACGAGCTCCATATATAGCTTCAACCTGTGCTGGAAAAAGTCTATCAGTCGACTGATCGAGACCATCAGTCGACTGATGCCACTGTTGTCGTGAGACAACGGCTAGTTCCACGTTGGATAAGTCCAACGGAAGCCATCACCGATCGATTGTGACCATCGGCCGATCGATGATGGAGTCCTCACTCGACCACCGAGTCTCGACTCCATTCTCGCGTGGCCGAATTCCGAGCACCGCCGATCGATCGACGATCACGATCGCTGAGCCATCACCGATCGCCAACCTATGGCGATCGCTAGGCTATAACCCGCAATAAACCCTAGTTGACTCGGTCCATGATCGCCACATGGCACCGGGCCGATCGACACACCTCAAACATGAGGTTTTAACTCAAGTATGGTTCCCCCATACTTGCTAGACCACCCTTAGCCTAGACCTAAGCCTTTTAGTCACCTCCATCAGCCTCACGCCTCTCGGATCCCTCCAAGTCATCCATGACTTGTTCATCCATCGCGTGCTTCCGTTGGCTATGTCATGCTAACGGTGTCTACACCGCCAAGGCACATTGGACTTACGCCGCCAAGACTCCGCTTGGACTTTACGCCGCCAACCATTGGACTTATGCTGCCAAGACTACCGCTTGGACTTTACGCCGCCAATATCAATCCCCTTGGACTTCAAATGCCAACTCATGTTGGACTTTCCATGCCAAGACCATGCTTGGACTTCTCAAATGCCAAGACCATGCTTGGACTTTCCCTTGCCAACCCATGTTGGACTTTTCATGCCAAGACCATGCTTGGACTTCCCTTGCCAACCCATGTTGGACTTTACATTGCCAAGACCCATGCTTGGACTTTCCTTGCCAACTCATGTTGGACTTTCCATTTGCCAAGACCCATGCTTGGACTTTCCTTGCCAACACATGTTGGACTTTCCCAACTGCCAAGTGTCCAACTTGGACTTTCCATGACAATTATATTGTCATATGTTTTTATCGAAATATCAAAACAAATCAAAACATCACTCGAGCCAAACTCGAGTCCTGGTCAATCGTGACCTGGGCCGATTGCACCAACAATCTCCCCCTTTTTGATGTTTGACAAAAACCAAACAAATAATTGAGTTAGAATACTAACTCAAATCCTTTACCAATTATCCCAAATGTTCTCCCCCAAACATTCTCCCCCTTTTTGACTAACATCAAAAAGGTTTTCTCTCCAAGGAGGTCAATGTCTCATGTCCCAATGAGATCTTACAATCTCCCCCTTGGTTCAAAAATACCTAGGATGCCTACCATCTTCCTATTGATAAGTCCCATATCACTCAAGAGAGGCAATCCTATTCACTCTCCCAATTTCCAAATTGGGTTTCTAAAAATCCATCAATTTCCCAAATCGATAACATTCTCCCCTTCAAGGAGAAAAACACATCCATCATCCCAAGATGGATATCTCCCCCTAAAGGCTTGCTCCCCCTTGACCATTGCACCAACAATGTCCTTGGGAAGTCCCTAAGCCAATAGGAACTTTAAACCGTCAAAACTAAGGTTAGAAATTCAACATTGAACTTTCCACACTTTAGAATTGATACAAACCCTAAACAACTCTCCTAATCCATATCCAATAGATTTTCACCCGTTATAATGCTTCCCAAAGCATATCCTAGGGTTAGGAGTGGTTAGGGATCATAACCGTAGCTAAAATCGGGTTAAACAACTTTTGGTTACCCCGAAATCATCGACTACCTACTACGATCGATCGATGTGTCCATCAATGACCGCATGAAGCAACGAGTGATAAAGCGCCAGCTTGAGTCCAATGCCATCGATCGCGATCAGAGAAGCAATGATCGATAATCAAAACCTGATTTTCAGAAATCAGAAATGAGTTTTGAAAAATCATAACTAATTATACGTATAACGAAAAATCATGAAATTTGATACGTATAATACTTATGACTAATACAATGGGTGAAAAATATTTGAAAATTATTTTACCCATTAAATAGTGACATTGGTACAAAGTTCAAAAACATTGAAATTTTCAATGTTTTGGCCCTACTTTGTATCAACTTCATCAATGGTGATTGCTATCAAAAGATAAACTTCACCAAGGTTTTTCAAAATGAATTTAAAATGTTTTCAAACCTTATCTTGGACCATAATTTATTGGCTAAATATACATAGCTTGTATATTAGCTTTCCTTATGATTCTTGGTGATAATTAAAATAAGTTTAAGTTCATCTAGATGCACTACCGATGCACCTTGAACCTAACCTATTATCCTAGCATCTCACATGTATTTAGGGTGTATACATACACATACATGTCAATTAGATATGAGATGTGAGTTTTGTTCTCCCTAATCTAGGGTTTCATGCATTTTCCTAAGGCAACTCTACTTGATTCCCTTATAAATGGGACTCCAAGTCATGCCATAGTCCTTAAATCAATTTTAATCAAAATATCTTAAATGCATGAGCGATTATGGCATTAGAGATGATATAGATAAAACACATGCTCATAATCATGATGTCATGGCATAATATGAAATCTAAAAACACATGACATTTAAAGCCTTAATCCTAAACATGTACATGACATATAGAATGATTAAAAATAAGCATGATGTCATGGCATGTTATATGGCAAACAACGCATGGCATATAAAATATATAGGTATAGTAATACCTAAATTTTAATATTAATTGCCATTTCATATAATTAGGTTTATTTTGCCATATTAACCTAAATTCTCCCAAATGTGCCAAAAACCCAAATTGGCACATTGAAAACCTCTAAATCTAAATTGTGTCAATTTTGATCATTTTATTAAACTTCTCAAATAGTATTGGCACATCCTAAAATCTTTTAGGATCATAATTCAAATGTATTTCCAAGGTAATTCTAACCTTGAAAATAACCTAAAGTGCCACCTTTGCCATGGTTGAGTTATCTACCCATCCAATCAAGGTTGGCACACCCTAAACCCACCTAGCGTGAATCAATCACGCTCTTAGGAACCCAAAACTGATTTGAGCTCCTAGGGTTAATTAGGTACTCCTTAGGGATAACCTCCCTAGATACCTTCCTAATGACCCTTCTAGGCTTAGAAGCCTTGGTCATTTTGGTTTTGCCATGGTTAACTCTAGGGGTGACTCCCCTTGTAACCTTCTTAGCGACTTCCCTAGGTTTCCTAGAAACCCTAGCCACTAGGCACACACCATGGTCAACTCTAGGGATGACTTCCCTATTGACCTTGGTCTTCCTAGACCTAGTTAGTGTTCCATAATCAAATGGAACACTATGATAAGTCACCTTGGACTTAGGTTTGTGACCCAAACCATTCTTGCCCTTGGTTGACTTTTGACTCTTAGGTCCTAGATGTTGACTTTGACTTCTTGACCTAGGAGTTTGACCATTAGACCCTTGCATTTGATTTTGCATAACCTTAAGGGTCTTTTCAAGTTTTTCAAGCCTTGATCTCAAGGCTTGATTTTCCTTTTCTAATATCTCAATTTTTGATTTTTCATTTTCTCTTGAGATATCTTTATTTCTAGGCATATGTCTAGATTTCTTAGCATTAAAGCCTAGATGTTCTCCTATTTTCTTAATGCTTTCCTTAGGTAATATATTTTTAGGGACATTAGTCCCAAATTTCTTCTTATTTCCTAAGTGAACACTCTTAGCACCTAAACAAAAGTATTTATTTCTATTAGCATGCTTTTCATGGCAAATTGCAAGAGAATTAAAATTCCTAGCATGCTTTTGACTTTTAAATTTAGAAGATGCATTATTGAAATATACCTTAGGGTTTGCCTTGGAGGCTCCCCCTACATGTATAGCTCCTTCTTGGGTCTTTTTGCTCCCCCTAGGGCATTGATTTTGGTAATGCCCCGGTTGCCGGCACTTGAAGCAAATGACTTGCTCCTTGCTTTTCTTGGCATTGGGAACACCGACTTCATTGACTATTTGTGCCGGTGGAGCTTTCCTAATCTTCTTTGGGCACTTGCTCTTATAGTGCCCGGTTTCCCTACACTCAAAACATATTATATGTATTTTATTATTAACACATATGTTTGAGTTACCTAGGGTAGTGGTGGAGGCCGGAGTTGGATTTTGAGCTTCCTCATCTTGACCGGATGTTGAAGGCTCTTCTTGAGGTTGCTCCGGTATAGAGGATGGTCTTTCCTCCTCAATCCTAGAAATGGATGCTCCTTCCACTTCTTCCACCTCTTCTTTCTCCGATCCGGAAGTTGACTCCATCTCATCTTCCGATTCCTCACTTTCACTTGAGGATGAACTCTCTTCATGGAATCTTGCCAATTTCCTCCATAGCTCCTTGGCATACGTGTAATCCCCTAGCTTTCACAAAATTTCATTAGGAATTAAATCTTCCAAAAGTTTCGTTACCTTAACTTCGGTCTTGAGCTTTTGGCGTTGCTCTTGGGTCCACTTTTTCAATTTTAGGACATTTCCCTTCTTATCCCTAGGGGGTTCAAGGCCTTCAACGAGGATGAACCAATCCTCTATGTTCATCATCAAGAATGTTTCCATTCTTGCTCTCCATGCCGGAAAATCTTCTGGATCATATGGAGGTGGAGTGTTGATTTCCCATCCAAGCTTGTCTTGGAATTCCATCTTCACCCTCTAGCCTTTTGCCTTAGCTCCCGGTTGTTAATCCGTAGAAGAGCCCCGGGCTCTGATACCACTTGTTAGGACCCTTGGAATGGCTAGAGGGGGGGGGTGAATAGCGTAGATGAAATTCGCTCACGTTTGTGTCTACAATTTCATTAGTGCGCAGCGGAAATAGAAATAATAAAAGCGATAACGAAATAGACAACAAGCTAACACAATGATATAGCGTGGTTCGGAACCGCACGGTTCCTACTCCACGGATCGAGCTCTAAAGAGCCCTAGTGATGCACACGCACTAACTAATGATAAACACTCCTTCTCGACACAAGTCGGAGGCGGAGAAACCCCTTACAATAGATCTTACAACAGTAAGAATGAAATACAAGCAATATACAATGTAAATATGAAATACAAGTAAAGAAAAGACTTTACAACACTTGTTTTGATTGCTTGAATGATTGGTTGCTTGCTTGCACTTGGAGACCTGATTTGCACCAACAAATCGCCCCAATAGCCCTCAAGAACCGGTTTCTTTTTCCTCCATCACGAGCTCCATATATAGCTTCAACCTGTGCTGGAAAAAGTCTATCAGTCGAGTGATCGAGACCATCAGTCGACTGATGCCACTGTTGTCATGAGACAACGGCTAGTTCCACGTTGGATAAGTCTAACGGAACTACCATCAGTCGACTGATTGTGACCATCAGTCGACTGATGGAGTCCTCACTCGACCAGTCGAGTCTCGACTCCATTCTGTGGCCGACGAATTTGAGCACGATCGAGATGATCACGATTCGAGCCATCACCGATCGCCAACCTATGGCAGTCGACTGCTAGGCCATAACCCGCAGTCAAACCCTAGTTGACTCGGTCCAGTCGACTGCCACATGGCACCAGTCGACTGGCACACCTCAAACATGAGGTTTTAACTCAAGTATGGTTCCCCCATACTTGCTAGACCACCCTTAGCCTAGACCTAAGCCTTCTAGTCACCTCCATCAGCCTCACGCCTCTCGGATCCCTCCAAGTCATCCATGACTTGTTCATCCATCGCGCTAGCCTTCAGGTGCTTCCGTCGGCTATGTCATGCTAACGGTGTCTACACCGCCAAGGCACATTGGACTTACGCCGCCAAGACTCCGCTTGGACTTTACGCCGCCAACCATTGGACTTATGCTGCCAAGACTACCGCTTGGACTTTACGCCGCCAATATCAATCCCCTTGGACTTCAAATGCCAACTCATGTTGGACTTTCCATGCCAAGACCATGCTTGGACTTCTCAAATGCCAAGACCATGCTTGGACTTTCCCTTGCCAACCCATGTTGGACTTTTCATGCCAAGACCATGCTTGGACTTCCCTTGCCAACCCATGTTGGACTTTACATTGCCAAGACCCATGCTTGGACTTTCCTTGCCAACTCATATTGGACTTTCCATTTGCCAAGACCCATGCTTGGACTTTCCTTGCCAACACATGTTGGACTTTCCCAACTGCCAAGTGTCCAACTTGGACTTTCCATGACAATTATATTGTCATATGTTTTTGTCGAAACATCAAAACACATCAAAACATCACTCGAGCCAAACTCGAGTCCTGGTCAATCGTGACCTGGGCCGATTGCACCAACAAAACAGTGCCATAGAGATCTCGAATCTCTTGTGCCTTGCTTGTTCTTGATATAGTTGACGAAGATGTTCAACCATATCAAAAGCATTCATCAACTCATGTTGCTTCTGAAGCTCAGAGTTCATGGTCCGAGCATGAGGCATGAAACATCTAATGCATCATCTTGATGCTTCTTGTAAGCATCTCGATCAGCTCGCATGGCAGTGGCAGGAGGTGCTTCTGGAATGGGCTACTCCAGGACGTACAATTTTCTTTCTAGTTTGAGAATGATTCTCATATTCCTGTACCAATCCAGGAAATTAGCTTCATTGAGCTTGTCCTTCTCAAGGACAGAACGCAGGAAGAGAGTGTTCGTGTTTGACGACATGATAATCTACAATATAAATAATGCAGAAAGTAAATATTATATTCCACTTATCATTTAATTAGGCCTTTAATTAAATGATGCTCCCACTGAATTATAGGACTTTTGTAGAATTGAGTCATGGATGTGGTCAAACCACACTACTAGATTCATACAAACTAGCTATAATTCTCGCGGGACAAGTTCCACATCATACTACGCCTTGAGTTAGCTTAGGCTAAAACCATGTCCCAACTATACATCATAAGATGAGTGAAGGGAATGGGCATGATTCATTAGCAACATGTAACTGAATCAAGATCCACATTTACAAAAGAACTTGAGTTAGCTTTGGCTAAATCACCCAAGATTTAGTGTAAATGTGATCTTATCCTATCTTTCCAACCATTGGAATATGTCTATAGTTTTACCTGATTCAATTGAGTTAACTAGTTTCACTCAATCTAATTGAGCTTATTCTCACCCAAGCTTTGATAGGCGGGACCAAAATTGTCCCTCCACACCCTACCAAGATAATATGCGTTGCTCTGCTTTAGTAGATTCAACAACAACAAATGATCGAGGTAGTGATGGGTATCAAAACTTGGTAGGCATTTTGAGTTGACTTGATTAAGATATAATCTAATCGTGAATGTGTATCATATACGCATTAAGGCATTAATTACCCTATACTAGCATGCATCACATACATACAAGCAAAAACAAATAAGGCATTAATTACCCTATACTAGCATGCATCACATACATACAAGAAAAAACAAATATATATATATATATATATATATATATATATATATATATATATATATATATATATACTAACTAATTAATTTGTGATGAGGTCATGGCCCTATGGCCCTACTACGATCTTCTCAAGCCAATGAGAAGACCGGACGGTCAACCTAGGGTTAACGGCTTCTCCAAGCGCCTCCTTTGACCGCCATGTGTCGTCAGCACCCTCCTCGTAACTCCATCTACAAGTGGACATTCCACCACCGCTTCATTTTGTACATTACAAACATGAAACTCGTGTTACATTAGAGTCTAAAATCTATTTACAATAGGAATATAATAAGAGAGGCACGACGTGCAGGTCGCATATCATATACAACATGCACAACTCAAAAACGACGCTCAAGCCGTATTATGATTTACAATAAAATTTTATCCAATCACATTGGGGTTTTTGGGCTATGACCATCACAATATCATACATAATTTTAAATTATGTATTTTACATAAATTTATATAATTTTTCCTATTTTATTTTTTAATTTTATGAGTCATATCTCTGCAACAGTCCCGCTAAGCGATTTTCGGGCGCGATTGCGGGACAATGCCCCTTGCGTGGTTAGGGGCAGCGCCTCTTCTCGCAAAATTAATCTCGTGAGTGTCCCATCTTAATCTTACAGTGCCTTAAGTCGCTGTCCCAAAAGACTAAAGCGATACTTTGCCGTTTTGGAGAGTTTTTCTCGGTGGTTGAAGCCTACAAGTGTCCAAACTCTTGTTGCTTTGACTCTATGAGAAAAATACTCACAAAAATATCTAAAATTAGGAAAATTACAGAAACTTACCAAGGGTGTGGTATTGTACATGAAAGTCCAAGCGTAGTCTTAGCAAAACGGTCTATATCACATGGAGTTCCTAACTTGGTCCTTTGATGGTTTGGATAATCATACCAATCTAATCGTATTGTGCCACCTCACCCTTTATTGTGCAAGGAACCAACATTCACCCCTTGAAATTGAACACCTCTTCTAGAAATTTGGAACTTGAGGATGCAAGCAATACGTAACCGGAACGAAGTGCGATGCCCTTCGCATATCCCGCTCGTCTAAATGGTTATCGGATCTCGTAGAGTGTCAAGTGTACACTCTTCTACACATATCCACACAGACAAAAGGTGGAGAAGACCACTTAGAGTGTGCTAGCACCCTTGGAGGTCATGGAAATGGAGGATGATGGAGAGAGCAAGAGAGGAGAGGAGGAAGAAGATGAAATCAATTCACCACCAACTCATTCATTCCTTGGCCGACCACATTAAGGAGGGATAAATACCTCCATGTAATACCAAGAGCCATGACTCTTGGTCTTCCCCATGAGGTGGCACACCATGATGTGTCCATGATGATGTGGAACATCATCATTGGCCGGCACCTATGCCAAGTCACCATGAAGTGGCATTTGGTCAAGTCAAACTTGACCCTTCATCTTCCCTCTCAAGTCAAGTCAAACTTGACCTCTTATCTCCCATGGTTGATCAAATCCAACCTTTGATTCAAGTCAATTTAATTTAATGAATCTCTATTCATTAGTTTAAATTGACTCAATGAATCAAATCTAAATTAGACTCATTCAACACTTGAATCAAATTGAGTCCAACTCAATTAGTCTAATTTGGATTACTCTTAATCCAATTTGGTTCATCACATGAATCTAATCCTCTTGGTCCATCATATGAACCTAATCTCCATCTAATTGTCCTTTGTGTGTGACCCTATAGGTTCTTGTAATGTTGGCAATGCTCCTAAACCGATTTAGAAACATAAGTAATGAGCGGTATCTAGCAACACATCATTGCTACCCAAGTTACAAGAATGTTGAGATCTAACATCACCTTTGTGACTACTAATTGTGACTCTCATAATATATGACAATGTCCCTCTATCCTTGACATCTAGATTGATCAATTGAGGCATAGACCGTGTCATCCTTTGAATAATCTATATCTTGAACTCCAAGTAGACTCACTCTAATCAAATGAGCTCAATATCCCATATTGACTCATTTGGGCATGACAATGCACTTAGTGGTCTTACTCTATCATGAAACATGATTTCACTCCCGTCATATAGGAAGGATAGATCCCATCTACATCACTCACATCCCTCAACATAATTTGTTACATACCCAGTAATCTCCTTTATAGTCCACCCATTTATGGGTGGCGTTTGACGAAGCCAAAGTATGCAACTCTTATGTAGGAAACCATGGTTACTTCAGGTCCAAGGACTAATAGTCATACTAATAGTCACATGAGAAAGTATATGACACTCATATAACGATTAATGATACTTTCTCATGGCGGGTCATTCAGTATACATTCTCCAATGCATACCCATGTGTCAACTTGATATCTCATATCCATGACTTGTGAGATCAAGTCATCGAGTTGACCTACATGCTAGTCTCTTCGCATTAATTCTGTCCCTGAATATTAATACTTGACTAGGAATGATTAAGAGTAGTATTCTCTATATCATCTCATTATCGATTCAACTAATCGATTGATATAGATAAGAACCTTCTACTCAAGGACGCTATTATACTTAGTTATTTGACACCAATACAAGTAAGTATAATAATCATAAAGAAATGCTTTTATAAATATATATAGGAATATGATACAACAAGTCCATACAACAATCATCACATTATCGGCTCTAGGGCTTTCACTAACAAAAATTTGCAATAAGGGCCCGAATTACTAAAGCATCAGTATGAGGAATTATTATTCCCTCCAAATCATTAGGACCAAAACCCAAAACAGGTCCTTTGGCTCTAGGCAAAGTGGTTACAACTACACATTCTGCCCAACTATGTCTTTTCTGAGCCCGATTTAAATCTCCATTAGCAGAACCCCTAGAAATCATGTTGATAGCGCTCTTCATAGAAGGTTGGCCAGAAAGAATTATTCTATTTGAGACTATCTCCCTTGTCTAAGCAGGTTGTACAGGTCGATCAATAGGGGATCTTAATTTATTTCCTCGGCCATAATTTCTAATCCAAGGCCTTTGTTGATAGGGAGCTGGATTCATGACAATGTTTCTGATTCGGGGATGAGTCCCCATAATTCTCTGTAACTTAGAATCTAACTGTTGGAAATCCTTAGTATTTTGCCCATAGTCTTGATGTTAAGAACATAAAGTAGAAGATGACAATCTTCTAGGCCATTTAACAACTCTAAAAGGTCTTCTCAGCAACTACTTCTCTTCGCAGATATTCATAGCTCTTTCCTTAGAAACCCGCAGCTGAGGAACATACGCAGCTCTCTCTCTCTCGAAGACCGAGCGGGTCTTACCCACTCAGCTCGTCTCTCTGACATTTCTATTATTAGATAATCTCTAGAATCTTGCCGAGACTTTTGAGCATCTTCTAGATTAATAAACTTCTCGGCTCAGGATAGTAAGACCTTAAAATCTACAGGAGGCTTCTTAGCTAGAGATTTGAAGAAATCTCTTTCTTGGAGCCCTTGAGTGAATGCCCCTACTATCATATCAGGCTCTAGAGTAGGGACCTCCTATGCCGACTGAGTAAATCTCTACACATATTGTCGAAGAGTTTCTTGCTCTCTCTGTTTAAGATTGAAAAAACTCAATGGTTGAGGAAGATATTTCTTAGAACTAGAAAAATACCTTAAAAATAATACTGAAAAAATATTAAATGAAGAGATGCTTTGCAATTTTAAAGTATTAAAACACTATTGAGCAAGTCCTACTAATGTAGTAGGAAATACTCGACATTTAACTCCATCAGTATAACGATATAATAATGCAGTATTTTTAAATCTTCCAAAATGCTTCTTAGGATAAGAGGAGCCGATATATTCGGGCATATGAGGGACTTAAAAGTGTCGAGGTAACTCTTCATTCAGAATGCCATCTATAAAAGGACTCTGCTCTTCATCCTTTAACATAGTCCCCCTAAAAAAAAACTTCATCAAACCTTTCTTCCCCCGGAGGAGCTACACACTTTTTCTTTCCCTTCGATTATTTACAAATTCATGAAGAATCTTTTCTAGGGCGAGAGACTCTGTTTACCACCTCATCAGAATCATACCCCGATGTATCATCTTCTTTCACTTCTTTAGGCGTAGCTCTTTGAGACATCTGATCCATCATGGCAGCCACCACTTGCCTAAGATCCTCCTTACACATAGGTTCGTGGTACCATCTACTATACCCCCATTAGAAGTACTGGATATAGATTTCTCCTCCACCATCAACTCCTTCATTGTCCTTCGAGTATTCACCATCATAGCATTTCGTTCAGATTCCCACAGAAGATGCCAATTTGATGGTGTCCTCTTCTTCAACCTGCTTAGATCCCCTTCTCCATTCTTCATATCCTGTTATGATCGCCTTGGATCCTTGAATTGCGAGCTAGATCTGTCACTTTAGAGAAGAATGTTAAGGGTGGGATGGCTTCTTGGCATGACCACTCTGATGCTCAAGTTAGACACGGTAGGAGGATGAAGAAAGTAAAATGCAGAAAGAAGAACTAAGAAAAAAATCTTTGAGGTACCAAATAACTAAGAGAAAAACCAACCCCTTTCTCCTTCCACCTCTTCCCCTTTTATAGGAGATTCATCCCACCTTTTCGTTAAGTATATTTACTTTAATGTCCCTTCCAGCCTGTTAAGATGTAATTGCTTTTCCCGCTCCTTTTCAAAATAGTTCCTTTAACACTCTCCATGTATTCCTAATCTCCCTTCCAATCATTAATCAAATAAATATTCAAAAATATTAGTAACACTTCTTTAACATATTCCTCGTCACCTCCTATACTCAAAAATACCCCCATCCCCATTTTTCACCTTCTCCAGAAAGAATCGCAGAAAATCATGCATCACTCGGAAAAAAGACATACTACTCGGAAAATACACTAACAACTCGAGAAACATACTGACTGTTTAGGAAATACACTAACAACTCGAGAAACGTACTGACTGATCGAGAAATATATAAACTGCTTGGGACATACATAATCTAACTAGGAAAACTCAACTCTCGTATCCACTATGAACTATTCTGCTTCTCCCTACTTGGCACAGGAAATACACATAGGACTCAGGAATTATATACACTGCTCGGGAATTACATACATCAATAGGGAGGTGCACATACTACTCTGTCAGAACAATTCCTTAGCTCTGAGCACAACTAATTTACTCACCCCCCACTCAGGTCGAGAATTACACATATTGTTCAGAAATTACATACAATAATCGGGAAGTACACATACTACTCTGTTAGTACAATTACTTAGTTTTGAGCACAACTAATCTGCTCATCCCTACTCAACTCGGGAATTACACATACTGCTAAGGAATTACATACATCGATTAGGAAGTGCACATACTACTCTGTCAACACAATTACTTAGCTCTGAGCACAACTAAACTACTCACCCCTACTCAGCTCGAGAATTACACATACTGGTTGGGAATTACATACATCGATCGGGAAGTGCACATACTACTCTGTCAACACAATTACTTAGCTCTAAGTACAACTAAACTACTCACCCCTACTCAACTCGGGAATTACACATACTACCGAGGAATTGCATATACTGCTTAAAAATTCCATATACTACTCTGAAAACATACTAATTGTTCAAGAATTACAGATATTAATCAGAAAACACATATACTGCCCGAGAAATATACTAACTGGTCAAGAATCACACTTGATGCCTTCTGAAAAACATGCTAAGTATCTGACTGAAAATCCTGACCCCATCAAGATGGTTTCGAGAAACCAGTGGATGAAGATGGAGCACCTCTCCCAACCAAGGATTAGATAAGGGAAATGGCTAGGAAGGCTCAATCAAATGCTAAGGCCATAACCACACACCAATGCGGCCTCTCGAAAAAGCAACTCAACAAGGTCGGGCCTTTTAGATCCACCAAGGAGCTATGGGAGAAGCTCATTGAGCTAAATGAAGGATCCAAAGAATCAAAGAGAGCCAAGAAGGATTTGTTGATTGGACAACTCCAAACTTTTGCCCTGAAGACTCATGGAACTGTAAGTCAAATGCATGGAAGGTTTAAAGAGATCGTTAATGGACTATACGTCATAGGTGAGATATTAGACAAACCAAGACTTGGTAAGGTATATACTTCATGCTTTTCCTAGAATGACCTTTTGGGCATCAATGGTGGATGATATTAAGGTTTCTAGAGACCTCTCTTTGGTTAAAATTGATGAATTTTGTTGTGAATTTGAATTACATGAGCAAACTAACATGTCTTCTAAGGAAAAAGGTTTATCTCTCTTTGAAGATAAGAAAGAGAAAAAGAAGAAGAAGAAGAAGATGGAAGAATCATCTTCATCTGAATCGGAAGATGACCCATCAAGTAGCGATGAGGGGTTATCGACAAATGAGATAGCCAACTATGTCAAGGAGTGGACAGGGAAATCAAGGGGACTTACAATGAAGGATGTGAAGAAGATGTTTCGATCTACAAGAGGTAAATCTAGTGGAAATTCGAATTTTAATACTAATTTCATTTGCTATGGATTCAACAAGAAGGGGCATACAAAGCCAAATTTCTCAGAGCTAAAGAAGAAGGAGGAAAAAGAAAAGAAGAAGAATGACAAGAAGGAAAAGAAGAAGAAGCAGGTTGTGGTGGCTCAAACAACTTGGGACACTCAAAGTGTGGAAGACTCATCCCACGATGATGAGCTTTTCCACATCACACGCCATGTGACACTCATGGCATTGGAGAATGACTGTGATAAATCAAGCCAAGAAGAATCTTATAAAACTATTGTTTATCTTAAGAATGTATTAGACAAGTCAAAATCTAGGATTAAGCACTTGAATGTAGAAATTAAGGCAATTAGGAATGAACAATCTTTATGTGATGATTCATGCATGCTTAGGGAAGAAAATGAAAAACTTAATAATGAGATTTGTGAATTAAAAGCATGTTTAGAAAAGTTTACTAATGGCTCAAAATATCTTGACATGATCTTTAGAGATCAAAGGGTCATCTATAACAAGGCCGATATAGGATACAAACCCAAGGACAAGGAAGTTGCTTATATATCCCTAATTAATAGAAAAATAATAATTAAGAGTAAGGCGAAGGAAGCTTGGGTCCCAAAGAAGTTTTTGATTGATATTTCTGGTCCAAATATTTTGGTACCAAAGGAGTTTGTTTTTTATGTTATTTAGGTACGTGAACCAAGTATGTGGATTGTGGATAGAGGTTGCTCAAGACTCATGTTTGGGGATGTGAGCAAGTTCTCTACAATTGAGTATGTCAAGAAGGGAACCATGTTCTTTGGCAATAGTGGGAAACTCAAGATCTTGGGTAGAGGTACAATTGAAATATCACCTAAAATCCTAATTCACAATGTTTTACTAGTTAGGAGCATGAAATTTAATTTACTCAGTGTTAGTCAACTTTGTGATGTCGGTTATAATGTTGAGTTTAAATCCTCTAAATGTTTAATTAGACACAAAAGCCTAGAAGATTGTACGTTAGTTGGATAAAGGAAATCGAATATCTATTATGTTGATTTATTCTATGCTTCTAACATCTCTACTAAGTGGCCAGAGCAAAGATGATAAGAAGACAATCTTCTTGAGGACATGTATGAGTAACTTGATTCCACAGGACAAGGAAACTAACTTGGGCTAAGTGTGACGTAGTTAGCCTAGTGGGGATGAGCACATAGACAATATCCTGAACCATGTGGAAATAGGATGAGTGAATGGAACAAGGCACGAAAATAACTATAGTTGTTGAAGGGTTCAGAAATGTTCTGGGGTCGATTTAGACTTTTCGATCAATTGGAGGTCATGATTTACTGTTAGGTGCCACTCATTATCTAATCATCATTAAGGGGTTAATTATGAATAGCCAACACAGCCGGGAACCTATTAGGTCACACACACTACGGGTGATCTCGAGATGTAAAACAAGCCTGAGAATGAGATTCTCAAGGAGAGAGGATGTATCTAGTTGGACCAGACCAAGAGGGTGCAAAACGGAGGCTATGGAACGTCCTATGGCCTTGTCGGACTTAGCACGACCATATCGCACCTAAAGGAAGTCAAATGGATCATATAGAGCCTCACACGGGTGTGCCTAATCAGGCATAGGGCGTGGCTAGTTCATGTAAAAAATGGCCAAAACTAGGGTTGTGTACAACAGGACACACGACTAGCTGTGTATCTTGGCACGGCTGGCCATATGTAAAATACACGGTCGTATCGCAACTCCACCGATTTTGGGATTTTTTTTTTACGAAAATTTCATGAGTTCTTCTTACCTTAATTATGAGATAATTATGGAAAGAAAGGTTCCTTTTAAGCCTCCTTAGATGCCCTCATCAAGAGATCTATAAATATATCTCTTGATATTCTTTGGAGGAAACTCTTGGTTTTCTTTCTTGGTAGCCATTTTTCCTCTCTCTTTCTTCTCTTGTCTCCGCCGGTTGGCTAGAACCAATCAGAGACAAAGGCTTGTTGTTCTAGGAGTTGTCTTAGGTGATCCCGGTGTGGATATTGATAGAGGTAAGGCTCGATGGTCTTGCTCATGGTTTTGACAGATTCGATAAGAATCTCGAAGATATAACTTATTTTCTTTTGTGCGTTTGCATGATATTATGTCAATAGCAAGGATTCCTGGCCCCCACGGGATGTCCGGGATGAAATAAAAATTATTTTATTCACTTTATTCCAATGTGCATGATCTCGGAGTCTCCAGCACAGTGGACTGCTAGGATTTGGCAGTCGATTGGAATTAAGTGGATAGGGCACAGAATGTTTGGCAGTGGACTGACCAGTCGACTAATCAAGTGTCCGTTGAGTGGTGATGATTGCGATCAAACTTCGTTAGAAGCCATTGGATCCGGTCAATAATAACACAAGGCAACTGCTGGCATGTAGCAGTCGACTAGAGTCGGGCTCAACGAGCAAAAATAGCCCTACTCTATAGAGGCTTGGTGGGGTTGAGGATGAGCAATGCTCTAATTCTAAACATCCATATTAAGCTCTCCAATCATTCTCCCAAGCTTTTCAAGTCCTTTAACCTCTTCTTCCTTAGCTTAAATCAAACATCTTGTAATAAGAAGAGTTTGCTTGTAAAGAAGGCTTCTCCACCTTGGTGTGTTCATCGAAAAAAGACTTTAGTGAAAGCTTGCTAGGAGTGATCCACCTTACGGATTGTCATGGAGTATGAGTGTCATTTCCGAACCACGTTAAACACCTTTGTTAGTATTGCTCTTATTGTTCTTCATTTTCAATTGTATTTTTATTTTGTTTCTGCTAACAGTTTTTGTAGAAAATGAAAAAGAGGCTATTCACCCCTCCCCCTCTAGTCATCCAAAGATCACCCATCAAGATCATGGGGTTATCATGATAGGTTGCCATAGCAGAATATGGTCTTCTATGTATAGATACTACAAAAGTAGGAATCTTGTTTGGGTTGACACATAAGTGTATCCTTGAAATAGGCTATCAATTACCTTAGAATAGATCACCTTGTGGAACATATATCGATATAAGAGAGAACTATCATGTCAATAGATATTGTGGTGAAACTAAAATCATAGGATTGTCTCTAAACTCTGATTTTTTAATTTATTCTTTGCTCAGTTATTTTCTTCTTTTCTTTGTTAAAATCTTCATTGTTTATTTCGTCAAGATAATATACTTTTGCATTTAACCAGTACTTAAATGAGTCCTAGAGGGTGATATTTTTATTACTTGATGACTATTGCGTACTTGCAGTACAAACATCACAACACCTTGGAGAATGAAGGCAAGTGCAACCTCAAGATGGAAGTGGCTTGAGGCAACATGCTAGTCTATTGAAGGTCAATTTTAATCAACTAAATGATAAATGAATTGGGAAAAAAATAAAATCGAATGTAATATTTTTGTTCATTCTTATTATGGGGTAGTTGACTAGTGTAGTCATTTTCTAGTCACTAATTTAATCTTCCATCAATCCAACAATCAACTAATGGACACATGATAACAAGTTTACTATTGCAATTAAAAACCAAGTCATGTAATGATGCGCACATATGCAACCTCAAATATCACGATGGATACCGTCGAGGACTCAAAGCGTGCGCTCGCGCTCAACGCCCACAAGTGCACGAATGTCGTCAAGTAATAAAGATTATCGATCCCACAGGGACTGAGATTCGAATACCAATATACTCAGTGGTTGTAATTGTTCGGATGTGATCTCTAAGAGGTTTCGATTGGTGAGGGTTGTCGGTGGACCCTACTCTGTACGGTGTCACACGGAGGAAAAAAGGAGTGTGCCGAGGTCTTCAAAGGTGATTCTAGGACTTCGGTTTCACTTGCATATCACAGAACAATGTTGTCAATTGGTGTTGTCTAGACGTTTACTTACGGTTTTATGGAAGGGACATCATACACTCTCCCGCAGAGTCGCCGCATCTACTAGGAGCTATCTCCGCCTAAAAGGACGGGATAGACGGTATGAGGATGCCAAATCAATCCATACGGTGGACCGTTTCCGATTCCACCGCACCCTTCTCCCTGCAGTTACAGGAGATCAGGTTTACCCCTAGGTTTCTTATATCAAATCCCTTAAATTTTAGATTGCGAGGGTTGTCACCCCTCGTATTGCCTAAGCATAGCGAAAAGAAAGCCAAACACGCATAGACATAGTAAAGAGCAACTACCAATTGTCAAATCAAACTCATGGGCAGAATTTAACATGAACCAACATTGTTTATGTATACAAGCTACTCCCTAATCCTAGAATCGAAAGTACAACTCCATGTATACGAAGGAAGAATCACAAAGCATGTCTAAGTTTGAATACATAAGGAATAAAATGCAGAAATAAAGATATACAATGCTTCCATGATCTTCTCTCCGGTGTTGGATTGCAAGGTGTGGACCTCCGGCGGCATTCCTCCTCCCCGTTGCGAGTTACTGAATCTTTTTAGGGCTTCGGCGTGCTATCCTAGCTGTCGTTCTTCCCCTCTAGGGTTTGGGAGCCCTAGGGTGGCTCCCTCGTGATCCCTAGCCTCTTAGACAAGTTTCCTATATATAGAGGCGGCTCCGGCTTTCCATAAATGCTTGAAAAACCCTATTTCGTCGAATTTGCGATGCCGCCACACGGCCGTGTGAATTTCACAAGGCTAGGCCGTGTGCAAGGCTAGAAAATGACTGAAATCAGGGATGAAAAATAAGCTGGAAAAAAGGCACGGCTGTGTGTTTTCACATGGCCTAGCCGTGTCTTTTCTTGGAGCCTCCGTTTTGATCCGTTTCGCTTCGGAAACATGCCCAAGTCTTGGGACATGGCCAGTGCATGTTCCCTAAGGTCCGTGCTCCACAAATTGCTCCATTTATGCTCCAAAAGTGCGTTGCTTTCCCATGAAATGCTATCTTGTACACAAAAGTACAAAGAGCAGATATCCGAACCAGAAAATAGGAAATGCGTGCAAAATAGAGTAACATATGCATGAAACTAACATAAAATTGTTGGTGCAATCGACCCAGGTCACGATTGACCAGGACTCGAGTTTGACTCGAGTGATGTTTTGATGTTTCGACAAAAACATATGACAATGTAATTGTCATTTGGTAAAGTCCAAGTCTTGAGTACTTGGCATGGAAAGTTCAAGTGGGACACTTGGCACATGAAAATTCCAAGCATGGTTCTTGGCATGAAAAGTCCAACATGGGTTGGCAAGGGAAAGTCCAAGCTTGAGTCTTGGCATGTGATAAGTCCAAGGGTTTGATATTGGTGGCGTAAAGTCCAAGCGGGAGTCTTGGCAGCATAAGTCCAATGGTTGGCGGCGTAAAGTCCAAGCGGCGTAAGTCCAATGTGCCTTGGAGGTCTAGACACCGTTAGCATGACATAGCCGATGGAAGCAACTGAAGGCTAGCACGATGGATGAACAAGTCATGGATGACTTGGAGGGATCCGAGAGGCGTGAGGCTGATGGAGGTGGCCAGAAGGCTTAGGTCTAGGCTAAGGGTGGTCTAGCAAGTATGGGGGAACCATACTTGGGTTAAAACCTCATGTTTGAGGTGTGTCAGTCGACTGGTGCCATGTGGCAGTCGACTGGACCGAGTCAACTAGGGTTTGACTGCGGGTTATGGCCTAGCAGTCGACTGCCAGAGGTGGGCAGTTGACTAATGGCTCAGCGGGGCCGATCGGTGATCGCGGTGATCGGTCGGACCGGGTGCTCGAAATCGCCACGCATGGAGTCGAGACTGGTCGAGTGAGGACTCCATCAGTCGACTGATGGTCACAATCAGTCGACTGATGGTAGATCCGTTGGACTTATCCAGCGTGGATCTAGCCGTTGTCTCACGACAACAGTGGCATCAGTCGACTGATGGTCCCGATCAGTCGACTGATCGACTTTTTCCAGCACAGGTTGAAGCTATAAAAGGAGCTCGTGATGGAGGAAATTGTGATCGGTTTCTTAAGGGTTCTTTGAGGCGATTTGGGGCGAGTTGCTGCTGCAATTCAGGGTCTCCAAGTGCTACTCGATCAACCTAGCGATCAAGCATTCAAGAGCATTTGTAAAGTGTTTTCTTTACTAGTTTTGCTTTGTATTTCATTGTATTTGCTTGTAGCTATTTGTTTATTGTTGTAAACAATTGTAAGAGGTTTCTCCGCCTCTGACTCGTGTCGAGAAGGAGTTATTTCATAGTGGTGTGTGATTGGCATCGCTAGGGTTCGTACAAAACCGATCCGTGGAGTAGAAACCGTGCGGTTCCGAACCACGTTAAATCTTCGTGTCTTTGTGTGTGCTTGTCCATTTCGTTATTGTATTATATCTATATTCCGCTGCGCTAATGAAATTGTAGACACGAACGCGAAAGAATTCCATTGACGTAATTCACCCCCCCCTCTAGCTTCCAAACGATCCCTAACAAGTGGTATCAGAGCCCGGGGCTCTTCTACGGATTAACAACCCGGAGTCAAGACGCTAGAGGTAAAGATGGAAATCCAAGGACATTTGGGATGGGATATCAACACACCTATCCCCTATACCTTCTATGGACAAGAAGGGTTTAAGCAATGGAAGTCAAGAATTGAAGACTTCCTAATGATGAGGGACTTCGAAGAATGGTCTATCTTGATGGAGGGTTTTAGCTATCCAATAGGACCAAAGGGAGGATTCCTCAAGAAGAAGAAGTGGAGTGAAGACCAACTCCAAGCCTTCGAGAAAAACAAGAAGGTAATCAAATTCATTTTTGATTTAATTCCTAATGACCTCTTGTGTAGCCTAGGTGACTATATGGATGCCAAGGAGCTATGGAGCTATTTGGCCAAGCTCCATGAAAGCCCATCAACGGTCCAAGAGGAAGAGACCGAAGAGGCTAATGCATCATCCTCACAAGGAAGTGAGGACCTGGAGGTTGAGAGATCATCAACATCCAAGGAGGAAGAGGAAGTAGAATCGGAAGTTGATAGGGAGTCAATTTCCGGGTTGGTGGAGGAAGTGGAAGAAGCATCCACTTCTAGGATTGAGGAGGAGATTAGAGTTTCCTCAACACCGGAGCATCAAAAAGAAGCTTCGACATCCGGTCAAGATGAAGGAGCCCAAAATCTAATTCCGGTCTCCATTAACCTAGGTAACTCAAACACTCTAATTTCAAATAAAAATAATATTATGTGTTTTGAGTGTAGGGAATTTGGGCACTATAAGAGCAAGTGCCCAAAGAAGATTAGGAAAGCTCCACCAGCACCAAAAGTCAAGGATGCCGGTTCCCCAACACCTAAAGGCAGGGAGCACATCATATGCTTCAAGTGCAATTCAAAATGACATTATAGGAATCAATGTCCTAGGGGGAGCAAAAAGACCCAAGAAGAAGCATCACAAGTAGGGAGAGCTAAGGCTAACCCTAAGGTACATTTTAGTAATGCATCTTCTAATTTAAATGCTAAAAAGCATGCTAGGAACTTTAATTCTCTTGCAATTTATGAAAAGCATGCTAATAGGAATAAATATTTTTGCTTAGAAGCTAAGAGAGTCCATGTAGGAAATAGGAAGAAATTTGGGACTAATGTCCCTAAAAACAACTTATTTAAGGACAAACCTAGGTCAAGTAACTCAAGATCAATTTTACCTAGGGAGACAATTAGAAAGGTGCAAGAGCACCTAGGTCTAAACCCTAAATGGACTAGGCATATGCCTAGGAAGTCCAATGCCCAAGATTTAAATCAAAATTCTAAAATTGGGCAATTAGAAAAGAAAAATCAAGTCTTGAGGTCAATGCTTGAAAAACTTGAAAAGACCCTAAATAAGATACAAAATCAATTTAAAGGGTATAATGGTCAAAGTCAAAGGTCAAAAGTCAAAGTCAACACCAAGGACCTAAGAGTCAAAAGTCAACCAAGGGCAAGCAAGGTTTGGGTCACAAACCTAAGCCTAAAGTGGCTTATCATAGTGTTCCATTTGACTATGGAACACAAACTAGGTCTAGGAAGACCAAGGTCAATAGGGAAGTCATCCCTAAGGTTGACCAAAGGTTGTGCCTAGTGGCTAGGGTTTCTATGAAACCTAGGGTGACCACTAAGAAGGTTGCAAGGGGAGTTACCCCTAGAGTCAACCTAGGTAAGACCCAAATGACCAAGGTTAATAAGCCTAGGAGGGTCATTAGGAAGGTATCTAGGGAGGTTATCCCTAAGGAATACCTAATTAACCCTAGGAGCTCAAATCGGTTTTGGGTTCCTAAGAGCGTGATTGATTCATGCTAGGTGGGCTTAGGATGTGCCGACCCTGAGTGGATGGGTAGTTAACTCAACCATGATAAAGGTGACATTTTAGGTTATTTTCAAGGTTATGGATACCTTGGAAATAGGGTTGAATTATAATCCTAAAAGATTTTAGGATGTGCCAATATTACTTATGAAGTTTGATAAAATGATCAAATTGGCACAATTAGGGTTTAGAGTGTTAGTGTGCCATTTTGGGTTGTTGGCACACTAGGGAGATTAATGATAATATGGCAAAATATATCTAACCATATCAAATGGTAATTAATATTAAAATTTAGGTATTACTATACCTATATATTTTATATGTCATGCTTTGATTGCCATATGCCATGTCATGACATCATGCCTAGTTCTATGATTTTATATGTCATGTTCATGTTTTAGGATTAAGGCTTTAAATGTCATGTGTTTTTAGATTTCATCTTATGCCATGACATCATGATTATGAGCGTATGCTTATTTATATCATTTCTAATGCCATAATCATTCATGCATTTAAGACAATTTGGTTGAAATTGAACTAAGGACTATGGCATGACTTGAAGTTCCATTTATAAGGGAATCAAGTAGGGTTGCCTTAAAGAATGCATGAAACCCTAGATTAAGATAACCAAAACCCACATCTCACATCCAATTGACATGTATGTGTATTTATACACCCTAGATACATGTGAGATGCTAGGATATGAGTTAAGTTCAAGGTGCATAGTTTTTGCATTTAGATGAACTAAAACTCATCTAATTTCAATTGTGGATCATTAGGAAAGCTTGTGTACAAGTCATGTGCATAGAGCCCAAGGAATATGATCCAAAATAAGGTTTTGAAAACGTTTTAAAATCATTTTGAAAAACCTTGATGAAGTCTATCTTTTGATAGCAATCACCATTGATGAGATTGATACAAAGTGAGCCAAAAACATAGAAGTTTTCTTCACTTTTGAATTTTGTATCAATTTCACTATTTTATGGGAAAAATATTTTTCCAAAATTTTTCACCTATTGTATTGGTCATAAGTATCATACGTACCAAATTTCGTAATTTTTCGATATACGTATAATTATTCAATGACCGATTTTTGAATCACTGATCGATCGCCAAGGTTCGATTTCGAAAACGGTTGTTTAACCCGATTTCACTGGTTAAGGTCCCTAACGACTCCTAACCTTAGTATATGCTTTGGGAAGCATTATAAAGGGTGAAAATCCATTGGATATGGATTTGGAGTGTTGTTTAGGGTTTGTATCTATGTTAAGGTGTTGGAAAGTTCAATATTGAATTTCTAACCTAAATTTTGAGGGGTTAGACGTCCTATAGGCTTAGGGACTTCCCAAGGACATTGTTGGTGCAATGGTCAAGGGGGAGCAAGCCGTTAGGGGGAGGTATCCATCTTGGGATGATGGATGTGTTTTTCTCCTTGAAGAGGAGAAGTTATTGGGAGAATATGACATCAATTGGGAAATTGATGGGACTTTTGAGAGACCCAATTTAGAAATTGGGAGAGTAAATGGGATTGTCTATCTTGAGTGATATTGGACTTATCACTAGGAAGATGGTAGGCATCCTAAGTATTTTTGGACCAAGGGGGAGATTGTAAGATCTCATTGGGACATGAGACATTGACCTCCTTTGAGAGAAAACCTTTTTGATGTTAGTCAAAAAGGGGGAGAATGTTTGGGGGAGAACATTTGGAGAGTATTTACCAATTTGGGATAATTGGTAAAGGATTTGAGTTAGTGTTCTAACTCAATCATTTGTTTGGTTTTTGTCAAACATCAAAAAGGGGGAGATTGTTGGTGCAATCGGCCCAGGTCACGATTGACCAGGACTCGAGTTTGACTCGAGTGATGTTTTGATGTTTCGACAAAAACATATGACAATGTAATTGTCATTTGGTAAAGTCCAAGTCTTGAGTACTTGGCATGGAAAGTCCAAGTGGGACACTTGGCACATGAAAAGTCCAAGCATGGGTCTTGGCATGAAAAGTCCAACATGGGTTGGCAAGGGAAAGTCCAAGCTTGAGTCTTGGCATTTGAGAAGTCCAAGGGTTTGATATTGGCGCAGAAAGTCCAAGCGGAGTCTTGGCAAAGATAAGTCCAATGGTTGGCGGCGTAAAGTCCAAGCGGAGTCTTGGCGGCGTAAGTCCAATGTGCCTTGGCGGTGTAGACACCGTTAGCATGACATAGCCGATGGAAGCACCTGAAGGCTAGCGCGATGGATGAACAAGTCATGGATGACTTTGAGGGATCCGAGAGGCGTGAGGCTGATGGAGGTGGCTAGAATGCTTAGGTCTAGGCTAAGGGTGGTCTAGCAAGTATGGGGGAACCATACTTGGGTTAAAACTCATGTTTGAGGTGTGCCAGTCGACTGGTGCCATGTGGCAGTCGACTGGACCGAGTCAACTAGGGTTTGACTGTGGGTTATGGCCTAGCAGTCGACTGCCAGAGGTGGGTAGTCGACTGATGGCTCGAGCAGTCGACTGATCGTGTGATTAGTCGACTGGTGCTCGAGAAATCGGCCACAGAATGGAGTCGAGACTCGACTGGTCGAGTGAGGACTCCATCAGTCGACTGATGGTAGATTCGTTGGACTTATCCAGCATGGATCTACCCGTTGTCTCACGACAACAGTGGCATCAGTCGACTGATGGTCCCGATCAGTCGACTGATCGACTTTTTCCAGCACAAGTTAAAGCTATAAAAGGAGCTCGTGATGGAGGAAATTGTGATCGGTTTCTTAAGGGTTCTTTGAGGCGATTTGGGGCGAGTTGCTGCTACAATTCAGGGTCTCCAAGTGCTACTCGATCAACCTAGCGATCAAGCATTCAAGAGCATTTGTAAAGTGTTTTCTTTACTAGTTTTGCTTTGTATTTCATTGTATTTGCTTGTCGCTATTTGTTTATTGTTGTAAACAATTGTAAGAGGTTTCTCCGCCTCCGACTCGTGTCGAGAAGGAGTTATTTCATAGTGGTGTGTGATTGACATCGCTAGAGTTCGTACGAACCCGATCCGTGGAGTAGGAACCGTGCGGTTCCGAACCACGTTAAATCTTCGTGTCTTTGTGTGTGCTTTTCCATTTCGTTATTGTATTATATCTATATTCCACTGCGCTAACGAATATGTAGACAAGAACGCTAAAGAATTCCATTGACGCTATTCACCCCCCCCCCCTCTAGCTTCCAAACGATCCCTAACAAAAATGTAATGAGATATGAGCGAAAACTACACCTAAAACCTTATATGTTTTGCTCACATCACTTCCCCCAAACTTAAATCTTTGCTGGTCCTCAAGCAAACCACAGTGCCATGAAGTTTTAAAAAGATATTGTTCCATACTTAGCATGTTAACTAAATTTATCAAGTGGTATTTGCAATCAAAGCAAAATAAATATATTCTAGAAATTCACTAAGTTAGTTCCTCGTGCTCGTGCTAAGCGAATCATTCTTAGGGGATACTCATTCATTGGTGAGTTAAGTCATCATCCTATAGCTTTCCTAAGGTCTCCGGCTCTTAGGCACTTACATGCCCAAAGCGAGGGTCGTTCCCTAGACCTAGCACAAAGTCTCAAAGGCATGCTCAGTATTTAGAGAAATTTATAGGTGTTTCCCCAGTAACCTAACTCGGTCTCAAAGGGGCACCTCGCCATTTCCACCCACGACAACTATTTTTTTTATCCCTCATAATATTTATATTTTTTTTTCTTTTCTTTCATTTCTTTTCCTCTCTCTCTTTTATTTCTCTTTTCTTTTACTTTCTTTATTTTTTTTGGCTCACTGGGATTTTGATTTTTCCGAATGGGCTTACATAATTCGAGCATCCAGTAACTAAAATGCTAGTCTTAGGGTCACCTGTGGATTCCAAAGTACTAAACTATTGAGATGAATTATAACTAGGTATGTACTAGACTCTCTCTTTTAGAATGTTCGACATGTGTAGGTGTAAAAATAGAAGCTAACCAGTGTAAGTCTAGAATATCCTTTCAAAGACAACAAAATGAAATACCACGAGGTAAATGAAGTTATACTACTCATGGAAATAACTCATGAAGAAAACTCTAAAAAAACTACTAAGGCAGCTTTACAGATAACAAAAACTAAGTGTTGGAAGGAACTCAACCACCTATGCATGAACAAATGAATGCCAACAATGATGCAAATATCAGGAAAGAAACTACTGCTAGAAAAAAAAAAATTTGGGGCCCTCGCAGACTTAAATAAAAGTATAACTCTAGTATGGTGGACGAGGTGGAAAGTCTGGAAGCCTCGGCATCTCGGGATCCTGGGAGAACCTACTGCTGAGCCGCTGATACCACATGTACATGTGGTCGATCTGAGAGCTGGTGGATGCAGCGGCTGCTCGGTGCTCCTCCTCCTGGGCCCACTATGCCTGCTGGGCATGAATATGCTACCGCATCTCCTGGCAGTACGTGGCCTCCTCCTTCTGAAAGTAAATAAGGGCCTCATCGTAGAAGTCCTCAGCCCACTGGAAGTGCTCCTGTAAACCTGTAAACTCTGCCTGTGTATAGGAACCATGATCATCCCATCGCTGCCCCTATGTCTACTGCTCAACATATATGTCATTGAGGTACGATCAAAACTCCGAGAACTCGTAGGCAGAAGTACTTGCATCCTGCTCAAAAGTAGAAAAAGAAAACGGTGGAGGTGTAGGATCTTCACATGGACTAGGGGGCATGACACGGGCATGTGAAATCACACGACCTGACCATGTGCGCCTCTGGAAGTCAGGGCACGGTCGTGTGAAAACACACTACCTGACCGTGTGCAACTCTGGAAGTCAGAGCACGACCGTGTGAAAACACACGGCCTGACCGTGTGCCCTTTGTTTCTTTTCTCGTGGTGCACAATGGTCTGATTTCTCTTACTCACTTCACCGCATAAACTTAAAATGACTTTTATTTTTACCTAGCAAGTTCTTTCCTTACCTACAAATGTTAAATACCATAAATCAAAGTTCGAATTACAAAAAAGATTGAATGCAATAAAAAGAAATCCTAAAAACTAAACTTGGGTTGCCTCCCAAGAAGTGCTTTGTTTAAGGTCTTTTAGCTCGACCTTATTCCTACATTTCATTCGATGTGTTTGAATCTTGCTCATGGAGGAGCAAGATATTTTCTCACCTTATGCCTCTTGCCTTGTAATCCCCCATCACTATATCCCTTAAATCTTGCTCGTGGAGGGGCAAGATACTTTCTCACCTTTCGCTTCTTGCCTTTTGGTCTTCCATTACTATATCTTTTAAATCTTCCTCGTGGAGGGGCAAGATACATGGCCGCTGCTTTCCTTGTCTCGAGGTTTAACATGCTTAGTCTCAACAAATCATCAATAGTTTGATCATTATATTCTAAATGCTGTAAATAATTTAACTCACCATAGACATCCTCACCAAAAGATTGATTAGTAGATTCTATTATGTCGAATGAAATTTTATCATTATCAATCACCAAAAGGATTTTGTTACTAGTAAATAAAGTTTTAGTGAGGGTTAAGGTAGGCTCTTCTAGATCCTTGAGATTAGGAGGTGTTTTGATTGAAGTAATGCACTCCTCGATTAAATATCAATTAAATAATCCTCAAGTTCTTCTTCAAGTGGTGATTGAATCGATTGCCCTTCTTTACTTCCTATGTCATCTACGTCTTCCTCATCCATTCGCTCAAAGTGAGTCTCTCCCATATTAGGTGTATTCCAGTCATTGAAGGCACCTTCTAGTCATTTGGTTTCTTCCATGAATTGTAGACTATGCTCCTTGCATTCCCTAGTAGAATTGTCTAGCAAGGCTTCTAAGTGGGGGACTTAGTTATGGATAAAATTCGCGTGGTGATTCATATCTCTCGTTCTCACTTGGGAAACAATATTGGGTCTTTGTCTGTGAATGCCACCGTCGGAATTCATCGTTCGCCGCTTGTTCTGTTCGAATGAAATCTTCCATCATCTGCTCAAGTCAGGATTTAGGCAGACAATATTGAGGGTTTAAGTACCCAAGGTCATAACTATATGAATAGAAATCATCTTGTGGCCACTAGTTGTAACTGTAGGTGACATCTTCTTGTTCAAATTGTGAAGGTTCGAATATATTAGGACAATCATTTATGGTATGCCATGTTTCACCACAATGCTCACAATAAATGTTACCAAAACTCAGAGCATTAACTTGATCATAATCATGTGTAAAAGCATTCATCGTTATACACAGAAAATTATAGGTAGGGAGAGGAATAGCAGTGGCTTGGCAAGAGCCTACTTTTTTTTTTTTTAGATATTAAACTGAAGCACTAAAAAAAACTAAAAACTGAAAGAAAGATAGATGTAATTAATCAAAACTGAAAATTGAATAGAAAATAACTAAAATAAAACAAGAAAATAAATCTAGCCTAAGTCTGATCCAACTGTCCACTTTTGATTCGATATCGAATCGATCAGTCCCCAACAACGGTGCCAAAAACTTGATGCGCACAGATGCGACCTCAAATCTCGCGATGGATACCGTCAAGGACTCAAAATGCGCACTCGCACTCAACACCCATAAATGCACGAATGTCGTCAAGTAATAAAGATTATCGATCCAACAGGGACTGGGATTCGAATACCAATATACTCAGTGGTTGTAATTGTTCGAACGTGATCTCTAAGAGGTTTCAGTTGGTGAGGGTTGTCGGTGGACTCTACTCTGTACGGTGTCACACGGAGGAGGAAAGGAGTGTGCCGAGATCTTCAAAGGTGATTCTAGGACTTCGGTTTCGCTTACGTATCACAGAATAATCTTGTTAATTGGCGTTATCTAGATGTTTACCTACAGTTTTATGGAAGGGACATCATACACTCTCCCACAGAGCCGCCGCATCTACTGGGAGCTATCTCCGCCTAAAAGGATGGGATAGACGGTACGAGGATGCCAAATCAATCCCTACGGTGGACCGTTTCTGATTCCACCGCACCCTTCTCCCCGCAGTTACAGGAGATCAGGTTTACCCCTAGGTTCCTTAAATCAAATCCCCTAAATTTTAGATTACGAGGGCTGTCACCCCTTGTATCGTCTAAGCACAGTGGAAAGAAAGCCAAACACGAATAGATATAGTAAAGAGCAACTACCAATTGTCAAATCAAACTCATGGGCAGAATTTAACATGAACCAACATTGTTTATGTACACAAGCTACTCCCTAATCCTAGAATCGAAAGTACTACTCCATGTATACGAAGGAAGAATCACAAAGCATGTCTAAGTTTGAATACATAAGGAATAAAACACAGAAATAAAGATATACAATGCTTTCGTGATCTTCTCTCTGGTGTTGGATTGAAAGGTGTGGACCTCCGGCGACGTTCCTCCTCCCCATTGCGAGTTACCGAAGCTTTTTAGGGCATCGGCGTGCCATCCTAGCCATCATGCCTCCCCTCTAGGGTTTGGGAGCCGTAGGGTAGCTCCCTCATGATCCCTAGTCTCTTAGACAAGTTTCCTATATATAGAGGCGACTCCGGCTTTCCATAAATGCTTGAAAAACCATATTTCGTCGAATTTGCAGTGCCGCCACACGGTCGTGTGAATTTGACATGGCCAGGCAGTGTGCAAGGCTGGAAAATGACTGAAATCAGTGCTAAAAAATAAGCTGGAAAAAAGGCACGGCTGTGTGTTTTCACATGGTCTGGCCGTGTCTTTTCCTGGAGACTCCGTTTTGATCCGGTTCGCTTCGGAAACATGCCCAAGTCTTGGGACATGGCCAGTGCATGTTCCCTAAGGTCCATGCTCTACAAATTGCTCCATTTATGCACCAAAAGTGCGTTGTTTTCTCATGAAATGCTATCCTGCACACAAAAGTACAAAGAGCATATATCTGAACTAGAAAATAGGAAATGCGTGCAAAATAGAGTATCATATGCATGAAACTAACATAAAATGTAATGAGATGTGAGCGAAAACTACTCCTAAAACCCTTTATGTTTTGCTCACATCATGTAACCAACAATCATATTGGCAGTCAGCAAGATAAATAAAATGCTTTATTTCATGGAATGGGATATGATTTATTGATTTGGCTATAAATAGAGGTAGTAGACATGTCAAGAAGTTATGAAAGAAAGGCCTATTGTTGAATTTGTAACTCTCTAAATGCTCAACTTCTAATCTAATTTTCTTTATAATTATAGTATTGCCCCTACCTTTTCTCTACCCCTTCCTTGGTCCCACATGCAATAAAAGAGTCAATTTGCTTCCAAAAGACTAACGGTCTGATAGGAGGTTGCCAATCTTCAAGATACTCAAGAAAGTTTTTTCTTTCCAATGGGATAATTAGTGTGAGAAGACTTTCCATGAGTTGAAGCAATACTTAGCCCAACTCCCTATCCTGGTTAAGCCTAATGAAGAGGAGACACTCTGGGTGTACTTGGTAGTGTCCAAGGGAGTCATTAGCTTAGTTTTACTCCAGCAGGATGGTTCATAGCAGAAACCCATATACTACACTAGTAAGATCTTAAAGGAAGTCGAACTTCGTTATTCTAAATTGGAAATGTGGGAATATGCTTTATTTCTTACGGCTAGAAAGTTACGATCATATTTCCTTGTTCATCCTATAGTTGTGTTCACTAGCAGTGACTTGGGATGAGTGCTAACCAAGCCATAAATCTCAGGACAATTAGCAAAGTGGTCTATGGCCCTAGTAACTAGTTTGTCTCTAAGGGGCAACCCAATAACCACTTGGTCTCAAAGGAGTACTCTAATGTTATTTCATCTTTTTTTTCTCTTTGTTTTCCTTTTTTCCATCATAAATTTTTCTTAAACAATCAATTCTTTTCTTTCATTTTTTTTTTCAAATTCCTAAGTCAAGTGTTTCTCCAGTAACTAAGTGTTGTGAGAGTCCCCATGGAAAGTTGAGTACTAATCTGATATAGTGAACCTAGCCCTTCTTAGATACCTCTACCATAGGAATCATATTATGAGTGAAAAAAGGTTCTTAATAGGTAAGCCAAACAGAAATTCACCAATCTAACTAAGTTCAATTCATACTACTCTAGATGGAAAAACAAACTACCCTAAAGTGCTACGAGCAAAAACATAAACATGTAGTTTTTTTTCCATTTTTATGCACTATGATAAAAGCATGGTAAATATGGTATGAAATGCATATGAAATAGAAAGACATGCAAGGCAACACATATAAAACAAATAAATAATTATCCCCCCCCCCCCCCCACACTTATTTTAGTACAGGGGATCATCAGATGGAGGAGAAAAATGAGGTAAGTTCTGGACTATACGAAGGTATTCGTGTAAACTATAGATATTTCTAATTTGATGGCTAGTAGTGTGCATTAAGCTTTGATTCTCCTCCTCCCGCTTCCACTTCTCTTTCTAATGCCTATGTGTTTATTCAGCATGGAAATACTCTTCAGCATGTACAAAAAAATCTTCATCTCAGTCAATGTACCACTCAACTATTTAATACCTCTTATCATAAACATAACTCTGCTCCTCCCAACACTCTTGTGCTAAGCATGCTATGCTCTGATGGCATTAATTGATTGATGTAATTGAGAGATGTCCTAAGGCAATCACCTTAGAAGTTTTTAATAAAATTCACTATTTGAGTATACATTATCTATGTATTTGATTGGATCTTAAACTCATGTACTGAAGTCCACAATACAATCCATAGCATGAGAGAAATTGTGATTGGATCACAATTAGTGGGTATCTCATCATGTGTAAATATACAAGTATTGAAACTATCCCTAGTCGATGAATTGATGAGATTAGACATCATCAATTCTGTGAGAGTAGCACATGTTATGCTCCTTGGTTTATCCAAGCATTCGGTACACACTGAATGGAAGCATAGGGATGCTGAGAGTAAACATATGGATGCTAGTTATGGTAACTAGTTCATTGGAGTGGCTTGCTATGAGACTTTATATAGTTCTATATGTCGTTGAAGATCTCATTGCAGCTTGAGTGCAATCTTCCTTAGACTCGAGATATTCAAGTCACCTTGATCATGACTCCTACTTTGACTTCTTTACATCCATCTACATAGTAGGTGTATCTCCTGGATGATTGGGTATAAGCCAAAGTGATAGAAGGTGTTTGAATAGCCCATAGAGGATTCTCCACTCATGATAAAGGAGATGTATACACTTGGCCTCTTGTCAGGATTGTTACTCAGAAGTCTTGAGAGAGGATATGTCTGGTTGGACTAGACCAAGGGGGTGCGAAATGGAAGCTATGGAACCTCCTATGGCTTTATTGGACTTGACACGACCATATCACACCTAAACGAAGTCAAACGAACCATAAAGAGCCTCCCATGGTTGTGCATAACTTGGCATGGGCTGTGCCTAGCTCTGGCTGAAAAAATGGCTGAAACTGGGTTGTGCCCAGAAGGACACAACCAGGATGTGTGTCCTAGCATGACCAACGATGTGAATCCACACGGTCGTGTCGCGGTTCCACCGATTTTGGAGATTTCTCATTAAAGAAATTTTTTGGGTTATTCTTACCTTAATTATGAGATAATTATGGTAAGATATGTTTCATTTAAGCCTTCTAAGATGACCTAATCAGTAAATCTATAAATATATCCCTTGATAATCTTTGGAAAAGAGTTGTTTTAGGTTTTCCCCTTGGTAGTCGTCTTTCCTCTCTCCTCTTCTCTTGTCTCTATCGGTTGGCTAGCACCAATCGGAGACAAAGGCTTGCTACTCTAGGAGTTGTCTCAGGTGATCTCGGGGTGGATACTGATAGAGGCAAGGCCCGTTGGTCTTTCTTGTTGTTTTGACGGATTCAAAAGAATCTCGAAGGTATAACTTCTCCTTCTCCTTGCTTGTTTTCATGTGATTATGTCAAAGCAAGTTTTCATGGCCCCCAGGGGATGTCTGGAAAGGAATAAAAATTGTTTTATTCTCTTTATTCCATTGCGCATGATCCCGGAATCTCCAACATAGATGAGCAAAAGGTGGAGAAGTCGAATGTGGAGCACCCTGCATAGGAATCACCAAAAGAAAAAGAATTCCTAGATGGTTCAGGTCTAGCAGGGAATGGCTCAGGGAGTTATAGGGGTGGTGGGACTGGTGTTACATCAGCCATAAGCCAATTTTCACGGTTTCAGATTATGGTACAATCAGGGTTAGGAAGTGGGAGTGAAAAGTGATCCTTCCAGATTAAGCAATATATTTCCTCTCTTGCAATCATCTTCATAGCCAAACATATTTCAAGATCGATCCTAGGGTTGCTCTTAATCATCTCCAGTCTATTAAGATTGCAACCTAAAGTCATGGTTATGTGTGTTACCAAACCTCCAATAATAATCACTCATTTAAACCCTTTTCCATTTTTAACTAAATGTCTAATAAAATGAGATCCAATGTCAATGTTTACGTTGTGAATCAAGGCCTATAAAAATAACAATTCACTCTGATGTACTACCCCCTCACCCTCCCCTCGGTCGAAGATGGTATTGGCCATGACCCTATGTAGGTATAAAAAAAATGGGGTTTTGAAGGGTCGAGGACTTGGACCTAGAAGAGTCATATGGCTCTACGGTTAATGCAATTTCTTTCAAAATTTATTTTCCTAAAAGTTCTTTGAAATTCTTCTCTCTTCTTCAAAAGGTAGATCATAGACAGAGTTAAATTCCTCGAGTGTCCATGTGTACTCCTCATTGAACATTCTAAAGGTAATCTTACCCTCCTCATGCCCTTTTCCAATCAAAATAACTTCCTCTACTGAACTTGAGAAAAACCCTAGGGTAGGTGGGAAATTGCATACTCATCAACTCACCCACCCCCCATCCTATTGATCATCCAATGTACATCTTCTTTAATTCCTAGAGTTTCTATGATATAGTCATCTATGTATCAAGTGGCAATAATCTTACATTTAGAAAAAAAATTGAATCTAATTCTATGATCATTATCTCGAAATAAAATTGTTGTCATCCTCATTGCATTCTTTTTGTTTTCGTTTGTCTCTCGAGCCGAAGGCTTCTCCACACTTTTATCTCCTCCACATCTTGATTCCATGGATGTGAAGACTAGGGTTTCTTGGAGAGAAGTGAGTGGCACAACTTTGAGTGTTGGGCTCTTGAGGAGGTGGATGAGTGGTTGTTGGGGGTGGAGAAAAGGTCCTAGAGCACCATGATTAGGAATGGAAGAAGAAGAGTGTTCTTGAAGAAGAGCAAGAGTTGACACGACTTTGATTGAGAGAATAGCATGGGGGGCGTTGAGGTTTTAAAACTTAGGTTCGACATGTGACATAGTCATCTAGATGGCATGGTTTGGTTATGCTGTTGGAACCTTGAGGATTGGCTAGAGGGGGGAAGTGAATAGCGTTTTGCTTTGCTTGATGGAATTCGTTTATGTTCGTCTCTACAATTTGTTAGTATGCGTAGTGGAAATAATAAAGCATAAACTAGAACAAAGACAAATACATAAAACACAACGACAAATAGAAGATGTAATGTGGTTCGAAACCTAGGGTTCCTACTGTTAGGACCTTTGTAACGCTAGAGGGGGGGGGGGTGATTAGCGTTTCTTCGTTTCTACAATCAAGTTAGCGGAAGCAATACAAATACAAAACAAATACAAATACGAAATAAGAAACCAAACGCTAACACCCAATTTACGTGGTTCGGAGATGATGCTCCTACTCCACGGCAATCCGTAAGGTGGATTAGCCCTAGCCAAGCTTCACTATCTTCTCCTTTGGATGAACCAAGGTGGAGAAACCTTTCTTACAATACACTCCTCTTCTTTACAATGATGGATGATGAAGAACAATAGAAGAGGAGGTTTTGGATTGCTAAAAACACTTAGAAAACTTGGTGAGCACGAGGATGAAGTTAGGAGTTAGAGCACTAGCCTCCCCATGCTCCCCATGACCCCTTTTTATAGAAGAGGGGTCGCTTTTCCCTGTTCGATCACCGACTGATGCATGCCATCATGCCATCGATCGGCTAGCCAAGCCAACGGCTTCTGAAACGCGATCTCCGCGAGATTCGTAGCCGCAATCTCTAACGGCCAGTGATCACGATCGGACCGATCTCTCCATCATCGGTGATGGAGTGATCGATCAGTGATCAGCGGCATCAGTGAGGCGCATTCGTGGCATTTCTTTCCTTGATCGATCATTATTTCCCATAGCGATCGGATCGATCGAGAATCGATCGACCGACATGTCCAAGGCGGTCGATGGTCGTGGTTTCACGACTCGGTAAACGACGACGATCGATACATCGTATCAGTCGACTGATACTCATTAAGTATGAATAATTCATACTTGTTTTTATACCCTAGACCTAGACTCAACCTTCTAGCTCCGTATTAAGCCTTGCGCCTTCAGGATCCCTCCGAGTCCGCGACTTGTTCATCCTTTGCGCTTTGCTTCCAAGAGCTTCCTTCGGTTTCGTCATGTCTTGGGTTGCCAAATGCTTGGACTTTACGCCGCCAAGACTACAAGCTTGGACTTATGCTGCCAAGACCTTACTTTGGACTTCCTTTGCCAAGGTTCACTTGGACTTTACGCTGCCAAGACTACAAGCTTGGTCTTATGCTGCCAAGTCCATCCCTTGGACTTCCTTTGCCAAGATCATACTTGGACTTCCTTTGCCTGTCACTTAAACACATTCGCAATTAGATCACAATACATTGCCTAACTTAAATGATTATCCAAACATCAAAACACATAAATGCTTGGAGCATTGTTGCACCAACAATCTCCCCCTTTTTGATGTTTGACAATCATTTAAGTTAGGTCTTTTTAATCATATTTCCAATATAGATTCTAACTTAAACATTCCTTCTCCCCCTTTGACAGACATCAAAAAGAGAAGGATTCATAAATGAAAGAGTTAAGGGTATTGGATCTTGGACTAAGGTATAAGATTGAAATTAGGCTCCCCCTTAATCCAAGATATGATGTGTAAACCATATTTGAAGCAAAGCATATCAAGGAATTAACCATGAAGTTCTAGCTTTGCACCAACAATGGATTTTAGGGAAGAAAACGCTATTATATATGAAACTCCCCCTAAAACACTGCATTAATCTGTCCTACAACTTTGTTTATTGCAATATTATCATACCATAGTTTTAGGACATCAAGGATACACTAAATATCAGAAAATGGAGTTTAATATCAGAAAACGCAGTGTATCAGTCGACTGGTTTCTGAACCAGTCGACTGCTAGACCTGAAACTGAAATTTCAGCCTTTTCAGCCCAACTTTAGAAATGCAGTAGAAATTCCAGAAATCTTGAAAAATCACGAAATTTCGCGTACACATTTCTGAAATCATACTTGATGAAGGAAAAATAATTTGAAAAATATATGTTTTTCAGATTTCAAGATTGATACAACCTTGGAATCTAACAAAAGTTCTAAAGAGTTTGCAACCTTTGTATCACTTTTGTTCATTTGGAAATTGTTTTTCAAAATATGATGAACATAGTTTAAAATATATATTATTTGGAATTTCCAACCATGTTCTTTGAGCTATGTATCCATTACTTGAATACAAGCCTTCCCAATGATTGGTCCATAAGGTGTTTATGTCTCTAGGTGTGTCATTGGCCCATAGTAATGCATCATAACAAGCATGATGAGCCAAGTACACCTTCCCTATTATCTCACATGGTTCTAGGTGTCTCAATACAAAAATCAAGGTTCTTAAGGCTTTTTGTGAGATGTAACAAGGTATAAAGATAACATATAATCATGGGATTATGCAAGCCTAGAATTTTACTCCATACCAAGCTCTCTCCTTAAAGATGAAAATTCATTTTTGGGAAGAGCTTTGGTGAAGATATCGGCAAGGTTGGACTTAGATTCTACATAATTAAGTTCAATGTCCCCTCTTGCCACATGATCTCTTATGAAGTGATGTTTCACTTCAATGTGCTTGGTCCTAGAGTGATGTACCGGATTTTTGGTCAAGTTGATGGTACTCACATTGTCACAATAAACCTTAATGTTAGAGTAGTGTAGCTCATAGTCCACAAGAGTATGTCTCATCCAAAGCAATTGAGCTACACAACCACCCATAGCCACATATTCTTCGGTGGTTGATAAAGCAACACAATGTTGCTTCCTACTACTCAACTAACTAGGAGGACCCAAGAAATTGGCATCCACCACTAGTACTTTTCCTATCCAATTTGCACCGGCATAATCGGAATCGGTATAACCAAGCAATTCAAATGACCTAGTCCTAGGATACCAAAGTCCTACATTTAGAGTACCTTTAATATATCTTAAAATTCTTTTGACGGCTACTAAATGTGATTCTTTGGCACAAGATTGGTATCTTGCACACATACCTACCGCAAATAAAATATCGGGTCTACTAGCGGTTAGGTATAGTAGGCTACCTATCATACTCCTATAAAGTTTAAGATCGATTGATTTACCATCATGATCACTATCTATTCTAGTGCTAGTGGCCATAGGAGTGCTTACAATTTTGGCATTTTCCAAACCAAATTTCTTGATCATTTCATTTGCATATTTGGTTTGATAAATATGGATACCTTCATTGGTTTGTTTTACTTGTAATCCTAGGAAAAAATTGAGTTCTCCAACTAGACTCATTTCAAATTCATTTTCCATATTTTTTATAAAGTCTTGAAGTAGATCATCATTTGTAGACCCAAAGATGATATCATCAACATATACTTGGGCTATGAATATATCTTTCAATGTTGACTTTATAAATAAGGTTTGATCTACTTGTCCTCTTCTAAAATCCTTAGAAATTAAGAAGGATGACAATCTTTCATACCATGCCCTAGGAGCTTGTTTTAACCCATATAATGCTTTCCTAAGCTTATATACATGATTTGTATAATCTATGTTCTCAAACCCGGGTGGTTGCTCTACATACACTTCCTCCTTAATAAAACCATTTAAAAATGCCGATTTAACATCCATTTGGTAAAGTTTAAATCCCATGTAGGAGGCATACCCTAAGAGAATTCTAATAGATTCTAATCTAGCAACCGGGGCATAAGTCTCATCGTAGTCAAGCCCCTCAACTTGATTGAATCCCCTAGCAACCAACCTAGCCTTATTTCTAGCGATGTTCCCTTGGTCATCTAACTTATTCCTAAAGACCCATCTTGTAGTAATTATGGTGCTATCATTGGGTCTAGGTACTAACTCCCAAACTTGACTCCTCTCAAATTGAGCCAATTCATCTTGCATTGCCAAAATCCAATCCGGATCATGGAGTGCATCATTGATCGATTTAGGCTCAATTTGTGAGATGAGAGCAACTTGACTAGTAGGAGCCCTATGAAATGACCTAGTTCTTACTCCTTGAGATAGATCTCCTACTACTTGGTCAAGTGGATGATCTTGATGAATTCTTAGGTTTCTAGAAGGGGTTTCAAATTGATCATTGTTATCCTCCACCCTTCTTTCATCATCGGAATCTTCTTTTCTTCCCCCTTGATCATTGCCCCTAATGGTCAAATTTTGAAGTTTTTGGGTAATGTCTTGATTATTGTCATTAATATCCTTATCAATGGAGGACTTTCTAGGGTAGGTACTAGTAGTTTCATCAAATTTAACATTTGAGGACTCCTCAATCCCTTGGGTTCTCTTATTGTAGACTCTATACCCTTTACTTGTGGATGAGTATCCAACTAGAATTCCCTCATCCGCTTTAGATTCAAATTTCCCTAAGTTGTCTTTGGTATTTAAGATATAAACTTTACATCCAAAGACTTTGAAAAATAGTGAATTGTAGGAATAGTTCCATTCCATAGTTCAAAAGGTGTCTTTCCTAAAAACCTATGGATTTGAACCCTATTTTGGATATAGCAAGCGGTATTAACTGCCTTAGCCAGTAGCTAGGTAGAGAGTATGCATTTAGCATAGTCCTAGCCGCTTCTTGTAGGGCACGATTTCTCCTTTCCACCACCCCATTTTGTTGGGGTGTTCTAGGACAAGAGAACTCATGCTTGTACCCTTGCTCTAAACAAAATTGTGAAAATTTAAAATTTTCAAATTCACCACCATGATCACTACGGATCCGGTTGATTTTGAGTTTCTTTTCATTTTCAACCCTTTTACTAAATCCTATGATTATTTCTAAGGTATCATCCTTATGTTTCATAAAGTAAACCCAAGTATACCTAGAAAAATCATCCACAATGACTAAACAATATTTGTTACCATTTAAAGATGGAGTGCTATGACAATCAAATAAATCAAGATGCAATAATTCTAATGGTAAAGACGATTAGTTAAGGTTTTACCTTTGTGTGATGCTTTTGTTTGTTTTCCTTCTTGGCATGCATCACACATTTTGTTCTTGACATACTTGATCTTTGGTAACCCTTTGACCAACTCCATCTTGGCTACTTTGGCTATGTTTTTCATGTTGACGTGCCCCAATCTTCTATGCCATAGCCAACATTCTTCCTCTTTTGCCACAAGACACTTAGTAGAAATGTTAGAAGCATATGAAAGATCAACATAATAGATGTTTGATTTTCTATATCCAACTAACATGCAATCATTTAATTCCTTGTGTTTAATCATGCATTTAGAGGATTCAAAGCGAGATATGATAGTTTGCATCACAAAGTTGACTAACACTTAATAAATTAAACTTCATAATTTCAACTAGCAAGACTTTGTGAATAACAATTTAAGGGTATACCTCAAATGTACCTCTACCTAGTATCATGAGATTTACACTATTTACAAAAGATACTCCCTTCTTCACGTATTTAATTGTGGAGAACTTGCTCACATCCCGGTCATATGTGTTGAGCAACCGCTATCCACAATCCACATACCTCGCTCTCCTACCTAAATCACATGAAAAACACAAGCTTTTGGTACCCAAACATTTGGACTGTAACATTAATTAAAAACTTCTTAGGTACCCAAGCTTTCTTAACCTTACCCTTAATGGTTCCTTTCCTATTAATTAATGAAATATAAGCAACCTCTTTCTCTTTTGGCTTATATCCTAAACCGGCCTTGTTATAAACCGCTCTTTGCCTACTAAGGATCATGTCAAGACCTTTTGAGCCATTTGAAAATTTTTCTAAACATGTTTTCAATTTACTAACCTCATCCTTAAGTTTTTCATTTTCTTCCCTAAGCATGCAAGAGTCAACATGTAAAAGTTTTTCATCCCTAATGGCTTTTAATTCTATCTTCATGCTCTTAACCTTAGATTTAGATTTATCTAGAGCTTCTTGAAGATATGCAATTGATTTAGAAGTTCTACTTTAGGAGAATTCATTACCTCATCGTCACTAGATGACGATTCATCATGAGGAGCTTTCTTCTTGGCTTGACGTTCTGGAATCATCTCCTAGTGCCATGAGTGCCACATGGCGAGTGATGTGGCAAAGCTCATCATCGGAAGATGAGTCTTCAACGCTTGGTGTGTCCCATGTGGTTTGAGCCACCATAGCCTCCTTCTTCTTCTTCTCCTTCTTGTCCTTCTTCTTCTTTTCTTTTTCCTCCTTCTTCTTTAGCTCAGGGCAATTTGGCTTTATGTGCCACTTCTTATTGCAAGCATGACAAAACACATTATTGATAAAATTTGAATTACCACTACTTTTACCTCTTGATGAGTGGAACCCTTCCTTGCTTCTCTATTCTTGAATTCCTTTGATTTTCTAAGGAACTTTTTGACAAAATGGGCCACTTCACTAGCCGAGTCTCCATCACTACTTGACTCTTGCTCCGACTCGGATGAAGATGACACCTCTTTCCTTTCTTTCTTCTTCTTTTCTTTCTTTTCAACAAATAGGGCCAAACCCTTTTCCTTAGAAGACATGTTAGTTTGTTCATGCAATTCAAACTCACAAAATAGTTCATCAATTTTAATTTGTGAGATCCTAGTTACCTTAATGGCATCAACTATAGAGGTCCATAAAGAATTTCTAGGAAAAGCTTGTAAAATATACCTTACTAAATCCCGGTTGTCAACTCGCTCACCTATGATATGGAGTCCGTTCACAATTTCCTTGAACCTTCCATGCATTTGGCTTACGGTTTCATGCATCTTCATTTGGAAGGCTTGAAGTTGTCAATTAGAAGGTCCTTCTTTGCCCTCTTTGACTCCTTGGAACCTTCATTTAGCTCAATGAGCTTTTCCCATAGCTCCTTGGCGGATTCAAAAGGCCCCACCTTGTTGAGTTGCTCCATTGTGACGCCGCATTGGATGGTGAGGATGGCTTTTGCATTTGACTCGAATTCGGTTCATCTCCTTGTCCAATCCTTGCTTGGAATAGGGTTTCACGCTCATCCACAGTTCCTCGAAGCCATCTACAACACTATGCCAAATTTCAATATTACTCATTAAATAGTACTTCATCCTACCTTTCCAATATGCGAAGTGACTCCCATCGAAGAGTGGTGGCTTGGCGATGCTATATCCCTCTTGAAGAGCCATTGATGCCTTGGTTGATGGTGAGATCTTCCAAGCAATCCGGGCTCTGATACCACTTGTTAGGACCTTTGTAACGCTAGAGGGGGGGTGATTAGCGTTTCTTCGTTTCTACAATCAAGTTAGCGGAAGCAATACAAATACAAAACAAATACAAATACGAAATAAGAAACCAAACGCTAACACCCAATTTACGTGGTTCGGAGATGACGCTCCTACTCCACGGCAATCCGTAAGGTGGATTAGCCCTAGCCAAGCTTCACTATCTTCTCCTTTGGATGAACCAAGGTGGAGAAACCTTTCTTACAATACACTCCTCTTCTTTACAATGATGGATGATGAAGAACAATAGAAGAGGAGGTTTTGGATTGCTAAAAACACTTAGAAAACTTGGTGAGCACGAGGATGAAGTTAGGAGTTAGAGCACTAGCCTCCCCATGCTCCCCATGACCCCTTTTTATAGAAGAAAGCTGTTTTTCCGTTGGGCCTCGATCGGTCGTGATGCATGCCATCGTCATTGCTCAGCGGCCAACAAACGCGATCTCGCGGAGATTCGTAGCCGCAATCTCAAGCGGCGGTGATCGATCGGTGATCTCTCCATCGATCGGTGATGGAGTGATCGATCAGTGATCAGCGGCGATCAGTGAGGCGCGTGCGTGGCATTTCTTTCCTTGATCGATCGATCGTGTTTCCCATAGCGATCGGTGATCGCTCATCGATCGGCCCGACATGTCCAAGCGGTCGGTGATGGTCAGTTTCACCACGGCTCGGTAAACGACGACGGTCGGTGATACATCGTATCGATCGTGATACTCGATAAGTATGAATAATTCATACTTGTTTTTATACCCTAGACCTAGACTCAACCTTCTAGCTCCGTATTAAGCCTTGCGCCTTCAGGATCCCTCCGAGTCCGCGACTTGTTCATCCTTTGCGCTTTGCTTCCAAGAGCTTCCTTCGGTTTCGTCATGTCTTGGGTTGCCAAATGCTTGGACTTTACGCCGCCAAGACTACAAGCTTGGACTTATGCTGCCAAGACCTTACTTTGGACTTCCTTTGCCAAGGTTCACTTGGACTTTACGCTGCCAAGACTACAAGCTTGGTCTTATGCTACCAAGTCCATCCCTTGGACTTCCTTTGCCAAGATCATACTTGGACTTCCTTTGCCTGTCACTTAAACACATTCGCAATTAGATCATAATACATTGCCTAACTTAAATGATTATCCAAACATCAAAACACATAAATGCTTGGAGCATTGTTGCACCAACACCTACTCCACAGATTGCGCTCAAATGAGCTCTAGTGATGCACACCACCACTAATCAACTCCTTGGAACAATCTGGAGGTGGAGAAACCTCTTACAAGTGATTACAAAAGTAATACAACAAAATGCAACAAGTAAACTAAGCAATACACAAATATGAGTAAAGAAAAGTTTACACAAAGAACTTTGGATTGCTTTCTTGTTAATTGCTTTGGAATGACTTTGAAGGACTGGAAAGCACCAACTATTCCCCTTCAAATTACCCCCAATAACCATTGCCAAAATCCTCCCTTTCATGCTCCTTAGAGAGCTACAACTCGAGCTAATTTTTGCTTAGCAGTCGACTGTCCATACCTAGCAGTCGACTATTCCTGTAGCCATTGTCTCATAATGACTTAATCCACGTTGGAAAAACTCCAACAGATAACCGCCCAATCGACTACCAAACCCTAGCAGTCGACTGCTGCTTCGACAATCGACTACCTAGTCGACTATGAAACTTTTTGTACTCATGGCTACGAACAATAGTCGACTGCCCTACATGGCAGTCGACTGATCATGGCCAGTCGACTGCCCAAAGTTGGCAATCGACTGCCAAGGCCACTCGACCGTAGTCAAGCTTCAGTCGACTCCCGACCAGTCGATTTGACATAACCCCAATCGACTGCTCAGAGTCGACTAGCCTGTCAAGTGTAAAAACACTTGACCAGTTGACTAGTACATAATCTCAATCGACTAATAAACCTCAAACATGAGGTTTAACCCAAGTATAATGCCCTCATACTTGCTAGACCACCCTTAGCCTAGACCTAAGCCTTATAGCCATATCTATCAGCCTCATGCCTATTGGATCTCTCCAAGTCATCCCTGATCTATTCATCCATATGTTACCCTTCAGGTGCTTCCATCGGCTATTGTCATGTTAATCGAGTCTGCATCACTAAGGTACATTTGAGCTTACACTACCAAGACACACGCTTGGACTTTATGTAGCCAAACATTGGACTTATACCGCCAATACTACAGCTTGGACTTTACGTCGCCAATATCACACTGTTGGACTTCCCAAATGCCAAGATCCATGATTGGACTTTCCAAATGCCAAGACCCATGCTTGGACTTTCCAAATGCCAAGACCCATGCTTGGACTTTCCAATTGCTAACTCCATGTTGGACTTTCTCCTTGCCAACACCTATGCTTGGACTTTTCATACCGAGTACCCAAGACTTGGACTTCACATGAAAAATACACAAGACTTAGACTTTCCATGATAATCACATTGTCATACATTTTGTCGAACATCAAAATATTGCTTGAGTGAAACTTGAGCTTGGTCAAATGTGACCTGGGCTTATTGCACCAATAATCTTCCTCTTTTTGATGTTTGACAAAACCTTTGAGTTAGGCTACCTAACTCAAGCCATCAAATCTCACAATTCTCCCCCTTTTTGACATACATAAAAAAGCCTCTCCCCAAGGGTATCAATGTCTCATATCGCAATGAGATCTTACATTCTCCTCCTTGGTCTAAACACATCTAGGATGCCTTCACTCTTCATAGTGATAAGTCTCATACCACTAAATGAGAGGCAAACCTTACTATTCTCCAAATCCCCCCCCCCCTCTTTGAGGAAAAGCACATCAATCATCCAATGATGGATAACCACCCCCTAAAGGCTTGCTCCCCCTTGACCATTGCTCCGACAATGTCTTTGGAGAGTCCCTACGACTATAGGAACACTAACCAAACAAAATTAAGGTCAAAAGTTCAACATTGAACTTTCACACAACTTAAAAATTTGATTTCCACCCAAAACAACTCTTCTAATCCATTTCCAAAGGATTTTCACCCTTCCAATGCTTTCCAAAGCATATCCTTGGATTAGGAACAATTAGGGTACATAGGAATGGCTGAAAATGGGCTAAACAAACCTTGTTTATCCGAAATCATCATTGGAAGTTGACTCAGTCAACAACCAATCGACTACCCTTAATGCCAGTCGACTACCCAAGGCAGCAGTAGACTGGTTTCTAAAAATGCAGAAATCCAAAAATTAGAAAATGAATTATGTAAAATCATAAGTAATTATACATAATTCAAAAAATCATGAAAATTCATATGTATAATACTTATATCAATCATTATGGGTGAAAAATATTTGAAAAATAAAATACCCATTAAATAGTGATATTGATACAAAGATAAAAAAATAAAGATAACTTCAATGTTTTGAGCCTACTTTGTATCAACTTCATCAATGGTGATTGTTATTGAAAGATAGGTTTTACCAAGTTTTTTCAAAATGATTTTGAAATGATTTTAAAACCTTATATTGGACCATGATCTATGGGCTCAATGCACATGACTGACACATTAGCTTTTCTAATGATCCATCATTATCTTTTAATGAGTTTTAAGTTCATTATGATGTACTAAATAAGCACATGAACTTAACTCATTTCCTAGTATCTCAAATGTGTCTAGAGTGTTGGATCGAGAAGCGTCGCTAGAGGGGGGGGGGTGAATAGCGATCGTAAATCTTTTCGACGTTTCATTCGAGTAGATAATTAAACGAGTAAGAGCAGCGGAAAATAAAAGAACACATTTATTTTTACTTGGTTCACAACCCAGCGGTTGCTACTCCAAGGCCCTATCGGTCCTAGACCACGTACGGAGGGCAAAGCACTATAACGTCTCCTCCTCGTTGGAGGTAGGAGACAACGATCACAAAAACCGAATGTACGAGGATGAGGTAACAAGCCTACCTCAACTCGTTTTGATTAAAATAAAGAATACAATAAAAATAATTACTTGCTACTGCTGTCGACGAAGGAGATTTGAACTTGTCGTCGCGTCGGCATTATGACGGCGTTGGAGCGTTGGCGTTGTAGGAGCACTTGATGAATAAACTTGATGATACTTGGAGTTGGAATCCTCCCCTCCTTTTATAGATTTTAGCCTCTGAATATGTCTCCTTTTTTTTCGGAACAGATCACGAAGTTGTCCAAATTTTATCGCGAAGTGGCCGCATCAAACCTTATCCGTTTTGACCTAGCGCAAAGGCTGATTCGTCGCCATCAATCGACTGATGCCTCCCATCGGATCGATGAGCATCATCGATCGGCCTTGATGTCCAGCGGTGATCAGCACCGCCACTTCAAGAGGTTAGCTCGGAAAATGATAAATGCGACGGTTTCCAACCGTCCGATCTCGACCTAGACCTTCCACGGGAAGTCTTAATTGGATCGCCGCCAACGGTCGTCCCTGTAAAGAGGACACGACCTTACAATCTCTCACTCACACGAGCTTACCTCGATAGTAGCTAACCTCTTATACTTACAATCTCTCACTCACTCACACTCAAAATTAAATTTTATGTTACTCCCCCTTAACTTTTGCTCTTCTCCCCCTTTTGCCATAAATCAAAAATATTTGGGGTTTTTTTGTATAAAATAGGGTTTTGAAAACAATATCGTATATGCATGCATCTAGATAAATCAAATATGAGTCCAAGCATGCATCTAGCAGTAGTTAGATAGATTGGTTCGAGTCCCTCTGCACCAATAATCTAAAGGTTTATAATATAACCCTTAGGGTTAGTTTGCTCTCCCCCTTAGTCAAATATATGAAGTATAAGAGATGTAGGGGGCACTTAACCTTGGCCTAAGAGTTGTTAAGTACAATAGTTGAGAAAATAAGTAGTATTTTGAAGAGAATGTTTTAAGTATATTTCAATTATCCTTAACATCTCACCCATTCTATGTGTCTCAGAATTTGTTCACCTTATATGTTTTGTGAGATGATTTTAAATTGATTAAAGATAGTCAACCTTGGATTAGATTCAGATTTAACCTTTAGATCGTTAAGTAACTTTTTGAGAAATTGGCTTCTAAGTCGTGGCGAGGCACAGGGGCCTTCTTTGATCGGAACAACGACCACTTCCTTAGACAAAGCCAAATTCAAGAAAATATCACTTAAGTCACTTAGGGTTACTTCCTGGTCTAACTAGTTTAGGATACGGCGAGGTAGCTTTAGCTAGTTCCACTCGGTCAAGTGCACCAAGCTAGATACGCCTTATCTAGCTCGAATACACGAGACTTTGTTTTCCTAACGTACTATCATCTCGCCGCGTCCTGATACTATGTTGTCAAGAGTTGACTAACCATTTACCCTATCTAGCCATTCTAAAAATTAAAGTAAAATATGCAATGGTTTTGCTAAGTAAGCGGGTATACTATTTTAGTGTTAGCTGTTGGTGCAGTAGGCACCATGGTCGAACCTGAGTTTTGATTATAGCAAACGATACAAAGTTAAGCTCATGTCGTTATCTCAAGAGCTGAATCGAGTGTGCAGAAGATTGCTAAAGCTGGAGCTGAAGGCTAGCGACACCCGGAAGAAGCCGGGTGGTTGGGCGACACTCGAGTGACTTCGGAGGGAACCGAAGGAATCGAGTGGAAGGCCGGAAGCAAAAGCAACATGGTAAGTATCAAGGTAAGCTCATGTGTGTGAGCGTAAGTGAGGTCGTATCCTCCTTATGAGGATGGTCTTAAGCATAAATCCGACCAAAGACATCCCATCGATGGTCTAGGTCGAGATCGGATGGTTGAAGGCCGTCGAAGTAATGTTTTCTTTGAGCTAACTTTGCCTTGCAGCTAACATCAGTCGACTGCCAACTTGGAGGACTCATTGCCGTCAAGCGATTGATCGCCGGAGTCGGCTCGGGATCTTGCCATCGTCGTCGGTGATGATGGCCATCGATGGTCAATGATCGACCAGTCAAGGCTTATCACCCCATTTCAAGGAGATTGGTGCTCAATTTTGATTGGCTAGGGTTCCTCTCGAAAAGGGGCTCAAAAGCTATAAAAGGAGGGCCAATCCTAGGGTTTAATCATCAATTCTAAGCTTTCAAAAGCCTCCGCAAAGCTACAACTTCTCCGACAACGAAGTGCTTCTTCTCCGACGTCTAGGTTTATTTGTTTTCATTTTATTACGTCGGTTAGAGTTTTATTTCAGTTTAGTACTTTCATTTTCGGAGCTTTTATCGTAACGAGGAGAGGGGGAGTGTCCCTCTACCTCAAGCTTTGTGCTTTACTTGTATCGATTAAACTCCTACCTCTAACGGGGAGGAGTTCTTTAGTGTTTTTGCCCTCCATATGTGGTCGAGGACCGCTAGGGCCTTGGAGTAGTAGCCGAAGGCTACGAACCAAGTAAAACTCCTTTGTCTCTTTTACTTTACATTTACATTTCTGCTGCAATTAATTATCTACTCGGTTTTTTATACGAACTCGAAAAAAAAAAGTTTTATCGCTATTCACCCCCCCCCCTCTAGCGATCCGCTTCGATCCAACAATTGGTATCAGAGCCGGGGGTGCTAAGATTTGGTGAAACCACCAATCTAGCATTTTCACAGATTTTTTTTTCTTTTTTTCTATTTATTTTGAATTTAATTCATTCGCTTAGTTTTTCTACCACACTACTAATCCAAGACGTGAGTCTTGGTACTTTCTTGTGTGTTTTTTGTTGTTGTAGGGGCACTAGATAATCGAACCTGTGTTTGTATTATGGCAAAGAGACAAAGTTAAGTTTACATCATTATCTCACGAGCTATCGAGTGTGCAGAAAAGTATTAAAGCTGGAGCTGAAGGCTAGCGACACCCGGAGGAAGCCGCGGTGGTCGGGCGACACTCGAGTGACTTCGGAAGGAGCCGAAGGAATCGAGTGGAAGACCGGAAGCGAGAGCTACTATCGAGGTAAGCTCGTGTGAGTGAGAGATTGTATGGTCGTGTCCTCTTTACGGGGACGATCGTAGGCGGCGATTCGACTAAGACTTCCTGTGGAAGGTCTAGGTCGAGATCGGACGGTTAGAAACCGTCGTATTTATCATTTTCCGAGCTAACCTCTTATTGCAGGGAAGTGGCCAAGCTGGCAGTCGACTGCTGGACATGGAGCAGTCGACTGATGCCCATCAGTCGACTGATGGCGACGATTCAGCTTTTGCGCTAGGTCAAACCGGATAACGTTTGACGCGGCCACTTCGCGATAAAATTTGGACAACTTCATGATCCGTTCCGAAAAAAGAGGAGACAAATTCAGAGGCCAAAATCTATAAAAGGAGGGGAGGATTCCACTCCAAACACATCAAGTTTATTCATCAAGTGCTCCTACAACGCCAACGCTCCAACACCGTCATAACGCCGACGCGACGACAACCTCAGATCTTCTTCGTCGTCAGCAACATCTAGTAATTTATTTTAATATTGTATTCATTGTTTTTATTCATAACGAGGTGAGGTAGGCTTGTTGCCTCAACCTCGTATTCCCGGATTTTGTGATCGTTGTCTCCTACCTCCAACGAGGAGGAGACGTTATAGTGCTTTGCCCTCCGTACGCGGTCTAGGACCGATAGGGCCTTTGAGTAGCAACCGCTGGGTTGTGAACCAAGTAAAATAAATGTGTCATTTTATTTTCCACCGTGCTTACTTATTTACTTGTGTCTCAACGAACGAATTCGACGAAAGATTTACGATCGCTATTCACCCCCCCCCCCTCTAGCGACGCTTCTCGATCCAATATTTTTGTCATTGCTAGTTTTTTGTCTACTTGTTACTTTTGTTCTAATGGCCCATCTCGAGGGTTTTAGCACCGTCCGACCTCCGTTTTACAATGGAGATGACTTCCGTTATTGGAAGGGTCGGATGGAATGCTTTCTCAAAACCCAAATCGAGATGTGGATCATAATCCAAACGGGTTTCACACTTCCGACTAATGAAGTGGGTGACTCCTTTGATTATGATCAATGGACCATTGCGACAAAATGACAAGTCGAAGCCGACACCAAGGCAACACAAATCCTCCAATGCGGCTTGTCCAAGGAGGAGTTAAATTGCGTCGACCCCTTCATCAGTGCAAAGGACCTTTGGACAAAGCTAGTGGAGCTACACGAAGGGACCGATGAAGCCAAGGTATGTAAGCATGATCTTCTATTCAATAAACTATATAACCTAAAAATTCAGGAACACGAGTCCGCGACGCAACTTCACGCCTGAGTCCAGGACATCGTCAACCATCTACACGCAATCGGGCAAAAGGTCGAAAACCGCGATCTTATAAGGTATGTCCTAAACTCCTTTCCATGGACTACCTTGTGGGCATCCATGGTCGATGACTACAAGGTCTCCAAGGATCTTTCTAAACTTAGATTAGATGAACTTTTTTCTGATTTTGAACTTCATGAGCAGTCTAATTCGGAACCCGAAAAAGGTATAGCATTATTTGCAGGTTCAAAGAAGAAAACCGCTAGCAAGCCACCTCCGAAGGAAGAAGAGGATGAGTCCGATTCGGAGGTCGACTCGAAAATGGAGGCCAAACTAGTCAACCTAGTTCGGAGGATAGTCAAGGGCCAAAAATGAGCCGTCACTCGACCCAACGAAGGTAAGCCTAAAAGTTCAAACATAAGATGTTATGAATGAAACAGGTTTAGACACATTAAGTCCGAATGCCCAAAACTCAAGAGCAAAGCACCAAAACATAAAAAGGCACTCAACGCTACTTGGGAAGAAGCTTCCGAGGAAGAAGACAATGATCGATCCTTATGGATAAACTAGTGGAATCAGAGACGGAGTTAGAACTGGAACCTGAATCGAAAACCGAAGATGAGTCGGACTGCGAAACACTATTCAAGACAAGCCACGGATACGCATCCGGTTCAAAAGATACACTCAAGGTGAGTCGGTCTCTTATTACTACTCTTTATAGTGCAATTAAGTTTTTAAATAAAAAGTAGCTAAGTCCGAGTCCAAGGTTGAGACCCTGGTTGAGGAAGTTAAACTCCTCAAACACGAGGTCTCCCTAACCTCTTTGACTAGTCGAGTTCAAGAGAAGGACTCAACTCGGGTTGAAAAACTCGAAGTTGAGAACTCACTCTTGAAGAGTCAAGTCGAAGATCTTAGGAATACGTTGGAAAGGTTTACTTTGGGATCCAAAGGACTTGACCTCCTACTTGGATCGCAAAGGGCCGTGTACAACAAGGCCGGGCTAGGGTTTAGCTCAAACACGACCAATAAGTCGTATATGTCAATCGTAAGTCGACATAAAAAACATGTCCAAGCATGGGTCCCTAAGACCACCTTGATTTCAAACTTAGGATCAAACCAGTACTGGGTTCCCAAGGACCAAATCCACTATGTGGAGAGACCGAATCGATTCAACGGTCCAGGGGGAGCTAGTACGAAATTTGTTTGTGTTTTAACTTAGAAATTGCATGCTTAGGTTTTTATTTAGTTTGATTTTACTTCTTAGAATGGATAGATAGGACTATAACTCGTCAATACTTGATAACATAGTACCAGGACGCGGTGAGATGATAGTACGCTAGGAAAGCAGAGTCTTGTGTATTCAGGCTAGATAAGGCGTATCTAGTTCGGTGCACTTGACCGAGCGGAACTAGCTGAAGCTACCTCGCCGTATCCTAGACTAGTTAGACCAGGAAGTGGTCTTAGGTGAGTCAAGTCTCTATTTTCTTGAAAATGGCTTTGTCTAAGGAAGTGGTCGTTGTTCCGATCAAAGAAGGCCTCTGTGCCTCGCCATGACCTGGAAGCCATGATCTTGAAAAGGTGACTTGATGAACCTAAGGTCAAATCCGAATCTAACGCAAGGTTGACAAGTGTTTAAGTCATTAAATTTAATTCAACTAAAATTGGAAGTCATCTCACAAGAACATATAGGATTAACATGTTTGATCATGTAGACATGGGTGAGATGATTTAGGTTAATAAATTTTCAACCAATTTTTAATAAATCTAATATCCGATCCAACTACCTTGCGTGTAGGATCAATAGATGTTGGACAGTGGTTTCTCCCGACACATGACCAGGGATCAACTCAAGTTTTCAAAGCTTCGATTCAAACGACAAGGATCGGTAGCCTTCGGAAATAACGACAAGCTCAAAATCATCGGATCAGGTGATATTGAGCTTAACTAAAATTTTGTCATTCAAAACGTTTTATTAGTAGAAAATTTTCAATATAATCTTCTCAGTGCAAGCCAATTGTGTGATAATAACTATAAGGTCATATTTCTAGAAAATGAATGCGTAATTAATACAAACGAAACCTCTAAAACAATTCTTAAGGGAACTAGAAATAACAACATTTACACTATTAACTTAACTAACTCCTCAACTAAGTGTCTTATGACACGGCAAGAGGAATCATGGTTGTGGCACCGACGACTCGGTCACTCACACCCAAGACTCATCCACAAGATGAGTCAGAGTGACTTAGTTAGAGGTTTACCTAACCTCAATAACTTGGACAATAAAATATGTAATGCTTGTCAACAAGGTAAACAATCTAGGACACAACATCAACTAACTAGTCAAGAACGAACCAAAAGTGTGCTTGAGCTCCTACACATGGATCTATTTGATTCACACGGAGCTTAGTCACTTAACGGAAGTAAATTCTGCTTAGTCATAATTGATGACTATTCTAGATTTACTTGGGTTAGGTTCATCAAACACAAAAGTGATACCCTAGATCAATTAATCAATCTATTTAAGTTAATAGAAAATCAACAAAGATTTAAAATCAAAAGACTTAGGACTGATCATGGTGGTGAATTCGAAAACCATAGGTTTACAGAATTCTGTAACCTAAATGGATACCACCACGAGTTCTCTTGCCTTAGAACTCCACAACAAAATGGCCTAGTAGAACGCAAAAATAGAACCCTACAAGAAGCTGCTAGGACAATGTTAAATGAGTATAACCTATCCGATAGGTTTTGGGTGGAAGCCGAGAGTACGACATGCTATGTCCAAAATAGAATCCTTATGGTAAAGAGGCACCTTAAGACCTCATACAAGATTTATCACGATAAAATACCTAACATCAAGTACTTTAGGGTATTTGGGTGTAAGGTACATATCCTAAACACTAAGGATTACCTAGGGAAATTTACTGTTGGTGCAATCGGCCCAGCAGTACCTTGATGGTATTTTGATGATAGACAAAACTCATGACATGGGATTGTCATGGGAAAGTCCAACATGGTGTTGGCATGGAAAATCCAAGCATGGAGCTTGGTGTGGGAAAGTCCAACATGGGGTTGGCATGGGAAATCCAAAGCATTGCGAAGCCGTGCGCTTGTTGCTTGGTGAGAAATGCATTGCGAAGCCGTGCGCTTGGTGCATATGGGAAGTCTAAAGGACTTGGTAAGTTCACTAGGCTCGGGGTCCTTGAGTCGGTGAAGGATGGCATTGCGAAGCCATGCGCTTGGTGCATCCGAGGGACCGCCGGATGGGGAGCGAATGGAGTGAGCCCAAAGGGAAGCATACTTCTAGGGTATGAGATGCGAAGGATGGCGTTGTGAAGCCGTGCGCTTGGCGCATCCGAGGGACGTAGGCCGAGGGAAGAGAGCTTCGATGGGGAACTCCATGAGGGATAAGGTGGACTTGGCCAAGTGGCTAAGACTGAGTGTCGGAGGCTCAAACTTGATGTTTGAGGGTTTACCCGATGGTCGGATGCTCAAACAACTTGGTGTTTGAGGTTTTGCCCGACGTCAGTCGACCGACATATGTGCCGGTTCGACTGGTCCAAGTCGACTAGGGTTCGACTGGTGTAAGGCTAGGGTTTTGTGCTTGGCAGTCGACTGCCATGGACTGGCAGTCGATCGGCGATGATGCAATGATCACGAGGGATGGCAATGATCGATGGGAGTGTCGCGAGCATTGGGACGTCGAGCCGATCGAGCGATCGACTACTAGGTCACCAGTCGATTGATGGGCATCATCAGTCGACTGGTAGGTGATCCGTTGGAACTTGTCTGATGTGGATCTGGTCATTGTGAGACAACGGCTACAGGGGCAGTCGACTGGGGCCTTTTGGCAGTCGACTGTTAGGCACGAAAATAGCTCGATGCAGGTTATAAAAGGAGCTCGAGATGGAGGTTTTTGCCATGGTTTTTGTGGAGCTATTGGATGGGAATTGCTGCTGCATTCCAGTCCTTCAAGAGCCAATCAAAGCAAGCAACAAGCAAAGCGATCAAAGCAATCAGTGAAAGTTTTCTTGTGTATTGTATTTGTGTATTTGCTTGTATTTCTATATTACATTGTAATTGCTTGTGAGAGGTTTCTCCACCTCCGACGTGTTGTCAAGAAGGAGTGTTATAGTTAGTGTTGTGCGCATATCTAAAGCTCGGTGAGCTCGCCCGTAGAGTAGGAACCATTCGGTTCCGAACCACGTATATCTTGTGTTGTGTGATTGTGTATTGTTAGCTTCATTATTATTGTTATTCTTCTGCGCTAACGACAATCATAGACAAGCAACGCAAGAAGAACGAACGAATTATGACATCCAACGAACGAGGGCTATTCACCCCCCTCTAGCCGGCCGTTCGATCCCCTACAAGTGGTATCAGAGCCGAGGTCGCTCTTCAAGGACTAACCGCCGTGAGAGCACTACAAATGGCCAGCTTCATCCATCCACCGAAATTCGATGGAGATTTTGCTTGGTGGAGAAAACAGATGGAGGTATATCTCGAAACCGATTTTGATTGTATGATTATTATAGAAAATGATTTTGAGATGCCTAGGGACAAACACAACAAGCCCATTGAAAAATCAAAGTGGACCCAAGACCAAATCAAGAACTTCAAGACAAATCTCGAGGTAATTAAATTGATTAGTGATTTATTACCTAACACTATTTGGTCTAGATTGGGTCATTATAGGGATGCAAGGGAACTATGGAATAAGATAATAAATTTCCAAGAAAATTCCCAACCGGCACAAGTAGAAGAAAATGCCGAGGAAGAAGAACCCACAACATTTGAAGATGTTGATGACTTGGTGGAGACCTCCACCTCTAGCATTGAGGGGGAGGAGAGGCAATCTTCCATCCCGGAGCAGAACAAGAAGCATCCACATCCGGGAGAAGTGAAGATCGGGAAGAGGCCTCCACCACCTCCCTAGGTAACTCAAGTGTTATTATTTTAAATAAAAATCACATAATATGCTTTGAGTGTAGGGAGAAAGGGCATTATAAAAGCAAATTCCCTAATTTGGCTAAGAAGAAGGCATCGACACCAAAAGTCAACCCAAAGTCAAATGATGCCGGTGTTCCCAAAATCAAGAGCAAAGAGCGCATTGTGTGCTTCAAATGCAATCAAAAGGGACACTACCGAAGCCAATGCCCTAGGGGGAGGAAGAAAGGGCAAGAAGGTGCAACTCATGTAGGGGGAGCTCCTAAAGCTAACCCTAAGGTAAATTTACTTAATGCACTTTCAATTCCTAAAGTCAAAAAGCATGCCAAAAATTATTTTAGTTCTCTTGCCATTATTAATGAAAAGCATGCTAGGAGAAACAATAAGGTTTATTGCTTAGGTGCCAAGCATGTTCATATGACTAAAGACAAACCTAGGACTCATAATTCTAGAAATATCTTGCCTAGGGAGTCAATTAGGAGAGTAGAAGAAAATTTGGGTATTAATCCCAAAAAGTCTAGGCACATGCCTAAGAAGAAGAGGTTTTCCCAAAAACCTAATGAAAATTCAAAAATGGGAAAATTAGAGCTAGAGAACCAAGTCTTGAGGTCAACACTTGAGAGAATGGAGAAAGCCCTTAGAATCATAGAAAATTCAATTCTAGGGTCAAATGCCCAAAAGTCAAGACCTAAGGTTCAAAAACGGTCTAAGGGCAAGGAAGGTTTGGGTCACAAACCTAAGCCCAAGAAGACTTATCATAATGTTCCATTTAATTATGGAACTATTTCTAGGTCTAGGAAAACCAAGGCTAATAGGGAAATCATTCCTAAGTCTAGCCATGGTATGTGTTTAGTGGCTAACACATCAAAGAAATCAAATGTAGTCACTAAGAAGGTCAATGGAGGAGTCACCTCTAGAGTTGACCCAAGTAAGACCCATTTGACTAAGGCGTCAAAGCCAAAAAGGGTCATTAGAAAGGTATATAGGGAAGTTATCCCTAGGGAATACCTTGTTAACCCAAGGAGCTCCAATAGGTATTGGGTTCCTAAAAGCGTGATTTATTCACGCTAGATGGGTTAGGGTGTGTCAACCCTAAATGGATGGGTAGTTAACCTAACCATAGTAGAGTTGACACATTAGGATGTGCCAATGTGTTTGAAAAGTCTAAAAATGATTAAATTGGCACAATTAGGTCTTAGAGGTATTGGTGTGCCATTTTGGGTTTTTGGCACACTAGGGAAATGAATGGCATTAAGGCAAAATGAATTTAATTCCTAGAAATGGAAAATTAATTTTAACACTTAGGTATTCTATACCTTAGTATATTTTACTTGTCATGCTTTATTTGCCTTGCCATGTCATGACATCATTCTCATTTTCATCTATAAAAATGTCATGATCATGTTTAGATGTCATGTATGCTTAAGTTTCATTCACATGCCATGACATCATGATATTGGCATATGTTTTTATCTATATCATATCTATGCCATAATCATATCATGCATGAATTAAAATGGAGTTAAGGACTATGGCATAATTTGAAAGGAATCAAATAATATTGCCTTAGAAATATGCATGAGAACATAAAGAAAACAAAACCCACATCTCACTAAAAAACTTGACTTGTATATGTTTTTACACATCTAGATATTGGTGAGATGTTTAGGAAAAAGAAATTAAAGGTTTTGAAAACATTTTGAAAAACCTTGGTGAAGCCTATCTTTTGATAGCTATCACCATTGAATGGGATGATACAAAGAGGGCTCTTTATTGAAGCTTTTCTTAAACTTTGGACTTTGTATCAATCTCCTAATTTAATGGGTAAAATAATTTTTCAATATTTTTCACCCATAGTGTTTAGGATAAGTATTATACGTATGCATTTTCAAGATTTTTAAAATTACGTATATTTACTTATGGATTTCGAAAATCCATTTTTACCGAAAAACTACAAATCTGATTATCGGTTGAATACACAATAGCGATCGACTCATGGTAAGTCGATTCGATTGATATAGTTAGGCCCATGTTTAGCCATGTTTTGGTCCCTTAACCACTCCAAACCCTAGGATATGCTTGGGAGAGCATTAGAGAGGGTGGAAATCCATTGGATATGGATTAGGAGTTGGGTTGAGGGTGAGTATCAATTTAAGGTGGAAGAGAGTTCATTGTTGAACTTTGCCTTAATTTTGATTTGGTTAATGTTCCTATTGGCTTAGGGACTCTCCAAGGACATTGTTAGTGCAATGGTCAAGGGGGAGCAAGCCTCTAGGGGGAGGTATCCATCTTGGGAAGATGGATGTGTATTTCCTCATGGGAGGAAAATTGGGTTGCCTCTCTTTAAGTGATATGGGATCACTAGAAAGATTGTAGGCATATGTTCCTCCAAGGGAGAGATTGTAAGATCTCATTGGGATATGAGACATTCATACCCTTGAGGAGGACCTTTTTGATGTAATGTCAAAAAGGGGGAGAAGTTACCAAGTTACCAATTAGGGTTCGTTGGAATTCTCATTGGGATATGAGAATTGCCAATATGGGAGAATTGGTAGACTTGAGATGGTAGTTTTCTCAATCATCAAAAAGGGGGAGATTGTTGGTGCAATCGGCCCAGCAATACCTTGATGGTATTTTGATGATAGACAAAACTCATGACATGGGATTGTCATGGGAAAGTCCAACATGGTGTTGGCATGGAAAATCCAAGCATGGAGCTTGGTGTGGGAAAGTCCAACATGGGGTTGGCATGGGAAATCCAAAGCATTGCAAAGCCGTGCGCTTGGTGCTTGGTGAGAAATGCATTGCGAAGCCATGCACTTGGTGCATATGGGAAGTCTTAAGGACTTGGTAAGTTCACTAGGCTCGGGGTCCTTGAGTCGGTGAAGGATGGCATTGCGAAGCCGTGCGCTTGGTGCATCCGAGGGACCACCGGATGGAGAGCGAATGGAGTGAGCCCAAAGGGAAGCATACTTCTAGGGTATGAGACGCGAAGGATGGCGTTGCGAAGCCGTGCGCTTTGCGCATCCGAGGGACGTAGGCTGAGGGAAGAGAGCTTCGGTGGGGAACTCCATGAGGGATAAGGTGGACTTGGCCAAGTGGCTAAGACTGAGTGTCGGAGGCTCAAACTTGATGTTTGAGGGTTTACCCGACGGTCGGATGCTCAAATAACTTGGTGTTTGAGGTTTTGCCCGACGTCAGTCGACTGGCATAGGTGCCGGTTCGACTGGTCCAAGTCGACTAGGGTTCGACTGGTGTAAGGCTAGGGTTTTGTGCTTGCGATCGCAATGGAGATGATCGGCCGATCAGTCGGCAATGATCGGCCGAGGGATGACGATCGGTGATGGGAGTGTCGCGAGCATAGAACGCTCCGTAGTCGACTGGGCAGTCGACTACTAGGTCACTAGTCGACTGATGGGCATCATCAGTCGACTGGTAGGTGATCCGTTGGAACTTGTCTGACGTGGATCTGGCCGTTGTGAGACAACGGCTACAAGGGCGATCGGCCCGGGCCTTTTAGCGTCAGCTAGGCGCGAAAACAACTCGATGTAGGTTATAAAAGGAGCTCGAGATGGAGGTTTTTGCCATGGTTTTTGTGGAGCTATTGGAGGGGAATTGCTGCTCATTCCAGTCCTTCAAGAGCCAATCAAAGCAAGCAACAAGCAAAGCGATCAAAGCAATCGGTGAAAGTTTTCTTGTGTATTGTATTTGTGTATTTGCTTGTATTTCTATATTACATTGTAATTGCTTGTATTTCTATATTACATTGTAATTGCTTGTGAGAGGTTTCTCCACCTCCGACGTGTTGTCGAGAAGGAGTGTTATAGTTAGTGCCGTGCACATAACTAGAGCTCGCCCGTGGAGTAGGAACCATTCGGTTCCGAACCACGTATATCTTGTGTTGTGTGATTGTGTATTGTTAGCTTCATTATTATTGTTATTCCGCTGCGCTAACGACAATCATAGACAAGCAACGCAAGAAAAATGAACGAATTATGACATCCAACGAACGAGGGCTATTCACCCCCCTCTAGCCGGCCGTTCGATCCCCTACATTTACATCCAAAACCACGACCAGAATCTTTCTAGGATACTCGACTACAAGCAGACCTTATAGAGTATATAACCACGACACCCTTAGAGTCGAGGAGACTATCAATGTAGTATTTGATGAAGGACACGAACCTACAAAACCCCCGACAACTCCAATTAGCGAGCCGACTCATACTAGACCTAACTCTGATTTGGAAATCAGGTCTAGTGTTAACCCTAACCTAAGTCAACCAAGTCACTCTATCGACTAAGTGATAGATGACTCCAACCAAACAAGAACTCAAACGAGTCATCCTATGGATCAAGTTGTAGACTCAAACCCAAATCCAACTAGGACTCAAACGAATCATCCTATCGACCAAGTGATAGGTGATCCAAGTCTAGGAGTTCGAACTAGAGCCTCATACAGAAACCTTAGTCAAATATCTTTGATTTCTAAAATTGAACCCAAAACTATTGACCAAGATCTTCTTGATCCCGATTGGATTATTGCAATGCAAGAAGAGTTGGCTCAATTCACTAGGAACGAAGTATGGGAATTAGTACCACCACCTAAAGATAAAACAATCATTGGAACAAGGTGGGTGTTTAGAAATAAAATTGATGATAAAGGTGAAGTAGTTAGAAATAAAGCTAGACTAGTTGCTAAAGGGTTTAGTCAAGTCGAAGGTTTAGATTACGATGAGACCTATGCCCCAGTAGCTAGATTAGAGTCCATTCGAATGCTATTAGCATATGCAGCACATCGAGGATTTAAATTGTTTCAAATGGATGTGAAATCTGCATTATTAAATTGATACATTAAAGAAGAAGTTTACGTTAGTCAACCCCCCGGTTATGAAAGTTTAGACAAAACCGATCATGTCCTTAGATTAAAGAAAGCACTTTATGCACTTAAACAAGCTCCACGAGCTTGGTACGAGAGACTTTCGATTTATCTTAAGTCCAAAGGCTTTAACCATGGTGTAGTTGACCCAACCCTTTTCGTAAAAACCTTAGGTAAAGACATATTCATAGCCCAAATCTACGTAGATGATATTATTTTCGGAACCACCAACTCAATCCTACTAAATGAGTTTATTTTGTTGGATCGATGCGGTTCGCTAGAGGGGGGGTGAATAGCGAAAAACCTTTTCCTTTTTTTTTTATGTTCGTTAAAACTCGAGAGATAATTAATTGCAGCGGAAATGTAAAGTAAAAAGAGAAAATGAAGTTTTTACTTGGTTTGTAGCCTTCGGCTACTACTCCAAGGCCCTAGTGGTCCTTGACCACGTACAGAGGGCAAAAGCACTAAAGGAACTCCTCCTCGTTGGAGGTAGGAGTTAATCGATACAAGAAGGAAAAAGCTTGAGGTAGAGGGACACTCCCCCTCTCCTCGTATACGATAAAAGCTCCGAAAAGAAATGAACTTAAATAAGAGCTAAAAAACCGACGTTACAATAGAAAAGAATTTAAGACCTAGACGTCGGAGAGAAAGCACTTCGTGGTCAAAAAGTTGTAGCTTGGCGGAGGCTTTTTGGAAGCTTTAGAATGATGAAGAAACCCTAGGTTTAGCCATCCTTTTATAGCCTTTTAGCCCCTTTTCGAGAGGAACCCTAGCCAAACACAATTAAGCACCAATCTCCTTGAAATGGGGTGATAAGCCTTGACTCCTCGAATCTGATCATTGACCATCAGTCGACTGATGGCTATCATCAGTCGACAGATGGCAGCATCAGTCGAGTGCTGACCTCCGGCAGTTAACTGATTGACGGCAGTCGAGTCCTCCAAGCTGGCAGTCGACTGATGCTTGCTGCAAGTCAAAGTTAGCTCAACAAAAACATAATTTTGACGGTCGTCGACCATCCGATCTCGACCTAGACCATCTATAGGATGTCTTTGGTCGGATCTACGCTTAAGATCATCCCCATAAAGAGGATACGACCTCACTTACGCTCGCACACACGAGCTTACCTCGACACTTACATGTTGCTTTTGCTTCCGGCCTTCCACTCGATTCCTTCGGCTCCCTTCGAAGTCACTCGAGTGTCGCCCGACCACCGCGGCTTCCTCCGGGTGTCGCTAGCCTTCAGCTCCAGCTATATCAATCTTCTGCATACTCGATTCAGCTCGTGAGATAACGACATGAGCTTAACTTTGTATCATTTGATATAATCAAAACTTAGGTTCGACTTAGGTGCCTACTGCACCAACAATCTCCCCCTTTTTGATTTATGGCAAACCCACATACAAAGTTAAGAAAAAACAAATTAAGTGCATTAAGTAAAATGAGCAAGAGATATGCATGAATGTGTAGGAGTAAAAACTCTTTTTCAAGTGCTCCCCCTTGAGGAATCCTCCCCCTTGACCGAGGGTGAGAACTTGAGAAAGGGTTTTAACTCTCCCCCTTGATATTTGCTACTAAAAAAGAATTAAGTGACCGAAATTACTTAATATTGGCCATAGTGTTTAAAATAAGTTTTAAGCTAAGAAAAAATTGATTTCTTAACCTTGGCCTTTACTTCTATTTTGTTAACAAGTTAAGTAAATTACTTTTTGTTAACAAGTTAAGTAAGAGTTAAGTAAATTATTGTATTGTTAACGAAAATAAGTTAACTAAATGTGTTTAAGTTAAGAGTTCCCTTATCTTGTTTTGTTAACTTAAAGTTAAGTAAGCCTTGGCCATAAAAAAAAATTGATCCCTTAACTTTAGCCTTTTTCTCTCCCTTTTGCCATATATCGAAAAGAGTGAGGATGTGTGTGGAATAAGTTTTAATTTTAAAGTCCAAGCATGTTCCACATTATTTTGAAAATAATATACTGAAAATAGGTTCATCTATAAAATGTTCGACTCATATTTGGCTTGATTGATATGAAGGATCAACTAGTCCTGGTCAGAGTCGGTTAGTTTGTATGATTATACTCCATGGTTCATAGCGATGCACTAGCTCTACATCTGGAACCAGGAGTAAGGTCCTAACATCTCACACCCATCTACGTGGCTAAGTACACAAACACATTAGTCCTATGTGTTGTGAGATGTATTGGCTCCTTAAATCTATAGGTGCATGATATCTAAGGTATGTCCTATGCTAGTTCCATAATAATGAAATTAAAGAAATAGTAGTAAGAACATATAATTTGCAAGTACCTATTCTATTACGCACATGCCCAATTTTCATCTTAATAGACTAAATTCGGCTTCCGGTAGGGGTTTAGTAAATAGGTCTGCTAGGTTAGACTTCGAGTCAACATATTCGAGTTGTATGGAGCCATTGGCTACATGTTCTCGAATGAAATGGTGTTTTACCTCTATATGCTTTGTCCTAGAATGACATATAGGGTTCTTAGTTAGATTTATCGAACTTATGTTGTCTACAAAAATTTTAGTTTTGGTGAAGTTCAACCCAAAGTCTCGGAGAGTGTGCTTCATCCAAAGAAGCTGAGTTACACACTCACCCATCGCAACGTATTCGGCTTCGGTGGTAGATAAGGCAACACAATGTTGCTTCCTACTGCACCAACTCACTAGACTCGAGCCGAGTAGTTGACAACAACCACTCGTGCTCTTTCTATCGAGTTTACTACCGGCATAATCCGAATCGGAGTAGCCGATTAGTTCGAACTCCATAGATCTAGGGTACCAAATACCAACGTTAAGTGTACCCTTAAGATATCTAAGGATACACTTAACTAGGGTTAGGTGAGACTCCTTAGCACAGGTTTGAAACCTGGCGCACATACTTACTGCGAATAGGATGTCGGGTCGACTCGCAGTTAAGTATAGGAGACTTCCTATCGCGCTCCTATAGTACTTTAAGTCAATGGACTTACTTTCTGGGTCTTCTCCTATGTTAACATTAATCGCCATTGGGGTGTTTATTATCTTAGCGTCTTGCATTCCAAATCTTTTAATTAACTCCTTAGTGTATTTTTATTGATATAGGTATATACCATCCTTAGTTTGTTTAATTTGTAGACCTAAAAAGAAACTTAACTCGCCTACCAAGTTTATTTCGAACTCACTTTCCATGAGTGAAACGAACTCGTTTAGTAAGGCTGAGTTAGAGGTTCCAAAAATTATATCATCTACGTAAATTTGAGCTATGAATATTTCTTTGCCTAAGGTTTTTACGAAGAGAGTTGGGTCAACTAAGCCTTGGTTAAACCCTTTTGACTTAAGATGGATTGAAAGTCTCTCGTACCAAGCTCGAGGAGCTTGTTTAAGTCCATAGAGAGCTTTCTTACGTTTTAGAACATGGTCGGGTTTATCTAGATTTTCGAATCCGGGGGGTTGGCTAACATAAACTTCTTCTTTAATGTATCCATTTAGGAATACCGACTTAACATCCATTTGAAACAGCTTAAATCCTCGATGTGCGGCATAAGATAGCAACATTCGAATGGATTCGAGTCTAGCTACTGGGGCATAGGTTTCGTCGTAATCTAAGCCTTTGACTTGACTAAACCCTTTGGCGACTAACCTAGCCTTGTTTCTAACTACTTCACCTTTATCATAAAGCTTATTTCGAAACACCCACCTTGTTCCAATTATCGTTTTGTCTTTAGGTGGTGGTACTAATTCCCACACTTCATTCCTAGTAAATTGAGCTAGCTCTTCTTGCATTGCAATAATCCAATCGGGATCAAGAAGAGCTTGTTCAATTGATTTGGGTTCTATCTTTGAAATTAAGGAAATTTAACTAAGGTTCCTATAGGATGCTCTAGTTCGAACCCCTAGATTAGGATCTCCTATCACTTGATCGATAGGGTGGTTAGTCTGAATCCTAGATTGGGTTGGGTTTGTGTCACCTAATGCTTGATCAATGGGGTGACTTGGTTGAACACTAGTTTGACTCGGATCACTTGTCACTTGGTCGACAAGAGAAGTTGGTTGATGTGGATTATACTCGATCTCAGGGTCAGAGACGAGTTTGGTATCAGTGGGCTCAACACTTGGGGTCATTAAGGGTTTGTAGGTTCGGGTACTTCATCGAACACTACATTAATAGTCTCTTCGACTTTAAGGGTATCGTGGTTATATACCCTATAGGCCCTACTCGTGGTTGAGTATCCTAAGGAGATTCCGGTGGAGGTTTTGGATTTGAATTTCCCTAGGTGGTTCTTAGTGTTTAAGATATGTACATTACATCCAAATACCCTAAAGTACTTGATGTTGGGTACTTTATTGTGATAAATCTCGTAGGAGGTCTTAAGGTGCCTCTTTACCATAAGGATCCTATTCTGGACATAGCAAGCTGTGCTAACGGCTTCTGCCCAAAACCTATCAGGTAGGTCGTATTCGTTCAACATGGTCCTAGCGGCTTCTTGTAGAGTTCGGTTTTTCCGCTTCACTAGGCCATTTTGTTGAGGGGTCCTAGGGCAAGAGAATTCATGGTGGTATCCGTTTAGGTTACAGAAGTCAGTGAACCTTTGATTTTCGAATTCACCATCATGATCGCTTCTAAGTCTTTTAACCTTAAGGTTTTTTTGATTCTCGATTAATTTGAATAGATTGATTAATTGATCTAGGGTATCATTTTTATGTTTGATGAACCTAACCCAGGTAAACCTAGAGTAGTCGTCAATTATGACTAAGCAATATTGACTTCTATTGAGTGACTTGGCTCCATGTGAATCGAATAGATCCATATGCAGGAGCTCAAGTACACTTGAGGTTCGTTCTTGGTTAGTTAACTTGTGTTGTGTCCTAGGATGTTTTCCTTGTTGACAAGCATTATAGATTTTATTAGCCAAATTGTTGAGGTTGAGTAAGCCTCTGACTAAGCCACTCTGACTCATCTTGTGGACGAGTCTTGGGTGTGAGTGACCAAGTCGTCGGTGCCACAACCATGATTCCTCTTCCTGTGTCATATGACATTTGGCTGAGGATTTGATTAAGTTAATTGTATAAATGTTATTTGTCCTAGTTCCTTTGAGTATTGTTTTAGCTGTTTTATTTGTTTTAATTACACATTCATTTTCTAAAAATACGACCTTATAGTTATTGTCACATAATTGGCTTACGCTAAGCAGGTTATATTCAAAATTCTCTACAAGTAATACATTTTTAATAACAAAATTCGAGTTAAGCTCGAAATCACCTGATCCGATGATTTTGGGCTTGCCGTTATTCCCAAAGGCTACCGATCCTTGTCGTTTGAATCGAAGCTTCGTGAATTTGAGTTGATCAATGGATTTGACCCTAGGCTTGTCAAGTTTACCTTTTCAAGATCATGGCTTCTAGGTCATGGCGAGTCACAGGGGCCTTCTTTTATCGGATCATCGACCACTTCCTTAGACAAAGCCATTTTCAAGAAAATGATGACTTGACTCACCTAAGACTATTTCCTAGTCTAACTGGTTATTTTTGAAAAGAGGCTCCCCGAGGCTCAATCTTTTCGAAGGATTTTAGTTGGTTATGTATGTGTTCTAAGTGAGTTCACAAGTTTTAAAGCACAAACTTTCTAAGTTAAATCATGTAATTTCTAAGTTAAAGCACAAACTTTCTAAGTTAAAGCATGCAATTTCTAAGTTAAAGCACAAACATATTTTGTACTGGCTCCCCCTAGACCGTTGAATCGGTTCGGTCTATCCACATAGTGGATTTGGTCCTTGGGAACCCAGTACGGGTTGGATCCTAGAGTTGAAATCAAAAAGTTCTTAGGGACCCATGCTTGGACATGTTTCCTATGTCGACTTACAATCGACATATACGACTTATTAGTCGTGTTTGAGTTAAACCCTAGTCCAGCCTTGTTGTACACGGCCCTTTGAGATCCAAGTAGGAGGTCAAGTCCTTTGGATCCCGAAGTGAACCTTTCCAACGTGTTCCTAAGATCTTCAACTTGACTTTTCAAGAGAGAGTTCTCAACTTCGAGCTTTCTAGCTCGAGTTGGGTCCTCTTCTCGAACTTGACTAGTCGAAGAGGTTAGGGAGACCTTGTGTTTGAGGAGTTTGACCTCCTCAATCAGGGTCTCGACCTTGGACTCGGACTTAACTAATTTCCTAGACAAAAACCTAACCATATTATGTAAAGTATTAAATAAAGTTCGACTCACTTTAAGGGTATCTTTTGAACCAGATGCATATCCGTGGCTTAACTTGAAGGTAGCTTCGTAGTCCGAGTCATCCTCAGGTTCTGACTCAAGTTCAGGTTCGGTCTCCGTGTCTGACTCAATCGATTTCGCCATGAAGATGTGGTCTTCGTCTTCTTCGGATGACGCTTCTTCCCATGTCGCATTGAGGGCCTTCTTGTGCTTAGGTGCTTGGTGGTTGAGCTTGGGGCACTCGGACTTGATATGTCCAAACCTGTTACACTCATAACACCTAATATTAGAACTTTTAGGCTTACCTTGGTTGGGTCGAGTCGTGGTTCGCTTTCGTCCCTTGGCTATCCTTCGAGCTAGGTTCATTAGTTCGGCAGTCAAGTCCGGGTCAACTTCTTCTTCGGACTCGTCTTCCTCCTCGGTTGGTGGTGGCTTGCTTGCGATTTTCTTCTTCTTTGAACCTGCAAACAAGGCTATACCCCTCTCGGGTTTCGAGTTGGACTGCTCATGTAATTCGAAATCTGAAAAGAGTTCATCTAACCTAATTTTAGAAAGATCCTTGGAGACCTTGTAGGCGTCGACCATGGATGCCCACAAGGTAGTCCTCGGAAAAGAGTTTAGAACATACCTTATAAGGTCGCGGTTTTCGACCTTTTGCCCGATTGCGTGTAGGTTGTTGACTATGTCTTGGAACCGGGCATGGAGTTGCGTCGCGGACTCGTGTTCCTGCATTTTTAGGTTATATAGTTTATTGAAAAGAAGATCACGCTTACATACCTTGGATTCATCGGTCCCTTCGTGTAGCTCCACTAGTTTTGTCCAAAGATCTTTTGTGCTTATGAAGGGGCCGACGCGATTTAGCTCCTCCTTGGATAGGCCGCATTGGAGGATTTGTGTTGCCTTGGCGTCGGCTTCGACTTGTCGTTTTGTCGCAATGGTCCATTGATCATAATCCAAGGAGTCACCCACTTCATTAGTCGGAAGTGTGAAACCCGTTTGGATTATGATCCACATATCGATTTGGGTTTTGAGAAAGCATTCCATCCGACCCTTCCAATAACGGAAGTCATCTCCATTGTAAAACGGGGGTCGGACGGTGCTAAAACCCTCGAGATGGGCCATTAGAACAAAAAAACAAGGAGACTAAAAAGAAGACCTAGCAACGACAAAAACACACGAAAGTACTAAGACTTGCGTCTTGGATTAGTAGTGTGGGAAATAAAAAGAAACAAACGAAAAATAGAAAGTTAAGCAAAGAAATAAGAACCTAAATAAAAAGTAAGTACTCACAACCTTCGATGTCCCCGAAAGGCTAATAAACGTCGATTTTTGAGGATGAAAACAACTTGTTACGGGGGTAAACCCCAATAAGAAGTGTAGATCTCTGCGAGGGCTTCGATTTGGTAGGTAGACCGTGTCGTGGGTCAACTTGTACGAAAAGTTATGCCCGTTTGACCGTCTGCTACTCCAAAAGCGAATACTTGCAAAACAAAACTAAACGAAGAGTACCAAGACTTCGTCTTGGATTAGTAGTGCGGGAAAAAATTTAACCGAACGAAAAAAAAATCTGTAAAAAATGTTAGATTGGTGGTTTCACCAAATCTAAGCGCCCCCGGCTCTGATACCAATTGTTGGATCGATGCGGTTCGCTAGAGGGGGGGGGTGAATAGAGAAAAACCTTTTCCTTTTTTTTTTACGTTCGTTAAAACTCGAGAGATAATTAATTGCAGCGGAAATGTAAAGTAAAAAGAGACAATGAAGTTTTTACTTGGTTCGTAGCCTTCTGCTACTACTCCAAGGCCCTAGTGGTCCTTGACCACGTACGGAGGGCAAAAGCACTAAAGGAACTCCTCCTCGTTGGAGGTAGGAGTTAATCGATACAAGAAGGAAAAAGCTTGAGGTAGAGGGACACTCCTCCTCTCCTCGTATACGATAAAAGCTCCAAAAAGAAATGAACTTAAATAAGAGCTAAAAAACCGACGTTACAATAGAAAAGAATTTAAGACCTAGACGTCGGAGAGAAAGCACTTCATGGTCGAAAAGTTGTAGCTTGGCGGAGGCTTTTTGGAAGCTTTAGAATGATGAAGAAACCATAGGTTTAGCCCTCCTTTTATAGCCTTTGAGCCCCTTTTCGAGAGGAACCCTAGCCAATCACAATTGAGCACCAATCTCCTTGAAATGGGGTGATAAGCCTTGACTCCTCGAATCTGATCATTGACCATCAGTCGACTGATGGCTATCATCAGTCGACTGATGGCTATCATCGATCAGTCGGCCTCCGATACGACCGATCGATCGCAGCGGGAGTCCTCAAGTCGGCAATGATCGATGCTTGCTGCAAGTCAAAGTTAGCTCAACAAAAATATAATTTCGACGATCGTCGACAGTCCGATCTCGACCTAGACCATCAATAGGATGTCTTTGGTCGGATCTACGCTTAAGATCATCCCCATAAAGAGGATACGACCTCACTTACGCTCGCACACATGAGCTTACCTCGACACTTACATGTTACTTTTGCTTCCGGCCTTCCACTCGATTCCTTCGGCTCCCTCCAAAGTCACTCGAGTGTCGCCCGACCACCGCGACTTCCTCCGGGTGTCGCTAGCCTTCAGCTCCAGCTATATCAATCTTCTGCATACTCGATTCAGCTCGTGAGATAACGACATGAGCTTAACTTTGTATCGTTTGCTATAATCAAAACTCAGGTTCGACTTAGGTGCCTACTGCACCAACATATTTCACTTATGGAAAGCGAATTTGAAATGAATTTAGTAGGCTAATTAAGTTTCTTCTTAGGATTACAAATTAAACAAACTAAAGATGGAATATACCTACATCAACGCAAATATACTAGGGAATTAATTAAACGCTTTGGAATGCAAGACGCTAAAATTATTAATACCCCAATGGCAACAAATGTTAATATAGAAGAAGATATAATCGGAAACCAAATTGATTTAAAATATTATAGGAGCGTAATAGGGAGTCTCCTTTACTTAACTGCAAGCCGACCTGATATCTTATTTGCAGTAAGTATGTGCGCTAGGTTTCAAACCTGTGCCAAGGAGTCTCACCTAACTCTAGTCAAGCACATCCTTAGATATCTAAAGGGTACACTTAATGTCGGTATTTGGTATCCTAGATCTACCGAGTTAGAACTAACCGGCTACTCCGATTCGGACTATGCCGGTAGTAAGCTCGATAGAAAGAGTACGAGTAGTTGTTGTCAACTTCTCAGCTCAAGTCTAGTGAGTTGGTGCAGTAGGAAGCAACACTGTGTTGCCTTATCTACCACGGAAGGCGAATACATCGCGATGGGTGAGTGTGTCACTCAGCTTCTTTGGATGAAGCACACTCTCCGCGACTTTAAGTTAGACTTTACGAACACAAAACTCCACGTAGATAACATTAGTTCAATTAACCTTACTAAAAATCCTATATGTCACTCTAGGACCAAACATATAGAGGTTAAACACCATTTCATTCGAGAACATGTGGCCAACGGAGCCATACAACTCGAATACGTCGAATCGAAGTCTAACTTAGCAGACCTATTTACTAAACCCCTACCCGAAGCCGAATTTAGTCTATTAAGACGAAAATTGGGCATGTGCGTAGTAGAATAGGAACTTGCAAATTATATTTTCTTACTACTATTTCTTAATTTACATTTTTATGGAACTAGCATAGGATATACTTTAGATATCATGCACCTATAGATTTAAGGAGCCAAAACATCTCACAACACATAGGACTAATGTGTTTGTGTACTTAGCCACGTAGATGGGCGTGAGATGTTAGGACCTTACTCCTGGTTCCAGATGTAGAGCTAGTGCATCGCCATGAACCACGGAGTATAATCATACATACTAACCGACTCTGACCAGGACTGGTTGATCTTTATATCAATCAAGCCAGATATGAGTTGAACATTTTATAGATGAACTTATTTTCAATATATTATTTTCAAAATAATGTGGAACATGCTTGGACTTTAAATTTAACACTTATTTTTGTTTTCCACATACACCCTCACTCTTTTCGATATATGGAAAAAGGGGGAGAAAAAGGCCAAAGTTAAGGGGTCAAATTTTTAAATTTTTTGGTTTAACTCTTACTTTATATTTAAACCAAAAGTTAACTTTAAGTTTTGAAAACTTATTAAAGGCCAAGTTAAGAGAATTCTTAACTTAAACTTATTTGTGCCATCAACGTTTTACTTATTTTTAATGTTTTACTTAAGGGGGAGAAAGGGCCAAGTTAAGAAGAACTCTTAACTTAAACGTTTTACTAATGCCAACTTTAAGTAATTACTTAAAGCAACCCTCAAGGGGAGGATTAAGGTCTTTCTTCAAGACTCACCCTCGGTCAAGGGGGAGGTTTCCTCAAGGGGGAGTACTTGAAGAAAATCCTTACTACTCCAACTTAATCTTCTTTATTTTTTGTTTGTTTCTAATGCACATTATTCTTCATGCTTGCTATTTACTTAACTTTGTATTTGGGTTTGCCATAAATCAAAAAGGGGGAGATTGTTGGTGCAGTAGGCACCTAGGTCGAACCTGAGTTTTGATTATAGCAAACGATACAAAGTTAAGCTCATGTCCTTATCTCACGAGCTGAATCAAGTGTGCAAAAGATTGCTAAAGCTGGAGCTGAAGGCTAGCGACACCCGGAAGAAGCCGGGTGGTTGGGCGACACTCGAGTGACTTCGGAGGGAGCCGAAGGAATTGAGTGGAAGGTCGGAAGCAAAAGCAACATGGTAAGTATCGAGGTAAGCTCGTGTGTGCGAGCGTAAGTGAGGTCGTATCCTCCTTACGGGGATGGTCTTAAGCGTAGATCCGACCAAAGACATCCCATCGATGGTCTAGGTCGAGATCGGACGGTCGAAAGCCGTCGAAGTAATGTTTTCTTTGAGCTAACTTTGCCTTGCAGCTAGCATCAGTCGACTGTCAACTTGGAGGACTCGACTACCGTCAAACAGTCGACTGTCGGAGGTCAACACTCGACTGATGCTGCCATCAGTCGACTGATGATGGCCATCAGTCGACTGATGGTCAATAATCAGCTTCGAGGAGTCAAGGATTATCACCCCATTTCAAGGAGATTGGTGCTCAATTTTGATTGGCTAGGGTTCCTCTCGAAAAGGGGCTCAAAGGCTATAAAAGGAGAGCCAATCCTAGGGTTTAATCATCAATTATAAGCTTCCAAAAGCCTCCGCAAAGCTACAACTTCTCCGACAATGAAGTGCTTCTTCTCCGACGTCTAGGTTTATTTGTTTTCATTTTATTACGTCAGTTAGAATTTTATTTCAGTTTAGTACTTTCATTTTCGGAGCTTTTATCGTAACAAGGAGAGGGGGAGTGTCCCTCTACCTCCAGCATTGTGCTTTACTTGTATCGATTAAACTCCTACCTCTAACGGGGAGGAGTTCTTTAGTGTTTTTACCCTCCGTACGTAGTAGAGGACCGCTAGGGCCTTGGAGTAGTAGCCGAAGGCTACGAACCAAGTAAAACTCCTTTGTCTCTTTTTACTTTACATTTACATTTCTGCTGCAATGAAATATCTACTCAATTTTTTATACGAACTCGAAAAAAAAAGTTTTATCGCTATTCACCCCCCTCTAGCGATCCGCTTCGTTCCAACATTAGCTCCCCCTGGACCATTGAACCAATATGGTCTATTCAAATAATGAACTTGATCCTGGGGAATCCAAACCTTATTAGTCCTTATATGTGAGTTCAATAAAACCTTTGGGACCCATTCTTGGACTCTTTGATGACTACGATTTACGATAGACATATAAGACCTATTCGTAGTCTTTGACTTAAATCCGAGTCCGGCTTTGTTGTACACGACTCTTTGGGTTCCAAGTAGTCGATTAAGGTTCATAGATCCCAATGCGAACTTTTCCAACCTAGCCTCAACCTCTTGAACTAAGTCTTTCAAGAGAGAATTCTCCTCCTCAAGTTTTTCAATTTGGGTTGAGTTTCCCTCTTGAACTTGACTAGTTGAAGAGGTTAGAGTAGCCTCTTGCTTGAGGGTTCAACCTCCTCAAGTAACGACTCAACCCTAGACTCAGACTTAGTTAATTTCCTATTAAGAATTTTAATTGTATTGTAAAGCGTATGAATTAGTGAGCGACTAACCTTAATTTTCTCTTTTGGTCCGGCTTTGAGTTGCTTCTCGAAGTAGTCCTCAAGTTTGGAGTCGGTGTTATAGTTGGACTCGGCTTCGGATTCTGACTCGGACTCCTCCGGTATTGCCTTGTAAGCTATGTCTTCTTTGTTGTCCCAAGTTGCATGGAAGGCTTTCCTTGCTCCCTTTTTCTTTTGGTTCTCATACTTCAATTTCCTTCTTTCTTTTCGAACTATTCTCTGCACAACGTTCACTATTGCTTCCACCTCTTCTGATTCGGACTCTGATTCGTCTTCGTGTTCGAGTTCATCTACTTGCCTAGTAGGTGGCTTGCTTCTTTGTCCTGCAAGTAGAGCAATACCTCTCTCGGCCCGGACCATGTTAGTTTGCTCGTGAAGTTCAAACTCGGAAAATAATTCGTCTAACCTAAGCTTTGAAAGGTCCTTAGAGACCTTGTAGACATCGACAATGGATGCCCACAAGGTAGTCCTAGGGAAAGCATTTAAAGAGTACCTTATAAGGTCCCGGTTCTCTACGGCTTGCCCGATCGAGTGAAGACCATTGACGATGTCTTGGATCTGCGCATGTAATTGGGTGGCCGTCTCATGATCCTGCATCTTTAGATTGTACAGTTTATTTTAAAGTAAATCTCTTTTACATACCTTAGCATCGGGCGTCCCTTCGTGTAGATCAATCAATTTGTTCCAGAGGTCTTTGGCGCTAATGAATGGACCGATGCTGTTGAGCTCCTCCTTGGACAAGCCACATTGTAATATTTGAGTTGCTCTTGCATCGGCTTCGATTTGCCTCTTGGTTGTATTTGTCCACTTATTGAAATCCAAGGGCTCTCCTTGATCATTGGTGGGTAGAGAAAAGCCGATTTGGATTATTATCCAAGTCTCGACTTGTGTTTTCAAGAAACACTCCATCCGACCTTTCCAATAATGGAAATTATTTCCGTTAAAGAACGGAGGTCGGGTGGTTCTATACCCCTCAATGTGAGCCATTAAGTCTCTTGCAAAAACACGAATAAAAACCAAAAAGAATTTCAAGACTTGGTCTTGGATTAGTAGTGCGGGAAATAATAGGAAATAAACAGAAATAAATAAGAAGAATAAGAAACTAACAAAAATAAGAAACTTATGACCTTCGGTGTCCCCGAAAGGCTACTGAACGTTGGATTTTGGGGCTGGAAATAGCTTGTTACAAGCGTAAACCTTAGTAAGAAATGTATATCTCTCAGAGGGCTTTGATTTGGTAGGTAGATCGTTACGTGAGTCCAATTGTGTGAAAAGTTATGACCGTTTTACCGTCGGCTACTCCAAGGGAGAATACTTGCAAGCACACAACCAAAAGAAACGTACCAAGACTTCGTCTTGGATTAGTAGTGCAGGAGGAATAAAAACCTAAGAAAGATACGAATCGAAAAATATGAAAAGAAAATTAAAACGTGTTAGATTGGTGGTTTCACCAAATCTTAGCGCCCCCGCTCTGATACCAATTGTTGGATCGAGAAGCGTCGCTAGAGGGGGGGTGAATAACGATCGTAAATCTTTTCGACGTTTCGTTCGAGTAGACAATTAAACGAGTAAGAGCAGCGGAAAATAAAGGAACACGTTTATTTTTACTTGGTTTACAACCCAGCGGTTGCTACTCCAAGGCCCTATCGGTCCTAGACCGCGTACGGAGGGCAAAGCACTATAACATCTCCTCCTCGTTGGAGGTAGGCGACAACGATCACAAAAACCGAATGTACGTGGATGAGGCAACAAGCCTACCTCACCTCGTTATGATTAAAATAAAGAATACAATAAAAATAATTACTTGCTACTGCTGCCGACGAAGGATATTTGAACTTGTCGTCGCGTGGGCGTTATGACGGCGTTGGAGCGTTGGGGTTGTAGGAGCACTTGATGAATAAACTTGATGATACTTGGAGTTGGAATCCTCCCCTCCTTTTATAGATTTTGGCCTCTGAATATGTCTCCTTTTTTTCGGAACAGATCACGAAGTTGTCCAAATTTTATCACGAAGTGGCCGCGTCAAACCTTATCCGTTTTGACCTAGCGCAAAGGCTGATTCGTCGCCATCAGTTGACTGATGCCTCCCATCAGTCGACTGATGAGCATCAGTCGACTGCTTGATGTCCAGCAGTCGACTGTCAGCTTGACCACTTTCCTGCAGTAAGAGGTTAGCTCAGAAAATGTTAAATGCGACGGTTTCCAACCGTCCGATCTCGACCTAGACCTTCCACGGGAAGTCTTAATCGGATCGCCGCCTACGGTCGTCCTCGTAAAGAGGACACGACCTTACAATCTCTCACTCACACGAGCATACCTCGATAGTAGCTCTCACTTTCGGCCTTCCACTCGATTCCTTCGGCTCCCTCCGAACTCACTCGAGTGTCGCCCGACCACCGCGGCTTCCTCCGGGTGTCGCTAGCCTTCAGCTCCAGCTTTTGCACTTTTCTGCACACTTGATTTAGCTCGTGAGATAACGATGTAAACTTAACTTTGTGTTTTTTCCATAATCAAAACACAGGTTCGATTATCTAGTGCCCCTGCACCAACATAGAGTGTATCAATACATACACATGTCAATTTAATGTGAGATGTGGATTTTTGTTCTTTCTAATCTAAGGTCTCATGCGTTTTCTAGGCAGCTCTATTTGATTCCCTTATACATGGGACTTCAAATCATTCCATTGTCCTTAAATCAATTTTAATTAATCTTAAATGAATGAATTATGATTATGGCATATAATGATAACATAAATATGGCATGTGCCAATAATCATGATGTCATGACATATGAATAAAATCTAAACACTAACATGACATTAAAATTAAACCTAAACATTATCATGACATTTTATATGATTAATATGAGATATGATGTCATGACATGGCAAGGCAAACAAAACATGGTAAGTATAAAATACAAAGGTATATAATACCTAAGTGTTAAGCTCAAATTGTCATTTTCTAAAATTCACACCAATTTGCCATAACCAACAAATCTACCAAGAGCGCCAAAAACCCAAAATGGCACACCATGACCTCTAAACCTAATTGTGTCAATTTTGATCAATTTTCAATACTTCTCAAATTCTATTGGTACATCCTAAAATATTTTAGGATATAAATCCGAAGTTATTTCCAAGGTATCGCATAACCTTAAAATATCCTAAAGTGTCAACTTTTCTATGGTTAGGTTAACTACCCATCCATTCGTGGTTGATACAACCTAACCCATCTAGCATGAAGGGATCACACTCCTAGGAACCCAATACTTATTGGAGCTCCTTGGGTTTACTAGGTATTCACTAAGGATGGCCTCCCTTGATACCTTCCTAATGACGCTCCTAGGCTTTGAAGCCTTGGTCATTTTGGTTTTCCCTAGGTCACTTCTAGGGATGACTTCCCTTGTGACCTTCTTTGTGGCTTTCGTAGGTTTATTTGAAACCTTGGCCACTAGACACACACCATGGTTAACCTTAGGGATGACTTCCCTAGTAACCTTGGTTTTCCTAGACCTAGAAATGGTTCCATAGTCAAATGAAACACCATGGTATGTCTCCTTGGGCTTAGGTTTGTGACCCAAACCTTTCTTGCCCCTAGATGGTTCTTGTCTTCTAGACCCTAGGTTTTGACTCCTAGACACTTAAATTGAGTTTGACATTCTTGCAAGGGTCATCTCTAATTTCTCAAGCCTTGACCTTAAGGCTTGGTTCTCTAACTCTAATTTCCCAATTTTTGAATTTTAATTTACCTTTTGGCAATGGTTCTTTCTTTTAGGCATATTGCCTACCCTCCTTAGGGTCAATGCCTAAGTGGTTCTATACCTTCCTAATGGCTTCCTTAGGTAGAATTGTTTTAGGGTTATTGGTTTACCCTTAACCCTAACATTGCAAGATTTAGCGCTTAAGAAAATATATTTATTGCTATTTGCATGCCTTTCATGATTATGCACAATTTGCAAGAGAATTAAAATTACTCCCAGCATGCTTTTAATTATTACGTAAATAAAGAGCATTATTGAAATATACCTTAGGGTTTGCCTTAGCTCCCCCTACATGTGTAGCTCCTCCCTTAGGGCATTGGCTTCTATAGTGTCCCTTTTGATGACATTAGAAGCAAATGATGTGCTCCTTTATTTTAATTTTTTGGGCACCGAAATCCTTAGGCTTTTCATGAACTTTTAGCGTCGGTTGAGTCTTCTTGACTCTTTTTGTACACTTTCTCTTGTAGTGTCTGACTTCCCTACACTCAAAACATACAATATAATATTTATCCTTAATCAAAATGCTTGAGTCACCTAGGTCAGTGAAAGGATCCGGAGTTGGTTCTTCATCCCTCCCAGAGGTTGAAGCTTCTTCTTGTTCTTCCTCCAGTGCGAAAGGTCTCTCCTCCCCCCTCAACCCTAGAGGTGGAGGCCTCTTCAACTTCCTCTTCCGATTTGGATGTAGAGCATCTCTCAACTTCTGAATCATCAAGCTCTTGGGATGATGATGCACATAGTTATTGAGCTTGAGAGGATGAGCACTCCTCTTCTTCTTTTTCTTGTGCTGGTTTGGGATTTTCATGGAACTTGACCAACTTGTTCCACAACTCCTTGGCATCCTTATAGCCTCCAAATCTAGACAAAATATCGTTAGGTATTATATTATTAACATCTTTGTTACCTTAACAGTTGTCTCAAATTTTGTCGTTGCTCCTCGGTCCACCTCATAATCTTGAGGATTTTTTCCTTCTTACCCCTCGGAGTATTGATGTGAGCAAAACATATAGGGTTTTAGGAGTAGTTTTCGCACATATCTCATTATATTTTATACTTGTTTCATGCATATTCAACTTTGTTTTGCATGCATTTTCTATTTTCTAGTTCGGAGATTTTCTCTTGTTGCTTTTGTGTGTAGGACGATATTTTATAGGTCAAATGACACATTTTTAGAGAAAAAAGAAGGAATTCATCAAGTGGAACAAAGGCGGACACGGCCGACCATGTGGATTTCACAAGGTCATGTTCAAACCCCCCAGCGCCCCACATGGTCGGCCGTGTGGATTCCACACAGCCCTGTGACGTTGGGCTATTTTGACATGACTAGGGTTTTTTGTGGGATTTCTGAGGAGTCGGCTTCACATCTATAAATAGGAAGGCACTCCCAAACCCTAGAGGGGAGGCCTGACGGCTGTGACGACAAGTAGGTGCCCTAAAAAGCACTAGAGACTCACACCGAAAAGGAAAGAAGCGACTCGAGGACTGAAATCTATGCTCCAACGCCAAGGAGAATGACCAAGAGTACTGTAATTTCATTCTTAGATAACTTTATGTGGTAATGATTCAGTCTATGATGCCTTGTGTATGTTCTCTTTCATCTATTTAGTTGATACTTCAATTCTAGGATTAGGGAGCAGCTTGTGTACATTGGACATGCTAGTTCGAATATAATTTCTATTCTTGAGTTTATATTTGCAATTAGTGTTTTCTGGATTGATGAAAATTACTTTTTTATTCTATATCTAGCACACATAATCGATACAAGGGGTGACAACCTTTGTATCAAAGATCTAGGAGAACTAAGGAGGAACCTTGCAGTCTTTCTCCCTTCGATAATCGTAGATATTAGAATATGATAGAGTATGAGATGAAATTGTTGGGAGTATGGGGAATACAATCAAAGTCCCACATTGGTAAGACATAGAAAAGATCATGTGCTTATAAGATAAAAAGATATCTCCATTGGTATGAGGCCTTTTGGGTGAAGCCCAAAAACAAAACAATGAGGGCTTAGGCCCAAAGTGGACAATATTATGCAATTGTGGAGATATCTGGATCTTATAGGAACTAACAATTGGTATCAGAGCCATGGTCAATGTCAAGCCATGAATCTCGAACGAAGGAAGTGGAGATCCCATGTCAGGATCAAAAGAACCAGACACCAAGCAGGAAGTTCAGTTGGGTCGGGAGGACCGAACAACTGGCAGAAAGTCCAGTTCGGCTAGAAGGGCTAGATAAGTGGCAGAAAGTCCAGCTAGGTCAGGAGGACAAGACAGTTGGTAGGAAGTCCTGGTAGATTGAGGATCGGACATCATGCAGAGGAAGTCCTTCGAGGATGGATAATCTTAAGGGGGCTCAATGTGGTCCTTCATTTGAGGGGGGCATTGTTGGGAGTATGGGAAATACAATCAAAGTCTCACATTGGTAAGACATATAAAAGATCATGTGATTATAAGATAAAAAGATTTCTCCATTGGTATGAGGCCTTTTAGGTGAAGCCCAAAAATAAAACCATGAGGGCTTAGGCCCAAAGTGGACAATATCATATCATTGTAGAGATATGTGGATCTTATAGGCACTAAAAGAAATACGTTCCAACTCTTCATAGGGATTATTAGGACATCCTCATACCAAATAGCCTATCTTAGTAGAAGGGCCAAAGTAGGAGAAATTAACTCTAGAAGGGTTGAGGGACCTTAGTGATAGAGGGCTCCCAACGATACCAACCCCCTGAGTTCTGATGATCCGAAGGGTCAGCTTGGTTATGAATAGGTAGTTCCTATTAGAAGCAAAGGTTCATCAGACAAATGTATGATGATCCTCCCACACGATCATAATTAGAGATTTAGGAAGCATTTAATTGATAGCATGTTCCAATAACACACAAGTGAAACCAAAGTCCTAGAATCCTCTTAGGGAACTTTGAACCTTCCTTCGCATCCTCCAAGAGATACCGTACTAGAGTTAGGACTGCCATCAGCCTCGCAACCCTCGTCTTTAGGACATACACTCCGAACAACAAGATCCACTAGACAAACGGTACTCGAATCTTAGTCTCTGTGGGATCGATAATCTTTTATTACTTGACGACATCCGTGCACTTGCGGACCTTGAGCGTGAGCATGCGCTTCAAGTCCTAGACGATTTGGACACTTTGGATCGGGCCTTGGCTAGATTTGTTTTCTTATTTTATTTTATTTCAGTTTTAAACTTTTTCTATTTAAATTTAGTTTAGATTAATTTTGGTAGTTATATTACATCTTCCTTTAGTTTAGTTTTTCTTCATTTGGTTAGTACTTTAGATTACTTGATTTCCTTTTAATAAGTAATAGATACACTCCTAATTGCGCAGCTTAGCTAGTTGTTTGCATAGATGATCAGGATTAGAAATTTTGTTTCTGATAGACCCAAAAATCGAAAGAACCTACCATCGTAGGAGAGCTGAACAGAAAAGCATAGAAGACCAAGATGCCTCTTTAGTGAACCTAGGTAGCAGACCTCTGCAGGATTATACAACCCCAAGTGCTAGAGGGTATAGGCCGAGTATAGTTGGACCATCCATCACAACTAATAACTTCGAATTAAAACCTACACTCATACACATGGTCTAGCAGAGCCAATTCGGAGGAGCTGCAACTGAAGACCCGAACCGACACTTAGAGACATTTTTAGAGATATGCTCAACATTGAAGTTTAATGGAGTGCCTACTGATGCGATCCATCTGAGCATATTCCCATTCTCACTGTGAGATAAGGAGAAGACATCGTTCTCACTGTGGGATAAGCCAAAGACATGGCTACACTCCCTTCCCTCAGGAAGCATCATCACATGGGAGCAATGTGAGCAGCAATTTATGAATAAATTCTTCCTGCCAAGTAAGATTGCCTACATGCGCAATTTGATTACTAGCTTCTGTCAGAAGGAAGGGGAGTCCCTATTTGAAGCCTGGGATCACTACAAAGGGCAACTCTATTAATGCCCCCATCATGGTCTAGAGAGGTAGCTAGTGATCCACATATTCTATAATGGGATCACATATGCCACTATAGTTTCCCTCGATTTTGTTGCAGAAGGAGTATTAATGAACAAAACCATCGAGGAAGCAGAAGTGTTGATCAAGGAGGTGGCCCAAAATCACCACCAATGGACTTTCGAGCGTAGTCACCCAACACCTGCAACCGGTAGATATGCTATCAACTCGATCGATCATTTAGCGACAAGAATGGATGCGCTAAGCAAACAGTTTGACTCTCTAACTCTTGCTTCTATATGCGTGGCCATTTCCTTTGGGGAGGGAGTAGCGGTGTATCAGGAGGACTACTATGGAGGGCAGGGTAGCTCTGAGGAGAAGAATGATCATGTCGATGCAGTTGGCGACTACAATCAGAGGCCCAACAACCCATATTCTAGAACCTACAATCCTGGATGGAGGAACCACCCAAACTTTTCCCATAGGAATAATTTAGGGAATTTCTAACAAAAGGGACGATTTGGGCAACAACAGGGCAGCAGGCAGTAACAATCGCCTAAATCTAGATTGGAATTAATGATTGAAGGCTTCATTGCTACCCAAATGAAGGCTAATGTAGAATTCCAGCGGCAGCATCAAAGAGCCGAAGAGGCACTGAGGGAACTAAAAACCTTTGTTGATGAGCTCACAAGCCACACAAAGATGCTAGAAATGCAAGTGGCTGAAATCACTGATACCATATCACAACCCATGGATAGCTTCCCCTACCATCTAAGCAAAACTCGGTTAAGAGAGAGGGAGCATACATAGAGGAAGTAGGTCAGAAAAACAAAGTCACTAGAGGGTGTGCAGCCATGATTTCAACTTTGCCAAACTAAGCAGAAATTGAAGATAAGATTCCACCCAAGCTGTAGGACCCTGGTGAATTTGTTATACCTTTCATGATCTATGGTGAGAGCTTCGATGAAGCACTGTGCGACCTAGGGTCATCCTTTAGTGTGATTCCCTACGCATTCTACATGGAGATGAGAGTGGTGTACGACCAATGAGCCTAGCTATTCGCATGGCAGATGATTCAATCAAGGAACCCGTGGGCATGCTGGAGAATGTACCTGTGGTAGTTGAAAGTTTTGTGATACCCACATACTTTATTGTATTGGACACAGGACTAAACCCTCAGAATCCAATCATCTTAGGGCGACCCTTTCTGGCAACTGCAGGAGCATGCATAGACGTAAGGGAGCACAAGGTCTCATTAGAAGTCGATGGAGAAATCATCATATTCAACTTCTTAGAGTGTAAGGCTCCATTCAAAGATGGATATACTTCCTGCAAGATAACAAGTACCCCCCCCCCCCCCAAGAAGGTGAAGATGCTAAGAAGTATGGATGGAGGTTCACGGAGCCACCAGAGCCATGATGAAGGAAAGGAGTGTGGTCGATCTAAAGACCTTAAACAAAGCGCTTCTTGAGAGGCAACCAAAGTTTAATTTTATATGTTTTTACCTTTATTGCATTCATGTGTATAATTTAGACTTTACATTATGGACATTAACATCTTTGCAAATAGTTTAGGGTCAGAAAGAAATTGCTAGGTATAAACATCATTCTTTTTAAAAACCTTTAGAAAAAGGCACGGACGACCATGTGGATCCACACGGTCATGCCCAATGATCAGAAGAGCACACAACGGGGCATGTGGGAGAATTCAGACTGAGTTGCACTATGGGAGAGAAACATAGGGGCACACGGCCAGCTGTGTGGATTCCACATGACTGTGCCAATTTTCGTCCATTTTTTGGATGGTGGGGCAGCGCCGCACACAGCCGACCATGTGGATTCCACATGACCGTGTCGCATAGGATTAAAAGCGAATGTGTCATGTGTTTGCCCCAAATCCACCATGTGCTTCAATCCCTCTTGCCCTAGCCGTGCGAAATCGCCTTCCCCACCTCTTAGGAGCCTCTCCAACCTTCATGGAAGCCTCAAAGAAGTAAGAATGAGGAGGACAAAGCGTGCGGCAATGTGATCCGCTACCTCAGAGCGAAGGTCAAGGAGGAGGGACGCCCCACAAACTCCGGAGGAAGGTGATGCTCTCCCAACCCTTGTGTTTCAGAATGATGAGCATAGAGATAGATTTAACATGTTTTCCAATAGAAAAATCACTGCTACTAGGTATTTAAATGAAGATCTTCTAGAACCCCTAAGTTTGCTTGGGGATGTACAAACCCTTTTTGCAAAGATGAGTTGGGAAGAGATTATGAGGGTGAGACACCCAACCTACCCTAGGACACTTTTGGAATTCTTGAGTTCATTGGTAGTGGAGATTTTGATGGGGAGAGAGAGTGAAGAGGGAAGAATTATTTTTAGGCTTTTTAACATTGAACATGAGTGGACATTGCACTAATGGAACTAGTATTTTGGATTGCCTAGTGGATGAGAGAAGAGGACCACTAACGAGTTCAATGCGAGATTGTTTTTGTTAGAGTTAACCGGAGTAACCTCTTATGACCCCTCTAGAGCTAAGGCGTCGCGATTACAAAACCCGATCTTTCGATATATTCACCGGGTTATGGCGAGTACCATTTTTGGGATAGGAGAGAGTGATGGAGTGGTAAGAATGAGTGAGCTCCTTTGTCTATGGGACATGCTACAAGAGAGGAATAGTATTGATGTAGGGTCCCACTTCATCAGGTATCTAGTGAAGATGAGCAAAGCAGCAAGAGGAGAGATTATTTCGGGGGGATTGATTACCCACATTTCCTATAGGATGAGGTATGATTATACCGCACTGGATAGAGTAGAATGGAGCCCTAGCATCGACCTAGGGGTGTGCATGGCTATGAAAATAATAATAAGAGAGCGTCACCACTTTGGTTTTGTAAGGAATAACTCGACACCACATAGGCTCCCTGACACCAACTGTACCACCATCACCAACCGTGCCAATTGGCGGTTGTATCTTATAGTGGAGTCCCCACCACATGTCAAGCTTTCCACTCATGCACCCTTCTCACCCCCTGTCCATCACTCTCCCTCGAGTCCACATATGTATAGGAGTCCCCCTAGTCCACGACGAGAGCCTACACCTACACCCCATTTTTTCTACTTTTGAGCAGGATGCAGGTACATCGGCCCATGACTTCTCCGAGTTCCGATCATGCCTCGACGATATTTACGCCGAGCAGTAGACACAGGGGCATCGATGGGAGGAGCATAGGGCCTACACTCAGCCAAAGTTCCAGGATCTCTTGGAGCATTTTCATAGGGCCGAGGTGTTCTACTGTCACACCCCAAGAGTATACTTAGCCCGATAAACAAACAACATCTCCCCTGTATGACAAGCAATACTCTGTTGATACAAAGCCTTTTAGCCACAACTACACAACATACATACATCTATATATATATATATATATATATATATATATATATATATATATATATATATCAAAACACAGCGGACACCATCACAACTATGTAATAAACTCAACAATAATGCATACCGGTATGATTGACCACAAAATAAGAAAGTACAAACATAAAATCTGAAACAACACATGTGTACACCAACAAAATAAGTCTAACCACACATAACACCACATAAACTCCAAGTACATAACTAAAGCATACGGAAAACAAAAATAACCATGGGAGCCTCAGAAGTGAGATGAGATGTATCAACTACCGATGCTCCAAGCCATCACCAAGTCTTTTTACTTGTTACCTGGGCGACAAGAAAACCCAGGGTCTGTGGTGGTGAGTATAAAACTCAGCTGTAATATGAAAGAAAATGTCAGTATTAAATATCACATGCAAGTCAACAATATACAACCTAAAGGTACATCAGGTATACACCAGTATAATATATATATATATATATATATATATATACCAATTAAACAACTGAACAACATAAGGTGCCGACATACCTGAAAGTCTGCTACGCTACACTCATCCAACCTGAGCATATATCCATAATATACAACATGAAGAGTAATACTAACTCTGTAATCAACAACTGCCTTACTAACATTCTATAACAAATACAAACAAAAAATTTGGTCTAACTCATACTACATTATGATACTGGTCAAAGGTATCCAATAGTCTGACCAACTCATACACAGGTATCCCACACACAACCACATAGAAAATGCAAGTATCATGTATGAGGATGTACAAGCAAATGCAACATCACAACAAGAATATATATATATATATATATATATATATATATATATATATATATATATATATATATATATATATATATATGTCAATATGCAAACGTCATAACAACATGGCAATGTAGAATGCATGGTCATGCCTGCTCATTATACTCGCTACCACGACCCCAGTGTCGCCTAGGTGGCTTGACATGACAATTGTCCCAACTCAACACCAACCACTACTCTCGAGTGGCTGAGTGGGCAATATGAATAAGTAGTATATAAGCATAAAGTGCTAGCTATTCAATGGGGATCCCTATTGTTGGCCACTCCAACTATCACTACCCATGAGTGGTTGAGTGCCACACACACAGGACTACTGCATGCAACTCCAACTACCACCGTCTATATGAAGGGCTTTGCTTATCGAGTCCGTGAGGGGAAACTTCGCTTCCCACTTCACCTCGGTTGCTTGATCATGGTGATCCCTTCAATGTCCCTGGATTAAAAAAAAAATAATCCTAGACAAAAGGGATTTCCCAAACAACCAAGTCATCGTCGTGCTATTCGTTTAGAGAGGTCACTTGAACAAACTCATTGTTCAAGCGACCATCCTCTATTCTACGAGTAGCCGCGGAATAGACGATGTCCGGATCATCAGTTTTTGTGTTTATTCTCGGGATCCAAGTATTATTTAGCCAAATACAGATTTATATCATGCTCATAGTTAAAAAACAAATACAAACATGTAACATATAAAGATTAGAGAATCGATATACCTCTCGATCTTCTAATATATGACCTTCTTCCTTTCGGACGTCGTGTGGGCGACGATCTACTAAAAGTCGAAGCTCCTACATCGTAAATCTTCCTTTCTTGCTCTTCCAAAGCAAAAGGAAGAATAGAAATAAGGTTTTTCTCCTCCCTAAAACCAACCAACAAGGAACAACAACAATCCTTGCCGCCGGCCAACAAAGAGAGGGAGATGATGATGGAAACCAACCAAGACACCAAAGGAAACCCCTAAGTCTTGTTTCCACCACTCAAGGAGAAGGAGAGGAGAGGTTTGAACGCTGGACAATGGCTGGAAAAAGCTTGGAAAATAAGCTGGATGACGGCCACCTTGAAGGAAGAAGAAGAAAGCAATCACCTTCCTTATTTGGTGCCGCCACCCTCCAAAAACCCTAACCCTAGCATTGCCGGCAACTCCAAAACCTTAGCCTCTCTTGATTTTTTTTCTCCACGCCAACCCATCAAGTTCCTTTTATAGAGTTAGGGATAAGCATCCTTTTAATCTCTACCATTGGTTTTAGGGATTTAATCTCAACCGTCGGATATAGAGATTTAATCTCAACCGTCGGATCTTAGAGATTTAATCTCTACCTATGGATCTAGAATTTTGTTTCTATCCATTGGATCTAGGCTTCATGAGGTGTTAATAGGCTACATTAGGGACCATGAGGAGGAGTTGGATCTTGGCCACCCATGGATCAAGCCCACATAAGGATCATCATCGATCTACCTCACCAACCCCCATATGATAATATGGGCTCCATATATTATTTGTACATTTTCTCCCCGTGTTTAATATCTCGAATGTCAGTCGATTAATTAATTTACTGGCCATTAATTAATCAACATCTAACTCCATGAGTAGTACCACTCAACCTTTTCATCATGTCGGACCAAGTCCACCTGCAGGGTTTACATGATGAACCTTATGAGCTCCTCAAGGGGACATCATCATCCTAATATATAGGACACAGTTTCCTCATATAATAAACGACACACCATATAAATAATATCATCTCCCAACTTACCGAGCCTATCGATTTAATCTATAAATCTCGCCTATTGGTAAATTAAAGAGATGAATACTAAGTATATGTGCCCGTTATTATATCGGGATTAAGAGCATGTACATAATAATATCTGAGGCCTTATTCGATTATGTAGTCAGCAATAAATCGAATTACTTCTAAGTCGGTGATGCTCAATACACTCAAAGTGCACTAGTGTGATTCTATGGTCAAGACAAACCAATACCAAATCACACTACAACCATTCCGATGGTTTGTCCAAAGCCATCATGATTGTGAGCCTTTACTTATACTTTACAAGGAGCCGATAACATGATCTCCCATGTGACACCACACACCATGTTATCTACAATGTAATGTATTAGACAATATTGCATAACCATAAAAATGCAAACAATGATCATATGATTCTTATTTCAAAATAAAGATGTTCATACAAAAGGTAGACTTTTCAGTATACATCCCTACAATCTCCCACTTATACTAAAAGACTATGCTATCCTCAAACTGCCATACATCTGATCCCCATTCCCTCCACATGCCTATCAAAAGCTCTCACCGAAAGGGCCTTAGTGAAAGGATCTGCCAGGTTATCCTCTGATGCAATCTTGGCCACAACAACTTCTCCTCTCTTTACGAGTTCTCGTATCAGGTGGTACTTGCGCTCTATGTGTTTACTAGCCTTATGGGCTCGTGGTTCCTTCGAGTTTGCAACTGCACCACTATTATCACAATAAATTGTGATAGTTATGGGCAAACCAGAAATCACATCTAAGTCCATCAGGGAGTTCCTGAGCTATACATCTTCTTTGGTCGCCTCAGAGGCTGCCACATACTCAGATTCTATGGTGGAGTCTGCCACGCATTTCTGCTTGACACTCCTCCATACAATGGCTCCACTTCCCAAAGTAAACACAAAACTTGAGGTAGACTTACTGTTATCCCTATCAGATTGGAAGTCGGAATCCGTGTAAACCACAGGGAGCAATTGGTCTGCCCGGTAAACCAACATATAATCCCTAGTCCTTCTCAGGTACTTCAATATATGTTTTACCACAGTCCAATGTCTCTGTCCTGGATTACTCTGATATCTGCTGACCATGCCCACGACAAAGCAGATATCTGGTCTCGTACATAGCAACGCATACATGAGGGTTTCTACTATCGAAGCATAAGGAACCACCTTCATCTCCTCTATCTCCTCAGATGATCTAGGACACATCTCCTTAGATAATGGAACTCCATGCCTGAAAGGTAGAAAAGCCTTCTTGGAGTTATGCATGCTAAAACGATCCAAAATCGTGTCTACGTATGAAGCTTGGGATGCACAACATCCTTTTGTTGCGATCCCTTATAACCTTGATCCCAAGGATGTGTCCAACTTCTCCCAAGTCCTTCATATCAAACTGTTTGGACAACCATACCCTTATGTCCGATAACACCTTGATATTGTTGCCAATCAACAAAATATCATCTACGTATAGTATAAGAAATACCACTACATTTTCGTCACATCTCTTGTATACACAAGACTCATCCGGACTTTGAATAAATCCATAAGACTGGATTACCTCATCAAAGGAGATGTTCCAAGACCTCGAAGCTTGCTTCAATCCATAAATGGACCGATTAAGCTTGCATACAAGATGCTCTTTGCCTTTAGTAATGAATCCCTCTGGTTGCTTCATATAGATGTTTTCCTCAAGACTTCCATTAAGGAAAGATGTCTTGACATCCATCTGCCACACCTCATAATCCATATGAGCTGCTATGCATAAGAGAATCTGGATAGACTTAAGCATGACTATTGGCGAAAAGGTCTCCTCATAATCAATACCCTCTTTATGAGTATACCCCTTCACAACAAGCCTTGCTTTGAAGGTCTCAACCTTCCCATCTATTCCCCTCTTTCTCTTGTAGATCCACTTGCATCCAATGGTTTTTACACATCGGGTGGCTCTACTAGCTCCCAGACATGATTTGAATCCATAGATTCAATCTCAGCATTCATTGCACTTTGCCAAGATACCGTATCTTTATCTTGGATTGCCTCGTCATATGTCCAGGGATTAGGTTCATGTTCGCCAGGGACCAAATCAAAAGATTCTCCCAAGAACATGAATCTATCAGGCTGTCTCACAACCCTCCCACAACGACGAGGTATCACCTGTGTATCCTCTGTGACACGCGGTGCAGTGACATGTGGTATATCCTCTTGTACCGGAGGTACTAAAGAAGTGACTTCCCCTTTTAACTCCTCCAGAACAATTTTACTATTGGGCTTGTGGCTCATCACATAGTCTTCCTCTAGAAATCTGGCGTTCATGCTAACGATCACCCTCTGATCTCTAGGACTATAAAACAATCCACCCTTCGTTCCCCTGAGATAGCCAACGAACATGCGTACTTCTGTACGAGGTTCCAACTTACCAGCATCTGCCTTCAGCACATGTGCTAGACTCCCCCATATCCGAATATGTCTTAGACTAGGCTTTCGCCTAGTCCACAATTCTGTGGGAGTAGAAGGCACTGATTTAGATGGAACCAAGTTAAGAATGTACACTGCCGTATCTAGAGCATATCCCCAGAACGAATCTGGCAATTCAGAATAACTCATCATCGATCTAACCATCTCCATAAGAGTCCTATTCCTTCGCTCTGCTACACCATTCTGCTGGGGTGTGCCAGGTGCAGTCAATTGGGATTGAATCCCAGTCTCTGATAAGTAGTTCCTAAACTCTCCCAAGAGGTACTCACCACCACGATCAGATCGTAGTGTCTTGATACTTTTACCATGACGTTTCTCCACATCAGCCTTGAATTCTTTGAACTTGTCAAAGCATTATAACTTGCGGTGCATCAGGTAAATGTATCCATATCTCGAGTAATCGTCTATAAAAGTGACGAAATACTCAAAACCACCTTTAGCCTGGATAGACATAGGACCACACAAATCAGAATGAACCAATTCTAACACATATTTGGCTCCATACCCCTTGGCCTTAAAAGGCCTCTTGGTCATCTTACCCTCCAAGCAAGATTCACAGGTTGGGAGATCCTCCACCACTAATGAACCCAAAGGTCCATCAGCTATCAACTTTTGAATTCTGCTTAGGTTAATGTGACCAAGCCTAAGATGCCAAAGATATGTTTGGTTCATCTTTGAAGGTTCTTTTCTCTTATTGGAATAAGAATATGAGTTATTAACTTCAATTTGCATCGTGGGAGGTTTTGGTTCAAGTGTGTACAAATTTCCTATCAATGCACCCGAACAAATAATGTCCCTATTCCTTCTTATAACAACTCTGTCATTAAAAGAAATAGAATATCCATCCATAAACAATTTAGAAACCGAAATTAAATTCTTTCTAAATAAGGGTACATAAAGGCAATTCTTAAGAACCAAAAGTTTATTTTTCTCAAAAGATAAATGAACATCTCCCACTGCAACAGCCGCCACCTTCGTGACATCGCCCAAGTATACGGTAATCTCCCCTTCAGCCAGTCATCTAGTTTCCTGGAACCCCTGCAAAGTATTGCAGACATGATCAGTGGCTCCCGTATCTACACACCAAGTGTCGGAAGATAATACCGCTAAACATGTTTCAACGACTAGACCAAAAGATATACCTTTGTTCTTGCGGTTGGGGCAGTCCTTCTTCCAGTGTCCAATCTGCTTACAAGTGAAGCACTTGTCTTTCAGTTTCTTCACTCCTCCCTGAGTACCTCCCACCGCCTTCGCTCTAGTTTGTTTCTTCTTCTTCTTGCCTTTCGGCTTAGAAGTAGAAACCTTTTGGGTCACCATGGCATGTGCCTGAGCACTCTAACGAAATAGTCCCTCTGCCGCCTGGAGTTCTGTCAAAAGATTCGCCAACGAATACAACATCTTGTTCATGTTGTTGTTCAGGCGAAACTGCTCAAAACTCTTAGGTAGAGACTGGAGTATGATATCGACCTAGGTTTCTCCATCGATCTCAGCTCCTAGGACCTCCAGCTCATTCAAATGAGTCATCATCTTGAAAACATGATCCCTCACGGGTGTTCCCTCGATCATGGTGGTCGTCATCAAGTTTCTCATGGCTTCTTGCTTCGCAGCCCGATTCTAGTGTCCGAAAAGCTCCTTGAGATTGAGCATCATATCATAAGCAGTGGACATGGCTTTATGCTGATGTTGTAGTACATTTGACATAGATGCCAAAATGTAACACCGCGCCATCTCATCGCCCTTGATCTACTTCGTATAGCTCTCTCTCTCCTTTTTCCCAGAATCATCTGCAGGCTTGGGAGGGCACTCTTCGAGGAGTACATATTTGTATTCCTCAGCAGTCAAGATAATGTCTAGATTCCTCTTCCAATCAACATAGTTGGGTCCAGTAAGTTTGTTCTCTTTCAGTATCACAACATGTGGGTTGAAAGTCATTTTGAAAGAAAACCTAAGAATCACATAAATCAAAACATTAGATTTCAAAAAATTATTGATTCCTCAAACAATAAAATTTTAAAATCAACCAACACCTCAAAACACCGAGAATATCGTATGCCACGATAGTGTGGACATATACGAATTCTACATTTGTAAGAGGAAGTTTTACCCATTAATTTTACTATCTTGTCAACCTAACTTTTTGACAAGTAAAATTAATAGTTGGTTCCTCTTTGACCCTACAAATAAAAGCAGTGACTCCGATGGGGAGGATACTTATATTTGTATCTAAGTGTTCACCATTACTCGGTACCAAGGTAATTATCTCAGGTTATGTGCCTTCCGATGGGGAAGTACACACACTCCTTGATAATTCCCTATAACCATATTTGACCTTGTGATCCGCAAACAAACCCATCCGATATGGAGGAAGGCACTCAGAGCCGATGCGCAAGTTTGTTTGTATCACTTGTCAAATCGTAATGGAGGCCGTGGGAATTTTAAAAATTCCCTCTCCCACTTAGTAATTTGAAATTGAGGAATTTTCCTAGCCTATGACATGCATATCAAACAAAAAGAAATAAATATGAAAAATAAATTATTTTCCAACTATTATGGCTTTTGTCTTCAATATGTCTCCCGTCGCAACGCCTTCTCATCCGCACCTCCTACGCCATGTACGAGCCATCCGGAGATCCGAGCCGAGACTAAAACCTATTTTAATTTACATCCATCGATCCTATACTCCACGAGGGAGTGTACATGATATCTAGATCGAAAGTAAACTAAAATAAAGAGTGGCTAAACAATGCCGTATCTAATTTACAAAAAATCAAATACTAGCCTCGTCAACCCCGAGGATTCAAAAAAATAAACATTTACACACATACAATCACATACACACATATGGCCATAATAGTCGGATCTTATGCCTACAACCAAAGAGTTAAACTACGGATATCCTACTATTATCCGGTGTTAGGGCAATCTCTTGCCGTAATATGGTTTTGATGGTGTGGCAAAGGGTTTAAGTTAGTGTGTTATGTTGATTTGATATGTGCGTTGAAGTCGTGCAGGACTTAGTAATTCGCACATGGAGCCTTGGCGGGTTCACCCTCACAACCTCGGTCCTTGAGTCGGTGAAGGATGACTTTGCGGAAGTCGTGCGCTTGGAGCATCCGAGGGACCGCCGGACGAGATGACTTGAAGTGAAGCCAAGGAAGTAGACTTCGGAGGCAAGAGACGCGAAGGAGCATTGCAGAGCCATGCGCCTGATGCTGCCGAGGGACGTGGCCGCGAACGAAGAGAGCTTCGGCGAGGGACTACGAGTGAGATGAGAGAATGAGTGAAATGTAAGTAGCTCATTAGGTGAACTTGGCCGAATGGCTGAGTGTCGGAGACTTGACTACAAGGGTTAAGGTTTACCCGACCGCCGGAAGCTCAAACTTATGTTAAGTTTGAGTTCTGATGGGCTTTCCGATCGCTATGGAATGGCGATCATGCCGAGAGGATATCGCGGCCTGAAGGACCGCCATAGCCGATCGGGCCGATTGAGGAGGCGGCCGACCGTGAGGTCCATCAGTCGACTGCCAAGAGTTCCGTTGGACTACAACGGTCGGGATCCGACGTGTTCGGAGGCCGTTGTAGTGGCGGCAGTCGACTGCCAAGGTCAGCAGTCGACTGGTGGCGGCCAACGGGAAGAAATCAGCCCTCTCTATAAAAAGAGAGGGTGTGAGCCTTTTAGAGGCTAATGCTTATACTCCAAGTGATCTTCCTAGTGCCCCACAAGCTCTAAACTCTTCTTACTCGTTTTTACTCCATTCTATTTGTAAGAAGAGTGATCTTGATTGTAAAGGTTACCTCCACCTAGCTTGGTGCAAAGGAGAGACCAATATTGGATTGGCTTTGTAGGAGTGATTCACCTCGGACGAATCAGGATCGTGGATTAGCGGCGTAGCCATGAAGCACGTTATGTTCTTTGTTAGCGTTTGTATTTTCATTTATTGCTTGTCTTGGTTTATTGCTTCCGCTTGCGCTAACGTTTTTGTAGACGAGCAAACGAACGCGAGAATTCCAACATTCATTGGAAGAGGGCTATTCACCCCCCTCTAGCCAGCCGTACCGATCCCCTACAAGTGGTATCAGAGCCGAGGAAAGCTTGTCGAGGACTAACCGCCACAACAAGCAATTTTCAAAATGGCCGGCTCCAACATTCATCCTCCGAAGTTTGAAGGAGAATTCGCTTGGTGGAAGAAGCGAATGGAGGTATTTTTCGAAACGGATTTTGATATAATGATTACAATGGAATCCGGTTTCGTTTTGCCTAGGGATGAAGAAGGGAAACCAATAGAGAAATCTAGGTGGACCAAAAGGCAAAGGGAAGAGCACCTTGCAAATTCAAAAGCCAAACATCATCTCTACAATGTGCTCCCCCAACAAGAGATCAACCGGATCGGAGAATGTGCTAGCGCCAAAGAGATGTGGGAGAAGCTTATAGAACTCCATGAAGGCACATCCGAGGCCAAGCTAGCAAGGAGAGACCTCCTCCGCTCCCAACTATCCAATATAAAACTAGAAAAGGGAGAAAAGGTAACCTCACTACACTCTAGGTTTAAAGAAATTTTAATTGGGCTAACAAGTGTAGGTGAGAAGCTATCAAACCGGGACATGCTCATGAAGGCTATAGATGCCTTTCCCCGGTCCTCCAAGTGGAGCTCCATGGTGGATTCGTTCTACATCTCCAAGAACTTGGAAGTAAGTACCTTGGAGGAGTTTTTCTCAACAATGGAGCTCCACGAAACTAGGCTTGAAGGAATACAAGAAGAGTCTAGAATTCAACCCTCAAGAGGAGTAGCATTGTTGGCAAATAAGGGGAAGAAGAAGATAGAGATCTCCTCCTCCGATGATGATGATGAAGCGTCTTCCTCCTCCATGGACAGCACGGAAGAAGCCTATATGGTAAGGAAGGTAAGACGTGCATTTAAGAATTTTAGATTTGATAAATCTTATGATAGGAATAGAAGACCAAGGGGGAAGGTCATATGCTACAATTGCCAAGGAGAAGGGCACATAAGGGATAATTGTCCCCTCCTAAACAAAAGCAAAGAAGAAAAGAAAAAGAAGGAAGAAAAGAAGAAGAAAAAGGGGAACAAGAAAAAGGAAGAAGAAAAGAAGGCAAAGGAAAAGGGGAAGGCCAAAGCATTCAAGGCCAAGACATGGGATGACCCCTCTTCCTCTTCCTCATCCGAGGAAGAAAATGCATTTGTCACCAACTTAGCATTGATGGCATTTGATGACTTGGATTGCTCTTCATCCGAAAATGAAGAATCAAGCTCAAGAGGAGAGAGCTCAAGTGAAGGGGGAGCTTCTACATCCTCATCATCCGAAGAAGAAGAAGAAGACATGGAAACTATGGTAACAAATGCTTCTCCTAAGAAAATAGTTTCCATAATCTCTAGTTTAACTAAGGACTTATTTGGCATGAAAAAGAAAAATAAGAGCATGCTAGATAAAATTAAGGATTTAGAAAATAAGCTAGAAAATGCATGCTTAAATGATAATATTTCTTCTAGTTTAGATGATGCATGCTCACATGAATATGTGCCATTAGATGTTAGTGATGCATGTATAAATGAAAATAGGGCCTTAAGGGAAAAGGTAGATTATTTAACCAAAGCCCTAGTGAAATTCACAATTGGCTCCAACACCTTAAATATGATCTTAGGGAGCCAAAGAGCTAGTTTCAACAAGAAAGGCCTAGGATACAAAGAAAAGAAAAATGAAAAGGCCTATAAATGCCTAATAGCTAGGGGACAAGATAAAAACAAAGTAATTGCTAGGAAATGGATCCCCAAGGAGTATTTAGTGAACCCAATAGGAAAGAATTTATTTTGGGTTCCAAAATCCATCCTTAAGGGTTAGAAAACCCCTAGGGTAGTCAACCATATGAACTTGACCTATATCATATTTTGGTTGACTTAGGATGACGGGACAACATTTTTTAGATAGTGTTGGGTGATGATAACGTACCCATAAATAGATAATATTGCTTAAATCATGATGATTAATGTAATTGTTACACATATGTACAATCATGATTTATGATTTATGATATTGGGCACATCATCATGAGAAATAGGTTTAAATCATGCTTTAGGTGATAATTTGTTTATTATCATCACATAATACCTAATGCATGGTTATAAATTGATGAAAACATGCATTTCATGATCATAATGTGAAATTAAATCATATATGTCATTATGATCATGTAGGTTGTTAGGTTGATACTTAACCATGATAGAATTGCATAAATATATTGGTTAAGTATATACAAATACCCCCTAGGATGCATCTCACACTCACTATAGGCTAACTTGATTGCAAACTTAGCATGGGTGAGATGTTAGGATGATACAAATGTCCACTAATGCCTATGACATTTAGATGGTCATTTAAAGTATCAAAATAGCAATAATAGACCAATCATGGGGAAGGCTTATGTTTAATTCATAGACATATTGCCCAAAGATCATGGTTGGATATTTCATATGTTTTCAAAACAATTCCTTAATCTAAAATCTATGTATTCATGTTTTGGAACAATTCAAAGCAAGACTAGGTGTTAAAATGGATACTAACATGCTCAAAAACTAGTGGTTTTTCAAGATTTTGGATTTTTTGGCAAATACGTGGAAATATAATGATTTTTCATGAAAACCTATTTTTCACTGATAGATATACTTAAAAGAAATATGCTCCTCATATTTCATGATTTTTCGAATTTTCTGGAATTTTTAATGCATTTCTGAAATTCATCCAGAAATTCAGAAATTCGGATTCCCTTGACGGATCATTGCCATACGATAGCTGATCGATGGACTGTAAACAAGTACAGTAACCGGATTTCATCAGGTTTTGACTGATTTTAATGTATGTTTCTCTTTATACTTGATGCCATGAGTTTATAACTTAGTATTAATCTTTTTGATGGTGTCAAAGGGGGAGAAATGATTATGTTTAAGTTAATTATTTTAGGGGGAGAAATGTATGTTTAAGTAAAGGGGAATATATTTTGGGGGAGAAATGATTATGCTTATGATAGGGGGAGAATATTTTTATGGGGAGTTTCATGGATTAAGGGGGAGTTGCATGTTGCTAAATCATGTTTATCTTTACATGCCTTTCTTACCTAAAATTTATATCAAATGTTTTTACCTAACTTTAACGGATTGCCACACATCAAAAAGGGGGAGATTGTTAGGGCAATCTCTTGCCGTAATATGGTTTTGATGGTGTGGAAAAGGGTTTAAGTTAGTGTGTTATGTTGATTTGATATGTGCGTTGAAGTCGTGCAGGACTTAGTAATTCGCACATGGAGCCTTGGCGGGTTCACCCTCACAACCTCGGTCCTTGAGTCGGTGAAGGATGACTTTGCAGAAGCCGTGCGCTTGGAGCATCCGAGGGACCGCCGGACGAGATGACTTGAAGTGAAGCCAAGGAAGTAGACTTCGGAGGCAAGAGACGCGAAGGAGCATTGCAGAGCCGTGCGCCTGATGCTGCCGAGGGACGTGGCCGCGAACGAAGAGAGCTTCGGCGAGGGACTTCGAGTGAGATGAGAGAATGAGTGAAATGTAAGTAGCTCATTAGGTGAACTTGGCCGAATGGTGAGTGTCGGAGACTTGACCGCAAGGTTAAGGTTTACCCGATCAGGAAGCTCAAACTTATGTTAAGTGCCATGGAATGAAATCGAGTGAGTTCGATTGGTATCCGATCGATGGGCTTATGCCCGAATGATCATATGGAATGGCGATCGCGCAGAGGATATCGCGCGAACCGCTGAAGCCGATCGGGCGTAGCGATCGACGGAGAATGACGATCGGTGAGGTTCTTCAGTCGACTGCCAAGAGTTCCGTTGGACTACAACGGTCGGGATCCGACGTGTTCGGAGGCCGTTGTAGTGGCGGCAGTCGACTGCCAATGTCAGCAGTCGACTGGTGGTGGCCAACGGGAAGAAATCAGCCCTCTCTATAAAAAGAGAGGGTGTGAGCCTTTTAGAGGCTAATGCTTATGCTCCAAGTGATCTTCCTAGTGCCCCACAAGCTCTAAACTCTTCTTACTCGTTTTTACTCCATTCTATTTGTAAGAAGAGTGATCTTGATTGTAAAGGTTACCTCCACCTAGCTTGGTGCAAAGGAGAGACCAATATTGGATTGGCTTTGTAGGAGTGATTCACCTCGGACGAATCAGGATCGTGGATTAGCGGTGTAGCCGTGAACCACGTTATATTCTTTGTTAGCGTTTGTATTTTCATTTATTGCTTGTCTTAGTTTATTGCTTCCACTTGCGCTAACGTTTTTGTAGACGAGCAAACGAACGCGAGAATTCAAACATTCATTGGAAGAGGGCTATTCACCCCCCTCTAGCCGGCCATACCGATCCCCTACATCCGACACACATAATATATGAAAAGTGCATAAAAATTAACTGAATCCTAAACACATAAAACCGGAAACCTTGGCTCTGATATCAATTGAAGGGTTTTGCTTATCGAGTCTGTGAGGGGAAATTTCGCTTCCCACTTCACCCCGGTTGCTTGATCATGGCGATCCCTTCGATGTCCCCGTATTAAAAAAATTTAATCCTAGACAAAAGGGATTGCCCAAACAACCAAGTCACCGTCGTGCTATTCATTTAGAGAGGTCCCTTGAACAAACTCATTGTTCAAGCGACCATCGTCTATTCTACGAGTAGCCGCGGAATAGACGATGTCCGGATCGCCGGTTTTTGTGTTTATGCTCGAGATCCAAGTATTATTTAGCCATATACAGATTTATATCATGCTCATAGTTGAAAAACAAATACAAACATGTAACATATAAAGATTAGAGAATCGATATACCTCTCGATCTTCTAATGTATGACCTTCCGCCTTTCGGACGTCGTGTGGGCGATGATCTACCAAAAGTCGAAGCTCCTAGTGTTGGATCAATGTGGTTCGATAGAGGGGGGGGGTGAATAGCGATAAAAACTTTTTCGTAATCGTTCGTTAAGGTACGAGTAAAATGCAGCGGAAAGATAACAATAAATAAATAAAAACATGAGAGTTTTTACTTGGTTCGTAGCCTACGGCTACTACTCCAAGGCCCTAGTGGTCCTTGACCACGAACGGAGGGCAAAATACTAACCAAACTCCTCCTCGTTGGAGATAGGAGTTAAACAAATACAAAACTCGATAAAGACTCAAGGTAGAGGGACACTCCCCCTCTCCTTGATATGATTTAAAGCTTTACTAAAAGAAATAAACTAAAATACAATTTAGAACTTTCGTTACCGACGACTTTAAAGGTTGGAGGTTGAAGCTCTAGTCGTCGTCTCGGCAGCGCTTCGTCATAGGGATGTCGGAGAGTCGGAGTGTATCGGAAGCACTTGGAAGCTTTTTAATTGATAAAAAACCCTAGGACAAGCCCTCCTTTTATAGCCTTTAAGCCCCTCATCGAATGGGTCTTCAACCAATAGGAATTGGGCACAAAACTCCTTGAAAAATGGTGATAAAGCTTGACTCCTCGAGGCTGATTTTTGACCACCGGTTGAACTGGCCGGTTGAACTGGCCCGGTTGAACTGGCCGGTTGAACTGATGGCCAGGATTTTTTACTACAATGAAGAGTTAGCTCAAAATATAAGTGAATTCGACGGCCACTTGCCGTCCAATCTCAACATAGACCTTCCATGGGAAGTCTTGGGTCGGATCGTCGCCTAAGGAAGTCCCCGTACAAAGGACACGACCTCACTTCACTTTACTCACTCGAGCTTTCCTCGATACTTTACATGTTTCTTTTGCGTCCGGCCTTCCACTCAATTCCTTCGGCTCCCTCCGAAGTCTCTTGAGTGTCGCCCGACCACCACGGCTTCCTCCGGGTGTCGCTAGCCTTCAGCTCCAGCGTTGAGACTTTTCTGCACACTTGATTTAACTCATGAGATAACAATATATGCTTAACTTTGTATCGTTTGCTATAATCAAAACTTAGGTTCGACTTAGGTGCCTACTGCACCAACAATCTCCCCCTTTTTGATTTATGGCAAACCCACATACAAAGTTAAGTAAATAGCAAGCATGAAGAATAATAATGTGCATGAGAAACAAAAAAAAAAATGAAGATTAAGTTGGAGTAGTAAGGATTTTCTTCAAGTACTCCCCCTAGAGGAAACCTCCCCCTTGACCGAGGGTGAGTCTTGAAGAAAGACCTTAATCCTCCCCCTTGAGGGTTTCTTTAAGTAATTAACATTACTTAAAGTTGGCCTTAGTAAAACGTTTTAGTTAAGCCCTTTCTCCCCCTTAAGTAAAATATTAACGGTATAAAGTTTAAAAAATAAGTTTAAGTTAAGAATTCTTTGGCCTTTTGTTAAAAGTTAACTAAGTTTTAACTTTTGGTTTAAATATGAAGTAAGAGTTAAAAAAAATTTTTGACCCCTTAACTTTGGCCTTTTTCTCCTCCTTTTGCCGTATATCGAAAAGAGTAAGGGGTGTGTGGAAAATAAAATAAGTGTTAAATTTAAAGTCCAAGCATGTTCCCCATTTTTTATAAAAAAAATATACTGAAAATAAGCTCATCTATAAAATGTTCGACTCATATTTGACTTGATTGATATGAAAGATCAACTAGTCCAGGTCAGAGTCGGTTAGTATGTATGATTATACTCCGTGGCTCATAGTGATGCACTAGCTCTACATCTGGAACCAGGAGTAAGGTCCTAACATCTCACGCCCATATACATGGCTAAGTACACAAACACATTAGTCCTATGTGTTGTGAGATGTACTGACTCCTTAAATCTATAGGTGCATGATATCTAAGGTATGTCCTATGCTAGTTCCATAAAAATGAAAATTTTAAGAAATAGTAGTAAGAAAATATAATTTGCAAGTTCCTATTCTATTACGCACATGCCCAATTTTCGTCTTAATAGACTAAATTCGGCTTCGGGTAGGGGTTTAGTAAATAGGTCTGCCAAGTTAGACTTCGATTCGACGTATTCGAGTTGTATGGCTCCGTTGACCACATGTTCTCGAATGAAATGGTGTTTGACCTCTATATGTTTGGTCCTAGAGTGACATATCGGATTCTTTGTAAGATTAATTGAACTAATGTTATCTACATGAAGTTTAGTATTCGTAAAGTCTAACTTAAAGTCGCGGAGAGTGTGCTTCATCCAAAGAAGCTGCGTGACACACTCACCCATCGCGATGTATTAGGCTTCGGTGGTAGATAAAGCAACATAGTGTTGTTTCCTACTGCACCAACTTACTAGACTCGAGCCGAGAAGTTGACAACAACCACTCGTGCTTTTTCTATCGAGCTTACTACCGGCATAATCCAAATCGGAGTAGCCGATTAGTTCGAACTCCATAGATCTAGGGTACCAAATACCAACGTTAAGTGTACCCTTAAGATATCTAAGGATACGCTTAACTAGGGTTAGGTGAGACTCCTTAGCACAGGTTTGAAACCTGGCGCACATACTTACTGCGAATAGGATGTCGGGTCGACTCGCAGTTAAGTATAGGAGACTTCCTATCGCGCTCCTATAGTACTTTAAGTCAATGGACTTACTTTCAGGGTCTTCTCCTATGTTAACATTAATCGCCATTGGGGTGTTTATTATCTTAGCGTCTTGCATTCCAAATCTTTTAATTAACTCCTTAGTGTACTTCTGTTGATATAGGTATATACCATCCTTAGTTTGTTTAATTTGTAGACCTAAAAAGAAACTTAACTCGCCTACCAAGTTCATTTCGAACTCACTTTCCATGAGTGAAACGAACTCGTTTAGTAAGGCTGAGTTAGAGGTTCCAAAAATTATATCGTCTACGTAAATTTGAGCTATGAATATTTCTTTGCCTAAGGTTTTTACGAAGAGAGTTGGGTCAACTAAGCCTTGGTTAAACCCTTTTGACTTAAGATGGATTGAAAGTCTCTCGTACCAAGCTCGAGGAGCTTGTTTAAGTCCATAGAGAGCTTTCTTACGTTTTAGAACATGGTCGGGTTTATCTAGATTTTCGAATCCGGGGGGTTGGCTAACATAAACTTCTTCTTTAATGTATCCATTTAGGAATGCCGACTTAACATCCATTTGAAACAGCTTAAATCCTTGATGTGCGGTATAAGCTAGCAACATTCGAATGGATTCGAGTCTAGCTACTGGGGCATAGGTTTCATCGTAATCTAATCCTTCGACTTGACTAAACCCTTTGGAGACTAACCTAGCCTTGTTTCTAACTACTTCACCTTTATCATCAAGCTTATTTCAAAACACCCACCTTGTTCCAATTATCGTTTTGTCTTTAGGTGGTGGTACTAATTCCCACACTTCATTCCTAGTAAATTGAGCTAGCTCTTCTTGCATTGCAATAATCCAATCGGGATCAAGAAGAGCTTGTTCAATTGATTTGGGTTCTATCTTTGAAATTAAGGAAATTTGACTAAGGTTCCTATAGGATGCTCTAGTTCGAACTCCTAGATTAGGATCTCCTATCACTTGATCGATAGGGTGGTTAGTTTGAATCCTAGATTGGGTTGGGTTTGTGTCACCTAATGCTTGATCAATGGGGTGACTTGGTTGAACACTAGTTTGGTTGGAGTCATCTATCACTTGATCAATAGAGTAACTTGGTTGACTTAGGTTAGGATTAACACTAGACCTGATCTCGGGATCAGAGTTAGGTCTAGTATGAATCGGCTCGCTAATTGGGGTTGCCGGGGGTTTTGTAGGTTCGTGTCCTTCATCGAACACTACATTAATGGTTTTCTCGACTCTAAGGGTGTCGTGGTTATATACTCTATAAGCTCTACTTGTAGTCGAGTATCCTAGAAAGATTCCGGTCGTGGTTTTGGATGTAAATTTCCCTAGGTAATCCTTAGTGTTTAGGATATGTACCTTACACCAAAATACCCTAAAGTACTTGATGTTGGGTACTTTATCGTGATAAATCTCGTATGAGGTCTTAAGGTGCCTTTTTATCATAAGGATCCTATTTTGGACATAGCATGTCGTACTCACGGCTTCTGCCCAAAACCTATCGGGTAGGTCGTATTCGTTCAACATGGTCCTAGCGGCTTCTTGTAGAGTTCGGTTTTTTCGTTCCACTAGGCCATGTGATTGAGGGGTCCTAGGGCAAGAGAATTCATGGTGGTATCCGTTTAGGTTACAGAAGTCGGTGAACCTTTGATTTTCGAATTCACCACCATGATCGCTTCTAAGTCTTTTAACCTTAAGGTCTTTTTGATTCTCGATTAATTTAAATAGATTAATTAATTGATCTAGGGTATCATTTTTATGTTTGATGAACCTAACCCAGGTAAACCTGGAGTAGTCGTCAATTATGACTAAGCAATATTGACTTCTATTGAGTGACTTGGCTCCATGTGAATCGAATAGATCCATATGCAGGAGCTCAAGTACACTTGAGGTTCGTTCTTGGTTAGTTAACTTGTGTTGTGTCCTAGGTTGTTTTCCTTGTTGACAAGCATTACAGATTTTATTAACCAAGTTGTTGAGGTTGGGTAAGCCTCTGACTAAGCCACTCTGACTCATCTTGTGGATGAGTCTTGGGTGTGAGTGACCGAGTCGTCGGTGCCACAACCATGATTCCTCTTCCTGTGTCATAAGACATTTGGCTGAGGATTTGATTAAGTTAATTGTATAAATGTTATTTGTCCTAGTTCCTTTGAGTATTGTTTTAGCTGTTTTATTTGTTTTAATTACACATTCATTTTCTAAAAATATGACCTTATAGTTATTGTCACATAATTGGCTTATGCTAAGCAGGTTATATTTGAAATTCTCTACAAGTAATACATTTTTAATAATAAAATTCGAGTTAAGCTCGATATCACCTGATCCGATGATTTTGAGCTTGACGTTATTCCCAAAAGCTACCGATCCTTGTCGTTTGAATCGAAGCTTTGTGAATTTGAGTTGATCCCCGGTCATGTGTCGGGAGCAACCGCTGTCCAACATCCATTGATCCTACACACAAGATGGTTGGATTGGATGTTAGATTTTTTTTAAAAAAAAATTGGTTGTAAGTTGTTAAACCTAGGTCATCTCACCTGTGTCTATATGATCAAGCATGTTATACTTATGTGTTTTTTGTGAGATGATTTCCAATTGATTTGATTAAGTGCATTTAGGTTCAAGTAATTTTATGTTAGATTTGGATTTGACCCTAGGCTTGTCAAGTTTACCTTTTCAAGATCATGGCTTCCAGGTCGTGGCGAGGCACAGGGGCCTTCTTTTATCGGATCATCGACCACTTCCTTAGACAAAGCCATGTTCAAGAAAATGATGACTTGACTCACCTAAGATTATTTCCTAGTCTAACTGGTTATTTTTGAAAAGAGGCTCCCCGAGGCTCAATCTTTTCGAAGAATTTTAGTTGGTTATGTTTTTGAAAAGGGGCTCCCTGAGGCTCAATCTTTTCGAAGAATTTTAGTTGGTTATGTTTTTGAAAAGAGGCTCCCCGAGGCTCAATCTTTTCGAAGTTGATTATGTTCATGTTCTAAGTGAGTTCACAAGTTTTAAAGTACAAACTTTCTAAGTTAAAGCATGCAATTTCTAAGTTAAAGCACAAACATTCTAAGTTAAAACATGCAATTTCTAAGTTAAAGCACAAACATGTTTTGTACTGGCTCCCCCTAGACCGTTGAATCGGTTCGGTCTATCCACATAGTGGATTTGGTCCTTGGGAACCCAGTACGAGTTGGATCCTAGAGTTGAAATCAAAAAGTTCTTAGGGACCCATGCTTGGACATGTTTCCTATGTCGACTTACAATCGACATATACGACCTATTAGTCGTGTTTGAGTTAAATCCTAGTCCAGCCTTGTTGTACACGGCCCTTTGAGATCCAAGTAGGAGGTCAAGTCCTTTGGATCCCGAAGTGAACCTTTCCAACGTGTTCCTAAGATCTTCGACTTGACTTTTCAAGAGAGAGTTCTCAACTTCGAGCTTTTCAACTCGAGTTGAGTCCTTCTCTTGAACTCGACTAGTCGAAGAGGTTAGGGAGACCTCGTGTTTGAGGAGTTTAACCTCCTCAACAAGGGTCTCGACCTTGGACTCGGACTTAGCTAACTTCCTAGACAAAAACCTAACCGTATTATGTAAAGTATTAAATAAAGTTCAACTTACTTTAAGGGTATCTTTTGAACCAGATGCGTATCCGTGGCTTGAATTGAAGGTAGCTTCGTAGTCCGAGTCATCCTCAGGTTCTGACTCAAGTTCAGGCTCGGTCTCTGTGTCCGACTCAATTGATTTCGCCATGAAGACGTGGTCTTTGTCTTCTTCGGATGACGCTTCTTCCCATGTCGCGTTGAGGGCCTTCTTGTGCTTAGGTGCTTGGTGGTTCAGCTTGGGGCACTCGGACTTGATATGTCCAAACCTGTTACACTCATAACACCTAATATTAGAACTTTTAGACTTACCTTGGTTGGGTCGAGTTGTGGTTCGCTTTCGTCCCTTGGCTATCCTTCGAGCTAGGTTCATTAGTTCAGCAGTCAACTCCGGGTCCACTTCTTCTTCGGACTCGTCTTCCTCCTCGTTTGGTGGTGGCTTGCTTGCGATTTTCTTCTTCTTTGAACCTGCAAACAAGGCTATACCCCTCTCGGGCTCTGAGTTTGACTGCTCATGAAGTTCGAAATCCGAAAAGAGTTCATCTAACCTAATTTTGGAAAGGTCCTTGGAGACCTTATAGGCATCGACCATGGATGCCCATAAGGTAGTCCTCGGAAAAGAGTTTATGACATACCTTATAAGGTCGCGGTTTTCGACCTTTTGCCCGATTGCGTGTAGGTTGGTGACTATGTCTTGGACACGGGCGTGGAGTTGCGTCGCGGACTCGTGTTCCTGCATTTTTAAATTATATAATTTATTGAACAAAAGGTCGCGCTTACATACCTTGGCTTCATCGGTCCCTTCGTGTAACTCCACTAGTTTCGTCCAAAGATCTTTTGCGCTTATGAAGGGGCCGACGCGATTTAGCTCCTCCTTGGATAGGCCGCATTGGAGGATTTGTGTTGCCTTGGCGTCGGCTTCGACTTGTCGTTTTGTCGCAATGGTCCATTGATCATAATCCAAGGAGTCACCCACTTCATTAGTCGGAAGTGTAAAACCTGTTTGGATTATGATCCACATCTCGATTTGGGTTTTGAGAAAGCATTCCATCCGACCCTTCCAATAACGGAAGTCATCTCCGTTGTAAAACGGAGGTCGGACGGTGCTAAAACCCTCGAGATGGGCCATTAGAACAAAAGACACAAAGAGACGAAGAAAAAAAAACTAGCAATGACAAAAACACACAAAAAGTACCAAGACTCGCGTCTTGGATTAGTAGTGCGGGAGAAAACTTAACAAACGAAATAAATCTGAAATAAACAGAATTAAAAGAAAAATAAATCTGTAAAAATGGCTAGATTGGTGGTTTCACCAAATCTTAGCAACCCCCGGCTCTGATACCAATTGTTGGATCGATGCGGTTCGCTAGAGGGGGGGGGGTGAATAGCGATAAAAACTTTTTCGTAATCGTTCGTTAATGTACGAGTAAAACGCAGCGGAAAGATAACAATAAATAAATAAAAACACGAGGGTTTTTACTTGGTTCATAGCCTACGGCTACTACTCCAAGGCCCTAGTGGTCCTTGACCATGCACGGAGGGCAAAATACTAACCAAACTCCTCCTCGTTGGAGATAGGAGTTAAACGAATACAAAACTCGATAAAGACTCAAGGTAGAGGGACACTCCCCCTCTCCTTGATATGATTTAAAGCTTTACTAAAAGAAATAAACTGAAATACAATTTAGAACTTTTGTTACCGACGACTTTAAAGCTTGGAGGTTGAAGCTCTAGTCGTCGTCTCGGCAGCGCTTCGTCGTAGGGATGTCGGAGAGTCGGAGCGTATCGGAACCACTTGGAAGCTTTTTAATTGATAAAAAACCCTAGGACAAGCCCTCCTTTTATAATCTTTAAGCCCCTCATCGAATGGGTCTTCAACCAATAGGAATTGGGCACAAAACTCCTTGAAAAATGGTGATAAAGCTTGACTCCTCGAGGCTGATTTTTGACCACCGGTTGAACTGGCCAGTTGAACTGGCCCGGTTGAACTGGCCCGGTTGAACTGGCCGGTTGAACTGATGGCCAGGATTTTTGACTACAATGAAGAGTTAGCTCAAAATATAAGTGAATTCGACGGCCACTTGCCGTCTGATCTCAACATAGACCTTCCATGGGAAGTCTTGGGTCGGATCGTCGCCTAAGGACGTCCCCGTACAAAGGACACGACCTCACTTCACTTTACTCACTCGAGCTTACCTCGATACTTTACGTGTTACTTTTTCTTCCGGCCTTCCACTCAATTCCTTCGGCTCCCTCCGAAGTCTCTTGAGTGTCGCCCGACCACCGCGGCTTCCTCCGGGTGTCGCTAGCCTTCAGCTCCAGCGTTGAGGCTTTTCTGCACACTTGATTTAGCTCATGAGATAACAATATATGCTTAACTTTGTATCGTTTGCTATAATCAAAACTTAGGTTCGACTTAGGTGCCTACTGCACCAACACCTAGATCGCAAATCTTCCTTCCTTGCTCTTCCAAAACAAAAGGAAGAATAGAAATAAGGTTTTTCTCCTCCCTAAAACCAACCAACAAGGAACAACAACAATCCTTGCCGCCAGCCAACAAAGAGAGGGAGATGATGATGGAAACCAACAAAGACACCATGGGAAACCCCTAAGTCTTGTTTCCACCACTCAAGGAGAAGGAGAGGAGAGGCTTGGATGCTGGACAATGGCTGGAAAAAGCTGGGAAAATAAGCTGGACGCCGGCCACCTTGAAGGAAGAAGAAGAAAGCAATCACCTTCCTTTTTTGGTGCCGCCACCCTCCAAAAACCCTAACCCTAGCTTTGCTGCCAACTCCAAAACCTTAGCCTCTCTTGATTTTTTTTCTCCACGCCAACCCATCAAGCTCCTTTTATAGAGTTAGGGATAAGCCTCTTTTTAATCTCTACCATTGGTTCTAGGGATTTAATCTCAACCGTCGGATCTAGAGATTTAATCTCAACCGTCGGATTTTAGAGATTTAATCTCTACCTATGGATCTAGAGTTTTGTTTCTATCCATTGGATCTAGGCTTCATGAGGTGTTAATAGGCTACATTAGGGACCATGATGAGGAGTTGGATCTTGGCCACCCATGGATCAAGCCCACATAAGGATCATCATCGATCTACCTCACCAACCCCCATATGATAATATGGGCTCCATATATTATTTGTACATTTTCTCCCCGTGTTTAAGATCTCGAATGTCCGTCGATTAATTAATTTATTGGCCATTAATTAATCAACATCTAACTCCATGAGTAGTACCACTCAACCTTTTCGTCATGCCGGACCAAGTCCACCTGTAGGGTTTACATGATGAACCTTATGAGCTCCTCAAGGGGACATCATCATCCTAATATATAGGACACGGTTTCCTCCTATAATCAATGGCACACCATATAAATAATATCATCTTCCAACTTATCGAGCCTATCGATTTAATCTTTAAATCTCGCCCATTGGTAAATCAAAGAGATGAATACTAAGTATATGTGTCCGTTATTATATCGGGATTAAGAGCATGTACATAATAATATCTGAGGTCCGATTCGATTATGTAGTCAGCAATAAATCGAATCACCTCTAAGTCGGTCCTGCTCAATACACTCAAAGTGCACTAGTGTGATTCTATGGTCAAGACAAACCAATACCAAATCACACTACAACCATTCCGATGGTTTGTCCAAAGTCATCTCGGTTGTAAGCCTTTACTTATACTTTACAAGGAGCTTATAACATGATCTCTCATGTGACACCACACACCATGTTATCTACAATATAATGTATTAGACAATATTGCATAACCATAAAAATGCAAACAATGATCATGTTATTCTTATTTCAAAATAAAGATGTTCATAAAAAAGGTAGACTTTTCAGTATACATCCCTATACTATAGTGGCCGAGTGCGACACAATAGATGCTCTGCCCTCACAATAGTTACTACTACCACAAGTAACCGTGTAAGCGGGATGACTGATGACTCTCTCAACCACAAGGGAGACCAAGGCACCAGCATGCATGTAAATGGTATGAATGCACAACTACACATACATACATCAACAACACACTCTCTATCCTACCGAGAGTCATACAACTGCCAACAACCAAGCTAGGACCTCCGGTCCATAGCGACACACTGTCGACAACCACTCGACCATACATAGATACGTGATCCGTAAGCATCATACCACATAAGGAATGTAATATGACAATCAACTCTACATCTAGGACATCACCCATCCCCTGGATGATTTATCTAAATTGCAGGATTCAATTTTACAACCGAACTTACTACGTACACAAAGGTATACCACTATAGGTCCACATACCATAATGTCTGTAATTTATAACAATGATGAAGGCAAGGTAACAACAACTACAGAGCATTATAAAGTGCAAAGACAAATATCAAGCAACAAAAAAATTAGAGTGGAGTCAAGGTATAAGTGACACCAATGTAAATTAACATGCATCAAGATTTATCTACTACCTGACCAGGGTAGAAAATTACCCACCTGTTGAGAAGCTTGTTGCAATAACACTCACGCCTATGGACCTGTCTCGTATCCACATTTTGCACATATCAAACATTATGGTTAAGTTCAAGCACACAACAACATATGAATTAACTACTACGTCATCCTTATATTCATATCCTTTATCGAATACAAATTATAATCCCCGATCACCCACTCTTTGCAACCCCAATTATACATCCTACCAAATCCTATAAGGATTTTTTTACCAACTCACATTCTTGATTTGCAACTCTCCAATCCATACACCACCCCATTACAACTCAGATCCGAACACTACAGAACATGGTAAAAACAACAATCAAAATGGATCTAAAGAGTAATACAACCTTAACAAGGGTTCAACCAAATAACACCACCCAAGCTTCAACCCACAACTCAAATCCCCCTATTCAACCTCAATTGAACTTACCTTACCATCCACAGGTCCCTTCACCGGAATTGAGCTTCCCCAGCTCATTCCTAGCCCACACACAGAACACGCACAACACTCACAACACCTCATACAACAACCTCCAAGTTTACATTAACGGAACAACCCCTTCACAGCCTCACCCACTCGACGATCGGAGCTAGCAATGACCATCAGCTGGCCGGAGATAGCCCACCCACAGCCATGCCACCTCCAATGTCGAGCACCCTCATCGACAAGGCACTAGACAAAGGAAAAAAATGATAGAAACTGGGAGATTTACCCAAATTGCAACCCCACTAGGAGCTCTTCCCCAACCTCCCTATCCGTAGAAATAGCTCCACCTCTGCCCAGAATGACCAACCACAGTGACGCCATCGTCGTGCTGCTCGCATGAGAAAACAACAAGTTATGATGGAAAAATAGATGGAAAGACAAGGAAGGGAACAACGTGTTACCTTACTCTGATGACGAACGGAAAGTGCCACCCATCTCCCGTGGCAGTGACGTCGTCGATTCACCCGCTAAAGGCTACCGGCGAGAGCTGGGACAGAAAAAGTCAGGATGTCGCCTATGAGAGAAACAACACCGCGAAGGGGGGAAGGAAAGAGATCACGGAGAAAAAAGATGAGAAGAGGATTGTGTTAGTAATATATGAGAGATGTCCTAAGGCAATCGCCTTATGTATGAACCATTTATATGATAAATGAAGATTCACTATTTGAGTATACATGTTTTATGTATTTGATTGGATCTTAAACTCATTTACTGAATGTCCACGATACGATTCACAGCATGAGAGAATTTGTAATTGGATCACAACTAGTGAGTATCTCTACATGTGTAATTGTGATGTATCCGAATTATCCCTAGTCGATGAATTGATGGATTTGGACACCATCAATTCTGTCGAGACTAGCACGAGGTATACTCCTTGGTGTATCCAAGCAGCTGATTCTCACTGGCTGGAGACATAGTGATGTCCGGAGTTAATCGTGGATGCTAGTTATGGTAACTAGTTCATTGGAGTGACCACCGTAGTAAGACTTCATATGGTTCTCTGCATATATAGATATGTCAATGAAGTTCTTCTGTGGCTTAAGTGCGATGTTCCTTTGACTTGCGGTATTCAAGTCATCTTGATCATGGAGACTTATGCTTTGACATCTTAAGCAAACATCTCTAAGGAGATGTGGACCCGGGATGATTGGGTATAAGTCAAAGTGATCGAAGGTGTTTGAATAGCCTATAAAGGATTCACCACTCCTTGCGAGGAGATGTATACCCATGGCCTCTCGTCGGATTGTTACTAAAGTCTTTGGCCAAAGCATTACATGTTTAGAGTAAGGTACTCTTCGATACATGTGGAGTAACTAGAATCCGCAGGACGAGGAAATAATACTTGGGCTAGGTGTGACGTAGTCAGCCTAGTGGGGACTGACACAATAGACCATGTCCTGAACCAAGTGGGTATAAGATGAGTGAAGGGAATGGGGCACGAATCATTCGAGCTGCTGAAGGGTTTCAGAAATAGTTCTGGATCAATCGTTGATCTTTTCGGTTAATTGGGGATCATGATGTACAACTAGGTGCCACTCATGATCGTTCTATAATTAATGGTTAATTATAGACGGCCAACATAAACCGAGAACCTATTTGGTCACACGCACAACGAGTGTAATCCAAAGGATTTAAAACGAGCTTGAGAATGGGATTCTCAGACCGAGAGAAACTAGGTTTGGTTGGACCAAACATAAAGCGAGCATGAAATCGTTTCAGTCGCAATGGAAGCGTGGATGGGCCGTGTCTTATGAAGACGTAATGGATGAACCTAAATGGTTTGGTTCTAATCCAATGGAGGAGAATAAACCAAAGGGTTTGGTTTATATTAAACGAATGAACCAAAGGTTGGTTCAGTTCGTTTTAACTTAAAATAAACCATCATGGTTTGGTTTATTTTAACTTATCTTAATGGAGCGGGTTAACGGGCTTTATGGATATGATCCATTAACCATTAAGAGAATTAGTTCTCTATAAAATAGGGCTTAAACCCTAATCCTACAACCCTAATTGGAGTTGCCGCCCAACTTAGTTGTGCCGCCCCCTCCCTCTCCTCCACTAGTCGGCGCCAACCCTAGGTGTGCCGCCGCCCAGCCTTTGTGCCGCCGTCCAAGTCATTGCCGGCGACCAAGCTTCAGCCGGTGAACACTCCGGCGACCCTCCGGTGATCTCCTATAGGTTTGGCATCAAGGTGAGCCTTTTCTTTCCTTGGTTGGCCGGCGCCTATAGCCTCCACCAAGCTGTCCAGTTTTCTGGACAGCTTCTTCTCCTCTCGTCGGAGCGTCGTTTGGACGACGGTTAGAGCTCCGACAGCGGCTAACTTGCCGGGGATTCGATCTCCGGTAATCCTCTGAGGTGGAGGACGAAGGATTCGTCAATTGGTTGACGAATACCTCTCCGGAGAAGCGAGTTTTGAGAACTCGTTTTAGGATCCGAATTTGGATTTGGATCGTGATCATCTCTCGATCACGTCGTCTTCAACACGAGGCTAGTAACCCATACGAAGACGAAGCTCGTGGCTTAGCGAAGTCATCCCGAGGAGCTCGGCGTGGATACGGATAGAGACGATTCTTACGAGGATCGTTCCGGTTGATGCCGTTCCCGCTACACGTCATACGAAAGGTATAACGTAGATAAATTTCTTTTATTGCAAATTTTAATTTACGGTTATGTCTACACTTGTTGTAATATGCATGCGTGTGTTGTGTGTGTTGTAATAAATATAGATTTATTATTTTTGTTGCTTCCGCTGTGCTCATGTTTACGAAACATGATCGAACACACAAACGCCGCGGTGCCGGAAACCCAACAGTGGTATCAGAGCCCAGGTTGTGTTTCGACATAATCATAAAAATGGTTTTGCGATAGTCATAATGTATTTCTGGAAATTTTCTAATTTTGGAAATTTAGAAGTATTTATGGAAATTTTTCAATTTTGGAAAGTCTAGAATTATTTATGGAAATCTTTCACTTTTGGAAAGTTGGAAGTATTTATGGAAATTGATATTTTCCATAAATAAAATATTTGATTAGATTCTGGAAATTTGTTTCCTAATTTAATCATGATTTGATTTGGGAAATCAAATCTTAAAATATTTTATTTCCATAAGTAGTTTTAATGATTTAGGAAATTGGTTTCCTAAATAGATTTTCCTTAATCAAATAATTCCATGAATAAAATATGTGATTAGATTTAGAAATTTGTTTCCTAATTTAATTATGATTTGATTTGGAGAATCAAATCTTAAACATATTTTATTTCCATAAATAATTATGACATATAAGGAAATATATACATGACATAATTGTATGCCATGTAATTGCATTAGATGCATAACATTATGCCATGCGTGTCGTGACATGTAGATGTATGCCATGTATGCCATGCCATGTAGATAATAGTTATTTGCATGCAAAGAGGATGAGACATAAAAACCCTTAAACAATATTAAAGTCTACACCTTCCATTAATATGGTTAGAACCAGAGTTCCGTTTCTTGTTTGGGTTGTTGGACTCTCTCCAAGCCCGGCTCGAACCCGAATATGTTCAAACCATGGAATAGTTTAATACTAATATGGTAAGAGTCAGAGGTCAATCGTTAGCTTTGGTTGTTGGACTCTCTCCAAGCTGGGCTAATTGGTTGAATGCGCTCTAACCATATTAAAACTATTTCCCGATTAATGGGTTGGCTTTAACCTGGAGCATCGGCTTGTTGGACTCTCTCCAAGGTCGATGTAAAGGGAGGTGAAGTTGGGTGCTATGCATATGATGCATACTTGTTAATGTGTTAACAACCCGATGTATGTGTGAACATTCAATTAGTTGATAGCACATTGTGATAGTTGCATATACGTGATATGCAATCAGTATAGTTGATACCTACCGTCGTAGTTATGAATGACTTATTGGACTCTCTCCAAGGTTGTTCATAACTATGATGGATATCAGCCCATTCGGAGATGGACCTACGATCTCCCGAAGTGATTTTGGGGTTTTTGAAATTCGAAAAATGAATGGGATTTATAAATGTATATTGATGCATTTTAAAATCATCTTTCTCATATATGCTCATTTTGTATTTCTAGGTCAATAAATTGATCATGACGTCTTTGAATTTGCGCACTATTTTGGATTCGAACAAACTGACTGGGCCTAACTTCCTGGACTGGCTTAGAAACCTGAGAATTGTTCTCAAGGCGGAAAAGCTTGCATATGTCCTTGAAGAGCCTCTTCCTGACCGTCCTAAGGACGATGCAACTCCAGACCAAATGTTGGTCTATCAGAAGCATGTGGCAGATTCTGAGCTGGCAGGTTGCATCATGCTAGCGGCGATGGTACCTGAGCTACAAAAGCAGCATGAGCATATGGATGCTAATACTATGGTCTTCCATCTTCATGAGTTGTTCGATGAGCAAGCGAGATCCGAAAGGTTCGAGGTCTCTAGGCTCCTCTTCACCACAAAGATGCAAGAAGGTTCATCTGTAGTGAAGTTTGTGCTAAAGATGAACGGGTACATCGAGCGGTTAGCTACCCTCAGTTTTGTGATGGATCATGAGTTAAGTATTGACTTAGTTCTGCATTGTTTACCCAAGTGTTTCTCGCAATTTGTGATGAACTATCGGATGAACAAATTGGAATCCACCATTCCCGAGCTCCTCAATATGCTGAAGACTGTGGAGCCTTCTGTGAAGCATGAGGAGAAGGCGGTTCTGTTAGTTGATTCCTCAAAGAAAGGTTCTAAGAGGAAGGCAAAAGAACATAAGAAAGGAAAGAACAAAAGGGCAAAGAAGGCGGAACCAGCGCAAAAGGGCACTTGCCATCACTGTGGCAAGGAAGGCCACTGGCGAAGAAACTGCAAGATTTATCTTGAGTCCATGAAGAAGAAGAAGGCATCCGATGCCCCATCCTCTTCAGGTATCTTCGTTATTGATTGTCATTCTATTTCCTTGGACACTTGGGTATTGGATACTGGGTGTAGCTCACATATATGTAATGACATACAGGGGCTAAGGAATAGAAGAAGACTTGTCAGAGGGGAGTCAAATTTGCGAGTTGGCAATGGAGCAAAGGTTCTTTGTAATCGCCATCGAGAACTTATTTCTTTGAAGCTCCTAGTGGACTAGTCTTAGAAGCGACAATTGCTATTATGTTCCTTCTCTAATAAAGAACATTGTTTCTATTTCCTGTTTAAATAGAAATGGTTTCCATTTGACGTTTAGTAACAATTGTTGTTATATAACTTTAAATGGCGTACTTTATGGAACTGGAACCTTGAGTAATGGCATTTATACGTTGGACGTATCCAGTGACATTTTCAATATCGAAGCGAGCAACACGCATGCTCGAAAGGATAACCAAATAGACTCCTATATGTGGCATTGTCGTCTTGGCCATATAAGCAAGAAACGCATGTCCGAATTACACCGATGTGAAATTCTAGAATCGTTTGAATTGGATTCATACGATACATGCGAATCATGCTTAAAAGGAAAGATGACTAAGTTACCTTTTACTGGAAAAGGTGAACGAGTGGGAGAGTTACTAGGTCTAATACATACTGATGTATGTGGACCTATGTCAACTCAAGCATTAGGAGGCTATAGCTACTTCATTACCTTCACCGATGATCACTCATGGTTTGGGTATGTGTTCTTGATGAAACACAAGTCTGAAGCCTTTGAAAGGTTCAAAGAATTCAGAAATGAAGTAGAGAAACAACATGACAAGAGTATTAAAATACTTCGATCGGATCGAGGTGGTGAATACTTAAGTCAAGAGTTTCTTGATTATCTAAGAGACAATGGTATATTGTCTCAATGGACTCCGCCCTATACACCACACCATAATGGTGTATCTGAGAGGCGTAACCGGACCTTGTTGGACATGGTCAGGTCAATGATGAATCATGCGACTCTTCCCAAGTCCTTTTGGGGCTATGCACTTCAGACAGTTGTTTACTTGTTAAACAGAATGCCTACCAAGGTAGTCTCAACTACTCCATATGAGATATGGAATGGTAAGAAACCTCATGTATCTTACTTGAAGATATGGGGTTGTCCTGCTTACGTGAAGCGGACTGTATCAGACAAATTGGATGCTAAGTTTGATAAATGTCTATTTATTGGATACCCTAAGGAAACAAGGGGTTACCAATTCTATCATCCTGTGGAACAAAAGGTGTTTGTTTCAAGGCATGCTGTGTTTCTAGAGAAAGAGTTTCTCTTGCAAGAAAACAGTGGGAGTGTCGTCGAGCTTGAGGAGGCTCGAGAGACTCAAATAGACATTGATGAGATACCTGGTGAAGCACAACAGCCGATAACTCATAGTGATGAGCAATCGGCTGGACCTATTGTAACACCAAATCTTCGTAGATCTGGTAGAACACGCAACATTCCTGAGAGATATGGATTTCTCGTAAGTGAATCGAACAACGTGTTACTCATTGATGATGAGGATCCTACCAGTTATGAAGAAGTGCTGACAAGTTCAGAAAGGGATAAGTGGCTTGGTGCCATGAAGTCGGAAATGGATTCCATGAATGAAAACCAAGTTTGGAACTTGGTTGACCCACCTGAAGGCATAAAGCCTATAGGGTACAAGTGGGTTTTCAAGAAGAAAACCGACATGGATGGTAATGTGATTACCTATAAAGCTAGATTGGTGGCGAAAGGATATCGTCAAAAGCAAGGTGTTGATTATGACGAAATCTATTCGCCTGTAGCTATGCTTAAATCCATTCGGATGCTCCTGGCCATAGCGGCACATTATGATTATGAGATATGGCAGATGGATGTGAAAACAGCTTTCCTTAATGAAAACCTGCTCGAGGACGTGTATATGATACAGCCTGAGGGTTTCACATCGGTTGATAAAACCAAGGTATGCAAATTGCGACGGTCCATTTATGGATTGAAGCAAGCATCCAGGAGCTGGAATATTCATTTTGATGAGACGATCAAAAAGTTTGATTTCTCACAAAATCCAGACGAACCTTGTTTGTACAAGAAGGTTAGTGGGAGTGCAGTCGTATTCCTAGTATTGTATGTCGATGACATACTACTTATAGGAAACGATGTTTCAAACTTACAGTCAGTGATGGTTTGGTTATCCAAGACATTCTCCATGAAAGACCTGGGAGAAGCAACCTACATCCTCGGGATTAAGATCTATAGAGATAGATCGAAACGGTTGCTTGGTCTTTCGCAGTCTACATATATAGACCGAAAAGTGCAAAGAGGTGTAGCATGTCGGAATCCAAGAAAGGTTTCCTACCCATCGGGCATGGGGTACACCTTCAAGTCTATGTGTCCGTGTACGAAGCGAGAGGATTTGCATGAGTAAGATTCCCTATGCATCCAATAGGATCTATCATGTATGCTATGTTATGTACGAGGCCCGATGTATCGTATGCTCGAGTGTCACGAGCGGATACGATCGATCCAGAATGGATCATTGGGCTTAAGACAATCCTTAAGTACTTGAGAAGAACTAAGGATGTGTTCCTAATATATGGAGAAGGGACATGGTGATACGCGGGTATCGGATGCGGCTTCGAGACAGACAAGGATGATTCAGTCTCGATGCGGATCGTGTTCACCTTGAATGGGGCGCGATGAGTTGGAAAAGTTCCAAACAAGAGGCGTAGTGGATTCTACCGAGGCGGCGAATACATTGCGGCGGAGCGAAAGGAAGCGGTTTGGATCAAGAAGTTCGTTCATGAACTTGGTGTGATTCCAGCCATTGTTGAAGCAATACCGGTCTACTGCGACAACAATGGAGCAATTGCACAGGCGAAAGAGCCAAGGTCTCATCAACGATCCAAACATGTGTTTCGCCGCTATCATATTATCAGAGAGATCATCAGTAGGAACGAAATACAAATCGAGAAAATTCCAACTGAAAGGAACTTAGCGGATCCTTTGACTAAGGCATTACCTCAAAGTAAGTTTGAGGGTCATGTTCGAGCATATGGTATTGGATACCGTAGCGATTGGCATTAGGCCAAGTGGGAGTCTGTTAGTAATATATGAGAGATATCCTAAGGCAATCGCCTTATGTATGAACCATTTATATGATAAATGAAGATTCACTATTTGAGTATACATGTTTTATGTATTTGATTGGATCTTAAACTCATTTACTGAATGTCCACGATACGATTCACAGCATGAGAGAATTTGTGATTGGATCACAACTAGTGAGTATCTCTACATGTGTAATTGTGATGTATCGGAATTATCCCTAGTCGATGAATTGATGGATTTAGACACCATCAATTCTGTCGAGACTAGCACGAGGTATACTCCTTGGTGTATCCAAGCAGCTGATTCTCACTGGCTGGAGACATAGTGATGTCCGGAGTTAATCGTGGATGCTAGTTATGGTAACTAGTTCATTGGAGTGACCAGCCGTAAGACTTCATATGGTTCTCTGCATATATAGATATGTCAATGAAGTTCTTACTGTGGCTTAAGTGCGATGTTCCTTTGACTTGCGTGTTGGGAGTATGGGGAATACAATCAAAGTCCCACATTGGTAAGACATGGAAAAGATCATGTGCTTATAAGAAAAAAAGATATCTCCATTGGTATGAGGCCTTTTGGGTAAAGCCCAAAAATAAAACCATGAGGGCTTAGACCCAAAGTGGACAATATCATGCCATTGTGGAGATATGTGGAGCTTATAAGCACTAACAATTGGTATCAGAGCCATGGTCCATGTCAAGCCATGAACCTCGAACGAAGGAAGTTGAGCTCCCACGTCCGGATCAAGAGAACCAGACATCAGGAAGGAAGTCTAGTTGGGTCGGGGGGACCGAACAACTGGCAGGAAGTCCTGGTGGGTTGAAGATCGGACATCAAGCAGAGAAAATCCTTCGAGGAGGGATAGGCTTGAGGGGGGGCCCAATGTGGTCCTTCGTTTGAGGGGGGGATTGTTGGGAGTATGGGGAATACAATCAAAGTCCCACATTGGTAAGACATGGAAAATATCATGTGCTTATAAGAAAAAAGATATCTCCATTGGTATGAGGCCTTTTGGGTAAAGCCCAAAAATAAAACCATGAGGGTCTAGGCCCAAAGTGGACAATATCATGTCATTGTGGAGATATGTGGATCTTATATGCACCAACAATTGGTATCAGAGCAGAGAGTCCTGGTGGGTTGAAGATCGGACATCAAGCAGAGAAAATCCTTCGAGGAGGGATAGGCTTGAGGGGGGGCCCAATGTGGTCCTTCGTTTGAGGGGGGGATTGTTGGGAGTATGGGGAATACAATCAAAGTCCCACATTGGTAAGACATGGAAAAGATCATGTGCTTATAAGAAAAAAGATATCTCCATTGGTATGAGGCCTTTTGGGTAAAGCCCAAAAACAAAACCATGAGGGCTTGGGCCCAAAGTGGACAATATCATACCATTGTGGAGATATGTGGATCTTATATGCACCAACAATTGGTATCAGAGCCATGGTCCATGTCAAGCCATGAACCTCGAACGAAGGAAGTTGAGCTCCCACGTCCGGATCAAGAGAACCAGACATCAGGAAGGAAGTCTAGTTGGGTCGGGGGGACCGAACAACCGCGAGAAGTCCTGTGGGTTGAAGATCGGACATCAGCGAAGAAAATCCTTCGAGGAGGGATAGGCTTGAGGGGGGGCCCAATGTGGTCCTTCGTTTGAGGGGGGGATTGTTGGGAGTATGGGGAATACAATCAAAGTCCCACATTGGTAAGACATGGAAAAGATCATGTGCTTATAAGAAAAAAAGATATCTCCATTGGTATGAGGCCTTTTGGGTAAAGCCCAAAAATAAAACCATGAGGGCTTAGACCCAAAGTGGACAATATCATGCCATTGTGGAGATATGTGGAGCTTATAAGCACTAACATTGCGGTATTCAAGTCATCTTGATCATGGAGACTTATGCTTTGACATCTTAAGCAAACATCTCTAAGGAGATGTGGACCCGGGATGATTGGGTATAAGTCAAAGTGATCGAAGGTGTTTGAATAGCCTATAAAGGATTCACCACTCCTTGAGAGGAGATGTATACCCATGGCCTCTCGTCGGATTGTTACTAAAGTCTTTGGCCAAAGCATTACATGTTTAGAGTAAGGTACTCTTCGATACATGTGGAGTAACTAGAATCCGCAGGACGAGGAAATAATACTTGGGCTAGGTGTGACGTAGTCAACCTAGTGGGGACTGACACAATAGACCATGTCCTGAACCAAGTGGGTATAAGATGAGTGAAGGGAATGGGGCACGAATCATTCGAGCTGCTGAAGGGTTTCAAAAATAGTTCTGGATCAACCGTTGATCTTTTCGGTTAATTGGGGATCATGATGTACTACTAGGTGCCACTCATGATCATTCTATAATTAATGGTTAATTATAGACGGCCAACATAAACCGAGAACCTATTTGGTCACACGCACACCGAGTGTAATCCAAAGGATTTAAAACGAGCTTGAGAATGGGATTCTCAGACCGAGAGAAACTAGGTTTGGTTGGACCAAACATAAAGCGAGCATGAAATCGTTTCAGTCGCAATGGAAGCGTGGATGGGCCGTGTCTTATGAAGACGTAATGGATGAACCTAAATGGTTTGGTTCTAATCCAATGGAGGAGAATAAACCAAAGGGTTTGGTTTATATTAAACTAATGAACCAAAGGTTGGTTCGGTTCGTTTTAACTTAAAATAAACCATCATGGTTTGGTTTATTTTAACTTATCTTAATGGAGCGGGTTAACGGGCTTTATGGATATGATCCATTAACCATTAAGAGAATTAGTTCTCTATAAAATACGGCTTAAACCCTAATCCTACAACCCCAATTGGAGTTGCCGCCCAACTTAGTTGTGCCGCCCCCTCCCTCTCCTCCACTAGTCGGCGCCAACCCTAGGTGTGCCGCCGCCCAGCCTTTGTGCCGCCGTCCAAGTCATTGCCGGTGACCAAGCTTCAGCCGGTGAACACTCCGTCGACCCTCCGGTGATCTCCTATAGGTTTGGCATCAAGGTGAGCCTTTTCTTTCCTTGGTTGGCCGGCGCCTATAGCCTCCACCAAGCTGTCCAGTTTTCTGGACAGCTTCTTCTCCTCTCATCGGAGCGTCGTTTGGACGACGGTTAGAGCTCCGACAGTGGCTAACTTGCCGGGGATTCGATCTCCGGTAATCCTCTGAGGTGGAGGACGAAGGATTCGTCAATTGGTTGATGAATACCTCTCCGGAGAAGCGAGTTTTGAGAACTCGTTTTAGGATCCGAATTTGGATTCGGATCGTGATCATCTCTCGATCACGTCGTCTTCAACACAAGGCTAGTAACCCGTACGAAGACGAAGCTCGTGGCTTAGAGAAGTCATCCCGAGGAGCTCGGCGTGGATACGGATAGAGACGATTCTTACGAGGATCGTTCCGGTTGATGCCGTTCCCGCTACACGTCATACGAAAGGTATAACGTAGATAAATTTCTTTTATTGCAAATTTTAATTTACGGTTATGTCTACACTTGTTGTAATATGCATGCGTGTGTTGTGTGTGTTGTAATAAATATAGATTTATTATTTTTGTTGCTTCTGCTGTGCTCATGTTTACGAAACATGATCGAACACACACACGCCGCGGTGCCGGAAACCCAACAGATTGGTGATACGGAGGGGAAAGTCAAGAAGAAGAAGAGAAAAAGAAGAGTCGCAGTGAAAACAACCCTTCGGGATTTCGACGCAGAAACACTCAGGATTTTCCGATGGAAGGTAAATGCAGAAACGGAAAAAGTAATGTTGGTCCCCTTTGGGTTGAGCCAGCTTAGATCTAACCTGGGTTAAGTCTAAACCCAACTAAATCCCAAATTTGCATACCATATTATATATATATAGATATATATATTACCGTATTTTACATCTACGGTGAGGGCCGAGCCTATTTCCAGGAGAAGGCTGCCTATCGCTAGGAGGTTCGACATCACATGCGTGCTACACAGGCACAGTGGGCCAGGGAGGAGGAGCACAGAGTAGCCGCCGCATCCACTAGTTCTCAGATCGACCTCATGTAATTGTGGCATCAGCGGCTGAGCACCAGATTTTCCCAGGAGTCCGACATGCCGAGACTACCAGACTTCCCACCTCGGCTTTCATATTAGAGGTACTATTTCTATTAAGTCTGGGGGGAAGTCCCCAAAATTTTGATATGTTTTGTTTTTGGAAGTAGCTTATTTTCTGACATTTGAGGTTTAGTTTTAGTTTGCATTCATTTGTCCATGCATAGAGTGTTTAGTTTCCTTTTAGCACATAGTTGTTGCCATCTTTAAGCATCCTCAGTAATATTTTTAAGATCTCTTCACGAATTGTTTCCATAGATAGGTTAACTTCATTTATCTATTGGTATTTGTTTTAGTTGCTTTAATGAATGTTCTAGACTTGAACTAGTTAGCTTTTATCTTTCACTTACACTTGACAGATATTCTGAAAGGGAAAATCTATTACATACATAGTTATGATTCATCATAGTAGTCTAGTACTTTGAAATCTATAGGTGACTATAGATTTAGCATTTTAGTTACTGGAGATGCTCGGATTGTGTAAGCCCATTTGGAAAAATCAAAATACCAGTGAGCTAGACGGAAACAAAGTTCCTTGGAAAAAAAGAAAATGATAAAAAAAAGGAAAAAAAGGAAAAAAAGAGAGAGTTAAAAATAGTTGTCATGGGTGGAAATGGCTAGGTGCCCCTTTGAGACCGAGTTCGGTTACTAGAGAAACACCTATCAATTTCTCTCAATATCGAGCACTCCTTTGAAACTTTATGCTAGATCTAGGGAATGCCCCTTGCTTAGGGCAGGTAATGGCCTAAAAGCAAGAGTTCTTACGAAAGCTATAAGATGATGACTTAACTCACTGTGGAACGAGTATCCTTTAGGAAAATTCGCTTACCACATGCATGAAAATCTAACTTAGTGATCTTTTAGAATATATCTATTTTGTTTTGATTGAAAATACCACTTGATAAATATAGTTAGCATGCTAAGTATGGAACAATACTTTTCTTAAATTTCATGGCACTGGGGTTTGCTTGAGGACAAGCAAATATCTAAGTCTGGGGGGATTGATGTGAGCAAAATATATAGGATTTTAGGAGTAGTTTTTACACAGATTTCATTACATTGTATACTTGTTTCATAAATAATCTACTTTGTTTTACATGCATTTTCTATTTTCTGGTTCAGAGATTTGCTCTTGTTTCTTTTGTGTGCAGGACGATATTTTATAGGTGAAATGACATATTTTTAGAGCAAAAAGAAGGCATTCATCAGGTCGAACAAAGGCGGAAACGGCCGACCATATGGATTTTACATGGCCATATCCAAACCCCCTAGCGCCCCACATGGTCGGCCAAGTGGAATCCACATAGTCGTGTGGCGCTGGGTTGTTTTGACATGACTAGGGTTTTTCATGAGATTTTTGAGGAGCCGACTTCACATCTATAAATAGGAAGGCATGCCCAAACCCTAGAGGGGAGGCCCGACGGCTGTGACTGTAAGAAGGTGACCTAAAAAGCACCGGATACTCACACTGAAGAGGAAAGGAGTGGCTCGAGGACCGAAATTTGCACTCCAACGCCAAGGAGAATGACCAAGAGTATTGTAATTTCATTTTTAGATATCTTTACATTGTAATGATTCATTCTATGATATCTTGTGTCTGTTCTCTTACATCTATTGAGTTGATACTTCGATTATAGGATTAGGAGTAGTTTGTGTACATTGGACATGCTAGTTCGAATATAATTTATTTTCTTAAGTTTATATTTGCAATTAGTGTTTTCTGGATCGATGAAAATTACTTTTTGATTCTATATCTAGCGCACATAGCCGATTTAAGGGGTGACAACCTTTGTATCAAATATCTAGGAGAACTAAGTGTTGGACTGTTCGAGCTGCAAAAACCGCTTTTTGCATTGCGGAAACCTCGGAAGTCGGCCATGGATCCGTGCGAAGGTAAACAAAAATACATGTACGTGTTTAAAAACCTTATATCTACTCTAGATCTACATGTTAAGAGTTTTACCCTTGATGTGACGCCCTTCGCTTATCCCGCTCGTCCAAATGGCTTGCCAGAACTCGAGAGTGTCAAGTGTACACTCCTCTATCGGTATCCACACGAGCAATAGGTGGAGAAAAGACAACTTAGAGTGTGCTAGCACTCCTTGAAGTACACGACAAAGAAGGGGGAGAGAGCTTGAGGGAAGAGAGGAGGAAGAAGATGAAGTTACACAACTTAACTTCACACTAATGCATACACATTTTGGTCGCCGACCACTTCAAAAGGGTTATATACATGCATATAATACCAGAGCCATGGCTCTTGGTCTCCCTCATGAGGTGGCACCCCATGATGTGTCCATGATGATGTGGAAAATCATCATTGGCCAGTCCATGCTAAGTCATCATGACATGACAATTGGTCAAGTCAAAATTGACCATTCATCTTCCCTCTCAAGTAAAGTCAAACTTGACCTCTTATCTCCCATGGTTGATCAAATCCAACCATTTGATTCAAGTCAATTTAATTCAATGAATCTCTATTCATTAGTTTAAATTGACTCAATGAATCAAATCTAAATTAGACTCATTCAACACTTGAATCAAATTGAGTCTAACTCAATTAGTCTAATTTGGATTACTCTTAATCCAATTTGGTTTATCCCATGAACCTAATCCTCATGGTTCATCATATGGACCTAATCTCCATCTAATTTCTCTTTGTGTGTGACCCTATAGGTTCTTGTAACGTTGGCAATGCTCCTAAACTGATTTAGGAACATAAGCAATGAGCGGTATATAGCAACACATCATTGCTACCCAAGTTACAAGAATGTTGAGATCCAACATCACCTTTGTGACTACTAATTGTGACTCTCACAATATGTTACAATGTCCCTGTATCCTTGACATCTAGATTGACTAACTGAGGCATAGACCGTGTCATCCTCGGTACAATCTATATCTTGAACTCTAAGTAGAGTCCCTCAAATCAAATGAGCTCAATATCTCATATTGACTCATTTGGGCATGGCCATGCACTTAGTGGTCTCACTCTATCACGAATAACAATGTCACTCCCGTCATATAGGAGAGATAGATCTCATCTACATCACTCACATCCCTCTGTATAATTTATTACATACCCAGTAATCGCCTTTATAGTCAACCCATTTATGGGTGATGTTTGACGAAGCCAAAGTATGCAACCCCTTATGTAGGGAACCATGGTGACTTCAGGTCTAAGGACTAATAGTCACATGAGAAAGTATATGACACTCATATAATGATCCATGATACTTTCTCATGGCGGGTCATTCAGTATACATTCTCTAATGCATACCCATGTGTCAACTTGATATCTCATATCCATGACTTGTGAGATTAAGTCATCGAATTGACCTACATGCTAGTTTCTTTGCATTAACATTGTCCCTGAATGTTAATACTTGACTAGGAATGATTAAGAGTAGTTTTCTCTATATCATCTCATTATCGATTCAACCAATCGATTGATATAGATAAGAACCTTCTACTCAAGGACGTTATTATACTTAGTTATTTGGCAACAATACAAGTGAATATAATAACCATAAAGAAATGCCTTTATAAATAGGAATATGATATAACAAGTCCATACAACAATCATCACATGATTGACTCTAGGGATTTCACTAACAATCTCCCACTAGCACTAGGGCCAATCACTATAATATCTAATACCCAATGACCTAGTGTGACCATCATGTTTTTATGTACCAAAGCCTTGGTCAAGGGATCCACGATATTATCCTCTGTGGGTACTCTTCAAATCTTCACATCTCCTCTATCGATATTCTCTCGAATGAGATGGAAGCGCTGTAATATATGTTTGGTCCGCTGGTGTGAGCGAGGTTCCTTAGCCTGCGCAATCGCTCCATTGTTGTCACAATAGAGCTCTATAGGATCTGCTATGCTATGAACCACCCCAAGCTCAGTAATGAACTTACGGATCCAAACTACCTCCTTTGCTGCCTCTGATGCAGCAATATACTCAGCCTCTATTGTAGAATCAGCAACTGTGTCCTGCTTCGAACTCTTCCAGCTCATAGTGCCACCATTCAAGCAAAACACGAACCCTGACTGTGATCTATAATCATCTTGGTCAGTTTGGAAGCTGACATCACTATAACCCTTTACAGTTAGCTCCTCATTGCCTCCAAATATCAAGAAATATTCTTTAGTCCTTCTCAAGTACTTAATAATATTCTTGACTGCTATCCAGTGACACTCACCTAGATCTGACTGGTATCTACTCGTCATGCTCAAAGCATACGAGACATCAGGACGAATACATAGCATGGCGTACATGATAGATCCTATGGTCGATGCATAAGGGATCTTATCCATGCGGTCTCTCTCCTCTCTAGAAGAGGGACTTTGAGTCTTCGAAAGACTCACACCATGTGACATCGGTAGAAGTCCCTTCTTGAAATTCTGCATGGCAAACCGTAGTAATACCATGTCAATATATGTACTCTGACTTAGGCCAAGCAATCTCTTAGATCTATCTCTAAAGATCTTAATGCCTAGAATACAGGCTGCTTCACCTAAGTCCTTCATTAAGAAGCACGTCCCCAGCCAAGTCTTCATAGACTGTAGCGAAGGGATGTCATTCCCAATGAGTAGTATGTCATCCACATACAATAATACTAGGAAGACAACTGTGTTTCCATTTACCCTCTTTTGGATACAGAGTTCATCTTTATCTTGATGAAACCAAACTGTTTGATCGCATCATTGAATCAAAGATTCCAGCTCCGAGAAGCTTGCTTCAGCCCATAAATGGACCTTTGCAGCTTGCATACTTTCCCTGTATGTTGTGGATCTACAAAACCCTCGGGCTGTGTCATGTACACATCCTCGATCAAATTTCCATTCAGAAATGCGGTTTTGACATCCATTTGCCAGATCTCATAATCGTGGTATGCTGCAATAGCAAGCATGATCCGAATGGACTTAAACATCACCACTGGAGAAAAGGTTTCATCATAGTCAATACCATGAATTTGCTTGAAACCTTTAGCCACCAATCGGCCCTTATAGGTATGCGTAAGTCCATCCATGTCAGTCTTTCTCCTAAAGGCCCACTTACACCCAATGAGTTTTGACACCTTTAGATGGATCAACCAAAGTCCATACTTGGTTGGTGTACATGGATTTCATCTCGGATCTCATGGCCTCTAGCCATTTCTCAGAATCTGAGCTCATCACAGCTTCTTGATAGGAGGTAGGCTCATTCTCAATGAGCATAACGTCATCATGGTCAGACAAGAGAAATGAGTATCTCTTAGGCTGACGACATACCCTATCAGACCTACGAAGAGGTAGGTTTACCTGAACAGGTTGTCATCCCACAACTCTTTGTGCAACAATCTCATCACCCACAACACTTTGTGGTTCCTGTTCAACCTCCATCAAGGCCTCAGTGCTATGGTCCCTATCTTGAATTTCTTCACGATCGAACGTACTCCCACTAGTTTTTCTAGAAATAAAATTCCTTTCTAGAAATACCCAGTCTTTACCACAAACACTTTGTGCTGACTGGGAATGTAGAAGTAATATCCCTTTGTTTCCATGGGATATCCAACAAAATAGCACTTATCATATTTGGGTCCTACATTGTCTGAGACTTGATGTTGAATGTAAGCCTCACAACCCGAAATCATCATGAAAGACATCTTGGGATTTTTCCCTGTCCATATCATATATGGTGTCTTTATCACAGCCTTGGATGGTACGCGATTAAGAGTGAAGGCTGCTGTGTCTAGAGCATATCCCCAAAAGGATATAGTAAGATCTGTGTGACTCATCATAGATCGTATCATATCTAATAGGGTACGATTCCTCCTTTCAGATACACCATTCCATTGTGGTGTTCCAAGAGGAGTGAGTTGGGATAGAATCCCACACTCAGCTAGATAGTCACGAAACTCATGGCTAAGGTATTCACCACCTCGATCTGATCGATGTATCTTAATACTCTTGTAAAGTTGGTTTTGTACTTTATTCTTGAATTCTTTGAACTTTTCAAAGGATTCCGACTTATGTGTCATCAAATACACATAATCATATCTACTAAAGTCATCAGTAAATGTAATGAAGTACCTATAACCACCACTAGAAGAAACATTGAAAGGGCCACATACATCACCATGTATATCCTAACAAGTCTGTTGCTCTCTCACTGTGTCCACTAAAGGGAGTCTTAGTCATCTTGCCTAAAAGGCAAGATTCGCATGTCTCATATGATTCAAAATCAAATGAGTCCAGCAAACCATCCTTATGGAGCTGGAATAAATGACTCTCATTTATGTGACCTAAGCGACAATGCCAGAGATAGGTTTGGTTCAACTCATTTGACTTGAACCTTTTGGTACTTATGTTATAGATGGGGATCTCAAAGTCTAGAATGTAGAGTCTGTTCATCAAAGGTGCACTACAATAGAACATCTCATTTAAATAAACGGAACAACATTTATTCTTTATTATAAATGAAAAGCCTTTCTTGTCTAAACAAGAAACTGAAATTATGTTCTTAGTCAAAGCAGACACATAACAACATTCATCTAGTTCTAGTACTAGCCCAGAGGGAAAAGATAGATCATAAGTTCCTATAGCAATAGCAGCAACCCTTGCTCTATTGCCTACTCGTAGGTCCACCTCGCCCTTCGTCAATGCCCTGCTATTTCTCAGCGCCTGCACATTAGTACAAATGTGAGATACACATCCGGTATCTAATACCCATGATGAAGAAATAGATAGATTGACTTCTATGACATATATAGCTGAAGTAGAAGTCTCACTTCTCTTCTTCTTAAGATCTTTCAGGTATGCTTTGCAGTTACGCTTCCAGTGTCCAGCTTCCTTACAGTGGAAGCAAGTCCCTTCCTTGGCTACCCCTCCTTTCGGTTTCAGTGCCTTGCCTTTGCCCTTGACATGGGACTTTCCCTCATCTTTATGCTTTCCCTTGCCTTTCTTTTTTTGCACCATCAAAATGGAGTCAGGTTTTCCCTTCTTAAGGTTGAGCTCAGCAGTTCTCAACATGCTAAGCATCTCAGGCAATGAATTATCAATTTCATTCATGTTGTAATTCATGACAAATTGATGAAAACCTTCTTTAATTCTTCATTCCCAAGGTGAAGAGAAGAAGGAGGGGCGCCGACAACCTTAAGGAAGAAGAAAACCTTCCTTAATTGTGGCCGCCCACTTCTTCCTTGCCGCCCAAGCCAAGGAAGAAAAAACCTAACCTCTCTAATAATTCTTCATGCCCATGCCTTAAGCCCGTATTTATAGAGTTAGGCTTAAGCCTCCTTTTAATCTCCACCGTCGGTTCTAGGGATTTAATCTCAACCATCGGATCAAGAGATTTAATCTCCACCGTCGGATCTAGAGTTTTGTTTTCCATCATTGGATCTAGGCTCCATAAGGTTTTAATAGGCTACAATTGTAGGGTTTCATTAAGTGATCCGTGAGGGGAAACTTCGCTTCCCACTTCAACTCGGTCACTTGTTCATGGCGATCCCATCAATGTCCCCAGATTAAAAATTTAATCCTAGAGAAAAGGGAACACCCAAGTAACCTTGTCATCGTCGTGCTATTCGTTTAGAGTAGTCACATGAACAAGCTTGTTGTTCAAGCGACCAACCTCTATTCCACGAATAGCCGCGGAATAGACGATGTACGGATCGTCGGTTTTTGTGTTTATGTTCGGGATCCAAGTATTATTTAGCCACATACATAAAGCAAACAACCACATACAATATGCATATAATTGAAAAGCAATTATTAACATAATACAAAAGAACACTAATCAAAATAAACAAGATTATACCTCTTGTAATACCTCTTGATCTTCTATTATATGTCCTTCCTCCTTTTGGATGTCATGTGGGCGACGATCTTCCAAAAGTCGAAGCTTCCTAGATCACCAATCTTCCTTTCCTTGTTCACTCCGAACAAAGGAAGATCATAAAACAAAACTCTTCTTCCTATCTAGAACCGGCCACCAAGTCAATAGACTCGATGTTGTCGCCGGCCAAGGAAGAGAACACGGAGTATGGGAACCTGCCAAAGGAGAAAACATGAGAGCATGGGCGCCGGCCAACACTTGGAGAAGAGAAAGGAAAGCAATCCTTCTCCTTGTTGCCGCCCAAACCCTAAACCTAGCTCTCCTAATTTTTGGCCAAGGATGAGGGGAAGAAGAATAGATTGAGCACCGGCCAAGGTAGAGGGAAGAAGGTTAGAAGCCAGCTAAACCTTAGGAAGAAGAAGAAGAGACCTTCTCCTCATGTTGCCGCCCACAACCAACACCCAAACCCTAACCCTAGCCGCCCACTCCTAATCCTAACCAAACTAGGATTACTTGCCACCCAAGGGAAGCAAACCCTAATCCTCATCCATCAAGACTTGCCGCCCACCCCAATGCTCTATTTATAGAGTTGGGCTCAAGCCTTGTTTTAATCTCCTCCATTGGTTCTAGGGATTTAATCTCAACCGTCGGATTTAGAGATTTAATCTCAACCGTCGGATCTAGAGATTTAATCTCTACCTTTGGATCTATAGTTTTGTTTTCATCCATTGGATCTAAGCTTCATGAGGTGTTAATAGGCTACAATAGGGACCATGAGGAGGAGTTGGATCTTGGCCACCCAATGGATCAAGCCCACATAAAGTCTGATCCATTAATGATTATCCATTCCACTAGAGGATTATTATTGATCTACCTCACCAACCCCCATAAGTTAATATGAGCTCCATATATTATTTGTATATTTTCTCCCCGTGTTTAAGATCTCGAATATCCGTCAATTAATTAATTTACTGACCATTAATTAATCAACATCTAACTCCATGAGTAGTACCACTCAACCTTTTCATCATGCTGGACCAAGTCAACTTGCAGGGTTTACAAGATGAACCTTATGAGCTCCTTAAGGGGACGTCATCATCCTAATATATAGGACATGGTTTCCTCCTATAATCAACAACACACCATATAAATAATATCATCTCCGAACTTAACGAGCCTATCGATTTAATCTATAAATCTCGCCCATTGGTAAATCAAAGAGATGAATACTAAGTATATGTGCACGTTATTATATCGGGATTAAGAGTATGTACAATATAATATCTGAGGTCTGATTCGATTATGTAGTCAGCAATAAATCAAATCACCTCTAAGTCGGTCCTGCTCAATACACACAAAGTGTACTAGTGTGATTCTATGGTCAAGACAAACCAATATCAAATCACACTACAACCATACCAATGGTTTGTCCAAAGTCATCTAGGTTGTGATCCTTTACTTATACTTTACAAGGAATCGATAATATGATCTCCCGTGTGACACCACACACCATGTTATCAAAAATGTAATGTATTAGACTATATGCATAGTCATAAAAATATGCAAACAATGATCATGTGATTCTTATTTCAAAAATAAAGATGTTCATACAAAAGATAGACTTTTCAGTATACATCCCAAAAACAATAGGGACCATGAGGAGGAGTTGGATCTTGGCCACCCAATGAATCAAGCCCACATAAAGTCTGATCCATTAATGATAATCCATTCCACTAGAGGATTATCATTGATCTACCTCACCAACCCCCATAAATTAATCTAGGTTCCATATATTATTTGTACATTTATCTCCCCGTGTTTTTGATCTCGAATGTCTATCGTTTAATTAATTAATTTACTAACAATTAATTAATCAACATCTAACTCCATGAGTAGTACCACTCAACCTTACCATCATGCCGGACCAAGTCAACCTGCAGGGTTTACATGATGAACCTTATGAGCTCCTCAAAGGGACATCATCATCCTAATATATAGGACATGGTTTCCTCCTTTAATCAATGACACACCATATAAATAATACAATTTCTCAACTTACCGAGCCTATCGATTTACTCTATAAATCTCGCCCATTGGTAAATCAAAAAATGAATACTAAGTATATGTGCCCGTTATTATATCGGGATTAAGAGCATATACAATATAATATCCGGGGTCCGATTAAATTATGTAGTCAGCAATGAATCGAATCACCTTTAAGTCGGTCCTGCTCAATACACATAAAGTGTACTAGTGTGATTCTATGGTCAAGACAAACCAATACCAAATCACACTACAACCATACCAATGGTTTGTCCAAAATCATCTCGGTTGTGAGCCTTTACTTATACTCTACAAGGAGCTGATAACATGATCTACCGTGTGACACTACACACCATGTTATTTACAATGTAATGTATGAGACAATATGCATAACCATAAATATGAAAACAATGATCATATGATTCTTATTTCAAAATAAAGATGTTCATACAAAAGATAGACTTTTCAGTATACATCCCAACAATCTCCCACTTATACTAAAAGATTATGCTGTCCTCAAACTACCATACATCTGATTCTCATTCTCTCCACATGCCTATCAAAAGATCTCGCCAGAAGGGCCTTAGTGAAAGGATCTGCCAGGTTATCCTCCAATATAATCTTTGCCACAACAACTTCTCCTCTCTTTACGATTTCTTGTATCAGGTGGTACTTGCGCTCTATGTGTTTACTTGCCTTAAGGGCTCGTGGTTCCTTCGAGTTTGCAACTGCACCACTATTATCACAATAAATTGTGATAGTTCTGGTCAAACTAGGAATCACATCCAAGTTTATTAAGAAGTTCCTGAGCCACACAACTTCTTTGGCCGCCTCAGAGGCCGCCACATACTCAGCTTCCATGGTAGAGTCCGCCACGCATTTCTACTTGACACTCCTCCATACAATGGCTCCACCTCCCAAAGTAAACACAAAACCTAAGGTAGACTTACTGTTATCCTTGTCTGATTGGAAGTCAAAATCTGTGTAACCCACTGGGAGTAATTGGTCTGCTTGGTAAATTAGCATATAATCCCTAGTCCTTCTCAGGTACTTCAATATATGCTTTACCACAGTCCAATGTCCCTGTCCTAGATTACTCTGATATCTACTAACCATGCTAATGGCAAAGTAGATATCCGGTCTCGTACATAGCATCGCATACATGAGGCTTCCTACTGCCGAAGCATAAGAAACTGCCTTCATCTCCTCTATCTCCTCAGATGTTCTAGGACACATCTCCTTAGATAAAGGATCTCCATGCCTGAAAGGTAGAAAACCTTTCTTGGAGTTCTGCATGCTAAAATGATCCATAATTGTGTCTATGTATGAAGCTTGAGATAAGCACAATATCCTTTTCTTGAGATCCCTTATAACCTTGATCCCAAGTACGTGTCGCACTTCTCCCAAGTCCTTCATATAAAATTGTTTGGACAACCATACCCTTACATCCGATAACACCTTGACATTGTTCCCAATTAACAAAATGTCATCTATGTATAGTACAAGAAATACCACTATATTTTCGTCACATCTCTTGCATACACAAGACTCATCCGGGCTTTGAATAAATCCATAAGACTAGATTACCTCATCAAAGCGGATGTTCCAAGACCTCGAAGCTTGCTTCAATCCATAAATGAACCGATTAAGCTTACACACAAGATGCTCTTTGCCCTTTGCAATGAATCCCTCTAGTTGCTTCATATAGATGTTTTCCTCAAGACTTCCATTAAGGAAAGCTATCTTGACATCTATCTGCCATACCTCATAATCCATATGAGCAGCAATACATAAGAGAATCCGGATAGACTTAAGCATGGCTACTGGCGAAAAGGTCTCCTCATAATCGATACCCTCTTTCTGAGTATACCCCTTTGCGACAAGCCTCTCTTTGAAGGTCTCAACCTTCCCATCTATTCCTCTCTTTCTTTTGTAGATCCACTTGCATCCAATGGTTTTTACACCATCGGGTGGTTCTACTAGCTCCTAGACCTGATTTGAATCCATAGATTCAATCTCAGCATTCATTACACTTTGCCAAGATACTGCATCTTTATCTTGGATTGCCTCGTCATATGTCCAGGGATCAGGTTCATGTTCGCTAGGGACCAAATAAGAAGATTCTACCAAGAACATGAATCTATCAAGCTGTCTAACAACCCTCCCACTACGATGAGGTATCACTTGTGTATCCTCTATGACACGCGGTGCAGTGATTTGTGGTATATCCTCTTGTACCGGTGGTACTGAAGTAATGACTTCCCCTTTCAATTCCTCCAGAACAATCTTACTCATGGGCTTGTGGTTCATCACATAGTCTTCCTCTAGAAATCTAGCATTCGTGCTAACGATCACCTTCTGATCTCTAGGACTATAAAACAAACCACCTTTCGTTCCTCTAGGATAGCCAACGAACATGCGCACTTCTGTACGAGGTTCTAACTTACCAGTATTTGCCTTCAACACATGTGCTGGACTCCCCCAAATCCGAATACGTCTTAGACTAGGCTTTCGCCCAGTCCACAATTCTATGGGAGTAGAAGGCACTGATTTAGATAGTACCAAGTTTAGAATATACACTGCCGTATCTAGAGCATATCCCCAGAATGAATCTGGCAACTCATAATAACTCATCATCGATCTAACCATCTCCATAAGAGTCCTATTCCTTCATTCTGCTACACCATTCTATTGGGGTGTGCTAGGTGCAGACAATTGGAATTGAATCCCAACTTCTGATAAGTAATTCCTAAACTCTCCCAAGAGGTACTCACCACCACGATCAGATTGTAGTATCTTGATACTTTTACCTTGACGTTTCTCCGCATCAGCCTTGAATTCTTTGAACTTGTCAAAGCATTCAGACTTGCGACGTATCAAGTAAATGTATCTATACCTTGAATAATCATCTATAAAAGAGACAAAATATTCAAAGCCACCTCTTGCCTGGATAGACATAGGACCACACAAATCAGAATGAACCAATTCCAACACATCTTTAGCTCTATACCCCTTGGCCTTGAAAGGCCTCTTGGTAATTTTACCTTCCAAGGAAGATTTACAGGTTGGGAAGTCTTCCACCACTAACAAACTCAGAGTTCCATCAGCTATCAACCTTTGAATTCTGCTTAGGTTAATATGACCAAGCCTTAGATGCCAAAGATATGTTTGGTTCATCTTTGAAGGTTCTTTTCTCTTATTGGAATTAGAAGATGAGCTATTCACTTCTATTTGCATCGTGGAAGCTTTTGGTTCAAGTGTATACAAATTTCCCAATGCACCAGAACAGATAATATCCCTATTCCTTTTTATAACAACTCTGTCATTAAAAGAAATAGAATATCCATCCATAAACAATTTAGAAATCGAAATCAAATTCTTTCTAAATAGAGGTACATAAAGGCAATTTTTAAGAACCAAAACTTTATTTCTCTCAAAAGACAAATAAACATCTCCCACTGCAATAGCTGTCACCTTTGTGGCATCGCCCAAGTATACGATAATCACCCCTTCAGCCAGTCGTCTGGTTTCCTTGAACCCCTGCAAAGTATTGCAGACATGATCAGTGGCTCCCATATCTACACACCAGGTGCCAGTAGATAACACCACTAAACATGTTTTAACGACTAGACCAAAAGATATACCTTTGTTGTGCTTGCGGTTGGGGCAGTCCTTCTTCCAGTGTCCAGTCTGCTTACAAGTGAAGACTTGCCTTTCGGCTTCTTCACTACATCCTGAGTTCCTCCCCCCACTTTTGCCCCAGCTTGTTTCTTCTTCTTCTTGCCTTTCAGCTTAGAAGTAGAAATCTTTTAGGCAACCATGGCTTGCGCCTGAGCACTCTGACGAAAAATCCCTTCTGCCGCCTGGAGTTCTGTCAGAAGCTCCGCCAACGAATACAACCTCTTGTTCATGTTGTAGTTCAGGCGAAACTGCTCAAAACTCCTAGGTAGAGACTAGAGAATTATATTGACCTAGGTTTCCCCATCGATCTCATCTCCGAGGACTTCTAGCTCATTCAAATGAGCCATCATCTTGAGAACATGATCCCTCACGGGTGTTCCCTCGATCATGGTGGTCATCATCAAGTTCCTCAAGGCTTCCTGCCTAGAAGCCCAATTCTGGTGTCCAAAAAGCTCTTTGAGATTGAGCATCATATCATAAGTAGTGGGCATGGCTTGATGCTGATGTTGCAGTACATTTGACATAGATGTCAAAATATAACACCGCGCCATCTCATCGGCCTTAATCAACTTCTTATAACTCTCCTTCTCCTTTTCCCCAGAATCATCCGTAGGCTTAGGATGAATTGGCCATGACCATCACAGTATTATACATAATTTTAAATTATATATTTTACAGAAATTTCTATAATTTTTTCCCTATTTTTTTTTTCAATTTTTATGAGTCACATCTCCGTAACGGTCTCACTAAGCGATTTCCGGGCGTGATCGCCGGACAATGCCCCTTTCGGGGTTAGGGGCAATGACCCTACACACAAAATAAACTTTGCGAGTGTCCCATCTTAATCTTAAAGCGACTTAAGTCACTATCCCAAAAAACCTAAAGCGAGAATTCGCCGTTCCGGAGAGTTTTTCTCTATGGTTGAAGCCTACAAGTATCCCAACACTTGTTGCTTCGTCTCTTCGAGAAAAATACCCAAAAAAAATCTATAAAATAGGAAATTTACAGAAACTTATAGATCTATAATTTTTATATCTAATACAAAAACTACAAAACTAAACACATACATGCTTCGCACGTGGCTCTGAAACCACTGTTGGACTGTCCGAGCCACAAAAACTGCTTTTTGCGTTGCGAAAACCTGAGAAGTAAGCCACGGATCTGTACGAAGGTAAACAAAAATACATGTAAGTGTTTAAAATCCTTAGATATACTCTAGATCTACATGTTAAGAGTTTAACCCTTGATGCGACGCCCTTCGCTTATCCCGCTCGTCCAAACGGCTTGCCGAAACTCGAGAGTGTCAAGTGTACACTCCCCTATCGGTATCCACACGAGCAATAGGTGGAGAAAAGACAACTTAGAGTGTGATAGCACTCCTTGAATTCCACGACAAAGGAGGGAGAGAGAGCTTGAGGGAAGAGAGGAGGAAGAAGATGAAGTTACACAACTTAACTTCACATTAATGCAAACACATTATGGTGGCCAACCACTTTGAAAGGGTTATATACATGCATTTAATACCAAGATCCATGACTCTTGGTCTCCCTCATGAGGTGTCACCCCATGATGTGTCCATGATGATGTGAAACATCATCATTGGCCGACCCATGCCAAGTCATCATGACATGACAATTGGTCAAGTTAAAATTGACCATTCATCTTCCCTCTCAAGTCAAGTCAAACTTGACCTCTTATCTCCCATGGTTGATCAAATCCAACCATTTGATTCAAGTCAATTTAATTCAATGAATCTCTATTCATTAGTTTAAATTGACTCAATGAATCAAATCTAAATTAGACTCATTCAACACTTGAATCAAATTGAGTCTAACTCAATTAGTGTAATTTGGATTACTCTTAATCCAATTTGGTTCATCCCATGAACCTAATCCTCATGGTTCATCATATGAATCTAATCTCCATCTAATTGCTCTTTGTGTGTGACTCTATAGGTTCTTGTAACGTTGGCAATGATCCTAAACCGATTTAGGAACATAAGCAATGAGCGGTATCTAGCAACACATCATTGCAACCCAAGTTACAAGAATGCTGAGATCCAACATCACCTTTGTGACTACTAATTGTGACTCTTACAATATGTGACAATGTCCCTCTATCCTTGACATCTAGATTGACCAACTGAGGCATAGACCGTGTCATCCTTGGTACAATCTATATCTTGAACTCCAAGTAGACTCACTCTAATCAAATGAGCTCAATATCTCATATTGACTCATTTGGGCATGACCATGCACTTAGTGGTCTCACTCTATCAAGAATAATGATGTCACTCCCATCATATAGGAGGGATATATCCCATCTACATCACTCACATCCCTCCGCATAATTTATTACATACCCAGTAATCGCCTTTATAGTCCACCCATTTACGGGTGACTTTTGACGAAGCCAAAGTATGCAACCCCTTATGTAGGGAACCATGGTGACTTCAGGTCCAAGGACTAATAGTCATACTAATAGTCACATGAGAAAGTATATGACACTCATATAATAATCCATGATACTTTCTCATGGCGGGTCATTCAGTATAAATTCTCTAATGCATACCCATGTGTCAACTTGATATCTCATATCCATGACTTGTGAGATCAAGTCATTGAGTTGACCTATATGCTAGTCTCTTCGCATTAACATTGTCCCTAAATGTTAATACTTGACTAGGAATGATTAAGAGTAGTGTTCTCTATATCATCTCATTATCGATTCAACCAATCGATTGATATAGATAAGAACCTTCTACTCAAGGACGTTATTATACTTAATTATTTGGCACCAATACAAGTAAGTATAATAAGCATAAAGAAATGCCTTTATAAATAGGAATATGATACAACAAGTCCATACAACAATCATCACATGATTGGCTCTAGGGTTTTCATTAACACTAAGGAGGAACCTTGCGGTCGTCCTCCTTCTGATAACCATAGATATTAAAATATGATAGAGTAGGAGATGAAATACATTTTGACTCTTCATAGATATTATTAGGACATCCTCGTACCCAATAGCCTATCTTAGCAGAAGGACCAAAGTAGGATAAATTAACTCTAGAAGGGTTAGGGACCTAGTGACAGAGGGCTCCCAATGGTACTAACCCCATGAGCTCTGATAATCTGAAAGGTCAGCTTGGTTAAGAATAGGTAGTTCCCGGTAGAAGCAAAAGTTCATCAGACAAGTGTATGATGATCCTCCTGCAAGATCGTAATTAGAGATTTAGGAAGCATTTAATTGATAGCATGTTCCAATAACACACAAGTGAAACCAAAGTACTAGAATCCTCTTAGGGAACTTTTAACCTTCCTTCACTTCCTTCGAGTGAAATTGTACTAGAGTTAGGACTGTCGTCAACCTCGCAACCCTCATCTTTAGGACATTCACTCCAAACAACAAAATCCACTAGACAAACGGTACTGGAATCTGTGTCTCTATGGGATCGATAATCTTTTATTACTTGACGATATCCGTGCACTTGCGAACGTTGAGCGCGAGCGTGAGCTCGCCCTGTGGAGTAGGAACTAGGGTTCCAAACCATATTACATCGTGTGCCTCTTGTGTTGATTGTATTCTTGTGTTTTTGTGCTTATATTCATATTGTACTTTCTATTTTCACTGTGTACTAACCTAATTGTAGACAAGCACGATCAATTTCCATCAAACAAATAAGAAACACTATTCACCCCCCTCTAGCGCATTACCAATGGTTCTACAAGTGGTATCAGAGTGGGTCGGTCTTCACCAGCTTCACAACCGAAGGAGCAAAAGTGCTAGAGGGAAGAAGATGATGGGGAAACCAAGAATTAGACTAGGTCGTGACATCAACACTCCACCGTCATATGGATTCTTTGGAATTTGGATCTTTGACGAATGGAAGGAGAGTATAGAAACTTTTCTTATGATGAATATCAAAGATTGGTTCATCTTAATGGAAGGTTTCGAGCCCCCTAGGGATAAGAAGGGAGATGTCCTCAAATTGAAGAAGTGGACCCAAGAGCAACGCCAAAAATTCAAGATTGAGGTTAAGGTAACAAAATTTTTAGAAAATTTAATACCAAATGATATTTTGTTCATGCTAGGGGATTAAATGGATGCCAAGGAGATATGGAGCAAGTTGGCAAGATTTCATGAGAAGCATCAACCGGTCAAAGAAGATAAAGAAGAAATGGAAAAGGAATCCAAGGAGGAGTGCTCCTTATCTCAAGCTCAAGAAGACTCAGAAGAGGAAGAATCATCATCATCCTCACAAGATCTTGAGGAATCAGAGGTTGAAAGGGCATCAACATTTAAGGAAAAGGAAGATGAAGAAGCCTTAACTTCATGGATTATGGGGGAGGATAGAGCTTCAACACCGGAACAAGAATTGAAGGAAAGACCTTCTATCCTGGAGCAAGTACAAGAAAAAACATCTACTTCCGAGAGGGATGAAGAACCAACTCCGGCTTCCACCACCACTCTAGGTAACTCAAATGCAATTCATAAAAATAAGGATCACATAATTTTTCTTTGAGTGTAGGGAGAAAGGGCATTACAAGTGCAAATGCCCAAAATTGGCAAAGGAGAATGTGGTGGCACCAAAAGTCAATCAAAAGTTAAAGGATGTTGTAGCCCTAACCATTAAAAGCAAGGAGCACGTGGTGTGCTTCAAATATCATCAAAGGGATCACTATATAAGCCAATGCCCGAGGGGGAGGAAGCAAGCCAAGGGAAAAGGAGTGTCAAATATAGGGGGAGCTAAGGAAAACCTTAAGGTAACCTTTAAGTATGCTTCATATTCAATTAAGAGTCAAAAGCATGCTAGGAACAATTTTAATGCTATTGCTATTACTCATGAACAAAAGCATGCTAGAAATAATTGATTTTATTGTCTAGGTGCTAAATCATGCAATACTAGGGCTAAGGACAAATCTAGAAACAATGCCCCAAAACAATTCTACCTAAGGAAACAATTAGAAAGGTATAACACCATTTAGGCATTAACCTTAAGAAGGGTAGGCATATGGCTAAAAGGAAGAAATATGCCCAAAGAGAAAATGAAAATTCAAAAATAGGGAAATTAGAGTTAGAGAATCAAGTTTTGAGATCAAAACTTGAAAAATTAGAAAAGACAATTAGAAGCATGCAAAATCAAATGCATGGGTCAAATGGACAATATTTAGGGTCTTGGAGGCAAGGTCCACCTAGGGGCAAGAAAGGTTTGGGTCCAAAACCTAATCCCAAGGAGACCTACCATAGTGTTCCATTTGATTATGGAACCATATCTAAGTCTAAGAAAACCAAGGTTACTATGGAGGTCATCCCTAAGGATAACCATTGTAGGTGTCTAGTTGCCAAGGTTTCTATGAAACCTAAGAAAGCCACTAAGAAGGTCATAAGGGAAGTTATCCCTATAGTTGACCTAGGCGAGACCAAATTGACCAAGGCTTCCAAGCCAAAAAGAGTTATTAGAAAGGTACAAAGGGAGGATATCTCTAATGAGTACCTAGTAAACCCAAGGAGTTCCAATAGGTATTGAGTTTTTAAGAGTGTGATACCTTCACGCTAGATGGGTTTAAGTTGTGTCAACTTGAATTGGTGGGTTAGTTAACCTAACCATAGCAAAGTTGACACTTTAGGTCATTTCCAAGGTAATGAGATACTTTGCTAATATGATTGAATTTATATCCTAAAGGATTTTAGGATGTGCCAATAAAATTCAAGAAGTTTGAAAAGTCAATCAAAATTGGCACAACTAGGGAGATTGATCAATAAAGGCAAAATTATCTTATTTTGTTTAAAATGACAATTGGGTCGAACTCTTAGATATTATATACCTTTGTATGTCATACACTTGTCATGCTTCACATGTCTTATCGTATGTCTACATGAAAGGTGTGTTTATGAAATATTGCATCTCACAAGAATATAGTGTTCACTTTGATTATGTATTTCAAACATCTAGAAAGGGTGAGATGCTAGAAATAAAATCATTGGATGATAATTCTTGTGAAAATAGAATAAAAATATCAAAACACATTAACAAATGCACAAATACAGACATTATACTGAGATAGTCATTACACATGGATAAACACACAAAAATGAAACAAAATCAGATGAACAAATCAAATCTAGCCAAGTAATTAGAGATTAGTCAACTGCTTCAGTTAAGCAGTTGACAAAAGTCACTATAACATGACACAGAAGGTTCAACAATCAACTGATGAGTCCTATTAGTCGACTGATGTTACTGTAGCTCGGCACAAAGAGTTGAGCAGTCGACTGCTAGCGTCGAGACCCGGTCACAAAACCTCAATCAATCTACTGCTCTAACCTAGCAGTCGACTGATCGCCACAATTAAAGTCGAACCATAGCGGTTTGACTTCTTCACGCGATTTCTCTTCTTCGCAATGCTTCCAACGATTTCGCCCTTTCGTGTCCAAGCGCACACATGCGATTCCAGCCTTTGGTAAGCCTAGTTCTTGAACCCTAATTATGTTTACCCTATTCTTGTCTCTCCATTGCTCTAATGGAAACTTATTTTCCCCTATTTTCATCGTTTCCACCCAAACTAGGGTTTTTAGGTGCAAGAGATCATTCCCTACCATTTTCCTCCGGTCGTCTTCTACAACCTCAGATCAAATGGCACCTAAGTAACTTCTCTAACTCAAACCCTAATCATTTTACTTATGCAATTCTTTGATTTAACCATGTTCTTGTGCCATTTCATTGCATTCATCATTCATTCATATAGATAACCACGTAGGATAGAGCCAGGTGAAGGCTCCCAGGCTCCCTCCCATTCATACCAACCCATGCCCGTAAGATACTTAGATGAGCTATTTTTTTATCTTACTGCAGAGATGTTATCCAAATTATCATGCATTACCAGCTAGTGAATTTATTCTCCTGCATGCATCCAATTAACATTAACCTACATAAGGAGTTCTTCTCAAATCTTAGAAGAGTTGGAGATGGTCCGACATACTCCGCTCGCATTGCAAAACATGATTTAGAGTTCACTCCTGTGATCCAACTGGATTTCTTGGAGTGTCGACCATCTGATGACACCATTGTTTTCTATCCTACTCCTGATGAGTTGTTTCCAGGTCCATTTGATCATATTTCTCTCGATTCCATGCACGAGTACTTCTTTCATTGACCTCATCCTTTGGGTCAAAACCACTTTTTAATAAATTCTTTATCAGCTCCTGACAATGTACTTTATAAAGTCATTGTTGGTTGTCTTTTACCTATCGTGACCTGGGGTTAGGCGAAGATCCGTCCTCCCCATCTCTTTCTGATGTATGCAATGCAGAATCTCCTAGATATCAATCTTGCATTGAACATTTTCCATTGTATAGTCCATTTTGTGTCCCCTGTCTAGGGGAAGATTCACATGCCTTTTGGTCATATTATCACCGCGTAGTTTGCATCTAGAGGGATAAATGTCTCCAGGTGTACCTTAAGGTCGTTATCTGATTCCTATGATCGCATCACCATGAGACATTTTGCATTGGCTAGCATGCGGACATGCCTTGGGAGGATGGAGTGGCCAGCTTAGCCTCAGCTAGCTGGGGGGTATGGAGGGCTAGCTGGGGGCATGGAGAACCAGCTGTGGAGCAAGGTGAGGGAGCTGCAGAGGAGGATGACCCCATGATATCGGATGCATCGTCGGAGAGTCTCTCAGAGTTTCATGAGGAGGTTGACACACGATTGGAGGAGCTCAGCTTAAAGCAGTCCTCCATTTCCTATCAGCTGAGCCGGATGGAGCAATGTCAGCTCCAGATGTTCGAGATGATGCGGAGCAGGATGCTGGGTCAGTAGGCTCCACCTCCTCCACCACCTCCGGCGATGATTCTAGTGGATGGTGGCTAGGATCCTGTTTATGTACTTCATTTTATTTTCATAGTGAGGCTGAGCGATTGGACATCTATTTTACTCATAGGAATGACTTAAGATAAATGAAATATTTTATTTTGCAAAATTGTGTCTTTCCTTGGTTGATGTGTGTGTTGATTTGTATGTTGATGTGTATGTTTATGTATTCCTATTATGTCATGTCATGACATCATTTTTCATCTAATTATTTTAAATGTCATGATAATGTGTAGGTTTGATTTTTTATGTCATGCTTGTATTTAGATCATATCTTTATGTCATGACATCATGATTATTGGCACATGTTTATTTATGCTATCTTATATGCCATAATCATTCCTCATGCATTTAGATCAATTAAAATTGATTCAAGGCAAATGACATTATTTGAAGTCCCAAGTATAAGGGAATCAAATAGAGTTGCCTAGAAAATGAATGAAACCCTAAGAATCTAAACCCACATCTCACATTAAATTAACATGTGTGTGTATTGATACACCCTAGAGACATGTGAGATGTTAGAAAATGAGTTAAACTCATGTGCTTATTGAGTACATCATATTGAGTTTAGAACTCAATAAATGATAATGATGAATCACACGGAAAGCCAATGTACAAGTCATGTACATCTAGCCCATAGTCCATGGTCCAAAAAATGTTTTCAAAAACATTTTAATATTATTTTAGAAAATCTTTGTGAAGCCTATATTTTGATAGCAATCACCATTGAAGAAGTTGATACAAAGTAGGTCAAAAACATTAAAAGTTTCAATGGTTTTGAACATTATATCAATCTCTCATTTTAATGGATATTTTATTTTAAAACTATTTTTCACTCATTGTATTTCATGTAAGTAATGTACGTATGGACTTTCAAGATTTTTCCATATATGTATTTTTACTTATGAGTTTCCAAATCTCATTTCTGAAAAATTGATTTCTGAAAATCAGAGATCAGACGACTGTTTCAGTATGATAGTTGACTGCTTGCTGATCAAGTCGACTGCTGAGCTGATTTTAGGTAAACATGGGTTGTTTTGCCCATTTTCAGCTATCCCTATGTACACTAACTGCTCCTAACCCTAGGACATACTTTAGAAAGTATTGAAAGGGTGAAAATTCATTGAAAATGGATTAGGAGAGTAGTTTAGGGTGAAAATAAAATTTTAAGATATGTGAAAGTTCAAGTTTGAACTTTTGCCTTTAATTTCAATAACTTAGTGTTCCTATAGGCTTAGAGACTCTCCAAGGACGTTGTTGGTTCCTTGGTCAAGAGGGAGCAAGCCTTTAGGGGGATGTTGTCCATCATGGGATGATCGATGTGTTTTTCCTCATAAGGGAGAGAATTTGGAGAAGTGAGGATTGCCTCTCATTTAGTGATATGAGACTTATCACTATGAAGAGTAAAGGCATTCTAGATGTTTTTCGACCAAGGGGAAGATTTTAAGATATCATTGGTATATGAGACATTGATACCCTCGGGGAGTCTTTTTGATGTGTGCCAAAGGGGGAGAAGTGATGTTTAAGTTAGGTAAACCTTCACTATACTTTGGCATTGGAAGTGTTTAAGTTTAGTTTATTGTTAGTCTAACTTCAAGGGTATTGTCAAACACCAAAATGGGAGAGATTGTTAGTGCAGTCAGCCTAGGTCATGATTGACTGAACTTGAGTTTGACTTGAGTAATATTTTGATATTTGACAATGGGTTAACTATATTATTGACATGGGGTTGACCATATGATAGAAAGTCCAAGTCATGGGTACTTGGCAAGGAAAGTCCAAGTCATGGGTACTTGGAATGGAAAGTCTAAGCATGGGTCTTGGCATTTGGGAAAGTCCAAGTATTGGCAGCGTAAAGTCCAAGCTTGTGTCTTGGCATCATAAGTCTAATGCTTGGTGGCGTAAAGTCCAAGCGTGTGTCTTGGCAGTGTAAGTCCAAATATACCTTGGTAGTGTAGACACTGTTGCATGACAATAGCCCATGGAAGCACCTGAAGGCTAATGTATGGATTAACAAATTATGGATGATTTGGAGGGATCCGATAGGCGTGAGGCTGATGGAGGTGGCTAGAAGGTTTAGGTCTAGGCTAAGGGTGGTCTAGCAAGTATGAGGGGATCATACTTGGGTTAAAATCTCATGTTTGAGGTGTATCAGTCGATTGGAGTTATGGACCAGTCGACTAGTCGAGTGTTTTGACACTTGACAACCTAGTCGACACTGAGCAGTCGACTGGGGTTATGATCAGTCGACTAACAGAAGATGACTGATGCTTGACTATTGTTTTGTGGTCCATCAATCGACTACTAGGGTATAGTAGTTGACTGATTTAAGTGGACTCGAGCAAAGAAGGTCTGGTAGACGATTAAGCAGTCAACTGCCTATGCATCAGTTGACCGCTAGGGTTTGGCAGTCGATTGATAGGCTATCAGTTGGATTTTCCCAGCATGGATCGAGTCGTTGTGAGACAACGACTAAAGGAGTAGTCGACTGCTCGGTATGGGCAGTCGACTACTAGGAGAAAATCAACCCGATTTCCAGCTTTAAAAGGAGCTCGAAGGAGAGATTTTTGGCAGTGGTTCTTTGGGCAATCTACTAGTGCAAGTCAGGGTCTTCAAGTGTAGTCCAAGCAACTAACAAGCAAAGCAATCAAAGCTCACATTTGTAAAGTGTTGTTTATATAGTTTGTTGTATTTACTTTGTATTTTCTTGCATCTTTTCATTACTATTGTAATACACTTGTACGAGGTTTCTCCACCTCCAGTGTGTCAGCAAGAAGGAGTTTTTTTTATTATTGGTGGTGTGCATCACTAGAGCTCGATATTGAGCTCGTCTAGTGGAGTAGGAACTAGGGTTTCGAACCACGTTACAATGTGTGCCTCTTGTGTTGATTGTATTCTTGTGTATTCATACCTATATTCGTATTGTACTTTCTATTTCCGTTATGTACTAACCTAATTGTAGACAAGCACGATCAATTTCCATCAAACGAATAAGAAACGCTATTCACTCCCCCTCTAGCGTGTCACCAATGGTCCTACAAGCACTTGGTAAGCCTTCTCATCCAATCTTCACCTGCATTACAAGCACAATGTATATGACAAAAGTAATCATGATAGCCCTTGACCATCTGATCTTGACTTCGGCCTTCCCTTAGAACCCCTCGTCGGATCGATGCCTAAGGTTGTCCCCACACCAACGGTGCGACCTTACCATCACTCCTCACGACGAGCTTATCTTTGCTTAACCTTGGTCTTCTTACCTTTTGCTTATCATCTAATTCTCCTGGTGTCTTTGATCTTAGCTAAGACTATTCAAATTTTGCACACTTAATATAACATATAAGATAACATTATGACTTAACTTTGAACCTTTGCCATTATCAAAACTTAGGTTCGAATATATGATGCCCATGTACCAACAATCTCCCCCTTTTTGATTGATGGCAACATGACTCAAAGTTAAGGAAATAAGTGCATTAACCACTTAGTTTTCAAAAACTCCCCCTTAATGTTTGGTGAGTTTTGAAAATCCAATAATTAGAATTTTAAAGAAAATTTTAATCTTTTTAATCTTAACTTTTCTCTCCCCCCTTGACATATATCAAAAACAGTGTAATTTCAGATTTGATTATAGTCAACTGCTTCTCCATAGCAATCGACTATTGAACAACGTGGTTATTGTCGGAGCCACACAGTGTGGAGCACCTAGGCTAAAATCTGAGCCCCAAACGAGAATCGGCTTCATAGAACCAGTCAACTAATCTAAACCACTAGTCAACTGTCTCACTTCAAACATGAGGTTTAACCCATTTTCAAGGTTTATTTTGAAAAAAACACTTAACATTCATTAATATTTTAAAAACCCTTAAAGCCTGAAGTAACTAAAAAAATTTATGAATCTAAGCATGTGTCCTTTACTGTAGAAAAATAATAGTTTAAAATAAAAATTCTAATAAATTATCCTTAATAAAATGTCCAACTCTATTTTGACTCAAATGATATCAAATTATCACTTAGTCTCGGTGAGAGTTGATCGGTTTAAAGATTATACTCCATGATTCATATTGATGCACTTGTTCTACATCTTAAATCAAAAGTAAAGTCATAACATCTCATGCCCATCTACGTGATTCAGTATATAAGCAAGTTAAACCTAAGTGTTGTGAGATGCATTGACTTCTTAAATCTATAGGCTCATGAATTTTAAGGTAAGTCCTATGATAGTTCCAAAGAAAGTAAAATAAATGATAGATAAATAATATAAGTAAAACCAATTCCCACTCTACTAAACACATCGCAAGTTTTCTTCTAAGTAAACTGAATTCTGCTAGATGATTTAGACATCACATAATCAAGTTTTATATCATCGTTAGTTACATGTTCCTTAACAAAATGATATTTTACTTCTATGTGTTTAGTTCTTGAATGATGTATTAGATTTTTTGTTAGATTGATTGAACTAATATTATCTATCATGACTTTAGTATCCTTAAAGATTAGTTTAAGGTCATTTAGAGTGTGTTTCATTCAAAGGAATTGAGCTACACACTCACCCATTATTATGTATTCAGCTTCGATAGTAGACAATGCAACACAAAGTTGTTTTCTACTAAACCAACTAACTAGACATAGACCTAAAAGTTGGCAGCTAGAACTTGTAATTATCCTATCGAGCTTACAACCAACATAATCTGAGTCAAGAGTATCCAATTAACTCAAAATTAATAGTCCTAGGGTACCATATTTCTACATTCAGTGTTCCATTTATATATCTAAAAATTAATTTTACTAATGTTAAGTCTGACTCTTTGGCAAAAGATTGAAATCTTGCACACATACCTATTGCAAAAAGTATATTAGGTTATCTTGTAATCAAGTAAAATAGACTACCTATCGCACTTCTATAGTATTTTAAATCAATAGGTTTTTCTTCTAAGTCATTACCAATTTTTACATTAGTTGTGATAGGTGTAGTAATATCCTTGGCATTTTCTGTTATGTTTGAGAGGTGTCCTAAGGCAATCGCCTTATGATTGTACTATTTATATGATAAATAAAGATTCACTATTTAAGTGCACATGTCATATGTATTTGATTGGATCTTAAACTCATTTACTGAATGTCCGTGATACGATTCATAGCATGAGAGAACTTGTGATTGAATCACAACTAGTGAGTATCTCTACATGTGTAATTATGAATGTATTGAAATAATCCCTAGTCGATGATTTGATGAGTTCGGACATCATCTATCGATTCTGGGAGACTAGCATGGGTTATACTCCTTGGTTTATCCAAGTAGCTGCTCCGCACTGGCTCGAGACATTGAGATGTCGAGAGTTAAACGTGGATGCTAGTTATGGTACTAGTTCATTGGAGTGACCTTCTGTAAGACTTCACATGGTTCTCTGCATATAAGATATGTCAGTGAAGCTCTTACTGCAGCTCGAGTGTGAGTTTTCTTCGACTTGAGGTATTCAAGTCATCTAGGTCAAGGAGACTTATACTTTGACATCTTAGTTTATACATCTCTACGAAGGTGTGGGTACGGGATGATTGGGTATAAGTCGAAGTGCTCGAAGGTCATTGGATAGCCAACAAAGAATTCACCACTCCTTGTGAGGAGATGTATACCCTATAACCACTCTTTAGGATTGTTACTCAAAATCTTTGGCCAAAGTATTTGTCACGCCCCGAGAGTATGCCGTGTCGAAAAGCAAACGGATGACATCTCCCCTGTATGTGGCAATATATCCTGTTAATACAAGGCCTGTAGGCCCACAACTACAACATAATAGGCAAACATGAATATACTAAATACAGTGGAAACATACTGAGAGATAAACAAGATACAAAGATCCAACTGTACACTCCGGAGTGACTTTGACACCACAAGAATCATAACAAAAATCACATCAAAGACCAAATGCATACAACACATCCGTATATCGTAAATACGGAAACAATACAGTGTAAAATCCCAAAACCACAATCCACAAGAATAAAATAATATGAAATAAATATCCATCCATTCGGTGTGAGATGGGATCAGCTGGCGGAGCTCCGAACATCCAAGGAATCTTCTACCAGTTACCTGGGCGACAGGAATCCCAGGGTTCGGGGTGGTGAGTATAAACTTAGGGGTAATATATAGAAAGTGCATGAACAACATATATGATATAGAGATCTACAAGTATACATGTGAAGATCTACAAGTATATAGTATGAGTCCAATAAATATACAGTCCTATCCAAATCTAATAACCAGTAACCACAGTATAGTCATACTCAATGCATATACTAAACTGATCAACTGAACATGAAGTAATGTACCAACATACCTGATGGTTTGCAACACCATAAGCTATATCATCCTAAACAGGTATACATTAACATAACCCATATAACGTACAAGGTCAATCCCATACCTGACCAACACTTAGACATATGAATAGTATATAATCACATGTAATAACATCCCGATCCATACTAGGACATGACGCTAATCAAGTGCATACAACAGTCTAGACCAACACATATATCATACTCACCACACAACAGTATATAATATGGAAATGACATGTATCATGATGTACAAACATATGCAGCAATCATAGCTCAATCAAATGCAGCATCAGGCATATGTAAAACATATATCAAATACATGCATACATATATATATATCAACAATGCATATACATGGTCACTGTCTGTGGACCCGTCCAACCACGACCCCAGAGTTGCCAGGGTGGCACGACATGACAACTATCCCAACTCCAGCTATCACTACTCTCGAGTGGTCGAGTTGGGTAGTATGACTAGTAGCTAGCCGCCATAGAGCTATATGCTACCCTAGGGGTCCCTGCTGCAAGCGACTCTAGCTACCACTACCCATGAGTGGACGAGTGTTGCACGACAGGACAAGCTGCACGCCACTCCAGCTACCACCGTCTATAGTGGCCGAGCGCGACACATCCAATGCTCTGCCCTCAACCCTGCTACCACTACCCCAAGTAGCCAAGGAGGCAGGATGACTGACGATCTGTCTCAACCATAAGGGAGACCCAGTCAACAACATGCATGCAGTGTAATGATTCATAGCTCCACACAAGTATCCTCGCAACACTCCCTATCCCATGGGGAGTCCTGGTCAACCAAAAGTCAACTATGCTAGGACTACTAATCCACAAGGTACTCTCTCTACCACACATAGAGTCATACCCAACTGACAGTCAACCACACTAAGACCTCCAGTCCGTGGCGAGATACTATCGACAATCCATATAACCATACACAGATATACGATCCATAATGGATATACAATCATGCTAGGACCTCCAGTCCATAACCACATACTGACACTCACACACTTATCTATGCACAACCACTAGATCCACCATAGATGCACAACTAATAAGTGTACGACACAACAATCGACTCCCTAATCTAATCCATCACCTAACTCTAGTGATTTAACACAGTAACCCAATTTGAGATCACAAAGATAACCCTAACCACATGTACTTACTGAACATCCATCAGCTAACACACAATAGGGTTTGTAGTTCATATTCGTGATAGATAATCAATGAAGTAACAACAATATATCTCAAAGGTCAAGGCTAAGTACAAGCACATGATAAAATAAGAGCGGAGTCAAGGTAAAAGAATTCAGTATAAATCCAAATTCATGCACCAGATTCAGATCAAAACTACCTAACCAGGGTAGATATTACCCATCTGACATGATGACTATCCACATGTACGAGCATCCATCACTAATCAAAGTCTTGAACTAATCTCCGCTTCAATCACAAACAGCCTCTTAATCCACTTAATGGAATCTGATCTGCCCAACTATTAACTACAAGTAAATCCCATGACATTAACCAAAATATAATCATGATTTACACACTGATCAATAATTCTAGCAACACAATTGTGCATTCTGTTTTAAGAATTAGTTACTCTAATCACACATCCAATGTATAACATACAATTCAGGGCTTACCTTCACCCGTTGCAATCAACCACAACTTCTTGATTCCCTCCAATGAATCTAACTTGCTCAATCCAAATGAACTCCACCTTCAAACGGACTATGTCAGATCTATGTTTCCCTTCGCTCTTGCTGTGGATTCACCAGCTAAAACATCGCTAACACCAGCGCTGCCACTTGCATATCAAGGTCAACAGAAGGTGAAACCGAGCTCCTCCCTCTTTGATCTGATGGTGTGAAGATGACTGGTAGCTGAGATCACATACCCCAGCTCACAGTGAAGGTGGCCTAGTACTCACAATCGACAGAACTGCAGCTGCGATAGGGTAACGCTCGGATTTGATGGATCGATGACCATTGTTGAATAAAGCTCACAAAAATAGGGAAATAGGGAAACTATCCAGATGATGTTGGAGGTTGTTGTGAAGCTGTCGATGGCATGATTGGATGGAAATGCTAGTTGCTCGGGAGTAACGGAGAAGACGCGAAGCAATCCAAGCTGTGGAGGTGTTGAGGCAGCTCAGGATGGTTCACTGGAAACCATCGAGCTGCAGGGCAGAAGAAATGACCGACAGGGGCTGGCACTTGCGACATCTGACCGTGAGATCGGGAGAAACATGGAGAGCAATGACGTAAGTGGAGATCTCGTCGATGTAAAGATTCGACAGTGGCAATGAGGAGCAGATCGGAATAGAGAGCACGACGTCTCTCCCACCGGCTGGATCTTCCACCGTCGGCGGCAGCAACTTGCGGAGGGAGAAGGACACGATCGATGGCCTTCCTCTCCATGTGATCCCCGATGATGAAGTGGCAGCGATGAATGACCCAGCGAGCTGGTTCTAGAGGCGACGGGAAGCTGTGGAAATTGCGAACGAAGGAATCGGGAAATTGGATTTGGGTTCGCGATCTGAGCAGGGAAGGCTTTTAAAAACTGGCCACTTGATTGAGCTACCTCAAGTCTAACCCAACCACCTATTAACCTTAATCTTCCTCCTAATCAATCATATGAACCCCTTTTTAATTCTAAAAAATTCCTAAAAATTCCACAAACTAATTCTCAATTAGCAAGGCTATTATTTTATTTTATTTTATTTTTTCCAGTATCTTACATTCTCCCCCACTAATAAAAATTTGGTCCCCAAATTTTCGACTCACGTACGAGTACTAGATGTCACAACAACCATCTCAAGCATATGAAGAAATGCCCATATGAACACTTCAAGTGACTAAGTGGGGTACTGATAACCTCTAAAATCTATCATGGATACTCTCAACATATCAACCATCTATCAAAAGGTAAATAAATGTACCAGAGTAGAGCTCTATAATCGTGACATGTGGGAGACTTTTCCAAAATCGTAAGATAAATCATGAATCACTATCAGAAATGATACTCAAGGGTACTCCATGGATATAATTCCATCAAGCGATCCAACGAAGTCCATCCTACAGTTCGGAAGGAACCAAGCAAACTTAGCTAATCGATCACTGATTATCTAAATCACATCAAGTCCTTTCCAAATTCTAGATAATCCCCCAACGTTGTCCATCGTACTAGGCTACCACTTCCATCTCAGTACGTAACCCTTCTGGTCACTAATATTCCACTTTTACATGTTGGCACACCAACATCAAGCTACGAACTCAACCATGTCCAACATGTATTGTTTCACCAACAAGGACGTTTCAACACCCTATTTTCTTCGGAGATGGAGAATTCCTTTCTCACAAGAGAAATCAATCTAATGTCCAAAATCCATCGTGTCACACAGAACTAGAAGTAACTGGAAGACTATAATGACCAATCTCGCTAGTTTCTCAACTAGCGTACACATAATATACGTCTCATTCAACTGCATCGAGATCGCTCCTAATCCCTGAAATGATGCATCTATGTACAATACCCTTCCATCCACAACGGAAGGACTAACTAACACTAATGCAAAAGTCAGCCACCATCTAGGCCTTGAAACCTAGTTTCAAAACTTCTGACCAAGTGATTTCCATCACTTTCTTGGTCCAACAAATCATCGGTATAGTAACGCTAGTAACATCCTATCAACCTCTATGATATCAACCAGGTCAATCTAGGGAAACCACAACTTCTCTTAAGATTGTGAATATATCTCAAAAATATATCATCCACAGATATGATGACAATCGATCTCAAATACTCCAAGAGTACTTGATTCCTCAAATCCATGAACGACTAAATCGTTGATAAGTATAACAACATTATCAACAACTCATAGAATTCATACCAAGTATGAAATGTCGTCTTCTACACACCCGCATTCTTTTTACTCCAAGTAGATGATATCTCAATCATCACACCCACAAAGGTAATTATGTGACATCATGTCACTACAATATCAACACTCCAATCATATATCAACCCTAGGGTATACACAGGTGTCCTTTAGCTGAGCTAAACAGATCATCTATCCACAACGAAAGATATCCATTTTCAACAGCCTCCACGTTCCAACATCGATAATCGATGCATAACCTCAAAGGTTCATCTCTCTCTTTTAACAAAGAGTTCTGGATCTTCTCTAGAAGGAATACTGAGATGGATAAATATCCCATCCAATACCTCCTATAATCGCAACTTACGTTCTTCAAATTTCCACAGTGTTTAGCAACACTGATACCAATAAACCATCTCCTGGTATGAGGTCTCCAATATCGGAACCATTCCCGAAATCACCCCCAAATTGCATATTTCACTTGCCCATGCAGTGGTAAACTCGGGAGTTCATCCATAACTACATCTGAATACTCTCGGATTATATGCACATCCGAGATATAAGTTATACCTTCATTTCAACAATTTAACTACCCGTAAGAATATGTTTATAGTGAAGGTATGTCTATCAAAGTCTAAGGGTATCCCTTGACTTCTTGATTGTTGATCAACATCTCACCTGACGGTAAAGATACCACCAACCCACAAGTCGATAGGAACCCATCTAATCCTATCTAAAAATGTTCTAGATAAAGATATCTATAAACTACCAGTATCTCTCGATATATCCGCCAATAGGGTAACCTAAAGTAATACCCCGAATGACCAATTCTTCAGTCTTCTATACCTCTTCTCGAGTAACCATGTAAACTCGTCCAACTTCTTCTCTTGGCGACTGAGCTCATGTAGATGCAAAAGGCTACCATGGAGGAACTAAAGTCAACTGTTGAACTAAGTTACAAACTAAAACAACTGCAACGGAGATGGTAAACACTATTGTACTGGAAAAAGGGTACACATCCGACTGTAAAATATTGAAGAACTATTAACATCGTAGCACGCTCCAACTCTGCAAATAGTATAACTGCGTCTGGGGAATACCACATAGATATGACCATCCTCATAAATGCTCTCCTCTGTACAAAGGATAACCACGCCTGGGAAGGTAACAATTGTTGTCTGGCTATCTGAACATCTGAGTCTTCTGAGATGTCTTCTACTGATATTGCTGAGTAAATTGCTTCTTCCGGATGGAAGTATCAAAGAGTTCCAACTATATCTGAGGTAGTAGATCGCTCCTGACGTGATTACCCAATCTTCTGCGATGATCTTGGCTTCTGAGGTTATGGATCATCCTCTCGAAAGCTTCATCCATAGTCTTCAACTGAGTCTTCAAAGTACATACTCTCCTCATAGATACTGGCTGCTTATAGTAGAAGCAGATAAAATAATCCATCGGATAATCTAACACTGGTGTCGTTGTGACCCGCACTGCACACACATAATCCCTTTGGAGTCTTTCTTCTGAGTTCATTGATAAACATGAGAAGATGCTGACGATCTGCAATCGGTCTTCTATGGTCGGAAAACTCTCCAACAGTCGCTCGTGGCCCATAACTTCAATCTTGCTCCCTTTTGTCCAACATTCGGAGACTTCTGATTCCAATAATTTGACTTGCAATATCTGCTTATCAAATCTCCAACTCTTAAAACACTTACTATGGAGTCATTCCTATACACGTGACTCAGTCTAAGGACTTTTGGTAGGATCTAGTAGGAGATCCAAACATCCTGATCAAGATGTCAGCCAAAAACCATGGGTGGCTTAAGGCATGTCGATCACATTCTCGAGCTATTAGGTGGTTGTAACCTTCGCAAGTCTAACGACATTGCATGGTACCTTCATTATCAAACGATCACCCTACTTAAAGCTCAAGAATTTCCTGATATGAGTCAAAGAAGATGATGTGAAAAAATACTCTCTCACAACATCACTACACCGTGGCTAAGTGATGTGTGATTTCTCGAAGGTTATTTGTTACCTCTTCCACGAAATACCGGATTGATTCCGATAATGGTATGCAACTAACACTACTTTCTTCGTATAACCCGAGTTAAGTACTCAAAAGTACTCTCAAAGTTATACAACCTAGAACGACTAATTCGGGGATCAAAATCCCTATGAAACACCATATACTAATCCTCCATTATTTGTATCAACAATAGTATACAAGTCTGTTCATTACCCCACAGGTAATGATCTGACTAGCACAGTTAGTAAAGATCCCAAAGACTGTAATCTTTGATCTCCACAAGAGATGTGACTACCTAACCTCTGCTTTCCAACTCGGTATCAGTCGGCTCTCAAAGGTAATTTACTCTTTCGATAGCAGGTACATGTCTCAACAAGTCGTTCCCATGATCATCTCAAACCACGGTTACGAATACTAACCAATGTTAGGGCAATCTCTTGCCATGATAAGGTTTTGATCTGTGTGGCAAAGGGTTTAAGTTAGGGTGTTATTATGGTTTGATATGTGCGTTGGAGTCTTGCAGGGATTAGTAATTCGCACATGGAGTCTTGGTGGGCTCACCACTCACTACCTCATGTTTGAGTCGGAGAAGGAGCATTACAAAGACGTGCGCTTGATGCTGCCAAGGGACCGGCGGATGAGATGACTTGAAGCGAAGCCAAGGAAGCAGACTTCGGAGGCAAGAGACGCGAAGGAGCATTGCAGAGTCGTGCGCCTGATGCTGCCGAGGGACGTGGCCATGAATGAAGAGAGCTTCAGCGAGGGACTTCAAGTGAGATGAGAGAATGAGTGAATTGTAAGTAGATCATTAGGTGAACTTGGCCGAATGGTGAAGTGTCGGATGAGTTTTCCCGACATCAGTCTACTGCCATGGAATAGCAGTCGACTTCTCTGAGTCGAACAGGGTTCGACTGGTATTCGACTGAGTGTTTTGAGGCCAATAGTCGACTGCCATATGTGAGCAGTCGACTGCCAAGACCATCAGTCGACTGATGAAGGCAGCAGTCGACTAGTCGAAAGGGTTCGGCCACAGAACTGCTCGTAGCCGACTGGGCAGTCGACTATGAAGGCAGCAGTCGACTGATGAGGTCTATCAATCGACTGCCAAGTGTTCTCTTGGACTACAAGGGTCGGGATCCGATGTGTTTGGAGGTTGTTGGAGTGGCGACAGTCGACTACCAAGGGCAGCAGTCGACTAGTGGTGGCCAACAGGAAGAAAAGCTTCCTCTCTATAAAAAGAGAGGGTGTGGGGCTTTGAGAGACTAATTCTTATGCCTTAAGTGATCATCCAAGTGCCCCACAAGCTTTAAACTCTTCTTACTTGCTTTTACTTCATTTCTATTGTAAGAAGAGTGATCTTGATTTGTAAAGGTTACCTCCACCTAGCTTGGTGCAAAGGAGAGACCAATAGTGGTTTGGTTTTGGCGGAGTGATTCACCGAGGATGAATCGGGGATCGTGGATTAGCGGTGTAGCCGTGAACCACGTTATACCATCTTGTTAGCATTGTTTGTTTTATTCTTTGTTCATTTTCTTTGTCTATTTGTATTTGCATATTCCGCTTGCGCTAATAATCTTTGTAGACGAGAAAATACCATTATCCAACGAAAGAGGGCTATTCAACCCCCTCTAGCTGGCCGACCGATCCCCTACAAGTAGTATCAGAACCAGGTTGCTTGTCGAGGACTAACCGCCGCAACAAGCACTTCATCAAAAGATGGCCGGCTCGAATATTCATCCGCCGAAGTTCGAAGGGGAATTCGCTTGGTGGAAGAAGCGAATGGAGGTATTCTTCGAGACCGATTTTTATATTATGCTTATAATGGAAAATGGTTTCAAGTTGCCTATGGATGAAAGGGGTGAACCAATTGAAAAATCACGATGGACTAAGAAGCAAAGAGAGGAGCACCTTGCAAACTCAAAGGCAAAACATCATCTTCTCAATGTGCTCCCTCAACAAGAGATCAACCGGATCGGAGAATGTGCTAGCGCCAAAGAGATGTGGGAGAAGCTTATAGAACTTCATGAAGGCACATCCGAGGCCAAGCTCGCAAGGAGAGATGTCTTCCGCTCTCAACTCAACAACATTAAACTAGAAAAGAGAGAAAAGGTACTTTCCTTACATTCTCCTTTCAAGGAAATTATAACCGGTTTGTCAAGTGTAGGTGAGAAGCTATCAGACCGGGATATGGTTATGAAGGCTATAGATGCCTTTCCGCGATCATCAAAGTGGAGCTCCATGGTGGACTCCATCTATATTTCGAAGAATTTAGAAGTGAGCACCTTGGAGGAGTTCTTCTCAATAATGGAGCTCCACGAAACGAGGCTTGAAGGAATACAAGAATAGCCAAAGTTTCAACCTTCAAGAGGAGTAGCCTTGGTGGCACATAAGGGGAAGAAGAAGATAGAGATTCCCTCCTCCTCCGATGAAGCGTCCTCATCTTCCTCCATGGATAGCACGGAAGAAGCCTACAAGGTAAGGAGGGTAAGGCATGCTTTAAAAGGTTTTCAATTTAATAAATCTAATGATAGGTGGAGAAGACCAAGGGGAAAGGTAATTTGTTACAATTGCCAAGGAGAGGGACACATAAGGGATAATTGTCCTCTCCTAAACAAGAGCAAAGAAGAGAGGAAGAAGAAAGAAGAAAAGAAAAAGAAGAAGGGTAGCAAGAGGAAAGAAGAAGAGAAGAAAGCCAAAGAAAAGGGAAAGGCAAAGGCATTAAAGGCAAGGACTTGGGATGACCCGTCTTCCTCCTCCTCATCATCATCCGAGGAAGAAAATGCCTTTGTCACAAATTTGGCATTGATGGCGTTTGATGATCTCTCCACCTCCTCATCCAAAAATGAAGAAGCTAGCTCAAGTGGAGAGAGCTCAAGTGAAGGGGGAGCCTCCTCTACATCCTCATCATCAGAAGAGGACTTGGTAAGTGAGGTAACAAATCTACCCCATAAGCAAATTATGTCAATGATTTCTAGCCTCACTAAGGATCTATTTAGAGCAAAGAAAAAGAATAAAAGCATGCTTGATCAAATTAAGGAATTAGAAGAAAAATTAGAAAAAGCATGTTTTAATGATAATGATAATGATGAATGCTCACATGATAATTATATGCCTTTGGATGTCAATGATGCATGCATAGAAGAAAATAGGGCTTTAAAGAAAAAGTTCGACTATTTGACAAAAGCCCTAGAAAAATTCACTATTAGTTCAAACACTTTGAACATGATCATAGGGAGCCAAAGGGCAAGTTTTAACAAAAAGGGCCTAGGATATAAGGAAAAGAAAAATAAAAAGGCCTATAAATGCATAATAGCTAGGCGTCAAGACAAAAAGAAAGTAATTGCTAGGAAATGGATCCCTAAGGAGTATTTAGTGAACCCCATAGGCAAGAACTTATTTTGGGTTCCAAAATCCATCCTAAAGGGTTAGAAAAACCCTAGGATAGTCAACCATATGGAATTCACCTATATCATATTTTTGGTTGACTTAGGATGGCGGGACAACATTTTTGAAATAGTGTTAGGTGATGATAATGCACCTAAAAATAGATAAATCATGCTTTAGGTGATATTTGCTTATTACCATTATATAATACCTAATGCATGATCACAAATTGATGAATACATGTGTTTCATGATCATAATGTGAAATTAGTTCATATATGTCTTTATGATCATGAGGATTGATAAGATGATACTTAACCTTGATAGAATTGCATGAAAATAATGGTTAAGTACATACAAATACCTTTAGGATATATCTCACACTCACAAATAGGCTACCTTGATTGAAAACTTAGCATGAGTAAGATGTTAGGATGATACAAATGTCCACTAGTGTCTATGGCATTTAGATGGTCATTTAAAGTATCAAAATAGAAATAATAGACCAATCATGGGGAAGGCTTATGTTTAATTCATAGACATATTGCCCAAAGATCATGGTTGGATATTTCATATGTTTTCAAAACAATTTCTTACTTCAAAATCCATATGTTCATGTTTTAAAACAATCCAAAGCAAGACTAGGTGCTAAAATGGATACTAACATGCTCAAAAACTAGTGGTTTTTAAAGCTTTTGGATTTTTAGCAAATCTCGAAAAATATAACAATTTTTCATGAAAAACTATTTTTCACTGATATATATACCTAAAAGAAATGTTTTCCCCAAATTTTACTATTTTTTGAATTTTTTGGAATTTATAATGCATTTCTGAAATTCATCCAGAAAATCAGAAATTCGGATTCCTTTGTGCCAGTCGACTGCCATACTGATAGCAGTCGACTGATGGACTGTAAACAAGCACAGTAACCTGATTTCATCAGGTTTTTGACTGATTTTGATTTTTCTTTCTCTCTAGACTTGTTAATTATTTTTGATGGTGTCAAAGGGGAAGAAATGTATGTTTAAGTAAGGGGGAATATATCTAGGGGGAGTTTCATGTATTAAAGGGGAGAGTTACTAATCATGTTTATTTACATGCTTTCCTTTCTTAATGTTTTATCAAATGTTTTTACCTAACTTAAACGGATTGCCACACATCAAAAAGGGAAAGATTGTTAGGGCAATCTCTTGCCATGATAAGGTTTTGATGTGTGTGGCAAAGGGTTTAAGTTAGGGTGTTATTATAGTTTGATATGTGCATTGGAGTCTTTCAGGGCTTAGTAATTCGCACATGGAGTCTTGGCGGGCTCACCACTCACTACCTCGTGTTTGAGTCGGAGAAGGAGCATTGTAGAGTCGTGCGCTTGATGCTGCCAAGGGACCGCCGGACGAGATAACTTGAAGCGAAGCCAAGGAAGCAGACTTCGGAGGAAAGAGACGCGAAGGAGTATTGCAGAGTCATGCGCCTGATGTTGCCGAGGGACGTGGCTGTGAACGAAGAGAGCTTCGGCGAGGGACTTCGAGTGAGATGAGAGAATGAGTGAATTATAAGTAGCTCATTAGGTGAACTTGGCCGAATGGCTAAGTGTCGGATGAGTTTTCCCGATATTAGTCGACTGCCATGGAATGATAGTCGACTGCTCTGAGTCGAATGGGGTTCGACTGGTATTCGACTGAGTGTTTTAAGGCCAGCAGTCGACTGCCATAAGGGAGCAGTCGACTGGTCGAAAGGGTTCGGCCACAGAACCGCTCGTAGCCGACTGGGTAGTCGACTACGGAGGCAGCAGTCGACTGATGAGGTCCATCAGTCGACTGCCAAGTGTTCCGTTGGACTACAACGGTCGGGATCCGACATGTTTCGAGGCCGTTGGAGTGGTGATAGTCGACCGCCAAGGGCAGCAGTCGACTGGTGGCGGCCAACGGGAAGAAAAGCTTCCTCTCTATAAAAAGAGAGGGTGTGGGGCTTTGAGAGACTGATGCTTATGCCTTAAGTGATCATCCAAGTGCCCCACAAGCTTTAAACTCTTCTTACTTTCTTTTACTTCATTTCTATTGTAAGAAGAGTGATCTTGATTTGTAAAGGTTACCTCGTCCTAGCTTGGTGCAAAGGAGAGACCAATAATGGTTTGGTTTTGGCAGAGTGATTCACCGAGGATGAATCGGGAACCGTGGATTAGCGACGTAGCCGTGAAGCACGTTATACCATCTTGTTAGCATTGTTTGTATTATTCTTTATTCATTTGCTTTGTCTATTTGTATTTGCATATTCCGCTTGCTCTAATAATCTTTGTAGACGAGTAAATACCGTTATCCAATGAAAGAGGGCTATTCACCCCGCTCTAGCCGGCCGACCGATCCCCTACAACCAACACCCTACAAGTCATCCCTGTTATAAGAAACTAAATGCATAGCCAATAGAAGGATATGTAATAACAGTTAACATACCTTACACCTTGTAGCTCGGAGATGTCCACAATAGCCAGATCCCAGAACTCACAAAACCAAAACTGAGTAAAGCAAAACTCGATGTCCGAATGAAATAAAATCCGAAAGTGGACTTCGCAACCTAGGGCTCTGATACCAATAAAATTGTTACGCCCGGAGAGTATGCCATGCTGAAAAGCAAACGGACGACATCTCCCCTGTACGTGACAACATATTCTTTTAATACAAGGCTTGTAGGCCCACAACTTCAACATAATAGGCAAACATGAATATACTAAATACAGCGGAAACATACTGACAGATAAACAAGTTACAAAGACCCAACTGTGTACTACAGAGTGACTTTGACACCACAAGAATCATAACAAAAATCACATCAAAGACCAAATGCATACAACACATTTGTATATCGTAAATACAGAAATAATACAGGGTAAAATCCCAAAATGACAATCCACAAGAATACAATAATATGGAATAAATATCCATCCATTTGGTGTGAGATGGTATCAGCTGGCGGAGCTCCGAACATCCAAGGAATCTTGTACCTGTTACCTGGGCGACAAGAAACCCAGGGTCCGGGGTAGTGAGTATAAACTCAGGGGTAATATATAGAAAGTGCATGAACAACATATAGGATATAGAGATCTACAAGTATACATGTGAAGATCTACAGGTATACAGTATGAGTCCTATAGACATACAATTCTATCCAAATCTAATAACCAGTAACCACAGTATAGTCATACTCAATGCATATACTAAACTGATCAACTGAACATGAAGTAATGTACCAACGTACCTGACGGTCTGCAACACTATAAGCTATATCATCCTGAACATATATACAAAAACATAACCCATATAACGTACAAGGTCAATCACATACCTGACCAACACTCAGATATATGAACAGTATATAATCACATGTATTAACATCCCGGTCCATACTAGGATATTGTTGGGCTCGATCCATCCGTGAGGGGAAACTTAGCTTACCACTTCAACTCGGTTGCTTGTTCATGGCGATCCCATCGATGCCCCCGGATTAAAAATTTAATCCTAGACAAAAGGGAACACCCAAGCAACCTTGTCATCATCGTGCTATTCGTTTATAGTAGTCACTTGAACAAACTTGTTGTTCAAGCGACCAACCTCTATTCCACGAATAGCCGTGGAATAGACGATGTACGGATAGTCGGTTTTTATGTTTATGTTCGGGATCCAAGTATTATTTAGCCACATACATAAAGTAAACAACCACATACAACATGCATATAATTGAAAGGCAATTATAAACATAATACAAAAGAACACTAATCAAAATAAACAAGATTATACCTCTTGTTACACCTCTTGATCTTCTATTGTATGTCCTTCCTCCTTTTGGACGTCGTGTGGGTGACGATCTTCCAAAAGTCGAAGCCTCCTAGATCACCAATCTTCCTTTCCTTGTTCACTCCGAACAAAGGAAGATCATAAAACAAAACTCTTCTTCCTATCTAGAACTGGCCACCAAGTCAATAGACTCAATGTTGTCGTCGGCCAAGGAAGAGAACACGGAGTATGGGAACCTGCCAAAGGAGAAAACATGAGAGCATGGGCGCCGTCCAACACTTGGAGAAAAGAAAGGAAAGCAATCCTTCTCCTTGTTGCCGCCCAAACCCTAAACCTAGCTCTCCTAATTTCCGGCCAAGGATGAGGGGAAGAAGAATAGATTGAGCACCGACCAAGGTAGAGGGAGGAAGTATAGGTTGCCGGCCAAACCTTGGAAGAAGAAGAAAAGGCCTTCTCCTCATGTTGCCGCCCACAACCAACACCCAAACCCTAAGCCTAGCCGCCCACAACTAATCTTAACAAAACTAGGATTACTTGCCGCCCAAGGGAAGCAAACCCTAAACCTCATCCATCAAGCCTTGCTGCCCACCTTAATGCTCTATTTATAGAGTTGGGCTCAAGCCTTGTTTTAATCTCCTCCATTGGTTCTAGGGATTTAATCTCAATCATCGGATCTAGAGATTTAATCTCGACCATCGATATAGAGATTTAATCTCTACCTTTGGATCTATAGTTTTGTTTTCATCCATTGGATCTAAGCTTCATGAGGTGTTAATAGGCTACAATAGGGACCATGAGGAGGAGTTAGATCTTGGCCACCCAATGGATCAAGCCCACATAAAGTCCGATCCATTAATGATTATCCATTCCACTAGAGGATTATCATTGATCTACCTCACCAACCCCCATAAGTTAATATGGGCTCCATATATTATTTGTACATTTTCTCTCCGTGTTTAAGATCTCGAATGTCTGTCGATTAATTAATTTACTGACCATTAATTAATCAACATCTAACTCCATGAGTAGTACCACTCAACCTTTTCATCATGCCAGACCATGTCCTCCTGCAGGGTTTACATGATGAACCTTATGAGCTCCTCAAAGGGACATCATCATCCTAATATATAGGGCACGGTTTCCTCCTATAATCAATGGCACACTATATAAATAATATCATCTCCCAACTTACCGAGCCTATCGATTTAATCTATAAATCTCGCCCATTGGTAAATCAAAGAGATGAATACTAAGTATATGTCCGTTATTATATCGGGATTAAGAGTATGTACAATATAATATCTGAGGTCTGATTCGATTATGTAGTCAGTAATAAATCGAATCACCTTTAAGTCGGTCCTGCTCAATACACACAAAGTGCACTAGGGTGATTCTATGGTCAAGATAAACCAATCCCAAATCACACTACAACCATTCCAATGATTTGTCCAAAGTCATCTCGGTTGTGAGCCTTTACATATACTTTACAAGGAACCGATAACATGATCTCCCATGTGACACCACACACCATGTTATCTACAATGTAATGTATTAGACAATATGCATAACCATAAAAATATACAAACAATGATCATGTGATTCTTATTTCAAAATAAAGATGTTCATACAAAAGATAGACTTTTCAGTATACATCCCAACAATCTCCCACTTATACTAAAAGACTATGCTGTCCTCATACTGTCATACATCTGATTCCCCTTCCCTTCTCATGCCTATCAATGCTCTCGCTAGAAGGGCCTTAGTGAAAAGGGTCTACCAGGTCATCCTCTGATGCAATCTAGGTGACAACAACTTCTACCTCCTTTATGATTTCTCGTATCAGGTGGTACTTGCGCTCTATGTGTTTACTTGCCTTATGGACTCGTGGTTCCTTCGAGTTTGCAACTGCACCATTATTATCACAATAAATTGTGATAGTTCTGGGCAAACCAGGAATCATATCCAAGTCCATCAGAAAGTTCCTAAGCCACACAGCTTCTTTGGCCGCCTTAGAGGCTGCCACATACTCAGCTTTCATGGTAGAGTCCGCCACACATTTCTGCTTGACACTCCTCCATACAATGGCTCCACCTCCCAAAGTAAACACAAAACCTAAGGTAGACTTACTGTTATCCCTTTCTGATTGGAAGTCGAAATCCGTGTAACCCACAGGAAATAATTAGTCTGCTTGGTAAACTAGCATATAATCCCTAGTCCTTCTCAGGTACTTCAATATATGCTTTACTGTGGTCCAATGTCCCTATCCTGGATTACTCTGATATCTGCTGACCATGCCCACGGCATAGCAGATATCTAGTCTCGTACATAGCATCGCATACATGAGGCTTCCTACTGCCGAAGCATAAGGAACCACCTTCATCTCCTCTATCTCCTCAGATGTTCTAGGACACATCTCCTTAGATAAAGGAACTCCATGCCTGAAAGGTAGAAAACACTTCTTGGAGTTCTGCATGCTAAAACGATCCATAATCGTGTCTATGTATGAAGCTTGGGATAAGCACAACTTCTTTTTCCTGCGATCCCTTATAACCTTGATCCCAAGGATGTGTCCCACCTCTCCCAAGTCCTTCATATCAAAGTATTTGGACAACCATACCCTTACGTCCGATAACACCTTGATATTGTTGCCAATCAACAAAATGACATCTACGTATAATACAAGAAATACCACTATGTTTCCATCACATCTCTTGTATACACAAGACTCATCTAGACTTTGAATAAATCCATAAGACTGGATTTCCTCATCAAAGCGGATGTTCCAAGACCTCGAAGCTTGCTTCAATCCATAAATGGACCGATTAAGCTTACATACAAGATGCTCTTTGCCCTTTGCAATGAATCCCTCTGGTTGCTTCATATAGATGTTTACCTCAAGACTTCCATTAAGGAAAGCTATCTTGACATCCATCTGCCACACCTCATAATCCATATGAGCTGCTATGCATAAGAGAATCTGGATAGACTTAAGCATGACTACCGGTGAAAAGGTCTCCTCATAATCGATACCCTCTTTCTGAGTATACCCCTTCGCAACAAGCCTCGCTTTGAAGGTCTCAACCTTCCCATCTATTCCTCTCTTTCTTTTGTAGATCCACTTGCATCCAATGGTTTTCACACCATCGAGTGGTTCAACTAGCTCCCAAACCTGATTTGAATCCATAGATTCAATCTCAGTATTCATTGTATTTTGCCAAGATGCTGCATCTTTATCTTGGATTGCCTCGTCATATGTCCAGGGATCAGGTTCATGTTCTCCAGGGACCAAATCAGAAGATTCTCCCAAGAACATGAATCTATCATGCTGTCTTAAAACCCTCTCACTACGATGAGGTATCACCTGTGTATCCTCTGTGACCCGCGGTGCAGTGACTTGTGGTATATCCTCTTGTACCGGTGGTACTGAAGAAGTGACTTGCCCTTTTAATTCCTCCAGAACAATTTTACTCTTGGGCTTGTGGCTCATCACATAGTCTTCCTCTAGAAATTTGGCGTTCGTGCTACCGATCACCCTCTGATCTCTAGGACTATAAAACAAACCACCCTTCATTCCTATAGGATAGCCAACGAACAAGCATACTTCTGTACGAGGTTCCAACTTACCAACATCTGCCTTCAACACATGTGCTGGACTCCCCCATATCCGAATATGTCTTAGACTAGGCTTTGGCCTAGTCCACAACTCTGTGGGAGTAGAAGACACTGATTTAGATGGAATCAAGTTCAGAATGTACACCGCTGTATCTAGAGTATATCCCCAGATTGAATCTGGCAACTCAGAATAACTTATCATCGATCTAACCATCTCCATAAGAGTCATATTCCTTCGCTTTGTTACACCATTCTACTGGGGTGTGCTAGGTGCAGAATTAACATGAAATCAAAATCGGTTTCGAGATATACCTCCATCTTCAATTTGCCTATTTCTTTTATCCCTAGGCATTTCGAAACCATTTTATAGAATTAACATGAAATCAAAATTGGTTTTGAGATATACCTCCATTTTTCTTCTCCACCATTGAAAGTCCCCTTCGAATTTTGTGGTTGGAGGTTGTAGCTGGCCATCTTGTCGTCCTTGTATTGGCAGTTAGACCTCGACAAGCAACCCGCTCTTATACTACTTGTTGGAATGTCAGTGGCTGGCTAGAAGGAGGTGAATAGCCCGATATGAGTAGACGATGGAAATCGTTCATTCTTCTTGTGTCACTTGTCTAGAATTGTCGTTAGCGCAGCGGAATAGTAATACAAATGAAAATACTAACAACACATACAAGCATACACAAGATATACGTGGTTCGGAACCGAATGGTTCCTACTCCACGGAGCGAGCTCAACGAGCTCTAGTTATGCGCACGACACTAACTAAACTCCTTCTCGACAACACGTCAGAGGTGGAGAAACCTCGTACAAGCAATTACAATAGTAATACAAAAATACAAGCCAAAATACAAAGACAATACAAAAGAAAACTTTTACACAATTGCTTTGATCACATGCATGTTGCTTGCTTTGATTTGGCTCTTGAAGGTCTGGAATGCAGCAACAATTCCCCTCCAAAATCTCCCCAAAATCCTTGGTGAAATCCTCCATCTCGAGCTCCATTTATAACCTGCATCGAGCTGATTCCGCGTCGATCAGTCGATTGATTGTGACCATCAGTCGATTGGTCCTATTGCCATTGTCTCACAACAACTCGATCCACACTGGCCAAGTTCCAACGGATCCATCATCAGTCGACTGATCATGCCCATCAGTCGACTGATGATCCCATCAGTCGAGTGGTCACTACGATCACTCGACTGGAAATGATTCTGTGCCCGAATTCACCCCTATCGATCGATCCCATCATCGCCGATCGATGGCGCTGACAACGATCGCCCTCCTCGTCGACTATTTCGGCCGAGAACTCGTCGATCGAACATCGGTCGAGTCCAATCGACCTAGAGCAGTCGACTGGAACCTATGTAAGTCGACTGATGTCGGATAAAACCTCAAACACCAAGTTGTTTGAGCATCCGACCGTTGGGTAAACCCTCAAACACCACATTTGAGCCTCCGACACTCAGTCTTAGCCACTTGGCCATGTCCACCTCATCCTCTCATGGAGTTTCCCACCAAAGCTCTCTTCCCTCGGCCTACGTCCCTCGGATGCCCAAGTGCACGGCTTCGCAATGCCATCCTTCACGTATCTTACCCTTGAAGTATGCTTCCCTTGGCCCTCACTCCATTCACTCCCCGTCCGGCGGTCCCTCGGATGCACCAAGCGCACGACTTCCCAATGCCATCCTTCACCGACTCAAGGACCCCGAGCCTAGTGAACTTGACAAGTCCTCAAGACATCCCATGCTAAACCCCATGCTTAGACTTTCATTGCCAAGGCTACACACTTGGACTTACGTGGCCAACCGATTTTGGACATTCCAACACCAAGCCCTATGCTTGGATTTTCCCAACACCAAGCCCCATGCTTGGACTTTTCACCACCAAGGCTACACACTTGGATTTACGTGGCCAACCCATGTTGGACTTTCCATGACAATCCCATGTCATGCGTTTTGTCTAACATCAAAATACAGTTCGAGTCAAACTCGAGTCCTGGGCCGATTGCATCAACAAAACATAACTTTGGCATCTAAGGTTAGGTCATATTAACCTGAGTAGAATTCAAAGGTTGATAGTTGATGGACCTTTGGGTTTATTAGTGGTGGAAGATTTCCCAACCTATGAATCTTTCTTGGAAGGTAAAATGACCAAGAGGCCTTTTAAGGACAAGGGGTATAGATCCAAAGATGTGTTGGAATTCGTTCATTCTGATTTGTGTGGTCCTATGTCTATCCAGGCTAGAGATGATTTTGAATATTTCGTATCTTTTATAAATGATTATTTAAGATATAGATACATTTACTTGATGCACCGCAAGTCTGAATGCTTTGACAGGTTCGAAGAATTCAAGGCTGATGTGGTGAAACATCAATGTAAAAGTATCAAGACACTACGATCTAATTGTGGTGGTGAGTACCTCTTGGGAGAGTTTAGGAGTTACTTATCAGAGGCTGGGATTCAATCCCAACTATCTGCACCTAGTACACCCCAGCAGAATGGTGTGGCGGAGCGAAGGAATAGAACTCTTATGGAGATGGTTAGATCGATGATGAGTTATTTTGAGTTACCAAATTCGTTCTAGGGATATGCTCTGGATATGACAGTGTATAATTTGAACTTGGTACCATCTAAATCAATACCTTCTACTCACACAGAAGTGTGGACTTAACGAAAGCCTAGTTTGAGACATATTCAAATTTGGGGTAGTCCAGCACATGTGCTGAAGGGAGATGCTGGTAAGTTGGAATCTCGTACAGAAGTGCACTTGTTCGTTAACTATCCTAGAGGAACGAAAGGTGGTTTGTTCTATAGTCCTAGAGATCAGAGGGTGATCGTTAGCACGAATACTCGATTTTTAGACGAACACTATGTGATGAACCACAAGCCCATGAGCAAGATTATTCTAGAGAAATTAAGAGGGGAAGTCACTACTTCCGTACCAACGGTACAAGAGGACATACCATAAGTGACTGCACCGTGTGTCACAGAGAATACACAAGTGATACCTCGTCGTAGTGGGAGGGTTGTTAGACAACCTAACAGATTTATGTTCTTGGGAGAATCTTCTGATTTGGTCCATGGCGAACATGAACCTGATCCATGGACATATGATGAGGCAATCCAAGATAAAGATGCAGTATCTTGGCAAAGAGCGATGAATTCTGAGATAGAATCAATTGATTCAAATCAAGTCTGGGAGATAGTAGAACCACCCAATGGTGTAAAAGTCATTGGATGTAAATGGATCAACAAAAGAAAGAGAGGATCAGGCGGGAAGGTAGAGACCTTCAAAGCAAGGCTTGTTCCAAAAGGGTATACTTAGAAAGAGGGTATCGATTATGAGGAGACCTTTCATCGGTAGCCATGCTTAAGTCTATCCGGATTATCTTATCTATTGCTGCTCATATGGATTATGAGGTTTAGCAGATGGATGTCAAGACAACTTTCCTTAATGGAAGTCTTGAAGAAAACATCTATATGAAGCAACCAGAGGGATTCATTGCAAAGGGCAAAGAGTATCTTTTGTGCAAGCTTAATCGGTCCATTTATGGATTGAAGCAAGCTTCGTGATCTTGGAACATCCGCTTTGATGAGGTAATCTAGTCATATGGATTTATTAAAAGTCCGGATGAGTCTTGTGTATACAAGAGATGTGACGGAAACATAGTGGTATTTCTTGTACAATATGTAGATGACATTTTGCTCATTCGCAACAATGTCAAAGTGTTATCAAATGTAAGGGTATGGTTGTCCAAACAATTTGACATGCAGGACTTGGGAGAAGTGGGACAAATCCTTGGGATCAAAGTTATAAGGGATCGCAAGAAAAGGATGTTGTGCTTATCTCAAGCTTCATACATAGACACTATTTTGGCTCGTTTTAGCATGCAGAACTCTAAGAAAGGTTTTCTACCTTTTCACCATGGAATACCTTTATCTAAAGAGATGTGTCCTAGAACATCAAAGGAGATAGAGGAGATGAAGGTGGTTCATGCTTACGCTCTGGCAGAGGGAAGCCCCAGTGTATGCTAGTGTTATGTAGAGGATGGATATCCCGCTGACGTGGACACGGTCAACAGATATCAGAGTAATCTAGGACAGGGACATTCGACTGCGGTAAAGCATATATTGAAGTACCTGAGAAGGACTAGGGATTATATGCTGATATACCAAGAAAATTAATTACTCCCTATGGGTTACACAGATTCTGACTTCCAATCAGATAGGGATAACAGTAAGTCTACCTCAGGTTTTGTGTTTACTTTGGGAGGTGGACCCCTTGTATGGAGGAATGTCAAGCAGAAATGCATGGCGGACTCCACCATGGAAGCTAAGTATGTGGCAGCCTCTGAGTCAGCCAAAGAAGTTGTATGGCTTAGGAACTTCTTGATGGACTTGGATGTGATTCCTAGTTTGCCCAGAACTATCACAATTTATTGTGATAATAGTGGTGCAGTTGGAAACTCGAAGAAACCACGAGCCCATAAGGCAAGTAAACACATAGAGCGCAAGTACCACCTGATACGAGAGATCATAGAGCGAGGAGAAGTTGTTGTCGTTAAGATTGTATCAGAGGATAACCTGGTAGATCCTTTCACTAAGGGCCTTCATGCGAGAGCTTTTGATCGGCATGTGGAGGGAATGGAAATCAGATGTATGACACTTTGATGGCAGTATAGTCTTTTAGTATAAGTGGGAGATTGTTGGGATGTATACTGAAAGCCTGACTCTTTGTATGAACATCTTCATTTTGAAATAAGAATCACATGATCATTGTTTGCTTTTTATATTTATGCATATTGTCTCATATGTTACATTGTAGATAACATGGTGTGTGGTGTCGCATTTAAGATCATGTTATCAGTTCCTTGTAGAGTATAAGTAGAGGCTCACAACCAAGATGGTTTTGGACAAACCATTGGCATGGTTATAGTGTGATTTGGTATTGGTTTATCTTGAACATAGAATTATACTAGTACACTTTGTGTGTATTGAGTAGGACCAATTTAGAGGTGATTAAATTTATACTGACTATATAATTGAATCGGACCTCAGATATTATGGTGTACATGCTCTTAATCCCGATATAATAACGGGAACAAGTACTTAGTATTTATTTGTTTGATTTCCCAATTGGCTAGATTTATGTGTTAAATCGATAGGCCTGGTTAGTTGGGAAATAATATTATTTACATGGTGTGCCATTGATTATAGGAGGAAACCGTGTCCTATATACTAGGATGATGATGTCCCCTTGAGGAGCTCATAAGGTTCATCATGTAAATCCTGCAGGTGGACTTGGTCCAACATGATGATAAGGATGAGTGGTACTACTCATGGAGTTAGATATTAATTAATTAAATTATCAGTAATTTAATTAATTAATGGACATTCGATATCTTAAACATGGGGAGATATTTTGTACAAATAATATGTGGATCCCATATTTATTTATGGGTGGTTAGTGTGGTAGATCAATGATAATCCACTAGTGGAATGAATCATCATTAATGGATCGGGTTTTGTGTGGTTCGGATCCATTGGGTGGCCAAGATCCAACTCCTCCTCATGGTCTCTATTGTATCCTATTATAAATACCTCATGAAGCCTAGATCTATATAAGAAAGGGAAGAAGCTTGGGAAAAAACTAATTTCTAGGGTTTGGAGTTGGCTTTGGGCAGTGGCAACAAGTGGAAGAGGTTTAGGGTTTTTGTTTTCCACACTTCCTAAGGTTTAGCCAGCGCCTCTTCTTCATCTCTTTAGGGTCGACGCTCCTTCCTTCAAGCAAAGGTCGGTGCTTCTTCTTCTTCCTCACCTAGGGCTAGTGGAAAAGCAAGGAGAAAAGGGTTCTTTCTTCCTTTGTCTTGGCCAGTTCATCTACTCCCTCTCCTTAAGGCCCGGTGGACACCAAGAACTTGGTGCTTAGTGGTCGGCGCAAGCAAGGAGAAGAAGGGAGCCTTTGTTCCTCCCTTGTTCAGAGCGAGCAAGGAAGGGAAGACACGTGATCTAGGAGGCTTCGACTCTTGGAAGATCGTCGCCCACACGACGTCCAAGAGGAGGATAGGAAGACAATAGAAGATCAAGAGGTAAAACAAGAGGTACAATCTTGTTTATTATTGATTCTAGTTCTCTTGTAATTTTTATTTTATTGATTAACATGGACCCCAATGATAAACACAAAAACCGGCGAACCGTAGATCATCTATTCCGCAGCTAATCGAGGAAAAGAGTTAGGTTGCTTGAACAACAAGTTTGTTCAAGCGACCACTCAAATCGAATAGCACGATGATGGATTGGTTACTTGGGTAATCCATCTTCATCCGGATTAATTTTTTTTTATCTGGGAGACGTGTGATAGGATCGCCATGCACAAGCGACCGAAGTAGAGGATGTAATTCCCCGACAAATAGAGATAATGTTATCAATTACAATTTTAGTATTACTAAAATTTAATTTAAAGTCTTGGAGAGTGTGCTTCTTCAAAGAAGTTGAGCTACACACTCACCCATGGCTACGTATTCGGCTTCGGTGGTAGACAAGGCAACACAATGTTGCCTTCTACTACACCAGCTAGCTAGACTCGATCCTAGGAGTTGTCAACATCCACTCATGCTTTTCCTATCGAGTTTACTACAGGCATAATCCGAGTCGGAGTGGCTGATTAGTTCGAACTCACTTGACCTAGGCTACAAAATTCCTACATTTTGTGTTCGTTTTAAGTATCTAAAAATTTGTTTAACTGACGTTAGGTACTAGCACAAGATTGAAATCTTACACATATACTTACTGCAAAGAGTATATCAGGTCAACTCGTAGTTAAGTATATAAGGCTACCTATTGTGCTCCTATAGTATTTTAAATCAATAGCTTTTCCCTCTAAGTCTTCTCCTATTGTTATGTTGGTAGCCATAGGTGTATTAATTTCCTTAGTATTTTACATTCCAAATATACTAATTAATTCCTTAGCATATTTACGTTGATGCAAATATATTCCTTCTCTAGTTTGTTTTATTTGTAATCCTAAGATTTCAAATTCACTTTCCATTAGTGAAATGAACTCATTAAGAAGTGTTGTATTAGTTGTTCCAAAGATTATATCATCTACGTAAATTTGTGCAATAAAAATTTCTTTTCCAATTGTTTTTACAAAAAGGGTTGGGTCAACTAAACCTTGATTGAATCCCTTAGACTTAAGATAGATTGAAATCCTTTCATACCAAGCTCTAGGAGCTTGCTTTAATCCATATAAGGTTTTTCTAACTTTGAGTAGATGGTTAGGATTGTCTAGGTTTTCAAATCCTAGTGGTTGGCTAACATAAACTTCTTCCTTGATAAATCCATTTAGAAACACTGACTTGACATCCATTTGAAATAATTTGAAACCTCGATGCGCAGCGTAGGCTAATAACATTCTAATTGATTCGAGTCTAGCTACGGGTGCATATGTCTCATCATAGTCTAATCCCTCTACTTTGCAAAACCCTTTAGCTACTAACCTAGCTTTATTCCTAATAACTTCTCCTTTGTCATCAAGTTTATTTTGAAATATCCATCTTGTTCCAATGATCATTTTTCCTTTAGGTGGGGGTACTAATTATCAAACTTGACTTCTATTAAATTGAGCTAACCCTTCTTGCATAGCAATAATCCAATCTAGATCAAGAAGAGAGCTTGTTCAATTATTTTGGGTTCGATTTTAGATATGAGTGAGATTTGGCTTAGGTTCCTATAGGATGCTCTAGTTTGAACCCATAAGTTTGGATCACCTATCACTTGGTCAATAGGATGGTTTGCTTGTAATCTAGATTTATTTGGGTTAGGATCTATATTAGATTCGTTTTGTAAGTTAGGTTTAGGTCTAACACAATTTTCAATTTGTTCATTGTTCACTTTTACTTCGGATTTTGTAGTTTTATTTTCTTCATCAAATACTACATTAATTGTTTCTTCTATTTTTAGGCTTTCATTGTTATATATCCTATAGGCTTTTCTAGTGGTTGAGTAACCTAGAAATGTTCCGGTGGTTATTTTAGAGGTGAATTTTCCTAAGTAATATTTAGTGTTTAGTATGTGTACCCTACATCCAAAAACCCTAAAGTACTTAATGTTCTGTAACTTTTCGTAATAAATTTCATATGATGTCTTTTGGTGTTGTTTAACTAATAAAATCCTATTTTGGACATAGCAGGTAGTATTGACCACTTCTGCCCAAAACCTATTAGGCAGATTGTATTCATTTAACATGGTTCTAGCGGCTTCTTGTAGGGTTCTATTTTTATGTTTAACTAGCCCATTTTGTTGAAGGGTCCTAGGGCAAAAGAATTCATGGTGGTATCCATTTTGATTACAAAAGTTAGTGAACCTATGGTTTTCGAATTCACCACCATGGTCACTTCTAATTCTCTTAATCTTTAGGTTCATTTCATTTTCTATTAGTTTGCATAAATTAGTGAGTTGGTCTAAGGTTTCACTCTTATGTTTTAAAAACCTAACCCATGAGAACCTTGAGTAGTCATCAATTATTACTAGGCAATATTGACTTCCATTTAGTGACTTGGCTCCATGAGAGTTAAAAAGGTCTAAGGTAGAAGCTCAAGTACACTTTTAATTCTTTCTTGATTAGTTAATTTATGTGAAGTCCTAGTTTGTTTACCTTATTGACAAACATTACATATTTTATTTTCTAGGTTATTTAGGTTGGGTAGACCTCTAACTAAACTATTTTGGCTCATTTTATGTAAGAGTCTTGGATGGGAGTGGTAGAGTCGTCGGTGCCACAACCATAATTCCTCTTGCTATGTCATTAGACACTTGGTTGAGGTTTTAGGTAAATCGATTATATAAATGTTATTATTCCTAGTTCCCTTAAGTATAGTTTTTGAATAATCACTATTTTTAATCAAGCATTCATTTGGTAAGAAAATAACCTTATAATTATTATCACACAATTGACTAACACTTAAAAGATTAAAGTCAAAGTTTTCAACTTAAAGTACTTGACGGATTATGAAATTTGAGTTTAGCTCAATATCACCTGATCCGATGATTTTGAGCTTCCCATTGTTTCCGAAGGCTACCGATCCTTGGTTTTTGAATTTGAGCTTCGTAAACTTTAGTCGGTCTCCGGTCATGTGTCGAGAGCACCCACTGTCCAACATCCATTGATCCTACACATATAGTAGTTGGATCGGATATCATAATTTTATTTATTTTTTTAAATTTTAACCTAGAAATCATCTCACCCTTTCTACATGATCAAACATGTTAACCTTATATGTTTTGTGAGATGATTTCAATTTTACTTGGTTAAACTTAGTGATTTAAAGATTAATCAACCTTGGGTTTGATTCGGATTTAACCTTTAGTTAGTTAGGTGAACCTTTCGAAAAATAGTTTCCAGGTCGTGGCGAGGCACAGAGGCCTTCTTTGATCAGAACAACTACCACTTCCTTAGACAAAGCTAATTTTAAGAAAATACTCACTTAATTCACTTAGGGTTACATCCTGGTCTAACTAGTTTAGGATGTGGTGAGGTAGTTTCAGCTAGTTCCACTTAGCCGATTGCACCAAGCTAGATACGCCTTACCTAGCTCAGACACACAAAACCTCGTTTCCCTAACGTACTATCATCTCACTGCATCCTGATAATATGTTATCAAGGTTGACTAACTATTGGTCCTATCTAGCCGTTCTAAACATTAAAACAAAAAGAAACTAAGCATGCAAAGCTATAAAGTGGAGCATACAAGTTTAGTAATAACTCCCCCAGGATCATTGAACCGATGTTGTCTATCCACATAGTGGATTTGATCCTTGGGAACTCAATACTTACTAGTTCATACTTGTGAAATCAAAAAGGTCTTAGGGCCCCATGCTTGGACTTTTTGATTATTTTGATTAACAATTGACATATAGGATTTGTTTGTTGTTGCTGTTCTAAATTCGAGTCCGACCTTGTTGTACACGACTCTTTGTAATCCAAGTAGTAGGTCAAGACCCTTGGACCCTAAAGTAAACCTTTCCAACGTCTTCCTAAGCTCTTGAACTTGTTCGTTCAAGATAGAATTTTCTTCCTCAAGTTTTTCAACTTGAGTTGAGTTTCCCTCTTGAACTTGACTAGTCGAAGAGGTTAGGGTAGCCTCGTGCTTAAGGAGTTTAACCTCCTTATGCAAGGACTCGTCCTTAGAGTCGAACTTAGCTAACTTCTTAGTTAAGTATTTAATTACATTATACAAAGTATTGATTAAGGATCGACTTACCTTGATAGAATCTTTTGAACCGGATGCGGATCCGTGGCTTGTCTTGAATTGGAGCTTGGTGTCAGATTCGAAGTTGGACTCGGTCTCGGACTCGTAGTTGGTCTCGGGTTTAGATTCAGACTTAGACTCGGTTGGGTTCGTCATGAAAGGCAAGTTGTTGAGTTCTTCTTCTTCTTTCGAGGACTCTTCCCAAGTTGCATTAAGAGCATTCTTGGTTTGTGGTTGCTTGTTTTTAAGCCTCGGACACTCGAATTTGATGTGACCTCTCTTGTTGCATTCGTAGCACTTATAATTTGAATTTTGATGGGGTCTCTTATCCTTAGTTTGCTTGATGGGTCACCTTCTACTCTTGATCATCTTCCAAACTAGGTTGACTAACTCGATCTCCATTTCATCATCTACCTATAATTCGTACTCTTCTTCTTCGGGAGGTGACTTACTCTTTCCCTTTCTTCTTCGACCTGCAATCAAGGCAATACTTTTCTTGACCGGGGCCGAGTTAGACTATTCATGCAACTCAAATTCTGAAAATAACTCATCTAATCTAATATTTGAAAGATCTCTAAATACTGTGTAGGCATCAACCATAGATGCCCACAAAGTCGTCCTAGGGAAAGCATTTAATGCGTACCTTATTATGTCTCGGTTCTCCACCTTTTTCCAATCGAATGGAGTCCGTTCATTATGTCCTAAATTCATGCATGGAGTTGTGTTGTCGTCTCATTGTTCTATATCTTTAGATTAAATAATTTATTCAAAAGTAGATCTCATTTACATACCTTCGTATCAGTCGACCCCTCATGAAACTCGATGATCTTGTTCCAAAGGTCCTTGGCACTGATGAAGGGGCCGACATGGTTGAGTTCCCCCTTTGAGAGACCGCACTGTAAAATTTGCGTGGCTTTCGCATCGGCCTCAACTTGCAACTTCATTGCGTTTGCCCACTTATCGCAATCCAAGAATTCTCCGTGTTCATTTGTTAGTAAGTTAAAGCCTGTCTGGATGACAATCCACATCTCGACTTGAGTTTTTAGGTAGCATTCCATCTGACCCTTCCAATAACGGAAGTCATCTCTATTATAGAATGGAGGTCGGATGGTGCTAAACCACTAATGATGGGCCATCAAAAGAACTTGCACAAAAATATGAACAACAAAAAATCCCAAGACTTCATCTTGGATTAGTAGTGTGGGATAAAAAAAACTTAAATTAATTTAAGAAATGAAAAATACGAAAATAATATAAAATTTGCTAGACCGGTGGTTGCACCGAATATGAGCACCCCCGCTCTTATACAAATTAAAGGATCGAAGAAACACGCTAGAGGGGGGTGAATAGCATACGAGAAACTCTTTTCTTTTTCATCATTAAAACACGAGATGCAGTGGAAAGTAAAGACAAAAACAAAAACTATACACTTTGTTTTGACTTGGTTGATAACCAAAAGGTTGCTAGTCCAAGGCCCTGCGATCCTAGACCGCTTTCGATGGGGCAATCGACTAACAAGAGACGACGAATACAAATAAAAGATAGAGGAAGAGGTACCAAGCCTACCTCTCCTATTAGCAATCAAAAGCACAAGTAAAGACAACAATTGAAATGAATCTACCGACTAAAGATTGGAAGCTTGGTGTGATGTCGGTGTTACGACGGTGTAGCATTGTCGAGGAAGTCTTGGAGTTGTCGGAGCACTTTGGGAGAAAACTTAGAAGATGGAAGGGGGTGAAACCTTTCTTCTTTTATAGCCTTTTGAGCCCTAGTTTGTTGAGATCCAGATCTGGGTCAAAGCTCCACATCACCCCTCATTTTGTGGTTCTTATATTGACTATCTTCGAAGTGATCAGCTTGACCAACAGTCGACTGATGCCCCTGAGCAGTCGACTGATGGTAGGATCAATCGACTGCAATTAGCCTCCAGTCGACTGTCAGCTTGATCACTCACCTACAACATAGAGTTAGCAGAGAATACTTAACTGATGGTAATTACGATCATTCCTTACCATCCGACCTTGACCTAGATCTTTCTCTGGAAGTCTTAGTCGGATTGCTGCCTATGTTCATCCCCATACGGAGGATACGTCCTTACCATCACTACACACCTGGTGCCTACCTCTGGTCCTCCTGACCTATTGCTTAGCTTCTGGTCACCACCGAGGCTCCTCGGCTCCACGAGGTTCTCCTGGTGCCACCCGACCACACGGTTTCTCATCCTGAGATTCTCCTGGTATCGTTGACCTTTAGTTTAGCTTAATACATTACCTGCACACTCAACACAACATGTGAGATAACAATAATATCTTAACTTTGAACATTTTTCATTATCAAAACATAGGTTCGATTATCTGGTGCCCCTGCACCAACAAAGTTATTAATAAAATTCACTATTTGAGTATACATTATCTATTTATTTTATTGGATCTTAAACTCTTGTACTAAAGTCCATAATACGATGCATGAAATGAAAGAAATTATGATTGTATAACAATTAGTGGGTATCTTATCATGTGTAATCATGTAAGTATTGAAACTATCCCTAGTCGATAAATTGATGAGATTGAACATCATCAATTCTGTGACACTAGCACAAGTTATGCTCCTTGGTTTATCCAAGCATTCGATACTCATTGAATGGAAGCATAGGGAAGCTGAGAGTGAACATGTGGATGCTAATTATGGTAACTAGTTCATTGGAGTGACCTGCTATGAGACTTCATATGATTCTATATGTCGTTGAAGATCTTATTGTAGCTTGAGTGCGAGCTTCCTTAGACTTGAGGTATTCAAGTCATCTTGGTCATGACACCTTATACTTTGACTTCTTCGTAGCCATCTCCATAGGTGGTGTAACTCTGGGATGATTGGGTACAAGCCAATGTGATCAAAGGTGTTTGAATAGTGCACAGAGGATTCACCACTCCTGATAAAGGAGATGCATACCCTAGGCCACTTGTCAGGATTGTTACTCAGAAGTCTCTGGCCAGAGTAAATATGTTAAGAAGATGGTCTTCTTGGGAACATGTAGGAGTAACTTGAATCCACATGACAAGGAAACTAGCTTGGGCTAAGTGTGATGTAGTCAGCCTAGTGAAGATGGGTATAGGTGTTGGAATGTATACTGAATGTCTAGCTCTTTTTGTATGAACATTTTTATTTTGAAATAAGAATCACATGATCATTGTTTGCACTTTATATATTTATTATATGTGTGCATATTGTCTAATATTTTACATTGTAGATAACATGGTGCTTGGTGTGGCACAGAAGATCATGTTATCAGTCCCTTGTAGAATATAAGTAGAGGCTCACAACCAAGATGGTTTTGGACAAACCATTGGCATGATTGTAGTATAGCTTGGTATTGTTTTGTCTTGAACATAGAGTTACACTAGTACACTTAGGTGTATTGAGTAGGACTGACATAGAGGTGATTCAATTTATTGCTGACTACATAATTGAATCGGACCTCGGATATTATGTTGTACATGCTCTTAATCCTGATATAATAACGGGCACATGTACTTAGTATTTATTTCTTTGATTTACCATAGGGTGAGATTTAGATGGATTAAATCAATATGCCCGGTAAGTTGGGAAAAAATATTATTTACATGGTGTGCCGTTGATTATAGGAGGAAACTGTGTCCTATATATTAGGTTGATGATGTCCCCTTGAAGAGCTCATAAGGTTCATCATGTAAACCCAGCTGGTTGACTTAGTCAACATGATGATAAGGTTGAGGGGTACTGCTCGAGGAGTTAGATGTTAATTGATTGATGGTCAGTAAATCAATTAATTAACGGACATTCGATATCTTAAACACGGGGAGATGGATGTACAAATAATATATGGAGCCCATATTAATTTATGGGGGTTGGTGAGGTAGTTCAATGATGATCCTCTAGTGGAATGGAACATCATTGATGGATCAAGTTTGTGTTGTTCCGATCCATCGGGTGGCCAAGATCCAACTCCTCCTTATGGTCCCTATCGTAGCCTAATATAATCCTCATGAAGTCTAGATCCAAGGATGTAAAACAAAACTCTAGAACCAACAGTTGAGATTAAATCCCTAGATCTGATGGTTGGGATGAAACCCTAGAACCAACGGTTGGGATTAAATCCCTAGATCCGATGGTTGGGATGAAACCCTAGATCCGACGGTTGGGATGAAACCCTAGATCCGACGGTTTGGATTAAATCCCTAGATCCGATGGTTGGGATGAAACCCTAGAACCAACGGTTGGGATTAAATCCCTAGATCCGATGGTTGGGATGAAACCCTAGATCCGACGGTTGGGATGAAACCCTAGATCTGACGGTTGGGATGAAATCCTAGATCCGATGGTTGGGATGAAACCCTAGATCCGATGGTTGGGATAAAACTCTAGATCCGACGGTGGAGATTAAATCCCTAGATCCGACGGTGGAGATTAAAGGAGGCATAAGCCCAATTCTATAAATAGAGGGCTTAGGTTGGGCGGCAAGGATGGTTCATTTGGATTTGGGTTTTGTCTCTCAAGTGTTTTAGGCGGCTAGGGTTTTGGTGTGGTTTGGGCGGCAACAAGGAAGGTGATTAGAGTTTCTTCCTTTTCTCCTTGGTGGCCGGCGCTCCCTCCTTCCTTCTCCTAGCTTTGGCCGGCCTTCTTCCTCCTCCTTTGCTCCATGGTGGCCGGCGGTTCTCCATCTTCTTGGTGGTCGGCGCTTCTCCAACCTCTAGGTGGCCGGCGGCAACATTGTCACAAGTGGCCGGCGCTCATCCATTCATTCCTTGGCCGACGGTTATATCGAGCTCCTTTGCTTGGTGGCCGGTTCTAGAAAGGAGAAGTTTTGTTTGATTCTTCTCTTTGTTCGCAGCGAACAAGGAAGGGAAGAACGCGATCTAGAAGGCTTCTACTCGTGGAGGATCTTCGCCCACACGTCGTCCACGAGGAGGATAGGTCATACGGTAGAAGATCGTGAGGTATAAAAGTTTTACAACTTTATTTTCTGATCTTAGCATGTTCTTTTATGTGTTGATTATACAAGTGTACATTTGTATATATTTTGTATAATCATGGACCCCGAAGACAAACGCAAAAACCGGCGATCCGTCCGTCGTCTCTTCCGCGGCTAACCAACTAGAAGAGTTGTGTTGCTTGAACAACTAGTTTGTTCAAGCGATCACTCAAGTTGTTAGCATGAAGACGAATTGGTTGTGCTAAGGAAACTCATCCCATCCGGATTAGTTCTTTCATTAGTGAAAATATTAATCCGGGGACATGGGAGCCAATAAGCCTCCGAAGCAACTCCCTTCAAGTGGTATCAGAGCCACAGTTTCCGGTTTTGTGTGTTTTGGATTCAGTTACTTTCATGCACATATCATATATTGAGTATGCCGGATAATAGTAGGATGTGCGTAGGCTAACTTTTTGGTTGCAGGCATAAGATCCGACTATTATGGATATTTGGTTGTATGTGATTGTTTTGTGTGTGATTGTATGTATATTATTTGAATCCTCGGGGTTGACGAGGCTAGATTAGTATTTAATTTTTGTAATTAAATACGGCATTGTTTAGCCGCTCATTTTAGTTTACTTTCGATCTAGATTATTTGTACACTCCTTCGTGGAGTATAGGATCGATGGATGTAAATTAAAATGATATATCTCGACTCGGATCTCTTTGGTGACTTGCGCACGGGAAAAGATGGAGCGGACGAGGTGGCTACACGACGGGATGCGTATTGGAGAACAATACCATAATAGTTGGAAAAATTCTATTTTTTTTCCATATTTATTGCTTATTTGTTTTATATGCATGTTGTGTATGCTTTAAAATTCCTCAGTTTCAATTTACTAAGTGGGAGAGGGATATTTTAATTAATTCCCGCGGTCTCCATTACAATTTGATGTGTGATGCAACAAACTTGCGTGTCGGTTCTGAGTGCCTTCCTCCCCATCGGATGGGTTTGTTTACGGATCACTAGGTCAAATATGGTTATAGGAAATTATTTAGGAGCGTGTGTACTTCCCCATCGGTAAGGCACATAATCCGAGATAATTGCCTTAGAATGCACTTAGATGCAAATAAAGTATCCTCCCCATCGAGTCACTTTGCTTTTATTTGTAGGGCCAAAGAGGAACCAACTATTAATTTTATTTGTCAAAAAGTAAGGTTGACAAGATAATAAAATTAATGGGTAAAACCTCCTCTTACAAATGTAGAATTCGTATACGTCCACACAACGTGGCATGCGATATTCTCAGTGATTTGAGGTGTTGGTTGATTTCGGAATTTTATTATTTTGAGGAATCAATAATATTTGAAATCTAATATTTTGATCATTATGATTTTTAGGATTTTCAAATGGCTTTCAACCCACTTGCTGTGATATTAAAAGAAAATAAACTTACTGGACCAAACTATATTGATTGGAAAAGAAATCTGGATATTGTCTTAACTGCGGAGGAGTACAAATTTATACTCTTCGAGGTCTGTCCTCCTAAGCCCACCGATGACTCTGATGAAAAGGAGAAAGAAAGTTATAAGAAATGGATCAAGGCAGATGAGATGACGTGGTGTTACATTTTTGCATCTATGTCAAATGTGCTGCAACATCAGCATCAGGCCATGGCCACAGCTTATGACATGATGTTCAATCTTAAGGAACTTTTCGGACATCAGAGTAGGGCGGCTAGACAGGAGGCGATGAGAAACTTGATGATGACCACCATGATCAAGGGAACACCCGTTAGGGATCGTGTTCTCAAGATGATGGCTCATCATAATGAGATGGAAGTCCTCGGAGCTGAGATCGATGGGGAAACCCAGGTCGATATCATTCTTCAGTCTATGCCTAGGAGTTTTGAGCAGTTCTGCCTCAACTACAACATGAACAAGAGCTTGTATTCGTTGGCGGAGCTTCTGACAGAACTCCAGGCAATAGAGGGGCTTTTTCATCAAAGTGCTCAAGCCATGGTCGCTCAGAAGGTTTCTTCCTCTAAACCGAAAGGTAAGAAGAAGAAGAAGCAAGGTGGAGCGAAGAAAGTGGCAGTGGGACCTCAGGCAGGAGTGAAGAAGCCGAAAGGCAAGTGCTTCACTTGCAAGCAGACTGGACATTGGAAGGCGTATAGTCCTTGCCGAAAGAACAAAGGTATATCTTCTTGTTTAGTTATTGAAACATGTTTAGCGGTGTTATCTACCAGTGCCTGGTGTGTAGATACAGGAGCCACTGATCATGTCTGCAATACTTTGCAGGGGTTCCAAGAAACCCGACGACTAGCTGAGGGAGAGATTACCGTCTTCATGGGCAATGCTTCAAAGGTGGCGGCTATTGCAGTGGGAGAAGTTTATTTATCTTTTGATAGGAATAAAGTTTTGGTTTTGAGAAATTGTCTTTATGTACCTACTTTTAGAAAGAATTTAATTTCAGTTTCTAAATTGTTTATGGATGGATATTCTGTTTCTTTTAATGACAAAGTGGTTATAAAAAGGAATAGGGAGATTATCTGTTCTAGTACATTGGTTGGCAATTTATATACTCTTGAACCGAAAACTCCCACGATGCATATAGAAATCAATAACTCATCTTCTAAGTCTAATAAGAGAAAAGAACCTTCACAAATGAACCAAACATATCTTTGGTATCTAAGGCTTGGTCATATTAACCTAAGCAGAATTCAAAGGTTGATAGCTGATGGACCTTTGGGTTCATTAGTGGTGGAGGATCTCCCAACCTGCGAATCTTGCTTGGAAGGTAAAATGACCAAGAGGTCTTTCAAGGCCAAGGGGTATAGAGCCAAAGATGTGTTAGAATTGGTTCATTACGATTTATGCGGTCCTATGTCTATCGGGCAAGAGGTGGTTTTGAATATTTCGTCTCTTTTATGAGCGATTATTCAAGATATGGATACATTTACTTGATGCACAAGTCTGAATGCTTTGTGAGTTCAAGAATTCCAAGGTGATGTGGAAGCCGTCAAGGTAAAGTATCAAGACATTCTACGATCGATCGTGGTGGTGAGTACCTCTTGGGAGTTTAGGAATTACTTATCGAGGTGGGATTCAATCCCAATTGTTATGCACTGGCACACCCAGTGAGAATGGTGTAGCGGAGGCGAAGGAATAAGACTCTTATGGAGATGGTCGGATCGATGATGAGTTTTCGAGTTACTGCGTTCTGGGGGTATCGTGGATACGACAATGTATACTCGAACTTGGTTCCATCTAAATCAGTACCTTCTACCTCAGAGAATTGTGGATCGACAAAGCCTAGTCCGAGACATATTCGGATATGGGAGTCCAAAGACATGTCTTTGAAGGTGATCGGTAAGTTGGAACCTCGTACAGAAGTGTGCATGTTTGTTGGCTACCCTAAGGGAACGAAAGGTGGTTTGTTTTATAATCCTAGAGATCTGAGGGTGATCGTTAGCACGAATGCCAGATTTCTAGAGGAGGATTATGTAATGAACCACAAGCCCAAGAGTAGGATTGTTCTTGAGGAGTTGACAGGGGAAGTCCCGACTTCAGTACCACCGATACAAGAGGAGATACCACAAGTCACTGCACCGCGTGTCACACAGCATACTCAGGAGGCACCTCGTCGTAGTGGGAGGGTTGTTAGACAACCCGAGAGATTCATGTTTTTGGGAGAGTCTTCGGACTTAGTCCCTGGTGAACATGAACCTGATCCCTGGACATATGATGAGGCACTCCAAGATAGAGATGCGGTATCTTGGCAAAGAGCGATGGATTTAGAGATAGAATCTATGGATTCTAATCAGGTCTGGGAGCTAGTAGAACCACCTGATGGTGTAAAAGCCATTGGATGCAAGTGGATCTACAAGAGAAAGAGAGGAGTAGACGGGAAGATTGAGACCTTCAAAGCTAGGCTTGTTGCGAAAGGGTATACTCAGAAAGAGGGTATCGATTATGAGGAGACCTTTTCGCCGGTAGCTATGCTTAAGTCTATCCGGATTCTCTTATCTATAGCTGCTCATATGGATTATGAGATTTGGCAGATGGATGTCAAGATAGCTTTCCTTAACGAAAGTCTTGAGGAGAACATCTATATGCGGCAACCAGAGGGATTCATTGCTAAAGGCAAAGAGCATCTTGTATGTAAGCTTAATCGGTCCATTTATGGATTGAAGCAAGCTTCTAGATCTTGGAACATCCGCTTTGATGAGGTAATCCAGTCATATGGATTTATTCAAAGTCCGAATGAGCCTTGTGTATACAAGAGATGTGACGGAAACGTAGTGGTGTTTCTTGTACTATACGTAGATGACATTTTGTTAGTTGGCAACAATATCAAAGTGTTATCAGACGTAAGGGTATGGTTGTCCAAACAGTTTGACATGAAGTACTTGGGAGAAGTGGGACACATCGTTGGGATCAAAGTTATAAGAGATCGCAAGAAAAGGATGTTGTGCTTATCTCAAGCCTCATACATTGACACTATCCTTGCTCATTTTAGCATGCAGAACTCCAAGAAAGGTTTTCTACCTTTTAGGCATGGAGTTCCTTTATCTAAAGAGATGTGTCCCAAAACATCAAAGGAGATAGAGGACATGAAGGCGGTTCCTTATGCTTCGGCAGTAGGAAGCCTCATGTATGCTATGCTATGTACGAGACCAAATATCAGAGTAATCCTGGACAGGGACATTGGACTGCGGTAAAGCATATATTGAAGTACCTGAGAAGGACTAGGGATTATATGCTGGTTTACCGGGCAGATCAATTAGTCCCTGTGGCTTACACGGATTCTGATTTCCAATCAGATAGGGACAAGAGTAAGTCTACCTCGGGGTTTGTGTTTACTTTTGGAGGTGGAGCCATAGTATGGAGGAGTTTCAAGCAGAAATGCGTGGCGGACTCTACCATGGAAGCTGAGTATGTGGCAGCCTCTGAGGCAGCCAAGGAAGCTGTATGGCTCAGGAACTTCTTGATGGACTTGGATGTGATTCCTGGTTTGCCCAAAACTATCACAATTTATTGTGATAACAGTGGTGCAGTTGCAAACTCGAAGGAACCACGAGCCCATAAGGCGAGTAAACACATAGAGCGTAAGTACCACCTTATATGAGAGATCGTAAAGCGAGGAGAAGTTGTTGTCGCCAAGATTGCATCAGAGGATAACCTGGCGGATCCATTCACTAAGGCCCTTCCAGCGAAAGCGTTTGATAGGCATGTGGAGGACATGGGGATCAGATGTATGGCAGTGTGATAACAACATAGTCTTTTAGTATAAGTGGGAGATTGTTGGAATGTATACTGAAAGCCTAGCTCTTTTTGTATGAACATTTTTATTTTGAAATAAGAATCACATGGTCATTGTTTGCACTTTATATATTTATTATATGTGTGCATATTGTCTAATATTTTACATTGTAGATAACATGGTGCTTGGTGTGGCACAGAAGATCATGTTATCAGTCCATTGTAGAATATAAGTAGAGGCTCACAACCAAGATGGTTTTGGACAAACCATTGGCATGGTTGTAGTATAGCTTGGTATTGTTTTGTCTTGAACATAGAGTTACACTAGTACACTTAGGTGTATTGAGCAGGACCGACATAGAGGTGATTCAATTTATTGCTGACTATATAATTGAATCGGACCTCGGATATTATGTTGTACATGCTCTTAATCCCGATATAATAACGGGCACATGTACTTAGTATTTATTTCTTTGATTTACCATAGGGTGAGATTTAGATGAATTAAATCAATATGCCCGGTAAGTTGGGAAATAATATTATTTACATGGTGTGCCGTTGATTATAGGAGGAAACCGTGTCCTATATATTAGGTTGATGATGTCCCCTTGATGAGATCATAAGGTTCATCATGTAAACCCAGCTGGTTGACTTAGTCAACATGATGATAAGGTTGAGTGGTACTACTCGAGGAGTTAGATGTTAATTGATTGATGGTCACTAAATCAATTAATTAACGGACATTCGATATCTTAAACACGGGGAGATGGATGCACAAATAGTATATGGAGCCCATATTAATTTATGGGGGTTGGTGAGGTAGTTCAATGATGATCCTCTAGTGGAATGGAACATCATTGATGGATCAAGTTTGTGTGGTTCCGATCCATCGGGTGGCCAAGATCCAACTCCTCTTTATGGTCCCTATCGTAGCCTAATATAATACTCATGAAGTCTAGATCCAAGGATGTAAAACAAAACTCTAGAACCAATGGTTGGGATTAAATCCCTAGATCCGATGGTTGGGATGAAACCCTAGAACCAACGGTTGGGATTAAATCCCTAGATCCGATGGTTGGGATGAAACCCTAGATCTAACGGTTGGGATGAAACCCTAGATCCGACGGTTGGGATTAAATCCCTAGATCCGATGGTTGGGATGAAACACTAGAACCAATGGTTGGGATTAAATCCCTAGATCCGATGGTTGGGATGAAACCCTAGATCCGACGGTTGGGATGAAACCCTAGATCCGACGGTTGGGATGAAATCCTAGATTCGACGGTTGGGATGAAACCCTAGATCCAACGGTTGGGATAAAACCCTAGATCAGACGGTGGAGATTAAATCCCTAGATCCGACGGTGGAGATTAAAGGAGGCTTAAGCCCAATTCTATAAATAGAGGGCTTAGGTTGGGCGGCAAGGATGGTTCATTTGGATTAGGGTTTTGCCTCTCAAGTGTTTTAGGCGGTTAGGGTTTTGGTGTGGTTTGGGCGGCAACAAGGAAGGTGATTAGGGTTTCTTCCTTTTCTCCTTGGTGGCCGGCGCTCACTCCTTCCTTCTCCTAGCTTTGGCCGGCCTTCTTCCTCCTCCTTTGCTCCTTGGTGGCCAGCAGTTCTCCATCTTCTTGGTGGCCGGCGCTTCTCCAACCTCTAGGTGGCCGGCGACAACATTATCACATGTGGCCGACGCTCATCCATTCATTCCTTGGCCGACGGTTACATCGAGCTCCTTTGCTTGGTGGTCGGTTCTAGAAAGGAGAAGTTTTGTTTGGTTCTTCTCTTTGTTCGCAGCGAACAAGGAAGGGAAGAACGCGATCTAGAAGGCTTCTACTCGTGGAGGATCTTCACCCACACGTCGTCCACGAGGAGGATAGGACATACTGTAGAAGATCATGAGGTATAAAAGTTTTATAACTTTATTTTCTGATCTTAGCATGTTCTTTTATGTGTTGATTATTCAAGTGTGCATTTGTATATATTTTGTATAATCATTGACCCCGAAGACAAACACAAAAACTGGCGATCCGTCCGTCGTCTCTTCCGCGGCTAACCAACTAGAAGAGTTGTGTTGCTTGAACAACTAGTTTGTTCAAGCGATCACTCAAGTTGTTAGCACGACGACGAATTGGTTGTGCTAAGGAAACTCATCCCATCCGGATTTTTTCTTTCATTAGTGAAAATTTTAATCCGGGGACATGGGAGCCAATGAGCCTCCGAAGCAACTCCCTTCAATAGGATGAGTGAAAGGAAAAAGACACGAACAACTGTAGCTATTGAAGGGTTCAGAAATATTCTGGAGTCGATTTAGATCTAGTTGGACCTGGCCAAGAAGGTGCAAAATAAAGGCTATGGAACCTCCTATGGCCTTGTCAGACTTAGCATGACCATATCACACCTAAACAAAGTTAACGGACCATACAATGCCTCACACGGTCATACTTAACCAGGCATGGGTCATGCCTGGCTCTGGCCGAAAATGGCCAAAGTCTGGGTTATGCCCAGAAGGACACATGACTAGCCATGTGTCCTGGCATGGTCATGCCTTTTGGCACGGCTGACCGTGTGTAAGACACACAGCTGTGTCATGGCTCTGCCATTTTTTTAGAATTCTTTAATAGAAATTTCCTGGGTTGTTCTTACCTTAATTATGGAATAATTATGGAAAGATAGGTTCCGTTTAAGCCTCTTAAGATGATCTAATCAAGAGATGTATAAATAGATCCTTTAATAATCCTTGGAGGTCATGTTCTAATCTTAGGTTTTCTTCCTTGGTAGCCATCTTTCTCCTCTCTCTTTCCCTCTCTTGTTTCCACTGGTTGGCTAACATCAATCAGAGACAAAGACTTGTTGCTCGAGGAGTTTCCTCAAGTCATCCCGGCGTGGATACTGATTGGTCTTTCTCATGGTTTCGACGGATTCAATAGAAATCTCGAAGGTATGAATCTTCTCTTCTCCATTCTTTGCGTGATATTTGATGGTGATTGCTTCTTTGGATCGCCAAGACCTTCCTTCCCCTCCGTATAGATCACTCAATCTATTGTCAAGATAGACTCACGGGGAAAGGTTAGTCATGAGAATCACCTTCAGTCTTAGGAATTCAGTTGAATCTAACACGCAAAGGAAGAACGTTAAAGGTTGGTCGGCTTCCCGATGTGGCCACTCCGATGCTCAAGTTAGTATAGGTATGAGGCAAATAATGAACTCGAAAAGAAGAGAGATCTAGGGAATACCAAATGATGAAGAAACAACCATCCTTTTCCTCATCTTTCTCTACTCCTTTTATAGATGGTTTACCCCGCCACCTCTCTAAAATGAATTTACCCTAATTCCCTTGTCCAGCTCTTCACCGTAACAATTTTTCCCGCCTATATTCAAAATATCTCTTTCAAACACTCCATGTACCTTCTATTTCCCTGACAAACATTAAACACATAAAAAATATATAAACAAATGATAAAATCTCTCATATAACTATATTTATCCTCCTCAAACTCTCCCCGCTATCACCAATCACCCGCTCCTCCCTATTAGAAAGAATCTCGAACGTCTACACATGGCTTGAGAAATAAACATACTGCTCTGGAAATACCCATACTTCTCTAGAACTATTCATATTGCCCTGAAACCACACACACTACCCTAGAAATGTTCATACTGCCTTGGAAATACACACACTGCTCTGGAAATGTTCATACTGTCCTAGAAATACACACACTGCTCTAGAAATGTTCATACTACCCTGGAAACGCACACACTCCTCTGGAAATGTTCATACTGCCCTGGAAACACATTGCTATGGAAATGTTCATACTGCCCTAGAACCACACACACTGCCTTGAAACTACACACTGCTATGAAAATGTTCATACTGCCCTGGAACCACACACACTACCCTGTAAATGTTCATACTACCTTGGAACCACACACACTGCCCTGGAAATGTTCATACTGTCCTGAAAATACACACACTGCTCTGTAAATGTTCATACTACCCTGGAAACATGCACTACTCTGGAAATGTTCATACTACCATGGGAATACACACACTGATCTAGAAATTCTCATACTGTCCTGGGAATACACCCACTACTCTGGAAATGCTCATACTGCCCTGGAAATACACACATTGCTCTAGAAATGTTCATACTACTCTAGAAATGTTCATACTGCCCTGGGAATACACACACTGATATGGAAATGCTCATATTGCCCTGGGAATATCCACACTGCTCTGGAAATGTTCATACTGCCCTGGAAACACGCACTTCTCTAGAAATTTTCATACTGTCCTAGAAACCCCAACCCCATCATAAGTTCCCCCTCTTTAGTAAAATTGAAGAGCATAGTCGAGTGAAGTTTTAAAGTGTTCTACAAGAAAAAATTTTCCTACCTTACTGAAAAAAGACCCCACACCCATCACAAGTTCCTCCTCTTTAGTAAAATTGAAGAGCGAAGTCGAGTAACATTTTACAAGTTCTCATGAATGCACAAACACCATCATATTAGTCTCACATAACCACACCTATCATACTGACATACAAGGCATTAATCCCTGCATACCTTATGAGGAACTACACCCTGACTAATATATGAGATATTTACGACTAAGATAATGTATGAGGTGCTTATACCCTAAATGTCGTAGGAGGCGTTTATGCCTTAGATGTTGTAGGAGGTGTTTATGCCTTAGAATATTGCAAGAGGCATTTATGCCTTAGATGTTGTAGAAGACGTTCATGTCTTAGAATACTGCAAGAGGCGTTTATGCCTTAGATGTTGTAGAAGGCGTTCATGCCTTAGAATACTGCAAGAGGCATTTATGCCTTAGATGCTGTAGAAGGCATTTATGCCTTAAAATTTAACCTTGTTAGCATGTTACCTGCCCATTATAGCTGTCGTTATAGTTCACCATGAGGGAAAATAGCTATCTAGCCACTAGGCTTTTATAGGAGAGTCGTGAGAACATTTACTTATGCCATATAGAGGCGTTATAGCTCCCCATGAGGGAAAATGACATATCTAGCCCTAGGCCATTATAAGAGGGTCATGACAACATTTACTTATGCCATATAGAGACGTTATAGTCCCCCGTGGGGGAAAATAACATATCTAGCTCTTAGGCCATTATAGTAGGCACAAAGCCTGAATTTTACCTTCACAAAAAGTAAAAATTCCACAAAGAAATACTAAGCCTTAAAAAATGTCCTCATTTTACCTTCTACCCTCACCACACACCATAATTTGCCATCACACCCTTCTTCTGAAACCCCAACTTCAACATCTTTCTGTTCAACTGCCATTCCCTTCAAAAAACCTTAGCTCCCTTCTACACCTTGTTCATACTTCCCACCATCTCTTCTTCTTAATGGCCTCTTCTTCTTCCACCGCTCCCTGGTACAAAACCACACCCAGTCAACTCTCCCTCCACCATACCTTTTTCTGTCGTAACCACAAATACCTTCCTGAAGACACAACCATCGTTATCCCTAATTGTTCCCAACGCCCCCATCTACCCCGGCTAGAACCAACACCCTATTCACAGGGCAACTAGAAGGAGGCCTCCGTCTCCCCCTCCCGAAACCTCTCTATCATATCCTCTTCTTATACGGCATCCCTGTCAACCAACTGACTCCCAACTCTCTCCGCATCCTTATAGGCACCATTATTGTCTTCCAGCACCTCAACATTCCCCAAATTCCCCATATATTCCATTGCCTTTACCAACTAAAAATGGTCAACCCCGTCGTTTTTATTTCATGGCCCGCCAAGGTTACCAATTCATGACTGACATACCCTCCTCCCATAAAGGTTGGAAAGAGCTCTACTTTTTCATTTATGTAGATCCCCCCTTCCATTTTCTTCTCACTAGAAAATTGCCCTTCTAGATCTTCCTGACCCAAAAATCGTCAAATCTACCATCGACTTCCCCTCTGTTGAAGCCAAATTGAAGAACAATTATTTCAACATCAACGAACTCATAAAAGAGCCCATTCTATCTTGCTACGGGCTATCACCAATTCCATCCCTAGATGCACACCCCATCGGTAAGCTCTTTCTATCTTTACCATCATTATTTCCATACTTACACCAATACTGTTACTTATTCTTTAACCTGCAAACCCCCAACATATCCTACCTCATTACCATACCCCTTTAGAATCATCTACTAAAGCCTTGCCTCATATGCCCAAAGTATATTGCCATCCCAATTTACATATCCTAAATGGCCAACTTTCCCTAACTTTTAACTACTTATTCTATATAAACACTTCATCTGATACTGTAATCCTGTGCCAAATAATTATCATTTCCTCTCTACTGCATATACTTAATATCAATTTTGTCGGTGCAATCAACCCAGGTCATGATTCACTGGACTCGAGTTTGACTGGAGTAGTATTTTGATGTTAGACAAAACACATGATATGTGATTGTCAAGGAAAGACCAAGTGTGTAGCCTTGTCCACGTAAGTCCAAGTGTGTAGCCTTGGCGGTGAAAGTCCAACATGGGTTGGCATTGGCATTTGGGAAGTCCAAGGGGTGGTTTGGAAGCGTAAGGCCAAGTGATAGTCTTGGGAGTGTAAGTCCATATGTACCTTGGAGGTATTGACACCGAGAGCATGACAATAGCCGAAGGAAGCACCTGGAGGCTAATTTATTGATGAACAAGTCATGGATGACTTGGAGGGATCCGCACATGGAAGAACAAGTCATGGATGACTTGGAGGGATCCGATAGGTGCGAAGCTAGTAGAGGTGGTTAGAAGGCTTAGGTTTAGGCTAAGGCTGTGTCGGATGCTCAAATATGTTGTTTGAGATTTTACCCAACAGTCGAATGCTCAAACAACTTATGTTTGAGGTTTTACGTGATAACAGTCGAGTGGTGGTATGTCCCAATCGACTGGTGAAAATTGACTGCTATTTGACTGCATTGTATGCCATGGCAGTCGACTAATGGCTTCAACAGTCAACTGCCATGGATGGTAGTCGATTGCTGGTTGGGGACACGAGCACAGAATGCTCGGTAGCTGACTGATCAGTCGACTACGAGGATGGTAGTCTACTGACGGTAATGGGAAGTCGACTACCAGTGTATCCGTTGGCAGGATGCCAACATGGATTAGGCTATTGTCTCACAACGGCTATAGGAGCAGTCGATTAGGGCCTTATGACAATCGACTGTTAGGCACGAAATCAGCCCGTGACAAGCATAAAAAGAGGAGCTTGGAGAGAATTTCCACAGAGATTTTTGGGGAGATTTTGGAGGGTAATTGTTGCTGCATTCCAGACCTTCAAGAGCAAATCAAAGCAAGCAACAAGAAAGCATTCAAAGCAAAGTGTTGTGAAGTGTTTATTTACTTGTATTTCTTATTGTCTTTGTATTCGCTTGTATCTTGTATATTACTATTGTAATTTCTTGTACAAGGTTTCTCCATTTCCGATGTGTTGTTGAGAAGAAGTTTAAGTAGTGGTGTCGTCATCACTCGAGCTCGTTGAGCTCACCACATGGAGTAGGAACCCTAAGGTTCCGAACCACATATATGCTTGCATATTTTGTGTGATTGTGTTTTTGTCTTCATATTTATATTGTATTTCATATTTCCACTGTGCTAACAAGAATCATAGAGACAAATGCAATCAAAGTCCATCGATCACAATTTGGGCTATGCAACCCCCCTTCTTGCCGGGCCACGATCCTCCAACAAGTGGTATTAGAGTGAGGAGCTTACTGTCCGACTCATCGCCGCAATAAACAACTGAAATGGCCAACATCAAAATCCATCCATTGAAATTTGAAGGAGACTTTTCTTGGTGTAAGAAAAGGATGGAGGTATACTTCGAAATCGATTTTGATATAATGCTAACAATAGAAGACGGGTTTGAAGTACCAAGGGTTAAGACAAGAAGATAATCGAAAAATCAAAATGGATCAAGGAGCAATGACAACAATTAAAGACAACGGTTAGGGTAATGAAAATGTTAATTAAATTAATACCTAAGCATATCTTATGAATGTTAGGTGAATACCGGGATGCCAAGGACCTATAGAATAAATTGGTAAAATTCCATGAAAATCCTGAACCGGTCCATGGTGAGGAAGAAGAGGAATGCTCATCCTCTCATGCTCAAGAAGAAGCAAGTTCATCCTCTCAAGTCAATGAGGATTCGGAGATTGAGAGAGAATCCACATCCGGATCAGTAGAAGAAGTGGAAGAAATAGAAGAAGCATCTACCTCCGGAAGAAGTGATGAAGAAGATCAAGAGACTTCCACCATCCTAGATAACTCAAATGCAATTCATAATAATAAAGATCACATAATTTTCTTTGAGTGTAGGGAGAAAGGGAATTACAAGAGTAAATGCCCAAAATTGGCTAAGGAGAAAGTGCTGACGCCAAAAGTTCAAGAAAAATCAAAGGATGCTGGATTCCTCACTAGGAAAAGCAAAGAGCACATTGTGCGCTTCAAATGCAACCAAAGGAGACACTACCAAAGCCAATGCCCTAGGGGGAAGACGAAGGGGCAAGAAGGAGCTACACGAGTAGGGGGAGCTTCCAAAGCAAACCCTAAGGTATACTTTAATGCACCTTCTAGTTCTAGGATTAAGAAGCATGCTAGAAATTATTTTAACTCACTTGCTATTGCCCATGAAAATAATAATGCAAGCTAGTAGGAATAGATATGTTTGCTTAGGGGCTAAATCCTATGAATTTATATCTAAGGACAAACCTAGGAACAACAACTCTAGACCTATTTTACCTAGGGAGAGTATTAGGAGAATAGAAGAGAATTTAGGCATTAATCCTAAGAAGGGTAGACACATGCCTAAGAAGAAGAGTCCTTCCCAAAAGATTAATGAAAAATCAAAATTGGAAAAACTAGAATTAGAAAATCGAGCCTTGACGTCAAGGCTTGAAAAATAGGAAAATACCCTCAAAATTATGACAAACTCAATTATGGGGTCAAAGGAACAAAATTTAGGACCTAAGAGACAAGAACCGTTTAAGGGAAAGAAAGGTTTGGGTCACAAACCTAATTCCTACCACAATGTTCCATTTGATTATGGAACTAAATCTAGGTCTAGAAAAACCAAGGTTAATAGGGAAGTTATCCCTAAGATTAACCATGGTGTGTGTCTAGTGGCCAAGGGTCCTATAAAACCTAGGAAGACTACTAAGAAGGTTACTAGGGAGGCAATCCCTAAGGTTAACCTAGGAAAGACCCAAATGACAAAGGCTTCAAAGATAAAAAGGGTCATTAGGAAGGTATCTAGGGAAGTTATCCCTAGTGAATACCTTGTTAACCCAAGGAGCTCCAATATGTATTGGGTTCCTAGGAGCGTGATCAATTCACGCTTGATGGGTTAGGGCGTGTCAACCCTAAGTGGATAGGTAGTTAACCTAGCCATAGTAGAGTTGACAATTTAGGATGTGCCAATGTGCTTTGAGAAGTTGAAAATTGATTAAATTGGCACAATTAGGTCTTAGAAGTTATGGTGTGCCATTTTGGGTTTTTGGCACACTAGGGGGATAAAAGAGTATTAAGGAAAAATGGATTTAATCTTAGAAATGACAATTTGGGCTTAACACTTAGGTATTCTATACCTTAGTATTTTATACTTGCCATGATTTATTTGTCTTGTCATGTCATGACATCATATTTATTTTTATCATATAAAATGTCATGATAATACTTAGGGTTAGCTAAGTGTCATGTTATGCTTAAGTTTATATAACATATCATGACATCATGATTATTGGCACATGCTTATTTATGTATCATCTATGCCATAATCATTATTCATGCATTCAATAAAATTGAGTTAAGGACAATGGCATGATTTGAAGTCTCATGCATAAGGGAATCAAATAATGTTGCCTAGCATATGCATGAGACCCTAAATAACCAAAACCTACATCTCACTAAAATACTTGACTTGTATGTGTTTCATACACTTAGATATAAGTGAGATGTTTAAGAAAATGAATTTAAAGGTTTTAAAATTATTTTAAAACCATTTTGTAAAACCTTGGTGAAGTCTATCTTTTAAAAGCAATCACCATTGAATGAGTTGCTACAAAGTAGGGTTAAATATTGAAAATTTCAATGGTTTTGAACTTTGTGTCAATCTCACTAGTTTATGGGTATTTTATTTTTCCAATATTTTTCACCAATAATTTTTGTAATAAGTAATGTACGTATGAATTTTCAAGATTTTTCAAAATATGTATTTTTACTTATGAATTTTCAAATTTGGATTCTAAAGTCTGATTTCTACACTATGTAGAAATCAGTCGACTGCAATGTATGGCAGTTGACTGGCGTCAATGGCAGTCAACTAGTGACTGTAAGACTCGACTATCAGAGTTGATTTCGGGTAAACAAGGTTTGTTAGGCTCATGTTAAGCTACTTTTAGGTTCCCTAACTGCTCCTAATCCTAGGATATGCTTTGGAGAGCATTAGAAAGGGTGGAAATCCATTGAAAATTGATTAGAAGAATTGTTTAGGGTGTGTATCAAATTAGGGGAGGTGAAAGTTCATTGTTGAATCTTTGCCCTTAATTTCGATTGTTTAGTGTTCTTATTAGCTTAGGGACTCTCCAAGGACATTGTTGGTGCAATGGTCAAGGGGGAGGTTATCCATCATGGGATGATGGATGTGTTTTTGGACCAATGGGGAGATTGTAAGATCTCATTGGGATGTGAGACATTAACACCCTTGGGGAGGACCTTTTTGATGTATGTCAAAAAGGGGGAGAAGAGACCAATTGCGGTAAGTTGGTGTTAGTGAAAGCCCTAGACTCAATCATGTGATGATTGTTGTATGGACTTTATTGTATCATATTCCTATTTATAAAAGCATGGTTATTATATTTACTTGTATTGGTGCCAAATAACTAAATATAATAATGTCCTTGAGTAGTAGGTTCTTATCTATATCAATCGATTTGTTGAATCGATAATGAGATGATATAGAGAACACTACTCTTAATCATTCCTAGTTAAGTATTAACATTCAGGGATAATGTTAATGCGTAGAGACTAGCATGTAGGTCAACACGATGACTTGATCTCACAAGTCATGGATATGAGATATCAAGTTGACACATGGCTATGCATTGGAGAATATATACTGAATGACCCGCCATGAGAAAGTATTATGGATCGTTATATGAGTGTCATATACTTTCTCATGTGGCTATTAGTATGACTATTAGTCCTTAGACCTGAAGTCACCATGGTTCCCTACATAAGGAGTTGCATACTTTGGCTTCGTCAAACGTCACCCGTAAATGAGTGGACTATAAAGGCGATTACTGGGTATGTAACAAATTATGCGGAGGGATGTGAGTGATGTAGATGGGATCTATCCCTCCTATATGACAGGAGTGACATCGATATTCTTGATAGAGTGAGACCACGAAGTGTATGACCATGCCCAAATGAGTCAATATGAGATATTGAGTTCATTTGATTAGAGTGAGTCTACTTGGAGTTTAAGATATATATTGTACCGAGGATGACACGGTCTATGCCTCAATTGGTCAATCTAGATGTCAAGGATAGAAGGACATTGTCACATATTGTGAGAGTTACAATTAGTAGTCACATAGGTGATATTGGAGATCAACATTCTTGTAACTTGGGTAGCAATGATGTGTTGCTAGATACCGCTCATTGCTTATGTTCCTAAATCGGTTTAGTGACATTGCCAACGTTACAAGAACCTATAGGGTCACACACAAAGGGCAATTAGATGGAGATTAGGTTCATATGATGAACCATGAGGATTAGGTTCATGGGATGAACCAAATTGGATTAAGAGTAATCCAAATTAGACTAATTGAGTTAGACTCAAGTTGATTCAAGTGTTGAATGAGTCTAATTTAGATTTGATTTATCAAATCAATTTAAATTAATGAATAGAGATTCATTAAATTTAAATTGACTTGAATCAAATGGTTGGATTTGATCAACCATGGGAGATAAGAAGTCAAGTTTGACTTGACTTGAGAGGGAGATGAAAGGTCAAGTTTGACTCGACCAAATGCCATGTCATGATGATGACTTGGCATGGCCGGCCATTGATGATGCTCCACATCATCATTGACTTATCAATTGGTGCCGCCTCATGTGGGAGACCAAGAGCCATTGGCTCTTTGAGTTACATGCATGCATGTAACTCCCACCCATTGAAGTGGTTGGCCACTTCTTGATGAGGAGAGAATTGATTTTGGGTAACTCCATCTTCTTCTTCCTTGCATCATCTTCTTCCTTGGTTCTCTTCCTTTCTTGCTCTCCCAATCCTCCATTGCCGAGACCTTCAAGGAGTGCTAGCACACTCAAGATTGTCTTTTCTCCACCTATTCCTTGTGTGGATACCAATAGAGGAGTGTGCACTTGACACTCTCGAGTTCCGACAATCCATTTGGACGAGCGGGATAAGCGAAGGGCATCGCTTCAAGGGTAACTTCTTATCATGTAGATCTAGAGTAGATCTAAAGGTATTAAACACATACATGTTAGTTTTATTTTTTATACTTCGCACGGATCCGTGGCCAGGGCTTCCGAGGTTTCCACAATGCAGAAAGTGGTTTTTGCGGCTCGGAAAACCCAACAGTGGTATCCGAGCCACGTGCGAAGCATGTATGTGTTTTCATTTTTGTAGTTTTTGTATGAGATATAAAAATTACAGAATTTTATGTTTCTGTAAATTTCCTATTTTTATAGAATTTTTGGGTATTTTTCTCGAAGAGTCGAAGCAACGAGTGTTGGGACATTTGTAGGCTTCAAACATCGAGAAAAACTCTCCGAAACGGTGAGTTTTCGCTTTATGTTTTTGGGACAACGACTTATGTCACTGTAAGATCATAGTAGGGACACTCTCAATGTTTATTTTGCGAGTATGGGTGCTGCCCCTAACCCCGAAAGGGGCCTTGTCCCGCGATCGCACCCGGAAACCGCTTAGCGGGATCGTTACGGAGAGGTGACTCATAAAAATCTATAAAATTGAAAAAATAGGAAAAATTATAGAAATTTTCTGTAAAATACATAATTTAGAATTATGTATAATTCTGTTATGGTCATGGCCCAAGAACCCCAATGTGATTGGACTCAATGTGTTGTAATTCATAATACAGCCTATGTGCCATTTTGTGGTTATGCGTGTTGTATAGTGTATGCGACCTACGCGTCGTTCCTCTTCTTTTGAAATTCTAGTTGTAAATAGTTTTAGACTCGAATGTAACTCGAGTTTCATATTTGTAATGTACAAAATGGAGCGGTGGAAAGTTCACTTGTAGACAGAGTTACGAGAAGGGTACCGACAACACGTGGCGGTCAAAGGAAGCGTGTGGAGAAGCCGCTAGCCCTAGGTTGACCGTCCGATCTTCTCATTGGCTTGAGAAGATCGTAGTAGGGCCATGACCACATCACAGTTAATTATATATATATATATATTTTTTTTTTTTTTTATTTTGCTTGTATGTATGTGATGCATGCTAGTAGAATAATACTTGTATGTATATGATGCATGCTAGGATATTTTCTTGTATGTATATGATGCATGCTAGAATAATGCTTGTATGTATGTGATGCATGCTAATATAGGATAATAAAGGCCTTAATGTGTATATGATACACATTACGATTAGATTAGAACTTAATCGAATCAACTCGTAAATGCCTACTAAGTCCTTGATACCCATCACTACCTCGATCATTTGTAGTTATTGAATCTTCCAAAGCAGAGCAACGCATATTATCTTGGTAGGGTGCGGAGGGACAATCTTGGTCCCGCCTATCACGGCTTGGGTTAGAGTAAGCTCAATTAGATTGAGTAAAACTAGTTAACTCAATTGGATCGAGTAGAACTATAGACATATTCCAACTATTGGAAAGATAGAATAAGATCGCATTTACACTAAATTTTGGGCAATTTAGCCAAAGCTAACTCAAGGTCTTTTATAAATATGGGTCTTGATCCTATAAATAAGAGTTGCATAGAGATGTAATCGGTAATGTGTTACCCACCGATCGTACTAAGTCTTGGGCGATTTAGCCAAAGCTAACTCAAGGCTTAGTATGATGTGGATCTCGTCCCGTAGGAATTATAGCTAGTTTGTATGAATCTAGTAATGTGGTTTGACCACATCCATAACTTGATTCTACAAAATTCCTATAATTCAGTGGGAGCATCATTTGATTAAAGGCCTAAATAAATGATAAAAGGAATATGATATTAATTCTCTGCATTGTATGTTGTAGATTACTATGTCGACAAACACGAACACTCTCTTTTTGCGTTCTGTCCTTGAGAAGGATAAGCTCAATGGAGCAAATTTCCTGGACTGGTATAGGAACCTGAGAATTGTTCTCACCCAAGAAAGGAAGTTGTACGTCCTGGAGCAGCCCATTCCGGAGGCACCTCCTGCCACTGCCTCGCGAGCTGACAAAGATGCCTTACAAGAAGCATCAAGATGATGCATTATATGTGTCATGTCTAATGCTCGTGACCATGAACTCTATGCTTTAGAAGCAACACGAGTTCATGAATGCTTATGATATGGTTGGACATCTTCATCAACTATATCAAGGACAAGTAAGGCATGAGAGATATAAAGTCTCTAAGGCATTGTTTGGGTCCAAAATGCAAGATGGGACTCCCGTAGGTCCATATGTACTCAAGATGATTGGGTACGTAGAAAACCTACAAAGGCTGAGATTCCCACTTGGCCAAGAGCTGGCCACTGACCTGATCTTGCAATCTTTGCCACAAGTCTACAATCAATTTGTCATGAATTACAACATGAATGAAATTGATAAGCCACTGCCTGAGATGCTCAGCATGTTGAGAACTGCTGAGCTCAACCTTAAGAAGGGAAAATATGACTCCATTATGATGGTGCAAAAGAAGAAAGGCAAGGGCAAGCCTAAAGGTAAGGGAAAGTCTCAAGCCAAGGGCAAAGGCAAAGAACATAAACCCAAAGGAGGGGTGGCCAAGGAAGGGGCTTGCTTCCACTGCAAGGAAGCTGGACACTAGAAGCGTAACTGCAAAGCATACCTGGAAGATCTTAAGAAGAAGAGAAGTGAGACTTCTACTTCAGGTATAAATGTTATAGAAGTCAATCTATCTATTTCTTCATCATGGGTATTAGAAACCATATGTGCATCTCACATTTGTACCAATGTGCAGGCGCTGAGAAATAGCAGGGCATTGACAAAGGGCGAGGTGGACCTATGAGTAAGCAATGGAGCAAGAGTTGCTGCTGTTGCTATAGGAACTTATGATCTATCTCTGCCCTCTGGGTTTGTACTAGAATTAGATGAATGTTGTTATGTGCCTTCTTTGACAAAGAACATAATTTCGGTTTCTTGTTTGGACAAGAAAGGATTTACATTTATAATAAAGAACAAATGTTATTCAGTTTATTTAAATGATATGTTCTATTGTAGTGCACCTCTAATAAACGGACTCTACTTTCTAGACTTAGAGAGCCCTATCTTTAACATAAGTACCAAAAGGTTCAAGTTAAATGAGTTGAACCAAACCTATCTCTGACATTGTCGCTTAGGTCACATAAATGAGAGTCGCTTATCTCATCTCCATAAGGAAAGGCTACTAGACTCATTTGATTTTGAATCATATGAGACATGCGAGTCTTGCCTTTTAGTCAAGATGACCAAGACTCCCTTTAGTGGACACAGCGAAAGAGCAACAGACTTGTTAGGACTTATACATAGTGATGTATGTGGCCCTTTCAATGTTGCAACTAGAGGTGGTTACAGGTACTTCGTTACATTTACTGATGACTTCAGTAGATATGGTTATGTGTATCTCATGACACATAAATCAGAATCCTTTGAAAAGTTCAAAGAATTCAAGAATGAAGTACAAAACTAGCTTGGCAAGAGTATTAAGATACTTCGATCAGATCGAGGTGGTGAATACCTTAGCCATGAGTTTCGTGACTATCTAACTGAGTGTGGGATTCTATCCTAACTCACTCCTCCTGGAACACCACAGTGGAATGGTGTATTCGAAAGGAGGAATCATACCCTATTAGTTATGGTACGATTTATGATGAGTCACACAGATCTTCCTATATCCTTTTGGGGATATGCTCTAGACACAGCAGCCTTTACCCTTAACCGTGTACCATCCAAGGCTGTAATAAAGACACCATATACGATATGGACAGAGAGAAATCCCAAGATGTCTTTCATGAGGATTTGGGGTTGTGAGGCTTACGTTCGACATCATGTCTCAGACAAACTGGGACCGAAATTCGATAGGTGCTATTTTGTTCGATATCCCAAGGATACAAAGGGATATTACTTCTACATTTCCAGTCAGCACAAAGTATTTGTAGCAAAGACTGAGATTTTTCTAGAAAGGGATTTTGTTTCTAGAAAAACTAGTGGGAGTACGTTCGATTTTGAAGAAATTCAAGATGAGGACCATAGCACTGAGGCCTTGATGGAGGTTGAACAGGAACCACAAAGTGTTGTGGGTGATGAGATTGTTGCACAAAGAGTTGTGGAACAACCACCTGTTCAGGTAGACCTACCTCTTCGCAGGTCTAATAGGGTACGTTGTTAGCCTGAGAGATACTCATTTCTCTTGTCTGACCATGATGATGTTATGCTCATTGAGAATGAGCCTACCTCCTATCAGGAAGTTGTGATGAGCCCAGATTCTAAGAAATGGCTAGAGGCCATGAGATCCGAGATGGAATCCATGTACACCAACCAAGTATGGACTTTGGTTGATCCACCTGAAGGGGTCAAACCCATTGGGTGTAAGTGGTTCTTTAGGAGAAAGACTGACATGGATGGACTTACGCATACCTATAAGGGATGATTGGTGGCTAAAGGTTTCAAGCAAATTCATGGTATTGACTATGATGAAACCTTTTCTCCAATGGCGATGTTTAAGTCTATTCGGATCTCGCTTGCTATTGCAGTATACCACGATTATGAGATCTGGCAGATGGATGTCAAAACCGTATTTCTGAATGGAAACTTACTCGAGGATGTGTACATGACACAACCTGAGGGGTTTGAAGGTCCACAACATACTAGAAAAGTATGCAAGCTGCAAAGGTCCATTTATGGCCTAAAGCAAGTCTCTGGGAGCTAGAATCTTCGATTCAATGATGCAATCAAACAGTTTGGTTTCATCAAGAATGAAGATGAACCCTGTGTCTACAAGAGGGTTAATGGAAACACAGTTGTCTTCCTTGTATTATATGTGGATGACATACTACTCATTGGGAATGACATCCCTTCGCTACAGTCTGTGAAGAATTGGCTGGGGACGTGCTTCTCAATGAAGGACTTAGGTGAAGCAGCCTGTATTCTAGGCATCAAGATCTATAGAGATAGATCTAAGAGATTGCTTGGCCTAAGTCAGAGTACATACATTGACACAGCATTACTATGGTTTGCCATGCAGAATTCCAAGAAGGGACTTCTGTCGATGTCACATGGTGTGAGTCTTTCGAAGACTCTAAGTCCCTCTTCTAGAGAGAAGAGAAACCACTTGGATAAGATCCCTTACGCATCTACTATAGGATCTATCATGTACGCCATGCTGGGTACTCGTCCTGATGTCTCGTATGCTTTGAGCATGACGAAAAGATACCAATCAGATCCAGAAGGACTAAAGAATATCTCTTGATATTTGGAGGCAATGAGGAGCTAGCTGTAAAGGGTTACAGCGATGCCAGCTTCCAAACTAACCAGGATGATTATAGATCGCAGTCAGGATGATTGGCACTAGTGCTAGTGGGAGATTGTTAGTGAAAGCCCTAGAGCCAATCATGTGATGATTGTTGTATGGACTTTATTGTTTCATATTCCTATTTATAAAGGCACGGTTATTATATTTACTTGTATTGGTGCCAAATAACTAAATATAATAATGTCCTTGAGTAGTAGGTTCTTATCTATATCAATCGATTGGTTGAATCGATAATGAGATGATATAGAGAACACTACTCTTAATCATTCCTAGTCAAGTATTAACATTCAGGGACAATGTTAATGCGTAGAGACTAGCATGTAGGTCAACACGATGACTTGATCTCACAAGTCATGGATATGAGATATCATGTTGACACATGGGTATGCATTGGAGAATGTATACTGATTGACCCGCCATGAGAAAGTATCATAGATCGTTATATGAGTGTCATATACTTTCTCATGTGGCTATTAGTATGACTATTAGTCCTTAGACCTGAAGTCACCATGGTTCCCTACATAAGGAGTTGCATACTTTGGCTTCGTCAAACGTCACCCGTAAATGGGTGGACTATAAAGGCGATTACTGGGTATGTAACAAATTATGCGGAGGGATGTGAGTGATGTAGATGGGATCTATCCCTCCTATATGACGGGAGTGACATCGATATTCTTGATAGAGTGAGACCACGAAGTGCATGGCCATGCCCAAATCAGTCAATATGAGATATTGAGCTTATTTGATTAGAGTGAGTCTACTTGGAGTTCAAGATATATATTGTACCGAGGATCACACGGTCTATGCCTCAATTGGTCAATCTAGATGTCAAGGATAGAGGGAAATTGTCACATATTGTGAGAATCACAATTAGTAGTCACAAAGGTGATGTTGGAGATCAACATTCTTGTGACTTGGGAAGCAATGATGTGTTGCTAGATACCGCTTATTGCTTATGTTCCTAAATCGGTTTAGGGACATTGCCAACGTTACAAGAACCTATAGGGTCACACACAAAGGACAATTAGATGGAGATTAGGTTCATATGATGAACCATGAGGATTAGGTTCATGGGATGAACCAAATTGGATTAAGAGTAATCCAAATTAGACTAATTGAGTTAGACTCAAGTTGATTCAAGTGTTGAATGAGTCTAATTTAGATTTGATTTATCAAATCAATTTAAATTAATGAATAGAGATTCATTAAATTAAAATTGACTTGAATCAAATGGTTAGATTTGATCGACCATGGGAGATAAGAAGTCAAGTTTGACTTGACTTGAGAGGGAGATGAAAGGTCAAGTTTGACTTGACCAAATGCCATGTCATGATGATGACTTGGCATGGCCGGCCATTGATGATGCTCCACATCATCATTGACTTATCAATTGGTTCCACCTCATGAGGGAGACCAAGAGCCATTGGCTCTTGGAGTTACATGCATGCATGTAACTCCCACCCATTGAAGTGGTCGGCCACTTCTTGATGAGGAGAGAATTGATTTTGGGTAACTCCATCTTCTTCTTCCTTGGATCATCTTCTTCCTTGGTTCTTTTCCTATCTTGCTCTGCCAATCCATCATTACCGAGACCTTCAAGGAGTGCTAGCACACTCAAGACTGTCTTTTCTCCACCTATTGTTTGTGTGAATACCAATAGAGGAGTGTGCACTTGACACTCTCGAGTTCCAGCAATCCATTTGGACGAGCGGGATAAGCGAAGGGCATCACTTCAAGGGTAACTTCTTATCACGTAGATCTAGAGTAGATCTAAAGGTATTAAACACATACATGTTAGTTTTATTTTTTATACTTTGCACGGATCCGTAGCCGGGGCTTCCGAGGTTTCTGCAAAGCAGAAAGCGGTTTTTGTGGCTCGGAAAACCCAACAGTTGGAATTCTCAAAGGTGAGAATTGTCAATTGGGGATAATTGGTAGACTTGAGTTAGGGCACCTAACTTAATTGTGTTTGGGGTTTTGTCAAACATCAAAAAGGGGGAGACTGTTGGTGCAATCGACCCAGGTCACGATTGTCCGAACTCGAGTTTGACTCGAGCAGTATTTTAATGTTAGACAAAACATATGACATGTGATTGTCAAGGAAAGACCAAGAGTGTAGCCTTGGCCACGTAAGTCCAAGTGTGTAGCCTTAGAGGTGAAAGTCCAACATGGGTTAGCATTGGAATTTGGGAAGTCTAAGGGGTGGTTTGAAGGCGTAAGGTCAGGCGGTAGTCTTGGGAGCGTAAGTCCATATGTACCTTGGAGGTATTGACACCGAGAGCATGACAATAGCCAAAGGAAGCACTTGGAGGCTAGCGTATGGATGAATGAGTCATGGATGACATGGAGGGATCCGCGCATGGATGAACAAGTCATGGACGACTTGGAGGGATCCGATAGGCGCAAAGCTAGTAGAGGTGGCTAGAAGGCTTAGGTCTAAGCTAAGGGTGTGTCGGATGCTCAAACATGTTGTTTGAGGTTTTACCTAATGGTCGGATGCTCAAACATCTTGTGTTTGAGGTTTTACCCGACAACAGTTGACTGGTGGTATGTCCCATTGACTGGTGAAAGTCGACTACTGTTCGACTGCATTGTATGCCATGGCAGTCGACTGCCAACATTGGGTAGTCGACTGATGGCTTCAGTAGTCGATTTCCATGGACGATAGTCGATTGTTGGTTGAGGACACGAGCACAGCACAAAACGCCGAGTCATCGACCGACTTGAGGTCGGGCAATGATCGATGGTAATGGGCAGTCGACTACTAGTGTATCCGTTGGCTGGATGCCAATGTGGATTAGGCCGTTGTTGTTGGGATATATACTGAAAGCCTAGTCTTTGTATGAACATCTTCATTTTGAAATAAGAATCACATCATCATTGTTTTCATATTTATAGTTATGCATATTGTCTAATACTTTACATTGTAGATAATATGGTGTGTGGTGTCGCACAGAAGATCATGTTATCAGTTCCTTGTAGAGTATAATTAAAGGCTCACAACCAAGATGGTTTTGGACAAACCATTGGTATGGTTGTAGTGTAATTTGGTATTGGTTTATCTTGACCATATAATTACACTAGTACACTTTGTGTGTATTGAGCAGGATCGATTTAGAGGTGATTCAATTTATACTGAGTATATAATTGAATCATACCTTGGATATTATGGTGTACATGCTCTTAATCTCGATATAATAACGGGCACATGTACTTAATATTTATTTCTTTGATTTACCAATGGGCAAGATTTATGGGTTAAATCAATAAGCCCGGTAAGTTGGGAAATGATATTATTTACATGGTGTGTTGTTGATTATAGGAGGAAACCATGTCCTATGTATTAGGATGATGATGTCCCATTGAGGAGCTCATAAGGATCATCATGAAAATATTGCAAGTTGACTTGGTCCAACATGATGATAAGGTTGAGTGGTACTAGTCATGAAGTTAGATGTTAATTAATTAATTGTCAGTAAATTAATTAATTAACGGGCATTCGATATCTTAAACACTGAGAGATATTTATACAATTAATATATGGAGCCCATATTTAATTATGGGGGTTGGTGAGGTAGATCAATGATAATCCTCTAGTGGAATGGATTACCATTAATAGATTGGTTTTTATGTTGGGGATCCATTGGGTGGCCAAGATCTAACTCCTCCTCATGGTCCCTATTATAGCCTATTAAAACCCTCACGAAGCCTAGATCCAACGGACACGATTAATCAAAGGCTTGGGCGAAATCTATAAATAGATTCCAAGTCTTGGGCGAAAAAAAACCGAAGGGTTTTTTGTTTTGAATCTATTTTTTTTTCTCCTCCTCCCCTCCTAGGGCCGGTGACAAATACCTAACCATTAGGGTTTTTGGCCGGCGCCTCTTCCCTCCCCTCCCTTTGGTGGTCGGCACCCTTCTTCCTCAAGCAAGGGTCGGTAGATACAAGCAAAGTGCAGCCCTCTGCTTCTCTTGGTGACCGGTGGTTAGGGTGCTTTCACCCTTCTTCTTTGGTCGGCGGCAACAACCTCCCTTTGTGGATGGTTCTTCCCTTTGTTCTCCCTTAGGTCGGCGGCAACAAGGAAGGGGAGATCTCCTTGGTGGCCAGCACAAGCAAGGGATAAGGAGAAGGGTGTTCAGCCAAGAGGTGGATAAGGGGACAACTTGCCTTTTAGCGAGCAAGAAGGAGAAAAGGTGGTATATGTGGCTTCATTTCTTGGAAGATCATTGCCCACACAACGTCCAAGAAGAGGATAGGTCATACAATAGAAGATCAAGAGGTAAACAAGAGGTATAATTCTTGTTTAAGTTTCTTTCTTGTTCTATGCAATTTTTTTGTAATTGTATGATAATGAACCCCGAAGATAAACACAAAAACCAGTGATCCATACATCATCTATTCCGCAGCTAATCGAGGATAAGAGTTAGGTTGCTTGAAGGTTGCTTGAACAACAAGTTTGTTCAAACAATTACTCAAATCGAATAGCACGATGATGGATCAGTTGCTTGGGTAATCCATCTTCATCTTGATTAATTTTTTTTTATCCGAGGACGTATGATAGGATCGCCATGCACAAGCGACCAAAGCGAAGCTTCAACCTTCAATTGTCTCACAATAGCTATAGGAGCAGTCGACTAGGGCTTATAGTAATCGACTGCTAGGTGTGGAATCAGCCCAAGACAAGCATAAAAGGAGGAACTTGGGGAGGATTTCCATAGCGATATTTGGGAAAATTTTGGTGGGGAATTATTGTTGCATTCTAGACCTTCAAGAGCAAACCAAAGCAAGCAACAAAAAAGCATTCAAAGCAAAGTGTTGTAAAGTGTTTCTTTACTTGTATTTCTTATTGTCTTCGCATTTTCTTGTATCTTGTATATTACTGTTGTAATTGCATATACGAGGTTTCTCCACCTCCGACGTGTTGTCGAGAATGAGTTTGAGTAGTGGTGTTGTCATCACTCGAACTCATTGAGCTCACCCCATGGAGTAGGAACCCTAAGGTTCCGAACCACGTATATGCTTGTATATTTTGTGTGATTGTGTTTTTGTCTTCATATTTGTATTATATTTCATATTTCCACTGTGTTAACAAGAATCGTAGAGATGAATGCAATCAAAGTCCATCGAGCTCGATTTGGGCTATTTAACTCCCTTCTAGTCGGGCCATAATCCTCCAACAAATTTTTACATATTTATTACATTTATCTTAACTTGTTTATCCATACCTTACTTTTCAGAGGAAATAATGAGCGTAGCTATAGGCAGAACCCTGGGAAAACAACAAAGGAAGAAAAGAAAAAGATCCCAAACAGTAGCCACCTCTTCTTCCATCGAGGAACCCCCTCTTTCAGTAAATAACTCCTACTTAATTACTTTACTATCCTCTGCATATCTTCTTTGTCACAGGTTCCTCCTACACTTCTTGAAGTTCCCCTTTTAATTTTTAATGAACCAAATCAACCTACCATTACTTTAGTACCTTCCGACCTCACCCCTCTTCCCACATAACCAATTCCCAACCTCTTTTCTTTTCTTGTGCCCACACTCTCCACAGGACCATCCCCTTCACCTTCCTCAAAATTTCAACTCTCTTCCGATACACCTATCCCTAATCCTCCTATTGATATTCTCCATGATCATATTGAACTATCCTCATTGCCATCCTCCTCCTCCGCAGACGACCTCCCTCTAATTTCCTTATTCCCCACCAGACAACATACCCCCCCCCCCCACTAACAACTATCCCACTTCAGAACCTACCACCTCCACCCCCTTAGACTTACTAATACAAGCTGTATCAGACTCCTACCCTAGCCATCTACTTTCCACCCTTCCTATCATTCCTATTTCAAATCCTCCCTCTTCATTTCCTTCACCTGACTCCCCCTCTGATAATATTCCCTACATATTAGATTCATTTCAACAGCAACCCATTTATACCTCCCTTTCTTTCGATATTCCTCCTTTTATTCAAGAACTAAAAGGAAGCCTCCAGACAGTAAGTTTCTCCACCTACTAATTATTTTCATGCACAAACAATCCATTTTACCATAACTCCTTATACTTTTCAAAGTACTTCCAAGCTTCACACCATCGAACAGTGGTTCTCTGGTTTCCAAAGTCAGCCCTACAGGCCCTCCTTCTCCACAGAACCATCACCATCCTTTACTATGTGCAACGCCCCCTCAACCTTATCAACAGGCACTCAAACTAACCCCCAAGAAACGACTACCATCACCTTGGGCACACAGGCCAATCTTCCTCCTTCTCATGATCGAGCAGTAAAAGAAAATGAACTTCAACAAAAAGTAAAGTGGCTATAGCTTCAAGTTGAGACCATTTCCCTCGATCGGGAGAACATAACATCAGAACACAAGAAAGACCTCTCTCTCAAAGATGCACACATAAAGCGACTACAAGAGCAGATTATAGCATCTGAAAAAACCATATCCCACCAACAAATCCAACTCCTCAAATGGAAATAAAAGGAAAGCTACTGGCACCCCATACTAACGAACTGTTTCAACCTTTAGAAGATGTTATAGACGCCCACCTGGATCTGAAAGCGACCATCTACACTAGCCTAGATGAGTTCCACTTCAAATTCAATATCCTAAAACAACATTTCAATATACTAGCCACTACTTCCCACGACCAAACCAACAGATCCAACCAACAAAATCAAGAGTTGTCCGAATTAAAAGAGACAGAGGGTGAAAGATGAGCAATAGAGTAGACCAAACTCTTGAAAAGATTCTCCAAACAAATAATCAAACACTTTCAAAGAGGATTCGAGGTTGCCCTATACCTGGCCAATGAAAAGAAGTACTTTATACCTTGTGCACCTTTCCATGAGCTCGACTTAGAAGAAACATACAGAAGTATTCCTCCGAAAGCCTTTCTGACAGACTCTGATACCCACTCACAACAATAACTTTCTATCCTTGTAATATTTTGAACAATTGCATTTTAATTTATGAATCAATTTTCTCTACTTGAACATCCTTTCCAATGAAATGTCCACTCCCTTGAATTTATGCTCATTTCTACATTACTTTTGAATTATCCTATACAGGTCCATTAGTCTCCTTCGTAAAAAATACACCCCACACTAACCATAATGTTTGTCTGCACAAAAAGAAACAATTTTCTTACATTCTCACTTTATCTACACAGATACTAAACAGAACATCTTCTAGAAATTCCATACTAAAAATTATCATCTGTCATTCAAAAACTGCCCCGCCTAATTATCCTATAACGGAAACTGCTATAGCCCCATCTTACCTTATCAAAAAATTGAATTCTTCGCTTACCCACTATTTTCACACAAACAAACCTATACCGCTTAATCCTAGAATCACCACTTCACCACATCAAGCAGGAAAAGTTGTTATTTCCCTCCCACCTAGACCTTTTCCTCATCTATAAATATAGAAATTCCTTCCTCCTTCTATACTAAAAAAACCCCTTCAAAACATAGTACCTTACATCTCCAAGAAAATGCAGCCCATCACTATAGGAACATTGGTGGTCGGCTAGAGAGGGGTGAATAGCCCTCTTTCGTTGTATGAATGGAATTGCTTGTCTACAAATATAATTAGCGCAACGGAAACAATACTAAACAAGCAATAACAATAAGCAAAAACAAAATCAATGCTAACACACGATATAATATGGTTCACGGCCTCGCCGCTAATCCACGGTCCGATTCGTCTCCGATGAATCACTCCGAAACCAATCCACTATTGGTCTTTCCCTTTAACCCAAGCAAGGTGGAGGTAAACCTTTACAACAATAAGAGCACTCCTTCTTTTACAATAGATATGAAAGAAAACTAGAAGAAGGAGTTTGAGCTTTTGTGGGGGCACTTAGATGATCACCTAGAGCATAAGCATTAACCCTCTAAAAGCCCCCACCCTCTATTTTTATAGAGAGGAAGCAATTCTTCCCGTTGGACACTATCAGTCGACTGATGTCGACTCCAACGGCTTCTGACTTGGTCGGATTCACGGGATCCACGACCGCCTTCTCCAACAGTCGGAAGATCAGTCGACTAATGATATCATCAGTCGACTGATGTCGACTTCCAGTCGAGTGATGACTTGCTTCTGTGCCCGTGAATAGTGCAATCAGTCGACTACTTCCCTTAAGCATTCGACTGATGTCAACTTGATTCAGCAGCCAACACCAGTCGATTGACGATCGACTTGGAGCAGTCGACTGCCATGACATGGCAGTCGACTGGTGCCGAGTAAACCTTAAACTTAACATCCGTTTGAGTATTCGACGGTCGGGTAAACCTCAACCCTTTCGGTCGAGCCTCCGACACTTATCCATTCGGCCAAGTTCACCTAATGAGCTACTTACATTTCACTCATTTTCTCATCTCACTTGAAGTCACTCACCGAAGCTCTCTTCATTCATGACCACGTCCCTCGGCAGCATCAAGCGCACGACTCTGCAATGCTCCTTCACGTCTCTTGCCCTCGAAGTCTGCTTCCTTGGCTTTGCTTCAAGTCATCTCGTCCGATGGTCTCTTGGATGCATCAAGCACACGGCTCTGTAATGCTCCTTTGCCGACTCAAGCACGAGGTTGTGAGTGGTGACACTTGCCAAAGCTCCATGTGTGAATTACTAAGTCCTGCAAGACTCCAATGCACATATCAAATCCAATCATCCTAACTTAAACCATTTGCCACACACATCAAAACCATATCACATGGGTTGATTGCCCTAACAATCTCCCCCTTTTTGATGTGTGACAATCGATTTAAGTTAGGTAAACAAATAACAATAACATAAGCAAGGAAAGCATGTAAGTAAAATCATGAGTATAACAACTCCCCATTAAACATGCAACTCCCCCTTAAGACATGCTAAATTTTCCCTCTTAGCATGATTAACTTAAACCTATCAATTCTCCCCCTTTGACACCATCAAAAATACTATCCAAATGTTATAATCCAAGGTGTCAAACCTAAGGAGGAAAAAAATACCCAAAAACCAACAAAACCTGATAAAATCAGGTTACTATGCTCGTGCACAATACATCAGTCGACTGGTTCAGACTACCAGTCGACTGGCACACAGATTTCAGGTTTTCTGATTTTCTAGACAAAATTCAGAAATGCACTATAAATTCTAAAAATTTTGAAAAATCATGAAATTTTGAAAATACATTTCTTTTAAAGTCCTTTATCAGTGAAAAAAATGAGTTTTCAAGAAAATTACTTATATTTTCAATGATTTGTCAAAAATCCAAAAGCTTCAAAACCAACTAGTATTTTAATCATGTTTGTATCAATTTTAACACCTAGTTTTTCATTAGATTGTTCAAAAGATAAAAACACAGATTTTAAAGTAAGAAATGGTTTTGAAAACATATGAAATATCCAACCATGATCTTTGGGCAATATGTCTATGAATTAAACATAAGCCTTCCCCATGATTGGTCTATTATTGCTATTTTGATACTTAAAATGACCATCTAAATGCCATAGGCATTAGTGGACCATTTGTATCATCCTATCATCTCACCCATACTATGTTTTCAATCAAAGTTATCCTTATGGTGAATGTGAGATGTTCCTAAAGGTATTTATGTGTTGGTGCAAGGGCACCAGATAATCGAACATGTGTTTTGATTATGGCAAAGACACAAAGTTAAGTTTACATCGTTATCTCACGAGCTAAATTGAGTATGCAGAAAAGTACTAAAGCTAGAGCTGAAGGCTAGCGACACTCGGAGGAAGCCGCGGTGGTCGGGCGACACTCGAGTGACTTCGGAGGGAGTCGAAGGAATCGAGTGGAAGACCGAAAGCGAAAGTGACACAGTAAGAATCGAGGTAAGCTCGTGTGAGTGAGATATGGTAAGGTTGTGTCCTCTATACAGGGACGACCGTAGGTGGCGATCCAACTAAGACTTCTTGTGGAAGGTCTAGGTCGAGATCGGATGGTTAGAAACCGTCGTATTTATCATTTTCCGAGCTAACCTCTCACTGCAGGGAAGTGGCTAGGCTGGCAGTCGACTGCTGGACATTGGGCAGTCGACTGATGCTCATCAGTCGACTGATGGCGACGAATCAGCCTTTGCGCTAGGTCAAAACGGATAAGGTTTGACGCGGCCACTTCGCGATAAAATTTATTACAACTTCGTGATCTTTTCTGGAAAAAAAGGAGACATATTCAGAGGCCAAAATCTATAAAAGGAGGGGTGGATTCCAACTCCAAACATCATCAAGTTTATTCATCAAGTGCACCTACAACGCCAACGCTCCAACACCGTCATAACGCCGACGCGACGACAAGTTCAGATCTTCTTCGTCGGCAGCAGCATCTAGTATTATATTTTTGATATTGTATTCGTTGTTTTTATTCGTAATGAGGTTAGGTAGGCTTGTTGCCTCATCCTCGTACTTTTGGTTTTGTGATCGTTGTCTCCTACCTCCAACGAGGAGGAGACGTTATAGTGTTTTGCCCTCCGTACGCTGTCTAGGATCGATAGGGCCTTGGAGTAGCAACCGCTGGGTTGCGAACCAAGTAAAAATAAATGTGTCTCTTTATTTTCCGCTGCTCTTACCCATTTAATTATCTACTCGAACGAAACATCGAAAAGATTTACGATCGCTATTCACCCCCCTCTAACGACACTTCTCGATCCAACAATTGGTATCAGAGCGGGGGCGCTAAGATTTGGAGAAACCACCGATCTAGCACGTTTTGGTTTTCTGTTCGTATTTTTTGATTCCTATTTTTTTAGGTCATTTTCCTCCCGCACTACTAATCCAAGACGAAGTCTTGGTATGTTTCTTTTGGTTGTGTGCTTGCAAGTATTCTCTCTTGGAGTAGCCGACGGTAAAAGGGTCATAACTTTTCGCACAAGTGGACTCAAATAACGATCTACCTAGCAAATCGAAGCCCTCGTAACAAGCTATTTCTAGCCCCAAAATCCAATGTCTAGTACGCTTTTGGGGACATCGAAGGTCATAAGTTGTTAGTTTTTGTTAGTTTCTTATTTTTCTCATTTAATTCTATTTATTTCCTATTTATTTCCCGCATTACTAATCCAAGACCAAGTCTTGGAAATCCCTTTGGTTTTTATTCGTGTTTTGCAAGATACTTAATGGCTCACATTGAGGGGTATAGCACCACCCGATCTCCGTTCTTTAATGGAGATGATTTCCGTTATTGGAAAGGTCGGATGGAGTGTTTCTTGAAAACACAAGTCGAGACTTGGATAGTAATCCAAACCGGCTTTGCTCTACCCACCAATGATCAAGGAGAGCCATTGGATTTCAACAAGTGGACAAATGCAACCAAGAGGCAAATTGAAGCCGATGCAAGAGAAACCCAAATATTGCAATGCGGCTTGTCCAAGCAGGAACTCAACCGCATCGGACCATTCATTAGCCCCAAGGACCTATGGAACAAATTAATCGAGCTACATGAAGGAACGTCCGATGATAAGGTATGTAAACGTGACCTTCTTTTCAATAAGTTGTATAACCTTAAGATGCAGGAACACGAGACGGCGACGCAACTACACGCCCACGTCCATGACATTGTCAACGGCCTGCACACCATCGGACACAAGGTCGAAAATCGTGACCTACTAAGGTATGTTCTTAATTCATTTCCTAGGACTACCTTGTGGACATCCATGGTCGATGCCTACAAGGTCTCTAAGGACCATTCGAAGCTTAGGTTAGACGAATTATTTTCCGAGTTAAAACTTCACGAGCAAACTAACGTGGTCCGGGATGAGAGAGGTATTGCTTTACTTGCAGGACAAAGAAGCAAGCCACCTACCAGGCAAGAAGATGGACTCGAACCCGACGACGAATTAGAGTCCGAATCCAAAAAGGTGGAAGCAATAGTGAATGTAGTGCGGAAGATCGTTCGGAGGGAAAGGAGGCTACTAAAGAATCAAAAGAGGGCACAATTCAAATCAAATCAAAAGAAGGCTTTTCATGCAACATGGGACAACGAAGAAGGCGGCGACATAGCATGCATGGCAAGACCCGAAGAGTTCGAGTCAAAGTCCGGATCCGAATCCAATTACAACACCGACTCCGAACTCGAGGACTACTTCGAGAAGCAACTCAAAGCCGGACCAAAAGAGAAAATTAAGGTTAGCCGCTCACTAATTCATACGCTTTACAATACAATTAAAATGCTTAATAGGAAATTAACTAAGTCCGAGTCTAGGATTGAGTCATTACTTGAGGAGGTTGAAACCCTCTAGCAAGAGGATACTCTAACCTCTTCAACTAGTCTAGCTCAAGAGGGAAACTCAACCCAAATTGAAAAACTTAAGGAGGAGAATTCTCTCTTGAAAGACCGAGTTCAAGAGGTTGAGGCTACGTTGGAAAGGTTCATGTTGGGATCTAAGAACCTTAACCGACTACTTGGAACCCAAAGAGCTGTGTACAACAAAGCCGGACTCGGATTTAGGTCAACGACTACGAATAGGTCATATATGTCTATCGTAAATCATAGTCATCAAAGAGTCCAAGCATGGGTCCCAAAGGTTTTATTGAATTCGCATATAAGGACTAATAAGTTTTGGATTCCCCAAGATCAAATTCATTATTTGAATAGACCATATTGGTTCAATGGTCCAGGGGGAGCTAACACTAAAATAGTATACCCGCTTACTTAGCAAAACCATTGAATATTTTACTTTAATTTGTAGAACGACTAGATAGGGAAAATAGTTAGTCAACTCTTGACAACATAGTATCAGGATGCGGCGAGATGATAGTACGTTAGGGAAACAAAGTCTCGTGTATTCGAACTAGATAAGGCGTATCTAGCTTGGTGCACTTGACCGAGTGGAACTAGCTGAAGCTACCTCGCCGTATCCTAAACTAGTTAGACCAGGAAGTAACCCTAAGTGACTTAAGTGATATTTTCTTGAATTTGACTTTGTCTAAGGAAGTGGTCATTGTTCCGATCAAAGAAGGCCCCTGTACCTCGCCACGACCTGGAAGCCAATTTCTCGAAAAGTTACTTAACGATCTAAAGGTTAAATCCGAATTTAACCCAAGGTTGACTATCTTTAATCAATTTAAAATCATCTCATACAACATATAAGGTGAAAAAATTCTGAGACACATAGAATGGGTGGGATGTCAAGGATAATTGAAATATAACCTCTTCAAAATACTACTTATTTTCCCAACTATTGTACTTAACAACTCTTAGGCCAAAGTTTAGCGCCCCCTACATCTCTTATATTTCATATATTTGACTAAGGGGGAAAGCAAACTAACCCTAAGGGTTATATTACAAACCTTTAGATTATTGGTGTAGAGGGACACACCTCGAACCAATCTATCTAATTACTGCTAGACGCATGCTTGGACCCATAGTTGATTTATCTTGATGCATGCATATACCATATTGTTATTAAACCCCTATTTTATATAACAAACTTCAATTTTACATAACAAACCCCAACATTTGTTGATTTATGGCAAAAGGGGGAGAAGAGCGATAGTTAAGAGGGAGTAACACAAAATTTATTTAATTTTGAAAACTAAAGTATCTCTTTCAAAACTCACCTAGGGTTAAGGGGGAAACTCACCTAGGGTTAAGGGGGAGTTTTTGAAAATGAAATTCATCATTTACTATATTTGTTTTATGCTTTAATTTCCCTTAACTTTGTGTTGGTTTGCCATAGATCAAAAAGGGGGAGATTGTTGGTGCAGGGGCACCAGATAATCGAACCTGTGTTTTGATTATGGCAAAGACACAAAGTTAAGTTTACATCATTATCTCACGAGCTAAATCGAGTATGCAGAAAAGTACTAAAGCTAGAGTTGAAGGCTAGCGACACCTGGAGGAAGCCGCGGTAGTCGAGCGACACTCGAGTGACTTCGGAGGGAGCCGAAGTAATCGAATGGAAGGCCCAAAGCGAAAGCGACACAGTAAGAATTGAGGTAAGCTCGTGTGAGTGAGAGATGGTAAGGTCGTGTCGTTTGTACGGGGACAACCGTAGGCGGTGATCCGACTAAGACTTCTTGTAGAAGGTCTAGGTCGAGATCGGACGGTTAGAAACCGTCGTATTTATCATTTTCCGAGCTAACCTCTCACTGCAGGGAAGTGGCCAGTGGCCGGTCATTCGGACATTAAGGCCGATCGTGATGCTCATCGATCGGTGATGGGAGGCATCACGATCGGTGATGGCGACGAATCACCCTTTGCGCTAGGTCAAAATGGATAAGGTTTGACACGGCCACTTCGCGATAAAATTTATTACAACTTTGTGATCTATTCCAAAAAAAAAGGAGACATATTCAGAGGCCAAAATCTATAAAAGGAGGGGTGGATTTCAACTCCAAACATCATCAAGTTTATTCATCAAGTGCTCCTACAACGCCAACACTCCAACACCGTCATAACACCGACGCGACGACAAGTTCAGATCTTCTTCGTCAACAGTAGCATCTAGTAATATATTTTTGATATTGTATTCGTTGTTTTTATTCGTAACGAGGTGAGGTAGGCTTGTTGTCTCATCCTCGTACTTTCGATTTTGTGATCATTGTCTCCTACCTCCAACGAGGAGGAGACGTTATAGTGCTTTGCCCTCCGTATGCGGTCTATTACCAATAGGGCCTTGGAGTAGCAACCGCTGGGTTGTGAACCAAGTAAAAATAAACGTGTCTCTTTATTTTCTGCTGCTCTTACTCATTTAATTATCTACTCGAACGAAACGTCGAAAAGATTTATGATCGCTATTCACCCCCCCCCCCCCACTGCTCTAGCGACGCTTCTCGATCCAAATTTATGTAGTTAACCTTCAAATTCATGCAATTCTACCCATGGTTAAGTATCACTCTAACATACCACATGATCATAAAAACATATATGCATTGATTTCACATTATGATCATGAAACAAATGTATCAATCAATTTGTAATCATGCATTAGGTATAAAATGATAATAAGTCACGTATCAACCAAAGCATGATTTAATCTATTTATGGGTGCATTATCATCACCCAACACTATTTCAAAAAATAAGTCCCGCCATCCTAAGTCAACCAAAACATATGATATAAGTAAAATCCTTATGGTTGACTAACCTAGGGTTTTCCTAACCATTAAGGATGGATTTAGGAACCCAATACAAGTTCTTTCCTATGGAGTTCACTAAATATTTTTTAGGGATCCATTTTCTAGCAATTGTCTTATTTTTGCTTTGACCCCTAGCAATCAAACATTTATAAGCCTTTTCATTTGTCTTTCCCTTATAACCTAGGCCTTTCTTATTAAAGCTTGCCCTTTGGCTCCCTATGATCATGTTCAAGGTAATGGAGCCTATTGTAAATTTTTCTAGGGCTTTAGTCAAATGGTCTACCTTTTCCCTTAAAGCCCTATTTTCTTCAATGCATGCATCATTTACATCAAAAGGTATGTAGTTATCATGTGAGCATGCATCATCATGACTAGAAGAAATATTATCATTAATATTTAAGCATGCTTGTTCTAATTTATTTTCTAAGGCTTTAATTTGATCTAGCATGCTTTTATTTTTCTTTTTGGCTCTAAATAAATCCCTAGTTAAGCTAGAAATCATGGAAACTATTTTCTTGGGAGTTAGATTCGTTACCATAGTTTCCATGTATTCTACTTTGGATTCGGATGATGATGAGCATGAAACTCCCCCTTCACTAGAGCTCTCCTCACTTGAGCTTGATTTTTCACCTGAGGAGGAGGAGGTGTCTAGATCATCAAACGCCATCAATGCAAGGTTTTTGACAAAAGCGTTTTCTTCTTCCGATGATGATGATGAGGAAGGATCATCCCATGTCCTTGCTTTGAGTGCCTTGGCCTTGCCCTTTTCCTTGGCCTTCTTTTCTTCTTCCTTTTCTTGCTCCCCTTCTTCTTTTCCTCTTTCTTCTTCCTCTCTTCTTTGCTCTTGTTCAAGAGGGGACACTCATCTCTTATATGTCCCTCTTGTTGATAATTATAGCAAATTATCTTCCTCTTGTGCCTTCTCCTATCATAAGATTTGTTAAATTTTAAATTTTTCAAAGCACACCTTACCTTCCTTACCATATAAGCATCTTCATTGCTATTCATGGAGGATGAGGAGGATGCTTCATCGGAGGAGGAGGGAGTCTCTATCTTTTTCTTCTTCCCCTTGTTGACTACTAAGGCCACTCATCTTGATGGCTTGATGCTTGGTTCTTCACTTATCCCTTCAAGCCTTGTTTCATGGAGTTCCATGGTTGAGAAGAACTCCTCCAAGGTACTCACTTCTAGGTTCTTCGACATGTAGAAGGAGTCCACCATTGAGCTCCATTTCGATGACTGGGTAAAAGCGTCGATTGTTTTTATAAGCATATCCCGGTTTGAAAGTTTTTCTCCTACACTTGTTAGCCCAATTAAAATTTCTTTAAACCTAGAATGTAATGAGGTTACCTTTTCTCCCTTTTCAAGTTTGATATTTGTTAGTTGGGAGCGAAGAAGGTCTCTCCTTGCAAGCTTGGCCTCTGAAGTGCCTTCATTGAGTTCTATGAGTTTCTCCCACATTTCCTTGGCGCTTGCACATTCCCCTATCAGAATTACTTCTTGTTGGGGGAGTACGTTGTAAAGGTGGTGCTTTGCCTTTGAGTTCGCCAGGTACTCTTCCCTTTGTCTCTTTGTCCATCTTGTCTTCTCTATTTGCTCCCCATTTTCATCCCTAGGTATCTTGAAACCATTTTCTATTATTAATAGAATTTCAAAGTCGGTTTCAAAAAATACCTCCATGCGTTTCTTCCACCACGCAATTCTCCCTCGAACTTCGGTGGGTGAATATTAGAGACGGCCATCCTTGATTGTGCTTGTTGCGGCGGTTAGTCCTCAACAAGCTACCTTGGCTTTGATACCACTTGTAGGAATGTTGGTGGCCAACTAGAGGGGGGTGAATAGCACTCTTTCGTCGTATGAATAGAATTGCTTGTCTACAAATATAATTAGTGCAACGGAAACAAAACTAAACAAGCAATAACTGTTGGTGCAATCGGCCCAGGTCACGATTGACCAGGACTCGAGTGATGTTTTGATGTTTCGACAAAAACATATGACAATGTAATTGTCATGGAAAAGTCCAAGTCTTGTGTACTTGGCATGGAAAGTCCAAGTGGAACACTTGGCATTTGGTAAAGTTCAAGTCTTGAGTACTTGGCATGAAAAATCCAAGCATGGGTCTTGGCAATGTAAAAGTCCAAGCATGGGTCTTGGCAATGTAAAAGTCCAACATGGGTTGGCAAGGGAAAGTCCAAGCATGGTCTTGGCATTTGAGAAGTCCAACATGGGTTGGAAAGGGAAAAGTGTTAGTAATATATGAGAGATGTCCTAAGGCAATCGCCTTATGTATGAACCATTTATATGATAAATGAAGATTCACTATTTGAGTATACATATTTTATGTATTTGATTGGATCTTAAACTCATTTACTGAATGTCCACGATACGATTCACAGCATGAGAGAATTTGTGATTGGATCACAACTAGTGAGTATCTCTACATGTGTAATTGTGATGTATCGGAATTATCCCTAGTCAATGAATTGATGGATTTGGACACCATCAATTCTGTCGAGACTAGCACGAGGTATACTCCTTGGTGTATCCAAGCAGCTGATTCTCACTGGCTGGAGACATAGTGATGTCCGGAGTTAATCGTGGATGCTAGTTATGGTAACTAGTTCATCGAGTGACCAACCGTAAGACTTCATATGGTTTTCTCGTGATATATAGATATGTCAATGAAGTTCTTATCGTGGCTTAAGTGCGATGTTCTTCGACTTATGCGTATTCAAGTCATCTTGATCATAGAGACTTATGCTTTGACATCTTAAGCAAACATCTCTAAGGAGATGTGGACCCGGGATGATTGGGTATAAGTCGAAGTGATCGAAGGTGTTTGAATAGCCTATAAAGGATTCACCACTCCTTGCGAGGAGATGTATACCTATGGCCTCTCGTCGGATTGTTACTAAAGTCTTTGGCCAAAGCATTACATGTTTAGAGTAAGGTACTCTTCGATACATGTGGAGTAACTATAACTGAGGACGAGGAAATGATACTTGGGCTAGGTGTGACGAGTCACTTAGTGGGGATCGACACAATAGACCATGTCCTGAACCAAGTGGGTATAAGATGAGTGAAGGGAATGGGGCACGAATCATTCAAGCCATCAAGGGTTTCGTAAATAGTTCTGATCAACTGCTGATCTTTTCGCTAATTGGGGATCATGATGTACTACTAGGTGCCACTCATGATCGCTCTATAATTAATGGTTAATTATAGACGGCCAACATAAACCGAGAACCTATTTGGTCACACGCACAACGAGTGTAATCCAAAGGATTTAAAACGAGCTTGAGAATGGGATTCTCAGACCGAGAGAAACTATGTTTGGTTGGACCAAACATAAAGCGAGCATGAAATTTTTTCAGTCGCAATGGAAGCGTGGATGGGCCGTGTCTTATGAAGACATAATGGATGGACCAAAATGGTTTGGTTCTAATCCAATGGATGAGAATAAACCAAAGGGTTTGGTTTATTTTAAACGAATGAACCAAAAGTTGGTTCTGTTCGTTTTAACTTAAAATAAACCATCATGGTTTGGTTTATTTTAACTTATCTTAATGGAGCGGGTTAACGGGCTTTATGGATATGATCCATTAACCATTAAGAGAATTAGTTCTCTATAAAATAGGGATTAAACCCTAACCCTAAACCTAATCCAATTAGTGGCCGCCCAACCCATCCTCCTTGTTGTTGGCGTCAACAACAAGGGCTGCCGCCCAACTTCAATGAGTGGCTGCCATCTCCTTGCCGGGCGCCCAAGCTCGCCGGTGGACCTCCGCGACCCTCCGGTGATCTCCTTGGGTTCGGTGTAAAGGTGAGGCTCCATCTCTTCTTTAGCCGGGCGCCTATTTCTTCCACCAAAGCTGTCCAGTTTTTCTGGACAGCTTCTTCTCCTTCCGCCGGAGCGTCGTTTGGACGACGTTAGTGCTCCGACAGCGGATAACATATCGGGATTTGATCTCCGTAATCCTCTGAGGTGGAGGACGGCGATTCGTCAATCGGTTGACGAATACCTCTCCGGAGAAGCAAGTCTTGAGGACTTGTTTTAGGTCCGAATTTGGATTCGGACCGTGATCATCTCTCGATCACATCGTCTTCAACACGAGGCTAGTAACCCGTACGAAGACGAAGCTCGTGGCTTGGCGAAGTCATCCCGAGGAGCTCGGCGTGGATACGGATAGAGACGATTCTTACGAGAATTGTTCCGGTTGATGCCGTTCCAGCTACACGTCATACGGAAGGTATAACGTAGTTTAATTTCTTTTATTGCAATTTTAATTTACGGTTATGTCTACACTTGTTGTAATAGCATGCGTGTGTTGTGTGTGTTGTAATAAATAGGAATATTTATTATTTTTTATTGCTTCCGCTGTGCTCATGTTTACGAAACATGATCGAACACACACACGCCGCGGTGCCGGAAACCCAACAAAAAGTCCAAGCATGGGTCTTGGCAATATAAAAGTCCAACATGGGTTGGCAAGGGAAAGTCCAAGCTTGAGTCTTGGCATGAGAAGTCCAAGGGGTTTGATATTGGCTGCGTAAAGTCCAAGCGGGAGTCTTGGCAGCATAAGTCCAATGGTTCGCGGCGTAAAGTCCGAGCGGAGTCTTGGCGGCGTAAATCCAATGTGCCTTGGCGGTGTAGACACCGTTAGCATGACATAGCCGACGGAAGCACCTAGAGGCTAGCGCGATGGATGAACAAGTCATGGATGACTTGGAGGGATCCGAGATGCGTGAGGTTGATGGAGGTGGCTAGAAGGCTTAGGTCTAGGCTAAGGGTGGTCTAGCAAGTATGGGGGCACCATACTTGGGTTAAAACCTCATTTTTGAGGTTGGCAGACGACTGGCATTATGGCCGGTTCGACTGCCGTGAGTCGACCGCCGCTTTTTAAATGCTCGGTGCTCGGCAAATGATCTTATCGAGCAGCGATCGGCATTAGCCAATCGCCAAGGGTGGCAATGCCCCAATGTCGTACGAACGCCTCAGTTGATCGCGGTGGCATGCGAAGGGCGATCGAATGCCAATGTTGGCGATCGTCAAGAGTCCCGCTTGGAACTTATCCGGCGTGGATTGTGTTGTCTCACGACAAGTGGCATCATCGATCGGGACTTATGGCAGTCGACTGATAGGCGAAAATCTAGCCCGACGCAAGATAAAAAGGGGAGCTCGTGGAGGATTTCATCATCAGTTCTTTGAGGGCTTTGGTGAGGCGATTTGAAGGCGATTTGCAGGTGCATTTCAGGGTCCTTCAAGCTCATCCAAGCAACCGATAAGCAAGCGCTCAACACCCTAGTTTGTAAAGTGTTCTTTACTTTTTCACTTGTATTTGCTTGTATTTCTTTCGTTTATTGTTGTAAACTTTTGTACGAGGTTTCTCCGCCTCCGACTTGTTGTCGAGAAGGAGTTTATTGATTAGTGATTGCATTGCCGTTGCTAGAGCTCGATCTGTGGAGTAGGAACCTTGTGGTTCCGAACCACGTTAAATCTTCGTGTTATTGTGTTTGTGATTGTGTTTCGTTATTGTTATCATATATATATTCCGCTGTGCTAACAAAACTTGTAGACACGAACACGCGATCGAATTCCATCTATGAACGGTCAAACGCTATTCACCCCCCCCCCCTCTAGCAGCGTCAAATTTCCAACAATAACAATAAGCAAAAACAAAATCAAAGCTAATACACAATATAACGTGGTTCCCGGCCTCGCCGCTAATCCATAATTCGATTCGTCTCCGATGAATAACTCCGAAACCAATCCACTATTGGTCTCTCCCTTTAGCCCAAGCAAGGTGGAGGTAAACCTTTACAACAATGAGAGCACTCCTTCATTTACAATAGATATGAAAGAAAACTAGGAGTTTGAGCTTTGTGGGGCACTTAGATGATCACTTAGAGAATAAGAATTAACCCTCTAAAAGCCCCCACCCTCTCTTTTTATAGAGAGGAAGCAATTCTTCCCGTTGGACACTATCAGTCGACTGATGCTTTCATCAGTTGACTAATGCTGACTCCAACGACTTCTGACCAAGCCAGATTCACGAGATCCGCGACCGCCTTCTCCAACAGTCAGAAGATTAGTCTGTTGGGATGTATACTGAAAAGTCTATCTTTTGTATGAACATCTTTATTTTGAAATAAGAATCACATGATTATTGTTTGCATATTTTTATGGTTATGCATATTGTCTAATACATTACAATTGTAGATAACATGGTGTGTGGTGTCACATGGGAGATCATGTTATCGGCTCCTTGTAAAGTATAAGTATAGGCTCACAACCAAGATGACTTTGGACAAACCATTGGTATGGTTGTAGTGTGATTTGGTATTGGTTTGTCTTGATAATAGAAACACACTAGTAAACTTTTTGTGTATTGAGCAGGACCGACTTAGAGGTGATTCGATTCATTTTTAACTACATAATCGAATCAGACCTCAGATATTATATTGTACATACTCTTAATCCCGATATAATAACGGGCACATATACTTAGAATTCATTTCTTTGATTTACCAATGGGTGAGATTTATAGATTAAATCGATAGGCTTGGTAAGTTGGGAAATGATATTATTTATATGGTGTGTCGTTGATTATAGGAGGAAACCGTGTCCTATTAGGATGATGATGTCCCCTTGAGGAGCTCATAAGGTTCATCATGTAAACCCTGCAGATGGACTTGGTCCGGCATGATGAAAAGGTTGAGTGGTACTACTAATGGAGTTAGATGTTGTTTAATTAATGGTCAGTAAATTAATTAATCGACGGACATTCGAGATATTAAATACGGGGAGAAATGTGTTGGTGCAGTAGGCACCTAAGTCGAACCTGAGTTTTGATTATAGCAAACGATACAAAGTTAAGCTCATGTTGTTATCTCACGAGCTGAATCGAGTGTGGAGAAAATTGCTATAGCTGGAGCTGAATGCTAGCGACACCCGGAGGAAGCCGCGGTGGTCGGGCGACACTCAAGTGACTTCGGAGGGAGCCGAAGGAATTGAGTGGAAGGCCAAAAGCAAAAGCAACACGTAAGTATCGAGGTAAGCTCGTGTGTGCGAGTGTAAGTAAGGTCGTATCCTCGTTACGTGGAAAGACTTAAGTGTAGATCTGACCCAAGACATCTTATAGGTGGTCTAGGTCGAGATCGGACGGTCGACGACCGTCGAAATAATGTTTTCTTTAAGCTAACATTGCCTTGTAGCGATCGATCGCCAACCAACAAGGACTCATTGCAGTCCATCGAGTGATTCGCTAGCACTCGATCGATGCCAGCCGATCGGGTAATGGCTATCAGTCGACTGTTGGTCAAAGGATCAGCCTCGAGGAGTCAAGGTTTATCACCAAGTTTCAAGGGGAGGTGTGCTCAAATTTGATTGGCTAGGGTTCCTCTCGAAAAGGGGCTCAAAGGCTATAAAAGGAGGGCCAAACCTAGGGTTTCATCAACAATTCTAAGTGCTAAAAAGCCTCCGTTACGCTGCAACTCTCCGACGACTCTACAACAACGAAGTGCTGCCAACAACCCTAGCTTAAAGTTTCTTTTGTTTAGTTGTTGGTATAATCTTAATTTGTTATTGCTTTCAATATTGCAATTCTTTTCAATCGAGGTTTTTCGTTGCATTTTACTTTAATAGAAGAGAGGGTTTGTCTCTCTATCTTTTGCTTCGAAGGCTTTTGTAATTGTAACACTCCTACCTCCAACGAGGAGGAGTGTTTTAGTGAATTGCCCTCCGTACACGGTCTAGGACCGTTAGGGTCTTGGAGTAGTAGCCGAAGGCTATGAACCAAGTAAAAAAACTATTTGTCTCATTTAAGTTTTATTTACATTTCCACTGCGTTTAATTGTCCATCGAACGTTTTAAAAGAAAAAGTTTTTATCTCTATTCACCCACCCTCTAGCGATCCGCTTCGATCCAACAATTGGTATCAGAGTCGGGGGTTGCTAAGATTTGGTGAAACCACCAATCTAGTCATTTTTACAGATTTATTGTTCTTTTAATTCTGTTTATTTCTATTTATTTTGATTTTTTAAGTTTTCTCCCGCACTACTAATCCAAGACGCGAGTCTTGGTACTCTTCTTTGTGTTTTTGTCGTTGCTAGTTTCTTCGTCTTCGTCTCCTTGTGTCTTTTGTTCTAATGGCCCATCTCGAGGGTTTTAGCACCGTCCGACCTCCGTTTTACAATGGAGATGACTTCCGTTATTGGAAGGGTCGGATGGAATGCTTTCTCAAAACCCAAATCGAGATGTGGATCATAATCCAAACGGGTTTCACACTTCCGACTAATGAAGTGGGTGACTCCTTGGATTATGATCAATGAAACATTGCGACAAAATGACAAGTCGAAGCCGACGCCAAGGCAACACAAATCCTCCAATGCGGCCTATCCATGGAGGAGCTAAATCGCGTCGGCCCCTTCATAAGCGCAAAGGATCCTTGGACAAAACTAATCGAGTTACACGAAGGATCGGATCAAGCTAAGGTTTGCAAACGTGATTTGTTGTTCAATAAATTGTACACACTAAAAATACAGGAACACGAGTCTGCGACGCAACTCCACGCCCGTGTCCAAGACATAGTCAACAACCTACACGCAATCGGGCAAAAGGTCGAAAACCGCGACCTTATAAGGTATGTTCTAAACTCGTTTCCGAGGACTACCTTGTGGGCATCCATGGTCGATGCCTACAAGGTCTCCAAGGATCTTTCTAAAATTAGGTTAGATGAACTCTTTTCTGATTTCGAATTACATGAGCAGTCTAACTCGGAACCCGAGAGGGGTATAGCCTTGTTTGCAGGTTCAAAGAAGAAAATCGCAAGCAAGCCACCACCAACCGAGGAGGAAGATGAGTCCGAAGAAGAAGTTGACCCAGAATTGACTGCCGAACTAATGAACCTAGCTCGAAAGATAGCCAAGGGACGAAAGCGAACCACGACTCGACCCAACCAAGGTAAGCCTAAAAGTTCTAATATTAGGTGTTATGAGTGTAACAGGTTTGGACATATCAAGTCCGAGTGCCCCAAGCTCAACCACCGAGCACCTAAGCACAAGAAGGCCCTCAACGCGACATGGGAAGAAGCGTCATCCGAAGAAGACGAAGACCACGTCTTCATGGCGAAATCGATTGAGTCAGACACGGAGACCGAACCTGAACTTGAGTCAGAACCTGAGAATGACTCGAACTACGAAGCGATCTTCAAGTCAAGCCACGGATATGCATCCGGTTCAAAAGATACCCTTAAAGTAAGTCGAACTTTATTTAATACTTTACAAAATACGGTTAGGTTTTTATCTAGGAAATTAGTTAAATCCGAGTCCAAGGTTGAGTCCCTGGTTGAGGAGGTCAAACTCCTTAAACCCAAGGTCTCCCTAACCTCTTCGACTAGTCGAGTTCAAGAGAAGGACTCAACTCGGGTTGAAAAACTCGAAGTTGAGAACTCACTCTTGAAAAGTCAAGTCGAAGATCTTAGGAGCACGTTGGAAAGGTTCACTTCGGGATCCAAAGGACTTGACCTCCTACTTGGATCTCAAAGGGCCGTGTACAACAAGGCTGGACAAGGGTTTAACTCAAACACGACTAATAGGTCGTATATGTCGATTGTAAGTCGACATAGGAAACATGTCCAAGCATGGGTCCCTAAGAACCTTTTGATTTCAACTCTAGGATCCAACCCGTACTGGATTCCCAAGGACCAAATCCACTATGTGGATAAACCGAACCGATTCAACCGTCTAGGGGGAGCCAGTACAAAACATGTTTGTGCTTTAACTTAGAAATTGCATGTTTTAACTTAGAAAGTTTGTGCTTTAACTTAGAAATTGCATGCTTTAACTTAGAAAGTTTGTGCTTTAAAACTTGTGAACTCACTTAGAACATGAACATAACCAACTAAAATTCTTCGAAAAGATAGAGCCTCGGGGAGCCTCTTTTCAAAAAACATAACCAACTAAAATTCTTCGAAAAGATTGAGCCTCGGGGAGCCTCTTTTCAAAAATAACCAGTTAGACTAGGAAATAATCTTAGGTGAGTCAAGTCATCATTTTCTTGAACATGGCTTTGTCTAAGGAAGTGGTCGATGATCCGATAAAAGAAGGCCCCTGTGCCTCACCACGACCTGGAAGCCATGATCTTGAAAAGGTAAACTTGACAAGCCTAGGGTCAAATCCAAATCAAACATAAAATTACTTGAACCTAAATCCACTTAATCAACTTAATTGGAAGTCATCTCACAAAAACCACATAAGTATAACATGCTTGATCATATAGACACAGGTGAGATGACCTAGGTTTAACAACTTACAACCAATTCTTTTAAAAAAAAAAAATTATCTAACATCCAATCCAACCACCTTGTATGTAGGATCAATGGATGTTGGATAGTGGTTGCTCCCGACACATGACCGGGGATCAACTCAAATTCACGAAGCTTCGATTCAAACGACAAGGATCGGTAGCCTTTGGGAATAACGGCAAACTCAAAATCATCGGATCAGGTGATATCGAGCTTAACTCAAATTTTGTTATTAAAAATGTATTACTTGTAGAGAATTTTGAATATAACCTGCTTAGCGTAAGCCAATTATGTGACAATAACTATAAGGTCGTATTTTTAGAAAATGAATGTGTAATTAAAACAAATAAAACAGCTACAACAATACTCAAAGGAACTAGGACAAATAACATTTATACAATTAACTTAATCAATTCCTCAGCCAAATGTCTTATGACACAGGAAGAGGAATCATGGTTGTGGCACCGATGACTCGGTCACTCACACCCAAGACTCATCCACAAGATGAGTCAGAGTGGCTTAGTCAGAGGCTTACCCAACCTCAACAACTTGGTTAATAAAATCTGTAATGCTTGTCAACAAGGAAAATAACATAGGACACAACACAAGTTAACTAACCAAGAACGAACCTCAAGTGTACTTGAGCTCCTGCATATGGATCTATTCGATTCACATGGAGCCAAGTCACTCAATAGAAGTCAATATTGCTTAGTCATAATTGACGACTACTCCAGGTTTACCTGGGTTAGGTTCATCAAACATAAAAATGATACCCTAGATCAATTAATCAATCTATTCAAATTAATCGAGAATCAAAAAGACCTTAAGGTTAAAAGACTTAGAAGCGATCATGGTGGTGAATTCGAAAATCAAAGGTTCACCGACTTCTGTAACCTAAACGAATACCACCATGAATTCTCTTGCCCTAGGACCCCTCAGCAAAATGGCCTAGTGGAGCAGAAAAACCAAACTCTACAAGAAGCCGCTAGGACCATGTTGAACGAATACGACCTACCCGATAGGTTTTGGGCAGAAGCCGTGAGTACAACATGCTATATCCAAAATAGGATCCTTATGGTAAAAAGGCACCTTAAGACCTCATACAAGATCTATCACGATAAAATACCTAACATCAAGTACTTTAGGGTATTTGGGTGTAAGGTACATATCCTAAACACTAAGGATTACCTAGGGAAATTTACATCCAAAACCACGACCGGAATCTTTCTAGGATACTCGACTACAAGTCGAGCTTATAGAGTATATAACCACGACACCCTTAGAGTCGAGGAGACTATCAATGTAGTATTTGATGAAGTACCCAAACTTACAAAACCCTTAATGACTCCAAGTGTTGATCCCACTGATACCAAACTCGTCTCCGACCCTGAGATCGAGTCTAATCCACATCAACCAACTCCTCTTGTTGACCAAGTGACAAGTGATCCGAGTCAAACTAGTGTTCAACCAAGTCACCCCATTGATCAAGCATTAGGTGACACAAACCCAACCCAATCTAGGATTCAAACTAACCACCCTATCGATCAAGTGATAGGAGATCCTAATCTAGGAGTTCGAACTAGAGCATCCTATAGGAACCTTAGTCAAATTTCCTTAATTTCAAAGATAGAACCCAAATCAATTGAACAAGCTCTTCTTGATCCCGATTGGATTATTACAATGCAAGAAGAGCTAGCTCAATTTACTAGGAATAAAGTGTGGGAATTAGTACCACCACCTAAAGACAAAACGATAATTGGAACAAGGTGGGTGTTTCGAAATAAGCTTGATGATAAAGGTGAAGTAGTTAGAAACAAGGCTAGGTTAGTTGCCAAAGGGTTTAGTCAAGTCGAAGGCTTAGATTACGACGAAACCTATGCCCCAGTAGCTAAACTCGAATCCATTCGAATGTTGCTAGCTTATGCCGCACATCGAGGATTTAAGCTATTTCAAATGGATGTTAAGTCGGCATTCCTAAATGGATACATTAAATAAGAAGTTTATGTTAGCCAACCCCCCGGATTCGAAAATCTAGATAAACCCGACTATGTTCTAAAACTTAAGAAAGCTCTCTATGGACTTAAACAAGCTTCTCGAGCTTGGTACGAGAGACTTTCAATCCATCTTAAGTCAAAAGGGTTTAACCAAGGCTTAGTTGACCCAACTCTCTTCGTAAAAACCTTAGGTAAAGAAATATTCATAGCTCAAATTTACGTAGACGATATAATTTTTGGGACCTCTAACTCAGCCTTACTAAACAAGTTCTTTTCACTCATGGAAAGTGAGTTCGAAATGAACTTGGTAGGCGAGTTATGTTTCTTTTTAGGTCTACAAATTAAACAAACTAAGGATGGTATATACCTATATCAACAAAAATACACTATGGAGTTAATTAAATGATTTGGAATGCAAGACGCTAAGATAATAAACAACCCAATGGTGATTAATGTTAACATAGGAGAAGACCTAGAAAGTAAGTCCATTGACTTAAAGTACTATAGGAGCGCGATAGGAAGTCTCCTATACTTAATCATGATGACGACATCCTATTCACAGTAAGTATGTGCGCCAGGTTTCAAACCTGTGCTAAGGAGTCTCACCTAACCCTAGTTAAGCGTATCCTTAGATATCTTAAGGGTACACTTAACGTTGGTATTTGGTACCCTAGATCTACGGAGTTCGAACTAATCGGCTACTCCGATTCGGATTATGCCAGTAGTAAACTCGATAGAAAGAGCACAAGTGGTTGTTGTCAACTACTCGGCTCGAGTCTAGTAAGTTGGTGCAGTAGGAAGCAACATTGTGTTGCCTTATCTACCACCGAAGCCGAATACGTTGCGATGGGTGAGTGTGTAACTCAGCTTCTTTGGATGAAGCACACTCTCCGAGACTTTAGGTTGGACTTCACCAAAACTAAAATTTTTGTAGACAACATAAGTTCGATAAATCTAACTAAGAACCCTATATGTCATTCAAGGACAAAGCATATAGAGGTAAAACACCATTTCATTCGAGAACATGTAGCCAACGGCTCTATACACCTCGAATATGTTGACTCGAAGTCTAACCTAGTAGACCTGTTCACTAAACCACTACCCGAAGCCGAATTTAGTCTCTTGAGACGAAAATTAGGCATGTGCATAATAGAATAGAAACTTGCAAATTATATTTTCTTACTACTATTTCTTAATTTTCATGGAACTAGCATAGGACATACCTTAGATATCATGCACCTATAGATTTAAGGAGCCAGTACATCTCATAACACATAGGACTAATGTGTTTGTGTACTTAGCCACGTAGATGGGCGTGAGATGTTAGGACCCTACTCCTGGTTCCAGATTTAGAACTAGTGTATCGCTATGAACCACGAAGTATAATCATACATACTAACCGACTCTGACCAGGACTGGTTGATCTTTCATATCAATCAAGCTAAATATGAGTCGAATATTTTATAGATGAACTTATTTTCAGTATATTATTTTCAAAATAATGTGGAACATGCTTGGACTTTAAAAGTAAAACTTTTTTTTCACACACACTCTCACTCTTTTCGATGTATGACAAAAGGGGGAGAAAAAGGCCAAAGTTAAGGGATTAATATTTTTTCTTGCTAAGACTTACAAACTTTAGTTAACTTGTTAACAGAAAGTAATTTACTTAAACTTTAAGTTAACTTGATAACAAAATGGAAGTAAAGGCCAAGGTTAAAGAAATCAATTTTTTGATTTCTTAACTTAAAACTAATTTTAAATACTATGGCCGATATAAAGTAATTTCGGTTACTTAATCCTTTTTTAGTAGCAAACGTCAAGGGGGAGAGTTAAAACTCTTTCTCAAGTACTCACCCTCGGTCAAGGGGGAGGATTCCTCAAGGGGGAGCACTTGAAAAAGAGTTTTTATACTCCTGTTCATTCATGCTCTTAACACTCCTGCTCATTCATGCATATCTTTTCTTAATGCACTTTGTATGTGGGTTTGCCATAAATCAAAGGGGAGATTGTTGGTGCATTAGGCACCTAAGTCGAACTGAGTTTTGATTATAGCAAGCGATACAAAGTTAAGCTCATATTGTTATCTCACGAGCTGAATCAAAGTGTGCGAGAAAAGCTATAGTGGTGAAGGCTAGCGACACCCGGAGGAAGCCGCGGTGGTCGGGCGACACTCAAGTGACTTCGGAGGGAGCCGAAGGAATTGAGTGGAAGGTCGAAAGCAAAAGCAACACGTAAGTATCGAGGTAAACTCGTGTGTGCGAGTGTAAGTAAGGTCGTATCCTCGTTACGGGGAAAGACTTAAGCGTAGATCCGACCCAAGACATCTTATAGGTGGTCTAGGTTGACATCGGACGGTCGACGACCGTCGAAATAATGTTTTCTTTAAGCTAACATTGCCTTGCAGCCAGCATCAGTCGACTGCCAACCTGAAGGACTCGACTGCCGTCCATCAGTCGAGTGACTATGGCTAGCACTCGTGATCTTTGCCACGATCGGTAGTAATGGCCATCGTTATTTGTTGGTCAAAGGATCAGCCTCGAGGAGTCAAGGTTTATCACCAAGTTTCAAGGGGAGGTGTGCTCAAATTTGATTGGCTAGGGTTCCTCTCGAAAAGGGGCTCAAAGGCTATAAAAGGAGGGCCAAACCTAGGGTTTCATCAACAATTCTAAGTGCTAAAAAGCCTCCGTTACGCTGCAACTCTCCGACGACTCTACAACAACGAAGTGCTGCCAACAACCCTAGCATAAAGTTTCTTTTGTTTAGTTGTTGGTATAATCTTAATTTGTTATTTCTTTCAATATTGCAATTCTTTTCAATCGAGGTTTTTCGTTGCATTTTACTTTAATAGAAGAGAGGGTTTGTCTCTCTATCTTTTGCTTCGAAGGCTTTTGTAATCGTAAAACTCCTACCTCCAACGAGGAGGAGTGTTTTAGTGAATTGCCCTCCGTACACGGTCTAGGACCGTTAGGGCCTTGGAGTAGTAGCCGAAGGCTACGAACCAAGTAAAAAAACTATTTGTCTCATTTAAGTTTTATTTACATTTCCGCTGCATTTAATTGTCCATCGAACGTTTTATAAGAAAAAGTTTTTATCGCTATTCACCCCCCCTCTAGCGATCCGCTTCGATCCAACAAAATGTACATATAATATATGAAGCCCATATTAACTTATGGGGGTTGGTGAGGTAGATCAATGATAATCCTTTAGTGGATTGGATTATCATTAATGGATCGGACTTTATGTGGGCTTGATCCATTGGGTGGCCAAGATCCAACTCCTCCTCATGGTCCCTATTGTAGCCTATTAATACCTCATGAAGCCTATATCCAATGGATGGAAACAAAACTCTAGATCCAAAGGTAGAGATTAAATCTCTAGATCCGACGGTTGAGATTAAATCTCTAGATCCGACGGTTGAGATTAAATCCCTATAACCAATGGTGGAGATTAAAACAAGGCTTATCCCTAACTCTATAAAAGGAGGCTTTAGGGTTGGCGTGGAGGAGAATTAAGAAGCAAGGGAGGCTTGGAGTTGGCGGCAAGAAGCTTGGAGCTAGGGTTTGGAGTTGGCGGCACCAAATAAGGAAATTTATTCCTTATCTTCTTCTTCCTCAAGGTGGCCGGCATCCATACAACCCTTTCCAACTCTTGGCCGGCATCCAAAGCATCCCTTCTCCCTCTCTTTGGCCCGTGGAAACATAGCTTAATGTCTTCCCTTGGGGCTTTTGTCCGGAATCCATCTTTCTCCTTCTCCTTATTTGCCGACGGCAAGCAATTTTCTTGTTGCTTGTTGGTTGACTAAAGGAAGAAGAAGGGTCTTGTTTCTATTCTTCCTCTTGCTCGGAACGAGCAAGGAAGGAAGATTGGTGATCTAGGAGCTTCGACTTTTGGTAGATTGTCGCCCACACGACGTCTGAAAGGAGGAAGGTCATACAATAGAAGATCGAGAGGTATAACACTTATCTATCTTCATATGTTACATGTTTGTAATTGTTTTTAATTTTATATGCATGATATATTCTGATTTGTGGCTAAATATACTTGGACCCCGAACAAAAACACAAAAGTCGGCGATCCATACATCGTCTATTCCGTGGATATTCGTAGAATAGAGGTTGGTCGCTTGAACAACAAGTTTGTTCAAGTGACTACTCTAATCGAATAGCACGACGATGACAAGGTTGCTTGGGCAATCCCTCTTGTCAAGGATAAATTTTTTTTATCTGGGGACGTAGAAGGGATCGCCATGAAGAAGTGACCGAGTTAAAGTGGGAAGCGAAGTTTCCTACCTTCAAGTGGTATCAGAGCCACGGTTTCAGGTTTTGTGTGTTTAGGATTCGGTTATTTTTATGCACTTTTCAAATATTATATGTGTCGGATAATAGTAGGATATGCGTAGGTTAACTCTTTGGTTGCAGGCATAGGATCCAACTATTATGGCCATATGTGTGTATGTGATTGTATGTGTGTAAATGTATATTTTGTTGAATCCTCGGGGTTGACAAGGCTACTATTTAATTTTTTGTAAATTAGATACGACATTGTTTAGCCACTCTTTTTATTTTAGTTTACTTTCAATCTAGATTTAATGTACACTCCCTCGTGGAGTATAGGATCGATGGATGTAAATTAAAATAGATTTTAGTCTTGGCTCGGATCTCCGGATGGCTCGTACATGGCGTAGGAGGAGCGGACGAGATGTCGATATGATGGGAGACATATTGAAGACAAAAGCCATAATTGTTGGAAAATAATTATTTTTCATATTTAATGCTTATTGTTTGATATGCATATCGTAGGCTAGAAAATTCCTCAATTTCAAATTACTATGTGGGAGACGGAAATTTTTATAAATTCCCACGGCCTCCATTACGATTTGACATGTGATGCAAACAAACTTGTGCGTCGGCTCAGAGTGCCTTCCTCCCCATCGGATGAGTTTGTTTGTGGATCACAAGGTCGAATATAGTTATAGAAAATTATTAAGGAGCGTGTGTACTTCCCCATCGGAAGGCACATAACCCGAGATAATTACCTTGGTACCTAGTTATGGTGAATACTTAGATGCAAATATAAGTATCCTCCCCATCGGAGTCACTACTTTTATTTGTAGGGCCAAAGAGGAACCAATTATTAATTTTACTTGTCAAAAAGTTAGGTTGACAAGATAGTAAAATTAATGGGTAAAACCTCCTCTTACAAATGTAGAATTCGTATACTTCCACACTATCGTGGCATACGATATTCTCGATGTTTTAAGGTGTTGGTTGATTTTAAAATTTTATTGTTTGAGAAATCAATAATTTTTTGAAATCTAATGTTTTGATCTATGTGATTCTTAGGTTTTCTTTCAAAATGACTTTCAACCCTCTTGCTGTGATACTGAAAGAGAATAAACTTACTGAACCCAACTATTTTGATTGGAAGAGGAATCTTGACATTGTCTTGACTGTTGAGTAATACAAATATGTACTCCTCGAAGAGTGTCCTCCTAAGCCCGCGGATGATTCTGGGGAAAAGGAGAAAGAGAGTTATAAGAAGTGGATAAAGGCCGATGAGATGGTGTGGTGTTACATTTTGGCATCTATGTCAAATGTACTGCAACATCAACATCAAGCCATGCCCACTGCTTATGACATGATGCTCAATCTCAAAGAGCTTTTCGGACACCAGAATCGGGATGCAAGGTAGGAAGCCATGAGGAACTTGATGACGACCACCATGATCGAGGGAACACCCGTGAGAGATCATGTTCTCAAGATGATGGCTCATTTGAATGAGTTGGAAGTCCTTGGAGTTGAGATCGATGGGGAAACCTAGGTCGATATTATTCTTCAGTCTCTACCTATGAGTTTTGAGCAGTTTTGCCTGAACTACAACATGAACAAAAGATTGTATTCATTGGTGGAGCTTCTGACAGAACTCCAGGCGGTAGAGGGGCTATTTCGTCAGAGTACTCAGGCGCATGCCATGGTGACCCAAAAGGTTTCTACTTCTAAGCCGAAAGGCAAGAAGAAGAAGAAACAAGCTGGGACAAAGGCAGTGGGAGGAACTCAGGGAGGAGTGAAGAAGCTGAAAGGCAAGTGCTTCACTTGTAAGCAGACAGAACACTGGAAGAAGGACTGCCCCAACCGCAAGCAGAACAAAGGTATATCTTTTGGTCTAGTCGTTGAAACATGTTTAGCGGTGTTATCTACCGGCACCAGGTGTGTAGATACGGGAGCCACTGATCATGTCTGCAATACTTTGCAGGGGTTCCATGAAACCAGACGACTAGCTGAAGGAGAGATTACCATGTACTTGGGTGATGCCACGAAGGTGGCGGCTGTTGCAGTGGGAGACGTTCATTTATCTATTGAGAAAAATAAAGTTTTGGTTCTTAAGAATTGCCTTTATGTACCTTTATTTAGAAATAATTTAATTTCGGTTTCTAGATTTTTTATGGATGGATATTCTATTTCTTTTAATGATAGAGTTGTTATAAAAAGGAATAGGGACATTATCTGTTCTGGTGCATTGATAGGAAATTTGTATACACTCGAACCAAAAGCTCCCACGATGCAAATAGAAGCTAATAACTCATCTTCTAATTCCAATAAGAGAAAAGAACCTTCGAAGATGAACCAAACATATCTTTGGCATCTTAGGCATGGTCATATTAACCTAAGAAGAATTCAAAGGTTGATAGTTGATGGACCTCTGGGATCATTAGTGGTGGAGGATTTCCTAACCTGCGAATCTTGCTTAGAGAGTAAAATGACCAAGAGGCCTTTTAAGGACAAGGGGTATAGAGCCAAAGATGTGTTAGAATTGGTTCATTCTAATTTGTGTGGTCCTATGTCTATCCAGGCTAGAGGTGGTTTTGAGTATTTCATATCTTTTATAGATGATTATTCGAGATATGGATACATTTACTTGATGCGCCGTAAGTCTGAATTCTTTGACAAGTTCAAAGAATTCAAGGCTGATGTGGAGAAACGTCAAGGCAAAAGTATCAAGACACTACGATCTTTTGGGATGTATACTGAAAAGTCTTTATTTTGTATGAACATCTTTATTTTGAAATAAGAATCACATGATCATTGTTTGTATATTTTTATGGCTATGCATATTGTCTAATACATTACATTGTAGATAACATGGTGTGTGGTGTCACACGGGAGATCATGTTATCGGTTCGTTGTAATGTATAAGTAAATGCTGAAAACCGAGATGGCTTTGGACAAACCATTGGAATGGTTGTAATATGATTTGGTATTGGTTGGTCTTGACCATAGTGTTAGTGAAAGCCCTAGAGCCAATCATGTGATGATTGTTGTATGGACTTTATTGTATCATATTCCTATTTATAAAGGCATGGTTATTATATTTACTTGTATTGGTGCTAAATAACCAAATATAATAATGTCCTTCAGTAGTAGGTTCTTATCTATATCAGTCGATTGGTTGAATCGATAATGAGATGATATAGAGAACACTACTTTTAATCATTCCTAGTCGAGTATTAACATTCAGGGACAACGTTAATGCATAGAGACTAGCATGTAGGTCAACATGATGACTTGATCTCACAAGTCATGGATATGAGATATCAAGTTGACACATGGGTATGCATTGGAGAATGAATACTGAATGACCCGCCATGAGAAAGTATCATGGATCGTTATATGAGTGTCATATACTTTCTCATGTGGCTATTAGTATGATTATTAGTCCTTAGACCTGATGTCACCATGGTTCCCTACATAAGGCGTTGCATACTTTGGCTTCGTCAAACGTCACCCGTAAATGGGTGGACTATAAAGGCGATTACTGGGTATGTAACAAATTATGCGGAGGGATGTGAGTGATGTAGATGAGATCTATCCCTCCTATATGATGGGAGTGACATCGATATTCTTGATAGAGTGAGACCACGAAGTGCATGGCCATGCCCAAATGAGTCAATATGAGATATTGAGCTCATTTGATATGAGTGAGTCTACTTGGAGTTCAAGATTTAGATTGTACCGAGGATGACATGGTCTATGCCTCGATTGGTCAATCTAGATGTCAAGGATAGAGGGACATTGTCACATGTTGTGAGAGTCACAATTAGTAGTCACAAAGGTGATGTTGGAGCTCAACATTCTTATAACTTGGGTAGCAATGATGTGTTGCTAGATACCGCTCATTGCTTATGTTCCTAAATCAGTTTAAAGACATTGCCAACGTTATAAGAACCAATAGGATCACACACATAAGGTCAATTAGATGAAGATTAGGTTCATATGATGAACCATGAGGATTAGGTTCATGGGATGGACCAAATTGGATTAAGAGTAATCCAAATTAGACTAATTGAGTTAGACTCAAGTTGATTCAAGTGTTGAATGAGTCTAATTTAGATTTGATTCATCAAATCAATTTAAATTAAATGAATAGAGATTCATTAAATTAAATTAACTTGAATCAAATGGTTGGATTTGATCAACCATGGGAGATAAGAGGTCAAGTTTGACTTGACTTGAGAGGGAAGATGAAAGGTCAAGTTTGACTTGACCAAATGTCATGTCATGATAATGACTTAGCATGGCCAGCCAATGATGATGTTCCACATCATCATGGACGCATCATGGGGTTCCACCTCATGAGGGAGACCAAGAGCCATTGGCTCTTGGAGTTACATGCATGCATGTAACCCCCTTATAGTGGGTCATGGATGATGTGAAGTTAAGTTGTGTAACTTCATCTTCTTCCTCTTCTCTTCCATCAAGCTCTCTCTTCTTTATCTAGCCATGAAGGTCCAAGGGGTGCTAGCACACTCTAAGGTGTTTTTCTCCACCATTTGTCCGTGTGGATACTTGTAGAGGAGTGTACACTTGACACTCTTGAGTTTCGACAAAGGGTTTTGATGAGCGGGATAAGCGAAGGGCGTCGCTACGAGGGTAATGCTCTCACCTTCTAGATCTAAGGTAGATCTAGGTTTACTTAAGCACATACATGTTTTTATTTTTATATACCTTCGCACGGATCCGTGGTCGGGCTTCCGAGGTTTCCGCAACGCAAAAAGCGGTTTTTGCGGCTCGGAAAGTACAATAGTGGTATCAGAGCAACGTGCGAAGCATGTATGTGTTTTATTTTTGTAATTTTTGTATTAGATATAACAAATTACAGATTTATATGTTTCTGTAAATTTCCTATTTTTATAGAATTTTTGGGTATTTTTTCTCGAAGAATCGAAGAAACGAGTGTTGGGACACTTGTAGGCTTCAACCGTCGAGAAAAACTCTCCGAAACGGCGAGTTCTCACTTTAGGTATTTGGGACAGTGACTTAAGTCGCTATAAGATCATTGTAGGGACACTCACAAAGTTTATTTTGCAAGTAGGGGCGCTGCCCCTATCCCCGAAAGGGGCCTTGTCCCGCGATCTCGCCCGGAAACCGCTTAGCGGGACCGTTAAGGAGAGGTGACTCATAAAATTGAAACAAAATAGGAAAAATTATAGAAATTTTCTGTAAAAATACATAATTTAGAATTATGTATAATTCTGTGATTTTCATGGCCCAATAACCCCAATATTATTGGATGTGATGTGTTGTAATTCATAATACGGCCTGCGTGTCGTTTTGTGGTTGTGCGTGTTGTATAATGTATGCGACCTGCGCGTCGTACCTCTTCTTTTGATATTCTAGTTGTAAATAATTTTAGACTCGAATGTAACTCAAGTTTCATATTTTTAATGTACAAAATAGAGCGGTGGAAAGTCCACTTGAAGACGAGGTTACGAGAAGGGTGACGACGACACATGGCGGTCAAAGGAAGCGCTTGGAGAAGCCGCTAGCCTTAGGTTGACCTTCTTGTTTGTATATGATGCATGCTAGAATAATGATTGTATGTATGTGATGCATGCTAATATAGGATAATAAAGGCCTAAGTGCATATAAGATACACATTTCGATTAGATTAGATCATAATCGAATCAACTCAAAAATGCCTACCGAGCCTTGATACCCATCACTACCTCGATCATTTGTTGTTGTTGAATCTGCCAAAGCAGAGCAACGCATATTATCTTGGTAGGGTACGGAGGGACAATCTTGGTCCCACCTATCATGCTTGGGTTAGAGTAAGCTCAATTAGATTGAGCAAAACTAGTTAACTCAATTGGATCGAGTAGAACTATAGGCATATTTCAATCGTTGGAAAGATAGGTTAAGATCGCATTTACACTAAATCTTGGGCGATTTAGCCAAAGCTAACTCAAGGTCTTTTGTAAATGTGGGTCTTGATCTTATAAACAAGAGTTGCATAGAGATGTAATTGGTAATATGTTACCCACCGATCGTACTAAGTCTTGGGCGATTTAGCCAAAGCTAACTCAAGGCTTAGTATGATGTGGATCTTGTCCCGCAAGAATTATAGCTAGTTTGTATGAATCTAGTAAAGTGGTTTGACCACATCCATAACTCGATTCTATAAAATTCCTATAATTTAGTGGGAGCATCATTTGATTAAAGGCCTAATTAAATGATAAAAAGAATATGATATTAATTCTCTTCATTGTATGTTGTAGATAACTATATCGACAGACACGAACACTCTCTCTCTGCGTTCTGTCCTTGAGAAGGACAAGCTCAATGGAGGAAATTTCCTGGACTGGTACAGGAACCTGAGAATTATTCTCACCCAAGAAAGGAAGTTGTACGTCCTGGAGCAGCCCATTCCGGAGGCACCTCCTGCCACTGCCTCGCGAGCTGACAAAGATGCTTACAAGAAGCATCAAGATGATGCATTAGATGTGCCATGTCTAATGCTCGCGACCATGAACTCTGAGCTTCATAAGCAACACGAGTTCATGAATGCTTACGATATGGTTGGACATCTTCGTCAACTATATCAAGGACAAGTAAGGCATGAGAGATATGAAGTCTCTAAGGCATTGTTTGGGTCCAAAATGCAAGATGGGACTCCCGTATGTCTATATGTACTCAAGATGATTGGGTACGTAGAAAACCTACAAAGACTGGGATTCCCACTTGGCCAAGAGCTGGCCACTAACCTAATCTTGCAATCTTTGCCGCAAAGCTACAATCAATTTGTCATGAATTACAACATGAATGAAATTGTTAAGCCACTGCCTGAGATGCTCAGCATGTTGAGAACTGCTGAGCTTAACCTTAAGAAGGGAAAATCTGACGCCATTTTGATAGTGCAAAAGAAGAAAGGCAAGGGCAAACCTAAAGGTAAGGGAAAGTTCCAAGCCATGGGCAAAGGCAAGGAATTGAAACCCAAAGGAGGGGTAGCCAAGGAAGGGGCTTGCTTCCACTGCAAGGAAGCTGGACACTGGAAGCGTAACTACAAGGCATACCTGGAAGATCTTAAGAAGAAGAGAAGTGAGACTTCTACTTCAGGTATAAATGTTATAGAGGTCAATCTATCTATTTCTTCATCATGGGTATTAGATACCGGATGTGCATCTCACATTTGTACCAATGTGAAGGCGCTGAGAAATAGCAGGGCATTGACAAAGGGCGAGGTGGACCTACGAGTAGGCAATGGAGAAAGAGTTGTTGTTGTTGCTGTAGGAACTTATGATCTACCTTTGCCCTCTGGGCTTGTACTAGAATTAGATGAATGTTGTTATGTGTCTGCCTTAACTAAGAACATTATTTCAGTTTCTTGTTTGGACAAGAAAGGATTTGCATTTATAATAAAGAACAAATATTGTTCAGTTTATTTAAAGGATATGTTCTATTGTAGTGCACCTCTAATGAACGGACTATACTTTCTAGACTTAGAGAGCCCTATCTATAACATAAGTACCAAAAAGTTCAAGTCAAATGAGTTGAACCAAACCTATCTCTGGCATTGTCGCTTAGGTCACATAAATGAGAGTCGCTTATCTCAGCTCCATAAGGATGGGCTGCTATTCTCATTTGATTTTGAATCATATGAGACATACGAGTCTTGCCTTTTAGGTAAGATGACCAAGACTCCCTTTAGTGGACACAGCGAAAGAGCAACAGACTTGTTAGAACTTATACATAGTGATGTATGTGGTCCTTTCAATGTTGCTGCTAGAGGTGGTTACAAGTACTTCATTACATTTACTGATGACTTCAGTAGATATGGTTATGTGTATCTCATGACATATATATCAGAATGCTTTGAAAAGTTCAAAGAATTCAAGAATGAAGTACAAAACCAGCTTGACAAGAATATTAAGATACTTCGATCAGATCGAGGTGGTGAATACCTTAGCCATGAGTTTCGTGACTATCTAGCTGAGTGTGGGATTCTATCCCAACTCACTCCTCTTGGAACACCACAGTGGAATGATGTATCTGAAAGGAGGAATCATACCCTATTAGATATGGTACGATCTATGATGAGTCACACAGATCTTCCTATATCCTTTTGGGGATATGCTCTAGACACAGCAGCCTTTACCCTTAACCGTGTACCATCCAAGGCTGTGATAAAGACACCATATACGATATGGACAGGGAGAAATCCCAAGATGTCTTTCATGAGGATTTGGGGTTGTGAGACTTACGTTCGACGTCAAGTCTCAGACAAACTGGGACCCAAATCTGATAGGTGCTATTTTGTTGGATATCCCAAGGATACAAAGGGATATTACTTCTATATTTCCAGTCAGCACAAAGTGTTTGTGGCAAAGACTGGGGTTTTTCTAGAAATGGATTTTGTTTCTAGAAAAACTAGTGGGAGTACGTTCGATCTTGAAGAAATTCAAGATAAGGACCATAGCACTGAGGCCTTGATGGAGGTTGAACAGGAACCACAAAGTATTGTGGGTGATGAGGTTGTTGCACAAGAGTTGTGGAGCAACCACATTGAGTAGACCTACCTCTTGCGAGTGCGATAAGTCGTCGTCGGCTGGAGAGATATTCATTTCTCTTGTCTGACCATGATGACATAATGCTCATTGAGAATGAGCCTACCTCCTATCACGAAGCTGTGATGAGCCCAGATTCTGATAAATGGCTAGAGGCCATGAGATCCGAGATGGAATACATGTACACAAACCAAGTATGGACTTTGGTTGATCCACCTGAAGGGGTCAAACCCATTGGGTGTAAGTGGGTCTTTAGGAGAAAGACTGACATGGATGGACTTATGCATACCTATAAGGGTCGATTGGTGGCTAAAGGTTTCAAGCAAATTCATGGTATTTGTAGGGAAATCTCGTATGCCAAATGGCATATGCACAACGGAAAATAGGATCCCTTCCAAGTGATCCATGCGAAAGCAAACTCGTATAAAATAAATTTCTCTAAACCAAACCTATCTTATAGGAGAGGATTACCTTTGTTGCGTGCCCTTGTTAATCCCGCTTTTCCTTTCGGTTTGTTGGATCTTTAGCACGTTCAAGTGTCCGTGCCTCTATACGTATCCACACGAGCACGCTCTTGTCTCACAAAAGGAAAACTTAGAAGAGCTCTCCTTTACTTCTTGCTAGAGAAGTCCCTAAAGGAGAGGAAGAGAGGGAAAAGGAGAAAGGAAGAAGAAGACTCCTCTTCTTGCTAGCCTACACTCACAAACCCACACAACCAAAGCTTCCACCAAGCTTTCTTACCACTAACACAACCAAAGCTTCCACCAACAACAAAAGCCAATGCTCTTCTTTGGCCGGCCACTTAGGGTGTCTTTTATAGGGTTGGAAAAACCCTTTCACCTCCACACATTCAATGCAATCCATTGCATTGAGACATATCCTTGTTTGGCCGGCCACTTAAGGAGACAAAAACCAATTTGTCTTCTTCCACCTCATCTAGCTTAGGTGGATGCTTAGGTGGATGCTTAGGTGGCATGCTTATGTGGCATTCTTATGTGGCTTTCATGCATGTTGAATTAATCTTATTAATTCAATTAAGCTTATGTTATCATATTGAATTAATCTTATTAAATCAATAAGGTAACATATTGAATTAATCTCATTAAATCAATTAGCTAAAATTCTCATTAAGCTTAAAGTCCAAAAACCATTTTGTACTTAAGCTTATTCCCAAATTATTCTAGTCAAACTAGAATACTCTAATTCCTCTAATTATCATGCTCTTTGTGTGTGACCCTATAGGCTCTCATAGCGTTGGCAGTGGATCTAAACTCTTTTAGATACACAAGCAATGAGCGGCATCTAGCAATACATCATTGCTACCCAAGTTACGAGATAAGTCAAGATCAGACTAACCTTTCCGTGACTACTATAATATATGACCGTGTCCTTCTATCCTTGATATCAGATTGATCAATGAGGCATAGACCGTGTCATCCTCGATCAATCTATGTGTTTCTTGATCCCTGAGTAAACTAACTCAAACAAATGAGCTCAATATCTCATATTGACTCATTCGAGCATGGCCATGCGTTTTAGTAGTTCTACTCAATCAAGGGGCCCACCGATATCACTCCCGTCATATGGAAGGGATAGATCCCATCTACATCACTCACATCCCTCGCATAATTTGTTTACATACCCGATGTAATCGCCTTTATGGTCCACCATTACGGGTGGCGTTTGTGATACCAAAGTACATAACTCCTTATGGGAACCGTAGTGACTTGGTCTAAGGACTATTCATACCAATAGTCACATGAGAAAGTTTATGACACTCATATAACGATCCATGAAACTTTCTCATGTGGGTCGATTCGTTGATATATTCTCCAATATATACCCATGTGTCAACTTGATATCATATATCCATGACTTGTGAGATCAAGTCATCAATTGACCTACATGCTAGTCTTTATGTATTAATATTGCCCTTGCATATTAATACTCGACTAGGAACATTTAGGAAAGTGTTCTCTACAGCCTCTCATAATCAATTCTGCCAATTGATGTGCTGTAGATAAGAACCTACTTTTCTAGGGCATTATTATATTTAAATTAGTTGGCACAAGCAAGATGTAAATATAATAACCAATCCTTTGCCTTTATAGAATATGATACAAAATGTTCCCTATTCAACCATCACATGATTGGTTCTAGGGCTTTAACTAACAATCTCCCACTAGCACTAGTACCAATCACTATGATATCTAATACCTAGTGACCTAGTGTGACCATCATGCTTCCTCTGTGCCAAAGCCTTGGTCAATGGATCTGCGATGTTAGCCACATCGGTACTCTGCATATCCTCACATCTCCTCTATCGATGATCTCTCGAATGAGATGGAGCGCCCGATATGTGTTTGGTCGTGATGTGATCGAGGTTCCTTAGCACTTTGTGCAATAGCCCCATTGTTGTCACAATAGAGGTCTATTGGATCTGCAATGCTAGGAACTACCCCAAGTTCAGCGATGAACTTGCGGAGCCAAACGACCTCCTTTCTTTGCATCGAGATCTTTGCAATATGCTCGGCTGTTGTAGAATCGACAAGCGTGTCTGCTTTGAACTCTTCGACTCACGGCTCCACCATTCGAGCAAAACCGTACCCGATTGCGATCTATAGTCATCCTTATGCATTTGGAAGCTTGCATCACTGTAACCCTTCTGATTAGCTCCTCATTGCCTCGAATATCGGAAATATTCTTTCGTTCTTCGTAAGTACTTAAGAATATTTTTGGTGCTATCCGATGACTTTCACTGGATCAGTAGTATCTACTCGTCATGCTCAAAGCATCACGAGGCGTCGGAGCAGTACAAAGCATGGCGTACATGATAGACCCTATAGGTGATGCATAAGGGATCTTATCCATGCGATCTCTCTCCTCCTTAGAAGAGGACATTGAGTGCTTGAAGACTCACACACGTGTGATAGCGAAACCCTTTCTTAGAATTTTGCATAGCAAAGCGATCTAGCACTTTATCAATGTATGTACTCGACTTAGGCCAAGTAATCTTCTAGATCTATCTCTATAGATCTTGATGCCTAGAATATAGGCGGCTTCACCTAAGTCCTTCATCGAGAAACAATTCCCTAACCACATCTTCACAGTGGGTGAGGGAATATCATTTCCGATGAAGTATGTCATCTACATACAAGACAAGAAATACAACTGTGCTCCCACTATTTCTCTTGTAGACACAAGGTTCATCTTCATTCTTGATGAAACCAAACTCTTTGATTGCATCATCGAATCGAAGATTCCGGCTTGAGAGGCTTGCTTTAGTCCATAAATGGACCTTTGCGGTTTGCATACCTTTCGGGATGCTTTGGATCTTCAAAACCCTCGGGTTGTGTCATGTACACATCCTCAGTAGCTTTCCATTCAGAAAAGTGGTTTTGACATCCATCCGCCGGATCTCATAATCATGGTAGGTGATAGCAAGTATGATCCGAATGGATTTAAGCATATCGGTGAAAAGGTTTCTTCATATTCAATACCATGAATTAGTTTGAATCCTTAATCCACCAATCTACATTTATAGGTATGCTTATTACCATCCATGTCAGTCTTTACTTTAAAGACCCACTTACACCCAATGGGTTTTACCCCTTCAGGTGGATCAACCAAAGTCCATACTTGGTTAGTGTACATGGATTCCATTTCGGATCTCATGGCCTCTAGCCATTTCTCAGAATCTGGACTCATCATAGCTTCTTGATAGGATGTAGGCTCGTCAAGATCGACAAGCAATACTTCACCGTTGTCAGTCAAGAGAAAATAATATCTCTCGGGTTGACGACGGATCCTATTAGATCTACGAAGAGGTTGGTCTACTTGAACAGGTGTTTGCTCCACAACTCTTTGGGCAACAAATTCCTCATCCACAACACTTTGTGGTGCCTGTTCATTTTCCATCGAAGCCTTAGTGTTATCATCATCTTGAACTTCTTCAAGATGAATTTTACTCACACTAGTATTTCTAGAAATAAATTCTCTTTCTAGAAAGACAGCATTTCTGGCAACAAACACCTTGCCAAGTGTGGGATTGTAAAAGTAATATCCCTTAGTTTCCTTGGGATATCCTACAAAATAACACTTATCTGATTTGGGTCCTAGTTTATCGAGACTTGGCGTCTAACGTAAGCTTCACAACCCCAAATCTTTATAAAAGACATTTTGGGACTCTTCGGTCCATATATCATTATATGGTGTCTTTTCTCTGACTTTTGATGGGAGCGATTAAGTGTGAAAGCGGTGTCTCTAGAGCTAAACCCCAAAAGGAAGTAGGTAGATCAGTCTGGCTCATCATTGATCGTACCATATCTAATAGAGTACGATTTCTCCTCTCAGATACACCATTCCATTGTGGTGTTCCAGGTGGAGTGAGTTGGGACATTATCCCACACTCAGCCAGGTGATCACGAAACTCTTGACTAAGGTATTCACCACCTCGATCTGATCAAAGTAGCTTAATCGCTTACCAAGTTGGTTTGTACTTCATTCTTGAATTCTTTGAACTTTTCAAAGGATTACGACTTATGTCTCATCAAATATAAGTAGCGAATCTACTCATATCATCGGTGAAAGTAATAAAGTACTTATAGCCTCCTCAGCCCGACATTGAAAGGGCCACATACATCGGTATGTATGAGTCCTAACAAATCCGTCGCTCTCGCCATGTCCACTAAATGGAGTTTTAGTCATCTTTCCTAAAAGACAAGACTCGCATACCTCATATGATTCAAAATCAAATGAGTCAATAATCCATCTTTATGGAGTTGGGATATCGTTTTCATTTATGTGACCTAAGCGGCGATTGCGAAGATATGTTTGGTTCAAATCATTCGATTTGAACCGTTTGTATTACGTTATAAATTGGGTTATCTAAATCTAGAACATAGAGACCATTCATAAGTGGTGCATTACAATAGAACATTTCATTTAAATAAATGGAACAACATTTGTCCTTTATTATAAAAGAAAAGTTTTTCTTGTCTAAACAAGATACAAAAATTATGTTCTTTGTTAATGCGGGTACATAGAAGCACTCCTCTAGTTCTAAGATAAGCCCAGTGGGCAAAGACAAAGAATATGTTCCCTACATTTCTGGCCGACAACTTTTGCGCCATTGCCTACTCGTAGGTCCACTTCACCCTTTGCCATTATTCTACTATTTCTCAGTCCCTGCACATTAATACAAATGTGAGATGCACATCCGGTATCTAATACCCATGTAGAAGAAATAGATAGATTAACTTCTATAACATGTATACCTAAGGCAGAAGTCCCACTTCTCTTGTTCTTTACTTCCTCAAGGTAGACTTTGCGATTCGCTTCCGGTGTCGATCTCACGCAATGGAAGCGATCCCCTTCCTTAGGTACTTTACCTTTACCCTTTGAAGTGGATGAATTGGCCTTGCCTTTGGCTTAGGTCTTACCCTTGCCTTTGCGCTTACCTTTGTCCTTCTTGACCATTAGTACATTACTAACTTTCTTCTTGAGATTTGGTTCGTGATTCTCAACATCTTTGAGAATCTCGAGCAAAGGTTTATCAATTTCATTCATGTTATAATTCATGGCGAATTGATTGTATGCTTCGGCAGCGATTGCGAGGATAACATCGTTGCCAATTCTTGGCTCGATGGAAAACCTAGTCTTTCAAGGTTCTCAGCGTACCCGATCATTTTGAGTCACGTGAGTTCCTACAGTGTTCCTTCTTGCATCTTGCATGCAAAAAGAGCCTTAGACACTTCAAGCTCGTGCCTAGCTTGTCCTTGATATAGTTGTTTCAAATGCTCAACCATATCATAGGCATCCATGTTCTCATGTTGCTTACGAAGCTCGAGTTCATGGTGGCAAGCATAAGGCATGACACATCTAATCGTCATCTTGATGCTTCTTATAAGCATCCTTTTCAGCCGAGTGGCGTAGAGCGGGCGGGTAGCCTGCTCTAGGACATATAGTTTGCGTACTTGCTTGAGGATAATCCTCAAGATCCTAAACCAGACAAGAAAGTTTGCTCCATTGAGCTTGTCCTTCTCAAGGACAGATCGCAAGTTGAGGGGGTGTGTCGTGTTAGATGAAATGGTGATCTACAACATTAAAATGCAAAGTTAAGTATCATACCTAAATCATTTAATTAGGCCTTTAATTAAATGAGGCTCCCACTAAATTCTCATAGCTACTTTTTAGCTATAAATTTATATGGGATAAAGATCCACATCATAATTCGTCTTGAGTTAGCTTTGGCTAATCGCCCAAGACGTAGTATAATTAGGTAGGCAATCTTTTGCCAATTACATCTGATGTAACTCTTTAATAGCTTTGGTTAAGTTTTAGATTAGTTTAGTGTTTATTCCTAAACCAGCTTCCAGGCTGTGGCGAGGCACAGGGGCCTTCTTGGATATCGGAGCAACGACCACTTCTAAGACAAAGCTGATGCTCGGAAATCACACAAAACTAATGTTAACACTTATGTTCAAAGCTAATATATGCCTCTACTTTCTTAACCAATTAAGAAAACACTTAATTAAGTCTTAACCAAGACTGATAGCGGGACATCACGATTGTCCACTCGCACCCCTCCAAGATAAAATGCATTGCTTTGCTTTGGCAAACCCAATAACAAATGATCGAGGAAGTAGTGAGTACCAACTTTGGTAGGCATATCGTTTAGACTTATTAAGAAATAAACATGTATCATATACATATTAGCATACATCACATATAAGCTAAACTAATCATGCATCACATACAAGCTAAACTAACATGGATCACATACATATTAAACTAACGTGTCATGGTTATGGCCCTTATTCTACAATCTTCTCAAGCCAATGAAAAGATTGATTGGTCAACCTAGGGATAGCATCTTCTCCTAAGTGCTTCCTTTTGGTTGTCTTGTGTGTTGACTTCCTCCTTGTAACCTCATCTTCCAATGGACCCTCCATCCTTGTTTTGTACATTACAAAAAGGAGAAATACTCGAGTTACATTCGAGTCTAAAACTAATTTTACAACAAGAATATTAGGAGAAAGGCACGACCATGCAGGCCGTATTAAAATTACAACACACAATCACAAACTTTTTGGGACTAGGCCATAACCATGCACCATGTCATTTTAACTTTTAAAAGACATTGGATATTTTATTATGTTTGAAAATTTGCTAATGCAATTATCAACTCATAATAAAATTTATCCTACTTCTATATCACATATAAAATAGAGAAAACCTATTTTTATACGATCTTTCGCAAGTGGCTCTGATACCACTGTCGGGAAATCTCGTATGCCAAATGGCATATGCGCAACGGAAAATAGGATCCCTTCCAAGTGATCCATGCGAAAGCAAACTCGTATAAAATAAATTTCTCTAAACCAAACCTATCTTATAGGAGAGGATTACCTTTGTTGCGTGCCCTTGTTAATCCCGCTTTTCCTTTCGGTTTGTTGGATCTTTAGCACGTTCAAGTGTCCGTGCCTCTATACGTATCCACACGAGCACGCTCTTGTCTCACAAAAGTAAAACTTAGAAGAGCTCTTCTTTACTTCTTGCTAGAGAAGTCCCTAAAGGAGAGGAAGAGAGGGAAAAGGAGAAAGGAAGAAGAAGACTCCTCTTCTTGCTAGCCTACACTCACAAACCCACACAACCAAAGCTTCCACCAAGCTTTCTCACCACTAACACAACCAAAGCTTCCACCAACAAAGCCAATGCTCTTCTTTGGCGGCCATAGGGTGTCTTTTATAGGGTTGGAAAAACCCTTTCACCTCCACACATTCAATGCAATCCATTGCATTGAGACATATCCTTGTTTGGCCGGCCACTTAAGGAGACAAAACCATTTTGTTTCCTTCCACCTTAACTAGCTTAGGTGGATGCTTAGGTGGCATGCTTATGTGGCATTCTTATGTGGCATTCATGCATGTTGAAGTAATCTTATTAATTCAATTAAGCTTATGTTATCATATTGAATTAATCTTATTAAATCAATAAGGTAACATATTGAATTAATCTCATTAAATCAATTAGCTAAAATTCTCATTAAGCTTAAAGTCCAAAAACCATTTTGTACTTAAGCTTATTCCCAAATTATTCTAGTCAAACTAGAATACTCTAATTCCTCTAATTATCATGCTCTTTGTGTGTGACCTATAGGCTCTCATAGCGTTGGCGGTGGACCTAAACTCTTTTAGATACACAAGCAATAGCGGCATCTAGCAATACATCATTGCTACCCAAGTTCTGAGATAAGTCAAGATCCGACTAACCTTTCGTGACTACTATAATATATGGCCGTGTCCTTCTATCCTTGATATCAGTTGATCAATGAGGCATAGGCGTGTCATCCTCGATCAATCTATGTGTTTCTTGATCACTGAGTAAACTAACTCAAACAAATGAGCTCAATATCATATTGACTCATTCGAGCATGGCCATGCGTTTTAGTAGTTCTACTCAATCAAAGGGCCCCAGATATCACTCCGTCATATGGAAGGATAGATCCCATCTACATCACTCACATCCCTCGCGCATAATTTGTTACATACCCGATGTCGCCTTTATGGTCCACCTATTACGGGTGGCGTTTGTGATACCAAAGTACATAACTCCTTATGTAGGGAAGCAGTAGTGACTTGGTCTAAGGACTATTCATACCAATAGTCACATGAGAAAGTTTATGACACTCATATAGCGATCCATGAAACTTTCTCATGGCGAGTCGATTCATATGTATTCTCCAATATATACCCATGTGTCAACTTGATATCATATATCCATGACTTGTGAGATCAAGTCATCAATTGACCTACATGCTAGTCTTTATGTATTAATATTGCCCTTGCATATTAATACTCGACTAGGAACATTTAGGAAAGTGTTCTCTACAGCCTCTCATAATCAATTCTGCCAATTGATGTGCTGTAGATAAGAACCTACTTTTCTAGGGCATTATTATATTTAAATTAGCTGGCACAAGCAAGATGTAAATATAATAACCAATCCTTTGCCTTTATAGAATATGATACAAAATGTTCTCTATTCAACCATCACATGATTGGTTCTAGGGCTTTAACTAACAGTATTGACTATGATGAAACCTTTTCCCCAGTGGCGATGTTTAAGTCCATTCGGATCTTGCTTGCTATTGCAGCATACCACGATTATGAGATCTGGCATATGGATGTCAAAACCGCATTTCTGAATGGAAACTTACTCGAGGATGTGTACATGACACAACCTGAGAGTTTTGAAGATCCATAGCATACTGGGAAAGTCTGCAAGCTGCAAAGGTCCATTTATGGGCTAAAGCAAGCTTCTCGGAGCTAGAATCTTCGATTCGATGATGCGATCAAACAGTTTGATTTCATCAAGAATGAAGATGAACCTCGGTGGTCTCGGAACTTGGGCTAAATACGTAACCGAACGAAGTATTTTATGTGGATGACATACTACTCATTGGGAATGACATCCCTTCGCTACAGTCTGTGAAGACTTGGCTGGGGATGTGCTTCTCAATAAAGGACTTAGGTTAAGCAGCCTGTATTCTTGGCATCGAGATCTATAGAGATAGATCTAAGAGATTGCTTGGCCTAAGTCAGAGTACATATAATGACACGGTATTACTACGGTTTGCCATGCAGAATTCCAAGAAGGGACTTCTGCCGATGTCACATGGTGTGAGTCTTTCGAAGACTCAAAGTCCCTCTTCTAGAGAGGAGAGAGACCGCATGGATAAGATCCTTTATGCATCTGCTCTAGGATCTATCATGTACGTCATGCTGTGTACTCGTCCTGATGTCTCGTATGCTTTGATCATGACGAGTAGGTACCAGTCAGATCCAAGTGAGCGTCACTGGATAGCAGTCAAGAATATTCTTAAGTACTTGAGAAGGACTAAAGATTATTTCTTGATATTTGGAGGCAATGAGGAGCTAGCTGTAAAGGCTTACAGCGATGCCAACTTCCAAATTGACCAGGAAGATTATAGATTGCAGTCAGGGTTCGTGTTTTACTTGAATGGTGGTGCTGTGAGTTGGAAGAGTTCCAAGCAGGACACAGTTGCTGATTCTACAACAGAGGCCAAATAAATATCGGTGCTTCCATCTCATTCGAGAGATTATCGATAGAGGAGATGTGAAGATTTACAGAGTACCCACAGAGGCTAACATCACAGATCCCTTGACCAAGGCTTTGGCACAGAAAAAGCATGATGGTCACACTAGGTCATTGGGTATTAGATACTATGGTGATTGACTCTAGTGCTAGTGGGAGATTGTTAGTGAAAGCCCTAGAGTCAATCATGTGATGATTGTTGTATGGACTTTATTGTATCATATTCCTATTTATAAAGGCATGGTTATTATATTTACTTGTATTGGTGCCAAATAACTAAATATAATAATGTCCTTTAGTAGTAGGTTCTTATCTATATCAGTCGATTGGTTGAATCGATAATGAGATGATATAGAGAACACTAGTCTAAATCATTCCTCGTCGAGTATTAACATTCAGGGACAAGGTTAATTCGTAGAGACTAGCATGTAGGTCAACATGATGACTTGATCTCACAAGTCATGGATATGAGATATCAAGTTGACACATGGGTATACATTGGAGAATGAATACTGAATGACCCGCCATGAGAAAGTATCATGGATCATTATATGAGTGTCATATACTTTCTCATGTGGCTATTAGTATGACTATTAGTCCTTAGACCTGAAGTCACCATGGTTCCCTACATAAGGCTTTGCATACTTTGGCTTCGTCAAACGTCACCCGTAAATGGGTGGACTATAAAGGCAATTACTGGGTATGTAACAAATTATGCGGAAGAATATGAGTGATGTAGATGGGATCTATCCCTCCTATATGATGGGAGTGACATCGATATTCTTGATAGAGTGAGACCACAAAGTGCATGGCCATGCCCAAATGAGTCAATATGAGATATTGAGCTCATTTGATATGAGTGAGTCTACTTGGAGTTAAAGATTTGGATTGTACCGAGGATGACACAGTCTATGCCTCGATTGGTCAATCTAGATGTCAAAGGATAGAGGGACATTGTCACATATTGTGAGAGTCACAATTAGTAGTCACAAAGGTGATGTTGGAGATCAACATTCTTGTAACTTGGGTAGCAATCATGTGTTGCTAGATACCGCTCATTGCTTATGTTCCTAAATCGGTTTAGGGACATTACCAACGTTACAAGAACCTATAGGGTCACACACATAAGGGCAATTAGATGGAGATTAGGTTCATATGATGAACCATGAGGATTAGGTTCATGGGATGAACCAAATTGGATTAATAGTAATCCAAATTAGACTAATTGAGTTAGACTCAAGTTAATTCAAGTGTTGAATGGGTCTAATTTAGATTTGATTCATCAAATAAATTTAAATTAAATGAATAGAGATTCATTAAATTAAATTGACTTGAATCAAATGGTTGGATTTGATCAACCATGGGAGATAAGAGGTCAAGTTTGACTTGACTTGAGAGGGAAGATGAAAGGTCAAGTTTGACTTGACCAAATGCCATGTCATGATAATGACTTAGCATGGCCGGCCAATGATGATGTTCCACATCATCATGGACACATCATGGGGTGCCACCTCATGAGGGAGACCAAGAGCCATTGGCTCTTGGAGTTACATGCATGCATGTAACCCCCTTATAGTGGGTTATGGATGATGTGAAGTTAAGTTGTGTAACTTCATCTTCTTCCTCTTCTCTTCCCTCTAGCTCTCTCTTCGTCATCTAGCCATGAACATCCAAGGGGTGCTAGCACACTCTAAGGTGTTTTTCTCCACCATTTGTCCGTGTGGATACTTGTAGAGGAGTGTACACTTGACACTCTTGAGTTTCGACAAAGCGTTTGGATGAGCAGGATAAGCGAAGGGCATCGCTACGAGGGTAATGCTCTCACCTTCTAGATCTAAGGTAGATCTAGGATTACTTAAGCACATACATGTTTTTATTTTTATATACCTTCACACGGATCCGTGGTCGGGCTTCCGAGGTTTTTGCAACGCAAAAAGCGATTTTTGCGGCTCGGAAAGTCCAACACATAGAATGACACCAGTGCACTTTGTGTGTATTGAGCAGGATCGACTTAGAGGTGATTCGATTTATTGCTGACTACATAATCGAATCGGACCTCAGATATTATATTGTACATACTCTTAATCCCGATATATAAATGGGCAAATATACTTAGTATTCATCTCCTTGATTTACCAATGGGCGAGATTTATAGATTAAATCGATAGGCTCGGTAAGTTGGAAAATGATATTATTTATATGGTGTGCCATTGATTATAGGAGGAAACTGTGTCCTATATATATGGATGATGATGTCCCCTTGACTAGCTCATAAGGTTGATCATGTAAACCCTGCAGGTGGACTTGGTCCGGCATGATGAAAAGGTTGAGTGGTACTACTCATGGAGTTAGATGTTGATTAATTAATGGTCAATAAATTAATTAATCGACAGACATTCGAGATCTTAAACACGGGGAGAAAATGTACATATAATATATGGAACCCATATTAACTTATGGTGGTTGGTGAGAATTGTTGGATCGAATCGGATCGCTAGAGGGGGGGGGTGAATAACGATAAACCTTTTTTTATTAATTCGTTCATTAAAACTCGAGTAGACAGTTAATTGCAGTGGAAAGATAAACTATAAATAAATGAGACAAATATTTTTTTACTTGGTTCGTAGCCTTCGGCTACTACTCCAAGACTCTAGTGATCCTTCGGCTACTATAAATAAATGAGACAAATGTACATATATTTTTAGACTTTTTAAAAATAGAATTATTAAAATTATTAGAATTTTTTAAGGTAGAATTATTCAAGATAAGATTATTAGAATTTTTAAAGGTAGAATTATTATTAGAATTATTTAAGATAAGATTGTTAGAGTTTTTAAAGGTAGAATTATTATTAGAATTATTTAAGATAAGATTGTTAGAGTTTTTAAAGGTAGAATTATTATTAGAATTATTTAAGAAAAAATTATTAGAGTTTTTAAAGGTAGAATTATTATTAGAATTATTTAGATTATCTTTGGATTTTTTAAAAGTTAATTTCGATTTTTTTATGGTTGAATTTTTCAAAACAGAATTTTTTAATTCAGAATTATCTAGATTAATTAGATCAAGGATTTGATGATTCTGTCCTATGGTTTGATTTTTCTAATCAAGGGTTTGATTATTCTGATTAAGTCCTAGGTTGGTTTTATCTTTGACTTGATCTAGATCTATGTTGATTAAACTAAATATTTGATTAATCTCTTTGTTAATTTTATCAAATGTTAGATTAATTTGATCATTTTCTTCCATGATATTATTATTATTATTATTTAAACTAATTAATTCTGAATTAATTAATTTTTTATTAGTTGAATTATTAATTGTATTAATTAATTGACAACGATTACACAATTTATCTAAATTATCAACTATTCTAAAACTCAACTTTTCAAAAATATTAACTTTACTAACCTTTTTTTTCGGACACCGATTCTTGTAGTGACCGAATCTTCCGCACCCGAAGCACTTGATGTGCTCCTTGTTCTTCCGGATTCCTAGCAATGGTGTCTCCTTTGTCGTCGGTTGCGTCGTTCGAGTCTTACGAGTAGGACACTTATTTTTGTAGTGTCCTCTCTCCCTGCACTTAAAGCAAATAATATGAAATTTAAAATTTAAATTGACATTGTTACCTTTATGCCTTGTGGGAGACTCTTCCATGGTTTGCTCGGTCAATGATTTTCTAAAACTCGCAAAAAAAAACACAAACCAAAAAGTCCCAAGACTTGGTCTTGGATTTGTAGTGCGGGAGATATTTAAAAATAAAAATAAAAATAAAGAAAAGAAAATGCTCGACCGGTGGTTGCACCGAATCTGAGCACCCCCGCTCTGATATCAATTGTTGGATCGATATGAGCGCTAGAGGGGGGGGTGAATAGCGTTCGTAAATACTTTCTTTTTCGACGATTAAAACCAAGTACACAGTGGAAAACTAAAAGACAAACACAAGAAAGACACAAAGCTTTTTTACTTGGTTCACAGCCCACCGACTGCTAATCCAAGGCCCTGCGATCCTTGATCGCTTCTGAAGGGCAATCACTAAAAGTCTCTTCCTCGTTGGAGGTAAGAGACAAGACGATTACAATGATTATAAGGTCGGTAACAACCTTACCGATCCTTATACAAATTAAGTACAGAAAGATAATAATAATATCGACAATTAATTAGAAGATGGTGCACGGTCGGAGTAGCATTGTAGAGAGCACGAGCACTTGGGAGATTCTTGAATTTGGGTGTGAGTCCTCCCCTCCTTTTATAGATTTGCACCTTGGAATTTGTCCCGATCAAGATCCAAAACTCGTGGATCTTATCTTGAGGTGGCGGCTTATCTTATCCTGAGGTGGCAGCTTATCTTATCCTGAGGTGGTGGCATCAATATCTATCTCTTTAACCTTGTGCTTTGGTGATTACACATCGGAGATCCTCTTAGCGATCGCCTTTAGTCGACTACAACATCTCGCGTTGACTCGCGAGAATTCCTGCAATACAAGATTAGCACAATAGATGCATAATGCCATGCAGTGTAATAGTCCTTTGACTGTCCGATCTCGACTTCAGCATTCCTCCGGAAGCCTTAGTCGGATCGACGCCTAGGATTGTCCTCTAACCGAGGGCGCGTCCTTACCACTGCTGCACACACGGAGCTTACCTTTGGTCCTCTTGACTTGTCGCTTAGCTTTCAGTCACCACTAAGATTTCTCGACTCCCCGAGGTTCTCTTGGTGTCGCCCGACCACCACGGTTTCTCAACTTGAGATTCTCCGGATGTCGCTCGACCTTTGGCTTAGCTTAAACACTTCCTGCACACTTAGCATATCACATGAGATAACAAAATAACTTAACTTTGAATCTTTGCCATCATCAAAACCAAGGTTCGATTATCTAGTGCCCCTTCACTAACAATGTGGAACTTGATGACAACCACCATGATCGAGGGAACACCCGTGAGGGATCATGTTCTCAAGATGATGGCTCATTTGAATGAGTTGGAAGTCCTCAGAGCTGAGAACGATGGGGAAACCCAGGTCGATATCATTCTCCAGTCTCTACCTAGGAGTTTTGAGCAGTTTTGCCTCAACTACAACATGAACAAGAGCTTGTATTCGTTGGCAGAACTTCTGACAGAACTCTAGGTGGCAGAGGGGCTATTTCGTCAGAGTGCTCAGGCGCATGCCATGGTGACCCAAAATATTTCTACTTCTAAGTCGAAAGGCAAAAAGAAGAAGAAACAAACTAGGGCGAAGGTGGTAGGAGGAACTTAGGGAGGAGTGAAGAAGCCGAAAGGCAAGTGCTTCACTTGTAAGCAGACAGGACACTGGAAGAAGGACTGCCCCAACCGCATGCAGAACAAAGGTATATCTTTTGGTCTAGTTGTTGAAACATATTTAGCGGTGTTATCTACCAGCACCTGGTGTGTAGATACGGGAACCACTAATCATGTTTGGAATACTTTGCAGGGGTTCTAGGAAACCAGACGATTGGCTAAGGGGGAGATTATCGTGTACTTGGGAAATGCCATGAAGGTGGCGGTTGTAGTAGTGGGAGACGTTCATTTATCTTTTGAGAAAAATAAAATTTTGGTTCTTAAGAATTGCCTTTATGTACCTTTATTTAGAAAGAATTTAATTTCAGTTTCTAAATTGTTTATGGATCGATATTCTATTTCTTTTAATGATAGAGTTGTTATAAAAAGGAATAGGGACATTATCTGTTCAGGTGCATTGATAGGAAATCTATACACAATTGAACCAAAACCTCCCACGATGCAAATTGAATTTAATAACTCATCTTCTAATTCCAATAAGAGAAAAGAACCTTCGAAGATGAACCAAATATATCTTTGGCATCTTAGGCTTGGTCATATTATTCTAAGCAGAATTCAAAGGTTAATAGATGATGGACCTCTAGGCTCATTGGTGGTGGAAGATTTCCCAACCTGCGAATCCTGCTTGGAGGGTAAAATGACCAAGAGGCCTTTTAAGGCCAAGGGGTATAGTGGCAAAGATGTGTTAGAATTGGTTCACTCTGATTTGTGTGGTCCTATGTCTATCCAGGCTAGAGGTAGTTTTGAGTATTTCATCTCTTTTCTAGACGATTATTCGAGATATGGATACATTTACTTGATGTGCCACAAGTCTAAATGCTTTGACAAGTTCAAAGAATTCAAGGCTGATGTGGAGAAACGTCAAGGTAAAAGTATCAAGACACTACGATCTGATCGTGGTGGCGAGTACCTCTTGGGAGAGTTTAGGAATTATTTATCAGAGGTTGGGATTCAATCCAATTATCTGCACCTGGCACACCCCAGCAGAATGGTGTAGCAGAGCGAAGGAATATGACTCTCATGGAGATAGTTAGATCGATGATGAGTTATTCTGAGTTGCCAGATTCATTCTGGGGCTATGCTCTAGATACGGCAGTGTACATTCTGAACTTGGTTCCATCTAAATTAGTGCCCTCTACTCCCACAGAATTGTGGACTGGGCGAAAGTCCAGTCTAAGACATATTCGGATTTGGTGGAGTCTAGCACATGTGGTGAAGGCAGATGCTGGTAAGTTGGAACCTCATAGAGAAGTACGCATATTCGTTGGCTATCCTAGAGGAACGTAGGGTGGTTTGTTTTATAGTCCTAGAGATCAGAGGGTGATCATTAGCACGAACACCAGATTTCTAGAGGAAGACTATGTGATGAGCCACAAGCCCAAGAGTAAAATTGTTCTGGAGGAATTAAAAGGGGAAGTCACTTCTTCAGTACCGCCGGTACAAGAGGATATACCACAAGTCACTGCACCACGTGTCACACGGGATACATAGGTGATACCTCATCATAGTCGGAGGGTTGTTAGGCAGCCTGATAGATTCATGTTCTTGGGAGAATCATCTGATTTGGTCCCAGGCGGACATGAACCTGATCCCTGGACATATGACGAGGCAATCCAAGATAAAGATGCAGTATCTTGGCAAAGTGCAATGAATGCTGAGATTGAATCTATGGATTCAAATCAGGTCTGGGAGCTAGTAAAACCACCCGATGGTGTAAAAACCATTGGATGCAAGTGGATCTACAAAAGAAAGAGAGGAATAGACGGGAAGGTTGAGACCTTCAAAGCGAGGCTTGTTGCGAAGGGGTATACTCAGAAAGAGGGTATCGATTATGAGGAGACCTTTTCGCCGGTAGCCATGCTAAAGTCTATCCGGATTCTTTTATGCATAGCAGCTCATATGTATTATGAGGTGTGGCAAATGGATGTCAAGATGGCTTTTCTTAATGGAAGTCTTGAGGAAAACTTTTATATGATGAAACCAGAGGGATTCATTGCTAAAGGCAAAGAGCATCTTGTATGTAAGTTTAATCGGTCTATTTATAGATTGAAGCAAGCTTCGAGGTGTTGGAACATCCGATTTGATGAGGTAATCCAGTCTTATGGATTTATTCAAAGTCTGGATGAGTCTTGTGTATACAAGAGATGTGACAAAAATGTAGTGGTATTTCTTATACTATACGTAGATGACATTTTGTTGATTGGCAACAATATCAAGGTGTTATCGGACGTAAGGGTATGGTTGTCCAAACAGTTTGATATGAAGGACTTGGGAGAAGTGGGACACATCCTTAGGATCAAGGTTATAAGAGATCGTAGGAAAAGGATGTTGTGCTTATCCCAAGCTTCATACATAGACACGATTATGGATCGTTTTAGCATACAGAACTCCAAGAAGGGTTTTCTACCTTTCAGGCATGGAGTTCCTTTATCTAAGGAGATGTGTCCTAGAACATCTGAGGAGATAGAGGAGATGAAGGCGGTTCCTTATGCTTCAGCGGTAGGAAGCCTCATGTATGCGATGCTATGTATGAGACCAGATATCTGCTTTGCCATGGGTACGGTTAGCAGATATCAGAGTAATCCAAGACAGGGACATTGGACTGTGGTAAAGCATATATTGAAGTACCTGAGAAGGACTATGGATTATATGCTGGTTTACCAAGCAGACCAATTACTCACATGGGTTACAGTTCTAACTTCAATCGATAGGGATAACGATAAGTCTACCTCGGGTTTGTGTTTACTTTGGGAGGTGGAGCCATTGTATGGAGGAGTGTCAGCGAGAAATCGTGGCGGACTCCACCATGGAAGAGTATGTAGGCGACCTACAGGCGACCAAAGAAGTTGTGTGGCTCGGGAACTTCTTGATGGACTTGGATGTGATTCTGGTTTGCCCAGAACTATCACAATTTATTGTGATAATAGTGTGATTGCAAACTCGAAGGAACCACAGGCCCATAAAGGCAAGTAAGCACATAAATGCTAAGTAGCAGTCTGAGAAATCGTAAAGAGAGGAGAAGTTGTTGTGACCAAGATTGCATCGGAGGATAACCTGGAAGATCCTTTCACTAAGGCCCTTCCAGCGAGAGCTTTTGATAAGCATGTGGAGGGATTTTAGGAGTAGTTTTTGCTCACATCTTGTTACATTTCATGTTAGTTTATGCATATGTTCACCAACCCCTCTATATGCATGAGCAATGTACAGCAAATACGTAAACTGAAACGATAAGAATCACATGATTATTGTTTGCATATTTTTATGGTTATGCATATTGTCTAATACTTTACATTGTAGATAACATGATGTGTGGTGTCACACGGGAGATCATGTTATCGGTTCCTTGTAGAGTATAAGTAAAGGCTCACAACCGATATGACTTTGGACAAACCATTGGAATGGTTGTAGTGTGATTTGGTATTGGTTGGTCTTGACCATAGAATCAACCTAGTGCACTTTGTGTCTATTAAGCAGGACCGACTTAGAGGTGATTCGATTTATTGCTGACTACATAATCGAATCGAACCTCAGATATTATATTGTACATATTCTTAATCCCGATATAATAATGGGCACATATACTTAGTATTCATCTCTTTGATTTACCAATGGGCGAGATTTATAGATTAAATCGATAGGCACGGTAAGTTGGGAAATAATATTATTTATATGGTGTGTTGTTGATTATAGGAGGAAACAGTGTCCTATATATTAGGATGATGATGTCCCCTTGAGGAGCTCATAAGGTTTATCATGTAAACCCTACAGGTGGACTTGGTCCGGCATGATGAAAAGGTTGAGTGGTACTACTCATGGAGTTAGATGTTGATTAATTTATGGTCAGTAAATTAATTAATCGACGGACATTCGAGATCTTAAACACGGGGAGAAAATGTACATATAATATATGGAGCTCATATTAACTTATGGGGGTTGGTGAGGTAGATCAATGATAATCCTTTAGTGGATTGGATTATCATTATTGGATCGGACTTTATGTGGGTTTGTTCCGTTGGGTGGCCAAGATCCAACTGTTGGTGCAACAATGCCCCAAGCATTTATATATATTTTGATGTTTGGATAATCATCTAAGTTAGACAATATTTTGTGATCTAATTGTATACATGTTTAAGTGACAGGAAAATCCAAGTATGAAGACTTGGTAAAAGACAAGTCCAAGTGTGATCTTGGCAAAGAGAAGTCAAGGAAAGGTCTTGGCAGCATAAGTCCAAGCATGTAGTCTTGGCGGCATAAAGTCCAAGCAGTCCTTGGAAAAGGAAGACCAAAGGAAAGTCTTTGCGGCATAAGTCCAAGCATGTAGTCTTGGCGGCATAAAGTCCAAGCGTACTTTGGCAAAGAAGAAACCCAAAGCATGACGAAACCGAAGGAAACTTTTGAAGGAAAGCGCATGGATGGAGTCGTGGACTCAGAGAAATCCTAGAGGCGCAAGGCTGATGGAGAAGCTAGAAGGTTAAGTCTAGGCTTAGGTTATGTTTTCAAGTATGAATTAGTCATACTTGGAGTGTGCCAGTCGACTGAAACATGGTGTCGGTCGAACTGGCCCTTAAAATACAGCATTAGAGGTTGGAAGGCTGTTATCGATCGGGTTATCCTCGAATCGTGATACGATTCACTGATCGGCAAAGATATAAGCCGGCAATGATCGCACAAAACATAATGGCTCGTAAGCCGATCGCTACCGAATCGCCATCGCTGGCCGATCGATAGTCTTCCCGGGCGACGATGGCAAATCCCGCAATCGGCCGCTCGTAAGCCGTTAGAATCGGATGATCGATGTAAGTCATATCGATAGACTCCAACGGAAAAATTCCTATAAAAAGAGCCCAAGGGGAGCAAGAAGGGGCTAATGCTTATATTCTGATCTTTCTTCTAAGCTCCTACAAGTTTTCCAAGCTTTCTAAGTGTATTAATCTCCTTTCTCCTCTCAAATCTTCATTGTCATCTTTTGTAAGAAGAGGAGGTCTTTGTAAAGAGAAAGCTTCTTAGTGAAATTGCTTGGGTTGATCCACCTTAAGGATCGCCGTGGAGTAGGAGCGTTATCTCCGAACCACGTAAAGGCTTTGTTAGCATTATTTTTTGTTTTTACATATATTACTTGTGTTTGCTTCCGCTAATTACTCTTGTAGAAACGAAAAGAGCAATTCACCCCCCCTCTAGCTTTCAAACGATCCCTAACAAGTGGTATCAGAGCCCGGATCACATCGGAAGATCTAGCAATCAACCGGAGCAAAGATGACATTTCAAGAGGGGTATAGCACGGCGAGGCCTCCGTTCTTCGACGACAACGATTTTGGATATTGGAAAGGTAGGATGGAGTATTATTTAATGAACGATATTGAAAATTAGTTTAGTATTGTAGATGGTTTTGAGAAGCCGGTCGACGAATTCGGAGCACCACTACCGACAAAGGATTGGACAAGAGAGATGGCCAAGAAAGCACAAGCGAATGCAAAAGCAACGACCACACTTCAATGTGGTCTATCTAAGGAGCAACTATCCAAGGTCGGGCCATTCAACTCCGCAAAAGAGCTTTGGGAGAAGCTCATCGAACTCAACGAAGGATCCAAAGAGACAAGAAGGGCCAAGAGGGACCTTTTGATTGGCCAACTCCAAAGCTTCACTATGAAGACAAATGAAATGGTGAGCCAAATGCACGGGCGCTTCAAGGAGGTAGTCAACGGACTACACGTTATAGGTGAAAAGGTCGACAACCGAGACCTTGTGAGGTATGTACTACAAGCCTTCCCTAGGACCACCTTATGGGCCTCAATGGTAGATGCCTATAAGGTCTCTAGGGATCTTTCATTAGTTAAATTAGATGAGTTATTTTGTGAATTTCAATTGCATGAACAAGCTAACACTTCATCCAAAGAGAAGGGTATAGCTCTTGTTGTAGGAAAGAAGGAGAAGAAGAAAAAGGAAAAGAAGGAGGTGTCTTCCTCATCCGAATCCGAGGAGGACTCATCAAGTAGTGAGGATGAGTTGTCGGCAAGTGATGTAGCACACTACGTCAAGAAATTTGGTGGGAAGTCAAGGAGGCTCACCAAGAAAGATGTGAAGAGGATGTTTCAATCCTCAAGAGGTAAATCTTCTAACAATTCAAATTCTATTTCTAACGTGACGTGTTTTGGTTGCAACAAGAAAGGGCATATAAAGCCCAATTGCCCGGAACTAAAGAAAAAGGAGGAGAAGGATAAGAAGAAGAAGGAAAAGAAGAAGAAGGAGGCGATGATGGCACAAACGTGGGACACTCTATGTATGGAGGAGTCTACCGACAATGAAGAAGTTTGCCATTCAACCCAGAACTTAGCCCTCATGGCATTGGAAGAAACCGGAAGCTCAAGCGAGGAGTCTTCTTCCTCTTCAAGTGATGAATCATCATCAAGTGATGATGATGAGGTAAATGACTCACCCAAAGTAGATTTACTTTATAAGACTATTGCATGTTTACAAAATGCTTTAAATAGATCAAAAACTAGGATTAAGGATCTAAAATTAGAAATCAAATCATTTAAGAATATAGATGCATCATGTGATAAACCATCTAGTGATGATGATTGTACTCTTAGGGATGAAAATGATGAGTTAAGAAAAGAAATAAGTAAATTAAGAACATGCCTAGAAAAGTTCACTAATGGTTCCAAATATCTAGATATGATTATTAAGGACCAAAGGGCAATTTACAATAAGGCCGGTTTAGGATATAAACCTAAGGAGAAAGAGGTAGCATTTGCATCCCTAGTTAGTAGAAAATCCATGATTAAAAGCAAGGGGAGAAAAGCATGGGTACCAAAGAAATTTATAATTAATGCTAGTGGTCCTAAGATTTGGGTACCTAAGGATTGTGTTTTTCATGTGACATAGGTAGAAGATCCAAGCTTGTGGATAGTTGATAGTGGGTGCTCAAAGCATATGACCGGGGATGAGAGAAAATTCTCCACTATCAACCACACTAGCCAAGGAAAAGTGTCTTTTGGTAATAGCGGAAAACTTAAAATTTTAGGAAAGGGCACCATTGAGGTATCTCCCAATCTTGCTATTCATAAAGTTCTATTAGTTAAAAATATGAAATTTAACTTACTTAGTGTAAGCCAATTATGTGATGCAAATTTTGATGTTAAGTTTGATTCCTCAAAATGCTTTATAAGACACAAAACTATAAATGATTGCATGTTAGTAGGCTTTAGAAAATCAAATATATATTATGTTGATTTATCTTATGCTACTAATCCTTCCACTAAGTGTCTTATTGCAAAAGAGGAAGAAAGTTGGCTTTGGCATAGGAGACTAGGTCACATAAACATGAAGAATATAGCCAAAATAGCAAAATTGAAGCTGGTCAAAGGATTGCCTAGAGTCAAATATCTCAAGGACAAGATGTGTGATGCTTGTCAAGAAGGGAAACAATCAAAAACATCACACAAAGGTAAAAATTTACTTAGTACCGCTTTACCATTAGAATTGCTACATATGGATTTATTTGATTGCCATAGTACCCCATCTATAATTGGTAGTAAATATTGCTTGGTAATAGTAGATGATTTTTCTAGGTATACTTGGGTGTTTTTCTTGAAAAATTAGGATGAAACCTTAGAAATAATCATAGGATTTAGTAAAAGAGTAGAAAATGAAAGAAAACTCAAAATCAACCGGATCCGTAGTGATCATGGTGGAGAGTTTGAGAATTCTAACTTTTCAACTTTTTGCTTAGAACAAGGGTACAAGCATGAATTTTCTTGTCCTAGAACACCCCAACAAAATGGGGTTGTGGAAAGAAAAAATCGTGCCCTACAAGAAGCGGCTAGGACAATGCTTAATGCATATTCCTTACCTAGCTACTTGTGGGCGGAAGCGGTTAATACCGCTTGCTATATCCAAAATAGGGTATTAATTCATAGGTTTTTAGGAAAAACTCCATTTGAATTGTGGAATGGTACAATTCCAACAATTCATTATTTTAAGGTCTTTGGATGTAAAGTCTATATCTTAAATACCAAAGACAACCTAAGTAAATTTGAGTCCAAAGCGGATGAGGGAATCCTAGTTGGATACTCATCCACTAGTGTAGGATATAGAGTTTACAATAAAAGGACTCAAAAGATTGAAGAATCTTCAAATGTTCAATTTGATGAAACTTCAAATACATACCCTAGAAAATCCCCTATTGATGATGACATAAATAATGAAAATCAAGAAATTACCAAACAATTTCAAGATTTAAACTTAGGGGGTAATAATCAAGGGGGAGGATTGGATCAAGGGGAAGTAAGGGATGATTCCGATAATGAACATAGAATTGAAGTAAATCATGATCAAACTCAACTTGATATACCTCCTAGAACCATAAGAGTTCATCAAAGTCACCCATTAGATCAAATTGTGGGTGAATTATCTCAAGGAGTTAGGACTAGGTCATTCCATAGGGACCCCACTAGTCATATAGCTCTAATTTCTCAAATTGAGCCCAAAAACATTAAAGATGCATTACTTGATCCGGATTGGATCTTAGCAATGCAAGATGAATTGGCTCAATTTGATAGGAGTCAAGTGTGGGAATTAGTTCCTAGACCAAGTGAAAACACTATTATTACTACAAGATGGGTCTTTAGGAACAAACTAGATGACCAAGGGAATATCACTAGAAATAAAGCACGATTAGTTGCAAGGGGTTTTAATCAAGTTGAAGGACTTGATTATGATGAAACATATGCCCCGGTTGCTAGATTAGAGTCCATTAGAATACTTTTAGCATATGCCTCCTATATGGGTTTCAAACTCCATCAAATGGATGTCAAATCGGCATTCCTAAATGGGTTTATTAAGGAAGAGGTGTATGTAGAACAACCTCCCGGGTTTGAAAATATGAACTACCCAAACCATGTATATAAACTTAGGAAAGCCTTATATGGTTTGAAACAAGCTCCCCGGGCTTGGTATGAAAGATTGTCAACCTTCCTAATCTCCAAGGATTTCAGAAGGGGTAGTATAGATCAAACTCTCTTTATAAAGTCAACATCTAAGGACATTTTTGTAGCCCAAGTATATGTTGATGACATTATCTTTGGGTCAACAAATGATGAGCTTCTTGAAGACTTTATTCAAAATATGGAAAAAGAGTTTGAGATGAGTCTAGTTGGAGAATTAAATTTCTTTCTAGGTTTGCAAGTTAAACAAACTAGTGAAGGAATTTACATTTATCAAACCAAATATGCTAAGGAAATGATTAAGAAATTTGGTTTAGAAAATGCTAAGGTAGTGTCAACTCCAATGGCAACCAATACCAAAATAGATAGTGATAGTGAAGGAAAACAAATAGATCTTACCCTTTATAGGAGCATGATTGGTAGCCTCTTGTATTTAACCGCTAGTAGACCCGACATATTATTTGCGATTGGTATGTGTGCTAGGTATCAATCATGTGCTAAGGAATCTCATTTAGTTACCGTTAAAAGAATTTTAAGATATGTCAAGGGCACACTAAATGTAGGTCTATGGTACCCTAGGACTAGGTCATTTGAATTACTTGGGTATACCGATTCCGATTATGCCGTATGCAAATTGGATAGGAAAAGTACTAGTGGTGGATGCCAATTTCTTGGGTCCTCCCTAGTTAGTTGGAATAGTAGGAAGCAACATTGTGTTGCTTTATCAACCACCGAAGCCGAATATGTTGCTATGGTTGGTTGTGTAGCTCAACTATTATGGATGAAACATACCTTAGAAGATTATGAGCTAACTTACTCCAACATGAAAGTACTTTGTGATAATGTGAGCACCATTAACTTGACAAAAAATCCGGTGTATCACTCTAGGACCAAGCACATTGAAGTGAAACATCACTTCATTAGAGACCATGTGGCTAAGGGGGACATTGAGCTTAATTACATTGAATCTAAGTCCAACCTAGCCGACATCTTTACCAAGCCTCTCCCCGAAATAGAATTTTTATCACTTAGGAGAGAACTTGGGATGTGCTTTGTAGAATAGAAGTGTAGGTTTGCATGATTCTATAGAAATACTAGGATTTATACCTTTAACCATCTCACAAAACACTTAGGAAACCATGAATTTTGTATTGAGCCACCTAGACAACATGTGAGATGTTAGGAAGATGCACTTGGTTCATCATGCTTGTTATGATGCATTACTATGAACCAAAGTGTCATCTAGAAACATTAATCCTTCATTGGACCAATCATTGGGAAGGCCTATGTACAATTAATGTGCATATAGCTCCAAGAATATGATTGGAAATGTCAAATAAAATAAAATATAAACTATGTCTATCAAACCTTGAGAAACAATTTCCTATTGATAAGCCAAAGTGATACAAAGTTTTGCAAAAATATCATAACTTTTGCAAAATCTCAAGATTGTGTCAATATCAAAATCTAGAGGTAATATAATTTTAAAATATTTTTTCCTTGATAGGAAATGATCTAACAATATTACCCACAAAATTTCGTGATTTTTTGATCTTTATTGAATTAGTTATGAATTTTTAAATCTGGCCAAAAGGTTATCGGTGATATCACCGATCGGGTACCTAATGCCGCCGATCGATACGCGAGATCGAACCGGCTTACCTTCGTTATCGGTCGACCGCCATTTATGGCGGTCGACGCCGCGCATGAATCGTTCGTATGCGATCGTTAGTTCGATCGATAACCATCGCCGGATCGCCATTTATAGCGATCGACGCTGCGCATGTAATCGCTCGTATCATGCGACGCCTTGCTCGATCACCATCATCACGACCGCCGACTAACGGCGATCGGGTGTCGCGCTTTTAGGGCTTTCCACCGGTTCGACTCGCCAGAACCTCTCGATTTCTCTCTTCTTTTCCTCTTCCGACGACCGTCCACCGCACCTCTTAGCCGTTCTCCTTTGTTTTCCGACGACTTCATCGACACGTGATCCCATTTAGAGTGCTCTCCAACTCGAGGACCTTCTCTTGTCACTCCGTTCGCGCTCTAGTTCCCAGTCACTCGGCTAGGGTTCCATGGTCCGGCACTGATCTTTGTTCACCATGTCGCCTAGGTATATTTTCGTTCTTGATCAATGTTTGTTTTGTTCCTATGATTGTATTTCACTAACCCATGCTTGTCTTGTTGTCTCTGTCCATGCATCATCAACCTACATTGTGCATATTTTTTTGTGTTGTCTTTTCACCCATTTAGAATTAAGCACTTTGCTACTAAGCGCACCCGGGCACCTCCGACCAATGAGGGCCCGTCAAATCCTCAACCCTCTGTTGATCCTCGATTTCCAAATTCCGCCCTTGAAAGTTCTTTTCATAAAAACAAATTCCAACTTATCCCACCTAGATCAATGGATTCCAAGTTTCTTAAAGACTACTGTTTCGACATTGTTCAAATCATCCAACATTACAACCTTGAGTCTTTAGTTTTCTGTGAACATCACGTAAATATCACCCTTCTCTCTGAATTTTTCAACAACCTACGACCGGCTGGAGATGGGCTGAGATACCGGACTCGCGTTGCTCAGCGCGATCTTGATTTCAATCCCCAGATCTGGACCGATTTTCTCGGATGTCTTCCTTCCGAGAATGATTTCACTCTATATCCATCTTGGAGTGAACCTCTTCCATCTCCCTTTGAGGAGATTTCTTTAGATTCCCTTCATGATACTTTCTATCACTATCCTAGACCTTTGAACACCAATTTATTTCAATCGCAAGAACTTTCTGCCTCTGACAATGTCCTTTATAAGGTCGTTGCTCATTGTCTTCTCCCCATAGTTACCCGTGGTTTGGCCTTGGTTTGCCCTCCACACTTACTTCTCATGCATTTCTTTCGTCAATACTTAGACATTAACATTGGTCTCAATACCTTCCAATGCATCATTCATTTCATAAGGCCAAACAATGGGAAGATTCACATACCATTTGGAAATATCCTCACTCAATGGCTCAGCTCTGTAGGCATTGATGTCAATATAGGAGTCATTAAAATCATGAATAGAAAATATGATCAGATGACTCGACGGAGTTTCTCATTGGCGGGCCTGAAGGCCGACAGAGGATCCGTCTTTTGGGACCCAAAGACGGCTGGGTAGCAGTGCCGCCTCCGGCACTGCAGGATGCCGCGTGAAGGAGTCCGCCGAGGGTGGTGCCGCAGGTGTGAGGGATCGATGCGAGGAGGCCGCCGCAGCGAGCATCGCTCTACCGACATCCTCGCCCGCTTCGATGCTTTTGCGGAGCAGGTGGACACACGTTTTGAGTAGCTGCGCCTAGAGCATCAGGAGCTCCTCTCCCTTGTGAGAGAGGTGCATCGGCAGCAGCAGGACATCTTGGCGATTCTCCGCCCTACTGCACCTGGACACCCGCTGTTAGGGCAATCTCTTGGTGTGATATGGTTTTGATGGTGTGGCAAAGGGTTTAAGTTAGGTTGGTATTGTTGATTTAATATGTGCGTTGAAGTCGTGCAGGACTTAGTAATTAGCACATGGAGCCATGACAAGTTTTACCAACTCATGACTCGTGCCTTGAGTCGGTGAAGGATAGCTTTGTGGAAGCCGTGCGCTTGGAGCATCCGAGGGACCGCCGGACGAGGAGCTTGGAGTGAAGCCGGAGGAAGTAGACTTCGAGGCAAGAGACACGAAGGAGCATTGTAGAGCCGTGCGCCTGATGCTGCCGAGGGACGTGGCCGCGAACGAAGAGAACTTCGAAGGCGAGGGACTCCGAGGGATGAGAGTGAGCGATTGTAACCCGGGAAGGGTAGCTCTTAGGTGAAACTTGGCCATTTGTCCAAGTGTCGGATGGGTTTTCCCGACACCAGTCGACTGCCATGTCATGGCAGTCGACTGCTCTAAGTCGATGGTTCTATCGACTGGTATAAGACCGGTTTAGGGCTTGGCGATCATTCGCCATGGGCTGGATCGGCCGATGTCGGCAAGATCGATTGCGGGAAAGGCGATCGGTTGGAACTGTGCGAGACGCAGAATGGAGTCGACTCGACTGAGCACTCGACTGATCGAGCATTAGTCGACTGATAGTCCCATCAGTCGACTGATGCCAATACCGTTGGATGGAATCCAACGTGGAAAGCGGTTGTTATTGGGCAACGACTACGGGATCAGTCAACTGATCGAGGGCATCAGTCGACTGATCCTGTGTCAACGGGAAGAAACCCTCTTCCTCTATAAAAAGGAAGGGGGTAAGGGTTTGGGAGCCAAATGCTTATGCTCTAATACTCTCCCAAAGTTCCCTAAAGCTTTCCATCCTCTTACTCAAGCTTATTTCCATTCTATTTGTAAGAGGAGTGTTTGTAAAGGTTACCTCCACCTAGCTTGGTGCAAAGGAGAGGCCAATAGTGATTGGGTTTCGGAGTGATTCACTGTGGACGAATCAGACAGTGTATTAGTGGCGTAGCCGTGAACCACGTTACATCTCGGTGTTTGTATTGCTTGCTTATATTTTGCTTGTCTTTATTTACATTTGTATATTCCGCTTGCGCTAACGCTTTGTAGATGAGCAAAATACGACGTCCAATGAACGAGGGCTATTCACCCCCCTCTAGCCGGCCAATAGATCAACCGACCCCAACAAGTGGTATCAGAGCCAAGGTTAAAGCTTGTCGAGGACTAACCGCCACAACAAGCAATTTTCAAATTGGCCGGCTCAAATATTCATCCACCGAAGTTCGACGGAGAATTCGCTTGGTGGAAGAAGCGAATGGAGGTATTCTTTGAAACCCACTTTGAAATTCTATTAATAATGGAAAACGGTTTCGAGTTGCCTAGGAACGAGGATGGGGAGCCATTGGAGAAATCGAGATGGAGCAAAAGACAAAGAGAGGAGTACTTGGCAAATTCAAAGGCCAAGCACCACCTATACAATGTCCTCCCTCAACAAGAAGTCAATAGGATAGGAGAGTGTGCTAGCGCCAAGGAAATGTGGGAGAAACTAATAGAAATCCATGAAGGCAAATCCGAGGCAAAGCTAGCAAGGAGAGACGTTCTTCGCTCCCAATTGTCCAATATCAAACTTGAAAAGGGAGAGAAGGTAAAATCCCTACACTCTAGATTTAAGGAAATTCTAACCGGTTTAACAAGTGTAGGTGAAAAGCTTTCCAACCGGGATATGATAATGAAGGCCATAGATGCCTTTCCCCGGTCCTCAAAATGGAGCTCCATGGTGGACTCATTTTATATCTCCAAGAACTTAGAAGTAAGCACCTTGGAGGAATTCTTCTCAACAATGGAGCTTCATGAAACTAGGCTAGAAGGAATACAAGAAGAGCCTAGAATCCAACCCTCAAGAGGAGTAGCTTTGATAGCGAACAAGGGGAAGAAGAAGATGGAAGTCCCCTCCTCCTCGTCCGATGAAGCCTCTACCTCCTCCATGGATAGCATGGAAGAAGCCTACATGGTAAGGAAGGTAAGGCGTGCATTTAAGAATCTTAGATTTGATAAATCTCATGATAGGAATAGAAGACCAAGGGGGAAGGTCATATGCTATAATTGCCAAGGAGAGGGGCACATAAGGGATAATTGTCCTCTCCTAAACAAAAACAAAGAAGAAAATAAAAAGGAAAAGAAAAAAAAGGGGAGCAAGAAGAAAAAGGAAGAGGAGAAGAAGACAAAGGAAAAAAGGAAAGGCCAAAGCTCTCAAGGCAAGGACTTGGGATGACCCATCCTCATCATCATCGGATGAGGAGAATGCCTTTGTCACCAATTTGGCCTTGATGGCCTTTGATGACTTGGATTGCTCTTCATCCGAAAATGAAAGATCAAGCTCAAATGGGGAAAGCTCAAATGAAGGGGGAGCTTCTACATCCTCATCATCCGAAGAAGAAGAGGATATGGAAACTATGGTAACGAAAGCCTCTCCTAAGAAAATAGTTTCCATAATTTCTAGTTTAACTAAGGACTTATTTGGAATGAAAAAGAAAAATAAAAGCATGCTTAATCAAATTAAGGCTTTGGAATATAAGCTAGAAAATGCATGTTTAAATAATAATGATACCTCTTCTTGCCATGATGATGCATGCTCACATGACTATATGCCTTTGGATGTTAATGATGCATGCATAGAGGAAAATAGGGCTTTAAGGGAAAAGGTAGATTATTTAACAAAAGCCCTAGAGAAATTCACTATTGGCTCCAACACATTGAACATGATCTTAGGGAGCCAAAGAGCTAGTTTCAACAAAAAGGGCCTAGGCTACAAGGAAAAAAAAAATGAAAAGGCCTACAAATGCCTAATAGCTAGGGGACAAGATAAAAAGAAAGTAATAGCTAGAAAATGGATCCCCAAGGAATATTTAGTGAACCCAATAGGAAAGAACTTATTTTGGGTTCCAAAATCCATCCTTAAGGGTTAGAATAACCTTAGGGTAGTCAACCACATGGACCTAGCCTATATCATATTTTGGTTGACTTAGGATGACGGGACAACATTTTTTTTAGATAGTGTTGGGTGATGATAACGTACCCATAAATAGATAATAATGCTTAAATCATGATGATTGATGTAATTCCTATGTATATTTGCAATCATGATTTATGTTTTTGAAATTTGGCACGTTATCATGAGAAATAGGTTTGAATCATGCTTTAGGTAATACATTGTTTATTGTCATCATATAATACCTAATGCATGACTATTATTTGATGAATACATGAGTTTCATGATCATAATGTGAAATTAATTCATATATGTCATTATGATCATGTAGGATGTTAGGTTGATACTTAACCATGATAGAATTGCATGAACATATTGGTTAAGTATATACAAATATCCCCTAGGATGCATCTCACACTCACTATAGGCTAACTTGATTGCAAACATAGCATGGGTGAGATGTTAGGATGATACAAATGTCCACTAGTGCCTATGGCATTTAGATGGTCATTTAAAGTATCAAAATAGCAATAATAGACCAATGATGGGGAAGGCTTATGTTTAATTCATAGACATATTGCCCAAAGATCATGGTTGGATATTTCATAAGTTTTCAAAACAATTTCTTACTTTAAAATCCATGTATTCATGTTTTGAAACAATTGGAACCAAAACTAGGTGTTAAACTTGATACTATCATGATAAAAAACCTAGTAGTTTTTAAAGCTTTTGGATTTTTGGCAAAAACGTAGAAATATAATGATTTTTCATAAACAACTATTTTTCCCTGATAGATACACTTAAATGAAATGTGTTCCCCAAATTTCATCATTTTTCAAATTTTCTGGAATTTTTATGCAAAAAATCGAAATTCGAATCACGTGCGGCCGATCGGTATCCGAACTAATGATCGATGGTCGATTTCAGTCCAGTAACGGCTGAATTCCAATTTTTTTATCAACTTGTGGTATTTTCTTTCTATTAGACTTGATGACATATGTTTCTAACTTAGTATTCATATTTTTGATGGTGTCAAAGGGGGAGAAATGAATATGTTTAAGTTATTTATGATAGGGGGAGAGATTAAGGGGGAGTTTCATGGATTAAGGGGGAGTTGCATGTTGCTATCAAATGTTTATGTTTACATGCTTTCTTTCCTTTAAAATTTATATCAAATGTTTTACCTAACTTAAACGGATTGCCACACATCAAAAAGGGGGAGATTGTTAGGGCAATCTCTTGCCGTGATATGGTTTTGATGGTGTGGCAAAGGGTTTAAGTTAGGTTGGTATTGTTGATTTAATATGTGCGTTGAAGTCGTGCAGGACTTAGTAATTCGCACATGGAGCCATGGCGAGTTTCACCAACTCATGACTCGTGCCTTGAGTCCGTGAAGGATAGCTTTGCGAAAGCCGTGCGCTTGGAGCATCCGAGGGACCGCCGGACGAGGAGCTTGGAGTGAAGCCGGAGGAAGTAGACTTCGAGGCAAGAGATGCGAAGGAGCATTGCAGAGCCGTGTGCCTTTGCCGCGAGGGGCGTGGCGAACGAAGAGAACTTCGAAGGCGAGGGACTCCGAGGGATGAGAGTGAGCGATTGTAACCCGGGAAGGGTAGCTCTTAGGTGAAACTTGGCCATTTGGCCAAGTGTCGGATGGGTTTTCCTGACACCAGTCGACTGCTCTAAGTCGATGGTTCTATCGACTGGTATAAGACCGGTTTAGGGCTTGCGATCGTGCCATCGGGCAATGATCGTGATGTCGACCTAAGTCGATTGCCGAGGAAGGCATCGTGATGGAACTGCGAATGGAGTCGACTCGACTGATCGAGCATCAGTCGACTGATGGTCCCATCAGTCGACTGATGCCAATACCGTTGGATGGAATCCAACGTGGAAAGCGGCCGTTATTGGGCAACGGCTACGGGATCAGTCGACTGATCGAGGGCATCAGTCGACTGATCCTGTGTCAACGGGAAGAAACCCTCTTCCTCTATAAAAAGGAAGGGGGTAAGGGTTTGGGAGCCAAATGCTTATGCTCTAATACTCTCCCAAAGTTCCCTAAAGCTTTCCATCCTCTTACTCAAGCTTATTTCCATTCTATTTGTAAGAGGAGTGTTTGTAAAGGTTACCTCCACCTAGCTTGGTGCAAAGGAGAGACCAATAGTGATTGGGTTTCGGAGTGATTCACCGTGGACGAATCGGACCGTGGATTAGCGGCGTAGCCGTGAACCACGTTACATCTCGGTGTTTGTATTGCTTGCTTATATTTTTCTTGTCTTTATTTACATTTGTATATTCCGCTTGCGCTAACGCTTTGTAGACGAGCAAAATACGACGTCCAACGAACGAGGGCTATTCACCCCCCTCTAGCCGGCCAATAGATCAACCGACCCCAACACCCGCCTCATGATGGTTCGTCCTCTGCACCGATGGATGCTGAGGACGACGATCGTTAGCTCGCTTGTTTTCTTTGTTATTTTCTTTTTGGCCGTATGTACGGCATAAACTCCTACTTATGTAATGACTTTTGATTAATGAAATGAAATTGTGTTTTTTTTTATTCACTTCTATTAGTGCCTACAATTTGTTATTTGTCATGTTTAGAAGTTGAGCATATAGTACGAAGTTATGAATATTGATACGATACAATTACACTTTTTGCGTCATTTTAAATATCATATCAATCCATTAATCTGATGAACATGTTTTTTGTCTAATATTTTTCATATGATATATTAGTCGAATAAAATGTGTATGCCAAGTTTCGTGATTTTTGGACACCCACGTAATTTTCTACGCTTTTTCAAACCTTGACTGAAAAACTCAAAATTCAGATTTATCGATATCACGATCGTTATATCGCGATCGCCATGGTCGGCTGATCACGCGCTTATTCCAATGAACTGTCCCCGCTTGGAATGGAAAGCGGTTTTTCATCGGTTAAAATGTTCAATTTTGGACATTATACGATTTCCACAGTATATACATGATACCTTGTATGGAAAGGCGGATTTTCTTGGTGCACTGGTTTAGGGGGAGCTACATCCCTTATTTATATAATTGTTGGTGCAAGGCTAGGACATATTTGCCTATTCTATTGCTTATGTTTTGTTTCACATGTTATTTACACATCATGAAACATGTCTTGGATTTAGGGGGAGCTTCATATCAATTTTATACCTTTGTTCAAGATGTGTCAATTATAATTCCTTCCTGCACTTATTGGATAACCTCTTCTCTTTTTGTTGTATGTCAAAGGGGGAGAAGGGATATTTAAGTTAGAATTCATATTGAAATATGTTTATGTGTTAAAGACCTAACTTAAATGATTGTCAAACATAAAAAAGGGGGAGATTGTTGGTGCAACAATGCCCCAAGCATTTATATATATTTTGATGTTTGTATAATCATCTAAGTTAGGCAATGTTTTGTGATCTAATTGTATATATGTTTAAGTGACAGGAAAATCCAAGTATGAAGACTTGGTAAAAGACAAGTCCAAGTGTGATCTTGGCAAAGAGAAGTCAAGGAAAGGTCTTGGCAGCATAAGTCCAAGCATGTAGTCTTGGCGGCATAAAGTCCAAGTAGTCCTTGGAAAAGGAAGACCAAAGGAAAGTCTTGGCGGCATAAGTCCAAGCATGTAGTCTTGGCGGCATAAAGTCCAAGCGTACTTTGGCAAAGAAGAAACCCAAAGCATGACGAAACCGAAGGAAGCTTTTGAAGGCAAGCGCATGGATGGAGTCGTGGACTCAGAGAAATCTTAGAGGCGCAAGGCTGATGGAGAAGCTAGAAGGTTAAGTCTAGGCTTAGGTTATGTTTTCAAGTATGAATTAGTCATACTTGGAGTGTACCGATCGGCCGAACATGGTGTCTGGCCGAATCGCCCTTAAAATACAACATTAGAGGTTGGAAGGTCATATCGGTCGATCCGGGGTTATCCGGTCGAACCGTGATACGACTCGACTCATCGGCAGAATATAAGTGGCGGCAATGATCCATTATTGGCGCGATCGCGCCCTAATAGCGTGGCCGTGAGCCGATCGACTCGGCTATTTAGCGATCGACCGAATCGCCACTATTGGCGTGATAGTCTTCCGTTAGCAATGACGGCAAATCCCGCAAATTCGGCTGGCTCGGGTTAGAATCGGCGGTCATCGATGTAAGTCATCGTCGATCGATAGACCTCAACGGGAAAAGGGGCTCTTTCCTATAAAAAGAGGCCAAGGGGCTAATGCTTATATTCTGATCTTTCTTCTAAGCTCCTACAAGTTTTCCAAGCTTTCTAAGTGTATTAATCTCCTTTCTCCTCTCAAATCTTCATTGTCATCTTTTGTAAGAAGAGGAGGTCTTTGTAAAGAGAAAGCTTCTTAGTGAAATTGCTTGGGTTGATCCACCTTAAGGATCGCCGTGGAGTAGGAGCGTTATCTCCGAACCACGTAAAGGCTTTGTTAGCATTGTTTTTTTGTTTTTACATATATTACTTGTGTTTGCTTCCGCTAATTACTCTTGTAGAAACGAAAAGAGCTATTCACCCCCCCTCTAGCTTTCAAACGATCCCTAACACCAACTACTCCTCATGGTCCCTATTGTAGTCTATTAATACCTCATGAAGCTTAGATCCAATGGATAGAAACAAAACTCTAGATCCAATGGTAGAGATTAAATCTATAGATCCGACGGTTGAGATTAAATCTCTAGATCCGACGGTTGAGATTAAATCCCTAGAACCAATGGTGGAGATTAAAACAAGGCTTATCTCTAACTCTATAAAAGGAGGTCAAGGGGTGGGCGGCAACTAAGAATCCAATTAGAGATAGGATTAGGGTTTTGGGTGGCAAGGCTTGGAGGCTAGGGTTTGGAGTTGGCGATACCTATTAAGGAAATTTTTTCCTTATCTCCTTCTTTGGTGGTCGGCATCCATACATCACCTTCCTCACCTTGGCCGACAATCATCTCTTCTCCCTTCTCCTTGTTGGCCGGCGGCAAGCAACTTGCTTGTTGCTTGTTGGTTGGCTAAAGAAAGGAGAAAAGTCTTGTTTCTATTCTTCCTCTTGCTCGAAACGAGCAAGGAAGGAAGATTGGTGATCTAGGAGCTTCAACTTTTGGTAGATCGTCGCTCACACGACGTCTGAAAGGAGGAAGGTCATACAATAGCAGATCGAGAGGTATATCGATTCTCTATTTTCATTTGTTACATGTTTATATTTGTTTTTTAATTATATTCATGATATATATTCTGTTTTGTGGCTAGATATACTTGGACCCCAAACATAAACACAAAAGTCGGCGATCCATACATCGTCTATTCCGTGGCTATTTGTAGAAAAGAGGTTGGTCGCTTGAACAACAAGTTTGTTCAAGTGACCACTCTAATCGAATAGTACGACGATGACAAGGTTGCTTGGGCAATCCCTCTTGCCAAGGATAAATTTTTTTATCCGGGGACGTAGAAGGGATCGCCATGAACAAGCGACTATGTTGAAAGGGGAAGTGAAGTTTCCCCTCCAAACACGATCTGATCGTGGTGGTGAGTACCTCTTGAGAGAGTTTAGGAATTACTTATCAGAGGCTGGGATTCAATCCCAATTGTCTGCACCTGGCACACCCCAGTAGAATGGTGTAGCAGAGCGAAGGAATAGGACTTTTATGGAGATGGTTAGATCGATGATGAGTTATTCTAAGTTGCAAGATTTGTTCTGGGGATATGCTCTAGATACGGTGATTTACATTCTGAACTTGGTTCCATCTAAATCAGTGCCTTCTACTCCCACAGAATTGTGGACTGGGCGAAAGCCTAGTCTAAGACATATTCAGATATGGGGGAGTCTAGCACATGTGCTGAAGGTGGATGCTGGTAAGTTGGAACCTCATATAGAAGTACGCATGTTCGTTGGCTATCCTAGAGGAATGAAAGGTGGTTTGTTTTATAGTCCTAGAGATCAGAGGGTGATCATCAGCACGAACGCCAGATTTCTAGAGGAAGACTATGTGATGAACCACAAGCCCATGAGTAAGATTTTCTGGAGGAAATAAAAGGGGAAGTCACTTCTTCAGTACCACCGGTACAAGAGGATATACCACAAGTCACTGCACCGTGTGTCACAGAGGACACACAGGTGATACCTTGTCGTAGTGGGGGGGGGGGTTGTGAGACAGCCTGATAGATTCATGTTCTTGAGAGAATATTTTGATTTAGTCCCTGGCGAACATGAACCTGATCCCTAAAAATATGACGAGGCAATCCAAGATAAAGATGCAGTATCTTGGTGAAGTGCAATGAATGCTGAGATTGAATCTATGAATTCAAATTAGGTTTGGGAGCTAGTAGAACTACCCGATGGAGTAAAAACCATTGGATGCAAGTGGATCTACAAAAGAAAAAGAGGAATAGATGGGAAGGTTGAGACCTTCAAAGCGAGGCTTGTTGCGAAGGGGTATACTCAAAAAGAGGGTATCGATTATGAGGAGACCTTTTCGCCGGTAGCCATGCTTAAGTCTATCCAGATTCTCTTATGCATTGTAGCTCATATGGATTAAGAGGTGTGGCAGATGGATGTCAAGACAGCTTTGCTTAATGAAAGTCTTGAGGAAAACATCTATATGAAGCAACCAGAGGGATTCATTGCGAAGGGCAAAGAGCATCTTGTATGTAAGCTTAATCGGTCCATTTATGGATTGAAGCAAGCTTCGAGGTCTTGGAACATCCGATTTGATAAAGTAATCCAGTCTTATGGATTTATTCAAAGTCCGGATGAGTCTTGTGTATACAAGAGATGTGACATAAATGTAGTGGTATTTCTTGTACTATACATAGATGACATTTTGTTGATTGGCAACAATATCAAGGTTTTATCAGACGTAAGGGTATGGTTGTCCAAATAGTTTGATATGAAGGACTTGGGAGAAGTGGGACACATCCTTGGGATCAAGGTTATAAGGGATCGTCGGAAAAGGATGTTGTGCTTATCTCAAGCTTCATACATAGACACTATTATGGATCGTTTTAGCACACAGAATTCCAAGAAGGGTTTTCTACCTTTCAGGCATGGAGTTCCTTTATCTAAGGAGATCTGTCCTAGAACATCTGAGGAGATAGAGGAGATGAAGGTGGTTCCTTATGACTAGGCAGTAGGAAGACTCATGTATGCGATGCTATGTACGAGACCAGATATCTGCTTTGCCGTGGGCATGGTCAGTAGATATCAGAGTAATCCAGGATATGGGCATTGGATTGCAGTAAAGCATATATTGAAGTACCTGAGAAAGACTAGGGATTATATGCTAGTTTACTAGGCAAACAAATTACTCCCTGTGGATTACATAGATTCTGACTTCCAATCAGATAGGGATAATAGTAAGTCTACCTCAGGTTTTGTGTTTACTTTGGGAGGTGGAGCCATTGTATGGAGGAGTGTCAAGGAAAAATGCGTGGCGGACTCCACCATGGAAGCTCAGTATGTGGCAGCCTCTGAGGCACATACTATGAAATAAGAATCACATGATCATTGTTTGCATATTTTTATGGTTATGCATATTGTCTAATAATTACATTGTAGATAACATGGTTTGCGTTGTCACACGGGAGATCATGTTATCGGCTCCTTGTAAAGTATAAGTATAGGCTCACTACCAAGATGACTTTAGACAAACCATTGGTATGGTTGTAGTGTGATTTGGTATTGATTTGTCTTGACCATAGAATCACACTAGTACACTTTGTGTGTATTGAGAAGGACCGACTTAGAGGTGATTCGATTCATTGCTGACTACATTATCAAATCAGACCTCATATATTATATTGTACATACTCTTAATCCCGATATAATAACGGGCACATATACTTAGTATTTATTTCTTTGATTTACCAATGGGCAAGATTTATAGATTAAATCGATAGGCTCGATAAGTTAGGAAATGATATTATTTATATGGTGTGTCATTGATTATGGGAGGAAACTGTGTCCTGTATATTAGGATGATGATGTCCCCTGGAGGAGCTCATAAGGTTGATCATGTAAACCCTGCAGGTGGACTTGGTCCGGCATGATAAAAAGGTTGAGTTGTACTACTCATGGAGTTAGATGTTGATTAATTAATGGTCAGTAAATTAATTAATTGACAGACATTCGAGATCTTAAACACGGGGAAAAAATGTACATATAATATATGGACCCCATATTAACTTATGGGTGTTGGTGAGGTAGATCAATGATAATCCTTTAGTGGATTGGATTATCATTAATGGGTCGGACTTTATGTTGGCTTGATCCATTGGGTGGCCAAGATCCAACTCCTCCTCATGGTCCCTATTGTATTCTATTAATACCTCTTAAAACCTAGATCCAATGGATGGAAACAAAACTCTAGATCCAAAGGTAGAGATTAAATCTATAGATATGACAGTTGAGATTAAATCTCTAGATTTGACGGTTGAGATTAAATCCCTAGAACCAATGGTGGAGATTAAAACAAGGATTATCCCTAACTCTTTAAAAGGAGGTTTTAGGGTTGGTGTGGAGGAGAATTAAGAAGCAAGGGGGGCTTGGAGTTGGCGGCAAGAAGCTCGGAGCTAGGGTTTGGAGTTGGCGGCACTAAATAAAGAAACTTATTCCTTATCTTCTTCTTCCTCAAGGTGGCCGGCGTCCGTACAACCCTTTCCAGCCCTTGGCCGGCATCCAAAGCATCCCTTCTCCCTTTCTTTGGATGGTGGAAACATAGCTTAAGGTCTTTTCTTGGAGCTTTTGGTCGAAATCTATCTTTCTCCTTCTCCTTGTTGGCCGGCGGCAAGCAATTTGCTTGTTGCTTGTTGGTTGCCTAAAGGAAGGAGAAGGATCTTGTTTCTATTTTTCCTCTTGCTCGGAACAAGCAAGGAAGGAAGATTGTTGATCTAGGAGCTTCGACTTTTGGTAGATCGTCGCCCACACGACGTCCAAAAGGAGGAAGGTCATACAATAGAAGATTGAGAGGTATAATACTTATCTATCTTCATATGTTACATGTTTGTAATTGTTTTTAATTATATATGCATGATATATTCTGATTTGTGGCTAAATATACTTGGACCCTGAACATAAACACAAAAGCCGACGATCCGTACATCGTCTATTCCGCGGCTATTCGTAGAATAGAGGTTGGTCGCTTGAACAACAAATTTGTTCAAGTGACTACTCTAATCGAATAGCACGACGATGACAAGGTTGCTTGGGCAATCCCTCTTGTCAAGGATAATTGTTTTTTATCTGGTGACGTAGAAGCAATTGCCATGAACAAGTGACCGAGTTGAATTGGGAAGCGAAGTTTCCTACCTTCATAGTCGACTGATGATATCATCACTCGACTGATGTCGACTTCCAGTCGAGTGATGACTCGCTTATGTGCCCGTGCACAATGGGATCAGTCGACTGCTTCCCTTAAGCAGTCGACTGATGTCGACTTGATTCAGCAGCCAACACCAGTCGGTTGACGATCGACTTGGAGCAGTCGACTGCCATGACATGGCAGTCGACTGGTGTCGGGTAAACCTCAAACTTAACATCCGTTTTAGTGTCCGACGATCGAGTAAACCTCAACCCTTGCAGTCGAGCCTCTGACACTTAGCCATTCGGCCATGTTCACCTAATGAGCTACTTACATTTCACTTATTCTCTCATCTCACTTGAAGTCCCTCGCCGAAGCTCTCTTCGTTCACAGTCACGTCCCTCGGCAGCATCAAGTGCACGTCTCTGCAATGCTCCTTCATGTCTCTTGCCCTCGAAGTCTGCTCCCTTGGCTTCGCTTTAAGTCATCTCGTTCGGCGGTCCCTCGGATGCATCAAACACACGACTCTGCAATGCTCCTTTGCCGACTCAAGCATGAGGTTGTGAGTGGTGACACTTGCCAAAGCTCCATGTGCGAATTACTAAGTCCTGTAAGACTGCAACGCACATATCAAATCCAATCATCCTAACTTAAATCCTTTGCCACACACATCAAAACCATATCACATGGGTTGATTGCCCAAACAATCACCTCAATTCCTCGCCCCTGGTTTACTTCCACACTCTCCAAAATGACAGGGGAACATTGTCGATCCCTCTCTTCTCAAATACAACTCCCCTCCGGATATCATATCATTGCAGCTAACTCGACTGAACATTCTCATAATCCTCCCAGATGCACTAAAGCTTTCTTCTTGGAGCAAATAGAAGTTGGTTTGTTTTTTCCTATCCACCCCTTCCTTCTTGAAATATCGGAGTACTTTTTCATTCCCTTAAACCAATTGAGCCCAAACTTTTTCCGATATATGCTAGGTTTTTACTTTATCACCTCTTTTTTATCAATTACTCCCTTAGCCTTCTTTTTCCATTCCTTTTTCCAAATAAAATCATCGGAAATAGGCATATTCTACTTTCAAGCCTGATCAGACTTTCAATTTCACACTGGTATCCCTTCTTCTCACAAAGGCTAGAAAGAGCACTACTTCTTTGTGCACTCCTCTTCTCCTTTCCCTTTCTCCCCTACATGGGTAACTATCCTCCCCCTGGCCTTCCTTAGGCTCCTATCGAGATCATAAAAAATACCAACTGATGACCTTACTACTTCTAGAAGAACAATTTGACTTAAGACAACTATTAACTAAATCCACAATATCACTCATCAGAAACAACTATCACTTGCAGTCGACTGACACACTTGGTATGATTTCTTTCCCCAACTACGTCTCTACATACTGTTATTAAACTTGCAAATTTCAACCTAACTTCCTTTTTCCAGAGTTACTCCTACTACAGGTTGTCGATGCTATCCCCTTACCATTTTATAACCATCCTACTCCCCCTCATCCCCCTCCACTAATGCTTACTCTTCAACCCCATCCTATTTGCCAGACTCCACCAACACCTCTCTCTTCGCCCTTAGTACCCAATCCACCAGATTCCTTACTATCCAGTATTAACGAGGTTAGCATATTACTTTCCTATTTTCCTCTTTCTTGATACTAATACCCTCTTTTTCAGGGCATCATCAACATCCATCATCTGAACAACTAGTGGATTCAGTATACTAACACTCTTTAAAAAGAACTACAGGGGTATCAAGACAGAGAATTATTACTTCAACAAGCCTGCAAACGACTCGAAAGAGAATTGCAAGCTTCTCTTATAAAAGCACAAGATGACCATGTAGAACTATCAACTCTCCAATTCCAGACCACCTACCTATAAAATACACTAGATTTCTTAAAATCCTGACCACTCTCAGAAGGAACCAACACTTCCCATGAAAACTCTTGGACTTCTGCTACCATCAATGATATCTTCCTAGACAGAGGTTTCACCTTCCTTCACTAGGGCTTTCAAGACTGGATTGACCAATTCAAAGCGGCTGGTTACCCTCCTCCAGGCCATTCTACTAACTTTTTAAACATGGGCAACACCATTGACCGCGCTCCTCCTGAACTACTATCTTTTCCATTTCCTCCTGATAAGAAAATGTAACTTGTACCTATCATAGCAACGTTTAACTTATCTTTATTACCTTTTTTTCTCTACAAACAAATCATATATTTTACAATGCTTTATATGATTGACCCAAGGGTACTAATCATTCATATCCTATAACCTTGTTAATAAATCTTCCTCAATCATTTTTTCAAGTAAAAACACGAGGCGATCAAATTTTAACTAATCACGTTTTATTCCCTATTCCTTTATTAAAGTAACATCCTAACAGAAATAAAACACAACCTAAGCCATAACGACCCGAGAAATAAATTACCATTCAAACAAACTTTTATTACCAAAATAACCATTTCTTTTAAACCTCCTTACCGCTCAGGAAGTAGGCTATTGCTCAATCGAACACATATTTCCGCAAACAACCCTTCTCTTCCCACCAACCACAAGATTTACATTTCCGAGATGCCACTACTCAAACTAATGAAATAACCCTTTAAATTTTCAACCTCCTCGATACCATTTACAACTCTTGGAAACCCCCACTTATCCCTATAGGGATGTATACTGAAAAGTCTACCTTTTGTATGAACATCTTTATTTTGAAATAAGAATCACATGATCATTGTTAGCATATTTATATGATTATGCAATATTGTCTAATACAATACATTGTAGATAACATGGTGTGTGGTGTCACACGGGAGATCATGTTATCGGCCCCTTGTAAAGTATAAGTGAAGGCTCACAACCGAGATGGCTTTGGACAAACCATCGGAATGGTTGTAGTGTGATTTGGTATTGGTTTGTCCTGACCATAGAATCACACTAGTGCACTTTGTGTGTATTGAGCAGGACCGACTTAGAGGTGATTCGATTTATTGCTGACTACATAATCGAATCGGACCTCAGATATTATTTAGTACATGCTCTTAATCCCGATATAATAACGGGCACATATACTTAGTACTCATCTCTTTGATTTACCAATGGGCGAGATTTATAGATTAAATCGATAGGCTCAGTAAGTTGGGAGATGATATTATATATTTGGTGTGTCGTTGATTATAGGAGGAAACCGTGTCCTATATATTAGGATGATGATGTCCCCTTGAGGAGCTTATAAGGTTCATCATGTAAACCCTGCAGGTGGACTTGGTCCGGCATGATGAAAAGGTTGAGTGGTATTACTCAAGGAGTTAGATGTTGATTAATTAATGGTCAGTAAATTAATTAATCGACGGACATTCGATATCTTAAACACGGGGAGAAAATGTACAAATAATATATGGAGCCCATATTATCATATGGGGGTTGGTGAGGTAGATCAATGATGAACCTTTAGTGGACTGGATCATTATTAGTGGAACGGACTTTATGTGGGCTTGATCCATGGGTGGCCAAGACCCAATTCCTCCTCATGGTCCTTAATGTAGCATATTAACACCTCATGAAGCTTAGATGAAAACAAAACTCTAGATCCAAAGGTAGAGATTAAATCTCTAGATCCGACGGATGAGATTAAATCTCTAGATCCGACGGTTGAGATTAAATCCCTAGAACCAATGGAGGAGATTAAATCATGTCTTGAGCCCAACTCTATAAATAGAGATTAATAAGTGGGCAACAAAAGAAAAAGGATGGATGAGGGGATTAGGGTTTGTCCCTTGGGCGGCAACCAATCCTAATTAGATTAGGATTGGGAGTGGTGGCTAGGGTTAGGGTTTTGGGGATTAGAGTGGGCGGCACCTCAAGGAGGTGTTCCTTCTTCTTCCAAAGGTTGGCTGGCCCCTATTCTTATCCTCTATACCTTGGCATGGGCTCATCCTATTCTTCTTCCCCTCTTCCATGCCTGGCAATAAGGAAAACTAGGATTAGGGTTTTGAAGCTTAGGGTTTAGGAGGCTCGGGTGGCACCAAATAAGGAAGTAGTTTGTTTTCTTCTTCCTATACTTTGGTGGCCGGCGCCCAAAGCCCTATCCCAGCCCTTGGACGGCATCCAAAGACCCATTCTCCTTCTCCTTAAGTGGTGGAAACAAGATATAGGGCTTTCCCTTGGTGTCTTGGCCGGTTTCCACCATTATCTCCTTCTCCTTGTTGGCCGGCGGCAATCATTCTCCTTGTTGCTTGTTGGTTGGCCATAGGAAGGAGAAGAGCTTTGTTTTTATTCTTCCTCTTGCTTAGGAAGAGCAAGGAAGGAAGATTTGCGATCTAGGAGCTTCGACTTTTGGTAGAGCGTCGCTCACACGACATCCGAAAGGAGGAAGAACATACATTAGAAGATCGAGAGGTATATCGATTCTCTAATTTTTATATGTTACATGTTTGTATTTGTTTTTCATTTATGATCATGATATAAATTAGTATATGACTAAATAATACTTGGATCCCGAGCATAAACACAAAAACCGGCGATCCGGACATCGTCTATTCCGCGGCTACTCGTAGAATAGAGAATGGTCGCTTGAACAAATAGTTTATTCAAGTGACCTCTTGAAACGAATAGCATGACAATGGCTTGGTGGTTTGGGCAATCCCTTTTGTCTAGGATTAATTTTTTTTATCCGGGGACATCGAAGGGATCGCCCTGGACAAGCTACCGAGGTGAAGTGGGAGGCGAAGTTTCCCCTCACGGACTCGATAAGCTAAAACCATTAAATTGGCAAGTGAGGGCTTCCGAAGCAAAACCCTTCAATTGGTATCAGAGCCAAGGTTTCCGGTTTTGTGTCTTTAGGATTCGGTTAATTTTTATGCACTTTTTCATATATTATATGTTAGTAATATATGAGAGATTTCCTAAGGCAATCGCCTTATGTATGAACCATTTATATGATAAATGAAGATTCACTATTTGAGTATACATATTTTCTTGTATTTGATTGGATCTTAAAATCATTTACTGAATGTCCACGATATGATTCACAGCATAAGAGAATTTGTGATTGGATCACAGCTAGTGAGTATCTCTATATGTGTAATTGTGATGTATCAGAATTATCCCTAGTCAATGAATTGATGGATTTGGACACCATCAATTCAGTCGAGACTAGTACGAGGTATACTCCTTGGTGTATCCAAGCAGCTGATTCTCACTGGCTGGAGACATTGTGATATCCGGAGTTGATCGTGGATGCTAGTTATGGTAACTAGTTCATTGGAGTGACAAGCCGTAAGACTTCATATGGTTCTCTGCATATATAGATATGTCAATGAAGTTCTTACTGTAGCTTAAGTGTGATGTTCCTTTGACTTGTGGTATTCAAGTCATCTTGATCATGGAGACTTATGCTTTGACATCTTAAGCAAGCATCTCTAAGGAGATGTGGACCCGGGATGATTGGGTATAAGTCGAAGTGATCGAAGGTGTTTGAATAGCCTATAAAGGATTCACCACTCCTTGCGAGGAGATGTATACCCATGGCCTCTCATCGGATTGTTACTAAAGTCTTTGGCTAAAGCATTACATGTTTAGAGTAAGGTACTCTTCGATACATGTGTAGTAACTAGAATCCGTAGGACGAGGAAATGATACTTGCGCTAGGTGTGACATAGTCAGCCTAGTGGGGACTGACACTATAGACCATATCCTGAACCAAGTGGGTATAAGATGAGTGAAGGGAATGGGGCATGATTCATTCAAGCTGCTGAAGGGTTTCAGAAATAGTTCTGGATCAACCGTTGATCTTTTCGGTTAATTGGGGATCATGATGTACTACTAGGTGCCACTCATGATCGTTCTATAATTAATGGTTAATTATAGATGACCAACATAAACCGAGAACCTATTTGGTCACACGCACAACGAGCGTAATCCGAAGGATTTAAAACGAGCTTGAGAATGGGATTCTCAGACCGAGAGAAACTAGGTTTGGTTCGACCAAACATGGAGCGAGCATGAAATTGTTTTAGTCGCAATGGAAGCATGGATGGGCCGTCTCTTATGAAGACATAATGGATGAACCAAAATGGTTTGGTTCTAATCCAATGGAGGAGAATAAACCAAAGGGTTTGGTTTATTTTAAACGAATGAACCAAAAGTTGGTTCGGTTCGTTTTAACTTAAAATAAACCATCATGGTTTGGTTTATTTTAACTTATATTAATGGAGCGGGTTAACGGGCCATATGGTTATGATCCAATAATCATTAAGAGAATTAGTTCTCTATAAAAGAGGGCTTAAGGTGTTGTTAAGCCCTAATCCAAAACCCTAACCTAGTTTTGGCCGCCCACCCTCACCATCTAATCGGCGCCAACTCCATTGCCGCCGCCCACCTCTTCCAACCGGCATCCAGAAGGAGCCTTCCTTCCCCCTCGCCGGCGTCGAGCTGCTGCCGGTTGGTGCTCCGGTGATCTTCCTTGGGTTCGGTAAGAAGTTGAGCTTCCACCTTTCTTTTGGCCGGCCCTTATTCCTCCACCAAAGCTCTCCAGTTTTTTGGACAGCTTGTTTTCTTCTCGTCGGAGCATCGTTTGGACGACTTTAGGAGCTCTAACAGTGTCGTACTTACCGAGGATTTGATCTCCGGTAATCCTCATAGGTGGAGGATGAAGGATTCGTCAAATGGTTGACGAATACCTCTCCGGAGAATCAAGTTTTGAGGACTCGTTTTTGGATCCAAATTTGGATTCGGATTGTGATCCTCTCTCGATCACGTCGTCTTCAACACGAGCCTAGTAACCTGTATGAAGACGAAGCTCATGACTTAGCGAAGTCATCCCGATGATACTCGGCGTGGATACGGATAGAGACGATTCTAGCGAGGATCGTTCCGGTTGATGCCGTTCCCGCTACACGTGATACGGAAGGTATACGTAGTTAAATTTCCTTTTATTGCAAAATTTAAATTTACGGTTATGTCTACACATGTACTATGCATGCGTGTGATGTGTGTATTGTAATAAATGTAGATTTATTATTTTTATTTCTTATTGTCCAGTACATGTTTACTTAAACATGTTCGAACACACACTCGCCACAAGTGTTTAAACCCAACAAAGGGTATCAGAGCCCAGGTTGTGTTTCGACATAATCGTAAAATGGTTTTACGATAGTCATAATGATATTTCTGGAAATTTTATACTGTTGGAAAGTTAGAAGTATTTATGGAAATTTTTCAATTTTGGAAAGTCTAGAAGTATTTATGGAGGTCTTCCACTTTTGGAAAGTTGGAAGTATTTATGGAAATTGATATTTTCCATAAATAAAATATTTGATTAGATTTTGGAAATTTTATTCCTAATTTAATCTTGATTTGATTTGGGAAATCAAATCTTAAAATATTTTATTTCCATAAGTAGCTTTGATGATTTAGGAAATTGGTTTCCTAAATTGACTTTCCTTAATCAACTATTTCCACAAATAAAATATGTGATTGGATTTGAAAATTTGTTTCCTAATTTAATCATGATTAGATTTGGAGAATCAAATCTTAAACATATTTTATTTCCATAAATAGTTATGACATATAAGGAAATTATATACATGATATAATTATATGCCATGTAATTGCATTAGATGCATATCATTATGTCATGCGTGTCGTGACATGTAGATGTATGTCATGTATGTCATGCCATGTAGATAATAGTTATTTGCATGCAAAGAGGATGAGACATAAAAACCCTTACTCAATATTAAATCCTACACCTTCCATTAATATGGTTAGAACCAGAGTTCCGTTTCTTGTTTGGGTTGTTGGACTCTCTCCAAGCCCGGCTCGAATTCGAACATGTTCAAACCATGGAATAGTTTAATACTAATATGGTAAGTGTCAGAGGTCAATCGTTAGCTTTGGTTGTTGGACTCTCTCCAAGCCAGGCTAATTGGTTGAATGCGCTCTAACCATATTTAAACTATTTCTCGATTAATGGGTTGGCTTTAACCTGGAGCATCGGCTTGTTGGACTCTCTCCAAGGTCGTTGTAAAGGGAGGTGAAGTTGGATGCTATGCATATGATGCATACTTGTTAATGTGTTAACAACCCGATGTATGTGTGAACATTCATTTAGTTGATAGCACATTGTGATAGTTGCATATACGTGATATGCAATCGGTATAGTTGATACCTACCATCATAGTTATGAATGACTTGTTGGACTCTCTCCAAGGTTGTTCATGTCTATGATGGATATCAGCCCATTCGGAGATGGACCTACGATCTCCCGAAGTGATTTTGGGGTTTTTGAAATTCAAAAAATGAATGGGATTTATAAATGTATATTGATGCATTTTAAAATCATTTTCTCATATATGCTCGTTTTGTATTTCTAAAATTGATCATGATGTCTTTGAATTTGCGTTCCATTTTGGATTTGAATAAATTGACTGGGCTGAACTTCTTGGACTGGCTTAGAAACTTGAGAATTGTTCTCAAGGTGAAAAGCTTGTGTATGTCCTCGAAGTGCCTCTTCCCCCCCATCCTAGTGACGATGCAACTCCGGACCAATTGTTAGTCTATCAGAAACATGTGACTGATTCTGAACTGACAAGTTGCATCATGCTAGCCGCGATGGAACCCAAGCTACGAAAGCAACATGAGCATAAGGATGCTCATATGGTAATCCTTCATCTTTATTAGTTGTTTGATAAGCAAGTGAGATTCGAAAGTTTCGAAGTCTCCAAGCTCCTCTTCACCTCTGAGATGCAAGAAAGTTCATCTGTGGTATTGTTCAACATGCTGAAGACTGTGGAGCCTTCTGAGAAGCATAAGAAGGGGACGGTGTTGTTAGTTGATTCCTCGAAGAAAGGTTCTAATAGGGAGTCAAAGGAACAACAGAAGGGGAAGAACAAAAAAGCTAAAAAGGCAGAACCAGCTTAAAAGGGCACTTGCCATCATTATGGCAAGTAGGGTCCTTGGCGAAGAAATTGCATGATTTATCTTAAGTTCGTGAAGAAGAATAAGGCATCGGATGCCCCATCTTCTTCATATATCTTCGTTTTTGATTGTCATTCTATTTCCACAAACACTTAGGTATTGGATACTGGGTGTGACTCACATATATGAAATGACATACATGGGCTAAGGAATAGAAGAATATTCATCAAGGGAGAGTCAAATTTATATGTTAGGAATGGAGCAAAGGTTGCTGCACTCGCCATCGGAACGTATTTGTTGAAACTCCCTGCAAGACTTGTCTTTGAACTGGACAATTGCTTTTATGTTCCTTCGTTGATAAAGAACATCATTTCTATTTTTTGTTTAAAAAGAAATGGGTACCATTTGACTTTTAGTAACAATTGTTGTTACATAACTTTGAATGGAGTTCTTTATGGGACTGGAACTTTAAGCAATGGTGTTTATACGTTGGACGTTTCCAGTGACATTTTCAATATCGAAGCGAGCAACAAGCGTGCTCGAAAGGATAATCAATTAGACTCCTACATGTGCCATTGTCGTCTTGGCCATGTAAGAAAGAAATGCATGTCCGAATTACACCGATGTGGAATTCTGGAATCGTTTGAATTGGATTCATACGATACATGCGAATCATGCTTAAAAGGCAAGATGACTAAGTTACCTTTTACTGGAAAAGGTGAACGAGTGGGAGAGTTACTAGGTCTAATACATACTGATGTATGTGGACCTATGTCAACTCAAGCTTTAGGAGGCTATAGCTACTTCATTACCTTCACCGATGATCACTCACGATTTGGGTATGTGTTCTTGATGAAACACAAGTCTGAAGCCTTTGAAAGGTTCAAAGAATTCAAAAATGAAGTAGAGAAATAACATGACAAGAGTATTAAAATACTTCGATCGGATCGAGGTGGTGAATACTTAAGTCAAGAGTTTCTTGATTATCTAAGAGACAATGGCATATTGTCTCAATGGACTCCGCCATATACACCACAGCATAATGGTGTATCTGAGAGGCATAACCGGACCTTGTTGGACATGGTCAGGTCAATGATGAATCATGCGAATCTTCCCAAGTCCTTTTGGGGCTATGCACTTCAGACAGCTGTTTACTTGTTAAACAGAATGCCAACCAAGGTAGTCTCTACTACTCCATATGAGATATGGAATGGTAAGAAACCTCATGTATCTTACTTGAAGATTTGGGGTTGTCCTGCTTATGTGAAGCGGACAGTATCAGACAAATTTGATGCTAAGTCTGATAAATGTCTATTTATTGGATACCCTAAGGAAACAAGGGGTTACCAATTCTATCATCCTGTGGAACAAAAGGTGTTTGTTTCAAGGCATGCTGTGTTTCTAGAGAAAGAGTTTCTCTTGCAAGAAAATAGTGGGAGTGTCATCGAGCTTGAGGAGGCTCGAGAAACTCAAATAGAAATCGATGAGATACCTGGTGAAGCACAACAGCCGACAACTCATAGTGATGAGCAATCGGCTGGACCTATTGTAACACCACATCTTCGTAGATCTGGTAAAACACGCAATATTCCTGAGAGATATGGATTCCTCGTAAGTGAATCGAATGATGTGTTACTCATTGATGATGAGGAGCCTACCAGTTATGAAGAAGTGCTGACAAATTCAGAAAGGGATAAGTGGCTTGGTGCCATGAAGTCAGAAATGGATTCCATGTATGAAAACCAAGTTTGGAACTTGGTTGACCCACCTGAAGGCATAAAGCCTATAGAGTGCAAGTGGGTTTTCAAGAAGAAAACTGACATGGATGGTAATGTGATTACCTATAAAGCTAGATTAGTGGCAAAAGGATATCTTCAAAAACAAGGTGTTGATTATGACGAAACCTATTCGCCTTTAGCTATGCTTAAATCCATTCGGATGCTCCTGGCCATAGCGGCTCATTATGATTATGAGATATGGCAAATGGATGTGAAAATAGCTTTCCTTAATGGTAACCTGCTCGAGGACGTGTATATGATATAGCCTGAGGGTTTCACATCGGTTGATAAAACCAAGGTATGCAAATTACGACGATCCATATATGGATTGAAGCAAGCATCTAGGAGCTGGAATATCCGTTTTGATGAGACGATCAAAAAGTTTGATTTCTCACAAAATCCAGACGAACCTTGTGTGTATAAGAAGGTTAGTGGGAGTGCAGTCGTGTTCCTAGTATTGTATGTCGATGACATATTACTTATAGGAAATGATGTTTCAATCTTACAGTCAGTTAAGGTTTGGTTATCCAAGACATTCTCCATGAAAGACCTGGGAGAAGCAACCTACATCCTCGGGATTAAGATCTATAGAGATAGATCGAAATGGTTGCTTGGTCTTTCACAGTCTACATATATAGACCGAGTACTAAAGAGGTTTAGCATGTCGGAATCCAATAAAGGTTACCTACCCATCAGGCATGGGGTACACCTTTCGAAGTTTATGTGTCCGCGCACAGAAGACGAGAGGATTTGCATGAGTAAGATTCCCTATGCATCCGTAATAGGATCTATCATGTATGTTATATTATGTATGAGGCCCGATGTATCGTATGCTCTGAGTGTCACGAGCAGATACCAGTTTGATCCAGGAATGGATCATTGGGTGGCTGTTAAGACGATCCTTAAGTACTTAAGAAGAACTAAGGATGTGTTCCTAATATATGGAGAAGGGGACATGGTGATACGCGAGTATACGGATGTCAGCTTCCAGACAGACAAGGATGATTCCAGGTCTCAGTCTGGATACGTGTTCACCCTGAATGGGGGCACAGTGAGTTGGAAAAGTTCCAAACAAGACACTGTAGCGGATTCTACCACTGAGGCAGAATACATTGCAGCTTTGGAAGCAGCAAAGGAAGCGGTTTGGATCAAGAATTTCATTTATGAACTTGGTGTGATTCCTGCCATTGTTGAAGCAATACCGGTCTACTGTGACAACAATGGAGCAATTGCACAGGCAAAAGAGCCGAGGTCTCATCAACGATCCAAACATGTGCTTCGTCGCTATCATCTTATCAGAGAGATCATCAGTAGGAAAGAAATACAAATCGAGAAAATCCCCACTGAAAGGACCTTAGCGGATCCTTTGACTAAGGCATTACCTCAAAGCAAGTTTGAGGGTCATGTTAGAGCTTATGGTATTTGATACCGTAGCGATTGGCATTAGGCCAAGTGGGAGTCTGTTAGTAATATATGAGAGATGTCCTAAGGCAATCGCCTTATGTATGAACCATTTATATGATAAATGAAGATTCATAATTTGAGTATACATGTTTTCATGTATTTGATTGGATCTTAAACTCATTTACTGAATATCCATGATACGATTCACAGCATGAGAGAATTTGTGATTGGATCACAACTAGTGAGTATCTCTACATGTGTAATTGTGATATATTAGAATTATCCCTAGTCGATGAATTGATGGATTTGGACACCATCAATTCTGTCAAGACTAGCACGAGGTATACTCCTTGGTGTATCCAAGCAGCTGATTCTCACTGGCTGGAGACATTGTGATGTCCGGAGTTGATCGCGGATGCTAGTTATGGTAACTAGTTCATTGGAGTGACCAGCCGTAAGACTTCATATGGTTATCTGCATATATAGATATGTCAATGAAGTTCTTACTGTAGCTTAAGTACGATGTTCCTTTGACTTGCGGTATTCAAGTCATCTTGATCATGGAGACTTATGCTTTGACATCTTAAGCAAGCATCTCTAAGGAGATGTGGACCCGGGATAATTGGGTATAAGTCGAAGTGATCGAAGGTGTTTGAATAGCCTATAAAGGATTCACCACTCCTTGTGAGGAGATGTATACCCATGACCTCTCGTCGGATTGTTACTAAAGTCTTTGGCCAAAGCATTACATGTTTAGAGTAAGGTACTCTTCGATACATGTGCAGTAACTAGAATCCGTAGGACGAGGAAATGATACTTGGGCTAGGTGTGACGTAATCAGCCTAGTGGGGACTGACACTATAGACCATGTCCTGAACCAAGTGGGTATAAGATGAGTGAAGGGAATGGGGCACGATTCATTAGAGCTGCTGAAGGGTTTCAGAAATAGTTCTGGATCAATAGTTGATCTTTTCGGTTAATTGGGGATCATGATGTACTACTACGTGCCACTCATGATCGTTCTATAATTAATGGTTAATTATAGACAGCCAACATAAACCGAGAACCTATTTGGTCACACGCACAACGAGCGTAATCCGAAGGATTTAAAACGAGCTTGAGAATGAGATTCTCAGACCGAGAGAAACTAGGTTTGGTTGGACCAAACATGGAGAGAGCATGAAATTGTTTCAGTCGCAATGGAAGCATGGATGGGCCATGTCTTATGAAGACATAATGGATGAACCAAAATGGTTTGGTTCTAATCCAATGGAGGAGAATAAATCAAAGGGTTTGGTTTATTTTAAACGAATGAACCAAAACTTGGTTCGGTTCGTTTTAACTTAAAATAAACCATCATGGTTTGGTTTATTTTAACTTATATTAATGGAGCGGGTTAACGGGACTTATGGTTATGATCCAATAACCATTAAGAGAATTAGTTCTCTATAAAAGAGGGCTTAAGGTGTTGTTAAGCCCTAATCCAAAACCCTAACCTAGTTTTGGCCGCCCACCCCTCACCATCTAATCGGCACCAACTCCATTGCCGCTGCCCACCTCTTCCAACCGGCGTCTAGAAGGAGCCTTCCTTCCCCCTCGCCGGTGTCGAGCTGCTGCCGGTTGGTGCTCCGGTGATCTTCCTTGGGTTCGGTAAGAAGGTGAGCTTCCACCTTTCTTTTTGTCGGCCCTTACTCCTCCACCAAAGCTGTCCAGTTTTCTGGACAGCTTGTTTTCTTCTCGTCGGAGCGTCGTTTGGAGGACTTTAGGAGCTCCGACAGTGCCTTACTTACCTGGGATTCGATCTCCGGTAATCCTCATAGGTGGAGGACGAAGGATTCATCAAACGGTTGACGAATACCTCTCCGAAGAAGCGAGTTTTGAGGACTCATTTTTGGATCCGAATTTGGATTTGGATTGTGATCCTCTCTCGATCACGTCGTCTTCAACACGAGGCTAGTAACCCGTACGACGATGAAGCTCGTGACTTAGCGAAGTCATCCCGAAGATACTCGGCGTGGATACGGATAGAGACGATTCTAGCGAGGATCATTCTGGTTGATGTCGTTCCCGCTACACGTGATACGGAAGGTATACGTAGTTAAATTTCCTTTTATTGCAAAATTTAAATTTTCTATTATGTCTACAGATGTTGTACTATGCATGCGTGTGATGTGTGTGTTGTAATAAATGTAGATTTATTATTTTTATTTCTTCCGCTGTGCACATGTTTACGAAACATGTTCGAACACACACTCGTCGCGGTGCCGGAAACCCAACATTATATGTCCCGGATAATAGTAGGATATGCGTAGTTTAACTCTTTGGTTGCAGACATAAGATCCGACTATTATGGTTATATGTGTGTATGTGATTGTATGTGTGTAAATATTTATTTTGTTGAATTCTCGGGGTTGACGAGGCTAGTATTTAGTTTTTGTAAATTAAATACGACATTGTTTAGCCACTCTTTATTTTATTTTACTTTCGATCTAGATTTCATGTACACTCCCTCGTGGAGTATAGGATCGATAGATGTAAATTAAAATAGGTTTTAGTCTCGGCTCGGATCTCCGGATGGCTCGTACATGGCGTAGGAGTGGATGAGATGGCGTTGCGATGTGAGACATATTGAAGACAAAAGCCATAATAGTTGGAAAATAATTTATTTTTCATATTTATTGCTTTTTGTTTGATATGCATGTCGTAGGCTAGGAAAATTCCTCAATTTCAAATTACTAAGTGGGAGAGGGAATTTTTTAAAATTCCCATGGCCTCCATTACAATTTGACAAGTGATGCAAACAAACTTGCGCATCGGCTCTGAGTGCCTTCCTCCCCATCGGATGTGTTTGTTTGCGGATCACAAGGTCAAATATGGTTATAGGGAATTATCAAGGAGCGTGTGTATTTCCCCATCGTAAGGCACATAACCCGAGATAATTACCTTGGTACCAAGTAATGGTGAACACTTAGATACAAATATAAGTATCCTCCCCATCGGAGTCACTGCTTTTATTTGTAGGGCCGAAGAGAAACCAACTATTAATTTTACTTGTCATAAAGTTAGGTTGACAAGATAGTAAAATTAATGGGTAAAACCTCCTCTTACAAATGTAGAATTCGCATACATCCACACTATCGTGGCATACGATATTCTCGGTGTTTTGAGGTGTTGGTTGATTTTGAAATTTTATTGTTTGAGGAATCAATAATTTTTTGAAATCTACAGTAATAATCTATGTGATTCTTAGGATTTTCAAAATTGACTTTCAGTCCACTTGCTTTGATACTAAAGGGAAATAAACTTACTGTACATAATTATGATGATTGGAAAAGAATCTAGATATTGTCTTATCTACTAAGGAGTACAAGTATGCACTCTTTGAAGAGTGTCCTCAAGCCATGGTTGCTCAAAAAGGTTTCTACTTCTAAGACGAAAGGCAATAAGAAGGAGAAACAAGGTGGAGCAAAGGTGGTGGGAGGATCTCAGAGAGGAGTGAAGAAGCCAAAAGGCAAGTACTTCACTTACAAGCAGGATGGACATTGGAAGAAGGACTGTCCCAATCCAAAGCAGAACAAAGATATATCCTTTGGACTAGTCATTTAAACATGATTAGAGGTGTTATCTACCGGCACCTGGTGTGTAGATACGGGAGCCACTAATCATGTCTGCAATACTTTGCAGGGATTCCAGGAAACCCGACGACTAGCTAAAGGGGAGAATACCATTTACTTGGGCAATGCCATGAAGGCGGCTATTGCAGTGGGAGAAGTTTTATTTATCTCTTGAGAAAAATAAAACTTAGGTTCTGGAAAATTCCCTTTATGTACCTTTATTTAGAAAGAACTTAGTTTCAGTTTCAAAAATTTATATGGATGGATATTCTATTTCTTTTAATGACAGAGCTGTTATAAAAAGGAATAGGGAGAATATCAGTTCAGGTATAATGATAGGAAATTTGTATACACTTGAACCAAAACCTCCAACGATGCAAATTGAAGTTCATAACTCATCTTCTAATTCCAATAAGAGAAAAGAACCTTCGAAGATTAACCAAACATATCTTTGGCATCTTAGGCTTAGTCATTTTAACCTAAGCAAAATTCAAAGGTTGATAGCTGATGGACCTCTGGGTTCATTAGTGGTGAAAGATTTCCCAACCTGCGAATCTTGCTTGGAAGGTAAAATGACCAAGAGGCCTTTTGAGGCAAAGGGGTATAGAGCCAAAGATGTGTTAGAATTGGTTCATTCTGATTTATGTGGTCCTATGTCTATCCAGGCTAGAGGTGGTCTTGAATATTTCGTCTCTTTCATAGACGATTATTCAAGATATGTATGACACTATGATCTGATCGTGGTAGAGAGTACCTCTTGGGAGAGTTTAGGAACTACTTATCAGAGGCTGGGATTCAATCCCAATTAATTGCACCTGGCACACCCCAGCAGAACGGTGTAGCAGAGCGAAGGAATAGAGCTCTTATGGAGATGGTTAGATCGATGATAAGTTATTCTGACTTGCCAAATTCGTTATGGGGATATGCTCATGATACGGCGGTGTACATTCTGAACTTGGTTCCATCTAAATCAGTGCATTCTACTCCCACAGAATTGTGGACTGGGCGGAAGCCTAGTCTAAGACATATTCGGATATGGGGGGTCCAGCACATGTGCTGAAGGCAGATGGTCGTAAGTTGGAACCTCGTACAGAAGTATGCATGTTCATTAGCTATCCTAGAGGAACGAAAGGTGGTTTGCTTTATAGTCCTATAGATCAGAGGGTGATCGTTAGCACGAATGCTAGATTTCTAGAGGAAGACTATGTGATGAGCCACAAGCCCAAAAGTAAAATTGTTCTAAAGGAGTTAAAAGGGGAAGTCACTTCTTTAGTACCACCGGTACAAGAGGATATACCACATGTCACTACACCGTGTGTCATAGAGAATACACAGGTGATACCTAGTCGTAGTGGGAGGGTTGTGAGTGTAGGGATGTATACTGAAAAGTCTATCTTTTGTATGAACATCTTTATTTTAAAATAAGAATCACATGATCATTGTTTGCATATTTTTATGGTTATGTAATATTGTCTAATACTTTACATTGTAGATAACATGGTGTGTGGTGTCACACAGGAGATCATGTTATCGGCCCCTTGAAAAGTATAAGTAAAGGCTCACAACCGAGATGGCTTTGGACAAACCATCAGAATGGTTGTAGTGTTATTTGGTATTGGTTTTTCTTGACCATAGAATCACACTAGTGCACTTTGTGTGTATTGAGCAGAACTGACATAGAGGTGATTCGATTTATTGCTGACTACATAATCGAATCGGACCTCATATATTATATTGTACATACTTTTAATCCCGATATAATAACGGGCACATATACTTAGTACTCATCTCTTTGATTTACCAATGGGCGAGATTTATAAATTAAATCGATAGGCTCAGTAAGTTGGGAGATGATATTATTTATATGGTGTGCCGTTGATTATAGGAGGAAATCGTGTCCTATATATTAGGATGATGATGTCCCCTTGAGGAGCTCATAAAGTTCATCATGTAAACCCTGCATGGTGGACTTGGTCCGACATGATGAAAAGGTTGAGTGGTACTACTCAAGTAGTTAGATATTGATCAATTAATGGTCAATAAATTAATTAATCGATGGACATTCGAGATCTTAAATATAGGGAGAAAATGTACAAATAATATATGGAGCCCATATTATCATATGGGGGTTGGTGAGGTAGATCAATGATGATCCTTTAGTGGATTGGATCATCATTAGTGTATCGGACTTTTTGTGTGCTTGATCTATGGGTGGCCAAGATCCAACTCCTCCTCATGGTCCCTAATGTAGCCTATTAACACCTCATGAAGCTTAGATCCAAAGGATAGAAACAAAACTCTAGATCCATAGGTAGAGATTAAATCTCTAGATCCGACGGTTGAGATTAAATCTCTAGATTCGACAGTTCAGATTAAATCCCTTGAACCAATGGTGGAGATTAATCCAAGGCATAAACCCAACTCTATAAATAAGGCTTATTGGCTTGGAAAGCAACTAATGATAAGGGGATTAGGGTTTTCTTCCTTTGGAGGCTAGGAATCCTAGTTGGTTTAGGATTAGGTTTGGGTGGCTAGGGTTTTGGGAGCTAAGGGTGAGCGGCCACAAGTGGATGAGGGTTTCCTTCTTCTTCCTAAAATTGGTCAGCCACTATTATTCTCCTCTCTACCTTCGCATGAGCTCATCCTATTCTTCTTCCCCTCTTCCATGGCCGACCAAAAGGAGAGCTAGGATTAGGGTTTGGAGGCTTAGGGTTTAGGAGGCTTGGGTGGCACCAAATAAGGAAGGTTTCTTTCTTCTTCATCCCTTCGTGGCCGGCGCCCACAGCCCTATCCCAGTCCTTGGGTGGCATCCAAAGACCCCTTCTCCTTCTCCTTAGGTGGTGGAAACAAGATATAGGGCTTTCCCTTGGTGTCTTGGCCGGTTTCCACCATTATCTCCTTCTCCTTGTTGGCCGGCGACAAGCATTTCTTTTGTTGCTTGTTGGTTGGCTATAGAAAGGAGATGAGCCTTGTTTCTATTCTTCCTCTTACTTTAGATGAGCAAGGAAGAAAGATTTGTGATCTAGGAACTTCGACTTTTGGTAGAGCGTCGCCCACACGACGTCCAAAAGGAGGAAGGTTATACATTAGAAGATCGAGAGGTATACCTATTCTACTTTCTTCTTTTGTTTGTTGCTTGTTTTTGTTTTTCAATTATAAGCATGTTATAAACCTGTAAATGGCTAAATAATACTTGGATCCTGAGTATAAACACAAAAACCTGCGATCTGGACATCGTCTATTCCGCGGCTACTCGTAGAATAGAGGATGGTCGCTTGAACAACTAGTTTGTTCAAGTGACCTCTCTAAACGAATAGCACAACGATGACTTGGTGGTTTGGGCAATCCCTTTTGTCAAGGAATAAATTTATTTAATCCGGGGACATCGAAGGGATCGCCATGGACAAGCTACCGAGGTGAAGTGGGAAGCGAAGTTTCCCCTCACGGACTCGATAAGCAAAACCCTTCAATTGGTATCAGAGCTTCCGGGCAAAACCTTACAATTGGTATCAGAGCCAAGGATTCCGATTTTGTGTGTTTAGGATTCGGTTAATTTTTATGCACTTTTTCATATATTATATGTGTCGGATAATAGTAGGATATGCGTAATTTAACTCTTTGGTTGCAGGCATAAGATCCGACTATTATGGACATATGTGTGTATGTGATTGTATGTGTGTAAATATTTATTTTGTTGAATTCTCGGGGTTGACGAGACTAGTATTTGATTTTTTGTAAATTAGATACCGCATTGTTTAGCCACTCTTTATTTTATTTTACTTTCGATCTAGATTTCATGTACACTCCCTCGTAGAGTATAGGATCGACGGATGTAAATTAAAATAGGTTTTAGTCTCAGCTCGGATCTCCGGATGGCTCATACATGGCGTAGGAGGAGCGGACAAGATGGCGATGCGACAGGAGTCATATTGAAGACAAAAGCCATAATAGTTGGAAAATAATTTATTTTTCATATTTATTGCTTTTTGTTTGATATGCATGTCCTAGGCTAGGAAAATTCCTCATTTTCAAATTACTAAGTGGGAGAGGGATATTTTTATAAATTCCCACGACCTCCATTACGATTTGACAAGTGATGCAAACAAACTTGCGCGTCGGCCCTAAGTGCCTTCCTCCCCATCGGATGAGATTGTTTGCGGATCACAAGGTCGAATATGGTTATTAGAAATTATTAAGGAGAGTGTGTACTTGCCCATCGTAAGGCACATAACTCGAGATAATTACCTTGGTACCGAGTAATGGTGAACACTTAGATACAAATATAAGTATCCTCCCCATCGGAGTTACTGCTTTTATTTGTAGGGCAAAAGAGGAACCAACTATTAATTTTACTTGTCAAAAAGTTAGGTTGACAAGATAGTAAAATTAATGGGTAAAACCTCCTCTTACAAATGTAGAATTCGTATACGTCCACACTATGTGGCATACGATATTCTCGGTGTTTTGAGGTGTTGGTTGATTTTAAAATTTTATTATTTGAGAAATCAATAATTTTTTGAAATCTAATGTTTTGATTTATGTGATTCTTAGGTTTTCTTTTAAAATGACTTTCAACCCACTTGCTATGATACTGAAAGAGAACAAACTTACTGGACGCAACTATGTTGATTGGAAGAGGAATCTAGACATTGTCTTGACTGCTGAGGAATACAAATATGTACTCCTCGAAGAGTGCCCTCCAAAGACTGTAGATAATTCTGGGGAAAAGGAGAGAGAGAGCTATAAGAAGTGGATCAAGGCCGATGAGATGGTGCGGTGTTACATTTTGGCATCTATGTCAAATGTACTGCAACATCAGCATCAAGCCATGTCCACTGCTTATGATATGATGCTCAATCTCAAGGAGCTTTTTGGACACCAGATTTGGGCTGCGAGGCAAGAGGCCATGAGAAACTTGATGACGACCACCATGATCGAGGGAACACCCATGAGGGATCATGTTCTCAAGATGATGGCTCATTTGAATGAGCTGGAGGTCATAGGAGCTGAGATCGATGGGGAAACCCAGGTCGATATCATACTCCAGTCTCTACCTAAGAGTTTTGAGCAGTTTCGCCTGAACTACAACATGAACAAGAGGTTGTATTCATTGGCAGAACTTCTGACAGAACTCCAGGTGGCAGAGGGACTATTTCGTCAGAGTGCTCCGGCGCATGCCATGGTGACCCAGAAGGTTTCTACTTCTAAGCCGAAAGGCAAGAAGAAGAAGAAACAAACTGGGGCGAAGGCGGTGGGAGGTACTCAGGGAGGAGTGAAGAAGCCAAAAGGCAAGTGCTTCACTTGTAAGCAGACTGGACACTGGAAGAAGGACTGCCCCTACCGCAAGAACAAAGGTATATCTTTTGGTCTAGTCGTTGAAACATGTTTAGCGGTGTTATCTCCTGGCACCTGGTGTGTAGATACAGGAGCCACTGATCATGTCTGCAATACTTTGTAGGGCTTCCAGGAAACCAGACGACTGGCTGAGGGGGAGATTACTGTGTACTTGGGCGATGCCACGAAGGTGGCGGCTGTTGTAGTGGGAGATGTTCATTTATCTTTTGAGAAAAATAAACTTTTGGTTCTTAAGAATTGCCTTTATGTACCCTTATTTACAAAGAACTTAGTTTCAGTTTCTAAATTGTTTATGGATGGATATTCTATTTCTTTTAATGACAGAGCTGTTATAAAAAGGAATAGGAAGAATATCAGTTCAGGTACATTGATAGGAAATTTGTATACACTTGAACCAAAACCTCCCACGATGCAAATTGAAGTTTATAACTCATCTTCTAATTCCAATAAGAGAAAAGAACCTTCGAAGATGAACCAAACATATCTTTGGCATCTTAGGCTTGGTCATATTAACCTAAGCAGAATTCAAAGGTTGATAGCTGATGGACCTTTGTGTTGATTAGTGGTGGAAGATTTCCCAACCTGTGAATCTTGCTGGGAGGGTAAAATGACCCAGAGGCCTTTTAAAGCCAAGGGGTAAAGAGCCAAAGATGTGTTAGAATTGGTTCATTCTGATATGTGTGATCCTATGACTATCCAGGCTAGAGGTGGTTTTTGAATATTTCGTCTTTCTCATAGACGATTATTCAAGATATGGATTACACTGCAATCTGCTCGTAGTGGCGAATACCTCTTCGAAGAGTTTAGGAATTACTTATCAGAGGCTGGGATTCAATCCCAATTGACTGCACCTGGCACACCCCAGCAGAACGGTGTAGCAGAGCGAAGGAATAGGACTCTTATGAAGATGGTTAGATCGATGATGAGTTATTCTGAGTTGCCAGATTCGTTCTGGGAATATGCTCTAGATACGGCGGTGAATATTCTGAACTTGGTTCCATCTAAATCAGTGCCTTCTACTCCCACAGAATTTTGAACTGGGTGAAAGCCTAGTCTAAGACATATTCAGAAATGGGGGAGTCCAGCACATGTGCTGAAGGCAGATGCTGGTAAGTTGGAACCTCGTACAGAAGTACGCATGTTCGTTGGCGATCATAGAGGAACGAAGGGTGGTTTATTTTATAGACCTAGAGATCATAGGGTGATCGTTAGCATGAACGCTAGATTTCTAGAGGAAGACTATGTTATGAACCACAAGCCCAAGAGTAAAATTGTTCTAGAGGAATTAAAAGGGGAAGTCAGTTCTTCAGTACCACCGGTACAAGAGAATATACCACAAGTCACTGCATCGCGTGTCACAAAGGATACACAGGTGATACCTCATCGTAGTGGGAGGGTTGTGAGATAGCCTGATAGATTCATGTTATTGGGAGAATCTTCTGATTTGATTCCTGGCAAACATGAAACTGATCCCTGGACATATGAAAAGGCAATCCAAGATAAAGATATAGTATCTTAGCAAAGAGCATCTTGTATGTAAGCTTAATCGGTCCATTTATGGATTGAAGCAAGCTTCGAAGTCTTGGAACATCCGCTTTTATGAGGTAATCCAGTCTTATGGATTTATTCAAAACCCGGATGAGTCTTGTATATACAAGAGATGTGACAGAAACATAGTGGTATTTCTTGTACTATACGTAGATAACATTTTGGTGATTGGCAACATTATCAAAGTGTTATTGGGCGTAAGGGTATGGTTGTCCAAACAGTTTGATATGAAGGACTTGGGAGAGGTGGGACACATCCTTGGGATCAAGGTTATAAGGGATCGTAGGAAAAGGATGTTGTGCTTATCCCAAGCTTTATAAATAGACAAGATTATGTAAGGGATCGGATGGCCGGCTAGAGGGGGGTGAATAGCCCTCGTTCGTTGGTTATCGGAATTTGCTCGTCTACAATTAGATTAGCGCAAGCGGAAACAACAATACAAGCAAATTAAACAAATAAAAACAAAGCAAAGGAAATAGACAATGCTAACACAAGATGTAACGTGGTTCACGGCTACGCCGCTAATCCACGGTCCGATTCGTCCACGGTGAATCACTCCGCCAAAACCAATCACTATCGGTCTCTCCTTTGCACAAAGCTAGGTGGAGGTAACCTTTACAACCAAGATCACTCTTCTTACAAATAGAATGGATTAAAAGCGAGTAAGAAGAGTTTAGAGCTTGTGGGGCACTAGGAAGATTGTTTGGAACTTAAGCATTAGCCTCTCAAAGGCTCACACCCTCTCTTTTTATAGAGAGGGCTAACTTCTTCCTTGCCGCCATCACGATCGCCGCCATGGCGATCGCCGTTACTACAACGGCCTCCGAACACGCCGGATGCCGACCGTTGTTGTCCAACGGAATCCTTGGCGCGATCGCCGGACTCACCGGGGCCGATCACGACCGTAGTCGATCGCGCTGGCCGGCTACGAGCGGCTCGCGGGCCAAACCCTATTGACCCGACCGTCGCCAGCAGCCGATCGTTAGTCTTGGCCGATCGCTAACGATGGCACGATCACGCCACAAACCTGCCAGATACCAATGAGCTACACTGATTAGGCAATGATCGCCATGACATGGCAATGATCGTGTCGAAACCCATCCGACACTTGGCCAAATGGCCAAGTTTCACCTAAGAGCTACCCTTCCCGTTACAATCGCCACTCATTTCTGAGTCCTCGCTCGGTTCTCTTCGCTCGCCACGCCCCGGCAAAGATCAGCGCACGGCTCGCAATGCTCCTTCGCCTCTTGCCTCAAGTCTACTTCCTCCGGCCACTCCAAGCTTCGTCCGGCGGTCCCTCGGATGCTCCAAGCGCACGGCTTCCGCAAAGCTATCCTTCACCGACTCAAGGCACGAGTCATGAGATGTGAAACTCGCCACGGCTCCATGTGCGAATTACTAAGTCCTGCACGACTTTAACGCACATATCAAATCAACATATCAAACTAACTTAAACCCTTTGCCACACCATCAAAACCATATCACGGCAAGAGATTGCCCTAACAATCTCCCCCTTTTTGATGTGTGGCAATCCGTTTAAGTTAGGTAAAAACATTTGATATAATTTCTAAGGTAAGAAAAGCATGTAAAGATAAACATGATATAACAACATGCAATTCCCCCTTAATCCATGAAATTCTCTATGCAATTTCTCCCCCTATCATATATTTCTCCTACATATATTTCTCCCTAATGTGATTAACTTAAACATACTTATTTCTCCCCTTTGACACCATCAAAAGATTAACACTAAGTTAAAAGCTCATGGCATCAATTATAATGGAGGAAAATATGTCAAGTTGATTTAAAAACTGTAGGAGGCATCAAGTATATTTCTACCACTTGTAGGAGGTTTTATAAACTGAATTCGCCTTCAATATTCTGATTTATAGGCCACCAATGATCGCTATCGATGGCAGATCGGGCACAAAGAATCCAAATTTCGATTTTCTGACGAAATTCGTAAATGCATTAAAAATTCCGTAAAATTCTAAAAATCATGAAATTCAAGGAACATATTTCTCTTAATTATATCTATCAAGGAAAAAAAGTTTTTCATGAAAAATCATTATATTTTACAAGATTTGCCAAAAATCCAAACACTTGAAAAACCACTAGTTTTTGAGCATTCTAGTATCAAGTTAGCTACCTAGTTTTGCATCTAATTGTTTCAAAACATGAATGCATGTATTTTAAGGTAAGAAATTGTTTTGAAAACATTAGAAATATCCAACCATGATCTTTGGGCAATATGTCTATTAATTAAACATAAGCCTTCCCCATGATTGGTCTATTATTGATATTTTGATACTTTAAATGACCATCTAAATGCCATAGGCATTAGTGGACATTTGTATCATCCTAACATCTCACCCATGCTAAGTTTGCAATCAAGTTAGCCTATAGTGAGTGTGAGATGCATCCTAGGGGGGTATTTGTATATATATACTTAACCAATATATTCAAGCAATTCTATCATGGTTAAGTATCAACCTAACAACCTACATGATCATAATGACATATATGATTTAATTTCATATTATGACCATGAAATACATGTTTTCATCAAATTATAACCATGCATTAGGCATTATATGATGATAATAAATAAGTTATCACCTAAAGCATGATTTAAACCTATTTTTCATGATAATGTGCCCAATATCAAAATCATAAATCATGATTACACATATGCATAGAAATTACATTAATCATCATGATTTAAGCATTATTACCTTTTTATGGGCACGTTATCATCACCCAACACTATCTAAAAATGTTGTCCCGTCATCCTAAGTCAACCAAAATATGATATAGGTCAAGTTCATATGGTTGACTACCCTAGGGTTTTCTAACCCTTAAGGATGGATTTTGGAACCCAAATAGATTTTTTACCTATGGGTTCACTAGAAATTCCTTGGGGATCCATTTCTTAGCTATTACTTTGTTTTTGTCTTGTCCCCTAGCTATTAGGCATCTATAGGCCTTCTCATTTTTCTTCTCTTATATCCTAGGCCTTTCTTGTTAAAACTTGCCCTTTGGCTCCCTATGATCATATTCAAAGTGTTGGAGCCAATTGTGAATTTTCCTAGGGCTTTGGTTAAATAATCTACCTTTTCCTTAATGCCCTATTTTCCTCTATGCATGCATCACTAACATCTAAAGGCACATAATTATCATGTGAGCATGCATCATCATGGCAAGAAGAAGTATCATTATTTTTTAAGCATGCATTTTCTAACTTATTTTCTAAGTCTTTAATTTGATTAAGCATGCTTTTATTTTTCTTTTTCATTCCAAATAGGTCCTTAGTTACACTAGAAATTATGGAAACTATTTTACTAGGCGAAGCTGCTACCATAGTTTCCATATCTTCTTCTTCTTCGGATGATGAGGAGGATGATGATGTGGAGGAGGCTCCCCTTCACTTGAGCTCTCTCCTCTTGTGCTTGATCCTTCATTTTCGTAGGAGGAGCAATCCAAATCTTCAAAGGCCATCAAGGCCAAATTGGATAAAGGCATTCTCCTCATCCGATGATGAGGAGGAGGATGAGGAAGGATCATCCCATGTCTTGGCCTTGAATGCTTTGGCCTTCCCTTTCTTTTGTCTTCTTCTCCTCTTCCTTCTTTTTCTTGCTCCCCTTTTTCTTCTTCTTTTCTTCTTTCTTTTTCTTCTCTTCCTTGCTTTTGTTTAGGAGGGGACAATTGTCCCTTATGTGTCCCTCTCCTTGGCAATTGTAGCATATGACCTTCCCCCTCGGTCTTCTATTCCTATCATTTGATTTATCAAATCTAAAATTCTTAAATACACGCCTCACCTTCCTTACCATGTAGGCTTCCTCGGTGCTATCCATGGAGGAGGAGGAGGCTTCATCATCGGAGGAGGAGGGGACTTCCATCTTCTTCTTCCCCTTGTTTGCCAACAATGCTACTCCTCTTGAGGGTTGAATTCATGGCTCTTCTTGAATTCCCTCAAGCCTAGTTTCGTGGAGTTCCATCGTTGAGAAGAACTCCTCCAAGGTACTCACTTCTAGGTTCTTGGACATGTAGAAGGAGTCCACCATGGAGCTCCACTTTGAGGACCGGGGAAAGGCATCTATAGCCTTCATGAGCATGTCCCGGTTCGATAGCTTCTCACCTACACTTGTTAGCCCAATTAAAATTTCCTTAAACCTAGAGTGTAAAGAGATTACCTTTTCCCCCTTTTCTAATTTAATGTTGGATAGTTGAGAGCGGAGGAGATCTCTCCTAGCTAGCTTCGCCTCGGATGTGCCTTCATGGAGCTCAATTAGTTTCTCCCACATCTCCTTGGCGCTTAGGCATTCTCCTATTCGGTTGATTTCTTGTTGAGGAAGCACATTGTAGAGATGGTGCTTGGCTTTGGAGTTTGCAAGGTGCTCCTCTCTTTGCTTCTTGGTCCACCTAGATTTCTCTATTTGCTCACCCCTTTCATCCCTAGGCAACTCGAAACCATTTTCCATTATAAGCATAATATCGAAATCGGTTTCGAAGAATACCTCCATTCTCCTTTTCCACCAAGAGAATTCACCGTCGAACTTCGGTGGGTGGATGTTGGAGCCGGCCATTTTTGATGTAGGGCTTGTTGCGGCGGTTAGTCCGGTGACAAGCAACCTCGGCTCTGATACCACTTGTAAGGGATCGGATGGCCGGCTAGAGGGGGGTGAATAGCCCTCGTTCGTTGGTTATCGGAATTTGCTCGTCTACAATTAGATTAGCGCAAGCGGAAACAACAATACAAGCAAATTAAACAAATAAAAACAAAGCAAAGGAAATAGACAATGCTAACACAAGATGTAACGTGGTTCACGGCTACGCCGCTAATCCACGGTCCGATTCGTCCACGGTGAATCACTCCGCCAAAACCAATCACTATCGGTCTCTCCTTTGCACAAAGCTAGGTGGAGGTAACCTTTACAACCAAGATCACTCTTCTTACAAATAGAATGGATTAAAAGCGAGTAAGAAGAGTTTAGAGCTTGTGGGGCACTAGGAAGATTGTTTGGAACTTAAGCATTAGCCTCTCAAAGGCTCACACCCTCTCTTTTTATAGAGAGGGCTGTTTTCTTCCGCTGATCGCCATCACGATCACGCCATGGCAATGACCGCGTTCACTACAACGGCCTCCGAACACGCCGGATGCCGACCGCTGTTGTCCAACGGAACTTGGCGGGCCGATCATTGACTCACCGATCGGCCGACTTCGTAGTCGACCGCCTGGGCCGGCCACGAGCGGCTTGCGGCTAAAACCCTATTGACTACCGATCACGCCAGCCAGCGATCGTTAGTCTTGGCAATGACCGCTAACGATCGCCACAAACCTGAGTTTCACCTAAGAGCTACCCTTCCCGGGTTACAATCGCTCACTCATTTCTGAGTCCTCGCTTGAAGTTCTCTTCGTTCTCTACCACGCCCCTGCGAAGATCAGCGCACGGCTCGCAATGCTCCTTCGCCTCTTGCCTCAAGTCTACTTCCTCCGGCTTCACTCCAAGCTTCTCGTCCGGCGGTCCCTCGGATGCTCCAAGCGCACGGCTTCCGCAAAGCTATCCTTCACCGACTCAAGGCACGAGTCATGAGATGTGAAACTCGCCACGGCTCCATGTGCGAATTACTAAGTCCTGCACGACTTTAACGCACATATCAAATCAACATATCAAACTAACTTAAACCCTTTGCCACACCATCAAAACCATATCACGGCAAGAGATTGCCCTAACAGATTATGGATCTTTTTAGCATGCAAAACTCCAAGAAGGGTTTTCTACCTTTCCGGCATAGAGTTCCTTTATCTAAGGAGATGTGTCCTAGATCATCTGAGGAGATAGAGGAGATGAAGGTGGTTCCTTATGCTTCAGCAATAGGAAGCCTCATGTATATGATGCTATGTACGATACTAGATATCTGCTTTGCCGTGGGCATGGTCAGCAGATATCAGAGTAGTCCAGGAAAGGAACATTGAACTACGGTAAAGCATATATTAAAGTGTATGAGAAGGACTAGGGATTATATGCTAGTTTACCGGGCAGACCAATTACTCCCTGTGGGTTACATGGATTGCGACTTCCAATCAGATAGGGATAATAGTAAGTCTACCTCAGGTTTTGTGTTTACATTGGGAGGTGGAGCAATTGTATGGTGGAGTGTCCAGCAGAAATGCGTGGCGAACTCCACCATGGAAGCTGAGTATGTGGCATCCTCTGAGGCGGTCTAAGAAGTTGTGTGGCTCTGCAACTTCCTGATGGACTTGGATGTGATTCCTGGTTTGCTCAGAACTATCACAATTTATTGTGATAATAGTGGTGCAGTTGCAAACTCGAAGGAACCACGAGCCCATAAGACTAGTAAACACATAGAGCGCAAGTACCACCTGATACGTGAAATCGTAAAGAGAGAAGAAGTTGCGTTGGCCAAGATTGCATCAGAGGATAACCTGGCAGATCCTTTCACTAAGGCCCTTTCGACGAGAGCTTTTGATAGGCACTTTGAGGACAGCATAGTCTTTTAGTATAAGTGGGAGATTGTAGGGATGTATCCTGAAAAGTCTATCTTCTGTATGAACATCTTTATTTTGAAATAAGAATCACATGATCATTGTTTGCATATTTTTATGGTTATGTAATATTGCCTAATACTTTACATTGTAGATAACATGGTGTGTGGTGTCACACAGGAGATCATGTTATCGGCCCCTTGAAAAGTATAAGTAAAGGCTCACAACCGAGATGGCTTTGGACAAACCATCGAAATGGTTGTAGTGTTATTTGGTATTGGTTTGTCTTGACCATAGAATCACACTAGTGCACTTTGTGTGTATTGAGCAGGACCGACATAGAGGTGATTCGATTTATTGCTGACTACATAATCGAATCGGACCAAAGATATTATATTGTACATACTCTTAATCCCGATATAATAATGGGCACATATACTTAGTACTCATCTCTTTGATTTACCAATGGGTGAGATTTATAGATTAAATCGTTAGGCTCGGTAAGTTGGGAGATGATATTATTTATATGGTGTACCGTTGATTATAGGAGGAAACCGTGTCGTATATATTAGGATGATAATGTTCCCTTAAGGAGCTCATAAGGTTCATCATGTAAACCCTGCAGGTGGACTTGGTCCGGCATGATGAAAAGGTTGAGTTGTACTACTCAAGGAGTTAGATATTGATTAATTAATGGTCAATAAATTAATTAATCGACAGACATTCAAGATCATAAACATGGGGAGAAAATGTACAAATAATATATGGAGCCCATATTATCATATGGGGGTTGGTGAGGTAGATCAATGATGATCCTTTAGTGGATTGGATCATCATTAGTGGATCGGACTTTATGTGGGCTTGATCCATGGGTGGGCAAGATCCAACTCCTCCTCATGGTCCCTAATGTAGCCTATTAACACCTCATGAAGCTTAGATCCAAAGGATAGAAACAAAACTCTAGATCCATAGGAAGAGATTAAATCTCTAGATCCGACGGTTGAGATTAAATCTCTAGATCCGACGGTTGAGAGTAAATCTCTAGAAACATTGGTGGAGATTAATCCAAGGCATAAACCCAACTCTATAAATAAGTCTTATTGACTTGGACTGCAACTAATGATAAGGGGATTATGGTTTGCTTTTTTTGGAGGCTAGGAATCCTAGTTGGTTATGGATTAGGTTTGGGTGGCTAGGGTTTTGGGAGCTAAGGGTGGGCGGCCACAAGTGGATGAGGGTTTCCTTCTTCTTCCTAAGGTTGGCCGGACACTATTCTTCTCCTCTCTACCTTGGCATAAGCTCATCCTATTCTTCTTCCCCTCTTTCATGGCCGTCCAAAAGCAGAGCTAGGATTAGGGTTTGGAGGCTTAGGGCTTAGGAGGCTTGGGTGGCACCAAATAAGGAAGGTTTCTTTCTTCTTCATCCCTTGGTGGCCGGCACCCACAGCCCTATCCCAGCCCTTGGGTGGAATCCAAAGACCCCTTCTCCTTCTCCTTAGGTGGTGGAAACAAGATATAGGGCTTTCCCTTGGTGTCTTGGCCGGTTTCCACCATTATCTCCTTCTCCTTGTTAGCCGGCGACAAGAATTTCTTTTGTTGCTTGTTGGTTGGCTATAGGAAGGAGATAAGCCTTGTTTCTATTCTTCCTCTTGCTTTAGATGAGCAAGGAAGGAAGATTTGTGATCTAGGAGCTTCGACTTTTGGTAGAGCATCGCCTACACAACGTCCAAAAGGAGGAAGGTGATACATTAGAAGATCGAGAGGTATACCTATTCTACTTTCTTCTTTTGTTTGTTGCTTGTTTTTGTTTTTCAATTATAAGCATGTTATAAATCTGTAAATGGCTAAATAATACTTGGATCCTGAGTATAAACATGAAAACCGGCGATCCGGACATCGTCTATTCCGCGGCTACTCGTAGAATAGAGGATGGTCGCTTGAACAACTAGTTTGTTCAAGTGACCTCTCTAAACGAATAGCACGATGATGACTTGGTGGTTTGGGCAATCCCTTTTGTCTAGGATTAAATTTATTTAATCCGAGGACATCGAAGGGATCACCATGGACAAGCTACCGAGGTGAAGTGGTAAGCGAAGTTTCCCCTCACGGACTCGATAAGCAAAACCCTTCAATTGGTATCAGAGCTTCCAGGCAAAACCTTACAGTGAGACAGCCTGATAGATTCATGTTCTTGGGAGAATCTTCTGATTTGGTCCCTGCCGAACATGAACCTGATCCCTGGACATATGACAAGGCAATCCAAGATAAAGATGCAGTATCTTGGCAAAGTGCAATGAATGCTGAGATTGAATCTATGGATTCAAATCAGGTCTGGGAGCTAGTAGAACCACCCGATGGTGTAGAAACCATTGGATACAAGTAGATCTACAAGGGAAAGAGAGGAATAGATGGGAAGATTGAGACCTTCAAAGTGAGGCTTGTTGCGAAGGGGTATACTCAGAAAGAGGGTATCGATTATGAGGAGACCTTTTCGCCGATAGCCATGCTTAAGTCTATCCGGATTCTCTTATGCATAGTAGCTCATTTGGATTATGAGGTGTGCAGATGGATGTCAAAAAAGCTATCCTTAATGGTAGTCTTGAGGAAAACATCTATATGAAGCAACCAGATGGATTCATTGCTAAAGGCAAAGAGCATCTTGTATGTAAGCTTAATCGGTCCATTTATGGATTGAAGCAAGCTTCGAGGTCATGGAACATTCGCTTTGATGAGGTAATCCAGTCTTATGGATTTATTCAAAGTCCGGATGAGTCTTGTGTATACAAGAGATGTGACGGAAATATAGTGGTATTTCTTGTACTATTACGTAGATAACATTTTGGTGATTGGCAACAATACCAAAGTGTTATTGGGCATAAGGGTATGGTTGTCCAAACAATTCGATATGAAGGACTTGAGAGAAGTGGGACACATCCTTGGGATCAAGGTTCTAAGGGATCACAGAAAAAGGATGTTGTACTTATTCCAAGCTTCATACATAGACACGATTTTGGATCGTTTTAGCATGCAGAACTCCAAGAAGGGTTTCCTACCTTTCAGGCATGGAGTTCCTTTATCTAAGGAGATGTGTCCTAGATCATCTAAGGAGATAGAGGAGATGAAGGTGGTTCCTTTTGCTTCGGCAATAGGAAGCCTCATGTATGTGATGCTATGTACGAGACCAGATATCTACTTTGACGTGGGCATGGTCAGCAGATATCAGAGTAATCCAAGACAGGGACTTTGGACTGCAGTAAAGCATATATTGAAGTGCTTGAGAAGGACTAGGGATTATATGCTAGTTTACCGGCCAGACCAATTACTCCCTGTGGGTTACATGGATTGCGACTTCCAATCAGATAGGGATAACAGTAAGACTACCACATGTTTTGTCTTTACTTTGGGAGGTGGAGCCATTATATGGAGGAGTGTTCAGCAGAAATGCATGGCGGACTCCACCATGGAAGCTGAGTATATAGCAGCCTCTGAGGCAGCCACAGAAGTTGTATGACTCAGGAACTTCCTGATGGACTTGGATGTGATTCCTGGTTTGCCCAGAACTATCACTATTTATTGTGATAATAGTGGTGCAGTTGCAAACTCGAAGGAACCATGAGCCCATAAGGCTAGTAAACACATAGAGCGCAAGTAGCACCTTATACGAGAAATCGTAAAGAGAGGAGAAGTTGTTGTGGCCAAGATTGTATCGAAGGATAACCTAGTAGGCCCTCTCACTAAGGCCCTTCTAGCGAGAGCTTTGATAGGCATGTGGAGGGAAGGGGAATCAGATGTATGGCAGTATGAGGATAGCATAGTCTTTTAGTATAAATGGTAGATTGTAGGGATGTATACTGAAAAGTCTACCTTTTGTATGAACATCTTTATTTTGAAATAAGAATCACATGATCATTGTTTGTAGATTTATATGATTATGCAATATTGTCTAATACATTACATTGTAGATAACATGGTGTATGGTGTCACATGGGAGATCATGTTATCGGCCCCTTGTAAAGTATAAGTGAAGGCTCACAACCGAGATGACTTTTGACAAACCATCGGAATGGTTGTAGTATGATTTCGTATTGGTTTGTCTTGACCATAGAATCACACTAGTGCACTTTGTGTGTATTGAGCAGGATTGACTTAGAGGTGATTCGATTTATTGCTGACTACATAATCGAATCGGACCTCAGATATTATTTAGTACATGCTCTTAATCCCGATATAATAACGAGCATATATACTTAGTACTCATCTCTTTGATTTACCAATGGGCGAGATTTATAGATTAAATCGATAGGCTCGGTAAGTTAGGAGATGATATTATTTATATGGTGTGCCATTGATTATAGGAGGAAACAGTGTCCTATATATTAAGATGATGATGTCCCCTTGAGGAGCTCATAAGGTTCATCATGTAAACCCTGCAGGTGGACTTGGTCCGACATGATGAAAAGGTTGAGTGGTACTACTCAAGGAGTTAGATGTTGATTAATTAATGGTCAGTAAATTAATAAATCGATGGACATTCGAGATCTTAAACACGGGGAAAAATGTACAAATAATATATGGAGCACATATTATCATATGGGGGTTGGTGAGGTAGATCAATGATGAACCTTTAGTGGATTGGATCATCATTAGTGGATCGGACTTTATGTGGGCTTGATCCATGGGTGGCCAAGACCCAACTCCTCCTCATGGTCCCTAATGTAGCCTATTAACACCTTATGAAGCTTAGATGAAAACAAAACTCTAGATCCAAAGGTAGAGATTAAATCTCTAGATCCGATGGTTGAGATTAAATCTCTAGATCCGACGGTTGAGATTAAATCCCTAGAACCAATGGAGGAGATTAAATCATGGCTTGATCCCAACTCTATAAATAGAGATTAATAAGTGGGCGGCAAAGAAAAAGGATGGGTGAGGGGATTAGGGTTTGTCCCTTGGGCGACAACCAATCCTAATTAGATTAGGATTGGGAGTGGTCGCTAGGGTTAGGGTTTTGGCGATTTGAGTGGGCGGCAACTCAAGGAGGTGTTCCTTCTTCTTCCAAAGGTTGGTCGGCCCCTATTCTTCTCCTCTTTACCTTGGCATGAACTCCTCCTATTCTTCTTCCCCTCTTCCATGGCCGGCAATAAGGAAATCTATGATTAGGGTTTGGAACCTTAGGGTTTAGGAGGCTCGGGTGGCACCAAATAAGGAAGTAGTTTGTTTTCTTCTTCCTATCCTTTGGTGGCCAGCGCCCACAGCCCTATCCCAGCCCTTGGCCGGCATCCAAAGACCCCTTCTCCTTCTCCTTAGGTGTTGGAAACAAGATATAGGGCTTTCCATTAGTGTCTTGGCTGGTTTCCACCATTATCTCCTTCTCCTTATTGGACGGCGACAAGCATTCTCCTTGTTGCTTGTTGGTTGGCCATAGGAAGGAGAAGAGTGTTGGATCGAGAAGCGTCGCTAGAGGGGGGGTGAATAGCGATCGTAAATCTTTCATTTGAATTCGTTCATTGAGACACAAGTAAACGAGTAAGCACAGCGGAAAATAAAGTGACACGTTTATTTTACTTGGTTCACAACCCAGCGGTTGCTACTCCAAGGCCCTATCTGTCCTAGACCGCGTACGGAGGGCAAAGCACTATAACGTCTCCTCCTCGTTGGAGGTAGGAGACAACGATCACAAAATTCGGAAGTACGACGATGAGACAACAAGCCTACCTCACCTCGTTATGAATAAAAACAACGAATACAATATTAAAATATATTACTAGATGTTGCTGCCGACGAAGAAGATTTGAGGTTGTTGTCGCGTCGGCGTTATGACGGTGTTGGAGCGTTGGAGTTGTAGGAGCACTTGATCAATAAACTTGATAATATTTGGAGTTGGAATCCTCTCCTCCTTTTATAGATTTTGTCCTCTGAATTTGTCTCCTTTTTTTTGGGAGAAAATCATGAAGTTGTCCAAATTTTATCGTGAAGTGGCCGCGTCAAACGTTATCCGTTTTGACCTAGCGAAAAGGCTGATTCATCGCCATCAGTCGACTGATGCCTCCCATCAGTCGACTGATGAGCATCAATCGACTGCCTAACGTCCAGCAGTCGACTGCAAGCCTGGCCACTTCCCTGCAGTAAGATGTTAGCTCGGAAAATGATAAATACGACGGTTTCTAACTGTCCGATCTCGACCTAGACCTTCCACAAGAAGTCTTAGTCGGATCACTACCTACGGTCATCCCTGTAAAGAGGACACGACCTTACAATCTCTCACTCACACGAGCTTTCCTCGATACTTACCTTGTAGTTCTCGCTTCCGACCTTCCACTCGATTCCTTCGGGTCCCTCCGAAGTCACTCGAGTGTCGCCCGACCACCATGGCTTCCTCCGGGTGTCACTAGCCTTCAGCTCCAGCTTTAGTACTTTTCTACACACTCGATTTAGCTCGTGAGATAACGATGTAAACTTAACTTTGTGTCTTTGCCATAATCAAAACACATGTTCGATTATCTAGTGCCCCTGCACCAACAAAGAGCTTTGTTTTTATTCTTCCTCTTGCTTAGGAAGAGCAAGGAAGGAAGATTTGCGATCTAGGAGCTTCGACTTTTGGTAGAGCGTCGCCTACACGACGTCCAAAAGGAGGAAGGACATACATTAGAAGATCGAGAGGTATATCGATTCTCTAATTTTTATATGTTACATGTTTTTATTTGTTTTTCATTTATGAGCATGATATAAATCTGTATATGGCTAAATAATACTTGGATCCCGAGTATAAACACAAAAACCGGCGATCCAGATATCGTCTATTCCACGGCTACTCGTAGAATAGAGAATGGTCACTTGAACAACTAGTTTGTTTAAGTGACCTCTCTAAACGAATAGCACGACGATGGCTTTGTGGTTTGGGCAATCCCTTTTGTCTAGGATTAAATTTTTTTATCCGGGGACATCGAAGGGATCGCCATGGACAAGCTACCGAGGTGAAGTGGGAAGCGAAGTTTTCCCTCACGGACTCGATAAGCTAAAACCATTAAATTGGCAAGTGAGAGCTTCTGAAGCAAAACCCTTCAATCCCATCATCTTCCCCCTATTTCCTGTAAAAACCGAACCCCCGCTCCTCCTCTTTCACCTTTTCCTTTTTTATCTTTACCCTTTCCCTCCCTCCATTGCTTCTCCTTCCCGTCCTATTCTTATATGTTATGACACAAAATCCTCCACTGAGTCACAGACTCAATCCACAACAACTTCCACAGATCGCCCTCTACCCTTTGCAGGGCCCTTTTGTTCCCCGTTTCCTTCCTTTGGCAACCACATATGGAGCCCTCCAATATTACAACAACAAGCTCAACCCATCCCCATACCAGCTTCTGAAGGAAAATATTTTCTCGTAGAAATCAGGGGAGACTCCTCTGTGGGCTCTTCTCCCCCTTATATTTTTTATAAAAAGATGTTCCAATCATTTAACTGTTTATCAAGAATCATGTTTTTTTTATTTACATGCTAAGTGTTATGTATTGCGCAACAGCAAAATATTTCCAATATAAGAATATCCTTACAAAAGTCCAAGTGATACTATTGCCTAGCTTATGAATAATGCAAAATCCTTCTAAAAATGAATAGTCATGTTTTTTCTAAAGTTATTGATAAAACTTGTTGATGCATTCATACAATGACTAAATGACAACAACACACCCTTTCTGAAAAAGAAACTATTACCCACAACTTTCTGAAAGATCAAACACATAAATTTCACAACATCTAATCCACTAAAATAGGGTCATAAATGATATAGATTCCAAGTCCTTGATAACAATCTTCCTTGGGCATCCTTCAAATAGTAAGCCCCCACTCCTGCTCGACTTTCCACTTGAAAAGGTCCTTCCCACTTGGGTCCCAGCTTGCCTTTAGATCCTTCAGGTAGCACATTTTTTAATGTCAAATCTCCTACCTGAAAATAATGAGGCACTACCTTTTTATTATAAGATTTAATTACCTATGACCTGTATCTTGTTAGGGCAGTCAACCCATGTATGATGTGGTTTTGATGTGTGTGGCAAAGGGTTTAAGTTAGGTTGTTATGGATTTAATATGTGTGTTGAAGTCGTGCAGGACTTAGTAATTCACACATGGTGAAAGCATTGGTGAGTTCACCATCTTATGACTCGGTCCTTGAGTCGGTGAAGGATGACATTGCGGAAGTCGTGTGCTTGGTGCATCTGAGCGACCGCCGGACAAGGAGCATTTGAGTGAAGCCAAGGAAGCAGACTTCAGGGCGAGATGCGAAGGATGACATTGCGAAGTCGTACGCTTGGTGCATCCGAGGGACCTGGTCGGACGAAGAGAGATTTGAGGCGAGGGACTCCAAGGGAGATAAGTGTGAGTGATTGTAACCCTAGATGGGGTAGCTCATAGGTGAACTTAGCCAAATGGCTAAGTGTCGGATGCTCAACCAAGATTGGTTTGAGGTTTTACCTGACATCAGTCGATTGACATGATATGGCAGTTGACTGCTCCAAGTCGACTGAAGACTCGACAAGTGTTCGAGTCTGGTTTCTGGCCTAGCAGTCGACTATCAGAGGATGTCAGTCGACTACTACACCACCAGTCGACTGCCAAGAGATGGCAGTAGAATGATGAAGGTGGTCGCAGGCACAAAAGATTTAAAAGTCGACTGATTGGCCTGATCACTCGATTGTTGGCTCCATCAGTTGACTGATGGGAAGTTCAGTCGACTGATATGGGAGCCGTTGGTTGGAAGCCAATGTGGATAAGGTCGTTGCGAGGCAACGGTTACAGCAGCAGTCAACTGATGACTGCATCAGTGGACTGCTCGGTGCCCAAAGGGAAGAATGACCTCTTCCCTATAAGAAGAGGCCTTGGGTCACTTGGGGAGGTTAATGCTTAACTCCTAAATTTCTCCCAAGTGCCCGACACATTTTTACTCCTCTTCCTTGAGTTTATTTCATTCATATTGTAAGAGAAGTGATTCTTGTAAAAGAAAGGTTTACCTCCACCTTGAAGGAGAGATTAGTGATTGGTTTAGGCTTGATTCACCTGGAAAAAATCGGGTTGTCGATTAGCGACAAGGGTCGTGAACCACGTTATGTCTTTGGTGTTTGCATTTGTTTTCTCTTTGTCTTTTGCATTAGCTTAATTGTTTGGGTTTAGCAAATATTCCGTTGCGCTAACTATAATTGTAGACGATTATGAATGAGCAATTTCCATCATCGTACATGAATGGCTATTCACCCCCTTCTAGCCGGCCACCGATCCTCCAACAAGTGGTATCAGAGTGAGGAGATTGTCACCGGACTCACCGCCGCAACAATCAACGACAATGGTCGGCTCCAACATTCATCTGCCTAAGTTCAAGGGAGAATTCGCTTGGTAGAAAAAGCGAATGGAGGTATTTTTTGAAATGGATTTTGATATTATGATTACAATGGAAACCGATTTTGATTTGCCAAGGGATGAAGAGGGGAAGCTAAGAGAAAAATCAAGGTGGACCAAGAAGCAAAGAGAGGAGCACCTTGCAAATTCAAGAGCCAAGCACCATCTCTACAATGTGGTCCCTCAATAAGAAATCAATATAATTCGAGAGTGGCTTAGTGCCAAGGAGTTGTGGGAGAATCTAGTGGAGCTTCATGAAGGTACCTCCGAAGCCAAGCTTGCAAGACAGGACCTTCTCTGCTCCCAACTCAACAATATAAAGCTTGACAAAGGGGAGAAGGTATTATCTTTGCATTCTAGGTTTAAGGAGATAATTAATTGATTGTCAAGTATAGGTGAAAAGTGTTAGTGAAAGCCCTAGAGCCGATCATGTGATGATTGTTGTATGGACTTATTGTATCATATTCCTATATATATTTATAAAGGCATTTCTTTATGGTTATTATACTTACTTGTATTGGTACCAAATAACTAAGTATAATAGCGTCCTTGAGTAGAAGGTTCTTATCTATATCAATCGATTGGTAGAATCGATAATGAGATGGTATAGAGAATACTACTCTTAATCATTCCTAGTCAAGTATTAATATTCAGGGACAATATTAATGTGAAGAGACTAGTATGTAGGTCAACTCGATGACTTGATCAGTCATGGATATGAGATATCAAGTTGACACATGGTTATGCATTGGAAAATGTATACTGAATGACCCGCCATGAGAAAGTATCATGGATCGTTATATGAGTGTCATATACTTTCTCATGTGACTATTAGTATGACTATTAGTCCTTGGACCTGAAGTCACCATGGTTCCCTATATAAGGAGTTGCATACTTTGGCTTGGTCAAACATCACCTGTAAATGGGTGGACTATAAAGGCGATTACTGGGTATGTAACAAATTATGCGGAGGGATATGAGTGATGTAGATTGGATCTATCCCTCCTATATGACGGGAGTGATATCATGATTCATGATAGAGTGAGACCACTAAGTGCATGGCCATGTCCAAATGAGTCAATATTAGATATTGAGCTCATTTGATTAGAGTGAGTCTACTTGGAGTTCAAGATATAGATCGTACAGAGGATGACACGGTCTATGCCTCAATTGTTCAATCTAGATGTCAAGGATAGAGGGACATTGTCACATATTGTGAGAGTCACAATTAGTAGTCACAAAGGTGATGTTGGATCTCAACAATCTTGTAACTTGGGTAGCAATGATGTGTTGCTAGATACTGCTCATTGCTTATGTTTCTAAATTGGTTTAGGAGCATTGCCAATGTTACAAGATTCTATAGGGTCACACACAAAGGGTAATTAGATAGAGATTAGGTTCATATGATAGACCAAGAGGATTAGGTTCATGTGATGAACCAAATTGGATTAAGAGCAATCCAAATTAGACTAATTGAGTTAGAATCAATTTGATTCAAATGTTGAATGAGTCTAATTTAGATTTGATTCATTGAGTTAATTTAAACTAATGAATAGAGATTCATTAAATTAAATTGACTTGAATCAAAGGTTCGATTTGATCAACCATGGGAGATAAGAGGTCATGTTTGACTTGACTTGAGAGGGAAGATGAAGGATCAAGTTTGAATTGACCAAATGTCATTTCATGGTGACTTGGCATTGGGGTCGGCCAATGATGATGTTCCACATCATCATAGACACATCATGGTGTGCCACCTCATGGGGAAGACCAAGAGCCATGGATCTTGGTATTACATGGAGGTATTTATCCCTCCTTAATGTGGCCGGCCAAGGGATGAATGAGGTGGTGGTTAATTGATTTCATCTTCTTCCTCCTCTCCTCTCTTGCTCTCTCCCTCATCTACCATTGCCGTGACCTCCAAGGGTGCTAGCACACTCTAAGTGGTCTTCTCCACCTTTTGTCCGTGTGGATACGTGTAGAGGAGTGTACATTTGACACTCTACGAGATCCGGTAACCATTTGGATGAGCAGGATAAGCGAAGGGCGTCACTACAGGGGTAACACTCTTCCCATATAGATCTAGTGTTTCTAAACATGTACATGAATTTATTTTATTTATCTTCACACGGATCTGTGGCCAACTTCCGAGGTGTCCGCAACTCAAAAAGTTATTTTTGCGGCTCGGAGTGTCTAACAAAAAGCTCTCCAACTGGCACATGATAATGAAAGCAATTGATGCATTCCCCCGGTGATCAAAGTGGAGCTCAATGGTGGACTCCTTCTACATTTCAAAGAATCTAGAGGTAAGTATTCTAGAGTAATTCTTTTCTACTATGGAGCTTCACGAAACAAGACTTGAGGGTATAGTAGAAGAACCAAGGAGTCAATCAAGGGGAGTAGCACTAGTAGCAAACAAGGGAAAGAAGAAGAAGGATACACCACTCTCCTCATCCGATGAAGATTCATCTTCCTCATCAATGGATAGCAATGAGGAAGCATATATGGTAAGGAAGGTAAGGCGTGCATTAAAAAATTTTAAGTTTAATAAATCTCATAATAGGGGAAGAAGGCCAAGGAGAAAAATTATTTGCTATAATTGCCAAGAAGAGGGACACATAAGGGATGATTGTCCTCTCTTGAACAAAAAATAAGAAAGAAGGAAGAAAGAAGACAAGAAGAAGGGGATCAAGAAGAAGGAAGAAAAAAGAAAAACTAAAGAAAAAAGGAATGCCAAGGCACACAAAGCCACATGGGATGATCCTTCATTCTCATCGGAGGAAGAACATAGCCTTCACAACCCTTGCACTAATGGGGATTGATGATGTAGAGTCCACCTCCTCTGAAAGATAAAATGCAAGCACTAGCGAGGAGGACAACTCAAGTGAAGGGGGAGCTTCATCGTCATCCTCATCATCGGAAGGGGATTGGGTAAGTAAGGTAATGAAATTACCCTCCCAAGATGGTATTTCTATGATTACTAGCCTGACTAAGGATTTATTTAAGGCTAAGAAGAAAAATAAATGCATGCTTAATCAAATTCAAAAACTAGAAGAAAAATTGAAAATTGCATGCTCACATGTTAATGAGAATTATTGTAGTGTTAATGATGCATGCTTAGTTGAGGAAAATAAGGCTCTAAGGGAAAAGATAGAATTCCTCACAAAGGCCCTAGAAAAATTCACAATTGGCTCCAACACATTGAATCTTCATTTTGAAATAAGAATCACATGATCAATGTTTGCATTTTATATTTATGCATATTGTTTGATACGTTACATTGTAGATAACATGGTGTGTGGCGTCACACAGAAGATCATGTTATTAGTTCCTTGTAGAGTATAAGTAGAGGTTCACAACCAAGATGATTTTGGACAAACCATTGGCATGGTTGTAGTGTGATTTGGTATTGGTTTATCTTGACCAAAGAATTACACTAGTACACTTTGTGTGTATTGAGCATAATGAATTTATAGGTGATTCAATTTATAATGACTATATAATTGAATCGGATCTCAGATATTATAGTGCACATGCTCTTAATTCTGATATAATAATGGGCACATGTACTTACTATTTATTTCTTTAATTTACCAATGGGCGAAATTTATGTGTTAAATTGATAGGACTGGTAAGTTGAGAAATAATACTATTTACATGGTGTGTCATTGTTTATAGGAGGAAACTGTGTCCTATATACTAGGATGATGATGTCCCCTTGAGGAGCTCATAAGGTTCATCATGTAAATCCTGCAGGTGGACTTGGTCCAACATGATGATAAGGATGAGTGGCAGTACTCATGAGTTAGATATTAATTAATTAAATTATCTTTAATTTAATTAATTAATGGACATTCGATATCTTGAACACGGGAAGATATTGTAGGGGATCGATTGGCCGGCTAGAGGGGGGGTGAATAGCCCTTTTCGTTTGGATGCCGATATTTGCTCGTCTACAAAACTAATTAGCGCAAGCGGAAGACTAATAAAGACAAGCAAATAGAAATACGAGAAAACAAACGCTAACAAGGAATGTAACGTGGTTCACGGCTACGCCGCTAATCCACGGTCCCCGATTCGTCCTCGGTGAATCACTCCGCTAAACCAATCCACTAAATGGTCTCTCCTTTGCACCAAGCTAGGTGGAGGTAACCTTTACAATCAAGATCACTCTTCTTACAAATAGAATGGAGTAAAAGCGGGTAAGAAGAGTTTAGAGCTTGTGGGGCACTAGGAAGATTACTTAGAGCATAAGCATTAGCCTCTCAAAGGCTTATACCCTCTCTTTTTATAGAGAGGGCTGATTTCTTCCCGTTGGCCGCCATCAGTCGACTGCCGCCCTTGGCAGTCGACTGCCGTCACTACAACGGCCTCCGAACACGTCGGATCCCGACCGTTGTAGTCCAACGGAACTCTTGGCAGTCGACTGATGGACCTCGGGCCGATCATTGCTCTCCGTATCATCGCCGATCGGCTACGAGCGGCTGCGTCGAAACCCTATTGACTACCGATCGCTGCGCCTTGACGATCGATGGTCTTGGCGCTTAGCCCGCGTATGGCGATCACGGCCACGATCGATCCAATTATACCGGTCGAACTCACTCGACTAAGCGATCGCCATGACATGGCAGTCGAGTGGTGTCAGGAAAACCCATCCGACACTTGGCCAAATGGCCAAGTTTCACCTAAGAGCTACCCTTCCCCGGGTTACAATCGCTCACATTCATTTCTCGGAGTCCCTCGCCTTCGAAGTTCTCTTCATTCTCGGCCACGTCCCTCGGCAGCATCAGGCGCACGGCTCTGCAATGCTCCTTCGCGTCTCTTGCCTCGAAGTCTACTTCCTCCGGCTTCACTCCAAGCTTCTCGTCCGGCGGTCCCTCGGATGCTCCAAGCGCACGGCTTCCGCAAAGCTATCCTTCACCGACTCAAGGCACGAGTCATGAGATGTGAAACTCGCCACGGCTCCATGTGCGAATTACTAAGTCCTGCACGACTTCAACGCACATATCACATCAACATATCAAACTAACTTAAACCCTTTGCCACACCATCAAAACCATATTACGGCAAGAGATTGCCCTAACAATCTCCCCCTTTTTGATGTGTGGCAATCCGTTTAAGTTAGGTAAAAACATTTGATATAAATTTCTAAGGTAAGAAAGCATGTAAGGATAAACATGATATAGCAACATGCAACTCCCCCTTAATCCATGAAACTTCTCTATGCAAATTTTCTCCCCCTATCATATATTTCTCCCCCTAATATATTTCTTCACCCTAAAATGATTAACTTAAACATAAATTATTTCTGACACCATCAAAAAGAATAACACTAAGTCATAAGCTCATGGCATCAAGTATAATGGAGGGAAAATATGACAAGTTGATTTAAAATTGGGTACCACTTGTTGGTTTACAAACTGAATTTGGCCTTCAATGTACCCACCAATGACGATTTATCGATCATGGCAATCGAGCACAAAGGAATCCGAATTTTTGATTTTCTGGACGAATTTCAGAAATGCATTATAAATTCTAGAAAATTCGAAAAATCATGAAATTTGGGGAACATATTTCTTTTAAGTATATCTATCAATGAAAAATAGTTTTTCATGAAAACTCATTATATTTTCTTGTTTTTGCCAAAAATCCAAACACTTGAAAAACCACTAGTTTTTGAGCATGTTAGTTTCCATTTCAACACCTAGTCTTGCTTTGAATTGTTCCAAAACATGAATACATAGATTTTAGATTAAGAAATTGTTTTGAAAACATATGAAATATCCAACCATGATCTTTGGGCAATATGTCTATGAATTAAACATAACCCTTCCCCATGATTGGTCTATTATTGCTATTTTTGATACTTTAAATGACCATCTAAATGCGATAGGCATTAGTGGCCATCCTAACATCTCACTCATGCTAAGTTTTCAATCAAGGTAGCCTATGGTGAGTGTGAAATGCATCCTAGGGGGTATTTGTATATACTTAACCAATATATTCATGCAATTCTATCATGGTTAAGTATCATCCTAACAATTAACATGATCATAATGACATATATGAATGAATTGTACATTATGATCATGAAATGCATATTTTCATCAATTTATAACCATGCATTAGGTAATATGTGATGCTAAATAAAGTATTACCTAAAGCATGATTCAAACCTATTTCTCATGATAACGTGCCAAATTTCAAAAACATAAATCATGATTTAAAACATACATAGCAATTACATTAATCATCATGATTTAAGCATTATTACTTATTTATGGGTACGTTATCATCACCCAACACTATCTAAAAAATGTTGTCCCGTCATCCTAAGTCAACCAAAATATGATATAGGTCAATTCCATATGGTTGACTACCCTAGGGGTTTTCTAACCCTTAAGGATGGATTTTGGAACCCAAAATAAATTCTTTCCTATTGGGTTCACTAAATACTCCTTGGGGATCCATTTCCTAGCAATTACTTTCTTTTTATCTTGTCCCCTAGCTATTAGGCATTTATAGGCCTTTTCATTTTTCTTTTCTTTGTATCCTAGGCCTTTCTTGTTGAAACTAGCTCTTTGGCTCCCTAAGATCATATTTAAGGTGTTGGAGCCAATTGTGAATTTCTCTAAGGCTTTGGTTAAATAATCTACCTTTTCCCTTAATGCCCTATTTTCCTCTATGCATGCATCATTAACATTTAAAGGCATATAATCATGTGAGCATGCATCATCTAAGCTAGAAGAAATCTTTTCATTTTCATTTAAGCATGCTTTTTCTAATTTTTGTTCTAGGTCCTTAATTTGATCTAGCATGCTTTTGTTCTTCTTCTTAGGTCTAAATAAGTCCTTAGTTAAGCTAGAAATCATAGAAACTATTTTATTAGGTGAGAGGTTGGTTACCATAGTTTCCATGTCCTCTTCTTCTTCGGATGATGTAGAAGCTCCCCCTTCATTTGAGCTCTCTCCTCTTGAGCTTGAACCTTCATTTTCGGAGGAAGAGCAATCCAAGTCATCAAAGGCCATCAAGGCCAAATTGGTGACAAAGGCATTCTCCTCTTCCGATGATGATGAAGAGGATGAGGAAGGATCATCCCATGTCTTGGCCTTGAATGCTTTGGCCTTCCCCTTTTCTTTTGCCTTCTTTTCTTCTTCCTTTCTCTTGCTCCCCTTCTTCTTCTTCCTCTTCTCTTCTTTCTTTTTCTTCTCTTCTTTGCTTTTGTTTAGGAGGGGACAATTGTCCCTTATGTGCCCTTCTCCTTGGCAATTGTAGCATATGACCTTCCCCCTTGGTCTTCTATTCCTATCATAAGATTTATCAAATCTAAAATTCTTAAATGCACGTCTTACCTTCCTTACCATGTAGGCTTCTTCCGTGCTATCCATGGAGGAGGAGGAGGCTCATCGGATGAGGAGGAGGGGACTTCTATCTTCTTCTTCCCCTTGTTTTCCATCAAGGCTACTCCTCTTGAGGGTTGAATTCTAGGCTCCTCTTGTATTCCTTCAAGCCTAGTTTCGTGAAGCTCCATGGTTGAAAAGAATTCCTCCAAGGTGCTCACTTCTAGGTTCTTGGAGATATAAAAAGAGTCCACCATGGAGCTCCATTTTGAGGACCGGGGAAAGGCATCTATGGCCTTCATTACCATATCCCGGTTTGATAGCTTCTCACCTACACTTGTTAGCCCAATTAAAATTTCTTTAAACCTAGAGTGTAGTGAGGTTACCTTTTCTCCCTTTTCTAGTTTTATATTGGATAGTTGGGAGCGGAGGAGGTCTCTTCTTGCTAGCTTGGCCTCGGATGTGCCTTCATGGAGTTCTATAAGCTTTTCCCACATCTCTTTGGCGCTAGCACATTCTCCAATCCGGTTGATCTCTTGTTGGGGGAGCACATTGAAAAGATGATGTTTTGCCTTTGAGTTCGCAAGGTGCTCCTCTCTTTGCTTCTTAGTCCATCATGATTTTTCGATTGGTTTCCCTTCTTCATCCCTAGGCAAAACGAAACCGGATTCCATTGTAATATAATGTCAAAATCCGTTTCGAAAAATACCTCCATTCGCTTTTTCCACCAAGCGAATTCTCCTTCAAACTTCGGAGGATGAATGTTGGAGCCAGCCATTTTGAAAATTGCTTGTTGTGGCGGTTAGTCCTCGACAAGCTTTCCTTGGCTCTGATACCACTTGTAGGGGATCGATTGGCCGGCTAGAGGGGGGGTGAATAGCCCTTTTCGTTTGGATGCCGGTATTTTCTCGTCTACAAAACTAATTAGCGCAAGCGGAAGACTAATAAAGACAAGCAAATAGAAATACAAGAAAACAAACGCTAACAAGGAATGTAACGTGGTTCACGGCTACGCCGCTAATCCACGGTCCCCGATTCGTCCTCGGTGAATCACTCCGCTAAACCAATCCACTAAATGGTCTCTCCTTTGCACCAAGCTAGGTGGAGGTAACCTTTACAATCAAGATCACTCTTCTTACAAATAGAATGGAGTAAAAGCGGGTAAGAAGAGTTTAGAGCTTGTGGGGCACTAGGAAGATTACTTAGAGCATAAGCATTAGCCTCTCAAAGGCTTACACCCTCTCTTTTATAGAGGGCCGATCACGCTTCTGGCGCCGATCCACTACAACGGCCTCCGAACACATCGGATCCCGACTGTTGTAGTCCAACAGAACTCTTGGCGATCGATGGACCTCATCGCGATCGGCCGCTCCGTAGTCGATCGCCTACGGCCGAACGGTTATATGTGGTCGAAACCCTATTGACTCCGATCGATGGTCTTGGCTGATCGCCCACGATGGCCGATCACGCCAACCCGGGCCACGATACCGATCGAACTCACTGACTGAGCGATCGCATGACATGGCAATGATCGGTGTCGAAAAACCCATCCGACACTTGGCCAAATGGCCAAGTTTCACCTAAGAGCTACCCTTCCCCGGGTTACAATCGCTCACTCTCATTTCTCAGAGTCCCTCTCCTTCGAAGTTCTCTTCATTCTCGGCCACGTCCCTCGGCAGCATCAGGCGCACGGCTCTGCAATGCTCCTTTGCGTCTCTTGCCTCGAAGTCTACTTCCTCCGGCTTCACTCCAAGCTTCTCGTCCGGCGGTCCCTCGGATGCTCCAAGCGCACGGCTTCCGCAAAGCTATCCTTCACCGACTCAAGGCACGAGTCATGAGATGTGAAACTCGCCACGGCTCCATGTGCGAATTACTATGTCCTGCACGACTTCAACGCACATATCACATCAACATATCAAACTAACTTAAACCCTTTGCCACACCATCAAAACCATATTACGGCAAGAGATTGCCCTAACAGATATTTTGTACAAATAATATGTGGAGCCCATATTTATTTATGGGGGTTGGTGAGGTAGATCAATGATAATCCTCTAGTGGAATAGACCATCATTAATGGATCGAGTTTTGTGTGGTTTGGATCCATTGGGTGGCCAAGATCCAACTCCTCCTCATGGTCTCTATTGTAGCCTATTATAAATAACTCATGAAGCCTAGATCTATATAAGAAAGGGAAGAGGCTTGGGCGAAAAAGAAGTTCTAGGGTTTGGAGTTGGCTTTGGGCGGCGGCAACAAGTGGAAGAGGTTTAGGGTTTTTGTTTTCCTCTCTTCCTAAGGATTAGCCGGCGCCTCTTCTTCATCTCTTTAGGCCAACGCTCCTTCCTTCAAGCAAAGGCTGACGCTTCTTCTTCTTCCTCACCTAGGGTCGGCGACAAAGCAAGGAGGAAAGGGTTCTTTCTTCCTTTATCTCGGCCGGTTCATCTACTCCCTCTCCTTAGGGTCAGAAAACACCAAGAACTTGGTGTTTGGTGGTCGGCGCAAGCAAGGAGAAGAAGGTAGCTTTTGTTCTTCCCTTATTTAGAGTGAGAAAGGAAGGGAAGACACGTGATCTAGGATGCTTCGACTTTTGGAAGATCGTCGCCCACATGACGTCCAAGAGGAGGATAGGAATGCAATAGAAGATCAAGAGGTAAAACAAGAGGTATAATCTTGTTTATTTTTTATTCTAGTTCTCTTGTAATTTGTATGTTATTGATTAACATGGACTCCGATGATAAACACAAAAAATCGGCAATCCGTACATCATCTATTCCACAGCTAATCGAGGAAAAGAGTTAGGTTGCTTGAACAACAAGTTTGTTTAAGCGTCCACTCAAATTGAATAGCACTATGATGGATTGGTTGCTTGGGTAATCCATCTTCATCCAGATTAATTTTTTTATCTGGGGAAGTGTGATAGGATCGCCATGCACAAGCGACTGAAGTAGAGGAAGCAATTCTCTTCGAGTGGTATCAGAGCCACGGTTTTTGGTTTTGTGTGTTTTGGATTTGGTTACTTTCATGCATTTATCATATATTTTATGTCGGATAATAGTAAGATGTGCGTAGGCTAACTTTTTTCTTGCAGGCATAAGATCCAACTATTATGGCTATATGGATGTATGTGATTGTATGTGTGTGATTGTAATTATTTATTTGAATCCTCGGGGTTTACGAAGCTAATTAGTATTTAATTTTTGTAATTAAATACGCCATTGTTTAGCCTCTCATTTTAATTTACTTTCGATCTAGATATGTTGTACACTCATTCGTGGAGTATAGGATCGATGGATGTAAATTAAAATAGTTTATTTCGGTTTAGATCCCCTTATGACTAGAGCATGGTAAAGGGAGGAACGGACAATATAAAAGCATATTGGAAAATAAAAGCCATAATAGTTGGAAAATATTTTTTTTCATATTTATTGCTTATTGTTTGGTATGCATGTTGTGTGTTTGAGAATATTCCTCAATTCCAAATTATTAAATGGGAGAGGGATATTTTTTTAATTCTCGCGGCCTCCAATACAATTTGACATGTGATGCGAACAAACTTGCACGTTGGCTCTGAGTGCCTTCCTCCTTATCGGATGATTTTGTTTTGCTGATCACTAGGTCAAATATGTTTATAGGAAGTTATTTAGGAGCGTGTGTACTTTCCCATCGGAAGGCACTTAATCCGAGATAATTGCCTTAGTATCGAGTAATGGTAAACACTTAGATGCAAATAAAAGTATCCTCCCCATCGGAGTCACTGTCTTTATTTGTAGGACCGAAGAGGAACCAACTATTAATTTTGTTTTTGTCAAAAAGTAAGGCTGACAGGATAATAAAATTAATGGGTAAAACCTCCTCTTACAAATATAGAATTCGTATACGTCCACACTATCGTGGCATACAATATTCTCAGTGTTTTGAGGTGTTGGTTGATTTTAAAATTTTATTGTTTGAGAAATCAATAAATTTTTGAAATCTAATGTTTTTGATTTTTGTGATCCTTAGGTTTTTTAAAATGACTTTCAACCCACTTGTTGTGATTCTGAAAGAAAACAAACTTACTAGACTTAACTATGTTGATTGGAAAAGGAATCTGAACATTGTCTTGACTACTGAGGAGTACAAATATGTACTCTTCAAAGAGTGTCCTCCTAAGCATATGGAGGATTCTAGTGAAAAGGAGAAAGAGAGTTATAGGAAGTGGATCAAGGCTGATGAGATGACGTGGTGTTACATTTTGGCTTATATGTCAAATGTATTTGCAACATCAGCATCAAGCCATGAATACTTCCTATGACATGATGCTCAATCTCAAGAAACTTTTCAGACACCAGAATCGGGCTGCTAGGCAGGAAGCTATGAGGAATTTGATGACGACCACCATGGTTGAGGGAATATCTGTGAGGGATCATGTTCTCAAGATGATGGCTCATTTGAATGAGCTGGAAGTCCGTGGAGTGGAGATGGATGGGGAAACCATGGTCGATATTATTCTCCAATCTCTACCTAGGAGTTTTGAGCAGTTTCGCCTCTACTACAACATGAATAAGAGGTTGTATTCGTTGGCGGAGCTTCTGACAGAACTCCAGGTGGCAGAGGGGCTTTTTCGTCAGAGTTCTCAAGCTTTGGTTGCTCATAAGGTTTCTACTTATAAGCCGAAAGGCAAGAAGAAGAATAAACAAGGTGTAGCAAATGTGGCAGGAGGATCTCAGGGAGGAGTAAAGAAGCCGAAAGGCATGTGCTACACTTGCAAGAAAACTAGACATTGGAAGGCAGACTGTCCCAACTGCAAACACAACAAAAGTATATCTTTTAGTCTAGTCGTTGAAACATATTTTGTGGTGTTATCTACCGGTACTTGGTGTGTAGATACGGGAGCCACTGATAATGTCTGCAACTCTTTACAGGGGTTCCAGGAAACCAAATGACTAGTTGAGGGGGAGATTACTGTCTACATGGGCAATGCTACGAAGGTGGCGTCTATTACAGTGGGAGATGTTTATTTATCTTTTGATAGGAATAAAACTTTTATTCTGAGAAATTGTCTTTTATGTACCTTCATTTAGAAAGAATTTAATTTCAGTTTCTAAATTGTTTTTGGATGGATATTCTATTTCTTTTAATGACAGAGAATAGGGAGATTATCTATTCTGATGCATTGGTAGGAAATTTATACACTCTTGAACCAAAACCTCCACGATGTAAATAGAAATAAATAACTCATCTTCTAAATCTAATAAGAGAAAAGAACCTTCGAAAAATGAACCAAACGTATCTTAGGCATCTAAGGTTAGGTCATATTAACCTGAGTAGAATTCAAAGGTTGATAACTGATGGACCTTTGGGTTCATTAGTGGTGGAAGATTTCCCAACCTGCGAATCTTGCTTGGAAGGTAAAATAACTAAGAGGCCTTTTAAGGCCAAGGGGTATAGAGCCAAAGATGTGTTGGAATTTGTTCATTCTGATTTGTGTGGTCCTATGTCTATCCAGGCTAGAGGTGGTTTTGAATATTTCATCTCTTTTATAGAAGATTATTCAAGATATGGATACATTTACTTGATGCGTTGTAAGTCTGAATGCTTTGACAGGTTCAAAGAATTCAAGGCTGATGTGGAGAAACGTCAAGATAAAAGTATCAAGACACTACGATCTGATCGTGGTGGTGAGTACCTCTTGGGAGAGTTTAGGAGTTACTTATCAGAGGTTGGGATTCAATCCCAACTATCTGCACCTGGTACACCCCAGAAGAATGGTGTGGCGGAGTGAAGGAATAAGACTCTTATAGAGATGGTTAGATCGATAATGAGTTATTCTGAGTTACTAGATTTGTTCTGGGGATATGTTCTGGATACGACAGTGTATATTCTGAACTTTGTACCATATAAATTAGTACCTTCTACTCCCTCAGAATTTTGGACTGGGTGAAAGCCTAGTCTGAGACATATTCAGATTTGGGGTAGTCCAGCACATGTGCTGAAGGGAGATGCTAGTAAGATGAAATCTCATACAGAAGTGTACCTGCTCATTGGCTATCCTAGAGAAACGAAAGGTGGTTTATTCAATAGTCCTAGAGATCAGAGGGTGATAGTTAGCACGAACGCCCGATTTTTAGAGGAAGACTATGTGATGAACCACAAGCTCATGAGCAAGATTGTTCTGAAAGAATTAAGAGGGGAAGTCACTACTTTAGTACCAACGATACAAGAGGACATACCACAAGTGACTGCACCGCGTGTCACAGAAGATACACAAGTGATATCTTGTCGTAGTGGGAGGGTTGCTAGACAACCTGACAGATTTATGTTCTTGGGAGAATTTTCTAATTTGGTCCCTGGCAAACATGAACCTGATCTCTGGACATATGACGAGGTAATCCAAGATAAAGATACGATATCTTGGCAAAGAGTGATGAATTCTGAGATAGAATCTATGGATTCAAATCATGTCTGGGAACAAGTAGAACCACCCAATGGTGTAAAAGTCATTGGATGCAAATGGATCTACAAAAGAAAGAGAGGATCAAACGGGAAGGTAGAGACCTTCAAAGCAACGCTTGTTGCGAAAGGGTATACTCAGAAAGAGGGTATCGATTATGAGGAGACCTTTTCACCGGTAGCCATGCTTAAGTCTATCCATATTCTCGTATCTATTGCTGCTCATATGGATTATGAGGTTTAGTAAATGGATGTCAAGATAACTTTTCTTAATGGAAGTCTTGAAGAAAACATCTATATGGAGCAACCAAAGGGATTCATTGCAAAGGGCAAAGAGCATCTTTTGTGTAAGTTTAATCGGTCCATTTATGGATTGAAGCAAGCTTTGAGATCTTGGAACATCCGTTTTGATGAGGTAATCCAATCATATGGATTTATTCAAAGTTCGGATGAGTCTTGTGTATACAAGAGATGTGACAGAAACATAGTGGTATTTCTTGTACTATACGTAGATGACATTTTGCTCATTGGCAACAATGTCAAAGTGTTATCAGACGTAAGGGTATGGTTGTCCAAACATTTTGATATAAAGGACTTGGGAGAAGTGGGACACATCCTTGGGATCAAGGGTATAAGGGATCGCAAGAAAAGGATGTTGTGCTTATCTCAAGCTTCATACATAGACATTATTTTGGCTCGTTTTAGCATGCAAAACTTCAAGAATGGTTTTCTACCTTTTTGACATGGAGTACCTTTATCTAAAGAGATCTATCCTAGAACATCAAAAGAGATAGAGGAGATGAAAGAGGTTTCTTATGCTTCGGCGGTAGGAAGCCTCATGTATGCTATGTTATGTACGAGATCGGATATCTGCTTTGTCGTGAGCATGGTTAGCAAATATCAGAGTAATCTAGGATAGGGACGTTGGACTGCGGTAAAACATATATTGAAGTACTTGAGAAGGACTAGGGATTATATGTTGGTATACCAGGCAGATCAATTACTCCCTGTGGGTTACACAGATTCTGACTTTCAATCAGATAGGGATAAAAGTAAGTCTACCTCAGGTTTTGTGTTTACTTTGGGAGGTGGAGCCATTATATGGAGGAGTGTCAAGCATAAATGTGTGGCGGACTCTACCATGGAAGTTGAGTATGTGGCAGCCTTTGAGGTAGCCAAAGAAGCTATATGGCTAAGGAACTTCTTGATGGACTTGGATGTTATTCCTGGTTTGCCCAGAACTATCACAATTTATTGTGATAACAGTGGTACAGTTGCAAACTCGAAGGAACCATGAGCCCATAAGGCAAGTAAACACATAGAGTGCAAGTACCATCTGATACGAGAGATCGTAAAGTGAGGAGAAGTTGGTGTTGCAAAGATTGCATCAGAGAAAAACCTAGTTGATCCTTTCACTAAGGGCCTTCCAGCGAGAGCTTTTGATAGGCATGTGGAGGGAATAGAAATCAGATGTATGGCAGTTTGATGGCAGTATAGTCTTTTAGTATAAGTGGGAGATTGTTGGGATGTATACTGAAAGCCTAGCCTTTACATGAATATCTTCATTTTGAAATAAGAATCACATGATCATTATTTGCATTTTATATTTATGTATATTGTCTGATATATTACATTGTAGATAACATGGTGTGTGGTATCGCACAGAAGATCATGTTAACAGTTCCTTGTAGAGTATAAGTAGAGGCTCACAATCAAGATGATTTTTGACAAACCATTGGAATGGTTGTAGTGTGATTTGGTATTGGTTTATATTGACCATAGAATTACACTAGTACACTTTGTGTGTATTGAGCAGGATCGATTTAGAGGTGATTCTGTTGGATCGAGCGGATCGCTAGAGGAGGGGTGAATAGCGATAGAAACTTTTTCGTTCGAATTCATTTCAAGACACAAGTAAATGCAACGGAAGATAAATACAAAATAAACGAGACAATAGAATTTTTACTTGGTTCGTAGCCTTCGGCTACTACTCCAAGGCCCTAGTGGTACTTGACCATTCATGGAGGGCAAAGCACTAACGAACTCCTCCTCGTTGGAGGTAGGAGTTAATCGACTACAAGAAACCACAAAAGCTTGAAGTAGAGGGACACTCCCCCTCTACTCGTTATGATAAAAAGCTCCGAAATAATAATATGAAAGAGACAAGCTAAATTAAACATATACCGATGAATAAGAAATGAAAACTCAAGCTTAGATCATCGGAGTAGTAGCACTTCATTGTCAGAGAGTCGCAGCGTTTGCGAAGGCTTTAGGGGACTTAGAATTGATGAGAAAACCCTAGGAGAGGCCCTCCTTTTATAGCCTTTGAGTCCCTTCTCGAGAGGATCTTCAACAAATTAGATTTGAGCACCAATCTCCTTGAAATGAGGTGATAAGGCTTGACTCCTCGAAGCTGATCCTTGACCATCAGTCGACCGATGGCCATCATTAGTCGACTGATGGCAACATTAGTTGAGTGATGACCGCTGGCAGTCAACTGATGGACAACAGTCGAGTGCTCCAAGCTGGCAGTCGACTGATGTTAGCTGAAATAAAAAGTTATCTTAACAAAAACATTATTCGATGGCCGCCGATCGTCCAATCTCTACCTAGACCATCCATGGGATGTCTTTGGTCGGATCTACGCTTAAGACGATCCCCGTAAGGAGGATACAACCTCACTTATGGTCACACACATGAGCTTACCTCGATACTTACTCTATAGCTCTCGCTTCCGGCCTTCCACTCAATTCCTTCAGTTCCCTCCGAAGTCACTCGAGTGTCGCCCGACCACCGCGGCTTCTTCCGGGTGTCTCCAGCCTTTAGCTCATTCTTTAGAACTTTTCTGCACACTCGATTAAGCTCGTGAGATAACGATGTAATCTTAACTTTGTGTCTTTTTCCATAATCAAAACACAGGTTCGATCATCTGGTGCTCCTGCACCAACAGATTCAATTTATACTAACTATATAATTGAATCAGACCTCAGATATTATGGTGTACATGCTCTTAATATCGATATAATAACAGGCACATGTACTTAGTATTTATTTCTTTGATTTACCAATGGTGAGATTTATGTGTTAAATTGATAGGCCTAGTAAGTTGGAAAATAATATTATTTATATGGTGTGTCGTTGATTATAAGAGGAAATCATATCCTATATACTAGGATGATGTCCCCTTGAGGAGCTCATAAGGTTCATCATGTAAATCTTGCAGGTGGACTTGGTCTAACATGATGATAAGGATGAGTGGTACGACTCATGGAGTTAGATATTAATTAATTAAATTGTTAGTAATTTAATTAATTAATGGACATTCAATATCTTAAACACGAGGAGATATTTTGTATAAATAATATGTGGAGCCCATATTTATTTATGGGGATTGGTGAGGTAGATCAATGATAATCCTCTAGTGGAATGGATCACCATTAATGGATCGAGTTTTGTGTGGTTCAGATCCATTGGGTGGCCAAGATTCAACTCCTCTTCATGGTCCCTATTGTAGCCTATTATAAATACCTCATGAAGCCTCGATCTGTATAAGAAAGGGAAGAGGTTTGGGCGAAAATAAAGTTCTAGGGTTTGGAGTTGTCTTTGGGCGGTAGCAACAAGTGGAAGAGGTTTAGGGTTTTTGTTTTCCTCTCTTCCTAAGGTTTAGCCGGCACCTCTTCTTCATCTCTTTAGGACCGGCGCTCCTTCCTTCAAGCAAAGGCTAGTCCTTCTTCTTCTTCCTCACCTAGGGTCGGCAAAAAAGCAAGGAAGAAAGGGTTCTTTCTTCCTTTTTCTTGGTCGGTTCATCTACTCCCTCTCCTTAGGGCCGACGGACACCAACAACTTGGTGCTTGGTGGTCGGCGCAAGCAAGGAGAAGAAGGGAGCTTTTGTTCTTCCCTTGTTCGGAGTGAGCAAGGAAGGGAAGACATGTGATCTAGGAGGCTTCGACTCTTGGAAGATCGTCGCCCACACGACGTCCAAGAGGAGGATAGGAATACAATAGAAGATCAAGAGGTAAAACAAGAGGTATAATCTTGTTTATTTTTTATTCTAGTTCTCTTGTAATTTATATGTTATTGATTAACATGAACCCCGATGATAAACACAAAAATTCAGCTATTCGTACATCATCTATTCCGCGGCTAATCGAGGAAAAGGGTTAGGTTGCTTGAACAATAAGTTTGTTCAAGCGACCACTCAAAATGAATAACACGATGATGGATTGGTTGCTTGGGTAATCCATCTTCTTTCGGATTAATTTTTTTATCTGCGGATGTGTGATAGGATCACCATGCACAAGCGACCGAAGTAGAGGAAGCAATTGCCTTCAAAAGGAATACTTAGTGAACCCTATTGGAAAGAATCTATATTGGGTTCCTAAGTCCATCCTTAAGGGTTAGGAGAACCTAGGTTAGTCAACCATAAGTGAACTTAAGTTTATATCTGTTGGATCGTGAAGCGTCGCTAGAGAGGGGGGGTGAATAGCGAGCGTAAATCTTTTCTTTTTCGTTCGTTTGATACACGAGTAAGAGCAGTGGAAAATAAAGACACACGTTTATTTTTACTTGGTTCACAACCCAGAGGTTGCTACTCCAAGGCCCTAACGGTCCTAGACCACGTACGGAGGCAAAACGCTATAACGTCTCCTCCTCGTTGGAGGTAGGAGATAATGATCACAAAATCGGAAGTACGAGGATGAGGCAACAAGCCTACCTCACCTCGTTATGATTAAAACAAAGAATACAATAAAAACAATTACTTGCTGCTGCTGTCGACGAAGGAGATTTGAACTTGTCATTGCATCGACGTTATGACGGCGTTGGAGCGTTGTCATTGTAGGAGCACTTGAGAATAAACTTGATGATATTAGGAGTTGGAATCCTCCCCTCCTTTTATAGATTTTGGCCTCTGAATTTGTCTCCTCTTTTTTCAGAACAGATCACGAAGTTGTACAAATTTTATCGCGAAGTGGTCACGTCAAATGTTTTCCATTTTGACCTAGCGCAAAGGTTGATTCGTCGCCATCAGGCGACTGATGCCTCCCATCAGTCGATTGATGTGCATCAGTCGACTGCCCAATGTCTAGCAGTCGACTGCCAGCCTGGCCACTTCCCTACAGTAAGAGGTTAGCTCGAAAAATGATAAATGTGACGGTTTCTAACCGTCCGATCTCGACCTAGACCTTCCACAGGAAGTCTTAGTTGGATGGCTGCCTACGGTCGTCCCCATAAAGAGGACACAACCTTACAATCTCTCACTCACACGAGCTTTCCTCGATACTTACCTTGTAGATCTTGCTTCCGGCCTTCCACTCGATTCCTTCGGCTCCCTCCGAAGTCACTCGAGTGTCGCCCGACCACCGTGGCTTCCTTCGGGTGTCGCTAGCCTTCAGCTCCAGCTTTATTACTTTTCTGCATACTCAATTTAGCTCGTGAGATAATGATGTAAACTTAACTTTGTGTCTTTGCCATAATCAAAATACAGGTTCGATTATCTGGTGCCCCTGCACTAACAATATCATGTTAAATGTTTGACTTAAGATGATGAGGATGTTAGTTTTAGACTTGTGATATTTGATTTATGAGGATGCTGTGGGTGAAAATTTCTAATTTAGTGTTGGGTGATGATAATGTGTAACCCATGAATTGAATGTTTAAATCATGATTTATGCTTGATTTTATACATGATAAACAATCATAATTTATGATTTGGATGATAATATTTGGTGTATGATCATAATATGCAAATTAAATGATCATCTTGTGTTATGATCATAATGGGGGTTTATGCATGATACTTAACCTTGGGTAAAATTGCATGAAACTTTGGTTAAGTATAAATACTTTTAGGTACATCTCACACTCACTATAGGCTAACTTGATTGAAAACATAGTATGGGTGAGATGTTAGGATGATACAAATGACTCACTTATGATTATAACATTTTGATGAGTCATTGTAGGTATCATAATAGCAATAATAGACCAATCATGGGGAAATCATATGTTTAAGTCATAGACATATTGCCCAAAGATCATGGTTGGATATTTCAAATGTTTTGAAAACATTTCTTGTTTCATAATCTATGAGTTCATGCTTTGAAAAGTTTCTAAGGCAAAACTAGCTTTCAAGTTGATACAAAATTGAGATTTTTTACAACCTTTGGGTTTTTGCCTAATTTTAGAAAATAGAATGAATTTTCATGAAAAACCATTTTTCACTAATAAAGGGACTTATAATAAATATGTTTTCAAAATTTCACAATTTTTAGAATTTTCTGTAATTTCTAGTGCATTTCTGAATTTAGTTCAAAAAATCAGAAAAGGTTGTTTTTAGGGTGTCAGTCGACTGGTAGTCTGAACCAATCGACTGATGTACTATGCACGAGTACAGTAACCTATTTTTTCAGGTTTTAATGCTGTTTTGGTGATTTTATTCCCTTAGACTTGATGTCATGCTTATATAACATATGGTAGATGTTTTTGATGGTGTCAAAGGGGGAGAAAAGGTTAAGTTTAAGTTAATCATGCTAGGGGGAGAAATTAGCATGTGTTAAGGAGAAGTTGCATGTATTAAGGGGGAGTTTGATACTCATATTTATTTACATGCTTTCTTGCCTTATGTTTTATGTTAATGTTTTACCTAACTTAAACATGGTTGCCACACATAAAAAATGGGGAGATTGTTAGGGCAATCAACCCATGTATGATGTGGTTTTGATGTGTGTGGAAAAGGGTTTAAGTTAGTTTGTTATGGTTTTAATATGTGTGTTGAAGTCGTGCAGGACTTAGTAATTCACACATGGTGAAAGCATCGGTGAGTTCACCATCTCATGACTCGGTCCTTGAGTGGGTGAAGGATGGCATTGCGGAAGCCGTGTGCTTGGTGCATTCGAGGGACCATCGGACGACGAGCATTTGAGTGAAGCCAAGGAAGTAGACTTCAAGGCGAGACACGAAGGATGGCATTGCAAAGCCATGCGCTTGGTGCATCCGAGGGACATGTTTGGACGAAGAGAGCTTCGAGGTGAGGGACTCAAAGGGAGATGAGTGTGAGCGATTGTAACCCGATAGGGGGTAGCTCATAGGTGAACTTGGCCAAATGGCTAAGTGTCGAATGCTCAACCAAGGTTGGTTTGAGGTTTTACCTGACATCAGTCGACTGCCAAGATATGACAATCGACTGCTCCAAGTCGACTTAAGACTTAACTGGTGTTCGAGTTTGGTTTTGTTTAGCATCGTCAGGATGATACGATCATCTACACCACCGCTTGACCGCCAAGGGATGGAAGTCGATGATGAAGGTGGTCGCGGCACGAAAGGTTTAAAGTCAACCGATCGGCTGATCACTGATCGATTGGAAGATCGATCGGTGATCATGGGAGCCATTGGTGATGATCGATCACCGATCATTGCTCGGTGCCCAATGGGAAGAATGACCTCTTCCCTATAAGAAGAGGCCTTGGGTCACTTGGGGAGGTTAATTCTTAACTCGTAAATTTCTCCCAAGTGCCCAACACGTTTTTACTCCTTTTCCTTGAGTTTATTTCATTCATATTGTAAGAGGAGTGATTCTTGTAAAAGAAAGGTTTACCTCCACCTTGATGGAGAGATTAGTTATTGGTTTAGGCGTGATTCACCTGGAACGAATCAGGTCATGGATTAGCGGCATGGGCCATGAACAACGTTACGTCTTTGGTGTTTGCGTTTGTTTTCTCTTTGTCTTTTTCATTAGCTTAATTGTTTGTGTTTAGCAAATATTCTGTTGCACTAACTCTAATTGTAGACAATTAAGAACGAACAATTTCCATCATCGTACACGAAGGGCTATTCACCCCCCTCTAGCCGGCCACCGATCCTCCAACATATCTTTGACCATTATACGTGACCATATCCCTCTTTTCTTGAATCAAGTCCAATTCCATACCTCGAGATGCACTATTATCGCTCGGGAAATAACTCAGTACCCGTGCAGACTCTATTCCAACTTCTACAGGTAACACAACTTCTGAACCATACACCATACTAAAGGGAGTGGCTCTCGTGGTTCCCCTAGAAGTGGTTTGGAAAGACCATATAACTCTAGGTAACTCCTCCACCCAACTCCCTCCTACATGCTCCAACTTGGTTTTTAATCCATGCACCAACTCTCTATTATTCACCTCAACTTGCCCGTTACACTGGGGATAAGCCACAAATGTGAATACCTATTCAATTTTGAAATCTTGGCATCATTTTGCTAACTTTTTACCCTGAAATTGTCGCCCATTATCAGATATCAGTCTTCTAGGGATACCAAAATGACATAGAATATTCTTCCATACAAACTTTAATATCATCTACTCAGTTATACGGGCTAAGGGATCAGCTTCTACCCACTTAGAAAAATAATCTATAGCTACCAACTAGAATTTCTTTTGACCAGTCCCGATCAGAAAGGGTCCTACTATATTCATACCCCATTGATCAAAAGGACAAGCTGCTACTACTGCTTTCATACATTCAGCTGGCTGATGCTGCCAATTGTGATGCTTCTGATAGCTCTCACATTTTCGTACCAACTGTATAGAGTCTTTCATCAGAGTGGGCTAAAAATATCCAGCTAATAACATCTTTCGACCGAATTCCCGACCCCCTATATGGCTGCCACAAGCTCCTTCATGCACTTCTTGTCACGCCCGCCCTTCCGGGACCCTAAATGTCCGGAGAGGCGGCGCGTGACGCGACCGTACATACATTTCATACAGCGGAAGACTTTATATATATACTTCTTATTTCTTACAACGGAAGACTTAAGACCTAAATACTTTTTTTTTCTTTCAAATATAGATATGCATTAACACTTCTTCTTAACATAGAGTATGTTTCATAGCATAGCATGCATAGATACTTCTTCTTACTTCTTCTTTACTTCTTCTTATCAACATAAAGCATGCATCATATATATATATATATAGATACTTAGGGCTTAGTAGGTTCATAACATCATCGTCATAGGGAGACATAAGTAAAGACATCCATAGACATCATCATCATAGGTAATACATGTATAAGTAGACTTAACGGATCTTCTCCACCATGCCACTACCACACACATTGACCCCTCCTGCTGCTCCCTTTAGTTTATCCATCCCTTACCCTTATCTGCAGTACGAGGGAAAATAAACTATAAGCACATAGGCTTAGTAAGATCCTGTCCTACTCACAAAAAAACCATACATCATCATTAATCCTGACTTGTAGCATTTATAACATATAATCAATATATCATGTAACATACATGGCATCATCAACTTAACTTGTAGCTTAAGTACATGAGATAATATAGCATGGATCATCCCTAACTTAGCAGCATAACATGAAATATATATATATATATTTAATCAGCATAATATGCATCATATGTAACTTAGTAACCTAACATCATAGCGTACCATCGAACATAACATGTAACTTATACATCATGACATATCATCTAACATAACAGGTAACTTAAACATTAATAGGCAAACATCTAGCATAACAGGTAACTTAAATATTATGGCATATCATCTAACATAACACGTAACTTAACATCATGGCATATCATCTAACATAACATGTAACTTAAACATTATGGCATATCATCTAACATAACATGTAACTTAAACATTATGGCATATCATCTAACATAACACGTAACTTAACATCATGGCATATCATCTAACATAACGTGTAACTTAAACATTAAGAGGTAAACATATGCAAGATGCTTTTGAAAACATATATGTTAGGTACGTAAATATAGATCTCAACATATTTGGGCCCGGCATTGTACCACTTCTTCATTATCATAGCGCGCATCCCTAAATAGGCCCGAGGTAGCAAGTCTCGAACCTAATAGGTTCCTAGGCCCGAGTCTTATTCCATCGACCTAGGGGCAATCGTCATAGCGTAGAAGCCCATCCTAGGCCCGAGTCTTACTCCATCGACCTAAGGCATCTTGGAGCCCATCCCGTACTAGGCCCGAATCTTATTCCATCGACCAAGGGGCAATCATACATATAAGCTCATCCTAGGCCCGAGTCTTATTCCATCGACCTAGGGCATCTTAGGAGCCCATCCCTTCTTGGACCTTGTTAAGGTCTTGGTACAAGCCATGCAGAAAGTAAAATACTTATATGCTTATTTTACAACATAGCTTATTTCTTTAACATAGCATAGCATACTTCATTTCATAACACATCATGCTTCATTTCATTCACATAGCATAGCATACTTCATTTCATAACAACATAGCTTATTTCATTAACATAGCATAGCATACTTCATTTCATACACATCATGCTTCATTTCATTAACATAGCATAGCATACTTCATTTCATAACAACATAGCTTATTTCATTAACATAGCATAGCATACTTCATTTCATACACATCATGCTTCATTTCATTAACATAGCATAGCATACTTCATTTCATAACAACATAGCTTATTGTATGAACTTCATTGTAACCTAAAGAGATCAAAGGTGGCCGAATGGCCCTTATAGGCTTTTTAGGGTTTAGATCTTTATCCTCAACCCCCTAACATGTTAACATCATTATTTACAAGTAAAACAAGCTATAAAACTTCAATAAAACACCAAGATCCGTATTGGCCGAATGGTTCTTGGGGTTCATTAGGGTTAGCTTTTGTCCTAATCCACTTTAACATACTTATAACATCATATGCATACCAACATGGATTAAACTTCATTAGGACATCAATATAAGGGGGGGTGGCCGAATGGCCTATGTAGACTTTTAGGGTTAGATCTTTATCCTAAACCCCCTAACATGTTAACATCATTATTTACAAGTAAGACAAGCTATAAAACTTCACTAAAACACCAAGATCCATATTGGCCGAATGGTTCTTAGGGTTCATTAGGGTTAGCTTTTGTCCTAATCCACTTTAACATACTTATAACATCATATGCATACCAACATGGATTAAACTTCATTAGGACATCAATATAAGGGGGGTGGCCGAATGGCCTATGTAGACTTTTAGGGTTAGATCTTTGTCCTAAACCCCCTAACATGTTAACATCATTATTTACAAGTAAAACAAGCTATAAAACTTCAATAAAACACCAAGATCCATATTGGCCGAATGGTTCTTAGGGTTCATTAGGGTTAGCTTTTGTCCTAATCCACTTTAACATACTTATAACATCATATGCATACCAACATGGATTAAACTTCATTAGGACATCAATATAAGGGGGGTGGCCGAATGGCCTATGTAGACTTTTAGGGTTAGATCTTTGTCCTAAACCCCCTAACATGTTAACATCATTATTTACAAGTAAAACAAGCTATAAAACTTCACTAAAACACTAAAATCCATATTGGCCGAATATAACAATATAGGTTTCTCTTTTTTTTTTGTTTTTCAAAAATAGAAATCGGAACTACTCGTATGCAGGTGAGGGATACTTACATCCTTCTGCTTGTAGTGTGAAGAAGATGACCTAACACAAACCCTAGCCCTTGCTTCTTGCTTGGAGGAGTTTCGGCCAAAGGTGGAGAAGGGCTAGAATTTTGGTGAGGAGAAGAAGAAAAAGAGTGGAAGTGACCAAATCCAACCTTCCCTCTTCTTTATAAAGGGGGGGAGGAAGAGAAGTTCCTCTTTTCTTTTCCATGCCTCTTCATTTACTCCTAGTCCCACTTATCTATAGTTTCCCCCTCTTCCTTAATCATGTAATCCTATTGGTCTTCTGGTTAGTGGGTGCATCTATTAGGCTTGGCTATCTCTAGAGGTTTGGGGTTCAATTCCTAGGCCTTGCACCCCTTTTTGGCTTATTTTCTTTTATTTTTGAAAAGGCCCACATAAAGCCCATGATCATCAAGACAAAATTTCAAAATTGCTAGGAATTTTACAGGCATAATCCTTCATACCTTTAAAAGTTTCGCCTCGAAACTTAGAACAATTTGGGTATACGCCTCATGTCCTCCTCGCGTTCCCTGTGTAGCTTCTCGCATCGCTGATTCTCGCCACAGACCTTTACTAAGGGCACCTCTTTGTTCCTTAGCCTCTTGATTCCTCGGTCTAGTATTTGGATAGGCCGACTTTCAATACTCGGGTCCTCTTGAACTTGTACTGTTTGTGGCTCGATCACTTGGTCCAGATCGAAATGCATTTCTTGAGCACAGAGACATGGAACACGTTGTGAATAGCCGACATCTCTTGAGGCAGCTCTAGCTTGTAGGCTACATTGTCGATCCTCTGCGATATCGGATACGGTCCCACGTAACGTGGACTCAGTTTACCCTTCCTTCTGAACCTCATTACTCCCTTCATGGGAGCCACTTTGAGGAATACGAGGTCCCCAACCTCGAATTCTAATGGTCTACGCCTCTTATCCGCATAGCTCTTTTGTCGGCTTTGGGCAGTTTCAATCCTCTGGCGGATGTTCCGTATTGCTCTGGTGGTGTCGTCGATGAAATCCGTCTGGAGTCCCATCCTCTTCTTTTCACCACCCTCGTACCAGCATATGGGAGATCTACATTTCCTCCCGTATAGAGCCTCGTAAGGTGCCATTCCGATAGTAGCTTGGTAGCTATTATTGTAGGCGACTCGCCAAACATAAGTATCGACACCACTACCTTTGAAATCCAGTAGCGGGCTCTTAACATATCTTCCAAGATTTTGATTTACTCTTTCTGCTGGTCATTCTGGGATGGAAGGCAAGATCAACAATAGCTTTGTGCCTAAGGCCTTCAACGCATTCCTGTAAATGGGAGATAAAGCGACCATCTCATCGAAATGATGGTCTTAGGAATTCCATGTAGTCTGATAATTTCCCTAGCATATAACTGAGCCAGTTGCTCCGTCGAATAGGTCATCTTGATTTATAAGAAATGGGCGGACTTAGTCCATCTGTCTACAATCACCCATATAGCATCGTAATGCTTGTCGCCTTGGGCAATCCCGAGATGAAATCCATAGAAATGTCCTCCCATTTCCATTCTCGAATCTGGATCATTCCGCAGTGTTCCTCCAGGTCTTTGGTGCTCTGCCTTAACCCTTTGGCAGGTCAGGCAAGTACTGACATACTGAGCCACATCTCTTTTCATTCCGAACCACCAGAACTTTCGTTTAAGGTCTTGGTACATCTTGGTGGTTCCAGGATGCATCGCATAGGGAGTTCTGTGAGCTTCCTTAAATATCTCCTCCCGCAATTTTGGATTGTCGGGAATACACAAGCGATCCCTGAGGTAGAGTACTCCACTATCAGAGATCCGGAACCCGTCGTCCTTTCCTTCTAAGACCTCTTGCTTGATCCTCTAAAGGCTTGGGTCACGGGCTTGTTTTTCCAGTATATCATCGAACAGCGTCGGTGCTATCGTCATGGTCGAGAGCTGTCCGGAAATGATTTCAACCCCGTAACGCATAATCTCTTTTTCTAAGGGCCGAGATAGCACTAATAGGGACATCAAGGTGGCATCGGACTTCCTGCTGAGTGCATCAGCCACCTTGTTAGCTTTCCCCGGATGGTAGAGAATCTCGCAGTCATAATCCTTGACGAGCTCGAGCCATCTGCGCTGTCTCATATTCAGGTCCTTCTGTGTGAAGAAATATTTCAGACTCTGATGGTCTGTATAAATCCTACACTGAGCTCCATATAGGTAATGCCTCCATGTTTTGAGAGCAAAGACCATGGCCGCTAGCTCTAAATCGTGGGTGGGATAATTCCTTTCGTGTTCCTTGAGTTGCCTAGAGGCGTAGGCGATGACCTTGCCATTCTGCATAAGTACAGCTCCGAGTCCCAACTTGGAAGCGTCACTGTACATGTCGAAGCCTTCGTTCTTATCCGAAGAGCAAGAATTGGAGCGCCGGTCGCTCCTTTTCAACTCTGTGAAACTCCTTCGCAGCGTCCCGTCCACTCATATTTCTTGTCCTTTCTGGTGAGGACTGTCATAGGGGCGACAATCCTGGAGAAGTTCTCTACAAACTTCCGGTAGTAGCTTGCTAGCCCGAGAAAGCTTCTGACCTCGCAGCCATTCCTTGGTCGGTTCCAATTACTCACGGCTTCAATCTTCATTGGGTCCACCATCACTCCGTGTTTGGATATCACGTGACCCAAAAATGATACTTGCTCGAGCCAGAGCTCGCATTTGGAGAACTTTGCATACAACTACTTTTCCTGAAGAATCCGATTCAGCAGATCATAGCAGGTGCATTCATCACTCCGAAAGGCACAACTACGAGCTCATAATGTCCGTATCTTGTTCGGAAAGTCGTCTTCAGTATATCATCTAGTTTCACTTTCACTTGATGATAGCCAGACCTCAGATCAATCTGAGAGAAGACGGTGGCACCCTTTAACTGGTCGAACAGGTCGTCAATCCGTGGTAAAGGGTACCTATTCTTGATCGTCACATTATTTAGCGCTCAGTAGTCTATGCACATTTGTATAGACCAGTCTTTCTTCTTCACCAACAGTACTGGAGTTCAGTAACCACATGCATAAGAGCAGGTGGGGGTACTGTCTCATCGAATCTATTACTACGTCTTCCATATATTACTATCTTATCGACCCTATCACTACGTCTTCCCTATATTACTATCTCACTACGTCTTCCCTATATTACTATCTCATCGACCCTATTACTACGTCTTCCATATATTACTATCTCATCGACCCTATTACTACATCTTCCAGCCATGGTTATCTTCACATATTAGAGTAAGGCTAGTATAAGTTTATCGTTCATTTATCTATGCATGGTTAAACTAAAAGCTAGCATAAAGTCATTTTAAGCTTAAGGCATCATTCATGTTCTCATGAATAATTTAAGCTTAAGGTATTTTATATCATACATGAACAAGCATAAGGGTATCATACATATTTTCATGCATATTTAGCTAGAAACATTTCCCATCATACATGAATAAGCATAAGGTAAAGACATTTTATAAATAAGCTAGAGGCATTTTATATTATACATGAACTAAATAATCTAAAGACATTTTTATATCATGCATGATCAAAATTAACAAAGTTAGAGTATAGACATAGAATTCTTACTTGGAGCAGCAGGATTTGGAGCTTGATGTGTGTGTAATGGAAGGCAGATCCGCTCTGATACCAACCTGTCACGCCCGCCCTTCCGGGACCCTAAATGTCCGGAGAGGCGGCGCGTGACGCGACCGTACATACATTTCATACAGCGGAAGACTTTATATATATACTTCTTATTTCTTACAGCGGAAGACTTAAGACCTAAATACTTTTTTTTTCTTTCAAATATAGATATGCATTAACACTTCTTCTTAACATAGAGTATGTTTCATAGCATAGCATGCATAGATACTTCTTCTTACTTCTTCTTTACTTCTTCTTATCAACATAAAGCATGCATCATATATATATATATATAGATACTTAGGGCTTAGTAGGTTCATAACATCATCGTCATAGGGAGACATAAGTAAAGACATCCATAGACATCATCATCATAGGTAATATATGTATAAGTAGACTTAACGGATCTTCTCCACCATGCCACTACCACACACATTGACCCCTCCTGCTGCTCCCTTTAGTTTATCCATCCCTTACCCTTATCTGCAGTACGAGGGTAAATAAACTATAAGCACATAGGCTTAGTAAGATCCTGTCCTACTCACATAAAAACCATACATCATCATTAATCATGACTTGTAGCATTTATAACATATAATCAATATATCATGTAACATACATGGCATCATCAACTTAACTTGTAGCTTAAGTACATGAGATAATATAGCATGGATCATCCCTAACTTAGCAGCATAACATGAAATATATATATATATATTTAATCAGCATAATATGCATCATATGTAACTTAGTAACCTAACATCATAGCGTACCATCGAACATAACATGTAACTTATACATCATGACATATCATCTAACATAACAGGTAACTTAAACATTAACAGGCAAACATCTAGCATAACAGGTAACTTAAACATTATGGCATATCATCTAACATAACACGTAACTTAACATCATGGCATATCATCTAACATAACATGTAACTTAAACATTATGGCATATCATCTAACATAACATGTAACTTAAACATTATGACATATCATCTAACATAACACGTAACTTAACATCATGGCATATCATCTAACATAACGTGTAACTTAAACATTAACAGGTAAACATATGCAAGATGCTTTTGAAAACATATATGTTAGGTACATAAATATAGATCTCAACATATTTGGGCCCGGCATTGTACCACTTCTTCATTATCATAGCGCGCATCCCTAAATAGGCCCGAGGTAGCAAGTCTCGAACCTAATAGGTTCCTAGGCCCGAGTCTTATTCCATCGACCTAGGGGCAATCGTCATAGCGTAGAAGCCCATCCTAGGCCCGAGTCTTACTCCATCGACCTAAGGCATCTTGGAGCCCATCCCGTACTAGGCCCGAATCTTATTCCATCGACCTAGGGGCAATCATACATAGAAGCCCATCCTAGGCCCGAGTCTTATTCCATCGACCTAGGGCATCTTAGGAGCCCATCCCTTCTTGGACCTTGTTAAGGTCTTGGTACAATCCATGCAGAAAGTAAAATACTTATATGCTTATTTTACAACATAGCTTATTTCTTTAACATAGCATAGCATACTTCATTTCATAACACATCATGCTTCATTTCATTCACATAGCATAGCATACTTCATTTCATAACAACATAGCTTATTTCATTAACATAGCATAGCATACTTCATTTCATACACATCATGCTTCATTTCATTAACATAGCATAGCATACTTCATTTCATAACAACATAGCTTATTTCATTAACATAGCATAGCATACTTCATTTCATACACATCATGCTTCATTTCATTAACATAGCATAGCATACTTCATTTCATAACAACATAGCTTATTTCATTAACATAGCATAGCATACTTCATTTCATACACATCATGCTTCATTTCATTAACATAGCGTAGCATACTTCATTTCATAACAACATAGCTTATTTCATTAACATAGCATAGCATACTTCATGGTATGAACTTCATTGTAACCTAAAGATATCAAAGGTGGCCGAATGGCCCTTATAGGCTTTTTAGGGTTTAGATCTTTATCCTCAACCCCCTAACATGTTAACATCATTATTTACAAGTAAAACAAGCTATAAAACTTCAATAAAACACCAAGATCCGTGACAATAATGGTTCTTAGGGTTCATTAGGGTTAGCTTTTGTCCTAATCCACTTTAACATACTTATAACATCATATGCATACCAACATGGATTAAACTTCATTAGGACATCAATATAAGGGGGGGTGGCCGAATGGCCTATGTAGACTTTTAGGGTTAGATCTTTATCCTAAACCCCCTAACATGTTAACATCATTATTTACAAGTAAGACAAGCTATAAAACTTCACTAAAACACCAAGATCCATATTGGCCGAATGGTTCTTAGGGTTCATTAGGGTTAGCTTTTGTCCTAATCCACTTTAACATACTTATAACATCATATGCATACCAACATGGATTAAACTTCATTAGGACATCAATATAAGGGGGGTGGCCGAATGGCCTATGTAGACTTTTAGGGTTAGATCTTTGTCCTAAACCCCCTAACATGTTAACATCATTATTTACAAGTAAAACAAGCTATAAAACTTCAATAAAACACCAAGATCCATATTGGCCGAATGGTTCTTAGGGTTCATTAGGGTTAGCTTTTGTCCTAATCCACTTTAACATACTTATAACATCATATGCATACCAACATGGATTAAACTTCATTAGGACATCAATATAAGGGGGGTGGCCGAATGGCCTATGTAGACTTTTAGGGTTAGATCTTTGTCCTAAACCCCCTAACATGTTAACATCATTATTTACAAGTAAAACAAGCTATAAAACTTCACTAAAACACTAAAATCCATATTGGCCGAATATAACAATATAGGTTTCTCTTTTTTTTTTGTTTTTCAAAAATAGAAATCGGAACTACTCGTATGCAGGTGAGGGATACTTACATCCTTCGCTTTGCTTGTAGTGTGAAGAAGATGACCTAACACAAACCCTAGCCCTTGCTTCTTGCTTGGAGGAGTTTCGGCCAAAGGTGGAGAAGGGCTAGAATTTTGGTGAGGAGAAGAAGAAAAAGAGTGGAAGTGACCAAATCCAACCTTCCCTCTTCTTTATAAAGGGGGGGAGGAAGAGAAGTTCCTCTTTTCTTTTCCATGCCTCTTCATTTACTCCTAGTCCCACTTATCTATAGTTTCCCCCTCTTCCTTAATCATGTAATCCTATTGGTCTTCTGGTTAGTGGGTGCATCTATTAGGCTTGGCTATCTCTAGAGGTTTGGGGTTCAATTCCTAGGCCTTGCACCCCTTTTTGGCTTATTTTCTTTTATTTTTGAAAAGGCCCACATAAAGCCCATGATCATCAAGCCAAAAATTTCTGTAAAATTGCTAGGAATTTTACGGGCGTTACACTTCTTTCAGCACATAACTTGCTTTTGTCTTTCCCAAACAACGCAGGCCCAACACAAGTCCTTTTATATAAAATTCCTTTTATCATGCAGAATTGAATTACTTACTGCTTAAATTGCCAAGCCTTTACAAGATCGTCTGACACCCTCTTATTTGTAAAAAAAATGAAACCAACTCCTTCCTCCAGTCATCTTCTATCACCTCTCTCGATCTTTCATTCAGTGGCAATAGTTCAATCTGCACAATTATGTCACGAGTGCTCTAATTTCCTAGTGAGCTAGCCAACTGAGCCAATTCATCAACTTTTTGATTTTCTACCCTAGTTATTTTCTTTATCAGTACCTCCAAAAAATCCCCTTTAGCCTTTTCTACCAATTCACTGTAATTTCGGCACTTATCATCTGTAACTTCAAATCCCCCTATAGTTTGTTGTACTACTTGTTAGTGTCAGCCCTTAGTGCCAATCATGAGATGATTGATTAGGAATCATATGTATTATACTTCATTAATAAAGACAAAGTTTGGTTATTATATTTACTTCATGCTTGTGCCAGCTGAATAAATATAATAATTCCCTAGAAAGTAGGTTCTTATCTACAGCATTTCAATTGGTTGAATTGATTGTGAGAAACTATGGAGAACACTAATCTTAAATATTGCTAGTCAAGTATTAATATACAAGGGCAATATTAATGAATTAAGACTAGCATGTAGGTCAATTGATGATTTGATCTCATAGGTCATGGATATGTGATATCAAGTTGACACATGGCTACATATTAGATACTATGTACTGAATTGGCCCGCCATGAGAAAGTTTCATGGATCGTTATATGAGTGTCATAAACTTTCTCATGTGACTATTAGTATGAATAGTCCTTAGACCTGAAATCACTACGGTTCCCTACATAAGGAGTTATGTACTTTGGTATCGTCAAACGTCACCCATAATAGGGTGGACTATAAAGGTGATCATAGGGTATGTAACAAATTATGCAGAGGGATGCGACTGATATAGATGGGATCTATCCCTCCCATATGATGGGAGTGATATTTTTAGGTCTCTTGATAGAGTAGGACCACGAAATACATGGTCATGCTCAAATGAGTCAATATGAGATATTGAGTTCATTTGTTTGAGTGAGTATACTTGGGGATCAAGAAACACAAAGATTGATAAGAGGATAACACGGTCTATGCCTCATTGATCAATCTAGATATCGAGGATAGAAGGACAAAGTCATACAAGATAGTAGCCACAGAAAGGTTTTGTCAGATCTTGACATTTTCATAACTTGGATAGCAATAATGTATTGCTAGATACCGCTCATTGCTTATGTGTCTAAAGTGGTTTAGAGACATTGCCAATATTACGAAAACCTATAGGGTCACACACAAAGAACATGTTTTAGAGATGGGGTTCATTTTAGTTTAACTAAATGAACCATTAGTTAATTGAGTGGAGTAGAATGAGTTGGACTCATTTCTTGGCCAAACTTGAATTGGACTCAAATTGTTTAATTTGAGTTAGACTCAAGTGAAACCAATTGAAGAAGGTTAGCATGATTAATGAAGATTAATCATGCTTGTAAATGGGAGTTGTTGCATGCAAATGGATTAATGCATGCAAATGAAATTTGAGAAGTTTTTCTCAATGTTGCATGCAAATGGATTAATTCATGCAAATGGATTAATGCATGCAAATGGAATTTGAGAAGTTGCATGTAAATGGATTAATGCATGCAAATAGATTAATTACATGCAATGTGATTTCATGAGGCCACTCAATGTTTCATGCAATTGGAGGTTATTGCATGCAAATGTGATTAATTGCATGCAATGGGATTTAATGGAGGCAAATGAGATAAAAGTTTCTCTTCAAAGTGAATGAGGAGGGTGATCTCATTTGGGTGTGTGATCTTATTTTTATCCAATCATCCCTTTTTCCTTCTTCCTTCTTCTTGGCCAAAGTCTTGTGTGGAGAGCCTCTGTATGGTTGCTAGCACAACCGAAGGTTTCATCTCCTTCTCCAAGATAGTGTTCGTGTGGATACCGTAGAGGCGCAGACATTCTGATCGCGTTAAGATCCGGCGAACCGTGGACGAGCGGGATACACAAAGGGCACACATCAAAGGTATACTCTATACGATAGGGCTTTTTGATCTATACTTTGTATGAGTTTTCTTTCGCATGGATCACTCAAGGGATCCTTTTCTGCTGCGATTATATTGTTTATCACATAGGATTCCCAACAGTAGTATTAGAGCCACTTGCGAATGATCATACATATAGATCGTCATATGTCATTTTATATGTGATATAAAATTTTGTTTAAGAAGTTTATTATGAGTGCATGCATGATTGTTTGGGTGATTTTGTGACACAAGATATGCATGGTGTATTTGTTGATTGAACAAGCATGTTTGTCGTTCGGATCTTTCACCCAAAATTGCTACGAACAGTGGTAATCAAGGGTCTTGTGTTCATTATTATGGACTAAGGCAGTGACTCGTTCAAAGAGTCATTAAAATAAGATTTTGCTCCGGGGGTGCTGCCACTGCAAACCCCGCAAGGGGCTCTGCCCATTGACCCCGCCGCTAACCGGCTAGCGGGACCACCGTGTCATAGCGGCTTATAAGTCATGCATAGCACCATAATAAAATATGCATGTCATAGATCTATGTGAATGGTGTATGCCATGGTGCATGGTTATGGCCCTTAGCCCCAATGTGGTTGTGTTGTGTGTGCATGTTGTAATTCATAATACGGCCTGCGAGTCTTGCCTCTCTATTTTTCTAAGTGTAAAATAGATCTAGGCTCGAATGTAACTCAAGTATTCTTATTTTGTAATGTACAAAATGATGAGTGGAAAGTCCATTGGAGGATGAAGTTACAAGAAGGATGTAGACGACACATAACAACCAAAGGATGTATTAGAGAAGAATGTGATTGTGGTTGTGTTGTGTGTGCATGTTGTAATTCATAATACATCCTGCGAGTCGTGCCTCCCTATTTTTCTAAGTGTAAAATAGATCTAGGCTCGAATGTAACTCGAGTATTCTTATTTTGTAATGTACAAAATGATGAGTGGAAAGTCCATTGGAGGATGAAGTTATAAGAAGGATTCCGACGACACAACAACCAAAGGATGCATTGGAGAAGATGCTACCCTTAGGCTGACCCATCACTGTTCTCATTGGCTTGAGGAGATCGTAGATTCGGGCCATAACCAGGTCACGTTTAAAGTTATATGTTGATATATATTATGCTTATATGTTATGCATGTGATGCTCATGTATGTGATGCATGTGATGCTTGTATATGTGATGCATGTGATGCTTGTATATATGAAGCATGCGTAGTTAGTTGTCACACAATTAGGTCACTTATTATATGCCTACCAAAGTTTAATACTTACTATTTCCTTTTTCAATCGTAGCACGTTTGCCAAAGCAAAGTGACTCGATTTACCTCGGTAAAGTATGACAGGACAATCGTAATGTCTGCCTATTAAACTTTGGGTTTGACTTAACTAAGCTCTCTCTATTAGATTGATGAACTTAGAGGCATAACTCATATGGAACATCTATCTACATTATACAAGTCTTGGGAGATTAGCCAAAACTAACTCAAGATGAGTGGTAATTTAGAATGATATCTCATGTGATGGGCACAATGAACAAATAATGTTCATTTAGTTATACAAGAGTTACATTAGATGCAATTGGTACAAGTTACCTACCTAACTTATATGAATCTTGGGCGATTAGCCAAAGCTAACTCAAGATGTGGTATAATATGGATCTTGTCTCACTTTGTGACCAGTGGGAGAATCATTTAGTTAAAAGGCCTAATTAAATGATTGAAATATGATACATTTCTACATTTCTGTATTGTAGATCACCATGTCATCAAATATGTCGAACACACTCTCTCTGTGATCTGTCCTCGATAAGGACAAGCTCACTGGAGCTAATTTCCTGGACTGGTACAGGAACTTGAGGGTAGTCCTCTAGCAAGAATGCAAATTGTACATCCTAGAGCGGTCCATTCCTGAACCACCCACACCTACAACCACTCGTGCTGACAAGGATGCTTATAAGAAGCATTAAGATGATGCACTGGATGTGTCATACATTATGCTTGCCACCATGAACTCTGAGCTTCAAAAGTAACATGAGAACATGAATGCCTATGATATGGTTGAGCATCTGAAACAACTATACTAGGGACAAGTAAGGCACGAGAGATACGAAGTGTCAAAGGCCTTGTTTCAATGCAAGATGCAAGAAGGAACTCCCGTAGGCACTCATGTACTCAAGATGATTGGGTACGTTGAGAACCTAGTGAGATTTGGATTTTCATTAGGCAAAGAGCTGGCCACTGACCTTGTTTTGTAGTCACTGCTAGAAGGCTATAGTCAATTTGTCATGAACTACAACATGAATGAAATTGACAAGCCTTTACGTGAGATATTGAGCATGTTACAAACTACCGAACTGAACCATAAGAAGGCAAAGCCTAGCACCGTATTGATGGTGAACAAAGGCAAAGGCAAAGGCAAGAAGAAGCCTAAAGGTAAGGGTAAGACCCAAGCCAAAGGCAAAGGCAAGGCAAATGCATTGAAACCAAAAAGAGGGGTGTCTAAGGAAGGGAAATGCTTCCACTGCGGTGAGACCAAGCATTGGAAGAGAAACTTCAAGCTATGCTTTGAAGAGGTGAAAAAGAAGAGAAGTGAGACTTCTGCCTCAGGTATATATGTTATCGAAGTCAATTTATCTATCTCGTCTTCTTGGGTATTAGATACCAGCTGTGCTTCTCACATTTATACCAATGTACAGGGCCTTCAAAAGACTAGATCACTGATGAAGGGCGAAGTAGACTTATGGCTGGAGAAAAATTTGCCGCCATCGTTGTAGAGACATATTCCTTATCTTTGCCCACTGGGCTTATCTTAGAACTAGAAGACTTTTGTTATGTGACTGCCTTGACTAAAAACATTATCTCTGTTTCTTGTTTAGACAAGAAAGGTTTTTCATTTGTAATAAAGGACAAGTGTTGTTCCGTTTATTTAAATGATATGTTTTTTTTAGTGCACACCTTGTGAATGGTCTCTATCTTCTAGATCTTGAAACCCCAGCCTATAACATAAATACCAAATGGTTCAAATCTAATGATCTGAACCAAACATGTCTCTGGCACTGTCACCTGGGTCACGTAAATGAGAGTCGCATATCCCAGCTCCATAAGAATGGATTACTGGACTCATTTGATTTTGAATCATATGAGACATGTGAATCCTATCTTCTAGGCAAGATGTCCAAGACTCCATTTAGTGGACATAGCAAACGAGCTACTAATTTGTTAGAACTCATACATACCGATGTATGTGGGCCTTTCAATGTAGCAGCTAGAGGAGGCTATTAGTACTTCATTACTTTTACTGATGATTTTAGTAGATATGGATATGTGTATCTTATGAGACACAAATCTAAATACTTTGAAAAGTTCAAAGAATTCAAGTATGAAGTACAAAATCAACTTGACAAGAGTATTAAAGTGCATCGATCAGATCGAGGTGGGGAATACCTTAGCCAAGAATTTCGTGACTATCTCGTTGAGTTTGGGATTAGATCTCAACTCACTCCACGAGATAGTTAGTGAAAGTTCTAGAGTCGATCATGTGATGATTGTTGTATGGACTTGTTGTATCATATTCCTATATATATTTATAAAGGCATTTCTTTATGGTTATTATACTTACTTGTATTGGTGCCAAATAACTAAGTATAATAGCGTCCTTGAGTAGAAGGTTCTTATCTATATCAATCGATTGGTTGAATCGATAATGAGATGATATAGAGAATACTACTCTTAATCATTCCTAGTCAAGTATTAATATTCAGGGGCAGTATTAATGCAAAGAGACTAGCATATAGGTCAACTCGATGACTTGATCTCACAAGTCATGGATATGAGATATCAAGTTGACACATGGGTATGCATTGGAGAATGTATACTGAATGACCCACCAAAAGAAAGTATCATGGATCATTATATGAGTGTCATATACTTTCTCATGTGACTATTAGTCCTTGGACCTGAAGTTACCATGGTTCCCTACATAAGGAGTTGCATAATTTGGCTTCGTCAAACGTCACCCGTAAATGGGTTGACTATAAAGGCAATTACTGGGTATGTAACAAATTATGCGGAGGGATGTGAGTGATGTATATGGAATCTATCACTCCTATATGACAGGAGTGATATCATGATTCTTGATAGAGTGAGACCACTAAGTGCATGGTCATGCCCAAATGAGTCAATATGAGATATTGAGCTCATTTGATTAGAGTGAGTCTCCTTGGAGTTCAAGATATTGATTGTACAGAGGATGACACGGTCTATGCCTCAATTGTTCAATCTAGATGTTAAGGATAGAGGGATATTGTCACATTTTGTGAGATTCACAATTAGTAGTCACAAAGGTGATGTTGGATCTCAACATTATTGTTACTTGGGTAGCAATGATGTGTTGCTAGATACCGCTCATTATTTATGTTTCTAAATAAGTTTAGGGGCATTGCCAACATTACAAGAACCTATAGGGTCACACACAAAGGGCAATTAGATGGAGATTAGGTTCATATGATGGACCAAGAGGATTAGGTTCATGTGATGAACCAAATGGATTAAGAGTAATCCAAATTAGACTAATTGAGTTGGACTCAATTTGATTCAAGTGTTGAATGAGTCTAATTTAGATTTGATTCATTGAGTCAATTTAAACTAATGAATAGAGATTCATTAAATTAAATTGACTTGAATCAAAGGTTGGATTTGATCAACCATGAGAGATAAGAGGTCAAGTTTGACATGACTTGAGAGGGAAGATGAAGGGTCAAGTTTGACTTGACCAAATGCCACTTCATGGTGACTTGGCATAGGAGCCAGCCAATGATGATGTTCCACATCATCATGGACACATCATGGTGTGCCACCTCATGGGGAAGACAAAGAGCCATGGCTCTTGGTATTACATGGAGGTATTTATCCCTCCTTAATGTGGCCGGCCAAGGATAGAATGAGCATCAGTGGTGAATTGATTTCATCTTCTTCCCTATCCCTTCTTGCTCTTTCCCTTTCCTCCATTGTCGTGACCTCCAAGGGTGATAGCACACTCTAAGTGGTCTTCTCCACCTTTTGTCCGTGTGGATACGTGTAGAGGAGTGTTCACTTGACACTCTACGAGATCCGGCAACTGTTTAGACGAGCAGGATAAACGAAGGGCATCACTACAAGGGTAACACTTTTCCATGTAGATCTAAAGTAGATCTAGTGTTTCTAAACATCTACATGAATTTATTTTTATTTATCTTTGCATGGATCCGTGGGCAACTTCCGAGATTTTCGCAACGCAAAAAGCGATCTTTACGGCTCGGAGAGTCTAACAATGGTATCAGAGCCACGTGCGAAGCATGTACATGTTTATTTTGTAATTTTTTGTATTAGATACGAAAAATTATAGATCTGTAAGTTTCTGTAATTTTCCTAATTTTATAGATTTTTGTGAGTATTTTTCTCGTAGAGTCGAAGCAACAAGTGTTTGGACACTTGTAGGCTTCCACCACCGAGAAAAACTCTCCGAAACGAAAAAGTCTCACTTTACTCTTTTGGGACAGCGACTTAAGGCACTATAAGATCAAGATGGGATACTCGCGAGAATCATTTTGTGAGAAGGGGCACTACCCCTAACCCCACAAGGGGCATTGTCCCATGATCCCACAAGGGACATTTGTTCTTCATAAAATAAAAAAAAAATAGGAAATTTATGTAAAATACATAATTCAGAATTATATATGATATTGTGATAGTCATGGCCCAAAAACCCCAATGTGATTGGATAAAAATTATGTTGCAATTTATAATACGGCTTGCACGTCATTTTTGTGTTGTGCATGTTGTATATGATATGCGACCTGCGCGTCGTGCCTCTCTTATAATATTCCTGTTGTAAATAGATATTAGACTCTAATGTAACTCGAGTTTCATGTTTGTAATGTACAAAATAAAGCGGTGGAAGGTCCACTTGTAGACGGAGTTACGAGTATGGTGCCGACGACACATGGCGGGCAAAGGAGGCGCTTGGAGAAGTCGCTAACCCTAGGTTGACTGTCCGATCTTCTCATTGGCTTGAGAAGATCGTAGTAGGGTCATGACCTCATCACAAATTAAATAATTAGTATATATATATATATATATATATTTGTTTTTGCTTGTATGTATGTGATGCATGATAGTATAGGGTAATTAATGCCTTTTTTTTTTTGCTTGTATGTATGTGATGCATGCTAGTATCGGGTAATTAATGCCTTAATGCATATATGATACACATTCACGATTAGATTAGATCTTAATCAAGTCAACTCGAAATTCCTACCAAGTTTTTATACCCATCACTACCTCGATCATTTGTTGTTGTTGAATCTTCCAAAGCAGAGCAACACATATTATCTTGGTAGGGTGCGGAGGGACAATCTTGGTCCCGCTTATCAAATCTTGGGTGAGAATAAGCTCAATTATATTGAGTGAGACTAGTTAACTCAATTGGATTGGGTAAAACTATAGGCATATTCCAATGGTTGGAAAGATAGGATAAGATCACATTTACACTAAATCTTGGGCAATTTAGCCAAAGCTAACTCAAGTTCTTTTGTAAATGAGGATCTTGATCCTATAAACAAGAGTTACATAGAGATATAATTGGTAATTTGTTACCTACCAATCATACTAAGTCTTGGACAATTTAGCCAAGGCTAACTCAAGGTATAGTATGATGTGGATCTTGTCCCACGAGTATTATAGTTAGTCTGTATCAATCTAGTAGTATGGTTTGACCACATCTATGACTCGATTCTACAAAAGTTCTATAATTCAGTGGAAACATCATTTAATTAAAGCCCTAATTAAATGATAAATGGAATATGATATTTACTTTCTCCATTATTTATGTTGTAGATTTCCATGTCGTCAAACACGAACACTCTCTCCCTGCGTTCTATCCTTGAGAAGGACAAGCTCAACGAAGCTAATTTCCTGGATTGGTACAACAATTTGAGAATCATTCTCAAACAAGAAAGAAAATTGTACGTCCTAGAGCAGCCCATTCCGGAAGCACCTCCTGCCACTGCCTCACGAGTTAACCGAGATGCTTACAAGAAGCATCAAGATGATGCATTAGATGTGTAATGTCTCATGCTCGCGCCCATGAACTCTGAGCTTCAGAAGCAACACGAGTTGATGAATGCTTTTGATATGGTTGAACTTCTTCATCAACTGTATCAAGGACAAGCAAGGCACGAAAGATACGAGATCTCTAAGGTACTGTTTCAGTGCAAGATGCAAGATGAGACATAGAAAACCTACAGAGGTTGGGATTCCCACTTGGCCAAGAACTGGCCACTGACTTGATCTATCAATCCTTGCCAGAAAGTTACAATCAATTTGTCATGAATTACAACATGAATGAAATTGATAAGCTACTGCTCAAGATGCTTAGCATATTGAGAATTGTTGGGATCAACCTTAAGAAGGCAAAGCCCAACTCCATTTTGATGGTGCAAAAGAAAAAAGGCAAGGGCAAGCCTAAAAGTAAGGGGAAGTCCCAAGACAAGGGCAAAGGCAAGGCAGTGAAACCTAAATGAGGGGTTGCCAAGGAAGGTGAATGCTACCACTGCGGTTAGACCAGTCACTGGAAGCGGAACTGCAAAGGATACCTGGAAGATCTTAAGAAGAAGAGAAGTGAGACTTCTACTTCAGGTATATATGTTATAGAAGTCAATCTATCTATTTCTTCATCATGGGTATTTGATACCGGATGTGCTTCTCACATTTGTACTAATATAAAGGCATTGATAAATAGTAGGGCATTGACGAAGGCCGAGGTAGACCTACAAGTAGGCAATGGAGAAAGGGTTGCTGCTGTTGCTGTAGGAACTTATTTTCTATCTCTGCCCTCTGGGCTTGTACTAGAATTAGATGAATGTTGTTATGTGTCTGCTCTCACAAAGAACATCATTTCAGTTTCTTGTTTAGACAAGAAAGACTTTTTATTTATAATAAAGAATTAATATTCTTCCATTTATTTAAATAATATGTTCTATTGTAGTGCACCTCTGATGAACGTACAATACATTCTAGACTTAGAGAATCTCATCTATAACATAAGTACCAAAAGGTTCAAGTCAAATGAGTTGAATCAAACCTATCTCTGACATTGTCACTTAGGTCACATAAATGAGAGTCGCTTATCCCAGCTCCATAAGGATGGGTTGCTGGACTCATTTGATTTTGAATCATATGAGACATGCGAGTCTTGCCTTCTAGGTAAGATGACCAAGACTCCCTTTAGTGGACACAGCGAAAGAGCAATAGACTTGTTAGGACTTATACATAGTGATGTATGTGACCCTTTTAATATTGCTGCTAGAGGCGGTTATAGGTACTTCTTTATATTTACTGATAACTTCAGTAGATATGGTTATGTGTATCTGATGACATATAAGTCAGAATCCTTTGAAAAGTTCAAAGAATTCAAGAATAAAGTACAAAACCAGTTTGGCAAGAGTATTAAGATACTTCGATCAGATCGAGGTGGTGAATACCTTAGCCATGAGTTTCGTGACTATCTAGCTGAGTGTGGGATTCTATCCCAACTCACTCCTCCTGGAACACCACAATGGAATGGTGTATCCGAAAGGAGGAATCGTACCCTATTAGATATGCTATGATCCATGATCAGTCACACAGATCTTCCTATATCCTTTTGGGGATATGCTCTAGACACAGCAGCCTTCACACTTAATCGTGTTCCATCCAAAGCTGTGATAAAGACACCATATATGATATGGATAGGGAAAAATCCCAAGATGTCTTTCATGAGGATTTGGGGTTGTGAGGCTTACGTTCGACGTCAAGTCTCAGACAAACTGGGACCCAAATCCGATAAGTGTTATTTTGTTGGATATCCCAAGAAAACAAAGGGATATTACTTCTACTTTCCCAGTCAGCACAAAGTGTTTGTGGCAAAGACTAGAGTATTTCTAGAAAGGCACTTTGTTTCTAGAAAAGCTAGTGGGAGTACGTTCGATCTTGATGAAATTTAAGATATGGACCATAGCAATGAGGCCGAGATGGAGGTTGAACAGGAACCACAAAGTGTTGTGGATGATGAGATTGTTGCACAAAGAGTTGTGGAACAACAACATGTTGAGGTAGACCTACCTCTTCGCAGGTCTAATAGGGTACGTCGTCAGTCTGAGAGATACTCATTTCTCTTGTCTGACCAAGATGACGTTATGCTCGTTGAGAATGAGCCTACATTCTATCAGGAAGCAGTGATGAGCCCAGATTCTGAGAAATGGCTAGAGGCCATGAGATCCGAGATGGAATCCATGTACACCAACCAAGTATGGACTTAGGTTGATCCACCTGAAGGTGTCAAACCCATTGGGTGTAAGTGGGTCTTTAAGAGAAAGACTGACATGGATGGACTTACGCATACCTATAAGGGTCGATTGGTAGCTAAAGGTTTCAAGCAAATTAATGCTATTGATTATGATGAAACCTTTTCTCTAGTTGCGATGTTTAAGTCCATTCAGATCATGCTTGCTTTTGCAGAGTACCACGATTATGAGATCTGATAGATGGATGTCAAAACTGCATTTCTGAATGGAAACTTGCTTGAGGATGTGTACATGACACAACCTGAGGGTTTTGTAGATCCACAACATACTGGCAAAGTATGCAAGCTGCAAAGGTCCATTTATGGGCTAAAGCAAGCTTCTCGGAGCTAGAATCTTCGATTCGATGATGCGATCAAATAGCTTGGTTTCATCAAGAATGAAGATGAACCTTGTGTCTACAAGAGGTAATGGGAACACAGTTGTCTTCCTTGTATTGTATATGGATGACATACTACTCATTGGGAATGACATCCCTTCGGTATAGTCTGTGAAGACTTGGTTGGGGAAGTGTTTCTCAATGAAGGACTTAGGTGAAGCAGCCTGTATTCTATGCATCAAGATCTATAGAGTTTGATCTAAGAGATTGCTTGGCCTATGTCACAGTACATATATTGAAACGGTATTACTATGGTTTGCCATGCAGAATTCTAAGAAGGGTTTTCTGTCGATGTCACATGGTGTGAGTCTTTCGAAGACTCAAAGTCCCTCTTCTAGAGAGGAGAGAGACTGCATGGATAAGATCCCTTATGCATCTGTCATAGGATCTATCATATGCGTCATGCTATGTACTCGTCCTGATGTCTCATATGCTTTGATCATGACGAGCAAATACCAGTCAGATCCAGGTGAGCGTCACTGGATAGCGGTCAAGAATATTCTTAAGTACTTGAGAAGGATTAAAGAATATTTCTTGATATTTGGAGGTGATAGGGAACTAGCTGTAAAGAGTTACAATGATGTCAGCTTCCAAACTGACAAGGATGATTATAGATCTCAGTTAGGGTTCATGTTTTGCTTGAATGGTGGCACTGTGAGCTAGAAGAGTTCGAAGCAGGATACAATTGCTGATTCTACAAAAAAAGGCCGAGTATATTGTTGCATCAGAGGCAGCAAAGGAGGCAGTTTGGACATGTAAGTTCATTACTGAGCTTGGGGTGGTTTCTACCATAGCAGACCCAATAGAGCTCTATTGTGACAACAATGGGGCGATTGCGCAGGCTAAGGAACCTCGCTCACACCAGCGGACCAAACACATACTACGACACTTCCATCTTATTCGAGAGATTATCGATAGAGGAGATGTGAAGATTTGTAGAGTACCCACAGAGGCTAACGTCGTAGATCCCTTGACCAAGACTTTGGCACAGAAAAAGCATGATGGTCACACTAGGTCATTGGGTATTAGATACTACAGTAATTGGCACTAGTGCTAGTGGAAGATTGTTAGTGAAATCCCTAGAGTCGATCATGTGATGATTATTGTATTGACTTGTAGTATCATATTCCTATATATATTTATAAAGGTATTTATTTATGGTTATTATACTTACTTGTATTGGTGCCAAATAACTAAGTATAATAGCGTCCTTGAGTAGAAGGTTCTTATCTATATCAATCGATTGGTTGAATCGATAATGAGATGATATAAAGAATACTTCTCTTAATCATTCCTAGTCAAGTATTAATATTCAGGGACAGTATTAATGCGAAGAGACTAGCATATAGGTCAACTCGATGACTTGATCTCACAAGTCATAGATATGAGATATCAAGTTGACACATGGGTATACATTGGAGAATGTATACTGAATAACCCGCCATGGGAAAGTATCATGTATCATTATATGAGTGTCATATACTTTCTCATGTGACTATTAGTATGACTATTAGTCCTTGGACCTGAAGTGTCACGCCCCGAGAGTATGCCGTGTCGAAAAGCAAACGGACGTCATCTCCCCTGTACGTGACAATATTTCAGGTTAATACAAGGCCTGTAGGCCACAACAAAAACAATATACATATATATATATATGAAAACAACAACTACACAAAACACAGTGGAAACATAATACCACATCTCAAACTTCACACATGCATACCGGTATGACTAACACATCACAACATAATGAAACCTCGACAAAATCCGAATCCACAACATAGTACATCACGAAAACTCCAAATACAATACACTCATACGGAAAGCCCAACACAACCACCAGAGTCTCAGAGATGAGATGAGATGTCAGCCAGCGGTGCTCCAAGCCATCACGAAGACTTCTACCTGTTACCTGGGCGACAGAAAAACTCAGGGTCCGTGGTGGTGGTGTGCAAAACTAAGCAGGTAATAAGATAGAACATGTAAATATATGTATCAATATTACATGTCATTCAATAGTTTAATCTACCCGTACAACAGGTATACATCAGCATAACAAGTATACATGCATGCATACACTAAATAAACTGAACAATAAACGATGCTGACATACCTGACAGTCAGCTACTCAATCCTCATCCAACCTGGGCATATATCCACAACATAAGGTATAAAGAATAATACTAACTTAGACTACATCCTGATATGGGTCGAGGGTATCAAAGTGAATAACCAATAGGTATACAAGTACCGACCTACTACCATACAGAAAATGCAATAGCATGTATGATTATATACAAACAAATGCAACAAGCATAGTACATACAAATGCATCATCAAAGTGAGTATACATTAAGACTACATCTGTATTTATACTAATCACCATCATCCATGTATATATATATATATATATACAAGCATGTATGTATATATATATATAACCATATGTAAAACACCGTATGATACGGCAATGCAGCATGCATGGTCTTGTTTGCTCACCCCTACTCGCTACCACGACCCCAGTGTGGCCTAGGTGGCACGACATGACAACTGTCCCAACTCACACCAACCACTGCTCTAGAGTGGCCAAGTGGGAAGTATGATCAAGTAGCATATGAGCATAAAGAGCTCACTACACAATGGGGGTCCCTGCTGCTGGCCACTCCAACTGACACTACCAATGAGTGGTCGAGTGCTACGCACCTAAGACAACTGCACACAACTCCAACTACCACCGTCTATAGTGGTAGAGTGTGGCACAACAGATTCTATGGCGTCACACCAGTTACTCCTCGGGAAGTAACTTGGGAGGCAACATGACTGACGACTCTCTCAACCCCAAGGGAGACTATGTCGTCAGAATGCATGCAAATGACATGAATGTGCTATCACATGTACAACCATCTACCACAGACTCTCTGTTCAACAGAGAGTCATACCCATCTGATCAATACACTCTCTGTTTTGAAGAGAGTCATACTCAACTGATCGACGGACTTTCTATCCTATAGAGAGCCGTACTAAACTGATAATAACTCTCTATTAAATAGAGAGTCGTACTCAACTGATCAATGCACTCTCTATCCTTTAAATAGTCATACTCGACTGATCATAACACGCTGGGACCATCGGTCCATAGCGACACACTAATCACCCTTCACCTAACCATTACACAACTCATGGTTGGTAATAAGTATGCAACATACGGGTATTGGAAATAAATCCTATATTTAGGGCATTACTTACCCACGGATGACCCTTTTACCAATTTATAAATTGGGTCATCACCCGTACTCTAACATCTACACCCTACTAAACATCTAGGCTTATTTATGTCACATCTATAACCCTAAATCATAATAAAGGGAATGTGATATCAACCTTTGAGTAAATATAGCCAACGACAAGTTCAAGCATAAGATAATAAGAGCAGGGTCAAGGTAACATGATCATATAAGATGATCATGCATCTAAATCTCTATGCATTAAAACTACCTGACCAGGGTACGATTTACCCACCTGCCTTGTTGACACCAATCGTCTTCATGTCCGTGAATGTCTCGACCCAAAATCCTGCAACGTGCAATATGCATATCAATAGATCTCTAACATAACCCTAAATTAATCCAAATTCCGATTAGTTAACCCCTACTAATCATTCCCTTTATGGATTCATATAACTCACGGTTTCATATAATTCACGGTCATCCCTAAGATGCCCAAACACTATATATAAATTCACAAATGGAACCAATAGTAAACTAGCAATAGATCTAGATCACATCCTTAATACCTAGATTACATTTTCCTCACTACGTTCCATTTAACCATTTATTATTGAATCAATATCAGATTAACTACCAATAAATCATATACTACTGTATCATGTTCCAATCTAAACTTACCACAGTAATTCGACACACCCTTCTACAATATATACCTTTAAATACACCCATTAGAATTTACCTTCACTGCCAACACAAATCTTGCTCACAGTCAAATCCATCGACAGGAACAAACACTCCACAGATTGCATGCCCACATTTAGCAATTTATAGTTAAATGAGAGAGGGATAAAACAAACTTACCAACCCTGGACTCCATCGGTAGCCACCCCTTCCTCTATTCACCGGCTCCCAGATCACTATCTCCGGTGACCATCGGCAACGAAGTCCACAGAACCGACAATGACCTTCTTCTATCCCCTGTTCGCCAGCACCAACTGCTACCCAAATAATGGATCATGCTCAGTGAGGGAACAACCATAGCTAGGACTCAGATCTTGTCCAAGATCAGAAGAGAATTCGCTTACCTAATTTCCAGCGGCGATCGGGCAGTTGGTCCAATGATGCGAGCGATCGACGACTAAGGCAGAGTGCTCGCAGTGGTGATAAATAGCGTCGGCTAAGGTTGGTGGTCACTGGTCACGTGCAAGCATCTTGTGGAGGCAGATCGATCGAGGAGGAAGGAGTGACGGCAGCAGTAGTGGTTCTAATTTCGCAGTGGCAGCGGCATGGCAACGTGGACCGGTGAGCTTGTTCAACAGCCACAGTGGAGAGGGGAAATTGCCACAGTGGAGAAGGGGGAGCACCATCGAGCAAAGGAGGAGAAACGACGGCGACAGAGTCTACATCTCGGTGGCGTGCGCAGTGAGCGGGGAAGGAGATCGGGCGAAAAAGAGAAGAAGAAAAGACGATCGGGAATTAGAAGTAGAAAAGAGAAATCACGAAAAGGAACCGATGGGAAATGGAAGGAATCAGCCATTTAATACCAATAGTCGAAACAGGCTTTACAAAAGTCTGTTTGCTTTATCCCCATGAAATATCTATAAAACTTCCGTTTAAATTCGGAAAAATTTCTAAAAATTTCTGAAAAATTCTATAAGATAATTTATTAATTAACAAGAATATTTTCTGTTATTATTTATATATATATATATATATTTCGTTATTTTACATTCTCCGCCACTAATAAAAAATTTGGTTCCCAAATTTCATACTAACATACGAGAACCAACTCAAGAGATTTCTTGAACTACTACATGCCTCAAGTGAACAAATGAGGATATCGAGCTCCGATAGTATCTTCCAGCTCCCATGTACCCTCCTCATCAGTCAGATACTATCATTCAACCTTTACGATTCAGATGGTCTTGTTCATCTACTGTCGCTCCTTGTGACCCAAATCGTTTCACCCCTTTCTAAGGTGAAACACGTAGAAATACTTATTCCCCAACTGAGAATTTCTAAAGGCCTTCACCTCTGGTCTGCATAACTCTTCTGTCGACCCTGTGTCTCTTATTACCATCATCCCATGATGCGCACTAACTCTGCATCATGTTTGATACTCTGTGACCCCCATTAGCTGTCATTTCCCCAACTTCCTCCCACAACACGGGAGATTTTCAGAGTCTAACGTATAGGGTCTCAGAAGGATTCATCTGAATGGAGGAGTGATAACTGTCCTCATAGTTAAATTCCACTAAAGGAATGTGATCCTCCCCAATACTCTCATAATTCATGACACAAGATCTTAATAGATCCTCCAGAGTCTGAATATCATGCTCAGATAGTCCATCAGTCTGCGGATGAAATGTTGCACTAAGCTGAAGCTCAGTGCCCATATTCTGATGCAGACTCTGCCAAAATCGCAAGGTAAATTATGGATCTCTGTCTGATATGGTAATTAAAAGTACCCCATGCAATCTGATAATCTTTCGGCGATACAACATTGTCGGATGATCGAATGGGTACGACCTATGAATAAGAAGGAAATGAGCTATTTTGGTCAGTCGATCCACAATCACCCAAATTGCATCACGTCCTTTACGGGTTCTAGGCAATCCCATAACGCAATCAATCGTGATATGCTCCCACTTCCATTCCGAAATCAGAATTTTCGAGAGCAATCCAACGAGTTTATGATGTTCATCCTTCACCTACTGGCATACTAAACATCGAGCAGCAAAATCTGCTATAACTCTCTTTATACCATTCCACCAGTATAAACATTTCAACTCTCGGTACATCTGAGTACCATCAGGGTGAATAGCAAATCTCCAATGATATGCTTCCTGTAGCGACTCTTCCTTGACTGGACGCGTGTCTGGAACACACTATCCTTATCAGAGACGGGGAATTATCTTCTCTAAAAGAGAAGTCCATCAACCATTCAAAATCCACTCTACCCACACTTTGTAAGTGCATGGAAGACTATAGCAATCAATCTCTCAAGTTGCAACTATTCGCGTTCCAGCAACTCTATAGTAGCTACCGAGTAGCTAGTTAAATTCAATGAGCACTTCTGCTCCATACATCCACAAATCCAGATAATAACTACTAAAGTCACGTCATGTATATGACAGCCTATCTCATAGTTTCTTAATCGTCGTAAGCATAAGATACGTCTCATGCAACTGCATCGGAACCGCTCCGATCCCAGAAATGATACATTTGAGTACAACATCCTTTTATCCACTCCGGAAGGATTAACTAATACTCATGTAAAAGTTAATCGTCGCCTTGGTCCTGTAAACTGGTGTCACTAGCTTCCGACTAAATGATTTACATCATTACCTTTGTCAAACAAGTCCGTAGTATAGCAATGCTAAAACATTCTATCCACAACTACAGTGGTAACCAAATCATACATGGCAAACCACCCTCTATGGTGGTCGAGTGCGCAACTCCAACTACCACAATCAACAGTGGCCAGGTTACACAACTCCAACAACCCCAAACTGATCCAATCATGTCCAAGATACACGATTCTCAAATCCAGTGGCGACTAAATCGTTAATTAGTCTAACAACTTAATCAAAACTCATTAAATTCATACTAAGTATGAAATTATCGTCCTCTATACACCTGCATCCTACTTACTCTAAGCTGATCATATATCAATCATCACAACGACAATGATAATTGGATGACACCATGTCACTACAATATCAACCCTCCGGTCGTAAACAAACCCTAGAGTATACACAGGTGTCTTTGGCTAATATAAATAGATCATCCATCCAAAACGAAGGATATTCTTCACAACAACTATTGTATTCCATCATCGATAATCGATGCATACTTTTAAAGGTCCATCTCTCTTTCAACGAAGATTTTCAGATCATCTCAAGGAGAAATACTGGGATAGATAAATATCCCCTCCTACATCTCCTATAATCGCAACTTAAATTCTTCCAATTCCCATAGTGTTTAGTAACACTTATACCAACAAAATTATCACCCATATGAAGTATTCAATATCGACAGTATCTCCAAAATCACTCTGATAGCCTACTCCACTTGCCTATGCAACGACAAGGCTAGTAGTTCATCCGAAACTACATCCGAAGGCTCTCAGATTATACGCACATCCGAGAGACATATCATACCATAATCTCAACAATTTTACCATCCGTAAGGATATGTCTACAATAAAGATATGTCTATCTAAGTCTAGTGGCCTCCCTTGACTTCTTAATTGTTGGTCCACTTCTCACCTGACAGTAGAGATACCACCGACTCACAAGTAGATGTAAAGGACCCTTCTAATCCAACCTAAGAATGTTCTAGACACGGATACCTGTAACTACAAGCATCTCTCAACATATTAACCTAGAGGGTAAACTAAAGTAATACCCTGAACAATCAATTATCTGTTGATCCGATCCAAAGGCTCCTCACAAGTATCTGCCTTTCTCAGAAGAGAAGAAGATCAGATCCAATAGTCCACGATAAAGCGGTCGCATTTCTACGACGAATGACCCGAGGATTTTTTTTTCTCGGATCGTCTGATCCCATCACTTAATCCTACGAGCTGCAATTGTAGAATACCAAATAGATACGACCATCGTCGTATACTCTCTCCTTTGTACAACAAATCACATCTGGAGGTAACTGTTGTTGTCTGCATGAGTTTCTGTGATGTCTTCTGCTGATGCTGCTTCTATGTTGATCTCTATTGAAGGGTAGTATCAAGGAACTCAAACCATGCCTGAGGTAGTAGGTTGTTGATGATGAGATAACTCAATCTTCTGTGCTAATTTTTGCTATCGAGACGATGCATCTTCCTCTTGGAATACCATCGATAGTCTTCAACTGAGTCTTCAAAGTATAGCTCCTCAAATTTACTGGTTGTTCACAATAGAAACAGATGAACTGATCCAACGAATAATCTGACTTTACGTGTCTTTGTGATCTGTACTGCACGCATACAATCCCTTCGAAGTCTTTGTTTTGATTTTGCTGATATCCACGAGAACATCCTGATGATCTGCGGTTGGTCTTCTATAATTGAAAAATAGCTCAAAGCCTATGACTCCGATCTTGCTCCTTTTTATCCAACAATCAGAGACTTCTAACTCTATTAAGTTGACTTGCAATATTTGCTTATCGGTCTCCAACTTTTAAATACTTGTACGGAGTCATTTCTAAACTCTTGTCTCAATCCAACGTCTTCTGGCAGGATCTGGTAGAAGATCCTGGCATCCTAATCCAACTATAAGCCAATAACTCTGGGGAGCTTAAATCATCCATTCATCTTCTTGAGCTATTAGGTGGTCGTAGCCTCTGCAAGTCTCACGACTCTGCACTGTACACTATTACTAACCGATCACCCTTTCTTTAAGCTCAAGAATTCCTTACAATGTGTCACGGAAAGTGACACGGGGAAATACTCTCCCTCAACATCACTAAACCATGATCAAGTGATGTTTTATTTCCCGAAGATTATTTTCTGCATTTATCACCAAATATTGGCTTGATCCTGATAATGGTATGCAAACAACTCTTCTTTCTTGGTATAACATGAGTTAAGTACTCTCAAAGTTATACAACTTAGTACGAACAACTCAGGGATAAAAATCCCTATGAAACATTGTAAACTAGCCTTCTGCTATCTGCATCAACGGTCGTCTACTTGTCTTGTCCATTACCCAACAGGTAATGATCTGACTAGTATAATCAGTGAAAAATCTCTAAGACTGTAGTCTCTGATTTCCACAAGAAATGTGACAACTTGAACCCTATTTTCCGACTCGGTATCAATCGGCTCTCAAAGGTAAATCACCTTTTTCAACACAGGTTCAAAACTCACAGAGTCCATAGGTCATTCCCGTGGTCAATTTATGTAACGCCCGCCCTTATCTGCTCTCAGGGCAGCGCTACATTTTCTTTCTTTTTTTTTATATCATAATGTATAGGGATCATTTCACAATCTACATACTTAGACATGTTATCATGACCTAAACCTTCTTTTATGCAAGCATCACACATCATATTCATAATTAGCATGTTAACATATCATAGCTTCTTTTATAACATGCATCACATTTCATATTTATAATTTGGCATGTTCCATATCTTATCTCATTTTACCACATGCATAACATGAAGATCTATTCATGAGTTCGATCATATCAAACTTTTATAAGTAATTGAACAGTAACATAACTAAGCAACATTCAACATGGTACTAATAAATCTCAAGTCTTATAAGCGGAAGCAAATGTCTTAAGGTGTTCACGGAGCATATAAATATAAGCAGATAGTAATAGGGTCATTTTCCACCATGCCACTATCACACACACTTGGCCCCTCCTGCTACTTCCTCTTAGTTCATGTTTCCTTTATCTGCAATATATGGACAACATAAACTATAAGCATATAGCTTAGTAAGATTCTTGCCTACTCACAAAATCCACAAACTTCATCAAACAATTAGAAAGCAGGAGCACACTAGCATAAATAGCATAAGTATTTCATAACAACACTATGCATCAACTTACCAACGTAATGAAAACATAATCATGGCATACAATTTACATAGCATGCTAAACATAATTAAATCTAAGCAGGGCATAAATTAAACCATAAGCATTCATGGCTTCATCAACCCTAAACATGCATAAAGGACATAATCATAAGCATTCTTAAACTTGACATAAGCATTCATAATTTCCTCAATTCTAACATGCATAAAGGTCATAATCATAAGCATTCTTAAACTTAACATAAGCATTCATAATTTCATAAATCATAGACAAGCATCAGGGACATAATCATAAGCATTCTTAAACTTAACATAAGCATTCATAATTTCATAAATCATAAACAAGCATCAGGGACATAATCATAAGCGTTCTTAAACTTAACATAAGCATTCATAATTTCATAAATCATAGACAAGCATCAAGGACATAATCATAAGCATTCTTAAATTTGACATAAGCATTCATAATTTCCTCAATTCTAACATGCATAAAGGTCATAATCATAAGCATTCTTAAACTTAACATAAGCATTCATAATTTCAAAAATCATAGACAAGCATTAGGGACATAATCATAAGCATTCTTAAATGTCCTTCCTTTTCAAAACATATACATATAGGTATTTTAACATAATCATAACTTGAATGGGGGGCCCCAGGTTAAGTACCACATAATGCGCGTTCCCTAATAGGCTGGGGTAGCGAGCCACCAGACCTACTAGAGCAAGACCTCTTACGTCTTACCAGGGCAAGACCTCTTACGTCTTCTTATGTCCCTATGGATTTGATTAACGACCACCTGACGGGTCGGGTACTTAACCTCTTACAAAGTAAAATAATTAATTCCTTTCTTTCTTGTCATATCATAAAGAATGCTCTTAATCCCCAACATAAACAGGGAAGCATCTCAATCTTGTCTTATCATAAGGAGAGATCTTAATCCCTACTTGAAAGGGAAGCATCTCCATCTTATCTTATCATAAGGAGAGCTCTTAATCCCTACTTGAAAGGGAAGCATCTCCATCTTAGACATTTCATAGCATACATGCATTCATAACATAAGAGTACCCTAAAGGGGTCCTAAAGCATAAACATGTTTATCACATAAGCATATTTCATAGGCATATTCATGGCATATTAAATCATAAAACATGTTCATCACATAGGCATATTTCATGGCATATTACATCGTAAACATGTTCATCACATTGGCATATTTCATGGCATATTACATCATAAACATGTTCATCACATAGGCATATTTCATAAACATATTTCTTGGCATTTTAAATCATAAAACATGTTCATCACCTAAGCATAATTCATGGCATATTAAAAATCATGATCATGTTCATCACATAAACATACCACATGTCCTAATTTCCTAAGGGGTGTTTTCATGCAACCCTAGCCCTGCCACCATTGTTGGCCGAAACTTGTAGGGCACCATTTTCCTTATTTTTGTTACATAAACTCCTCCTTGAAGGCATACAACCTAATACAACTTCATAAGGGGTATTTTCATGAAACCCTAACCCTAAACCTAATGTTGGCCGAAACATGTAGGGCACCATTTTCTTTATTTTTGTTACATAAACTCCTCCTTGAAGGCATACAACCTAATACAACTTCATAAGGGGTATTTTCATGAAACCCTAACCCTAAACCTAATGTTGGCCGAAACATATAGGACACCATTTTCTTTATTTTTGTTTCATACACTCCTCCTTGAAGGCATACAACCTAATACAACTTCATAAGGGGTATTTTCATAAAACCCTAACCCTAAACCTAATGTTGGCCGAAACATATAGGGCACCATTTTCTTTATTTTTGTTTCATAAACTCCTCCTTGAAGGCATACAACCTTATACAACTTCATAAGGGGTATTTTCATGAAACCCTAACCCTAAACCTAATGTTGGCAGAAACATATAGGGCATCATTTTCTTTATTTTTGTTTCATAAACTCCTCCTTGAAGGCATACAACCTAATACAACTTCATAAGGGGTATTTTCATGAAACTCTAACCCTAAAAGCCTTGGTTGGCCGAAACATGTAGGGCTATAATCTTGGATTTTTGTCACCTAAAAATTCCTACATGAAGCTTACAACCTACAAAAAAATTCCTTAGTAGCATTTTCATGAATCCTAGCCCAAAAACTTGGTTGGCCGAAACCAATAGGGCTACAAACTTCATATTTCTTTCATGTAACATGTCCTACAAAACTAATATACTGCTGGTGAGGGAATCTTACATCCTTCGCTTGCTTTTAGTTGGTAGATGACCTTAAGGAAGCCAAGAACTAGCCTTCTCCTTGCTTGGATGGGGTTCGGCCAAAGGGTGAAGATGGAGAGGGGGAGGGATGGTTTTCGGTGAGGAAGAAGAAGAGAAGAAGAAGTGGCCAAGTGGAACCTTCCCTCTTCTTTATAAAGGGAGGAAGAGAAGTTTCTCTTCTCTTTTCCATGCCTCTTCATTTACCCTCATCACACTTATCTACCATTTCCCCTCTTCCTCTAATGATATATTCCTATTGGGCTTCTGGTTAGCGGGTGCATCTATAGGGCTTGGCTATCTCTAGAGGTTTGGGGTTCAATCCCTAAGCCTTGCATCTCTTTTTGGCTATTTTCTTTTATTTTCGAAAAAGGCCCACCTAAAGCAATTTATCGTAAAGCCAAAAATTCTCGTAAAATTGCTAGAAATTTTACGGGCGTTACAATCCCTCATACCTTGTAAAAGTTTCATCCTCGAAACTCAAAACAATTCTGGGTACTTCTGCTTCATGTCCTCCTCTCGTTCCCTGGTAGCTTCCTCGTATCGTTGATTCTGCCACAGGACCTTTACTAAGGGCACCTCTTTGTTCCTTAGCCTCTTGACTTCTCGGTCTAGTATCTAGATAGGACAACTTTCCATACTCAGGTCCTTTTGAACTTGTATTGTTTGTGGCTCGATCAAATGGTCCGCACTGGATATGCATTTCTTGAGCACGGAGACATGGAACACGTTGTGTATAGCCGACATCTCTTGAGGCAGCTTCAGCTTGTAAGCTACCTTGCCAACCCTCTGCAATATCGGATACGGTCCAACGTAGCGTGGACTCAGTTTACCCTTCCTTCCGAATCTCATCACTCCCTTCATAGGGGCCACTTTGAGGAATACCAGGTCCCTGACTTCGAATTTTAACGGTCTACGTCGCATATCCGCATAGCTCTTTTGTCGGCTTTGAGCAGTTTCGATTCTCTGACGGATATTCTGTATAGCTCGGGTGGTATCGTCAATAATATTAGCCTGAAGACCCATTTCCCTCCTTTCACCACCCTTGTACCAACAGATAGGAGACCTGCATCTTCTCCCGTATAGAGCTTCATATGGTGTCATTCCAATAGTAGCCTGGTAACTGTTGTTGTAAGCAAATTCTGCCAAGCACAAATATCGACACCAACTCCCCTTAAAGTCTAGAGCACAAGCTCGCAACATGTCTTCCAGCACCTGGTTCACTCTTTCCGTCTGACCGTCGGTCTGAGGATGAAACGCAGTGCTGAATCTCAACTTAGTGCCAAGAGCCTTCTGAACACATTCCCAGAAATGGGAGGTAAAATGGCCATCACGATCAGAAATAATAGCCTTAGGCACTCCATGTAATCGGATGATTTCCTTGACGTATAATTGAGCTAGCTGCTCAACCGGATAGGTCATCTTAATTGCTAGGAAATGGGCAGACTTTGTCAACCGGTCTATGATTACCCATATAGCATCATAACCATTTGTTGTTCTGGGTAATCCCAAAATGAAATCCATAGAAATTTCTTCCCGCGGTAATCCTGTGTTTCGGTGTTCTCGCCTTAACCCTCTGGCGGTCGGGGCGGTGTGGTGACGTACTGAGCCACATCCCATTTCATGCCGTACCACCAAAATTTATTTCTTAAGTCCTAATACATTTTTGTAGATCCAGGATGCATGGTATAAGGTGTTCCATGGGATTCCTCGAGTATCTTCTTCCGAAGTTCCGGATCGTCCGGAATACATAGTCGGTCCCGGAGGTATAATAGTCCACTGTCGAAAATGCGGAATCCATTATCCCTTCCTTCTAGGACTTCCTGTTTGATCTTCTGGATGTCTGAATCACCATCTTGCTTTCCCAATATATCGTCGAACAATGTCGACGCTATCGTCATGGTGGAAAGTTGTCCAGAAATAATCTCGATTCCGTAATTCATTATTTCACTTTTCAGGGGCTGAGATAGCATTAATAAGGACATCAAAGCGGAACAGGACTTTCTGCTAAGTGCATCTGCCACTTTGTTGGCCTTTCCGGGATGATAGAATATCTCACAATCATAATCCTTGACTAGCTCGAGCCATCTGTGTTGCCTCATATTTAGGTCTATCTGAGTGAAGAAATATCTCAGACTCTGGTGGTCATTATAAATCCTGCACCGAGCTCCGTATAAGTAGTGCCTCCATGTTTTCAGAGCGAATACCACGGCTGCTAGTTCTAAGTCATGGGTAGAATAATTTCTTTCATGCTCCTTGAGCTGTCTAGAGGCGTAAGCGATAACCTTGCCAGTTTGCATAAGTACAGCTCCAAGCCCCTGTTTAGAAGCGTCACTATACATATCAAAGCTTTCATTATCTTCAGGGAGAGTCAGAATGGGAGCGCTGGTTAGTCTCCTCTTCAGTTCTGTAAAACTCCTCTCACAGTCCTCAGTCCATTTGTATTGCTGGTCCTTTCGGGTGAGGGCTGTCATAGGGGCTGCAATTCTAGAGAAGTCCTCTACAAACTTTCTATAATAGCTTGCTAGCCCGAGAAAACTTTTGATTTCGCTCGCATTCCTTGGCCTATTCCAGTTCCTCACAGCTTCAATCTTTATTGGGTCTACCATGATTCCTTCTTTAGAGATGACATGACCCAAGAATGACACTTGATCGAGCCAGAACTCACATTTGGAGAATTTCGCATATAGTTGCTCTTTCTGAAGAATCTGTAGTACTGTCTTCAGATGTTCAGCATGCTCTTCTCGGTCTCTCGAGTAGATAAGAATATTGTCGATGAAAACGATTACAAATTTGTCGAGGAAGGCCGAGAATACTCGATTCATCAGGTCCATGAACATCGCAGGAGCATTGGTTACTCTGAAGGGCATAACTACGAACTCATAATGTCCGTATCTCGTCCGGAAGGCCATCTTCGGAATATCACCTGGCTTTACTTTTACTTGATGATAGCCAGACCTGAGATCGATCTTTGAAAAGATAGTAGCTCCCTTCAGTTGGTCGAACAGGTCGTCGATCCTTGGAAGGGGGTACCTATTCTTGATGGTCACATTGTTCAGTGCCCGGTAGTCTATACACATTCGCATAGACCCATCTTTTTTCTTTATGAATAGCACTGGAGCTCCCCATGGTGAGTGACTGGGGCGGATAAATCCCTGGTCAAGTAACTCCTGTAGCTGTTTCTGAAGTTCTTTCAACTCAGTCGGCGCCATACAGTAAGGTGCCTTGGAGATCGGATTAGTTCCGGGAATCAATTCGATCTCGAACTCAATTTCTCTATCAGGTGGTAATCCAGGTAGGTCATCAGGGAATACCTCCGGATGGTCACATACCACTCTGACATCTTCTATCTTCTGGTTCTTTGATGATATGGTATCAACCACATGTGCTAGAAATTCGGTGCATCCATTTTCTAACATTTTTCGGGCTTTTAGCGCCGATAAAAATTTCCTGGTTCCTTTCTTTGACTCTCCGATAAACTCAAATGAAACCTCTGCTTTGGGTCGGAAGGTCACCCCTATTTACACTCAATTGAAGCTACTTGTGCGAAAAATCCATGCCCAATATAACATCATAGTCCCACATATCTAGGACTATCGTCACAATGGAGCTCCTGTCATGTAGTCTAATTGGTGTGGCGCGCAGAATATGGGTGGATGGCATCACTTCTCCCGAAGGTAACGTTGTTAAGAATTTATAGTCCAAAACTTGGGGATGCCTATCTATCTTTCTTGTGAAAGGCGTAGAGACAAACGAATGGGTTGCCCCTGTGTCAAATAATACAGTAGCATACTGACTGAAAATATATATCTGACCTGTGACAACCGTCGAGGCACTCGCCACATCTTCTCTAGTGAGGGAGAACACCCTGGAATTTATCCCAACGGGTGGGGCTTCCAGTCTCCCTTGGCTTATCTGAGGACCCTCTATCGTAGCCTGCATCTGGTGAAGCTGTGGAGGAGCTCAGATGCTGGACGTCATCGAGGAGGTGCACGAACTCGGGTAGACGATTCCAGGCTATGTGCCCCTCCAGTCCACAGTTGTAACACTTCCTCGTGCCCTGACGACATTCCCCCGGATGCTTCTTCCCACATGTAGGACAGTCAGGATACCCAGTTTGGCTGTTTCCTGGGCCCCCTTTTTGGACATTCCACTGTTTCTTCTTTCCACTGCGGTCCCTCTTCCAGCTAGTATTCTGAGATTTCGGATCTCTGACCCATGCCTTACTCTGCTGACTGATGTTGTTCAGGTAGTGCTCGGTGACCAGGGCACTACTGAATAGCTCTTTGGCAGTCTGGGGTCGATTGACTCCGCAGGCCATATTCAGGGCTATCTCCGGTCGCAACATTTTCAGCAGGAGTCTGATCCTCTCCCTTTAAGTACCGACTAACTCTGGGCAGAGACGTGCCAATCGGTTGAACCTTTTCATAGCTTCACTAACTGATAGATCGCCTTGTCGGAACTCGAGGAACTCATCGTAGTGCTTATTTGTGATCCGTCTCTGAAAGAACTCCTCGAAGAACTCCGATTCAAAGTTTGTCCACCTCATTTGATTTACTTGTCTCTTTGGTTTGACTCTCTCCCACCACATCCTTGCATCTCCGGAAAGACAGAATGAGGCACATTTTATCTTTTCGTACTCGGGCCAATCCAGCAGCTCCATGATGCTCTCAACTGTTTTGAACCAGGCTTGGGCATCCCATGGTTCGCCAAGACGAGAAATTTTACGGTTTGGCCTCTGCCACTGAATATGATAAGCTTCGGGTCGGACCCCGGCGGCAGCATTGATTAGTGGTGCTTGCACCATAGTGGTCGTGTTAGGAGTCACGTTCTGCGTCTATGGTGTGGTACTAGGGTTCCCTTGTTGATTCATGATTGTATTGATAACCAGCTATTGTTCGGCGACCTGACGCTGTAGCTCGGTAACCACATGCATCAAATCTGGTGGGGGTGCCCATTCATTCCCTCTATTACTACGTCTCCCATTCATGTTATCTAGAGATAAATAAATAATTAAGGTATTATTAAAATTTCTACACATACACATGCATCTAAACATTCCTTATCATAAACGAGGTAAGGTATCCTTCTTAGTTGAAATTCTAGGTGAGAGACCTGTTTCCATCATATAAGGCTTGGTAAGGTATCATTACTATCTAAGTCACAAGTATGGTTCTATTCTACTAAAACATGACGAGGTATTATTTCTATCTAAATCACGAGTGTGATTCCATTCTACTAAAACATAATGAGGTATTATTTCTAACTAGATAGAAGACACTCTTCATTTTAAAAGAAACTTAGGTATGCATAAAGTTACTTACTTGGAAATAGCAGGAAGGAGGCTTGATGTGTGATAGTGGAAAGGTGAACTCGCTCTGATACCAACCAGTAACGCCCGCCCTTATCTGCTCTCAGGGCGGCGCTACATTTTTTTTTTATATCATAATGTACAGGGATCATTTCAGAATCTACATACTTAGACATGTTATCATGACCTAAACCTTCTTTTATGCAAGCATCACACATCATATTCATAATTAGCATGTTAACATATCATAGCTTCTTTTATAACATGCATCACATTTCATATTCATAATTTGGCATGTTCCATATCTTATCTCATTTTACCACATGCATAACATAAGATCTATTCATGAGTTCGATCATATCAAACATTTATAAGTAATTGAACAGTAACATAACTAAGCAACATTCAACATGGTACTAATAAATCTCAAGTCTTATAAGCGGAAGCAAATGTCTTAAGGTGTTCACGGAGCATATAAATATAAGCAGATAGTAATAGGGTCATTTTCCACCATGCCACTATCACACACACTTGGCCCCTCCTGCTACTTCCTCTTAGTTCATGTTTCCTTTATCTGCAGTATATGGACAACATAAACTATAAGCATATAACTTAGTAAGATTCTTGCCTACTCACAAAAGCCACAAACTTCATCAAACAATTAGAAAGCAGGAGCATACTAGCATAAATAGCATAAGTATTTCATAACAACACTATGCATCAACTTACCAACGTAATGAAAACATAAGCATGGCATACAATTTACATAGCATGCTAAACATAATTAAATCTAAGCAGGGCATAAATTAAACCATAAGCATTCATGGCATCATCAACCCTAAACATGCATAAAGGACATAATCATAAGCATTCTTAAACTTGACATAAGCATTCATAATTTCCTCAATTCTAACATGCATAAAGGTCATAATCATAAGCATTCTTAAACTTAACATAAGCATTCATAATTTCATAAATCATAGACAAGCATCAGGGATATAATCATAAGCATTCTTAAACTTAACATAAGCATTCATAATTTCATAAATCATAAACAAGAATCAGGGACATAATCATAAGCATTCTTAAACTTAACATAAGCATTCATAATTTCATAAATCATAGACAAGCATCAGGGACATAATCATAAGCATTCTTAAACTTGACATAAGCATTCATAATTTCCTCAATTCTAACATGCATAAAGGTCATAATCATAAGCATTCTTAAACTTAACATAAGCATTCATAATTTCATAAATCATAGACAAGCATCAGGGATATAATCATAAGCATTCTTAAAAGTCCTTACTTTTCAAAACATATACATATAGGTATTTTAACATAATCATAACTTGAATGGGGGGCCCCAGGTTAAGTACCACATAATGCGCGTTCCCTAATAGGCTGGGGTAGCGAGCCACCAGACCTACTAGAGCAAGACCTCTTACGTCTTACCAGGGCAAGACCTCTTACGTCTTCTTATGTCCCAATGGATTTGATTAACGACCACCTGATGGGTCGAGTACTTAACCTCTTACAAAGTAAAATACTTAATTCCTTTCTTTCTTGTCATATCATAAAGAATGCTCTTAATCCCAAACATAAACAGGGAAGCATCTCAATCATGTCTTATCATAAGGAGAGCTCTTAATCCCTACTTGAAAGGGAAGCATCTCTATCTTATATTATCATAAGGAGAGCTCTTAATCCCTACTTGAAAGGGAAGCATCTCCATCTTAGACATTTCATAGCATACATGCATTCATAACATAAGAGTACCCTAAAGGGGTCCTAAAGCATAAACATGTTTATCACATAAGCATATTTCATAGGCATATTCATGGCATATTAAATCATAAAACATGTTCATCACATAGGCATATTTCATGGCATATTACATCGTAAACATGTTCATCACATAGGCATATTTCATGGCATATTACATCATAAACATGTTCATCACATAGGCATATTTCATAAACATATTTCTTGGCATTTTAAATCATAAAACATGTTCATCACCTAAGCATAATTCATGGCATATTAAAAATCATGATCATGTTCATCACATAAACATACCACATGTCCTAATTTCCTAAGGGGTGTTTTCATGCAACCCTAGCCCTGCCACCATTGTTGGCCGAAACTTGTAGGGCACCATTTTCCTTATTTTTGTTACATAAACTCCTCCTTGAAGGTATACAACCTAATACAACTTCATAAGGGGTATTTTCATGAAACCCTAACCCTAAACCTAATGTTGGCCGAAACATGTAGAGCACCATTTTCTTTATTTTTGTTACATAAACTCCTCCTTGAAGGCATACAACCTAATACAACTTCATAAGGGGTATTTTCAGGAAACCCTAACCCTAAACCTAATGTTGGCCGAAACATATAGGGCACCTTTTTCTTTATTTTTGTTTCATAAACTCCTCCTTGAAGGCATACAACCTAATACTATTGGGAGATCGATAGGCCGACTAGAGGGGGGTGAATAGCCCTCGTTCGTTGGATGTCGGAATTCGCTCGTTCTTCTTGCTTCGCTTGTCTACGATTGTCGTTAGCACAGCGGAATAACAATAGTAATGAAAATACTAACAACACATACAAGCATACACAAGATATACGTGGTTCGAAACCGAATGGTTCCTACTCCACGCGTGAGCTCCTCGAGCTCGTGTTATGCGCACGGCACTAACAACACTCCTTCTCGACAACACGTCGGAGGTGGAGAAACCTCTCACAAGCAATTACAATGGTAATATAGAAATACAAACAAGAATACAAATACAATAGAAAAGAAACTCTTTTCACCGATTGCTTTTGATCACTTGTTTGTTGCTTGCTTTGGTTGGCTCTTGAAGGACTGGAAAGCAACAGCAAATCCCCTCCAATAGCTTCACAAAAAACCATAGCGAAATCTTCATCTCGAGCTCCTTTTATAACCTGCATCGGTGTTTTCGCGCTTAGCGATCGCCAAAAGGCCTCGATCATTGCCCGTGCCGTTGTCTCACAACGGCGGATCCACGCGGACAAGTTCCAAGCGAATCACCTACCGGTCGACTAATGATGCCCATCGGTTGATCGTGACCCGATAATCGATCGCCTAGTCGGCTCACGGTGTTTGTACTCGTGACACTCCCATCGATCGACCGCCATCCCTCGGCGCGATCATTGCTCGACTTCGATCGAGGCGATCCATGGCGATGCGCCGCCAAGCACAAAATCCTAGCCTTACACCAGTCGAACTCTAGTCGACTTGGATCAGTCGAACTGGCATCTATGCCAGTCGACTGATGTCGGGCAAAACCTCAAACACCAAGTTGTTTGAGCCTCCGACACTCAGTCTTAGCCACTTGGCTAAGTCCACCTTATCCCTCATGGAGTTCCCCACCAAAGCTCTCTTCCCTCGGCCTACGTCCCTCGGATGCACCAAGCGCACGACTTCGCAATGCCATCCTTTGCGTCTCATGCCCTAGAAGTATGCTTCCCTTTGGGCTCACTCCATTCGCTCCCCGTCCGGCGGTCCCTCGGATGCACCAAGCGCATGACTTCGCAATTCCATCCTTCACCGACTCAAGAACCCCGAGCCTAGTGAACTTACCAAGTCCTTAAGACTTCCCATATGCACCAAGCGCCGCGGCCAATGCATTTCTCACCAAGCACCAAGCGCACGGCTTCGCAATGCTTTGGATCCCATGCCAAGCACCAAGCGCACGGCTTCGCAATGCTTTGGACTTTACCATGCCAAGGCTTCCCCCTTAGACTTCCACACCAAGCTCCATGCTTGGATTTTCCATGCCAACCCCATGTTGGACTTTCCCATGACAATCCCATGTCATGAGTTTTGTCTATCATTAAAATACTATCAGGGTACTGCTCGAGTCAAACTCGAGTCAACCTGGGACGATTGCACCAACAATCTCCCAACAATCTCCCCCTTTTTGATGATTGACAAAACTACCATCTCAAGTCTACCAATTCTCCCATATTGGCAATTCTCATATCCCAATGAGAATTCCAAACCTAATTGGTAACTTGGTAATATCTCCCCCTTTTTGACATTACATCAAAAAGGTCCTCCCCAAGGGTATGAATGTCTCATATCCCAATGAGATCTTATATCTCTCCCTTGGAGGAACACATGCCTACCATCTTTCTAGTGATCCCATATCACTTAAAGAGAGGCAACCCAATTTCCTCCCATGAGGAAATACACATCCATCTTCCCATGATGGATACCTCCCCCTAGAGGCTTGCTCCCCCTTGACCATTGCACCAACAATGTCCTTGGAGAGTCCCTAAGCCAATAGGAACATTAACCAAATCAAAATTAAGGCAAAGTTCAACAATGAACTCTCTTCCACCGTAAAATTCATACTCACCCTCAACCCAACTCCTAATCCATATCCAATGGATTTCCACCCTCTCTAATGCTCTCCCAAGCATATCCTAGGGTTAGGAGTGGTTAGGGGACCAAAACATGGCTAAACATGGGCCTAACTATCAAGTTTACCCGAAATCAGCCTGTGCCAGTCGACTCCGTCAGATACTAGTCGGCTGGACTTACCATCAGTCGACTGACATTACAGGAAGTCGACTGATAACTGCATTATGTAGTTTTCAGTTTCAGAAAATTGGATTTTCGAAATCCATAAGTAAATATACGTAATTTTAAAAATCTTGAAAATTCATACGTATAATACTTATCCTAAACACTATGGGTGAAAAATGTTGGAAATTTATTTTACCCATTAAATTAGGAGATTGATACAAAGTTCAAAATTTAAGAAAAGCTTCAATAAAGAGCCATCTTTGTATCATCCCATTCAATGGTGATAGCTATCAAAATATAGGCTTCACCAACGTTTTTCAAAATGTTTTTCAAACCTTTATTTTCTTTTTCCTAAACATCTCACCAATATCTAGATGTGTAAAACACATACAAGTCAAGTTTTTAGTGAGATGTGGGTTTTGTTTTCTTTTTGTTCTCATGCATATTTCTAAGGCAATATTATTTGATCCCTTTCAAATTATGCCATAGTCCTTAACTCCATTTTAATTCATGCATGATATGATTATGGCATAGATATGATATAGATAAAAACATATGCCAATATCATGATGTCATGGCATGTGAATGAAACTTAAGCATACATGACATCTAAACATAAATCTAAACATGATCATGACATTTTTATAGATGAAAATGAAAATGATGTCATGACATGGCAAGGAAAATAAAGCATGGCAAGTAAAATATACTAAGGTATAGAATACCTAAGTGTTAAAACTAAATTGCCATTTCTAGGAATTAAATTCATTTTGCCTTAATGCCATTCATTTTCCTAGTGTGCCAAAAACCCAAAATGGCACACCAATACCTCTAAGACCTAAATGTGCCAATTTAAATCATTTTTAACTTCTCAAGCACATTGGCACACCCTAATGTGTCAACTCTACTATGGTTAGGTTAACTACCCATCCACTTAGGGTTGACACACCCTAACCCATTTAGCGTGAATCGATCACGCTTTTAGGAACCCAATATCTATTGGAGCTCCTTGGGTTAACAAGGTATTCTCTAGGGATAACTTCCCTAGATATCTTCCTAATGACCCTTTTAGGCTTTGAAGCCATAGTCTTTTGGGTCTTACTTGGGTCAACTCTAGAGGTGACTCCTCCATTGACCTTCTTAGTGGCTTTCTTGGTTTTCCTTAAGTCCTTGGCCACTAAACAAACACCATGGCTAGACTTAGGGATAACTTCCCTATTAGCCTTGGTTTTTCTAGACCTAGATGTTGTTCCATAATTAAATGGAACATTATGGTAGGACATAGGTTTGTGACCCAAACCCTTCTTGCCCTTAGATATTTCTTGTCTTCTAGGTCTTGAATTTTGGACATTTGATCCCTTAACCGAATTTGATATTATTTCTAGGGTCTTCTCCAATTTTTCTAGCCTTAACCTCAAGGCTTGGTTTTCTAGCTCTAATTTCATCAATTCTGAATTTTCATTAGATTTTTGAGGAAAGATTTTCTTTTTAGGCATGTGCCTAGATTTCTTGGGATTAACACCCAAGTTTTCTTGAACTTTCCTAATTGACTCCCTAGGTAAAATAGATCTAGTGTTTTGAGTCCTAGGTTTGTCCTTAGTTATATGAACATGCTTGGCACCTAAACAATAAACCTTATTATTTCTCTTAGCATGCTTTTCATTGATAATAGCAAGAGAACTAAAATAATTTTTATCATGCTTTTTGACTTTAGGAATTAAAGGTGCATTAACTAAATGTACCTTAGGGTTAGCTTTAGGAGCTCCCCCTACATGAGTTGCACCTTCTTGCCCTTTCTTCCTCCCCCTAGGGCATTGGCTTCGATAGTGTCCCTTTTGGTTGCATTTAAAGCACACAATGTGCTCTTTGCTCTTGTTTTTGGGAACACCGGCATCCTTTGACTTTGGATTGACTTTTGGTGTCGATGCCTTCTTCTTAGCCAATTTAGGGCATTTGCTCTTATAATGCCCTTTCTCCCTACACTCAAAGCATATTATATGATTTTTATTTAAAATAATAACACTTGAGTTACCTAGGGAGGTAGTGGAGGCCTCTTCATGATCTTCACTTCTCCCGGATGTGGATGCTTCTTGTTCTTGCTCCGGAATGGAGGATTGCCTTTCCTCCCCCTCAATGCTAGAGGTGGAGGTTTCCACCAAATCATCAACATCTTCAAATGTTGTGGGTGCTTCTTCTTCGGCATTCTCCTCTACTTGTGCTGATTGGGAATTTTCTCGGAATTTCATTACATTATTCCATAATTCCCTTGCATCCCTATAATCACCCAATCTAGACCAAATAGTGTTAGGCAACAAATCACTAATCAACTTGATTACCTTGAGATTTGTCTTGAAGTCTTTGATTTGGTCTTGGGTCCATTTTGACTTCTCAATTGGCTTGTTGTACTTGTCCCTAGGCATTTCAAAACCATTTTCTATAATAATCATAAAATCAAAATCGGTTTCTAGGTATACCTCCATCCGTTTCCTCCACCAAGCAAAATCTCCATCGAATTTTGGTGGTTGGATGAAGCCGGCCATTTGTAGTGCTCTCGCGGCGGTTAGTCCTTGAAGAGCGACCTTGCTCTGATACCACTTGTTGGGAAATCGATAGGCCGGCTAGAGGGGGGTGAATAGCCCTCGTTCGTTGGATGTCGGAATTTGCTCGTTCTTCTTGCATCGCTTGTCTACGATTGTCGTTAGCGCTGAATAACACTAGTAATGAAAATACTAAGAACACATACAAGCATACACAAGATATACGTGGTTCAGAACCGAACGGTTCCTACTCCACGGGTGAGCTCCTCGAGCTCGTGTTATGCGCACGGCACTAACAACACTCCTTCTCGACAACACGTCGGAGGTGGAGAAACCTCTCACAAGCAATTAAAATGGTAATATAGAAATACAAACAAGAATACAAATACAATACAAAAGAAACTCTTTTCATCGATTGCTTTTGATCACTTGTTTGTTGCTTGCTTTGGTTGGCTCTTGAATGACTGGAATGCAACAGCAAATCCCCTCCAATAGCTTCACAAAAAACCATAGCGAAATCTTCATCTCGAGCTCCTTTTATAACGTGCATCGAGTTGTTTTCGCGCCTAGCAGTCGACTGCCAAAAGGCCCCAGTCGACTACCCCTGTAGCCGTTGTCTAACAATGGCCAGATCCACGTCGGACAAGTTCCAACGAATCACCTACCAGTCGACTGATGATGCCCATCAGTCGACTGGTGACCCAGTAGTCGACTGCCCAGTCGGCTACGGAGCGTTCTATGCTCGTGACACTCCCATCGATCATTGCCATCCTCGGCGATCGGCTGCTCGTCGATGATCATTGCGATCCATGGCGATCGGCCGCCAAACACAAAACCCTAGCCTTACACCAGTCGAACTCTAGTCGACTTGGATCAGTCGAACCGGCATCTATGCGGTCGATGTCGGGCAAAACCTCAAACACCAAGTTGTTTGAGCCTCCGACACTCAGTCTTAGCCACTTGGCCAAGTCCACCTTATCCCTCATGGAGTTCCCCACCAAAGCTCTCTTCCCTTGGCCTACGACCCTCGGATGCGCCAAGCGCACGGCTTCGCAACGCCATCCTTCGCGTCTCATGCCCTAGAAGTATGCTTCCCTTTCGGCTCACTCCATTCGCTCCCCGTCTGGCAGTCCCTCGGATGCACCAAGCACACGGCTTCGCAATGCCATCCTTCACCGACTAAAGGACCCCGAGCCTAGTGAACTTACCAAGTCCTTAAGACTTCCCATATGCACCAAGCGCACGGCTTCACAATGCATTTCTCACCAAGCACCAAGCGCATGGCTTCACAATACTTTGGATCCCATGCCAAGCACCAAGCGCACGGCTTCGCAATGCTTTGGACTTTACCATGCCAAGGCTTCCCCCTTGGACTTCCACACCAAGCTCCATGCTTGGATTTTCCATGCCAACCCCATGTTGAACTTTCGCATGACAATCCCATGTCATGAGTTTTGTCTATCATTAAAATACTATCAGGGTACTGCTCGAGTCAACCTGGGACGATTGCACCAACAATCTCCCAACAAATACAACTTCATAAGGGGTATTTTCATAAAACCCTAACCCTAAACCTAATGTTGGCCGAAACATATAGGGCACCATTTTCTTTATTTTTGTTTCATAAACTCCTCCTTGAAGGCATACAACCTAATACAACTTCATAAGGGGTATTTTCATGAAACCCTAACCCTAAACCTAATGTTGGCCGAAACATATAGGGCACCATTTTCTTTATTTTTGTTTCATAAACTCCTCCTTGAAGGCATACAACCTAATACAACTTCATGAGGGGTATTTTCATGAAACCCTAACCCTAAAAGCCTTGGTTGGGCGAAACATGTAGGGCTATAATCTTGGATTTTTGTCACCTAAAAATTCCTACATGAAGCTTACAACCTACAAAAAAATTCCTTAGTAGCATTTTCATGAATCCTAGCCCAAAAACTTGGTTGGCCGAAACCTATAGGGCTACAAACTTCATATTTCTTTCATGTAACATGTCCTACAAAACTAATATCTTTGCGGTGAGGGAATCTTACATCCTTCGCTTGCTTTTAGTTGGTAGATGACCTTATGGAAGCCAAGAACTAGCCTTCTCCTTGCTTGGATGGGGTTCGGCCAAAGGGTAAAAATGGAGAGGGGGAGGGATGGTTTTCGGTGAGGAAGAAGAAGAGAAGAAGAAGTGGCCAAGTGGAACCTTCCCTCTTCTTTATAAAGGCAGGAAGAGAAGTTTCTCTTCTCTTTTCCATGCCTCTTCATTTACCCTCATCACACTTATCTACCATTTCCCCTCTTCCTCTAATGATATAATCCTATTGGGCTTCTGGTTAGTGGGTGCATCTATAGGGATTGGCTATCTCTAGATGTTTGGGGTTCAATCCCTAGGCCTTGCATCTCTTTTTGGCTATTTTCTTTTATTTTCGAAAAAGGCCCACCTAAAGCCCATTATCGTAAAGCCAAAAATTCTCGTAAAATTGCTAGAAATTTTACGGGCGTTACAATCCCTCATACCTTGTAAAAGTTTTGTCCTCGAAACTTAAAACAATTCTGGGTACTTCTGCTTCATGTCCTCCTCTCGTTCCCAGGTAGCTTCCTCGTATCGTTGATTCTGCCACAGGACCTTTACTAAGGGCACCTCTTTGTTCCTTAGCCTCTTGACTTCTCGGTCTAGTATCTGGATAGGCCAACTTTCCATACTCAGGTCCTCTTGAACTTGTACTGTTTGTGGCTTGATCACTTGGTCCGCACTGGATATGCATTTCTTGAGCACGGAGACATGGAACACGTTGTGTATAGCCGACATCTCTTGAGGCAGCTCCAGCTTGTAAGCTACCTTGCCAACCCTCTGCTGTTGTAATGTATACTGAAAGCCTAGCTCTTTTTGTATGAACATTTTATTTTGAAATAAGAATCACATTATCATTATTTGCATTTTATATATTCATTATATATATGTGTGCATATTGTCTAATATTTTACATTGTAGATAACATGGTGCTTGGTGTGGCACAGAAGATCATGTTATCATTACCTTGTAAAATATAAGTAAAGGCTCACAACCAAGATGGTTTTGGACAAACCATTGGCATGGTTGTAGTGTAGCTTGGTATTGTTTTATCTTGAACATAGAGTTACACTAGTACACTTAGGTGTATTGAGTAGGACCGACATAGAGGTGATTCAATTTAGTACTGACTACATAATTGAATCGGACCTCGGATATTATGTTGTACATGCTCTTAATCCCGATATAATAATGGGCACATGTACTTAGTATTTATTTCTTTTATTTACCAGTGGGTGAGATTTAGATGGATTAAATCAATATGCCCGGTAAGTTGGGAAATAATATTATTCACATGGTGTGCCGTTGATTATAGGAGGAAACCGTGTCCTATATATTAGGTTGATGATGTCCCCTTGAGGAGCTCATAAGGTTCATCATGTAAACCCATCTGGTTGACTTAGTCAACATGATGATAAGGTTGAGTGGTACTACTCGAGGAATTAGATGTTAATTAATTGATGGTCAGTAAATCAATTAATTGACGGACATTCGATATCTTAAACACGGGGAGATTAATGTACAAATAATAAATGGAGCTCATATTAATTTATGGGGGTTGGTGAGGTAGTTCAATGATGATCCTCTAGTGGAAGGGAACATCATTGATGGATCAAGTTTGTGTGGTTCCGATCCATCGGGTGGCCAAGACCCAACTCCTCCTTATGGTCCCTATCATAGCCTAATATAATCCTTGTGAAGTCTAGATCCAAGAATGTAAAACAAAACCTAGAACCAATGGTTGGGATTAAATTCCTAAGATCCGATGGTTGGGATGAAACCCTAGAATCGATGGTTGAGATTAAATCCCTAGATCCGACGGTTGGGATAATACCCTAGATCCGACGGTTGGGATGAAATCTTAGATCCGTTGGTTAGGATGAAATCCTAGATCCGACGGTTGAGATGAAACCCTAGATCCGACGGTTGGGATAAAACCCTAGATCCGACGGTGGAGGTTAAATCCCTAGATCCGACGGTGGGGATTAAAGGAGTCATAAGCCTAACTCTATAAAAAGAAAGCTTAGGGTTGGGCAGCAGGTATTGATTTCGAATTAGAGTTAGGGTTTGGCTCATCCACAAGTGGGCAGCTAGGGTTCATTGGGCGGCTAGGGTTTTGGAGCAAAGAAGTGGGCGGCAACTTTTCTTCCTTCTAGATTGTTGTCGGCGCCCATCCTCCTCCATCAAGACTTGGCCGGCGCCCATCCTAGAGGACTCTCCCTTCTTCCTTGGCCGGCGGTTCTCCTTCCATTGGTGGCCGGTGCTCTTCCTCCTCCCCTTCTCCTTGGTGGCCGGCGGCAACTCATCTTCAAGTTGGCCGGCGATTCATCCAATTGCTCCTTGGCCGGCGGTTGCACCAAATTCCCTAATTTGGTGGCCGGTTATAGATAGGAAAGGTATTTGTTGGTTCTTCTCTTTGTTCGCAGCGGACAAGGTAGAGAAGAAAGCGATCTAGAAGGCTTCTACTCATGGAGGATCTTCGTCCACACGTCATCCACGAGAAGGATAGGACATACGATAGAAGATCGTAAGGTATAAAGTTATTTTAACTTTATTTACAGATCTGAATATATTCTTTAATATTTTGATTATGCATGTGTGTGTATGAATATATATTGTATAATCATGGACCCCGAAGACAAACACAAAAACCGGCGATCCATCCGTCGTCTCTTCCGCGGCTAACCAACTAGAAGAGTTGTGTTGCTTGAACAACTAGTTTGTTCAAGCAACCACTCAAGTTGTTAGCACGACGACGAATAGGTTGTGTTAAGGAAGCTCAACCCATCCGGATTAATTCTTTCATTAGTGAAAATTTTAATCCGGGGACATGGGAGCCAATGAGCCTCCGAAGCGACTCCTGATGGTATCGAAACCACGGTTTCGGTTTTGTGTGTTTTGGATTGGTTAATTTTTATGCACTTTTTCATATATTATATGTGCCGGATAATAGTAGGATATGCGTAGTTTAACTCTTTGGTTGCAGGCATAAGATCCGACTATTATGGCCATGTGTGTGTATGTGAATGGATGTGTGTAAAAATTTATTATTTGAATCCTCGGGGTTGACGAGGCTAGATTAGTATTTAATTTTTTGTAATTAAATACGGCATTGTTTAGCCGATCATTTTAGTTTACTTTCGATCTAGATTATTTGTACACTCTTCGTGGAGTATAGGATCGATGGATGTAAATAAAATGATTTATCTCGGCTCGGAACTCTTTGGTGACTTGCGCACGGGAAAAGATGGAGCGGATGAGGTGGCGACACGACGGGTTGCATATTGGAGGACAATGCCATAATAGTTGGAAAAATTCTATTTTTTCCATATTTATTGCTTATTTGTTTTATATGCATGTTGTGTATGATTTAAAATTCCTCATTTGCAATTTACTAAGTGGGAGAGGGACATTTTAATTAATTCCCGCGGCCTCCATTACAATTTGACGTGTGATGCAACAAACTTGTGTGTCGGCTCTGAGTGCCTTCCTCCCTGAGGACGGGTTTGTTTGCGGATCACTAGGTCAAATAATGGTTATAGGAAATTATCTAGGAGCATGTGTACTTCCACAGAGGTAAGGCACATAATCCAAAATAATTCCCTTAGTATCGTGTAATGGTGCACACATAGATACAAATAAAAGTATCCTCCCCATAGGAGTCACTGCTTTTATTTGTAGGGCCAAAGAGGAACCAACTATTAATTTTATTTGTCATAAAGTAAGGTTGACAAGATAATAAAATTAATGGGTAAAACCTCCTCTTACAAACGTAGAATTCATATAAGTCCACACAGAGTGGCATGCGACATTCTCGGTGATTTGAGGTGTTGGTTGATTTCGGGATTTTATTGTTTTGAGGAATCAATAATTTTTGAAATCTAATATTTTGATCATTGTGATTTTTAGGATTTTCAAATGGCTTTCAACCCAGTTCCTGTGATTTTAAAAGAAAACAAACTTACTGGTCCAAACTACATTGATTGGAAAAGAAACCTGGATATTGTCTTAACTGCGGAGGAGTACAAATTTGTACTCTTCGAGGTCTGTCCTCCTAAGCCCACCGATGACTCTGATGAACAGGAGAAAGAACGTTATAAGAAATGGGTCAAGGCAGATGAGATGGCGCGGTGTTACATTTTGGCATCTATGTCAAATGTGCTGCAACATCAACATCAGGCCATAGCCACAGCTTATGACATGATGTTCAATCTCAAGGAACTTTTCGGACATCAGAGTAGGGCGGCTAGGCAGGAGGCTATGAGAAACTTGATGACGACCTCCATGATCGAGGGAACACCCGTTAGGGATCATGTTCTCAAGATGATGGCTCATCTTAATGAGATGGAAGTCCTAGGAGCTGAGATCGATGGGGAAACCCAGGTCGATATCATTCTCCAGTCTCTGCCTAGGAGTTTTGAGCAGTTCCGCCTCAACTACAACATGAACAAAAGGTTGTATTCGTTGGTGGATCTTCTGAACTCCGTGGAAGGGCTTTTCGTCAGTGCTCAAGCCATGGTCGCTTAGAAGGTTTCTTCCTCTAAACCGAAAGGTAAGAAGAAGAAGAAATAAGGTGGAGCGAAGAAAGTGGTAGTGGGACCGCAGGTAGGAGTGAAGAAGCCGAAAGGCAAGTGCTTCACTTGCAAGCAGACTGGACATTGGAAGGCGGACTGTCCTCGCCGAAAGAACAAAGGTATATCTTCTTGTTTAGTTGTTGAAACATGTTTAGCGGTGTTATCTACGATTGCACGGTGTGTGTAGATCTGAGCCAGCGATCATGTCTGCAATACTTTGCAGGGGTTCCAGGAAACCCGACGACTAGCTAAGGGAGAGATTACCGTCTTCATGGGCAATGCTTCAAAGGTGGCGGCTATTGCAGTGGGAGACGTTTATTTATCTTTTGATAGGAATAAAGTTTTGGTTTTGAGAAATTGTCTTTATGTACCTACTTTTAAAAAGAATTTAATTTCAATTTTTAAATTGTTTATGGATGGGTATTCTATTTCTTTTAATGACAAAGTGGTTATAAAAAGAAATAGGGAGATTGTCTGGTCTGGTACATTGGTTGGCAATTTATATACTTTTGAACCAAAAACTCCCACGATGCATATAGAAATCAATAACTCATCTTCTAAGTCTAATAAGAGAAAAGAACCTTCACAAATGAACCAAACATATCTTTGGCATCTAAGGCTTGGTCATATTAACCTAAGCAGAATTCAAAGATTGATAGCTGATGGACCTTTGGGTTCATTAGTGGTGGAGGATCTCCCAACCTGTGAATCTTGCTTGGAAGGTAAAATGACCAAGAGGCCTTTCAAGGCCAAGGGGTATAGAGCCAAAGATGTGTTAGAATTGGTCCATTCTGATTTGTGCGGTCCTATGTCTATCCAGGCAAGAGGTGGCTTTGAATAGTTCGTCTCATTTATAGACGATTATTCAAGGTATGGATACATTTACTTGATGCGCCGCAAGTCTGAATGCTTTGACAAGTTCAAAGAATTTAAGGCTGATGTGGAGAACCGTCAAGGTAAAAGTATCAAGACATTACGATCTGATCGTGGTGGCAAGTACCTCTTGGGAGAGTTTATCAGAGGCTGGGATTCAATCCCAATTGTCTGCACCTGGCACACCCCAGCAGAATGGTGTAGCGGAGCAAAGGAATAGGACTCTTATAGAGATGGTCAGATTGATGATGAGTTATTCTGAGTTACCTATTTCGTTCTGGGGGTATGCACTGGATACGGCAATGTACACTCTGAACTTAGTTCCATCTAAATCAGTACCTTCTACCCCTGTAGAATTGTGGACTGGGCGAAAGCCTAGTCTGAGACATATTCGGATATGGGGAGTCCAGCACATGTGCTGAAGGCTGATGCTGGTAAGTTGGAACCTCGTACAGAAGTGTGCATGTTTGTTGGCTACCCTAAGGGAACGAAAGCTGGTTTGTTTTATAATCCTAGAGATCAGAGGGTGATCGTTAGCACGAACGCCAGATTTTTAGAGGAGGATTATGTAATGAACCACAAGCCCAAGAGTAGGATTGTTCTTGAGGAGTTGACAGGGGAAGTCCCGACTTCAGTACCACCGGTACAAGAGGAGACACCACAAGTCACTGCACCGCGTGTCACAGAGCATACACAGGAGGCACCTCGTCGTAGTGGGAGGGTTGTTAGACAACCCGAGAGATTCATGTTTTTGGGAGAGTCTTCGGACTTAGTCCCTGGTGAACATGAACCTGATCCCTGGACATATGACGAGGCAATCCAAGATAGAGATGTGGTATCTTGGCATAGTGTGATGAATTCAGAGATAGAATCTATGGATTCTAATCAGGTCTGGGAGCTAGTAGAGCCACCCGATGGTGTAAGAATCATTGGATGCAAGTGGATCTACAAGAGAAAGAGAGGAGTAGACGGGAAGGTTGAGACCTTCAAAGCTAGGCTTGTTGCGAAAGGGTATACTCAGAAAGAGGGTATCGATTATGAGGAGACCTTTTCGCCGGTAGCTATGCTTAAGTCTATCCGGATTCTCTTATCTATAGCTGCTCATATGGATTATGAAATTTGGCAGATGAATGTCAAGACAGCTTTCCTTAACGGAAGTCTTGAGGAGAACATCTATATGCGGCAACCAGAGGGATTCATTGCTAAAGGAAAAGAGCATCTTGTATGTAAGCTTAATCGGTCCATTTATGGATTGAAGCAAGCTTCTAGATCTTGGAACATCCGCTTTGATGAGGTAATCCAGTCATATGGATTTATTCAAAGTCCGGATGACCCTTGTGTATACAAGAGATGTGACAGAAACGTAGTGGTGTTTCTTGTACTATACGTAGATGACATTTTGTTAGTTGGCAACAATATCAAAGTGTTATCAGACGTAAGGGTATGGTTGTCCAAACAGTTTGATATGAAGGACTTGGGAGAAGTGGGACACATCCTTGGGATCAAAGTTATAAGGGATCGCAAGAAAAGGATGTTGTGCTTATCTCAAGCTTCATACATTGACACTATCCTTGCTCGTTTTAGCATGCAGAACTCTAAGAAAGGTTTCCTACCTTTCAGGCATGGAGTTCCTTTATCTAAAGAGATGTGTCCCAAAACATCAAAGGAGATAGAGGACATGAAGGCGGTTCCTTATGCTTGATGTGGAAGCCTTATGTATGCTATGCTATGTCACGAGACGGATATACGCTTTGCCATGGGCATGGTTAGCGAATATCGAGTAATCTGAGCGAGGACATTGGGTGCGGTAAAGCATATATTGAAGTACACGAGAAGGACTAGGGATTATATCTTTGGTTCTACAGGCGGATCAATTAGTCACTGTGGGTTACAGTTGGTTTCCAATCGAGATAGGGACAAGAGTAAGTCTACCTCGGGGTTTGTGTTTACTTTTGGAGGTGGAGCCATAGTATGGAGGAGTGTCAGAAGAAATGCATGGCGGACTCTACCATGGAAAGGTTTGAGTATGTGGCGACCTCTGAAGTGACCAAGGAAGTGTATGGCTCGGGAACTTCTTGATGGACTTGGATGTGATTCTGGTTTGCCCGAACTATCACAATTTATTGTGATAATAGTGAGTGCGATTGCAAACTTCGAAGGAACCACGAGCCCATAAGCGAGTAAACACATAAGCGCAAGTACCACCTTATCGAGAGATCGTAAAGCGAGGAGAAGTTCTTTGTCGCCAAGATTGCATCGAGAGGATAACTGGCGGATCCATTCACTAAGGCCCTTCCGGTAGCGTTTGATAGGCATGTGGAGGACATGGGGATCGGATGTATGGCGAGTGATGATGCGTAGTCTTTTAGTAAAAGTGGGAGATTGTTGGAATGTATACTGAAAGCCTAGCTCTTTTTGTATGAACATTTTATTTTGAAATAAGAATCACATGATCATTATTTGCATTTTATATATTCATTATATATGTGTGCATATTGTCTAATATTTTACATTGTAGATAACATGGTGCTTGGTGTGTCAGAAGATCATGTTATCGATTCCTTATAAAATATAAGTAAACTCACAACCAAGATGGTTTTGGACAAACCATTGGCATGGTTGTAGTGTAGTATTGTTTTTATCTTGAACATAGAGTTACACTAGTACACTTAGGTGTATTGGCGGGGACCGACATAGAGGTGATTGATTTAAATGCGACTACATAATTGAATCGGACCTCGGATATTATGTTATACATGCTCTTAATCCCGATATAATAACGGGCACATGTACTTAGTATTTATTTCTTTTATTTACCAGTGGGTGAGATTTAGATGGATTAAATCAATATGCCTGGTAAGTTGGAAATAATATTATTTACATGGTGTGCCGTTGATTATAGGAGGAAACCGTGTCCTATATATTAGGTTGATGATGTCCCCTTGAGGAGCTCATAAGGTTCATCATGTAAACCCAGCTGGTTGACTTAGTCAACATGATGATAAGGTTGAGTGGTACTACTCGAGGAATTAGATGTTAATTAATTGATGGTCAGAAAATCAATTAATTGACGGACATTCGATATCTTAAACACGGGGAGATTAATGTACAAATAATAAATGGAGCCCATATTAATTTATGGGGTTTGGTGAGGTAGTTCAATGATGATCCTCTAGTGGAATGGAACATCATTGATGGATCAAGTTTGTGTGGTTCCGATCCATCGGGTGGCCAAGACCCAACTCCTCCTTATGGTCCCTATCGTAGCCTAATATAATCCTTATGAAGTCTAGATCCAAGAATGTAAAACAAAACCTAGAACCAACGGTTGGGATTAAATCCCTAGATCCGATGGTTAGGATGAAACCCTAGAATCGACGGTTGGGATTAAATCCTAGATCCGACGGTTGGGATAATACCCTAGATCCGACGGTTGGGATGAAATCCTAGATCCGACGGTTAGGATGAAATCCTAGATCCGATGGTTGAGATGAAACCCTAGATCCGACGGTTGGGATAAAACCCTAGATCCGACGGTGGTGGTTAAATCCCTAGATCCGACGGTGGAGATTAAAGGAGTCCTAAGCCTAACTCAATAAAAGGAAAGCTTAGGGTTGGGCGACAGGTATTGATTTCGAATTGGAGTTTGGGTTTGGCTCATCCACAAGTGGGCGGCTAGGGTTCATTGGGCGGCTAGGGTTTTGGAGCAAAGAAGTGGGCGACAACTTTTCTTCCTTGTAGATTGTTGCCGGCGCCCACCCTCCTCCATCAAGACTTGGCCGGCGCCCATCCTAGAGGACTCTCCCTTCTTCCTTGGCCGGCGGTTCTCCTTCCATTGGTGGCCGGTGCTCTTCCTCCTCCCCTTCTCCTTGGTGGCCGGCGGCAACTCATCTTCAAGTTGGCCGGCGATTCATCCAATTGTTCCTTGGCCGGCGGTTGCACCAAATTCCCTAATTTGGTGGCCGGTTCTAGATAGGAAAGGTATTTGTTGGTTCTTCTCTTTGTTCGCAGCGGACAAGGTAGAGAAGAAAGCTATCTAGAAGGCTTCTACTTGTGGAGGATCTTCGTCCACACATCGTCCACGAGAAGGATAGGACATACGATAGAAGATCGTAAGGTATAAAGTTATTTTAACTTTATTTACAGATCTGAATATATTCTTTAATATTTTGATTATGCATGTGTGTGTATGAATATATATTGTATAATCATGGAGCCCAAAGACAAACACAAAAACCGGCGATCCATCCGTCGTCTCTTCCGCGGCTAACCAACTAGAAGAGTTGTGTTGCTTGAACAACTAGTTTGTTCAAGCGACCACTAAAGTTGTTAGCACGACGACGAATAGGTTGTGCTAAGGAAGCTCAACCCATCCGGATTAATTCTTTCATTAGTGAAAATTTCAATCCGGGGACATGGGAGCCAATGAGCCTCCGAAGCGACTCCCTGCATCTGCAATATCGTATACGGTCCCACGTAGCGTGGACTCAGTTTACCCTTCCTTCCGAATCTCATCACTCCCTTCATAGGGGCCACTTTGAGGAATACCTGGTCTGCGACTTCGAATTCTAACGGTCTATGCCGCATATCCGCATAGCTCTTTTGTTGGCTTTGAGCAGTTTCGATTCTCTAACGGATATTCTGTATAGCTCGGGTGGTATCATCAATAATATCGGCCTAAAGACCCATTTCCCTCCTTTCACCATCCTTGTACAAACAGATTGGAGACCTGCATCTTCTCCCGTATAGAGCTTCATATGGTGTCATTCCAATAGTATCCTGGTAACTATTGTTGTAAGCAAATTCTGCAAAGCACAAATATCGACACCAACTCCCCTTAAAGTCTAGAGCACAAGCTCGCAACATGTCTTCCAGCACCTGGTTCACTCTTTCCGTCTGACCGTCGGTCTGAGGATGAAACGCAGTGCTGAATCTCAACTTAGTGCCAAGAGCCTTCTGAACACATTCCCAGAAATGGGAGGTAAAATGGCCATCACGATCATAAATAATAGCCTTAGGCACTCCATGTAATCGGATGATTTCCTTGACGTATAATTGAGCTAGCTGCTCAACCGGATAGGTCATCTTAATTGCTAGGAAATGGGCAGACTTTGTCAACCGGTCTATGATTACCCATATAGCATCATAACCATTTGTTGTTCTGGGTAATCCCAAAATGAAATCCATAGAAATTTCTTCCCATTTCCACTCTGGAGTCTGTATCGACTGCAGTAATCCCCCAGGTTTCTGGTGTTCTGCCTTAACCCTCTGGCAGGTCAGACAGGTGGTGACGTACTGAGCCACATCCCATTTCATGCCGGACCACCAAAATTTATTTCTTAAGTCCTAATACATTTTTGTAGATCCAGGATGCATGGTATAAGGTGTTCCATGGGATTCCTCGAGTATCTTCTTCCGAAGTTCCGGATCGTCCGGAATACATAGTCGGTCCCGGAGGTATAATAGTCCACTGTCGAAAATGCGGAATCCATTATCCCTTCCTTCTAGGACTTCCTGTTTGATCTTCTGGATGTCTGAATCACCATCTTGCTTTCCCAATATATCGTCGAACAATGTCGACGCTATCGTCATGGTGGAAAGTTGTCCAGAAATAATCTCGATTCCGTAATTCATTATTTCACTTTTCAGGGGCTGAGATAGCATTAATAAGGACATCAAAGCGGAACAGGACTTTCTGCTAAGTGCATCTGCCACTTTGTTGGCCTTTCCGGGATGATAGAATATCTCACAATCATAATCCTTGACTAGCTCGAGCCATCTGTGTTGCCTCATATTTAGGTCTATCTGAGTGAAGAAATATCTCAGACTCTGGTGGTCATTATAAATCTGCAGAGCTCCGTATAAGTAGTGCCTCCATGTTTTTTGAAGCGAATACCACTAAGTCATGGGTAGAATAATTTCTTTCATGCTCCTTGGTGTCTAAGCGTAGCGATAACCTTGCCAGTTTGCATAAGTACAGCTCCAAGCCCCTGTTTAGAAGCGTCACTATACATATCAAAGCTTTCATTATCTTCAGGGAGAGTCAGAATGGGAGCGCTGGTTAGTCTCCTCTTCAGTTCTGTAAAACTCCTCTCACAGTCCTCAGTCCATTTGTATTGCTGGTCCTTTCGGGTGAGGTATCATAGAGCAATTCTAGAAGTCCTCTACAAACTTTCTATAATAGCTTGCTAGCCCGAGAAAATTTTTGATTTCGCTCGCATTCCTTGGCCTATTCCAGTTCCTCACAGCTTCAATCTTTATTGGGTCTACCATGATTCCTTCTTTAGAGATGACATGACCCAAGAATGACACTTGATCGAGCCAGAACTCACATTTGGAGAATTTCGCATATAGTTGCTCTTTCTGAAGAATCACGTAGTCTTGTCTTGGATGTTGACATGCTCTTCTCGGTCTCTCGAGTAGATAAGAATATTGTCGATGAAAACGATTACAAATTTGTCGAGGAAGGCCGAGAATACTCGATTCATCAGGTCCATGAACATCGCAGGAGCATTGGTTACTCTGAAGGGCATAACTACGAACTCATAATGTCCGTATCTCGTCCGGAAGGCCATCTTCGGAATATCACCTGGCTTTACTTTTACTTGATGATAGCGGACACGAGATCGATCTTTGAAAGATAGTAGCTCCCTTGATTGGTCGAACAGGTCGTCGATCCTTGGAAGGGGGTACCTATTCTTGATGGTCACATTGTTCAGTGCCCGGTAGTCTATACACATTCGCATAGACCCATCTTTTTTCTTTATGAATAGCACTGGAGCTCCCCATGGTGAGTGACTGGGGCGGATAAATCCCTGGTCAAGTAACTCCTGTGCATTTACGAAGTTCTTTCAACTCGATCGCGCCATACGGTAAGGTGCCTTGGAGATCGGATTAGTTAGAATCAATTCGATCTCGAACTCAATTTCTCTATCGGTGGTAATCGGGTAGGTCATCGAGAATACCTCCAGGATGGTCACATACCACTCGACATCTTCTATCTTACGGTTCTTTGATGATATGGTATCAACCACATGTGCTAGAAATTGTGCATCCATTTTCTAACATTTTGGGCTTTTAAGCGTAGATAAAAATTTCTGGTTCCTTTCTTTGACTCTCAGATAAACTCAAATGAAACCTCTGCTTTGGGTGGAAGGTCACCCTCCGTTCTGACACTCAATTGAAGCACCGTACTTGTGCGAGAAAATCCATGCCCAATATAACATCATAGTCCCACATATCTAGGACTATCGGTCACAATGGAGCTCCTGTCTGCGAGTCTAATTGGTGTGGCCGAGAATATGGGTGGATGGCATCACTTCTCCCGAAAGGTAAGCGTTGTTAAATTTATAGTCCAAAACTTGGGGATGCCTATCTATCTTTCTTGTGAAAGGCGTGAGATGAGCAGAATGGGTTGCCCGGTGTCAAATAATATAGCATCTTGGTGAAAATAAATATCGACTGTGACAGGTCGAGGCACTCGCCACATCTTCTCTAGTGAGGAGAACACCTGGCATTTATCCCAGCAGGTGGGGCTTCAGTCTCCTTGGCTTATCGAGGACCCTCTATCGTAGCTTTGCATCTGGTGAAGGCTGTGGAGGAGCTCTCGAGATGCTGGGACGTCTTCTTGAGAGGTGCACGAACTTCGGGTAAGGCGATTCGAGCTATGTGCCCCTCGATCCACGGTTGTAACACTTCCTCGTGCCAGCGACATTCCCGGATGCTTCTTCCCACATGTAGGGCCGGTCGGGATACCCGATTTGGTTGTTTCACAGGCCCCCTTTTTGGGCCCATTCCACTGTTTCTTCTTGCCATTGCGGTCCCTCTTCGGAGATTTCTGGATCTCGACCCGTGCCTTACTCGATCGATGTTGTTCGTAGTGCTCGGTGACTGTGGCACTACCAATAGCTCTTTGCGATCGGGGTCGATTGACTCCGCAGGCCATATTCAGGGCTATCTCCGGTCGCAACATTTTCAGCAGGAGTCTGATCCTCTCCCTTTAAGTACCGACTAACTCTGGGCAGAGACGTGCCAATCGGTTGAACCTTTTCATAGCTTCACTAACTGATAGATCGCCTTGTCGGAACTCGAGGAACTCATCGTAGTGGTTATTTGTGATCCGTCTCTGAAAGAACTCCTCGAAGAACTCCGATTCAAAGTTTGTCCACCTCATTTGATTTACTTGTCTCTTTGGTTTGACTCTCTCCCACCACATCCTTGCATCTCCGGAAAGACAGAATGAGGCACATTTTATCTTTTCGTACTCGGGCCAATCCAGCAGCTCCATGATGCTCTCAACTGTTTTGAACCAGGCTTGGGCATCCCATGGTTCGCCGGCACCAGAGAAATTTTCTGGTTTCAGCCTCTGCCACTGAATATGATAAGCTTCGGGTCGGACCCCGGCGGCAGCATTGATTAGTGGTGCTTGCACCATAGTGGTCGTGTTAGGAGTCACGTTCTGCGTCTATGGTGTGGTACTAGGGTTCCCTTGTTGATTCATGATTGTATTGATACGTATTGTGGCTCTGGCTAGAACCACATGCATCAAATCTGGTGGGGGTGCCCATTCATTCCCTCTATTACTACGTCTCCCATTCATGTTATCTAGAGATAAATAAATAATTAAGGTATTATTAAAATTTCTACACATACACATGCATCTAAACATTCCTTATCATAAACGAGGTAAGGTATCCTTCTTAGTTGAAATTCTAGGTGAGAGACCTGTTTCCATCATATAAGGCTTGGTAAGGTATCATTACTATCTAAGTCACAAGTATGGTTCTATTCTACTAAAACATGACGAGGTATTATTTCTATCTAAATCACGAGTGTGATTTCATTCTACTAAAACATAATGAGGTATTATTTCTAACTAGATAGAAGACACTCTTCATTATAAAAGAAACTTAGGTATGCATAAAGTTACTTACTTGGAAATAGCAGGAAGGAGGCTTGATGTGTGATAGTGGAAAGGTGAACTCGCTCTGATACCAACCAGTAACGCCCGCCCTTATCTGCTCTCAGGGCGGCGCTACATTTTTTTTTTATATCATAATGTACAGGGATCATTTCAGAATCTACATACTTAGACATGTTATCATGACCTAAACCTTCTTTTTTGCAAGCATCACACATCATATTCATAATTAGCATGTTAACATATCATAGCTTCTTTTATAACATGCATCACATTTCATATTCATAATTTGGCATGTTCCATATCTTATCTCATTTTACCACATGCATAACATGAAGATCTATTCATGAGTTCGATCATATCAAACATTTATAAGTAATTGAACAGTAACATAACTAAGCAACATTCAACATGGTACTAATAAATCTCAAGTCTTATAAGCGGAAGCAAATGTCTTAAGGTGTTCACGGAGCATATAAATATAAGCAGATAGTAATAGGGTCATTTTCCACCATGCCACTATCACACACACTTGGCCCCTCCTGCTACTTCCTCTTAGTTCATGTTTCCTTTATCTGCAGTATATGGACAACATAAACTATAAGCATATAGCTTAGTAAGATTCTTGCCTACTCACAAAAGCCACAAACTTCATCAAACAATTAGAAAGCAGGAGCATACTAGCATAAATAGCATAAGTATTTCATAACAACACTATGCATCAACTTACCAACGTAATGAAAACATAAGCATGGAATACAATTTACATAGCATGCTAAACATAATTAAATCTAAGCAGGGCATAAATTAAACCATAAGCATTCTTGGCATCATCAACCCTAAACATGCATAAAGGACATAATCATAAGCATTCTTAAACTTGACATAAGCATTCATAATTTCCTCAATTCTAACATGCATAAAGGTCATAATCATAAGCATTCTTAAACTTAACATAAGCATTCATAATTTCATAAATCATAGACAAGCATCAGGGATATAATCATAAGCATTCTTAAACTTAACATAAGCATTCATAATTTCATAAATCATAAACAAGAATCAGGGACATAATCATAAGCATTCTTAAACTTAACATAAGCATTCATAATTTCATAAATCATAGACAATCATCAGGGACATAATCATAAGCATTCTTAAACTTGACATAAGCATTCATAATTTCCTCAATTCTAACATGCATAAAGGTCATAATCATAAGCATTCTTAAACTTAACATAAGCATTCATAATTTCATAAATCATAGACAAGCATCAGGGATATAATCATAAGCATTCTTAAAAGTCCTTACTTTTCAAAACATATACATATAGGTATTTTAACATAATCATAACTTGAATGGGGGGCCCCAGGTTAAGTACCACATAATGCGCGTTCCCTAATAGGCTGGGGTAGCGAGCCACCAGACCTACTAGAGCAAGACCTCTTACGTCTTACCAGGGCAAGACCTCTTACGTCTTCTTATGTCCCAATGGATTTGATTAACGACCACCTGATGGGTCGAGTACTTAACCTCTTACAAAGTAAAATACTTAATTCCTTTCTTTCTTGTCATATCATAAAGAATGCTCTTAATCCCAAACATAAAGGAAGCATCTCAATCATGTCTTATCATAAGGAGAGCTCTTAATCCCTACTTGAAAGGGAAGCATCTCTATCTTATATTATCATAAGGAGAGCTCTTAATCCCTACTTGAAAGGGAAGCATCTCCATCTTAGACATTTCATAGCATACATGCATTCATAACATAAGAGTACCCTAAAGGGGTCCTAAAGCATAAACATGTTTATCACATAAGCATATTTCATAGGCATATTCATGGCATATTAAATCATAAAACATGTTCATCACATAGGCATATTTCATGGCATATTACATCGTAAACATGTTCATCACATAGGCATATTTCATGGCATATTACATCATAAACATGTTCATCACATAGGCATATTTCATAAACATATTTCTTGGCATTTTAAATCATAAAACATGTTCATCACCTTAGCATAATTCATGGCATATTAAAAATCATGATCATGTTCATCACATAAACATACCACATGTCCTAATTTCCTAAGGGGTGTTTTCATGCAACCCTAGCTCGCCACCATTGTTGAAAACTTGTAGGGCACCATTTTCCTTATTTTTGTTACATAAACTCCTCCTTGAAGGTATACAACCTAATACAACTTCATAAGGGGTATTTTCATGAAACCCTAACCCTAAACCTAATGTTGGCCGAAACATGTAGAGCACCATTTTCTTTATTTTTGTTACATAAACTCCTCCTTGAAGGCATACAACCTAATACAACTTCATAAGGGGTATTTTCAGGAAACCCTAACCCTAAACCTAATGTTGGCCGAAACATATAGGGCACCTTTTTCTTTATTTTTGTTTCATAAACTCCTCCTTGAAGGCATACAACCTAATACTATTGGGAGATCGATAGGCCGACTAGAGGGGGGTGAATAGCCCTCGTTCGTTGGATGTCGGAATTCGCTCGTTCTTCTTGCTTCGCTTGTCTACGATTGTCGTTAGCACAGCGGAATAACAATAGTAATGAAAATACTAACAACACATACAAGCATACACAAGATATACGTGGTTCGAAACCGAATGGTTCCTACTCCACGCGTGAGCTCCTCGAGCTCGTGTTATGCGCACGGCACTAACAACACTCCTTCTCGACAACACGTCGGAGGTGGAGAAACCTCTCACAAGAAATTACAATGGTAATATAGAAATACAAACAAGAATACAAATACAATAGAAAAGAAACTCTTTTCACCGATTGCTTTTGATCACTTGTTTGTTGCTTGCTTTGGTTGGCTCTTGAAGGACTGGAAAGCAACAGCAAATCCCCTCCAATAGCTTCACAAAAAACCATAGCGAAATCTTCATCTCGACCTCCTTTTATAACCTGCATCGAGCTGTTTTCGCGCCTAGCAGTCGACTGCCAAAAGGCCTCAGTCGACTGCCCCTGTAGCCGTTGTCTCACAACGGCCAGATCCACGTCGGACAAGTTCCAACGAATCACCTACCAGTCGACTAATGATGCCCATCAGTTGACTGGTGACCCAGTAGTCGACTGCCTAGTCGGCTACGGCTCTCGCGTCGCGTGATTCCCCATCACCGATCCGCCATCGCATCGCTCGGCCGATTCTCGCCGATCATTGCCGATCCATGGCGACCGCCAAGCACAAAATCCTAGCCTTACACCAGTCGAACTCTAGTCGACTTGGATCAGTCGAACTGGCATCTATGCCAGTCGACTGATGTCGGGCAAAACCTCAAACACCAAGTTGTTTGAGCCTCCGACACTCAGTCTTAGCCACTTGGCTAAGTCCACCTTATCCCTCATGGAGTTCCCCACCAAAGCTCTCTTCCCTCGGCCTACGTCCCTCGGATGCACCAAGCGCACGACTTCGCAATGCCATCCTTTGCATCTCATGCCCTAGAAGTATGCTTCCCTTTGGGCTCACTCCATTCGCTCCCCGTCCGGCGGTCCCTCGGATGCACCAAGCGCATGACTTCGCAATGCCATCCTTCACCGACTCAAGAACCCCGAGCCTAGTGAACTTACCAAGTCCTTAAGACTTCCCATATGCACCAAGCGCACGGCTTCGCAATGCATTTCTCACCAAGCACCAAGCGCACGGCTTCGCAATGCTTTGGATCCCATGCCAAGCACCAAGCGCACGGCTTCGCAATGCTTTGGACTTTACCATGCCAAGGCTTCCCCCTTAGACTTCCACACCAAGCTCCATGCTTGGATTTTCCATGCCAACCCCATGTTGGACTTTCCCATGACAATCCCATGTCATGAGTTTTGTCTATCATTAAAATACTATCAGGGTACTGCTCGAGTCAAACTCGAGTCAACCTGGGACGATTGCACCAACAATCTCCCAACAATCTCCCCCTTTTTGATGATTGACAAAACTACCATCTCAAGTCTACCAATTCTCCCATATTGGCAATTCTCATATCCCAATGAGAATTCCAAACCTAATTGGTAACTTGGTAATATCTCCCCCTTTTTGACATTACATCAAAAAGGTCCTCCCCAAGGGTATGAATGTCTCATATCCCAATGAGATCTTATATCTCTCCCTTGGAGGAACACATGCCTACCATCTTTCTAGTGATCCCATATCACTTAAAGAGAGGCAACCCAATTTCCTCCCATGAGGAAATACACATCCATCTTCCCATGATGGATACCTCCCCCTAGAGGCTTGCTCCCCCTTGACCATTGCACCAACAATGTCCTTGGAGAGTCCCTAAGCCAATAGGAACATTAACCAAATCAAAATTAAGGCAAAGTTCAACAATGAACTCTCTTCCACCTTAAAATTGATACTCACCCTCAACCCAACTCCTAATCCATATCCAATGGATTTCCACCCTCTCTAATGCTCTCCCAAGCATATCCTAGGGTTAGGAGTGGTTAGGGGACCAAAACATGGCTAAACATGGGCCTAACTATCAAGTTTACCCGAATCAGCTCGGCCGACCACGATACTAGTCATTGGACTTACCATCGACGTGACATTACAGAAGTCGATCGATAATCGATTATGTAGTTTTCGATTTGAAAAATTGGATTTTCGAAATCCATAAGTAAATATACGTAATTTTAAAAATCTTGAAAATTCATACGTATAATACTTATCCTAAACACTATGGGTGAAAAATGTTGGAAATTTATTTTACCCATTAAATTAGGAGATTGATACAAAGTTCAAAATTTAAGAAAAGCTTCAATAAAGAGCCATCTTTGTATCATCCCATTCAATGGTGATAGCTATCAAAATATAGGCTTCACCAACGTTTTTCAAAATGTTTTCAAAATGTTTTTCAAACCTTTATTTTCTTTTTCCTAAACATCTCACCAATATCTAGATGTGTAAAACACATACAAGTCAAGTTTTTAGTGAGATGTGGGTTTTGTTTTCTTTATGTTCTCATGCATATTTCTAAGGCAATATTATTTGATCCCTTTCAAATTATGCCATAGTCCTTAACTCCATTTTAATTCATGCATGATATGATTATGGCATAGATATGATATAGATAAAAACATATGCCAATATCATGATGTCATGGCATGTGAATGAAACTTAAGCATACATGACATCTAAACATAAATCTAAACATGATCATGACATTTTTATAGATGAAAATGAAAATGATGTCATGACATGGCAAGGAAAATAAAGCATGGCAAGTAAAATATACTAAGGTATAGAATACCTAAGTGTTAAAACTAAATTGCCATTTCTAGGAATTAAATTCATTTTGCCTTAATGCCATTCATTTTCCTAGTGTGCCAAAAACCCAAAATGGCACACCAATACCTCTAAGACCTAAATGTGCCAATTTAAATCATTTTTAACTTCTCAAGCACATTGGCACACCCTAATGTGTCAACTCTACTATGGTTAGGTTAACTACCCATCCACTTAGGGTTGACACACCCTAACCCATTTAGCGTGAATCGATCACGCTTTTAGGAACCCAATATCTATTGGAGCTCCTTGGGTTAACAAGGTATTCTCTAGGGATAACTTCCCTAGATATCTTCCTAATGACCCTTTTAGGCTTTGAAGCCATAGTCTTTTGGGTCTTACTTGGGTCAACTCTAGAGGTGACTCCTCCATTGACCTTCTTAGTGGCTTTCTTGGTTTTCCTTAAGTCCTTGCCACTAAACAAACATACCATGGCTAGACTTAGGGATAACTTCCCTATTAGCCTTGGTTTTTCTAGACCTAGATGTTGTTCCATAATTAAATGGAACATTATGGTAGGACATAGGTTTGTGACCCAAACCCTTCTTGCCCTTAGATATTTCTTGTCTTCTAGGTCTTGAATTTTGGACATTTGATCCCTTAACCGAATTTGATATTATTTCTAGGGTCTTCTCCAATTTTTCTAGCCTTAACCTCAAGGCTTGGTTTTCTAGCTCTAATTTCATCAATTCTGAATTTTCATTAGATTTTTGAGGAAAGATTTTCTTTTTAGGCATGTGCCTAGATTTCTTGGGATTAACACCCAAGTTTTCTTGAACTTTCCTAATTGACTCCCTAGGTAAAATAGATCTAGTGTTTTGAGTCCTAGGTTTGTCCTTAGTTATATGAACATGCTTGGCACCTAAGCAATAAACCTTATTATTTCTCTTAGCATGCTTTTCATTGATAATAGCAAGAGAACTAAAATAATTTTTATCATGCTTTTTGACTTTAGGAATTAAAGGTGCATTAACTAAATGTACCTTAGGGTTAGCTTTAGGAGCTCCCCCTACATGAGTTGCACCTTCTTGCCCTTTCTTCCTCCCCCTAGGGCATTGGCTTCGATAGTGTCCCTTTTGGTTGCATTTAAAGCACACAATGTGCTCTTTGCTCTTGTTTTTGGGAACACCGGCATCCTTTGACTTTGGATTGACTTTTGGTGTCGATGCCTTCTTCTTAGCCAATTTAGGGCATTTGCTCTTATAATGCCCTTTCTCCCTACACTCAAAGCATATTATATGATTTTTATTTAAAATAATAACACTTGAGTTACCTAGGAGGTGGAGGCCTCTTCATGATCTTAACTTCTCCCGGATGTGGATGCTTCATGTTCTACCTCCGCGATGGAAGATTGCCTTTCCTCCCCCACAAAGCTACAGGTGGAGGTCTCCACCAAATCATCCACAAATTCAAATGTTGTGGGTGCTTCTTCTTCGGCATTCTCCTCTACTTGTGCTGATTGGGAATTTTCTCGGAATTTCATTACATTATTCCATAATTCCCTTGCATCCCTATAATCACCCAATCTAGACCAAATAGTGTTAGGCAACAAATCACTAATCAACTTGATTACCTTGAGATTTGTCTTGAAGTCTTTGATTTGGTCTTGGGTCCATTTTGACTTCTCAATTGGCTTGTTGTACTTGTCCCTAGGCATTTCAAAACCATTTTCTATAATAATCATAAAATCAAAATCGGTTTCTAGGTATACCTCCATCCGTTTCCTCCACCAAGCAAAATCTCCATCGAATTTTGGTGGTTGGATGAAGCCGGCCATTTTTAGTGCTCTCGCGGCGGTTAGTCCTTGAAGAGCGACCTTGCTCTGATACCACTTGTTGGGAGATCGATAGGCCGGCTAGAGGGGGGTGAATAGCCCTCGTTCGTTGGATGTCGGAATTTGCTCGTTCTTCTTGCATCGCTTGTCTACGATTGTCGTTAGCGCAGCGGAATAACACTAGTAATGAAAATACTAAGAACACATACAAGCATACACAAGATATACGTGGTTCAGAACCGAACGGTTCCTACTCCACGGGTGAGCTCCTCGAGCTCGTGTTATGCGCACGGCACTAACAACACTCCTTCTCGACAACACGTCGGAGGTGGAGAAACCTCTCACAAGCAATTAAAATGGTAATATAGAAATACAAACAAGAATACAAATACAATACAAAAGAAACTCTTTTCATCGATTGCTTTTGATCACTTGTTTGTTGCTTGCTTTGGTTGGCTCTTGAATGACTGGAATGCAACAGCAAATCCCCTCCAATAGCTTCACAAAAAACCATAGCGAAATCTTCATCTCGAGCTCCTTTTATAACGTGCATCGAGTTGTTTTCGCGCCTAGCAGTCGACTGCCAAAAGGCCCCAGTCGACTGCCCCTGTAGCCGTTGTCTAACAATGGCCAGATCCACGTCGGACAAGTTCCAACGAATCACCTACGATCGATGATGCCCATCACCGATCGGTGACTCTAATCGATCGCCCGGTCGGCTCACGGGCGTCTGCTCGTGACACTCCCATCGATCATTGCCATCCCTCGGCGTCATTGCTCCGACCGATCATTGCCGATCCATGGCGATCGGCGCGCTAAGCCTAAAACCCTAGCCTTACACCAGTCGAACTCTAGTCGACTTGGATCAGTCGAACCGGCATCTATGCCAGTCGACTGATGTCGGGCAAAACCTCAAACACCAAGTTGTTTGAGCCTCCGACACTCAGTCTTAGCCACTTGGCCAAGTCCACCTTATCCCTCATGGAGTTCCCCACCAAAGCTCTCTTCCCTTGGCCTACGACCCTCGGATGCGCCAAGCGCACGGCTTCGCAACGCCATCCTTCGCGTCTCATGCCCTAGAAGTATGCTTCCCTTTGGGCTCACTCCATTCGCTCCCCGTCTGGCAGTCCCTCGGATGCACCAAGCACACGGCTTCGCAATGCCATCCTTCACCGACTCAAGGACCCCGAGCCTAGTGAACTTACCAAGTCCTTAAGACTTCCCATATGCACCAAGCGCACGACTTCACAATGCATTTCTCACCAAGCACCAAGCGCATGGCTTCACAATACTTTGGATCCCATGCCAAGCACCAAGCGCACGGCTTCGCAATGCTTTGGACTTTACCATGCCAAGGCTTCCCCCTTGGACTTCCACACCAAGCTCCATGCTTGGATTTTCCATGCCAACCCCATGTTGAACTTTCCCATGACAATCCCATGTCATGAGTTTTGTCTATCATTAAAATACTATCAGGGTACTGCTCGAGTCAACCTGGGACGATTGCACCAACAATCTCCCAACAAATACAACTTCATAAGGGGTATTTTCATAAAACCCTAACCCTAAACCTAATGTTGGCCGAAACATATAGGGCACCATTTTCTTTATTTTTGTTTCATAAACTCCTCCTTGAAGGCATACAACCTAATACAACTTCATAAGGGGTATTTTCATGAAACCCTAACCCTAAACCTAATGTTGGCCGAAACATATAGGGCACCATTTTCTTTATTTTTGTTTCATAAACTCCTCCTTGAAGGCATACAACCTAATACAACTTCATGAGGGGTATTTTCATGAAACCCTAACCCTAAAAGCCTTGGCTGGGCGAAACATGTAGGGCTATAATCTTGGATTTTTGTCACCTAAAAATTCCTACATGAAGCTTACAACCTACAAAAAAATTCCTTAGTAGCATTTTCATGAATCCTAGCCCAAAAACTTGGTTGGCCGAAACCTATAGGGCTACAAACTTCATATTTCTTTCATGTAACATGTCCTACAAAACTAATATACTGCAGGTGAGGGAATCTTACATCCTTCGCTTGCTTTTAGTTGGTAGATGACCTTATGGAAGCCAAGAACTAGCCTTCTCCTTGCTTGGATGGGGTTCGACCAAAGGGTGAAAATGGAGAGGGGGAGGGATGGTTTTCGGTGAGGAAGAAGAAGAGAAGAAGAAGTGGCCAAGTGGAACCTTCCCTCTTCTTTATAAAGGCAGGAAGAGAAGTTTCTCTTCTCTTTTCCATGCCTCTTCATTTACCCTCATCACACTTATCTACCATTTACCCTCTTCCTCTAATGATATAATCCTATTGGGCTTCTGGTTAGTGGGTGCATCTATAGGGATTGGCTATCTCTAGATGTTTGGGGTTCAATCCCTAGGCCTTGCATCTCTTTTTGGCTATTTTCTTTTATTTTCGAAAAAGGCCCACCTAAAGCCCATTATCGTAAAGCCAAAAATTCTCGTAAAATTGCTAGAAATTTTACGGGCGTTACAATCCCTCATACCTTGTAAAAGTTTTGTCCTCGAAACTTAAAACAACAGGTATACGCCATGTCCTCCTCTCGTTCCCAGGTAGCTTCCTCGTATCATTGATTCTGCCACAGGACCTTTACTAAGAGCACCTCTTTGTTCCTTAGCCTCTTGACTTCTCGGTCTAGTATCTGGATAGGCCAACTTTCCATACTCAGGTCCTCTTGAACTTGTACTGTTTGTGGCTCGATCACTTGGTCCGCACTGGATATGCATTTCTTGAGCACGGAGACATGGAACACGTTGTGTATAGCCGACATCTCTTGAGGCAGCTCCAGCTTGTAAGCTACCTTGCCAACCCTCTGCTGTTGTAATGTATACTGAAAGCCTAGCTCTTTTTGTATGAACATTTTATTTTGAAATAAGAATCACATTATCATTATTTGCATTTTATATATTCATTATATATATGTGTGCATATTGTCTAATATTTTACATTGTAGATAACATGGTGCTTGGTGTGGCACAGAAGATCATGTTATCAGTACCTTGTAAAATATAAGTAAAGGCTCACAACCAAGATGGTTTTGGACAAACCATTGGCATGGTTGTAGTGTAGCTTGGTATTGTTTTATCTTGAACATAGAGTTACACTAGTACACTTAGGTGTATTGAGTAGGACCGACATAGAGGTGATTCAATTTAGTACTGACTACATAATTGAATCGGACCTCGGATATTATGTTGTACATGCTCTTAATCCCGATATAATAATGGGCACATGTACTTAGTATTTATTTCTTTTATTTACCAGTGGGTGAGATTTAGATGGATTAAATCAATATGCCCGGTAAGTTGGGAAATAATATTATTCACATGGTGTGCCGTTGATTATAGGAGGAAACCGTGTCCTATATATTAGGTTGATGATGTCCCCTTGAGGAGCTCATAAGGTTCATCATGTAAACCCATCTGGTTGACTTAGTCAACATGATGATAAGGTTGAGTGGTACTACTCGAGGAATTAGATGTTAATTAATTGATGGTCAGTAAATCAATTAATTGACGGACATTCGATATCTTAAACACGGGGAGATTAATGTACAAATAATAAATGGAGCTCATATTAATTTATGGGGGTTGGTGAGGTAGTTCAATGATGATCCTCTAGTGGAAGGGAACATCATTGATGGATCAAGTTTGTGTGGTTCCGATCCATCGGGTGGCCAAGACCCAACTCCTCCTTATGGTCCCTATCATAGCCTAATATAATCCTTGTGAAGTCTAGATCCAAGAATGTAAAACAAAACCTAGAACCAATGGTTGGGATTAAATTCCTAAGATCCGATGGTTGGGATGAAACCCTAGAATCGATGGTTGAGATTAAATCCCTAGATCCGACGGTTGGGATAATACCCTAGATCCGACGGTTGGGATGAAATCTTAGATCCGTTGGTTAGGATGAAATCCTAGATCCGACGGTTGAGATGAAACCCTAGATCCGACGGTTGGGATAAAACCCTAGATCCGACGGTGGAGGTTAAATCCCTAGATCCGACGGTGGGGATTAAAGGAGTCCTAAGCCTAACTCTATAAAAGGAAAGCTTAGGGTTGGGCAGCAGGTATTGATTTCGAATTGGAGTTAGGGTTTGGCTCATCCACAAGTGGGCAGCTAGGGTTCATTGGGCGGCTAGGGTTTTGGAGCAAAGAAGTGGGCGGCAACTTTTCTTCCTTCTAGATTGTTGTCGGCGCCCATCCTCCTCCATCAAGACTTGGCCGGCGCCCATCCTAGAGGACTCTCCCTTCTTCCTTGGCCGGCGGTTCTCCTTCCATTGGTGGCCGGTGCTCTTCCTCCTCCCCTTCTCCTTGGTGGCCGGCGGCAACTCATCTTCAAGTTGGCCGGCGATTCATCCAATTGCTCCTTTGCCGGCGGTTGCACCAAATTCCCTAATTTGGTGGCCGTTTCTAGATAGGAAAGGTATTTGTTGGTTCTTCTCTTTGTTCGCAGCGGACAAGGTAGAGAAGAAAGCGATCTAGAAGGCTTCTACTCATGGAGGATCTTCGTCCACACGTCATCCACGAGAAGGATAGGACATACGATAGAAGATCGTAAGGTATAAAGTTTTTTTAACTTTATTTATAGATCTGAATATATTCTTTAATATTTTGATTATGCATGTGTGTGTATGAATATATATTGTATAATCATGGACCCCGAAGACAAACACAAAAACCGGCGATCCATCCGTCGTCTCTTCCGCGGCTAACCAACTAGAAGAGTTGTGTTGCTTGAACAACTAGTTTGTTCAAGCGACCACTCAAGTTGTTAGCACAACGACGAATAGGTTGTGTTAAGGAAGCTCAACCCATCCGGATTAATTCTTTCATTAGTGAAAATTTTAATCCGGGGACATGGGAGCCAATGAGCCTCTGAAGCGACTCCCTGCAAGTGGTATCAGAACCACGGTTTCCGATTTTGTGTGTTTTTGATTCGGCTAATTTTTTATGCACTTTTTCATATATTATATGTGCCGGATAATAGTAGGATATGCGTAGTTTAACTCTTTGGTTGCAGGCATAAGATCCGACTATTATGGCCATGTGTGTGTATGTGAATGGATGTGTGTAAAAATTTATTATTTGAATCCTCGGGGTTGACGAGGCTAGATTAGTATTTAATTTTTTGTAATTAAATACGGCATTGTTTAGCCGATCATTTTAGTTTACTTTCGATCTAGATTATTTGTACACTCTTCGTGGAGTATAGGATCGATGGATGTAAATAAAATGATTTATCTCGGCTCGGAACTCTTTGGTGACTTGCGCACGGGAAAAGATGGAGCGGATGAGGTGGCGACACGACGGGTTGCATATTGGAGGACAATGCCATAATAGTTGGAAAAATTCTATTTTTTCCATATTTATTGCTTATTTGTTTTATATGCATGTTGTGTATGATTTAAAATTCCTCATTTGCAATTTACTAAGTGGGAGAGGGACATTTTAATTAATTCCATGACCTCCATTACAATTTGGCGTGTGATGCAACAAACTTGTGTGTCGGCTCACAGTGCCTTCCTCCACGAGGGCCAGGTTTGTTTGCGGATCACTAGGTCAAATAATGGTTATAGGAAATTATCTAGGAGCATGTGTACTTCCACAGAGGTAAGGCACATAATCCAAAATAATTCCCTTAGTATCGTGTAATGGTGCACACATAGATACAAATAAAAGTATCCTCCCCATAGGAGTCACTGCTTTTATTTGTAGGGCCAAAGAGGAACCAACTATTAATTTTATTTGTCATAAAGTAAGGTTGACAAGATAATAAAATTAATGGGTAAAACCTCCTCTTACAAATGTAGAATTCGTATACGTCCACACTATCGTGGCATGCGACATTCTCGGTGATTTGAGGTGTTGGTTGATTTCGGGATTTTATTGTTTTGAGGAATCAATAATTTTTGAAATCTAATATTTTGATCATTGTGATTTTTAGGATTTTCAAATGGCTTTCAACCCACTTGCTGTGATTTTAAAAGAAAACAAACTTACTGGTCCAAACTACATTGATTGGAAAAGAAACCTGGATATTGTCTTAACTGCGGAGGAGTACAAATTTGTACTCTTCGAGGTCTGTCCTCCTAAGCCCACCGATGACTCTGATGAAAAGGAGAAAGAACGTTATAAGAAATGGGTCAAGGCAGATGAGATGGCGCGGTGTTACATTTTGGCATCTATGTCAAATGTGCTGCAACATCAACATCAGGCCATAGCCACAGCTTATGACATGATGTTCAATCTCAAGGAACTTTTCGGACATCAGAGTAGGGCGGCTAGGCAGGAGGCTATGAGAAACTTGATGACGACCTCCATGATCGAGGGAACACCCGTTAGGGATCATGTTCTCAAGATGATGGCTCATCTTAATGAGATGGAAGTCCTAGGAGCTGAGATCGATGGGGAAACCCAGGTCGATATCATTCTCCAGTCTCTGCCTAGGAGTTTTGAGCAGTTCCGCCTCAACTACAATATGAACAAAAGGTTGTATTCGTTGGTGGATCTTCTGACAGAACTCCAGGTGGCAGAGGGGCTTTTTCGTCAGAGTGCTCAAGCCATGGTCGCTTAGAAGGTTTCTTCCTCTAAACCGAAAGGTAAGAAGAAGAAGAAACAAGGTGGAGCGAAGAAAGTGGTAGTGGGACCGCAGGTAGGAGTGAAGAAGCCGAAAGGCAAGTGCTTCACTTGCAAGCAGACTGGACATTGGAAGGCGGACTGTCCTCGCCGAAAGAACAAAGGTATATCTTCTTGTTTAGTTGTTGAAACATGTTTAGCGGTGTTATCTACCAGTGCCTGGTGTGTAGATACAGGAGCCACTGATCATGTCTGCAATACTTTGCAGGGGTTCCAGGAAACCCGACGACTAGCTAAGGGAGAGATTACCGTCTTCATGGGCAATGCTTCAAAGGTGGCGGCTATTGCAGTGGGAGACGTTTATTTATCTTTTGATAGGAATAAAGTTTTGGTTTTGAGAAATTGTCTTTATGTACCTACTTTTAGAAAGAATTTAATTTCAATTTTTAAATTTTTATGGATGGGTATTCTATTTCTTTTAATGACAAAGTGGTTATAAAAAGAAATAGGGAGATTGTCTGTTCTGGTACATTGGTTGGCAATTTATATACTTTTGAACCAAAAACTCCCACGATGCATATAGAAATCAATAACTCATCTTCTAAGTCTAATAAGAGAAAAGAACCTTCACAAATGAACCAAACATATCTTTGGCATCTAAGGCTTGGTCATATTAACCTAAGCAGAATTCAAAGATTGATAGCTGATGGACCTTTGGGTTCATTAGTGGTGGAGGATCTCCCAACCTGTGAATCTTGCTTGGAAGGTAAAATGACCAAGAGGCCTTTCAAGGCCAAGGGGTATAGAGCTAAAGATGTGTTAGAATTGGTTCATTCTGATTTGTGCGGTCCTATGTCTATCCAGGCAAGAGGTGGCTTTGAATAGTTCGTCTCATTTATAGACGATTATTCAAGGTATGGATACATTTACTTGATGCGCCGCAAGTCTGAATGCTTTGACAAGTTCAAAGAATTTAAGGCTGATGTGGAGAACCGTCAAGGTAAAAGTATCAAGACATTACTATCTGATCGTGGTGGCGAGTACCTCTTGGGAGAGTTTATCAGAGGCTGGGATTCAATCCCAATTGTCTGCACCTGGCACACCCCAGCAGAATGGTGTAGCGGAGCAAAGGAATAGGACTCTTATAGAGATGGTCAGATTGATGATGAGTTATTCTGAGTTACCTATTTCGCTCGGGTATGCATCCGGATACGCAAGAATGTACACTCCGAACTTAGTTCCATCTAAATCGCACTTTCTACCTCAGAGAATTGTGGATCGGCGTAAAGCCTAGTCCGAGACATATTCTGATATGGGGAGTCCAAAGACATGTGCCAAGGTCGATGTCCGTAAGTTGGAACCTCGCATGTATGTGCATGTTTGTTGGCTACCCTAAGGGAACGAAAGTGGTTTGTTTTATAATCCTAGAGATCGAGGGTGATCGCTAGTATGAACGCCAGATTTCTAGAGGAGGATTATGTAATGAACCACAAGCCCAAGAGTAGGATTGTTCTTGAGGAGTTGACAGGGAAGTCCCGACTTCAGTACCACCGGTACAAGAGGAGATACCACAAGTCACCGCACCGCGTGTCACAGAGCATACACAGGAGGCACCTCGTCAGAGTGGAGGGTTGTTAGACAACCCGAGAGATTCATGTTTTGGGAGAGTCTTCTGACTTAGTCCCCGTGAACATGAACCTGATCCTCGGACATATGACGAGGCAATCCAAGATAGAGATGCGATTCTTGGCAAAGAGCGATGAATTCGTAGATAGAATCTATGGATTCTAATCAGTCCTGGGAGCTAGTAGAACCACCCGATGGTGTAAAAACCATTGGATGCAAGTGGATCTACAAGAGAAAGAGAGGAGTAGACGGAAGGTTGAGACCTTCAAAGCTAGGCTTGTTTGTAAAGGGTATACTGTAAAGAGGGTATCGATTATGAGGAGACCTTTTCACGTAGCTATGCTTAAGTCTATCCGATTCTCTTATCTATAGCCGCCATATATGGATTATGAAATTTGGCAGATGAATGTCAAGACAGCTTTCCTTAACAGAAGGCTTGAGGAGAACATCTATATGCGGCAACCAGAGGGATTCATTGCTAAAGGCAAAGAGCATCTTGTATGTAAGCTTAATCGGTCCATTTATGGATCAAGCAAGCTTTAGATCTTGGAACATCCGCTGATGAGGTAATCCAGTCATATGGATTTATTCAAAGTCCGGATGAGCCTTGTGTATACAAGAGATGTGACAAACGTAGTGGTGTTTCTTGTACTATACGATGACATTTTGTTAGTTGGCAACAATATCAAAGTGTTATCGACGTAAGGGTATGGTTGTCCAAACAGTTTGATATGAAAGACTTGGGAGAAGTGGGACACATCCTTGGGATCAAAGTTATAAGGGATCGCAAGAAAAGGATGTTGTGCTTATCTCAAGCTTCATACATTGACACTATCCTTGCTCGTTTTAGCATGCGTAACTCCAAGAAAGGTTTTCTACCTTTAGGCATGGAGTTCCTTTATCTAAAGAGATGTGTCCCAAAACATCAAAGGAGATAGAGGACATGAAGGCGGTTCCTTATGCTTCTGAGGGAAGCCTTATGTATGCTTTTAGACCGGATATCCGCCGCTGTGGGCATGGTTAGCAGATATCGAGTAATCTCGACAGTGACATTGGATCTGCAGAAGCATATATCAAGTACCCGAGAAGGACTAGGATTATATGTCGTTTACCGGGCAGATCAATTAGTCCCTGTGGGTTACACGGATTCGGATTTCCAATCAGATAGGGACAAGAGTAAGTCTACCTCGGGGTTTGTGTTTACTTTTGGAGGTGGAGCCATAGTATGGAGGAGTGTCAAGAAGAAATGCATGGCGGACTCTACCATGGAAGCTGAGTATGTGGTAGCCTCTGAGGCAGCTAAGGAAGCTGTATGACTCAGGAACTTTTTGATGGACTTGGATGTGATTCCTGGTTTGCCCAGAACTATCACAATTTATTGTGATAATAGTGGTGCAGTTGAAAACTCGAAGGAACCACGAGCCCATAAGGCGAGTAAACACATAGAGTGCAAGTACCACCTCATACGAGAGATCGTAAAGCAAGGAGAAGTTGCTGTCGTCAAGATTGCATCAGAGGATAACCTGGCGGATCCATTCACTAAGGCCCTTCCAGCGAAAGCGTTTGATAGGCATGTGGAGGACATGGGGATCAGATGTATGGCAGAGTGATAACAGCATAGTCTTTTAGTAAAAGTGGGAGATTGTTGGAATGTATATTGAAAGCCTAGCTCTTTTTGTATGAACATTTTATTTTGAAATAAGAATCACATGATCATTATTTGCATTTTATATATTCATTATATATGTGTGCATATTGTCTAATATTTTACATTGTAGATAACATGGTGCTTGGTGTGTCACAGAAGATCATGTTATCAGTACCTTGTAAAATATAAGTAAAGGCTCACAACCAAGATGGTTTTGGACAAACCATTGGCATGGTTGTAGTGTAGTTTGGTATTGTTTTATCTTGAACATAGAGTTACACTAGTACACTTAGGTGTATTGAGTAGGACCGACATAGAGGTGATTCAATTTAGTACTGACTACATAATTGAATCGGACCTCGGATATTATGTTGTACATGCTCTTAATCCCGATATAATAACGAGCACATGTACTTAGTATTTATTTCTTTTATTTACCAGTGGGTGAGATTTAGATGGATTAAATCAATATGCCCGGTAAGTTGGGAAATAATATTATTCACATGGTGTGCCGTTGATTATAGGAGGAAACCGTGTCCTATATATTAGGTTGATGATGTCCCCTTGAGGAGCTCATAAGGTTCATCATGTAAACCCAGCTGGTTGACTTAGTCAACATGATGATAAGGTTGAGTGGTACTACTCGAGGAATTAGATGTTAATTAATTGATGGTCAGAAAATCAATTAATTGACGGACATTCGATATCTTAAACACGGGGAGATTAATGTACAAATAATAAATGGAGCCCATATTAATTTATGGGGTTTGGTGAGGTAGTTCAATGATGATCCTCTAGTGGAATGGAACATCATTGATGGATCAAGTTTGTGTGGTTCCGATCCATCGGGTGGCCAAGACCCAACTCCTCCTTATGGTCCCTATCGTAGCCTAATATAATCCTTGTGAAGTCTAGATCCAAGAATGTAAAACAAAACCTAGAACCAACGGTTGGGATTAAATCCCTAAGATCCGATGGTTAGGATGAAATCCTAGAATCGACGGTTGAGATTAAATCCCTAGATCCGACGGTTGGGATAATACCCTAGATCCGACGGTTGGGATGAAATCCTAGATCCGACGGTTAGGATGAAATCCTAGATCCGATGGTTGAGATGAAACCCTAGATCCGACGGTTGGGATAAAACCCTAGATCCGACGGTGGAGGTTAAATCCCTAGATCCGACGGTGGAGATTAAAGGAGTCCTAAGCCTAACTCTATAAAAGGAAAGCTTAGGGTTGGGCGACAGGTATTGATTTCGAATTGGAGTTTGGGTTTGGCTCATCCACAAGTGGGCGGCTAGGGTTCATTGGGCGGCTAGGGTTTTGGAGCAAAGAAGTGGGCGACAACTTTTCTTCCTTGTAGATTGTTGCCGGCGCCCATCCTCCTCCATCAAGACTTGGCCGGCGCCCATCCTAGAGGACTCTCCCTTCTTCCTTGGCCGGCGGTTCTCCTTCCATTGGTGGCCGGTGATCTTCCTCCTCCCCTTCTCCTTGGTGGCCGGCGGCAACTCATCTTCAAGTTGGCCGGCGATTCATCCAATTGTTCCTTGGCCGGCGGTTGCACCAAATTCCCTAATTTGGTGGCCGGTTCTAGATAGGAAAGGTATTTGTTGGTTCTTCTCTTTGTTCGCAGCGGACAAGGTAGAGAAGAAAGCGATCTAGAAGGCTTCTACTCGTGGAGGATCTTCGTCCACACATCGTCCACGAGAAGGATAGGACATACGATAGAAGATCGTAAGGTATAAAGTTATTTTAACTTTATTTACAGATCTGAATATATTCTTTAATATTTTGATTATGCATGTGTGTGTATGAATATATATTGTATAATCATGGAGCCCAAAGACAAACACAAAAACCGGCGATCCATCCGTCGTCTCTTCCGCGGCTAACCAACTAGAAGAGTTGTGTTGCTTGAACAACTAGTTTGTTCAAGCGACCACTAAAGTTGTTAGCACGACGACGAATAGGTTGTGCTAAGGAAGCTCAACCCATCCGGATTAATTCTTTCATTAGTGAAAATTTCAATCCGGGGACATGGGAGCCAATGAGCCTCCGAAGTGACTCCCTGCATCTGCAATATCGTATACGGTCCCACGTAGCGTGGACTCAGTTTACCCTTCCTTCCGAATCTCATCACTCCCTTCATAGGGGCCACTTTGAGGAATACCAGGTCCGCGACTTCGAATTCTAACGGTCTATGCCGCATATCCGCATAGCTCTTTTGTCGGCTTTGAGCAGTTTTGATTCTCTGACGAATATTCTGTATAGCTCGGGTGGTATCATCAATAATATCGGCCTAAAGACCCATTTCCCTCCTTTCACCATCCTTGTACCAACAGATTGGAGACCTGCATCTTCTCCCGTATAGAGCTTCATATGGTGTCATTCCAATAGTATACTGGTAACTGTTGTTGTAAGCAAATTCTGCAAAGCACAAATATCGACACCAACTTCCCTTAAAGTCTAGAGCACAAGCTCGCAACATGTCTTCCAGCACCTGGTTCACTCTTTCCGTCTGACCGTCGGTCTGAGGATGAAACGCAGTGCTGAATCTCAACTTAGTGCCAAGAGCCTTCTGAACACATTCCCAGAAATGGGAGGTAAAATGGCCATCACGATCATAAATAATAGCCTTAGGCACTCCATGTAATCGGATGATTTCCTTGACGTATAATTGAGCTAGCTGCTCAACCGGATAGGTCATCTTAATTGCTAGGAAATGGGCAGACTTTGTCAACCGGTCTATGATTACCCATATAGCATCATAACCATTTGTTGTTCTGGGTAATCCCAAAATGAAATCCATAGAAATTTCTTCCCATTTCCACTCTGGAGTCTGTATCGACTGCAGTAATCCCCAGTTTCGTGTTACGCCTTAACCCTCCGCAGTCGACAGGTGGTGACGTACTGAGCCACATCCCATTTCATGCCGGACCACCAAAATTTATTTCTTAAGTCCTAATACATTTTTGTAGATCCAGGATGCATGGTATAAGGTGTTCCATGGGATTCCTCGAGTATCTTCTTCCGAAGTTCCGGATCGTCCGGAATACATAGTCGGTCCCGGAGGTATAATAGTCCATTGTCGAAAATGCGGAATCCATTATCCCTTCCTTCCAGGACTTCCTGTTTGATCTTCTGGATGTCTGAATCACCATCTTGCTTTCCCAATATATCGTCGAACAATGTCGACGCTATCGTCATGGTGGAAAGTTGTCCAGAAATAATCTCGATTCCGTAATTCATTATTTCACTTTTCAGGGGATGAGATAGCATTAATAAGGACATCAAAGCGGAACAGGACTTTCTGCTAAGTGCATCTGCCACTTTGTTGGCCTTTCCGGGATGATAGAATATCTCACAATCATAATCCTTGACTAGCTCGAGCCATCTGTGTTGCCTCATATTTAGGTCTATCTGAGTGAAGAAATATCTCAGACTCTGGTGGTCAGTATAAATCCTTCACCGAGCTCCGTATAAGTAGTGCCTCCATGTTTTCAGAGCGAATACCACGGCTGCTAGTTCTAAGTCATTGGTAGAATAATTTCTTTCATGCTCCTTGAGCTGTCTAGAGGCGTAAGCGATAACCTTGCCAGTTTGCATAAGTACAGCTCCAAGCCCCTGTTTAGAAGCGTCACTATACATATCAAAGCTTTCATTATCTTCAGGGAGAGTCAGAATGGGAGCGTTAGTCTCTCCTCTTGATTCAGTAAACTCCTCTCACGATCCTCACCCATTTGTATTCTGGTCCTTTGGGTGAGAGGGTCATAGGCACAATTCTAGAGAAGTCCTCTACAAACTTTCTATAATAGCTTGCTAGCCCGAGAAAACTTTTGATTTCGCTCGCATTCCTTGGCCTATTCCAGTTCCTCACAGCTTCAATCTTTATTGGGTCTACCATGATTCCTTCTTTAGAGATGACATGACCCAAGAATGACACTTGATCGAGCCAGAACTCACATTTGGAGAATTTCGCATATAGTTGCTCTTTCTGAAGAATCTGTAGTATTGTCTTCAGATGTTCAGCATGCTCTTCTCGGTCTCTCGAGTAGATAAGAATATCGTCGATGAAAATGATTACAAATTTGTCGAGGAAGGCCGAGAATACTCGATTCATCAGGACCATGAACATCGCAGGAGCATTGGTTACTCCGAAGGGCATAACTACGAACTCATAATGTCCGTATCTCGTCCGGAAGGTCGTCTTCGGAATATCGCCTGACTTTACTTTTACTTGATGATAGCCAGACCTGAGATCGATCTTTGAAAAAGACAGTAGCTCCCTTCAGTTGGTCGAACAGGTCATCGATCCTGGGAAGGGGTTACCTATTCTTGATGGTCACGTTGTTCAGTGCCCGGTAGTCTATACACATTCACATAGACCCATCTTTTTTCTTTATGAACAGCACTGGAGCTCCCCATGGTGAGTGACTGGGGCGGATAAATCCCTGGTCAAGTAACTCCTGTAGCTATTTCTGAAGTTCTTTCAACTCAGTCGGCGCCATATGGTAAGGTGCCTTGGAGATCGGATTAGTTCCGAGAATCAATTCGATCTCGAACTCAATTTCTCTATCAGGTGGTAATCCAGGTAGGTCATCAGGGAATACCTCCGGATGGTCACATACCACTCTGACATCTTCTATCTTCTGGTTCTTTGATGATATGGTATCAACCACATGTGCTAGAAATCTGGTGCATCCATTTTCTAACATTTTTCGAGCTTTTAGAGCCGATAAAAATTTCCTGGTTCCTTTCTTTGACTCCCCGATAAACTCAAATGAAACCTCTACTTTGGGTCGGAAGGTCACCCTCCGTTTACGACACTCAATTGAAGCGCCGTACTTGTGCAGAAAATCCATGCCCAATATAACATCATAGTCCCACATATCTAGGACTATCAGGTCATAATGGAGCTCCATGTCTGCGAGTCTAATTGGTGCGGCGTGCAGAATATGGGTGGATGGCATCACATCTCCCGAAGGTAACGTTGTTAAGAATTTATAGTCCAAAACTTAGGGATGCCTATCTATCTTTCTTGTGAAAGGCGTAGAGACGAATGAATGGGTTGCCCCAGTGTCAAATAATACAGTAGCATACTGACTGAAAATAAATATCTGACATGTGACAACCGTCGAGGCACTCGCCACATCTTCTCTAGTTAGGGAGAACACCCTGGCATTTATCCCAATGGGTGGGGCTTCCAGTCTCCCTTGGCTTATCTGAGGACCCTCTATCATAGCATGCATCTGGTGAAGCTGTGGAGGAGCTCCCGGGTAGTGGACGTACTGCTAAGGAGGTGCCTGAACTCGGGTAGGGCAGTTCCAGGCTATGTGCCCCTCCAGTCCACAGTTGTAACACTTCCTCGTGCCCTGACGACATTCCCTCGGATGCTTCTTCCCACATGTAGGACAGATACCTGGGTATTGTTTCTGGGCCCTTTTGGGACATTCCACTGCTTTCTTCTTGCCACGCGGGTCCCTCTTCCAGGCTAGTATTCGAGATTTCGAATCTCCCGACCGTGCCTTACTGGCCGATCGATGTTGTTCGGTAGTGCTCGTGACTGTGGCACTCTTGAATAGCTCTTCGGATGCAGGGGGTCGATTGACTCACGACCACATTCGTGGGCTATCTCCGTCGCAACATTTTCAGTAGAGTCCGATCCTCTCCCTTTAGTACCGACTAACTCGCGTAGACGCGTGCGGTGGTTGAACCTTTTCATAGCTTCACTAATCGATAGATCGCTTGTAACTCGAGGAACTCATCGTAGTGCTTATTTGTGATCCGTCTCTGAAAGAACTCCTCGAAGAACTCCGATTCAAAGTCTGTCCACCTCATTTGATTTACTTGTCTCTTTGGTTTGACTCTCTCCCACCACATCCTCGCATCTCCGGAAAGACAGAATGAGGCACATTTTATCTTTTCGTACTCGGGCCAATCCAGCAGCTCCATGATGCTCTCAACTGTTTTGAACCAGGCTTGGGCATCCCATGGTTCGCCGGCACCAGAGAAATTTTCTAGTTTCAGCCTCTTCCACTGAATCAGATAAGCTTCGGGTCGGACCCCGGCGACAGCATTGATTTGTGGTGCTTGCACCATAGTGGTCGTGTTAGGAGTCACGTTCTGCGTCTCTGGTGTGGTACTAGGGTTCCCTTGTTGATTCATGAGAGTATTGATAACCAGCTATTGTTCGGCGACCTGACGCTGTAGCTCGGTAACGACATGCATCAAATCTGGTGGGGGTGCCGATTCATTCCCTCTATTACTACGTCTCCCATTCATGTTATCTAGAGATAAATAAATAATGAAGGTATTATTAAAATTTCTACTCATACACATGCATCTAAACATTCCTTATCATAAATGAGGTAAGGTATCCTTCTTAGTTGAAATTCTAAGTGAGAGACCGGTTTCCATCATATAAGGCTTGGTAAGGTATCATTACTATCTAAGTCACAAGTATGGTTCTATTCTACTAAAACATGACGAGGTATTATTTCTATCTAAATCACGAGTGTGATTCCATTCTACTAAAACATGATGAGGTATTATTTCTAACTAGATAGAAGACACTCTTCATTATAAAAGAAACTTAGGTATGCATAAAGTTACTTACTTGGAAATAGCAGGAAGGAGGCTTGATGTGTGATAGTGGAAAGGTGGACTTGCTCTGATACCAACCTGTAATGCCCGCCCTTATCTGCTCTCAGGGCGGCGCTACATTTTTTTTTTTTTATATATCATAACGTATAGGGATCATTTTACAATCTACATACTTAGACATGTTATCATGACCTAAACCTTCTTTTATAAAAGCATCACACATCATATTCATAATTAGCATGTTAACATATCATAGCTTCTTTTATAACATGCATCACATTTCATATTCATAATTTGGCATGTTCCATATCTTATCTCATTTTACCACATGCATAACATGAAGATCTATTCATGAGTTCGATCATATCAAACTTTTATAAGTAATTGAACAGTAACATAACTAAACAACATTCAACATGGTACTAATAAATCTCAAGTCTTATAAGCGGAAGCAAATGTCTTAAGGTGTTCACGGAGCATATAAATATAAGCATATAGTAATAGGGTCATTTTCCACCATGCCACTATCACACACACTTGGCCCCTCCTGCTACTTCCTCTTAGTTCATGTTTCCTTTATCTGCAGTATATGGACAACATAAACTATAAGCATATAGCTTAGTAAGATTCTTGCCTACTGACAAAAGCCACAAACTTCATCAAACAATTAGAAAGCAGGAGCATACTAGCATAAATAGCATAAGTATTTCATAACAACACTATGCATCAACTTACCAACGTAATGAAAACATAAGCATGGCATACAATTTACATAGCATGCTAAACATAATTAAATCTAAGCAGGGCATAAATTAAACCATAAGCATTCATGGCATCATCAACCCTAAACATGCATAAAGGACATAATCATAAGCATTCTTAAACTTGACATAAGCATTCAAAATTTCCTCAATTCTAACATGCATAAAGGTCATAATCATAAGCATTCTTAAACTTAACATAAGCATTCATAATTTCATAAATCATAGACAAGCATCAGGGACATAATCATAAGCATTCTTAAACTTAACATAAGCATTCATAATTTCATAAATCATAAACAAGCATCAGGGACATAATCATAAGCATTCTTAAACTTAACATAAGCATTCATAATTTCATAAATCATAGACAAGCATCAGGGACATAATCATAAGCATTCTTAAACTTGACATAAGCATTCATAATTTCCTCAATTCTAACATGCATAAAGGTCATAATCATAAGCATTCTTAAACTTAACATAAGCATTCATAATTTCAAAAATCATAGACAAGCATCAGGGACATAATCATAAGCATTCTTAAAAGTCCTTTCTTTTCTAAACATATACATATAGGTATTTTAACATAATCATAACTTGAATGGGGGGCCCCAGGTTAAGTACCACATAATGCGCGTTCCCTAATACGCTGGGGTAGCGAGCCACCAGACCTACTAGAGCAAGACCTCTTACGTCTTACCAGGGCAAGACCTCTTACGTCTTCTTATGTCCCTATGGATTTGATTAACGACCACTTGATGGGTCGGGTATTTAACCTCTTACAAAGTAAAATACTTAATTCCTTTCTTTCTTGTCATATCATAAAGAATGCTCTTAATCCCCAACATAAACAGCGAAGCATCTCAATCTTGTCTTATCATAAGGAGAGCTCTTAATCCCTACTTGAAAGGGAAACATCTCCATCTTATCTTATCATAAAGAGAGCTCTTAATCCTACTTGAAAGGGAAGCATCTCCATCTTAGACATTTCATAGCATACATGCATTCATAACATAAGAGTACCCTAAAGGTGTCCTAAAGCATAAACATGTTTATCACATAAGCATATTTCATAGGCATATTCATGGCATATTAAATCATAAAACATGTTCATCACATAGGCATATTTTATGGCATATTACATCGTAAACATGTTCATCACATAGGCATATTTCATGGCATATTACATCATAAACATGTTCATCACATAGGCATATTTCATAAACATATTTCTTGGCATTTTAAATCATAAAACATGTTCATCACCTAAGCATAATTCATGGCATATTAAAAATCATGATCATGTTCATCACATAAACATACCACATGTCCTAATTTCCTAAGGGGTGTTTTCATGCAACCCTAGCCCTGCCACCATTGTTGGCCGAAACTAGTAGGGCACCATTTTCCTTATTTTTGTTACATAAACTCCTCCATGAAGGCATACAACCTAATACAACTTCATAAGGGGTATTTTCATGAAACCCAAACCCTAAACCTAATGTTGGCCGAAACATGTAGGGCACCATTTTCTTTATTTTTGTTACATAAACTCCTCCATGAAGGCATACAACCTAATACAACTTCATAAGGGGTATTTTCGTGAAACCCTAACCCTAAACCTAATGTTGGCCGAAACATATAGGGCACCATTTTCTTTATTTTTGTTTCATAAACTCCTCCTTGAAGGCATACAACCTAATACAACTTCATAAGGGGTATTTTCATAAAACCCTAACCCTAAACCTAATGTTGGCCGAAACATATAGGGCACCATTTTCTTTATTTTAGTTTCATAAACTCCTCCTTGAAGGCATACAACCTAATACAACTTCATAAGGGGTATTTTCATGAATCCCTAACCCTAAACCTAATGTTGGCCGAAACATATAGGGCACCATTTTCTTTATTTTTGTTTCATAAACTCCTCCTTGATGGTATACAACCTAATACAACTTCATAAGGGGTATTTTCATGAAACCCTAACCCTAAAAGCCATGGTTGGTCGAAACATGTAGGGCTATAATCTTGGATTTTTTTCACCTAAAAATTCCTACATGAAGCTTACAACCTACAAAAAAATTCCTTAGTAGCATTTTCATGAATCCTAGCCCAAAAACATGGTTGGCCGAAACCTATAGGGCTACAAACTTCATATTTCTTTCATGTAACATGTCCTACAAAACTAATATACTGCAGGTGAGGGAATCTTACATCCTTCGCTTGCTTTTAGTTGGTAGATGACCTTATGGAAGCCAAGAACTAGCCTTCTCCTTGCTTGGATGGGGTTCGGCCAAAGGGTGAAAATGGAGAGGGGGAGGGATGGTTTTCGGTGAGGAAGAAGAAGAGAAGAAGAAGTGGCCAAGTGGAACCTTCCCTCTTCTTTATAAAGGGAGGAAGAGAAGTTTCTCTTCTCTTTTCCATGCCTCTTCATTTACCCTCATCAGATTTATCTACCATTTCCCCTCTTTCTCTAATGATATAATCCTATTGGGCTTCTGGTTAGTGGGTGCATCTATAGGGCTTGGCTATCTCTAGAGGTTTGGGGTTCAATCCCTAGGCCTTGCATCTCTTTTTGGCTATTTTCTTTTATTTTCGAAAAAGGCCCACCTAAAGGCCATTATCGTAAAGCCAAAAATTCTCGTAAAATTTCTAGAAATTTTACGGGTGTTACAATTTATACCACGGTTATGAACAATAACCAACACACTACAAGTTATTCCCTGTTTAAACATTAAATACATAACAAACAAAACCGGGAGTATAAACCCTATCGGCAACTCCGGTTGGTCGCCTCAGTGGATGACCTCTACTGCAAGTCTGCTCAGGTATAATATATCTAACTGTATACACTTGTTAATCAATTATAGATAAGTATCCAACTAGAAAATAAGTCATCAGGAATACTTACATAGTGCTGCTTGGAGCTCAGGTCGCTGTCCATCTCATCACAGAAAAACAAAAACCGAACAAATCGACTTCCGAGAATCCAAGACTCGACACAAAAATAATATTGTATGGCATCGCAGAACCTGGGGCTCTGATACCACTAAAGTTGTCACGCCCCGAGAGTATGCCATGCCAAAAAGAAAACGGACGACATCTCCCCTATACGTGGCAACATTTCGGGTTAATACAAGGCCCGTAGGCTACAACAACAAGAATATACATATATATATATATGAAAACAACAACTACACAAAACATAGTGGAAAAATAATACCACATCTCAAACTACACCCATGCATACCGGTATGACTAACACATTACAACATAACGAAACCTCGACAAAATCCGAATCCACAACATAGTACATCACGAAAACTCCAAATACAATACACTCATACGAAAAGACCAACACAACCACCAGAGTCTCGGAGATGAGATGAGATGTTAGCCAGTGGTGCGCCAAGCCATCACGAAGACTTCTACCTGTTACCTGGGTGACAGAAAAACCCAAGGTCCGTGGTGGTGGTGAGTAAAACTCAGCAGGTAATAAGATAGAACATGTAAATATATGTATCAATATTACATGTCATTCAACAGTTTAATCTACTCGTACAATAGGTATACATCATCATAACAAGTATACATGCATGCATACACTAAATAAACTGAACAACAAACGATGCTGACATACCTAACAGTCAGCTACTATATCCTCATCCAACCTGGGCATATATCCACAACATAAGGTATAAAAAATAATACTAACTCACACTACATCCTGATATGGGTCCAGGGTATCACAGTGAATAACCAACAGGTATACAAGTACCGACCTACTACCATACATAAAATGCAATAGCATGTATGATTATGTACAAACAAATGCAACAAGCATAATACATACAAATGCATCATCAAAGTGAGTATACATATAGACTGCATTTGTATGTATACTAATTACCATCATCCATGTATATATATATACAAGCATGTATGTATATATATATAACCATATGCAAAACATTGTATGATACGACAATGCAGCATGCATGGTAATGCCTGCTCACCCCTACTCGCTACCACGACCCCAGTGTGGCCTAGGTGGCACGATATGATAACTGTCCCAACTCACACCAACCACTGCTCTAGAGTGGCCGAGTGGGAAGTATGATCAAGTAGCATATGAGCGTAAAGAGCTCTCTACACAACGGGGGTCCCTGCTGCTGGCCACTCCGACTGACACTACCAATGAGTTGTTGAGTGCCACGCACCCAGTGTTGGTGCAGGGGCACCAGATAATCGAACCTGTGTTTTGATTATGGCAAAGACACAAAGATAAGTTTACATCATTATCTCATGAGCTAAATCGAGTGTGCAGAAAAGTACTAAAGCTGGAGTTGAAGGCTAGCGACACCCGGAGGAAGCCGCGGTGGTCGAGCGACACTCGAGTGACTTCGGAGGGAGCCAAAGGAATCGAGTGGAAGGCCGAAAGTGAAAGCGACACAGTAAGTATCGAGGTAAGCTCGTGTGAGTGAGAGATGGTAAGGTCGTGTCCTCTCTCCGGGGACGACCATAGGCGGCGATCCGACTAAGACTTTCTATAGAAGGTCTAGGTCGAGATCGGACGGTTAGAAACTGTCGCGTTTATCATTTTTCGAGCTAACCTCTTACTGCAGGGAAGTGGCCAGGCTGGCAATCAACTGCTGGACATTGGGTAGTCGACTGATGCTCATCAGTCGACTGATGAGAGGCATCAGTCGACTGATGGTGATGAATCAGCCTTGGCACTAGGTCAAAACGGATAAGGTTTGACGTGACCACTTTGCGATTAAATTTGAACAACTTCGTGATCTGTTTTGAAAATTGAGGAGACAAATTCAGAGGCCAAAATCTATAAAAGGAGGGGAGGATTCCAACCCCAAGCATTATCAAGTGTATTCTCAAGTGCTCCTACAACGCCAACACTCCAACACCGTCATAACGCCGACACGATGACAAGTTCCGATCTTCTTCATCAACAGTAAAATCAAGTAATATATTTTGATATTGTATTCTTTGTTTTTATTCGTAACGAGGTGAGGTAGGCTTGTTGCCTCATCCTCGTAATTTTGGTTTTGTGATCGTTGTCTCGTACCTCCAACGGGGAGGAGACGTTATAGTGCTTTACCCTCTGTACGCGGTCTAGGACCGATAGGGCCTTAGAGTAGCAACCGCCGGGTTGTGAACCAAGTAAAATAAATGTGTCTCTTTATTTTCCACTGCTCTTACTCGTGTATTGAATGATCGAAAGAAAAGATTTACGCTCACTATTCACCCCCCCCTCTAGCGACGCTTCTCGATCCAACAATTGGTATCAGAGCGGGGGCACTAAGATTTGGTGAAACCACCAATCTAGCACTTTTTGGTTTTCTTTTCATATTTTTCGATTTGTTTTTTTTTTTTGGGTTTTTTTCCTTTCACACACCTAATCCAAGACAAAGTCTTGGTACGCTTCTTTTGGTTGTGTGTTTCCAAGTATTCTCCTTTGGAGCAGTCGACGGTAAAACGACCATAACTTTTCGCACAAGTGGACTCAAAAAATGATCTACCTACCAAATCGAAGCTCTCTGAGAGATATACATTTCTTATGAGGGTTTACTCTCATAAAAAGCTGTTTACAGACCCAAAAAGCAACGTTTAGTACCCTTTCAGGGGCATCGAAGGTCGTAAGTTGTTAGTTTTTTGTTAGTTTCTTATTCTTCTTATTTATTTCTGTTTATTTCCTATTATTTCCCGCACTAATAATCCAAGACCAAGTCTTGGAATTCTCTTTGGTTTTTATTCGTGTTTTGCAAGACATTTAATGGCTCACATTGAGGGGTATAGTACCACCCCGTTCTTTAACGGAAATGATTTTCGTTATTGGAAAGGTCGGATGGAGTGTTTTCTAAAAATATAAGTCGAGACTTGGATAATAATCCAAACTGACTTTGCTCTACCCATTAATAATCAAGGAGAGCCCTTGGATTTCAACAAGTGGACAAACGCAACCAAGAGGCAAATCAAAGACGATCCAAGAGCAACCCAAATATTGCATTGCGGCTTGTCCAAAGAGGAACTCAACCACATCGGACCATTCATTAGCGCCAAAGACCTCTGGAATAAATTGATTGATCTATAAGAAGGGATGCCCGATGCTAAGGTATGTAAAAGAGATTTACTTTTAAATAAACTGTACAATCTAAAGATGCAGAATCGTGAGACCGTCACCCAATTACATGCGCTGATCCATGACATCGTCAATGGTCTTCAATCGATCGGGCAAGCCATAGAGAATCGGGACCTTATAAGGTATGCTATAAATGCTTTCTCTAGGACTACCTTGTGGGCATCCATGGTCGATGTCTACAAGGTCTCTAAGGACCTTTCGAAGCTTAGGTTAGACGAATTATTTTTCGAGTTTGAACTTCACAAGCAAACTAACGTGGTCCAGGCTGAGAGAGGTATTGCTCTACTTGCAAGACAAAGAAGAAAGCCACCTACTAGGCAAGTAGATGAACTCGAACCCGAAGACGAATCAAAGTCCGAATCTGAAGAGGTGGAAGCAATAGTGAACATAGTGCGAAAGATCATTCGGAGGGAAAGGTGGCTACTAATGAACAAAAAGAGGGCACAATTCAAATCAAATCAAAAGAAGGCTTTCCATGCAACTTGGGACAACGAAGAAGGTAGCGACATAGCATGCATGGCAAGACCCGAAGAGTCCGAGTCAGAGTCCAAATCCGAGTCCAATTACAACACTGACTCTGAACTCGAGGACTACTTTGAGAAGCAACTCAAAGTCGGACCAAAAGAGAAAATTAAGGTTAGCCTCTCACTAATTCATATGCTTTACAATACAATTAAAATGCTTAATAGGAAATTAACTAAGTCTGAGTCTAGGGTTGAGTCGTTACTTGAGGAGGTTGAAACCCTCAAGCAAGAGGCTACTCTAACCTTTTCAACTAGTCAAGTTCAAGAGGGAAACTCAACCCAAATTGAAAAACTTGAGGAGGAGAATTTTCTCTTGAAAGACCGAGTTCAAGAGGTTGAGGCTAGGTTGGAAAGGTTCACGTTGGGATATAATAACCTTAATCGACTACTTGGAACCCAAAGAGCCGTGTACAACAAAGCCGGACTTGGATTTAAGTCAAAGACTACGAATAGGTCTTATATGTCTATCATAAATCGTAGTCATCAAAGAGTCCAAGCAAGGGTCCCAAAGGTTTTATTGAACTCATATATAAGGACTAATAAGTTTTGGATTCCCCAGGATCAAATTCATCATTTGAATAGACTATATTGGTTCAATGGTCCAGGGGGAGCTAACACTAAAATAGTATACCCGCTTACTTAGCAAAATCATTGAATATTTTACTTTAATTTTTAGAATGGCTAGATAGGGAAAATAGTTAGTCAACTCTTGACAACATAGTATCAGGACACGGCGAGATGATAGTACGTTAGGGAAACAAAGTCTCGTGTATTCGGGCTAGATAAGGCATATCTAGCTTGGTGCACTTGACTGAGTGGAACTAGCTGAAGCTACCTCGCCGTATCCTAAACTAGTTAGACTAGGAAGTAACCCTAAGTGACTTAAGCGATATTTTCTTCAATTTGGCTTTGTCTGTGTAGCTTGGCATCTCCATTTTTGTCTTGAAACATAAGGAGTTAGCACTTAATACTACTGGAAGGGAAGTATTGAGCTTAGATCATATACAGCATCCACTGCATTCATTGTAACATTAAGAGTAATCAACTTGACCTAGCAACATGTAAACTGAATATAAGGTGAACAAATTATGAGACACATATAATGGGTGAGATGTTAAGGATAATTGAAATATAACCTCTTCAAAATACTACTTATTTTCTTATCTATTGTACTTAACAACTCTTAGGCCAAAGTTTAGCACCCCATACATCTCTTATACTTCATATATTTGACTAAGGGGGAAAGCAAACTAACCCTAAGGGTTATATTACAAACCTTTAGATTATTGTTGCAGAGGGACACACCTCGAACCAATCTATCTAACTACTGCTAGATGCATGTTTGGACTCATATTTGATTTATCTAGATGCATGCATATACGATAATGTTTTTAAAACCCCTATTTTATACAAAAACCCCAATATTTTTTTTGATTTATGGCAAAACGGGGAGAAGAGCAAAAATTAAGGGGGAGTAAGACAAAAATTTAATTTTCAAAATTAAAGTTTCTCTTTCAAAACTCACCTATTGTTAAGGGGGAGTTTTGGTTAAGGGGGAGTTTTTGGGAATGACATTTATCATCTACTATACTTGTTTTATGCTTTAATTTCCCTTAACTTTGTGTTGGTTTGCCATAGATCAAAAAGGGGGAGATTGTTGGTGCAGGGGCACCAGATAATCGAACCTATGTTTTGATTATGGAAAAGACACAAAGTTAAGTTTACATCGTTATCTCACGAGCTAAATCGAGTGTTTAGAAAAGTACTAAAGGTGGAGCTGAAGGCTAGCGACACCCGGAGGAAGCCACGGTGGTTGGGCGACACTCGAGTGACTTCGGAGGGAGCCGAATGAATCCAGTGGAAAGCCATAAGCGAAAGTGACATAGTAAGTATCGAGGTAAGCTCGTGTGAGTGAGAGATGGTAAGGTTGTGTCCTCTCTACGGAGACGATTGTAGGCGGCGATCTGACTAAGACTTCCTATTAAAGATCTAGGTCGAGATCGGACGATTAGAAACTGTCGCATTTATTATTTTCTGAGCTAACCTCTTATTGCAGGGAAGTGGCCAGGCTGGCAGTCGACTGTTGGACATTAGGCAGTCGACTGATGCTCATCAGTCGACTGATGAGAGGCATCAGTCGACTGATGGTGACGAATCAGCCTTTGGGCTAAGTCAAAATGGATAAGGTTTGATGCGGCCACTTCGCCATCAAATTTGTACAACTTTGTGATCTGTTCCAAAAATTGAGGAGACAAATTCAGATGCCAAAATCTATAAAAGGAGGGGAGGATTCTAACTCCAAGCATTATCAAGTTTATTCTCAAGTGCTCCTACAATGCGTATGCTCCAATAATGTCATAACGCCGACGCGAGGACAAGTTCCGATCTTCTTCGTCGGCAGCAGAATCAAGTAATATATTTTGATATTGTATTCTTTGTTTTTATTCGTAACGAGGTGAAGTAGGCTTGTTGCCTCATCCTTGTAATTTCGGTTTTGTGATCGTTGTCTCCTACCTCCAACGGGGAGGAGACGTTTTAGTGCTTTGCCCTCCGTACGTGGTCTAGGACCGATAGGGCCATGGAGTAGCAACTGTTGGGTTGTGAACCAAGTAAAATAAACGTGTCTCTTTATTTTCCGCTGTGCTTACTCATGTATCGAATGATCGAACGAAAAGATTTACGCTCGCTATTCACCCCGCCCTCTAGCGACGCTTCTCGATCCAACACCCTGGACAACTGCACACAACTCCAACTACCACCATCTATAGTGGTAGAGTGCAGCACAACAGATGCTTTGCCCTCACACCAGTTACTCCTCAGGAAGTAACCTGGGAGGCAACATGACTGACGACTCTCTCAACCCCAAGGGAGACTATGTCATCAGAATGCATGCAAATGACATGAATGTCCTGTCACACGTACAACCATCTACCATAGACTCTCTGTTCAATAGAGAGTCGTACCAATCTAATCAATACATGTTGGTGCAACAATGCCCCAAGCATTCATGTGTTTTGATGTTTGGATAATCATCTAAGTTAGGCAATGCTTTGGGATCTAATTGTGAACATGTTTAAGTGACAGGGAAATCCAAGGATGAAGACTTGGTAAAAGAAAAGTCCAAGTATGATCTTGGCAAGGAAAGTCCAAGGGACGGACTTGGCAGCATAAGACCAAGCTTGTAGTCTTGGCAACGTAAAGTCCAAGTGAACCTTGGCAAAGGAAGTCCAAGTATGATCTTGGCAAAAGAAGTCCAAGGGATGGACTTGGCAGCGTAAGACCAAGCTTGTAGTCTTGGCAGCGTAAAGTCCAAGTGAACCTTGGCAAAGGAAGTCCAAGTATGATCTTGGCAAAGGAAGTCCAAGGGATGGACTTGTCAGCGTAAGACCAAGCTTGTAGTCTTGGAAGCATAAAGTCCAAGTGAACCTTGGCAGAAGATGTCCAAAGTAAAGTCTTGGTAGCATAAGTCCAAGCTTATAGTCTTGGCGGTGTAAAGTCCAAGCTTTTGGCAACCCAAGACTGAAGGAAACTCTTGAAGGCGGGCACAAGGCTGAAGGAAGAGTTAGAAGGTCAAGTCTAGGACTAGGGAGTCAATTCAAGTATGAATTATTCATACTTGACTAGTATCAGTCGACTGATACAATGTAGCAGTCGACTGCCCCTGTAGTCGTTGTCTAACAACGGCCAGATCCACGTCGGACAAGTTCCAACGGATCACCTACCAGTCGATTGATGATGCCCATCACCGATCATGACCCAAAGAGTCGATCGCCTAGCTTAGCTACGGAGCGTTACGCGCTGCGACACTCCCATCGATCACCGATCGCCATCCTCTAGCGATCGGCCGCCGACTTCGATCGGCCGATCCACCATGGCAATGATCGCCAACCACAAAACCCTAGCCTTACACCAGTCGAACTCTAGTCAACTGGGATCAGTCGAACCGGCATCTATGCCAGTCGACTGATGTCGGGCAAAACCTCAAACACCAAGTTGTTTGAGCCTCCGACACTCATTCTTAGCCACTTGGCCAAGTCCACCTTATCCCTCATGGAGTTCCCCACCAAAGCTCTCTTCCCTCGGCCTACGTCCCTCGGATACGCCAAGCGCACGGCTTCGCAACGCCATCCTTGGCGTCTCATGCCCTAGAAGTATGCTTCCCATTGGGCTCACTCCATTCGCTCCCCGTCCGGCGGTCCCTCGGATGCACCAAGCACACGGCTTCGCAATGCCATCCTTCACCGACTCAAGGACCCCGAGCCTAGTGAACTTACCAAGTCCTTAAGAATTCCCATATGCACCAAGTGCACGACTTCGCAATGCATTTCTCACCAAGCACCAAGCGCACGACTTCGCAATGCTTTTGATCCCATGCCAAGCACCAAGCGCACTGCTTCGCAATGCTTTGGACTTTACCATGCCAAGGTTTCCCCCTTGGACTTCCACACCAAGCTCCATGCTTGGATTTTCCATGCCAACCCCATGTTGGACTTTCCCATGACAATCCCATGTCATGAGTTTTGTCTATCAATAAAATACTATCAGGGTACTGCTCGAGTCAAACTCGAGTCAACCTGGGAAGATTGCACCAACAATCTCCCAACAAATACAACTTCATAAGGGGTATTTTCATAAAACCCTAACCCTAAACCTAATGTTGGCTGAAACATATAGGGCACCATTTTCTTTATTTTTGTTTCATAAACTCCTCCTTGAAGGCATACAACCTAATACAACTTCATAAGGGGTATTTTCATGAATCCCTAACCCTAAACCTAATGTTGGCCGAAACATATAGGGCACCATTTTCTTTATTTTTGTTTCATAAACTCCTCCTTGAAGGCATACAACCTAATACAACTTCATAAGGGGTATTTTCATGAAACCCTTACCCTAAAAGCCTTGGTTGGCCGAAAAATGTAGGGCTATAATCTTGGATTTTGGTCACCTAAAAATTCCTACATGAAGCTTACAACCTACAAAAAAATTCCTTAGTAGCATTTTCATGAATCCTAGCCCAAAAACTTGGTTGGCCGAAACTTATAGGGCTACAAACTTCATATTTCTTTCATGTAACATGTCCTACAAAACTAATATACTGCAGGTGAGGGAATCTTACATCCTTCGCTTGCTTTTAGTTGGTAGATGACCTTATGGAAGCCAAGAACTAGCCTTCTCCTTGCTTGGATGGGGTTCGGCCAAAGGGTGAAAATGGAGAGGGGGAGGGATGGTTTTCGGTGAGGAAGAAGAAGAGAAGAAGAAGTGGCCAAGTGGAACCTTCCCTCTTCTTTATAAAGGCAGGAAGAGATGTTTCTCTTCTCTTTTCCATGTCTCTTCATTTACCCTCATCACACTTATCTACCAATTCCCCTCTTCCTCTAATGATATAATCCTATTGGGCTTCTGGTTAGTAGGTGCATCTATAGGGCTTGGCTATCTCTAGAGGTTTGGGGTTCAATCCCTAGGCCTTGCATCTCTTTTTGGCTATTTTCTTTTATTTTCAAAAAAGGCCCACCTAAAGCCCATTATCGTAAAGCCAAAAATTCTCGTAAAATTGCTAGAAATTTTACGGGCGTTACAAGCCCTCATACCTTGTAAAAGTTTCGTCCTCGAAACTTAAAACAATTCTGGGTACTTCTGCTTCATGTCCTCCTCTCGTTCCCAGGTAGCTTCCTCGTATCGTTGATTCTGCCATAGGACCTTTACTAAGGGCACCTCTTTGTTCCTTAGCCTCTTGACTTCTCGGTCTAGTATCTGGATAGGCCGACTTTCCATACTCAGGTCCTCTTGAACTTGTACTGTTTGTGGCTCGATCACTTGGTCCGCACTGGATATGCATTTCTTGAGCACGGAGACATGGAACAAGTTGTTTATAGCCGACATCTCTTGAGGCAGCTCCAGCTTGTAAGCTACCTTTCCAACCCTCTGCAATATCGGATACGGTCTCACGTAGCGTGGACTCAGTTTACCCTTCCTTCCGAATCTCATAACTCCCTTCATAGGGGCCACTTTGAGGAATACCAGGTCCCCGACTTCGAATTCTAACGGTCTACGCCGCATATCCGCATAGCTCTTTTGTTGGCTTTGAGCAGTTTTTATTCTCTGACGGATATTCTGTATAGCTCGGGTGGTATCGTCAATAATATCGGCCTAAAGACCCATTTCCCTCCTTTCACCACCCTTGTACCAATAGATTGGAGACCTGCATCTTCTCCCGTATAGAGCTTCATATGGTGTCATTCCAATAGTAGCCTGGTAACTGTTGTTGTAAGCAAATTCTGCCAAGCACAAATATCGACACCAACTCCCCTTAAAGTCTAGAGCACAAGCTCGCAACATGTCTTCCAAAGACTGTTCACTCTTTTCCGTCGACCATTGGCTGAGGATGAAACGCAGTGCTGAATCTCAACTTAGTGCCAAGAGCCTTCTGAACACATTCCCAGAAATGGAAGGTAAAATGGCCATCACAATCAGAAATAATAGCCTTAGGCACTCCATGTAATCGGATGATTTCCTTGATGTATAATTTAGCTAGCTGCTCAACCGGATAGGTCATCTTAATTGCTAGGAAATGGGCAGACTTTGTCAACCGGTCTATGATTACCCATATAGCATTATAACCATTTGTTGTTCTGGGTAATCTCGAAATGAAATCCATAGAAATTTTTTCCCATTTCCACTCTGGAATCTATATCATTGCAGAATCCCCGGGTTTCGGTGTTCTCGCTTAACCCTCTGGCAGTCGACGAGTCCATCCCTTTTCATGCCGGACCACCAAAATTTATCTCTTAAGTCCTGATACATTTTTGTAGATCGAGGATGCATGGTATAAGGTGTTCCATGGGATTCCTCGAGTATCTTCTTTCGAAGTTCCGGATCGTCCGGAATATATAGTCGGTCCCAGAGGTATAATAGTCCACTGTCGAAAATGCGGAATCCATTATCCCTTCCTTCCAGGACTTCCTGTTTGATCTTCTGGATGTCTGAATCACCATCTTGCTTTCCCAATATATCGTCGAACAATGTCGGCGCTATCGTCATGGTGGAAAGTTGTCCAGAAATAATCTCAATTCCGTAATTCATTATTTCACTTTTCAAGGGCTAAGATAGCATTAATAAGGACATCAAAGCGGAACAGGAATTTCTGCTAAGTGCATCTGCCACTTTGTTGGCCTTTCCGGGATGATAGAATATCTCACAATCATAATCCTTTACTAGCTCGAGCCATCTGCGTTGCCTCGTATTTAGGTCTTTCTGAGTGAAGAAATATCTCACTGTGGTCTCAGGTGATAAATCCTGCACCGAGCTCCGTATAAGTAGTGCCTCCATGTTTTCAGAGCGAATACCACGGCTGCTAGTTCTAAGTCATGGGTAGGATAATTTCTTTCGTGCTCCTTGAGCTGTCTAGAGGAGTAAGCGATAACCTTGCCAGTTTGCATAAGTACACACTATACATATCGAAGCTTTCATTATCTTCAGGGAGAGTCAGAATGGGAGCGCTGGTTAGTCTCCTCTTCAGTTCCGTAAAACTCCTCTCACAGTCCTCAGTCCATTTGTATTGCTGGTCCTTTCGGGTGAGGGTTGTCATAGGGGCTGCAATTCTAGAGAAGTCCTCTACAAACTTTCTATAATAGCCTGCTAGCCCGAGAAAACTTCTGATTTCGCTCGCATTCCTTGGCCTATTCCAGTTCTTCACAGCTTCAATCTTTATTGGGTCTACCATGATTCCTTCTTTAGAGATGATATGACCCAAGAATGACACTTGATCGAGCCAGAACTTACATTTGGAGAATTTCGCATATAGTTGCTCTTTCTGAAGAATCTGTAGTATTGTCTTCAGATGTTCAGCATGCTCTTCTCGGTCTCTCGAGTAGATAAGAATATTGTCGATGAAAACGATTACAAATTTTTCGAGGAAGGCCGAGAATACTCGATTCATCAGGTCCATGAACATCGCAGGAGCATTGGTTACTCCGAAGGGCATAACTACGAACTCATAATGTCTGTATCTCGTCCGGAAGGCCGTCTTTGGAATATCGCCTGGCTTTACTTTTACTTGATGATAGCCAGACCTGAGATCGATCTTTGAAAAAGATAGTAGCTCCCTTCAGTTGGTCGAATAGGTCGTCGATCCTGGGAAGGGGGTACCTATTCTTGATGGTCACGTTGTTCAGTGCCCGGTAGTCTATACACATTTGCATAGACCCATCTTTTTTCTTTATGAACAGCACTAGAGCTCCCCATAGTGAGTGACTGGGGCGGATAAATCCCTGGTCAAGTAACTCTCAGTTGCTTTCAAGTTCTTTCAACTCACGCCATACGGTAAGGTGCCTTGGAGATCGGATTAGTTCCGGAATCAATTCGATCTCGAACTCAATTTCTCTATCGTGGTAATCCGTAGGTCATCAGGGAATACCTCCGGATGGTCACATACCACTCTGACATCTTCTATCTTCTGGTTCTTTGATGATATGGTATCAACCACATGTGCTAGAAATCCGGTGCATCCATTTTCTAATATTTTTCGGGCTTTTAGCGCCGATAAAAATTTACTGGTTCCTTTCTTTGACTCCCCGATAAACTCAAATGAAACCTCTCCTTTGGGTCGGAAGGTCACCCTCTATTTACGACACTCAATTGAAGCGTCGTACTTGTGCAGAAAATCCATGCCCAATATAACATCATAGTCCCACATATCTAGGACTATCAGGTCACAATGGAGCTCCATGTCTGCGAGTCTAATTGGTGCGGCGCCTTGATATGGGTGGATGGCATCACTTCTCCAAGGTAACGTTGTTAAGAATTTATAGTCCAAAACTTGGGGATGCCTATCTATCTTTCTTGTGAGGCGAGAGCGAACGAATGGGTTGCCCGTGTCAAATAATACGATGCATACCGATGAAAATAAATATCCGACTGCGGATAACCGCCGTCGAGGCACTCGCCACATCGTCTCTAATGAGGGAGAACACCCTGGCATTTATCCCAATGGGTGGGGCTTCCAGTCTCCCTTGGCTTATCTGAGGACCCTCTATCGTAGCCTGCATCTGGTGAAGCTGTGGAGGAGCTCCTGCGGACGTCTTCGAGGAGGTGCCTGAACTCGGGTAGGGCAGTTCCAAGCTATGTGCCCCTCCAGTCCACAGTTGTAACACTTCCTCGTGCCCTGACGACATTCCCCCAGATGCTTCTTCCCACATGTAGGACAGTCAAGATACCCAGTTTGGCTGTTTCATGGGCCCCCTTTTGGGCCATTCCATTGTTTCTTCTTGCCACTGCGGTCCCTCTTCCAGCTAGTATTCTGAGATTTTGGATCTCCGACCCGTGCCTTACTCTGCTGACTGATGTTGTTCAGGTAGTGCTCGGTGACCAGAGCACTACTAAATAGCTCTTCGGCGGTCTGGGGTCGATTGACTCTGCTGGCCACATTCAGGGCTATCTCCGGTCACAACATTTTCAATAGGAGTCTGATCCTCTCCCTTTCAGTACCGACTAACTCTGGGCAGAGATGTGCCAGTCGGTTGAACCTTTTCATAGCTTCACTAACTGATAGATCGCCTTGTCGGAACTCGAGGAACTCATCGTAGTGCTTATTTGTGATCCGTCTCGGAAAGAACTCCTCGAAGAACTCCGATTTAAAGTTTGTCCACCTCATTTGATTTACTTGTCTCTTTGCTTTGACTCTCTCCCACCACATCCTCGCATCTCCGGAAAGATAGAATGAGGCACATTTTATCTTTTCATACTCGAGCCAATCCAGCAGCTCCATGATGCTCTCAACTGTTTTGAACCAGGCTTGGGCATCCCATGGTTCGCCGGCACCAGAGAAATTTTCTAGTTTCAGCCTCTGCCACTGAATCAGATAAGCTTAGGGTCGTGATGGAATTCGCTTCGGAGGCACATTGGCTCCCATGTCCCCGGATTAAAATTTTCACTAATGAAAGGATTAATCCGGATGGGATGAGCTTCCTTAGCAACACCATTTCGTCGTCGTGCTAACAACTCGAGTGGTCGCTCAAACAAACTAGTTGTTCAAGCAACTCAACTCTTCTAGTTGATTAGCCGCGGAAGAGACGACGGATGGATCGCCGGTTTTTGTGTTTGTCTTCGGGGTCCATGATTATACAACATATATTCATATACGAACATGCATAATCAAAACAAATAAGAACATGCTCAGATCTGTACATAAAGTTAAAATAACTTTATACCTTACGATCTTCTACCGTATGTCCTATCCTTCTCGTGGACGACGTGTGGACGAAGATCCTCCACGAGTTGAAGCTTTCTAGATCGAGTTCTCCTCTACCTTGTCCGCTGCGAACAAAGAGAAAAACGAACAAAACCTTTTCCTTTCTAGAACCGGCCACCAAGAAAAGAAGTTTGATGTAACCGCCGGCCAAGGAACGAATGAATGAACGCCGGCCAACTTTGAGACAAAGTTGCCGCCGGCCACCAATGGTTGAGCGCCGGCCACCAAGAAGCTTGGAACCACCGGCCACCAAGGATTAAGGGAGAAGAATGAGGGCCGGCCAAGGAAGAAAGGAGAGGTCTACAAGATGGACGCCGGCCAAGCCTTGATGGAGAATAATGGGCGCCGGCAACAATGTTGGAAGAAGGAAAGTTGCCGCCCAAGCTCTATCTCCAAACCCTAGCCGCCCAACTTGATAAGAGCCAAAACCCCAAGCCTCAATTCGAACCAACTCGTATATCTCTAGCCGCCCAACCCTAAGCCGTATATTTATAGAATTTAGGAGAAAGTTGGTAAGCCTAAAATATAGGAACTAATTCCTATATTCTTGCCGCCCAACCCCTAACTCCTCTAGGGTTTGTTGCCGCCCAACCCATGGATGAGCCAAACCCTAATTCTATAATTTAGGCTTAAGCTTCCTCTAATCTCCACCGTCGGATCTAGGATTTAATCTCCACCGCCGGTTCTAGGGATTTAATCTCCACCGTCGGATCTAGGATTTCATCCCAACCGTCGGATCTAGGATTTCATCCAACCATCGGATCTATGATTTCATCCCAACCATCGGATCTATGATTTCATCCCAACCATCGGATCTATGGATTAATCCAACCGTTGGTTCTAGGGTTTCATCCTAACCATTGGATCTATGGATTTAATCCAACCGTTGGTTCTAGGTTTTGTTTTACATTCTTGGATCTAGACTTCTCAAGGATTATATTAGGCTACGATAGGGACCATAAGGAGGAGTTGGGTCTTGGCCACCCGATGGATCGGAACCACACAAACTTGATCCATCAATGATGTTCCATTCCACTAGAGGATCATCATTGAACTACCTCACCAACCCCCATAAATTAATATGGGCTCCATATATTATTTGTACATTTATCTCCCCGTGTTTAAGATATCGAATGTCCGTCAATTAATTGATTCATCGACCATCAATTAATTAACATCTAACTCCTCGAGTAGTACCACTCAACCTTATCATCATGTTGACTAAGTCAACCAAATTGGGTTTACATGATGAACCTTATGAGCTCCTCAAGGGGACATCATCAACCTAATATATAGGACACGGTTTCCTCCTATAATCAACGGCACACCATGTAAATAATATTATTTCCCAACTTACCGGGCATATTGATTTAATCCATCTAAATCTCACCCATTGGTAAATCAAAGAAATAAATACTAAGTACATGTGCCCGTTATTATATCGGGATTAAGAGCATGTACAATATAATATCCGAGGTCCGATTCAATTATGTAGTCAGCACTAAATTGAATCACCTCTATGTCGGTCCTGCTTAATACACCTAAGTGTACTAGTGTAACTCTATGTTCAAGATAAAACAATACCGAGCTACACTACAACCATGCCAATGGTTTGTCCAAAACCATCTTGGTTGTGAGCCTTTACTTATATTTTACAAGGTACTGATAACATGATCTTCTGTGCCACACCAAGCACCATGTTATCTACAATGTAAAATATTAGACAATATGCACACATATATAATGAATATATAAAATGCAAACAATGATCATGTGATTCTTATTTCAAAATAAAATGTTCATAGAAAAAGAGCTAGCCTTTCAGTATACATTCTAACAATCTCCCACTTATACTAAAAGACTATGCTGTCATCACTCTGCCATACATCTGATCCCCATCTCCTCCACATGCCTATCAAACGCTTTCGCTGGAAGGGCCTTAGTGAATGGATCTGCCAGGTTATTCTCTGATGCAATCTTGGCGACAGCAACTTCTCCTCTCTTTACGATCTCTCGTATGAGGTGGTACTTGCGCTCTATGTGTTTACTTGCCTTATGGGCTCGTGGTTCCTTCGAGTTTGCAACTGCACCACTGTTATCACAATAAATTGTGATAGTTCTGGGCAAACCAGGAATCACATCCAAGTCCATCAAGAAGTTCCTGAGCCATACAGCTTCCTTGGCTGCCTCAGAGGCTGCCACATACTCGCCTTCCATGGTAGAGTCCGCCACATTTCGCTGACACTCCTCCATACTATGGCTCCACCTCCAAAAGTAAACACAAACCCCGAGGTAGACTTACTCTTGTCCCTATCTGATTGGAAATCCGAATCCGTGTAACCTACAAGGACTAATTGATCTGCCCGGTAAACTAGCATATAATCCCTAGTCCTTCTCAAGTACTTCAATATATGCTTTACTGCAGTCCAATGTCCCTGTCCAGGATTACTCTGATATCTGCTTACCATGCCCACGGCAAAGCAGATATCTGGTCTCGTACATAGCATAGCATACATAAGGCTTCCTACTGCCGAAGCATAAGGAACCGCCTTCATGTCCTCTATCTCCTTTGATGTTTTGGGACACATCTCTTTAGATAAAGGAACTCCATGTCTAAAAGGTAGAAAACCTTTCTTGGAGTTCTGCATGCTAAAACGAGCAAGGACAGTGTCAATGTATGAAGCTTGAGACAAGCACAACATCCTTTTCTTGCGATCCCTTATAACTTTGATCCCAAGGATGTGTCCCACTTCTCCCAAGTCCTTCATGTCAAACTGTTTTGACAACCATACCCTTACGTCTGATAACACTTTGATATTGTTGCCAACTAACAAAATGTCATCTACGTATAGTACAAGAAACACCACTACGCTCACATCTCTTGTATACACAAGGCTCATCCGGACTTTGAATAAATCCATATGACTGGATTACCTCATCAAAGCGGATGTTCCAAGATCTAGAAGCTTGCTTCAATCCATAAATGGATCGATTAAGCTTACATACAAGATGCTCTTTGCCTTTAGCAATGAATCCCTCTGGTTGCCGCATATAGATGTTCTCCTCAAGACTTCCGTTAAGGAAAGCTGTCTTGACATCCATCTGCCATATCTCATAATCCATATGAGCAGCTATAGATAAGAGAATCCGGATAGACTTAAGCATAGCTACCGGTGAAAAGGTCTCCTCATAATCGATACCCTCTTTCTGAGTATACCCTTTCGCAACAAGCCTAGCTTTGAAGGTCTCAACCTTCCCGTCTACTCCTCTCTTTCTCTTGTAGATCCACTTGCACCCAATGGTTTTTACACCATCTGGTGGGTCTACTAGCTCCCAGACCTGATTAGAATCCATAGATTCTATCTCTGAATTCATCGCTCTTTGCCAAGATACTGCATCTCTATCTTCGATTGCCTCGTCATATGTCCAGGGATCAGGTTCATGTTCACCAGGGACCAAGTCCGAAGACTCTCCCAAAAACATGAATCTGTCAGGTTGTCTAACAACCCTCCCACTACGACGGGGTGCCTCCTGTGTATGCTCTGTGACACGCGGTGCAGTGACTTGTGGTGTCTCCTCTTGTACCGGTGGTACTGAAGTCGGGACTTCCCCTGTGAGTTCCTCAAGAACAATCCTACTCGTGGGCTTGTGGTTCATCACATAGTCCTCCTCTAGAAATCTGGCATTCGTACTCACGATCACCTTCTGATCTCTAGGACTATAGAATAAACCACCCTTCGTTCCCTTAGGGTAGCCAACAAACAAGCGCACTTCTGTACGAGATTCCAACTTACCAGCATCTCCCTTCAGCACATGTGCTGGACTACCCCAAATCCGAATATGTCTTAGACTAGGCTTTCGCCCAGTCCACAACTCTGTGGGAGTAGAGGGTACTGACTTAGATGGAACCAAGTTCAGAATGTGTGCTGCTGTTTCCAGAGCAAACCCCCAGAATGAATCAGGTAACTCAGAATAACTCATCATAGATCTGACCATCTCCATAAGAGTCCTATTCCTTCGCTCCGCCACACCATTTCTTTGGGTGTGCAGTGAACAATTGGGATTGAATCGACCTCTGATAAGTAACTCCTAAACTCTCCCAAGAGGTACTCGCCACCACGATCAGATCGTAATGTCTTGATACTTTTACCTTGACGGTTCTCCACATCAGCCTTGAATTCTTTGAACCTGTCAAAGCATTCAGACTTGCGGCGCATCAAGTAAATGTATCCATACCTCGAATAATCGTCTATAAAAGAGACGAAGTATTCAAAGCCACCTCTTGCTTGGATAGACATAGGACCGCACAAATCAGAATGAACCAATTCTAACACATCTTTAGCTCTATACCCCTTGGCCTTGAAAGGCCTCTTGTTCATTTTACCTTCCAAGCATGATTCGCAGGTTGGGAGATCCTCCACCACTAATGAACCTAAAGGTCCATCAGCTATCAACCTTTGAATTCTACTTAGGTTAATATGACCAAGCCTTAGATGCCAGAGATATGTTTGGTTCATTTGCGAAGGTTCTTTTCTCTTATTAGATTTAGAAGATGAGTTATTAACTTCTATATGCATCGTGGGAGTTTTTGGTTCAAGAGTATATAAATTGCCAACCAATGTACCAGAACAGATAATCTCTCTATTTCTTTTTATAACGACTCTGTCATTAAAAGAAACAGAATACCCATCCAGAAACAATTTAGAAACTGAAATTAAATTCTTTCTAAAAGTAGGTACATAAAGACAATTTCTTAAAACCAAAACTTTATTTCTATCAAAAGATAAATAAACGCCCCCACGCAATAGCCGCCACCTTTGAAGCATTGCCCATGTAGACTGGTAACCTCTCCTCGGCCTAGTCGTCGGGTTTCTGGAACCCCCGCAAAGTATTGCAGACATGATCGAAGTGGCTCTGTATCTACACACCGTCTTGGTAGATAACACCGCTAAACATGTTTCAACAACTAAACAAGAAGATATACCTTTGTTCTTTGGCGAGGACGATCGCTTCCAATGTCGATCTGCTTGCAAGTGAAGCACTTGCCTTCGGGCTTCTTCACTCCTGCTCGGGTCCCATCGCCACTTTCTTCAGCACCTTGCTTCTTCTTCTTCTTACCTTTCGGTTTAGAGGAAGAAACCTTCGAGCGACCATGGCTTGAGAACTCGAAAAAGCCCCGCCTCGAGTTCGCCGAAGCTCCGCCAACCGAATACAACCTCTTGTTCATGTTGTAGTTGAGGCGAACGCTCAAAACTCCTAGGCAAAGGATCGAGAATGATATCGACTGGGTTTCCCCATCGATCTCACCCGAGGACTTCCATCTCATTAAGATGAGCCATCATCTTGAGAACATGATCCCTAACGGGTGTTCCCTCGACCATGGTGGTCGTCATCAAGTTTCTCATTGCCTCTTGCCTAGCCGCCCTACTCTGATGTCCGAAAAGTTCCTTGAGATTGAACATCATGTCATAGCGATGGCTATGGCACGATGATGTTGACATTTGACATGGATGCCAAAATGTAACACCGCGCCATCTCATCTGCCTTAACCCACTTCTTATAATGTTCTTTCTCCTTTTCATCGAGTCATCGGGCTTAGGAGGACCTCGAAGAGTACAAATTTGTACTCTTCTGCAGTTAAGACAATATCCAGGTTTCTTTTCCAATCAATGTAGTTTGGACCAGTAAGTTTGTTTTCTTTTAAAATCACAGCAAGTGGGTTGAAAGCCATTTGAAAATCCTAAAAATCACAATGATAAAAAAATATCAGATTTCAAATAATATTGATTCCTCAAAACAATAAAATCCCGAAATCAACCAACACCTCAAAACACCGAGAATATCGCATGCCACGATAGTGTGGACGTATACGAATTCTACATTTGTAAGAGGAGGTTTTACCCATTAATTTTATTATCTTGTCAACCTTACTTTTTGACAAATAAAATTAATAGTTGGTTCCTCTTTAGCCCTACAAATAAAAGCAGTGACTCCGATGGGGAGGATACTTTTTATTTGCATCTAAGTGTGCACCATTACACGATACTAAGGGAATTATTTCGGATTATGTGCCTTACCGATGGGGAAGTACACACGCTCCTAGATAATTTCCTATAACCATTATTTGACCTAGTGATCCGCAAACAAACCCATCCGATGGGGAGGAAGGCACTCAGAGCCAACGCGCAAGTTTGTTGCATCACACGTCAAATTGTAATGGAGGCCGCGGGAATTAATTAAAATGTCCCTCTCCCACTTAGTAAATTGCAATCGAGGAATTTTAAAACAAACACAACATGCATATAAAACAACTAAGCAATAAATATGGAAAAATCAGAATTTTTTCCAACTATTATGGCATTGTTCTCCAATACGCATCCCGTCGTGTCGCCACCTCGTCCGCTCCATCTTTTTCCGCGCAAGTCACCAAAGAGTACCGAGCCGAGATAAATCATATTAATTTACATCCATCGATCCTATACTCCACGAAGGAGTGTACAAATAATCTAGATCGAAAGTAAACTAAAATGAGCGGCTAAACAATGCCGTATTTAATTACAAAAATTAAATACTAATCTAGCCTCGTCAACCCCGAGGATTCAAATAATAAATTTTTACACACATCCATTCACATACATACACATGGCCATAATAGTCGGATCTTATGCCTGCAACCAAAGAGTTAAACTACGCATATCCTACTATTATCCGGCACATATAATATATGAAAAATGCATAAAAAAATAACCGAATCCTAAACACACAAAACCGGAAACCGTGGCTCTGATACCACAATGATGGAATTCGCTTCGGAGGCACATTGGCTCCCATGTCCCCGGATTAAAATTTTCACTAATGAAAGGATTAATCCGGATGGGATGAGCTTCCTTAGCAACACCATTTCGTCGTCGTGCTAACAACTCGAGTGGTCGCTCAAACAAACTAGTTGTTCAAGCAACTCAACTCTTCTAGTTGATTAGCCGCGGAAGAGACGACGGATGGATCGCCGGTTTTTGTGTTTGTCTTCGGGGTCCATGATTATACAACATATATTCATATACGAACATGCATAATCAAAACAAATAAGAACATGCTCAGATCTGTACATAAAGTTAAAATAACTTTATACCTTACGATCTTCTACCGTATGTCCTATCCTTCTCGTGGACGACGTGTGGACGAAGATCCTCCACGAGTTGAAGCTTTCTAGATCGAGTTCTCCTCTACCTTGTCCGCTGCGAACAAAGAGAAAAACGAACAAAACCTTTTCCTTTCTAGAACCGGCCACCAAGAAAAGAAGTTTGATGTAACCGCCGGCCAAGGAACGAATGAATGAACGCCGGCCAACTTTGAGACAAAGTTGCCGCCGGCCACCAATGGTTGAGCGCCGGCCACCAAGAAGCTTGGAACCACCGGCCACCAAGGATTAAGGGAGAAGAATGAGGGCCGGCCAAGGAAGAAAGGAGAGGTCTACAAGATGGACGCCGGCCAAGCCTTGATGGAGAATAATGGGCGCCGGCAACAATGTTGGAAGAAGGAAAGTTGCCGCCCAAGCTCTATCTCCAAATCCTAGCCGCCCAACTTGATAAGAGCCAAAACCCCAAGCCTCAATTCGAACCAACTCGTATATCTCTAGCCGCCCAACCCTAAGCCGTATATTTATAGAATTTAGGAGAAAGTTGGTAAGCCTAAAATATAGGAACTAATTCCTATATTCTTGCCGCCCAACCCCTAACTCCTCTAGGGTTTGTTGCCGCCCAACCCATGGATGAGCCAAACCCTAATTCTATAATTTAGGCTTAAGCTTCCTCTAATCTCCACCGTCGGATCTAGGATTTAATCTCCACCGCCGGTTCTAGGGATTTAATCTCCACCGTCGGATCTAGGATTTCATCCCAACCGTCGGATCTAGGATTTCATCCAACCATCGGATCTATGATTTCATCCCAACCATCGGATCTATGATTTCATCCCAACCATCGGATCTATGGATTAATCCAACCGTTGGTTCTAGGGTTTCATCCTAACCATTGGATCTATGGATTTAATCCAACCGTGGTTCTAGGTTTTGTTTTACATTCTTGGATCTAGACTTCTCAAGGATTATATTAGGCTACGATAGGGACCATAAGGAGGAGTTGGGTCTTGGCCACCCGATGGATCGGAACCACACAAACTTGATCCATCAATGATGTTCCATTCCACTAGAGGATCATCATTGAACTACCTCACCAACCCCCATAAATTAATATGGGCTCCATATATTATTTGTACATTTATCTCCCCGTGTTTAAGATATCGAATGTCCGTCAATTAATTGATTTACTGACCATCAATTAATTAACATCTAACTCCTCGAGTAGTACCACTCAACCTTATCATCATGTTGACTAAGTCAACCAGCTGGGTTTACATGATGAACCTTATGAGCTCCTCAAGGGGACATCATCAACCTAATATATAGGACACGGTTTCCTCCTATAATCAACGACACACCATGTAAATAATATTATTTCCCAACTTAACGGGCATATTGATTTAATCCATCTAAATCTCACCCATTGGTAAATCAAAGAAATAAATACTAAGTACATGTGCCCGTTATTATATCGGGATTAAGAGCATGTACAATATAATATCCGAGGTCCGATTCAATTATGTAGTCAGCACTAAATTGAATCACCTCTATGTCGGTCCTGCTTAATACACCTAAGTGTACTAGTGTAACTCTATGTTCAAGATAAAACAATACCGAGCTACACTACAACCATGCCAATGGTTTGTCCAAAACCATCTTGGTTGTGAGCCTTTACTTATATTTTACAAGGTACTGATAACATGATCTTCTGTGCCACACCAAGCACCATGTTATCTACAATGTAAAATATTAGACAATATGCACACATATATAATGAATATATAAAATGCAAACAATGATCATGTGATTCTTATTTCAAAATAAAATGTTCATAGAAAAAGAGCTAGGCTTTCAGTATACATTCTAACAGGTCGGACCCCGGCGGCAGCATTGATTTGTGGTGCTTTCACCATAGTGGTCATGTTAGGAGTCACGTTCTGCGTCTCTGGTGTGGTACTAGGGTTCCCTTGTTGATTCATGAGAGTATTGATAACCAGCTATTGTTCGGCTGACGATGTAGCTCGGTAACCACATGCATCAAATCTGGTGGGGGTGCCGATTCATTCCCTCTATTACTACGTCTCCCGTTCATGTTATCTAGAGATAAATAAATAATTAAGGTATTATTAAAATTTCTACTCATACACATGCATCTAAACATTCCTTATCATAAACGAGGTAAGGTATCCTTCTTAGTTGAAATTCTAGGTGAGAGACCTGTTTCCATCATATACGGCTTGGTAAGGTATCATTACTATCTAAGTCACAAGTATGGTTCTATTCTACTAAAACATGACGAGGTATTATTTCTATCTAAATCACGAGTGTGATTCCATTCTACTAAAACATGATGAGGTATTATTTCTAACTAGATAGAAGACACTCTTCATTATAAAAGAAACTTAGGTATGCATAAAGTTACTTACTTGGAAATAGCAGGAATGAGGCTTGATGTGTGATAGTGGAAAGGTGAACTCGCTCTGATACCAACCTGTAACGCCCGCCCTTATCTGCTCTCAGGGCGGCGCTACATTTTATTTTCTTTTTTTATATATCATAACGTATAGGGATCATTTCACAATCTACATACTTAGACATGTTATCATGACCTAAACCTTCTTTTATGCAAGCATCACACATCATATTCATAATTAGCATGTTAACATATCATAGCTTCTTTTATAACATGAATCACATTTCATATTAATAATTTGGCATGTTCCATATCTTATCTCATTTTACCACATGCATAACATGAAGATCTATTCATGAGTTCGATCATATAAAACTTTTATAAGTAATTGAACAGTAACATAACTAAGCAACATTCAACATGGTACTAATAAATCTCAAGTCTTATAAGCGGAAGCAAATGTCTTAAGGTGTTCACGGAGCATATAAATATAAGCAGATAGTAAGAGGGTCATTTTCCACCATGCCACTATCACACACACTTGGCCCCTCCTGCTACTTCCTCTTAGTTCATGTTTCCTTTATCTGCAGTATATGGACAACATAAACTATAAGCATATAGCTTAGTAAGATTCTTGCCTACTCACAAAAGCCACAAACTTCATCAAACAATTAGAAAGCAGGAGCATACTAGCATAAATAGCATAAGTATTTCATAACAATACTATGCATCAACTTACCAATGTAATGAAAACATAAGCATGGCATACAATTTACATAGCATGCTAAACATAATTAAATCTAAGCAGGGCATAAATTAAACCATAAGAATTCATGGCATCATCAACCATAAGCATTCTTAAACTTGACATAAGCATTCATAATTTCCTCAATTCTAACATGCATAAAGGTCATTATCATAAGCATTCTTAAACTTAACATAAGCATTCATAATTTCATAAATCATAGAGAAGCATCAGGGACATAATCATAAGCATTCTTAAACTTAACATAAGCATTCATAATTTCATAAATCATAAACAAGCATCAGGGACATAATCATAAGCATTCTTAAACTTAACATAAGCATTCATAATTTCATAAATCATAGACAAGCATCAGGGACATAATCATAAGCATTCTTAAACTTGACATAAGCATTCATAATTTCCTCAATTCTAACATGCATAAAGGTCATAATCATAAGCATTCTTAAACTTAACATAAGCATTCATAATTTCATAAATCATAGACAAGCATCAGGGACATAATCATAAGCATTCTTAAAAGTCCTTTCTTTTCAAAACATATACATATAGGTATTTTAACATAATCATAACTTGAATGTGGGGCCCCAGGTTTAGTACCACATAATGCGCGTTCCCTAATAGGCTGGGGTAGCGAGCCACCAGACCTACTAGAGCAAGACCTCTTACGTCTTACCAGGGCAAGACCTCTTACGTCTTCTTATGTCCCTATGGATTTGATTAACGACCACCTGACGGGTCGGGTACTTAACCTCTTACAAAGTAAAATACTTAATTCCTTTCTTTCTTGTCATATCATAAAGAATGCTCTTAATCCCCAACATAAACAAGGAAGCATCTCAATCTTGTCTTATCATAAGGAGAGCTCTTAATCTTTACTTGAAAGGGAAGCATCTCCATCTTATCTTATCATAAGGAGAGCTCTTAATCCCTACTTGAAAGGGAAGCATCTCCATCTTAGACATTTAATAGCATACATGCATTCATAACATAAGAGTACCCTAAAGGGGTCCTAAAGCATAAACATGTTTATCACATAAGCATATTTCATAGGCATATTCATGGCATATTAAATCATAAAACATGTTCATCACATAGGCATATTTCATGGCATATTACATCGTAAACATGTTCATCACATAGGCATATTTCATGGCATATTACATCATAAACATGTTCATCACATAGGCATATTTCAAAAACATATTTCTTGGCATTTTAAATCATAAAACATGTTAATCACCTAAGCATAATTCATGGCATATTAAAAATCATGATCATGTTCATCACATAAACATACCACATGTCCTAATTTCCTAAGGGGTGTTTTCATGCAACCCTAGCCCTACCACCATTGTTGGCCGAAACTTGTAGGGCACCAATTTCCTTATTTTTGTTACATAAACTCCTCCTTGAAGGCATACAACCTAATACAATTTCATAAGGGGTATTTTCATGAAACCCAAACCCTAAACCTAATGTTGGCCGAAACATGTAGGGCACCATTTTCTTTATTTTTGTTACATAAACTCCTCCTTGAAGGCATACAACCTAATACAACTTCATAAGGGGTATTTTCATGAAACCCTAACCCTAAACCTAATGTTGGCCGAAACATATAGGGCACCATTTTCTTTATTTTTGTTTCATAAACTCCTCCTTAAAGGAATACAACCTAATACAACTTCATAAGGGGTATTTTCATAAAACCCTAACCCTAAACCTAATGTTGGCCCAAACATATAGGGCACCATTTTCTTTATTTTTGTTTCATAAACTCCTCCTTGAAGGCATACAACCTAATACAACTTCATAAGGGGTATTTTCATGAAACCCTAACCCTAAACCTAATGTTGGCCGAAACATAGAGGGCACCATTTTCTTTATTTTTGTTTCATAAACTCCTCCTTGAAGGCATACAACCTAATACAACTTCATAAGGGGTATTTTCATGAAACCCTAACCCTAAAAGCCATGGTTGGTCGAAACATGTAGGGCTATAATCTTGGATTTTTTTCACCTAAAAATTCCTACATGAAGCTTACAACCTACAAAAAAATTCCTTAGTAGCATTTTCATGAATCCTAGCCCAAAAACATGGTTGGCCGAAACCTATAGGGCTACAAACTTCATATTTCTTTCATGTAACATGTCCTACAAAACTAATATACTCCAGGTGAGGGAATCTTACATCCTTCGCTTGCTTTTAGTTGGTAGATGACCTTATGGAAGCCAAGAACTAGCCTTCTCCTTGCTTGGATGGGGTTCGGCCAAAGGGTTAAAATGGAGAGGGGGAGGGATGGTTTTCGGTGAGGAAGAAGAAGAGAAGAAGAAGTGGCCAAGTGGAACCTTCCCTCTTCTTTATAAAGGGAGGAAGAGAAGTTTCTCTTCTCTTTTCCATGCCTCTTTATTTACCCTCATCACACTTATCTACCATTTCCCCTCTTCCTCTAATGATATAATCTTATTGGGCTTCTGGTTAGTGGGTGCATCTATAGGGCTTGGCTATCTCTAGAGGTTTGGGGTTCAATCCCTAGGCCTTGCATCTATTTTTGGCTATTTTCTTTTATTTTCGAAAAAGGCTCACCTAAAGCCCATTATCATAAAGCCAAAAATTCTCGTAAAATTGCTAGAAATTTTACGGACATTACAATTTATACCACGGTTATGAACAATAACCAACACACTATAGGTTATTCCCTGTTTAAACATTAAATACATAACAAACAAAACCGGGAGTATAAACCCTATCGGCAACTCCGGTTGGTCGCCTCAGTGGATGACCTCTACTGCAAGTCTGCTCAGGTATAATATATCTAACTGTATACACTTGTTAATCAATTATAGATAAGTATCCAACTAGAAAATAAGTCATCAAAAATACTTACTTAGTGCTTCATGGAGCTCAGGTCGCTGTCCATTTCATCACAGAAAAACCAAAACCGAACAAATCGACTTCCGAGAATCCAAGACTCGACACAAAAATAATATTGTATGGCATCGCAGAACCTGGGGCTCTGAAACCACTAAAGTTGTCACGCCCCAAGAGTATGCCATGCCAAAAAGCAAACGGACGACATCTCCCCTATACGTGGTAACATTTCGGGTTAATACAAGGCCCGTAGGCCACAACAACAACAATAAACATATATATATATATGAAAACAACTACACAAAACACAGTGGAAAAATAATACCACATCTCAAACTACACACATGCATACCGGTATGACTAACACATCACAACATAACGAAACCTCGACAAAATCCGAATCCACAACATAGTACATCACGAAAACTCCAAATACAATACACTCATACGAAAAGACCAAAACAACCACCAGAGTCTTGGAGATGAGATGAGATGTTAGCCAGTGGTGCTCCAAGCCATCACGAAGACTTCTACCTGTTACCTGGGTGACAGAAAAACCCAAGGTCTGTGGTGGTGCTGAGTAAAACTCAGCAGGTAATAAGATAGAACATGTAAATATATGTATCAATATTACATGTCATTCAACAGTTTAATCTACTCGTACAATAGGTATACATCATCATAACAAGTATACATGCATGCATACACTAAATAAACTTAACAACAAACGATGCTGACATACCTAACAGTCAGCTACTATATCCTCATCGAACCTGGGCATATATCCACAACATAAGGTATAAAGAATAATACTAACTCACACTACATCCTGATATGGGTCGAGGGTATCACAGTGAATAACCAACAGGTATACAAGTACCGGCCTACTACCATATATAAAATGCAATAGCATGTATGATTATGTACAAACAAATGCAACAAGCATAATATATACAAATGCATCATCAAAGTGAGTATACATATAGACTGCATCTGTATGTATACAAATCACCATCATCCATGTATATATATATACAAGCATGTATGTATATATATATAACCATATGCAAAACACTGTATGATATGACAATGCAGCATGCATGGTAATGCCAGCTCACCCCTACTCGCTACCACGACCCCAGTGTGGCCTAGGTGGCACGACATGATAACTGTCCCAACTGACACCAACCACTGCTCTAGAGTGGCCGAGTGGGAAGTATGATCAAGTAGCATATGAGCGTAAAGAGCTCTCTACACAACGGGGGTCCCTGCTGCTGGCCACTCCGACTGACACTACCAATGAGTTGTCGAGTGCCACGCACCCAGTGTTGGTGCAGGGGCACCAGATAATCGAACCGGTGTTTTGATTATGGCAAAGACACAAAGATAAGTTTACATCATTATCTCACGAGCTAAATCGAGTGTGCAGAAAAGTACTAAAGCTGGAGTTGAAGGCTAGCGACACCCGGAGGAAGCCGTGGTGGTCGGGCGACACTCGAGTGACTTCGGAGGGAGCCAAAGGAATCGAGTGGAAGGCCAAAAGTGAAAGCGACACAGTAAGTATCGAGGTAAGCTCGTGTGAGTTAGAGATGGTAAGGTCGTGTCCTCTCTACGGGGACGACCGTAGGCGGCGATCCGACTAAGACTTTCTATAGAAGGTCTAGGTCGAGATCGGACGGTTAGAAACTTTCGCATTTATCATTTTTCGAGCTAACCTCTTACTGCAGGGAAGTGGCCAGGCTGGCAATCGACTGCTGGAAATTGGGTAGTCGACTGATGTTCATCAGTCGACTGATGAGAGGCATCAGTCGACTGATGGTGATGAATCAGTCTTGGCGCTAGGTCAAAATGGATAAGGTTTGACGCGACCACTTTGCGATAAAATTTGTACAACTTCGTGATCTGTTTCGAAAATTGAGGAGACAAATTCAGAGGCCAAAATCTATAAAAGGAGGGGAGGATTCCAACCCCAAGCATTATCAAGTTTATTCTCAAGTGCTCCTACAACGCCAATGCTCCAACACCGTCATAACGCCGACGCGACGACAAGTTCCGATCTTCTTCATCGGCAGTAAAATCAAGTAATATATTTTGATATTGTATTCTTTGTTTTTATTCGTAACGAGGTGAGGTAGGCTTGTTGCCTCATCCTCGTAATTTCGGTTTTGTGATCGTTGTCTCCTACCTCCAACGGGGAGGAGACGTTATAGTGCTTTACCCTCTGTACGCGGTCTAGGACCGATAGGGCCTTGGAGTAGCAACCGCTGGGTTGTGAACCAAGTAAAATAAATGTGTGTCTTTATTTTCTGCTGCTCTTACTCGTGTATTGAACGATCGAAAGAAAAGATTTACGCTCACTATTCACCCCCCTTCTAGCGACGCTTCTCGATCCAACAATTGGTATCAGAGCGGGGGCACTAAGATTTGGTGAAACCACCAATCTAGCACTTTTTGGTTTTATTTTCATATTTTTCGATTCGTGTTTTTTTTTGGGTTTTTTTCCTTTCACACTACTAATCCAAGACAAAGTCTTGGTACACTTCTTTTGGTTGTGTGTTTGCAAGTATTCTCCTTTGGAGTAGTCGACGGTAAAACGGCCATAACTTTTCGCACAAGTTGACTCACAAAATGATCTACCTACCAAATCGAAGCTCTCTGAGAGATATACATTTCTTATGAGGGTTTACTCTCATAACAAGCTGTTTACAGCCCCAAAAACCAACGTTTAGTACCCTTTCAGGGGCATCGAAGGTCGTAATTGTTAGTTTTTTGTTAGTTTCTTATTCTTCTTATTTATTTCTGTTTATTTCCTATTATTTCCCGCACTAATAATCCAAGACCAAGTCTTGGAATTCTCTTTGGTTTTTATTCGTGTTTTCAAGGCATTTAATGGCTCACATTGAGGGGTATAGTACCACCCAGTTCTTTAACGGAAATGATTTTCGTTATTGGAAAGGTCGGATGGAGTGTTTTCTAAAAACATAAGTCGAGACTTGGATAATAATCCAAACTGGCTTTGCTCTACCCATCAATAATCAAGGAGAGCCCTTGGATTTCAACAAGTGGACAAACGCAACCAAGAGGCAAATCGAAGACGATGCAAGAGCAACCCAAATATTGCAATGCGGCTTGTCCAAAGAGGAACTCAACCACATCGGACCATTCATTAGCGCCAAAGACCTCTTGAATAAATTGATTGATCTCTAAGAAGGGATGCCTGATGCTAAGGTATGTAAAAGAGAGTTACTTTTAAATAAACTGTACAATCTAAAGATGCAGGATCGTGAGACCGTCACCCAATTACATGCGCGGATCCATGACATCGTCAATGGTCTTCACTCGATCGGGCAAGCCATAGAGAATCGGCACCTTATAAGGTATGCTTTAAATGATTTCTCTAGGACTACCTTGTCGGCATCCATGGTTTTTGTCTACAAGGTCTCTAAGGACCTTTCGAAGCTTAGGTTAGACGAATTATTTTCCGAGTTTGAACTTCACAAGCAAACTAAAGTGGTCCAGGCCGAGAGAGGTATTGCTCTACTTGCAAGACAAAGAAGAAAGCCACCTACTAGGCAAGTAGATGAACTCGAACCCGAAGACGAATCAAAGTCCGAATCTGAAGAGGTGGAAGCAATAGTGAACATAGTGCGAAAGATCATTCGGAGGGAAAGGTGGCTACTAATGAACCAAAAGAGGGCACAATTCAAATCAAATCAAAAGAAGGCTTTCCATGCAACTTGGGACAACGAAGAAGGCGGCGGCATAGCATGCATGGCAAGACCCGAAGAGTCCGAGTCAGAGTCCAAATCCAAGTCCAATTACAACACTGACTCTGAACTCGAGGACTACTTTGAGAAGCAACTCAAAGTCGGACCAAAAGAGAAAATTAAGGTTAGCCGCTCACTAATTCATATGCTTTACAATACAATTAAAATGCTTAATAGGAAATTAACTAAGTCTGAGTCTAGGGTTGAGTCGTTACTTGAGGAGGTTGAAACCCTCAAGCAAGAGGCTACTCTAACCTCTTCAACTAGTCAAGTTCAAGAGGGAAACTCAACTCAAATTGAAAAACATGAGGAGGAGAATTCTCTCTTGAAAGACCGAGTTCAAGAGGTTGAGGTTAGGTTGGAAAGGTTCACGTTGGGATCTAATAACCTTAATCGACTACTTGGAACCCAAAGAGTCGTGTACAACAAAGCCGGACTTGGATTTAAGTCAAAGACTACGAATAGGTCTTATATGTCTATCGTAAATCGTAGTCATCAAAGAGTCCAAGCAAGGGTCCCAAAGGTTTTATTGAACTCATATATAAGGACTAATAAGTTTTGGATTCCCCAGGATCAAATTCATCATTTGAATAGACTATATTGGTTCAATGGTCCAGGGGGAGCTAACACTAAAATAGTATACCCGCTTACTTAGCAAAATCATTGAATATTTTACTTTAATTTTTATAATGGCTAGATAGGAAAAATAGTTAGTCAACTCTTGACAACATAGTATCAGGACACGACGAGATGATAGTACATTAGGGAAACAAAGTCTCGTGTATTCGGGCTAGATAAGGCATATCTAGCTTGGTGCACTTGACTGAGTGGAACTAGCTGAAGCTGTTGGGATGTATACTGAAAGCCTAGCTCTTTTGTATGAACATCTTTATTTTGAAATAAGAATCACATGATCATTGTTTGCATATTTTTATGGTTATGCAATATTGTCTAATACCTTACATTGTAGATAACATGGTGTGTGGTGTCACACGGGAGATCATGTTATCGGCTCCTTGTAAAGTATAAGTAAAGGCTCACAACCGAGATGGCTTTGGACAAACCATCGGAATGGTTGTAGTGTGATTTGGTATTGGTTTTTCTTGACCATAGAATCACACTAGTGCACTTTGTGTGTATTGAGCAGGACCGACACAGAGGTGATTCGATTTATTGCTGACTACATAATCGAATCGGACCTCAGATATTATTTAGTACATGCTCTTAATCCCGATATAATAACGGGCACATATACTTTGTACTCATCTCTTTGATTTACCAATGGGCGAGATTTATAGATTAAATCGATAGACTCGGTAAGTTGGGAGATGATATTATTTATATGGTGTGCCGTTGATTATAGGAGGAAACCGTGTCCTATATATTAGGATGATGATGTCCCCTTGAGGAGCTCATAAGGTTCATCATGTAAACCCTGCAGGTGGACTAGGTCCGGCATGATGAAAAGGTTGAGTGGTACTACTCATGGAGTTAGATGTCGATTAATTAATGGTCAGTAAATTAATTAATTGGCGGACATTCGAGATCTTAAACACGGGGAGAAAATGTACAAATAATATATGGAGCCCATATTATCATATGGGGGTTGGTGAGGTAGATCAATGATGGACCTTTAGTGGATTGGACCATCATTAGTGGATCGGACTTTATGTGGGCTTGATCCATGGGTGGCCAAGACCCAACTCCTCCTCATGGTCCCTAATGTAGCCCATTAACACCTCAAGATGCTTAGATCCAATGGATAGAAACAAAACACTAAGATCCATTGGTAGAGATTAAATCTCTAAGATCCGACGGTTGAGATTAAATCTCTAGATCCGACGGTTGAGATTAAATCCCTAGAACCAATGGAGGAGATTAATTCATGACTTATCCCTAACTCTATAAAAGGAGGGCATGGGAAGTGGTCGTGGATAACATCATAGGGAGGGAGCAAGGTGTTGGTGCAGTGGGCACCAAAGTCGAACCGGTATTTTGATTATGGCAAAAGGCTCAATAGTTAAGGGTATATTTGTTATCTTACGAGCTCAATTAAGTGTGCAGAAATGCTAAAGTTGAGCGGAAGGTCTGCGACACCCGGTGGGAACCGAGGTGGTCGGGCAACGCCAGAGGGACTTCGGAGGAAGCCGAGGTACTCGGGTGAAGACCGGAAGCGAGGCTACAAGGTAAGCTCGTGTGAAAGCGAAGCAAGGTCGTTAAGCGTAGATCCGACCCAATACCTCCAATGGAAGGTCTAGGTCGAGATCAGATGGTTAGAACCATCGTACTTTATATTTTAAGCTAACTTGTATCGATCCAAAACCCTTTGACTATCAATCTAGTCAAGTTCCAGCATCGAGAAGAGCTCGAATTTCAAGGGGGTGAATTTGGACTTGACTCGTGTTTTGGTACAAAGGGTGATGTGGCATCAAGGTGGACATCCAAACCATCACCAAGCTTCCTCAAGGTGGACGCCCAAGATAAGGTGAGTTGGCACAAGATGGTTGGCTCCCATGATGTGGCACAAGTTGAATGGCTCCAACAAGTTGGCGCCCAAGGAGGTTGGAGGTGGCACAAGGTGGTTGGATGAAACACCTCATCCTCAAGTTGGCGCCCAAGGAGGTTGGAGGTGGCACAAGGTGGTTGGATGAAACACCTCATCCTTGAGTTGGCGCCCAAGGAGGTTGGAGGTGGCACAAGGTGGTTGGATGAAACACCTCATCCTTGAGTTGGCGCACAAGAAGGTTGGAGGTGGCACAAGGTGGTTGGATGAAACACCTCATCCTTGAGTTGGGATAAGAACCTCACCTTGGACACTACCTATGTCTAAATTCATAGATCAATATCCATAAATAGACATGTTCAAGCCAAGCAAATAACAAGAATTCAAGAGCTCTCAACACGCGTAAACGCCGCTACTACTACTCACATTTGCTACGACGAGTGTCACGACAACGAAAGCTACATCTTCTACTTATAAGAGTTGTCATATTTATTTAAGTTCTACTTCTTTAAATTGTCTTTGTGCTTTAATCGTAACAAGGAAAGGAGTGTCCTTTGCCTTGATTTCTTTTGTAATCGCTGTTCTACTTCCAAGCGAAGAGGAGTGGTTTTAGTGAATTGCCCTCCGTACGTGATCAAGGATCACTAGGGCCGTGGATTAGCAATCGAAAGATTGTGAACCACGTAAAAATATCTTGTCTACTTTATATTTCCGCTGTGCACTCTCTACTTGCTTTTTACTTATTGCAAAAGTTTTTTAACGACATCGTATCGCTATTCACCCCCCCCCTCTAGCGACACTTTCGATCCAACAATTGGTATCAGAGTCGGGCGCTAAGATTCGTGAAACCACCAATCTAGCTTTGTTTTTCTTTTTTTACAGATTTTTATTTATTTATTTCTGTTTTCGTATAATTATTTCACTTGCTTATCTTCTCCTACATATAGAATTGCATTAGAGGCTTTAGGATCCGGATAAGGTTGTCCTTGGGTTAGATCCCGAGTAAGGTTGTCCTCGGAACTTCAACGACATTCGCATTTGATTGTTTATTTCTTTTGCAAGTTACATTTTATATATCTTTTTACTTCAAGACTACTAATCCAAGGCGAAAGTCTTGGAATATTCTTTCGTGTGTGTTTTGCAAGATTCTTTTTCGTCGTTCTTCTTCTTGTTTTTAAATGGCCCATCTCGAAGGGTTTAGCACCGACCCCGTTTTTACAACGGTAATGACTTTCGTTATTGGAAGGGTCGGATGGAATGCTTTCTTAAAACCCAAATCGAGATGTGGATCGTAATTCCAAACCGGTTTCACACTTCCTATTAATGAAGATGGTGAATCTTTGGGTTACGATCAATGGTCAAATTCCATGAAAAACAAGTAGAAGCCGATGCCAAGGCAACTCAAATCTTGCAATGTGGGTTGTCCAAGGAAGAGCTCAACGTCGGCCCCTTCATTAGTGCAAAGGACTTATGGACCAAGCTAGTGGAACTACACGAAGGCACCGACGACACGAAGGTATGTAAAAGCGATTTACTTTTAAATAAATTGTATAACTTGAAAATGCAGGAAAACGAGACCGCAACTCAACTACATGCTCGTATCCAAGACATCGTCAACCAACTCCATGCCATCGGACAAAAGGTCGAGAATCGCGACCTTATCGTATTCTCTTAACTCGTTTCCTAGGACCACCTTGTGGGCATCCATGGTCGATGCCTACAAGGTCTCCAAGGACCTTTCTAAAATTAGGTTAGACGAATTGTTTTCGAACTTGAATTACATGAGCAAACTAACGTGGTCGCCGAGAAGAGTATTGCGTTAGTTGCGTGTTCCAAGAAGAAGAAGCCCGCAAGCAAGCCACCCCAAGGAAGAAGACGAGTCCGAATCAAGTAGACTCGAATAGAATCCGAACTAGTCAATCTAGTTGGAAGATGATCAAGAGGCGAAACGCGACCAACAACTCAAGGTAAGCCTAAACCTAATTCAAATACTTCTAATTTTAGATGCTATGAGTGCAGCGAGGTTCGGTCACATCAAGTCCGAGTGCCCAAAGCTAAAGAATAACGATCAAAGACCAAGAAAGCGCTAAACGCTACTTGGGAGGAGTTGTCGGAGGAAGAAGACGATATCCAAGCTCTAATGGCCAAGCCGACCGAGCACGACTCAAATCAAGAAGAGTCCGAGTCCGAATCCGATGATGAGCTTCCATTCAAGACAAGCCACGGATCCGTATCCGGTTCAAAAGAATCATTAAGGGTAAGTCGGTCGTTACTTAATACTTTGTATGGTGCAATTAAATTTTTAAATAAGAAACTAGCTAAGTCCGAGTCCAAGGTCGAGACCCTAATTGAGGAGGTTAACCTTCTCAAACATGAGGTCTCCCTAACCTCTTCGACTACTCGTATTCAAGAGGAGGACTCAACTCAAGTTGAAAAGCTTGAAGTTGAGAACTCGCTTTTGAAAACACAAGTCGAAGACCTTAGGAACACATTGGAAAGGTTCACTTTGGGATCCAAGGGACTTGACCTCTTACTTGGATCACAAAGGGCCGTGTACAACAAGGCCGGACTCGGGTTTAACTCAAATACAACCAATAAGTCATATATGTCTATAGTAAACCAACATAAGAAAAATGTCCAAGCATGGGTCCCTAAGATCACTTTGATTTCAACTTTAGGATCTAACATGTATTGGGTTCCCAAGGACCATATTCACTATGTGAATAGACCCACTCGATTCTATGGTCCAGGGGGAGCCAATACAAAATGTATTTTTGTTAAGTCTTAGAAATTGCATGCTTAGTTTTTCCTTTATTTTTAGAATGGTTAGATAGGACTCATAACCAACTAAAATCCTGCGAAAAGATTGAGCCTCGGGGAGCCTCTTTTCAAAAATAAATCAACTACAATCCTACGAAAAGATTGAGCCTCGGGGAGCCTCTTTTCAAAAATAACTAGTTAGACCAAGATGTAGTCTCAAGTAAGTCGAGTTATCAATTTCTTGAAATTAGCTTTGTCTAAGGAAGTGGTCGTTGTTCCGATCAAAGAAGGCCTCGTGCCTCGCCACGACTGGAAGCTAATCTCTTGAAAAGATTACTTGATGAGCTTAGACTAAATCCGAATCTAACCTAATGTTGGTTAATTTAAATTCATTAAAATTAATCAAGTAAAATTGAAAGTCATCTCACAAGAAACACATAGGAATAACATGTTTTGATCATGTAGATATTGGTGAGATGATTTAGGTTTAAAACTTACAAACAACCCTTTAGTAATTCCATTGATCCTACACATAAGAGTCGAAGAAACCATTAATATAGTTTTCGACGAAGGACACGAACCCGTTCAATCCTTAACAAAACCAACTAGCAAATCAACTTATAGCGAACCCGACTCTGATCTTGAACTTGAATCTCGTCCTAACCCAAGTCATCCTATCGACCAAGTGATAGATGACTCTAACCCAAGTCAAACTAGAACTCACCCAAGTCATCCTATCGAAGTGATAGATGACCCTAACCCGAGTCACACTAAGACTCAAACAAATCATCCTATCAATCAAGTTATAGGTGATCCAAATTTAGGGGTTCGAACTAGAGCTTCATATCGAAACCTTAGTCAAATCTCAACCCAAAACTATTGAACAAGCACTTCTTGATCCCGACTGGATTATTGCTATGCAAGAAGAGCTAGCTCAATTCACTAGAAATGAAGTCTGGGAATTAGTACCACCACCTAAAGAAAAATCAATTATTGGAACAAGGTGGGTATTTCGAAATAAACTTGATGATAAAGGTGAAGTAGTTAGAAATAAAGCTAGGTTAGTCGCAAAAGGGTTTAGTCAAGTCGAAGGTTTAGATTACGATGAGACCTACGCCCCCGTAGCGAGACTAGAGTCCATCCGAATGTTTTTAGCATATGCTGCACATCGAGGTTTTAAATTGTTTCAAATGGATGTCAAGTCAGCATTTTTGAATGGATACATTAAGGAAGAAGTTTACGCTACCAACCTCCGGATTCGAAAATCTAGATAAACCTGACCATGTCCTTAGACTTAAGAAAGCCCTATATGGACTCAAACAAGCCCCAAGAGCTTGGTACGAAAGGCTTTCGATCTATCTTAAGTCCAAAGGATTCAACCAAGGTTTAGTCGACCCAACCTTATTCGTTAAAACCGTAGGAAAAGAAATCTTTATAGCCCAAATCTATGTAGATGATATAATTTTTGGAACTACCAACTCGATCCTGCTAAACGAATTCATCTCACTTATGGAAAGTGAATTTGAAATGAATTTAGTGGGAGAGTTAAGTTTCTTCTTAGGTTTACAAATTAAACAAACTAAAGATGGAATATATTTACATCAACAAAAATATACTAAGGACTTAATAAATCGATTTGGAATGCAAGATGCTAAAATAATCAATACACCTATGGCAACTAATGTTAATATAAACGAAGATGTAGAAGGAAAACCCGTTGACCTAAAATACTATAGGAGCGCAATAGGAAGTCTCCTATACTTAACCGCGAGCCGACCCGACATTTTATTCGCGGTAAGTATATGCGCAAGGTTACAAACCTGTGCCAAGGAGTCTCACCTAACCCTAGTCAAGCGTATCCTTAGATATCTAAAGGGCACGCTAAACGTAGGTATTTGGTACCCTAGATCTACCGAGTTTAATCTAATCGGCTACTCCGACTCCGACTATGCCGGTAGTAAACTCGATAGAAAGAGCACGAGTGGTTGTTGTCAAATCCTCGGCTCGAGTCTAGTAAGTTGGTGCAGTAGGAAGCAGCATTGCGTTGCCTTATCTACCACCGAAGCCGAATACGTTGCGATGGGTGAGTGTGTCTCTCAGCTCATGTGGATGAAGCACACTCTCCAAGACTTTAGCTTAATCTTTAACAACATTAAAACCTACATAGATAACATTAGTTCAATTAACTTAACTAAAAATCCAATATGTCATTCTAGGACAAAACATATAGAAGTTAAACACCACTTCATTAGGGAACATGTAACTAATGGAACTATACAACTAGAGTATGTTGAGTCCAAATCAAACCTAGCGGACATCTTCACCAAACCACTACCCGAAGCCGAATTTAGTTTATTAAGACGAAAGTTAGGTATGTGCGTAATAGAGTAGGATTTAAATTTTTCTATATATGTACTCTACTTTTGCTTCTTTTTATGAAATTAGGCTAAGTCTTACCTTAGAAATCATATACCTATAGATTTAAGGAGCCAACAAATCTCACAACACATAGGACTAATGTGTTTGTGTACTTAGCCACGTGACAGGCGTGAGATGTTAGGACCTTACTCACGGTTCCGACGTAGATTGGTGCATCGACATGAACCATGGAGTATAATTATTTAAAATTAATCAACTCCTTCAAGACTTATTGATCATTCTATATCAATCAAGTCCAACCGGAGTTGTACATTTTAGATGAACATATTTTCAAGCTTATTATTATTTTAAAAAAATATATATTTATATTGGGAACTTGCTTGGACTTACAAACCCTAAAATATATTTACAAACTTTTTGAGTTAAGGCAAAAGGGGGAGAAAGTCACAAAAGTAAGGAAGAAAGTAAACAAAATTATTACCTTTTATATTAAGTAATTCCGTTTACTTAAGCAACTATTAAGGGGGAGTAAAAATTATTTTTCAAGAACTCACCTTCGGTCAAGGGGGAGGTTACCTCAAAGGGGAGAACTTGAAACAATAATATTTCTCACTCATGCTTAATCTTTATGCTAGCTCATTCATACTTAATCATTATGCTAGCTCATTCATACTTAATCATTATGCTAGCTCATTCATATTTAATCATTATGCTAGCTCATTCATATTTAATCTTTATGCTAGCTCATTCATATTTAATCTTTATGCTAGCTAATCTTTATGCTAGCTCATTCATGCTTAATCATTATGCTAGCTTACTGTTATGCTTAATTTTTCCTTAACTTTTGTGTCGGTTTGCCATGAATCAAAAAGGGGGAGATTGTTGGTGCAGTGGGCACCAAAGTCGAACCGGTATTTTGATTATGGCAAAAGGCTCAATAGTTAAGGGTATATTTGTTATCTTACGAGCTCAATTAAGTGTGCAGAAATGCTAAAGTTGAGCGGAAGGTCTGCGACACCCGGTGGGAACCGAGGTGGTCGGGCAACGCCAGAGGGACTTCGGAGGAAGCCGAGGTACTCGGGTGAAGACCGGAAGCGAGGCTACAAGGTAAGCTCGTGTGAAAGCGAAGCAAGGTCGTTAAGTGTAGATCCGACCCAATACCTCCAATGGAAGGTCTAGGTCGAGATCAGATGGTTAGAACCATCGTACTTTATATTTTAAGCTAACTTGTACTGCAGTCCAAAACCCTTTGACTACAGTCAACTGCTAGTCAAGTTCCAGCCTCGAGAAGAGCTCGAATTTCAAGGGGGTGAATTTGGACTTGACTCATGTTTTGGTACAAAGGGTGATGTGGCATCAAGGTGGACATCCAAACCATCACCAAGCTTCCTTGTGGTGGACGCCCAAGATAAGGTGAGTTGGCACAAGATGGTTGGCTCCCATGATGTGGCACAAGTTGAATGGCTCCAACAAGTTCAAGGAGGTTGGAGGTGGCACAAGGTGGTTGGATGAAACACCTCATCCTCAAGTTGGCGCCCAAGGAGGTTGGAGGTGGCACAAGGTGGTTGGATGAAACACCTCATCCTTGAGTTGGCGCCCAAGGAGGTTGGAGGTGGCACAAGGTGGTTGGATGAAACACCTCATCCTTGAGTTGGCGCACAAGAAGGTTGGAGGTGGCACAAGGTGGTTGGATGAAACACCTCATCCTTGAGTTGGGATAAGAACCTCACCTTGGACACTACCTATGTCTAAATTCATAGATCAATATCCATAAATAGACATGTTCAAGCCAAGCAAATAACAAGAATTCAAGAGCTCTCAACACGCCATTAAATAACGCCCGCTACTACTACTCACATTTGCTACGACGAAGTGCCGCCGACAACGAAAGCTACATCTTCTACTTATAAGAGTTGTCGGTATATTTATTTAAGTTCTACTTCTTTAAATTGTCTTTGTGCTTTAATCGTAACAAGGAAAGGGGGAGTGTCCCTTTGCCTTGATTTCTTTTTGTAATCGTTGCTCCTACTTCCAACGAAGAGGAGTGGTTTTAGTGAATTGCCCTCCGTACGTGATCAAGGATCACTAGGGCCGTGGATTAGCAATCGAAAGATTGTGAACCACGTAAAAATATCTTGTCTACTTTATATTTCCGCTGTGCACTCTCTACTTGCTTTTTACTTATTGCAAAAGTTTTTTAACGACATCGTATCGCTATTCACCCCCCCCCTCTAGCGACACTTTCGATCCAACACAAGGCTTGGGCGGCAAGAATAGGGCAATCCTAGTTGAGATAGGATTGGAATTAGGGTTAGGGTTTGGAAGCAAGGGTGGCACCAAATAAGGCAAGTTTTCCTTCTTCTTCCTTGCCTTGTGGCCAACGTCCAGCAGCTATTCCAGCCCTTCCCAGCCCTTGGCCACGCCCAAAACACTCCCCTCTCTTCTCCTTAGGTGGTGGAAACAAGATATAGGGTTTCCCTTGGTGTCTTGGTAGTTTTCCATCATCTTCTTCTCCTTCTAGTTGGCCGGCGGCAAGAACTTCTATAGTTCTTTGTTGGTTGAGTTTTTGAAGGAGAAAAACATTGTTTCTCTTCTTCCTCTTGCTTGGGAAAAGCAAGGAAGGAAGTTTTGCGATCTAGGAGCTTCGACTTTTGGTGGATCGTCGCCCACACGACGTCCAAAAGGAGGAGGGTCATACATTAGAAGACCAAGAGGTATAACTATTCTTCTATCTCTTTTATTCATTGCTTGTGTTTGTTTTTCAAAATATAAGCATGTTATATTTCTGTAAATAGGCTAAATAATACTTGGATCCCGAGTATAAATACAAAAACCGGCGATCCGGACATCGTCTATTCCGCGGCTACTCGTAGAATAGAGAATGGTCGCTTGAACAACTAGTTTGTTCAAGTGACCTCTCTAAATGAATAGCACGACGATGACTTGGTTGCTTTGGGAATCCCTTTTGTCTAAGATTAAATTTTTAATCCGGGGACATCAAACGGATCACCATGGTCAAGCAACCGAGGTGAAGGGGAAGCGAAGTTTCCCCTCACGGATCAACCCCAACAGAAGCTACCTCGCCGTATCCTAAACTAGTTAGACTAGGAAGTAACCCTAAGTGACTTAAGTGATATTTTCTTGAATTTGGCTTTGTCTAAGGAAGTGGTCATTTTTCTGATCAAAGAAAGCCCCCGTGCCTCGCCACGACCTAGAAGCCAGTTTCTAAAAAAGTTACTTAATGATCTAAAGGTTAAATCCGAATCTAACCCAAGGTCGACTATCTTTAATTAATTTAAAATCATCTCACAAAACATATAAGGTGAACAAATTATGAGACACATATAATGGGTGAGATGTTAAGGATAATTGAAATATAACCTCTTCAAAATACTACTTATTTTCTTATCTATTGTACTTAACAACTCTTAGGACAAAGTTTAGTGCCCGATACATCTCTTATACTTCATATATTTGACTAAGGGGGAAAGCAAACTAACCCTAAGGGTTATATTACAAACCTTTAGATTATTGTTGCAGAGGGACACACCTCGAACCAATCTATCTAACTACTGCTAGATGCATGCTTGGACTCATATTTGATTTATCTAGATGCATGCATATACGATAATGTTTTTAAAACCCCTATTTTATACAAAAACCCCAATATTTTTTTTGATTTATGGCAAAAGGGGGAGAAGAGCAAAAATTAAGGGGGAGTTAGACAAAAATTAAAGTTTCTCTTTCAAAACTCACCTATTGTTAAGGGGGAGTTTTTGGGAATGGCATTTATCATCTACTATACTTGTTTTATGCTTTAATTTTCCTTAACTTTGTGTTGGTTTGCCATAGATCAAAAAGGGGGAGATTGTTGGTGCAGGGGCACCAGATAATCGAACCTGTGTTTTGATTATGGAAAAGACACAAAGTTAAGTTTACATCGTTATCTCACGAGCTAAATCAAGTGTTTAGAAAAGTACTAAAGCTGGAGCTGAAGGCTAGCGACACCCGGAGGAAGCCGCGGTGGTTGGGCGACACTCGAGTGACTTCGGAGGGAGCCGAATGAATCGAGTGGAAAGCCAGAAGCGAAAGCGACATAGTAAGTATCGAGGTAAGCTCGTGTGAGTGAGAGATGGTAAGGTTGTGTCCTCTCTACGGAGACGATTGTAGGCAGTGATCTGACTAAGACTTCCTATGAAAGATCTAGGTCGAGATCGAATGATTAGAAACTGTCGCATTTATTATTTTCCGAGCTAACCTCTTATTGCAGGGAAGTGACTAGGCTGGCAGTCAACTGCTGGACATTAGGCAGTCGACTGATGCTCATCAGTCGACTGATGAGAGGCATCAGTCGACTGATGGTGACGAATCAGCCTTTGGGCTAAGTCAAAATGGATAAGGTTTGATGCGGCCACTTCGCCATAAAATTTGTACAACTTCGTGATCTGTTCCAAAAATTGAGGAGACAAATTCAGATGCCAAAATCTATAAAAGGAGGGGAGGATTCCAACTCCAAGCATTATCAAGTTTATTCTCAAGTGCTCCTACAACGCGTATGCTCTAATACTGTCATAACGCCGACGCGAGGACAAGTTCCGATCTTCTTCGTCGGCAGCAGAATCAAGTAATATATTTTGATATTGTATTCTTTGTTTTTATTCGTAACGAGGTGAAGTAGGCTTGTTGCCTCATCCTTGTAATTTCGGTTTTGTGATCGTTGTCTCCTACCTCCAACGGGGAGGAGACGTTTTAGTGCTTTGCCCTCCGTACGTGGTCTAGGACCGATAGGGCCTTGGAGTAGCAACTGTTGGGTTGTGAACCAAGTAAAATAAACGTGTCTCTTTATTTTCCGTTGCGCTTACTCATGTATCGAATGATCGAACGAAAAGATTTACACTCGCTATTCACCCCGCCCTCTAGCGACGCTTCTCGATCCAACACCCAGGACAACTGCACACAACTCCAACTACCACCATCTATAGTGGTAGAGTGCAACACAATAGATTCTCTGCCCTCACACCAGTTACTCCTCAGGAAGTAACCTGGGAGGCAACATGACTGACGACTCTCTCAACCCCAAGGGAGACTATTTCGTCAGAATGCATGAAAATGACATGAATGTCCTGTCACACGTACAACCATCTACCATAGACTCTCTGTTCAATAGAGAGTCGTACCAATCTAATCAATACATGTTGGTGCAACAATGCCCCAAGCATTCATGTGTTTTGATGTTTGGATAATCATCTAAGTTAGGCAATGCTTTGGGATCTAATTGTGAACATGTTTAAGTGACAGAGAAATCCAAGGATGAAGACTTGGTAAAAGAAAAGTCCAAGTATGATCTTGGCAAGGAAAGTCCAAGGGACGGACTTGGCAGCATAAGACCAAGCTTGTAGTCTTGGCAACGTAAAGTCCAAGTGAACCTTGGCAAAGGAAGTCCAAGTATGATCTTGGCAAAGGAAGTCCAAGGGATGGACTTGGCAGCGTAAGACCAAGCTTGTAGTCTTGGCAGCGTAAAGTCCAAGTGAACCTTGGCAAAGGAAGTCCAAGTATGATCTTTGCAAAGGAAGTCCAAGGGATGGACTTGTCAGCGTAAGACCAAGCTTGTAGTCTTGGAAGCATAAAGTCCAAGTGAACCTTGGCAGAAGATGTCCAAAGTAAAGTCTTGGTAGCATAAGTCCAAGCTTGTAGTCTTGGCGGCGTAAAGTCCAAGCTTTTGGCAACCCAAGACTGAAGGAAACTCTTGAAGGCGGGCACAAGGCTGAAGGAAGAGTTAGAAGGTCAAGTCTAGGTCTAGGGAGTCAATTCAAGTATGAATTATTCATACTTGACTAGTATCAGTTGACTGATACAATGTAGCAGTCGACTGATAAGGTGCTCGACTGACTCAGGCTGAAAACAAGACTATCAGTCGATTGACAAGAACCGTCCCGGTCGATGATGATCGATCGCGCTAATCCGGCAATGATCAAGTCGAAAATAGGCACAGAATGGAGTCTCACTCGACTCCTCGCGGTGATCACTTGACTGATCGATTCATCAGTCGACTGATGAAGTGATCAGTCGAATGATAGGCCTCCCGTTGGAAATGGCGATTGTGAATCCCTGCGGATCGGCTCGGCCGGGTTAGCTTTAGCCGATCGATGGTGAGCATCACCAATCGATCAAGCAACGGAAAGACAACCCTTCTTCTATAAGAAGAGGCCTTGGGGAGCTTGGCGAAACTAGTGCTCTCATTCCTAGCTACACCCTCGTGCTCACCAAGCTTTCTCCAAGTGTTTTTGTGATTCTAAACCTCCTCTTCTCTAGTCTTCATCTTCCATCATTGTAAAGAAGAGGAGTGCAATGTAAGACAAGGTTTCTCCACCTTGGTTCATCTAAAGGAGGTTTTAGTGAAGCTTGGCTAGGGCTAATCCACCTTACGGATTACCGTGGAGTAGGAGCGTCATCTCCGAACCACGTACATCGGGTTTTAGCATTGTTTTCTTGTTTCTCATTTTTATTCTTATTTATATTTTTATTGCTTCTGCTAATGTACTTGTAGAAACGAAGAAAGGCTAATCACCCCCCCTCTAGCCATTACAAAGATCCAACAATACACTCTCTATCCTGAAGAGAGTCGTACTCAACTGATCGACGGACTCTCTATCCTGTAGAGAGTCGTACTCAACTGATCATAACTCTCTATCCAATAGAGAGTCGTACTCAACTGATCAACGCACTCTCTATCCTATAAAGAGTCGTACTCGATTGATCATAACACACTGGGACCATCGGTCCATAGTGACACACTAATCACCCTTCACCTAACCATTACACAACTCATGGTTGGTAATAAGTATGCAACATACGGGTATTGGAAATAAATCCTATATTTAGGGTATTACTTACCCACGGATGACCCTTTTATTAATTTATAAATTGGGTCATCACCCATACTCTAACATCTACACCCTACTAAACATCTAGGCTTATTTATGTCACATCTATAACCCTAAATCATAATAAAGGGAATGTGATATCAACCTTTGAGTAAATATAGCCAACAACAAGTTTAAGCATAAGATAATAAGAGCAGGGTCAAGGTAACATGATCATATAAGATGATCATGCATCTAAATCTGTATGCATTAAAACTACCTGACCAGGGTAGGAATTACCCACCATTCTTGTAGACATCAATCGTCTTCACGTCCGTGAATGTCTCGACCCAAAATTCTACAACGTGCAATATGCATATCAATAGATCTCTAGCATAACCCTAAATCAATCCAAATTCTGATTAGTTATCCCCTACTAATGATTCCCTTTATGGATTCATATAACTCACAGTTTCATAAAATTCACGGTCATCCCTAAGATGCCTAAACACTATATATAAATTCACAAATGGAACCGATAGTAAACTAGCAATAGATCTAGATCACATCCTTAATACCTAGATTACATTTTCCTCACTACATTCCATTTAACCATTTATTCTTGAATAAATATCAGATTAACTACCAATAAATCATATACTACTTATCATGTTCTAATCTAAACTTACCACAGTAATTCGACACACCCTTCTACAATATATACCTTTAAATACACCCATTAGAATTTACCTTCACTGCCAACACAAATCTTGCTCACAGTCAACTCCATCGACAGAAACAAACACTCCACAGATCGCACGCCCACATTTAGCAATTTACAGTTAAAAGAGAGAGGGATAAAACAAACTTACCAGCCCTGGACTCCATCGATAGCCATCCCTTCCTCTGTTCACCGGCTCCCAAATCACGATCTCTGGTGACCATCGGTAGCGAAGTCCACAGAACCGACAGCGACCTTCTTCTATCCCCTATTCACCGGCACCAACTGCTACCCAAATAATGGATCATGCTGAGCGAGGGAACAACCACATCTAGGTCTCAGATCTTGTCCAAGATCAGAAGAGAATCAATCACATTCCTAATTTCCAGCGACGATCGACCAGTTGCTCCGACGATGCGAGCGATCAGCGACTAAGGCAGAGTGCTCGCGGTGGTGATCAACGATGTCGGCTAAGGTTGGTGGTCGCTGATCGCATGCGAGCGACTTGTGGAGGCAGATCAGTCGAGGAGGAAGGAGCGACGGCGGCAGCAGTGGTTCCAGTTTTGCAGTGGCAGCGGCGTGGCGACGTCGACCGACGAGCTCGCTCAACAGCCACAGTGGAGAGGGGAAATTGCCACAGTGGAGAAGGGGGAGCACCATCGAGCAAAGGAGGAGAAACGGCGGCGACAGAGTCTACAGCTCGGTGGCATGCGCAGTGAGCGGGGAAGGAGATCGGGCGAAGACGAGAATAAGAAAAGGCGATCGGGAATTAGAAGCAGAAAAGAGAAGTCGCGAAAAGGAACTAACGGGAAATGGAAGGAATCAACCATTTAATACCTATAGTCTAAACAGGCTTTACAAAAGCCTGTTTGCTTTATCCCCATGAAATATCTATAAAACTTCCGTTTAAATCCGGAAAAATTTCTAAAAATTCCTGAAAAATTCAATAAGATAATTTATTAATTAACATGGATATTTTCTATTATTATTTTTATATATTTTTTTCTGGTATTTTATATGAAGTCGCCATGGTTCCCTACATAAGGAGTTGCATAAATTGGCTTCGTCAAACGTCGCCCATAAATGGGTGGACTATAAAGGCGATTGCTGGGTATGTAACAAATTATGCGGAGGGATGTGAATGATGTAGATGGGATCTATCCCTCCTATATGATGGGAGTGATATCATGATTCTTGATAGAGTGAGACCACTAAGTGCATGGTCATGCCCAAATGAGTTAATATGAGATATTGAGCTCATTTGATTAAAGTGAGTCTACTTGGAGTTCAAGATATAGATTGTACAGAGGATAACACAGTCTATGCCTCAATTGTTCAATCTAGATGTCAAGGATAGAGGGACATTGTCACATATTGTGAGAGTCAAAATTAGTAGTCACAAAGGTGATGTTGGATCTCAACATTCTTGTAACTTGGGTAGCAATGATGTGTTACTAGATACCGCTCATTGCTTATGTTTCTAAATTGGTTTAGGAGCATTGTCAACGTTACAAGAACCTATAGGGTCACACACAAAGGGCAATTAGATGGAGATTAGGTTCATATGATGGACCAAGAGGATTAGGTTCATTTGATGAACCAAATTGGATTAAGAGTAATCCAAATTAGACTAATTGAGTTGGACTCAATTTGATTCAAGTGTTGAATGAGTCTAATTTAGATTTGATTCATTGAGTCAATTTAAACTAATGAAAAGAGATTCATTAAATTAAATTGATGAATCAAAAGTTGGATTTGATCAACCATGGGAGATAAGAGGTCAAGTTTGACTTGACTTGAGAGGGAAGATGAAGGGTCAAGTTTGACTTGACCAAATGACACTTCATGGTGACTTGGCATAGGGGCCGGACAATGATGATGTTCCATATCATCATGGACACATCATGGTGTGCCACCTCATGGGGAAGACCAAGAGCCATGGCTCTTAGTATTACATGGAGGTATTTATCCCTCCTTAATGTTGCCGACCAAGGATAGAATAAGCATTTGTGGTGAATTGATTTCATCTTCTTCCCTCTACCTTCTTTCTCTCTCCCTTTCCTCCATTTCCGTGACCTCCAAGCGTGCTAGCACACTTTAAGTGGTCTTCTCCACCTTTTGTCCGTGTGGATATGTGTAGAGGAGTGTTCACTTGACACTCTAGGAGATCCGACAACCGTTTGGACGAGCGGGATAAGCGAAGGGCATCGCTACGAGGGTAACACTCTTCCATTTAGATCTAAAGTATATTTAGTATTTCTAAACATGTACATGAATTTTTTTTATTTATCTTTGCACGGATCCGTGGCGGACTTTTGAGGTTTATGCAATGCAAAAAGTGGTTTTTGCGGCTCGGAGAGTCTAATAGGAACACCACAGTGGAATGGTGTATTAAAAAGGAAAAATCGTACATTATTAGATATGGTAGTATCCATGATGTGTCACATAAATCTTCCTTCTTTCTTCTGGGGATATACTTTAGAGACGACTGCTTTCACACTTAACCGCGTCCCATCTAAGGCAGTCATAAAGACACCTTATGCGATATGGACTGGGAATAGTCCCAAGATATCTTTTATGAAGATTTGGGGTTGTGAGGCTTATGCTCGACATCAAGTCTCTGACAAACTAAGCCCAAAATCAGACAAGTGCTACTTTGTAGGATATCCTAATGAATTGAAAGGATATTACTTCTATAATCTCACACAAGGCAAAGTGTTTATTGCTAGAAATGTCATATTTCTAGAAAGAGAGTTCATTTCTAGAAAAATTAGTGGGAGTAAAATACATCTTGAAGAAATTCAAGATAAAGATAGCACTGAGATGGAAATTGAACAGGCACCACAAAGTATTGTGGATGATGAGATTATTGCACAAGAAGTTGTAGAATAACAACTTGTTCAAGTAGACCAACCTCTTCACAGGTCTGATAGGATAAGTCGTCAGCCTGAGTGATATTCATTTCTCTTGTCTGACAATGATGACGTTATGCTTGTTGAGTTGAACGATCCTACATCCTATGAGGAAGCTATAATGAGCCCAGATTCTGAGAAATGGCTAGAGGCCATGAGGTCCAAAATTGAATCCATTTACACTAACTAAGTATGGATTTTGGTTGATCCACCTGAAGGGGTCAAACACATTGGGTGTAAGTGGGTCTTTACGAGAAAGACTGACATGGATGGTCTTATGCATACCTATAAAGGGAGATTGGTAGCTAAAGGTTTCAAACAGATTCATGGTATTGACTATGATGAAACTTTTTAACCAGTGGTGATGATTAAGTTCATTCGGATCATGCTTGCTATTGCAACATACCACGATTATGAGATCTAGAAAATAGATGCCAAAACTGTGTTTCTGAATGGAAACCTCCTCGAGGATGTGTACATGACACAACCTGAGGGTTTTGTAGATCCAAAGCTTGCTGGCAAGGTATGCAAGTTGCAAAGGTCCATTTATGGTTTAAAGCAAGCATCTAAAAGCTAGAATCTTCGATTCAATGATGCGATCAAACAGTTTGGTTTCATAAAGAATGAAGATGAACCCTGTGTCTACAAGAGGGTTAGTGGGAGCATAGTTATCTTTCTTATCTTGTATGTTGATGACATACTTCTTATTGGAAATGACATCCCTACACTGTAGTCTATGAAGACTTGGCTTGGAAATTATTTCTCAATGAAGGACTTAGGTGAGGTAGCCTACATTTTAGGCATTAAGATCTATAGAGATAGATCTAAGAGATTGCTTGGCTTAAGTCAGAGTGCATACATTGACAAGGTGCTTAAACATTTTTCCATGCAGAATTCCAAGAAGAAATTTCTGCCAATGTCTGATGGTGTGAGCCTTTCAAAGGCTCAATGCCCTTCTTCTAAGGAAGAAAGGGAATGCATGGATCAGATCCCTTATGCATCTGCTATAGGGTCTATTATATACGCCATGCTATGAACTAGTCCTGATGTCTCGTATGCTTTAAGCATTACGAGTAGGTACCAGTCGGATCTAGGTGATAGTCACTGGATAGCCATCAAGAATATTCTTAAGTACTTAAGAAGAATTAAAGAATATTTCTTGATATTTGGAGGCGATGAGGAGCTCACTGTAAAGGGTTATAATGATGCTAACTTCCAAACAGACAAGGATGATTACAGATCACAATTAGGGTATGTCTTTTGTTTAAATGGTGGTGGTGTGAGCTGGAAGAGTTTAAAGCAAGACTCAATCAGAGATTATACTACAAAGGCCGAGTATATTGCTGCTTCTGATGTGGCAAAGCAGGTTGTTTAGACCAACAAGTTTGTTTCTGAGCTTAGTGTAGTTCCTAGCATCGTGAGCCCTATAGAGCTTTATTGTGACAACAACGGGGCTTTAGCACAGGCTAAGGAACCTCGTTCTCACTAGCGTTCCAAACATATACAACGGCGGTATCACCTCATTCGAGAGATCATCAATAGAGGAGATGTGCGGATATGAAGAGTAGATACTGATGCTAATATTGCAGATCCCTTGACCAAGGCTTTGGGAAAGAGGAAGCATGATGGTCATACTAGGTCACTGGGTCTTAGAGATTACAGTGATTGACAATAGTTCTAGTGGGAGATTATTAGTGTCAGCCTTTAGTGTCAATCATGAGATGATTGATTAGGAATCATATGTATCATACTTCATTAATAAAGGCAAAGTTTGGTTATTATATTTACTTCATGCTTGTGCCAGCTGAATAAATATAATAATACCCTAGAAAGTAGGTTCTTATCTACAACATATCAATTAGTAGAATTGATTGTGAGAAGCTATGGAGAACACTATTCTTAAATATTCCTAGTCAAGTATTAATATACAAGGGCAATATTAATGCATTGAGACTTGCATGTAGGTCAATTGATGATTTGATCTCATAGGTCATGGATATGTGATATCAAGTTGACACATGGCTACATATTAGAGACTATGTACTGAATTGGCCTGCCATGAGAAAGTTTCATGGATTGTTATATGAGTGTCATAAACTTTCTCATGTTACTATCAGTATGAAAAGTCCTTAGACCTGAAATCACTACGGTTCCCTACATAAGGAGTTATGTACTTTGGTATCGTCAAACGTCACCCATAACAGGGTGGACTATAAAGGTGATCACTGGGTATATAACAAATTATGTGGAGGTATGTGAGTAATGTAGATGAGATCTATCCCTTGTTTGGTTTCCGGCACCACGGCGAGTGTGTGTTCGAACATGTTTCGTAAACATGTGCACAGCGGAAGAAATAAAAATAATAAATCTACATTTATTACAACACACACATCACACGCATGTATAGTACAACATGTGTAGACATAACCATAAATTTAAATTTTGCAATAAAAAGAAATTTAACTAAGTATACCTTACGTATCACGTGTAGCGGGAACGACATCAACCGAAACGATCCTCGCTAGAATCGTCTCTATCCATGTTCACGGCGAGTATCTTAGGGATGATTTCACTAAGTCACGAGCCTCGTCTTCATACGGGTTACTAGCCTCATGTTGAAGACGATGTGATCGAGAGAATATCACGATCCGAATCACAATTCGGATCCAAAGACGAGTCCTCAAAACTCGCTTCTCCGGAGAGGTATTCGTCAACAGTTTGACGAATCCTTCGTCCTCCACCTATGAGGATTACCGGAGATCGAATCCCCGGTAAGTAAGGCGCTGTCGGAGCTCCAAACGTCATCCAAATGACGCTCAGACGAGAAGGAAACAAGCTGTCAAGAAAACTGGACAGCTTTGGTGGAGACCTTGCGCCGGCCAAATAAGGAAAGCGACTTGCTCACCTTGTCGCCGGAGCCAAGGAAGATCACCGGAGCTCCTCCGGCAGTAGCTCAACGCCGGAAATGGAAGATGGCAGCAGCTGGTCGCCGGTTGGAGGAGGTGGGCGGCGGCAACAATGTTGGCGCCGACTAGATGGAGAGGAGGGAGAGGTGGGCGGCCAAAACTAGGTTAGGGCTTTTTTATTAGGGCTTAACAAACCCTTAAGCCCTCTTTTATAGAGAACTAATTCTCTTAATGGTTATTGGATCATAACTATAATGTCCGTTAACCCGCTCCATTAATATAAGTTAAAATAAACCAAACCATGATGGTTTATTTTAAGTTAAAATGAACCGAACCAACTTTGGTTCTTTCGTTTAAAATAAACCAAACCCTTTGGTTTATTCTCCTCCATTGGATTAGAACCAAACCATTTTGGTTCATCCATTATGTCTTCATAAGACACGGCCCATCCACGCTTCCATTGCGACTGAAACAATTTCATGCTCGCTTCTTGTTTGGTCCAACCAAACCTAGTTTCTCTCGGTCTGAGAATCTCATTCTCAAGCTCGTTTTAAATCCTTCGGATTACGCTCGTTGTGCGTGTGACCAAATAGGTTCTCGGTTTATGTTGGTCGTCTATAATTAACCATTAATTATAGAACGATCATGAGTGGCACCCAGTAGTACATCATGATCCCCAATTAACCGAAAAGATCAACGGTTGATCCAGAACTATTTCTGAAACCCTTCAGCAGCTCGAATGAATTGTGCCCCATTCCCTTCACTCATCTTATACCCACTTGGTTCAGAACATGGTCTATAGTGTCAGTCCCCACTAGGCTGACTACGTCACACCTAGCCCAAGTATCATTTCCTCATCCTACGGATTCTAGTTACTGCACATGTATCGAAGAGTACCTTACTCTAAACATGTAATGCTTTGGCCAAAGACTTTAGTAACAATCCGACGAGAGGCCATGGGTATAAATCTCCTCGCAAGGAGTGGTGAATCCTTTATAGGCTATTAAAACACCTTCGATCACTTCGACTTATACCCAATCATCCCGGGTCCACATCTCCATAGAGATACTTGCTTAAGATGTCAAAGCATAAGTCTTTATGATCAAGATGACTTGAATACCGCAAGTCAAAGGAACATCTCACTTAAGCTACAGTAAGAACTTCATTGACATATCTATATATGCAGAGAACCATATGAAGTCTTACAGCTGGTCACTCCAATGAACTAGTTACCATAACTAGCATCCACGATTAACTCCGGACATCACAATGTCTCAAGCCAGTGAGAATCAGCTGGTTGGATACACCAAGGAGTATACCTCGTGCAAGTCTCGACAGAATTGATGGTGTCCAAATCCATCAATTCATCGACTAGGGATAATTCTGATACATCACAATTACACATGTAGAGATACTTACTAGTTTTGATCCAATCACAAATTCTCTCATGCTGTGAGTCATTTCGCGGACATTCAGTAAATGAGTTTAAGATCCAATCAAATAAATGAAACCATGTATACTCAAATAGTGAATCTTCATTTATCATATAAATGGTTCATACATAAGGTGATTGCCTTAGGACATCTCTCATATATTACTAACAGACTCCCACTTGGCCTAATGCCAATCGCTACGGTATCCAATACCATAAGCTGTAACATGACCCTCAAACTTACTTTGAGGTAATGCCTTAGTCAAAGGATCCGCTAAGTTCCTTTCAGTGGGGATTTTTTCGATTTGTATTTCTTTCCTACTGATGATTTCTCTGATAAGATGATAGCGGCGAAGAACATGTTTGGATTGTTGATGAGACCTTGGCTCTTTTGCCTGTACAATTGCTCCATTGTTGTCGCAGTAGACCGATATTGCTTCAATAATGGCTGGAATCACACCAAGTTCATAAATGAACTTCTTGATCCAAACCGCTTCCTTTGCTGCTTTCGAAGTTGCAATGTATTCTGCCTCAGTGGTAGAATCCACTACAGTGTCTTGTTTGGAACTTTTCCAACTCACTGCACCCCCATTCAAGGTGAACACGTATCCAGACTGAGACCTGGAATCATCCTTGTCTGTCTGGAAGCTGGCATCTATATACCCGCGTATCACCATGTCCCCTTCTCCATATATTAGGAACACATCCTTAGTTCTTCTTAAGTACTTAAGGATCATCTTAATAGCCACCCAATGATCCATTCCTGGATCAGACTAGTATCTTCTCGTGATACTCAGAGCATACGATACATCGGGCCTCGTACATAACATAGCATACATGATAGATCCTATTGCGGATGCATAGGGAATCTTACTCATGCAAATCCTCTCGTCTTCTATGCGCGGACACATAGACTTCGAAAGGTGTACCCCATGCCTGATGGGTAGGAAACCTTTCTTGGATTCCGACATGCTAAACCTCTTTAGCACTCGGTCTATATATGTAGACTGCGAAAGACCATGCAACCGTTTCGATCTATCTCTATAGATCTTAATCCCAAGGATGTAGGTTGCTTCTCCCAGGTCTTTCATGGAGAATATCTTGGATAACCAAACCTTAACTGACTGTAAGATTGAAACATCGTTTCCTATAAGTAATATGTCATCGACATACAATACTAGGAACATGACTGCACTCCCACTAACCTTCTTGTACACACAAGGTTCGTCTGGATTTTGTGAGAAATCAAACTTTTTGATTGTCTCATCAAAATGAATATTCCAGCTCCTGGATGCTTGCTTCAATCCATATATGGACCGTCGCAATTTGCATACCTTGGTTTTATCAACCGATGTGAAACCCTCAGGTTGTATCATATACACGTCCTCGAGCATATTTCCATTAAGGAAAGCTGTTTTCACATCCATCTGCCATATCTCATAATTATAATGAGCCGCTATGGCCAGGAGCATCTGAATGGATTTAAGCATAGCTACAGGAGAATAGGTTTCGTCAGAATCAACACCTTTTTTTTTTTCACGATATCCATTCGCCACTAATCTAGCTTTATAGGTAATCACATTACCATCCATGTCGGTTTTCTTCTTGAAAACCCACTTGCACCCTATAGGCTTGATGCCTTCAGGTGGGTCAACCAAGTTCCAAACTTGGTTTTCATACATGGAATCCATTTCCGACTTCATGGCATCAAGCCACTTATCATTTTCTGAACTTGTCAGCACTTCTTCATAACTGGTAGGCTCCTCATCATCAATGAGTAACACGTCGTTCGATTCACTTACGAGAAATCCATATCTCTCAGGAATGTTGCGTGTTCTACCCGATCTACGAAGATGTGGTGTTACAATTGGTCCAGCCGATTGCTCATCACTATGAGTTATCGGGTGTTGTGCTTCACCAAGTATCTCATCAATGTCTATTTGAGTCTCTCGAGCCTCCTCAAGCTCGACGACACTCCCACTGTTTTCTTGCAAGAGAAACTCTTTCTCTAGAAACACAATATTTCTTGAAACAAACACCTTTTGTTCCACAGGATGATAGAATTGGTAACCCCTTGTTTCCTTAGTGTATCCAATAAATAGACATTTATCAGACTTAGCATCCAATTTATCTGATACAGTTCGCTTCACATAAGCTGGACAACCCCATATCTTCAAGTAAGATACATGAGGTTTCTTACCATTCCATATCTCATATGGAGTAGTAGAGACGACCTTGGTTGGCATTCTGTTTAACAAGTAAACAACTGTTTGAAGTGCATAGCCCCAAAAGGACTTGGAAAGATTCGCATGATTCATCATTGACCTGACCATGTCCAACAAAGTCCGGTTACGCCTCTCAGATACACCATTATGTTGTGGTGTATATGGTGGAGTCCATTGAGATAATATGCCATTGTCTCTTAGATAATCAAGAAACTCTTGACTTAAGTATTCACCACCTCGATCCGATCGAAGTATTTTAATACTCTTGTCATGTTGTTTCTCTACTTCATTTCTGAATTCTTTGAACCTTTCAAAGGCTTCAGACTTGTGTTTCATCAAGAACACATACCCAAACCGTGAGTGATCATCGGTGAAGGTAATGAAGTAGCTATAGCCTTCTAAAGCTTGAGTTGACATAGGTCCACATACATCAGTATGTATTAGACCTAGTAACTCTCCCACTCATTCACCTTTTCAAGTAAAAGGTAACTTAGTCATCTTGCCTTTTAAGCATTATTCGCATGTATCATATGAATCCAATTCAAACGATTCCAGAATTCCACATCGGTGTAATTCGGACATGCATTTCTTGCTTACATGGCCAAGACGACAGTGCCACATGTAGGAGTCTAATTGATCATCCTTTCGAGCACGCTTGTTGCTCGCTTCGATATTGAAAATGTCACTGGATACGTCCAACGTATAAATGTCATTGCTCAAAGTTCCAGTTCCATAAAGTACGCCATTCAAAGTTATATAACAACAATTGTTACTAAACGTCAAATGGAAACCATTTCTATTTAAGCAGGAAATAGAAACAATGTTCTTTTTTAGAGAAGGAACACAATAGCGATTGTCCAGTTCCAAGACTAGTCCACTAGGGAGCTTCAGCAAATAAGTTTCGATGGCGACCGCAGCAACCTTTGCTCCATTGTCAACTCGCAAATTTGACTCCCCTCTAACGAGTCTTCTTCTATTCCTTAGCCCCTGTATGTCATTACATATATGTGAGCCACACCCAGTATCCAATACCCAAGTGTCTAAGGAAATAGAATGACAATCAATAACGAAGATACCTGAAGAGGATGGGGCATCGGATGCCTTCTTCTTCTTCATGGACTCAAGATAAATCTTGCAATTTCTTTGCCAGTGGCCTTCCTTGCCACAGTGATGGCAAGTGTCCGTTTGTGCTGGTTCTGCCTTCTTTGCCTTCTTGTTCTTCCCTTTCTTCTGTTCTTTTGCCTTCCTCTTAGAACCTTTCTTTGAGGAATCAACTAACAGAACCGCCTTCTCCTTATGCTTCACAGAAGACTCCACAGTCTTCAGCATATTGAGGAGCTCAGGAATAGTGGATTCTAATTTGTTTATCCGATAGTTCATCATAAATTGTGAGAAACTCTTGGGCAAACAATGCAGAATTAAGTCAATACTTAATTCATGATCCATCACAAACCCGAGAGTGGCTAGCCGCTCGATGTACCCGTTCATCTTTAGCACAAACTGCACTACAGACGAACCTTCTTGCATCTTCGTGGTGAAGAGGAGCCTGGAGACTTCGAACCTTTTGGATCTTGCTTGCTCATCAAACAACTCATGAAGATGGAAGATCATGGTATTAGCATCCATATGCTCATGCTGCTTTTGCATCTCAGGTACCATCGCCGCTAGCATGATGCAACTCGCCAGCACAAAATCTGCCACATGCTTCTGATAGACCAACATTTGGTCTGGAGTTGCATCGTCCTTTGGACGGTTGGGAAGAGGTTCTTCAAGGACATATGCTAGCTTTTCCACCTTGAGAATAATTCTCAGGTTTCTAAGCCAGTCCAGGAAGTTAGGCCCAGTCAGTTTGTTTGAATCCAAAATAATGCACAAATTCAAAGACATCATGATCAATCAATTGACCTAGAAATACAAAATGAGCATATATGAGAAAATGATTTTAAAATGCATCAATATACATTTATAAATCCCATTCATTTTTCGAATTTCAAAAACCCAAAATCACTTCGGGAGATCGTAGGTCCATCTCCGAATGGGCTGATATCCATCATAGATATGAACAACCTTGGAGAGAGTCCAACAAGCCATTCATAACTACATGGTAGGTATCAACTATACCGATTGCATATCACGTATATGCAACTATCACAATGTGCTATCAACTAATTGAATGTTCACACATACATCGGGTTGTTAACACATTAACAAGTATGCATCATATGCATAGCACCCAACTTCACCTCCCTTTACATCGACCTTGGAGAGAATCCAACAAGCCGATGCTCCAGGTTAATGCCGACCCATTAATCAAGAAATAATTTTAATATGGTTAGAGCGCATTCAACCAATTAGCCCGGCTTGTAGAGAGTCCAACAACCAAAGCTAACGATTGACCTCTGACTCTTACCATATTAGTATTAAACTATTCCATGGTTTGAACATGTTCGGGTTCGAGCCGGGCTTGGAGAGAGTCCAACAACCCGAACAAGAAACGGAACTCTGGTTCTAACCATATGAATGGAAGGTGTAGGCTTTAATATTGAGTTAGGGTTTTTTTGTCTCATCCTCTTTGCATGCAAATAACTATTATCTACATAGCATGACATACATGACATACATCTGTTAGTGCATATAAGATCCACATATCTCCACAATGGTATGATATTGTCCACTTTGGGCCCAAGCCCTCATGGTTTTGTTTTTGGGCTTTACCCAAAAGGCCTCATACCAATGGAGATATCTTTTTTCTTATAAGCACATGATCTTTTCCATGTCTTACCAATGTGGGACTTTGATTGTATTCCCCATACTCTCAACAATCCCCCCCTCAAACGAAGGACCACATTGGGCCCCCCCTCAAGCCTATCCCTCCTCGAAGGATTTTCTCTGCTTGATGTCCGATCTTCAACCCACCAGGACTTCCTGTCAGTTGTTCGGTCCCCCCGATCCAACTAGACTTCCTTCCTGATGTCTGGTTCTCTTGATCCGGACGTGGGAGCTCAACTTCCTTCGTTCGAGGTTCATGGCTTGACATGGACCATGGCTCTGATACCAATTGTTAGTGCATATAAGATCCACATATCTCTACAATGGCATGATATTGTCCACTTTGAGCCCAAGCCCTCATGGTTTTGTTTTTGGGCTTTACCCAAAAGGCCTCATACCAATGGAGATATCTTTTTTCTTATAAGCACATGATCTTTTCCATGTCTTACCAATGTGGGACTTTGATTGTATTCCCCATACTCTCAACAACATCTACATGTCACGACACGCATGACATAATGATATGCATCTAATACAATTACATGACATACAATTATGTCATGTACAATATTTCCTTATATGTCATAAATATTTATGGAAATAAAATATGTTTAAGATTTGATTCTCCAAATCAAATCAAGATTAAATTAGGAAACAAATTTCCAAATCTAATCACATATTTTATTTGTGGAAATAGTTGATTAAGGAAAGTCAATTTAGGAAATAAATTTCCTAAATCATCAAAACTACTTATGGAAATAAAATATTTTAAGATTTGATTTCCCAAATCAAATCATGATTAAATTGGGAAACAAATTTCTAAATCTAATCAAATATTTTATTTATAGAAAATATCAATTTCCATAAATACTTCCAACTTTCCAAAAGTGGAAGATTTCCATAAATACTTCTAGACTTTCCAAAATTTAAAAATTTCCATAAATACTTCTAACTTTTCAAAAGTAGAAAATTTCCAGAAATATCATTATGACTATCGCAAAACAATTTTACGATTATGTCGAAACACAACCTGGGCTCTGATACCACTGTTGGGTTTCCGGCACCGCGGCGAGTGTGTGTTCGAACATGTTTCGTAAACTTGTGCACAACGGAAGAAATAAAAACAATAAATCTACATTTATTACCACACACATCACACGCATGCATAGTACAACATGTGTAGACATAACTGTTGGGGGATCGAAACGGCCGGCTAGAGGGGGGTGAATAGCCCTCGTTCGTTGGATGTCGTAATTCGCTCGTTCTCGTTGCGTTGCTTGTCTACGATTGTCATTAGCGCAGCGGAAACAATAGAACAAGAATAATACTTACAACAATACAAGCACACCAAATACACAAGCATATACGTGGTTCGGAACCTTAGGATTCCTACTCCACGGGGCGAGCTCAACGAGCTCTAGAGATGCACACGAAAATACTCAAACTCCTTCTCGACGACACGTCGGAGGTGGAGAAACCTCATACACGCTATTACAACAATAATACTACAAGAAATACAAATACACTAAGAAATACAAGTAAAGAACGCTTTACAACTCTTAGCTTTGAACCCTTTCTTGTTGCTTGCTTTGGATGGCTCTTGAAGAACTGGAATGCAGTAGCAATTCCCCTCCAATCGCTTCCTTAAAGTCTTGGCGAAATCCTCGCACTTGAGCTCCATTTATAACCTGCATCAAGTTGATCTCGCGCACATCAGTCGACTGATCGTGACCATCAGTCGACTGGTCCTATAGCCGTTGTCTCACAACGGCCAGATCCACGTTGGCTAAGTTCCAACGGATCACATATCAGTCGACTGATGGCACCCATCACGGATCGATCAACCATCACGAGTCCGAGCTCAACTCCATTCTGCGCGCAGACAATCGATCATCACCGCCATCCTCGGCCGATCGATTCTCCCAACAATGACCGCCTCCTAAGTCGATCGATCACCGACTTGGTTCAACAAACACCGTCGAACCCATACGACCTAGCAATGATCGACACCTATGCGATCGATGTCGGCTAAAACCTCAAACACAAAGTTGTTTGAGCGTCCGACACTCAGTCTTAGCCACTTGGCCAAGTCCACCTTATCCCTCATGGAGCTCCCCACCGAAGCTCTCTTCCCTCGGCCTACGTCCCTAAGATGTGCCAAGCGCACGGCTTCGCAACATCATCCTTCGCGTCTCATGCCCTAGAAGTATGCTTCCCTTTGGGCTCACTCCATTCGCTCCCCGTCCGGCGGTCCCTCGGATGGACCAAGCGCACGGCTTCGCAATACCATCCTTCACCGACTCAAGGACCCAGCCTAGTGAACTTGCCAAGTTCTCAAGACTTCCCAAATGCACCAAGTGCATGGCTTCGCAATGCATTTCTCACCAAGCACCAAGTGCACGGATTCGCAATGCTTTGGATTTCCCATGCCAAGCACCAAGCGCACGGCTTCGCAATGCTTTGGACTTTCCCATGTCAAGCACCAAGCGCACGGCTTCGCAATGCTTTGGACTTTCCCATGCCAAGGCTTCCCCCTTGGACTTCCACACCAAGCTCCATGCTTGGATTTTCCATGCCAACCCCATGTTAGACTTTCCCATGACAATCCCATGTCATGAGTTTTGTCTATCATCAAAATACTATCAAGGTACTACTCGAGTCAAACTCGAGTCAACCTGGGCCGATTGCACCAACAATAACCGTAAATTTAAATTTTGCAATAAAAGGAAATTTAACTAAGTATACCTTACGTATCACGTGTAGCGGGAACGACATCAACCGGAACGATCCTCGCTAGAATCGTCTCTATCCGTGTCCACGGCAAGTATCTCCGGGATGACTTCACTAAGTCATGAGCCTCGTCTTCATACGGGTTACTAACCTCGTGTTGAAGACGATGTGATCGAGAGAATATCACGATCCGAATCCATATTCGGATCAAAAGATGAGTCCTCAAAACTCGCTTCTCCGGAGAGGTATTCGTCAACCGTTTGACGAATCCTTCATCATCAACCTATGAGGATTACCGGAGATCGAATCCCCGGTATGTAAGGCATTGTCGGAGCTCCAAACGTCATCCAAATGATGCTCCGACGAGAAGGAAACAAGCTGTCCAGAAAACTGGACAGCTTTGGTGGAGACCTTGCGCCGGCCAAATAAGGAAAACGACTTGCTCACCTTGTCGCCGGAGCCAAGGAAGATCACCGGAGCTCCTCCGGCAGTAGCTCGACGCCGGAAATGGGAGAAGATGGCAGCAGCTGGTCGCCGGTTGGAGGAGGTAGGCGGCGGCAACAATGTTGGCGCCAACTAGATGGAGAGGAGGGAGAGGTGGGCGGCCAAAACTAGGTTAGGGCTTTTTGATTAGGGCTTAACAAACCCTTAAGCCCTCTTTTATAGAGAACTAATTCTCTTAATGGTTATTGGATCATAACCATAAGACTCGTTAACCCGCTCCATTAATATAAGTTAAAATAAACCAAACCATGATGGTTTATTTTAAGTTAAAACGAACCGAACCAACTTTGGTTCATTCGTTTAAAATAAACCAAACCCTTTGGTTTATTCTCCTCCATTGGATTAGAACCAAACCATTTTGGTTCATCCATTATGTCTTCATAAGACACGGCCCATCCACGCTTCCATTGCGACTGAAACAATTTCATGCTCGCTTCTTGTTTGATCCAACCAAACCTAGTTTCTCTCGGACTGAGAATCTCATTCTCAAGCTCGTTTTAAATCCTTCGGATTACGCTTGTTGTGCGTGTGACCAAATAGGTTCTCGATTTATGTTGGCCGTCTATAATTAACCATTAATTATAGAACGATCAAGAGTGGCACCTAGTAGTACATCATGATCCCCAATTAACCGAAAAGATCAACGGTTGATCCAGAACTATTTCTGAAACCCTTCAGCAGCTCGAATGAATCATGCCCCATTCCCTTCACTCATCTTATACCCACTTGGTTCAGGACATGGTCTATAGTGTCAGTCCCCACTAGGCTGACTACGTCACACCTAGCCAAAGTATCATTTCCTCGTCCTACGGATTCTAGTTACTGCACATGTATCGAAGAGTACCTTACTCTAAACATGTAATGCTTTGGCCAAAGACTTTAGTAACAATCCGACGAGAGGCCATGGGTATACATCTCCTCACAAGGAGTGGTGAAAGCTTTTATTGGCTATTCAAACACCTTCGATCACTTCGACTTATACCCAATCATCTCGGGTCCACATCTCCTTAGAGATGTTTGCTTAAGATGTCAAAGCATAAGTCTCCATGATCAAGATGACTTGAATACCGCAAGTCAAAGGAATATCGTACTTAAGCTACAGTAAGAACTTCATTGACATATCTATATATGCAGAGAACCATATGAAGTCTTACAACTGTTCACTCCAATGAACTAGTTACCATAACTAGCATCCACGATCAACTCCGTACATCACAATGTCTCCAGCCAATGAGAATCAGCTGCTTGGATACACCAAGGAGTATAACTCGTGCTAGTCTCGACAGAATTGATGGTGTCCAAATCCATCAACTCATCGACTAGGGATAATTTCGATACATCACAATTACACATGTAGAGATACTCACTAGTTGTGATCCAATCACAAATTCTCTCATGCTGTGAATCGTATCGTGGACATTCAGTAAATGAGTTTAAGATCCAATCAAATACATGAAACATGTATACTCAAATAGTGAATCTTCATTTATCATATAAATGGTTCATACATAAGGCGATTGCCTTAGGACATCTCTCATATATTACTAACAGACTCCCACTTGGCCTAATGCTAATCGCTACGGTATCCAATACCATAAGATCTAACATGACCCTCAAACTTACTTTGAGGTAATGCCTTAGTCAAAGGATCTGCTAAGTTCCTTTCAGTGGGAATTTTCTCGATTTGTATTTCGTTCCTACTGATGATCTCTCTGATAAGATGATAGCGGCTAAGCACATGTTTGGATCATTGATGAGACCACATCAAGTTCAGAGATGAACTTCTTGATCCAAACCGCTTCCTTTGCTGCTTCCAAAGCTGCAATGTATTCTGCCTTAGTGGCAGAATCCGCTATAGCGTAAAGCTTGGAACCTTTCCAACTTATTGCGCCTCCATTCTAGGTGAATACATACCCAGACTGAGACATGGAATCATCCTTGTCTGTCTGGAGCTGGCATCCGTATACCCATGTATCACCATGTACCCTTCTCCATATATTAGGAACACATCATTAGTTCTTCTCAAGTACTTAAGAATCGTCTTAACAACCACCCAATAATCCATTTCTGGATCAGACTGGTATCTGCTCGTGACACTCAGAGCATACGATACATCGGGCCTCGTACATAACATATCATACATGATAGATCATATTGCGGATGCATAGGGAATCTTACTCATCCAAATCCTCTCGTCTTCTGTGTGCGGACACATAGACTTTGAAAGGTGTATCCCATGCCTGATGGGTAGGTAACCTTTCTTGGATTCTGACATGCTAAACTTCTTTAGCACTCGGTCTATATATGTAGACTGTGAAAGACCATGCAACCGTTTCGATCTATCTCTATAGATCCTAATCCCGAGGATGTAGGTTGCTTCTCCCAGGTCTTTCATGGAGAATGTCTTGGATAACCAAACCTTAACTGACTGTAAGACTGAAACATCGTTTGCTATAAGTAATATGTCATCGACATATAATACTAGGAACACGATTGCACTCCCACTAACCTTCTTGTACACACAAGGTTCGTCTGTATTTTTTAAGAAATCAAACTTTTTGATTGTCTCATCAAAACGGATATTCCAGCTCATGGATGCTTGCTTCAATCCATAAATGGATCGTCGCAATTTGCATACCTTAGTTTTATCAACCGATGTGAAACCCTCAGGTTGTATCATATACACGTCCTCGAGCAGGTTTCCATTAAGGAAAGCTATTTTCACATCCATCTGCCATATCTCATAATCATAATGAGCCGCTATGGCCAGGAGCATCCGAATGGATTTAAGCATAGCTACAGGCGAATAGGTTTCGTCATAATCAACACCTTGCTTTTGACGATATCCTTTCGCCACCAATCTAGCCTTATAGGTAATCACATTACCATCCATGTCGGTTTTCTTCTTGAAAACCCACTTGCACCCTATAGGCTTTATGCCATCGGTGGAGTCAACCAAGTTCCAAACTTGGTTTTCATACATGGAATCCATTTCCGACTTCATGGCACCAAGCCACTTATCCCTTTCTGAACTTGTCAGCACTTCTTCATAACTGGTAGGCTCCTCATCATCAATGAGTAACACGTCGTTCGATTCACTTACGAGAAATCCATATCTCTCAGGAATATTGCGTGTTCTACCAGATCTACGAAGATGTGGTGTTACAATAGGTCCAGTCGATTGCTCATCACTATGAGTTGTCGACTGTTGTGCTTCACCAGGTATCTCATCAATATCTATTTGAGTCTCTCGAGCCTCCTCAAGCTCGACGACACTCCCACTGTTTTCTTACAAGAGAAACTCTTTCTCTAGAAACACAGCATGCCTTGAAACAAACACCTTTTGTTCCACAGGATGATAGAATTGGTAACCCCTTGTTTCCTTAGGGTATCCAATAAATAGACATTTATTAGACTTAGCATCCAATTTGTCTGATACTGTCCGCTTCACATAAGCAGGACAACCCCATATCTTCAAGTAAGATACATGAGGTTTCTTACTATTCCATATCTCATATGGAGTAGTTGAGACTACCTTGGTAGGCATTCTGTTTAACAAGTAAACAGCTGTCTGAAGTGCATAGCCCCAAAAGGAATTGGGAAGAGTCGCATGATTCATCATTGACCTGACCATGTCCAACAAGGTCCAGTTACGCCTCTCAGATATACCATTATGCTGTGGTGTATATGGCGGAGTCCATTGAGACAATATGCCATTGTCTATTAGATAATCAAGAAACTCTTGACTTAAGTATTCACTACCTCGATCCTATTGAAGTATTTTAATAATCTTGTCATGTTGTTTCTCTACTTCATTTCTGAATTCTTTGAACCTTTCAAAGGCTTCAGACTTGTGTTTCATCAAGAACACATACCCAAACCGTGAGTGATCATCGGTGAAGGTAATGAAGTAGCTATAGCCTCCTAAGGCTTGAGTTGACATAGGTCCACATACATTAGTATGTGTTAGACCTAGTAACTCTCCCACTCGTTCACCTTTTCCAGTAAAAAGTAACTTAGTCATCTTGCCTTTTAAGCATGATTCGCATGTATCGTATGAATCCTATTCAAACGATTCCAGAATTCCACATCGGTGTAATTCGGACATGCATTCTTGCTTACATGGCCAAGACGACAATGCCACATGTAGGAGTCTAATTGATTATCTTTTCAAACACGCTTGTTGCTCGCTTCTATATTGAAAATATCACTGGATACTTTCAACGTATAAACACCATTGCTTAAAGTTCCAGTCCCTTAAAGAACTCCATTCAAAGTTATGTAACAACAATTGTTACTAAAAGTCAAATGGTATCCATTTCTATTTAAATAAGAAATAGAAATGATGTTCATTATCAACGAAGGAACATAAAAGCAATTGTCCAGTTCTAAGACAAGTCCTACAGGGAGTTCCAACAAATACGTTCCGATGGCGAGTGCAGCAACCGTTGCTCCATTCCCAACACGTAAATTTGACTCTCCCTTGACGAGTCTTCTTCTATTCCTTACCCCATGTATGTCATTACATATATGTGAGCCACACCCAGTATCAAATACCCAAGTGTCTGAGGAAATAGAATGACAATCAATAAAGAAGATTTCTGAAGAAGATGGGGCATCCGATGCCTTATCCTTCTTCACGGACTCAAGATAAATCTTGCACTTTCTTCGCAAATGGCCCTACTTGCCATAATGATGGCAAGTGCCCTTTTGAGCTGGTTCTGCCTTTTTAGCCTTTTTCTTCTTCCCCTTCTGTTGTTCCTTTGACTCCCTCTTAGAACCTTTCTTCGAGGAATCAACTAACAACACCGTCCCCTGCTCATGCTTCTCAGAAGGCTCCACAGTCTTCAGCATGTTGAGCAGTACCACAGATGAACCTTCTTGCATCTCAGAGGTGAAGAGGAGCTTGGAGACTTCGAACCTTTCGAATCTCACTTGCTTATCAAACAACTCATAAAGATGAAGGACTACGATATGAGCATCCATATGCTCATGCTGCTTTCGTAGCTTGGGTTCCATCACGGCTAGCATGATGCAACTTGTCAGTTCAGAATCAGTCACATGTTTCTGATAGACCAACAATTGGTCCGGAGTTGCATCGTCACTAGGATGGGCGGGAAGAGGCGTTTCGAGGACATACGCAAGCTTTTCACCTTGAGAACAATTCTCAAGTTTCTAAGCCAGTCCAAGAAGTTCGGCCCAGTCAATTTATTCGAATCCAAAATGGAACGCAAATTAAAAGACAACATGATCAATTTTAGAAATACAAAACGAGCATATATGAGAAAGATGATTTTTAAAATGCATCAATATACATTTATAAATCTCATTCATTTTTCGAATTCAAAACCCCTTAAAATCAATTCGGGAGATCGTAGGTCAATCTCCGAATGGGCTGATATCCAATATAGAAAAGAACAACCTTGGAGTGAGTCGAACAAGCCATTCTTATCTATGATGGTGGGTATCAAGTATACTGATTACATATCATGTATATGTAACTATCACAATGTGCTATCAACTAATTGAATGTTTACACATACATTGGGTTGTTAACACATTAACAAGTATGCATCATATGCATAGCACCCAACTTCACCTCTCTTCGCATCGACCTTGGAGTGAGTCCAACAAATCGATGCTCCAAGTTAGAGCCGACCCATTAATCGCGAAATAGTTTTAATATGGTTAGAGCGCATTCAACCAATTAGCCAGGCTTGGAGTGAGTCCAACAACCCAAACTAACGATTGACCTCTGACTCTTACCATATTAGAGTTAAACTATTCCAATGATTTGAACATGTTCAGGTTCGAGCCGGGCTTGGAGTGAGTCCAACAACCCAAACAAGAAATAGAACTCTGGTTCTAACCATATTAATGGAAGGTGTAGGCTTTAATATTGAGTTAGGATTTTATGTCTCATCCTCTTTGCATGCAAATAACTATTATCTACATGGCATGGCATACATGGCATAGATCTACATGTCACGACACGCATGACATAATGTTATGCATCTAATGCAATTACATGGCATACAATTATGTCATGTACATAATTTCCTTATATGTCATAACTATTTATGGAAATAAAATATGTTTAAGATTTGATTCTCCAAATCAAATCATGATTAAATTAGGAAACAAATTTCCAAATCTAATCACATATTTTATTTGTGGAAATATTTGATTAAGGAAAATCAATTTAGGAAACCAATTTCCTAAATCTTCAAAACTACTTATGGAAATAAAATATTTTAAGATTTGATTTCCCAAATCAAATTAAGATTAAATTAGAAAACAAATTTCCAAAATCTAATCTAATATTTTATTTATGAAAATATTAATTTCCATAAATACTTCCAACTTTCCAAAAGTGGAAGATTTCCATAAATACTTCTAGACTTTCCAAAATTGGAAAATTTCCATAAATACTTCTAAATTTCCAAAATTAGAAAATTTCAAGAAATAACATTATGACTATCGCAAAACCATTTTACGATTATGTCGAAACACAACCTGGGCTATGATACCACTGTTGGGTTTCCGACACCGCGGCGTGTGTGTGTTCGATCACGTTTCGCAAACATGAGCACAGCGGAAGCAATAAAAATAATAAATCTACATTTATTACAACACACACATCACACGCATGCATAATACAACAAGTGTAGACATAACCGTAAATTTAAATTTGCAATAAAAGGAAATTTAACTACGTTATACCTTTCGTATCATGTGTAGCGGGAACGGCATCAACCGGAACGATCCTCGCTAGAATCATCTCTATCCATATCCACGCCGAGTATCCTTAGGATGACTTCGCTAAGCCATGAGCTTCGTCTTCGTATGTGTTACTAGCCTCGTGTTGAAGATGACATGATCGAGAGATGATCACGATCCGAATCCAAATTCGGATCTAAAACGAGTCCTCAAAACTCGCTTCTCCGGAGAGTTATTCGTCAACCGATTGACGAATCCTTCGTCCTCCACCTCAAAGGATTACCAGAGATCGAATACCCGGTAAGTTAGCCACTGTCGGAGCTCTAACCGTCGTCCAAACGACGCTCCGACGAGAGGAGAACAAGCTGTCAAGAAAACTGGACAACTTTGGTGGAGGAGATAGGCGCCGGCCAACCAAGGGAAGATAGAGCTCACCTTGATGCCAAACCAAAAGAAGATCATCGGAGCACTAGCCGGCAGCAGCTCGACACTGGCGAGGGGAAGGAAGCTTCCTTCTGGACGCCGGTTGGAGGAGCAATGGGCGGCGGCAAGATGTTGGCGCCGAGAACTCCAATGAGGAGGTGAGCGGCAACTTCAACCTAGGGTTTTTGGATTAGGGCTTAATTATCCCTTAAGGCCTCTTTTATAGATAACTAATTCTCTTAATGGTTATTGGATCATAACCATTAGGTCCGTTAACCCGCTCCATTAAGATAAGTTAAAATAAACCAAACCATGATGGTTTATTTTAAGTTAAAACGAATCGAACCAACTTTTGGTTCATTCGTTTAAAATAAACCAAACCCTTTGGTTTATTCTTCTCCATTGGATTAGAACCAAACCATTTTGGTTCATCCATTATGTCTTCATAAGACACGGCTCATCCACGCTTCCATTGTGACTGAAACGATTTCATGCTCGCTTCATGTTTGTGTTGGGGTTGATCCGTGAGGGGAAACTTCGCTTCCCCTTCACCTCAGTTGCTTGACCATGGTGATCCCTTCGATGTCCCCGGATTAAAAAATTTAATCCTAGGCAAAAGGGATTCCCAAAGCAACCAAGTCATCGTCGTGCTATTCGTTTAGAGAGGTCACTTGAACAAACTAGTTGTTCAAGCGACCATTCTCTATTCTACGAGTAGCCGCGGAATAGACGATGTCCGGATCGCCGGTTTTTGTATTTATACTCGGGATCCAAGTATTATTTAGCCTATTTACAGAAATATAACATGCTTATATTTTGAAAAACAAACACAAGCAATGAATAAAAGAGATAGAAGAATAGTTATACCTCTTGGTCTTCTAATGTATGACCCTCCTTTTGGACGTCGTGTGGGCGACGATCCACCAAAAGTCGAAGCTCCTAGATCGCAAAACTTCCTTCCTTGCTTTTCCCAAGCAAGAGGAAGAAGAGAAACAATGTTTTTCTCCTTCAAAAACTCAACCAACAAAGAACTATAGAAGTTCTTGCCTTGACCAACTAGAAGAAGAAGATGATGGAAAACTACCAAGACACCAAGGAAACCCTATATCTTGTTTCCACCACCTAAGGAGAAGAGAGAGTGTTTTGGGCGTGGCCAAGGGCTGGGAAGGGCTGGAATAGCTGCTGGACGTTGGCCACAAGGCAAGGAAGAAGAAGGAAAACTTGCCTTATTTGGTGCCACCCTTGCTTCCAAACCCTAACCCTAATTCCAATCCTATCTCAACTAGGATTGCCCTATTCTTTCCGCCCAAGCCTTGCTCCCTCCCTATCATGTATGTCACGACCACTCCCCATGCCCTCCTTTTATAGAGTTAGGGATAAGTCATGAATTAATCTCCTCCATTGGTTCTAGGGATTTAATCTCAACCGTCGGATCTAGAGATTTAATCTCAACCGTCGGATCTTAGAGATTTGATCTCTACCAATGGATCTTAGAGTTTTGTTTCTATCCATTGGATCTAAGCATCTTGAGGTGTTAATGGGCTACATTAGGGACCATGAGGAGGAGTTGGGTCTTGGCCACCCATGGATCAAGCCCACATAAAGTCCGATCCACTAATGATGATCCAATCCACTAAAGGTCCATCATTGATCTACCTCACCAACCCCCATATGATAATATGGGCTCCATATATTATTTGTACATTTTCTCCCTGTGTTTAAGATCTCGAATGTCCGTCGATTAATTAATTTACTAACCATTAATTAATCAACATCTAACTCCATGAGTAGTACCACTCAACCTTTTCATCATGCCGGACCAAGTCCACCTGCAGGGTTTACATGATGAACCTTATGAGCTCCTCAAGGGGACATCATCATCCTAATATATAGGACACGGTTTCCTCCTATAATCAAAGGCACACCATATAAATAATATCATCTCCCAACTTACCGAGTCTATCGATTTAATCTATAAATCTCGCCCATTGGTAAATCAAAGAGATGAGTACCAAGTATATGTGGTTATTATATCGGGATTAAGAGCATGTACTAAATAATATACGAGGTCGATTCGATTATGTAGTCGACAATAAATCGAATCACCTGCATGTCGTCTGCTCAATACGCACAAAGTGCACTAGTGTGATTCTATGGTCAAGACAAACCAATACCAAATCACACTACAACCATTCCGATGGTTTGTCCAAAGCCATCTCGGTTGTGAGCCTTTACTTATACTTTACAAGGAGCGAATAACATGATCTCCCGTGTGACACCACACACCATGTTATCTACAATGTAAGGTATTAGACAATATTGCATAACCATAAAAATATGCAAACAATGATCATGTGATTCTTATTTCAAAATAAAGATGTTCATACAAAAGAGCTAGGCTTTCATTATACATCCCAACAATCTCCCACTTATACTAAAAGACTATGCTGTCCTTATCTTTGCCATACATCGATTCCCCTTCCCTCCACATGCCTATCAAAGCTCTCGCTAGAAGGCCTTAGTGAAAGGGTCTACCAGGTCATCCTCGATGCAATCTAGCGACAACAACTTCTACCTCCTTTCATTTCTCGTATCGGGTGGTACTTGCGCTCTATGTGTTTACTAGCCTTATGGGCTCGTGGTTCCTTGAGTTTACCATTGCACCACTATTATCACAATAAATTGTGATAGTTACAGGGCAAACCGGGAATCACATCCAAGTCCATCGAAGTTCTGAGCCATCGACTTCTTTGGCCGCCTCAGGTGCCACATACTCGACTTCCATGGTGGAGTCCGCCACGCATTTCTGCTGGGCACTCCTCCATACAATGGCTCCACCTCCCAAAGTAAACACAAACACGAGGTAGACTTCTTTGTTATCCCTATCAGTTGGAAATCGAATCGTGTAACCCAGGGAGTAATTAGTGCCGTAAACTAGCATATAATCCCTAGTCCTTCTCGGGCACTACAATATATGCTTTACAGCGGTCCAATATCACATCTGGATTACTCTGATATCTGCTGACCATGCCCACGGCAAAGCAGATATCTGGTCTCGTACAGAGCATCGCATACATGAGGCTTCCTACTATCGAAGCATAAGGAACCGCCTTCATCTCCTCTATCTACTCAAATGATCTAGGACATATCTCCTTAGATAAAGAACTCCATGCACGAAGGTAGAAAACCCTTCTTGGAGTTATATGCTAAAGCGCTCCATAATCGTGTCTATGTATGAAGCTTGGGATAAAGCCTGACATCCCTTTCTGCGATCCCTTATAACCTCGATCCCAAGGATGTGTCCGACCTCTCCCAAGTCCTTCATATCAATGTTTGGACAACCATACCCTTACGTCGATAACACTTGATGTTGTTGCCAACCACCAAAATGTCATCTACGTATAGTACAAGAAATACCACTACGTTTCCGTCACATCTCTTGTATACACAAGACTCATCCAGACTTTGAATAAATCCATAAGACTGGATTATCTCATCAAAGCGGATGTTCCAAGATCTTGAAGCTTGCTTCAATCCATAAATGGACCGATGAAGCTTACACACAAGATGCTCTTTGCCCTTAGCAATGAATCCCTCTGGTTGCTTCATATAGATGGTTTCCTCAAGACTTCCATTAAGGAAAGCTTTCTTGATATCCATATGCCACACCTCATAATCCATATGAGCTGCTATGCATAAGAGCTCTCAAACCTGACTTGAATCCATAGATTCAATCTCAGTATTCATTGCACTTTGCCAAGATAGTGCATCTTTATCTTGGATTGCCTCGTCATATGTCCAGGGATCAGGTTCATGTTCGCCAGGGACCAAATCGAAAGATTCTCCCAAGAACATGAATCTATCAGGCTGTCTCACAACCCTCCCACTACGACGAGACATCACTTGTGTATCCTCTGTAACACGCGGTGCAGTGACATGTGGTATATCCTCTTGTATCGGTGGTACTAAAGAAGTGACTTCCCCTTTTAACTCCTCCAGAACAATTTTACTCTTGGGCTTGTGGCTCATCACATAGTCTTCCTCTAGAAATCTAGTGTTCGTGCTAACGATCACTCTCTGATCTCTAGGACTATAAAACAATCCACCCTTCGTTCATCTAGGATAGCCAACGAACAAGCGCACTTTTGTACGAGGTTCCAACTTACCATCATCTGCCTTCAGCACATGTGTTGGACTCTCCCATATCCGAATATGTCTTAGACTAGGCTTTCGCCCGGTCCACAACTCTGTGGGAGTAGAAGGCACTGATTTAGATGGAACCAAGTTCAGAATGTACACCGCCGTATCTAGAGCATATCCCCAGAACGAGTCTGGCAAGTCAGAATAACTCATCATCGATCTAACCATCTCTATAAGAGTCCTATTCCTTCGCTCTTCTACTTCATTCTGCTGGGGTGTGCCAGGTGCAGACAATTGGGATTGAATCCCAACCTCTAATAGGTAATTCCTAAACTCTCCCAAGAGGTACTCGTCACCACGATCAGATCGTAGTGTCATCTTGAATAATTGTCTATGAAAAAGACGAAATATTCAAAACTACCTCTTGCCAGGATAGACATAGGACCATACGAATCAGAATGAACCATTTCTAACATATCTTTGGCTCTATACCCCTTGGCCTTGAAAGGCCTCTTGGTCATCTTACCCTCCAAGCAAGATTCACAAGTTGGGAGATCCTCCACCACTAATGAACCCAAAGGTCCATCAGCTATCAACCTTTGAATTCTGCTTAGGTTAATGTGACCAAGACTAAGATGGCAAAGATATGTTTGGTTCATCTTCGAAGGTTCTTTTCTCCTTTTGGAATTAGAAGATGAGTTATTAACTTCAATTTGCATCGTGGGAGGTTTTGTATACAAATTTCCTTTCAATGTACCTGAACAGATATTCTCCCTATTCCTTTTTATAACAACTCTGTCATTAAAAGAAATAGAATATCCATCCATAATAATTTAGAAAGTGAAACTAAATTCTTTCTAAATAAAGATACATAAAGGGAATTTTCCAGAACCTTAGTTTTATTTTTCTCAAGAGATAAATAAAACTTCTCCCACTGCAATAGCCGCCACCTTCATGGCATTGCCCAAAATGGTAATCTCCCCTTTAGCTAGTCGTTGGGTTTCCTGAAACCCCTGCAAAGTGTTGCAGACATGATTAGTGACTCTCATATCTACACACCAGGTGCCGGTAGATAACACCGCTAATCATGTTTCAACGACTAGTCCAAAGGATATACCTTTGTTCTGTTTTGGACTGGGACAGTCCTTCTTCCAATGTCCATCTTGCAAAAAGTACTTGCCTTTCGGCTTCTTCACTCCTCCACGAGATCCTCCCACCACCTTTGCTCCACCTTGTTTTTCTTCTTCTTGCCTTTCGGCTTAGAAGTAGAAACCTTTTTGAGCAACCATGGCTTGAGGACACTCTTCGAAGAGTGCATACTTGTACTCCTTAGCAGATAAGACAATATCTAGATTCTTTTCCAATCAACATTATTTGGGTACAGTAAGTTTATTTCTTTTAGTATCACAACAAGTGGACTGAAAGTCATTTTGAAAATCCTAAGAATCACATAGATCATTACTTTAGATTTCAAAAAATTATTGATTCCTCAAACAATAAAATTTTGATATCAACCAACACCTCAAAACACCGAGAATATCGCATGCCACGCAGTGTGGACGTATACGAATTCTACATTTGTAAGAGGAGGTTTTACCCATTAATTTTATTATCTTGTCAACCTTACTTTTTGACAAATAAAATTAATAGTTGGTTCCTCTTTGGCCCTACAAATAAAAGCAGTGACTCCGATGGGGAGGATACTTTTTATTTGCATCTAAGTGTGCACCATTACACGATACTAAGGGAATTATTTCGGATTATGTGCCTTACCGCTGTGGAAGTACACACGCTCCTAGATAATTTCATATAACCATTATTTGACCTAGTGATCCGCAAATAAACTCATCCGCAGGAAGGAAGGCACTCAGAGCCGACACGCAAGTTTGTTGCATCACACGTCAAATTGTAATGGAGGCCGTGGGAATTAATTAAAATATCCCTCTCCCACTTAGTAAATTGACAGTGAGGAATTTTCAAGAATCCCATAGATTATTATTTTATATTTCAAAAATTATTGATTCCTCAAAACAATAAAATTTCGAAATCAACCAACACCTCAAAACACCGAGAATATCGCATGCCACGCAGTGTGGACGTATACGAATTCTACATTTGTAAGAGGAGGTTTTACCCATTAATTTTATTATCTTGTCAACCTTACTTTTCGACAAATAAAATTAATAGTTGGTTCCTCTTTGGCCCTACAAATAAAAGCAAAGGACTCCGATGGGGAGGATACTTTTAATTTGCATCTAAGTGTGCACCATTACACGATACTAAGGGAATTATTTCGGATTATGTGCCTTACCGCTGTGGATGTACACATGCTCCTAGATAATTTCCTATAACCATTATTTGACCTAGTGATCCGCAAACAAACTCATCCGCAGGGAGGAAGGCACTCAGAGCCAACACGCAAGTTTGTTGCATCACACGTCAAATTGTAATGGAGGCCGTGGGAATTAATTAAAATATCCCTCTCCCACTTAGTAAATTAAAAATGAGGAATTTTCCTACGACATGCATATCAAACAAAAAGCAATAAATATGAAAAATAAATTATTTTCCAACTATTATGGCCTTTGTCTTCAATATGGCTCCCGTCGCATCGCCATCTCGTCCGCTCCTCCTACGCCATGTACAAGCCCTCCGGAGATCCGAGCCGAGACTAAAACCTATTTTAATTTACATCCATTGATCCTATACTCCACGAGGGAGTGTACATGAATCTAGATCGAAAGTAAAATAAAATAAAGAGCGGCTAAACAATGTCGTATTTAATTTACAAAAAAAAACTAAATACTAGCCTCGTCAACCCCGAGGATTCAACAAAATAAATATTTACACACATACACACACACGGCCATAATAGTCGGATCTTATGCCTGCAACCAAAGAGTTAAACTACGCATATCCTACTATTATCCGGCACATATAATATATGAAAAAGTGCATAAAATTAACCGAATCCTAAACACACAAAATCGGAATCCTTGGCTCTGATACCAATTGTTGGGGTTGATCCGTGAGGGGAATCTTCGCTTCCCCTTCACCTCAGTTGCTTGACCATGGTGATCCCTTCGATGTCCCCGGATTAAAAAATTTAATCCTAGACAAAAGGGATTCCCAAAGCAACCAAGTCATCGTCGTGCTATTCGTTTAGAGAGGTCACTTGAACAAACTAGTTGTTCAAGAGACCATTCTCTATTCTACGAGTAGCCGCGGAATAGACGATGTCCGGATCGCCGGTTTTTGTATTTATACTCGGGATCCAAGTATTATTTAGCCTATTTACAGAAATATAACATGCTTATATTTTGAAAAACAAACACAAGCAATGAATAAAAGAGATAGAAGAATAGTTATACCTCTTGGTCTTCTAATGTATGACCCTCCTCCTTTTGGACGTCGTGTGGGCGACGATCCACCAAAAGTCGAAGCTCCAAGATCGCAAAACTTCCTTCCTTGCTTTTCCCAAGCAAGAGGAAGAAGAGAAACAATGTTTTTCTCCTTCAAAAACTCAACCAAAAAAGAACTATAGAAGTTCTTGCCGCCGGCCAACTAGAAGGAGAAGAAGATGATGGAAAACTACCAAGACACCAAGGGAAACCCTATATCTTGTTTCCACCACCTAAGGAGAAGAGAGGGGAGTGTTTTTGGGCGTGGCCAAGGGCTGGGAAGGGCTGGAATAGCTGCTGGACGTTGGCCACAAGTCAAGGAAGAAGAAAGAAAACTTGCCTTATTTGGTGCCACCCTTGCTTCCAAACCCTAACCCTAATTCCAATCCTATCTCAACTAGGATTGCCCTATTCTTGCTGCCCAAGCCTTGCTCCCTCCCTATCATGTATGTCACGACCACTCCCCATGCCCTCCTTTTATAGAGTTAGGGATAAGTCATGAATTAATCTCCTCCATTGGTTCTAGGGATTTAATCTCAACCGTCGGATCTAGAGATTTAATCTCAACCGTCGGATATTAGAGATTTGATCTCTACCAATGGATCTTAGAGTTTTGTTTCTATCCATTGGATCTAAGCATCTTGAGGTGTTAATGGGCTACATTAGGGACCATGAGGAGGAGTTGGGTCTTGGCCACCCATGGATCAAGCCCACATAAAGTCCGATCCACTAATGATGATCCAATCCACTAAAGGTCCATCATTGATCTACCTCACCAACCCCCATATGATAATATGGGCTCCATATATTATTTGTACATTTTCTCCCCGTGTTTAAGATCTCGAATGTCCGTCGATTAATTAATTTACTAACCATTAATTAATCAACATCTAACTCCATGAGTAGTACCACTCAACCTTTTCATTATGCCGGACCAAGTCCACCTGCAGGGTTTACATGATGAACCTTATGAGCTCCTCAAGGGGACATCATCATCCTAATATATAGGACACGGTTTCCTCCTATAATCAACGGCACACCATATAAATAATATCATCTCCCAACTTACCGAGTCTATCGATTTAATCTATAAATCTCGCCCATTGGTAAATCAAAGAGATGAGTACCAAGAATATGTGCCCGTTATTATATCGGGATTAAGAGCATGTACTAAATAATATCTGAGGTCCGATTCGATTATGTAGTCAGCAATAAATCGAATCACCTCTGTGTCGGTCCTGCTCAATACACACAAAGTGCACTAGTGTGATTCTATGGTCAAGACAAACCAATACCAAATCACACTACAACTATTCCGATGGTTTGTCCAAAGCCATCTCGGTTGTGTGCCTTTACTTATACTTTACAAGGAGCTGATAACATGATCTCCCGTGTGACACCACACACCATGTTATCTACAATGTAAGGTATTAGACAATATTGCATAACCATAAAAATATGCAAACAATGATCATGTGATTCTTATTTCAAAATAAAGATGTTCATACAAAAGAGCTAGGCTTTCAGTATACATCCCAACAGTTTGGTCTAACCAAACCTAGTTTCTCTCGGTCTGAGAATCCCATTCTCATGCTCGTTTTAAATCCTTCGGATTATGCTCGTTGTGCGTGTGACCAAATAGGTTCTCAGTTTATGTTGACCATCTATAATTAACCATTAATTATAGAACAATCATGAGTGGCACCTAGTAGTACATCATGATCCCCAATTAACTGAAAAGATCAACGGTTGATCCAGAACTATTTCTGAAACCCTTCAGCAGCTCGAATAATTTGTGCCCCATTCCCTTCACTCATCTTATACCCACTTGGTTCAGGACATGGTCTATAGTGTCAGTCCCCACTAGGCTGACTACGTCACACCTAGCCCAAGTATCATTTCCTCGTCCTACGGATTCTAGTTACTACACATGTATCGAAGAGTACCTTACTCTAAACATGTAATGCTTTGGCAAAAGACTTTAGTAACAATCTGACGAGAGGCCATGGGTATACATCTCCTCGCAAGGAGTGGTGAATCCTTTATAGGCTATTCAAACACATTCGATCACTTCGACTTATACCCAATCATCCCGGGTCCACATCTCCTTAGAGATGTTTGCTTAAGATGTCAAAGCATAAGTCTCCATGATCAAGATGACTTGAATACCGCAAGTCAAAGGAATATCGCACTTAAGCTACAGTAAGAACTTCATTGACATATCTATATATGCAGAGAACCATATGAAGTCTTACAGCTGGTCACTCCAATGAACTAGTTACCATAACTAGAATCCACGATCAACTTCGGACATCACAATGTCTCCAGCCAGTGAGAATCAGCTGCTTGGATACACCAAAGAGTATACCTCATGCTAGTCTCGACAGAATTGATGGTGTCCAAATCCATCAACTCATCGACTAGGGATAATTTCGATACATCACAATTACACATGTAGAGATACTCACTAGTTGTGATCCAATCACAAATTCTCTCATGCTATGAATCGTATCGTGGACATTCAGTAAATGAGTTTAAGATCCAATCAAATACATGAAACATGTATACTCAAATAGTGAATATTCATTTATCATATAAATGGTTCATACATAAGGAGATTGCCTTAGGACATCTCTCATATATTACTAACAATAAGTATTGTGCTTCTCCTTAGTTCTTCTCCTAAAGACAAAGATAACTTGATTTGGCCCATCAGTTGCACCTCATGTCAAGAAAACCCATGTAAAGAAGTTCCTGTTGGGTGCAAATTAGTGACGGTAACTCCCATTTCTCCAAAGCTACCCAATACAAAATATCCATTGAACTGCCTGGGTCAACAAAAACTCTTCCTACATCAAAATTGGCAATAAGAGCTCAAATGACCAAGGCATCTATATGAGGGGTCATTATTCCCTCTAGGTCATTAGAATCAAACTCTATCACAAGTCCTCTAGCTTTGGGCAGAGCAGGAACAGTTGCACATTCTTCTCTACTGTGCCTTTTCTGTGCTCTTGTAGAATCTCCATTAGTGGAACCACCATTTATCATATTAATAGCACCTCTAATAGGGGGACGATTGGCAGGTGCTACCTGATCAGGGGTTAATTCCCTTATCTGAGCAGTCTGTACTGGAAGATTTATAAGAGGCCTTCCACCATTTCCTCTACCATAATTTATTCCTCCAAACCCCCGCTGATAAGGAACTAGGTTCATAACCAAATTTTGAACTTGAGGATGAGCTCCCATAATCCTTTTCAGCTCCATATCTAACTGCTGACAATTTAGTGTATTATGCCTATATTCCTGATGAAAAGTGCAGAAAGTAGGGGTTGGTAATCTCCTAGGCCCTCTGTCAACTCCAAAGGGTCTTTGCAGTAACCGATGCTCTATAAAGATATTCATAGCCCTCTCCTTAGAAAATTGGGATGGAGGAGCATATAGAGCTTTGTCTTCTAAAGGTCGACCAGGGCTCACCCATTAAATCCTCCTTTCAGATATCTCCATTACTCTGAAATCCTGAGAAGTTTGCCGAGATTTCTGAGCATCCTCCACGTTAATAAACTTCTCCGCCTGGGATAATAGATCTTCAAAGTTTGTAGGAGGCCTCTTAGCCAAGGATTTAAAGAAATCCACTTCTCTGAGCCCCTGAGTTAAAGCTCCCACCATCATACCAGGTTCCAAAGCATGAATTTCATGAGCAGATTGTGCAAATCTATGCACATATTGTCGCAAACTTTCTGTCTCTCTTTCTTAAGATAAAAAAAGACTTAAGGGTTGAGGCAAATATTTCTTAGAACTAAAGAAATACCTTAGAAATAAAGTGGAGAAATCCTTAAAGGATGAAATACTCTTCGGCTTCAAATCACTAAACCATTGTTCTACCAATTCTACTAAGGTAGTAAGGAATACCCGACATTTAACCCCATCGGTATAATCATATAATAGAGCCACATTCTCAAATTTTCTTAAATAACCTTTAGGATCAGAAGAACCTGCATATTTAGATATTTGAGGAAGTGAAAATGTCGAGGTAATTCAACGTTTAAGATATTCTAAACAAAAGGAGTTTTCCCCTCTAGTTATACAATAGTACCTATAGTAGTAACTTCCCCCTCGGGTGGTACATTCTCCGAAGGAGCAACACATTTTTCTTTCCCCTTCACTTTTTGGCGAACACAAGAAGTGAAGGTGTTTGCTTATCGAGTTCGTGAGAGGAAACTTCACTTCCTACTTCACTTTGGTCATTTGTTCATGGTGATCCCCTCGATGTCCCCGGATTAAAAAAATTTAATCCTAGACAAAAGGGATTGCCCAAACAACCAAGTCATCGTCGTGCTATTCGTTTAGAGAGGTCACTTGAACAAACTCGTTGTTCAAGCGACCAAGCTATATTCTACGAGTAGCCGCGGAATAGACGATGTCCAGATCGCCGGCTTTTGTGTTTATGTTCGGGATCCAAGTATTATTTAGCCACAAACAGATTTATATCATGCTCATAATTGGAAAAACAAATACAAGCAAATAACAAAAGAGAATAGAGAATAGATATACCTCTCGATCTTCTAATGTATGACCTTCCTCCATTCGGACGTCGTGTGGGCGACGATCTACCAAAAGTTGAAGCTCCTAGATCGCAAATCTTTCTTCCTTGCTCTTCCAAAGCAAGAGGAAGAATAGAAACAAAGCTCTATTCCTTCTTTCAACCAACCAACAACTTCCAAGGAGGAAGCTTGCCGCCGGCCAAGAAGGAAGAGGAGATTGAGAGTGGCCGGCCAAAAGCTTCAAGGGAGGACCCTAAACCTTTGTTCCACCGGCCAAGGAGAAGGAGAGTACCAGTTTTGGACGTCAACCAAGGGCTGGAAGGAACTCCAAGGGCGCCGGCAGTTTGGGGAAGAAGAACAACACAAGGAAAATATTTCCTTATTAGGTGCCGCCCAAGCCCAAACCCTAGCTCCTATACCTTGCCGCCAACTTCCAAAACCCTAGCTTCTCTTTAATTGTCCTCCACGCCAACCCCTTGCCCTCCTTTTATAGAGTTAGGGATAAGCCTCCTTTTAATCTCCACTGTCGGATCTAGAGATTTAATCTCAACCGTCGGATCTAGAGATTTAATCTCTACCTTTGGATCTAGAGTTTTGTTTCTATCCATTGGATCTAAGCTTCATGAGGTGTTAATAGGCTACATTAGGGACCATGAGGAGGAGTTGGATCTTGGCCACCCATGGATCAAGCCCACATAAAGTCCGATCCATTAATGATTATCCATTCCACTAGGGGATTATCATTGATCTACCTCACCAACCCCCATAAGTTAATATGGGCTCCATATATTGTTTGTATATTTTATTCCCATGTTTAAGATCATGAATGTCCATCGATTAATTAATTTACTGACCATTAATTAATCAACATCTAACTCCATGAGTAGTACCACTCAACCTTTTCATCATGCCGGACCAAGTCCACCTGTAGGGTTTACATGATGAACCTTATGAGCTCCTCAAGGGGATATCATCATCCTAATATATAGGACACGGTTTTCTCCTATAATCAACGACACACCATAAAAATAATATCATCTCCCAACTTACCGAGCATATCGATTTAATCTATAAATCTCGCCCATTGGTAAATCAAAGAGATGAATACTAAGTATATGTGCCCGTTATTATATCGGGATTAAGAGCATGTACAAAATAATATCTGAGGTCCGATTCGATTATGTAGTCAGTAATAAATTGAATCACCTCTAAGTCGGTCCTGCTCAATACACACAAAGTGCACTAGTGTGATTTTATGGTCAAGACAAACCAATACAAAATCACACTACAACCATTCCGATGGTTTATCCAAAGCCATCTCGGTTGTGAGCCTTTACTTATACTTTTCAAGGTGCCGATAACATGATCTCCCGTGTGACACCACACACCATGTTATTTATAATGTAAAGTATTAGAAAATATGCATAACCATAAAAATATGCAAACAATGATCATGTCATTCTTATTTCAAAATAAAGATGTTCATACAAAAGATAGACTTTTCAGTATACATCCCTACAATCTCCCACTTGTACTAAAAGACTATGCTGTCCTCAAACTGTTATACATATGATCCCCATTCCCTCAACATGCCTATCAAAAGCTCTCATCGGAAGGGCCTTAGTGAAAGGATCTGTCAGGTTATCCTCCGATGCAATCTTGGCCACAACAATTTCTCCTCTCTTTATGATTTCTCGTATCAGGTGGTACTTGTGCTCTTTGTGTTTACTAGCCTTATGGGCTCGTGGTTCTTTCGAGTTTGCAACTGCACCACTATTATTACAATAAATTGAGATAGTTCTGAGCAAACCAGGAATCACATCCAAGTCCATCAGAAAGTTCCTGAGCCATAGCTTCCTTGGCCGCCTTAGAGGCTGCCACATACTCAGATTCTATGGTGGAGTCTGCCACACATTTCTACTTGACACTCCTCTATACAATGGCTCCACCTCCCAAAGTAAACACAAAACCTGTGATAGATTTACTGATATCCCTATCTGATTGGAAGTCAAAATCTGTGTAACCCACAGGGAGTAATTGGTCTGTCTGGTAAACTAGCATACAATCCCTAGTCCTTCTCAGGTACTTCTATATATACTTTACCGCAGTCCAATGTCCCTATCCTGGATTACTCTAATATCTGCTGACCATGCCCACGACATAGCAGATATTTGGTATCGTACATAGCATCGCATACATGAGGCTTCCTACCGTCGAAGCATAAGGAATCGCCTTCATCTTCTCTATCTCCTCAGATGTTCTAGGACACATCTCATTAGATAAAGGAACTCCATGCCTGAAAGGTAGAAAACACTTCTTGGAGTTCTGCATGCTAAAACGATCCATAATCATGTCTATGTATGAAGCTTGGGATAAGCACAATATCCTTTTCCTACAATCCCTTATAACCTTGATCCCAAGGATGTGTCCCACCTCTCCCAAGTCCTTCATATCAAACTGTTTGGACAAGCATACCCTTACGTCCAAAAACACCTTGATATTGTTGCCAATCAACAAAATGTCATCTACATATAGTACAAGAAATACCACTACATTTTCATCACATCTCTTGTATACACAAGACTCATCCGGACTTTGAATAAATCCATAAGACTGGATTACCTCATCAAAGCGGATGTTCCAAGACCTCGAAGCTTGCTTCAATCCATAAATGGACCGATTAAGCTTACATACAAGATGCTCTTTGCCCTTCGCAATGAATCCCTCTGGTTGCTTCATATAAATGTTTTCCTCAAGACTTCCATTAAGGAAAGCTGTCTTGACATCCATCTTCCACACCTCATAATCCATATGAGCTGCTATGCATAAGAGAATCCGGATAGACTTAAGCATGGCTACCGGCGAAAAGGTCTCCTCATAATCGATACCATCTTTCTGAGTATACCCCTTCTCAACAAGCCTCGCTTTGAAGGTCTCAACCTTCCCATCTATTCCTCTCTTTCTTTTGTAGATCCACTTACATCCAATGGTTTTTACACCATCGGGTGGTTCTACTAGCTCCCAGACCTAATTTTAATCCATAGATTCAATCTCAGTATTCATTGCATTTTGCCAAGATGCTGCATCTTTATCTTGGATGCTCTCGTCATATGTCCAGGGATCAGGTTCATGTTCGCTAGGGACCAAATCAGAAGATTCTCCCAAGAACATGATTCTATCAGGCTATCTCACAACCCTCCCACTACGACGAGGTGTCACTTGTGTATCCTCTGTGACACGCGGTGTAGTGACTTGTGGTATATTCTCTTGTACCGGTGGTACTGAAGATTGACTTCCCCTTTTAATTCTTCCAGAACAATTTTACTCTTGGGCTTGTGGGTCATCACATAGTCTTCCTCTAGAAATCTGGCGTTCGTGCTAACGATCACCCTCTGATCTCTAGGACTTTAAAACAAACCACCCTTCGTTTCTCTAGTATAGCCAACGAACATTCATACTTCTGTACGAGGTTCCAACTTACCAGCATCTACCTTCAGCACATGTGCTGGACTCCCCCATATCTGAATATGTCTTAGACTAGGCTTTCGTCTAGTCCACAACTCGGTGGGAGTAGAAGGCACTGATTTATATGGAACCAAGTTCAGAATGTACACCGCCGTATCTAGAGCATATCCCCAGAACGAATCTGGCAACTCAGAATAACTCATCATCGATCTGACCATTTCCATAAGAGTCCTATTCCTTCGCTCCGCTACACCATTCTGCTGGGGTGTGTCAGGTGCAGTCAATTGGGATTGAATCCCAGCCTTTGATAAGTAGTTCTTAAACTCTCCCAAGAGGTACTCACCACCACGATCAGATCGTAGTGTCTAGATACTTTTACCTTGACGTTTCTCCACATCAGCCTTGAATTCTTTGAACTTGTCAAAGCATTCAGACTTGTGGTGCATCAGGTAAATGTATCCATATATCGAGTAATCGTCTATAAAAGAGATAAAATACTCGAAACCACCTCTAGCCTTGATAGATATAGGACCACACAAATCAGAATGAACCAATTCTAACACATCTTTGGCTCTAAACCCCTTGGCCTTAAAATACCTCTTGGTCATCTTACCCTCCAAGCAAGATTCGCAGGTTAGGAGATCCTCCACCACTAATGAACCCAAAGGTCCATCAGTTATCAACCTTTGAATTCTGCTTAGGTTAATGTGACCAAGCCTAAGATGCCAAAGATATGTTTGGTTCATCTTCGAAGATTCTTTTCTCTTATTGGAATTAGAAGATGAGTTATTAATTTCAATATGCATCGTGGGAGGTTTTGGTTCAAGTGTGTACAAATTTCCTATCAATGTACCCGAACAGATAATGTCCCTATCCCTTCTTATAACAACTCTGTCATTAAAAGAAATAGAATATCCATCCATAAACAATTTAGAAACTGAAATTAAATTCTTTCTAAATAAGGGTACATAAAGGCAATTCTAAAGAACCAAAAGTTTATTTTTCTCAAAAGATAAATGAACATCTCCCACTGCAACAGCTGCCACCTTCGTGGCATCGCCTAAGTACACGGTAATCTCCCCCTCAGCCAGTCATCTGGTTTTCTGAAACCCCTACAAAGTATTGCAAACATGATCAGTGGCTCCCGTATCTACACACCAGGTACTAGTAGATAACACCGCTAAATATGTTTCAACGACTAGACCAAAGGGTATACCTTTGTTCTGTTTCCGATTGGGACAGTCTTTCTTCCAATGTCCAGTCTGCTTACAAGTGAAGCACTTTGCCTATCGGTTTCTTCACTTGTCCCTAAGTTCCTCCCACCACCTTTGCTCTACCTTATTTCTTCTTCTTCTTGCCTTTCGGCTTAGAAGTAGAAACCTTTTGGGCAACCATGGCCTGAGTCGGATCAAGCCTTTCTATCGGTTGGAGAATGATATCGACCTGGATTTCCCCATCGATCTTAGCTCCAAGGACTTCCAGCTCATTCGCTGGCTTAGGAGGATACTCTTTGAAACATACATATTTGTACTCCTCAGCATCTAAGACAATATCTAGATTCTTTTCCAATCAACATAATTTGGGTACAGTAAACTTATTTTCCTTTAGTATCACAGCAAGTGGACTGAAAGTCATTTTTGAAAATCCTAAGAATCACATAGATCATTACTTTAGATTTCAAAAAATTATTGATTCCTCAAACAATAAAATTTTAAAATCAACCAACACCTCAAAACATTGAGAATATCACATGCCACGATCGTGTGGACGTATACGAATTCTACATTTGTAAGAGGAGGTTTTACCCATTAATTTTACTATCTTGTCAACCTAACTTTTTGAAAAATAAAATTAATAGTTGGTTTCTCTTCGGCCCTACAAATAAAAGCAGTGACTCCGATGGGGAGGATACTCCTATTTGCATTTAAGTGTTCACCATTACTCGATACCAAGGAAAATATCTCAGGTTATGTGCCTTCCGATGGGGAAGTACACACGCTCCTTAATAATTTCCTATAACCATATCCGACCCTGTGATCCATAAACAAACTCATCTGATGGGGAGGAAGGCACTCAGAGCCGACGCGCAAGTTTGCTTGCATCACATGTCAAATCGTAATGGAGGTCGTGGGAATTTATAAAAATATCCCTCTCCCACTTAGTAATTTGAAAATGAGAAATTTTCTAGCCTACGACATGCATATCAAACAATAAGCAATAAATATGAAAAATAAATTATTTTCCAACTATTATGGCTTTTTTCTTCAATATGTCTCTCGTCGCATCACCTTCTCGTCCGCTCCTCCTACGCCATGTACGAGCCATCCGGAGATCCGAGCCGAGACTAAAATCTATTTTAATTTACATCCATCGATCCTATACTCCACGTGGGAGTGTACATGAAATCTAGATCGAAAGTAAACTAAAATAAAAAGAGTGGTTAAACAATGTCTTATCTAATTTACAAAAAATTAAATACCAGCCTCGTCAACCCCGAGGATTCAACAAAATATACACATACAATCACATACACACATATGGCCATAATAGTCGGATCTTATGCTTGCAACCAAAGAGTTAACCTACGCATATCCTACTATTATCCGGCATATATAATATATGAAAAATGTATAAGAGTAACCGAATCCTAAACACACAAAACCGGAAACCTTGGCTCTGATACCAATTTAAGGTGTTTACTTATCGAGTCCGTGAGAGGAAACTTCGCTTCCTACTTCACTTTGGTCATTTGTTCATGGCGATCCCCTCGATGTCCCCAGATTAAAAAAAATTAATCCTAGACAAAAGGGATTTCTCAAACAACCAAGTCATCGTCGTGCATATTCGTTTAGAGAGGTCACTTGAACAAACTCGTTGTTCAAGTGACCAAGCTCTATTCAACGAGTAGCCGCGGAATAGATGATGTTCGGATCACCGGCTTTTGTGTTTATGTCCAGGATCCAAGTATTATTTAGCCACGAACAGATTTATATCATGCTCATAATTGGAAAAACAAATACAAGCAAATAACAAAAGAGAATAGAGAATAGATATACCTCTCGATCTTCTAATGTATGACCTTCCTCCTTTCAGACGTCGTGTGGGCGATGATCTACCAAAAGTTGAAGCTCCTAAATCACAAATCTTCCTTCCTTGCTTTTCCAAAGTAAGAGGAAGAATAGAAAAAAAGCTCTATTCCTTCTTTCAACCAACCAACAACTTCCAAGGAGGAAGCTTGCCACCGGCCAAGAAGGAAGAGGAGATTGATAGTGGTCAGCCAAAAGCTTCAAGGGAGGACCCTAAATCTTTGTTCCACAGGCCAAGGAGAAGGAGAGGACCTGTTTTGGATGTCAGCTAAGGACTGGAAGGAACTCCAAGGGCGCCGGAAGCTTGGGGAAGAAGAACAACACAAGGAAAATATTTCCTTATTAGGTGCCGCCCAAGCCCAAACCCTAGCTCCTATGCCTTCCGCCAACTTCCAAAACCCTAGCTCCTATGCCTTCCGCCAACTTCCAAAACCCTAGCTTCTCTTTAATTGTCCTCCACACCAACCCCTTGCCTTCCTTTTATAGAGTTAGGGATAAGCCTCCTTTTAATCTCCACCATTGGTTCTAGGAATTTAATCTCAACCGTCAGATCTAGAGATTTAATCTCAACACTCGGATCTAGAGATTTAATCTACACCGTCGGTTCTAGAGTTTTGTTTTTATCCATTGGATCTAAGCTTTATGAGGTGTTAATAGGCTACATTAGGGACCATGAGAAGGAGTTGGATCTTGGCCACCCATGGATCAAGCCCACATAAAGTCCGATCCATTAATGATTATCCATTCCACTAGAGGATTATCATTGATCTACCTCACCAACCCCCATAATTTAATATGGGCTCCATATATTATTTGAACATTTTCTCCCCGTGTTTAAGATCTCGAATGTTCGTCGATTAATTAATTTACTGACCATTAAATAATCAACATCTAACTCCATGAGTAGTACCACTCAACCTTTTCATCATGCCGGACCAAGTCCACCTGCAGGGTTTACATGATGAACCTTATGAGCTCCTCAAGGGGACATCATCATCCTAATATATAGGACACGGTTTCCTCCTATAATCAACGACACACCATATAAATAATATCATCTCCCAACTTACCGAGCCTATCGATTTAATCTGTAAATCTTGCCCATTGGTAAATCAAAGAGATGAATACTAAGTATATGTGCCCGTTATTATATCGGGATTAAGAGCATGTACAAAATAATATCTGAGGTCCGATTCGATTATGTAGTCAACAATAAATCAAATCACCTCTAAGTCGGTCCTGCTCAATACACACAAAGTACACTAGTGTGATTTTATGGTCAAGACAAACCAATACCAAATCACACTACAACCATTCCGATGGTTTGTCCAAAGTCATCTCAGTTGTGGGCCTTTACTTATACTTTTCAAGGAGCCGATAACATGATCTCCTGTGTGACACCACACACCATGTTATCTACAATGTAAAGTATTAGACAATATGCATAACCATAAAAATATGCAAACAATGATCATGTAATTCTTATTTCAAAATAAAGATGTTCATACAAAAGATTGACTTTTCAGTATACATCCCTACAAAGAAGAACCCTTCTTCAACTGAAAAATCTTATGCCCTTCTTCCTCCGAATCACTACCAGAGACATCATCTTCTTTAACCTTCTTCGGAGTAGCCCTTTGCGATATATGATCCATCATTTCATCCATAATTTGCAGAAGATCTTCCTTATATAAGGGCACCCAATGCCTTTTGTTGGTACCCCCTGGGAGGTACTAGAGATGGACTTCTCCCCCTCCGCTGGCTCCTTCAACGTTCATCTAGTATATACCATCATGACTTTTTGTTCAGGTTCCCATACACAGTGCCAATTGGATGGCACTTGCATCTTTGGATAGCCAAGACCTCCCTTCCCCTCTGTATAGATCACTGAATCTGCTATCAAGATAGACTCACAGCGAAGAAAGATTTGTCGCGAGAATCACCTTCAGTCTTAAGAATTGAGATGGATCTGACACGCAAAGGAAGAATGTTAAATGTTGGTCAGCTTCCCGGCACAGCCATTCCGACGCTCAAGTTAGTATAGGTATGAGGGAAATAATGAACTGGAAAAGAAGAGTGATCTAGGGAATACCAAATGACGAAGAAACAACCATCCTTTTCCTCATCTTCCTCTGCTCCTTTTATATATGGTTTACCCTGCCACCTCTTGAAAGCGAATTTACACTAATGCCCTTGTCTAACTCTTCACCATAACTGTTTTTCCTGCCTATATTCAAAATATCTCTTTCAAGCACTCAATGTACATTTTATTTCCCTATCAAACATTAAACACATAAAAAATATATAAACAAATGATCAAATATCTCATTTAACTATATTTATCCTCCTCAAACTCTCCCCGCTATCACCAATCACCCGCTACTCCCTATTAGAAAGAATCTTGAACGTCTCCACATGGCTCGGGAAATAAACATACTGCTCGGAGAATACACATACTGCTTTGGAACTGTAATGTCCTGGAAATACCCATACTACTTTGGAACTTTTCATATTACCCTGGAACCACACACACTATCCTGGAAATGTTCATACTGCTTTGGAAATACACACACTACTCTGGAAATGTTCACACTATCCTTGAAATAAACACATTGCTCTGGAAATTTTCATACTGCCCTGGAAACATGCACTACTCTGGAAATGTTCATACTGCTCTGGAAATGCACACACTAATCTGGAAATGCTCGTACTACCCTGGGAATACACACACTACTCTAGAAATGCTCATATTGCCTTGGGAATACACATACTGCTCTGGAAATTTTCATACTGCCCTGGAAACACACACAGCTCTGTAAATGTTCATACTACCCTGGGAATACACACACTAATCTAGAAATCCTCATACTACCTTGGGAATACCCACACTACTCTGGAAATGTTCATACTGCCCTAGAAACATGCACTGCTTTGGAAATGTTCATACTACCTTGGAACCACACACACTACCCTTGAAATGTTCATACTACCATGGAAATACACACTGCTCTGGAAATGTTCATACTGCTCTGGAATGACGCACATTACCCTGGAAATGTGCATACTACCCTGGAACCACACACACTGCCCTTGAAATGTTCATACTATCCTGGAAATACACACACTTCTCTGGAAATGTTCATACTACCCTTGAAACACGCACTACTCTGGAAATGTTCATACTGCCTTGGGAATACACACACTGATCTTGAAATGCTCATACTGCCCTGGGAATACACACACTACTCTAGAAATACTCATACTGTCCTGGGAATACACACACTGCTCTAGAAATGTTCAACTGCCCTAGAAACACGCACTGCTTTGGAAATGTTCATATTGCCCTGGGAATACACACACTGATTTGGAAATCCTCATACTACCCTAGGAATACCCACACTACTCTGGAAATGTTCATACTGCCCTGGAAACATGCACTCCTCTTGAAATGTTCATACTACCCTGGAAACCCCGATCCCATCAATATTATGTTGGATCGAAAGTGTCGCTAGAGGGGGGGGTGAATAGCGATACGATGTCGTTAAAAAACTTTTGCAATAAGTAAAAAGCAAGTAGAGAGTGCACAACGGAAATATAAAGTAGACAAGATATTTTTACGTGGTTCACAATCTTTCGATTGCTAATCCACGGCCCTAGTGATCCTTGATCACGTACGGAGGGCAATTCACTAAAACCACTCCTCTTCGTTGGAAGTAGGAGCAACGATTACAAAAAGAAATCAAGGCAAAGGGACACTCCCCCTTTCCTTGTTACGATTAAAGCACAAAGACAATTTAAAGAAGTAGAACTTAAATAAATATACCGACAACTCTTATAAGTAGAAGATGTAGCTTTCGTTGTCGGCGGCACTTCGTCGTAGCAAATGTGAGTAGTAGTAGCGGCGTTTTACGGCGTGTGTTGAGAGCTCTTGAATTCTTGTTATTTGCTTGGCTTGAACATGTCTATTTATGGATATTGATCTATGAATTTAGACATAGGTAGTGTCCAAGGTGAGGTTCTTATCCCCAAGACTTGTTCATCCACATCCTTTGCGCCAACTCAAGGATGAGGTGTTTCATCCAACCACCTTGTGCCACCTCCAACCTCCTTGTGCGCCAACTCAAGGATGAGGTGTTTCATCCAACCACCTTGTGCCACCTCCAACCTCCTTAACTTGAGGATGAGGTGTTTCATCCAACCACCTTGTGCCACCTCCAACCTCCTTGGGCGCCAACTTGAGGATGAGGTGTTTCATCCAACCACCTTGTGCCACCTCCAACCTCCTTGGGCGCCAACTTGTTGGAGCCATTCAACTTGTGCCACATCATGGGAGCCAACCATCTTGTGCCAACTCACCTTATTTTGGGCGTCCACCACAAGGAAGCTTGGTGATGGTTTGGATGTCCACCTTGATGCCACATCACCCTTTGTACCAAAACACGAGTCAAGTCCAAATTCACCCCCTTGAAATTCGAGCTCTTCTCGAGGCTGGAACTTGACTAGCAGTTGACTGTAGTCAAAGGGTTTTGGACTGCAGTACAAGTTAACTTAAAATATAAAGTACGATGGTTCTAACCATCTGATCTCTACCTAGACCTTCCATTGGAGGTATTGGGTCGGATCTACGCTTAACGACCTTGCTTCGCTTTCACACGAGCTTACCTTGTAGCCTCGCTTCCGGTCTTCACCCGAGTACCTCGGCTTCCTCCGAAGTCCCTCTGGCGTTGCCCGACCACCTCGGTTCCCACCGGGTGTCGCAGACCTTCCGCTCAACTTTAGCATTTCTGCACACTTAATTGAGCTCGTAAGATAACAAATATACCCTTAACTATTGAGCCTTTTGCCATAATCAAAATACCGGTTCGACTTTGGTGGCCACTGCACCAACATATTATTTCAATGCCAAGGATTCCTTGCCCCTAGAGGATGTATGGGATGAAATAAAAATAATTGTATTCACTTTATTCCGCTATGCATGATCTCAGAATCTCCCATAAGTGGCATCAGAGCCACCTTGTTTGTTTACCATAGATCACATGTTGTACGAGAATTTAAAAGCATGTTTGTTGTTTTAATATACCTGTGTGATATTTTTCTATATGATAGATTATAGTATGCATGATTCTACATATACGATATGTTTGTAACAGGTAAAGGAAAATACTAAGGATGCGCCTAGAAACACCGAAGGTGTTGGTCGCATCGTTAGAGCCTAAGAATAGACTAGCCATGAGTTGGGAGATAGGTTGCACGGTTCGCATATCTAATTCCTAAAACGACATGCACGTCAATTGTTCGGCTCACGTTCACATCGAGAAATTTTTTTCCCAATGTGACCATGGTTTTTCCATAATTAGGTTTATTTCCTATTATAGATGCAAGTATAACATGAAATCCCTCGTGCAAATATTAGGGCTAAGACCTTCCATTAATATGATTGAACCAAATTTTTTTTTCGTGTTTGGGTTGTTAGACTCCCTCCAAGCCTGGGATGACATCGAGCATGTTCAATTCATATGTGATTCGATATTTATTTAAAATGGTAAGGACCATAGGCCAATTTCAAGTTTGGGTTGTTGGACTCTCTCCAAACTTGGCTTCAAAATTGGATGTGTTCGAACCATTTAAATTCGATCTCATGATTAATGGGTCAGCTCTAACTTAAAGCATTGATTTGTTGGACTCTCTCCAAGGTCAATGTGGACAGAGGTGCAATTAGGTGATATGCATTTGATGTATATATGTCAATGAGTTAACAACCTAATGTATATGTGAACATTCAATTAGTTGATAGCATAAAGTGCTAGTTATATATTTGATATATAATGGGTGCTTTTGATACCTAACATTATGACTATGAATGGCTTGTTGGACTCTCTCCAAGGTTGTTCTTAGTCATAATGGATATCAACCCACTAGGAGATTACCTACCATCTCTTGAATTCAAAGTGAGGCCTCTTGAATTTGACAAAATAGTGGAAGTTTTGTTGTTAATGTAAATTGTTTGCATTACTTTAAATTCATCTCTTATACACCTTTTTTGTATGTCTAGGTACTAATTTGAATAGCATGTTGATCTCCATTAACTTACGTTCTATTTTGGACAACAGTAAATTGACTAGGCCAAACTTCTTGGACTGACTTTGCAACCTGAGAATTGTTCTCAAGGCTAAAAAGCTAGCTTATGTCCGTGAAGAGGTTCTTCCCCAACCTTTTGCAGACAATGTATCTGGTGAACAAAATTTGGCTTACCAAAAATATGTTGTTGACTCTGAGATTGCGAGTTGCATTATGCTAGCATCGATGTCTCCTGAGTTACTAAAGCAACACAATCATATGGATGCTAATACAATTGTCTTCCATCTTCGAGAATTGTTTGATGAGTAGGCAAGATCTGAAAGGTTCGAGGTCACCCAGCTCCTCTTTCGCTCAAAGATGTAGGAGGGTTCATCTGCAGTGTAGTATGCACTAATGATGAATGGCTATATTGAGCGATTGGGATCATTAGGGTTTTTCATGGACCATGAATTAAGTATTTATTTAATTCTTCATAGTATGACTGCTAGCTATTTGGAATTTATGACGAACTATCAGATGAATAAGATTGAGTCCACAATTCCTAAGCTGATAAATATGCTCAAAACTGTGGAGCCATTTGTTTCTAAAGAACTGAAGGCGGTGATGTTGATTGACTTCTCAAAGAAAGGTTCTAAGAGGAAGTCAAAAACTAAAGCCAAAGGGAAGAAAAAGGCAAAGAAGGAAGAATCAACTCCAAATGGCACCAGCCATCATTGTGGCAAGGATGACCATTGGAAGAGAAATTGCAAGCGGTATCTTGAGTCATTGAAGTAGAAAAAAGCAGTTGATGCCCAATCTACTTCAGGTATATATGTTATTGAATGTCTTACTGTTTCTACTAAAACATGGGTATTGGATATCGGGTGTGGCTCACATATATGTAATAACATATAGGGGCTCAGGAATAGAAGAAGACTGGTTAAGGGAGAAGCAGATCTAAGGGTTGGCAAAAGAGCAAAAGTTGTTGTTGTAGACAAGGGAACTTATATGTTGCAACTTCCTACAGGACTAGTTTTAGTGTTGGATGATTGTTTTTATATTTTCGCTTTAATAAAGAACATTGTTTCTATTTCATGTTTGAATAAGAAAGGTTATCATTTGACATTTAGTTATAATTGTTGTTACATTACGTTAAATGGTGTTCTTTATGCTACTGGAATATTATATAATGGAATCTACACGTTAGATACATCCAACAAGATATTCAATATCAAATCAAAAAGCAAGTGCCCTAAGTTAGATAATCAGTTAACCTTGCAATTATGGCATTTTCGTCTTGGCCATATAAGCAATGAACGCATGTCCAAACTGCATAAGCTTGGTATTTTGGAGTCTTATGAATAAGATTCATTAGACACATGTGTTTAATGCTTAAAAGGAAAAATGACTAAGTTACCTTTTAGTGGAAAAGGTGAATGAGCAGTTGAGGTATTGGGCCTTATACATACGGTTGTATGCGGACTAATGTCAACTTATGGCAAAAAAGTTTATAGCTACATTGTTACCTTTATCGATGATTATTCACGATATGGGTATTTGTATCTGTTATGATACAAATTTTAAGACTTTGAAAGGTTTAAAGATTTTAAAAAGAAATAGAAAAACAACTTGGTAATGGTATTAAAGTACTTTAATCGGATCAAGGTGGTTAATAGTTATGTGAGCAAAACATATAGGATTTTAGGAGTAGTTTTCGCTCACATCTCATTGCATTTTATATTTAATTCTTGCATATTTCACTTTATTTTGCATGCATTTCTTATTTTCTGGTCCGGAGATATGCTCTTTGTACTCTTGTGTGCAGGACAACATTCTACGGGGAAAATGGCGCACTTTTGGAGCGAAAAGAAGGCATTTGGTAGCTAGAACAGAAGGACACATACCCTAACCGTGTGAATCCAAACGGCCACACCCCAGTGCCACACACGGCTTGGTCGTGTGAATCCACATGGTTGTGTGACGTTGGGCGATTTCGATATGATTATGTTATTTTCCAAGTTTCGAGGAGTTCTGGCATGATATCTATATCAAGGAAGCTATGCCCAAACCCTAGGGGGAGCCCCCGACGGCCGGGATGGCACACCGGTGCCCTAAAAAGCACCAGAAACTTACAACGGGGACGAAGGAAGCCGCCCGAGGATCAAATTCTACAGTCCAATTCTAGAGAGAAGAACCAAAGACCACTGTAATTTATTTTCTATACATCTTCTACATTGTAATGATGAATTCAATCATGCCTTATGTTTATTCTCTTTCATTTATAGAATAGATACTTCGATTCCAGGATTAGGGAGTAGTTTGTGTGCGTAGACCATGTTATTTCAAATATACTTCTATTCGTGATTTCATATTTGCAATTGGTTATCATTTAGATTGATAACTGTTGGTTTGGGTTTTCTATTTACTGTGAGTAGACAATACAAGGGGTGACAGCCCTCGTATCAAAGATTTAGGAGAATTAAGGAGGAACCTAGGGGTTGGCCTCATCTCCGGTACTGTGGATAGAAGGGTGTGATAGAGTCGGAAATGGGACACGTTCTGACTCCTCAGAGGGATTGATTTGGCATCCTCATACCGCCTATCCCATCCTAAAGCTAAGGGTCGACCTAGTATGGCAGAGGTAGTTCTCGATAGATGCGAAGGCTCATCGAGGAAGTGTATGATGTCTCTTCCACAAGTCCATAGTTAGACGTCTAGATAATACCCAATTGATAGTGTGTTCTGTGACACACAAGCGAAACTGAAATCCTAGAATTCCTTTAAAAGACTCGTAACTACCCTTCTCTTCTTCCATGTGACACCGTACTAGAGTTAGGACCGCCGACAAACGCCATAAGCACAACCCTTAATGTTAAACTCCGAACAATAACAACCACTGAACAATTGGTACTCGAATCTCAGTTCCTGTGGGATTGATATTCTTTATTACTTGATGACACCCATGCACTTGTGGGTGTTGAGCATGAGCATGTGCTTCAAGTCCTCGACGATTCTCGTCGGGAGATTTGAGGGTGCGTTCGCGTACATCAAATTTTTGGTGCCGTTGTCGGGGACTGTTGATTCGATATTGAATCGAAGGTGGACAGTTGGATCAGACCTAGTTTAGGTTTATTTACCTAGTTTTTATTGCTTTCCAATTTAATTTAGTTCTAATTTAGATTTTAGTTTTCTTCTAGCTGTGGTTATTTTCTAGCAGTTGTTTTCTTCTTTTAGTTTAATCATAGTTCTAGCAGCTTTTGTCTCCTTCTGTGGCACTACTGTTCTTTTCCTTATTCATATTTTCTCGTAGATAAACATGCATGCTTTTTCTCATGATTATGGTCAAGTTAATTCTAAGAGTTTTGGTAACATTTATTGTGAGCATTGTGGTGAAACATGATTGTCCGGATATATTTGAGCCTTCGCAATTTGAACAAGAAGATGTCACCTATGATTACAACCAGTGGCCACGAGATGAATCCTATTTATATAGTTATGACCCTGGCTACTTGAACCCTCAATATTATTTCCCAAGTGAGCACGAGAGCTATGAATCACCATGTGAATTTTATCCAGAACCATGACCCCACTTAGAAGCCTTGCTAGCTGATTTCACTAGGGAATGCGAGGAGCATAACCGACAATTTGCGGAGATTATGCAACGAGATCTAGCAAGAGAAGAAACCAAATGATGAGAAAGTGGCTTTGATGACTGGATTAGACCTAATATAGCAGAGACTCACTTTGAATGAATGGATGAGGAAGACGTAGATGGCATGGGAAGTGAAGAAGGACAATCCATACGATCACCACTTGAAGGCGAACTTGAGGATTATATAATTGATGCTTTAATCGAGGAGTGCATTGCTTCAATCAAAATACCTCATAACCTCAAGGACACAGAAGAGCCTGCTTTAACCCTTACCGAAACTTTAGTTACCAATAACGAAGCTCATCTAGTGATTTGTGATGATAAAATTTCATTCGACCTAATAGAGTCTACTAATCAATCTTTTGGTGAGGATGTCTGTGGTGAGTTATGTTATTTACAACATTTGGACAAAATGAAATAATATGATCAAACTTTTGATAATTCTGTGAAAATAAGAATGTTCAATCTTGAACCAAGGAAGGCAGCTAGCAAATATCTTATCCTTCCACGAGCAAGATTTAAGAGATGTGGAGATGGAGGATTCCAAGGTAGGAGGGATAAAGAGAGTAAGTATCTTACCCCTCCACGAGCCAGATTTAAGAGATATAGTGATGAGAGATCACAAGGGAGGAGGCGTAAAGTGAGCAAATATCTTGCTCCCTCACGAGCAAGATTCAAAAGTTTCAATAAGGGGAGGAAGAAAAATCTCCTTGGGCCACTAGAGCCAAGATGAGACGTGGGAGTACAGTCAAGCGAAATTCCTTAAATAAGAGCTTCTTGGGAGGCAACCCAAGTTTAATTTTACATGTTTTTAATCTTTTTGCATTCATGTGTATAATTTAGACTTTGATTTATGGTCACTTATGTTTTTTGCAAATAGTTTAGGATTAGAAAGAACTTGCTATGAAGAAGCAAAAATCATTTTGAGCCCACCTAGTCCTCGACGAGATCCTGCACCCGCACCACCATTTTTATTCTACTCTTGAGCAGGATGCAGGTACAGCCACCTATGACTTCTCTGATTTCTAATCGCGCCTCGAGGACATATACGCCGAGCAACAGACACAGAGGCAGCAAAGGAGGAGGAGCACCGAGTAGCTACTGCATCCACTATCTCTCAGATCGACCACATGTACATGTGACATCAGCAGCTTAGCACTAGATTCTCCCAGGATCTCGAGATGCTGAGGCTACCAGACTTTCCTCCTCATCCACCATATTAGAGGTATGCTTCGCTTAAGTCTGGGGGGTACCCCAAGTTTTGATTTATTTTGTTTCTAACAGTAGTTTCTTTCATGATATTTGCATTTTAGTTAGCATTTATTTTTTCATGCATAGGTTGTTTAGTTTCTTTCAGCACTTAGTATTTGCTATCTATAAGCTACCTCAGTAGTATTTTTAAAGTTTTCTTCATGAGTTGTTTCCCTGGATAGCTTAACTTCATTTACCTTGTGGTATTTTATTTTATTTTCTCTAATGAATGTTCTAGACTTACACTGGTTAGCTTTTATTTTTACACTTACACATGTCGAACATTCTGAAAGGGAGATTCTAGTACATACCTAGTTATGATTCATCTCAGTAGTCTAGTACTTTGGAATCCATAGGTGACTCTAGATTTAGCATTTAAGTTACTGGAGATGCTCGGATCGTGGATGCACATTCGAAAAAATCAAAATCCCAAGAGAGAAAGAAAAAAAATGTAATAAGAAAAAAAAGAGAGAGGGAAAGATAAAGATAGTGAGAAAAGTTGGAAAAAAAGATTATGAGGGATAAAAAAATAATTGTCGTGGGTGGAAATGGTTAGGTGCCCCTTTGAGACTGAGTTAGGTTACTAGGGAAACACCTACCAATTTCTCTCAATACCGAACATGCCTTTGAGACTTTATGCTAGATCTAGAGAATGACCCTCACTTTCGGTAGGTAAGTTCCTAAGAGTCGGAGACCTTAGGAAAGCTATAGGATGACAACTTAACTTACCATAGAACGAGTGTGCCCTAAGAAGATTCGCTTACCACGTGCATGAGAAGCTAACTTAGTGAATTTTTAGAACATATCTATTTTGCTTTGATTGCAAATACCACTTGATAAATCTAGTTAACATGCTAAGTATGGAACAATACCTTTTTAAAATTTTAGGCACTGAGGTTTGCTTGAAGACAAGAAAAGACTTAAGTCTAGGGAAAGTGATGTGAGCAAAACATATAGGATTTTAGGAGTAATTTTTGCTCACATCTCGTTGCATTTTATATTTGATTCTTGCATATTTCACTTTATTTTTCAAGCATTTCCTATTTTCTAGTTCGTAGATGTGCTCTTTGTACTCTTGTGTGCAGGACAACATTCTACATGGAAAATGATACACATTTGGAGCGAAAAGAAGGCATTTGGCAGCTAGAACAGAAGGACACACACCTTGGCCCTGTGAATCAACACGACAAGCACCCTAGTGCCACACACAGCTTGGCCGTGTGAATCCACACGACCATGTGGTACTGAGCGATTTCGACGCGATTCTATTATTTTCAAGGTTTCGGGGAGATCCGACCTGATGTCTATATAAATGAAGCTACGCCCAAACCTTAGGTGAAGGCCCCGATGGTCGGGATGACACACAGGTGCCCTTAAAAGCACCGAAAACTCACAACCGGGAGGAAGGAAGCTGCCCGAGGATCAAATTCTACGCTCCAATGTCAGAGAGAAGAACTAAAGAGCACTGTAATTTATTTTCTATACATCTTCTGCATTGTAATGATGAATTCAATCATGCCTTGTGTTTCTTCTCTTTCATTTATGGAATAGATACTTCGATTCTAAGATTATGGAGTAGTTTGTGTGCGTAGAACATGTTATTTCAAATATACTTTTGTTCGTGATTTCATATTTGCAATTGGTTATCGTTTAGATCGATAACTGTTAGTTTTGGTCTTCTATTTACTCTGCGTAGCCGATATGAGGGGTGACAACCCTTGTATCAAAGATTTAGGAGAATTAAGGAAGAACCTAAGGGTTGGCCTCATCTCCGGTAACCGTCGATAGAAGGGTGTGATAGAGTCAAAAAAGGGACATGTTCCGACTCGTCACAGGGATTAATTCGGCATCCTCATACCTCCTATCGCATCCTAAAGCTAGGGGCTGACCTAGTATGGCAGAGGTAGTCCTGGATAGATGCGAAGGCTCATCGAGGAAGTGTATGATGTCGTTTCCACAAGACCATAGTTAGATGTCTAGATAATACCCAATTGATAGTGTGTTCTGAGACACACGAGCGAAACCGAAATCCTAGAATTCCCTTAAAAGACTCATAGCTACCCTTCTCTTCTTCCGTGGGACACCGTACTAGAGTTAGGACCGCCGACAAACCTCATAAGCACAACCCTTAATGTTAAACTTTGAACAATAACGCCCACTGAACAATCGATACTCGAATCTCAGTCCCTGTGGGATCAATATTCTTTATTACTTGACAACACCCCTGTACTTGCGGGCGTTGAGTGCGAGCGCACGCTTCGAGTCCTCGACGGTTCCCGTTGTGAAATTTGAGGTCGCCTTTGAAGGTCGAAGCTGAAGCTTCGCTTCGCACCTCCGTTGCTTCTGCATGGCGATCCTATCTACGTCCCCGGATTAAAAAAAAATAATCTAAGATGATGACGGATTACCCAAGCAACCGATCCATCATCGTGCTATTCGATTAGAGTGGTCTCTTGAACAAACTTATTGTTCAAGAAACCTAACTCTTTTCCTCGATTAATCGCGGAATAGATGATGTACAGATCGACGGTTTTTGTGTTTATCTTCAGGGTCCAAGTAAATTAACCACATGCATTATACAAAATAACTAAATCAAAATAAACAAGATTATACCTCTTGATCTTCTATTGTATGTCCTATCCTCCTTTTGAACGTTGTGTGAGCAACGATCCTCCAAGAGTTGAAACCTCCTAGATCGTGTATCTTCCTTTTCTTGTTCGCTCTGAACAAAGGAAGATAATCAAAGACTTCTTCTCCTTTCTAGAGCCGACCACCAATCTCCCAACATGGATGTTGCCGCCAGCCAAGGAGAGGAAGAAGGAGATGGTATGGGCACCGGCCAAGAGCTCCAAGGGAAGACCCTAACACTTGTTGCCGTCGGCCAAGGAGAGGAAGAAGATAGATGGTGTTGGGTTTCCGGCACCGCGGCGTGTGTGTGTTCGATCACGTTTCATAAACATGAACACAGCGGAAGCAGTAAAAATAATAAATCTACATTTATTACAACACACACAACACATGCATGCATATTACAACAAGTGTAGACATAACCGTAAATTTAAATTTGCAATAAAAGGAAATTTATCTACGTTATACCTTTAGTATGACGTGTAGCGGGAACGGCATCAACCGGAACGATCCTCGCTAGAATCGTCACTATCCGTATCCACGCCAAGTTCCTCGGGATGACTTCGCTAAGCCACGAGCTTCGTCTTCGTACGGGTTACTAGCCTCGTGTTGAAGACGACGTGATCGAGAGATGATCACGATCCGAATCCAAATTCGGATCCTAATACGAGTTCTCAAAATTCGCTTCTCCGGAGAGGTATTCGTCAACCAATTGACGAATCCTTCGTCCTCCACCTCAGAGGATTACCGGAGATCGAATTCCCGGTAAGTTAGCCGCTGTCGGAGCTCTAACCGTCATCCAAACGACGCTCCGATGAGAGGAGAATAAGCTATCCAGAAAACTGGACAGCTTTGGTGGAGGAGATAGGCGCCGGCCAACCAAGGGAAGATAAAACTCACCTTGATGCCAAACCTAAAGGAGATCACCGGAGTACCAACCGGCAGCAGCTCGACCCCAGCGAGGGGGAAGGTCAGCACCTTCTGGACGCCGGTTGGAGCCTCAAGGTGGGCGGTGGCAAGGAGGAGGAGAGTTGGCTCCGAATTTCTCCAAGGAGAGGTGGGCGGCAACTTAGGGTTGTGGATTAGGGCTTAATTATCCCTTAAGCCCTCTTTTATAGAGAACTAATTCTCTTAATGGTTAATGGATCATAACCATTAGGCCCGCTAACCCGCTCCATTAAGATAAGTTAAAATAAACCAAACCATGATGGTTTATTTTAAGTTAAAACGAACCGAACCAACTTTTGGTTCATTCGTTTAAAATAAACCAAACCCTTTGGTTTATTCTCCTCCATTGGATTAGAACCAAACCATTTTGGTTCATCCATTACGTCTTCATAAGACTTGGCTCATCCACGCTTCCATTGCGCCTGAAACGATTTCATGCTCGCTCCATGTTTGGTCCAACCAAACATAGTTTCTCTCGGTCTGAGAATCCCATTCTCAAGCTCGTTTTAAATCCTTTGGATTACGCTCGTTGTGCGTGTGACCAAATAGGTTCTCGGTTTATGTTGGCCGTCTATAATTAACCATTAATTATAGAACGATCATGAGTGACACCTAGTAGTACATCATGATCCCCAATTAATCGAAAAGATCAACGGTTGATCCAGAACTATTTCTGAAACCCTTCAGCAGCTCGAATGATTCGTGCCCCATTCCCTTCACTCATCTTATACCCACTTGGTTCAGGACATGGTCTATTGTGTTTGTCCCCACTAGGCTGACTACGTCACACCTAGCCCAAGTATCATTTCCTCATCCTACGGATTCTAGTTACTCCACATGTATCGAAGAGTACCTTACTCTAAACATGTAATGCTTTGGCCAAAGACTTTAGTAACAATCCGACGAGAGGCCATGGGTATACATCTCCTCGCAAGGAGTGGTGAATCCTTTATAGGCTATTCAAACACCTTCGATCACTTCGACTTATACCCAATCATCCCGGGTCCACATCTCCTTAGAGATGCTTGCTTAAGATGTCAAAGCATAAGTCTCTATGATCAAGATGACTTGAATACCGCAAGTCAAAGGAACATCGCACTTAAGCCACAGTAAGAACTTCATTGACATATCTATATATGCAGAGAACCATATGAAGTCTTACGGCTAGTCACTCCAATGAACTAGTTACCATAACTAGCATCCACGATTAACTCCGGACATCACTATGTCTCCAGCCAGTGAGAATCAGCTGCTTGGATACACCAAGGAGTATACCTCGTGCTAGTCTCGACAGAATTGATGGTGTCCAAATCCATCAATTCATCGACAAGGGATAATTCCGATACATCACAATTACACATGTAGAGATACTCACTAGTTGTGATCCAATCACAAATTCTCTCATGCTGTGAATCGTATCGTGAACATTCAGTAAATGAGTTTAAGATCCAATTAAATACATAAAACATGTATACTCAAATAGTGAATCTTCATTTATCATATAAATGGTTCATACATAAGGCGATTGCCTTAGGACATCTCTCATATATTACTAACAGACTCCTACTTGGCCTAATGCCAATCGCTACGGTATCCAAAACCATAAGCTCGAACATGACCCTCAAACTTATTTTGAGGTAATGCCTTAGTCATGGGATCCGCTAAGTTCCTTTCAATGGGAATTTTCTCGATTTGTATTTCGTTCCTACTGATGATCTCTCTGATAAGATGATAGCGGCGAAGCACATGTTTGGATCATTGATGAGACCACATCAAGTTCAGAGATGAACATCTTGATCCAAACCACTTCCTTTGCTGCTTCCAAAGCTGCAATGTATTCTGCCTTAGTGGAAGAATCCGCTATAGTGTCAAGCTTGGAACCTTTCCAACTTATTACGCCTCCATTCTAGGTGAATACATACCCAGACAAAGACATGGAATCATCCTTGTCTGTCTGGAGCTGGCATCCGTATACCCACGTATCACCATGTACCCTTCTCCATATATTAGGAACGCATCCTTAGTTCTTCTTAAGTACTTAAGGATCGACTTAACAGTCACCCAATGATCCATTCCTGGATCAGACTGGTATCTGCTCGTGACACTCAAAGCATACGATACATCGAGCCTCGTACATAACATAGCATACATGATAGATCCTATTACGGATGTATAGGGAATCTTACTCATGCAAATCCTCTCGTCTTCTGTGCGCGGACACATAGACTTCGAAAGGTGTACCCCATGCCTGATGGGTAAGAAACCTTTCTTGGATTCTGACATGCTAAACCTCTTTAGCACTCGGTCTATATATGTAGACTGCGAATGACCAAGCAACCATTTCGATCTATCTCTATAGATCTTAATCCCGAGGATGTAGGTTGCTTCTCCCAGGTCTTTCATGGAGAATGTCTTGGATAACCAAACCTTCACTGACTGTAAGATTGAAACATCGTTTCCTATAAGTAGTATGTCATCGACATACAATACTAGGAACATGACTGCACTCCCACTAACATCTTTGTACACACAAGGTTCGTCTAGATTTTGTGAGAAATCAAACTTTTTGATGGTCTCATCAAAATGGATATTCTAGCTCCTGGATGCTTGCTTCTATCCATATATGGACCGTCGCAATTTGCATACCTTGATTTTATCAACCGATGTGAAACCCTTAGGTCGTATCATAAACACATTCTCGAGCAGGTTTCCATTAAGGAAAGCTGTTTTCACATCCATCTGCCATATCTCATAATCATAATGAACCGCTATGGCCAGGAGCATCCGAATGGATTTAAGCATAGCTACAGGCGAATAGGTTTTGTCATAATCAACACCTTGCTTTTGACGATATCCTTTCGCCACCAATCTAGCCTTATAGGTAATCACATTACCATCCATGTCGGTTTTCTTCTTGAAAACCCACTTGCACCCTATAGGCTTTATGCCTTCAGGTGGGTCAACCAAGTTCCAAACTTGGTTTTCATACATGGAATCCATTTCCGACTTCATGGCACCAAGCCACTTATCCCTTTCTGAACTTGTCAGCACTTCTTCATAACTGGTAGGCTCCTCATCATCAATGAGTAACACGTCGTTCGATTCACTTACGAGAAATCCATATCTCTCAGGAATATTGCGTGTTCTGCTAGATCTACGAAGATGTGGTGTTACAATAGGTCCAGTCGATTGCTCATCACTATGAGTTCTCGGCTGTTGTGCTTCACCAGGTATCTCGTTAATGTCTATTTGAGTCTCTCAAGCCTCCTCAAGCTCGACGACACTCCCACTATTTTCTTGCAAGAGAAACTCTTTCTCTAGAAACACAGCATGCCTTGAAACAAACACCTTTTGTTCCACAGGATGATAGAATTGGTAACCCCTTGTTTCCTTAGGGTATCCAACAAATAGACATTTATCAGACTTAGCATCCAATTTGTCTGATCCTTCACATAAGCGGACAACCCCATATCTTCAAGTAAGATACATGAGGTTTCTTACCATTCCATATCTCATATGGAGTAGTTGAGACTACCTTGGTAGGCATTACATTTAACAAATGCATTTATGCGAAGTGCATAGCCCCAAAAGGACTTGGGAAGAGTCGCATGATTCATCATTGACGACCATGTCCAACAAGATCGATTCGCCTCTCAGATACACCATTATGCTGTGGTGTATATGGCGGAGTCCATTGAGACAATATACCATTGTCTCTTAGATAATCAAGAAACTCCTGACTCAAGTATTCACCACCTCGATCCGATCGAAGTATTTTAATACACTTGTCATGTTGTTTCTCCACTTCATTTCTGAACTCTTTGAACCTTTCAAAGGCTTCAGACTTTTGTTTCATCAAGAACATATACCCAAACCGTGAGTGATCATCGGTGAAGGTAATGAAGTAGCTATAGCCTCCTAAAGCTTGAGTTGACATAGGTCCACATACATCAGTATGTATTAGACCTAGTAACTCTCCCACTCATTCACCTTTTCCAGTAAAAGGTAACTTAGTCATCTTGCCTTTTAAGCATGATTCACATGTATCGTATGAATCCAATTCAAACGAATCCAGAATTCCACATCGGTGTAATTCGGACATGCGTTTCTTGCTTACATGGCCAAGACGACAATACCATATGTAGGAGTCTAATTGATTTTTTTTTCGAACAAGCTTGTTGCTCGCTTCGATATTGAAAACGTCATTGGATATGTCCAACGTATAAATACCATTACTTAAAGTTCCTATCCCATAAAGAACTCCATTCAAAGTTATGTAACAACAATTGTTACTAAAAGTCAAATGGTACCCATTTCTATTTAAACAAGAAATAGAAATGATGTTCTTTATCAACGAAGGAACATAAAAGCAATTGTCCAGTTCTAAGACAAGTCCTGCAGGGGGTTTCAACAAATACGTTTCGATGGCGAGTGCAGCAACCTTTGCTCCATTCCCAACACGTAAATTTGACTCTCCCTTGACTAGTCTTCTTCTATTCCTTAGCCCATGTATGTCATTACATATATGTGAGCCACACCCAGTATCTTATACCCAAGTGTTTGAGGAAATAGAATGACAATAAATAACGAAGATATCTAAACAAGATGGGGCATCCGATGCCTTATTCTTCTTCACGGACTCTAGATAAATCTTGCACTTTCTTCACAAATGGCTCTCCTTGCCATAATGATGGCAAGTTTCCTTTTGTGCTAGTTCTACTTTCTCAGCCCTTCTCTTCTTTCCCTTCTGTTGTTCCTTTGACTTCCTCTTAGAACCTTTCTTCGAGGAATCAACTAACACCACCATCCCCTGCTCATGCTTCTCAGAAGACTCCATAGTCTTCAGCATGTTGAGCAGCACCACAGATGAACCTTCTTGCATCTCAGAGGTGAAGAGGAGCGTGGAGACTTCGAACCTTTCGAATCTCTCTTGCATATCAAACAACTCATAAAGATGAAGAACTACGATATGAGCATCCATATGCTGTGTAGCTTGGGTTCCATCGCGGCTAGCAAGATGCAACTTGTCAGTTCAGAATCAGTCACATGTTTCTGATAGACCAACAATTGGTCCGGAGTTGCATCGTCACTAGGATGGGCGGGAAGAGGCGCTTCGAGGACATACGCAAGCTTTTCACCTTGAGAACAATTCTCAAGTTTCTAAGCCAGTCCAAGAAGTTCGGCCCAGTCAATTTATTCGAATCCAAAATGGAACAAAAATTAAAAGACAACATGATCAATTTTAGAAATACAAAACGAGCATATATGAGAAAGATGATTTTTAAAATGCATCAATATACATTTATAAATCCCATTCATTTTTCGAATTTCAAAAACCCCAAAATTACTTCGGGAGATCATAGGTCCATCTCCGAATGGGCTGATATCCATCATAGTTATGAACAACCTTGGAGAGAGTCCAACAAGCCATTCATAACTACGACGGTAGGTATCAACTATACCGATTGCATATCACGTATATGCAACTATCACAATGTACTATCAACTAATTGAATGTTCACACATACATCGGGTGTTAACACATTAACAAGTATGCATCATATCCATAGCACCCAACTTCACCTCCCTTTACATCGACCTTGGAGAGAGTCCAACAAGCCGATGCTCCAGGTTAAAGCCAACCCATTAATCGGGAAATAGTTTTAATATGGTTAGAGCGCATTCAACCAATTAGCCCAGCTTGGAGAGAGTCCAACAACCAAAGCTAACGATTGACCTCTGACTCTTACCATATTAGTATTAAACTATTCCATGGTTTGAACATGTTCGGGTTCGAGCCGGGCTTGGAGAGAGTCCAACAACCCAAACAAGAAACGGAACTCTGGTTCTAACCATATTAATGGAAGGTGTAGGCTTTAATATTGTTTAAGGGTTTTTATGTCTCATCCTCTTTGCATGCAAATAACTATTATCTACATGGCATGACATACATGGCATACATCTACATGTCACGACACGCATGGCATAATGTTATGCATCTAATGCAATTACATGGCATACAATTATGTCATGTATATATTTCCTTATATGTCATAACTATTTATGGAAATAAAATATGTTTAAGATTTGATTCTCCAAATCAAATCATAATTAAATTAGGAAACAAATTTCCAAATTTAATCACATATTTTATTCATGGAATTATTTGATTAAGGAAAATCTATTTAGGAAACCAATTTCCTAAATCATTAAAACTACTTATGGAAATAAAATATTTTAAGATTTGCTTTCCCAAATCAAATCATGATTAAATTAGGAAACAAATTTCAAGAATCTAATCAAATATTTTATTTATGAAAAATATCAATTTTCAAAAATACTTCCAACTTTCCAAAAGTGGAAGATTTCCATAAATACTTCTAGACTTTTCAAAATTGAAAAATTTTCATAAATACTTCTAAATTTCCAAAATTAGAAAATTTCCAGAAATATATTATGACTATCGCAAAACCATTTTTACGATTATGTCGAAACACAACCTGGGCTCTGATACCACTGTTGGGTTTCCGGCACCGCGGCGTGTGTGTGTTCGATCACGTTTCGTAAATATGAATACAGTGGAAGTAGTAAAAATAATAAATCTATATTTATTACAACAGACACAACACACGCATGCATATTACAACAAGTGTAGACATAACCGTAAATTTAAATTTGCAATAAAAGGAAATTTATCTACGTTATACCTTTCGTATGACGTGTAGCGGGAACGGCATCAACCGGAACGATCCTCGCTAGAATCGTCTCTATCCGTATCCACACCGAGTTCCTCGGGATGACTTCGCTAAGCCACGAGCTTCGTCTTCGTACGGGTTACTAGCCTCGTGTTGAAGATGACGTGATCGAGAGATGATCACGATCCGAATCCAAATTCGGATCCTAATACGAGTTCTCAAAATTCGCTTCTCCGGAGAGGTATTCGTCAACCAATTGACGAATCCTTCGTCCTCCACCTCAGAGGATTATCGGAGATCGAATTCCCGGTAAGTTAGCCACTGTCGGAGCTCTAACCTGTTGGGAGTATGGGGAATACAATCAAAGTCCCACATTGGTAAGACATGGAAAAGATCATGTGCTTATAAGAAAAAAAGATATCTCCATTGGTATGAGGCCTTTTGGGTAAAGCCCAAAAATAAAACCATGAGGGCTTAGGCCCAAAGTGGACAATATCATGTCATTGTGGAGATATGTGGAGCTTATAAGCACTAACAATTGGTATCAGAGCCATGGTCCATGTCAAGCCATGAACCTCGAACGAAGGAAGTTGAGCTCCCACGTCCGGATCAAGAGAACCAGACATCAGGAAGGAAGTCTAGTTGGGTCGGGGGGACCGAACAACTGACAGGAAGTCCTGGTGGGTTGAAGATCGGACATCAAGCAGAGAAAATCCTTCGAGGTGGGATAGGCTTGAGGGGGGGCCCAATGTGGTCCTTCGTTTGAGGGGGGGATTGTTGGGAGTATGGGGAATACAATCAAAGTCCCACATTGGTAAGACATGGAAAAGATCATGTGCTTATAAGAAAAAAAGATATCTCCATTGGTATGAGGCCTTTTGGGTAAAGCCCAAAAATAAAACCATGAGGGCTTAGGCCCAAAGTGGACAATATCATGTCATTGTGGAGATATGTGGAGCTTATAAGCACTAACATAACCGTCGTCCAAACGACGCTCCGATGAGAGGAGAACAAGCTGTCCAGAAAACTGGATAGCTTTGGTGGAGGAGATAGGCACCGGCCAACCAAGGGAAGATAAAGCTCACCTTGATGCCAAACCTTAAGGAGATCACTGGAGTACCAATCGACAGCAGCTCGACGCCGGCGAGGGGGAAGGTCAGCACCTTCTGGATGCCGGTTGGAGGCTCAAGGTGGGCGGTGGCAAGGAGGAGGAGAGTTGGCTCCGAATTTCTCCAAGGAGAGGTGGGCGGCAACTTAGGGTTGTGGATTAGGGCTTAATTATCCCTTAAGCCCTCTTTTATAGAGAACTAATTCTCTTAATGGTTAATGGATCATAACCATTAGGCCCGTTAACTCGCTCCATTAAGATAAGTTAAAATAAACCAAACCATGATGGTTTATTTTAAGTTAAAACGAACCGAACCAACTTTTGGTTCATTCGTTTAAAATAAACCAAACCCTTTGGTTTATTCTCCTCCATTGGATTAGAACCAAACCATTTTGGTTCATCCATTACGTCTTCATAAGACTCGGCTCATCCATGCTTCCATTGCGCCTGAAACGATTTCATGCTTGCTCCATGTTTGGTCCAACCAAACATAGTTTCTCTCGGTCTGAGAATCCCATTCTCAAGCTCGTTTTAAATCCTTTGGATTACGCTCGTTGTGCGTGTGATCAAATAGGTTCTCGGTTTATGTTGGCCGTCTATAATTAACCATTAATTATAGAATGATCATGAGTGGCACCTAGTAGTACATCGTGATTCCCAATTAACCGAAAAGATCAACGGTTGATCCAGAACTATTTATGAAACCCTTGAGCAGCTCGAATGATTCGTGGCCCATTCCCTTCACTCATCTTATACCCACTTGGTTCAGGACATGGTCTATTGTGTCAGTCCCCACTAGGCTGACTACGTCACACCTAGCCCAAGTATCATTTCCTCGTCCTACGGATTCTAGTTACTCCACATGTATCGAAGAGTACCTTACTCTAAACATGTAATGCTTTAGCCAAAGACTTTAGTAACAATCCGACGAGAGGCCATGGGTATACATCTCCTCGCAAGGAGTGGTGAATCCTTTATAGGCTATTCGAACACCTTCGATCACTTCGACTTATACCCAATCATCTCAGGTCCACATCTCCTTAGAGATGCTTGCTTAAGATGTCAAAGCATAAGTCTCTATGATCAAGATGACTTGAATACCGCAAGTCAAAGGAACATCACACTTAAGCCACAGTAAGAACTTCATTGACATATCTATATATGCAGAGAACCATATGAAGTCTTACGGCTGGTCACTCCAATGAACTAGTTACCATAACTAGCATCCACGATTAACTCCGGACATCACTATGTCTCCAGCCAGTGAGAATCAGCTGTTTGGATACACCAAGGAGTATACCTCGTGATAGTCTCGACAGAATTGATGGTGTCCAAATCCATCAATTCATCGACTAGGGATAATTCTGATACATCACAATTACACATGTAGAGATACTCACTAGTTGTGATCCAATCACAAATTCTCTCATGCTGTGAATCGTATCGTGGACATTCAGTAAATGAGTTTAAGATCCAATCAAATACATAAAACATGTATACTCAAATAGTGAATCTTCATTTATCATATAAATGGTTCGTACATAAGGCGATTGTCTTAGGACATCTCTCATATATTACTAACAGATGGGTGCTAGCCAAGGAGAGAAAGGAGATGAGATATGGGCACCGACTAGGCCTTTGGAACCAAAGAAAACCTTCCACTTGTTGCCACCCAAAGCTTCTCCAAACCCTACCCACCCAACCCTTGAAGCAAACCCTGATCTCCCAAGATTAGTTGCTGCCTAAGCCTTTGGAAGCAAACCCTAGAATTCCAATTCTATCATGCCACCCAAAGCCAATGCCTCCTATTTATAGATTTTGCCCAAACCTCCTTTTAATCTTGTCCGTTGGATCTAGGTTTCATGAGGGTTTTAAGAGGCTACAATAGGGACCATGAGGAGGAGTTAGATCTTGGCCACCCAATGGATCTAGCCCACATAAAGTTCAATCCATTAATGATAATCTATTCCACTAGAGGATCATCATTGATCTACCTCACCAACCCCCATAAATAAATATGGGCTCCATATATTAATTGTACAAATATCTTCCCGTGTTTAAGATATCGAATGTCCGTCAATTAATTATTTTACTGATAATTAATTAATCAACATATAACTCCATGAGAAGTACCACTCAACCTTATCATCATGTCGGACCAAGTCCACCTGCAGGGTTTACATGATGATCCTTATGAGCTCCTCAAGGGGACATCATCATCCTAATACATAGGACACGGTTTACTCCTATAATCAATGGCACACCATGTAAATAATATCATTTCTCAACTTACCGAGCCTATCGATTTAATTTATAAATCTCGTCCATTGGTAAATCAAAGAAATAAATACTAACTACATGACCCATTATTATATCGGGATTAAGAGCATGTACACCATAATATCCGAGGTCCAATTCAATTATGTAGTCAACAATAAATTGAATCACCTCTAAGTTGGTCTTGCTCAATACACACAAAGTGTACTAGTGTAATTCTATGGTCAAGATAAACCAATACCAAATTACACTACAACCATACCAATGGTTTATCCAAAACCATCTTGGTTGTGAGCCTCTACTTATACTCTACATGGAACTGATAACATGATCTTCCGTGTGACACCACACACCATGTTATCTACAATATAATGTATCAGACAATATGCATAATCATAAATATGCAAACAATGATCATGTGATTCTTATTTCAAAAATAAAGATGTTCATACAAAAGATAGACTTTTTAGTATACATCCCAACAACCTTCGCTTACATCAAATACTTAAGCGAAGAGTTTCAAGATTATCTAAGTGACAATGTCATCTTGTCATAAAGGATTCCACTTTACATGCCACAACATAATGGTCCGGTTGAAAGGCACAATCAAACCTTGTTGGACATGGTTATGTCAATGAGGTAGCATGCAAGGCTTCCAAAAACCTTTTGGAGTTACACACTCGAGACTGCTATTTACTTGTTAAGTAGAGTCCCGACTAAGGCCACCTCTACTACTCCGTGTGTGATGTGGATTAGTAGAAAACCTTATTTATCTTATTAGAAGATATGGGGTTGTCCTACATATGTGATGAGGGAAGTATTAGACAAGCTGAAGGCTAAGTCTGATAAGTGTCTATTTATATATTTCCCTAAGGAAATGAGGGGTTAGCAATTCTATCATCCCTTGGAACAAATAGTGTTTGTTTCAAGGCATGTTGTATTTGTTGGCAATGTGCTATTCCTCGGAATGCTCATCGGCTCCCATGTCCCCGGATTAAAATTTTCACTAATGAAAACTAATCCAAATGAGATGAGTTTCCTAAGCACAACCAATTCGTCGTCATGCTAACGACTTGAGCGATCGCTTGAACAAACTAGTTGTTCAAGCAACACAACTCTTCTAGTCGGTTAGCCGCGGAAGAGACGACGGATGGATCACCGGTTTTTGTGTTTATCTTCGGGGTCCATGATTATACAAATACATACAAATGTAAACTAGTATAATCAATACATACTAACATAAAGAACAAAAGCTAGCATATCAATAAGAACATGCAAAGAACAATAATTAAAGTTGTAAAACTTTTATACCTCTTGAAGTTCTATCGTATGTCCTAACCTCCTTGTAGACTTCGTGTGGGCGAAGATCCTCCACAAGTTGAAGTTTCCTAGATCTTCTTCAATCCAAAGAAAGAAGAACTCTCTTTCCCTTCTTGCTTGAGCCAACCACCAATCCACAAAGGATTGATGCCGCCGGCCCCAAGAATAGAGAGAACAAAATGGAAACCACCAAGGAACCAAACTAGGGACAAACCCTAGCTTCTAGTGCCGCCGGCCAAGATGGGGTAAAGAGGTGAAAAGGAATATGTTGGGCTCCGACCAAGGTGGAGGGAATAGAGGAAGGAGTCGGCCACACCCTAGGAAGAAGAAGAGCTCCTCTCCTATAGATGCCGCCCACCTTCTTGCAAACCCTAGCTGCCCAACCATAGGAGCCAAATCCTAGTTAGGGTTTCTTCCTTAGGCTTACTTGCCGCCCAACCAAGGTGGAAGGAAGAGATCTAGGAGCCGGCCACCATCTTGGAAGAAGAAGAGATCCTCCACAAGTTGCCGCCCACTCTCCCTTCCAAACCTTGCCGCCCAACCAAAGAGCCAAACCCTAATCCAATTAAGGTTTCCTCCTAAGGGTTTCTTGCCGCCCAAGCAATGGAAGGCTAAACCCTAATTTCCATCATCCATCATCCTATCTTTGCCGCCCACCTTAAGCCTATATATATAGAGTTAGGTTTAGGCCTTGGTTTAATCTCCACCGTTTGTTCTAGGGTTTTAATCTCAACCATCGGATCTAGAAATTTAATCTCCACTGTCGGTTCTAGGGTTTTAATCCCAACCGTCGGATCTAGAGATTTAATCTCCACCGTCGGTTCTAGGGATTTAATCCCAACCGTCGGATCTAGAGATTTGTTTTCCATCATTTGATCTAGACTTCATGAGGTTTATATTAGGCTACGATAGGGACCATGAGGAGGAGTTGGGTTTTGGCCACCCGATGGATCGGAACCACACAAACTTGATCCATCAATGATGTTTCATTCCACTAGAGGATCATCATTGAATTACCTCACCAACCCCTATAAATTAATATGGGCTCCATATATTATTTATACATCCATCTCCCTGTGTTTAAGATATCTAATGTCCATCAATTAATTGATTTAATGACCATCAATTAATTAACACCTAACTCTTCGAGTAGTACCACTCAACCTTATCATCATGTTGACTAAGTCAACCTGCAGGGTTTACATGATGAACCTTATGAGCTCCTCAAGGGGACATCATCAACCTAATATATAGGACACGGGTTCCTCCTATAATCAATGACACACCTTGTAAATAATATCATTTCCCAACTTACCGGGCATATTGATATAATCCATCTAAATCTCACCCTTTCGTAAATCAAAGAAATAAATACTAAGTACATGTGCTCGTTATTATATCGGGATTAAGAGCATGTACAACATAATATCCGAGGTCCGATTCAATTATGTAGTCAGCAATAAATTGAATCACCTCTATGTCGGTCCTGCTCAATACACCGAGGTGTACTAGTCTAACTCTATGTTCAAGATAAAACAATACCAAGCTACACTACAACCATGCCAATGGTTTATCCAAAATCATCTTGGTTGTGAGCCTCTACTTATATTCTACAAGGGACTGATAACATGATCTTCTGTGCCACACCAAGCACCATGTTATCTACAATGTAAAATATTAGACAATTTTGCATAACTATAAAAATATGCAAACAATGATCATGTGATTCATATTTCAAAATAAAGATATTCTTACAAAAGAGCAAGGCTTTCAGTATACCTCCCAACAATCTCCCACTTATACTAAAAGAATATGCTGTCATCAAACTGCCATACATCTGATTCCCCTTCCCTCCACATGCCTATCAAAGCTCTCGCTAGAAGGGCCTTAGTGAAAAGGGTCTACCAGGTCATCCTCTGATGCAATCTAGGCGACAACAACTTCTACTTCCTTTACGATTTCTCGTATCAGGTGGTACTTGTGCTCTATGTGTTTACTAGCCTTATGGGCTTGTGGTTCCTTCGAGTTTGCAACTGCACAATTATTATCACAATAAATTGTGATAGTTTTGGGCAAACCAGGAATCACATCCAAGTCCATCAGGAAGTTCCTGAGCCTCTCAGCTTCTTTGGCTGCCTCATAGGCTGCCACATACTCAGCTTCCATGGTGGAGTCCGCCACGCATTTCTGCTAGGCACTCCTCCATACAATGGCTCCACCTCCTAAAGTAAACACAAAACCTGAGGTAGACTTACTGTTATTCCTATCTGATTGGAAATAGCAATCCATGCAACCCACAGGGAGTAATTGGTCTGCCCGGTAAACTAGCATATAATCCCTAGTCCTTCTCAGGCACTACAATATATACTTTACTGCAGTCCAATGTCCCTGTCCTGGATTACTCTGATATCTGCTGACCATGCCCACGGCAAAGCAGATATCTAGTCTAGTACAGAGCATCGCATACATGAGGCTTCCTACTGCCGAAGCATAAGGAACCGCCATCATCTCCTCTATCTTCTTTGATGTTGGGACACATCTCTTTAGATAAAGGTACTTCATGCCAAAAAGGTAGAAAACCTTTCTTGGAGTTCTGCATGCTAAAATGATCAAGATTGTGTCTATGTATGAAGCTTGGAATTAGCATACTAACCTTGATCCCAAGGATGTGTCCCACTTCTCCCAAGTCCTTCAAAACTATTTGGACAACCATACCCTTACGTCCGATAATACTCTGATATTGTTGCCAACTACTAAAATGTCATCTATGTATAGTACAAGAAATACCACTACGTTTCCGTCACGTCTCTTGTATACACAAGACTCATCCGGACTTTGAATAAATCCATAAGTCTGGATTTACCTCATCAAAGAGGATGTTCCAAGACCTCAAAGCTTGCTTCGGTCCATAAACGGACCGATTAAGCTTACATACAATACGCTCTTTGACCTTAGCAATGAATCCCTCTGGTTGCTTCATATAGATGTTTTCCTCAAGACTTCCATTAAGGAAAGTTGTCTTGACATCCATCTGTCACACCTCATAATCCATATGAGCTGCTATGCATAAGAGCTCCCATACCTGACTTGAATCCATAGATTCAATCTCAGTATTCATTGTACTTTGCCAAGATGTCGTATTTATATCTTGGATTGTCTCGTCGTATGTCTAGGGATCAGGTTCATGTTTGCTAGGGACCAAATCAGAAGATTCACCCAAAAACATGAATCTAAGAGGCTGTCTAACAACCCTCCCACTACGACGAGGTATCATCTGTGTATCCTTTGTGACCCGCGGTGCAGTGACATGTGGTATATCCTCTTGTACCAGTGGTACTAAAGAAGTGACTTCCCTTTTTAACTCTTCCAGAACAATTTTACTCTTGGGCATGTGGCTTTATCACATAGTCTTCCTCTAGAAATATGGTGTTCGTGTTAACGATCACCCTCTGATCTCTAGGACTATAAAACAAGTCAGAATAACTCATCATCGATCCAACCATCTCCATAAGAGTCCTATTCCTTCACTCTGCTACACCGTTCTACTGGGGTGTGCTAGGTGCAGTCAATTGGGATTGAATCCCAACCTCTGATAAGTAGTTCCTAAACTCTCCCAAGAGGTTGTCACCACCACGATCAGATCGTAGTGTCATCCATATCTTGAATAATCATCTACAAAAGAGATGAATTATTCAAGATTACCTCTTGCCTAGATAGCCATAGGACCACACAAATCAGAATGAACCATCTCTAACACATCTTTGGCTCTATACCCCTTGGCCTTAAAAAGGCCTCTTGGTCATCTTACCCTCCAAGCAAGATTCGTAGGTTGGGAGATCCTCCACCACTAATGAACCCAAAGGTCCATCAGCTTTCAACCTTTGAATTCTGCTTAGGTTAATGTGACCAAGCCTAAGAAGCCAAAGATATGTTTGGTTCATCTTCGAAGGTTCTTTTCTCTTATTGGAATTAGAAGATGAGTTATTAACTTCAATTTGCATCGTGGGAGGTTTTGGTTCAAATTTCCTTTCAATGTACCTGAATAGATATTCTCCCTATTCCTTTTATAACAACTCTGTCATTAAAAGAAATAGAATATCCATCCATAATAATTTAGAAACTCAAAACTAAATTCTTTCTAAATAAAGGTACATAAAGGTAGACCTTTGCAATCTGGCCTAAAGGTCCAAATTTCAATTAAGAATGGAAACATGTTTAGTACAGTTAATGTCTAAACCTATGATGTGCCTCACGATAAAGAAAGTAGACGTGGGAGGCCAATTTCGCCAGACTCGAGTGATCTTATGGGAGCAATACGTAACTGGAACGAAGCATACCAACTCACAGTGCCGGTAGATATCACCGTTAATCATGTTTCAATGACTAGTCCAAAAGATATACCTTTGTTCTATTTTGGATTGGGACAATCCTTCTTCCAATGTCCATCCTGCTTGCAAGTGAAGTATTTGCCTTTCGGCTTCTTCACTCTTCCCTGAGATCCTCCTATCATCTTTGCTCCACCTTGTTTCTTCTTCTTCTTGCCTTTCGGCTTAGAAGTAGAAACCCTTTTTGAGCAACGATGGCTTGAGGACACTATTTGAAGAGTGCATACTTGTACTCCTTAGCAGATAAGACAATATCTAGAATCTTTTCCAATCAACATTATTTAGGTACAGTAAGTTTATTTCCTTTAGTATCACAGTAAGTGGACTGAAAGTCAATTTTGAAAATCCTAAGAATCACATAGATCATTACTTTAGATTTCAAAAAATTATTGATTCCTCAAACAATAAAATTTCGAAATCAACCAACACCTCAAAACACCGAGAATATCGCATGCCACGATAGTGTGGACGTATACGAATTCTACATTTGTAAGAGGAGGTTTTACCCATTAATTTTATTATCTTGTCAACCTTACTTTTTGAAAAATAAAATTAATAGTTGGTTCCTCTTTGGCCCTGCAAATAAAAGCAGTGACTCCGATGGGGAGGATAATTTTTATTTGCATCTAAGTGTGCACCATTACACGGTACTAAGGGAATTATTTCAGATTATGTGCCTTACCGCTGTGGAAGTACACACGCTCCTAGATAATTTCCTATAACTATTATTTGACCTAGTGATCTGCAAACAAACTCATCCGATGGGGAGGAAGGCACTCAGAGCCGACGCACAAGTTTGTTGCATCACATGTCAAATTATAATGGAGGACGCGGGAATTAATTAAAATGTCCCTCTCCCACTTAGTAAATTGAAAATGAGGAATTTTCAAGCACACACAACATGCTTATTATTACTGTAGATTTCAATAAACATTATTGATTCCTCAAACAATAAAATTTCGAAATAAACCAACACCTCAAACACTTAGAATATCGCATGCCACGATAGTGTGGACGTATACGAATTCTACATTTGTAAGAGGAGGTTTAACCCATTAATTTTATTATCTTGTCAACCTTACTTTTTGACAAATAAAATTAATAGTTGGTTTCTCTTCGGCCCTACAAATAAAACTACTTTTTATTTGCATCTAAGTGTGCACCATTACACGGTACTAAGGGAATTATTTCGGATTATGTGCCTTACCGCTGTGGAAGTACACACGCTCCTAGATAATTTCCTATAACCATTATTTGACCTAGTGATCCGCAAACAAACTCATCCGATGGGGAGGAAGGCACTCAGGGATAAGTTTGTTGCATCACATGTCAAATTGTAATGGAAGGCATGTGAATTAATTAAAATATCCCTCTCCCACTTAGTAAATTGAAAATGAGAATTTTCAAGCACACACAACATGCATATAAAACAAATCAGCAATAAATATGGAAAAAATAGAATTTTTCCAACTATTATAAGCATTGTTCTCCAATATCGTCCGTCGTGTGCCACCTCGTCCGCTCCTCGCCATGTGTATGCGAGCCATCCAGGAGATCAGAGAATAACCTATTTTATTTTACATCCATCGATCCTATACTCCACGAGGGAGTGTACATGAAATCTAGATCAAAAGTAAAATAAAATAAAGAGTGGCTAAACAATGTCGTATTCAATTACAAAAATTAAATACTAATTTAGCCTCGTCAACCCCGAGGATTCAAATAATATACAATCAGACACACATGCAATCACATACACACATATATAGCCATAATAGTTGGATCTTATGCCTGCAACCAAAAAGTTAGCCTACGCACATCCTACTATTATCCGGCATACACAATATATGATAAGTGCGTGAAAGTAACCTAATCCAAAACACACAAAACCAGAAACCGTGGCTCTGATATCAATTGTTGGCAAAGTGCTATTCCTTGGAATGCTCATCGGCTCCCATGTCCCCGGATTAAAATTTTCACTAATGAAAACTAATTCGGATGGGATGAGTTTCCTAAGCACAACCAATTCGTCGTCATGCTAATGACTTGAGAGATCGCTTGAACAAACTAGTTGTTCAAGCAACACAACTCTTCTTGTCGGTTAGCCGCGGAAGAGACGACGGACGGATCGCCGGTTTTTGTGTTTATCTTCAGGGTCCATGATTATACAAATACATACAAATGTAAAATAGTATAATCAATACATACTAACTTAAAGAACATAAGCTAGCATATCAATAAGAACATACAAAGAACAATAATAAAAGTTGTAAAACTTTTATACCTCTTGATCTTCTATCGTAGGTCCTAACCTCCTTGTAGACTTCGTGTGGGCGAAGATCCCCCACAAGTTGAAGCTTCCTAGATCTTCTTCAATCCAAAGAAAGAAGAACTCTCTTTCCCTTCTTGCTTGAGCCAATCACCAATCCACAAAGGATTGATGCCGCCGGCCCAAAGAATAGAGAGAACAAAATAGAAACCACCAAGGAACCAAACTAGGGACAAACCCTAGCTTCTAGTGCCGCCGGCCAAGATGGAGTAAAGAGGTGAAAGGGAATATGTTGGGCTCCGACCAAGGTGGAGGGAATAGAGGAAGGAGCCGGCCACACCCTAGGAAGAAGAAGAGCTCCTCTCCTATAGATGCCGCCCACCTTCTTGCAAACCCTAGCCGCCCAACCATAGGAGCCAAACCCTAGTTAGGGTTTCCTCCTTAGGCTTACTTGTCGCCCAACCAAGGTGGAAGGAAGAGATCTAGGAGCCGGCCACCATCTTGGAAGAAGAAGAGATCCTCCACAAGTTGCCGCCCACTCTCCCTTCCAAACCTTGCCACCCAACCAAAGAGCCAAACCCTAATCCAATTAGGGTTTCCTCCTTAAGTTTCTTGCTTCCCAAGCAATGAGGCTAAACCCTAATTTCCATCATCCATCATCTAAGGTTAGGTTTAGGCCTTGGTTTAATCTCACCACATCGGTTCTAGGGTTTTAATCTCAACCGTCGGATCTAGAGATTTAATCTCAACCGTCGGTTCTAGAATTTAATCCCAACACGTCGGATCTAGAGATTTAATCTCGCCCGTCGGTTCTAAGGATTTAATCTAGACTTCATGAGGTTTATATTAGGCTACGATAGGGACCATGAGGAGGAGTTGGGTTTTGGCCACCCAATGGATCGGAACCACACAAACTTGATCCATCAATGATGTTTCATTCCACTAGAGGATCATCATTGAATTACCTCACCAACCCCTATAAATTAATATGGGCTCCATATATTATTTATACATCCATCTCCCCGTGTTTAAGATATCGAATGTCCATCAATTAATTGATTTAATGACCATCAATTAATTAACACCTAACTCTTCGAGTAGTACCACTCAACCTTATCATCATGTTGACTAAGTCAACTTGCAGGGTTTACATGATGAACCTTATGAGCTCCTCAAGGGGACATCATCAACCTAATATATAGGACACAGTTTCCTCCTATAATCAACGGCACACCATGTAAATAATATCATTTCCCAACTTACCGGGCATATTGATTTAATCCATCTAAATCTCACCCTTTGGTAAATCAAAGAAATAAATACTAAGTACATGTGCCCGTTATTATATCGGGATTAAGAGCATGTACAACATAATATCTGAGGTCCGATTCAATTATATAGTCAGCAATAAATTGAATCACCTCTATGTCGGTCCTGCTCAATACACCGAGGTGTACTAGTGTAACTCTATGTTCAAGATAAAACAATACCAAGCTACACTACAACCATGCCAATGGTTTGTCCAAAACCATCTTGGTTGTGAGCCTCTACTTATATTCTACAAGGGACTGATAACATGATCTTCTGTGCCACACCAAGCACCATGTTATCTACAATGTAAAATATTAGACAATTTTGCATAACTATAAAAATATGCAAACAATGATCATGTGATTCTTATTTCAAAATAAAGATGTTCATACAAAAGAGCAAGACTTTCAGTATACATCCCAACAGTATTCCTAGAGAAGGAGTTTCCCTTATAGGAAAACAGTGTGAGTGAGTTTGAACTAAGTGTAGTTTAAGAGACTCCGGTAGACACAAAAGAGATGCCTCGTCAAGAACCACAGCTGAGTACTCATTCAGATGAGGTAATAGCTGAACCTTATGATACACCACCTCGTCGTAGATCTTGTAGGACACATAGGATTTGAAGTGATTGAGAGGTGCCCTAAGGCAATCGACTTATAAGTTATTAATAAAATTCACCATTTGAGTATACATTATTTATGTATTTGATTGGATCTTAAACTCATGTGTTGAAGTACACAATAAGATACATGGCATGAAAGAAATTGTGATTGGATTACAATTAGTGGGTATCTTATCATGTGTAATCATGTAAGTATTGAAACTATCCCTAGTCGATGAATTGATGGGATTAGACATCATCGATTCTATGTGACTAGCACATGTTATGCTCCTTGATTTATCCAAGTATTCAGTACTCACTGAATGGAAGCATAGGGATCCTGAGAGTGAATATGTGAATACCAGTTATGGTAACTAGTTCATTAAAGTGGCCTTCTATGAGACTTCATATGGTTCTATATGTCATTGAAGATCTCATTGCAGCTCAAGTGTGAGCTTCCTCAGACTTGAGTTATTCAAGTCACTTTGATCATGACGCCTTTTTCTTTTGACTACTTTGCAACCATTTCTATAGGAGGTGTAACTCTGGGATGATTGGGTATAAGACAAAGTGATCGAAGGTGTTTGAATAGCCCATAGAGGATTCACCACTCCTGATAAAGGAGATGTATTCCCTAGGCCTCTTGTCAGGATTGTTACTCAGAAGTCTCTAGCAAGAGCAAACATGTTAAGAAGATGGTCTTCTTGGTAACATGTAGGAGTAACTTGAATGCACAGGAAAAATAAACTAACTTGGGCTAGGTGTGACGTAGTCAGCCTAGTGGGGACGAACACATAGACCATGTCATGAACCAAGTGGGTATTGGATGAATGAAAGGAACAAGGCACAAACAACTGTAGTTATTAAAGAGTTCAGAAATGTTCTGGAGTTGATTTAGAATTTCCAGTCAATTGGGGGTCATGATACACTGCTAGGTGCCACTCATGATCTATTCATAATTAAGGGGTTAATTATGAATGACCAATATATCTTTGAACCTATTAGGTTACACACACTACAGGTGATCTCGAGATATAAAACAAGTCTGAGAATGAGATTCTCAATGTTAGAGGATATATCTGGTTGGACATGGCTAAGAGAGTGCGAAACGGAGGCTATGGAACCTCATATGGCCTTCTCGGGCTTAACATGACCATATCACACTTAAACGAAGTCAAACAGATCATACAGAGTCTCACATGGTCATACCTAACCAAGCACTGGTCATGCCTGACTTTGCCAAAAAATGGCCAAACCCTGGGCTTTGCCCAGAAGGACACACAGCTGGTCGTGTGTCATGGCACAGTTGTGCCTTTTAGCACGACTGTCCATGTGTGAGACACATGGTCTTGTCGTGGCATCGCCTTTTTGGAGATTTCTCTTATCAAAATTTCCTGGGTTGTTCTTACCTTAATTATGGGCCCTAATCAAGAGATCTATAAATAGATCCCTTGATAATCTTTGGGTAAGATTCTAATCTCCTAGGTTTTCTTCCTTGGTAGTCGTCTTCCTCTCTCTTCTCTTGTCTCCGTCGATTAGCTAGCACCAATCAGAGACAAAGGCTTGTAGCTCTAGGAGTTGTCTCAGGTGATCCCGGCTTGGATACTGATAGAGGCAAGGCCCGTTGGTCTTGCTTGTGGTTTCGACAAATTCGAAAGAATCTCGAAGGTATAACTTTTGCTTTATTTTGCTATGCATTATCCTAGAATCTCCAACAAGTGGTATCAGAGCCACCTTGTTTGATTGGCATAGATTGCATGTTATAGGAGAATATTTAAAACATCATTGATGTTTTTGTATACCTGTATGATGTTTTTCTATATAATAGATTAGAATATGCATGATTCCACATATAGGATATGTTTGTAACCGAAAAAGGAAATATCGAGGATGGCCTAGCAACACTAAATAGGTTGGTCGCATCATTAGAGCCTAAGCATAGACTAGTCATGCATTGGGGAATAGGTTGCGTGGTTCGCATATCTAATTCCTAAAACGACATGTGCGTCAATTGTTTAGCTCACGTTCACATCGGGAAATTTATTTCCTAATGTGAACTTGCTTTTTCCATATTTAGGTTTATTTCATATTATAGATGAGACCAAGTATAAAATGAAATCCCTCGTGTGAATATTAGGTCTAACACCTTCTAACAATATGGTTGAACCAGAGTTATTTTTCATGTTTGGGTTGTTGGTGTAGAGAAGTGTTTCACTTCGCTTCGGTCGGTTGTGCATGGCGATCCTATCTCATGTCCCCGGATTAAAATTTTATTAATTAAAACTAATCCAGATGGAGATGGATTACCCAAGCAACCGATTCATCATTGTGCTATTCGATTTGAGTGGACGCTTGAACAAACTTGTTGTTCAAGCAACCTAACTCTTTTCCTCAATTAGCCGGGGAATAGATGATGAACGGATCGCCGGTTTTTGTGTTTATAATTAAGGTCCATTGTAGGGATGTATACTGAAAAGTCTATCTTTTGTATGAACATCTTTATTTTGAAATAAGAATCATATGATCATTGTTTGCATATTTTTATGGTTATGCATATTGTCTAATACTTTACATTGTAGATAACATGGTGTGTGGTGTGTTAGGGCAATCTCTTGCCATGATAAGGTTTTGATGTGTGTGGCAAAGGGTTTAAGTTAGGATGATATTATTATTTGATATGTCCGTTGGAGTCTTGCAGGACTTAGTAATTCGCACATGGAGCCTTGGCGGGTTCACCCTCACAACCTCGTGCCTGAGTCGGAGAAGGAGCATTGCAGAGCCATGCGCTTGATGTTGCCGAGGGACCGCCGGACGAGATGACTTGAAGTGAAGCCAAGGAAGCAGACTTCGAAGGCAAGAGACACGAAGGAGCATTGCAGAGTCGTGCGCCTGATGCTGCCGAGGGACGTGGCCACGAACGAAGAGAGCTTCGGCGAGGGACTTCGAGTGAGATGAGAGAATGAGTGAAATGTAAGTAGCTCATTAGGTGAACTTGCCCGAATGGCTGAGTGTCGGAGACTTGACCGCAAGGGTTAAGGTTTACCCGACCGCCGGAAGCTCAAACTTATGTAAAGTTCTAGTGTGGATCGTATCCGATCGATGGGTTTACGAGCCCGATGATCATATATGGAATGGCGCGATCGCGCGAGGATGTCGCGGCACGAGAATCGGCCAGAGCCGACTTGCGCCGACTACGGAGGCGCAATGATCGTGAGGTCCATCAGTCGACTGCCAAGTGTCCCGTTGGACTACAAAGGTCGGGATCCGACGTGTTCGGAGGTCGTTGGAGTGGCGGCAATCGAATGCCAAGGGAAGCAGTCGACTGGTGGCGGCCAACGGGAAGAAATCAGCCCTCTCTATAAAAAGAGAGGGTGTGGAGCTTTGGGAGGTTAATGCTAAAGTTCAAAACGACCATCCAAGTGCTCCACAAGATTCAAACTCCTTCTCTTAGCTTTCTTTCACATCTATTGTAAAAGAAGGAGTGTGCTTGATTTGTAAAGGTTACCTCCACCTAGCTTGGTGCAAAGGAGAGACCAATAGTGATTGGCTTTGAAGGAATGATTCACCTCGGACGAATCGGGATCGTGGATTAGCGGTGTAGCCGTGAACCACGTTACATCTTCTTTGTTAGCGTTTGTATTTTAGTTTATTGCTTTGTCTTTATTGTTTATGCTTCCGCTTGCGCTAACGATTGTGTAGACGAGCAAACGAACGAGAGAATTCAGACATCCATTGTAAGAGGGCTATTCACCCCTTTCTAGCCGGCCAATCGATCCCCAACAAGTGGTATCAGAGCAAAGGAAAGCTTGTCAAGGACTAACCGCCACAACAAGCAACATTCAAAATGGCCAGCTCAAACATCCACCCACCGAAGTTCGACGGCGAATTCTCTTGGTGGAAAAAGAGAATGGAGGTATTTTTCGAAACGGATTTTGATATTATTATTACAATGGAATCCGGTTTCGTTTTGCCTAGGGATGAAGAAGGGAAGCCAATAGAGAAATCTAGGTGGACCAAAAAGCAAAGGGAAGAGCACCTTGCAAATTCAAAAGCCAAACATCATCTTTTCAATGTGCTCCCCCAACAAGAGATCAACTGGATTGGAGAATGCCTAAGTGCCAAGGAGATGTGGGAGAAGCTAATTGAGCTTCATGAAGGCACATCCGAGGCAAAGCTAGCAAGGAGAGACCTCCTTCGCTCTCAACTCAACAACATTAAACTAGAAAAGGGAGAAAAGGTAATTTCCTTACATTCTCGTTTCAAGGAAATTATAACCGGTTTGTCAAGTGTAGGTCAAAAGCTCTCCAACCGGGATATGGTAATGAAGGCCATAGATGCCTTTCCCCGGTCCTCAAAGTGGAGGTCCATGGTGGACTCATTCTATATCTCAAAGAATTTAGAAGTGAGCACCTTGGAGGAGTTCTTCTCAACAATGGAACTCCACAAAACTAGGCTTGAAGGAATACAAGAAGAGCCAAAAATCCAACCTTCAAGAGGAGTAGCTTTGATGGTAAACAAGGGGAAGAAGAAGATAGAGATCCCCTCCTCCTCCGATGATGAAGCATCCTCATCCTCCTCCATGGATAGCACCGAAGAAGCATATATGGTAAGGAGGGTAAGACATGCTTTAAAAGGTTTTCATTTTAACAAATCAAATGATAGGAATAGAAGACCAAGGGAAAAAATCATTTGCTACAATTGCCAAGGTGAGAGACACATAAGGGATAATTGTCCCCTCCTAAACAAGAGCAAGGAAGAGAAGAAAAAGAAAGAAGAAAAGAAGAAGAAAAAGGGGAGCAAGAAAAAGAAGGAAGAGGAGAAGAAGACAAAAGAAAAGGGGAAGACCAAAGCTCTAAAGGCAAGGACTTGGGATGACCCATCCTCATCCTCCTCATCATCATCGGATGAGGAGAATGCCTTTGTCACCAATTTGGCCTTGATGGCCTTTGATGACTAGGATTGCTCCTCTACCGAAAATGAAGAATCAAGCTCAAGTGGGGAGAGCTCAAATGAAGGGGGAGCTTCTACATCCTCATCATCCGAAGAAGAAGAGGACATGGAAACTATGGTAACGAATCTTTCACCCCATAAGATAGTTTCCATGATTTCTAGCTTAACTAAGGATCTATTTAGAGCCAAGAAAAAGAACAAAAGCATGCTTGACCAAATTAAGGAATTAGAGCAAAAATTAGAAAAAGCATGTTTTAATGATAATGATGATGATGCTTGCTCACATGATAATTATATGCCATTAGATGTAAGTGATGCATGCATAGAAGATAATAGGGCCTTAAGGGAAAAGGTAGATTATTTGACAAAAGCCCTAGAAAAATTCACTATAGGCTCCAACACATTGAATATGATAATTGGGAGCCAAAGGGCAAGTTTTAATAAGAAAGGCCTAGGTTATAAAGAAAAGAAAAATGAAAAGGCCTATAAATGCCTAATTGCTAGGGGTCAAGATAAAAAGAAAGTAATTGCTAGAAAATGGATCCCTAAGGAGTTTTTAGTGAACCCAATAGGAAAGAACTTATTTTGGATTCCAAAATCCATCCTTAAGGGTTAGGATAACCCTAGGGTAGTCAACCATATGCAATTGACCTATATCATATTTTGGTTGACTTAGGATGGCGGGACACCATTTTTAAATAGTGTTGGGTGATGATAACGTGCCCATAAATAGATAATAATGCATAAATCATGATGATTAATGTAATTGTTACACATGTTTGCAATCATGATTTATGATTTGGCACGTCATCATAAGAAATAGGGTTAAATCATGCTTTAGGTGATAATTTGTTTATTATCATGATATAATACCTAATGCATGAGAACAATTCAATGAATACATGTATTTCATGATCATAATGTAGAATTAATTGATATATGCCTTTATGATCATGAGGATTGTTAGGTTGATGCTTAACCTTGATAGAATTGTATGAATATAATGGTTAAGTATATACAAATACGCCCCTAGGATGCATCTCACACTCACCATAGGCTACTTTGATTGAAAACTTAGCATGGGTGAGATGTTAGGATGATACAAATGTCCACTAATGCCTATGGCATTTAGATGGTCATTTAAGGTATCAAAATAGCAATAATAGACCAATCATGGGGAAGACTTATGTTTAATTCATAGACATATTGTCCAAAGATCATGGTTGGATATTTCATATGTTTTCAAAACAATTTCTTACTTTAAAATACATGTATTCATGTTTTGAAACAATCCTAAGCAATACTAGGTGTTAAAATGGATACTAACATGCTCAAAAACTATTGGTTTTTAAAGCCTTTGGATTTTTGGCAAATCTCGGAAAATATAATGATTTTTCTTGAAAAACTATTTTTCATTGATAGATATACTTAAAAGAAATATGTTCCTCAAATTTCATGATTTTTCAATTTTTTTGGAATTTATAATGCATTTCTGAATTTCACCAAGAAAATCAGAATTTCGGAATCCTTTGTGTCAGTCGACTACCATACTGATAGCAGTCGACTACCCACCTGAACTACAGTCCAATATTTTTTGATTTCAGATTTTAATCATGTTTTTGGTATTTTCCTTCTATTTAACTTGATGTCATGGATTTATAACTTAGTGTTAATCTTTTTGATGGTGTCAAAGGGGGAGAAGTAATTATGTTTAAGTAAATTATGATAGGGGGAGAAAATTTGCATGGGGAGTTTCATGGATTAAGGGGGAGTTGCATGTTGCTATATCATGTTTATGTTTACATGCCTTCTTACCTTAGAATTTTCATCAAATGTTTTTACCTAACTTAAACGGATTGCCACACTACAAAAAGGGGGAGATTGTTAGGGCAATCTCTTGCCATGATAAGGTTTTGATGTGTGTAGCAAAGGGTTTAAGTTAGGATGATATTGTTATTTGATATGTGCATTGGAGTCTTGCAGGACTTAGTAATTCGCACATGGAGCCTTGGCGGGTTCACCCTCACAACCTCGTGCCAGAGTCGGAGAAGGAGCATTGCAGAGCCGTGCGCTTGATGCTGCCGAGGGACCGCCGGACGAGATGACTTGAAGTGAAGCCAAGGAAGCAGACTTCGAAGGCAAGAGACGTGAAGGAGCATTGCAGAGCCGTGCGCCTGATGCTGCCGAGGGACGTGGCCGCGAACGAAGAGAGCTTCGGCGAGGGACTTCGAGTGAGATGAGAGAATGAGTGAAATGTAAGTAGCTCATTAAGTGAACTTGGCCGAATGGCTGAGTGTCGGAGACTTGACCGCATGGGTTAAGGTTTACCCGACCGCCGGAAGCTCAAACTTATGTTAAGTTTGAGTTTCACACGGCACACCGATCGCCATGTAATGGCAATCGATCGCTTCGAGTCGAGTGTGTTCATTGGTATCCGATCCCGATGGGTTTATGCCTGGTGTCGATTTGCCATGGAATGGCGATCGACGCCAGAGGATGTCGCAGCAGATCGCTTGTAGCCGGCGATCGACTACGGAGAGCAATGATCGTGGTGAGGTCCATCAGTCGACTGCCAAGTGTCCCATTGGACTACAATGGTCGGGATCCAATATGTTCGGAGGTCGTTGGAGTGGCGGCAGTCGACTGCCAAGGGAAGCAGTCGACTGGTGGCGGCTAACGGGAAGAAATCAGCCCTCTCTATAAAAAGAGAGGGTGTGGAGCTTTGGGAGGTTAATGCTGAAGTTCAAAACGACCATCCAAGTGCTCCACAAGATTCAAACTCCTTCTCTTAGCTTTCTTTCACATCTATTGTAAAAGGAGTGTGCTTGATTTGTAAAGGTTACCTCCACCTAGCTTGGTGCAAAGGAGAGACCAATAGTGATTGGCTTTGAAGGAGTGATTCACCTCGGATGAATCGGGATCGTGGATTAGCGGTGTAGCCGTGAACCACATTACATCTTCTTTGTTAGCATTTGTATTTTAGTTTATTGCTTTGTCTTTATTGTTTATGCTTCCACTTGCGCTAACGATTGTGTAGACGAGCAAACGAACGAGAGAATTCAGACATCCATCGTAAGAGGGCTATTCACCCCCTCTAGCCGGCCAATCGATCCCCAACATGGTGTCACACGGGAGATCATGTTATCGGCTCCTTGAAAAGTATAAGTAAAGGCTCACAACCGAGATGGCTTTGGACAAACCATCGGAATGGTTGTAGTGTGATTTGGTATTGGTTTGTCTTGACCATAGAATCATACTAGTGCACTTTGTGTGTATTGAGCAAGACCGACTTAGAGGTGATTTGATTTATTGTTGACTACATAATCGAATCGGACTTCGGATATTATATTGTACATGATTTTAATCCCGATATAATAACAGGCACATATACTTAATATTCATTTCTTTGATTTACCAATGGGCGAGATTTATAGATTAAATCGATAGACTCGATGAGTTGGAAAATGATATTATTTATATGGTATGTCATTGATTATAGGAGGAAACAGTGTCCTATATATTAGGATGATGATGTCCCCTTGAGGAGCTAATAAGGTTCATCATGTAAACCCTGCAGGTGAACTTGGTCTGGCATGATGAAAAGGTTGAGTGGTACTACTCATGGAGTTAGATGTTGATTAATTAATGGTCAGTAAATTAATTAATCGACAGACATTCGAGATCTTAAACACGGGGAGAAAATGTACAAATAATATATGGAGCTCATATTATCTTATGGGGGCTGGTGAGGTAGATCAATGATAATCCTTTAGTGGATTGGATTATCATTAATGGATCGAACTTTATGTGGGCTTGATCCATGGGTGGCCAAGATCCAACTCCTCCTCATGGTCCCTAATGTAGCCTATTAAAACCTCAGGAAGCTTAGATCCAATGGATGGAAACAAAACTCTAGATCTAAAGGTAGAGATTAAATCACTAAGATCCGACGATTGAGATTAAATCTCTAGATCCGACGATTGAGATTAAATCCCTAGAACCAATGGTGGAGATTAAAAGGAGGCTTATCCCTAACTCTATAAAAGGAGAACAATGGGTTGGCGTGGAGGAAAAATAAAGAGAATCTAGGGTTTTTGGAGTTGGCAGCCAGAAGAGGGGCTAGGGTTTGGAGCATTGGCGGCACCAAATAAGGAAAGAACTTCCTTGTGTTTCTTCTTCCTCAAGCTGCTGGCGCCCATTGAAGTCCTTCTAGCTCTTGGCCATCATCCAAACTCCCTCTTCTCCTTCTCCTTCGGTGGTGGAAATAAGATTTAGGGCTTTCCCTTGGTGTCTTGGCCGGTTTCCACCTTAATCTCCTACTCCATCTTTGTCGGTGGCAAGCTCCATCCTTGGAGGTTGTTGGATGGTTGAAAGAAGGAATAGAGCTTTGTTTCTATTCTTCCTCTTGCTCGGAACAAGCAAGGAAGGAAGATTGGCGATCTAGGAGCTTCAACTTTTGGTAGATCGTCGCCCACACGACATCTAAAAGGAGGAAGGTCATACATTAGAAGATCGAGAGGTATATCGATTCTTTATTCTCTTTTGTAACTTGTTTGTATTTTTTTTTTCAATTATGAACATGATATATTCTGTTTGTGGCTAAATAATACTTGGATCCCGAATATAAACACAAAAGTCGGTGATCCGGACATGGTCTATTCCGCGGCTACTCGTAGAATAGAGGTTGGTCGCTTGAACAACAAGTTTGTTCAAGTGACCTCTCTAAACGAATAGCACGATGATGACTTGGGTGTTTGGGCAATCCCTTTTGTCTAGGATTAAATTTTTTAATCTGGGGACATCGATGGGATCGCCATGAACAAGCGACCAAGGTAAAGTGGGAAGCAAAGTTTCCCCTCATGGACTCGAAAAGCTAAACCCATCAATTGGTATCAGAGCAAAGGTTTCCGGTTTTGTGTGTTTAGGATTCGGTTAATTTTTATTCATTTTTCATATATTATATGTGTCGGATAATAGTAGGATATGCGTAGTTTAACTCTTTGGTTGCAGGCATAAGATCCGACTATTATGGTCATATGTGTGTATGTGATTGTATGTGTGTAAATGTTTATTTTGTTGAATCCTCAGGGTTGACGAGGCAAGTATTTTATTTTTTGTAAATTAGATATGGCATTGTTTAGCCACTCTTTATTTTATTTTACTTTTGATCTAGATTTCATGTACACTCCCTCGTGGAGTATAGGATCGATGGATGTAAATTAAAATAGGTTTTAGTCTCGGCTCGGATATCCGGATGGCTCGTACATGGCGTAGGAGGAGCGGACGAGATGGCGATGCGATGGGAGACATATTGAAGACAAAAGCCATAATAGTTGGAAAATTTTTATTTTTCATATTTATTTCTTATTGTTTGATATGCATGTCGTAGGTTAGAAAATTCCTCATTTTCAAATTACTAAGTGGGAGAGGGAAATTTTTTTTAAAAAATTCCCACGGCCTCAATTACGATTTGATAAGCGATGCAAATAAACTTGCGCATCGGCTCTGAGTGCCTTCCTCCCCATCAAATGAGTTTGTTTGCGGATCACAAGGTCAAATATGGTTATAGGGAATAATCAAGGAGCGTGTGTACTTCCCCATCGGAAGGCACATAACCCGAGATAATTACCTTAGTACCGAGTAATGGTGAACACTTAGATAGAAATATAAGTATCCTCCCCATCAGAGTCACTGCTTTTATTTGTAGGGCCAAAGAGGAACCAACTATTAATTTTACTTGTCAAAAATTTAGGTTGACAAGATAGTAAAATTAATGGGTAAAACCTCCTCTTACAAATGTAGAATTCGTATACGTCCACACTATCGTGGCATATGATATTCTCGGTGTTTTGAGGTGTTGGTTGATTTTAAAATTTTATTGTTTGAGAAATCAATAATTTTTTGAAATCTAATGTTTTGATTTATGTTATTCTTAGGTTTTCTTTCAAAATGACTTTTAACCCACTTGCTGTGATACTGAAAGAGAACAAACTTACTTGACCCAACTATGTTGATTGGAAGAGGAATCTAGACATTGTCTTGACTGCTAAGGAATACAAATATGTACTCCTCGAAGAGTGCCCTCCTAAGCCTGTAGAAGATTCTGGGGAAAAGGAGAGAGAGAGTTATAAGAAGTGGGTAAAGGCCGATGAGATGGCGCGGTGTTACATTTTGGCATCTATGTCAAATGTACTGCAACATCAGCATCAAGCCATGCCCATAGCTTATGACATGATGCTCAATCTCAAAGATCTTTTCGGACACCAGAATCGAGCTGCGAGGCAAGAAACCATGAGAAACTTGATGACGACCACCATGATCGAGGGAACACCCGTGAGGGATCATGTTCTCAAGATGATGGCTCATTTGAATGAGCTGGAGGTCCTTAGAGCTGAGATCGATGGGGAAACCCAGGTTGATATCATACTCCAGTCTCAACCTAGGAGTTTTGAGCAGTTTTGCCTGAACTACAACATGAACAAGAGGTTGTATTCATTGGCGGAACTTCTGACAGAACTCAAGGCGGCATAGGGGTTATTTCGTCAGAGTGCTAAGGCACATGCCATGTGTTGGGGAGATAGAAACGGCCGGCTAAAGGGGGTTAATAGCCCTCGTTCGTTGGATGTCGTATTTTGCTTGTCTACAAAATGTTAGCGCAAGCGGAATATGCAAATACAAAAAGATAAAGACAAAGCAAATAGAAATAACAATACAACCAATGCAAACACCGAGATGTAACGTGGTTCACGGCTACGCCGCTAATCCATGGTCCGATTCGTCCACGGTGAATCACTCCGTAATCTATCCAATAGATCTCTCATTTGCACAAAGCTAGGTGGAGGTAACCTCTTTACACAAAAACACTCCTCTTACAAATATAATGGAAATAAGCTCAAGTAAGAGGATGGAAAGCTTTAGGGAACTTTGGGATAGTATTAGAGCATAAGAATTAGACTCCCAAAGCCCAATCCCCTTCCTTTTTATAGAGGAAGAGGGTTTCTTCCCATTGACACAGGGGCAGTCGAATGATGCCCTCGATCAGTCGACTGGTCCTGTAGTCATTGCCCAATAACGGCCACTTTCCACGTTGGATTCCATCCAAATGCATTGGCATCAGTCGACTGGTGCTCGATCAGTCGAGTCCTCAACGAGGTCGACTCTCCCTTGGCGGTCGGCCGGTCGCAGCCATCGATCGCGCCCATGCCGACAGTCGACTTATCAACTTGATTCAGCTGATTTAAACCAGTCGATCGAACCATCGACTCAGAGCAGTCGACTGATATGACATGGCAGTTGACTGGTGTCGAGAAATCCCATCCGACACTTAGCCAAATGGCCAAGTTTCACATAAGAGCTACCCCTTCCCGGGTTACATTCGCTCACTCTCATCTCTCGGAGTCCCTCGCCTTCGAAGTTCTCTTCGTTTGCGGCCACGTCCCTCGGCAGCATCAGGTGCACGGCTCTGCAATGCTCCTTCGCGTCTCTTGCCTCGAAGTCTACTTCCTCCGGCTTCACTCCAAGCTCCTCGTCCGGCGGTCCCTCGGATGCTCCAAGCGCACGACTTCCGCAAAGCTATCCTTCACCGACTCAAGGCCCGAGTCATGAGATGTGAAACTCGCCACGGCTCCATGTACGAATTACTAAGTCCTTCACGACTTCAATGCACATATCAAATCAACATAACAAACTAACTTAAACCCTTTGCCACACACATCAAAACCTAATCATGGCAAGAGATTGTCATAACAATCTCCCCCTTTTTGATGTGTGGTAATCCGTTTAAGTTAGGTAAAAAGATTTGATAAAAATTTCTAAGGTAAGAAAGCATGTAAACATAAACATGATATAGCAACATGTAACTCCCCCTTAATCCATGAAACTCCCCATACATATTTCTCCCCCTATCATAATTAACTTAAACATAATATTTTCTCCCCCTTTGACACCATCAAAAAGATTAATACTAACTTATAAACCCATGACATCAAGTCTAATAGAAGGAAAATACCAAAAATTGGTTTAATAACTGAAATCAGCCTTGACTATTCGGAATATCAGGCCACCAGTCGACTGGTTCAGACTACCAGTCGACTGGCACACTGTTTTCAGAAATTCTGATTTTTCGGGGCGAAATTCAAAAATGCATTAAAAATTCCAAAAAATTTGAAAAATCATGAAATTTGGGGAACATATCTCTTGTAAGATTCTTTATCAGTGAAAAATAGGTCTTCATGAAAAATCATTATATTTTCACGTATTTGCCAAAAATCCAAAAGGTTTAAAAACCACTAGGGTTTTGATCATGTGAGTATCAAGTTTAACACCTAGTTTTGGTTCCAATTGTTTGAAAACATGAATACATAGATATTAGAGTAAGAAATTGTTTTGAAAACCTATGAAATATCCAACCATGATCTTTGGGCAATATGTCTATGAATTAAACATAAGCCTTCCCCATGATTGGTCTATTATTGCTATTTTGATACTTTAAATGACCATCTAAATGCCATAGGCATTAGTGGACATTTGTATCATCCTAACATCTCACCCATGCTAAGTTTTCAATCAAAGTAGCCTATGGTGAGTGTGAGATGCATCCTAGGGGGTATTTGTATATACTTAACCATTATATTCATACAATTCTATCAAGGTTAAGTATCAACCTAACAATCCTCATGATCATTAAGGCATATATCAATTAATTCTACATTATGATCATGAAATACATGCATTCATCAAATTGTAATCATGCATTAGGTATTATATCATGATAATAAGCAAATATCACCTAAGATAAGATTTAAACCCTATTTCTCATGATGATGTGCCAAATTTCAAAATCATAAATCATGATTGCAAACATACATAGCAATTACATTAATCATCATGATTTAAGTATTATTAACTATTTATATGCACATTATCATCACCTAACACTATTTAAAAATGTTGTCCCGCCATCCTAAGTCAACCAAAATATGATATAGGTCAATTGCATATGGTTGACTACCCTAGGGGTTTTCTAACCCTTAAGGATGCATTTTGGAACCCAATAAAAATTCTTGCCTATAGGGTTCACTAAATACTCCTTGGGGATCCATTTTCTAGCTCTTACCTTCTTCTTATCTTGTCCCCTAGCAATTAGGCATTTATAGGCCTTTTCATTTTTTTTTCTTTATATCCAAGGCCTTTTTTATTAAAGCTAGCTCTTTGGCTCCCTATGATCATGTTCAAGGTGTTTGAGCCAATAGTGAATTTTTCTAGGGCTTTTGTCAAATAATCTACCTTTCCCTTAAATCCCTATTTTCTTCTATGCATGCATCATTAACATTAAATGACATATATTCATGTGAGCATGCATCATCATGGCAAGAAGAAATATTATCATCATTTAAGCATGCTTTTTCTAGTTTATTTTCTAAGTCCTTAATTTGATCTAGCATGCTTTTGTTCTTCTTCTTAGCTCTAAATAAGTTCTTAGTGAGGCTAGAAATCATAGACATAATTTGCTTAGGGGGTAGATTTGTTACCTCACTTACCAAATCCTCTTCTTCGGATGAGGATGTAGAAGCTCCCCCTTCACTTGAGCTTGATTCTTCATTTTCGGTGGAGGAGCAATCCAAGTCATCGAAGGCCATCAATGCAAGATTGGAATAGACTTGTTCCTCTTCTTCGGATGAGGATGAGGAGGAAAGATCATCCCATGTCTTGGCTTTGAATGCTTTGGCCTTCCCCTTTTCCTTTGTCTTCTTCTCCTCTTTCTTCTTGCTCCCCTTTTTCTTCTTCTTTTCTTCTTTCTTCTTCCTCTCTTCTTTGCTCTAGTTTAGTAGAGGACAATTGTCCCTTATGTGCCTCTCTCCTTGGCAATTGTAGCATATGACTTTTCCCCTTGGTCTTCTACTCCTATCATTAGATTTATTAAATCGAAAACCTTTTAAAGCATGCCTTACCCTCCTTACCATATACGCTTCTTCCGTGCTATCCATGGAGGAGGAGGAAGAGGCTTCATCATCGGAGGAGGAGGGGATCTCTATCTTCTTCTTCCCCTTGTTTGCCAATAATTCTACTCCTCTTGAAGGTTGGATTCTTGGCTCTTCTTGTATACCTTCAAGCCTAGATTCATGTAATTCCATAGTGGAGAAAAATTCATCTAGAGTACTTACCTCTAGATTCTTTGAAATATAAAATGAGTCTGCCATTGAACTCCACTTGGATGATCGGGGAAAAGCATCTATGGCTTTCATTATCATATCCCAGTTGGAGAGATTTTCACCTACACTTGTTAGCCCAATTAAAATCTCTTTAAACCTAGAATGCAATGAAGTTACCTTTTCTCCCTTTTCTAATTTTATGTTGGATAATTGGGAGCGGAGGAGATCTCTCCTTGCAAGTTTAGCCTCCGAAGTTCCTTCATGAAGCTCTACTAGCTTCTCCCACATCTCCTTGGCACTTAGGCAATCTCCAATTCTATTTATTTGTTGTTGAGGAAGCACATTATATAGATGGTGCTTGGCTTTTGAGTTTGCAAGGTGCTCCTCTTTTTGCCTCTTGGTCCACCTTGACTTCTCTATTGGCTTCCCCTCTTCATCCCTAGGCAAAACAAAACCGGATTCCATTGTAATCATAATATCAAAATCCGTTTCAAAAAATACCTCCATTCGCTTCTTCCCACAAGCGAATTCTCCTTCAAACTTCGGTGGATGAATGTTTGAGCCGGCCATTTTGATGTAGAGTTTATTGAGGCGATTAGTCCTGTGACAAGCAACCTGGCTCTGATACCACTTGTTGGGGAGATCGAAACGGCCGGCTAGAGGGGGGTGAATAGCCCTCGTTCGTTGGATGTCGTATTTTGCTCGTCTACAAAATGTTAGCGCAAGCGGAATATACAAATACAAAAAGATAAAGACAAAGCAAATAGAAATAACAATACAACCAATGCAAACACCGAGATGTAACGTGGTTCACGGCTACGCCGCTAATCCACGGTCCGATTCGTCCACGGTGAATCACTCCGTAATCTATCCACTAGATCTCTCCTTTGCACAAAGCTAGGTGGAGATAACCTCTTTACACAAAAACACTCCTCTTACAAATATAATGGAAATAATCTCAAGTAAGAGGATGGAAAGCTTTAGGGAACTTTGGGAGAGTATTAGAGCATAAGCATTAGCCTCCCAAAGCCCCATCCCCTTCCTTTTTATAGAGGAAGAGGGTTTCTTCCTGTTGACACAGGGGCAGTCGACTGATGCCCTCGATCAGTCGACTGGTCCTGTAGCCATTGCCCAATAACGGCCGCTTTCCACGTTGGATTCCATCCAATGGCATTGGCATCAGTCGACTGATATTACCATCAGTCGACTGGTGCTCGATCAGTCAAGTCCTCAATGAGGTCGACTCCATTCTGTGCCCATGCACAGTGCCATCAGTCGACTACCGTCCCTTGGCAGTCGACTGATCAAGCCATCAGTCGACTGCCCATGTCGGCAGTCGACTGATCAATTGATTCAGCTGACTTAAACAAGTCGATCGAACTATCGACTCAGAGCAGTCGACTGACATGACATGGCAGTCGACTGGTATCGGGAAATCCCATCCGACACTTAGCCAAATGGCTAAGTTTCACCTAAGAGCTACCCCATCCCGGGTTACATTTGCTCACTCTCATCTCTCAGAGTCCCTCGCCTTCGAAGTTCTCTTCGTTTGCGGCCACCTCCCTCGGCAGCATCAGGCGCACGGCTCTGCAATGCTCCTTCGCGTCTCTTTCCTTGAAGTCTACTTCCTCCGGCTTCACTCCAAGCTCCTCGTCCGGCGGTCCCTCGAATGCTCCAAGCACACGGCTTTCGCAAAGCTATCCTTCACCGACTCAAGGCCCGAGTCATGAGATGTGAAACTCGCCATGGCTCCATGTGCGAATTACTAAGTCCTGCACGACTTCAACACACATATCAAATCAACATAACAAACTAACTTAAACCCTTTTCCACACACATCAAAACCTAATTATGGCAAGAGATTGCCCTAACACCATGGTGACCCAAAAGGTTTCTACTTCTATGCCGAAAGGCAAGAAGAAGAAGAAACAAACTGGGGAAAAGGCGGTGGGAGGTACTCAGGGAGGAGTGAAGAAGTTGAAAGACAAGTGCTTCACATGTAAGCAGACTAGACACTGGAAGAAGGACTGCCCCAACCGCAAGAACAAAGGTATATCTTTTGGTCTAGTCTTTGAAAAATGTTTAGCGGTGTTATCTACCGGCACCTGGTGTGTAGATACGGGAGCCACTGATCATATCTGTAATACTTTACAGGGGTTTCAGGAAACCAGACAACTAGCTGAGGGGGAGATTACCTTGTACTTGGGCGATGCCACGAAGGTGGCGGCTGTTGCAGTGGGAGACGTTCATTTATCTTTTGAGAAAAATAAACTTTTGGTTCTTAAGAATTGCCTTTATGTACCCTTATTTAGAAAGAATTTAATTTCGGTTTCTAAATTGTTTATGGATGGATATTCTATTTCTTTTAATGACAGAGTTGTTATAAGAAGGGATAGGGACATTATCTGTTCGGGTACATTGATAGGGAATTTGTACACACTTGAACCAAAAGATCCCATGATGCATATTGAAATTAATAACTCATTTTCTAATTCCAATAAGAGAAAAGAACCTTCGAAGATAAACCAAATATATCTTTGGCATCTTAGGCTTGGTCATATTAACCTAAGCAGAATTCAAAGGTTGATAGCTGATGGACCTTTGGGTTCATTAGTGGTGGAGGATCTCCCAACCTGCGAATCTTGCTTAGAGGGTAAGATGACCAAGAGGCCTTTTAAGGCCAAGGGGTATAGAGCCAAAGATGTGTTAGAATTGGTTCATTCTGATTTGTGTGGTCCGTCTATCTAGGCTAGAGGTGGTTTCGAGTATTTTGTCTCTTTTATAGACGATTACTCGAGATATGGATACATTTACCTGATGCGCCGCAAGTCTGAATGCTTTGACAAGTTCAAAGAATTCAAGGCTGATGTGGAGAAACATCAAGGTAAAAGTATCAAGACACTACGATCTGATCGTGGTGGCGAGTACCTCTTGGGAGAGTTTAGGAATTACTTATCAGAGGCTGAGATTTAATACCAATTGACTGCACCTGGCACACCCCAACAGAATGGTGTAGCAGAGCAAAGGAATAGGACTCTTATGGAGATGGTTAGATCGATGATGAGTTATTCTATGTTGCTAGATTCGTTCTGGGGCTATACTCTAGATACGACGGAGTACATTCTGAACTTGGTTCCATCTAAATCAGTGCCTTCTACTCCCACAGATTTGTGGACAACACAAAAGCCTAGTCTAAGACATATTTGGATATGGGGGAGTCCAACACATGTGCTGAAGGCAGATGCTGGTAAGTTAGAACCTCGTACAAAAGTATGCATGTTCGTTGGCTTTCCTAGAGGAACGAAGGGTGGTTTGTTTTATAGTCCTAGAGATCATAGGGTGATCGTTAGCACGAACGCTAGATTTCTAGAGGAAGACTATGTGATGAGCCACAAGCCCAAGAGTAAAATTGTTCTGGAGGAATTAAAAGGGGAAGTCACTTCTTTAGTACCACCGGTACAAGAGGATATACCACATGTCACTGCACCGCGTGTCACAGAGGATACACAGGAGATACTTCATCGTAGTGGGAGGGTTGTGAGACAGCCTGATAGATTCATGTTCTTGGGAGAATCTTCTGATTTGGTCCCTGGCGAACATGAACCTGATCCTTGGACATATGACGAGGCAATCCAAGATAAAGATGCAGCATCTTGGTAAAATGAAATGAATACCGAGATTGAATCTATGGATTCGAATCAGGTCTGGGAGCTAGTAGAACCACCCGATGGTGTAAAAACCATTGGATGCAAGTGGATCTACAAAAGAAAGAGAGGAATAGATGGGAAGGTTGAGACCTTCAAAGCAAGGCTTGTTGCGAAGGGGTATACTCAGAAAGAGGGTATCGATTATGAGGAGACCTTTTCGCCGGTAGCCATGCTTAAGTCTATTCGGATTCTCTTATGCATAGCAGCTCATATGGATTATGAGGTGTGGAAGATGGATGTCATGACAGCTTTCCTTAATAGAAGTCTTGAGGAAAACATGTATATGAAGCAACCATAGGGATTCATTGCGAAGTGCAAAGAGCATCTTGTATGTAAGCTTAATCGGTCCATTTATGGATTGAAGCAAACTTCGAGGTCTTGAAACATCCGCTTTGATGAGGTAATCAAGTCTTATGGATTTATTCAAAGTCTGAATGAGTCTTGTGTATACAAAAGATATGATGGAAACATAGTGGTATTTCTTGTACTATACGTAGATGACATTTTGTTGATTGGCAACAATATCAAGGTGTTATCGGACATAAGGGTATGGTTGTCCAAACAGTTTGATATGAAGGACTTGGGAGAAGTGGGACACATCCTTGGGATCAAGGTTAAAAAGGGATCGTAGGAAAAGGATGTTGTGCTTATCCCAAGCTTCATACATAGACACGATTATGGAGCGTTTTAGCATGCAGAACTTCAAGAAGGGTTTTCTACCTTTCAGGCATGGAGTTCCTTTATCTAAGGAGATGTGTCCAAGAACATCTGAGGAGATAGAGGAGATGAAGGCGGTTCCTTATGCTTCGGCAGTTGGAAGCCTCATGTATGCGATGCTATGTACGAGACCAGATATCTGCTATGCTGTGGGCATGGTCAGCAGATATCAGAGTAATCCAGGACAGGGACATTGGATTGTGGTAAAGCATATATTGAAGTACCTGAGAAGGACTAGGGATTATATGCTAGTTTACCAGACATACCAATTACTCCCTGTGGGTTACACAGATTCCGACTTCCAATCTGATAGGGATAACAGTAAGTCTACCTCAGGTTTTGTGTTTTCTTTGGGAGGTGGAGCCATTGTATGAAGTGTCAAGCAGAAATGCGTGGCAGACTCCACCATGGAAGCTGAGTATGTGGCAGCTTCTGAGGCGGCCAAAGAAGCTGTGTGGCTCAGGAACTTCCTGATGGACTTGGATGTGATTCCTGGTTTGGCCAGAACTATCACAATTTATTGTGATAATAGTGGTGCAGTTGCAAACTCGAAGGAACCACGAGCCCATAAGGCAAGTAAGCACATAGAGCGCAAGTACCTCCTGATATGAGAAATCGTAAAGAGAGGAGAAGTTGTTGTGGCTAAGATTCCATCGGAGGATAACCTGGTAGATCCTTTCACTAAGGCCCTTCCAGTAAGAGATTTTGATAGGCATGTGGAGGGAATGGGGATCAAATGTATGACAGTTTGAGGACAGCATAGTCTTTTAGTATAAATGGGAGATTGTAGGGATGTATACTGAAAAGTCTATCTTTTGTATGAACATCTTTATTTTGAAATAAGAATCACATGATCATTGTTTGCATATTTTTATGGTTATGCATATTGTCTAATACTTTACATTGTAGATAACATGGTGTGTGGTGTCACACGGGAGATCAAGTTATCGGCTCCTTGAAAAGTATAAGTAAAGGCTCACAACCGAGATGGCTTTGGACAAACTATCAGAATGGTTGTAGTGTTATTTGGTATTGGTTTGTCTTGACCATAAAAATATACTAGTGCACTTTGTGTGTATTGAGCAGAATCGACTTAGAGGTGATTCAATTTATTGCTGACTACATAATCGAATTGGACCTCGGATATTATATTGTACATGCTTTTAATCCCGATATAATAACGGGCACATATACTTAATATTCATTTCTTTGATTTACCAATGGGCGAGATTTATAGATTAAATCGATGGGCTCGATAAGTTGGGAAATGATATTATTTATATGGTGTGTCATTGATTATAGGAGGAAACTGTGTCCTATATATTAGGATGATGATGTCCCCTTGAGGAGCTCATAAGGTTCATCATGTAAACCCTACAGGTGGACTTGGTCCGGCATGATGAAAAGGTTGAGTGGTACTACTCATGGAGTTAGATGTTGATTAATTAATTGTCAGTACATTAATTAATCGATGGACATTCGAGATCTTAAACTCGGGGAGAAAATGTACAAATAATATATGGAGCCCATATTATCTTATGGGGGTTGGTGAGGTAGATCAATGATAATCCTTTAGTGGATTGGATTATCATTAATGGATCGGACTTTATGTGGGCTTGATCCATGAGTGGCCAAGATCCAACTCCTCCTCATGGTCCCTAATGTAGCCTATTAAAACCTCATGATGCTTAGATCCAATGGATGGAAACAAAACTCTAGATCCAAAGGTAGAGATTAAATCTCTAAGATCCGACGATTGAGATTAAATCTCTAGATCCGATGATTCAGATTAAATCCCTAGAACCAATGGTGGAGATTAAAAGGAGGCTTATCCCTAACTCTATAAAAGGAGAATAATGGGTTGGCGTGGAGGAAAAATAAAGAGAAGCTAGGGTTTTTGGAGTTGGCAGCAAGAAAAGGGGCTAGGGTTTGGAGCATTGGCGGCACCAAATAAGGAAAGAACTTCCTTGTGTTTCTTCTTCCTCAAGCTGCCGGTCCCCATTGAAGTCCTTCCAGCTCTTGCCTGGCGTTCGTCCCAACTCCCTCTTCTCCTTCTCCTTAGGTGGTGGAAATAAGATTTAGGGCTTTCCCTTGGTGTCTTGGCCGGTTTCCACCTTAATCTCCTCCTCCTTCTTGGCCGGCGGCAAGCTCCATCCTTGGAGGTTGTTGGTTGGTTGAAAGAAGGAATAGAGCTTTGTTTCTATTCTTCCTCTTGCTCGGAATGAGCAAGGAAGGAAGATTGGTGATCTAGGAACTTTAACTTTTGGTAGATCGTCGCCCACACGACGTCCGAAAGGAGGAAGGTCATACATTAGATGATCGAGAGATATATCGATTCTTTATTCTCTTTTGTAACTTGTTTGTATTTGTTTTTCAATTATGAAGATGATATATTCTGTTTGTGGCTAAATAATACTTGGATCCCAAACATAAACACAAAAGTCGGCGATCCGGACATCGTCTATTCCGTGGCTACTCGTAGAATAGAGGTTGTTCGCTTGAACAACAAGTTTGTTCAAGTGACCTCTCTAAACGAATAGCACGACAATGACTTGGTTGTTTGGGCAATCCCTTTTGTCTAGGATTAAATTTTTTAATTCAGGGACATCAATGGGATAGCCATGAACAAGCGACCAAGGTGAAGTGGGAAGCGAAGTTTCCCCTCACGGACTCGAAAAGTTAAACCCATCATCCATGTCAATCAACAACATGCAAAATATAAAAGAACAAGAATTAAAATTAAACAAGATTATACCACTTGTTTTACCTCTTGATCTTCTATTGTATTCCTATCCTCTTCTTGGACGTCGTGTGGGCGATGATCTTCCAAGAATTGAAGCCTCCTAGACCATGTATCTTCCCTTCCTTGCTCGCTCCGAACAAGGGAAGAAAACCCTCCCTTCTCCTTTATTGTGCCGAACACGAAGCCTTCTCCTCTTCTCCTTGCTTGTACCGACCACCAAACTCCAAGTGTGGTGTCTGCCTGCCCTAAGGAGAGGAGAGGAGATTGAGGAATAGCAAACCCTCTTCCTCCTTGCTTGTTGCCGCCGGCCCTAAGAGAGGGAGAGGAGGCGCCGGCCCTTGGAAAAGGAAAAGGAGGCGCTAGCCCTAGGAGATGGAGAGGAGCTGCCGGCCAAGAGAAGGAATAGAAGGAAAAACCCTAAACCCCTTGCTTGCCGCCGGCCCTCAAGAAGCAAAATCCTAGCTCAGTCCCTTTTTTCACCCAAGTCTCTCCACCACCATCTATAGATCTAGGCTTCATGAGGTATTTATAATAGGCTACAATAGGGACCATGAGGAGGAGTTGGATCTTGACCACCCAATGGATCCGAACCACATATAACCCGATCCATTAATGATGATCCATTCAACTAGAGGATCATCATTGATCTACCTCACCAACCCCCATAATTAAATATGGGTTCCACATATTATTTGTACAAAATATCTCCCCATTTTTAAGATATCGAATGTCCATTAATTAATTAAATTACTGACATTTTAATTAATCAATATCTAACTACATGAATTGTACAACTCATCCTTATCATCATGTTGGACCAAGTCCACCTACAGGATTTATATGATAAACTTTATGAGCTCCTCAAGGGGACATCATCATCCTAGTGTATAGGACACGATTTCCTCCTATAATCAACGACATACCATGTAAATAATATTATTTCCCAACTTACCGACCTATCGATTTAATACATAAATCTCATCCATTGGTAAATCAAAGAAATAAATACTAAGTACATGTGCTCATTATTATATCGAGATTAAGAGCATGTACACCATAATATTTGAGGTTTGATTCAATTATATAGTCAGTATAAATTGAATCACCTCTAAATCGGTCCTGCCCAATACACACAAAGTGTACTAGTGTAATTCTATGGTCAATATAAACTAATACCAAATTACACTACAACCATGCCAATCGTTTGATCAAAACCATCTTGGTTGTGAGCCTCTACTTATACTCTACGAGGAACTGATAACATGATCTTCTGTATGACACCACACACCATGTAATCTAAAATGTAAGGTATCAGACAATATGCATAAATATAAAATACAAACAATGATTATGTGATTCTTATTTCAAAATGAAGATGTTCATACAAAAGCTAGGCTTTTAGTATACATCCTAACAATCTCCCACTTATAATAAAAGACTATGCTACCATCAAACTGTCATATATCTGATTCCCATTCCCTCCACATGCCTATCAAAAGCCCTCGCTGGAAGGGCCTTAGTGAAAGGATCTGCCAGGTTATCCTCTGATGCAATCTTGGCGACAGTAACTTCTCCTCGGTTTACAAACTCTCGTATCAGGTGGTACTTGCGCTCTATGTGTTTACTTGCCTTATGGGCTCGTGATTCCTTCGAGTTTGCAACTGTATCACTGTTATCACAATAAATTGTGATAGTTCTGGGGAAACCAGGAATCACATCCAAGTCCATCAAGAAGTTCCATAGCCATATAGCTACTTTGGCTACCTCAGAGGCTACCACATACTCAGCTTCCATAGTGGAGTCCACCACGCATTTCTGTTTGACACTCCTCTATACTATTGCTCCACCTCCCAAAGTAAACACATAACCCGAGGTAGACTTACTATTATACCTATATGATTGGAAGTCAGAATCAGTGTTACCCACAGGGAGTAATTGATCTTCCTGGTATACCAGCATATAATCCCTAGTCCTTCTCAGGTACTTCAATATATGCTTTACCACAGTTCAATATCCCTATCTTGGATTACTCTGATATCTGCTAACCATGCCCATGACAAAGTAGATATCCGACCTCGTACATAACATAACATACATGAGGCTTCCTACTACCGAAGCATAAGGAACCACCTTCATCTCCTCTATCTCCTTTGATGTTCTAGGACACATCTCTTTAGATAAAGGTACTCAATGCCGAAAAGGTAGAAAACATTTCTTGGAGTTCAGCATGCTAAAACGTGCTAAAATAGTGTCTATGTATGAAGCTTGAGATAAGCACAACATCCTTTTCTTGCGAACCCTTATAACCTTAATCCCAAGGATGTGTCCCACTTCTCCCAAGTCCTTCATATCAAATTGTTTGGACAACCATACCCTTATGTCAGATAACACTTTGACATTATTGCCAATGAGAAAAATGTCATCTACGTATAGTACAAGAAATACCACTATGTTTCCGTCTCATCTCTTGTATACACAAAACTCATCTGTACTTTGAATAAATCCATATGACGGGATTACCTCATCAAAGCAGATAATCCATAAATGGACCAATTAAGATTACACACAAGATGCTCTTTGTCCTTTGCAATGAATCCCTCTAGTTGCTCCATATAGATGTTTTCTTCAAGACTTCCATTAAGGAAATCTGTCTTGACATCCATCTACCAAACCTCATAATCCATATGAGCAGAAATAGACAAGAGAATCTGGATAGACTTAAGCATGGCTACCGGTGAAAAAGTCACCTCATAATCGATACCCTCTTTCTGAGTATACCCTTTCACAACAAGCCTTGCTTTGAAGGTCTCTACCTTCCCGTCTGATCCTCCCTTTCTTTTGTAGATCTACTTGTATCCAATGGCTTTTACACCATTGGGTGGTTTACTAGCTCCTAGACCTGATTTGAATCCATAGATTCTATCTCAGAATTCATCGCCCTTTGCCAAGATATCACATCTTTATCTTGGAGTGCCTTGTCATATGTCCAGGGATAAGGTTCATGTTTGCCAGGGACCAAATCAGAAGATTTTCCTAAGAACATAAATCTATCAGGTTGTATAACAACCTTCCCACTACGATGAGGTATCACCTGTGTATCCTCTTTGACACATGGTGCAGTCACTTGTGGTATGTCTTCTTGTACCGTTGGTACTGAAGAAGCGACTTCTACTCATAATTCCTCTAGAACAATCTTGCTCAGGGGCTTGTGGTTCATCACATAGTCTTCCTCTAAAAAATAGGCATTCGTGCTAATGATCACCCTCTGATCTCTAGGACTATAGAAAAAACCACCTTTCATTCCTTTAGAATAGCCTACGAATAGGCGCACTTCTGTACGAGATTCCAACTTACCAGCATCTCCCTTCAGCACATGTGTTGGACTACCCCAAATCCAAATATGTCTTAGACTAGGCTTTCGCCCAGACCATAATTCTGTGGGAGTATAAGGTACTGAATTATATGGTACCAAGTTCAGAATATACACTATAATTTCCAAAGTATTCTTCCAGAACAAATCTGGTAACTCAAAATAACTCATCATCGATCTAACCATCTCCATAAGAGTCATATTCCTTCACTCCGCCACACCATTCTGTTGGGGTGTACCAGGTGCATATAGTTGGGATTGAATCCCAACCTCTGATAAATAACTCCTAAACTCTCCCAAGAGGTACTCACCACCACGATCAGATCATAGTGTCTTGATACTTTTACCTTGACGTTTCTCCACATCAGCCTTGAATTATTTGAACCTGTCTTAGCATTCAGACTTGTGGCGCATCAAGTAAATGTATCCATATCTTAAATAATCATCTATAAAAGAGACGAAATATTCAAAACCACCTCTAGCCTAGATAGACATAGGACCACACAAATCATAATGAACCAATTTCAACACATCTTTTTCTCTATACCCCTTGGCCTTAAAAGGCCTCCTGGTCATTTTACCTTCCAAGCAAGATTTGCAGGTTGGGAAATCTTCCACCACTAATGAACCCAAAGGTCCATCAACTATCAACCTTTGAATTCTACTCAGGTTAATATGACCTAACCTTAGATGCCAAAGATATGTTTGGTTCATTTTCGAAGGTTCTTTTCTCTTATTAGATTTAGAAGATGAGTTATTTATTTCTATTTATATCGTGGGAGTTTTAGGTTCAAGTGTGTATAAATTTTCTACCAACGCACCAGAACAGATAATCTCCCTGTTCCTTTTTATAACAACTCTATCATTAAAAGAAATAGAATACCCATCCATAAACAATTTAGAAACTGAAATCAAAATCTTTCTAAATGTAAGTACATAAAGGCAATTTCTCAGAACCAAAGTTTTATTTCTATCAAAAGATAAATAAACGTCTCCCACTGCAATAGTCTCCACCTTCGTAGCATTGCCCATGTAGACAGTAATCTCTCCCTCATCTAGTCGTCTGGTTTCCTGGAACCCCTGCAAAGAATTACAAACATGATCAGTGGCTCCCGTATCTACACACCAGGTACCGATAGATAACACCGCTAAACATGTTTCAATGACTAAACTAAAAGATATACCTTTGTTCTGTTTCCAGTTAGGACAGTTTGCCTTCCAATGTCCAGTCTACTTGCAAGTGAAGTACTTGCCTTACGGCTTCTTCACTCCTGCCTGAGATCTTGCCGCCATCTTTACTACGTCATGTTTCTTCTTCTTCTTGCCTTTCGGCTTTAAAGTAGAAACCTTTTGAGCAACCATGGCATGAGCACTTTGATGAAAAAGCCCCTCTGTCGCCTGGAGTTCTGTCAGAAGCTCCGACAATGAATACAACCTCTTATTCATGTTGTAGTTCCGGTGAAACTACTCAAAACTTCTAGGTAGAGATTGGAGAATGATATCGACCTGGGTTTCCCCATTGATCTCCGCTCCAAGGACTTCCAGCTCATTCAAATGAGCCATCATTTTGAGAACATGATCCCTCACGGGTGTTCCCTCAATCACGGTGGTCATCATCAAGTTCTTCATAGCTTCCTTCCTAGTAGCCTAATTCTGGTGTTCAAAAAGTTCCTTGAGATTGAGCATCATGTCATAGGTAGTAGTCATGGCCTGATTCTGATGTTGTAATACATTTGACATAGAAGCCAAAATGTAACACCCCGCCATCTCATCTGCCTTGATCCACTTCCTATAACTCTCTTTCTCCTTTTCACTTGAATCATCCGTAGGCTTAGGGGGACATTCTTCGAAGAGTACATATTTGTACTCCTCAGCAGTCAAGACAATGTTCAGATTCCATTTCCAATCAACATAATTAGGTCCAGTAAGTTTGTTTTCTTTTAGAATCACAGCAAGTGGGTTTAAAGCCATTTTGAAAAACCTAAAAATCACAGTGATCAAAATATTAGATTTCAAAAATTTATTGATTCCTCAAACAATAAAATTTTAAAATCAACCAACACCTCAAAACACTGAGAATATATTATGCCACGATAGTGTGGACGTATACAAATTCTACATTTGTAAGAAGAGGTTTTACCCATTAATTTTATTATCCTGTCAACCTTACTTTTTGACAAATAAAATTAAGAGTTGGTTCCTCTTCGGCCCTACAAATAAAAGCAGTGACTCCGATGGGGAGGATACTTTTATTTGCATCTAAGTGCTTACCATTACCCAATACTAAGGCAATTATCTCGGATTATGTGCCTTCCAATGGGGAAGTACACACGCACCTAAATAATTTCCTATAATCATATTTGACCTAGTGATCCACAAAACAAACTCATCTGATATAGAGGAAGGCACTCATTACCAAGTTTGTTCGCATCACATGTCAAATTGTAATGGAGGCCCCGGGAATTAAAAAATATCCCTCTCCCACTTAGTAATTTAAAATTGAGGAATTTTCAAACGCACAAAACATGCATATCAAACAATAAGCAATAAATATGAAAAATTAAATTTTCCATCTATTATGGCTTTTGTTTTCCAATATGCTTCCCATCGTGTCGCCACCTCGTCCGCTCCTCCCTTTACCATGCGCAAGCCACAAGGGGATCCGAGTCGATATAAAATATTTTAACTTACATCCATCGATCCTATACTCCATGAAGGAGTGTACAACATAACTAGATCGAAAGTAAATTAAAATGAGCGCCTAAACAATGTTATATTTAATTACAAAAATTAAATACTAATTAGCCTCGTCAACCCCGAGGATTCAAATAATTAATTACAATCCCACACACACAATCACATACATTCACATAGCCATAATAGTCGGACCTTATGCCTGCAAGCAAAAAGTTAGCCTACGCACATCTTACTATTATCCGGCATAAACAATATATGATAAATGCGTGAAAGTAACCGAATACAAAACACACAAAATTGAAAACCTGTCTCTAATACCACTTATAGGGAAGTGTTTCGCTTTGCTTCGGTCGCTTATGCATGGTGATCCTATCTCACATCCCCGGATTAAAATTTTATTAATTAAAACTAATCCAGATGGAGATGGATTACCCTAGCAATCGATTCATCATCGTGCTATTTGATTTGAGTGGTCGCTTGAACAAACTTGTTGTTCAAGCAACCTAACCCTTTTCCTCGATTAGTCATGGAATAGATGATGAACGGATCAACGGTTTTTGTGTTTATAATTGGGGTCCATGTCAATCAACAACATGCAAAATACAAAAGAAAAAGAATTAAAATTAAACAAGATTATACCTCTTGTTTTCCCTCTTGATCTTCTATTGTATTCCTATCCTCTTCTTGGACATCGTGTGGGCGACGATCTTCCAAGAATTGAAGCCTCTTAGACCATGTATCTTCCCTTCCGTGCTCGCTCCGAACAAGGGAAGAAAACCCTCCCTTCTTCTCCTTTCTTATGTCGAACATGAAGCCTTCTCCTCTTCTCCTTGCTTGTACCGACCACCAAACTCCATGTGTCGTGTCCGCCGGCCCTAAGGAGAGGAGAGGAGATAGAGGAAGAGAGAACCCTCTTCCTCCTTGCTTGCTGTCGCCGGCCCTAGGAGAGGGAGAGGAGGTGCCGACCCTTGGAAAGGGATAAGGAGGTGCCGACCCTAGGAGATGGAGAGGAGGTGCCGGCCAAGAGAAAGATTAGAAGGAAAAACCCTAAACCCCTTGCTTGCCACCAGCCCTCAAGAAGAAAAACCTTAGCACACTCCCTTTTTTTCTCCCAAGCCTCTCCACCACCTTTTATAGATCTAGGCTTCATGAGGTATTTATAATAGGCAACAATAGGGACCATGAGAAGGAGTTGGATCTTGGACACCCAATGGATCCGAACCACATATAATCCGATCCATTAATGATGATCCATTCTACTAGAGGATCATCATTGATCTACCTCACCAACCCTCATAATTAAATATGAGCTCCACATATTATTTGTACAAGATATCTCTCCGTGTTTAAGATATCGAATGTCCATTAATTAATTAAATTACTGACAATTTAATTAATAAATATCTAACTCCATGAGTAGTACCACTCATCCTTATCATCATGTTGGACCAAGTCCACCTGCAGGATTTACATGATGAACTTTATGAGCTCCTCAAGGGGACATTATCATCCTACTGTATAGGACACGGTTTCCTCCTATAATCAATGGAACACCATGTAAATAATATTATTTCTCAACTTATCAGGCCTATCGACTTAACAAATAAATCTTGCCCATTAGTAAATCAAAAAAATAAATACTAAGTACATGTGTCCGTTATTATATCGGGATTAAGAGTATGTACACCATAATATTTGATGTCTGATTCAATTATATAGTCAGTATAAATTGAATCACCTCTAAATTGGTCCTGCTCAATACACCCAAAGTGTACTAGTGTAATTCTATGGTCAAGATAAACCAATACCAAATTACACTACAACCATGTCAATGGTTTTTCCAAAACCATCTTTGTTGAGAGCCTCTACTTATACTCTACAAGGAACTGATAACATGATCTTCTGTGCGACACCACACACCATGTTATCTACAATGTAAGGTATCAGACAATATACATAAATATAAAATACAAACAATGATCATATGATTCTTATTTCAAAATGAAGATGTTCATACAAAAGCTAGGCTTTTAGTATACATCCTCACAGTTGGACTCCCTCCAAGCCTGGCATGACATCGAGCATGTTCAATTCATATGAGATTCGATATTTATTTTAAATGGTAAGGACCATTGGTCAATTTCAAGTTTGGGTTGTGAGCCTCTACTTATACTCTACAAGGACTAGCTGAGGGAGAGATTACCATCTACATGGGCAATGCTACGAAGGTGGCGGCTATTGCAGTGGAAGATGTTTATTTATCTTTTGATAGGAATAAAACTTTGGTTCTGAGAAATTTCCTTTATGTACCTTAATTTAGAAAGAATTTGATTTCAGTTTCTAAATTATTTTCGGATAGATATTCTATTTCATTTAATGATAGAGTTGTTATAAAAAGGAATAGGGAGATTATCTGTTCTGGTGCGTTGGTAGGAAATTTATATAATCTTGAACCAAAAGCTCCCACGATGCAAATAGAAATAAATAACTCATCTTCTAAATCTAATAAGAGAAAAGAACCTTCGAAAATGAATCAAACATATCTTCAGCATCTAAGGATAGGTCATATTAACCTGAATAGAATTCAAAGGTTGATAGCTGAGTCTTCATTGTTGGTGGTAGATTTCCCAACCTGTGAATCTCGCTTGGAAGGTAAAATTACCAAGAGGCCTTTTAAGATTAAGGGGTATAGAGCCAAAGATGTGTTGGAATTGGTTCATTCTGATTTGTGTGGTTCTATATCTATCCAGGCTAGAGGTGGTTTTGAATATTTCATCTCTTTTATAACCGATTATTCAAGATATGGAGATATTTACTTGATGCGCCACAAGTTTGAATGCTTTGACAGGTTCAAAGAATTCAAGACTGATGTGGAGAAATGTCAAGGTAAAAGAATCAGGACACTACGATCTTATCATGGTGGTGAGTACCTCTTGGGAGGGTTTAGGAGTTACTTATCAAAGGCTGGGATTCAATCCCAACTGTTTTCACTTGGTACACCCCAGCAAAATGGTGTGGTGGAGCGAAGGAATATGACTCTTATGGAGATGGTTAGATCGATGATGAGTTATTCTAAGTTACCATATTCATTCTGGGGGTATGCTCTGGGTACGACAGTATATATTCTGAACTTGGTACCATTTAAATTAGTACCTTCTACTCCCACAGAATTGTGGATTGGGCAAAAGCCTAGTCTGAGACATATTCGGATTTGGGGAGTCCAGCACATGTGCTGAAGGGAGATGCTGGTAAGTTGGAACCTCGTACAGAAGTGCACTTGTTCGTAGGATATCCTAAATGAACGAAAGGTAGTTTGTTCTATACTCCTAGAGATCAGAGGGTGATCGTTAGTATGAATGCCCAATTTTTAAATGAAGACTATGTGATGAACCACAAGCCCATTAGCAAGATTTTTCTGTAGGAGTTAAGAGGGGAAGTCACTACTTCAGTACCAATGGTATAAGAGGACATACCACAAGTGACTACACCGCTTGTCACTGAGGATACACAAGTGATACCTCGTCGTAGTAGGAGGGTGGTTAGACAACCTGAAAGATTTATGTTCTTGGGAGAATCTTTTGATTTGGTCCTTGGTGAACTTGAACTGGATCCCTAGACATATGATGAGGCAATCCAAGATAAAGATGCGGTATCTTGGCAAAGGGACATGAATTCTGAGATAGAATCTATGGAATCAAATTAGGTTTGGGAGCAAGTAGAACCACCTAATGGTGTAAAATCCATTGGATGCAAGTGGATCTACAAAAGAAAGAGAGGATCAGATGGGAAGGTAGAGACCTTCAAGCAAGGCTTGTTGCAAAAGGGTATACTCAGAAAGAGGGTATCAATTATGAGGAGACCTTTTCGTCGGTAGCCATGCTTAAGTCTATCCGAATTTGCTTATCTATTGCTAGTCATATGGATTATGAGGTTTGGCAGATGGATGTCAAGACATCTTTCCTTAATGAAAATCTTGAAGAAAACATCTATATGAAGCAACTAGAGGGATTCATTGCAAAGGGCAAAGAGCATCTTGTGTGTAAGCTTAATTGGTCCATTTATGGATTGAAGCAAGCTTCGAGATCTTTGAACATCCACTTTAATGAGGTAATCCAGTCATATGGATTTATTCAAAGTCCGGATGAGACTTGTGTATACAAGAGATGTGACGGAAACGTAGTGGTATTTCTTGTACTATACATAGATGACATTTTGCTCATTGGCAACAATGTCAAAGTGTTATCAGACATAAGGGTATGTTTGTCCAAACATTTTGATATGAAGGACTTCGGAGAAGTGGGACACATCCTTGGGATCAAGGTTATAAGGGATCACAAGAAAAGAATGTTGTGCTTATCTCAAGCTTCATACATAGACACTATTTTGGCACGTTTTAGCAAGCTGAACTCCAAGAAAGGTTTTCTACCTTTATCTAAAGAGATGTGTCCTATAACATCAAAGGAGATAGAGGAGATGAAGGTGGTTCCTTATTCTTCGGCGGTAGGAAGCCTCATGTATGCTATGTTATGTACGAGGTCGGATATCTATTTTGCCAAGGCCATGATTAGTAGATATCGGAGTAATCAAAGACAGGGACATTGGACTGCAGTAAAGAATATATTGAAGTACTTGAGAAGGACTAGGAATTATATGCTGGTATACTAGGCAGATCAATTACTCCCTGTGGGTTTCACAGATTCTGACTTCCAATCAGATATGGATAACAGTAAGTCTACCTTAGGTTTTGTGTGTACTTTGGGAGGTGGAGCCATTATATGGAGGAGTGTCAAGCATAAATACATGGCGGACTCTACCATGGAAGCTGAGTATGTGGCAACCTCTGAGGCAGCCAAAGAAGCTATATGGCTCAGGAACTTCTTGATGGACTTGGATGTGATTCTTGGTTTGCCTAGAACTATCACAATTTATTATGATAACAGTGGTGCAGTTGCAAACATAAAGGAACCACGAGCCCATAAGGCATGTAAACACATAGAGCACAAGTCCACCTGATATGAGAAATCGTAAAGCGCGGAGAAGTTGTTGTCGCCAAGATTGCATCAGAGGATAATCTGGTAGATCCTTTCAATAAGGCCCAACCAGTGAGAGCTTTTGATAGGCATGTGGAGGGAATGGGAATCAGATGTATAGAAGTTTGATGTCAGTATAATCTTTTAGTATAAGTGGGAGATTGTTGGGATGTATACTGAAAGCCTAGCCTTTATATAAACATCTTCAATTTGAAATAAGAATCACATGATCATTGTTTGTATTTGATATTTATGCATATTGTCTGATACTTTACATTGTAGATAACATTGTGTGTGGTGTCGCACAGAAGATCATGTTATCAGTTCCTTGTAGAGTATAAGTAGAGGCTCACAACCAAGATGGTTTTGGACAAACCATTGGCATGGTTGTAGTGTGATTTGGTATTGGTTTATCTTGACCATAGAATTACACTAGTACACTTTGTTTGTATTCAGCAGGACCGATTTGGATGTGATTCAATTCATACTGACTATATAATTGAATCGGACCACAGGTATTATGGTGTATGTGCTCTTAATCCTAATATAATAATGGGCACATGTACTTAGTATTTAATTCTTTGATTTACCAATGGACGAGATTTATGTATTAAATCGATAAACCTAATAAGTTAGGAAATAATATTATTTACATGGTGTGCCATTGATTATAGGAGGAAACCGTGTCCTATATACTAGGATGATGATGTCCTCTTGAGGAGCTCATAAAGTTCATCATGTAAATCCTGTAGGTGGACTTGGTCCAACATGATGATTAGTATGAGTGGTACTACTCATGGAGTTAGATATTAATTAATTAAATTGTCAGTAATTTAATTAAATAATGGACATTCCATATCTTAAACATGGGGAGATATTTTGTAAAAATAATATGTGGAGCCCATATTTATTTATGGGGGTTGGTGAGGTAGGTCAATGATGATCCTCTAGTGGAATGAATCATCATTAATGGATTGGGTTTTATGTGGTTCAGATCCATTGGGTGGCCAAGATCCAACTCCTCCTCATGGTCTCTATTATAGCCTATTATAAATATCTCGTGAAGCCTAGATCTATATAAGGGTTGGAGAGGCTTGGGCAGCAACATAAGTTGTGCTAGGGTTTTGAAGTTGACATGCAAGGCTTGGGCGGCAAGGAAGAGAAGTGGTGCTAGGGTTTTGTCTCTTTGGTCGGCACACCCTCTTCTTCTCCTAGGGCTGGAGGCGCCTCCTTCTTCCTCTCCTTTGGCCGGCAGCAACAAGAGAGTTCTCTTGGCCGGCACACCCTCTCCCTCTCCTTAGGGCCGGTGGACACCAAGCTTGGTGGTTGGGGGTCGGCACAAGCAAGGAGAAGAAGGGAGTTTGTTCTTCCCTTGTTCGGAGCGAACAAGGAAGGGATCTAGGAGGCTTCGACTCTAGGAAGATCGTCGCCCACACAATGTCCAAGAAGAGGATAGGAATACAATAGAAGATCAAGGGGTAAAACATGAGGTATAATCTTGTTTAACTTTGATTAGTGTTCTTTTGTATTTTTGTATGTTATTGATTAACATGAACCTCGATGATAAACACAAAAACTGGCGATCCGTACACCATCTATTCCACGGCTAATCGAGGAAAAGAGTTAGGTAGCTTGAACAACAAGTTTGTTCAAGCGACCACTCAAATCGAATAGCACGATGATGAAATGGTTGCTTAGGTAATCCATCTTCATCCAGATTAATTTTTTTTTATCCAGGGACATGAGATAGGATCGCCATGCACAAGCGATTGAAGCGGGAAGCGATTTCCCTACAAGTGGTATCAGAGCTATGGTTTCTGGTTTTGTGTGTTTTGGATTTGGTTACCCTCATGCATTTATCATATATTTTTATGTCGGATAATAGTAGGATGTGCGTAGGCTAACTTTTTGCTTGCAGGCATAAGATCCAACTATTATAGCTATATGGATGTATGCTATTGTATGTTTGTGATTGTAATTATTTATTTGAATCCTCGGGGTTGACGAGGCTAATTAGTATTTAATTTTTGTAATTAAATACGACACATGTTTAGCCACTCATTTTAATTTACTTTCAATCTAGATATGTTGTACACTCCTTCGTGGAGTATAGGATCGATGGATGTAAATTAAAATAGTTTATCTCGGCTCGAATTCCCTTATGACTAGAGCATGGTAAAGGGAGGAGCGGACAAGGTGGCGACACGACGGGAAGCATATTTGAAAACAAAAGCCATAATAGTTGGAAAATATTTTTTTCATATTTATTGCTTATTGTTTGATATGCATGTTGTGTGTTTGAGAAAATTCCTCAATTCTAAATTACTAACTGGGAGAGGGATATTTTTTATAATTCCCGCGGCCTCTATTACAATTTGACATGTGATGCGAACAAACTTGCGCATTGGCTCTGAGTGCCTTCCTCCATATCAGATGAGTTTGTTTTGCAGATCACTAGGTCAAATATGGTTATAGGAAGTTATTTAGGAGTGTGTGTACTTCCCCATCAGAAGGCACATAATCCGAGATAATTGCCTTAGTATCAGGTAATGGTAAACACTTAGATGCAAATAAAAGTATCCTCTCCATCGGAGTCACTGCTTTTATTTGTAAGACCGAAGAGGAACCAACTATTAATTTTATTTGTCAAAAAGTAAGGTTGACAGAATAATAAAATTAATGGGTAAAACATCCTCTTATATATGTATAATTTGTATACGTCCATACTATTGTGGCATACGATATTCTCGGTGTTTTGAGGTGTTGGTTGTTTTTAAAATTTTATTGTTTGAGGAATCAATAAATTTTTGAGATCTAATGTTTTGATTTATGTGATTCATAGGGTTTTCAAAATGACTTTCAACCCACTTGCTGTGATTTTGAAAGAAAATAAACTTACTGGACCTAACTATCTTGATTGGAAAAGGAATCTTGACATTGTCTTAACTGCTGAGGAGTACAAATATGTACTCTTCGAAGAGTGTCCTCCTAAGCCTATGGATGATTCTAGTGAAAAGGAGAAAGAGAGTTATAAGAAGTGGATCAAGGCTGATGAGATGGCACGGTGTTACATTTTGGCTTCAATGTCAAATGTATTGCAACATCAACATCAGGCCATGACTACTGTCTATCACATGATTCTCAATCTCAAGGAATTTTTGGACACCAAAATTGGGCTACTAGGCAGGAAGCTATGAGGAACTTGATGACGACCACCATGGTTGAGGGAACACCGGTGAGAGATCATGTTCTCAAGATGATGGCTCATTTGAATGAGCTGAAAGTCCTTGGAGCAGAGATCTATGGGGAAACCTAGGTTGATATCATTCTCAAATCTCTACCTAAGAATTTTGAGCAGTTTTGCCTGAGCTACAACATGAATAAAAGGTTGTATTCATTGGAGGAGCTTCTAACAAAAATCCAGGTGGCAGAGGGACTTTTTCGTTAGAGTACTCAGGCCATGGTTGCTCAAAAGGTTTTTACTTCTAAGTCGAAAAGCAAGAAGAAGAAGAAACAAGGTGTAGCAAAGGTGGCGGGAGGATCTCAGGCAGGAGTGAAGAAGCTGAAAGGCAAGTGCTTCACTTGCAAGCAGATTGGACATTGGAAGGCAGACTGTCCCAACCAGAAACAAAACAAACGTATATCTTTTAGTTTAGTCGTTGAAACATGTTTAGTGATGTTATCTATCGGTACCTAATGTGTAGATACAGGAGCCACTAATCATGTCTGCAACTCTTTACAGGGGTTCCAAGAAACTAGACGACTAGCTGAGGGAGAGATTACCCTCTACATGGGCAATGCTACGAAGGTGACAACTATTGTAGTGGAAGATGTTTATTTATCTTTTAATAGGAATAAAACTTTGGTTATGAGAAATTGCCTTTATGTACCTTCATTTAGAAAGAATTTGATTTCAGTTTCTAAATTATTTTTGGATAGATATTCTATTTCATTTAATGACAGAGTTGTTATAAAAATTAATGGGGAGATTATCTGTTCTGGTACGTTTGTAGGAAATTTATATACTCTTAAACCAAAAGCTCCCACGATGCAAATAGAAATAAATAACTCATCTTCTAAATCTAATAATAGAAAAGAACGTTCGAAAATGAATCAAACATATCTTTGGCGTCTATGGTTAGGTCATATTAACCTGAGTAGAATTCAAAGGTTGATAGCTGATGGACCTTTGGGTTCATTGGTGGTGGAAGATTTCCCAACCTGCGAATCTCGCTTGGAAGGTAAAATTACCAAGAGGCCTTTTAAGGCCAAGGTGTATAGAGCCAAAGATGTGCTGGAATTGGTTCATTCTGATTTGTGTGTTCCTATGTCTATCCAGGCTAGAGGTGGTTTTGAATATTTCGTCTCTTTTATAGACGATTATTCAAGATAAGGATACATTTACTTGAAGCGGCGCAAGTCTGAATGCTTTGACAGGTTCAAAGAATTCAAGGCTGATGTGGAGAAACATCAAGATAAAAGTATCAAGACACTATGATCTTATCGTGGTGGTGAGTACCTCTTGGGAGAGTTTAGGAGTTATTTATCAGAGGCTGGGATTCAATCCAAACTGTTTGCACCTGGTACACCCTGGCAGAATGGTGTGGCTGAGCGAAGGAATAAGACTCTTATAGAGATGGTTAGATCGATGATGAGTTATTCTGAGTTACCAGATTTATTCTTGGGGTATGCTCTGGGTACGACAGCATATATTCTAAACTTGGTACCATTTAAATCAGTACTTTCTACTCCCACAAAATTGTGGGCTGGGCTAAAGCCTAGTCTGAGACATATTCAGATTTGGATGAGTCTAGCACATGTTCTGAAGAGAGATGCTTGTAAGTTAGAACCTCGTACAGAAGTGCGCTTGTTCGTAGGCTATCCTAAAGGAATGAAAAGTAGTTTGTTCTATAGTCCTAGAGATCAAAGGGTGATCGTTATTATGAATGCCCAATTTTTAGAGGAAGACTATGTGATGAACCACAAGCACATTAGCATGATTGTTCTGGAGGAGTTAAAAGGGATAGTCACTACTTCAGTACAAACGGTACATGAGGGCATACCACAAGTCACTGCACCGCGTGTCACTGAGGATACACAAGTGATACCTCGTTGTAGTGGGAGGGTTGTTAGACAACCTGACAGATTTATGTTCTTGGGAGAATCTTCTGATTTGGTCCCTGGTGAACATGAACCTAATCCCTGTTGGATCGATTTGTAACGCTAAAGGGGGGGTGAATAGCGTTAAAACTTTCTTTTTGTTCGTTCGTTTAAAAACCGAGTAGATAATTAATTTGTAGCGAAAAGATAAGCAATAAAAAGAGAAGACAAATATTTTACTTGGTTCGTAGCCTTCAGCTACTACTCCAAGGCCCTAGTGGTCCTTGACCACGCACGGAGGGCAAAACACTAAATGAACTCCTCCTCGTTGGAGGTAAGAGTTAATCGATACAAGAAAGAACAAAACTTGAGGTAGAGGGACACTCCCCCTCTCCTCGTTTACGATAAAAGCTTCGAAATAAGTAAATAAACAACTGATATAAAGCTAATACCGATGTACAAAAAATAAAGAAAATTAAACCTAGACGTCGGAGAAGAAAGACTTCGTTGTCGGAGAGTTGTAGCTTTACGGAGGCTTTTGGAAGCTTGGAATTGATGAAGAAACCCTAGGATTGGCCCTCCTTTTATAGCCTTTGAGCCCCTTTTCGAGAGGAACCCTAGGCAATCACAATTGAGCACCAATCTCCTTGAAATGGGGTGATAAGCCTTGACTCCTCGAAGCTGATCATTGACCATCAGTCGACTGATGGCCATCATCGATCGATGATGGATCGATCAGTCGAGGTCGACCTCCGACACCGATCGTGATCGACGGTCGAGTCCTCCAAGCTAGCAGTCGACTGATGCTTGCTGCAAGTCAAAGTTAGCTCAAAGAAAACATTATTTTGACGGCCTTCAACCGTCCGATCTCGACCTAGACCATCGATGGGATGTCTTTGGTCGGATCTACGCTTAAGACCATCCCCGTAAGGAGGATACGACCTCACTTATGCTCGCACACACGAGCTTACCTCGATACTTACCATGTCTCTTTTGATTTCGGCCTTCCACTCGATTCCTTCGGCTCCCTCCGAAGTCACTCGAGTGTCGCCCGACCAACGCGGCTTCCTCTGGGTGTCGCTAGCCTTCAGCTCCAACTTTAGCAGTTTTCTGCACACTTGATTCAGCTCGTGAGATAACGATATATCCTTGACTTTGCGTCTTTTGCCATAATCAAAATATAGGTTCGACTTAGGTGCCCCTGCACCAACAATCCCTGCACATATGATGGGGCAATCCAAGATAAAGATGCAGTATCTTGGCAAAGGGCAATGAATTTTGAGATAGAATGTATCGATTCAAATCAGGTTTGGGAGCTAGTAGAACCACCTAATGGTGTAAAAGCCATTGGATGCAAGTGGATCTACAAAATAAAGAGAGGATCAGACGGGAAGGTAGAAACCTTCAAAGCAAGGCTTATTGCGAAAGGGTATACTCAGAAAGTGGGTATCGATTATGAGGAGACCTTTTCGCCAGTAGTCATGCTTAAGTCTATCCAGATTCACTTATCTATTGCTGCACATACGGATTATGAGGTTTGGAATATGGATGTCAAGATAGCTTTCCTTAATGGAAGACTTGAAGAAAACATCTATATGAAGCAACCAGAGAGATTCATTGCAAAGGGCAAAGAGCATCTTGAAGGTTTTGTGGAACCGAAGCTCTGATACCACTTGAAGGGTGGAAACTTCGCTTCCCACTTCAACTCGGTCGCTTGTTCATGGCGATCCCATCTTCGTCCCCAGATTAAAAAAATTAATCCTTGACAAATAGGGATTACCCAAGCTATCGTTCCATCGTCGTGCTATTCGATTAGAGTGGTCACTTGAACAAACTTGTTGTTCAAAAAACCTACCTCTATTTTTCGAATAGCCGCGGAATAGACAATGTACGGATCGCCAGTTTTTGTGTTTGTATTCGGGGTCCTAGTAAATTAGCCACATAACAAAATATGGAACATGCATAGAATAAGAAAAGATCATAAACAAGATTTATACACTTGTTATACCTCTTGATCTTCTATCATATGTCCTATCCTCCTCTTAGACATTGTGTGGGCAATGACCCTCCAAGAGATAAAGCCTCCTAGATCACGATCTTTCTTTCCTTGCTCGCTCCGAACAAAAGAAAGAAGAAAAGCACCCTTCTATTCCTTACGTGCGCCTACCACCAAGGACAAGCTCCTTGGTGTCCGCCGGCCCTAAGGAGAGGGAGAGGTTTGAGCGCCGACCAACTTCAATGGATGAACGCCAGCCAAGAGCTCCAATGGAAGAAGAAGGAGCTGCCCTAGGAAAAGGAGAAGCCGGCCAAGATTAAAGGAGAAGAGGAAACCCTAGTCCTTCTCTTGAGTTGCCGCCGGCCCTAAAGGAGAGGCCAACCAATGTTGCCGCCCACCCCTTAACCTGAACCCTAGCTCTCCAAGGTTTCTTGCTGCCCAAGCCAAGGGAAACAAAAACCCTAATCTCCTAAAGTATATCCACGCCCAAGACTTGGGCACCCTTTTATAGAGTTAGGCTTAAGCCTCCTTTTAATCTCCACCGTCAGATCTAGGGATTTAATCTCAACCATCAGATCTAGAGATTTAATCTCAACCGTCGGATCTAGAGATTTAATCTCCACCGTCGGATCTAGAGTTTCATTTTCCATCATCAGATCTAGGCTTCATGAGGGATTTAATAGGCTACAATAGGGACTATGAGGAGGAGTTGGATCTTGGCCACCCAATGGATCAAGCCCACATAAAGTCCGATCCATTAATGATAATACATTCCACTAGAGGATTATCATTGATCGACCTCACCAACCCCCATAAGTTAATATGGGCTCCATATATTATTTATACATATATCTCCCCGTGTTTAAGATCTCGAATGTCCGTTAATTAATTAATTAATCAACATCTAACTCCATGAGTAGTACCACTCAACCTTATCATCATGTCGGACCAAGTCCACCTGCAAAGTTTACATGATGAACCTTATGAGCTCCTCAAGGGGGCATCATCATCCTAATATATATGACATGGTTTCCTCCTATAATCAACGACACACCATATAAATAATATCATTTCCCAACTTATCGAGCCTATCGATTTACTCTATAAATCTCACCCATTGGTAAATCAAAGAAATAAATACTAATTATATGTGCCCGTTATTATATCGGGATTAAGAGCATGTACAATATAATATCCTAGGTCCGATTCAATTATGTAGTCAGCAATAAATCGAATCACCTCTAAGTCGGTTCTGCTCAATACACACAAAGTGTACTAGTGTAATTCAATGGTCAAGACAAATTAATACCAAATCACACTACAACCATTCGAATGGTTTGTCCATAACCATCTAGGTTGTGAGCCTTTACTTATACTTTACAAGGAATTGATAACATGATCTCCCGTGTGACACCACACACCATGTTATCTATAATGTAATGTATTAGATAATATGAAAAACCATAAATATGCAAACAATGATCATGTGATTCTTATTTCAAAAATAAAGATGTTCATACAAAATATAGACTTTTCAGTATACATCCCAACACATCTTGTGTGTAAGCTTAATCGGTCCATTTATGGATTGAAGCAAGCTTCAAGATCTTGGAACATCCACTTTGATGAGGTAATCCAGTCATATAGATTTATTCAAAGTTCGGATGAGTCTTGGGTATACAAGAGATGTGACGAAAATATAGTGATATTTCTTGTACTATACGTAGATGACATTTTGCTCATTGGCAACAACGTCAAAGTGTTATGAGATGTAAGGGTATGTTTGTCCAAATATTTTGATATGAAGGACTTGGGAGAAGTGGAACACATGTTTGGGATCAAGTTTAAAAGGGATCGTAAGAAAAGGATGTTGTGTTTATCTCAAGCTTCATACATAGACACTATTTTGGCTCGTTTTAGATGCAGAACTCTAAGAAAGGTGTTCTACCTTTTAGGCATGGAGTACCTTTATCTAAAGAGATGTGTACTAGAACATCAAAGGAGATAGAGGAGATGAAGGCGGTTCCATATGCTTCGGCGGTAGGAAGCCTCATGTATGCTATGTTGTGTACGAGGTTGGATATTTACTTTACCGTGGGCATGGTTAGCAGATATCAGAGTAATCCAGGACAAAGAAATTGGACTGTTGTAAAGAATATATTGAAGTACCTGAGAAGGACTAGGGATTATATGCTGGTATACCAGGCAGATCAATTACTCCCAGTGGGTTACACAGATTTTGACTTCCAATCAGATAGGGATAACAGTAAGTCTACCTCAGGTTTTGTATTTACTTTGGGATGTGGAGCCATTATATGAAGGAGTGTCAAGCAGAAATGCATGGCAGACTCCACCATGGAAGCTGAGTATGTGGCAACCTCTGAGGGAGCCAAAGAAGTCGTATGGTTCAGGAACTTCTTGATGGACTTGGATGTGATTCCTGGTTTGCCCAGAACTATCACAATTTATTGTGATAATAGTGGTGCAGTTGCAAACTCAAAGGAACCATCAGCCTATAAGGCAAGTAAACACATAGAGCGTAAGTACCACCTGATACGAGAAACCATAAAGTGAGGAGAAGTTGCTGTCGCCAAGATTTCATCAGAGGATAACCTGGCAAATCGTTTCACTAAGGTCCTTCCAGTGAGAGCTTTTTATAGGCATGTGGAGGGAATGGGAATCAGATGTTTGGAAGTTTGATGGCAGCATAGTCTTTTAGTATAAGTGGGAGATTGTTGGGATGTATACTTAAAGCCTAACCTTTGTATGAACATCTTCATTTTTAAATAAGAATCAGAAGATCATTGTTTGCATTTTATATTTATGCATATTGTCTGATACTTTACATGGTTTGTAGTGTCGCACAGAAGATCATGTTATCAGTTCCTTGTAAAGTATAAGTAGAGGCTCACAACCAAGATGGTTTTTGACAAACCATTGGCATGGTTGTAGTGTGATTTGGTATTAGTTTATCTTGACCATAGAATTACACTAGTACACTTTGTGTGTATTGAGCAGGACCGATTTGGAGATAATTAAATTTATACTAACTATATAATTGAATCGAACCTCAGATATTATGGTGTACATGCTCTTAATCTCGATATAATAACGGGCACATGTACTTAGTATTTATTTCTTTGATTTACTAATTGACGAGATTTATGTATTAAATCGATAGGCCTGGTAAGTTGGGAAATAATATTATTTACATGGTGTGTCGTTGATAATAGGAGGAAACCGTGTCCTATATACTAGGATGATGATGTCCCCTTGAGGAGCTCATAAAGTTCATCATGTAAATCCTGCATGTTGACTTGGTCCAACTTGATGATAAGGATGAGTGGTACTACTCATGGAGTTAGATATTAATTAATTAAATTGTCAGTAATTTAATTAATTAATTGACATTCAATATCTTAAATATGGGAAGATATTTTGTAAAAATAATGTGTGGATCCCATATTTATTTATGGGGGTTGGTGAGGTAGATCAATGATGATCCTCTAGTGGAATGGATCATAATTAATGGATCGGGTTATTTGTGGTTCAGACCCATTGGGTGGCCAAGATCCAACTCCTCCTCATAGTCCCTATTGTAGCCTATTATAAATAACTCATGATGCCTAGATATATATAAGGGTTAGAGAGGCTTGGGCGGCAACATAAGTTGTGCTAGGGTTAGTTGGCGTGCAAGGCTTGGGCGGCAAGGAAGAGAAGTGGTGCTAGGTTTTTGTCTCTTTTGCCGACGCACCTTCTTCTTCTCCTAGTGCCGGCGGCGCCACCTTCTTCCTCTCCTTTGGCCTGCAACAACAAGAGAGTTCTCTTGGCCGGCACACCCTCTCCCTCTCCTTAGGGTCGGCGGACACCAAGCTTGGTGTTTGGTGGTCGGCACAAGCAAGGAGAAGAAGGGAGTTTGTTCTTCCCTTGTTTGGAGCGAACAAGGAAGGGAAGACACGCGATCTAGGAGGCTTCGACTCTTGGAATATCGTCGCCCACACGACGTCCAAGAGGAGGATAGGAATACAATAGAAGATCAAGGGGTAAAATAAGAGGTATAATCTTGTTTATCTTTGATTAGTGTTCTTTTGTATTTTTGTATGTTATTGATTAACATGGACCCCGATGATAAAAACAAAAACCGGCGATCCGTACATCATCTATTTCCGTGGCTAATCGAGGAAAAGAGTTAGGTAGCTTGAACAACAAGTTTGTTCAAATGACCACTCAAATCGAATAGCACGATGATGAAATGGTTGCTTGGGTAATCCATCTTCGTCCAGATTAATTTTTTTTTATCCAGGGATGTGAGATAGGATCGCCATGCACAAGCGACCGAAGCGGGAGGCGATTTCCCTACAAAGGATAATGACATCTTATCCCAAAGGACTCTACCTTACATGCCACAATATAATGGTATGGCTGAAAGGTGAAACCAAACCTTGTTAGACATAGTTATGTCGATGATGCAGCATGCAAGTCTTCCAAAAATCTTTTGGAGTTACGCACTCGAGACCGTTGTTTACCTGTTAAATAGAGTCCCGACTAAGACAATCTCTACTTCTCCATATGAGATGTGGAATAGTAGAAAACCTCATTTATCTTATTTGAAGATATGAGATTGTTCTGCTTTTGTGAAGAGGACAGTATTAGACAAGCGGGAGGCTAAGTCTGATAAGTGCCTATTTATTGGTTACCCTAAGGAAACGAGGGGTTACCAATTATATTATCCCTTCGAACAAAAGATGTTTATTTCAAGACATGTTGTATTCCTAGAGAAGGAGTTTCTCTTATAGGAAAACTATGGGAGTGAGATTGAACTAAGTGTAGTTCAAGAGACTCCGGTAGACATAGAAGAGATGCCTAGTCTAGAACCATAGTTGATTACTCATTCGGATGAGGTAATAGAGGAATCTGATGATACACAACCTCCTCGTAGATCTAGTAGGACACGTAGGATTCCAGAGGGATATGGATTTCTCATAAGTGAATCTAATGACGTGTTGCTCATAGAGGATGAGGAACCCACGAGTTACAAAGAGGCACTGAATAGTTCAGAGTGAGATAGGTGGCTAATAGCCATAAAATTGAAAATAGATTCCATATATGAAAACTAAGTTTGGAACTTGGTGGACCCACTCGAAGGCATAATGCCTATAGGGTGCAAGTGGGTTTTCAAGAAGAAAACCAACATGGATGGTAATGTTATTACCTATAAAGCAAGATTAGTGGCAAAAGGCTATTATCAAAGATAAGATATTGACTATGACGAAACCTTTTCACCAGTAGCTATGCTTAAATCCATTTGGATACTCCAGTTGCATTATAGCCGATGCATAGATGTGCTTTTGTCGTTTCACAAACGAATGCAGTGGAAGAAACACATAATAATTTGCTAAATTATTAAAACACTCATACCCACGCATGCAAGATTACAACATGTGTGGACATATCCGCCAAATAAAATTTTACATACAACAAGAATAAAATAAATTTTACTCTAGGTATACCTTTCGGATTATGGCAAACTGGAAGGGGATCAACCATACGACACTCACGGAGCTTCATCTCTACTCATATCAACGCCAAATCTTCGGAGGGATGACTTCTCAAAGGCACGAGTTTGACCTTCTCTTCGCTACTAGATGAAGAAAGAAGGTCTGGTGATCGGAGAGCAATAACCAACTCATTTTGCGACACAAACGAGTCCTCGAACAACCTTCGTAAGTTTGTCGATTTGTGTTGGAGTTATCCATTGTTTTTGAAGCTTCAATAAGCGACAATAACAACCCTAAAACCTAGAGTGGCTGGCTTCTAAAGAGGTGGAAACAACCCTTGTTTCCTTGATGGCTAGCAGAACACCAAACCCTAATTCTCTTAAGTTCGGCCAAGGGCACAAAGGAAGAAACCTTTGTTCCAAGCCTTGATCGAATGGTCAATCCACCTTGAGGAAGACTTGGCAGGAGTTCACTACTTTCTTGGGGAGGAGTTGGCCGGACCTAAACAAGAGGGGACCTTGCTAGGGCAGGCAACAAAGAAGAAGGAACAGGGTAGAGAGTTCGGCTAGGTTGAGGAAGAGGGCCTTAAGGACTTCTATTCATTAGGTTTAGCCTTTATAACCCTTTATATAGGGACTAATCCTAATGGGTTATAGGTTAGTAGATCAAATCCCTAAGCCCATAACCATTAAAGTTTAATCTCATCCATTAAACCCTAATTGGGCCCTTAACAAAAAGAGGGCCCTTTTAATTAAAACCAAATGGGTTTGTTTTATAATTAAACCTTTTAAGGCCCAAACCGTCTTCTTAAGACGTGCTCCTTTCTTGTTTTTGACTTGACAAATATTTCCATATTTTTCATCTGTTTGGTCCAACCAAACTTGATCTCTCTCGGTCTTTAGAATCCAATTCTCAAACTTGTTTTAAGTCTCTTCGAAGGCTTCGTAGTGGGTGTGACCTAATAGGTTCTCGATTTATGTTGGTCATCCATAATTAACCATTAATTATGAAATGATCATGAGTGACACCTGTAGTACATCATGATCCCATATTAATCGAATAATCAATGGTTGATCTCGGAACCATTTTCAAACCCTTTAGCAGTTACAGTGAATCGTGCCTCGTTCCTTTCACTCATCTTATACCCACTAAGTTCAAGACATGGTCTATGTGTCAGTCCCTACTAGGCTGACTACGTCACACCTAGCCCAAGTCTTACTTTCTCGTCCAGTGGATTCTAATTACTTCGATATGTATCTAAGAGTATCATACTCTTGACATGCAATGCTTTGGCAAAAGACTTTGAATAACAATCCTGACGAGTGGCCATAGGGTATACATCTCCTCGCAAGGAGTTGTCAAAACATTATTGGCTAATCAATCACCTTGGGGAACTTCAACTTATATCCAATCATCCCATAGCCACATCCTCATAGATATGTATCGACTAAGATGTCATAGTATAAGTGTCCATGACCAAGATGACTTGAATACCTCAAGTCGAAGAAAACTCGTACTCGAGCTACTATAAGAGCTTCACTGACATATCTTATATGCAGAGAACTATGTGAAGTCTTACAGCAGGTCACTCCAATGAACTAGTTACCATAACTAGCATCCATGTTTAACTCTCAACATCTAAAAGTCTCCAGCCAGTGAACACTAGCTACTTGGATAAACCAAGGAGTATAGCCTGTGCTAGTCTCCCATAATCGATGATGTCCGAACACATCAATTCATCGACTAGGGATTATTTCAATATATTCATAATTACACATGTAGAGATACTCACTAGTTGTGATCCAATCACAAGTTCTCTCATGCTATGAATCGTATCACGGACATTCAGTACATGAGTTTAAGATCCAATCAAACATATATGACATATGCACTCAAATAGTGAATCTTTATTTATCAAATAGATAGTATAACCATAAGGTGATTGCCTTAGGACACCTCTCAAACATAATAGACTCCCACTTGGCTTAAAGTCAATCGCCATGATATCTAATACCATAGTCCTTGACGTGACTCTCAAATTTACTTTGTGATAGAGCCTTTGTCAAAGGATCCGCTATGTTCCTTTCGGTGGGAATCTTTCTAATTTGTATTCTTTCCTATTGATGATTTTTCTTATCAAATGATATTACCGAATCACTGTTTGGATTGTCGGTGAGACCTTGGTTCCTTTGTCTGTGCGATAGCTCCAGTGTTGTCATAGTAAATTGGTAATGCTTCAACAATGGACAGAACCACCCCAAGTTCGGAGATGAACTTAATGATCCAAACTGCCTCCTTTACTGTTTCAGAAGATGCAATGTATTCTACCTCTGTGGTAGAATCAGCAACTGTGTCTTGTTTGAAACTTTTTCAACTCACTGCGCCACCATTCAGTGTGAATATGTACCCAGACTGTGACTTGGAGTCATCCTTATCGGTCTAGAAGCTAACATCCATATACCTGCGTGTAACTATATCACCTTCTCCATATACTAAGAATATATCCTTAGTTCTTCTCAAGTACTTAAGGATTACCTTGACAGCCACCCAATGATCCATTCATGGATCAGACTAGTATTTGGTCGTCACACTCAGAGCATATGATACATTGGTCCTTGTACATAACATAACATACAAAATAGATCCTATTGCAGAAGCATAAGAAATCTTATTCATGCAAATCCTCTCATCTTCTTTGTGGGGACACATAGACATTGAAAGGTGAATCCCATGTCGCATGGGTATATAACCTTTCTTCGATTCAGACATGATAAACTGCTTTAGCACTCTATCTATATATGTAGACTGTGAAAGACCAAGAAAACTTTTCGATATATCTACATAGATCTTAATCCCGAGGATTTAGGTCGGTTCTTCCATATCTTTCATGGCGAATATTTTTGATAACCAACCTTTGATTGACTATAAAATAAGTATATCATTTCCTATGGGTAATATGTCATCGATATATAGTACTAGGAATATGATTGTACTCCCACTAACCCTCTTGTACACACAAGGTTCGTCAGGATTTTGTGAGAAATCAAACTCTTTGATTGCCTCATCAAAACAGATATTCCAACTCCTAGATGCTTGCTTTGGTCCATAAATGGATCGTTGAAGCTTTCATATTTTGGCTTTATCAACCGATGTGAAACCCTCAAGTTTATCATATACACATCCTCATTCAGGTTTCCATTAAGGAAAGCTATTTTCACATTCATCTATCATATCTCAAAATCATTATGAGTTGCTATGGCTAGAAGTATCCGAATAGATTTAAGCATGGCAACTGGTGAGAAGGTCTCGTCATAGTCAACACCTTGGTTTTGATGAGAACCTTTTACCACCAATCTAGCTTTATAGGTAATTGTTGGGTTTTCGGCACCGCGGCGTGTGTGTGTTCGATCATGTTTCGTAAACATGAGCACAGCGGAAGCAATTAAAATTAATAAATCTATATTTATTACAACACACACAACACACGCATGCTATTACAACAAGTGTAGACATAACCGTAAATTAAAATTTGCAATAAAAGGAAATTAAACTACGTTATACCTTCCGTATGACGTGTAGCGGGAACGGCATCAACCGGAACGATCCTCGTAAGAATCGTCTCTATCCGTATCCACGCCGAGCTCCTCGGGATGACTTCGCTAAGTCACGAGCTTCGTCTTCGTACGGGTTACTAGCCTCGTGTTGAAGACGACGTGATCGAGAGATGATCACGATCCGAATCCAAATTCGGATCCAAAACGAGTTCTCAAAACTCGCTTCTCCGGAGAGGTGTTCGTCAACCGTTTGACGAATCCTTCGTCCTCCACCTCAGAGGATTACCGGAGATCAAATCCCCGGTAAGTTAGCCGCTGTCGGAGCACTCACCGTCGTCCAAACGACGCTCCGACGAGAGGAGAAGAAGCTGTCGAGAAAACTGGACAGCTTGGTGGAGGAGTAGGCGCCGGCCAAAACAAGGAGAGAAAAAAGCTCACCTTGATGCCGAACCTATAGGAGATCACCGGAGGGTCGCCGGAGGTTCACCGGCTGGAGCTTGGACGCCGGCAAGGGTCTTGGACGGCGGCACAAAGCTGGACGGCGGCAGCTTTAGGGTTGGCGCCGATTAACTCCTCCAAGGAGTGGGCGGCAACTCAAGGGGGGGCTAGGGTTTGGATTAGTTAGGGTTTAACAATCCCTTAAGCCCACTTTTATAGAGAACTAATTCTCTTAATGGTTAATGGATCATATCCATAAAGCCCGTTAACCCGCTCCATTAAGATAAGTTAAAATAAACCAAATCATGATGGTTTATTTTAAGTTAAAACGAACCGAACCAACCTTTGGTTCATTCGTTTAATATAAACCAAACCCTTTGGTTTATTCTCATCCATTGGATTAGAACCAAACCATTTTGGTCCATCCATTATGTCTTCATAAGACACCCATCCACGCTTCCATTGCGATCAAACAATTTCATGCTCGCTTTATGTTTGGTCCAACCAAACCTAGTTTCTCTCGGTCTGAGAATCCCATTCTCAAGCTCGTTTTAAATCCTTTGGATTACACTCGTTGTGCGTGTGACCAAATAGGTTCTCGGTTTTTGTTGGCCGTCTATAATTAACCATTAATTATAGAACGATCATGAGTGGCACCTAGTAGTACATCATGATCCCCAATTAACCGAAAAGATCAACGTTGATCCGTAACTATTTCAAACCCTTCAAGAGTTCGATGAATCGCGTGCCCCATTCCCTTCACTCATCTTATACCCACTTGGTTCTGTGATATGGTCTATTGTGTCACCCACTAGTCGACTACGCCACACCTAGCCCAAGTATCATTTCCTCGCCCCACGGATTCTAGTTACTCCACATGTATCAAGAGTACCTTACTCTAAACATGTAATGCTTTGGCCAAAGACTTTAGTAACAATCGAGAGGCCATGGGTATACATCTCCTCGCAAGGAGTGGTGAATCCTTTATAGGCTATTCAAACACCTTCGATCACTTCGACTTATACCCAATCATCCCGGGTCCACATCTCCTTAGAGATGCTTGCTTAAGATGTCAAAGCATAAGTCTCTATGATCAAGACGACTTGAATACCGCAAGTCAAAGGAACATCGCACTTAAGCCACAGTAAGAACTTCATTGACATATCTATATATGCAGAGAACCATATGAAGTCTTACGGCTTGTCACTCCAATGAACTAGTTACCATAACTAGCATCCACGATCAACTCCGGACATCACTATGTCTCCAGCCAGTGAGAATCAGCTGCTTGGATACACCAAGGAGTATACCTAAGCTCTCGGCTGTAATTGATGGTGTCCAAATCCATCAATTCATCGACTAGGATAATTCCGATACATCACAATTACACATGTAGAGATACTCACTAGTTGTGATCCAATCACAAATTCTCTCATGCCGTGAATCGATCGGGACATTCAGTAAATGAGTTTAAGATCCAATCAAATACATTAAACATGTATACTCAAATAGTGAATCTTCATTTATCATATAAATGGTTCATACATAAGGCGATTGCCTTATGACATCTCTCATATATTACTAACAGACTCCCACTTGGCCTAATGCCAATCGCTACGGTATCCAATACCATAAGCTCTAACATGACCCTCAAACTTACTTTGAGGTAATGCTTTAGTCAAAGGATCCGCTAAGTTCCTTTCAAAGGGGAATTTTCTCGATTTGTATTTCGCTTCCTACCGATGATCTCTCCGATAAGATGATAGCGGCGAAGCACATGTTTGGATCATTGATGAGACCACATCAAGTTCATAGATGAACTACTTGATCCAAACTTTGTCGCTTTCCAAAGCCGCAACGATATGCCTTAGTGGCGTAATCCGCTATAGTGTCAAGCTTGGAACCTTTCCAACTTATTGCGCCCATTCTAGGTGAATACATATCCGCATCGAGACGAATCATCCTTGTCCGTCGAAGCCGCATCCGTGATACCCGCGTATCACCATGTCCCTTCTCCATATATTAGGAACACATCCTTAGTTCTTCTCAAGTACTTAAGGATCGCCTTAACCGCACAATGATCCATTCTCGATCGGGATCGTATCCGCCGTGACACTCGTGAGCATACGATACATCGGGCCTCGTACATAACATAGCATACATGATAGATCCTATCATGATGCATAGGAATCTTACTCATGCAAATCCTCTCGCCTTCTGCGGCGCGACACATAGACTTCGAAGGTGTACCCCATGCCCGATGGGCGATAACCTTTCTTGGATTCCGACATGCTAAACCTCTTAGCACTTGGTCTATATATGTAGATCGCGAAAGACCAAGCAACCGCTTCGATCTATCTCTATAGATCTTAATCCCGAGGATGTAGGTTGCTTCTCCTGTGTCTTTCATGGAGAATGTCTTGATAACCAAACCTTAATCGATCAGAAGATTGACACATCGCTTTCCTATAAGTAATATGTCATCGACATACAATACTAGAACACGATCGCACTCCCACTAACCTTCTTGTACACACAAGGTTCGTCGATTTTGTGAGAAATCAAACTTTTGATCGTCTCATCAAAACGGATATTCCAAATCGGATGCTTGCTTCAATCCATAAATGGATCGCCGCAACTTGCATACCTTGGTTTTATCAACCGATGTGAAACCTCAGTCAGATCATATACACGCCCTCAAGCAAGTTTCCATTAAGGAAAGTGTTACATCCATCCGCCATATCTCATAATCATAATGAGTCGCTATGGCCAGAGCATCCGAATGGATTTAAGATAGCTACAAAGTAATAGGTTTCGCCATAATCAACACCTTGCTTTTGACGATATATCCTTTCGCCACCAATCTAGCCTTATAGGTAATCACATTACCATCCATGTCGGTTTTCTTCTTGAAAACCCACTTGCACCCTATAGGCTTTATGCCTTCAGTGTCAACCAAGTTCCAAACTTGGTTTTCGTGACATGGAATCCATTTCCGACTTCATGGCACCAAGCCACTTATCCCTTTCTCAACTTGTCAAGACTTCTTCATAACCTGTAGGCTCTCATCATCAATGAGTAACACGCCGCTCGTTCGATTAAACTACGAGAAATCCATATCTCTCGTGAATATTGCGTGTTCTACAGATCTACGAAGATGTGGTGTTAAATAGGTCCACGATTGCTCATCACTAGCTTCACCTGTGCTTCACTGTATCTCATTAATGTCTATTTGAGTCTCTCGAGCCTCCTCAAGCTCGACGACACTCCCACTGCTTTTCTTGCAAGAGAAACTCTTTCTCTAGAAACACAAAGATGCCTCAAACAAACACCTTTGTTCCACAGATGATAGAATTGGTAACCCTTGTTTCCTTAGGGTATCCAATAAATAGACATTTATCGACTTAGCATCCAGCTTTGTCTCGACACAAATACGCTTCACATAAGGTGACAACCCCATATCTTCAAGTAAGATACATGAGGTTTCTTACCATTCCATATCTCATATGGAGTAGTTGAGACTACCTGTAGGCATTCTGCTTAACAAGTAAGCAAAATCTCAAGTGCATAACCCCAAAAGGACTTGGGAAGAGTTGCATGATTCATCATTGACCTGACCATGTCCAACAAGGTCCGGTTACGCCTCTCAGATACACCATTATGCTGTGGTGTATAGGGCGGAGTCCATTGAGACATTATGCCATTGTCTCTTAGATAATCAAGAAACTCTTGACTTAAGTATTCACCACCTCGATCCGATCGAAGTATTTTAATACTCTTGTCATGTTGTTTCTCTACTTCATTTCTGAATTCTTTGAACCTTTCAAAGGCTTCAGACTTGTGTTTCATCAAGAACACATACCCAAACCGTGAGTGATCATCGGTGAAGGTAATGAAGTAGTTATAGCCTCCTAATGCTTGAGTTGACATAGGTCCACATACATCAGTATGTACTAAACCTAGTAACTCTCCCACTCGTTCACCTTTTCCAGTAAAAGGTAACTTAGTCATCTTGCCTTTTAAGCATAATTTGCATGTATCGTATGAATCCAATTCAAACGATTCCAGAATTCCACATCGGTGTAATTCGGACATGCGTTTCTTGCTTATATGGCCAAGACGACAATGCCACATATAGGAGTCTATGTGATTATCCTTTCAAGCACGCGTGTTGCTCGCTTCGATATTGAAAATGTCCACCGATACGCCCAACGATAAATGCCATTACTCAAAGTTCCAGCCCATAAAGTACGCCATTCAAAGTTATATAACAACAATTGTTACTAAACGTTAAATGGAAACCATTTCTATTTAAGCAGAAATAGAAACAATGTTCTTTATTAGAGAAGGAACATAATAGCAATTGTCCAGCCCAAGACTAGTCCACTAGGAGCTTCAAAGAATAAGTTCCGATGGCGACAAAAGAACCTTTGCTCCATTGCCAACTCGCAAATTTGACTCTCCGACAAGTCTTCTTCTATTCCTTAGCCTCGTATGTCATTACATATATGTGAGCTACACCCAAAGATCCAATACCCAAGTGTCTAAGGAAATAGAATGACAATCAATAACGAAGATACTCAAGAGGATGGGGCATCTGATGCCTTCTTCTTCTTCATGGACTCAAGATAAATCTTGCGCTTTCTTCGGGCCTTCCTTGCCACAAAGGATGGCAAGTGCCCTTTATACTGGTTCCGCCTTTCTTTGCCTTTTCTTTTCTTCTTTCTTCGCTCTTTTGCCTTCCTCTTAGAACCTTTCTTGAGGAATCAACTAATGTAACCACCTTCTCCTCATGCTTCATGTAAGGCTCCATGCCTTCAAAGATATTGAGGAGCTCGAATGGTGGATTCCAATTTGTTCATCCGATAGTTCATCACAAATTGCGAGAAACTCTTAGGCAAACAATGCACTAAGTCAATACTTAACTCATGATCCATCACAAAACCGAGGGTAGCTAGCCGCTGATGTACCTGCTCATCTTTAGCACAAACCGCATTACAGATTTAACCTTCTTGCATCTTCGTGGTGAAGAGGAGCCTAGAGACCTCGAACCTTTCTGGATCTCGCTTGCTCATCGAACAACTCATGAAGATGGAAGACCATAGTATTAGCATCCATATGCTCATGCCGCTTCGCACTGTACCATCGCCTAGCATGATGCAACTCGCCACAGACCGCCACATGCTTCGATAGACCAACATTTGGTCCGAGTTGCATCGCCTTAGGACGGGCCAGAAGAGGCTCTTCAAGGACATATGCAAGCTTTTCCGCCGAGAACAATTCTCGTGTTTCTAAGCCACCAGAAGTTAGGCCCAATACTTGTTCAATCCAAAATAGTGCGCAAATTCAAAGACGCTATGATCAATTTATTGACCTAGAAATACAAAACGAGCATATATGAGAAAGATGATTTTAAAATGCATCAATATACATTTATAAATCCCATTCATTTTTCGAATTTCAAAAACCCCAAAATCACTTCGGGAGATCGTAGGTCCATCTCCGAATGGGCTGATATCCATCATAGTTATGAACAACCTTGGAGAGAGTCCAACAAGCCATTCATAACTACGACGGAAGGTATCAACTATACCGATTGCATATCACGTATATGCAACTATCACAATGTGCTATCAACTAATTGAATGTTCACACATACATCGGGTTGTTAACACATTAACAAGTATGCATCATATGCATAACACCCAACTTCACCTCCCTTTACATCGACCTTGGAGAGAGTCCAACAAGCCGATGCTCCAGGTTAAAGCCAACCCATTAATCAGGACATAGTTTTAATATGGTTAGAGCGCATTCAACCAATTAGCCCAGCTTGGAGAAAGTCCTACAACCAAAGCTAACGATTGACCTCTAACTCTTACCATATTTGTATTAAACTATTCCATGGTTTGAACATATTCAGGTTCGAGCCGGGCTTGGAGAGAGTCCAACAACCCAAACAAGAAACAGAACTCTGGTTCAAACCATATTAATGGAAGGTGTAGGCTTTAATATTGATTAAGGGTCTTTTATGTCTCATCCTCTTTGCATGCAAATAACTATTATCTACATGGCATGGCATACATGGCATACATCTACATGTCACGACACGCATGGCATAATGTTATGCATCTAATGCAATTACATGGCATACAATTATGTCATGTATATAATTTCCTTATATGTCATAACTATTTATGGAAATAAAATATGTTTAAGATTTGATTCTCCAAATCAAATCATAATTAAATTAGGAAACAAATTTCCAAATCTAATCACATATTTTATTCATGGAATTATTTGATTAAGGAAAATCTATTTAGGAAACCAATTTCCTAAATCATTAAAACTACTTATGGAAATAAAATATTTTAAGATTTGATTTCCCAAATCAAATCATGATTAAATTAGGAAACAAATTTCCAGAATCTAATCAAATATTTTATTTATGGAAAATATCAATTTCCATAAATACTTCCAACTTTCCAAAAGTGGAAGATTTCCATAAATACTTATAGACTTTCCAAAATTTAAAAATTTTCATAAATACTTCTAAATTTCCAAAATTAGAAAATTTCCAGAAATACATTATGACTATCGCTAAACCATTTTACGATTATGTCGAAACACAACCTGGGCTCTGATACCCTTTGTTGGGTTTTAACACATGGCGTGTGTGTTCGATCATGTTTCGTAAACATGAGCACACATGAAGCAATTAAAATAATAAATCTATATTTATTACAACACACACAACACGCATGCTATTACAACAAGTGTAGACATAACCGTAAATTAAAATTTGCAATAAAAGGAAATTAAACTATGTTATACCTTTGCATTATGGCGTGTAGCGGCGAAACGGCATCAGCAGGAGCGATCCTCGTAGAATCGTCTCTATCCGTATCACGCCGAGCTCCTCGGGATGACTTCGCTAAGTCACGAGCTTCGTCTTTGCGGGTTACTAGCCTCGTGTTGAAGGCGGCGTGATCGAGATGATCACGATCGAATCCAAATTCGGATCCTAAAAGCGAGTTCTCAAAACTTCGCTTCTCCGGAGAGGTGTTCGTCAACCGTTTGGCCGAATCGCCTTCGTCCTCCACCTCAGAGGATTACGGAGATCAAATCCCGGTAAGTTAGCGCTGTCGGAGCACTAACCGTCGTCCAAGCGGCGGCTCCGAGGCGAGGAGGATAAGCTGTCAGAAAACTGGACAGCTTGGTGGAGGAGATAAGCGCCCGGCCAAAACAAGGAGAAAAAGCTCACCTTGATGCCGAACCTATAGGAGATCACCGGAGGGCCGGAGGTTCACTGAAGCTTGGCGGGCGGCAAGGGTGACGGCGGTGCGCACAAAAGTTGGGCGGCGCGGCTTTTTAGGGTTAGGCGCCGATTAACTTTTATAGAGAACTAATTCTCTTAATGGTTAATGGATCATATCCATAAAGCCCGTTAACCCGCTCCATTAAGATAAGTTAAAATAAACCAAACCATGATGGTTTATTTTAAGTTAAAACGAACCGAACCAACCTTTGGTTCATTCGTTTAATATAAACCAAACCCTTTGGTTTATTCTCATCCATTGGATTAGAACCAAACCATTTTGGTTCATCCATTATGTCTTCATAAGACACGGCCCATCCACGCTTCCATTGCGACTGAAACAATTTCATGCTCGCTTTATGTTTGATCCAACCAAACATAGTTTCTCTCGGTCTGAGAATCCCATTCTCAAGCTCGTTTTAAATCCTTTGGATTACACTCGTTGTGCGTGTGACCAAATAGGTTCTCGGTTTATGTTGGCCGTCTATAATTAACCATTAATTATAGAGCGATCATGAGTGGCACCTAGTAGTACATCATGATCCCCAATTAAGAAAAGATCAGCGGTTGATCGAGAACTATTTACAGAAACCCTTGATGGCTCGAATGAATCGTGCCCCATTCCCTTCACTCATCTTATACCCACTTGGTTGGGACATGGTCTATTGTGTGAGTCCCCACTAGGTGACTCGTCACACCTAGCCCAAGTATCATTTCCTCGTCCTACGGATTCTAGTTACTCCACATGTATCGAAGAGTACTTTACTCTAAACATGTAATGCTTTGGCCAAAGACTTTAGTAACAATCCGACGAGAGGCCATGGGTATACATCTCCTCGCAAGGAGTGGTGAATCCTTTATAGGCTATTCAAACACCTTCGATCACTTCGACTTATACCCAATCATCCCGGGTCCACATCTCCTTAGAGATGTTTGCTTAAGATGTCAAAGCATAAGTCTCCATGATCAAGACGACTTGAATACCGCAAGTCAAAGGAACATCGCACTTAAGCCACAGTAAGAACTTCATTGACATATCTATATATGCAGAGAACCATATGAAGTCTTACGGCTGGTCACTCCAATGAACTAGTTACCATAACTAGCATCCACGATTAACTTCGGACATCACTATGTCTCCAGCCAGTGAGAATCAGCTGCTCGGATACACCAAGGAGTATACCTCGTGCTAGTCTCAACAGAATTGATGGTGTCCAGATCCATCAATTCATCGACTAGGGATAATTCCGATACATCACAATTACACATGTAGAGATACTCACTAGTTGTGATCCAATCACAAATTCTCTCATGCTGTGAATCGTATCGTGGACATTCAGTAAATGAGTTTAAGATCCAATCAAATACATAAAACATGTATACTCAAATAGTGAATCTTCATTTATCATATAAATGGTTCATACATAAGGCGATTGCCTTAGGACATCTCTCATATATTACTAACAGTAATTACATTACCATCCATGTCAGTTTTCTTCTTGAAAACCCACTTGCACCCAATAAGTGTGATGCCTTCAGGTGGATCCACCAAGTTCCAAACTTTGTTTTCATACTTGGAATCTATTTCTGACTTCATGGATACTAGCCATTTATCCCTTTCGAAACTTTTCAGAACTTCTTCGTAACTAGTAGATTCCTCATCCTCAATTAGTAACACATCATTTGATTCACTTATGAGAAATCCATATTGTTGGAGATTTGATGCCGCTAGAGGGGGGGTTAATAGCGTTTGACCGTTCGTAGATGGAAAATGTTCGCGTGCTTGTCTATAATTTTTGTTAGCGCAGCGGAAACAAAGATAATAAAGCAATAACGAAAACACAAACACACAAACGCAAGGATATAACATGGTTCGGAACCGAACTAGTTCCTACTCCACGGATCGAGCTCTAATGAGCTCTAGCGATGCCAATGCAATCACTAATCAATAAGCTCCTTTTCGACAACAAGTCGGAGGCGGAGAAACCTCGTACAAAAGATTACAACAATAATCTAAGTAGATACAAGCAAATACAATGAGATACAATGCAATATAAGTAAAGAAAAATCTTTACAAATGCCTTTTGATTGCTTGGTTGTTGATCGCTTGAACCGTGGTTGAAGACCCTGATTTGCAGCAGCAAATTGCCTCAAAAACGTCCAAGAAATCACTGCCAAAAACCCTCCCGTCGAGCTCCTTTTATCCTTGCGCGCGACCTGGATTTCCGCCTATCAGTCGACTGCCATAAGTCACCAGTCGATTGATGCCACTGTTGTCATGAGACAACGACTCAATCCACGCTGGAAAAACTCCAACGGATCTCTTGGCAGTCGACTGCCAACATTGGCGATCGGCCGATCGCAGCGATAGTCATTGCCCGATCGGCTACGAGCGTGCTCGCGGTGAATAGCGATCCAGCGCCATCCCTTAGCGGTCGGCGATGTCGACATCACGATCGCGATCCAATGAGCGATCGGCGCGAGCAATTTCAGCTCTTAAACGGTAGTCGAACTCAAGTCGACTCACGACAGTCGAACCGGCCATAATGCCAGTCGACTGCCAACCTCAAAAATGAGGTTTTAACCCAAGTATGGCGCCCCCATACTTGCTAGACCACCCTTAGCCTTGACCTAAGCCTTCTAGCCACCTCCATCAGCCTCACGCCTCTCAGATCCCTCCAAGTCATCCGTTACTTGTTCATCCATCGCGCTAGCCTCCAGGTGCTTCCCTCGGCTATGTCATGCTAACGGTGTCTACACCGCCAAGGCACATTGGACTTACGCCGCCAAGACTCCGCTTGGACTTTACGCCACCAACCGTTGGACTTATGCTGCCAAGACTCCCGCTTGGACTTTACACAACCAATATCAAACCCCTTGGACTTCTCATGCCAAGACTCAAGCTTGGACTTTCCCTTGCCAACCCATGTTGGACTTTTACATTGCCAAGACCCATGCTTGGACTTTTCCCTTGCCAACCCATGTTGGACTTCTCAAATGCCAAGACCATGCTTGAACTTTCCATGTGCCAAGTGTCCCACTTGGACTTTTCATGCCAAGTACTCAAGACTTGGAATTTACCAAATGCCAAGTGTTCCACTTGGACTTTCCATGCCAAGTACACAAGAATTGGACTTTCCAATGACAATTACATTGTCATATGTTTTTGTCGAAACATCAAAACATCACTCGAGTCAAACTCGAGTCCTGGTCAATCGTGACCTGGGCCGATTGCACCAACAATCTCCCCCTTTTTGATGTTTGACAAAAACCAAACAAATCATTTGAGTTAGACCACTAACTCAAATCTCTTACCAATTATCCCAAATTGGTAAACACTCTCCAAATGTTCTCCCCCTTTTTGACTAACATCAAAAAGGTTTTCTCTCCAAGGAGGTCAATGTCTCATGTCCCAATGAGATCTTACAATCTCCCCCTTGATCCAAAAATAAATACCTAGGATGCCTACCATCTTCCTAGTGATAATTCACATGTCACTCAAGAGAGACAATCCTATACTCTCTCCCAATTTCCAAATTGGGTATCAAAAACCCATCAATTTTTCCAATTGATGATACTCTTCTAATAACTTCTCCTCTTCAAGGAGAAAAACACATCCATCATCCCAAGATGGATACCTCCCCCTAAAGGCTTGCTCCCCCTTGACCATTGCACCAACAATGTCCTTGGGAAGCCCCTAAGACAATAGGAACTCTAAACCATCAAAATTAAGGTTCTAAGTTCAACATAGAACTTTCACTCACCCTAAATTTGATACTTTGACCTAACACAGCTCCTAATCCATATCCAATGGATTTTCACCCTTTATAATGCTTCCTAAAGCATATCCTAGGGTTAGGAGTGATTAGGAACCTTTTCCATAGCTGAACACGAGCTAAACAAACTTTGTTAACCCGAAATCAGACCTAGCAGTTGACTCCTGATAGTAATCAGTCGACTGATAGCTGAAATTTCCGAATTTCAACTATCAGAATCGAGATTTGGAAAAGCATAAGTAATTCTATGTAATTTGAAAAATCATAAAATTTGATACGTATATTACTTATAGTCATTACAATGGGTGAAAAATATTTGAAAATTATTTTACCCATAAAATAGTGAGTTTGATACAAAACTCAAAACCATTGAAATTTTCAATGTTTTGGCCCTATTTTGTATCAATTCTATCAATGGTGATTGCTATCAAAAGATAGACTTCACCAAGGTTTTTCAAAATAATTTTAAAATATTTTCAAAACCTTATTTTGGATCATATTCCTTGGGCTCTATGTACATGACTTGTACACATGCTCTCCCAATGATCCACATTTGAAATTAGATGAGTTTTAGTTCATCTAGATTCAAAAACTATGCACCACGAACTTAACTCATATCCTAGCATCTCACATGTATCTAGGGTGTATAAATACACATACATGTCAATTGGATGTGAGATGTGGATTTTGGTTCATTTAAAACTAGGGTTTCATGCATCTTCTAAGGCAACCCTACTTGATTCCCTTATAAATGGGACTCCAAGTCATGTCATAGTCCTTAAATCAATTTCAATCGAAATTTTTCTTAAATACATGAATTATTATGGAATTAATGATGATATAAATAAGCATATTCTCATAATCATGATGTCATGGCATAAGATGAAATCTAAAAACACATGACATTTAAAACCTTAATCCTAAAACATGAACATGACATATAAAATGATTAAAAGTAAGCATGATGTCATGGCATGTTATATGGCAAACAAAGCATGTCATATAAAATATATAGGTATGATAATACCTAAATTTTAATATTAATTGTCATTTGTTGGGATTAATCATATTTTGTCATATTAACCTAATCTCCTTAGTGTGCCAAAAACCCAAAATGACACACTAACCTCTAAACCTAAATTGTGCCAATTTAATTGATTTTTCTTAATTTCAAAAGTGCATTGGCACATCCTAAAATCTTTTAGGATATTGATTCAAATCTATTTTCAAGGTAACCATAACCTTGAAAATATCCTAAAATGCCACCTTTACCATGGTTGAGTTAACTACCCATCCAATCAAGGTTGGCACACCCTAAACCCATCTAGCGTGAATCAATCACGCTCTTAGGAACCCAAAACCGATTTGAGCTCCTAGGGTTAATTAGGTATTCCTTAGGGATAATCTCCCTAGATACCTTCCTAATGACCCTCCTAGGCTTGTTAGCCTTGGTCATTTGGGTCTTACCTAGGTTGACTCTAGGGGTAACTCCCCTTGCAACCTTCTTAGTGGCCACCCTAGGTTTCCTAGAAACCCTAGCCACTAGGCACACCCTTTGGTCAACTCTAGGGATGACTTCCCTATTGACCTTGGTCTTCCTAGACCTAGTTTGTGTTCCATAGTCAAATGGAATACTATGATAAGCCACTTTAGGCTTAGGTTTGTGACCCAAACCTTGCTTGCCCTTTGTTGACTTTTGACTCTTAGGTCTTTGGTGTTGACTTTGACTTTTGGACCTTTGACTTTGACCATTAGACCCTTTAAATTGGTTTTGTATATTTCTAAGGGTCTTTTCTAGTTTCTCAAGCATTGACCTCAAGGCTTGGTTTTCTAATTCCAATTGCCCAATTGATTTTTTATTAAATTCTTGGGCATGGGACTTTCTAGGCATATGCCTAGTCCATTTAGGATTTAGACCTAGATGTTCTTGTACCTTCCTAATTGTCTCCCTAGGTAGGATTGGTCTTGAGTTATTTGACCTAGGTTTATCCTTAGATAAATTATTTTTAGGGACATTAGTCCCAATTCTCTCCTTACTTTTGAAATTAACACTTTTAGCTCCTAAACAAATATATTTATCTCTAGCATGCTTTTCATGGTGAATTGCAAGAGAATTAAAATTTCTAGCATGCTTTTGACTTTTAAATTTAGAAGGTGCATTATTTAAATATACCTTAGGGTTAGCTATAGAAGCTCCCCCTACTTGTAATGCTCCTCCTTGCCCCTTCTTCTTCCCCCTAGGGCATTGGCTTCTATAGTGACCCTTTGAGTTGCACTTGAAGCATATGATATGCTCCTTGCTCTTTTGACTTGAGGCACCGGCATCCTTTGACTTTTGTTGACTTTTGGACCCCGGAGGAGCTTTTCTTACTCTCTTTGGGCATTTACTCTTGTAATGCCCACTTTCCCTACACTCAAAGCAAGTTATGTGATTTTTATTTAAACCTAAATTGCTTGAGTTACCTAGGGTATTTGTGGTGGGTGCCGGAGCGGATTCTTCATTCCTCCCGGAGATTGAGGCTTCTTTTTGAATTGGTTCCGGTTCAGGTGTGGATGGTCTCTCCCCCTCAAACCTAGAGGTGGATGCCTCCTCCACTTCTTCCACTGCTTCTACCTCTTCAGATCAAGATGTTGATTCCCTATCAACCTCCGAATCCTCTAGCTCTTTGGATGTTTCTTCTTGAGCTTGAGAGGGTGATCGTCCTTCTTCTTGGACCGATGATAGACTTTCATAGAGCTTGGCCAAATCGCTCCATAGCTCCTTGGCATCCACATAGTCACCTAGACTACACAAGAGGTCATTAGGAATTAAATCAAAAATGAATTTTATTACCTTCTTGTTTTTATCGAATTGTTGGAGTTTCTCCTCACTCCACTTCTTCTTCTTGAGAAACCCTCCCTTTGGTCCCTTAGGATATTCAAATCCTTCCATCAATGCGGACCACTCCTCAAGGTTTCTCATCATCAAAAAATCTTCAATTCTTGCCTTCCAAGAATTGAAACCTTCTCGTCCATAGAAGGAATAGGGAATTGGGGTGTTGATGTCCCATCCCAATTGTCCTTGAACTTCCATCTTTTCCTCTAGCGTCTTGACTCCGGGTTATTAATCCGTAGAAGAGCCCCAGGCTCTGATACCAATTGTTGGAGATTTGACGCCGCTAGAGAGGGGGTGAATAGCGTTTGACCGTTCGTAGATGGAAAACGTTCATGTGCTTGTCTACAATTTTCGTTAGCTCAGCGGATACAAAGATAATAAAGCAATAACGAAAACACAAACACACAAACGCAAGGATATAACGTTGTTCGGAACCGAACCGGTTCCTACTCCACGGATCGAGCTCTAACGAGCTCTAGCGATGCCAATGCAATCACTAATCAATAAGCTCCTTCTCGACAACAAGTCGGAGGCGGAGAAACCTCGTACAAAAGATTACAACAATAATCTAAGTAGATACAAGCAAATACAATGAGATACAATGCAATATAAGTAAAGAAAAAGCTTTACAAAGTCCTTTTGATTGCTTGGTTGTTGATCGCTTGAACTGTGGTTGAAGACCCTGATTTGCAGCAGCAAATCGCCTCAAAAACGTCCAAGAAATCGCTGCCAAAAACCCTCCCGTCGAGCTCCTTTTATCCTTGCGTGCGACCTGGATTTTCGCCTATCAGTTGACTGCCATAAGTCACCAGTCGACTGATGCCACTATTGTCGTGAGACAACGGCTCAATCCACGCTGGAAAAACTCCAACGGATCTCTTGGCAGTCGACTGCCAACATTGGCAGTCGACTGCCAGCCGCATAGTCGACTGCCCAGTCGGCTACGGAGCATTCTGTGCTCGCGGCTGAACTAGCAGTCGACTGCCGTCCCTTGGCAGTCGACTGCCAGAGCAATTTCAGCTCTTAAACGGCAGTCGAACTCAAGTCGACTCACGGCAGTCGAACCGGCCATAATGCCAGTCGACTGCCAACCTCAAAAATGAGGTTTTAACCCAAGTATGGTGCCCCCATACTTGCTAGACCACCCTTAGCCTAGACCACCCTTAGCCTAGACCTAAGCCTTCTAGCCACCTCCATCAGCCTCACGCCTCTCGGATCCCTCCAAGTCATCCATGACTTGTTCATCCATCGCGCTAGCCTCCAGGTGCTTCCCTCGGCTATGTCATGCTAACGGTGTCTACACCGCCAAGGCACATTGGACTTACGCCGCCAAGACTCCGCTTGGACTTTACGCCGCCAACCATTGGACTTATGCTGCCAAGACTCCCACTTGGACTTTACGCAGCCAATATCAAACCCCTTGGATTTCTCATGCCAAGACTCAAGCTTGGACTTTCCCTTGCCAACCCATGTTGGACTTTTACATTGCCAAGACCCATGCTTGGACTTTTCCCTTGCCAACCCATGTTGGACTTCTCAAATACCAAGACCATGCTTGGACTTTCCATGTGCCAAGTGTCCCACTTGGACTTTTCATGCCAAGTACTCAAGACTTGGACTTTACCAAATGCCAAGTGTTCCACTTGGACTTTCCATGCCAAGTACACAAGACTTGGACTTTCCCATGACAATTACATTGTCATATGTTTTTGTCGAAACATCAAAACATCACTCGAGTCAAACTCGAGTCCTGGTCAATCGTGACCTCGGCCGATTGCACCAACACATATCTCTCAGGAATCTTATGTGACCTACCAGATATGTGAAGAGTTGGTGTAACGATAGGTTCAATCATTATCTGATCATCATGAATAATCGATTGTGGTTCCGGTATAGAAGTCTCTTTAGTGTTTATTGGAGTTTCTTGAACTTCCTCAAGTCCAATCTAACTCCCACTATTTTCTTGCAAGAGAAACTCTTTCTCTAGAAATATAGCATTCCTTGAAACAAACACCTTTTGTTCCAAGGGTTGATAGAATTGGTAACCCCTCATTTCCTTGGGGTATCCAATAAATAGACACTTATCAGACTTAGCATCTAGCTTGTCTAATGTAGTCCTCTTCACATAAGCAGGACATCTCCATATCTTCAAATAAGATAACTGGGGTTTCTTACCAGTCCATAAACGATATGGAGTAGCAGAGACTGCCTTGGTTAGGACTCTATTCAGTAAGTGAATAGTTGTCTCGAGTCTGTAGCCCCAAAAGGATCTGAGAAGGCTTGCATGATTCATCATCGATCTCACCATGTCCAACAAGGTTCAATTTCACCTTTTAGATACACCATTATGTTGCAATGTATAAGACGGAGTCTATTGGGACAATATACAATTGTCTCTTAGATAGTCCTGAAACTCTTGTCTTAAGTATTCATCACCTCAATCAGACCGAAGTATCTTAATACTTTTACCAAGTTGTTTCTCCACTTCATTTCTGAAACCTTTGAACTTTTCAAAAGCTTCAGATTTATTTCTCAAAAGATATACATACCCAAATCGTGAGTGATCATCGATAAAGGTAATGTAGTAGTTGTAACCTCCCTGAGCATGAATTGACATTGGTCCACATACATCAGTATGTATGAGACCAAGTAACTCTTCCACTAGCTTACCCTTTCCAGAAAAGGGCAACTTTATCATCTTGCCTTGTAAGCATGATTCACATGTATCAAATGAATCCAATTCAAATGATTCTAGAATTCCACTCTTGTGTAACTCTGACATGCGCTTCTTGCTTATACGGCCAAGGCAACAATGCCATGTGTAAGAGGTTAACTGATCATCCTTTCGAGCATACTTGTTTCTCGCTTCGATATTGAATGTGTCACTAGATGTATCTAACACGTAGATGCCATTGCATAAAGTTTCGGTGCCATAAAGAACACCATTTAAGGTTATATAACAATAATTGTTACTAAAAGTCAAATGGAAACCCTTTCTATTTAAACAAGAAATAGAAATAATGTTCTTTATTAATGCAGGAACAAAATAACAATTGTCCAATTCTAAGACAAGTCCACTAGGAAGCTTTAGTAAATATGTTGCGACGATAACAGCTGCAACCTTTGCACCATTGCTGACTCGCAGATTCGCTTCTCTCTTGACAAGTCTTATTCTATCCCTTAGCCTCTGTATGTCATTACATATATATGAGCTGCACCTGGTATCTAATATCCAAACATCAAAGGAAATAATATGATAGTCAATAACGAAGATACCTGAAGAGGATGGGGCATTAGATGCCGACTTCTTCTTCATGGACTCAAGATAGATCTTGCAGTTCCTTCACCAATGGCCCATCTTGCCACAGTGATGGCATGTGCCCTTTAGAGTTGACTCTCTAGTCTTGGCCTTCTTCTTCTTCCCCTTTGGCTGTTGCTTTTGTAGGATCTTCAATGAGCGCTAGAGAGGGGGGGGTGAATGGCACATTCTCATCGTTTGATGGAATTCATTCATGCTTGCGTGCTTGTCTACAATTCTTGTTAATATGCACTGCGGAAATGATAATGAAGCATAAACAAAATATACAAACACACAATACGCAAGAACATGACGATATAACATGGTTCGGAACTTAGGGTTCCTACTCCATGGATTGAACTCAAATGAGCTCTAGCGATGCAAATACCACCACTAATCAAAAACACTCCTTCTCGAAAACAAATCGAAGGCGGAGAAACCTCGTACAAGGATTACAAAAGTAATACATGAAATTACAAGCAAATACAAAGATGAAATGCAATACAAGTAAAGAAAAACACTTTACAAGAAGACTTTGAATGCTTGCTTTTGGTTGCTTGAGAAGAGCCTTGAAGGTATAGATTGCAACAACAAATCCCCTCCAAATCGCCTCAAAAAACCATACTAAAATCCTTCTTCTCGAGCTCCCTTTAAAGCTACAACTCGGGTTAGATTCTGCCTAGCAGTCGACTGCTCGCAACCATCAATCGACTGCTCCTGTAGTCATTGTGAGACAATGACTTAATCCACATTGGACAAGTTCCAAGGAATAGACCATCAATCGACTGATCATACCCATTAGTTGACTGATCATGCCTTCACTTGATTGCCAAACCCTAGCAATCGACTCGGAAACATTTTGTGCCCGTGTTCTCGACCATCAGTTGACTGCCATCGATGTCAGTCGACTGATAATGCTGGCAGTCGATTGCTAAGGCCACGTGGCCACAGTCGAACACTAGTCGACTCCCGGGCAATCAACTAATCATAATCTTAGTCGACTGCTTAGAGTCAACTCAGCTACCAAGTGTCAAAACACTTTACCAGTCGACTGGTCCATAACCCCAGTCGACTGCTACACCTCAATAATGAGGTTTACCCCAAGTATGATGCCCTCATACTTGCTAGACCACCCTTAGCCTAGACTTAAACCATCTAGCTACCTCTTTCAGTTTCATGCCTATCGGATCCCTCCAAGTCATCCATGAGTTGTTCATCCATACACTAGCCTTCAAGTGCTTCCATCAGCTATTGTCATTCTAACGTAGTCTACACTGCCAAGGCACATTCGGGCTTATGGTGCCAAGAATACTGCTTGAACTTTACGCTGCCAACCATTGGACTTATGCTGCCAAGACTCCACCCTTGGACTTTATGCCGCCAATATCAATCCTTGGACTTCCCAATTGCCAAGTACCCATGACTTGGACTTTCACCGTCAAGACTACACACTTGGACTTATGTGGCCAAGACTGCACTCTTGGACTTTCCATGCCAACTCCATGTTGGAATTTCCAAATGCCAAGACTCAAGCTTGGACTTTCCCTTGCCAAGACCCATGCTTGGACTTTCCATGCCAAGTGTCCCACTTGGACTTCTCCATCATATGGTCAACCCCATGTCAACCATATAGTCAACTCATTGTCAATCAATGGTCAACTCATTATCAAACATCAAGACACTATTCGAGTCAAACTCGAGTATGGTTATTCGTGACCTCGGTCGATTGCACCAATAGCTTTGACTTCCTCTTAGAAGATTTCTTCAAGGAGTCAACCAACATCATCATCTTCTATTATTTAGTCACAACAGGTTCTATAGTCTTGAGCATATTGATCAGCTCAAGAATGGTGGATTCAAGATTGTTCATCCGATTGTTCATCACAAATTGTGAGTAACTCTTGGACAAACTATGAAGAATTAAGTCAATACTTAATTCGTGATCCATCGCAAACCCTAGTGATCCTAGCCGCTCGATGTACCGATTCATCTTCAGTACAAATTGTACTACAAATGAACCCTCCTTCATCTTCAAGCTAAAGAGAAGCTTCGAGACCTCGAATCTTTCGGATCTCAATTGCTCATCGAAGAGTTCACGAAGATGGTAGATGATCGTGTAAGAATCCATATGCTCGTGCTACTTTTGCAACTCAGGAGTCATCGTCGCTAGCATGATGCAACTGGCAAGCTCAGAATTAGTCATATGCTTCTGATGGGCCAACATTTGGTACGGAGTTGCATCATAGTCAAGACTGGTAGGAAGAGGCTCTTCAAGGACATAAGCAAGCTTCTCAACCTTGAGAATGATTCTCGAGTTTCAAAGCTAGTCAAAGAATTTAGACCCAGTCAGTTTGTTCAATTTCAATATCGAACAAAGATTAACAAACGACATTATCAAATGATTAACCTAGAAATAAAAAATCAAGAATGTGAGAGGGATGATTTGATATGTAAACAATTTACATCTTAGGCTCCCACTCACTTTTCGGATTCAAGAGCCCTTACTTTGAATTCAAAAGATTGTAGGTTTTTCTCCGAGTAGGTTGATATCTACTATAGATAAGAACAACCTTGACGTTAGGCCAACAAGTCATTCTTAGCTATAGTGGTAGGTATCAAGTATACTGATTACATGTCGCGTATATGTAACTATCACATTATGCTATCAACTATTTGAATGTTCGCATAAATATCGGGTTGTTAACATATTAACAAGTATACATCAAATGTATATCACCTGACTTCACCTCTATCCAGATTGACCTTGGCGTTAGGTCAATAAGTCAATGCTTCAAGTTAAAGTCAACCCACCCGTTAATCATGAGATCATATCTCTATGGTTCGAACATATCTAATTTCAAGTTAAGCTTTACTTGGGCCAACAACTCAAACAAGGAATTAGACTCTGGTTCTTACCATATTAATAGTAGGTGTAAGCTTTAAAATTTGTATAAGGGTTTTAGGTCTCATCCTCATGCATATGTTCTACCTATATGACATCACACGCATGACATATATGATGACATATAACAACACACGCTTGACAAAATGCATCTAATCATGGCATATGAAATGATATGATTATGTCATAGTTGTCATTATATTATTTTGGAATTAAAATACGTTTAGGAATTTGATTTCCATAAATCAACATTCCTTTGATTAAATTAGGAAACAATTTTAAAATTTAATCTCATATTTCTATTTGGGAAATATATTAAAGATAAAATATATTTTAGAATCTAGATTTTATAAATTATTATTCTTTAATTAAATAAGGATTTAAATCTGAATTTAATATTATATTTTATCTAGGAAATATATTAGAAATAAAATATGATTTAGAATCTTGATTTCCATAAATCATGATTCTCTAATTAAATAAGGAATTAATTCTGAATTTAATTTCATATTTTATTTGGTAAATATTTTTTAGAAATAAAATATCTTATAGAATATTGATTTCCATAAATTAAAATTCCATAATTAAATTAGGAAATAATTTCCAATTTAATCACATACTTTATTTAAAGAAATAAATACCTATCAAGAAAATCTAATTAATTAGAAAACATTTTCCATATTAATATTTCTTGATCAAATATTTGCACAAATATAATTTCCTAAATTATTTCAGAATTTTCAAAATCTGGATTTTTTTTCTAATAAATTAGAAAACTTTCCAAAAATGGAAAATTTTCCAAAATAGGAAAATTTCCAAAATAATTCTACAACCAACTACGACTTCGTAAAACCTATTTTACGAATATGTCAAAGCTCAGTCAGGCTCTGATACCACTATTGTGTTATGGCTAATGCGTAGATATGCTTTTGTCGTTTCACAAACGAATGCAACGGAAGAAAAACTTAATAATTTCCTAAATTATTACAACACTCACACCAACGCATGCAAAATTACAACACGTGCGGACATATCCGCAAAATAAAATTTTACATACAACAAGAATAAAATAAATTTTACTATAGATATACCTTTCAAATGATGGCGAGCCAGAAGGGCATCAACCGTACGACGCTCGCGGAGTTTCATCTCTACTCGTATCCACGCCGAATCTTCGGAGGGACGACTTCTCATAGCCATGAGTTTGACCTTCTCTTCACTACTAGACAAAACAAGAAGGTCGGGTGATCGGAGAGCAATCACCAACTCATTTTGCAACACAAACGAGTCCTCGAACAACCTTCATAAGGTTGTTGATTTGTGTCAGAATTAGCTGTTGTTTTTGAAACTTCAATAAGAGACAATAACAACCTTAAAACCTATTAGTGCAGGGGAACTAGATAATCGAACTTTGTTTTGATAATGACAAATATTCAAAGTTAAGCTATTTTGTTATTTTTTGTGCTATGCTAAGTGTGCAGGTATTGTATTAGACTTTGCCAAGGTCAACGACACCAGGAGAATCTCAAGAAGAGAAACCTCAGTGGTCGGGTGATACCAGGAGAATTTCGGGATGAGAAACCTCGGTGGTCAACGACACCAAGAGAATCTCTGAAGGAGAAACCTTGGTGGTCGGAAGACACCAGGAGAATCTCAGAAGGAGAAACCTCGGTGATCAAGTGACCGAAAGCTAAGTGATAGGTCAAGAGAACCAAAGGTAAGCTCCGAGTGTGGAGCGGTGGTAAGGATGTGCCCTCGGTTAGAGGATAATCCTAGGCATCGATCCGACCAAGGCTTCCGGATGAATGTCGAAGTCGAGATCGGACAGTCAAAGGACTATCACACTGCATGACTTATGCATCTCTTGTGCTAACCTTGTGTTGTAGGTTGATGTGAGCAAAACATATAGGGTTTTTTAGGAGTAGTTTTCGCTCACATCTCATTTCGTTTTATGTTTGTTTCATGCATATTCTACTTTATTTTTCATGCATTTCCTATTTTCTGGTTCGGAGATCTGCTCTTTGTACTTTTATGTGTAGGATAGCATTCCATGGGGAAAACGGTGCGCTTTCGGAGCAAAAAGGAGGCATTTGGCAGCTGGACACAAAGTGGGACACGGCTTAGGTGTGTGGCTACACATGGCCGTGTCTAGGGTTCGAAAATGGCCGCCACAGGCTTACACATGGCCTGGCCGTGTGTTTTCACACGGCTTGGCCATGTGTTTTCACACGACCGTGTGTCGGCCAGGCAACTTGACGCGACCAAAGATTTTTCCAAATTTTGCGAGGATCTGATGTGATGTCTATATAAGGAAAGTTACGCCCAAACCCTAGGGGGGAGGCATGACTGTCGGGATGGCACACCGATGCCCTTAAAAGCATCGGAAACTCGCAACAGTGAGGAAGGAAGTCGCTCGAGATCCAAATTTTGCACCTCAACGCCAAGGAGAAGAGCACCATCTCATTGTAATCTATATTTTTTCCATGCTTTATCTTGTATTTACGAATTCAACAATGCTTTGTGTTTCTTTTCTCATATTCAATGAATAGATTCTCTGATTCTAGGACTAGGGAGTAGTTTGTGTTGAGTTAGAACATGTTGGTTCAAATATCTTTTCGTTCTTGAATTTTTATTTGCAATTGGCGTTTGGTTTAGATCTATAGCTATTGTTTTGGTTTTCTAATTACTGTTCTTAGTCGATACGAGGGGTGATAGCCCTCGTATCAAAGATTTAGGCGAATTAAGGAGGAGCCTAGGGGTTGGCCTCATCGCCAATAACCGTGGGTAGAAGGATGCGATAGAGTAGGAAACGCGCCCCGTTTTGGACTCGTCGTAGGGATTGATTCGGCATCCTCGTACCGACTATCCCATCCTAAAGCCAGGGGTCGACCTGGTATGGCAGAGGTAGCTTCCGATACATGCGAAGGCTAATCGGGGGAGTGTACGATGTCCTTTCCACAAAATCATAGTTATAAACCTAGACAAAATTCAATTGACAACGTGTTCTGCGACACACAAATGAAACTAAAATCCTAGAATCCCATCTAAAGACTCATAGCAACCCTTTTCTTCCTCTGTGTGACACCACACTGTGTTTGGACCACCGACAACCTCCTAAGCACAACCATTAGAACTGAATTCCGAACAACAACGTCCACCGAATAGATTGGTACTCGAATCTCAGTACTTGTGGGATCAATAATCTATATTATTACTTGACGAAACCAGTGCACTTGCAGGCGTCGAGCGCGAATGCGCGCTTCGAGTCCTCGACGGTATCCATCATGAGATTTGAGGTCGTGTTTGTGTTCATCAAGTTTTTGGCGGCGTTGTCGGTGACTGATTGATTCGATATCGAATCAAGAAGTGGATAGTTGGATCGGACCTAGGCTAGATTTACTTTTCTTGTTTTATTTTATTTTATTTCAGTTTTGTTCATTCTATTGCTCTTTCCTTATTTATAATTTCTTGCATATAACACTGCATGCTTTTACTCATGATTATTGTCAATTTAATGTTGTAAGTTTTGGTAACATTTATTGTGAGCATTGTGGTGAAACATGGCATACCATTAACATTTGTCCGGATATATTCGAACCTCCACAATTTGAACAAGAATATGTCACCTACAATTACAACCAGTGGCCACAAGATGACTCCTATTCGTATAGTTATCACCCTGGCTACTTAAAACCTTAAAACTATCCGCCTAAATCCTGACTTGAGCAGCTGATGAAAGATTTCATTCAAACACAACAAGCGGCGAACGATGAATTTCGAAGGTGGCATTCGTTGACAAAGACTCAATATTGTTTCCCAAGAGAGAACGAGTGCTATGAATCGCCATGCAAAATTTATCCTAAACCAAGTCTCCACCCAGAAGCCTTGCAAAATAAAGTTACTAGGGAATGCAAGGAGCATAGTCAACAATTCATGGAGTTTATGCGACAAAATTGTAGGGAATCGGTACGGCCGGCTAGAGGGGGGGTGAATAGCCCTTTTCGTTTGGAGGTCGGTATTTGCTCGTCTACAAAACTAATTAGCGCAAGCGGAAGACTAATAAAGACAAGCAAATAGAAATATGAGAAACAAACGCTAACAAAGAATGTAACGTTGTTCACGGCTACGCCGCTAATCCACGGTCCCCGATTCGTCCTCGGTGAATCACTCCGCTTAACCAATCCACTAAATGGTCTCTCCTTTGCACCAAGCTAGGTGGAGGTAACCTTTACAATCAAGATCACTCTTCTTACAAATAGAATGGAGTAAAAGCAAGTAAGAAGAGTTTAGAGCTTGTGGGGCACTAGGAAGATCACTTGGATCATTAGCATTAGCCTCCCAAAGGCTTACACCCTCTCTTTTTATAGAGAGGGCTGATTTCTTCCCGTTGGCCGCCACCAGTCGATTGCTGCCCTTGGCAGTCGACTGCCGTCACTACAACGTCCTCCGAACACGTCAGATCCCGACCGTTGTAGTCCAACGGAACTCTTGGCGATCATTCTGGACCTCACCCGATCGGCATTGCGGACCGTCAATCGGCGCCGATCGGCTACGGCGGTCTGTGCCGCGATATCCTCACGGCAATCGGCTGGGCATAAACCCATCGGTCGGATACGGTCGAACCCACTCGACTGGGCGGTCATTGCCATGACATGGCGATCGGTGGTGTCGGGAAAAACCCATCCGACACTTGGCCAAATGGCCAAGTTTCACCTAAGAGCTACCCTTCCCCGGGTTACAATCGCTCACTCTCATCTCTCGGAGTCCCTCGCCTTCGAAGTTCTCTTCTTTCTCGGCCACGTCCCTCGGCAGCATCAGGCGCACGGCTCTGCAATGCTCCTTCGCGTCTCTTGCCTCGAAGTCTACTTCCTCCGGCTTCACTCCAAGCTTCTCGTCCGGCGGTCCCTCGGATGCTCCAAGCGCACGGCTTCCGCAAAGCTATCCTTCACTGACTCAAGGCACGAGTCATGAGATGTGAAACTCGCCACGGCTCTATGTGCGAATTACTAAGTCATGCACGACTTCAACGCACATATCAAATCAACATATCAAACTAACTTAAACCCTTTGCCACACCATCAAAACCATATTACGGCAAGAGATTGCCCTAACAATCTCCCCCTTTTTGATGTGTGGCAATCCGTTTAAGTTAGGTAAAAACATTTGATATAAATTCTAAGGTAAGAAAGCATGTAAAGATAAACATGATATAGCAACATGCCACTCCCCCTTAATCCATGAAACTCTATATTGCAAATTTTCTCCCCCTATCATATATTTCTCTCCCTAAAATAATTAACTTAAACATAAATTATTTCTCCCCCTTTGACACCATCAAAAAGATTAACACAAAGTTATAAGCTCATGGCATCAAGTATAATGGAGGGAAAATACCAAAAGCATGATTAAAATCTGAAATCAGAAAATTGCAGGCTGATTTTCAGGTGAGCATTGCTATCGTGATGGCAATGATCGCACAATTGATTCCGAAATTCTGATTTTCTGGGTGAATTTCAGAAATGCATTAAAAATTCTAGAAAATTCGAAAAATCATGAAATTTGAGGAGCACATTTCTTTTAAGTATATTTATCAGTGAAACATATGTTTTCAAGAAAAATCATTATATTTTCCGAGATTTGCCAAAATTCTAAAGGCTTTAAAAACTACTAGGTTTTTGATCATAAGAGTATCCATTTTAACACCTAGTCTTGCATCCAATTATTTCAAAACATGAATACATGTATTTTAAAGTAAGAAATTGTTTTGAAAACATATGAAATATCCAACCATGATCTTTGGGCAATATGTCTATGAATTAAACATAAGCCTTCCCCATGATTGGTCTATTATTGCTATGTTGATACTTTAAATGACCATCTAAATGCCATAGGCATTAGTGGACATTGTATCATCCTAACATCTCACCCATGCTAAGTTTGCAATCAAGTTAGCCTATAGTGAGTGTGAGATGCATCCTAGGGGGTATTTGTATATACTTAACCAATATGTTCATGCAATTCTATCATGGTTAAGTATCAACCTAACAACCTACATGATCATAATGACATATATGAATTAATTTCACATTATGATCATGAAATGCATGTTTTCATCAATTATAATCATGCATTAGGTATTATATGATGATAATAAACAAAGTGTTACCTAAAGCATGATTCAAACCTATTTCTCATGATAACGTGCCAAATATCAAAATCATAAATCATGATTTCAAACATACATAGCAATTACATTAATCATCATGATTTAAGCAATATTATCTATTTATGGGCACGTTATCATCACCCAACACTATCTAAAAAATGTTGTCCCGTCATCCTAAGTCAACCAAAATATGATATAGGTTAATTCCATATGGTTGACTACCCTAGGGTTATCCTAACCCTTAAGGATTGATTTTGGAACCCAAAATAAATTCTTTCCTATTGGGTTCACTAAATATTCCTTGGGGATCCATTTTCTAGCTATTACTTTCTTTTTATCTTGTCCCCTAGCTATTAGGCATTTGTAGGCCTTTTCATTTTTCTTTTCCTTGTAGCCTAGGCCTTTCTTGTTAAAACTTGCCCTTTGGCTCCCTAAGATCATATTTAAGGTGTTGGAGCCAATTGTGAATTTCTCTAGGGCTTTGGTTAAATAATCTACCTTTTCCCTTAATGTCCTATTTTCATTTATACATGCATCACTAACATCTAATGGCACATAAAGGTCATGTGAGCATGCATCATCTAAGCTAGAAGAAATATTATCATTTAAGCATGCATTTTCTAGCTTATTTTCTAAATCCTTAATTTTATCTAGCATGCTCTTATTTTTCTTTTTCATGCCAAATAAGTCCTTAGTTAAACTAGAGATTATGGAAACTAATTTCTTAGGAGAGGCTTTCGTTACCATAGTTTCCATATCCTCTTCTTCTTCGGATGATGAGGATGTAGAAGCTCCCCCTTCATTTGAGCTCTCTCCTCTTGAGCTTGAACCTTCATTTTCGGAGGAAGAGCAATCCAAGTCATCAAAGGCCATCAAGGCCAAATTGGTGACAAAGGCATTCTCCTCATCCGATGATGATGAGGAGGATGAGGATGGGTCATCCCAAGTCCTTGCCTTGAGAGCTTTGGCCTTTCCTTTTTCCTTTGTCTTCTTTTCTTCTTCCTTTCTCTTGCTCCCCTTCTTCTTCTTCCTCTTCTCTTCTTTCTTTTTCTTCTCTTCTTTGCTTTTGTTTAGGAGGGGACAATTGTCCCTTATGTGTCCCTCTCCTTGGCAATTGTAGCATATGACCTTCCCCCTTGGTCTTCTATTCCTATCATTAGATTTATCAAATCTAAAATTCTTAAATACACGCCTCACCTTCCTTACCATGTAGGCTTCTTCGGTGCTATCCATGGAGGAGGAGGAGGCTTCATCGGATGAGGAGGAGGGGACTTCTATCTTCTTCTTCCCCTTGTTTGCCATCAAGGCTACTCCTCTTGAGGGTTGAATTCTAGGCTCCTCTTGTATTCCTTCAAGCCTAGTTTCGTGAAGCTCCATTGTTGAGAAAAATTCCTCCAAGGTACTTACTTCCATGTTCTTGGAGATGTAGAACGAATCCACCATGGAGCTCCACTTTGAGGACCGGGGAAAGGCATCTATAGCCTTCATGAGCATGTCCAGGTTTGATAGCTTCTCACCTACACTTGTTAGCCCAATTAAAATTTCTTTAAACCTAGAGTGTAGTGAGGTTACCTTTTCTCCCTTTTCTAGTTTTATATTGGATAGTTGGGAGCGGAGGAGGTCTCTCTTTGCTAGCTTGGCCTCGGATGTGCCTTCATGGAGTTCTATAAGCTTCTCCCACATCTCTTTGGCACTAGCACATTCTCCGATTCGGTTGATCTCTTGTTGGGGGAGCACATTGTAGAGATGATGCTTGGCTTTTGAATTTGCAAGGTGCTCTTCCCTTTGCCTTTTTGTCCACCTAGATTTCTCTATTGGCTTCCCTTCTTAATCCTTAGGCAAAACAAAACCGGATTCCATTGTAATCATTATATCAAAATCCGTTTCGAAAAATACCTCCATTCGCTTCTTCCACCAAGTGAATTCTCCTTCAAACTTCGGAGGATGAATGTTGGAGCCGGCCATTTTGAAAGTTGCTTGTTGTGGCGGTTAGTCCTCGACAAGCTTTCCTTGGCTCTGATACCACTTGTAGGGAATTGGTACGGCCGGGTAGAGGGGGGGTGAATAGCCCTTTTCGTTTGGATGCCGGTATTTGCTCGTCTACAAAACTAATTAGTGCAAGCGGAAGACTAATAAAGACAAGCAAATAGAAATACGAGAAACAAACGCTAACAAAGAATGTAACGTGGTTCACGGCTACGCCGCTAATCCACGGTCCCCGATTCGTCCTCGGTGAATCACTCCGCTTAACCAATCCACTAAATGGTCTCTCCTTTGCACCAAGCAAGGTGGAGGTAACCTTTACAATCAAGATCACTCTTCTTACAAATAGAATGGAGTAAAAGCAAGTAAGAAGAGTTTATAGCTTGTGGGGCACTAGGAAGATCACTTGGATCATTAGCATTAGCCTCCCAAAGGCTTACACCCTCTCTTTTTATAGAGAGGGCTGATTTCTTCCCGTTGGCCGCCACCAGTCAATTACTGCCCTTGGCAGTCGACTGCCGTCACTACAACATCCTCCGAACACGTCGGATCCCGACCATTGTAGTCCAACGGAACTCTTGGCGATCAGCTACGGACCTCACGATCGGATCAGCGACCGTAGTCGATCGCCGATCGGCTCGAAGCGGTTCTGCCGCGATATCCTCTGGCGATCGCTGCCATTCCATGCGATCGGCTCATCACGGGCATAAACCCATCATCGGATACCAGAACCCACTCGACTCGAGGCGATCGGCCCCGCCATGACATGGCGATCGGTGGTCGAAAACCCATCCGACACTTGGCCAAATGGCCAAGTTTCACCTAAGAGCTACCCTTCCCCGGGTTACAATCGCTCACTCTCATCTCTCGGAGTCCCTCGCCTTCGAACTTCTCTTCGTTCTCGGCCACGTCCCTCGGCAACATCAGGCGCACGGCTCTGCAATGCTCCTTAGCGTCTCTTGCCTCGAAGTCTACTTCCTCCGGCTTCACTCCAAGCTTCTCGTCCGACGGTCCCTCGGATGCTCCAAGCGCACGGCTTCCGCAAAGCTATCCTTCACCGACTCAAGGCACGAGTCATGAGATGTGAAACTCGCCACGGCTCTATGTGCGAATTACTAAGTCCTGCACGACTTCAACGCACATATCAAATCAACATATCAAACTAACTTAAACCCTTTGCCACACCATCAAAACCATATTACGGCAAGAGATTGCCCTAACAAAAATATAGTAGATGAAGAAACCAAATGACTAGAAGGTGACTTTGACGACTGGATTACACCTAATATGTCAGAGACTCACTTTGAGCGAATGAATGAGGAGGACGTAGATGACATAGGAAGTGAAGAAGGACAATCCATTCAATCACCACTAGAAGAAGAACTTGACGATTATATAATTGATACTTTAATCAAGGAGTACATTGCTTCAATCAAAACACCTCCTAACCTCAAGGATCTAGAAGAGCCTACACTAACTCTCACTAAAACTTTAGTCACTAATAACGAAGCCCTTTTAGTGAATTGTGACGATAAAATTTCATTCGACATAATCAAATCTGCTAATCAATCTTTTGGTGAGGATATTTGTGGTGAGTTACATCATTTACAGCATATGGATTAAATGAAATATTATGATCAGACTTCTAAAAATTCTTTGAGGCTAAGCATGCTCAATCTCGAGCCAAGGAAAGCAGCTAACAAGTATCTTGCCCCTTCATGAGAAAGATTTAAGGGAGATAGTGATGGAGGACCAAAAGGCAAGAGGCGAAAAGTGAGCAAGTATCTTGCTCCTCCACGAGCAAGATTCAAACACATCAGGGGAGGGAGAAAGATCTCCTTTGGCCATCAAAGCCAAGCTGAAGCATAACGGTACGGTTGAGCTAAAGACCTTAAATAAGCACTTCTTGGGAGGCAACTCAAGTTTAGATTTTGTGTTTATTTTTTATTAGTTTGTTGCATTTGTTTGTTTTGAACTTTGATTTATATTCATTTAGCATTTTTCAAATAAATTAGGACTAGAAAGGACTTGCTAGGTAGAAACAAAAATCATTTTGATCCTACACGACTGAGAGTGTAAGGAGAACACATATGCCGAGTAGCAGACGCAAAGGCAGCGATGGGAGGAGCAAAGCACCTACACGCAAGCAGAGTTTTAGGGCTTCTGAGAGCACTTCTAGTGGGCTGAGGAGTTCTATGACGAGGCCTGTATATACTTTTAGAAGGAGACTACTCACCGCCAGGAGATGAAACAGCACATGCATGCCCAGTAGGCACAGTGGGCTAGGGAGGAGGTGTTAGGATGTATACTAAAAGTCTAGCTTTTGTATGAACATCTTCATTTTGGAATAAGAATCACATGATCATTGTTTGCATTTTATATTTATGCATGTTGTCTGATACTTTACATTGTAGATAACATGGTGTGTGGTGTCATACAAAAGATCATGTTATCAGTTCCTTATAGATTATAAGTAGAGGCTCACAACTAAAATGGTATTGGACAAACCATTAGCATGGTTGTAGTGTAATTTGGTATTGGTTTATCTTGATCATAGAATTACACTTGTACACTTTGTGTGTATTGAGCAGAACCGATTCAGACGTGATTCAATTTATATTGACTATATAATTGAATGAGACCTCAGATATTATGGTGTACATGCTCTTAATCCCAATATAATAACGAGCACATATACTTAGTATTTATTTCTTTGATTTACCAATGGGTGAGATTTATGTGTTAAATCGATAGGCCTGGTAAGAAGGGAAATAATATTATTTACATGGTGTGTCATTGATTATATGAGGAAACTATGTCCTATACACTAGGATGATGATGTCCCCTTGAGGAGCTCATAAAGTTCATCATGTAAATCATACAGGTGGACTTGGTCCAACAAGATGATAAGGATGAGTGGTACTACTCATGGAGTTTGATATTGATTAATTAAATTGTCAATAATTTAATTAATTAATGGACATTCGATATCTTAAACAAGGGGAGATATTTTGTACAAATAATATATGGAGTCCATATTTAATTATGGGGTTGGTGAGGTAGATTAATGATGATCCTCTAGTGGAATGGATCATCATTAATGGATCGGGTTATATGTGGTTCGGATCCATTAGGTGGCAAAGATCCAACTCCTCCTCATGGTCCCTATTGTAACCTATTATAAATACCTCATGAAGCCTAGACCTAAGAGATAAATGGTGGACGTGGAGAGGCTTGGGGGCAAGGGTTAGGGTTTTCCTTCTAGGGTCGGCGGCAACAAGAGGAGAGCTAGGGTTTTTCCTCCCTTTCTTTCCCTTTGGCCGGCGCCACCCTCTCCTTCTCCTTGGGCCGGCAGCAAGAGGAGCTAGGGTTTAGTCCCTTCTTTCTTTCTTTGGTCGGTGCCTCCCTCTCCTTGTCCTAGGGCTGGCGGCAAGAGGAGCCAGGGTTTATCCCTTTCTTCCTTTCATTGGTTGGCGCATCCTTTTTTCTCCTTAGGGTCGGCGGACACCAAACTTGGAGTATGGTGGTCGGCACAAGCAAGGAGAAGAAGGGAGGATTTTCTTGCCTTGTTCGGAGCAAGCAAGGAAGGGAAGATACGTGGTCTAGGAGGCTTCAATTCTTGGAAGATCGTCGCCCACACGACGTCCAAGAAGAGGATAGGAATACAATAGAAGATCAAGAGGTAAAACAAAAGTTATAATCTTGTTTAATTTTGATTCTTGTTCTTTTGTATTTTGTATGTTGTTAATTGACATGGACCCTGATCATAAACATAAAAACCGGCGATCCATACATCATCTATTCTGCGGCTAATCGAGGAAATGGGTTTGGTTGCTTGAACAACATGTTTGTTCAAGCGACCGCTCAAATCGAATAGCACGATGATGAATCGGTTGCTTGGGAAATCCATCTCTATCTAGATTAGTTTTAATTATTAAAATCTTAATCCGGGGATGTTAGACAGGATCGCCATGCACAAGCAACCGAAGCGAAACGAAGAAACAACCTCTTCCCTTCAAGTGATATCAAAGCCACGATTTCAGGTTTTGTGTGTTTGGATTCGGTTACTTTCATGCATTTATCATATATTGTTTATGCCGGATAAAAGTATGATGTGCGTAGGCTAACTTTTTGCTTGCAAGCATAAGATCCAACTATTATGGCTATGTGGATGTATGTGATTGTGTGTGTGTGATTGTAACTAATTATTTGAATCCTCAAGGTTGACGAGGCTAATTAGTATTTAATTTTTGTAATTAAATAAGACACTATTTATCCGCTCATTTTATTTTACTTTCGATCTAGATATGTTGTACACTCCTTTGTGGAGTATAGGATCGATGGATGTAAATTAAAATAGTTTATCTCGGCTCGGATCCCCTTGTGGCTTGCGCATGTTAAAGGGAGGAGCGGACAAGGTGGCGACACGACAGGAAGCATATTGGAAAACAAAAGACATAATATTTAATTTTTTTTCATATTTATTGCTTATTGTTTGATATACATGTTGTGTGTGTTTGGAAATTCCTCAATTTTAAATTACTAAGTGGGAGAGGGATATTTTTTAATTCCCATGGCCTCCATTACAATTTGACATGTGATGCGAACAAACATGCCCGTTGGCTTTGAGTACCTTCCTCCATATCGGATGAGTTTGTTTTGCAGATCACTAGGTCAAATATGGTTATAGGAAATTATTTAGGAGCGTTTGTACTTCCCCATCAAAAGGCACATAATCCAAGGTAATTGCCTTAGTATCGGGTAATGGTAAACACTTAGATGCGAATAAAAGTATCCTCCCTATCAGAATAACTGCTTTTATTGGTAGGGATGAAGAGGAACCAACTATTAATTTTATTTGTCAAAAAGTAAGATTGACAGGATAATAAAATTAATGGGTAAAACCTCCTCATACAAATGTAGAATTCATATGCGTCCACACTATCGTGGCATACAATATTCTCAGTGTTTTGAGGTGTTCGTTAATTTTAAAAAATTTGTTGTTTGAGGAATCAATAAATTTTTGAAATCTAATGTTTTCTATCACTATGATTCTTAGATTTTTTAAAATCGCTTTCAACCAACTTGTTGTGATTCTAAAAAAGAAAACAAACTTATTGGCCCTATTTATGTTGATTAGAAACGAAATTTGGACATTGTCTTGACTACTGAGGAGTATAAATATGTGCTCTTCGAAGAATGTCCTCCTAAGCCTACGGATGATTCTGGTGAAAAGGAGAAAGAGAGTTATAGGAAGTGGATCAAGGCAGATGAGATGGCGCGGTGTTACATTTTGGCTTCTATGTCAAATGTATTGCAACATCAGCATCAAGCCATGACTACTGCTTATGACATGATGCCCAATCTCAAGGAACTTTTCGGACACCAGAATTGAGTTGCTAGGAAGGAAGCTATAAGGAACTTGATGACGACCACCATGATTGAAGGAACACCCGTGAGGGATCATGTTCTCAAGATGATGGCTCATTTGAATGAGCTGGAAGTTCTTGGAGTAGAGATCGATGGGGAAACCCAGGTTGATATCATTCTCCAATCTCTACCTAGAAGTTTTAAGCAGTTTTGCCTGAACTACAACATGAATAAGAGGTTGTATTCGTTGGCGGAGCTTCTGACAAAAATCTAGGCGGTAGAGGGACCTTTTCGTCAGAGTGCTCATGCCATGGTTGCTCAAAAGGTTTCTACTTCTAAGCCGAAGGGCAAGAAGAAGAAGAAACAAGGTGTAGCAAAGATGGCGGCAGGATCTCAGGCAGGACTGAAGAAGTCGAAAGGCAAGTGCTTCACTTGCAAGCAGACTGGACTTTGGAAGGTAGACTGTCCCAACAACAAACATAATAAAGGTATATCTTTTAGTTTAGTCATTGAAACATGTTTAGCGGTGTTATCTATCAGTACATGGTGTGTAGATACGGGAGCCACTGATCATGTCTGCAATTCTTTACAGGGGTTCCAGGAAACCAGACGAGTAGCTGAGGGAGAGATTACTGTCTACATGGGCAATGCTACGAAGGTGGCGGCTATTGAAGTGGGAGATGTTTATTTATCTTTTGATAGGAATAAAACTTTGGTTCTGAGAAATTGCCTTTATGTACCTTCACTTAGAAAGAATTTGATTTCAGTTTCTAAATTGTTTATGGATGGGTATTCTATTTCTTTTAATGATAGAGTTGTTATAAAAAGGAATAGGGAGATTATTTGTTCTGGTGCGTGGGTAGGAAATTTGTACACTCTTGAACCAAAAACTCCCACGATGCAAATAGAAATAAATAACTCATCTTCTAAGTCTAATAAGAGAAAAGAACCTTCGAAAGTGAACCAAACATATCTTTGGCATCTAATGTTAGGTCATATTAACCTAAGTAGAAATCAAATGTTGATAGCTGATGAACCTTTGGGTTCAATGGTGATGGAATATTTCCCAACCTGCGAATCTTGCTTGGAAGGTAAAATGACCAAGAGGCTTTTTAAGGCCAAGGGGGTATAGAGCCAAAGATGTGTTGGAATTGGTTGATTCTGATTTGTGTGGTCCCATATACATCTAGGTTAGAGGTGGTTTTGAATATTTTGTCTCTTTTATAGACAATTATTCAAGATATGGATATATTTACTTGATGCACTGCAAGTCTGAATTCTTTGATAGGTTCAAATAATTCAAGGCTGATGTAGAGAAATGACAAGGTAAAAGTATCAAGACACTACGATCTGATCTTGGTGGTGACTACCTCTTGGGAGAGTTTAGGAGTTACTTATCAGAGGCTGGGATTCAATCCCAACTGTCTGCACCTGGTACACCCCAACAGAATGGTGTGGCATAGCGATGGAATAGGACTCTTATGGAGATGGTTAGATTGATGATGAGTTATTCTGAGTTACTAGATTCGTTCTGGGGGTATTCTCTAGAAACGGCAGTGTATATTCTGAACATGGTACCATCTAAATCAGTACCTTCTACTCCCACATAATTATAAACTGGGCAAAAGCCTAGTCTGAGACATATTCGGATTTGGGGTAGTCCAGCACATATGCTAAAGGGAGATGCTGGTAAGCTGGAATCTCGTACAGAAGTGCGTCTGTTCGTAGGCTATCCTAGAGGAACGAAAGGAGGTTTGTTCTATAGTCCTAGAGATCAGAGGGTGATCGTTAGCTCGAATGCCCGATTTTTAGAGGAAGACTATGTGATGAACCACAAGCCCATGAGCAAGATTGTTCTTGAGGAATTAAGAGGGGAAGTCACTACTTCAGTACCAACGGTACAAGAGGACATACCACAAGTGACTACATCGCATGTCATAGAGGATACACAGGTGATATCTCGTCGTAGTGGGAGGGTTATTAGACAACCTGATAGATTTATGTTCTTGGGAGAATCTTCTAATTTAGTCCCTGGTGAACATAAACCTGATCCTTAGACATATGACGAGGCACTCCAAGATAAAGATGCAGTATCTTGGCAAAGGGCGATGAATTCTGAGATAGAATCTATGTATTCAAATCAGGTCTAGAAGCTAGTAGAACCACCCAATGGTGTAAAAGCCATTGGATGCAAGTGGATCTACCAAAGAAAGAGTGGATCAGACGGGAAGGTAGAGACCTTCAAAGCAAGGTTTATTGCAAAGGGGTATACTCAGAAAGTGGGCATCGATTATGAGTACACTTTTTCACCGGTAGCCATGCTTAAGTCTATCCGGATTCTCTTGTCTATTGTTGATCATATGGATTATGAGGTTTGGCAGATGGATGTCAAGACAGCTTTCCTTAATGGAAGTCTTGAAGAAAACATCTATATTGAGCAACCAGAGGGATTCATTGCAAAAGGCAAAGAGCATCATGTGTGCAAGCTTAATCGATCCATTTATGGATTAAAGCAAGCTTTGAGATCTTGGAACATCCGATTTGATGAGGTAATCTAGTCATATGGATTTATTCAAAGTCCAGATGAGTCTTGTGTATACAAGAGATGTGATGGAAATATAGTGGTATTTCTAGTACTATACGTAGATGACATTTTGCTCATTGGCAACAATGTCAAAGTGTTATCAGACGTAAGGGTATGGTTGTCCAAACAATTTGATATGAAGGACTTAGGAGAAGTGGGACACATCCTTGGGATCAAGGTTATAAGGGATCGCAAGAAAAGGATGCTATGTTAATCTCAAGCTTGATTCATAGACACTATTTTAGCTCATTTTAGCATGTAGAACTCCAAGAAAGGTTTTCTACCTTTTCAGCATGGATTACCTTTATCTAAAGAGATGTGTCCTAGAATGTCAAAGGAGATGGGGGAGATGAAGGTGGTTCCTTATGCTTCGGCGGTAGGAAGCCTCATGTATGATATGTTATGCAAAAGGCCAGATATCTGTTTTGTCGTGGGCATGGTTAGCAGATATCAGAGTAATCTAGGACAGGGATATTGGATTGCGGTAAAGCTGTTGGAATTTATATTGAAAGCCTAGCCTTTGTATGAACATCTTCATTTTGAAATAAGAATCACATGATCATTGTTTGCATTTTATATTTATGCATATTGTCTGATATGTTACATTATAGATAACATGGTGTGTGGTGTTGCACAGAAGATCATGTTATCAGTTCTTTGTAGAGTATAAGTAGAGGTTCACAACCAAGATGGTTTTGGACAAACCATTGGCATGGTTGTAGTGTGATTTGATATTGGTTTATCTTGACCATAGAATTACTCTAGTACACTTTGTGAGTATTGAGCAGGATCGATTTAGAGGTGATTCAATTTATACTGACTATATAATTGAATCGGACCTCAGATATTATGGTGTATATGCTCTTAATCCCGATATAATAACAGACACATGTACTTAGTATTTATTTCTTTGATTTATCAATGGGCGAGATTTATGTGTTAAATCGATAGGCCTGGTAAGTTGGAAAATAATATTATTTACATGGTGTGTCGTTGATTATAGGAAGAAACCGTGTCCTATATACTAGGATGATGATGTCCCCTTGAGGAGCTCATAAGGTTCATCATGTAAATCCTGCAGGTGGACTTGGTCTAACTTGATGATAAGGATGAGTGGTACTACTCATGGATTTAGATATTAATTAATTAAATTGTCAGTAATTTAATTAATTAATGGAAATTTGATGTCTTAAACACGGAGAGATATTTTGTACAAATAATATGTGGAACCCATATTTATTGATGGCGGTTGGTGAGGTAGATCAATAATAATCCTCTAGTTGAATGGATCGGGTTTTATGTGGTTCGGATCCATTGGGTGGCAAAGATCCAACTCTTCTTCATGGTCCCTATTGTAGCCTATTATAAATACCTCAAGAAGCATAGATCTATATAAGAAAGGGAAGAGGCTTGGGCGAAAACTAAGTTCTAGGGTTTAGAGTTGGCTTTGGGCGGCTACAACAGGTGGAAGAGGTTTAGGGTTTTTGTTTTCCTCTCTTCCTAAGGTTTTGCCGGTGCCTCTTCTTCATCTCTTTAGGGCTAGCGCTCCTTTCAAGCAAAGGTCGGTGCTTCTTCTTCTTCCTCACCTAGGGTCGGCGGCAAAGCAAGGAGGAAAGGGTTCTTTCTTCTTTTGTCTTGGACGGTCCATCTACTCCCTCTGCTTAGGGTCAGCGGACACCAAGAACTTGGTTCTTGGTGGTCGGCGTAAGCAAGGAGAAGAAGGGAGATTTTGTTCTTCCCTTGTTCGGAGCGAGCAAGGAAGGGAAGACACGTGATCTAGGAGGCTTCGACTCTTGGAAGATCGTCGCGCACACGATATCCAAAAGGAGGATAAGAATACAATAGAAGATCAAGAGGTAAAACAAGAGGCATAATCTTGTTTATTTTTTATTCTAGTTCTCTTGTAATTTGTATGTTATTGATTAACATGGACCCCAATGATAAACACAAAAACTGGCGATCCGTACATCATCTATTCTGTGGCTAATCAAGGAAAAGAGTTTGGTTGCTTGAACAACAAGTTTGTTTAAGCGACCACTCAAATCGAATAGCACGATGATGGATAGGTTTCTTGTGTAATCCATCTTCGTCTGGATTAATTTTTTTATCCGGGGACGTGTGATAGGATTGCCATGCATAAGCAACTGAAGTGGGAAGCAATTCCCCGTCAAGTGGTATCAGGGCTACGGTTTCTGGTTTTGTGTATTTTGGATTCGGTTACTTTCATGCATTTATCATATATTATATGCCGGATAATAGTAGGATGTGCGTAGGCTAACTTTTTGCTTGCAGGCATAAGATCCAACTATTATGGCTATATGGATGTATGTGATTGTATGTGTGTGATTGTAATTATTTATTTGAATCCTCGGGGTTGACAAGGCTAATTAGTATTTAATTTTTGTAATTAAATACGACATTGTTTAGCCGCTCATTTTAATTTACTTTTGATCTAGATATGTTGTGCACTCCTTCATGGAGTATAGGATCAATGGATGTAATTAAAATAGTTTATTTCGGCTTGGATCCCCTTATGGCTAGAGCATGGTAAAGGGAGGAACGGACGAGGTGGTGACACGACAGGAAGCATATTGTAAAACAAAAGTCATAATAGTTGGAAAATATTTTTTTAATATTTATTGCTTATTGTTTGATATGCATGTTGTGTGTTTGAGAAAATTCCTCAATTCTAAATTACTAAGTGAGAGAGGGATATTTTTATTAATTCGCACGGCCTCCATTACAATTTGACATGTGATGCGAACAAACTTGCGCGTTGACTCTGAGTGCCTTCCTCCATATCGGATGAGTTTGTTTTACGGATCACTAGGTCAAATATGGTTATAGGAAGTTATTTAGGAGTGTGTGTACATCCCCATCGAAAGGCACATAATCCGAGATAATTGCCTTAGTATCGGATAATGTTAAACACTTAGATGCGAATAAAAGTATTCATCCCATCGAAGTCACTGCTTTTATTTGTAGGGCCGAAGAGGAACCAACTATTAATTTTGTTTGTCAAAAAGTAAGGTTGACAGGATAATAAAATTAATTGGGAAAATCTCCTCTTACAAATGTAGAATTCGTATACGTCCACACTATCATGGCATACGATATTCTCGCTGTTTTGAGGTGTTGGTTGATTTTAAAATTTTATTATTTGATGAATCAATAAAATTTTAAAATCTAATGTTTTTTATTTATGTGATTCTTAGGTTTTTCAAAATGACTTTCTACCCACTTTGTTGTGATTCTGAAAGAAAACAAACTTACTGGACCTAACTATGTTGATTGGAAAAGGAATTTGGACATTGTCTTGACAGCTAAGGAGTACAAATATGTACTCTTCGAAGAGTATCCTCCTAAGCCTACGGAGGATTCTGGTGAAAAGGAGAAAGAGAGTTATAGGAAGTGGATCAAGGCTGATGAGATGGCGCAGTGTTACATTTTGTCTTCTATGTCAAATGTATTGCAACATCAGCATCAAGCCATGAATACTACCTATGACATGATGCTCAATCTCAAGGAACTTTTCGGACACCAGAATCGGGCTGCTAGGCAGGAAGCTATGAGGAACTTGATGACGACCACCATGGTTGAGGGAATACCTGTGAGGGATCATATTCTCAAGATGATGGCTCATTTGAATGAGTTGGAAGTCCTTGGAGCGGAGATCGATGGGGAAACCCAGGTCAATATCATTCTCCAATCTCTACCTAAAAGTTTTGAGCAGTTTCGCCTCAACTACAACATGAATAAGAGGTTGTATTAATTGGCGGAGCTTCTAATAGAACTCCAAGCGACAGAGGGGCTTTTTCGTCAGACTTTTTAGGCCATGGTTTCTCAAAAGGTTTCTACTTCTAAGCCGAAAGGCAAGAAGAAGAAGAAACAAGGTGTAACAAAGGTGGCGGGAGGATCTTAGGGAGGAGTGAAGAAGCAGAAAGGCAAGTGCTTCACTTGCAAGCAGACTGGACATTGGAAGGCGGACTGTCCCAACCAGAAATAGAACAATGGTATATCTTTTTGTTTAGTCATTGAAACATATTTAGCGGTGTTATCTACCGGTACCTGGTGTGTAGATACGGGAGCCACTGATCATGTCAGCAATTCTTTGCAGGGGTTCCAGGAAACCAGACGACTAGTTGAGGGGGAGATTACCGTCTACATGGGCAATGCTACAAAGGTGGCGGCTATTGCAATGGGAGATATTTATTTATCTTTTGATAGAAATAAAACTTTGGTTCTGAGAAATTGCCTTTATGTACCTTCATTTATAAAGAATTTGATTTCAGTTTCTAAATTATTTTTGGATGGATATTCTATTTCTTTTAATGGCAGAGTTGTTATAAAAAGGAATAGGGAGATTATCTGTTCTGGTACGTTGGAAGGAAATTTGTACACTTTTGAACCAAAAGCTCCCACGATGCAAATAGAAATAAATAACTCATCTTCTAAATCTAATAAGAGAAAAGAACCTTCGAAAATAAACCAAACGTATCTTTGGCATCTAAGGTTAGGTCATATTAACCTGAGTAGAATTCAAAGATTGATAGCTGATGGACCTTTGGGTTCATTAGTGGTGGAAGATTTCCCAACCTGCGAATCTTGCTTGGAAGGTAAAATGACCAAGAGGCCTTTTAAGGCCAAGGGGTATAGAGCCAAAGATGTATTGGAATTGGTTCATTCTGATTTGTGTGGTCCTATTTCTATCTAGGCTAGAGGTGGTTTTAAATATTTTATCTCTTTTATAGATGATTATTCGAGATATGGATACATTTACTTGATGCCCCATAAGTATGAATGCTTTGATAGGTTCAAAGAATTCAATGTTGATGTGAAGAAACATCAAGGAAAAAGTATTAAGACACTGTGATCTGATCATGGTGGTGAGTACCTCTTGGGAGAGTTTAGGAGTTACTTATCAGAGGCTGGGATTCAATCCCAACTGTCTGTACCTGGTACACCCCAGCAAAATGGTGTGGTGGAGCGGAGGAATAGAACTCTTATGGGGATGGTTAGATCGATGATGAGTTATTCTGATTTACCAGATTCGTTCTGGGGATATGCCTTAGATACGACAGTGTATATTTTGAACTTGGTACCATCTAAATCAGTACCTTCTACTCCCACAGAATTGTGGACTGGGTGAAAGCATAGTCTGAGATATATTCGGATTTGGAGTAGTCCAGCACATGTGCTGAAGGGAGATGCTGGTAAGTTGGAATCTCGTACAGAAGTGTGCCTTTTCGTTGGCTATCCTAGAGGAACGAAAGGTGGTTTGTTGTATAGTCCTAGAGATTAGAGGGTGATCGTTAGCACAAACGCCCGATTTTTAGAGAAAGACTATGTGATGAACCACAAGCCCATGAGCAAGAATGTTCTAGAGGAATTAAGAGGATAAGTCACTACTTTAGTACCAACGGTACAAGAGAACATACCACAAGTGACTCCACTGCGTGTCACAGAGGATACACAAGTGATACCTCATCGTAGTGGGAGGGTTGTTAGACAACCTGACAGATTTATGTTCTTGGGAGAATCTTTTGATTTGGTCCCTAGCGAACATGATCTTGATCCCTCGACATATGACGAGCCAATCCAAGATAAAGATACGGTATCTTGGCAAAGAGCGATGAATTCTGAGATAGAATCTATGGATTCAAATCATGTCTGGGAGCTAGTAGAACAACCCAATGGTGTAAAAGCCATTGGATGCAAATGGATCTACAAAAGAAAGAGAGGATCAAACGGGAAGGTAGAGACCTTCAAAGCAAGTCTTGTTGTGAAAGGGTATACTTAGAAAGAAGGTATCGATTATGAGGAGACCTTTTCGTCGGTATCCATGATTAAGTCTATCCGAATTCTCTTATATATTACTACTCATATGGATTATGAGATTTGGCAAATGGATGTCAAGACAGCTTTCCTTAATGAAAGTCTTGAAGAAAACATCTATATGGAGCAACCAGAGGAACTCATTACAAAGGGCAAAGACCATCTTGTGTGTAAGCTTAATTGGTCCATTTATGGATTGAAGCAAGCTTCAAGATCTTGAAACATTCGCTTTGATGAAGTAATCCAGTCATATGGATTTATTCAAAGTCCGGATGATTCTTGTGTATACAAGAGATGTGACGGAAACGTAGCGGTATTTCTTGTATTATACATAGATGACATTTTTCTCATTGGCAGCAATGTCAAAGTGTTATCAGACATAAGGGTATGGTTGTCCAAACATTTTGATATGAAGGACTTGGGAGAAGTGGGGTACATCCTTGGGATCAAGGTTATAAGGGATCATAAGAAAAGGATGTTGTGCTTATCTCAAGCTTCATACATAAACATTATTTTGGCTCGTTTTAGCTTGCAGAACTCCAAGAAAGGTTTTCTACCTTTTCGGCATGGAGTACCTTTATCTAAAGAGATGTGTCCTAGAACATCAAAAGAGATAGAGGAGATGAAGGTGGTTTCTTATACTTCAGCGGTAGGAAGCCTTATATATGCTATGTTATGTACGAGACCTGATATCTACTTTGCCATGGGCATGGTTAGCATATATCAGAGTAATATAGGATAGGGACATTGGACTGCAGTAAAACATATATTGAAGTACTTGAGAAGGACTAGGGATTATATGCTGGTATACCAGGCAAATCAATTAATCTCTATGGGTTACACAGATTCTGACTTCCAATTAGATAGGGATAACAGTAAGTCTACCTTTGATTTTATGTTTACTTTGGGAGGTGGAGCAATTATATGGAGGAGTGTCAAGCAGAAATGTGTGGTAGACTCTACCATGGAAGCTGAGTATGTGGCAGCCCCTAAGGCAGCCAAAGAAGTTGTATGACTCAGGAACTTCTTGATGGAATTGGATGTGATTCCTAGTTTGCCTAGAACTATCACAATTTATTGTGATAATAGTCGTGCAGTTGCAAACTCGAAGGAACCATGAGCCCATAAGGCAAGTTAACACATAGAGCGCAAGTACCACCTGATACAAGAGATTGAAAAGTGAGGAGAAGTTGTTGTCGCCAAGATTGCATCAGAGGATAACCTGACAGATCCTTTCACTAAGGCCCTTCCAGCGAGAGCTTTTGATAGGCATGTGGAGGGAATGGGAATCAGATGTTTGGAAGTTTGATGGTAGCATAGTCTTTTAGTATAAGTGAGAGATTGTTGGGATGTATACTCAAAGCCTAGCCTTTCTATGAACATCTTTATTTTGAAATAAGAATCACATGATCATTGTTTGCATTTTATATTTATGCATATTGTCTAATACATTACATTGTAGATAACATGGTATGTGGTGTCTCACAAAAGATCATGTTATCAGTTCCTTGTAGAGTATAAGTAGAGGCTCACAACCAAGATGGTTTTGGACAAACCATTGGCATGGTTGTAGTGTGATTTGGTATTGGTTTATCTTGACCATAGAATTACACTAGTACTCTTTGTGTGTATTTAGCAGGATCGATTTAGAGGTGATTCAATTTATACTAAATATATAATTGAATCAGACCTCAAATATTATGGTGTACATGCTCTTAATTCCGATATAATAATGGGCACATATACTTAGTATTTATTTCTTTGATTTACCAATGGGAGAGATTTATGTGTTAAATCGATAGTCATGGTAAGTTGGGAAATAATATTATTTACAAGGTGTGTCGTTGATTATAGGAGGAAACTGTTAGTAATATATGAGAGATGTCCTAAGGCAATCGCCTTATGTTTGAACCATTTATATGATAAATGAAGATTCACTATTTGAGTATACATGTTCTCATGTATTTGATTAGATCTTAAACTCATTTACTGAATATCCACGATACGATTCACAACATAAGAGAATTTGTGATTGGATCACAACTAGTGAGTACCTCTACATGTGTAATTGTGATGTATCAGAATTATCCCTAGTCGATGAATTGATGGATTAGGACACCATCAAATATCTCAAGACTAGCACGAGGTATACTCCTTGGTGTATTCAATCAGCTGATTCTCACTGGCTGGAGACATTATGATGTCCGGAGTTAATCGTGGATGCTAGTTATGGTAACTAGTTCATTGGAGTGACCAGCCATAAGACTTCATATGGTTCTCTGCATATATAGATATGTCAATGAAGTTCTTACTACAGCTTAAATGCGATGTTCCTTTGACTTGCGGTATTCAAGTCATCTTGATCATAAAGACTTATGCTTTGACATCCTAAGCAAGCATCTCTGAGGAGATGTGGACCCGGGATGATTGGGTATAAGTCGAAGTGATCGAAGGTGTTTGAATAGCCTATAAAGGAGTCACCACTCCTTGCGAGGAGATGTATACCAATGGCCTCTCGTTGGATTGTTACTAAAGTCTTTGGCCAAAGCATTACATGTTTAGAGTAAGGTACTCTTCAATACATGTGGAGTAACTAGAATCCGTAGGACGAGGAAATGATACTTGGGCTAGGTGTGACGTAGTCAGCCTAGTGGGGACTGACACAATAGACCATGTCCTGAACCAAGTGGGTATAAGATGAGTGAAGGGAATGGGGCACGATTCATTATAGCTGCTGAAGGGTTTCAGAAATAGTTCTGGATCAACCGTTGATCTTTTCGGTTAATTGGGGATCATGATGTACTACTAGGTGTCACTCATGATTGTTCTATAATTAATGGTTAATTATAGATGGCCAACATAAATCAAGGACCTATTTGGTCACACGTACAACGAGCGTAATCCAAAGGATTTAAAACGAGCTTGAGAATGAGATTCTTAGACCGAGAGAAACTAGGTTTGGTTGGACCAAACAAGGAGCGAGCATGAAATTATTTCAGTTGCAATGGAAGCGTGGATGGGCCGTGTCTTATGAAGACATGATGGATGAACCAAATTGGTTTGATTCTAATCCTATGGTGGAGAATAAACCAAAGGAGTTTGGTTTGTTTTAAACGAATGAACCAAAGTTGGTTCGGTTCGTTTTAACTTAAAATAGACCAAATCAGTTTGGTTTATTTTAACTTAAATTAATGGAGCGGGTTAACGGGCTTTTGGTTATGATCCGATAACTATTAAGAGAATTTGTTCTCTATAAAATAGGACTTAAGTGTTTTGTGAAAACTGAATCCAAGCAGTCCCTAGTTGCCACCCACCCCTCCTCTCCTCTAGTGGTCGGCGCCCAACCCTAGCCGCTGCCTAGCTTTGTGCCGCCATCCAAGTTTGTTGCCAACGTCCAAGCTTCAGCCGGTTATCCTCCGGCGACCCTCCGGTGATCTTCTTTGGGTCCGGCGACAAGGTGAGCATCTAGCTTCCTTTTTTGGCCGGCCCTATTCCTCCACCAAAGCTGTCCAGTTTTCTGGACAGCTTGTTTATTTCGTGTCAGAGCATCGTTTGGATGGTGTTCGAAGCTCCGACAGTGGCTTCCTTACTGGGGATTTGATCTCCAGTAATCCTCATAGGTGGAGGACGAAGGATTCATCAAACGGTTGACGAATATCTCTCCGGAGAAGCGAGTTTTTGAGGACTCGTTTGAATCCGAATTTTGATTCGGATTGTGATCTTCTCTCGATCACATCATCTTCGACACGAGGCTAGTGACTCGTATGAAGAAGAGGCTCATGAATTTGTGAAGTCATCCCGAAGATACTCGGCGTGGATACGGATAGAGGCCATTCTAGCGAGGATCATTCCGGTTGATGTCTTTCCCGCTACACATGATACGTCAGGTATACGTAGTATAAATTTCCTTTTATTGCAAAATTTGAAATTGTCGTTATGTCTACACTTGTTGTACTATGCATGTGTGTGGTGTGTGTGTTGTAATAAATTAGATTTATTATTTTTATTTCTTCCGCTATGCAGATGTTTACGAAACATATTTGAACACACACTCGCCGCGCTGTCGGAAACCCAACAGTGGTATCAGAGCCCAGGTTGTGTTTCGACATAATCGTAAAATTGTTTTGCGATAGTCGTAATGGTATTTATGGAAATTTTCTACTTTTGGAAAGTTAGAAGTATTTTTGGAAATTTTTAATTTTTGAAAGTCAAGAAGTATTTAGGGAAATCTTCTACTTTTGGAAAGTTAGAAGTATTTATGGAAATTGATATTTTTCATAAATAAAATATTTGATTAGATTTGGAAATTTGTTTCCTAATTTAATCATGATTTGATTTGGAAAATCAAATCTTAAAATATTTTATTTCCATAAGTAGTTTTGATGATTTAGGAAATTTGTTTCCTAAATTGACTTTCCTTAATCAACACTTTCCACAAATAAAATATGTGATTAGATTTGGAAATTTGTTTCCTAATTTAATCATGATTTGATTTAGAGAATTAAATCTCAAACATATTTTATTTCCATAAATAGTTATAACATATAAGGAAATTTTGTACATGTCATAATTGTATGTCATGTAATTGTATTAGATGCATATCATTATGTCATGCATGTCGTGACATGTAGATGTATGCCATTTATGTCATGCCATGTAGATATTAGTTATTTGCATGAAAGATGATGAGACATAAAAAAACCCTTACTCAATATTAAAGCTTACACCTTCCATTAATATGGTTAGAATCAGAGTTCCGTTTCTTATTTGGGTTGTTAGACTCTCTCCAAGCCCGGCTCGAACCCGAACATGTTCAAACCATAGAATAGTTTAATACTAATATGGTAAGAGTCAGAGGTCAATCGTTAGCTTTGGTTGTTGGACTCTCTCCAAGCCGGGCTAATTGGTTGAATGCACTCTAACCATATTAAAACTATTTCTCGATTAATGGGTTGGTTTTAACCTGGAGTAGTAGGGATGTATACTGAAAAGTCTATCTTTTGTATGAACATCTTTATTTTGGAATAAGAATCACATGATCAATGTTTGCATATTTTTATGGTTATGCAATATTGTCTAATACTTTACATTGTAGATAACATGGTGTGTGGTATCACACAGGAGACCATGTTATCGGCCCCTTAAAAAGTATAAGCAAAGGCTCACAACCGAGATGGCTTTGGACAAACCATCGGAATGGTTGTAGTGTGATTTGGTATTGGTTTGTCTTGACCATAGAATCACACTAGTGCACTTTGTGTGTATTAAGTAGGACCGACTTAGAGGTGATTCGATTTATTGCTGACTATATATTCGAATCGGACCTCAGATATTATTTAGTACATGCTCTTAATCCCGATATAATAACGGGCACATATACTTAGTACTCATCTCTTTGATTTACCAATGGGCGAGATTTATAGATTAAATCGATAGGCTCGGTAAGTTGGGAGATGATATTATTTATATGGTGTGTCATTGATTATAGGAGGAAATCGTGTCCTATATATTAGGATGATGATGTCCCCTTGAGGAGCTCATAAGGTTCATCATGTAAACCCTGCAGGTGGACTTGGTCCGACATGATGAAAAGGTTGAGTGGTACTACTCAAGGAGTTAGATGTTGATTAATTAAGGGTCAGTAAATTAATTAATCGACGGACATTCGAGATCTTAAACACGGGGAGAAAATGTACAAATAATATATGGAGCCCATATTATCATATGGGGGTTGGTGAGGTAGATCAATGATGAACCTTTAGTGGATTGGATCATCATTAGTGGATCGGACTTTATGTGGGCTTGATCCATGGGTGGCCAAGACCTAACTCCTCCTCATGGTCTCTAATGTAGCCTATTAACACCTCATGAAGCTTAGATCCAATGGATAGAAACAAAACTCTAAGATCTATAGGTAGAGATTAAATATCTAAGATCTGACGGTTGAGATTAAATCTCTAGATCCGATGGTTGAGATTAAATCCCTAGAACCAATGGATGAGATTAATTCATGACTTATCCCTAACTCTATAAAATCATGTCAAGGGATTTGGTGTGGGATAATTGATGAGAGCTAGGGTTTTTGGGCGGCAAGGAAGAGGAATCCAAGTTGAGATAGGATTAGGATTAGGGTTTGGAGGCAAGGGTGGCACCAAATAAGGAAGGTATTCTTCTCTTCTTCTTCCTCTTTTGGCCAACGTCCAGCACCTCTCCAACCTCTTTTCCAGCCTTGGCCAGCACCCAAAAGCTCCCTTCTCCTTCTCCTTAGGTGGTGGAAACAAGATATAGGGCTTCCCTTGGTGTCTTGGTTGTTTTCCACCATCTTCTCCTTCACCTAGTTGGCCGGCGGCAAGGATAGTTTTAGTTCCTTGTTGGTTGGTTCTAGAGAGAAGAAAAACCTTGTTTCTATTCTTCCTCTTGCTTTAGAAGAGAGAGGAAGGAAGATTTGAGATCTAGGAGCTTTGACTTTTGGTAGATCGTCGCCCACACGACATCCAAAAGGAGGAAGGTCATACATTAGAAGATCGAGAGGTATACCTATTCTACTTTCTTCTTTTGTTTATTGCTTGTATTTGTTTTTCAATTATAAGCATGTTATAAATCTGTAAATGGCTAAATAATACTAGGATCCCGAGTATAAACACAAAAACTGGCGATCCGTACATCGTCTATTCCGCGGCTACTCGTAGAATAGAGGATGGTCGCTTGAACAACTAGTTTGTTCTTGTGACCTCTCTAAACGAATAGCATGACGATGGCTTGGTGGTTTGGGCAATCCCTTTTGTCTAGGATTAAATTTTTTTAATCCGGGGACATCGAAGGGATCGCATGGACAAGCTACCGAGGTGAAGTGGGAAGCCAAGTTTCCCCTCACGAACTCGATAAGCAAAACCCTTCAATTGGTATCAGAGCCAAGGTTTTCGGTTTTGTGTGTTTAGGATTCGGTTAATTTTTATGCACTTTTTTTATATATTATATGTGCCGGATAATAGTAGGATATGTGTAGTTTAACTCTTTGGTTGCAGACATAAGATCCGACTATTATGGCCATATGTGTGTATGTGATTGTATGTGTGTAAATATTTATTTTATTGAATCCTCGAGGTTGACGAGGCAAGTATTTAGTTTTTTGTAAATTAAATATTGCATTGTTTAGCCACTCTTTATTTTATTTTACTTTCGATCTAGATTTCATGTACACTCCCTCGTGGAGTATAGGATCGATGGATGTAAATTAAAATAGGTTTTAGTATCGGCTCGGATCTCCGGATGGCTCGTACATGGCATAGGTGGAGCGGACGAGATGGCGATGCGACGGGAGTCATATTGAAGACAAAAGCCATAATAGTTGGAAAATAATTTATTTTTCATATTTATTTCTTTTTGTTTGATATGCATGTCGTAGGCTAGGAAAATTCCTCAATTTCAAATTACTAAGTGGGAGAGGAATATTTTTATAAATTCTCGCGGCCTCCATTATGATTTGACAAGTGATGCAAACAAACTTGCGCGTCGGCTCTGAGTTCCTTCCTCCCCATCAGATGAGTTTGTTTACGGATCACAAGGTCAAATATGGTTATAGGCAATTATCAAGGAGTGTGTGTACTTCCCCATCGTAAGGCACATAACCCGAGATAATTACCTTGGTACCAAGTAATGGTGAACACTTAGATACAAATATAAGTATCCTCCCCATCGGAGTCACTTCTTTTATTTGTAGGGTCGAAGAGAAACCAACTATTAATTTTACTTGTCAAAAAGTTAGGTTGACAAGATAGTAAAATTAATGGGTAAAACCTCCTCTTACAAATTTAGAATTCGTATACGTCCACACTATCTTGGCATACGATATTCTCGGTGTTTTGAGGTGTTGGTTGATTTTGAAATTTTATTGTTTGAGGAATCAATAATTTTTTGAAAGCTACAGTAATGATCTATGTGATTCTTAGAATTTTCAAAATTGACTTTCAGTCCACTTGCTTTGATACTAAAGGAAAATAAACTTACTGTGCATAATTATGATGATTGGAAAAGAATCTAGATATTGTCTTATCTGCTAAGGAGTACAAGTATGCACTCTTCGAAGAGTGTCCTCAAGCCATGGTTGCTCAAAAAGGTTTCTACTTCTAAGCCGAAAGGCAAGAAGAAGGAGAAACAAGGTGGAGCAAAGGTGGTGGGAGGATCTCAGGGAGGAGTGAAGAAGCCGAAAGGCAAGTGCTTCACTTACAAGTAGGATGGACATTGGAAGAAGGACTGTCCCAATCCAAAGTAGAACAAAGATATATCCTTTGGACTAGTCGTTGAAACATGATTAGCGGTGTTATCTACCGGCACCTGTTGTATAGATACGGGAGCCACTAATCATGTCTGCAATACTTTACAGGGGTTCCAGGAAACCCGATGACTAGCTAAAGGAAAGATTACCATTTACTTGGGCAATGCCATGATGGTGGCGGCTATTGCAGTGGGAGAAGTTTTATTTATCTCTTGAGAAAAATAAAACTTAGGTTCTGAAAAATTCCCTTTATGTACCTTTATTTAGAAAGAACTTAGTTTCAGTTTCTAAATTGATTATGGATGGACATTCTATTTCTTTTAATGACAGAGTTGTTATAAAAATGAATAGGGAGAATATCTGTTTAGGTACATTGATAGGAAATTTGTATACACTTGAACCAAAACCTCCCACGATGCATATTGAAGTTAATAACTCATCTTCTAATTCCAATAAGAGAAAAGAACCTTCGAAGATTAACCAAACATATCTTTGGCATCTTAGGCTTGGTCACATTAACCTAAGCAGAATTCAAAGGTTGATGGCTGATATACCTTTGGGTTCATTAGTGGTGGAGGATCTCCCAACCTGTGAATCTTGCTTGGAGGATAAAATGACCAAGAGGCCTTTTAAGGCCAAGGGGTATAGAGTCAAAGATGTGTTAGAATTGGTTCATACTGATTCGTATGGTCCTATGTCTATCCAGGCAAGAGGTAGTCTTGAATATTTCATCTTTTTCATAGATATTCAAGATATGGATGACACTACGATCTGATCGTGGTAGTGAGTACCTCTTGGGATAATTTAGGAATTACTTATCAGAGGCTGGGATTCAATCCCAATTGACTGCACCTGGCACACCCCAGCAAAATGGTGTAGCAGAGCGAAGGAATAGAACTCTTATGGAGATGGTTAGATCGATGATGAGTTATGTTGACTTGCCAGATTCGTTTTGGGGATATGCTCTAGATACGGCGGTATACATTCTGAACTTGGTTCCATCTAAATCAGTGCCTTCTACTCCCACAGAGTTGTGGACTGGGCGAAAGCCTAGTCTAAGACATATTCGGAAATGGGGAGTTCAGCACATGTGCTGAAGGCAGATGCTGGCAAGTTGGAACCTCATACAGAATTGCGCTTGTTCGTTGGCTATCCTAGAGGAACGAAGGGTGGATTGTTTTATAGTCCTAGAGATCAGAGGGTGATCGTTAGCACGAACGTCAGATTTCTAGAGGAAGACTATGTGATGAGCCACAAGCCCAAGAGTAAAATTGTTCTGGAGGAGTTAAAAGGGGAAGTCACTTCTTTAGTACCACCGGTACAAGAGGATATACCACATGTCACTGCACCGCATGTCACAGAGCATACACAGGTGATACCTCGTCATAGTGAGAGGGTTGTGAGATAGCCTGATAGATTCATGTTCTTGGGAGAATCTTCTGATTTAGTCTCTGGTGAACATGAACCTAATCCCTGGACATATGACGAGGCAATCCAAGATAAAGATGCAGTATCTTGGCAAAGTGCAATGAATGCTAAGATTGAATCTATGGATTCAAATCAGGTCTGGGAGCTAGTAGAATCACCCAATGGTGTAAAAACCATCGGATGCAAGTGGATCTACAAGAGAAAGAGAGGAATAGATGGGAAGGTTGAGACCTTCAAAGCGAGGCTTGTTGCGAAGGGGTATACTCAGAAAGAGGGTATCGATTATGAGGAGACCTTTTCGCTGGTAGCCATGCTTAAGTCTATCCGGATTCTCTTATGCATAGCAGCTCATATGGATTATGAGGTGTGGCAGATGGATGTCAAGACGACTTTCCTTAATGGAAGTCTTGAGGAAAACATCTACATGATGCAACCAGAGGGATTCATTGCTAAGGGCAAAGAGCATCTATTATGTAAGCTTAATCGATCCATTTATGGATTGAAACAAGCTTCGAGGTCTTGGAACATCCGGTTTGATGAGGTGATCCAGTCTTATGGATTTATTCAAAGTTCGGATGAGTCTTGTGTATGCAAGAGATGTGACGGAAACATAGTGATATTTCTTATACTATACGTAGATGACATTTTGTTGATTGGCAACAATATCAAGGTGTTATCGGACGTAAGGGTATGGTTGTCCAAACAGTTTGATATGAAGGACTTGGGAGAGGTGGGACACATCCTTGGGATCAAGGTTATAAGGGATCGCAGGAAAAGGATGTTGTGCTTATCCCAAGCTTCATACATAGACATGATTATGGAGTGTTTTAGCATGCAAAACTCCAAGAAGGGTTTTCTACCATTCAGGCATGGAGTTCCTTTATCTAAGGAGATGTGTCCTAGATCATCTGAGGAGATAGAGGAGATGAAGGTGGTTCCTTATGCTTCGGTAGTAGGAAGCCTCATGTATGGGATGCTCTATACGAGACCAGATATCTACTTTGCCGTGGGCATGGTCAGTAGATATCAGAGTAATCCAGGATAGGGACTTTGGACTGCGGTAAAGCATATATTGAAGTACCTGAGAAGGACTAGGGATTATATGTTGGTTTACCGGGCAGACCAATTACTCCCTGTGGGTTACACGGATTTCGACTTCCAATATGATAGGGATAATAGTAAATTTACCTCAGGTTTTGTGTTTACTTTGGGAGGTGGAGCCATTGTATGGAGGAGTGTCAAGCAGAAATGTGTGGCGGACTCCACCATGGAAGCTGAGTATGTGGCGCCCTCTGAGGCAGCCAAAGAAGTTGTATGGCTCAGGAACTTCCTGATGGACTTGGATGTGATTCCTGGTTTGCCCAGAACTATCACAATTTATTGTGATAATATTGGTGCAGTTGCAAACCCGAAGGAACCACGAGCCCATAAGGCTAGTAAACACAAAGAGCGCAAGTACCACCTGATATGAGAAATCGTAAAGAGAGGAGAAGTTGTTGTGGCCAAGATTGCATCGGAGGATAACCTGGCAGATCCTTTCACTAAGGCCCTTTCGGTGAGAGCTTTTGATAGGCATGTGGAGGGAATGGGGATCAGATGTATGGCACTTTGAGGACAGCATAGTCTTTTAGTATAAGTGGGAGATTGTAGAGATGTATAGTGAAAAATCTATCTTTTGTATGAACATCTTTATTTTGGAATAAGAATCACATGATCATTGTTTGCATATTTTTATGGTTATGCAATATTGTCTAATACTTTACATTGTAGATAACATGGTGTGTGGTGTCACACAGGAGACCATGTTATCGGCCCCTTGAAAAGTATAAGCAAAGGATCACAACCGAGATGACTTTGGACAAACCATCGGAATGGTTGTAGTGTGATTTGGTATTGGTTTGTCTTGACCATAGAATCACACTAGTGTACTTTGTGTGTATTGAGCAGGACCGACTTAGAGGTGATTCGATTTATTGCTGACTACATAATCGAATCGGACCTCAGATATTATTTAGTACATGCTCTTAATCCCGATATAATAACGGGCACATATACTTAGTACTCATCTCTTTGATTTACCAATGGGAGAGATTTATAGATTAAATGGATAGGCTCGGTAAGTTGGGAGATGATATTATTTATATGGTGTGTCGTTGATTATAGGAGGAAACCATGTCCTATATTTTAGGATGATGATGTCCCCTTGAGGAGCTCATAAGGTTCATCATGTAAACCCTGCAGGCGGACTTGGTCCGGCATGATGAAAAGGTTGAGTGGTACTACTCAAGGAGTTAGATGTTGATTAATTAATGGTCAGTAAATTAATTAATCGACGAATATTCGAGATCTTAAACACAGTGAGAAAATGTACAAATAATATATGGAGCCCATATTATCATATGGGGGTTGGTGAGGTAGATCAATGATGAACCTTTAGTGGATTGGATCATCATTAGTGGATCGGACTTTATGTGGGCTTGATCCATGGGTGGCCAAGACCCATCTCCTCCTCATGGTCCCTAATGTAGCCTATTAACACCTCATGAAGCTTAGAACCAATGGATAGAAACAAAACTCTAAGATCCATAGGTAGAGATTAAATCTTTAAGATCCGACGGTTGAGATTAAATCTCTAGATCCGACGGTTGAGATTAAATCCCTAGAACCAATGGAGTTGGTGTGGGATAATTGATGAGAGCTAGGGTTTTTGGGCGGCAAGGAAGAGGAATCCAAGTTTAGATAGGATTAGGATTAGGGTTTGGAGGTAAGGGTGGCACCAAATAAGAAAGGTATTCTTCTCTTCTTCTTCCTCTTTTGGCCAACGTCCATCACCTCTCCAACCTCTTTTCCAGCCTTGGACGGTGCCGAAAAGCTCCCTTCTCCTTCTCCTTAGGTGGTGGAAACAAGATATAGGTCTTCCCTTGGTGTCTTGGTTGTTTTCCACCATCTTCTCCTTCACCTAGTTGGCCGGCGGCAAGGATAGTTTTATTTCCTTGTTGGTTGTTTCTAGAGGGGAGAAAAACCTTGTTTCTATTCTTCCTTTTACTTTGGAAGAGCAAGGAAGGAAGATTTGCGATCTAGGAGCTTTGAATTTTGGTAGATCGTCGCTCACACGACGTCCAAAAGGAGGAAGGTCATATATTAGAAGATCGAGAGGTATACCTATTTTACTTTCTTCTTTTGTTTATTGCTTGTATTTGTTTTTCAATTATAAGCATGTTATAAATCTGTAAATGGCTAAATAATACTAGGATCCCGAGTATAAACACGAAAACCGGCGATCTGGACATCGTATATTCTGCGGCTACTCGTATAATATAGGATGGTCGCTTGAACAACTAGTTTGTTCAAGTGACCTCTCTAAACGAATAGCACGACTATGGCTTGGTGGTTTGGGCAATCCCTTTTGTCTAGGATTAAATTTTTTTTAATCCGGGGACATCGAAGGGATCGCCATGGAAAAGCTACCGAGGTGAAGTGGGAAGCGAAGTTTCCCCTCACGGACTCGATAAGCAAAACCCTTCAGGAGCATCGGCTTGTTGGACTCTCTCCAAGGTCGATGTGAAGGGAGGTGAAGTTGGGTGCTATGCATATGATGCATACTTGTTAATGTGTTAATAACCCGATATTTGTGTGAACATTCAATTAGTTGATAGCACATTGTTATAGTTGCATATATGTGATATGCAATTGGTATATTTGATACCTATCATCGTAGCTATGAATGGCTTGTTGGACTCTCTCCAAGGTTGTTCATATCCATGATGGATATCAGCCCATTCGGAGATGGACCTACGATCTCCCGAAGTGATTTTGGGGTTTTTGAAATTCAAAAAATGAATGGGATTTATAAATGTATATTGATGCATTTTAAATCATCTTTCTCATATATGCTCGTTTTGTATTTCTAAGTTAATCTATTGATCATGATGTCTTTGAATTTGCGTTCCTTTTCGATTCGAATAAATTGATTGAGCCAAACTTCTTGGACTGGCTTAAAAACTTGAGAATTATTCTCAAGGTTGAAAAGCTTGCGAATGTCCTCGAAGCACCTCTTCTCGCCCGTCGTAGTGACAATGCAACTCTGGACCAATTGTTGGCCTATCAGAAACATGTGACTGATTCTGAAATGGTGAGTTGCATCATGCTAGCCACGATGGTACCTGAGCTGCGGAAGCAACATGAGCATATGGATGCTCATACCGTAGTCTTTCATCTTTATGAGTTGGTTAATGAGTAAGTGAGATTCTAAAGGTTCGAAGTCTCCAAGCTCCTCTTCACCTATGAGATGCAAGAAGGTTCATCTGTGGTACTGCTCAACATGCTGAAGACTGTAGAGTATTCTATGAAGCATGAGCAGGGGATGGTGTTGTAAGTTGATTCCTCGAAGAAAGATTCTAAGAGGAAGTCAAAGGAATAGCAGAAGGGGAAGAAAATGTAATGCCCGTAAAATTTCTAGCAATTTTACAAGAATTTTTGGTTGATTATGATGGGCTTTATGTGGGCTCTTTCAAAAATAAAAGAAAATGAGCTAAAAAGGATGCAAGGCCTAGGAATTGAACCCCAAACCTCTAGAGATAGCCAAGCCCTATAGATGCATCCAATAACCAGAAGCTCAGCAAGGTTGTACTATTAGGGGAATATGGGAAGTGATAGTTAAGGGTAAGGGAGGCTAAGGGACACTTCAAGTGAATAAATAGGGGAATGAGGAGACATGAGGGAGCAAACTTGACATCTTCTCCTTCTCTTCTTCTTCCTCACCGAACCCTAAAGCTCCCCCTTCTCATCCTTTGTCCGAAATTCATCCAAGAAAGAAGAAGGCTAGGTTTGCTTCCCTTAGGTTATCTTCCAACCAAAAAGCAAAGCGAATGATGTAAGTATCCCCTCACCTGCATATAAGTAGCTTTTCGATTGAAGTTGTTATGTTAAATTCTCCATGAACCATTCGGCCAAGACCTTTACTTGAGTTTTCAATGAAGATCCATGCCATACCTTGTATGAATATGATGATGATAGGATGCTAGATGGATTAGGTTAAGAGTTTAACCCTAAAAACCCCCTTGAAAAATTCGACCAAGACCATAACTTTGGCTCACCATGATGATCCATGCTATATCTTGTATTAATATGAAGATGAGGGATTTTTAGATGAGTTTAGTTAAGTGGTTGATCAATGGAACCCTTTTGAATCATTCGGCCAAGACCATAACTTGGGCTCACCATGATGATCCATGCTATATCTTGAATTAATATGAAGATGAGGGATTTTTAGATGAGTTTAGTTAAGTGGTTGATCCATGAAACCCCCTTGAAACATTCGGCCAAGACCATAACTTGGGCTCACCATGATGATCCATGCTATATCTTGTATTAATATGAAGATGAGGGATTTTTACATGAGTTTAGTTAAGTGGTTGATCCATGAAACCCCTTTGAAACATTCGGCCAAGACCATAACTTGGGCTCACCATGATGATCCATGCTATATCTTGTATTAATATGAAGATGAGGGATTTTTTTAGATGAGTTTAGTTAAGTGGTTGATCCATGAAACCCCTTTGAAACATTCGGCCAAGACCATAACTTGCGCTCACCATGATGATCCATGCTATATCTTGTATTAATATGAAGATGAGGGATTTTTAGATGAGTTAGTTAAGTGGTTGATCCATGAAACCCTTTTTGAACCATTCGGCCAAGACCCCTAATGTGTTCTTTATGCCATGCTTTAGGTGAGTTCATGATAACTTGTGATGTTAAATGATGCTAGATGAATATAACATGCTCTAGGTTAGGTTAACATGTGTTTTATGCTTTAGGTGAGTTCATGATAACTTGTGATGTTAAATGATGCTAGATGAAGATAACATGCTCTAGGTTAGGTTCACATGTGTTTTATGCTTTATGTGAGTTCATGATAACTTGTGATGTTAAATGATGCTAGATGAAGATAACATGCTCTAGGTTAGGTTAACATGTGTTTTATGCTTTAGGTGAGTTCATGATAACTTGTGATGTTAAATGATGCTAGATGAAGATAACATGCTCTTGGTTAGGTTAACATGTGTTTTATGCTTTAGGTGAGTTCATGATAACTTCTGATGTTAAATGATGCTAGATGAAGATAACATGCTCTTGGTTAGGTTTGAAATGAGTTCATGCCATGTTTGATGTTAGAAGAAGATAACATGTCCCATGCCATGCTTTATACATTAAAGAATTAACATGTGTTTTAGTTAGACCATACATATATATAAGTTGTTTGGTGTTTAAAACTTTGATAGAGCTCCATGCAGTTTAGGCCACTCCATGTATACTTGCTCATGATGTTTATGCCTTATGTCATGCCCTATATGTGTGTGATATCTATGATATGTTTATGAAATGAAATATGATACGTTTATGAAATGAAATATGATATGTTTATGAAATGAAATATGATATGTTTATGTAGTGAAATATGATATGGTTATGAAGTGAAATATGATATGTTTATGAAGATAAATATGATATGTTTATGAAGTGAAATATGATATGTTTATGAAGTGAAATGTGATATGTTTATGAAATGAAATATGATATGTTATGATAAGAAGCATGTATGTATTTTACCTTCTGCATGGCTTCTACCAGGACCCTAACAAGGTCCAAAGGGATGGGCTCCTAAGTTGCCCTAGGCCGACGAACCTAAGATCGGCCCTAGGATGGGCTTCTATGTTATGATTGCCCCTAGGTCGACGGTCATAGTACGGACCTAGTACGGGATGGGCTCCCAGATGCCCTAGGCCGACAGACTAAGATCGGGCCTAGGATGGGCTTCTATGTTATGATGATGGCCCCTAGGTCGACGGACTAAGATCGGGCCTAGTAACCTAGTAGGTTCGAGACTTGCTACCTCGGGTCTATTTAGGGATGCGCGCTATGATGATGATGATGTGGTACAATGTCGGGCCCAATATGTTTAGAGTTATGTTCAAATACCTATGATATATGTTTTCGAAGAGCATCCTGCATATACTTTTATGTTATGATTGCTTATGTTATATATGTTACATGTTATGGTTGCTTATGTTACATATGCTACATGTTATGTTTGCTTATATCATATATGTTACATGATATGGTTGCTTATGATATATATGTTACATGTTATGTTTGCTTATGTCATATATGTACATGATATGTTGCTTATGTTATATGTGTTGCATGTTATGTTTGCTTATGTTATATATGCTACATGTTATGTTTGCTTATGTCATATATGTTACATGTTATGTTTGCTTATATGTTATGAATGTTTACATGCTATGCTTAATGTCGATGTATGTTTTTTTTGTGAGTAGGACAGGATCTTGCTAAGCCTATGTGCTTATAGTTTATGTTCCCTTGTACTGCAGATAAGGGTAAAGGGTGGATAAACTAAAGGGAGCAGCAGGAGGGGCAAGGTGTGTGTGGCAGTGGCATGGTGGAAGAGATCTGTTATGTCCCTTATGCATGTTTTCCTTAAGATGATTTGTTTATGGACTTGAATTAAGCACTAAGTACTTATGAAATAACGATGCATGCTCTATGTTAAGAAGAAGTACCTACGAAATGACGTTGCATGTTTATGTTTAAAAGAAAAAAAAATATGTCTAAAGTCTTCCGATGTAAGTAGTACAATGTATGTATGTACGATCGCGTCGCGCCGCCCCTCCGGACCCTGGGAAAGGGTGGGCGTGATAGGTTGGTATCAGAGCAGATCTGCCTTTCCACTACACACACATCAAGCTCCAAATCCTGCCGCTCCAAGTAAGAATTTCTATGCCTACTTTATTTCTTTCATGTATGATAACAAATGCCTCTAGCTTAAATATGCCTGAAAATATGTATGCCTGAAATATGTAAGATGACCTTATGCGAGCTTTTAGTTTAACCATGCATAGATAAATGAACGATAAACTTATACTAGCCTTACTCTAATATGTGAAGATAACTAAAAAGACCTAACCCAGTATGCATATACTTTAAATCCCCAGTCACGCATCAATATTACCCATTATACACAAGATCGAAATGCCCGGCACAAAATTTATTTTATTCCATTCAGTTTAGCAGTCTCAACTACACACTTTACCCTCTCACCCTGAAGAAAAATAGAATATCAAAATCATCTCCTCAGGCTGAAACCTGTTTCGCAGATGTCCCGGAACATGCCACCTCCGCTTCTTGCATCTCAAACTGGGTATCCCGTTCCCTACCTGAAATTGTTATGTGACATCATGAGTTCACAGCCCAGTAAGTAGATCAATGATAGGGATATAACACAGGGAGGAAAATTCAACAGGAAACATATATCTCTACAACTGTAAATGTAAACTACTGTAGCTCAACATGCATTTTCGGTTACACGTTCTGTAAGTCAATATGAAACATAACCAATACTTTTAACAACATGTCATTATAACCAGTACTGTGAACCCAATCATGCCTTTCTGTTATGCTAACTGTACCTACACATAAACCCTCGTGGTACCTCACATTATGCATTTAAAATGTTGAGCCAGTCAAATACCTTATTTTCTTGTGCAATCCTGTGGTACCTCTAGAAAGAAACTAAGGGAATCACCATCACCATCAATAATCATTAATTTGGGTGGGCCCTCCCCGGAGCTCAACCCGGGGAGCCCAACCCGTCCAGGCACCACTAATGCTCAGGTACATACAGTTAGCTAAATAAGAATTTCTGTGATTTTCTATCATACTCAGTCACAGAAGGATATCATAGAACATCATGAGTGGACGAGTATATATATATATATCTATATATAGCATCTAACCTCATACAAAGGTAGATGTTAATTACACACATGTACATATAGCATCTAACCTTACACACAGGTAGATGATAATATAACTTATTCACATAACATCGAAGCACAAGAAAGATCTGATGAACATTTAGCTAAAAATAATAACATTAAACATCATGGGTGAACAAATATAAATATAACTATAAATAGCATCTAACCTCATACACAGGTAGATCGTAATTACACACATATACACATAGCATCTAACCTCATACACAGGTAGATGGTAATTACACACCTATACATATAGCATCTAACTTCATACATAGGTAGACGATATTTATCACATATATATATCATTTACAACATTAAGAAAAATTCTATAAAGGATTACTAAACATGCTGACTGAGAACAAATATAGCAGGAATCAACTACAGACATAAAGCTCATGTATATCCAAGTTTTTACATTCACCCTAGCAGGCTAATTATTTTCAAACAAACTACTCCTTACATCTATTAAACCTTTATCTGGCTATTAACTATAAATTTAAACCTCATATACATCACGCGGCATACTCAATTCGTAAGGACCCAAATATGTGTATACCCCGTTATTATCATCCTACCAAATGAATCCCACCATACCTATTCACGCATAGATTCATCAAAACGATCCTGAAATCCTAATCCGATCCCCTTCTCTCCCAACAACACCACTCTGTTTACCCGCTCCCTCTCCCCTGCCCTTCACCTGTCGAATACCCCCAAATCCACCGATTCCAATCCTTCCCCCATCGAGAACCCCCTTTACAGCTCCAAGATTGACAGCCCTAACCCCCTTCCCGTGAACTCTCTGCCTGTCACCTCCTTCTCGCCGTCGGGTAGCCAACTCCACCGTTTTCCCTACCTCTACCCATCCCCAACAATACCGATATTCCACCGCGGAGGCCTTCTAGAACCCAATCGGGAACCCCATTCCACCGGCACGCTTCAAACCCTAACACCCCGACTCCAACTCGCCGCGACCGTCCCAACGAGAATCTGCTGGACTCCCCGCCCTCGCCAACCCTAGCCAAAGACTACTCACCATGAAGAGGAAGGAGGAGGGTCGGTGTAGCTCCGGCGGCTTGGTGTCGTCTCCGGCGGAAGGGATTCGACGAATCGCCTCTTTCGTCGTATACGGTGGCTCGCGAGTAGGAGGTGGGTCGCGCGAACGAAAAAGAAGGGAAAAAGAAAAAGAAAAAAAAAATGGTTCGGCCGGTTAAATGTGTTTTAGGGTCTTTCCCCTTCATGCCCCTCAACTATGATTATTTAGGGTATAAATAGACACCGAAATTTATCCTCCTTTTCCGATGACATATGCCCGTGTATTTTTTATCATTTTATTATTATTATTATTATTATTATTATTATTATTATTATTATTATATATATATATATATATATTTTTCCCGAGACATGACAACTCTTTCCCCCTTAAAAAAAATTCGTCCTCGAAATTTGACTTACCAAAAAGTTCAGGGTAACGGTCACGCATATCCCGCTCGGTCTCCTAGGTAGCTTCCTCTATCTGTTGATTTCCCCATAAAACTTTCACCATTCTGATTTCTTTATTTCTCAGCTTCCGCACTTGACGATCCAATATTTTTTCTGGTATTACCTCGTAGGATAGATCTGGTGTCCACTATATGGCTTCATACCCAATCACATGTGCAGGGTTGGAAAGGTACCTCCTGAGCATGGATACGTGAAACACATTATGAACTCCCACCATGTTTGGTGGTAGAGCAACTCGGTATGCTCGTGTTCCTATCCGGTCGAGGATCTCAAAAGGCCCAATATACCTCAGACTGAGTTGGCCTTCCTTCCGAATCTCAGTACTCCCTTCATGGGTGACACTTTGAGAAATACATGGTCTCCCACTATGAACTCTAGGTCCCTCCTTCGACAATCAGCATAACTCTTTTGGCGACTCTGTGCCGACTGCATTCTATCCCGGATCTTTGCTACTAGTTCCACAGTTTGTGTCACAATCTCTGGACCCAGAAATGCCCTTTCTCCTACCTCTTCCCAATGTAGTGGGGTTCTACACCTTCTTCCGTATAGCGCTTCATAGGGAGCCATACCGATGGTGGATTGATAGCTATTATTATAGGTGAACTCTACCAAGGGCAGTTTGGACTCCCAACTCCCTTTGAAATCTATAATGCAAGCTCGTAGCATATCTTCCAAAATCTGAATTACTCGCTCAGATTGACCGTCAGTCTGGGGATGAAAAGCAGTGCTGAAAGCAAGTTTTGTTCCCAATCCCCGATGCAAACTCTTCCAAAACCCGGATGTAAATTTTGGATCTCTATCTGACACAATCTGATCCGGAATTTCATGTAACCTTACTATTTCCCATATATACAACTCTGCATATTATATCATAGTGAAAGTGGTTTTCACTGGCAAGAAGTGTGCTGACTTCGTCAATCGATCCACGATAACCCACACTGCATTTGATCCCTTAGTCGAGTTCGGTAATCCTACCACAAAATCCATGGCAACATTTTCCCACTTCCAGCGATCCACGGCCTTTGGTGCTCAGCTTTCACCTGTTGATAGGTAAGGCACTCATGGACCTTCTTGCTTATGTCTCTCTTCATGCCCGGCCACCAATATAATAGCCGCATATCCTTATACATCTTTGTGCTGCCAGGGTGGATAGAGTACGGGGTAGTGTGAGCTTCCCTCATGAGATTCTCCCTCAGGGATCCACCCTTAGGCACCCAGATGCGCCCCTTGTATCACATCATCCCATCAATCACTGAGTAGATGGTGCTACCCTTTGCTTCATCTTTGCGTTTCCATTCCATTAACTGTTGATCCGAGGCTTGTTCTGCCCGAATCTGATCCCGTAAGTTCGATGTAACCGCTGCACGCCAACCTAACTCGCTCACCGGTGCTATCACCTCCACTCTTATCCGCTGAAAGTCGATATCAATCTGCTGGTGGTCAATCAGAATAGCGCTGCCTTGCGACTCAACAGATCCGCCACCACATTTGCCTTACCCGGGTGATAGTTAATATTGCAGTCATAATCTTTTACCAACTCCAACCATTGTCTCTGCCGCATATTCAGTTCCTTTTAAGTAATGAAATATTTCAAACTTTTATGATCTGTGTAGATCTCGCAACGTTCTCCGTAAAGATAGTGTCGCCATATCTTCAAAGCGAAAACGACCGCTGCTAGTTCCAGGTCATGTGTAGGATAATTCTGCTCATGCACCTTCAACTAACGTGATGCATAGGCAATGACCCACCCTTCGTGATCAATACACCCCTAGACCAGCTTTTGAGGCATTAGTGTACACTACAAACCGCCTGTATGTCTGATCGCAAGCACAAAAGCTATCATCACCTTTCCTTTAGCTCCATAAAACTCTTCTCGTGACCGAATAGTCCATTCATACCTCACCCCTTCTTGGTCAACGGGTCGTGGGTAGCGCAATCCGTGAAAATTCAAATAAATCTGCGATAATACCCCGCTAGTCCCAAGAAACTTCAAATTTCGTAGAACATTCCTTGAGTAGCCCAACTCGATTGCTCCACTTTGACCGATCCACTCTATTCTCCTCTCCGAGACTATATGTCCTAAAAATGCTATTTGTCTCACCAAAAATCGCATTTCAACTTAGCGATAAACCGCTATCCTTCGTAGTCCGCAGTACTAGCGCCGATGTTGCCTGGTGCTCTTCGCGACTGAGAGTAAATTAGTATATCATCGATGAAGACAATCACAAACCGATCCGTATGGTCGGAAAATCCCATCAAATCCATAAAGGTCCGCGGGGCATTAGTGAGCCCAAACGGCATAACTAGAAACTCATAATGACCATATCGAAGTTCTCAATGCGCTTTATGAACATCTTCTCCTTTCACCTCAATTGTGGTACCCTCGACCTCAAGTCAATTTTGAGAACACCGCTGTTCTAGTTGATCGAATGTATCATCGATTCTAGGCAATGGGTACTTGTTCTTGATCAGAATCGTTCAACTCCCTGTAGTCAATGCACAACCGCATTGAACCATCCTTCTTACACGACGAACAACACCGGGCGCCCCTGTGGTGACACACTAATCGGCCTGATGAAACCCTTATCCAAGAGTTCTGTAGTTGCTCCTTCGCCTTCATTTCGGTGGGTGCCAGGCGGTACGGTGCTTTAGACACAGGGGTGGTTCCCGATATTAATTCTATTCCAAACTCAACCTCCCTGATAGGGGGTAATCCTGCAATATCCTCTAGAAATACATCGGGGAAATCCCGGACTACCTCTACTTCCTCCAGACTTGGTTTAAAAGTCTCAGAACTACCCATTATATTGACTAGAAATCCATTACACCCCTTACTTAACATTTTCTAAGCTTTACATGATGATATAATAGGTAGATGACTCAACGTGGAGGTTGCATTGAAGATGACAAATCCATCATTTTGTAGTTTCAGTTTAACCGTCTTTTGTTTACAGTCAATAATGGCCTCGTACCGAGTCAACCAGTCCATACCCAGAATTACATCAAAGTCCACCATCTCTAATACAATAAGTTCGGCGTACACTGTATAGTTTTGCATCCTTATCGGACAGTTCCTCACTATTCTATTGCTGGTCAGTTCTTCCCCCGAAGGCAAGGACACGTTATAGCTGGTAGCCATCCAATCACATGAAATACCTAGTTTTGCAATGTAGGCCACCGATATGAAAGAGTGTGTAGCTCCAGAATCTATTAAGGCATGAGCAGGTAGGTTGACAATAGAAATTCTACCTGTGATGATGGCCGAATCCGGATCCACCTGCTCCTGTGTCATAGCATACACCCTTCCTCTAGTTGGCTCTTTGAGCTGAGGGCAGTTCATAGCAAAGTGCCCAGACTTCTTGCACTTGTAGCACACATCTGTACCCACCAAACACTGACCTGCATGAGTCTTATCGCACTTGGGACACTGAGTTTTGCTTTCACCCTTGAAGACAGTATGGTCGACTGGTCGGGGTTCCTGGGGTCGCTGTCGTGGCTGCGTCTGAAACTGTGGTTGTTTGCCTCGAAACTGGCTCGGTGCAAACTTCTTCTGACTCGACGCAGGAGGTTCCCTTCCCTGGTAACTAGACCTCTTAGTCTGTACTTCCTTTATCATGTCATTCCTATCCTCTTCGCCATCGTAGTCCGATCCACGACCTCTCGAAGGTGGTAACTCGACTCACCACGACATCATGGCGAATGGGCCGCCTCAATCCCTCGGTGAAATGTTTCACTCCTCTCTTGGTTGGTGATCGCAATCATAGGTACAAAATACCGCCCCTTCTCGAATTCCTTGACATACTCATCCACTGTCCGGTCCCCTTGGCGAAGCTCTAGGAATTCCCTGGCCATTCGGGTTCTGGTGTCAGCAGTAAAGTATTTACCATAAAATACCTCCTTGAATTCAACCCAAGTAACTGTAGCTAAATCCACCACTGAACGTGCACCCTCGCACCATATCCGAGCATCGCCCCGCAACATGAATATGGCGCACCTCACCTTGTCAGCATCCGTAATCTGCATGAAGTCATATATCATCTCCAATGATCGAATCCATCCTTCTGCCACAATCGGGTCTGTACTTCCCTTAAACTCTGTCGGTCATAGATCCCTGAATCCGACTCTGTTCCTGCATAATTGCGGTAAGCTCAGTGAGAAACTGACTACTCTGCCCCACTTCACCATTGTTTCTTCGGCCCGCCATTCTCCTATAAAACCCGATACCTGCATCGTTATCTTCAATTTGTACATAAACCTAAACATGATTACATTAAGACTACTACTTGAAAAGTAAATTTGAAGCTTACAAATGCGAAGATGGATGTATCTGAGTCCTTGATGAGATTGCATGCACACACTGTCCTTTAGGATCGTTCGCTCTGATACCAACTGAAAAGACCTAATCCAGTATGCATATACTTTAAATCCCCAGTCACACATCAATATTACCCATTATACACAAGATCGAAATGCCCGGCACAAAATTTATTTTATTCCATTCAGTTTAGCAGTCTCAACTACACACTTTACCCTCTCACCCTGAAGAAAAATAGAATATCAAAATCATCTCCCCTCAAACTGGAAACCCTGTTTCATAGATGTCCCGGACAATGTGTGTCATGCTCATCATCATCTCCTCAGTTACACCACCTCCGCTTCTTGCATCTCAAACTGGGTATCCCGTTCCCTACCTGAAATTGTTATGTGACATCATGAGTTCACAGCCCAGTAAGTAGATCAATGATAGGGATATAACACAGGGAGGAAAATTCAACAGGAAACATATATCTCTACAACTGTAAATGTAAACTACTGTAGCTCAACATGCATTTTCGGTTACACGTTCTGTAAGTCAATATGAAACATAACCAATACTTTTAACAACATGTCATTATAACCAGTACTGCGAACCCAATCATGCCTTTCTGTTATGCTAACTGTACCTACACATAAACCCTCGTGGTACCTCACATTATGCATTTAAAATGCTGAGCCAGTCAAATACCTTATTTTCTTGTGCAATCCTGAGGTACCTCTAGAAAGAAACTAAGGGAATCACCATCATCATCCATCATTAATTTGGGTGGGCCCTCCCCGGAGCTCAACCCGGGGAGCCCAACCCGTCCAGGCACCACTAATGCTCAGGTACATACAGTTAGCTAAATAAGAATTTCTGTCATTTTCTATCATACTCAGTCACAGAAGGATATCATAGAACATCACGAGTGGACGAGTATATATATATATATATATATATATATATATATATATATATAGCATCTAACCTCATACACAGGTAGATGTTAATTACACACATGTACATATAGCATCTAACCTTACACACAGGTAAATGATAATATAACTTATTCACATAACATCGAATCACAAGAAAGATCTGATGAACATTTAGCTAAAAATAATAACATTAAACATCATGGGTGAACAAATATATATATAACTATAAATAACATCTAACCTCATACACAGGTATATGGTAATTACACACATATACATATAATATCTAACCTCATACACAGGTAGATGGTAATTACACACCTGTACATATAGCATCTAACCTCATACACAGGTAGACGATATTTATCACATATATATATCATTTACAGAATTAAGAAAAATTCTATAAAGGATTACTAAACATGCTGACTGAGAACAAATATAGCAGGAATCAACTACAGACATAAAGCTCATGTATATCCAAGTTTTTACATTCACCCTAGCAGGCTAATTCTTTTCAAACAAACTACTCCTTACATCTATTAAACCTTTATCTGGCTATTAACTATAAATTTAAACCTCATATACATCACGCGGCATACTCAATTCGTAAGGACCCCAATATGTGTATACCCCGTTATTATCATCCTACCGAATGAATCCCACCATACCTATTCATGCATAAATTCATCAAAACGATCCTAAAATCCTAATCCGATCCCCTTCTCTCCCAACAACACCACTCTGTTTACCCGCTCCCTCTCCCCTGCCCTTCACCTGCCGAATACCCCCAAATCCGCCGATTCCAATCCTTCCCCCATCGAGAACCCCCTTTACAGGTCCAAGATTGACAGCCCTAACCCCCTTCCCGTGAACTCTCTACCTGTCACCTCCTTCTCGCCGTCGGGTAGCCAACTCCACCATTTTCCCTAGCTCCACCCATCCCCAACAATACCGATATTCCACCGCGGAGGCCTGCTAGAACCCAATCGGGACCCCATTCCACCGGCACGCTTCAAACCCTAACACCCCGACTCCAACTCGCCGTGACCGTCCCAACGAGAATCTGCTGGACTCCCCACCCTCGCCAACCCTAGCTAAAGACTACTCACCGTGAAGAGGAAGGAGGAGGGTCGGTGTAGCTCCGGCGGCTTGGCGTCATCTCCGACGGAAGGGATTCGACGAATCGCCTCTTTCGTCGTCTGCGGTGGCTCGCGAGCAGGAGGTGGGTCGCACGAACGAAAAAAAAGGGAAAAAGAAAAAGAAAAGGAAAATAAAAAGGGTTCGGCCGGTTAAATGGGTTTTAGGGACTTTCCCCTTCATGCCCCTCAACTATGATTATTTAGGGTATAAATAGACCCCGAAATTTATCCTCCTTTTCCGATGACATACGGCCGTGTATTTTTTATCATTTTATTATTATTATTATTATTATTATATATATATATATATTTTCCGAGACTTGACAATAACCATGGCTGGGAGACGTAGTAATAGGGTCGATGAGATAGTAATATATGGAAGATGTAGTAATAGAGTCGATGAGACAGTACCCCCACCTGCTCTTATGCATGTGGTTACTGAACTCCAGTACTGTTGGTGCAGAAGAGAGATGGGTCTATGCGAATGTGCATAGACTATTGAGCACTAAATAATGTGACAATCAAGAATAGGTACCCTTTACCACGGATTTATGACCTGTTTGACTAGTTAAAGGGTGCCACAGTCTTCTCTCAAATTGATCTGAGGTATGGCTATCATCAAGTGAAAGTGAAACTAGATGATATACCGAAGACGGCTTTCCGAACAAGATATGGACGTTATGAGTTCGTAGTTATGCCTTTCGGAGTGACGAATGCACCTGCTATGATCGGATGAATCGGATCCTTCAAGAAAAGCAGTTGTATGTAAAGTTCTCCAAACGCGAGTTTTGGCTCAATCAAGTATCATTTTTTTTGGGTCACATTATATCCAAGCAAGGAGTGATGGTAGACCCAATAAATATTGAAGCTGTGAGTAACTGGAACCGACCAAAGAATGCCAGCGAGATCAGAAGCTTTCTTGGGCTAGCAAGCTACTACAGGAAGTTTATAGAGAACTTCTCTAGGATTGCAGCCCGTATGACAATCCTCACTAGAAAGAACAAGAAATATGAATAGACGGACGCCTGCGAGAGGAGTTTCACAGAATTGAAAAGGAGACTGACCAGCGCTCCAATCATTGCTCTTCCGGACAGTAATGAAGGATTTGACATGTACAGTGACGCTTCCAAGTTGGGGCTCGGAGCTATACTCATACAGAACGACAAGGTCATTGCCTACGCCTCTATGCAACTCAAAGAACATGAAAGGAATTATCCCAGTCACAATCTAGAGATAGCGGTCGTGGTCTTTGTTCTCAAAACATGGAGGCATTATCTATATGGAGCTCTGTGTAGGATATATACAGACCATCAGAGTCTGAAATATTTCTTCACACAGAAGGACCTGAACATGAGACAACGCAGATGGCTCGAGCTCATCAAGGATTATGACTGCGAGATCTTCTACCATCCGAGAAAAACAAACAAGGTGGCTGATGCACTCAGCAGGAAGTCTTGCGCCACCTTGATGTCTCTATCAGTGTTATCTCGGCCCTTAGAAAAGGAGATTATGCGTTACAGGGTTGAAATCATTTCCAGATAGCTCTTGACCATGATGATAGCACCGACGCTGTTCGACGATATATTGGATAAACAAGCCTGTGACCCAAGCATTCAGAGGATCAAGAAAGAGGTCCTAGAAGGAAAGGACGATGGGTTTTGTATCTCTGATAGTGGAGTACTCTACCTCAGGGATCGCTTGTGTATTCCCGATGATCCAGAGTTATGGAAGAAGATATTTGAGGAAGCTCACGTAACTCCTTATGCGATGCATCCTGGAACGACCAAGATGTACCAAGACCTGAAAAGAAAATTTTGGTGGTTCGGAATGAAAAGAGGTGTGGCTCAGTATGTCAGTACCTGCCTGACCTGCCAAAGGGTTAAAGTAGAACACCAGAGACCTGGAGGAACACTGCAGCCAATCCAGATTCCAGAATGGAAGTGGGAAGATATTTCTATGGATTTCATCTCAGGATTGCCCAAGACGACAAACGGATATGATGCTATATGGGTAATTGTGGACCGATTGACGAAGTCTGCCCACTTCTTAGCAATCAAGATGACCTATTCGACTGAGCAACTGGCTCAATTATATGCTAAGGAAATTATCAGATTACATGGGATTCCTAAGACCATCATTTCTGACAGAGATGGTCGTTTTATTTCCCATTTCTGGGAGTGTGTTCAGAAGGCACTCGGCACGAAGCTATTGTTCAGTACCGCCTTCCATCCTCAGACGGACGGACAGACCGAAAGAGTAAATCAAGTACTGGAGGATATGTTACGAGCTTGCGCCCTGGATTTCAAAGGTAGCTGGTGCCGATACTTATGTTTGGCAGAATTCGCCTACAACAATAGCTACCAAGCTACTATCGGAATGGCACCCTACGAGGCTCTATACGGGAGGAAATGTAGATCTCCTATATGCTAGTACAAGGGTGGTGAAAAGAAAGGGATGGGACTCCAGACATACTTCATTGATGACACCACCCGGGCTATCCAGAACATCCGTCAAAGAATTGAAACTGCTCAGAGCTGGCAAAAGAGCTATGCAGATATGCGACGTAGACCGTTAGAATTTGATGTCGGGGACCTGGTATTCCTCAAGGTGGCCCCTATGAAGGGAGTGATGAGATTCGGAAGGAAGGGTAAGCTGAGTCCATGCTATGTGGGACCGTATTCGATATTGAAGAGAGTTGGCAAGGTAGCTTACGAGCTGGAGCTGCCTCAAGAGATGTCGGCTATACATAACGTGTTACATGTTTCGATGCTCAGGAAGTGCATTTCCAGTGCAGACCAAATGATCGAGCCACAAACAGTGCAAGTTCAAGAGGACCTGAGTTATGAAAGTCGGCCTATCCAGATACTCGACCGAGAAGTCAAGAGACTAAGGAACAAAGAGGTGCCCTTAGTAAAGGTCCTGTGGCAAAATCAACGGTACGAAGAAGCTACCTATGAACGCGAGGAGGACATGAAATAGAAGTACCAATATTTGTTCTAAGTTTCAAGGATGAAACTTTTAAAAGGTATAAAGGATTGTAATGCCCGTAAAATTTCTAGCAATTTTATAAGAATTTTTGGTTGATTATGATGGGCTTTATGTGGGCTCTTTCAAAAATAAAAGAAAATGAGCCAAAAAGGATGCAAGGCCTAGGAATTGAACCCCAAACATCTAGAGATAGCCAAGCCCTATAGATGCATCCAATAACCAAAAGCCCAGCAGGGTTGTACTATTAGGGGAATATGGGAAGTGATAGTTAAGGGTAAGGGAGGCTAAGGGACACTTCAAGTGAATAAATAAGGGAATGAGGAGACATGAGGAAGCAAACTTGACATCTTCTCCTTCTCTTCTTCTTCCTCACCGAACCCTAAAGCTCCCCCTTCTCATCCTTTGTCCGAAATTCATCCAAGCAAGAAGAAGGCTAGGTTTGCTTCCCTTAGGTTATCTTCCAACCAAAAAGCAAAGTGAAGGATGTAAGTATCCCCTCACCTGCATACAAGTAGATTTTCGATTGAAGTTGTTATGTCAAATTCTCCATGAACCATTCGGCCAAGACCTTTAATTGAGTTTTCAATGAAGATTCATGCCATACCTTGTATGAATATGATGATGATAGGATGCTAGATGGATTAGGTTAAGAGTTTAACCCTAAAAACCCCCTTGAAACATTCGGCCAAGACCATAACTTGGGCTCACCATGATGATTCATGCTATATCTTGTATTAATATGAAGATGAGGGATTTTTAGATGAGTTTAGTTAAGTGGTTGATCCATGAAACCCCTTTGAAACATTCGTCCAAGACCATAACTTGGGCTCACCATGATGATCCATGCTATATCTTGTATTAATATGAAGATGAGGTATTTTTTTAGATGAGTTTAGTTAAGTGGTTGATCCATGAAACCCCTTTGAAACATTCGGCCAAGACCATAACTTGGGCTCACCATGATGATCCATGCTATATCTTGTATTAATATGAAGATGAGGGATTTTTTTAGATGAGTTTAGTTAAGTGGTTGATCCATGAAACCCCTTTGAAACATTCGGCCAAGACCATAACTTGGGCTCACCATGATGATCCATGCTATATCTTGTATTAATATGAAGATGAGGGATTTTTAGATGAGTTAGTTAAGTGGTTGATCCATGAAACCCTTTTTGAACCATTCGGCCAAGACCCCTAATGTGTTCTTTATGCCATACTTTAGGTGAGTTCATGATAACTTGTGATGTTAAATGATGCTAGATGAAGATAACATGCTCTAGGTTAGGTTAACATGTGTTTTATGCTTTAGGTGAGTTCAAGATAACTTGTGATGTTAAATGATGCTAGATGAAGATAACATGCTCTAGGTTAGGTTAACATGTGTTTTATGCTTTAGGTGAGTTCATGATAACTTGTGATGTTAAATGATGCTAGATGAAGATAACATGCTCTAGGTTAGGTTAACATGTGTTTTATGCTTTAGGTGAGTTCATGATAACTTGTGATGTTAAATGATGCTAGATGAAGATAACATGCTCTAGGTTAGGTTTGAAATGAGTTCATGCCATGTTTGATGTTAGAAGAAGATAACATGTCCCATGCCATGATTTATACGTTAAAGAATTAACATGTGTTTTAGTTAGACCATACATATGTATAAGTTGTTTGGTGTTTAAAACTTTGATAGAGCTCCATGCAGTTTAGGCCACTCCATGCATACTTGCTCATGATGTTTATGCCTTATGCCATGCCCTATATATGTGTGATATCTATAATATGTTTATGAAATGAAATATGATATGTTTATGAAATGAAATATGATATGTTTATGAAATGAAATATGATATGTTTATGAAGTGAAATATGATATGTTTATGAAGTGAAATATGATATGTTTATGAAGTGAAATTTGATATGTTTATGAAATGAAATATGATATGTTACGATAAGAAGCATGTATGTATTTTGCCTTCTGCATGGCTTGTACCAGGACCCTAACAAGGTCCAAAGGGATGGGCTCCTAAGTTGCCCTAGGTCGACGGACTAAGATCGGGCCTTGGATGGTCTTCTATGTTATGATTGCCCCTAGGTCGACGGTCATAGTACGGACCTAGTGTTGGAATGTATACTGAAATACTAGCTCTTTTTGTATGAACATTTTATTTTGAAATAAGAATCACATGATCATTGTTTGCACTTTATATATTTATTATATATGTGTGCATATTGTCTAATATTTTACATTGTAGATAACATGGTGCTTGGTGTGGCACATAAGATCATGTTATTAGTCCCTTGTAAAATATAAATAGAGGCTCACGACCAAGATGGTTTTGGACAAACCATTGGCATGGTTGTAGTGTAACTTGGTATTGTTTTGTCTTGAACATAGAGTTACACTAGTACACTTAGGTGTATTGAGTAGGACCGACATAGAGGTGATTCAATTAATTGCTGACTACATAATTGAATTGGACCTCGGATATTATGTTGTACATGCTCTTAATCCCGATATAATAACGGGCACATGTACTTAGTATTTATTTCTTTGATTTACCAGAGGGTGAGATTTAGATGGATTAAATCAATATGCCCGGTAAGTTGGTAAATAATATTATTTACATGGTGTGTCTTTGATTATAGGAGGAAACCGTGTCCTATATATTAGGTTGATGATGTCCCCTTGAGGAGCTCATAAGGTTCATCATGTAAACCCAGCTGGTTGACTTAGTCAACATGATGATAAGGTTGAGTGGTACTACTCGAGGAATTAGATGTTAATTAATTGATGGTCAGTAAATCAATTAATTGACGGACATTCGATATCTTAAACACGGGGAGATGAATGTACAAATAATATATGGAGCCCATATTAATTTATGGGGGTTGGTGAGGTAGTTCAATGATGATCCTCTAGTGGAATGGAACATCATTGATGGATCAAGTGAGTGTGGTTCCGATCCATCGGGTGGCCAAGATCCAACTCCTCCTTATGGTCCCTATCGTAGCCTAATATAATCCTTGTGAAGTCTAGATCCAAGAATGTAAAACAAAACTCTAGAACCAACGGTTGGGATTAAATCCCTAGATCCGATGGTTAGGATGAAACCCTAGAATCGACGGTTGAGATTAAATCCTAGATCCGATGGTTGGGATGAAATCCTAGATCCGACGGTTGGGATGAAACCCTAGATCCGACGGTTGAGATTAAATCCTAGATCCGACGGTTGAGATTAAATCCCTAGATCCGACGATGGAGATTAAAGGAGTCGTAAGCCTAACTCTATAAAAGGAAAGCTTAGGGTTGGCTGGCAAGATAATCAATTGGGGTTAGGGTTTTGAGTTGGGCAACTAGGGTTTGGGAGCTAGGTCTTGGGCGCCAATCTTCTTCCATCAAATTGTTGCCGGTGCCCATCTTCCTCCATCAAGACTTGACCGGCGCCCATCCTCTAGGCCACTCTCTTATTCCTTGGCCGATGGTTTTCCTTCCATTGGTGGCCGGCGTTCACTCCTCCAATCTCTCCAAGGTGGCCGGCAGTTCTCCTTCCATTGGTGGCCGACGCTTCATCCTCTCGTTCCTTGGCCGGCGGTTGCATCAAACTCCTTGGCTTGGTGGCTGGTTCTAGAAAGGAAAGGTTTTGTTGGTTCTTCTCTTTGTTCGTAGTGGACAAGGAAGGGAAGAACGCGATCTAGAAGGCTTCTACTCGTGGAGGATCTTCGCCCACACGTCGTCCACGAGGAGGATAGGACATACGGTAGAAGATCGTAAGGTATAAAGTGGTACAACTTTATTTTAAGATCTGAGCATGTTATTTTAATTGTTGATTATACAATTATGCATATGTATATATTTTGTATAATCTTGGACCCCGAAGACAAACACAAAAACCGGCGATCCGTCCGTCGTCTCTTCCGCGGCTAACCAACTAGAAGAGTTGTGTTGCTTTAACAACTAGTTTGTTCAAGCGACCACTCAAGTTGTTAGCACGACGACGAGTTGGTTGTGCTAAGGAAACTCATCCCATCCGGATTAATTCTTTCATTAGTGAAAATTTTAATCCGAGGACATGGGAGCCAATGAGCCTCTGAAGCAACTCCCTTCAAGCGGTATCAGAGCCACGGTTTCCGGTTTTGTGTGTTTTGGATTCGGTTACTTTCATGCACATTTCATATATTGAGTATGCCGGATAATAGTAGGATGTACGTAGGCTAACTTTTTGGTTGCAGGCATAAGATCCGACTATTATGGCTATTTGGTTGTATGTGATGGTTTTGTGTGTGATTGTATGTATATTATTTGAATCCTCGGGGTTGACGAGGCTAGATTAGTATTTAATTTTTTGTAATTAAATACGACATTGTTTAGCCGCTCATTTTAGTTTAATTTCGATCTAGATTATTTGTACACTCCTTCGTGGAGTATAGGATCGATGGATGTAAATTAAAATGATTTATCTCGGCTCGGATATCTTTGGTGACTTACGCACGGGAAAAGGTGGAGCGGACGAGGTGGCGACACGACGGGATGCGTATTGGAGGACAATGCCATAATAGTTGGAAAAATTCTGTTTTTTCCATATTTATTGCTGATTTGTTTTTATATGCATGTTGTGTATGCTTTAAAATTCCTCAATTTCAATTTACTAAGTGGGAGAGGGAAATTTTAATTAATTCCCACGGCCTCCATTACAATTTGACGTGTGATGCAACAAACTTGTGTGTTGGCTCTGAGTGGCTTCCTCCCTGCGGACGGGTTTGTTTGTGGATCACTAGGTCAAATAATGGTTATAGGAAATTATCTAGGAGCATGTGTACTTCCACAGCGGTAAGGCACATAATCCAAAATAATTCCCTTAGTATCGTGTAATGGTGCACACTTAGATGCAAATAAAAGTATCCTCCCCATCGGAGTCACTTCTTTTATTTGTAGGGCCAAAGAGGAACCAACTATTAATTTTATTTGTCAAAAAGTAAGGTTGACAAGATAATAAAATTAATGGGTAAAACCTCCTCTTACAAATGTAGAATTCGTATACGTCCACACAGCGTGGCATGCGATATTCTCGGTGATTTGAGGTGTTGGTTGATTTTGGAATTTTATTGTTTTGAGGAATCAATAATATTTAAAATCTAATATTTTGATCATTGTGATTTTTAGGATTTTCAAATGGCTTTCAACCCACTTGCTGTGATTTTAAAAGAAAATAAGCTTACTGGACCAAACTACATTGATTGGAAAAGAAACTTGGATATTGTCTTAACTACGGAGGAGTATAAATTTGTACTCTTCGAGGTCTGTCCTCCTAAGCCCACCGATGACTCTGATGAAAAGGAGAAAGAACGTTATAAGAAATGGATCAAGGCGGATGAGATGGAGCGGTGTTACATTTTGGCATCTATGTCAAATGTGCTGCAACATCAGCATCAGGCCATAGCCACTGCTTATGACATGATGTTCAATCTCAAGGAACTTTTCAGACATCAGAGTAGGGCGGCTAGACAGGAGGCGATGAGAAACTTGATGACGACCACCATGATCGAGGGAACACCCGTTAGGGATCATGTTCTCAAGATGATGGCTCATCTTAATGAGATGGAAGTCCTCGGAGCTGAGATCGATGGGGAAACCCAGGTCGATATCATTCTCCAGTCTCTGCCTAGGAGTTTTGAGCAGTTCCGCCTCAACTACAACATGAATAAGAGGTTGTATTCGTTGGCGGAGCTTCTGACAGAACTCTAGGCGACAAAGGGGCTTTTTCGTCAAAGTGCTCAAGCCATGGTCGCTCAGAAGGTTTCTTCCTCTAAATCGAAAGGTAAGAAGAAGAATAAACAAGGTGGAGCGAAGAAAGTGGCAATGGGACCTCAGGCAGGAGTGAAGAAGCTGAAAGGCAAGTGCTTCACTTGCAAGCAGACTGGACATTGGAAGGCGGACTATCCTTGCTGAAAGAACAAAGGTATATCTTCTTGTTTAGTTGTTGAAACATGTTTAGCAGTGTTATCTACCAGTGCTTGGTGTATAGATACAGGAGCCACTGATCATGTCTGCAATACTTTGCAGGGGTTCCAGGAAACCAGACGACTAGCTGAGGGAGAGATTACCGTCTTCATGGGCAATGCTTCAAAGGTGGCGGCTATTGCAGTGGGAGAAGTTTATTTATCTTTTGATAGGAATAAAGTTTTGGTTTTGAGAAATTGTCTTTATGTACCTACTTTTAGAAATAATTTAAATTCAGTTTCTAAATTGTTTTTGGATGGATATTCTGTTTCTTTTAATGACAAAGTGGTTATAAAAAGGAATAGGGAGATTATCTGTTCTGGTACATTGGTTGGCAATTTATATACTCTTGAACCGAAAACTCCCACGATGCATATAGAAGTCAATAACTCATCTTCTAAGTCTAATAAGAGAAAAGAACCTTCGCAAATGAACCTGACATATCTTTGGCATCTAAGGCTTGGTCATATTAACCTAAGCAGAATTCAAAGGTTGATAGCTGATGGACCTTTGGGTTCATTAGTGGTGGAGGATCTCCCAACCTGCGAATCTTGCTTGGAAGGTAAAATGACCAAGAGGCCTTTCAAGGCCAAGGGGTATAGAGCCAAAGATGTGTTAGAATTGGTTCATTCTGATTTGTGCGGTCCTATGTCTATCCAGGCAAGAGGTGGTTTTGAATATTTCGTCTCTTTTATAGACGATTATTCAAGATATGGATACATTTACTTGATGCGCCGCAAGTCTGAATGCTTTGACAGGTTCAAAGAATTCAAGGCTGATATGGAGAACCGTCTAGGTAAAAGTATCAAGACACTATGATCTGATCGTGGTGGCGAGTACCTCTTGGAAGAGTTTAGGAGTTACTTATCAGAGTCAGGAATTCAATCCCAATTTTCTGCACCTGGCACACCCCAGCAGAATGGTGTAGCGGAGCGAAGGAATAGGACTCTTATGGAGATGGTCAGATCGATGATAAGTTATTCTGAGTTACCTGTTTCGTTCTGGGGGTATGCACTGGATACGACAATGTACACTCTGAACTTGGTTCCATCTAAATCAATACCTTCTAACCCTGTAGAATTGTGGACTGGGCGAAAGCCTAGTTTGAGACATATTCGGATATGGGGGAGTCCAGCACATGTGCTGAAGGCTGATGCTGGTATGTTGGAACCTCGTACAGAAGTGTGCATGTTTGTTGGCTACCCTAAGGGAACGAAAGGTGGTTTGTTTTATAATCCTAGAGATCAGAGGGTGATCGTTAGCACGAATGCCAGATTTCTAGAGGAGGATTATGTAATGAACCACAAGCCCAAGAGTAGGATTGTTCTTGAGGAGTTGACAGGGGAAGTCCCGACTTCAATACCTTCGGTACAAGAGGAGATACCACAAGTCACTGCACTGCGTGTCACAGAGCATACACAGGAGGCACCTCGTCATAGTGGGAGGGTTGTTAGACAACCCGATAGATTCATGTTTTTGGGAGAGTCTTCAGACTTAGTCCCTGGTGAACATGAACCTGATCCCTGGACATATGATGAGGCACTCCAAGATAGAAATGCGGTATCTTGGCAAAGAGCGATGGATTCAGAGATAGAATCTATGGATTCTAATCAGGTCTGGGAGCTAGTAGAACCACCCGATGGTGTAAAAGCCATTGGATGCAAGTGGATCTACAAGAGAAAGAGAGGAGTAGATGGGAAGGTTGAGACCTTCAAAGCTAGGCTTGTTGCGAAAGGGTATACTCAGAAAGAGGGTATCGATTATGAGGAGACCTTTTCGCCGGTAGCTATGCTTAAGTCTATCCGGATTCTCTTATCTATAGCTGCTCATATGGATTATGAGATTTGGCAGATGGATATCAAGACAGCTTTCCTTAACGGAAGTCTTGAGGAGAACATCTATATGCGGCAACCAGAGGGATTCATTGCTAAAGGCAAAGAGCATCTTGTATGTAAGCTTAATCGGTCCATTTATGGATTGAAGCAAGCTTCTAGATCTTGGAACATCCGCTTTGATGAGGTAATCCAGTCACATGGATTTATTCAAAGTCCGGATGAGCCTTGGGTATACAAGAGATGTGACGGAAACGTAGTGGTGTTTCTTGTACTATACGTAGATGACATTTTGTTAGTTGGCAACAATATCAAAGTGTTATCAGACGTAAGGGTATGGTTGTCCAAACAGTTTGATATGAAGGACTTGGGAGAAGTGGGACACATCCTTGGGATCAAAGTTATAAGGGATCGCAAGAAAAGGATGTTGTGCTTATCTCAAGCTTCATACATTGACACTATCCTTGCTCGTTTTAGCTTGCAGAACTCTAAAAAAGGTTTTCTACCTTTTAGGCATGGAGTTCCTTTATCTAAAGAGATGTGTCCCAAAACATCAAAGGAGATAGAGGACATGAAGGCAGTTCCTTATGCTTCGACAGTAGGAAGCCTCATGCATGCTATGCTATGTACGAGATCAGATATCTACTTTGCCGTGGGCATGGTTAGCAGATATCAGAGTAATCCTGGACAGGGACATTGGACTGCAGTAAAACATATATTGAAGTACCTGAGAAGGACTACGGATTATATGCTGGTTTACCGGGCAGATCAATTAGTCCCTGTAGATTACACGGATTCGGATTTCCAATCAGATAGGGACAAGAGTAAGTCTACCTCGGGGTTTGTGTTTACTTTTGGAGGTGGAGCCATAGTATGGAGGAGTGTCAAGCAGAAATGCGTGGCGGACTCCACCATGGAAGCTGAGTTTGTGGCAGCCTCTGAGGCAGCCAAGGAAGCTGTATGGCTCAGGAACTTCTTGATGGACTTGGATGTGATTCCTGGTTTGCCCAGAACTATCACAATTTATTGTGATAACAGTGGTGCAGTTACAAACTCGAAGGAACCACGAGCCCACAAGGCGAGTAAACACATAGAGCACAAGTACCACCGTATACGAGAGATCGTAAAGCGAGGAGAAGTTGCTGTCGCCAAGATTGCATCAGAGGATAACCTGGCGGATCCATTCACTAAGGCCCTTCCAGCGAAAGCGTTTGATAGGCATGTGGAGGACATGGGGATCAGATGTTTAGCAGTGTGATGACGCCATAGTCTTTTAGTATAAGTGGGAGATTGTTGGAATGTATACTGAAAGCCTAGCTCTTTATGTATGAACATTTTATTTTGAAATAAGAATCACATTATCATTGTTTGCACTTTATATATTTATTATATATGTGTGCATATTGTCTAATATTTTACATTGTAGATAACATGGTGCTTGGTGTGGCACAGAAGATCATGTTATTAGTCCCTTATAAAATATAAGTAGAGGCTCACGACCAAGATGGTTTTGGATAAACCATTGGCATGGTTGTAGTGTAACTTGGTATTGTTTTATCTTGAACATAGAGTTACACTAGTACACTTAGGTGTATTGAGTTGGACCGACATAGAGGTGATTCAATTAATTGCTGACTACATAATTGAATCGGACCTCGGATATTATGTTGTACATGCTCTTAATCCCGATATAATAAAGTGAGTGTGGTTTCTTTGATTGCTGACTACATAATTGAATGTCCGATTAATTGCTGACTACATAATTGAATCGGACCTCGGATAACTTAGTATTTATTTCTTTGATTTACCAGAGGGTGAGATTTAGATGGATTAAATCAATATGCCCGGTAAGTTGGGAAATAATATTATTTACATGGTGTGTCGTTGATTATAGGAGGAAACCGTGTCCTATATATTAGGTTGATGATGTCCCCTTGAGGAGCTCATAAGGTTCATCATGTAAACCCAGCTGGTTGACTTAGTCAACATGATGATAAGGTTGAGTGGTACTACTCGAGGAATTAGAAGTTAATTAATTGATGGTCAGTAAATCAATTAATTGACGGACATTCGATATCTTAAACACGGGGAGATGAATGTACAAATAATATATGGAGCCCATATTAATTTATGGGGGTTGGTGAGGTAGTTCAATGATGATCCTCTAGTGGAATGGAACATCATTGATGGATCAAGTGAGTGTGGTTCCGATCCATCGGGTGGCCAAGATCAAACTCCTCCTTATGGTCCCTATCGTAGCCTAATATAATCCTTGTGAAGTCTAGATCCAAGAATGTAAAACAAAACTCTAGAACCAACGGTTGGGATTAAATCCCTAGATCCGATGGTTAGGATGAAACCCTAGAATCGACGGTTGAGATTAAATCCCTAGATCCGACGGTTGGGATGAAATCCTAGATCCGACGGTTGGGATGAAATCCTAGATCCGACGGTTGGGATGAAACCCTAGATCCGACGGTTGAGATTAAATCCCTAGTGGAATGGAACATCATTGATGGATCAAGTGAGTGTGGTTCCGATCCATCGGGTGGCCAAGATCCAACTCCTCCTTATGGTCCCTATCGTAGCTTAATATAATCCTTGTTAAGTCTAGATCCAAGAATATAAAACAAAACTCTAGAACCAACGGTTGGGATTAAATCCCTAGATCCGATGGTTGGGATGAAACCCTAGAACCAATGGTTGGGATTAAATCCCTAGATCCGATGGTTAGGATGAAACCCTAGAATCGACGGTTGAGATTAAATCCCTAGATCCGACGGTTGGGATGAAATCCTAGATCCTACGGTTGGGATGAAATCCTAGATCTGACGGTTGGGATGAAATCCTAGATCCGACGGTTGGGATGAAACCCTAGATCCGACGGTTGGGATAAACCCCTAGATCCGACGGTGGAGATTAAATCCCTAGATCCGATTGTGGAGATTAAAGGAGTCCTAAGCCTAAATCTATAAAAGGAAAGCTTAGGGTTGGGCGACAAGATAATCAATTGGGGTTAGGGTTTTGAGTTGGGCGGCTAGGGTTTGGGAGTTAGGGCTTGGGCAGCAATCTGCTTCCATCAAATTGTTACCGGCGCCCATCTTCCTCCATCAAAACTTGGCCGGCGCCCATCCTCTAGGCCACTCTCTTATTCCTTGGCCGATGGTTCTCCTTCCATTGGTGGCCGGCGTTCACTCCTCCAATCTCTCCAAGGTGGCCGGCGGTTCTCCTTCCATTGGTGGCCGGCGCTTCATCCTCTCGTTCCTTGGCCGACGGTTGCATCAAACTCCTTTGCTTGGTGGCCAGTTCTAGAAAGGAAAGGTTTTGTTTGTTCTTCTCTTTGTTCGCAGTGGACAAGGAAGGGAAGAACGCGATCTAGAAGGCTTTTACTCGTGGAGGATCTTCGCCCACACGTCGTCCACGAGGAGGATAGGACATACGGTAGAAGATCGTAAGGTATAAAGTGGTACAACTTTATTTTAAGATCTGAGCATGTTATTTTAATTGTTTATTATACAATTATGCATATGTATATATTTTGTATAATCTTGGACCCCGAAGACAAACACAAAAACCGGCGATCCGTCCGTCGTCTCTTCCGCGGCTAACCAACTAGAAGAGTCGTGTTGCTTTAACAACTAGTTTGTTCAAGCGACCACTCAAGTTGTTAGCACGACGACGAGTTGGTGTGGAAAGTTCAAGTTTGAACTTTGAACCTTAGTTTTGATGGTTTAGAGTTTCTATTGGCTTAGGAACTTCCCAAGGACATTGTTGGTGCAATGGTCAAGGGGGAGCAAGCCTTTAGGAGGAGTTATCCATCTTGGGATGATGGATGTGTTTCTCTTCTTGAAAAGGGGAGAAGTTATTGGGAGAGTATCATCAATTGGGAAAATTGATGGGATTTTGAGAAACTCAATTTGGAAATTGGGAGAGAGTATAGGAGTGCCTCTCTTGAGTGATAAGGGACTTATCACTAGGAAGATGGTAGGCATCCTAGGTATTTTTGGATCAAGGGGGAGATTGTAAGATCTCATTGGGACAATGAGACATTGACCTCCTTGGAGAGATAACCTTTTTGATGTTAGTCAAAAAGGGAGAGAAGTTTTGGGAGAGTATTTGGGATTACCAATTTGGGATAATTGGTAAGGAAATTTGAGTTAGTGGCCTAACTCAAGGTGTGTTTTGTCAAACATCAAAAACGGGGAGATTGTTGGTGCAATCGAGCCAGGTCACGATTAACCAGACTCGAGTTTGACTCGAGTGATGTTTTGATGTTTGACAAAGTGGTTTGACATTGATGTCGGTTAGTGTGTTGGGGAGATTGTTTATACAATCGATCCAGGTTATAATTGACTTTGATGGTTGACCAGGGTTGACCATGTGATTGTGGGAAAGTCCAAGCATGGGTCTTGGCAAGGTAAAGTCCAAGTCATGGGTACTTGACATGGAAAGTCCAAGTCATGGGTACTTGGCATTTGGGAAAGTCCAAGTCTTGAGTACTTGGCATGAGAAGTCTAAGCATGGGTCTTGGCAAATGAGAAGTCCAAGCATGGGTCTTGGCAAATGGAAAGTCCAAGCATAGGTCTTGGCATGGAAAGTCCAACATGGGTTGGCAAGGGAAAGTCCAAGCTTGAGTCTTGGCATTTGGGAAGTCCAAGGGGTTTGATTTTGGCAGCGTAAAGTCCAAGCAGAGTCTTGGCGGCGTAAGTCCAATGTGCCTTGGCGGTGTAGACACCGTTAGCATGACATAGCCGAGGGAAGCACCTGGAGGCTAGCGCGATGGATGAACGAGTCATGGATGACTTGGAGGGATCCGAGAGGCGTGAGGCTGATGGAGGTGGCTAGAAGGCTTAGGTCTAGGCTAAGGGTGGTCTAGCAAGTATGGGGGCACCATACTTGGGTTAAAACCTCATGTTTGAGGTTGGTAGTCGACTATGTAAATATTTTGTATAATCTTGGACCCCGAAGACAAACACAAAAACCGACGATCCGTCCGTCGTCTCTTCCGCGGTTAACCAACTAGAAGAGTTGTGTTTCTTGAACAACTTGTTTGTTCAAGCGACCACTCAAGTTGTTAGCACGACGATGAGTTGGTTGTGCTAAGAAAACTCATCCCATCCGGATTAATTCTTTCATTAGTGAAAATTTTAATCTGGGGACATGGGAGCCAATGAGCCTCCGAAGCAACTCCCTTCACCTAGTACGGGATGGACTCCCAGATGCCCTAGACCGACGGACTAAGATCGGGCCTAGGATGGGCTTCTATGTTATGATGATGGCCCCTAGGTCGACGGACTAAGATCGGGCCTAGTAACCTAGTTGGTTCGAGACTTGCTACCTCGGGTCTATTTAGGGATGCGCGCTATGATGATGATGATGTGGTACAATGTCGGGCCCAATATGTTGAGAGTTATGTTCAAATACCTATGATATATGTTTTCGAAGAGCATCCTGCATATACCTTTATGTTATGATTGCTTATGTTATATATGTTACATGTTATGGTTGCTTATGTTACAGATGCTACATGTTATGTTTGCTTATGTCATATATGTTACATGATATGGTTGCTTATGATATATATGTTACATGTTATGTTTGCTTATGTCATATATGTACATGATATGTTGCTTATGTTATATGTGTTGCATGTTATGTTTGCTTATGTTATATATGCTACATGTTATGTTTGCTTATGCCATATATGTTACATGTTATGTTTGCTTATTTGTTATGAATGTTTACATGCTATGCTTAATGTCGATGTATGTTTTTTTTGTGAGTAGGGCACGATCTTGCTAAGCCTATGTGCTTATAGTTTATGTTCCCTTGTACTGCAGATAAGGATAAAGGGTGGATAAACTAAAGGGAGCAGCAGGAGGGGCAAGGTGTGTGTGGCAGTGGCATGGTGGAAGAGATTTGTTATGTCCCTTATGCATGTTTTCCTTAAGATGATTTGTTTATGGACTTGAATTAAGCACTAAGTACTTATGAAATAACGATGCATGCTCTATGTTAAGAAGAAGTACCTACGAAATGACGTTGCATGTTTATGTTTAAAAGAAAAAAAATATGTCTAAAGTCTTCCGCTGTAAGTAGTACGATGTATGTATGTACGATCGCGTCGCGCTGCCCCTCCGGACCCTTGGAAAGGGCAGGCGTGACAGAAAAAGGCTAAAAAGACAGAACCAGCTCAAAAGGGCACTTGCCATCATTATGGCAAGGAGGGCCATTGGCGAAGAAATTGCGAGATTTATCTTGAGTTTGTGAAGAAGAATAAGGCATCGGATGCCCCATCTTCTTCAGATATCTTCGTTATTGATTATCATTCTATTTCCTCAAACACTTGGGTATTGGATACTGGGTGTGGCTCACATATATATAATGACATACATGGGCTAAGGAATAGAAAAAGACTCGCCAAGGGAGAGTCAAATTTACGTGTTGGGAATGGAGCAAAGGTTGCTGCACTCGCCATCGGAACGTATTTATTGAAACTCCCTACAGGACTTGTCTTAGAACTGGACAATTGCTTTGTTCCTTCGTTGATAAAGAACATCATTTCTATTTCTTGTTTAAATAGAAATGGGTACCATTTAACTTTTAGTAACAATTGTTGTTACATAACTTTGAATGGCGTTCTTTATGGGACTGGAACTTTAAGCAATGGTATTTATACGTTGGACGTATCTAGTGACATTTTCAATATCGAAGCGAGCAACAAGCGTGCTCGAAAGGATAATCAATTAGACTCCTACATGTGGCATTGTCATCTTGGCCATGCAAGCAAGAAACGCATGTCCGAATTACATCGATGTGGAATTTTGGAATCGTTTGAATTGGATTCATACGATACATGCGAATCATGCTTAAAAGGCAAGATGACTAAGTTACCTTTTACCGGAAAAGGTGAACAAGTGGGAGAGTTGCTAGGTATAATACATACTGATGTATGTGGACCTATGTCAACTCAAGCTTTAGGAGGCTATAGCTACTGCATTACCTTCACCGATGATCACTCACGATTTGGGTATGTGTTCTTGATGAAACACAAGTCTGAAGCCTTTGAAAGGTTCAAAGAATTCAGAAATGAAGTAGAGAAACAACATGACAAGCGTATTAAAATACTTCGATCGGATCGAGGTGGTGAATACTTAAGTCAAGAGTTTCTTGATTATCTAAGAGACAATGGTATATTGTCTCAATGGACTCTGCCATATACACCACAGCATAATGGTGTATCTGAGAGGCGTAACCAGACCTTGTTTGACATGGTCAGGTCAATGATGAATCATGCGAATCTTCCCAAGTCCTTTTGGGGCTATGCACTTCAGACAGTTGTTTACTTGTTAACCAGAATGCCAACCAAGGTAGTCTCCACTACTCTATATGAGATATGGAATAGTAATAAACCTCATGTATCTTACTTGAAGATATGGGGTTGTCCTGCTTATGTGAAGCAGACTGTGTCAGATAAATTGGATGCTAAGTCTGATAAATGTCAATTTATTGGATACCCTAAGGAAACAAGGGGTTACCAATTCTATCATCCTGTCGAACAAAAGGTGTTTGTTTCAAGGCATGCTGTGTTTCTAGAGAAAGAGTTTCTCTTGCAAGAAAACAGTAGGAGTGTCGTCGAGCTTGAGGAGGCTCGAGAGACTCAAATAGATATTGATGAGATATCTGGTGAAGCACAACAATCGATAACTCATAGTGATGAGCAATCGGCTGGACCTATTGAAACACCACATCTTCGTAGATCTGGTAAAACACGCAATATTCCTGAGAGATATGGATTTCTCGTAAGTGAATCGAACGATGTGTTACTCATTGATGATGAGGAGCCTACCAGTTATGAAGAAGTTCTGACAAGTTCAGAAAGGGATAAGTGGCTTGAAGCCATGAAGTCGAAAATGGATTCCATGTATGAAAACTAAGTTTGGAACTTGGTTGACCCACCTGAAGGCATAAAGCCTATAGGGTGCAAGTGAGTTTTCAAGAAGAAATCCGATATGGATGGTAATGTGATTACCTATAAGGCTAGATTAGTGGCGAAAGGATATCGTCAAAAGCAAGGTGTTGATTATGACGAGACCTATTCACCTGTAGCTATGCTTAAATCCATTTGAATGCTCCTGGCCATAGCGGCTCATTATGATTATGAGATATGGAAAATGGATGTGAAAACAGCTTTCCTTAATGGAAACCTGCTCGAGGACGTGTATATGATACAACCTGAGGGTTTCACATCGGTTGTTAAAACCAAGGTATGCAAATTGCGACGGTCCATATATGGATTGAAGCAAGCATCCAGGAGCTGGAATATCCATTTTGATGAGACAATCAAAAGGTTTGATTTCTCATAAAATCCAGACGAACCTTGTGTGTACAAGAAGGTTAGTGGGAGTGCAGTCGTGTTCCTAGTATTATATGTCGATGACATATTACTTATAGGAAACGATGTTTTAGTCTTACAGTCAGTTAAGATTTGGTTGTCCAAGACATTCTCCATGAAAGATCTGGGAGAAGCAACCTACATCCTCGGGATTAAGATCTATAGAGATAGATCGAAAAAGTTGCTTGGTCTTTCGTAGTCTACATATATAGACCGAGTGCTAAAGAGGTTTAGCATGTCAAAATCCAAGAAAGGTTTCCTACCCATCAGGCATGGGATACACCTTTCCAAGTCTATGTGTCCGTGCACAAAAGACGAGAGGATTTGCATGAGTAAGATTCCCTATGCATCCGCAATAGGATCTATCATGTATGTTATGTTATGTACGAGGCCCGATGTATCGTATGCTCTGAGTGTCACGAGTAGATACCAGTCTGATCTAGGAATGGATCATTGGGCGGCTGTTAAGACAATCCTTAAGTACTTGAGAAGAACTAAGGATGTGTTCCTAATATATTGAGAAGGGGACATGGTGATACGCGGGTATACGGATGCCAGCTTCCAGACATACAAGGATGATTCCAGGTCTCAGTCTGGATACGTGTTCACCTTGAATGGGGGCGCAGTGAGTTGGAAAAGTTCCAAACAAGATACTGTAGCGGATTCTACCACTGAGGTAGAATACATTGCAGCTTCGGAAGCAGCAAAGGAAGCGGTTTGGATCAAGAAGTTCATTTATGAACTTGGTGTGGTACCAACCATTATTGAAGCTATACCGGTCTACTGCAACAACAATGGAGCAATTGCACAGGCGAAAGAGCCAAGGTCTCATCAATGATCCAAACATGTGCTTCACGCTATCATCTGATCAGAGAGATCATTAGTAGGAAGGAAATACAAATCGAGAAAATTCCCACTGAAAGGAACTTAGCGGATCCTTTGACTAAGGCATTATCTCAAAGTAAGTTTGAGGGTCATGTTAGAGCCTATAATATTGGATACTGTAGCGATTGACATTAGACCAAGTGGGAGTTTGTTAGTAATATATGAGAGATGTCCTAAGGCAATCGCCTTATGTTTGAACAATTTATATGAAAAATAAAGAATCACTATTTGAGTATACATGTTCTCATGTATTTGATTAGATCTTAAACTCATTTACTGAATGTCCACGATACGATTCACAGCATGAGAGAATTTGTGATTGGATCACAACTAGTGAGTATCTCTACATGTGTAATTGTGATGTATCAAAATTATCCCTAGTCGATGAATTGATGGATTATGACACCATCAAATCTGTCGAGACTAGCACGAGGTATACTCCTTGGTGTATCCAAGCAGCTGATTCTCACTGGCTGGAGACATTGTGATGTCCGGAGTTAATCGTTGAAGCTAGTTATGTTAACTAGTTCATTGGAGTGACCAGCCGTAAGACTTCATATGGTTCTCTGCATATATAGATATGTCAATGAAGTTCTTACTGCAACTTAAGTGCGATGTTCCTTTGACTTGCAGTATTCAAGTCATCTTGATCATAAAGACTTATGCTTTGACATCCTAAGCAAGCATCTCTGAGGAGATGTGGACCCGGGATGATTGGGTATAAGTCGAAGTGATCGAAGGTGTTTGAATAGCCTATAAATGATTCACCACTCCTTGCGAGGAGATGTATACCCATGACCTCTCATCGGATTTTTACTAAAGTCTTTGGCCGAAGCATTACATGTTTAGAGTAAGGTACTCTTCGATACATGTGCAGTAAGTAGAATCCGTAGGATGAGGAAATGATACTTGGGCTAGGTGTGACGTAGTCAACCTAGTGAGGACTGACACTATAGACCATGTCCTGAACCAAGTGGGTATAAGATGAGTGAAGGGAATGGGGTACGATTCATTGTAGCTGCTGAAGGGTTTCAGAAATAGTTCTGGATCAACCGTTGATCTTTTCGGTTAATTGGGGATCATGATGTACTACTAGGTGCCACTCATGATCGTTCTATAATTAATGGTTAATTATAGACAGCCAACATAAACCGAGAACCTATTTGGTCACACGCACAACGAGCGTAATCCGAAGGATTTAAAATGAGCTTGAGAATGAGATTCTCAGACCAAGAGAAACTAGGTTTGGTTGGACCAAACAAGGAGCGAGCATGAAATCGTTTCAGTCGCAATGGAAGTGTGGATGGGCCGTGTCTTATGAAGACATGATGGATGAACCAAATTGGTTTGGTTCTAATCCAATGGTGGAGAATAAACCAAAGGGGTTTGGTTTGTTTTAAACGAATGAACCAAAGTTGGTTCGGTTCATTTTAACTTAAAATAGACCAAATCGGTTTGGTTTATTTTAACTTAAATTAATGGAGCGGGTTAACGGGCTTTTGGTTATGATCCGATAACCATTAAGAGAATTTGTTCTCTATAAAATAGGGCTTAAGGGTTTTGTTAAAACCGAATCCAAGCAGTCCCTAGTTGCCGCCCACCCCTCCTCTCCTCTAGTGGTCGGCGTCTAACCCTAGCCGCCGCCCAGCTTTGTGTCGCCATCCAAGATTGTTGTTGGCATCCAAGCTTCAGCCGGTGATCCTCCGGCGACCCTCCGGTGTTCTTCTTTGGGTCCGGAGACAAGGTGAGCATCTAGCTTCCTTATTTGGTCGGCCCTATTCCTCCACCAAAGCTATCCAGTTTTCTGGACAGCTTGTTTATTTCGTGTCGGAGCATCATTTGGACGATGTTCAGAGCTCCAACAGCAGCTTTTTTGCTGGGGATTCGATCTCCGGTAATCCTCATAGGTGGAGGACGAAGGATTCGTCAAACGGTTGACGAATACCTCTCCGGAGAAGCGAGTTTTTGAGGACTCATTTTGAATCCGAATTTTGATTCGGATTGTGATCTTCTCTCGATCACATCGTCTTCGACATGAGGCTAGTGACTCGTACGAAGACGAGGCTCATGACTTTGTGAAGTCATCCCGAAGATACTCGGCGTGGATACGAATAGAGGCGATTCTAGCGAGGATCGTTCCGGTTGATGTCTTTCCCGCTACACGTGATACGTCAAGTATACGTAGTATAAATTTCCTTTTATTGCAAAATTTGAAATTGCGGTTATGTCTACACATGTTGTACTATGCATGCGTGTAGTGTGTGTGTTGTAATAAATTAGATTTATTATTTTTATTTCTTCCGTTGTGCATATGTTTATGAAACATGTTCGAATACACACTCGCCGCGGTGCCGGAAACCCAACAGAAACTGTGTCCTATATGCTAGGATGATGATGTCCCCTTAAGGATGTCATAAGGTTAATCATGTAAATCCTGCAAATGGACTTGGTCCAACATGATGATAAGGATGAATGGTACTACTCATGGAGTTAGATATTAATTAATTAAATTGTCAGTAACTTAATTAATTAATGGACATTCGATATCTTAAACACGGGGAGATATTTTGTACAAATAATTTGTAGAGCCCATATTTATTTATGGGGGTTGGTGATGTAGATTAATGATAATCCTCTAGTGGAATGGATCATCATTAATGGATCGGGTTTTGTGTGATTCGGATCTATTGGGTGGCCAAGATCCAACTCCTCCTCATGGTCCCTATTGTAGCCTATTATAAATACCTCATGAAGCCTAGATCTATATAAGAAAGGGAAGAGGGTTGGGAGAAAACTAATTTCTAGGGTTTGGAATTGTCTTTGGGTGGCGACAACAAGTGGAAGAGGTTTAGGGTTTTTGTTTTCCTCTCTTCCTAAGGTTTAGTCGGTGCCTCTTCTTCATCTCTTTAGGGTCAGCGCTCCTTTTTTTCAAGCAAAGGACGACGCTTCTTCTTCTTCCTCACCTAGGGCCGGTGGAAAAGCAAGGAGGAAAGGGTTCTTTCTTCTTTTGTCTTGGCCGGTCCATCTACTCACTCTCCTTTGGGCCAGCGGACACCAAGAACTTGGTGCTTGGTGTTGGTGCAATCGGCCCAGGTCACAATTGACAAGACTCGAGTTTGACTCGAGTGATGTTTTGATGTTTGACAAAGTGGTTTGACATTGATGTTTGACATTGATGTCGGTTAGTGTGTAGGGGATATTGTTTATACAATCGATCCAGGTTATAATTGACTTTGATGGTTGACCAGGGTTGACCATGTGATTGTGAGAAAGTCCAAGCATGGGTCTTGGCAAGGTAAAGTCCAAGTCATGGGTACTTGACATGGAAAGTCCAAGTCATGGGTACTTGGCATTTGGGAAAGTCCAAGTCTTGAGTACTTGGCATGAGAAGTCCAAGCATGGGTCTTGGCAAATGAGAAGTCCAAGCATGGGTCTTGGCAAATGGAAAGTCCAAGCATGGGTCTTGGCATGGAATGTCCAACATGGGTTGGCAAGGGAAAGTCCAAGCTTGAGTCTTGGCATTTGGTAAGTCCAAGGGGTTTGATTTTGGCAGCGTAAAGTCCAATCGGAGTCTTGGCGGCGTAAGTCCAATGTGCCTTGGCGGTGTAGACACCGTTAGCATGACATAGCCGAGGGAAGCACCTGGAGGCTAGCGCGATGGATGAACGAGTCATGGATGACTTGGAGGGATCCGAGAGGCGTGAGGCTGATGGAGGTGGCTAGAAGGCTTAGGTCTAGGCTAAGGGTGGTCTAGCAAGTATGGGGGCACCATACTTGGGTTAAAACCTCATGTTTGAGGTTGGCAGTCGACTGGCAATATGGCCGGTTCGACTGCCGTGAGTCGACTTGAGTTCGACTGCCAATTTAGAGCTGGAATTGCTCTGGCGATCGCTCATTGAGCAACGATCGATGTCTATGGCGCGATCGCCAAGGGCCTCAATGATCGCTAGTTCTGTGTCGAGCACAGAACGCTTCGTAGCCGACTGGCCAGTCGACTACGGGCGTTGGCAGTCGACTGCCAAGAGTCCCGTTGGAACTTGTCCAACGTGGATTGAGCCGTTGTCTCACAGCTACAGTGCTGGCAGTCGACTGGGGACTTATGGCAGTCGACTGCTAGGCGGAAATCCAGCCCGATGGAGGATAAAAGCAGCTGTTCGTGGAAGGCTCAAGCATCAGTTCTTTGGGGGCTTTGGTGAGGCGATTTGCAGGTGCATTTCAGGGTCCTTCATGCTCATCCAAGCAACCGACAAGAAAGCGCTCAAAACCCTAGTTTGTAAAGTGTTCTTTACATTTTCACTTGTATTTGCTTGTTTACTTTGTATTACTTGTTGTAATTCATTGTACGAGATTTCTCCACCTCCGACTTGTTGTCGAGATGGAGCTTTATTGCTTAGTGGTGTTTGTGGCATCGCTAGGGTTCGTACGAACCCAATCCGTGGAGTAGGAACCGTTACTGTTCCGAACCACGTTATATCGTGCGTGTTGTGATTGTATCTTGTGTTTGTATTTGTTATTGTTTATTCCGCTGCGTACTAAAAAGATTGTAGACAAGCAACGCGAACGAATTCCATCTATGAACGGTCAAACGCTATTCTCCCCCCCCTCTAGCGGTGTCAAATCTCCAACAAGTGGTATCAGAGCCCGGAGCTCTTCAACGGATTAACAACCGGGAGCAAGATGCTAGAGGGTAAAAGATGGAAGTCCAAGATCAATTAGGTTGGGACTTCAACACACCGGTGCCCTACACCCTATACGGACGAGAAGGATTCAATTCTTGGAAGGGAAGAATTGAGGATTTTATTATGATGAGAGACTTTGAGGAATGGTCCATTTTGATGGATGGATTTGAATATCCAAGAGGACCAAGAGGTGGATTCCTCAAGAAGAAGAGATGGACCGAAGAGCAAGTTCAAGCATCCGAAAAAAATGATAAGGTGATAAAATTTTTAATTGATTTAATGCCTAACAATATCTTGTGTATGTTAGGTAATTATGTAGATTCTAAAGAGTTATAGAGCCAAGTGGCAAAGCTCCATGAAAACTCATCATCGGTTCAAGAAGAGGAAGTGGAAGAAGCATCCACCTCAAGGATTGAGGGGGAGGAGAGAACCTCCACTCCGGAGCAACAAGAAGAAGCTTCCACATCCGATCAAGATGAAGAAGCTCAAACTCCGACACCTTCCACCTCGGACCTAGGTAACTCAAACATATGTGTTAATAATAAAATGCATATAATATGTTTTGAGCGTAGGGAGTATGGGCATTACAAGAGCAAATGCCCGAAGAAAGTCAAGAAAGCTCCACCGGCGCCTAAAAGTCAACAAAAGTCAAAGGATGCCAGTTCCCCAACACCTAAAGGCAAGGAGCACATCATATGCTTCAAGTGCAATTCAAAGGGGCATTATCGGAGTCAATGCCCTAGGGGGAAGAAGAAGGGGCAAGGAGGAGCATCACAAGTAGGGGGAGCTTCTATAGCTAACCCTAAGGTATATTTTAATAATGCACCTTCAAAATTTAAAAGTCAAAAGCATGCTAGAAATTTTAATTCTCTTGCAATTCACCATGAAAAGCATGCTAGAGATAAATATATTTGTTTAGGAGCTAAAAGCATTAACTTCAAAAGTAAGGAGAAATTTGGGACTAATGTCCCTAAAAACAATTTATCTAAGGATAAACCTAGGCCAAATAACTCTAGAAAAATTTTACCTAGGGAGACCATTAGAAAGGTGCAAGAGCACCTAGGTTTCAATCCTAAATGGACTAGGCATATGCCTAAGAAGTCAAATGCCCAAAAACTTAATCAAAAATCAATTGGGCAATTAGAGGTTGAAAATCAAGCCTTGAGGTCAAGGCTTGAAAAACTAGAAAAGACCCTTAGGAATATACAAAACCAATTTAAAGGGTCTAATGGTCAAAGTCAAAGGTCCAAAAGTCAAAGTCAACACCAAGGACCTAAGAGTCAAAAGTCAACCAAAGACAAGCAAGGTTTGGGTCACAAACCTAAGCCTAAGGTAGCTTATCATAGTGTTCCATTTGATTATGGGACACAAACTAGGTCTAGGAAGACCAAGGTCAATAGGGAAGTCATCCCTAAGGTTGACCAAAGGTTGTGCCTAGTGGCTAGGGTTTCTAGGAAACCTAGGGTGGCCGCTAAGAAGGTTGCAAGGGGAGTTACCCCTAGAGTCAACCTAGGTAAGACCCAAATGACCAAGGCTAACAAGCCTAGGAGGGTCATTAGGAAGGTATCTAGGGAGGCTATCCCTAAGGAATACCTAATTAACCCTAGGAGCTAAAATCGGTTTTGGGTTCCTAAGAGCATGATTGATTCACGCTAGATGGGTTTAGGGTCTGCCAACCTTGATTGGATGGGTAGTTAACTCAATCATGATAAAGGTGGCGTTTTAGGTCTTTTTCAAGGTTATGGTTACCTTGGGAATGTGGTTTGATTTGAATCCTAAAGGTTTTTAGGATGTGCCAATATTAATTAAGAAGTTTGATAATTTGATCAAATTGGCACAATTTAGTTTTAGAGGTTTTAATGTGTCAATTTGGGTTTTTGGCACATTTGAGAAAATTTAGATTAATATGGAAAAATAAACCTAATTATATCAAATGGCAATTAATATTAAAATTTAGGTATTACTATACCTATATATTTTATATGCCATGCTTTGTTTGCCATATAACATGCCATGACATCATGTTTATTTTAATCATTTTATATGTCATGTTCATGTTTAGGATTAAGGTTTCAAATGTCATGTATTTTTAGATTTCATCTTATGCCATGACATCATGATTATGAGCATATGCTTATTTATAACATTTCTAATGTCATAATCATTCATGCATTTAAGACAATTTGGTTGAAATTGAATTAAGGGCTATGGCATGACTTGAAGTCCCATTTATAAGGGAATCAAGTAGGGTTGCCTTAGAGAATGCATGAAACCCTAGATTAGGATGAACAAAACCCACATCTCATATTAAATTGACATGTATGTGTATTTTATACACCTTAGATACATGTGAGATGCTAGGATATGAGTTGAGTTCAAGGTGCATAGTTTTTGCATCTAGATGAACTAAAACTCATCTTGTTTCATTTGTGGATCATTGGGAGAGCATGTGTACAAGTCATGTACATAGAGCCCAAGGAATATGATCCAAAATAAGGTTTTGAAAATATTTTAAAATCATTTTGAAAAACCTTGGTGAAGTCTATCTTTTGATAGCAATCACCATTGATAGAGTTGATACAAAATAGGGCCAAAACATTGAAAATTTCAATGGTTTTGAGTTTTGTATCAAACTCACTAGTTTATAGGTAAAATAATTTTCAAATATTTTCCACCCATTTTATTGACTATAAGTAATATACATATCAAATTTTATGATTTTTCAAATTACGTAAAATTACTTATGCTTTTCTAAATCTCGATTCTGATAAATTGAATTGAAATTTCTTGATCGATCGCTTCTGATGGATCGATGTGAGTGGTTGGTTTAGCTCATTTTCAACCATGGTAAAGGTACCTAACCAATTCTAACCCTAGGATATGCTTTGGGAAGCATTATAAAGGGTGAAAATCCATCGGATATGGATTAGGAGAGGTGTTAGGTCAAAGTATCAAATTTAGGGTGTGGAAAGTTCAAGTTTGAACTTTGAACCTTAGTTTTGATGGTTTAGAGTTTCTATTGGCTTAGGAACTTCCCAAGGATATTGTTGGTGCAATGGTCAAGGGGGAGCAAGCCTTTAGGAGGAGTTATCCATCTTGGGATGATGGATGTGTTTCTCTTCTTGAAAAGGGGAGAAGTTATTGGGAGAGTATCATCAATTGGGAAAATTGATGGGATTTTGAGAAACTCAATTTGGAAATTGGGAGAGAGTATAGGAGTGCCTCTCTTGAGTGATAAGGGACTTATCACTAGGAAGATGGTTGGCATCCTAGGTATTTTTGGATCAAGGGGGAGATTGTAAGATCTCATTGGGACAATGAGACATTGACCTCCTTGGAGAGATAACCTTTTTGATGTTAGTCAAAAAGGGAGAGAAGTTTTGGGAGAGTATTTGGGATTACCAATTTGGGAGAATTGGTAAGGAAATTTGAGTTAGTGGCCTAACTCAAGGTGTGTTTTGTCAAACATCAAAAAGGGGGAGATTATTGGTGCAATCGGGCCAGGTCACGATTGACCAGACTCGAGTTTGACTCGAGTGATGTTTTGATGTTTGACAAAGTGGTTTGACATTGATGTCGGTTAGTGTGTTGGGGAGATTGTTTATACAATCGATCCAGGTTATAATTGACTTTGATGGTTGACCAGGGTTGACCATGTGATTGTGGGAAAGTCCAAGCATGGGTCTTGGCAAGGTAAAGTCCAAGTCATGGGTACTTGACATGGAAAGTCCAAGTCATGGGTACTTGGCATTTGGGAAAGTCCAAGTCATGGGTACTTGGCATTTGGGAAAGTCCAAGTCTTGAGTACTTGGCATGAGAAGTCTAAGCATGGGTCTTGGCAAATGAGAAGTCCAAGCATGGGTCTTGGCAAATGGAAAGTCCAAGTATGGGTCTTGGCATGGAAAGTCCAACATAGGTTGGCAAGGGAAAGTCCAAGCTTGAGTCTTGGCATTTGGGAAGTCCAAGGGGTTTGATTTTGGCAGCGTAAAGTCCAAGCAGAGTATTGGCGGCATAAGTCCAATGTGCCTTGGCGGTGTGGACACCGTTAGCATGACATAGCCGAGGGAAGAACCTGGAGGCTAGCGCGATGGATGAACGAGTCATGGATGACTTGGAGGGATCCGAGAGTCGTGAGGCTGATGGAGGTGGCTAGAAGGCTTAGGTCTAGGCTAAGGGTGGTCTAGGAAGTATGGGGGCACCATACTTGGGTTAAAACCTCATGTTTGAGGTTGGCAGTCGACTGGCAATATGGTCGGTTCGACTGCCGTGAGTCGACTTGAGTTCGACTACCAATTTAGAGCTGGAATTGCTCTAGCAATGACCGCTTCATCGCAGAATGATCGATAGCCTACGGCAATGATCGCTAAGGGCTCGCAATGATCGCTAGTTCTCGGTCGAGCATAACGCCGTGAGCCGACCGGGCCGACTACGGGCGCGGCGATCGCCAATGTTGGCCGATCGCTAAGAGTCCCGTTGGAACTTGTCCAACGTGGATTGAGCCATTGTCTCACAGCTACAGTGCTGGCAGTCGACTGGGGACTTATGGCAGTCGACTGCTAGGCATAAATCCAGCCCGATGGAGGATAAAAGCAGCTGTTCGTGGACGGCTCAAGCATCAGTTCTTTGGGGGCTTTGGTGAGGCGATTTGAAGGCGATTTGCAAGTGCATTTCAGGGTCCTTCAAGCTCATCTAAGCAACCGACAAGCAAGCGCTCAAAACCCTAGTTTGTAAAGTGTTCTTTACATTTTCACTTGTATTTGCTTGTTTACTTTGTATTACTTGTTGTAATTCATTGTACGAGGTTTTTCCACCTCCGACTTGTTGTCGAGAAGGAGCTTTATTGCTTAGTGGTGTTTGTGGCATCGCTAGGGTTCGTACGAACCCAATCCGTGGAGTAGGAACCGTTACGGTTCCGAACCACGTTATATCGTGCGTGTTGTGATTGTATCTTATGTTTGTATTTGTTATTGTTTATTCCGCTGTGTACTAACAAGATTGTAGACAAGCAATGCAAACGAATTCCATCTATGAACGGTCAAATGCTATTCTCCCCCCTCCCTCTAGCGGCGTCAAATATCCAACACTTGGTGGTCGGCGCAAGCAAAGAGAAAAAGGGAGCTTTTGTTCTTCCCTTGTTCGGAGCGAGCAAGGATGGGAAGACAAGTGATCTAGGAGGCTTTGACTCTTGGAAGATCGTCGCCCACACGACGTCCAAGAGGAGGATAGGAATACAATAGAAGATCAAGAGGTAAAACAAGAGGTTTAATCTTGTTTATTTTTTATTCTAGTTCTCTTGTAATTTGTATGTTATTGATTAACATGGACCCCGATGATAAATACAAAAATTGGCGATCCGTACATCATCTATTCCGTGGCTAATCGAGGAAATGAGTTAGGTTGCTTGAACAACAAGTTTATTCAAGCGACCACTCAAATCGAATAGCACGATGATGGATCGATTGCTTGGGTAATCCATCTTCGTCCGGATTAATTTTTTTTATCCGGGTAGGATCGCCATGCACAAGTGACCGAAGCGGGAAGCAATTCCCCGACAAAAGAATATATTGAAGTACCCGAGAAGGACTAGAGATTATATGCTGGTATACTAGGCAGATCAATTACTCCCTATGGGTTACACAAATTCTGACTTCCAATCATATAGGGATAATAGTAAGTCTACCTCGGGTTATGTGTTTTCTTTTGGAGGTGGAGCCATTGTATGGAGGAGTGTCAAGCAGAAATGCATGGCGGACTCCACCATGGAAGCTGAGTATGCTGCCTCTGAGGCAGCCAAAGAAGTTGTATGGCTCAGGAACTTCTTGATGGACTTGGATGTGATTCCTAGTTTATCCAAAACTATCACAATTTATTGTGATAATAGTGGTGCAGTTGCAAACTCGAAGGTACCACGAGCCCATAAGACAAGTAAACACATAGGGTGCAAGTACCACCTGATACGAGAGATCGTAAAGCGAGGAGAAGTTGTTGTCGCCAAGATTGCATCAGAGGATAACCTGGCAGATCCTTTCACTAAGGCCCTTCCAGCGAGAGCTTTTGATAGGCATGTGGAGGGAATGGGAATCAGATGTATGGCAGTTTGATAGCAGCATAGTCTTTTAGTATAAGTGGGAGATTGTTAGGATGTATACTAAAATTCTAGCTTTTGTATTAACATCTTCGTTTTGAAATAAGAATCACATGATCATTGTTTGCATTTTATATTTATTCATGTTGTCTAATACTTTACATTGTAGATAACATGGTGTGTGGTGTCAAATAGAAGATCATGTTATCAGTTCCTTGTAGAGTATAAGTAGAGGCTCACAACCAAGATGGTTTTGGACAAACCATTGGCATGGTTGTAGTGTAATTTGGTATTGGTTTATCTTGACCATAGAATTACACTAGTACACTTTGTGTGTATTAAGCAAGACCGATTCAGAGGTGATTCAATTTATACTGACTATATAATTTAATTCACTTAAGGTTACGTCTTGGTCTAACTAGTCTAGGATGTGGTGAGGTAGCTTCAGCAAGTTCCACTTAGCTAAGTGCATCAAGCTAGATACTCCTTATCTTATCCAGATACACGAGACTTCGTTTCCCTAACGTACTATCATCTCACCGCATCCTGATATTATGTTGTCAAGGTTAATTAACCATTTCCTATCTAACCGTTCTATGATATTTAATTTAAGACTAGTATGTATAACATGACAAAAATAAGCATGGTAATTAAAATGATATGCATGCATGAGCATGTTATGTTCAATCAATTCAAAGAAATGGTTGTTTCTTAGGTAGACTTTTATTTGTTAAATTTCTAAAAGTTGAAGGTTTAATTGCTAAATTATTAATTTTTGTATAATCAAATGATACTTTATTATAATTAATTTTATTGGTTTGATTATTTAATTTTGAATTTTTAATTAAGTTAGATTTTGAATTTAAAATAGATTTAATAGGATTATTAGACTTTTAAAAGTAGAATTATTATTAGAATGTTTAAAAGTATAATTATTATTAGAATTTTTAAAAGTGGAATTATTATTACAATTTTTCAAGATAAGATTTTTAGACTTTTCAACAATATAATTATTAATAGAATTTTTCAAGATAAGATTGTTAGAATTTTTAAAAGTATAATTATTAATATAATTTTTCAAGAAAAGATTGTTAGAATTTTTAAAAGTAGAATTATTAATATAATTTTTTAAGATAAGATTATTATAATTTTTAAAAGTAGAATTATTATAAATATTATAATTTTTTAGATTAGATTTTGAATTTTTTAAATTTAATTTTGAATTTTTTATGGTTGAATTTTTCAAAACATAATTTGTTAATTCGGAATTATCTTGATTAATCAGATCTATGGTTTGATGATTATGTCCTAATCTTTGATTATTCTGATATAGGCTTTGATTATTCTGATTATGTCTAGGTTGGTTTTATTCTTGACTTAGATCTAGACTATGTTGATTAAACTAAAGATTTGAGTAAACTCTTAGTTAATTTTATCAAATGTTTGATTAATTTGATCATTTTCTTCAATCATATTATTATTATTATTTAAACTAATTAAATCTGAATTAATTAATTTTTTTAGTTGAATTGATTGGATTTAAATTATAATTAATTGACTTAGACTTAGCTATATTTAATTGAATGTCATTAATACAAGAAACATCTAAATTAAGATTATGCATTTCAAAATTAGGATTTTTAGAAAATTTAACTTACTAACCTTATCCGCATCCCCTAATTCTGTGAATTTCTTCTTTTTCGGACATCGATTCTTGTAATGGTCGAACCTTCTGCACCCGAAGCACATGATGTGCTCCTTGTTCCTCCGGACTTCTGGCATCGGTGCCTCCTTTGTGGCCAGTTGTGTCGTCCGAGTCTTACCAGTAGGACACTTATTTTTATAGTGTCCTCTCTACTTGCACTCAAAACAGATAATATGGAATTTAAAATTTAAATTGACATTGTTACCTTTAAGTCTTGGGGGATACTCTTCCATGGTTAGCTCGGTCAACGATCTTCCAATACTCGCAAAAAAAAACACAAATCAAAAAGTCCCAAGACTTGGTCTTGGATTAGTAGTGCGAGAGATAATTAAAAATAAAGAAAAGAAAATACTCGACCGGTGGTTGCACCAAATCTAAGCGCCCCCGCTCTGATACCAATTGTTGGATCGACAAAACGCTAGAGGGGGTGAATAGCATTCGTAAAACTTTTCTTTTTGTCAATTAAAACAAAGTACGTAGCAGAAAACTAAAATACAAAACACAAGTATTTTTTACTTGGTTCACATCCTACAGGCTGCTAATACAAGGCCCTGCAATCCTTGATCTCTTCTGAAGGGAAAAACACTAAAAATCTCTTCCTCGTTAGAGGTAAGAGACAACCGAATACAATGATGTAGAGGGAGAGGTAAAAACCTTACCTCTCCTCTTTTCAAATAATAATTAAGAAGTAAAAGATACCGACAAATAACTTGTAGCAGATGCATGGTCGGAGTAGCGTTGTAGAACGAAGGATTGTGGAGAGCCGACACACTTAGGAGTTCATTGATTGATTGATGATCATGGGTTTGAGTCCTCTCCTCTTATAGATTGTCACCTTGGAATATGTCCTGATCCAGATCCAAAACTCGTGGATCTTATCTTAAGGTGGCGGCTTATCATATCATGAGGTGATGACATCGATCTATATCTCTTTGACCTTGCACACTAGGTTAATTCATCGACACCAGTCGACTGATCCTCTAGCAACCTCCAGTCGACTATTAAAACCTTCAATCGACTGCTACACTTGAGAATTCAACCTAACACCTGTGATGCACGCGAACGCGACCTCAAATCTCATGACGAATACTATTGAGGACTCGAAGTGCGCGCTTGTGCTCAACGCTCTCAAGTGCATGGGTGTCGTTAAGTAATAATATAGATTATCAATCCCATAGGGACTGATATTCGAGTACCGATCTATTCGATGGACGTTGTTGTTCGGAATTCAGTTCTAATGGTTGTGCTTAGGAGGTCATCGATGGTCCGAACTCAGTACGGTATCACACAGAGGAAAAGAAGGATTGTTATGAGTTTTTAGATGGGATTCTAGGATTTCAGTTTCATTTGTGTGTCGCAGAACACGTTGTCAATTGAATTTTGTCTAGGTTTCTAACTACAATTTTGTGGAAAGGACATCATACACTCCCCCGATGAGCCTTCGCATCTATCGGAAGCTACCTCTTCCATACCAAGTCTACCCCTGGCTTTTGGACGAGATAGTCAGTACGGGGATGCTGAATCGATCCCTGTGACGAGTCAGAAATGGGGCACATTTCCTACTCTATCGCATCCTTCTACCCACGGTTATTGGCGATGAGGCCAACCCACAGGCTCCTCCTTAATTCACCTAAATATTTTATACGAGGGTTGTCATCCCTCGATCGACTAAGCAAAGTGACTAGAAAACCAAAACAATAGCTATAGATCTAAACCAAACGCCAATTGCAAATATAAATTCAAGAACGAAAAGATATTTAAACCAACATGTTCTAACTCAACACAAACTACTCCCTAGTCCTAGAATCAAAGAATCTACTCCATGAATATGAGAAAAGAAACACAAGGCATTGTTGAATTCATAAATACAAGATAAAGCATGGAAAGAATATAGATTATAATTCGATGGTGCTCTTCTCCTTGGCGTTGTGGTGCAGAATTTGGATCTCGAGCGACTTCCTTCCTCCCCGTTGCGAGTTTCCAGTGCTTTTTAGGGCACTGGTGTGTCGTCCCAGCCGTTGTGCCTTCCCCCTAGGGTTTGGGCATAGCTTTCCTTATATAGACATCATGTCGGATCCTCGTGAAATTTGAAAATCCCCTTGGTCAAGTCAAGTTACCTGGCCGCCACACGGCCATGTGAAAACACATGGCCAGGCCATGTGTATGGCTGTGGTGGAAATTTTTGAACCTTGGACACGGTCGTGTGTAGCCACATGCCCAGGCCGTGTGTAGCCACATGCCCAGGCTGTCACACTCTGTGTCCAGCTACCAATTGCCTCCTTTTTGCTCCGAAAGCACACCATTTTCCTCATGGAATGCTATCCTGCACACAAAAGTACAAAGAGAAAATCTCTGAACCAGAAAACAGGAAATGCATGCAAAATAAAGTATAATATACATGAAACAAACATAAAACGAAATGAGATGTGAGCAAAAACTACTCCTGAAATCCTATATGTTTTGCTCACATCAATTCCCCCAGACATAGATCTTTGTTTGTCCTCAAGCAAACCTCAGTGCCATGAAATTTTAAAAAGGTATTGTTCCATACTTAGCATGTTAACTAGATTTATCAAGTGGTATTTACAATCAAAGTAAAATAGATATGTTCTAGAAATTCACTAAGTTAGCTTCTCGTGCTCATGCTAAGTGAATCTTCTTAGGGGATACTCGTTCCATGGTAATTTAAGTTGTCATCCTATAGCTTTCCTAAGGTCTCCGACTCTTAGGCACTTACCTGCCCAAAGCGAGGGTCGTTTCCTAGATCTAGCACAAAGTCTCAAAGGCTTGCTCGGTATTGAGAGAAATTGGTAGGTGTTTCCCCAATAACCCAACTCGGTATCAAAAGGGCACCTAACTATTTCCACCCACGACAACTATTTTTTTTATCCCTCATAATTAATTTTTTTTCAATTTTTTTTCTTACTCTTTTTTTCTTTCTTTTTTTTTCTTTTCTTATTCCATTTTTTTCTCTTCTCTCTCTCTTGGGATTTTGATTTTTTCGAATGGGCTTCCACAATCCGAGCATCTCTAGTAACTAAAATGCAAAATCTAGAGTCACCTATAGATTCCAAAGTACTAGACTACTGAGATGAATCATAACTAGGTATGTACGAAATTTTCCCTTTCAGAATGTTCATCATGTGTAGGTGTAAAAATAAAAGCTAACCAGTGTAAGTCAAGAACATTCATGAGAGCAAATAAAATAAAATACCACGAGGTAAATGAAGTTAAGCTACCCATGGAAACAACTCATGAAGAAAACTTTAAAAGTACTACTGAGGCAGCTTATAGATAGTAAAACTAAGTGCTGAAAGGAACTGAACAACCTATGCATGAACAAATGAATGCTAACTAAAATACAAATATCAGGAAAGAAACTACTTCTAGAAACAAAATAAATCAAAACTTGGGGTCCCCCCCAGACTTATATGAGACTATACCTCTAATATGGTGGACGAAGTGGAAAGTCTGGTAGCCTCGGTATCTCGGGATCCTAAAAGAATTTGGTGTTGAGTCGCTGATGTCACATGTACATGTAGTCGATCTGAGAGCTAGTGGATGCAGCGGTTGCTCGGTGCTCCTCCTGAAGGGAAGAGGTTGTTTCTTCGCTTCGCTTCGGTCGCTTGTGCATGGCGATCCTGTCTCACGTCCCCGGATTAAAATTTTATTAATTAAAACTAATCCGGATGGAGATGGATTGCCCAAGCAACCGATTCATCATCGTACTATTCGATTTGAACGGTCGCTTGAACAAACTCTTTGTTTAAGCAACATAACCCATTTCCTCGATTAGTCGTGGAATAGATGATGTACGAATCACCGGTTTTTGTGTTTATGATCGGGGTCCATGTCAATTAACAACATAAAAAATATAAAAGAACAAGAATCAAAATTAAACAAGATTATAGCTCTTATTTTACCTCTTGATCTTCTATTGTATTCCTGTCCTCTTCTTGGACGTCATGTGGGCGACGATCTTCCAAGAATTGAAGCCTCCTAGACCACGTATCTTCCCTTCCTTGCTCGCTCTGAACAAGGGAAGAAAATCCTCCCTTCTTCTCCTTTCTTGTGCCAACCACCAAACTCCAAGTTTGGTGTCCGCCAACCCTAAGGAGAGGAAAGGATGCACCGACCAATGAAAGGAAGAAAGGGTAAACCTTACCTCCTCTTGCCACCGGCCCTAGGACAAGGAGAGGGAGGCACCGACCAAAGAAAGGAAGAAGGGACTAAACCTTAGCTCCCCTTGCTGCCGGCCCTAGGAGAAGGAGAGGGTGGCACCAGCAAAAGGGAAAGAAAGGGAGGAAAAACCCTAGCTCTCCTCTTGTTGCCGTCGGCCCTTGAAGGAAAACCTAACCCTTGTCCCCAAGCCTCTCTACGTCCACCACTTATATCTTAGGTCTAGGCTTCATGAGGTATTTATAATAGGCTAAAATAGGGACCATGAGGAGGAGTTGGATCTTGGCCACCCAATGAATCCGAACCACATATAACCCGATCCATTCATGATGATCCATTCCACTAAAGGATCATCATTGATCTACCTCACCAACCCCCATAATTAAATATGGACTCAACATATTATTTGTATAAAATATCTCCCCGTGTTTAATATATCGAATGTCCATTAATTAATTAAATTACTGACAATTTAATTAATCAATATCTAACTCCATGAGTAGTACCACTCATCCTTATCATCTTGTTGGACCAAGTCCACCTACAGGATTTACATGATGAACTTTATGAGCTCCTCAAGGGGACATCATCATCCTAGTGTATAGGACACAGTTTCCTCCTATAATGAATGGGACACCATGTAAATAATATTATTTCCCAACTTACCAAGCCTATCAATTTAACACATAAATCTCGCCCATTAGTAAATCAAAGAAATAAATACTAAATATATGTGCCCGATATTATATCGGGATTAAGAGCATGTACACTATAATATCTGAGGTATGATTTGCACAATATCTTAAGATTGGCTTTGTCTAAGGAAGTGGTCGTTGTTCCAATCAAAGAAGGCTTCTATGCCTTGCCACGATCTGGAAGCCATCTTTTGAAATGTTCATTTAACTAACTAAAGGTTAAATCTGAATCTAACCCAAGGTTAATTAATTTCTAAGACATTAAACTTAACTAAGTAAAATTAAATTCATCTCACAACACCTATAAGGATAACTTGGTTGATCATGTAGAATGGGTGAGATGGCAAGGACAACAAATTGAAAATAGTTTTGAAAACGATTTCAAAATTTATATATACATAAATAGATTTTTAAAACTATTTTTATTAGTTGCCATGGTTGTTGTGTGTAGTTATACGTAGTGTTCAAAATAACTATGCTTCTTAAAATGATGGTTAGTTGACCAATACTAAACGTCTAAATCTTTAGGTCAATTTTAGACACCTAGACCCTCTGGACACTTAGGTGAGCCTTCCTTGTGGCCAACAAGGATGTCCTAAGAGTTTGTTAGACAAAAGGGGAGACCCTCTAGATAAGCCTTCCTTGTGGCTAACAAGGATGTTAGGTTAAGGGGGAGGTTCTAATTAGATAATCATCATAGAAGTTGTTAAAATATTATTTTTAAAAAAATTGCCAAGACTTTCAAAATTTAAAATCCTTTTTTTCTAAAATATGCCAAGGGAGAGAGAAGATTTAAGTTGGACAAACTTAGTATCTCTAGCTACCTCTAGTTTGGCATAAAACCCAATAGACATTAGCCTTTAAAATGTATCTTTAATTTCTTTAAAAAAAAATATTTCTCAAATTTTATAACAATGTTAAAGGTTGGACGGTCACATCCTAACCTAGGATATACATTGTTGGTGCAGGATCTAGAAACCTAAGCTCATAAATGTTAAAGGGAGTTGAACATATTGAGTCAAATTGATTAGAATGTTTCAAAATTCTATTTCCAATAAAAGTAAAGGACTCACTTGAAAATATGGTTCAAACGTTAATCTTAAAAATGCACCCCTTATAAAGTTATTTTTGATATATGGCAAAGGGGGAAAGAGGTTAAAGTTAAGAGTTTAGCTTTTTTTTTTAAGTATATATTTTTCAAAACTCATCTAGGGTTAAAAGGGAGGTACCCTAAAGAGGGAGGTTTTGAAAAATTCTTGTTTAATGCTTACTTTAATGCTTACTATTTCCTTAACTTTGAATTTGTTTGTCATAGATCAAAAGGGGGGAGATTGTTGGTGCAGGGGCATTAGATAATCAAACCCTAGTTTTGATAATGGCAAATATTCAAAGTTAAGCTATTTTGTTATCTCATGTGCTATGCTAAGTGTGTAGGTATTGTATTAGACTTTGCCAAGGTCAACGACACTAGGAGAATCTCCGGAAGAGAAACCTCGGTGGTCGGGTGACACCAGGAGAATCTCGGAAGAAGAAACCTCGGTGGTCGGGTGACACTAGGAGAATCTTGGAAGGAGAAACCTCAGTGATCAAGTGACCGAAAGCTAAGTGATAGGTCAGGAGGACCAAAGGTAAGCTCCGGGTGTGGAGCGGTGGTAAGGACGTGCCCTCGGTTAGAGGACAATCCTAGGCGTCGATCCGACCAAGGCTTCTAGAGGAATACCAAAGTTGAGATCGGACAGTCAAAGGACTATCACACTGCATGGCATTATGCATCTCTTGTGCTAACCTTGTGTTGCATCTGTCAGGTTGAATTCTTAAGTGTAGCAGTCGACTGGAGGCTACTAAAGGATCAGTCAACTGATGTCGATGAATCAACCTAGTGCACAAGGTCATAGAGATATAGATCGATGTCGCCACCTCATGATAAGATAAGGCACCACCTCAAGATAAGATCCACAAGTTTTGGATATGGATCGGGACATATTCCAAGGCAACAATCAATAAGAGGAGAGGACTCAAACCCATGATCATCAATCAATCAATGAACTCCTAAGTGTGCTGACTCTCCTCAATCCTTCATGCTACAATGCTACTCCGACCGTGCATCCGCTACAAGTTATTTGTCGATATCTTTTACTTCTTAATTATTATTTGCAAAGAGGAAAGGTAAGGTTGTTACCTCTTCCTCTACATCATTGTATTCAGTTGTCTCTTACCTCCAACAAGGAAGAGATTTTTAGTGCTTTGCCATTCGGAAGTGATCAAGGATCGCAGGGCCTTGGATTAGCAGTCGGTGGGCTGTGAACCAAGTAAAAAATACTTGTGTTTTGTGTTTTAGTTTTTCGTTGTGCACTTTTTTTTAATCGATGAAAAGAAAATTTTTACGAACGCTATTCACCCCCTCTAGCGTTTTCTCGATCCAACAAAACCTAGAGTGGCCAGGCTCTAAAGAGGTGGAAACAACCTTTGTTTCCTTGATGATTGGCGGAACACCAAACCCTAATTCTCCTAGGTTCAACAAAGGGCACAAAGGCAGAAACCTTTGTTCCAAGCCTTGGTCGAATGGTCAATCAACCTTGAGGAAGACTTGGCCAGAGTTCACCACTTCCTTGGGGAGGAGTTGGCCGAACCTAAACAAGAGGGAGCCTTGCTAGTGCCGACACAAAAGAAGAAGGAAGAGGGTAGAGAGTTCGGCTAGGTTGAGGAAGAGAGCCTTAAGGACTTCTATTCATTAGGTTTAGCTTTTATAACCCTTTATATAGGCACTAATCCTAATGGGTTATAGGTTAGTGGATCAAAACCCTAAGGCCATAACCATTAAGGCTTAATCTCATCCATTAAACCCTAATTGCGCCCTTAACCAAAAGAGAGCCCTTTTAATTAAAACCAAATGGGTTTGGTTTATAATTATACTTTTTAAGGCCCAACCCATCTTTTTAAGACGTTCTCCTTTTGCATTTCTGACTTGACAAATGTTTCCATATTTATCATGTGTTTGGTCCAACCAAACATGATCTCTCTCAATCTTGAGAATCCAATTCTCAAACTTATTTTTAAGTCTCTTCGAAGGATTCGTAGTGCATGTGACCTAATAGGTTCTCAATTTATGTTGGTTGTCCATAATTAACCCTTAATTATGGAATGATCATAGGTGGCACCTAGTAGTATATCATGATCCCCAATTAATCGAATAATCAACTGTTGATCTTGGTACCATTTCCAAACCCTTCAACAGCTACAATGAATTGTGCCTCATTCCTTTCACTCATCTTATACCCACTTGATTTAGGACATGGTTTATGTGTCAGTCCCTACTAGGCTGACTGCATCACACCTAGCCCAAGTCTTACTTCCTCGTCCAGTGGATTCTAATTACTTCAATAGTATCCAAGAGTACCATACTCTTGACATGCAATGATTTGGCCAAAGACTTTGAGTAACAATCTTGACGAGTGGTCATAGTGTATACATCTCCTCGCAATAAGTGGTGAATCCTTTGTTGGCTATTCAATCGCTTTGGGGCACTTCAACTTATACCCAATCATCCGGTACCCACACCTCCGTAAAGATGTATCGACTAAGATGTCAAAGTATAAGTCTCCATGATCAAGATGACTTGAATACCTCAAGTCGAAGGAAACTCACACTCAAGCTGCAGTAAGATCTTCACTGACATATCTTATATGCAGAGAACCATGTGAAGTCTTAAAATAGATTACTCCAATGAACTAGTTACCATAATTAGCATCCGCGTTTAACTCTCGACATCTCAATGTCTCTAGTCAGTGAGGAGAAACTACTTGGTTAAACTAAGGAGTATAACCCATGCTAGTCTCCCAGAATTGATAATGTTCAAACTCATCAATTCATCGACTAAGGATTATTTTAATACATTCATAATTACACATGTAGATATACTCACTAGTTGTAATCCAATAACAAGCTCTCTCATGTTATGAATCGTATCGCGGACATTCAATAAAAGAGTTTAATATCCAATCAAACACTTATGATATGTACACTCAAATAGTGAATCTTTATTTATCAAATAAATAGTATAACCATAAGGCGATTGCCTTATGACACCTCTCAAACACAACAACTCCTAGCCATAGCGACTCATTTTGATTATGAGATATGGCATATGGATGTGAAAATAGTTTTCCTTAACGGAAACCTATCTGAGGATGTATATACGATATAACCTGAGAGTTTAACAACCATTGACATGAACAAAGTATGCAAGCTTCAACGATCCATTTATGGATTGAATAAAGCATCTAGTAGGTAGAATATCCATTTCGATGAGGTAATCAAATAGTTTGATTTCTCACAAAATCCTAAGGAGCCCTGTGTGTATAAGAAGATTAGTGGGAGTGTGATCGTGTTCCTAGTATTATATGTCGATAACATATTAATCATAAGAAATGATATTCTAGTTTTACAAACAGTCAAAGTCAGGTTGTCCAAAATGTTCTACATGAAAGACATGGTAGAAGCAACCTATATTTTGGAAATTGAGATCTATAGAGATAGATCAAATTGTTTGCTTGGTCTTTCACAGTCTACATACATAGACAGAGTGCTAAAATGGTTTAGCATGGATGAATCCAAGAAAGGTTTTATTCCTGATGGGGTAAGGGTTTTTTCTGATCAAGATTAAGCTTTTCCCAAGCAATCTATGTGAAATCCCAAGTGGCTAGTGTGTTTCCCGAGCAGTATGTTCATTTTTCGGTCAATAAGTACTTTTCTCGAGTAGTGTATGTGTTTCCCGAGTAGTATGTATGATTTTCGAGCACAGTAGAGTGAGCAGGGTAGCATTGTTTAATGAATAAGTATGGCGCTAACAGAGAGGTTAGTGTGTTTCCCGAGCAGTATGTTTATTCCCCGAGTAGTGTGTTCATTTTCCAAGCAGTATATTTTTTTCCCGAGCAGTATGTATGATTCCCGAGCACAGTAGAGTGAGCAAGGTAGCATTGTTTAATGAATAAGTATGGTGCTAACAGTGTGATTAGTGTGTTTCTCGAGCAGTATGTTTATTCTCCGAGCAGTGTGTTTATTTCTCGAGTAGTATGTTTATTTCCCGAGCAATATGTATGATTCCTAAGCATAGTAGAGTGAGCAGGGCAGTGTTGTTTAGTGAATAAGTATGGTGCTAGCAGAACAGTTAGTGTGTTTCTCGAGCAGCATGTTTATTCCCCGAGCAGTGTGTTCATTTCCCGAGCAGTATGTTTATTTCCCATGCAGTGTGTGTATTATTCGACCGGTATGTTCATTTCCCGAGCCACATATGGGTTTCGGGGTTTCTTTCTGAATATGACGAAATGAGGAGGAAAGGGTATTCTAGAGTATGGAAAGTGATAGGAGGAGGTTGAAGATTATTAGTTTAATATATTTAATCAATTTTTTCTATATTTTGTTTAATTAATACACGACAGGAAAGCATATGATGTATTAGGCATTTGAAGGAGATATTTTGAATTAAAGCGGGAAAAGCGGTTATAGGGGACAGCTTGGAAAAAGGGCATTAAAGTAAATTCACCCCAGGGGGAAGGCGGGGCGAACCATCTGTAAAAGGGGCAGAGGTGGAAGGAAGTGAGGGATGGTTGTTTCTTCATTATTCGGTACCTCAAATATCTTCTTCTCACTTCTTCTTCTTCATTCCTTCTACATTGTTATTTTCTCCATACTCTTACTGACTTGAGTGTCGGAGTGACCGCGTCGAGAAGTCAGCCTGTTGGAACTTTGGTGAGCGCTAGAGGGGGGTGAATGGCACGTAGGTGAAATTCGATCGCGTACTTGCTACAATTGTCAGTGTACGCAGCAGGACACAAAATAATAGAAACAAATACACAACAACAAGCACACACATGATATAACGTGGTTTGGAACCTTAGCGTTCCTACTTCACGGATTGAGCTCGAATGAGCTCTAATGATGCTTACACCACAACTAATCAATAACACTCATTCTCGGTGACACACCGAAGGTGGATAAACTTCTTACAAGCGATTACGACAATAATATAATGAATTATAAGAAAGCACAAAGACAACAATGGAATACAAGTAAAAAAAACTTTACAATAATGGCTTTAAATACTTGCTTGGTTGATCGCTTGAACCGCACTTGAAAACCCTGACTTACACTAGCAAATCGCCTCAAATCGTCCAAGAAATTGTTGTAAAAATCCTCCCCTTCATGCTCCTTTTAAAGCTGTAACTCGGGCTGATTTCCGCCTAGCAGTCGACTGCCAACAGTGTCATTGTCTCATAGCAACTTAATCCACGTCGGCATTCCAACCAACAAATAAACTGACATTCGATTTCCAGTTACCAGTAGTCGAATCTTTGGTACACAGAATCGATCGGCTACAAGCGTTACGCTTCGCCACAACTAAAACCAACATCGCCGATCGCTCCAAGGCGCCGATCGTAAGTCGATCGACTACCCAATGCTGGCAATCAACTGCCAAGGCCATTTGCCCGTAGTCGACTGATCATAATCCCAGTCGACTGCTAAGTGTCGACTCGGCTGCCAAGTGTCAAACACTTGACCAGTCGATTGGTCCATAACCCCAGTCGACTGCTACAACTCAACCATGAGATCTACCCCAAGTATGATGCCCTCATACTTCCTAGATCACTCTTAGCCTACACCTAAGCCTTCTATCCATCTCCATCAGCCTCACGCCTATTGGATCCCTCCAAGTCATCCATGACTTGTTCATCCATACGCTAGCCTTCATGTGCTTCCATCGGCTATTGTCATGCTAAGCTGGTCTACACCACCAAGGCACATTGGGCTTACGCTGCCAAGACACATGCTTGGACTTTACGCCGCCAACCATTGGACTTATGCTGCCAAGACTCCACCCTTGGACTTTACACCACCAATATTAACCCTTGGACTTTCCATGCCAACTCCATGTTGGACTTTCCAATTGCCAAGACTCAAGCTTGAACTTTCCCTTGCCAAGATCCATGCTTGGACTTTTCATGCCAAGTACTCAAGACTTGGACTTTCCCATTATCTGGTCAACCCCATGTCAACCATATAGTCAACCCATTGTCCAACAATGGTCAACTCATCATCAAACATCAAAAGACCAATATCAAAACACGGCTCGAGTCAAACTCAAGTCTAGTCAATCGTGACCTGGGTCGATTGCACCAACAATCTCCCCCTTTTTGATGTTTGACAAAAACCAACACCTTTGAGTTAGAACACTAACTCAATCCAATCCTCCCAATTTTCCAAATTCTCGCTCAATTTTCCCATAATTCTCCCCCTTTTTGACATACATAAAAAAGGCTCTCTTCAAGGGTATCAATGTCTCATATCCTAATGAGATCTTACAATCTCCCCTTGGTCCAAAAATATCTAAGATGTCTTCACTCTTCCTAGTGATAAGTCTCATACCACCAAAGAGAGGCAATTCTCACTTCTCCAAACTTTCCAAATTCGCAAAATTCTCCCCCTCATGAGAAAGAACACATCCATCATCCCATGATAGATAACCTCCTTTTAAAGGCTTGCTCCCCCTTAACCATTGCACCAACAATGTCCTTGGAGAGTCCCTAAGCTATAAAAATACTAAACCATCAAAATTAAGGTTAAAAGTTCAAACTTGAACTTTCACACACCTTAAAATTGATACACACCCTAAACAACTCTCCTAATCCATATCCAATGGATTTTCACCCTTTATAATGATTTCCAAAGCATATCCTAGGGTTAGGAGGAGTTAGGGTAGCCTAATATAGCTGAAACATGAGCTAAACAATTTTGTTTACCCGAAATCACCCATTGGCGACTACCAAATAATGCCCTAAGGCTAGTCATTTGTCATCCATATAATACTGATTTTTGCAAATGCAGAAATCAGGTTTCAGAAAATGAAATTCAAAAAATCATAACTAATTATACATAATTCAAAAAATCACAAAAATTCATATGTATAATACTTAAGTCAAACATTATGGGTGAAAAATATTTTAAAAATAAAATACCCATAAAATAATGAGATTGACACAATGTTCAAAACTATTGAAAAGTTCAAAGTTTTGACCCTACTTTGTATCAACTCTATCAATGGTGATTGCTATCAAAAGATAGACTTCACCAAGGTTTTTCAAAAATGGTTTTGAAATGTTTTTAAATCCTTATATTGAATCATGGTCTATGGGCTTAATGCACATGACTTGTACATCAGCTTTCCTCATGATTCATCCATGGTATAAGATGAGTTTTAGTTCATCTAGATGCGAAAACTATACACCTTGAACTTAACTCATTTCCTAGCACCTCACATGTGTCTAGGGTATATCAATACACACAAATGTCAATGTGATGTAAGATGTGGATTTTGTTCATCCTAAACTAGAGTCTCATGCATTTTCTAAGGCAACTCTATTTGATTCTTTTATACATGGGACTTCAAATCATGTCATTTATCTTTAAATCAATTTTAATTAATGCATGAATGATCATGGCATAAGTGATAACATATATAAGCATGTGTCAATAATCATGATGTCATGACATTAAATATGAACCTAAATATACATGACAGAAAACTTTAACCCTAAGCATTATCATGACATATTATATGATTTAATAAAAGATATGATGTCATGAAATTACAATGGCAAATAAGATATGGCAAATAAAATGTAAAGGTATAAGAATACCTATGTTTTAGTATTAATTGTCATTTGTTAAGATTAAATTCATTTTACCATATTAGTACTTATCTCCCAAGTGTGCCAAAAATCCAAAATGACACACTATGACCTCTAAACCTCAATTGTGCCAATTTGATCAATTTTTCATAGCTCTCAAAATATATTGGCACATCCTAAAATCTTTTAGGATTAAATTCAACTATATTTCCAAGGTATTCCATAACCTTGGAAATTACCTAAAGTGCCAACTTTTCTATGGTTGGGTTAATTACCCATCCAATCAAGGTTGACACAACCTAACCCATTTAGCGTGAATCAATCACGCTCCTAGGAACCCAATACCTATTAGAGCTCCTTGGGTTTACTAGGTATTCCTTAGGGATAACTTCTCTAGATACCTTTCTAATGACCCTTCTAGGCTTAGAAGCCTTGGTCATTGTAGTCTTTCCTAGGTTAACTCTAGGGATGACTCCCCTTGTAACCTTCTTAGTGGCCTCCCTAAGTTTCATGGAAACCATGGCCACTAGGCACTTACCTTGGTTACCCTCAGGGATGACCTCCCTAGTAAACTTGGTCTTCCTAGACCTAGGTTGAGTTCCATAATCGAATGAAACATTGTGGTAGGTCTCTTTGGTCTTAGGCTTGTGACCTAAACCTTTCTTTCCATTAGGTGGACCTTGCTTTCTAGACCCTAGGTTTTGACTTCTAGACACTTTCATTTGATTTTGCATTGTTCTAAGTGTCTTCTCTAATTTCTCAAGCCTTGACCTCAAGGCTTGATTTTCTAATTCTAATTTTTCTAGTTTGGTGGGCCCATTATTTCTTTGAGTAGAGTTTTTCTTTCTAGGCATATGTCTATGGTTCTTGGGATTAATGCCTAGATGGTCATTTACCTTCCTAATAGTTTCCCTAGGTAGGATTTTTCTAGGGTTATTAGTCTCAAATTTCTCCTTAGTTTTAAAATTACAACTCTTAGCACCTAGGAAATAAAATCTATTATTTCTAGCATGCTCCTTATGATCAATAGAAAAATTACTCCTAGCATGCTTTTCATTATAAAATAGGGAAGGTGCATTACTAAATTTACCTTAGGGTTTGCTTTAGAAGCTTCCCCTACATGTGATACTCCTTCTTGTCCCTTGGTTTGTTTTCTCCTAGGGCATTGGCTTCTATAGTGCCCCTTTTGATGGCATTTGAAGCAAATGATGTGCTCCTTGCTCTTTTGACTTTGGACACCAATTTCCTTGGTCTTTGGCACGACTTGTGCCGTCTTCTTGACCTGTTTAGGACATTTACTCTTGTAGTGTCCTTTCATCCTACACTCAATACATATTATATGATTCTTGATTTTAACTACAATGTTTGAGTTACCTTCCATGGTAGGGGAGTTTTGAACTTCCTCTTCTTTTTGACCAGAGGTAGATGGTTCTTGTTCTTTTTGATTCGGCATGGGGAATGGTTTCTCTTCCCCCTCAATTCTAGAGTTAGAGGTTTCTTCTACTTCCTCCTCTTCCTTGGATGTTGATGGCCTTTCAACCTTCGATTCCTCAAACTCTTGTGATGAAGATGATGTGCTTTCTTCTTCTTAAGCTTGAGAGGATCAGCACTCCTCTTTTTCCTTATCGTGGATCGGTGTGGCTCCTCATGGAATTTTGCCAACTTACTCCATAGCTCTTTGGCTTCCATGTAATCACCTAAACTACACAAAATATCATTAGGAATTAAATCAACAAAGAATTTTATTACCTTCTTATTTTTTTCGAATTCTTGGAGTTTTTCCTCGGTCCACTTCTTCATCTTGAGGAATCCTCCCTTTGGCCCACTTGGATATTCGAATCCTTCTATCAAGGTGGACCAATCTTCGAAGTCCATCATCATTATGAATTCTTCAATCCTTGTCTTCAATTGATTGAAACCTTTTCGTCCATAGAACATGTATGGAATTGGAGGGTTGACGTCCCATCCAAGTCCATATTTTGGCAACTACATCCTCTATCGCTTTTTCTCCCGGTTGTTAATCCGTAGAAGAGCTCCCAACTCAGATACCACTTGTTAGAACTTTGGTGAGTGCTAGAGGAGGGGTGAATGGCTCGTAGATGAAATTTGATCGAGTGCTTGATACAATTGTCAGTGTACGCAGCGTGACACAAAATGATAGAAACAAATACACAACAACAAGCACACACACGATATAACGTGGTTCGGAACCTTAGGGTTCCTACTCCATGGATTAAGGTTGAATGAGCTCTAGTGATGCATACGCCACCACTAATCAATAACACTCCTTCTCGGTGACACACCAGAGGTGGAGAAACCTCTTACAAGTGATTACAACAGTAATACAATGAATTACAAGCAAATACAAAGACAATAATGAAATGAAAGTAAAGAAAACTTTACAACAATGGCTTTGAATGCTTGCTTAGTTGATCGCTTGAGCCACACTTGAAGACCCTGACATGCACCAGCAAATCGCCTAAGAAATCACTGCAAAAATCCTCCCCTTCGTGCTCCTTTTAAAGCTATGACTCAGGCTAATTTTTGCCTAGCAGTCGATTGTCATAAGGCCCCAGTTGATTGCCAACAGTGCCATTGTCTCACAATGACTTAATCCAAGTCAGCATTCCAGCCAACGGTTACCAGCAGTCGACTGCCAGTTACCAGCAGTCGACTGCTCATACCCGTAGCCGACTGCTCAATCGGCAATTGAGTGTTCTACCTCGTGACCAAAATCAATTGCGATCATTGCCCTCCATGGCGGTCATTCGATAATCGGCTAATCTTTGGCGATCGGCGGCCAAGGCCATTTGCCCACAATCGAACACCAGTTGACTCACGATAGTTGACTTATTATAATCCCAGTTGACTAAAAAGTGTCGACTCGACTGCCAAGTGTTAAACACTTGACCAGTTGACTGGTCCATAACCCCAGTCGACTGCTGATGTGAGCAAAACATATAGGGTTTTAGGAGTAGTTTTCGCTCACATCTCATTTCATTTTAAGTTTGTTTCATGCATATTTTACTTTATTTTGCATGCATTTCCTATTTTCTAGTTAGGAGATTTGTTCGTTGTACTTTTGTGTGTAGGACAGCATTATATGAGAAAAATGGCGCACTTTTGGAGCGAAAAGAAGACATTTGACAGCTATACCAGAATGACACACACCCTGGCCCTGTGAAAACACATGGCCTACGCCACAACGCAACACACGGCCTGGTCGTGTGGATCCACACGGCTATGTGATGTTGTGCGATTCTGATGTCATTTGGTTATTTTCTAGGTTTCAGGGAGATCCAAGATGATGTCTATATAATGAAGGCCATGCCCAAGCCCTAGGGAGGAGCCACAACGGCTGGGACAACACTTCGATGCCCTAAAAAGCTTTGGAAACTCGCAACGGGGAGGAAGAAAGCCCCCGGAGATCCAAGTTCTGCACTTCAACGCCGAAGAGAAGAGCCACATTGCATTGTAATTTCTGTTCTGCACATAATATCCATTGTTTATACGAATATAATCATACTTTGTGTTTCTCCTCTCACATTTATGGAGTAGATTCTTCGATTCTAGGATTAGAGAGTAGTTTGTGTGCATAGAACATGTTATTCCAAATTAAATTTTGTTCTTGAGTTTGTATTTGCAATTGGTATTAGTTTAGACTGATATATATGTGTTTTGGTTTTCTATCTACTGTGCTAGCCGATACGAGGGGTGATAGCCCTCGTAACTAAGATTTAGGAGCATTAAGGAGGAACCTAGGGGTTGGCCTCATCTCCTATAACTGTGGATAAGGGTGCGATAGAATTGGAAACGATTCGTCGCAAGGATTGATTTGGCATCCTCGTACCGCCTATCCTGTCCTAACACCAAGGGTCAACCTGGTAAGGTAGAGATAGCTCCCGATAGATGCGAAGGCTCATGGGGAGTGTATGATGTCCCATCCACAAGGCCTTAGTTAGATGTTTAGACAACACCCAATTGATAACATGTTTTGCGACACATAAGCGAAATCGAAATCCTAGAATTCCTTCCAAAGACTCACAACAAGCCTTTTCTTCTTCCGTGTGACACCGTATTGAGTTAGGATCGTCGACAACCTTCGCAATCACAACCATTAGAACTGAATTCCGAATAATAACGCCCACTTAACAAATCGGTACTCGAATCTCAGTCCATGTGGGATCGATAATCTTTTTATTACTTGACGACACCTGTGCACTTGCGGGCGTTGAGCGCGAGCACGTGCTTCGAGTCCTCGACGATCTCTGTCGTGAGATTTGAGGTCGCGTTCGCGTGCATCAAGTTTTTGGCGCCGTTACTGGGGACTGATTGATTCGATATCGAATCGAGAGGTGGATAGTTGGATCGGACCTAGGCAAGATTTACTTTCCTTGTTTTATTTTATTTTATTTCAGTTTTGTTCATTCTATTTCTCTTTCCTTATTTATAATTTCCTACATATAACAATGCATGCTTTTACTCATGATTATGGTCAATTTAATGCTGTGAGTTTTGGTAACATTTATTGTGAGCATTGTGGTGAAACATGGCATAACATTAACGATTGTCCGGATATATTTGAACCTTCACAATTTGAACAAGAAGATATCACCTATGATTACAACCAGTGGCCACAAGATGATTCCTATTCATATAGTTATGACCCTTGCTACTTAAACCCTCAATATTGTCCTCCTAAATCTTGACTAGAGTAGATGATTGAAAGGTTTATTCAGATGCAACAAGAGGCGAACACTGAATTTCAGCGGCAACATTCACAGATAGAAATGATGATTGAAGAATTAAGATCATCTGTGAATGACATTGCTAGCTGACAAAAGAAGCTGGAGATTCAGATAGCACAGGTCGCCAGTCAGTTTGCTAGAACACTAAGTCGATTACCAAAAAGTAAAGAAGGACAATCCATTCAAACACCACTAGAAGGAGAACTTGAGGATTATATAATTGATACTTTAATCGAGGAGTGCATTGCTTCAATCAAAACACCTCCTAACCTCAAGGATCTAGAAGAGCCTACCTTAACCCTCACCGAAACTTTAGCTACCAATAACGAAGCCCATTTAGTGATTTGTAATGATAAAATTTCATTCGACAAAATAGAATCTGCTAATTATTCTTTTGTCGGGGATGTCCGTGGTGAGTTATGTTATTTACAGCATTTGGACAAAATAGAATATTATGCTCAAACTCTTAATGATTACTTGAGGCTAAGCCTGTTCAATTTTGAACTAAGGAAGGCAACTAATAAATATCTTGCCCCTCCATGAGCAAGATTTAAGAGATATGGTGATAAGGGACCCCAAGGGAGGAGGCGTAAGGTGAGCAAATATCTTGCTCCCCCACGAGCAAGATTCAAACACATCAAATGAAACATAGGAATAAGGTCGAGCTAAAAGACCTTAAACAAAGCGCTTCTTAGGAGGCAATCCAAGTTGAGTTTTTATGTGTTCTTTTTATTTTATTACATTCATTTAGTTAATTTGAACTTTGATTTCCATTCGTTTAGCATTTTTTAACAAGAATTAGGACTAGAAAGGACTTGCTAGGTAGAAATAAAAATCATTTTGAACCTACACGACTGAGCATGTAAAGAGAATTCAGACCGTTGTGCACCATGAGAGAGAAACGGGGGGCACACGGCCTGGTCGTGTTGCACAAGGGAGAAAGGGCGACACACAGTGCATTTCGCCTCAATTCATCACTCTCATTCCAGTCCACACATGTACAGGAGTCCACCTAGTCCACGTCGACATGAGCCTGCACCTGCTCCACCACCTTTTTCTACTTTTGAGCAGGATGCAGGTACATCTGCCTATGATTTCTCTGAGTTCTGATTATGCCTCGAACACATATACGCTGAGCAGCAGACGCAGAGGCAGCGATGGGAGGAGTAGAGCTCTTACACGTAGGCGGAGTTTCATGGCTTATGGGAGCACTTCCAGTGGGTCGAGGAGTTCTACAATGAGGCACGTATATACTTCTAGGAGGAGACTGCCCATCGCTAGGAGAAGGCTGCCTACCATCGGGAGGTCAGGCAGAACATGCGTGCCCAGCAGACATAGTGGGCTAGGGAGGATGAGCACAGAGTAGTCGCTGCATCCACCAGCTCTCAGATCGACCACATGTACATATGACATCAGCGGCTCAGCACCAGATTCTCCCAGGATCTCGAGATGCCGAGGCTACCAGACTTTCCACCTCGTCCACCATATTAGAGCTATGCTTCACTTAAGTCTGGGGGGGACCCCCAAGTTTTGATTTATATTGTTTCTAGCAGTAGTTTCTTTCCTGATATTTGTATTTTAGTTAGCATTCATTTGTTCATGCATAGGTTGTTTAGTTTCTTTCAGCACTAAGTTTTTGCTATCTATAAGCTGTCTCAGTAGTATTTTTAAGGTTTTCTTCATGAGTTGTTTCCATGGGTAGCTTAGATTTATTTACCTCATGGTATTTTATTTTGTTTGCTCTAATGAATGTTCTAGACTTACGCTGGTTAGCTTTTATTTTTACACCTACGCATGACGAACATTCTGAAAGGGAAAATCTAGTACGTACCTAGTTATGATTCATCTCAGTAGTCTAGTACTTTGGAATCCATAGGTGACTCTAGATTTAGCATTTTAGTTGCTGGAGATGCTCGGATTGTGGAAGTCCATTCGGAAAAATAAAAATCACAAGAGAGAGAGAAAAGAAAAAAAGAAAGAAAAAGAATGAAAAAGTGTGTAAGAAAAAAAAATTGAAAAAAAAAATATTATGAGGGATAAAAAAATAGTTGTCGTGGGTGGAAATGGTTAGGTGCCCCTTTGAGACCGAGTTAGGTTACTGGGGAAACACCTATCAATTTCTCTTAATACCGAGCACGCCTTTGAGACTTTATGCTAGATCTAGGGAACGACCCTCACTTTGGGTAGGTAAGTGCCTAAGAGCCAGAGACCTTAGGAATGCTATAGGATAACGACTTAACTTACCATGGAACGGGTGTCCCCTAAGAAGATTCACTTAGCACTAGCACGAGGAGCTAACTTAGTGAATTTCTAGAACATATCTACTTTGCTTTGATTGCAAATATCACTTGATAAATTTAGTTAATATGCTAAGTATGGAACAATACCTTTTTAAAATTTCATTGCACTGAGGTTTGCTCGAGGAAAAGTAAAGATCTAAGTCAAGGGGAATTGATCTGAGCAAAACATATAGGATTTTAGGAGTAGTTTTCGCTCACATCTCATTTCATTGTATGTTTGTTTCATGCATATTTTACTTTATTTTGCATGCATTTCCAATTTTCTAGTTCGGAGATCTGCTCGTTGTACTTTTGTGTAGAGGCCAGCATTATACAGAGAAAATGGTGCACTTTTGGAGCGAAAAGAAGACATTTGGCACCTAGAGCAGAATGACACACACGCTGGCCCTATGAAAACACACGACCTATGCCACAGCGCCACACACGGCCTGGCCGTGTGGATCCACATGGTCGTGTGGCGCTGTGTGATTCCTACGCGATTCGGTTATTTTTTAGGTTTCGGGGAGATCCAGGCTAATGTCTATATAAAGGAGGCTATGCCAGAATCCTAGGGAGGAGGCACGATGATTGGGACGACACTCCGACGCCCTAAAAAGCTTCGAGAACTCACAACGGGGAGGAAGAAAGTCGTCGGAGATCCAAGTTCTGCACTTCAACGCTGGAGAGAAGAGCCACATTGCATTGTAATTTATGTTCTTCGCATAATATCCATTGTTTATACGAATATGATCGTGCTTTGTGTTTCTCCTCTCATATTTATGGAGTAGATTCTTCGATTCTATGATTAGGGAGTAGTTTGTGTATATAGAACATGTTATGTAGGGGATCGATGTGGATGTGTTGGCCGACTAGAGGGGGGTGAATAGCCCTCTATCGTCGTACGGTGGAATATGATCGTTCTCATTGCGTGCTCGTCTACAATTGTCGTTAGCACATCGGAATACTAATAAAAATATAAATACTAACAACAAATACAATCACACGCAAACACACACGATATACGTGATTCGAAACCGAATGGTTCCTACTCCACGGGCGAGCTCATCGAGCTCTAGTTATATGCACAACACTAACTAAACCACTCCTTCTCGACAACACATCGGAGGTGGAGAAACCTCTCACAAGCAATTACACTAAGTAATGAAATACAAGCAAAACAAAGACAAATACGAAATACACGTAAACAACACTTTACAACGCTTGCTTTGAACCCTTTTCTTGTAGCTTGCTTTGGATGGCTCTTGAAGGACTGGAATGCAATAGCAATTCCCCTCCAATAGCTTCCTTAAAGTCTTGGCAAAATCCTCCCTCTTGAGCTCCATTTATAACCTCGTGATCGTGATTTGCGCCCGGATCGCCAAAAGGCCCGATCATTGCCCACGTAGTCGTTGTCTCACAACGGCCAGATCCACGTTGGATAAGTTCCAACAGATAACCTACTAGTCGACTGATCATGCCCATCAGTCGACTAGTGACATAGTAGTCGATCGCCTTCAATTGCTACATAGAGCTCAGGCTCTCGCGACACTCTATCGCGACACTCCCCATCGATCGACTTCCATCCCTCGGCATCGGCCATTTATCGATCATTGCCAATCCATGGCGATCCATCGCTAAGCACAAAACTACAGTCTAACACCAGTCGAACTTTAGATGACTTGGATCAGTCAACTGGCACCTATGCCAGTCAACTGCTGTCAGGCAAAACCTCAAACACCAAGTTGTTTAAGCATCCGACCGTCGGGTAAACCCTCAAACATCAAGTTTGAGCCTCCGACACTCAGTTTTAGCCACTTGGCCAAGTCCACCTTATCCCTCATAGAGTTCTCCACCGAAGCTCTCTTCCCTCGGCCTACGTCCCTCGGATGCACCAAGCGTACGGCTTCGCAACGCCATCCTTCGCGTCTTATGCCCTCGAAGTATGCTTCCCTTGGGCCTCACTCCATTCGCTCCCCGTTCGGCGGTCCCTCGGATGCACCAAGAGCATGGCTTCGCAATGTCATCCTTCACCGACTCAAGGACCCTGAGCCTAGTGAACTTGCCAAGTTCTCAAAACTTCCTACATTCACCAAGCGCACGGCTTCGCAATGCATTTCTCACCAAGCACCAAGCGCACGGCTTCGCAATGCTTTGTACTTTTCCACACCAAGCTCCATGCTTGGATTTTCCATGACAACCCCATGTTGGACTTTCCCACACAAAGCTCCATGCTTAGATTTTCCCACACCAAGCTCCATGCTTGGATTTTCCATGCCAACTCCATGTTGGACTTTCCCATGACAATCCCATGTCATGAGTTTTGTCTATCATAAAAATACTATCAAAGTACTGCTCGAGTCAAACTCGAGTAAACCTAGGCCGATTGCACCAACAATCTCCCCCTTTTTGATGATTGACAAAACTACCATCTCAAGTCTACCAATTCTCCCATATTGGCAATTCTCACATCCCAAATGAGAATTCCAAACCTCATTGGTAACTTGGTAACTTCTCCCCCTTTTTGACATTACATCAAAAAGATCCTCCCTAAGGGTATGAATGTCTTATATCCCAATGAGATCTTACAATCTCTCCCTTGGAGGAACACATGCTTACAATTTTTCTAGTGATCCCATATCACTTAAAGAGAGGCAACCCAATTTTCCTCCCATGAGGAAATACACATCCATCTTCCCATGATGGATACCTCCCCCTAGAGGCTTGCTCCTCCTTGACCATTGCACCAACAATGTCCTTGGAGAGTCCCTAAGCCAATAGGAACATTTAACCAATCAAAATTAAGGCAAAGTTCAACAATGAACTCTCATCCACCTTAAAATTGATACTCTCCCTAAACCCTTCTCCTAATCCATGTCCAATGGATTTCCACTCTTTCTAATGCTCTCCCAAGCATATCCTAGGGTTAGGAGTGGTTATGGGACCTTAACCTAGCTGAACATGGGCCTAACCAACAAGGTTTACCCGAAATCAGCTTGGCGATCATGATCAATTCGAAATCAATGGTGCCACCATCGTCGATCATTGGCCATCATGGCGATCGATAATCGTATACATTGCAATTTTCAGCATTTCAGAAATGGATTTCTGAAATCCATAAGTAAAATATACATAAGTTTAAAATTCTTGAAATTTGGTATGTATATTACTTATCAAAAACACTATGGGTGAAAAATATTTGAAAATTATTTTACCCACTAAATTAAGAGATTGATATAAAGTCCAAAAGTTAAGAAAAGCTTCAATATTTAGCCCTCTTTGTATCATCCCATTCAATGGTGATAGCTGTCAAAAGATAGGCTTCACCAAGGTTTTTCAAAATGTTTTCAAAAAGTTTTTAAAACCTTTGATTCCTTTTTCCTAAACATCTCACTTGTATCTAGATGTGTAAAACACATACAAGTCAATTAATCTAGTGAGATGTGGGTTTTTGTTCTTTAATGGTCTCATGCATATTTCTAGGCAATGTTCTTTGATTCCCATCAAATCATGTCATAGTCCTTAAATCCATTTTAATTATATGCATGATGATGATTATGACATAGATATGATATAGATAAAAGCATATGCCAAAATCATGATGTCATGGCATGTGAGAGAAATCTAAGCATACATGACATCTAAAATTAACTCTAAACATGATCATGACATTTTTATAGATAAAAATGAAAATGATGTCATGACATGGCAAGGCAAATAAATCATGGCAAGAAAAATATACTAAGGTATAAAATACCTAAGTGTTAAATTCAAGTTGTCATTTCTACGAATTAATTCCATTTTACCTTAAAGTCATTTATCCCCCTAGTGTGCCATAAATCCAAAATGGCACACCAATACCTCTAAGACCTAATTGTGCCAATTTAATCAATTTTCAACTTCTCAAAGCATATTGGCACATCCTAATGTGTCAACTCACAATGGCTAGGTTAACTACCCATCCACTTAGGGTTGACACACCCTAACCCATCTAGCGTGAATCGATCATGCTCCTAGGAACCCAATATCTATTGGAGCTCCTTGGGTTAACAAGGTATTCACTAGGGATAACTTCCCTAGATACCTTCCTAATGACCCTTTTTGGCTTTGAAGCCATAGTCTTTTGGGTCTTTCCTAAGTCAACTCTAGAGGTGACTCCTCCTTTGACCTTCCTAGAGGCTACATTTGATTTCTTTGAGGTCTTAGCCACTAGACACATGCCATGGCTAGACTTAGGGATGGCTTCCCTATTAGCCTTGGTTTTTCTAGACCTAGAAATAGTTCCATAATCAAATGGAACATTATAATAAGTCTTCTTGGGCTTAGGTTTGTAACCCAAACCTTCCTTGCCCTTAGACCATTTTTGAACCTTAGGTCTTGACTTTTGGGCATTTGACCCTAGAATTGAATTTTCTATGATTCTAAGGGTATTTTCCATTCTCTCAAGTCTTGACCTCAAGACTTGGTTTTCTAACTCCAATTTCCTAAATTTTGAATTTTCATTAGGTTTTTGGGAAGAACTCTTTTTCTTAGGCATGTGCCTAGACGTTTTGAGATTAATACCCAAATTTTCTTCTATTCTCCTAATGGACTCCTTTGGTAAAATGTTTCTAGAATTATGAGTCCTAGGTTTGTTCTTAGTTACATGAACATGCTAAACACCCAAACAAACATATTTATTCCTACTAGCATGCTTTTCATTAATGATTGCAAGAGAGCTAAAATAATTTTTATCATGCTTTTTAGCTTTAGGAATTAAAGGTGCATTATTTAAATATACCTTAAGGTTAGCTTTGGAAGCTCCCCCTACATGAGATACATCTTCTTGCCCTTTCTTCTTCCCCCTAGAGCATTGGCTTCAGTAGTGTCCCTTTTGATTGCATTTAAAGCACACAATGTGCTCTTTGCTTCTAGTTGTGGGGACTCCGGCATCCTTTGACTTTTGGTTGACTTTTGGTGCCGATGCCTTTTCCTTAGCCAATTTTGGGCATTTACTCTTGTAATGCCCTTTCTCCCTACACTTAAAGCATATTATGTGATTTTTATTTAAAATAACAACACTTGAGTTACCTAGGGAGGTGGAGGATTCTTCTTCATCACATCTTCCAGAGGTAGATGCTTCGTTTTAACTTTGCTCCAGAATAGAAACCCTTTCCTCCCCCTCAATGCTAGAGGTGGAGGTCTCTATCAAATCATCAACATATTCAAATGTTGTGGGTGCTTCTTCCTAGGCATTCTCCTCTACTTGTGTCGGTCGGGAGTTTTCTTGGAATTTTATTATCTTATTCCATATCCCCCTTGCATCCCTATAGTCACCCAATCTAGACCAAATATGGTTAGGTAACAAATCACTAAGTAATTTTATTACCTCGAGATTTATCTTGAAGTCCTTGATTTGGTCTTGGGTTTGTAGTGGATCGATCGGTGTGTGTTGGCCCGGCTAGAGGGGGGTGAATAGCCCTCAATCATTTGGTGGTGGAATTCGCTCGTTCTCATTGCGTTACTTGTCTATGATTGTTGTTAGCGCAGCAGAATAACAATGATAATAATAATACTAACAACACATAACAATCACAAGCAATACACAAGTATATACGTGGTTCGGAACCGAATGGTTCCTACTCCACGGGCGAGCTCACAGAGCTCTAGTTATGTGCACGACACTAACTAAACTCCTTCTAGACTACACGTCGGAGGTGGAGAAACCTCTCACAAGATATTACAATAGTAATACTACAAGAAATACAAAGACACAAGAAATACAAGTAAAGAACACTTTACAACTCTTAGCTTTGAACCCTTTCTTGTTGCTTGCTTTGGATGGCTCTTGAAGGACTGGAATGCAGCAGCAATTCCCCTCCAATAGCTCCCTTAAAGTCTTGGCGAAATCCTCCAACTTGAGCTCCATTTATAACCTGCATCAAGCTATTTTCGCGGCCATCAGTCGACTGCCAAAGGGCCCCTGTCGACTTCCCCTGTAGTTGTTGTCTCACAACGACCAGATCCACGTCGGATAAGATCCAACGGATCACCTACCGATCGCCACCCATGGCGATCGACAGGACCTAGTAGCCGACGCGCCTACGAGCGTAGCTGCTCGCTCATGACACTCCCATCACCGACCGCCATCCCCTTCGACATAAGTCGACTTTAGTCCATGGCAATGATCGCCAAGCACAAAACCCCCTTAAATCACTTACTTGGACGGTCGATTGACACCTATGCCAGTGGACTGCCGTTGGGCAAAACCTCAAACACCAAGTTGTTTGAGCATCCGACCATCCGGTAAACCCTCAAATATCAAGTTTGAGCCTCCGACACTCAGTCTTAGCCACTTGGCCAAGTCTACATCTTCCCTTATGGAGTTCCCCACGGAAGCTCTCTTCCCTCGCCCTACGTCCCTCGGATGCGACAAGCGCACGGCTTCGCAACGCCATCCTTCACATCTCATTCCCTCGAAGTATGCTTCCCTTTGGGCTCACTCCATTCGCTCCCCGTCCGGCGGTCCCTCGGATGCACCAAGCGCACGGCTTCGCAATGCCATCCTTCGCCGACTCAAGGACCCCGAGCCTACTGAACTTACCAAGTTCTCAAGACTTCCCACATGCACCAAGCGCACGGCTTCGCAATGCATTTCTCACCAAGCACCAAGTGCACGACTTCGGAATGCTTTGGATTTTCCCACACCAAGCTCCATGCTTGGATTTTCCATGCAAACACCATGGTGGACTTTCCATGACAATCCCATGTCATGAGTTTTGTCTATCATCAAAATACTATGAAGGTACTGCTCGAGTCACCCTGGGCCGATTGCACCAACAATCTCTCCCTTTTTGATGATTGACAAAACTACCATCTCAAGTCTACCAATTCTCCCATATTGGCAATTCTCACATTCCAAAAGAGAATTCCAAACCTAATTGGTAACTTGGTAACTTCTCCTCCTTTTTGACATCACATCAAAAAGGTCCTCCCCAAGGGTATGAATGTCTCATATCCCAATGAGATCTTACAATCTCTCCCTTGGAGGAAACACATGCCTACAATCTTACTAGTGATCCCATATCACTTAAAGAGAGGCAACCCAATTTTCCTCCCATGAGGAAATACACATCCATCTTCCCATGTTGGATACCTCCCCCTATAGGCTTGCTCCGCCTTGACCATTGCACCAACAATGTCCCTGGAGAGTCCCTAAGCTAATAAGAACATTTAACCAATCAAAATTAAGGAAAAGTTCAACAATGAACTCTCTACCACCTTAAAATTGATACTCTCCCTAAACCCATCTCCTAATCCATGTCCAATGGATTTCCACCCTTTCTAATGCCCTCCCACGCATATCCTAGGGTTAGGAGTGGTTAGGGGACCTTAACCTAGCTGAACATGGGCCTAATCAACAAGATTTATCTGAAATCAGCTAGGGAAGTCGACTGAATTCAGAAATCAATCGGCTGCCACGTCCATCAGTCGACTAGCCTCCCTGGCAGTCAACTGATAACTGCTTTTGCAGTTTTTAGCATTTCAGAAATGACTTTCTGAAATTCATAAGTAAATATACATAGGTTTAAAAATCTTGAAATTTGGTATGTATATTACTTATCATAAACACTATGGGTGAAAATTATTTTACCACTCAATTAGGAGATTGATACAAAGTCCAAAAGTTAAGAAAAGCTTCAATAAAGAGCCCTCTTTGTATCATCCCATTCAATGGTGATAGCTATCAAAAAATAGGCTTCACCAAGGTTTTTCAAAATGTTTTCAAAATGATTTTGAAACCTTTAATTCCTTTTTCCTAAACATCTCACTTGTATCTAGATGTGTAAAACACATACAAGTCAAGTTTCTAGTGAGATGTGGGTTTTTGTTCTTTTAATGGTTTCATGCATATTTCTAGGCAATATTATTTGATTCCCATCAAATCATGCCATAGTCCTTAATTTCATTTTAGTTATATGCATGAAGATGATTATGGCACAAATATGATATAGATAAAAGCATATGCCAAAATCATGATGTCATGGCATGTAAGAGACATCTAAGCATACATGACATCTAAAAATAAATTTAAACATGATCATGACATTTTTATAGATAAAAATGAAAATGATGTCATGACATGGCAAGGCAAATAAATCATGGCAAGTAAAATATACTAAGGTATGGAATACCTAAGTGTTAAATGCAAGTTGCCATTTCTAGGAATTAATTCCATTTTGCCTTAAAGCCATTTTCTCCCAAGTGTGCCATAAACCCAAAATGGCACACCAATACCTCTAAGACCCAATTGTGTCAATTTAAATCATTTTTAACTTCTCAAGCACATTGGCACATCCTAATGTGTCAACTCTACTATGGTTAGGTTAACTACCCATCCACATAGGGTTGACACACCCTAACCCATTTAGCGTGAATCGATCATGCTCTTAGGAACCCAATATCTATTGGAGCTCCTTGGGTTAACAAGGTATTCTCTAGGGATGACTTCCCTAGATACCTTCCTAATGACCCTTTTTGGCTTTAAAGCCATAGTCTTTTGGGTCTTTCCTAGGTCAACTCTAGAGGTAACTCCCCCAATGACCTTCCTAGTGGCTTTCTTAGATTTCTTTGAGGTCTTAGCCACTAAGCAAACATCATTGCTAGACTTAGGGATAACATCCCTATAAGCCTTGGTTTTTCTATACCTAGATGTTGTTCCATAATTAAATGGAACATTGTAATAGGACATAGGTTTGTGACCCAAACCTTTCTTGTCCTTAGACCATTCTTGTTTCCTAGGCCTTGACTTTTGTACATTAGACCCCTTAACCGAATTTGTTATTATTGCTAGGGTCTTCTCATGTTTTTCTAGCCTTGACCTCAAGGCTTGGTTCTCTAGCTCTAATTTTCCCAATTTTGAATTTTCATTTATCTTTTGGGAAATTTTCTTCTTCTTAGGCATGTGCCTAGATTTCTTGGGATTAACACCCAAGTTTTCTTCAATTCTCCTAATTGATTCCCTAGGAAAAATAGTTCTAGTGTTATTTGTCCTAGGTTTATCCTTAGATGAATTAACATACCTTGCACCTAAACAATAATCTTTATTATTTCTACTAGCATGCTTTTCATTTATAATTGCAAGTGAACTAAAATAATTCTTAGCATGCTTTTTAACTTTAGGAATTGAAGGTGCATAATTTAAATTTACCTTAGAGTTAGCTTTGGAAGCTCCCCCTACATGAGATACACCTTCTTGCCCTTTCTTCCTCCCCCTAGGGCATTGGGTTCGGTAGTGTCCCTTTTGATTGCATTTAAAGCACACAATGTGCTCTTTGCTTCTAGTTGTGGGAACTCTGGCATCTTTTGATTTTTGAGTTTTTTGTGCCGATACCTTTTCCTTAGCCAATTTTGGGCACTTACTTTTGTAATGCCCTTTCTCCCTACACTCAAAACAAATTATATAATCTTTACAATTAATTATAATACACGAGTTAACTAGGGAGTTGGTGGAGGCCTCTTCACTTCTTCTGGAGGTAGAAGCTTCATTTTGATCTTGCTAGGAAATGGAAATCCTTTCCTCCCCCTCAATGCTAGAGGTGGAGGTCTCCACCAAATCATCAACATCATCAAAAGTGGATGGTGCTTCTTCTTCGGCATTCTACTCTACTTGTGCCGATTGAGAATTTTCTTGGAATTTCATTATCTTATTCCATAATTCTCTTGCATCCCTATAATCACCCAATCTAGACGAAATAGTGTTAGGTAACAAATCACTAATCAATTTTATTACCTCGAGATTTGTCTTGAAGTTCTTGATTTGTCTTGGGTCCATTTTGACTTCTCAATGAGTTTGTTTTCTTTATCCCTAGGCATCTCAAAACTGTTTTCTATAATAATCATAAAATCAAAATCAGTTTCAAGATATACCTCCATCTGTTTCTTCCCCCAAGCAAAATCTCTATCGAATTTCAGTGGATGGATGAGGCCAGCCATTTTCTAGTGCTCTCGCGGTGGTTAGTCATTGAAGAGCGACTTGGCTCTGATACCACTTGTAGGGGATCGATCGGTGTGTGTTGGCCCAGCTAGAGGGGGGTGAATAGCCCTCAATCGTTTGGTGGTGGAATTCGCTCGTTCTCGTTGCATTGCTTGTCTACGATTGTTGTTAGCGCAGCGGAATAACAATGATAATAATAATACTAACAACACATAACAATCACAAGCAATACACAAGCATATACGTGGTTCGGAACCGAATGGTTCCTACTCCACGGGCGAGCTCACTGAGCTCTAGTTATGTTCATGACACTAACTAAACTCCTCCTCAACTACACGTTGGAGGTGGGGAAACCTCTCATAAGATATTACAACAGTAATACTACAGAAATACAAAGACACAAGAAATACAAGTAAAGAATGCTTTACAACTCTTAGCTTTGAACCCTTTCTTGTTGCTTGCTTTGGATGGCTCTTGAAGGACTGGAATGCAGCAGCAATTCCCCTCCAATAGCTCCCTTAAAGTCTTGGCAAAATCCTCCAACTTGAGCTCCATTTATAACCTGCATCAAGCTATTTTTGCGCCCATCAATAGACTGCCAAAAGGCCCCAATCGACTGGCCCTGTAGTCGTTGTCTAACAACGGTCAGATCCATGTCGGATAAGTTCCAACGGATCACCTACGAGTCGACTGCCAATCCATGGCAGTCGACTGGTGACCTAGTAGCCGACTACCCAGTCGGCTACGGAGCATTCTATGCTCACAACACTCCCATCAGTCGACTGCCAAGCACAAAACCCGCAGTCTTAAACCAGTCGAACCCTAGTCGACTTGGACCAGTCGATTGACACCTATGCTAGTCGACTACGGTCGGGGAAAACCTCAAACACCAAGTTGTTTGAGCATCCGACCGTCGGGTAAACCCTCAAACATCAAGTTTGAGCCTCCGACACTTAGTCTTAGCCACTTGGCCAAGTTCACATCTTCCCTCATGGAGTTCCCCACGGAAGCTCTCTTCCCTCGGCCTACGTCCCTCGGATGCGCCAAGCACACAGCTTCGCAATGTCATCCTTCGCGTCTCATGCCCTCGAAGTATGCTTCCCTTTGGGCTCACTCCATTCGCTCCCCATCCGGCGATCCCTCGGATGCATCAAGCGCACGGCTTCGCAATGCCATCCTTCACCGACTCAAGGACCCCGAGCCTAGTGAACTTACCAAGTCCTCAAGACTTCCCATATGCACCAAGCGCACGGCTTCGCAATGCTTTGGATTTTTCCACACCAAGCTCCATGCTTGGATTTTCCATGCCAACACCATGTTGGACTTTCCATGACAATCCCATGTCATGAGTTTTGTCTATCATCAAAATACTATCAAGGTACTGCTCAAGTCAAACTCAAGTCACCCTGGGCCGATTGCACAAACAGGGTCCACCTTGACTTCTCAATGGGCCTATTTCTTTCACTCCTAGGCAATTCGAAACCATTTTCTAGGATTAGCATAAAATCAAAATCGGTTTCTAGATATACCTCCATTTTTCTTCTCCACCATATAAAATCTATTTCGAATTTTTGTGGTTGGAGGTTGTAGCCGGCCATCTTGTAGTGCTTGTGTCGGCGGTTAGTCCTTGACAAGCTCCTTGGCTCTGATACCACTTGTAGGGTATCCATGTGGATGTGTTGGCCGACTAGAGGGGGGTGAATAGCCCTTTATCGTCGTACGGTGGAATACGATCGTTCTCGTTGTGTGCTCGTCTACAATTGTCGTTAGCCCAGTGGAATACTAATACAAATATAAATACTAACAACAAATACAATCACACGCAAACACACACGATATACGTGGTTCGAAACTGAATGGTTCTTACTCCATGGGCGAGCTCACCGAGCTCTAGTTATCCGCACGGCACTAACTAAACCACACCTTCTCGACAACACATCGGAGGTGGAGAAACCTCTCACAAGCAATTACACTAAGTAATGAAATACAAGCAATACAAAGACAAATGCGAAATACACGTAAAGAACACTTTACAATGCTTGCTTTGAACCCTTTGCTTGTAGCTTGCTTTGGATGGCTCTTGAAGGATTGGAATGCAGCAGAAATTCCCCTCCAATAGCTTCCTTAAAGTCTTGGCGAAATCCTCCCTCTTGAACTCCATCTATAACCTGCATCAAGTCGCGATTAGCGCCTGATCGGTATCAAAAGGACCCGGTCATTGTCTCACAATGGCCAGATCCATGTTGGATAACTTCCAACGGATAACCTACTAGTCTAATGATCATGCCCATCACCGATCAGTGACCTAGTAGTCGATCGCCTACGACACGGAGCGCTTCGTGCTCGCGACACTCTCGTGATCGCTTGATCATCCTCGATCGATCGCTACCCATGGTAGTTCATCGCCAAGCACAAATCGCAGCCTAACACTACCAAACCTAGTCGACTTGGATCACTCAACTGGCACCTATGTCAATCGACTGCTGTCGAGCAAAACCTCAAACACCAAGTTGTTTGAGCATCTGACCGTCGGGTAAACCCTCAAACATCAAGTTTGAGCCTCCGACACTCAATCTTAGCCACTTGGTCAAGTCCACCTTATCCCTCATGCAGTTCTCCACCGAAGCTCTCTTCCCTCGGCCTACGTCCCTCGGATGCGTCAAGCGCACGGCTTCGCAACGCCATCCTTCGCATCTCATGCCCTCGAAGTATGCTTCCCTTGGGCCTCACTCCATTCGCTCCCCATCCGACGGTCCCTCAGATGCACCAAGTGCATGGATTCGCAATGTTATCCTTCACAGACTCAAGGACCCCAAGCCTAGTGAACTTGCCAAGTTCTCAAGACTTCCTACATGCACCAAGCGCACGGCTTCGCAATGCATTTCTCACCAAGCACCAAGCGCACGGCTTCGCAATGATTTGGACTTTTCCACACCAAGCTCCATGCTTGGATTTTCAATGCCAACCCCATGTTGGACTTTCTCACACCAAACTCCATGCTTGGATTTCCCACACCAAGCTCCATGCTTGGATTTTCATGCCAACTCCATGTTGGACTTTCCCATGACAATCCCATGTCATGAGTTATGCCTATCATCAAAATACTATCAAAGTACTTCTCGAGTCAAACTCGAGTCAACCTGGGCCGATTGCACCAACATGTTATTCCAAATTAAATTCTATTTTTTAGTTTGTATTTGCAATTTGTATTAGTTTAGACCGATATCTATGTGTTTTGGTTTTCTATCTACTGTGCTAGCCGATACGAGAGGTGATAGCCCTCGTATATAAGATTTAGGAGAATTAAGGAGGAACCTAGGGGTTGGGCTCATCTCTTGTAACTTTGGATAGAAGGGTGTGATAGAATTGAAAATAGTTCATCGCAGGGATTGATTTGGTATCCTCGTACTACCTATCCCGTCCTAACACCAAGGGTCGACCTGGTAAGGCAGAGATAGCTCTCGATAGATGTGAAGGCTCATTGGGGGAGTGTATGATGTCCCTTCCACAAGGCCATAGGTAGACATTTAGACAACACCCAATTGATAGCATATTTTGAGACACACAAGCGAAACCGAAATCCTAGAATTCCTTCAAAGACTCGCAGCAAGCCTTTTCTTCTTCCGTGTGACACCGTATTGAGTTAGGACCGCCGACAACCCTCGCAATCACAACCATTAGAATTGAATTATGAACAATAAAATCCACTTAACAAATCGGTACTTGAATCTCAGTTCATGTGGGATCGATAATCTTTTTATTACTTGATGACACTTGTGCACTTGCGGGCGTTGAGCGCAAGCGCGCGCTTCGAGTCCTTGACGATCTTCGTCATGAGATTTGAGGTCGCATTCACGTGCATCAACTGCTACAACTCAACCATGAGGTCTATCCCAAGTATGATGGATGGGACCGTTTCAAATTAGAAAGGTATATCCATACGAGATTTTGGATATATGGAGTATAGAATCACAAGCATTTAAAGTAAACGAGCAGCGGTTAAAGAAGTACCTAGGGGAATATAAAAATTCTAAAATGAATGAATGGAGGTTCACCGAGCCATAGGAGCCGAGCTGAAGCGAAAGAGTAGGTCGAGCTAGAGACCTTAAACAAGCTCTTCTTGGGAGGCAACCCAAGTTTAAATTTACATGTTTTTAGTCTTTTTTCATTCATGCATGTTAGTTTAGACTTTAATTTTTGTCCATTGGAATCTTCACAAGTGTTTTATGGTCAAATAAAATTTGCTATGTAGAAAGAAGATCCCTTGGTAGAACCTCAGAAGAAAGCACGAGTGGTCGTGTAGATTTCACACGGTCGTTCCCAATGGTCATAAGAGCACACAGCGGGGCATGTAGAAAGTCTCAGACCATCATGCACTATGGGAGAAATCCAAGGTCGCACATGGCTGACCGTGTGAATTTCACACGGCCGTGGCAAATCCAGAACTTTTATCAAGTGCCCAATAAGAGCACGCCTAGTCCACGCCACGAGCCTACACCTACACCGCCTTCTTTTTCTACCTTTGAGCAGGATGCAGGTACATCGACTTATGACTTCTCCGAGTTCTGATCATGCCTCGACGATATTTATGCCGAATAGCAGATGTAGGGGCAGCGATGGAAGGAGCACAGGACCTATACACAGGCAAAGTTCTAGGATCTACGGGAGCATTTTTAGCGGGCTGAGGAGATCTACGACAAGGCCTGAGCTTATTTTCAGGAGGAGGTTGCCTATCGCCATGAGGTTCTGCAACACTTGCATGCTACACAGGTATATTAGGCTAGGGAGGAGGAGCACAGAGCCACCACTGTATCCACCAATTCCCAGATTGACCACATGTACATGTGGCATTAGCGGCTGAGCACCAGATTTTCCCAAGAGCCCGACATGCCGAGACTACCAGATTTTCCACCTCGACCGCCATACTAGAGGTATAGTTCTGTTTAAGTCTGGGGGGAGGACCCCAAATTTTGATATGCCCTTGTTCTAGCAGTAGTTTCTTTCTTGACATTTATGTTTAGTTTTAGATCATTTGCATTTATGTGTCCATGCATACAGTATTTAGGTTCCTTTCAGCACTTAGTTGTTTGTTATTTTAAGCTACCTCAGTGATACTTTAAAAATTTTCTCTTTCACGATTTTCTTCCATGCCATAGATAGCTTAATTTTATTTATCTTGTGGTATTTTATTTTTAGTTGCTCTGATGGATGTTCTAGATTTACACTTATTAGCTTTTATCTTTCACTTACACTTGATGAATATTCTGAAAGGGAGAATCTATTATATACATAGTTATGATTCATCCCATTAGTCTAGTACTTTGGAATCCATAGGTGACACTAGATTTAGCATTTTAGTTACTGGAGATTCTCGAATTGTGTAAGCTCATTTGGAAAAATCAAAATACCAGTGATCTAGAGACGAACAAAGTTCCTTGAAAAATTAAAAAAAATAATTAAAAGGAAAAAAAAGAGAGAGAAAAAAAAATAGAGTTAAAAACAGTTGTCGTGGGTGGAAATTGTTAGATATCCCTTTGAGAACGAGTTAGGTTACTGGAGAAACACCTACTAATTTCTCTCAATACCGAGCATGCCTTTGAGACTTTATGCTAATTCTAGGGAACGACCCTCGCTTAGGGTAAGTAAGTACCTAAAAGTTGAAGACTTTAGGAAAGCTATAGGATGACGACATAACTCACTGTGGAATGAGTTTCCCTTAGAAAAATTTTCTCGGCACATGTATTAAAAGCTAACCTAGTGAAATTTTAGAACATATCTATTTGCATTGATTGAAAATACCACTTGATAGTTTATTTAACATGCTAGGTATGGAAACAATGTTTTTAAATTTCATGGCATTGAGGTTTGCTTGAGGACAAGCAAAGATCTAAGTCTGAGGGAATTGATGTGAGCAAAACATATAGGGTTTTAGAAGTAGTTTTAGCTCACATCTCATTGCAATTCATACGTGTTTCATGCATCTTTTTCCATATTTTGCATTCATTTTTTATTTTCTAGTTCGGAGATCTACTCTTGCTGTTTTTATGTGTAGGAAGGCATTTTAGAGGTAAAACGATACACTTTTGGAGCCAAAGGAAGGCGAGCATGCTCTCGTCGTGTTTCTCCCTAAACACGGGCATGCTCTGGAGCAAAAGAAGGCATGCACTGGACAGTGCATAGGTGGGCATGGCCTAGTCATGTGAATCTCACACGATCGTGTCCAACCCCCGAAGCCAGAAATTCTAGCGCCGCACACGACCAACCATGTGGATTCCACACGGGCATGTTGCGCTGGGCAGATTTGACGTGATTAGGGTTTTCGTGGGATTTATGGAGAGTCGGCTTCACATCTATAAATAGGAAGCCACGCCCAAACCTTAGGGAGGAGGCCCAATGGCTAGGATGGCAAGAAGGTGCCCTAAAAAGCACCGAAGACTCGCAACGGGGAGGAAGGAAGCGGCTAAAAGATCCATCCCGAAGCTCCGGAACCCTAGAGATCAACCAAGACATGCAAATTGGATAGGACAACGAGTACATTCTTTATTTTCTTGTTCTATTTGCATTGTAATGGTTTTTCTTAAGATGTCTTGTGTTTATTCTCATTTGTCTATGGAGTAGATACTTCGATTCTAAGATTAGGGAGTAACTTGTGTATGTGGACATGCTAGATCAAATAGTCATCTTTTTTTATTCTATTTGCAATTGTGTGTTTCTGAGTTCGATGAGGATTACTTCTTGTTTTTATTTATACTGAACATAGGTGAAACAAAGGGTGACAGCCTTCGTATCAAAAAGCTAGAAGAACCAAGGATAGACCTTACGGTCATCCTACTTTGCGTAATTGTAGAAGATGGAATATGATAGAGTAGGATATGAAATATGATCCGCCTCTTCGTAGGGATTATTAGTGTAGGGTCGATGTTGGCCGGCTACAGGGGGGGTGAATAGCCTTTGTCATAGACAGTGGAATTCGTTCATTCGTTGCTCGTCTACAAAACTATTAGCGTAAGCGGAATATACAAACTAAACACCAATAAAGACAAACAAGATACCAAACAATGCTAACACGGCAATGTAACGTGGTTCACGGTTGCGCCGCTAATCCACGGTCCAATTCGTCTCGTCCACGCTGAATCACTCCGCAAGCTTTCACTATTCTCTCCTTTGCACCAAGCTAGGTGGAGGTAACCTCTTTACAATCCCTCTTCTTACAATAGAATGGAATAATAGCAAGTAAGAAGAATGGGAATTCTTTAGTGCACTTTGGGAGGAGTTTAGAGCATAAGCATTAGGCCCCCAAAGCCCCAAACCTCTTCTTTTTATAGAAGAAGAGGGTTTCTTTCCGTTGACACAGGAGCAGTCGACTGATGCACTGATCAGTCGACTGGTCCTGTAGTCGTTGCCCAATAATGGCTTCTTTCCATGTTGGATTTAATCCAACGACTCCCACATCAGTTGACTGATCTTGACATCAGTCGACTGATGCTCCGATCAGTCAAGTGCCAGAAGAGGACACTCCATTCTGTGCCCAAAACACTTGCGACCAGTCGACTGATGCCTTCATCAGTCGACTAGTGGTCTCACAGTCGACTGCCAATCCATGGAGTCGACTATTGGCACATGAACCGGACTTGAATACTAGTCGAGTCACAGTACTTAGAGTAGTCGACTTCCATTACATGGCAGTCGACTGGTGTCGGGAAATCCCATCCGACACTTAGCCAATTGGCCAAGTTCCACCTAAGCATATTACCCCTTCCCTGGTTACATTCTCTCACTCTCATCCCTTGGAGTCCCTCACCTTTGAAGTTGTCTTCGTCTGGCCACGTCCCTCGGATGTGCCAAGCACATGGCTCTGCAGCGTCATCCTTCGTGTCTCGCCCTAAAGTCTACTTCCTCCGGCTTCACTCCAATCTCCTCGTCCGGCGGTCCCTTAGATGCTCCAAGCGCACGACTTCCGTAAAGCCATCCTTCACTGACTCAAAGACCGAGTCATGAGAGGTTAAACTCGTCAATACTCCATGTGCAAATTACTAAGTCCTACAAGACTCCAACGCACATGTCAAATCCAAACATCCTAACTTAAACCCTTTGCCACACACATCAAAACCATATCACGGTAAGAGATTGCCCTAACAATTAGGATGTCCTCGTACCCCATTAACCTATCTTAGCAGAAGGCCCAAAGTATGAGAGATTAACTCTAGAAGGCTTGAGGGACCTTAGTGATAGAGGGCTCCCAACGGTATCAACCCACTGAGCTCTGACGATCCGAAAGGGAAACTTGGTTAGGAATAGGTAGTTCCTTGTAGAAGAAAAAGTTCATCGGCCAAATGCATGATGATCATCTCACAAGATCATAATTAGAGGTCTCAAAAGCATCTAATTGATAGCATGTACCATGATGCACAAGTGAAACCAAAGTCCTAGAATCCTTTAGAGAACTTCGAACGAACTTTCTCTTCCTTCGACTGACACCATACTTGAGTTAGGACTACCGTCAACCTTGCAACCACAACTCTTAAGGTTATAACTCTGAACAACAACATCCACTGGACAAATGGTATTCGAATCTCAATCTCTGTGGGATCGATAATCTTTTATTACTTGACGACATCCGTGCACTTGCGGGCATTGAGCGCGAGCACACGCTTCGAGTCCTTGACAACCCACATCGATGATTTGAGGTACCTCTCGCGTGCATCAGAAAGAAACATCTTTAAAAGTTTTTCTTCTCATCTTCTTGAAAAAGAGACTTCTTCTTCTCCTCATCTTTTTGGCCGAATTTTCTATTCCTCCCTTTTTGGGCAAAAGTCTTTTGAGTGGTTGCTAGCACAACCCAAGACTATGATTCTCCAAAAGAGTGTTCGTGTGGAAACCATAGAGGCACGACCATCCTAATCACGCTGAGATCCATTGCAAAACATTGCTGTCGGGATTGCGAAGGGCTATGCATCAAGGGTAATCTCTCAACTAGATGTAGTTGTAAGAATGACCACTATATTATGTATACACATGGATCTCTGGAGGGATTCAGTTCTTTCGCTGCATTTTGCAATTGTTTTTCACACAAGATACCAACACGGCTGGTCGTGTGTAAGACACACGATCATGTCATGGCTCCGTCATTTTTGGAGATTTCTCTTATCGAAATTTTCTAGGTTGTTCTTACCTTAATTAAGAGATAATTATGATAAGATAGGTTCTGTTTAAGCCTCTTAAGATGACCTAATCAAGAGATGTATAAATAGATCCCTTAATAATCTTTGGGTAAGATTCTAATCTCTTAGGTTTTCTTCCTCTCTCTTCTTTTGTCTCCATCGGTTGGCTAGCACCAATCGGAGACAAAGGCTTGCTACTGTAGGAGTTGTCTCAGGTGATCCTGGCATGGATACTGATAGAGGCAAGGCCCGTTGGACTTGCTTGTGGATTCGACGGATTCGAAAGAATCTCGAAGGTATAACTTCTCCATCTCCTTTTGTGTGTTTACATGAGATTATGTCAAAGCAAGTATTCCTGGCCCCAGGGGATGTCTAGGATGAAATAAAATTGTTTTATTCACTTTATTCCACTACACATTATCCCAGAATCTCAATAGGATTCCTGAGAGATATGAATTTCTCATAAGTGAATCTAATGACGTATTGCTCATAGAGGATGAGAAACCCACTAGTTACGAAGAGACACTGAATAGTTCAGACAGGGATAGGTGGCTAATACCCATGAAATTAGAAATGTATTCCATCTATGAAAACCATGTTTGGAACTTGGTGGACCCACCTGAAGGCATAACACCTATTGGGTGCAAGTTGGTTTTCAAGAAGAAAACTGACATGGATGGTAATATTATTACTTATAAAGCTAGATTAGTGGCAAAAGGCTATGATCAAAGACAAGGTGTTGACTATGACGAAACCTTTTCACCAGTAGCTATGCTTAAATCCATTCAGATACTCTTGGCCATAGCGTCTCATTTTGATTATGAGATATGGCAGATGGACGTAAAAATAGTTTTCCTTAATGGAAACCTATCTGAGGATGTATATTATGCCATGATCATATCTCATGCATTTGGGATAATTAAAATTGATTTAAGGATTATGGCATGATTTGAACTCCCAAGCATAAGGGAATAAAATAGAGTTGCTTAGAAAAATACATGAGACCTTAGACTAGGAAGAACAAAAACCCACATATCACATTAAATTGATGTGTGTGTATTGATACACTCTAGACACATGTGAGATGCTAGGAAATGAGTTAAGTTCATATGCTTATTTAGTACATCATATTGAACTTAGAACTCATTAAATGATAATGATGAATCATGAGGAAAGCTAATGTACAAGTCATGTACATCTAGCCCATAGACCATGATTCAAAATAGGTTTTGAAAAATATTTTAAAATCATTTTAGAAAACCTTGATGAAGTCTATCTTTTGAAAGCAATCACCATTGATGAAGTTGATACATAGTATGCTCAAAACATTGAAATTTTCAATGGTTTTGAAATTTGTATTAATTTCATAATTTAATGGGTATTTTAATTTAAAATTATTTTCTCCCATTATATTTCATGTAAGTAATATATATATAGATTTTCAAGATTTTTCAAAATATGTATATTTACTTATGTTTTTGCAAAATATGTTTCTGCAAATCTGATTTCTAGAAATCAGATGGCAATCAACTACCTCAGTCTGGCATTCGACTTATGCTAATGTCAGTCGACTGATTGCTGATCAAGTCGACTATTGGGCTGATTTCAAGTAAACGAGGGTTGTTTAGCCCATTTTTTGTTAGGGCAATCAACCCAAGTATGGTTTGGTTTTGATGTGTGTGGCAAAGGTTTAAGTTAGGATTTTTATGTTGATTTGATATGTGTGTTTAAGTTGTGCAGGACTTAGTAAATCACACATGAGTTAACATGATGAAAACATTGCCGAGTTCACCATCTCATGGCTCGAGTCCTTGAGTTGGTGAAGGATGACATTTCAGAAGTCGTGCACTTGGTGCATCTGAGGGACCGTCGGACAAGGAGCGTATGGAGTGAAGCCAAAGGAAGCAGACTTCAGGACAAGACGTGAAGGATGGCATTGCGGAAGTGGTGCGCTTGGTGCATCCGAGGGACGCAACTGAACGAAGAGAGCTTCAAGGTGAGAGACTTCATGGGAGATGAGAGTGAGCGATTGTAACTCGGGACGGGGTAGCTCATAGGTGAACTTGGCTGAATGACTAGGTCAAGTGTCGGACGCTCAAATTTAGGTTTGAGGTTTTACCCGACAAGTCGGATGCTCAAACTTGTGTTTGAGGTTTTACCCGACGTTTGGATAAGTCGAATGCTCAAACATGAGTTTGAGGTTTCTACCCCACGAATGAAAGTGTCAGATCCTCAAACAAGTGGTTTGAGGTTTACCCGACCGTTGGATGCTCAAACAAGTATTTGTTTGAGGTTTTACCCGACACCAATCGACTGGTATAGATAGCAGTCGACATCTCTGAGTCAATGGCACTTGACTAGTGTTCGACTGGTGGGTTTCTAGCCCGAGTTGATCGCTAAGGATGGCGATGGCATTATCATCGATTCATCACCGACCGCTAAGGAATGATGATACCACCGATGAAGGTCATCATGGGCATAGAACCTCTCGTAGCTGACTGATCAGTTGATTACGTAGGTAGCAGTCGACTGCCATGGCTACCATTGGACTACAACGGTCACGATCTGGCATCGTCAGAAGCCATTAGAACGGTGGCAGTCGACTGATGACATACAACAGTCAACTACCGCATGCCCAACGGGAAGAAATATTTTCTCTCTATAAAGAGAAGGGGTGAGGGCCTTGGGGATGCTAATGCTTCTACTCCTAAGTGCTCCCTAAGTGCTCTACATGGTTTCCCACTCCTCTTCTTGTGCTTACCTCTATTATATTGTAAGAGAGAGTGAGTTCTTGTAAGAAGGTTTACCTCTACCTTCCTTGGGCTAAAGGAGAGACTAGTGATTGGATTTGAGGGAGTGATTAACCATACGAATAATCTATGGATTAGTGACAAGGGTCGTGAACCACGTTATATAATTGTGTTAGCATTGCTTTCATCTTTACTTTGTTTTAGCTGTTAATTGTCTTTAGTTTTAGTATTTCTATTGCGCTAACAAATCTTGTAGACAATTAAGACACACAAATTCCATCTACGACATCAGGATTATTCAACCCCCCTTCTAGCCGGGCCATCAAAGCGAGAAGCTTGTCAACGGACTCATCTCCAAAACAAGCACGACAACGAAATGGTCAGATAGAACATTCATCCGCCAAAATTCGAAGGGGATTTCACTTAGTGGAAGAAGAGAATGGAGGTATTCTTTGAAACTGACTTTGATATAATGTTAATTATGGAAAATGATTTTGGTTGGTTTACATGCTTTCCTTCTTTATGTATTTTGTTAATGTTTTACCTAACTTAAACATGGTTGCCACATATCAAAAAGGGGGAGATTATTAGGGCAATCAACCCAAGTATGGTTTGGTTTTGATGTGTGTCTCAAAGGTTTAAGTTAGGATGTTTATGTTGATTTGATATATGTGTTTAAGTTGTGCAAGACTTAGTAAATCACACATGAGTTAACTTGATGAAAGCATTGGCGAGTTCATCATCTCATGGCTCGGGTCCTTGAGTTGGTGAAGGATGGTATTGCGAAAGTCGTGTGCTTGATGCATCTGAGCGACAGCCGGATGAGGAGCGTATAGGGTGAAGCCAAAGGAAGCAGACTTCAGGGCGAGACGTGAGGGATGGCATTGCGGAAGTTGTGCTCTTGTTGCATCCGAGGGACGTAGCCGGACGAAGAGAGCTTATTGGCAAGGGACTTCATGGGAGATGAGAGTGAGCGATTGTAACCCGGGACGGGGTAGCTCATAGGTGAACTTGGCCGAATGGCTAGGTCAAGTGTCGGATGTTCAAACTTAGGTTTGAGGTTTTACCCAACAAGTCGGACACTCAAACTTGTTTTTGAGGTTTTACCTGATGTTTGGATAAGTCAGATGCTCAAACATGAGTTTGAGGTTTCTACCTGATGAATGAAAGTGTCGGATGCTCAAAAAGGTGATTTGAGGTTTACCCGACTGTCGTATGCTCAAACAAGTATTTGTTTGAGGGTTTACCCGACACCAGTCGACTGCTATAAATAGCAGTTAACTGTTCTGAGTCGATGGCACTCGACTGGTGTTCGACTCGTGGGTTTATGGCCCAGCAGTCGATTGCTAAGGGACGGCAGTCGACGATTGCCTGCATAGCCGACTGATCAGTCAGCTATGGGAGGTTCTGTGCTCGCGACCACCTTCATTAGTTGACTGTCATTCCTTGGCAGTCGACTGATGGTGTAACAGTAGACTATCGTCCCTTGGCAGCCGATTGCTGGGCCAGAAATCCACCAGTCGAACACTAGTCGAGTGCCATCGACTCAAAGAAGTCGACTGCTATCTATAGCAGTCGACTGGTGTCGGGTAAAACCTCCAACAAATACTTGTTTGAGCATCCGACGATCGAGTAAACCTCAAACCACCTGTTTGAGCATCCAACACTTCCATTCGTCGGATAGAAACCTTAAACTGATGTTTACGCATCCAACTTATCCAAACGTCGGGTAAAACCTCAAACACATGTTTGAGCGTCCGACTTGTCAGGTAAAATATCAAACCTAAGTTTAAGCGTCCAACACTTGACCTAGCCATTTGGCCAAGTTTACCTATGAGCAACCCCGTCCTGGGTTACAATCGTTCACTCTCATCTTCCATAAAGTCCCTCGCCTCGAAGCTCTCTTCGTCTAGCTACGTCCCATGGATACAGCAAGCGCATGACTTCCGCAATGTCATCCTTCACATCTCGTCCTAAAGTATGCTTCCTTTGGCTTCACTCCATACGCTTCTCATCCGGCGGTCCCTCGGATGCACCAAGTGCATGGCTTCTGCAATGCCATTCTTCACCAACTCAAGGACCCGAGCCATGAGATGGTAAACTCGCCAATGCTTTCATCAAGTTAACTCATGTGTGATTTACTAAGTCCTGCACAACTTAAACACACATATCAAATCAACATAAACATCCTAACTTAAACCTTTGCCACACACATCAAAACCAAACTATACTTGGGTTGATTACCTTAACAATCTCCCCCTTTTTGATGTGTGGCAACCATGTCTAAGTTAGGTAAAACATTAACCAAATACATAAAGAAGGAAAGCATGTAAAATAAATATGATACCAAACACTCCCCCTTAATACATGCAACTCCCCCTCAATACATGCTAATTCTCCTCCTAGCATGATTAACTTAAACACTCACATTTCTCCCCCTTTGACACCATAAAAAACATTAAACATATGTCATATAACATGGCATCAAAGTCTTAATGGAAGAAAATCACCAAAATATGTTGAAAACCACACAAAGTAGGTTACTATGCATGTTTACAGTCCATCAGTCAACTGGTTCAGACTACCAGTCGACTGCCACTTGATTTCATCCTTTTTAGATTTCCGAACCCAAGTTCAGAAATACACTAAAAATTCTAGAAAATTCAAAAATCATGAAATTCAGGAAACACATTTCTTATGAGTCCCTTTATCAAGGAAAAATGATTTTTCATGAAAAAAACATTAATTTTTCAAACATTTAGCAAAAACTCAAAAGTTGTAAAAACCTTCAATCATTTTATCAACTTTGAAACCTAGTTTTGCCTTAAGTTATTTTAAAACATCAATTCACTGTTTGCAAAACATAAAATGGTTTTAAAACATTAAAAATATCCAACTATGATCTATGAGCAACATGTACATTTATTAAACATTTGTTTTCCCCATAGTTGGTCTATGATTGCTCTACCATGATACTCTAAATGACCCATCTAAATGCAATAAGCATTAGTGAGTCACTTGTATCAAGCTAACATCTCGCCCATGCTATGTTTTCAATCAAGTTAGCCTTATGGTGGGTTGTGAGATGTAACTAAAGGTATTTATACTTGACCATAAATTCATGCAATTCTATCAAGGTTAAGTATCATCCAAAACAACCAACATGATCATAACACAAACATTATCATAATTGCATATCATGATCAAAAATCAAGTATTATCACTAAATGCACATTATGATCATTAATAAAATATCATCACTACATCATTATCATAAAGATCATAAGTCAAATATCATCCATGATTACTTACTATGATCACAAATCAAATAATACACCCAACAACATCATAAGTCAACCATTTAACATGATATAAAATAAATTCAATTATGGTTGACTATCCTAGGTTTCTCTAACCCTTGAGGATTGACTTGGGAACCCAATATAGATTATTTTCAATAGGGTTCACCAAGTACTCCTTAGGGATCCATTTCCTAGCTACCATTGTTGTTTTTGATTGTCCGCTAGCAATTAAGCAATGGTAGGCCTTCTCATTCTTTGATCCCTTATAACCTAGGCCCTTCTTATTGAAACTATCCATTTGACTCCCAATAATCATGTTTAGGGTGTTGGAGCCAATTGTGAATTTCTCTAGGGCCTTAGTTAAATAATCTATCTTTTCCCTTAAGGCCTTATTCTCTTCTACACATGCATCATTAACACTAGAAGAAATAGCATTATCATGTGAGCATAATGAAGGTAGGGGAAACTTCGCTTCCCACTTCAACTCGGTCGCTTATTCTTGGTGATCCCGTCTACGTCCCCGAATTAAAAAATTAATCCTTGACAAAGAGGGATTACCAAAGCAACCGTTCCATCGTCGTGTTATTCGATTAGAGTGGTCACTTGAACAAACTTGTTGTTCAAGCGACCAACTTCTATTCTCCGAATAGTCGCGGAATAGACGATGCACGGATTGCCGGTTTATACGTTTGTATTCGGGGTCCAAGTAAATTAGCCACATAACAAAACATACAACATGCATATAATTGAAAAACAATTATAGACATAATACAAAAGAATATAAACAAGCATTATACCTCTCGATCTTATATTGTATGTCCTTCCTCCTTTTGAACGTCTTGTGGGCGACGATCTTCCAAAAGTCGAAGCCTCCTAGATCACCAATATTCCTTTCCTTGTTCACTCCGAACAAAAGAAGATGATAAAACAAAACTCTTCTCCTTCCTTTAACCGACCACCAAGCTCCAACCTTGATGCTTGCCGCCGGCCAAAAATAGAATAGAAGAGGAAGTGGGCGCCGACCAAGAGCTCCAAGGAATCATCCTAACCCTTGTTTCCACCGGCCAAGGAGAAGAAGAGAAATAGGTTGAGCGCCAGCCAAGGTAGAGGGGAGAAAGATGGGCGCCAGCAACTTCTTAGGAAGAAGGAAAAAACTTCAAAAATTGTGACCGCCCAAGCCTTCTCCAAAACCCTAGCCTCTCTTTTGTTTCTTGCCGCCCAAGCCAAAAGAAACAAAAACGCTAATCTCTCAAGTATATCCCACGCCCAAGCCTTGGCCTCCTTTTATAGAGTTAGGCTTAAGCCTTGTTTTAATCTCCACCATTAGATCTAGGGATTTAATCTCAACCGTCGGATCTAGAGATTTAATCTCAACCGTCGGATCTAGAGATTTAATCTCCACCGTCGGATCTAGAGTTTTATTTTCCATCATTGGATCTAGGCTCCATGAGGAGGAGTTGGATCTTGGCACCCAATGGATCAAGCCCACATAAAGTCCGATCCATTAATGATAATCCATTCCACTAGAGGATTATCATTGATCTACCTAACCAACCCCCATAAGTTAATATGGGCTCCATATATTATTTATACATATATCTCCCCGTGTTTAAGATCTCGAATGTCTGTCAATTAATTAATTTACTGACAATTAATTAATCAACTTCTAACTCCATGAGTAGTATCACTCAACCTTATCATCATGTCGGACCAAGTCCACCTGCAGGGTTTACATGATGAACCTTATGAGCTCCTCAAGGGCACATCATCATCCTAATATATAGGACACAGTTTCCTCCTATAATCAATGGCACACCATATAAATAATATCATTTCTCAACTTACCGAGCCTATCGATTTACTCTATAAATCTCGCCCATTGGTAAATCAAAGATATGAATACCAAGTATATGTGCCTGTTATTATATCAGGATTAAGAGCATGTACAATATAATATCTGAGGTCCGATTCGATTATGTAGTCAGCAATAAATCGAATCACCTCTATGTCGGTCCTGCTCAATACACACAAAGTGTACTAGTGTAATTCTATGGTCAAAACAAACCAATACCAAATCACACTACAACCATTCCAATGGTTTGTCCATAACCATCTCGGTTGTGATCCTTTAATTATACTTTACAAGGAACTGATAACATGATCTCCCGTATGACACCACACACCATGTTATCTATAATGTAATGCATTAGACAATATGCATAGCCATAAATCTGCAAACAATGATCATGTGATTCTGATTTCAAAACTAAAGATGTTCATACAAAAGATAGACTTTTCAGTATACATCCCAACAATCTCCCACTTATACTAAAAGACTATGTTGTCCTCATACTGCTATACATCTGATTTCCATTTCCTCCACATGCCTATCAAAAGCTCTCGCTGGAAGGGCCTTAGTGAAAGGATCTATCAGGTTATCCTTTGATTCAATCTTGGCCACAGCAACTTCTCCTCGCTTTACGATATCTCGTATCAGGTGGTACTTGTGCTCTATGTGTTTACTTGTCTTATGGGCTCGTGGTTCCTTCGAGTTTGCAACTACACCACTATTATCACAATAAATTATTATAGTTCTGGGCAAACCAGGAATCATATCCAAGTCCATCAAGAAGTTCCTCAGCACACAGCTTCTTTGGCCGCCTCAGAGGCTGCCACATACTCAGCTTCTATGGTAGAGTCCGCCATGCATTTCTGCTTGACACTCCTCCATACAATGGCTCCACCTCCCAAAGTAAACACAAAACCTGAGGTAGACTTATTGTTATCCCTATCTGATTGGAAGTCAGAATCTGTGTAACCCACAGGGAGTAATTGGTCTGCCTGGTAAACTAGCATATAATCCCTAGTCTTTCTCAGGTACTTCAATATATGCTTTACCGTAGTCCAATGTCCCAGTCCTGGATTACTCTGATATCTGCTAACCATGCACACGGTAAAGCAGATATATTGTCTCATACATAGAATCACATACATGAGGCTTCCTACAGCCGAAGCATAAGGAACTGCCTTCATCTCCTCTATCTCCTCAGATGTTCTAGGACACATCTCCTTAGATAAAGGAACTCCATGCTTGAAAGGTAAAAAGCCTTTCTTGGAGTTTTGCATGCTAAAACGATCCATAATGGTGTCTATGTATGAAGCTTGAGATAAGCACAACATCTTTTTCCTGCGATCCCTTATAAACTTGATCCCAAGGATGTGTCCCACTTCTCCCAAGTCCTTCATATCAAACTATTTGGACAACCATACCCTTACGTCCAATAACACCTTGACATTGTTGCCAATTAAAAAAATGACATCAACGTATAGTACAAGAAATACCACTACGTTTCTATCACATCTCTTGTATACACAAGACTCGTCCAGACTTTGAATAAATCTATAAGACTGGATTATCTCATCAAAGTGGATGTTCCAAGACCTCGAAGCTTGCTTCAATCCATAAATGGACCAATTAAGCTTGCACACAAGATACTCTTTTCCCTTCTCAATGAATCCCTCTGGTTGCTTCATGTAGATGTTCTCCTCGCGACTTCCATTAAGGAAAGCTGTCTTGACATCCATCTGCCACATCTCATAATCCATATGAGCAGCAATACATAAGAGAATCCGGATAGACTTAAGCATAGCTCCTGGCGAAAAGGTCTCCTCATAATCGATGCCCTCTTTCTGAGTATACCCCTTCGCAACAAGCCTCGATTTGAAGGTCTCAACCTTCCCGTCTATTCCTCTCTTTCTTTTGTAGATCCACTTGCATCCAATGGTTTTTACACCATTGGGTGGTTCTACTAGATCCCAGACTTGATTCGAATCCATAGATTCAATCTCAGCATTCATTGCACTTTGCCAAGATACTGCATCTTTATCTTGGATCGCCTCGTCATATGTCCAGGGATTAGGTTCATGTTCGCCAGGGATCAAGTCAGAAGATTCTTCCAAGAACATAAATCTATCAGGATATCTAACAACCCTCCCACTACGACGAGGTATCACCTGTGTATCCTCTATGACATGCGGTGAAGTGACTTGTGGTATATCCTATTGTACTGGTGGTACTAAAGTAGTGACTTCCCCTTTTAATTCCTCCAGAACAATATTACTCATGGGCTTGTGGTTCATCACATAGTCTTCCTCTAGAAATCTGGCATTCATGCTAACGATCACCCTCTGATCTCTAGGACTATAAAACAAACCACCTTTCGTTCCTCTAGGATAGCCAATGAACATGCGTACTTCTGTACGAGGTTCCAACTTACCATCATCTGCCTTCAGCATATGTGCTGGACTCCCCCAAATCCGAATATATCTCAGACTAGGCTTTCGCCCAGTCCCCAATTCTGTGGGAGTAGAAGGCACTGATTTAGATGGAACCAAGTTCAGAATATACACTGTCGTATCTAGAGCATATCCCCAGGACGAATTTGGCAACTCAGAATAACTCATCATCGATCTAACCATCTCCATAAGAGTCCTATTCCTTCGCTCTGCTACACCATTCTGTTGGGGTGTGCCAGGTGCAGACAATTGGAATTGAATCTCAGCCTCTGATAAGTAATTCCTAAACTCTCCCAAGAGGTACTCACCACCACGATCAGATCGTAGTGTCTTGATACTTTTACCTTGATGTTTCTCCACATCAGCCTTGAAGTCTTTGAACTTGTCAAAGCATTCATGTTGGGTTTGGTTTTATTGATCCGTGAGGGGAAACTTCGCTTCCCACTTCAACTCGGCCGCTTGTTCATGGCGATCCCATCGATGTCCCCGGATTAAAAATTTAATCCTTGACAAAAGGGAACACCCAAGCAACCTTGTCATCGTTGTGCTATTCGTTCAGAGAGGTCACTTGAACAAACTTGTTGTTCAAGAGACCAACCTCTATTCTACGAGTAGCCGCGGAATAGATGATGTACGGATCGCCGGCTTTTGTATTTATGTTCGGGATCCAAGTATTATTTAGCCACATACATAAAGTAAACAACCACATACAACATGCATATAATTGAAAAGCAATTATAAACATAATACAAAAGAACACTAATCAAAATAAACAAGATTATACCTCTTGTTATACCTCTTGATCTTCTATTGTATGTCCTTCCTCCTTTTGGACGTCGTGTGGGCGACGATCTTCCAAAAGTCGAAGTTTCCTAGATCACCAATCTTCCTTTCCTTGTTCACTCCGAACAAAGGAAGATCATAAAACAAAATTCTTCTTCCTATCAAGAATCAGCCACCAAGTCAATAGACTCGATGTTGCCACCGGCCAAGGAAGAGAACATGGAGTATAGAAACCAGCCAAAGGAGAATCAATGAGGGCATGGGCGTCGGCCAACACTTGCAGAAGAGAAAGGAAAGCAATCCTTCTCCTTGTTGCCGCCCAAACCCTAAACCTAGCTCTCCGAATTTCCGGCCAAGGATGAGGGGAAGAAGAATAGGTTGAGCACCGGTCAAGGCAGAGGGAAGAAGGTTAGGAGCCGGCCAAATCATAGGAAGAAGAAGAAGAGGCCTTCTCCTCATGTTGCCGCCCACAACCAACACCCAAACCCTAACCCTAGCCACCCACTCCTAATCCTAACCAAACTAGGATTACTTGCCACCCAAGGGAAGTAAACCCTAATCCTCATCCATCAAGCCTTGCCGCCCACCTTAATGCTCTATTTATAGAGTTGGGCTCAAGCCTTGTTTTAATCTCCTCCATTGGTTCTAGGGATTTAATCTCAACCGTCGGATCTAGAGATTTAATCTCTACCTTTGAATCTATAGTTTGGTTTTCATCCATTGGATCTAAGCTTCATGAGGTTTTAATAGGCTACAATAGGGAGCATGAGGAGGAGTTGGATCTTGGCCACTCAATGGATCAAGCTCACATAAAGTCCGATCCATTAATGATTATCCATTCCACTAGAGGATTATCATTGATCTACCTCACCAACCCCCATAAGTTAATATGGGCTCCATATAATATTTGTACATTTTCTCCCTGTCTTTAAGATCTCGAATGTCCATCGATTAATTAATTTTCTAACCATTAATTAATAAACATCTAACTCTATGAGTAGTACCACTCAACCTTTTCATCATGTCGGACCAAGTTCACCTACAGGGTTTACATGATGAACTTTATGAGCTCCTCAAGGGGACATCGTCATCCTAATATATAGGACACGGTTTCCTCCTATAATCAACAGCACACCATATAAATAATATCATCTCCCAACTTACCGAGCCTATCAATTTAATCTATAAATCTCGCCCATTGGTAAATCAAAGAGATGAATACTAAGTATATGTGCCCGTTATTATATCGGGATTAAGAGTATGTACAATATAATATCTGAGGTCTGATTCGATCATATAGTCAGCAATAAATCAAATTACCTCTAAGTCGGTCCTGCTCAATACACACAAAGTGTACTAGTGTGATTCTTTGGTCAAGACAAACCAATACCAAATCACACTACAACTATACCAATGGTTTGTCCAAAGTCATCTAGGTTGTGAGCCTTTACTTATACTTTACATGGAATCGATAACATGATCTCCCGTGTGACACCACACACCATGTTATCTACAATGTAATGTATTAGACAATATGCATAGTCATAAAAATATGCAAACAATGATCATGTGATTCTTATTTCAAAAATAAAGATGTTCATACAAAAGATAGACTTTTCAGTATACATCCCAATAATTTAGACTTGCGGTGTATCAAGTAAATGTATCAATACCTTGAATAATCGTCTATAAAAGAGATGAAATATTCAAAGCCACCTCTTGCCTGGATAGACATAAGACGACACAAATCAGAATAAATCAATTCTAACACATCTTTGGCTCTATACCCTTTGGCCTTAAAAGGCCTCTTGGTCATTTTACCTTCCAAGCCAGACTCGCAGGTTGGGAAGTCTTCCACCACTAATGAACTCAAAGGTCCATCAGCTATCAACCTTTGAATTCTGCTTAGGTTAATATGACCAAGCCTTAGATGCCAAAGATATGTTTGGTTCATCTTCGAAGGTTCTTTTCTCTTATTGGAATTAGAAGATGAGTTATTCACTTCTATTTGCATCCTGGGAGCTTTTGGTTCGAGTGTATACAAATTTCCTATAAATGCACCAGAACAGATAATCTCCCTATTCCTTTTTATAACAACTCGGTCATTAAAAGAAATAGAATATCCATTCATAAACAATTTAAAAACCGAAATCAAGTTCTTTCTAAATAAAGGTACATAAAGGCAATTTTTAAAAACTAAAACTTTATTCCTCTCAAAAGACAAATAAACATCTCCCACTGCAACAGCCGCCACCTTCGTCGCATCGCCCAAGTATATAGTAATCTCCCCCTCAGCCAGTCGTCTGGTTTCCTGGAACCCCTGCAAAGTATTGCAGACATGATCAGTGGCTCTTGTACCTACACACCAGGTGCCGATAGATAACACCGCTAAATATGTTTCAACGACTAGACCAAAAGATATACCTTTGTTCTGCTTGCGGTTGGGGTTGTCCTTCTTCCAGTGTCCAGTCTGCTTGCAAGTGAAGCACTTGCCTTTCAGCTTCTTCACTCCTCCCTGAGCTCCTCCTGCCACCTTTGCCTCATCTTGTTTCTTCTTCTTCTTGCCTTTCGGCTTAGAAGTAGAAACCTTTTGGACAACCATGGCCTGTGCCTGAGCACTCTAACGAAATAGCCCCTCTGCCACCTGGAGTTCTGTCAGAAGCTCCGCCAACGAATACAACCTTTTATTTATATTGTAGTTCAGACGAAACTGCTCAAAACTCCTAGGTGGAGACTGGAGAATGATATCGACCTGGGTTTCCCCATCGATCTCAGCTCCAAGGACTTCCAGCTCATTCAAATGAGCCATCATCTTGAGAACATGATCCCTCACGGGTGTTCCCTCGATCATGGTGGTCGTCATCAAGTTCCTCATGGCTTCCTACCTAGCAGCCCGATTCTAGTGTTCGAAAAGCTCTTTGAGATTGAGCATCATGTCATAAGCAGTGGTCATGGCTTGATGCTGATGTTGCAGTACATTTGACATAGATGCCAAAATGTAACACCGCGCCATCTCATCGGCCTTAATCCACTTCTTATAACTCTCCTTCTCCTTTTCCCCAGAATCATCCACAGGCTTAGGAGGGCACTCTTCGAGGAGTACATATTTGTATTCCTCAGCAGTCAAGACAATGTTAAGATTCCTCTTCCAATCAACATAATTGGGTCCAGTAAGTTTATTTTCTTTCAGTATCACAGCAAGCGGGTTGAAAGACATTTTGAAAAAAAACATAAGAATCACATAGATCAAAACATTAGATTTCAAAAAATTATTGATTCCTCAAATAATAAAATTCTCAAATCAACCAACACCTCAAAACACCGAGAATATCGTATGCCACGATAGTGTGGACGTATACGAATTCTACATTTGTAAGAGGAGGTTTTACCCATTAATTTTACTATCTTGTCAACCTAACTTTTTGACAAATAAAATTAATAGTTGGTTCCTCTTTGGCCCTACAAATAAAAGCAGTGACTCCGATGGGGAGGATACTCTTATTTGCATCTAAGTGTTCACCATTACTCAGTACCAAGGAAATTATCTCGGGTTATGTGTCTTCCAATGGGGAAGTACACACGCTCCTTAATAATTTCTTATAACCATATTCGACCTTGTGATCCGCAAAAAAACTCATCCGATGGGGAGGAAGGCACTCAAAGTCGACGTGCAAGTTTGTTTGCATCACATGTCAAATCGTAAGGGAGGCCGTGGGAATTTATAAAAATATCCCTCTCCCACTTAGTAATTTAAAATTGAGGAATTTTCTAGCCTATGACATGCATATCAAATAATAAACAATAAATATGAAAAAGAAATATTTTCCAACTATAATGGCTTTTGTCTCCAATATGCCTCCCGTCGTATCGCCATCTCGCCCGCTCCTCCCTACGCCATATACAAGTCATTCGGAGATCCGAGCCGAGAAAAAAAACCATTTTAATTTACATCCATCGATCCTATACTCCACGAAGGAGTGTACATGAAATCTAGATCGAAAGTAAACTAAAATAAAATGAGTGGCTAAACAATGCCGTACTTAATTACAAAATTAAATACAAGCCTCGTCAACCCCGAGGATTCAAATAATATACAATTACACACATACAATCACATACACATATATGGCCATAAAAGTTGGATCCTATGCCTGCAACCAAAAAGATAACCTACACACATCCTACTATTATCCGGCACATATAATATATGAAAAAGTGCATAAAAGTAACCGAATCCTAAACACACAAAATTGGAAACCGTGGCTCTGATACCAAATTGAAGGTAGGGGAAACTTCGCTTCCCACTTCAACTCGGTCGCTTGTTCATGGTGATCCCGTCAACGTCCCCGAATTAAAAAATTAATCCTTGACAAAGAGGGATTACTAAAGCAACCGTTCCATCATCGTGCTATTCGATTAGAGTGGTCACTAAACAATGTCGTACTTAATTACAAAATTAAATACAAGCCTCGTCAACCCCGAGGATTCAAATAATATACAATTACACACATACAATCACATACACATATATGGCCATAAAAGTTGGATCCTATGCCTGCAATCAAAAAGTTAACCTACACACATCCTACTATTATCCGGCACATATAATATATGAAAAAGTGCATAAAAGTAACCGAATCCTAAACACACAAATTGGAAACCATGGCTCTGATACCAAATTGAAGGTAGGGGAAACTTCGCTTCCCACTTCAACTCGGTCGCTTGTTCATGGTGATCCCGTCTACGTCCCCGAATTAAAAAATTAATCCTTGACAAAGAGGGATTACTAAAGCAACCATTCCATCATCGTGCTATTCGATTAGAGTGGTCACTTGAACAAACTTGTTGTTCAAGCGACCAACTTCTATTCTCCGAATAGCTGCGAAAAAGACGATGTACAGATCGCCGGTTTTTATGTTTGTATTTGGGGTCCAAGTAAATTAGCCACATAACAAAACATACAACATGCATATAATTGAAAAACAATTATAGACATAATACAAAAGAATATAAACAAACATTATACCTCTCGATCTTCTATTGTATGTCCTTCCTCCTTATGGACGTCGTGTGGGTGACGATCTTTCAAAAGTTGAAGCCTCCTAGATCACCAATCTTCCTTTCCTTGTTCACTCCGAACAAAGGAAGATGATAAAACAAAACTCTTCTCCTTCATTTAACCAACCACCAAGCTCCAACCTTGATGCTTGCTGCCGGCCAAAAAGAGAATAGAAGAGGAAGTGGGCGCCGGCCAAGAGCTCCAAGGAATCACCCTAACCCTTGTTTCCACTGGCCAAGGAGAAGAAGAGAAATAGGTTGAGCGCCGGCCAAGGTAGAGGGGAGAAAGATGGGCACCGACAACTTCTTAGGAAGAAGGAAAAAACATCCAAAATTGTGACCGCCCAAGCCTCCTCCAAAACCCTAGCCTCTCTTTTGTTTCTTGCCACCCAAGCCAAAAGAAACAAAACCCCTAATCTCTCAAGTATATCCCACGCCCAAGCCTTGGCCTCCTTTTATAGAGTTAGGCTTAAGCCTTGTTTTAATCTCCACCGTTGGATCTAGAGATTTAATCTCAACCGTCGGATCTAGAGATTTAATCTCAATCGTTGGATCTAGAGATTTAATCTCCACCGTCGAATCTAGAGTTTTTTTTTTCCATCATCGGATCTAGGCTCCATGAGGTTTTAATAGGCTACAATAGGGACCATGAGGAGGAGTTAGATCTTGGCCACCCAATGGATCAAGCCCACATAAAGTCCGATCCATTAATGATAATCTATTCCACTAGAGGATTATCATTGATCTACCTCACCAACCTCCGTAAGTTAATATAGGCTCCATATATTATTTATATATATATCTCCCCGTGTTTAAGATCTAGAATGTCCGTCAATTAATTAATTTACTGACAATTAATTAATCAACATCTAACTCCATGAGTAGTACCACTAAACTTTATCATCATGCCAGACCAAGTCCACCTGCAGGGTTTACATGATGAACCTTATGAGCTCCTCAAGGGGACATCATCATCCTAATATATAGGACACGGTTTCCTCCTATAATCAATGACACACCATAGAAATAATATAATTTCCCAACTTACCAAGCCCATCGATTTACTCTATAAATTTCGCCCATTGGTAAATCAAATAAATGAATACTAAGTATATGTGCCCGTTATTATATCGGGATTAAGAGCATGTACAACATAATATCTGAGGTCCGATTCAATTATGTAGTCAGCAATAAATCGAATCACCTCTATGTCGGTCCTGCTCAATACACATAAAGTGTACTAGTGTAATTCTATGGTCAAGACAAACCAATACCAAATCACACTACAACCATTCCAATGGTTTGTCCATAACTATCTCGGTTGTGAACCTTTACTTATACTTTACAAGGAACTGATAACATGATCTCTCGTGTGACACCACACACCATGTTATCTACAATGTAATGCATTAGACAATATGCATAGTCATAAATATGCAAACAATGATCATGTGATTCTTATTTCAAAACTAAAGATGTTCATACAAAAGATAGATTTTTCAGTATACATCCCAACACTTGAATTCTTCAACTTTTCTTCTAGATCCTTAATTTCATCAAGCATGCATTTATTTTTATTTTTCATTCTAAACAAGTCCTTAGTCAAGCTAGTAATCATTGAAATTACATCATTGGAGGGTAGTTTATCTAACTCACTTACCCAATCCCCTTTTTCTGATGATGATGACGCTCCCCCTACACTTGAGCTCCCCTTTTCAGTTAAGCTTGTTTCTTCTTGTTCGTATGAGGTGGAGGCTACATCATACATTCCCATTAATGCAAAATGGGAGACGATCTCTTCTTCTTCCGATGATGATGGATCGTCCCATGTTGCTTTTAGGTTCCAGGGCTTTGACTTCTTCTCCTTCTCCTTTGACTTCTTCTCTTCTTTCTTTTTGCCTTTCTTCTTGCTATCCTTTTTCTTCTCTTCCTTACTCTTGTTTAATTGGGGACACTCATCCCTCATATGTCCCTCTTCTTGGCAATTGTAGCATATAATCTTCTTTCTTCTCCTATCATGAGACTTGTTAAATTTAAAATTTTTTAAAACACATCTCACCTTCCTTACCATATAAGCCTCTTCATTGCTATTCATTGAGGAGGAAGATTCATCATCGGATGAGGAGGGTGGAGTCTCCTTCTTCTTCTTTCCTTTGTCCACTAATAAATATTGACAGATGAAGTGTGGTAGATCAAGATGACCTAAATAACAAGAAAATAAAGGAAGACTCTGGTAAGATCTTATATAAAATTGATCCTCTTAATGACATACCTCACAACTGCTCGAGAATAAAAGACACAACACGACCCAAATATAATATATCATAAAAAATACACATACATGAAGATTAAGACACCATAAAGAAGAAGATTAAGAAAAATAACAGTGAGTTTGAACTGGATTTATATGACTTTGGCATGTAAAACTGATCATCGGGTTAGTTTTTTTTGGAAAGGGAAGCTTGGTTATAGGGGTTGGACCAACCAAGTTTAAGAGGTCATTTCCGAAAGTAAATTAGAGATGGAACATCCTTTTGATATTTGATGGAGTCAAGGTTTTCAGAGCAGTTAGAAGGTTTCCTGAGCTATTTATATGTTTCCCAGGTAGTTTATGTAATTGCTGAGCAGTATATATGATCCCCGATTTTAGAGAGGAAGAAGAGTGACTAAGTATCAGGATTGATAGAGCGATGAGTTTATTTCCAAAACAGTATATTCAGTTTTCAAGCAGTGTGTGTATTTCCAGAGATGTATGTGTGATTCTTGAGCATGATAGGGGCGAACAAGACAGTGTGGTTCAGTGGTTAAGTATAGTGCTAACAAAGTAGTATATATAAAGTCCCGAGCAGTTAAGGCATTTCCAGAGCAATATAATCAGTTTCAGAGCAGTATGAGTATTTCCCAAGCAATGTGTGCATTTCCAGAGCGGTATGTGTGGTTCTTGAGCATAATAAGGGTGAGCAAGGTAGTGTGGTTCAGTGGTTAAGTATAGTGCTAACAAAGCAGTATATATAAAGTCCCGAGCAGTGTATGTGTTTCCCAAGCAGTGTATGAGATTTCCGAGCCCAGTAAGGAAGAGTAGTACAGTGTTGTTCAGAGGTGGAGTATGGTATTGACAGAGCAGTCTATATATTTCCTGAGCAGTGTATAGAATTTCGGAGCCCAGTAGGGGTGAGTAGTGCAGCATTGCTCAATGCTTAGTATTGCATCAGTAGAGCAGTCTATGAGAAATCCTGAGCGGTTTATGTATTTCTTGAGCGGTTAGTGTTTGTCCCAAGCTGTATGCTTATTACCCAAGCAGTATGTTCATTTCCCCAGCAGTATGTTCATTTCCTGAGCCGTTTTTGGATGTCAGGATTTTCTTCTGAATAAGGTGAAATAAAGAGGGAGGGGGTATGCCGGAGTGTAGGAAGTAGCAATGGGAAATTGAGGGTGGTTAGTTTAATATAACCACATTTATTCTTGTATTTTATTTAAATTAATATACGACAGGAGATATTTTGAATGGGAGCGGGAAAAACTATTACGAAGACAGCTTGGCAAAGGACATTAAAGTAAATTTAATTCATGGAGAAGGCGGTTGTTCATCTATAAAAGGGGATAGAGGAGGACGAAGCAGGGGATGGTTGTTTCTTCGTTATTCGGTACCTCTAAGATCTCTCTCACTTCTTCTTCTTCATTTCATTATTTTCTTCATACTCTTACTGACTTGAGCGTCAGAGTGGCCACACCAGAAAGCCAGCCAATCTCTAATATTCCTTCTTACAAGTGGCAGATCTAATTTTACCTCTAAGGTTCAAGGTGATTCAAGAAGTAGATCTCTCTTTATCTTGTTTCTAACCCCCTTTGATAATAGATCCGGTGGTCCGCGAGAAAGGGGAGGGAGATCTTGGTAAGCCAAAGAAGTAGACATCATCAAATTTGTGTCGTTTATGGGAATTTGAACAAAAAGTCGTCATGGTGAATACTGTTAGTGAAAGCCCTAGAGTCAATCATGTGATAATTGTTGTATGGACTTTATTATATCATATTCCTATTAATAAAGGCATGGTTATTATATTTACTTGTATTGGTGCCAAATAACTAAGTATAATAATGTCCTTGAGTAGTAGGTTCTTATCTATATCAATTGATTGGTTGAATCGATAATGAAATGATATAAAGAACACTACTCTTAATCATTCCTAATTAAGTATTAACATTCAGGAACAATGTTAATGCGTAGAGACTAGCATGTAGGTCAACACGATGACTTGATCTCACAAGTCATGGATATGAGATATCAAGTTGACACATGGGTATGCATTGGAGAATGTATACTGAATGACCCGCCATGAAAAAATATCATGGATCATTATATGAGTGTCATATACTTTCTCATGTGGCTATTAGTATGACTATTAGTCCTTAGACCTGAAGTCACCATGGTTCCCTACATAAGGAGTTGCATACTTTGGCTTCGTCAAACGTCACCCGTAAATGGGTGGACTATAAAGGCGATTACTGGGTATGTAACAAATTATGAGAAAGGATGTGAGTGATGTAGATGGGATCTATCCCTCCTATATGATGAGAGTGACATCGTTATTCTTGATAGAGTGATACCACGAAGTGTATGGCCATGCCCAAATGAGTCAATATGAGATATTGAGCTCATTTGATTAGAGTGAGTCTACTTGGAGTTCAAGATATAGATTGTACCAAGGATGACACGGTCTATGCCTCAATTGGTCAATCTAGATGTCAAGGATAGAGGGACATTGTCACATATTGTGAGAGTCACAATTAGTAGTCACAAAGGTGATGTTGGAGCTCAACATTCTTGTAACTTGGGTAGCAATGATGTGTTGCTAGATACCGCTCATTGCTTATGTTTCTAAATCGGTTTAGGGACATTGTCAACGTTACAAGAACCTATAGGGTCACACATAAAGGGCAATTAGATGGAGATTAAGTTCATATGATGAACCATGAGGATTAGGTTCATGGGATGAACTAAATTGGATTAAGAGTAATCCAAATTAGACTAATTGAGTTAGACTCAAGTTGATTCAAGTGTTGAATGAGTCTAATTTAGATTTGATTCATTGAGTCAATTTAAATTAATGAATAGAGATTCATTAAATCAAATTGACTTGAGTCAAGTGATTAGATTTGATCAACCATGGGAGATAAGAGGTCAAGTTTGACTTGACTTGGGAGGGAAGATGAATGGTCAATTTTGACTTGACCAATTGTCATATCATGGTGACATGGCATGGGGGTCGGCCATTGATGATATTCCACATCATCATTGACTTATCATGTGGTTCCACCTCATGAGGGAGACCAAGAGCCATTGGCTCTTGGAGTTACATGCATGCATGTAACCCCTAACCCCCCCCCCCCCCCCAACATATGGTGGTCGGCCACTTTATTCCATTAGATGGAATTCATTTTGTGGTAAGTCCATCTTCTTCTTCCTTGGATCTTCTTCCTCTCAAGCTCTCCCAACCTCCTTGGCCGAAATTCCTAAAGGGTGCTAGCACACTCTAAGGTATTTTCTCCACCATTTGTCCATGTGGATACCAATAGAGGAGTGTACACTTGACACTCTTGAGTTCCGGCAAAGCGTTTGGACAAGCGGGATAATCGAAGGGCATCGCATCAAGGGTAACCCTCTCATCATGTAGATCTAAGGTAGATCTAGGTTTCAATAAACACATACATGTTTTTATTTTTATATCTTCGCACGGATCCGTGTCCGGGCTTCCGAGGTTTTCGCAATGCAAAAAGCGGTTTTTGCAGCTCGGAAAACCCAACAGTAGTATCAGAGCCACGTGCGAAGCATGTATGTGTTTCATATTTATAGTTTTTATATTAGATATAAAAATTATAGATTTTTAAGTTTCTGTAAATTTCCTATTTTTATAGAATTTTTGAGTATTTTTCTCGAAGAGTCGAAGCAACGAGTGTTGGGACACTTGTAGGCTTCAACCGCCGAGAAAAACTCTCCGAAACGGCGAGTTCTCGCTTTAGGTTTTTGGGACAGAAACTTAATTCACTATAAGATCAATTAGGGATACTCTCAAAGTTTATTTTTGTGAGTAGGGGCGCTGCCCCTATCCCCGAAAGGGGCCTTGTCCCGCGATCGCGCCTGGAAACCGCTTAGCGGGACCATTACGGAGAGGTGACTCACAAAATTGAAAAAAAAAAGGAAAAATTATAGAAATTTTCTGTAAAATATATAATTTAGTATTATGTATAATTCTTTGATGGTCATGGCCCAATAACCCCAATATGATTGGACATTAATGTGTTATAATTTATAATACGACCTGCGTGCCGTTTTTATGATTGTGCTTGTTGTATAGGGTATGTGACCTATGCGTCGTGTCTCTTCTTTTAAAATTCTAGTTGTAAATAGTTTTAGACTCGAATGTAACTCGAGTTTCATGTTTGTAATGTAAAAAATGGAGCGGTGGAAGGTCCACTTCTAGACGGAGTTATGAGAAGGGTGCCGACGACACATGGCGGTCTAAGGAGGCGCTTGGAGAAGCCGCTAACCCTAGGTTGACCGTCCGATCTTCTCATTGGCTTGAGAAGATCGTAGTAGGGCCATGACCTAATCACAATTAATTTATATATACGTATATATGTTGATATATATATATATATATATTTGTTATGCTTGTATGTATGTGATTCATGCTAGTATGCTAGTAGAATAATACTTGTATGTATATGATGCATGCTAGAATAATGCTTGTATGTATGTGATGCATGTTAGTATAGGATAATAAAGGCCTCAATGCGTATATTATACACATTACGATTAGATTAGATCTTAATCGAATCAACTCGAAAAATGCTTTCCAAGTGCTTGATACCCATCACTACCTCGATCATTTGTAGTTGTTGAATCTTCCAAAGCAGAGCAATGCATATTATCTTGGTAGGGTGCGGAGGGACAATCTTGGTCCCGCCTATCATGGCTTGGGTTAGAGTAAGCTCAATTAGATTGAGTAAAACTAGTTAACTCAATTGGATCGAGTAGAACTATAGGCATATTCCAACTGTTGAAAAGATAGGATAAGATCACATTTACACTAAATCTTGGGTGATTTAGCCAAAGTTAACTCAAGGTCTTTTGTAAATGTGAGTCTTGATCCTATAAACAAGAGTTGCATAGAGATGTAATCGGTAATGTGTTACCCACCGATCATACTAAGTCTTGGGCGATTTAGCCAAAGCTAACTCAAGGCTTAGTATGATGTGGATCTTGTCCCACAGGAATTATAGCTAGTTTGTATGAATCTAGTAATGTGGTTTGACCATATCCATAACTCGATTCTACAAAATTCCTATAATTCAGTGGGAGCATCATTTGATTAAAGGGCTAATTAAATGATAAAAGGAATATGATATTAATTCTCTGCATTGTATGTTGTAGATTACTATGTCGATGAACACGAACACTCTCTCTCTGCGTTCTGTCCTTGAGAAGGACAAGCTCAATGGAGCAAATTTCCTGGATTGGTACAAGAACCTGAGAATCATTCTCACCCAAGAAAGGAAACTGTATATCCTGGAGCAGCCCATTCTGGAGGCACCTCCTGCCACTGCCTCGCGAGATGACAAAGATGCTTACAAGAAGCATCAAGATGATGCATTAGATGTGTCATGTCTAATGCTCACGACCATGAACTCTGAGCTTCAGAAGCAACACGAGTTCATGAATGCTTATGATATGGTTGAACATCTTCGTCAACTATATCAAGGGCAAGCAAGGCACGAGAGATATGAAGTCTCTAAGGCATTGTTTGAGTCCAAAATGCAAGATGGGACTCCCGTAGGTCCATATGTACTCAAGATGATTGGGTACATAGAAAACCTACAAAGATTGGGATTCCCCCTTGGCCAAGAGTTGGCCACTGACTTGATCTTACAGTCTTTGCCACAAAGCTACAATCAATTTGTCATGAATTACAACATGAATGAAATTGATAAGCCACTGCCTGAGATGCTCAGCATGTTGAGAACTGCTGAGCTCAAACTTAAGAAGGAAAAATCTGACTCCATTTTGATGGTGCAAAAGAAGAAAGGCAAGGGCAAGCCTAAAGGTAAGGGAAGGTCCCAAGCCAAGGGCAAAGGCAAAGAACTTAAACCCAAAGGAGGGGTGGCCAAGGAAGAGGCTTGCTTCCATTGCAAGGAAGCTAGACACTAGAAGCGTAACTGCAAAGTTTACTTGGAAGATCTTAAGAAGAAGAGAAGTGAGATTTCTACTTCAGGTATAAATGTTATAGAAGTCAATCTATCTATTTCTTCATCATGGGTATTAGATACCAGATGTGCATCTCACATTTGTAGCAATGTGCAGGCGCTGAGAAATAGCAGGGCATTGACAAAGGGCGAGGTGGACCTACGAGTAGGCAATGGAGCAAGAGTTGTCGTTGTTGCTGTAGGAACTTATGATCTATCTCTGCCCACTGGGCTTGTACTAGAATTAGATGAATGTTGTTATGTGTATGCTTTAACTAAGAACATAATTTCAGTTTCTTGTTTGGACAAGAAAGGATTTACATTTATAATAAAGAACAAATGTTGTTCAGTTTATTTCAATGATATGTTCTATTGTAGTGCAGCTCTAATGAACACACTCTACTTTCTAGACTTAGAGAGCCCCATCTATAACATAAGTACCAAAAGGTTCAAGTCAAATGAGTTGAACCAAACCTATCTCTGGCATTGTCGCTTAGGTCATATAAATGAGAGTCGCTTATCTCAGCTCCACAAGGATTGGCGGCTAGACTCATTTGATTTTGAATCATATGAGACATGCAAGTCTTGCCTTTTAGGCAAGATGACCAAGACTCCCTTTAGTGGACACAGCGAAAGAGCAACAGACTTGTTAGGACTTATACATAGTGATGTATGTGGCCCTTTCAATGTTGCTGATAGAGGTGGTTACAAGTACTTCATAACATTTACTGATGACTTCAGTAGATATGGTTATGTGTATCTCATGACACATAAATCAGAATCCTTTGAAAAGTTCAAAGAATTCAAGAATGAAGTACAAAACCAGCTTAGCAAGAGTATTAAGATACTTCAATCAGATCGAGATGGTGAATATCTTAGCCATGAGTTTCATGACTATCTAGCTGAGTGTGGGATTCTATCCCAATTCACTCCTCCTGGAACACCACAGTGGAATGGTGTGTCCAAAAGGAGGAATCGTACCCTATTAGATATGGTACGATCTATGATGAGTCACACAGATCTTCCTATATCCTTTTGGAGATATGCTCTAGACACAGCAACCTTTACCCTTAACCATGTATCATCCAAGATTGTGATAAAGACACCATATACGATATGGACAGGGAGAAATCCCAAGATGTTTTTCAAGAGGATTTGGGGTTGTGAGGCTTACGTTCGACGTCAAGTCTCGGACAAACTGGGACCCAAATCCGAAAGGTGCTATTTTGTTGGATATCCCAAGGATACAAAGGGATATTACTTCTACATTCCCAGTCAGCACAAAGTGTTTGTGGCAAAGATTGGGGTTTTTCTAGAAAGGGATTTTGTTTCTAGAAAAACTAGTGGGAATACGTTCGATCTTGAAGAAATTCAAGATAAGGAACATAGCACTGAGGCCTTGATGGAGGTTGAATAGGAACCACAAAGTGTTGTGGGTGATGAGGTTGTTGCACAAAGAGTTGTGGAACAACCCCCTGTTCATGTAGACCTACCTCTTCGCAGGTCTGATAGGGTACGTCGTCAGCCTGAGAGATACTCATTTCTCTTGTTTGATCATGATGACATTATGCTCATTGAGAATGAGCCTACCTCCTATCAGGAAGCTGTGATGAGCTCGAACTCTGAGAAATGGCTAGAGGCCATGAGATTCGAGATAGAATCCATGTACACCAACCAAGTATGGACTTTGGTTGATCCACCTGAAGGGGTCAAACCCATTGGGTGTAAGTGGATCTTTAGGAGAAAGACTGACATGGATGGACTTACGCATACCTATAAGGGTCGATTGGTGGCTAAAGGTTTCAAGCAAATTCATGGTATTGACTATGATGAAACTTTTTCTCTAGTGGCGATGTTTAAGTCCATTCGGATCATGCTTGCTATTGCAGCATATCACGATTATGAGATCTGGCAGATGGATGTCAAAACTGCATTTCTGAATGGAAACATACTCGAGGATGTGTACATGACACAACCTGAGGGTTTTGTAAATCCACAACATACTGGGAAAGTATGCAAGCTGCAATGGTCCATTTATGGGCTAAAGCAGGCTTCTCGGAGCTGGAATCTTCGATTCGATGATGCGATCAAACAGTTTGGTTTCATTAAGAATGAAGATGAACCCTGTGTCTACAAGAAGGTTAATGGGAACATAATTGTCTTCCTTGTATTGTATGTGGATGACATACTACTCATTGGGAATGACATCCCTTCGCTACAGTCTATGAAGACTTAGCTGGGGACGTGCTTCTCAATGAAGGACTTAGGTGAAGCAGCCTGTATTCTAAGCATCAAGATCTATAGAGATAGATCTAAGAGATTGTTTGGCCTAAGTCAGAGTACATACATTGACACGGTATTACTACGATTTTCCATGCAGAATTCCAAGAAGGGACTTCTGTCGATGTCACATGGTTTGAGTCTTTCGAAGACTCAAAGTCCCTCTTCTAGAGAGGAGAGAGACCGCATGGATAAGATCCCTTATGCATCTATTATAGGATCTATCATGTACGCCATGCTATGTACTCGTCCCGATGTCTCGTATGCTTTGAGCATGATGAGTAGATACCAATCAGATCCAGGTGAGCGTCACTAGATAGCAGTCAAGAATATTCTTAAGTACTTGAGAAGGACTAAAGAATATTTCTTTATATTTAGAGGCGATGAGGAGCTAGATGTAAAGGGTTACAGCGATGTCAGCTTCCAAACTGACCAGGATGATTATAGATCGCAGTCAGGGTTCGTGTTTTGCTTGAATGGTGGCGTTGTGAGCTGGAAGAGTTCGAAGAAGAACACAGTTGCTGATTCTACAACAGAAGTCGAGTATATCGCTGCATCTGAGGCAGCAAAGGAGGCAATTTGGATATGCAAGTTCATTACTGAGCTTGGGGTGGTTCCTAGCATAGAAGATCCCATAGAGCTCTATTGTGATAACAATAAAGCGATAGCACAGGCTAAGGAACTTCGCTCACACCAGCGGACCAAACACATACTACGGCGCTTCCATCTTATTCGAGAGATTATCGATAGAGGAGATGTGAAGATTTACAGAGTAGCCACAAAGGCTAACATCGCAGATCCCTTGACTAAGGCTTTGGCACAGAAAAAATATGATGGTCACACTAGGTCATTGGGTATTAGATACTACGGTGATTGGCAATAGTGTTAATGGGAGATTGTTAGTGAAAGCCCTAGAGTCAATCATGTGATGATTATTGTATGGACTTTATTGTATCATATTCCTATTAATAAAGGCATGGTTATTATATTTACTTGTATTGGTGCCAAATAACTAAGTATAATAACGTCCTTGAGTAGTAGGTTCTTATCTATATCAATCGATTGGTTGAATCGATAATGAAATGATATAGAGAACACTACTCTTAATCATTTCTAGTCAAGTATTAACATTCAGGGACAATGTTAATGCGTAAAGACTAGCATGTAGGTCAACACGATGACTTGATCTCACAAGTCATGGATATGAGATATCAAGTTGACACATGAGTATGCGTTGGAGAATGTATATTGAATGACCCACCATGAGAAAGTATCATGGATCGTTATATGAGTGTCATATACTTTCTCATGTGGTTATTAGTATGACTATTAGTCCTTAGACCTAAAGTCACCATGGTCCCCTACATAAGGAGTTGCATACTTTGGCTTCGTCAAACGTCACCCATAAATGGGTGGACTATAAAGGCGATTACTGGGTATGTAACAAATTATGAGGAGGGATGTGAGTGATGTAGATGGGATCTATCCCTCCTATATGACAGGAGTGACATCGTTATTCTTGATAGAGTGAGACCACGAAGTGCATGGCCATGTCCAAATGAGTCAATATGAGATATTGAGCTCATTGATTAGAGTGAGTCTACTTGGAGTTCAAGATATAGATTGTACCAAGGATGACACGGTCTATGCCTCAATTGGCCAATCTAGATGTCAAGGATAGAGGGACATTGTCACATATTGTGAGAGTCACAATTAGTAGTCACAAAGGTGATGTTGGAGCTCAACATTCTTGTAACTTGGGTAGCAATGATGTGTTGCTAGATACCGCTCATTGCTTATGTTTCTAAATCGGTTTAGGGATATTGCCAACGTTACAAGAACCTATAGGGTCACACACAAAGGGCAATTAGATGGAGATTAGGTTCATATGATGAACCATGAGGATTAGGTTCATGGGATGAACCAAATTGGATTAAGAGTAATCCAAATTAGACTAATTGAGTTATACTCAAGCTGATTCAAGTGTTGAATGAGTCTAATTTAGATTTGATTCATTGAGTCAATTTAAATTAATGAATATAGATTCATTAAATCAAATTAACTTGAGTCAAGTGGTTAGATTTGATCAACCATGGGAGATAAGAGGTTAAGTTTGACTTGACTTGGGAGGGAAGATGAATGGTCAATTTTGACTTGACCAATTGCCATGTCATGGTGACATGGCATGGGGGCCTGCCAATGATGATTTTCCACATCATCATTGACTTATCATGCGGTGCCACATCATGAGGGAGACCAAGAGTCATTGGCTCTTGGAGTTACATGTTAGGATCTTTGTAATGGCTAATGGGGGGTGATTAACCTTTCTTCATTTCTACAAAATATGTTAGCAAAAGCAATACAAATACAAATGTAAATAAGAATACGAAATAAGAAAACAATGCTAACACCCGATGTACGTGGTTCGGAGATGACGTTCCTACTCCACGGTAATCCGTAAGGTGGATTAGCCCTAGCCAATCTTCACTAAAACCTCCTTTGGATGAACCAAGGTGGAGAAACCTTGTCTTACAATGCACTCCTCTTCTTTACAATGATGGAAGATTAAGATTAGAGAAGAGGAGGATTAGAATCATAAAAACACTTGGAGAAGGCTTGGTGAGCACAAGGGTGTAGCTAGGAATAAGAGCACTAGCTTCACCAAGCTCCCCAAGGCCCCTTCTTATAGAAGAAGGGTTGTTTTTCCCGTTGGGCTTTGATCAGTCGACTGATGATCACCATCAGTCGACTGCCGTCGAAGCTAACGACTTCTGACAAAGCCGATCCGCGGGGATTCGCAGCCATCATTTCCAACGGGAGGCCTATCAGTTGACTGATCCCTCCATCAGTCGACTAATGGAGTGATCAATCAAGTGATCAAAGCAGCAGTCGAGTGAGACTGCATTCTGTGGCAAATTTTTCCTTGATCAGTCGACTGCTGCCTTTGGCAGTCGACTGATCGCAACATCAGTCGACTGCCATGACCAAGGCAGTCGACTGATAGTCAGGGTTTCACCCTGACTCAGTCGAACGCCTGACCAGTCGACTGATACATCGTATCAGTCGACTGATACTCATCAAGTATGAATATTTCATACTTGATTTTACCCCCTAGACCTAGACTTGACCTTCTAACTCTTCCTTCAGCCTTGCGCCTGCCTTCAAGAGTTTCCTTCGGCCTCGTCATGTCTTGGGTTGCCAAATGCTTGGACTTTACGCCGCCAAGACTACAAGCTTGGACTTATGCTGCCAAGACTTTACTTTGGACTTCCTTTGCCAAGGTTCACTTGGACTTTACGCTGCCAAGACTATAAGCTTGGTCTTACGCTGCCAAGTCCATCCCTTGGACTTCCCTTTGCCATGGTTCATTGTGACTTTACACAGTCAAGACTACAAGCTTGGTCTTACGCTGCCAAATCCATCCCTTGGACTTCCCTTGCCAAGATCATACCTGGACTTTTCTTTTACCAAGTCTTCATACTTGGATTTCCCTGTCACTCAAACATATTCATAATTAGATCACAAAGCATTGCCTAACTTAGATGATTATCCAAACATCAAAACATATAAATACTTGGGGCATTGTTGCACCAATATTACATGCATGCATGTAACCCCCCCCCCCCCCCCCACATATGGTGGCCGGCCACTTTATTCCATTAGATGGAATTCATTTTGTGGTAACTCCATCTTCTTCTTCCTTGGATCTTCTTCCTCTCAAGCTCTCCCAACCTCCTTGGCCGAAATTCCTAAAGGGTGCTAGCACACTCTAAGGTATTTTCTCCACCATTTGTCCATGTGGATACCAATAGAGGAGTGTACACTTGACACTCTTGAGTTCCGGCAATGCATTTGGACGAGCAAGATAAGCGAAGGGCGTCGTATCGAGGGTAATGCTCTCATCATGTAGATCTAAGGTAGATCTAGGTTTCTATAAACACATACATGTTTTTATTTTTATATCTTCGCACAGATCCATGGCTGGGCTTCCGAGGTTTCTGCAACGCAAAAAGCGGTTTTTGCGGCTTGGAAAACCCAACAAATACTAGAAGGATGCTGAAGAAGCCGGTGGAAGAGGAGAAATCTATTTCCAGTACCTCCAAGGGGGCACCAGTAAAAGGCATCGAGAGCCCTTATATAGGGAGGATCTTCTGCAAGTCATGACTGAGATGATGGATCAAATGTCACAGAGGGCCACCCTGAAGAAGATTAAAGAAGATGATGTTTCTGATGACGATTCTGAAGAAGGGGATAAAATTTCTCGACCAAAGAAAGGTTCTTCTTATAACGCCTGTAAAATTTCTAATAATTTTACAAGAATTTTTGGCATGATTATGATGGGCTTTATGTGGGCTTTTTCAAAAATAAAAGAAATAGAGCCAAAAAGGATGCATGGCCTAGGAATTGAACCTCAAACCTCTCGTAGAAACATAAGCCCTAAAGATGCATCCAATAACCAGAAGCCCAACAGGGTTGTGCTATTAGAGGAATATGGGAAATGATAGTTAAGGGTAAGGGAGGCTAAGGGACACTTCAAGAGAATAAATAGGGAATGAATGGACAAGAGAAAAGCCACTTCTCCCTCTTCTCTTCTTCTTCCTCACCGAAATCTATTCCTCTCCCTCTCCATTTTTTCCGAAACCTATCCAAGCAAGAAGAAGGCTAAGTTGGCATCCCTTAGGTTATCTTCAAACTAAAAGCAAAGCGAAGGATGTAAGTATCCCCCCTCACCTGCGTACAAGTAGTTTTCGAATGATGTATTTGTGTCAATCCCTTTTAAACCATTCATCCAAGACCTTTTTTTGAGTTTTCCATGAAGATCCATGCCATATCTTGTATGAACATGATGAAGATAGGATGCTAGATGGATTAGGTTAAGTGTTTGACCTTAAAAACCCCAAGGAAATTTCGGCCAAGACCAATATTTGTGCTCTCCATGAAAATCCATGCTAAAACTTGTGTTAATATGAAGATGATAGATGTCTAGATGAGTTTGGTTAAGTGGTTGATCCTCAACCTCCCCTAAAACTCTCGGCCAAGACCATCTAGACCCCTAAGGTGATTTTCTATGCCATGTTTTAGATGAGCTTATGTTATGTTTTGATGCTAGATGAAGATAACATGTTCTATGCTATGTTATAGATAAGTTCATGCAATGTTTTGATGGTAAATGAAGATAACATGTTGTTTGTTTAACCTAGGTTTAAGTGGATGAACCTTTAGGCCCCTTGAACCATTCGGCCATGTCCATCTAGACCCCTAAGGGGTGTTTCTATGCTATGTTTTGGATGAGTTCATGATGACTTTTGGTGTTAGATGAAGATAACATGCTCTATGCTAGGTTTTAAATGAGTTCATGCCATGTTTGATGTTAGAAGAAGATAACATGTTCTATGCTATGTTATAGATAAGTTCATGCAATGTTTTGATGGTAAATGAAGATAACATGTTGTTTGTTTAACCTAGGTTTAAATGGATGAACCTTTAGACCCCTTTAACCATTCGGCCAAGTCCATCTAGACCCCTAAGGTGTCTTTCTATGCTATGTTTTGGATGAGTTCATGATGACTTTTGGTGTTAGATGAAGATAACATGCTCTATGCTAGGTTTTAAATGAGTTCATGCCATGTTTGATGTTAGAAGAAGGTAACATGCTCTATGCTATGTTAGAGATAGGTTCATGCTATGTTTTGATGGTAGATGAAGGTAATATGTTGTTGGCTAACCTAGAGTTGAGTGGTTGAGCCTTATGTCCTTTAATATCATTCAACCAAGACCCATTTAAGCCTAACATGCTATGATCCATAAATTACCATGTTATATTTTGAATGTAGATATAGGCAACATGTGAAAGCTAAGCTAGACTTAAGAAATGGACCTTAGGTTGTCTTGGAACTCTCGGCCAAGGTTTATTTAAAACCCTAAGTGCCCTCCCATGCCATGCTTTATATGTTAAAGAATTAACATGTAGTTAGTTAGACCATATATAAGTTGTTTGGTGTTTAAAATTTTGATAGAACTCCATGAAGTTTAGGTCATTCCATGTATACTTGTTCATGATGTTTATGTTGGATCGAAGCGGATCGCTAGAGGGGGGGTGAATAGCGATAAAACCTTTTTCTTTTCTTTTTGTTCGTTAAAATTCGAGAGATAATTAATTGCAGCGGAAATGTAAATGTAAAGTAAAAAGAGACAAAGGAGTTTTACTTGGTTCGTAGCCTTCGGCTACTACTCCAAGGGCCTAGCGGTCCTCGACCACGTACGGAGGGCAAAAACACTAAAGAACTCCTCCCCTTTAGAGGTAGGAGTTTAATCGATACAAGTAAAGCACAAAGCTTGAGGTAGAGGGACACTCCCCCTCTCCTCGTTACAATAAAAGCTCCGAAAATGAAAGTACTAAACTGAAATAAAACTCTAACCGACATAATAAAATGAAAACAAATAAACCTAGACGTCGGAGAAGAAGCACTTCGTTGTCGGAGAAGTTGTAGCTTTACGGAGGCTTTTGGAGGCTTAGAATTGATGATGAAACCCTAGGTTAGGACCTCCTTTTATAGCCTTTAAGCCCCTCATCGAATGGGTCTTCAACCAATAGGAATTGGGCACAAAACTCCTTGAAAATGGTGATAAAGCTTGACTCCTCGAGGCTGATTTTTGACCATCGGTTGAACTGATTTCTTGGCCAGTTGAACTGATGGCTCAGCAGTTGAACTGATCCTTGGCCGGTTGAACTGATGGCTTAGCAGTTGAACTGATTTTTGGCCGGTTGAACTGATTTTTAGACTTTTCGACTGTAATAAAGAGTTAGCTCAAAATATAAGTGAATTCGATGGCCACTTGCCATCCGATCTCAACATAGACCTTCCATGGGAAGTCTTGGTCGGATCGTCGCCTAAGGATGTCCCCGTATGGAGTACTCGACCTTACTTACGCTCACTCACACGAGCTTACCTCAACATTTACCTTTGAAGCCTTGCTTTCGGTCTCCACCTGATTCCTTCGGCTCCCTCCGAAGTCCTCCCGGTGTCGCCCGACCACCGCGGCTTCCTCCGGGTGTCGCTAGCCTTTAGCTCCAGCTATAGCAATCTTCTGCACACTCGATTTAGCTCGTGAGATAACGACATGAGCTTAACTTTGTATCGTTTGCTATAATCAAAACTCAGGTTCGACTTAGGTGCCTACTGCACTAACAATCTTCCCCTTTTTGATTTATGGCAAACCCACATACAAAGTTAAGTAAATAGCAAGCATGAAGCATAATGTGCATTAGAAACAAGAAATAAAGAAGATTAAGTTGGAGTAGTAAGGATTTTCTTCAAGTACTCCCCCTTGAGGAAACCTCCCCCTTGACCGAGGGTGAGTCTTGAAGAAAGACCTTAATCCTCCCCTTTGAGGGTTTCTTTAAGTAATTAACATTACTTAAAGTTGGCCTTAGTAAAACGTTTAAGTTAAGAGTTCTTCTTAACTTGGCCCTTTCTCCCCCTTAAGTAAAACATTAAGAGCATAATAAAAAATAAGTAAAACGTTGACGCCACAAATATGTTTAAGTTAAGAATTCTCTTAACTTGGCCTTTAATAAGTTTTCAAAACTTAAAGTTAACTTTTGGTTTAAATATAAAGTAAGAGTTAAGTTATCAAAAAAAATTTTGACTCCTTAACTTTGGCCTTTTTCTCCCCCTTTTGCCATATATCAAAAAGAGTGAGTGTGTGTGTGGAAAACAAAAATAAGTGTTAAATTTAAAGTCCAAGCATGTTCCACATTATTTTGAAAATAATATACTGAAAATAAGTTCATCTATAAGATGTTCGACTCATATTTGGCTTGATTGATATGAAAGATCAACCAGTCTTGGTCAGAGTCGGTTAGTATGTATGATTATACTCCGTGGTTCATAGCGATGCAATAGCTCTACATCTGGAACCAGGAGTAAGGTCCTAACATCTCACGCCCATCTACGTGGCTAAGTACACAAACACATTAGTCCTATGTGTTGTGAGATGTATTAGCTCCTTAAATCTATAGGTGCATGATATCTAAGGTATGTCCTATACTAGTTCCATAAAAAATGAAAGTTAAGAAATAGTAGTAAGAAAATAGAATTTGCAAGTTCCTATTCTACTACGCACATCCCCAATTTTCGTCTTAATAGACTAAATTCGGCTTCGGGTAGGGATTTAGTAAATAGGTCTGCTAAGTTAGACTTTGATTCGACGTATTCGAGTTGTATGGCTCCGTTGGCCACATGTTCTCGAATGAAATGGTGTTTGACCTCTATATGTTTGGTCCTAGAGTGACATATCGGATTCTTTGTAAGATTAATTGAACTAATGTTATCTACGTGAAGTTTAGTATTTGTAAAGTCTAACTTAAAGTCGCGGAGAGTGTGCTTCATCCAAAGAAGCTGCGTGACACACTCACCCATCGCGATGTATTCGGCTTCGGTGGTAGATAAAGCAACACACGTTGTTGCTTCCCATCGCACTAACTCACTAGACTCGAGCCGAAGTTGACAACAACCACGTTCTCTTTCTATCGAGCTTACTCGGCATAGTCCGAATCGAGTAGCGGTTAGTTCAACTCGGTAGATCTAGGATACCAAATCGACATTAAGTGTACCATTTAGATATCTAAGGAGACGCTTGACTATTGTTAGGTGAGACTCCTTGGCACAGTTTTGAAACCTTGCACATACTTTGCAAATAAGATATCGTCGGCTTGCGGTTAGGTAAAGGAGACTCCCTATTATGCTCCTATAGTATTTTAAATCAATTGAATTTCCGATTACATCTTCTTCTATATTCACATTAGTTGCCATTGGGGTATTAATAATTTTAGCGTCTTACATTCCAAAGCATTTAATTAATTCCCTAGTATATTTGCGTTGATGTAGGTATATTCCATCTTTAGTTTGTTTAATTTGTAGACCTAAAAAGAAACTTAACTCACCTACTAAATTCATTTCAAATTCACTTTCCATAAGTGAAATGAACTCATTTAGTAGGATTGAGTTGGTGGTTCCGAAAATAATATCATCTATGTAGATTTGGGCTATGAATATGTCTTTACCTAAGGTTTTTACGAAAAGGGTTGGATCAACTACACCTTGGTTAAAGCCTTTGGACTTAAGATAAATCGAAAGTCTCTCGTATCAAGCTCGAGGAGCTTGTTTAAGTCCATAAAGAGCTTTCTTTAACCTAAGGACATGATCGGGTTTGTCTAAACTTTCGAAACCGGGGGGTTGACTAACATAAACTTCTTCTTTAATGTATCCATTTAAGAATGCAGATTTCACATCCATTTGAAACAACTTAAATCCTCGATGTGCTACATATGCTAATATCATTCGAATGGACTCTAAACTAGCTACTAAGGCATAGGTTGTTAGTAATATATGAGAGATGTCCTAAGGCAATCGCCTTATGTATGAACCATTTATATGATAAATGAAGATTCACTATTTGAGTATACATGTTTCATGTATTTGATTGGATCATAAACTCATTTACTGAATGTCCACGATACGATTCACAGCATGAGAGAATTTGTGATTGGATCACAACTAGTGAGTATCTCTACATGTGTAATTGTGATGTATCAGAATTATCCCTAGTCGATGAATTGATGGATTTGGACACCATCAATTCTGTCGAGACTAACACGAGGTATACTCCATGGTGTATCCAAGCAGCTGATTCTCACTGGCTGGAGACATAGTGATGTCCGGAGTTAATCGTGGATGCTAGTTATGGTAACTAGTTCATTGGAGTGACCAGCCGTAAGACTTCATATGGTTCTCTGCATATATAGATATGCCAATGAAGTTCTTACTGTGGCTTAAGTGCGATGTTCCTTTGACTTGCGGTATTCAAGTCATCTTGATCATGGAGACTTATGCTTTGACATCTTAAGCAAATATCTCTAAGGAGATGTGGACCCGGGATGATTGGGTATAAGTCGAAGTGATCGAAGGTGTTTGAATAGCCTATAAAGGATTCACCACTCCTTGCGAGGAGATGTATACCCATGGCCTCTCGTCGGATTGTTACTAAAGTCTTTGGCCAAAGCATTACATGTTTATAGTAAGGTACTCTTCGATACATGTGGAGTAACTAGAATCCGTAGGACGAGGAAATGATACTTGGGCTAGGTGTGACGTAGTCAGCCTAGTGGGGACTGACACAATAGACCATGTCCTGAACCAAGTGGGTATAAGATGAGTGAAGGGAATGGGGCACGATTAATTCGAGCTACTGAAGGGTTTCAGAAATAGTTCTGGATCAACCGTTGATCTTTTCGGTTAATTGGGGATCATGATGTACTACTAGGTGCCACTCATGATCGTTCTATAATTAATGGTTAATTATAGACGGCCAACATAAACCGAGAACCTATTTGGTGACACGCACAACAAGTGTAATCCAAAGGATTTAAAACGAGCTTGAGAATGAGATTCTCAGACCGAGAGAAACTATGTTTGGTTGGACCAAACATAAAGCGAGCATAAAATTGTTTCAGTCGCAATGGAAGCGTGGATGGGCCGTGTCTTATGAAGACATAATGGATGGACCAAAATGGTTTGGTTCTAATCCAATGGATGAGAATAAACCAAAGGGTTTGGTTTATATTAACCGAATGAACCAAAGGTTGGTTCGGTTCGTTTTAACTTAAAATAAACCATCATGGTTTGGTTTATTTTAACTTATCTTAATGGAGCGGGTTAACGGGCTTTATGGATATGATCCATTAACCATCAAGAGAATTAGTTCTCTATAAAATAGGGCTTAAACCCTAATCCAAAAACCCTAATTGGAGTTGCCGCCCAACCTAGTTGTGCTGCCCCCTCCCTCTCCTCCACTAGTCGGCGCCAACCCTAGGTGTGCCGCCGCCCAGCCTTTGTGCCGCCGTCCAAGTCATTGCCGGCGACCAAGCTTCAGCCGGTGAACCTCCGGCGACCCTCCGGTGATCTCCTCTAGGTTCGGTGATAAGGTGAGCTTCCATCTCTCCTTGGCCGGCCTCTATTCCTCCACCAAAAGCTGTCCAGTTTTTCTGGACAGCTTGTTTCTTTGTTGTCGGAGCGTCGTTTGGACGACGGTTAGTGCTCCGATAGCGCCTAACTTACCCGGGATTTGATCTTCGGTAATCCTCTGAGGTGGAGGACGAAGGATTCGTCAATTGGTTGATGAATACCTCTCCGGAGAAGCGAGTTTTGAGAACTCGTTTTAGGATCCGAATTTGGATTCGGATCGTGATCATCTCTCGATCACGTCGTCTTCAACACGAGGCTAGTAACCCGTACGAAGACGAAGCTCGTGACTTATCGAAGTCATCCCGAGGAGCTCGGCATGGATACGGATAGAGACGATTCTTACGAGGATCGTTCCGGTTGATGCCGTTCCCGCTACACGTCATACGAAAGGTATAACGTAGATAATTTCTTTTATTGCAAATTTTAATTTATGGTTATTTCTACACTTGTTGTAATATGCATGCGTGTGTTGTGTGTGTTGTAATAAATATAGATTTATTATTTTAATTGCTTCCGCTGTGCTCATGTTTACGAAACATGATCGAACACACACACGCCGCGGTGCCGGAAACCCAACAGTGGTATCAGAGCCCAGGTTGTGTTTTGACATAATCGTAAAAATGGTTTTGCGATAGTCATAATGTATTTCTGGAAATTTTCTAAATTTTGGAAATTTAGAAGTATTTATGGAAAATTTTCAATTTTGGAAAGTCTAGAAGTATTTATGGAAATCTTCCACTTTTGGAAAGTTGGAAGTATTTATGGAAATTGATATTTTCCATAAATAAAATATTTGATTACATTCTGGAAATTTGTTTCCTAATTTAATCATGATTTGATTTGGGAAATCAAATCTTAAAATATTTTATTTCCATAAGTAGTTTTAATGATTTAGGAAATTGGTTTCCTAAATAGATTTTCCTTAATCAAATAATTCCATGAATAAAATATGTTATTAGATTTGGAAATTTGTTTCCTAATTTAATTATGATTTGATTTGGAGAATCAAATCTTAAACATATTTTATTTCCATAAATAGTTATGACATATAAGGAAATTATAAACATGACATAATTGTATGCCATGTAATTGCATTAGATGCATAACATTATGCCATGCGTGTTGTGACATGTAGATGTATGCCATGTATGCCATGCCATGTAGATAATAGTTATTTGCATGCAAAGAGGATGAGACATAAAAACCCTTAATCAATATTAAAGCCTACACCTTCCATTAATATGGTTAGAACCAGAGTTCTATTTCTTGTTTGGGTTGTTGGACTCTCTCCAAGCCCAGCTCGAACCTGAATATGTTCAAACCATAGAATAGTTTAATACTAATATGGTAAGAGTCAGAGGTCAATCGTTAGCTTTGGTTGTTGGACTCTCTCTAAGCTGGGCTAATTGGTTGAATGCGCTCTAACCATATTAAAACTATATCCTGATTAATGGGTTGGCTTTAACCTGGAGCATCGGCTTGTTGGACTCTCTCCAAGGTCGATGTAAAGGGAGGTGAAGTTGGGTGCTATGCATATGATGCATACTTGTTAATGTGTTAACAACCCGATGTATGTGTGAACATTCAATTAGTTGATAGCACATTGTGATAGTTGCATATACGGGATATGCAATCGGTATAGATGATACCTACCGTCGTAGTTATGAATGGCTTGTTGGACTCTCTCCAAGGTTGTTCATAACTATGATGGATATCAGCCCATTCGGAGATGGACCTACAATCTCCCGAAGTGATTTTGGGGTTTTTGAAATTCGAAAAATGAATGGGATTTATAAATGTATATTGATGCATTTTAAAATCATCTTTCTCATATATGCTCGTTTTGTATTTCTAAGTTAATATATTGATCATGATGTGTTTGAATTTGCGTTCCATTTTGGATTCAAATAAATTGACTGGGCCGAACTTCTTGGACTAGCTTAGAAACTTGAGAATTGTTCTCAAGGTGGAAAAGCTTGCGTATGTCCTCGAAGCGCCTCTTCCCGCCCATCCTAGTGACAATACAACTCTGGACCAATTGTTGGCCTATCAGAAATATGTGAGTGATTCTGAACAAATGAGTTGCATCATGCTAGCTGCGATGGAACCCAAGCTACGAAAGCAGCATGAGCATTTGGATGCCCATATCGTAGTCCTTCATCTTTGTGAGTTGGCTGATGAGCAAGTGAGATTCGAAAGGTTCGAAGTCTCAAAGCTCCTCTTCACCTTTGAGATGCTAGAAGGTTCATCGTAGATCTTGCTCAATATCTTTGAAAGGCTGTGGAGTCTTAAAGAAGCATGGCGAGGGCAGTCTTTGTTAGTTGATTCCTCGAAGAAAGGTTCTAAGAGGAAGTCAAAGGAACAGCAGAAGGGAAAGAAGAGAAAGGCTAAGAAGGTAGAACTAGCACAAAAGAAAACTTGCCATCATTATGGCAAGGAGGGTCATTGGCGAAAAAATTGCAAGGTTTATCAAGAGTCCGTGAAGAAGGATAAGGCATCGGATGCCCCATCTTCTTCAGAAATCTTCTTTATTGATTGTCATTCTATTTTCTTAGACACTTGGGTATTGGATACTGGGTGTGGCTCACATATATGTAATGACATACATGGGCTAAGGAATAGAAGAAGACTCGTCAAGGGAGAGTCAAATTTACGTGTTGGGAATGAAGCAAAGGTTGCTGCACTCGCCATCGGAACGTATTTGTTGAAACTCCCTACAGGACTTGTCTTAGAACTGGACAAATGCTTTTATATTCCTTTGTTGATAAAGAACATCATTTCTATTTATTGTTTAAATAGAAATGGTTTCCATTTGACGTTTAGTAACAATTGTTGTTACATAACTTTGAATGGGATTCTTTATGGGACTGGAACTTTAAGCAATGGTGTTTATACGTTGGACATATCCAGTGACATTTGCAATATCGAAGCGAGCAACAAGAGTGCTCGAAAGGATAATCAAATAGACTCCTACATGTGGCATTCTCGTCTTGGCCATGTAAGCAAGAAACGCATGTCCGAATTACACCGATGTGGAATTCTAGATTCGTTTGAATTAGATTCATACGATACATGCGAATCATGCTTAAAAGGCAAGATGACTAAGTTACCTTTTACGGGAAAAGGTGAACGAGTGGGAGAGTTACTAGGTCTAATACATACTGATGTATGTGGACCTATGTCAACTCAAGCATTAGGAGGCTATAGCTACTTCATTACCTTCACCGATGATCACTCACGGTTTGGGTATGTGTTCTTGATGAAACACAAGTCTGAAGCCTTTGAAAGGTTCAAAGAATTCAGAAATGAAGTAGAGAAACAACATGACAAGAGTATTAAAATACTTCGATCGGATCGAGGTGGTGAATACTTAAGTCAAGAGTTTCTTGATTATCTAAGAGAAAATGGTATATTGTCTCAATGGACTCCGCCATATACACCACAGCATAATGGTGTATCTGAGAGGCGTAACCGGACCTTGTTGGACATGGTCAGGTCAATGATGAATCATGCGACTCTTCCCAAGTCCTTTTGGGGTTGTGCACTTCAGACAGCTGTTTACTTGTTAAACAGAATGCCTACCAAGGTAGTCTCAACTACTCCATATGAGATATGGAATAGTAAGAAACCTCATGTATCTTACTTGAAGATATGGGGTTGTCCTGCTTATGTGAAGCGGACAGTATCAGACAAATTGGATGCTAAGTCTGATAAATGTCTATTTATTGGATACCCTAAGGAAACAAGGGGTTACCAATTCTATCATACATATGGAATAAAAGGTGTTTGTTTCAAGGCATGCTGTGTTTCTAGAGAAAGAGTTTCTCTTGCAAGAAAACAGTGGGAGTGTCGTCGAGCTTGAGGAGGCTCGAGAGACTCAAATAGACATTGATGAGATACCTGGTGAAGCACAACAGGACAACTCATAGTGATGAGCAATCAATTTGGACCTATTGTAACACCACATCTTCGTAGATCTGGTAGAACACATGATATTCACGAGAGATATGGATTTCGTAAGTGAATCGAGCGACGTGTTACTCATTGATGATGAGAGCCTACGGTTATGAAGAAGTCTTGACAAGTTGAAAGGGATAAGTGGCGTGGTGCCATGAAGTCGGAAATGGATTCCATGTATGAAAACCAAGTTTGGAACTTGGTTGACCCACCTGAAGGCATAAAGCCTATAGGGTGCAAGTGGGTTTTCAAGAAGAAAACAGACATGGATGGTAATGTGATTACCTATAAGGCTAGATTGGTGGCGAAAGGATATCGTCAAAAACAAGGTGTTGATTATGACGAAACCTATTCGCCTGTAGCTATGCTTAAATCCATTCGGATGCTCCTGGCCATAGCGGCTCATTATGATTATGAGATATGGCGGATGGATGTAAAACGCTTTCCTTAATGGAAACTTGCTCGAGGGGCGTGTATATGATACTGACTGAGGTTTCACATCGGTTGATAAAACCAAGGTATGCAAATTGCGGCGGTCCATTTATGGATTGAAGCAAGCATCCGAGGCTGGAATATCCGTTTTGATGAGACAATCAAAAGTTTGATTTCTCACAAAATCGAGCGAACCTTGTGTGTACAAGAAGGTTAGTGGGAGTGCGATCGTGTTCCTAGTATTGTATGTCGATGACATATTACTTATAGGAAACGATGTGTCAATCTTACAGTCAGTTAAGGTTTGGTTATCCAAGACATTCTCCATGAAAGACTTGGGAGAAGCAACCTACATCCTTGGGATTAAGATCTATAGAGATAGATCGAAGCAGTTTGCTTGGTCTTTCGCGTCTACATATATAGGCGAGTGCTAAGAGGTTTAGCATGTCGGAATCAAGAAAGGTTATCTTACCCATCGGGCATGGGTACACCTTTTAAGTCTATGTGTCCGCGCCTGAAGGCGAGAGGATTTGCATGAGTAAGATTCCCTATGCATCGCAATAGGATCTATCATGTATGCTATATGTATATACGAGGCCCGATGTATAAATGCGCTCTGAGTGTCACGGCGAGATACCAATCCGATCCGAGGAATGGATCATTGGGCGATCCTTAAGTACTTGAGAAGAACTAAGGATGTTCTAATATATGGAGAAGGGGACATGGTGATCGTGGGTATCACGGATGCGGCTTCGACGGACAAGGATGATTCATGTCTCGATGCGGATCGTGTTCACCTTGAATGGGCGATGAGTTGGAAAAGTTCCAAACAAGAGGCATAGCGGATTCTACCGAGGCGAGAATATATTGCGATTTGAGCGTGAAAGGCGGTTTGGATCGAAGTTCGTTCATGAACTTGGTGTGATTCGGCCATTGTTGAAGCAATCGGTCTCTCTGCGACAACAATGGAGCAATTACGAAAGAGCCAAGGTCTCATCAGCGATCAAACATGTGCTTTTATCGGAGAGATCATCGGTAGGAGCGAAATACAAATCGAGAAAATTCCCCTTTGAAAGGAACTTAGCGGATCCTTTGACTAAAGCATTACCTCAAAGTAAGTTTGAGGTCATGTTAGAGCTTATGGTATTGGATACCGTAGCGATTGGCATTAGGCCAAGTGGGAAGTCTGTTAGTAATATATGAGAGATGTCCTAAGGCAATGCGCCTTATGTATGAACCATTTATATGATAAATGAAGATTCACTATTTGAGTATACATGTTTCATGTATTTGATTGGATCTTAAACTCATTTCTTGAATGTCCACGATCGATTCACGGCATGAGAGAATTTGTGATTGGATCACAACTAGTGAGTATCTCTACATGTGTAATTGTGATGTATCGGAATTATCCTAGTCGATGAATTGATGGATTTGGACACCATCAATTACAGCCGAGACTAACACGAGGTATACTCCTTGGTGTATCCAAGCGGTGATTCTCCTTTGGTGGAGACATAGTGATGTCGGAGTTAATCGTGGATGCTAGTTATAGTAACTAGTTCATTGGAGTGACCAGCCGTAAGACTTCATATGGTTCTCTGCATATATAGATATGTCAATGAAGTTCTCACTGTGGCTTAAGTGCGATGTTCCTTTGACTTGCGGTATTCAAGTCATCTTGATCATGGAGACTTATGCTTTGACATCTTAAGCAAACATCTCCGAGGAGATGTGGACCCGGGATGATTGGGTATAAGTCGAAGTGATCGAAGGTGTTTGAATAGCCTATAAAGGATTCACCACTCCTTGCGAGGAGATGTATACCCATGGCCTCTCGTCGGATTGTTACTAAAGTCTTTGGCCAAAGCATTACATGTTTAGAGTAAGGTACTCTTGATACATGTGGAGTAACTAGAATCCGTAGGGACGAGGAAATGATACTTGGGCTAGGTGTGGCGTAGTAAGCCTAGTGGGGGCTGACACAATAGACCATGTCACTGAACCAAGTGGGTATAAGATGAGTGAAGGGAATGGGGCACGATTCATTCGAGCTCTTGAAGGGTTTGAAATAGTTACGGATCAGCGGGTTGATCTTTTGGTTAATTGGGGATCATGATGTACTACTAGGTGCCACTCATGATCGTTCTATAATTAATGGTTAATTATAGGCGGCCAACATAAACCGAGAACCTATTTGGTCACCACGCTGCAAGTGTAATCCAAAGGATTTAAAACGAGCTTGAGAATGAGATTCTCGGACCGAGAGAAACTATGTTTGGTTGGACCAAACATAAAGCGAGCATGAAATTGTTTCAGTCGCAATGGAAGCATGGATGGGCCGTGTCTTATGAAGACATAATGGATGGACCAAAATGGTTTGGTTCTAATCCAATGGATGAGAATAAACCAAAGGGTTTGGTTTATATTAAGCGAATGAACCAAAGGTTGGTTGGTTCGTTTTAACTTAAAATAAACCATCATGGTTTGGTTTATTTTAACTTATCTTAATGGAAGCGGAGTTAGGGCTTTATGGATATGATCCATTAACCATTAAGAGAATTAGTTCTCTATAAAATAGGGCTTAAACCCTAATCCAAAAACCCTAATTGGAGTTGCCGCCCAACCTAGTTGTGCCGCCCCCTCCCTCTCCTCCACTAGTCGGCGCCAACCCTAGGTGTGCCGCCGCCCAGCCTTTGTGACGCCGTCCAAGTCATTGCCGGCGACCAAGCTTCATCCGGTGAACCTCCGGCGACCCTCCGGTGATCTCCTCTAGGTTCGGTGATAAGGTGAGCTTCCATCTCTCCTTGGCCGGCCTCTATTCCTCCACCAAAAGCTGTCCAGTTTTTCTGGACAGCTTGTTTCTTTGTTGTCGGAGCGTCGTTTGGACGATGGTTAGTGCTCCGATAGCGCCTAACTTACCGGGGATTTGATCTCCGGTAATCCTCTGAGGTGGAGGACGAAGGATTCGTCAATTGGTTGACGAATACCTCTCCGGAGAAGCGAGTTTTGTTAACTCGTTTTAGGATCCGAATTTGGATTCGGATCGTGATCATCTCTCAATCACGTCATCTTCAACACGAGGCTAGTAACCCGTACGAAGGCGAAGCTCGTGACTTAGCGAAGTCATCCCGAGGAGCTCGGCGTGGATACGGATAGAGACGATTCTTACGAGGATCGTTCCGGTTGATGCCGTTCCCGCTACACGTCATACGAAAGGTATAACGTAGATAATTTCTTTTATTGCAAATTTTAATTTACGGTTATGTCTACACTTGTTGTAATATGCATGCGTGTGTTGTGTGTGTTGTAATAAATATAGATTTATTATTTTAATTGCTTCCGCTGTGCTCATGTTTACGAAACATGATCGAACACACACACGCCGCGGTGCCGGAAACCCAACATAGGTCTCGTCATAATCTAAACCTTCGACTTGACTAAACCCTTTAGCAACTAGTCTAGCTTTATTTCTAACTACTTCACCTCTATCATCAATTTTATTTCTAAACACCCACCTTGTTCCAATGATTGTTTTATCTTTAGGTGGTGGTACTAATTCTCATACTTCATTCCTAGTGAATTGAGCCAACTCTTCTTGCATTGCAATAATCCAATCGGGATCAAGAAGAGCTTGGTCAATAGTTTTGGGTTCAATTTTAGAAATCAAGGATATTTGACTAAGGTTTCTGTATGAGGCTCTAGTTCGAACTCCTAGACTTGGATCACCTATCACTTGGTCGATAGGATGATTCGTTTGAGTCCTAGTTGGATTTGGGTTTGAGTCTACAACTTGATCCATAGGATGACTCGTTTGAGTTCTAGTTTTGTTGGAGTCATCTATCACTTGGTCGATAGGGTGACTTGGTTGACTTAGGTTAGGATTAACACTAGACCTGATATCCGGATCAGAGTTAGGTCTAGTATGAGTCAGTTCGCTAATTGGGATTGCCGGGGGTTTTGTAGGTTCGTGTCCTTCATCAAATACTACATTGAAAGTCTCCTCGACTCTAAGGGTGTCATGGTTATATACTCTATAAGCTCTGCTTGTAGTCGAGTATCCTAGAAAGATTCCGGTCGTGGTTTTGGATGTAAATTTCCCTAGGTAATCCTTAGTGTTTAGGATATGTACCTTACACCCAAATACCCTAAAGTACTTGATGTTAGGTATTTTATCGTGATAAATCTCGTATGAGGTCTTAAGGTGCCTCTTTACCATAAGGATTCTATTTTGGACATAGCATGCCATATTCACGGCTTCGGCCCAAAACCTATCGGGTAGGTTATACTCATTAAGCATTGTCCTAGCGGCTTCTTGTAGGGTTCTATTTTTGCGTTCTACTAGGCCATTTTGTTGTGGAGTTCTAGGGAAAGAGAACTCATGGTGGTATCCATTTAGGTTACAGAATTCTGTAAACCTATGGTTTTCAAATTCACCACCATGATCAGTCCTAAGTCTTTTGATTTTAATGCTTTGTTGATTTTCTATTAATTTAAATAGATTGATTAATTGATCTAGGGTATCACTTTTGTGTTTGATGAACCTAACCCAAGTAAATCTAGAATAATCATCAATTATGACTAAGCAGAATTTACTTCCGTTAAGTGACTTAACTCCGTGTGAATCAAATAGATCCATGTGTAGGAGCTCAAGCACACTTTTGGTTCGTTCTTGACTAGTTAGTTGATGTTGTGTCCTAGATTGTTTACCTTGTTGACAAGCATTACATATTTTATTATCCATGTTATTGAGGTTAGGCAAACCTCTAACTAAGTCACTCTGACTCATCTTGTGGATGAGCCTTGGGTGTGAGTGACCGAGTCGTCGGTGCCATAACCATGATTCCTCTTGCCGTGTCATAAGACACTTAGTTGAGGAGTTAGTTAAGTTAATAGTGTAAATGTTGTTATTTCTAGTTCCCTTAAGAATTGTTTTAGAGGTTTCGTTTGTATTAATTACGCATTCGTTTTCTAGAAATATGACCTTATAGTTATTATCACACAATTGGCTTACACTGAGAAGATTATATTGAAAATTCTCTACTAATAAAACGTTTTGAATGACAAAATTTGAGTTAAGCTCAATATCACCTGATCCGATGATTTTGAGCTTGCCGTTATTTCCGAAGGCTACTGATCCTTGTCGTTTGAATCGAAGCTTCGAAAACTTGAGTTGATCCCCGGTCATGTGTCGGGAGCAACCACTGTCCAACATCCATTGATCCTACACGCAAGGTAGTTGGATCAGATATTGGATTTATTAAAAATTGGTTAAAAATTGTTAACCTAAATCATCTCACCCATGTCTACATGATCAAACATGTTAATCCTATATGTTCTTGTGAGATGACTTCCAATTTTAGTTGAATTAAATTTAATGACTTAAACACTTGTCAACCTTGCGTTAGATTCGGATTTGACCTTAGGCTCATCAAGTCACCTTTTCAAGATCATGGCTTCCAGGTCGTGGCGAGGCACAAAGGCCTTCTTTGATCGGAACAACGACCACTTCCTTAGACAAAGCCATTTTCAAGAAAATAGAGACTTGACTCACCTAAGGCCACTTCCTAGTCTAACTAGTCTAGGATACGGCGAGGTAGCTTCAGCTAGTTCCGCTCGGTCAAGTGCACCGAACTAGATACACCTTATCTAGCCCGAATACACAAGACTCCGCTTTCCTAGCATACTATCATCTCGCCGCATCCTGGTACTATGTTATCAAGTATTGACGAGTTATAGTCCTATCTAACCATTCTAAAAAGAAAAATAAAAACCTAAGCATGCAATTTCTAAGTTAAAACACAAACAAATTTCGTACTAGCTCCCCCTGGACCATTGAATCGATTCGGTCTCTCCACATAGTGGATTTGGTCCTTATAGGAACCCCACTAGTTTGATCCTAAGTTTGAAATTAAGGTGGTCTTAGGGACCCATGCTTGGACACGTTTTTTATGTCTACTTACGATTGACATATACGACTTATTGGTCGTGTTTGAGCTAAACCCTAGCCCGGCCTTGTTGTACACAACCCTTTGCGATCCAAGTAGGAGGTCAAGTCCTTTGGATCCCAAAGTAAACCTTTCCAACGTATTCCTAAGATCTTCGACTTGACTTTTCAAGAGTGAGTTCTCAACTTCGAGTTTTTCAACCCGAGTTGAGTCCTTCTCTTGAACTCGACTAGTCGAAGAGGTTAGGGAGACCTCGTGTTTGAGAAGTTTAACTTCCTCAACCAGGGTCTCGACCTTGGACTCGGACTTAGCTAACTTTCTATTTAAAAACTTAATTGCACTATAAAGTGTGGTAATAAGAGAGTGACTTACCTTGAGTTTATCTTTTGAACCGGATGCGTATCCGTGGCTTGTCTTGAATAGTGCTTCGCAGTCCGACTCATCTTCGGTTTCTGATTCAAGTTCCGGTTCCGACTCCATCTCCGATTCCACCGGTTTATCCATAAGGACTCGATCGTTGTCTTCTTCCTCGGAAGCTTCTTCCCAAGTAGCGTTGAGTGCCTTTTTGTATTTTGGTGCCTTGCTCTTGAGTTTTGGGCATTCGGACTTAATGTGTCCAAACCTGTTGCATTCATAACATCTTATGTTTGAACTTTTAGGCTTACCTTCGTTGGGTCGAGTGACGGCTCATTTTCGGCCCTTGACTAACCTCCGAACTAGGTTGACTAGTTCGGCTTCCATTTCCGAGTCGACCTCCGAATCTGACTCATCCTCTTCTTCCTTCGGAGGTGGCTTGCTAGCAGTTTTTTTCTTTGAACCTGCAAATAAAGCTATACCTTTCTCAGGTTCCGAATTAGACTGCTCATGAAGTTCAAAATCAGAAAAAAGTTCATCTAATCTAAGTTTAGAAAGATCCTTGGAGACCTTATAGGCATCGACCATGGATGCCCACAAGGTAGTCCTTGCAAAGGAGTTTAGAACATACCTTATAAGATCGCGGTTTTCGACCTTTTGCCCGATTGCGTGTAGGTTGTTGACTATGTCCTGGACTCGGGCGTGAAGTTGCGTCGCGGACTCGTGTTCCTACATTTTTAGGTTATATAGTTTATTGAATAGAAGATCACGCTTACATACCTTGGCTTCATCGGTCCCTTCATGTAGCTCCACTAGTTTTGTCCAAAGGTCCTTTGCGCTTATGAAGTGGCCGACGCGATTTAGCTCTTCCTTGGATAAGCCGCATTGGAGGATTTGTGTTGCCTTGGCGTCGGCTTCGACTTGTCATTTTGTCGCAATGGTCCATTGATCATAATCCAAGGAGTCACCCACTTCATTAGTCGGAAGTGTGAAACCCGTTTAGATTATGATCCACATCTCGATTTGGGTTTTGAGAAAGCATTCCATCCGACCCTTCCAATAACGGAAGTCATCTCCATTGTAAAACGGAGGTCGGACGGTGCTAAAACCCTCGAGATGGGCCATTAGAACAAAAGACACAAGGAGACGAAGACGAAGACGAAGAAACTAGCAACGACAAAAACACAAAAAAAAAGTACCAAGACTCGCGTCTTGGATTAGTAGTGCGGGAGAAAAAATAACAAAGCGAAATAAATCTGAAATAAAAAGAATTAAAAAGAAAAAAAATCTGTAAAATGGCTAGATTGGTGGTTTCACCAAATCTTAGCAACCCCTGACTCTGATACCAATTGTTGGATCGAAGCGGATCGCTAGAGGGGGGGTGAATAGCGATAAAACCTTTTTCTTTTCTTTTTGTTCGTTAAAACTCGAGAGATAATTAATTTCAGCGGAAATGTAAATGTAAAGTAAAAAGAGACAAAGGAGTTTTACTTGGTTCGTAGCCTTCGGCTACTACTCCAAGGCCCTAGCGGTCCTCGACCACGTACGGAGGGCAAAAACACTAAAGAACTCCTCCCCTTTAGAGGTAGGAGTTTAATCGATACAAGTAAAGCACAAAGCTTGAGGTAGAGGGACACTCCCCCTCTCCTCGTTACGATAAAAGCTCCGAAAATGAAAGTACTAAACTGAAATAAAACTCTAACCGACGTAATAAAATGAAAACAAATAAACCTAGACGTCGGAGAAGAAGCACTTCGTTGTCGGAGAAGTTGTAGCTTTGCGGAGGCTTTTGGAGGCTTAGAATTGATGATGAAACCCTAGGTTAGGACCTCCTTTTATAGCCTTTAAGCCCCTCATCAAATGGGTCTTCAACCAATAGGAATTGGGCACAAAACTCCTTGAAAAATGGTGATAAAACTTGACTCCTCGAGGCTGATTTTTGACCATCGGTTGAGGCCCGATTTCTTGGCGATTGAGCGATGGCTCGTGATTGAAGCTGATCCTTGGCAGTTAGGCCCGGTAAACACTTGATTGATTGAACTTATTTTTGGCCGGTTGAACTGATTTTTAGACTTTTCGACTGTAATAAAGAGTTAGCTCGAAATATAAGTAAATTCAACGGCCACTTGCCATCCGATCTCAACATAGACCTTCCATGGAAAGTCTTGGTCGGATCGTCACCTAAGGATGTCCCCGTATGGAGGACTCGACCTTACTTACGCTCACTCACACGAGCTTACCTCAAAATTTACCTTTGAAGCCTTGCTTTCGGTCTCCACCTGATTCCTTCGACTCCCTCCGAAGTCCTCCCGGTGTCGCCCGACCACCGCGGCTTCCTCCGGGTGTCGCTAGCCTTTAGCTCCAGCTATAGCAATCTTCTACACACTCGATTCATCTCGTGAGATAACGACATGAGCTTAACTTTATATCGTTTGCTATAATCAAAACTCAGGTTCGACTTAGGTGCCTACTGCACCAACAGTTTATGCCTTATGTCATGCTTATATGTGTGTGATGTTGTGATCATGTTATGCTCATTACCTTGTGATTATATGAATGTATGATGTGTTATAAGGAAGGAACATAATGTGCATGAAAAGAAACATGATATGATATGAAGAAGAAATATGTTATGAAAGTCATATGATGTGTTATGAAGAAGAAATATGTTATGATATGAAGAAGAAAAATATGATATGCCATGATAAGGAACAAGATATGTTTATGAAATGAAATATGATATGTTATGATAAGAAGCATGTATGTATTTTACTTTCTGCATGGCTTGTACCAGGTCCCTAACAAGGTCCAGGGGATGGGCTCCCAGATGCCCTAGGTCGACGGTCATAAGTACGGGCTTAGGATGGGCCTCTATGTTATGTTGTCCCTAGGTCGACGGACATAGTACGGACCTAGTATGATGATGATGATGTGGTACAATGTCGGGCCCAATATGTTGAGATTTATGTTTACGTACCTATAATATATGTTTTCAAAGAGCATCTTGCATATGTTTACATGTTATTGATTGTTATGTTTACATGTTATGGTCTTTATGTTAGTTATGTTTACATGTTATGATTGTTATGTTTACATGTTATGATAGTTATGTTTACATGTTATGGTTGTTATGTTATATATGTTTACATGTTATGATGGTTATGTTATATATGTTTACATGTTATGATTGTTATGTAATATATGTTTACATGTTATGATTGTTATGTTTACATGTTATGATTGTTATGTTATATATGTTACGATTGTTATGTTATATATGTTTACATGTTATGATTGTTATGTTTACATGTTATGGTTGTTATGTTATATATGTTTAAATGTTATGATGGTTATGTTATATATGTTTACATGGTATGATTGTTATGTTATATATGTTTACATGTTATGATTGTTATGTTTACATGTTATGATTGTTATGTTATATATGTTACGGTTGTTATGTTATATATGTTTACATGTTATGATTGTTATGTTTACATGTTATGGTTGTTATGTTATATATGCTTACATGTTATGATGGTTATGTTATATATGTTTACATGTTATGATTGTTATGTTATATATGTTTACATGTTTTGATTGCTATGTTATATATGTGTTTACATGTTATATGCCTGCTTACGATGTTGTATGTCTACATGTTATTTGCTTGCTTATGTCTATGATGATATATTTATGTTATGTCTGCATATGTTATGATGTTATGTCATGTTATGCTTACGTATGGTTTTTGTGAGTAGGACAGGATCTTACTAAGTCTATGTGCTTATAGTTTATGTTCCCTTGTACTGCAGATAAGGGTAAAGGGTGGCTAAACTAAAGGGAGCAGCAGGAGGGGCAAAGTGTGTGTGGTAGTGGCATGGTGGAGGAGATCTGTTATGTTCTTTATGCATGTTTTCCCTAAGATGATTTAGTTTATGAATTTGAACTAAGTACTTATGAACTGATGATGCATGCCCTATGTTTAAGAAGAAGTATCTATGAAATAATGATGCATGTTCTATGTTAAGAAGAAGTATCTATGAAATGATGATGCATGTTTATGTTTAAAAGAAAAAAAAATAAGTGTAAAGTCCTCCGCTGTAAGAAGTATAGGTAGTCTTCCGCTGTAATGTAATGTATGTATATACGATCGCGTCACGCACCGCCCCTCCGGACCCCTGGGAAAGGGCGGGCGTGACACTTCTCACACCTACAAGCAAAGGGGAAAAAATTGTGTTGCTCCTCTGGAGGATGCACAACCTGAGGAGAAAATTCCTATTGTAGGAACTATTGTAAAAGTAGAAGAGTCAAATCCTTTTACTGAGGATATCTTGAATGAAGACTTACCTCGGCATTTTCGACTTCCTCGAATGCCTGAATACATTGGTTCTTCTGATCCTAAGGATCACTTAAGGAGATTTGAGAATGCTACTCTATTGTATCGCTATACTAATGGGATTAAGTGTTGGGTGTTCTTCGCTACCTTAATAGGATCGACGCAACAATGGTTCAGTGATTTGAAGCCACAGAGTATTGCATTGTTCAAAGATTTTTCCACATTATTTTTAAGATATTTTTCTAGTTCTAAAAAGTATTTACCTCAACCGCTAAGTCTTTTTGATATTAAGCAGAGAGAACAGGAAAGTTTACGACAGTGTGTGCATAGATTTACACAGTCCACTCGAGAGATTCCTGCTATATAATCTGGTATGATGCTGGGAGCTTTTATTCAGGGCCTCAAAGAAGGGGATTTATTTAAATCTTTGGCTAAAAAGCCTCCTACAAGTTTTGATGATTTATTATCCTGGGCTGAAAAGTTTATTAATCTGGAAGATGCTCAGAAGTCTCGGCAAACTTTTCGAGATTTCAAAATAGGGGAAATGCTAGAAAGAAGGATCGAATGGGTAAGACCTGCTCGACATACAGAGGACAGATATGTATATGCTCCTCAATTACGATTTTATAAGGAGAGAGCCATGAATATCAGTATAGAACAACAGTTATTGAGACGACCTTTTGGAGATGACAGAGGGCCTAGGAGATTATCAGCTCCTACTTTCTGTGTTTTTTCATCAGGAGTTTGGGCATAATACTCAGAGTTGTCAGCAGCTAGACTTTGAGTTGCAGAGAATTATGGGAGCTCATCCTCATGTTTGGAACTTGGTTATGAATCCAGCTCCTTATCAGTGGGGGTTTGGAGGAAGAAATTATGGTAGAGGAAATCCGGAAAGACCTTTTATAAACTAGCCTGCACAGGCTGCTCAATTAAGGGAGATAGCCCCCGATCGGGTTGTGCATGCTAATCAACCCTTTGTAATGGGTTCTATCAATATGATATCCGATGGTTCCACTAATGGAGATTCTAACAGAGCACGAAAAAGACACAGTAGAGAGGAATGTGCATTTGTTGCCGCTCTTCCTAGAGTTAGAGGACCCATGATAGATTTTGATTCTAATGATTTAGAGGGAGTGATGACCCCTCACACTGATGCCTTAGTCATTCATGTTCTTATTGCCAATTTCGATGTGGGAAGAGTTTTTGTCGACCCAGGCAGTTCAGTGGATATCTTGTATTGGTCAACCTTAGAGCAAATGGGAGTTACTATCACTGATTTACAGTTAGTTAGAACTTCTTTATTTGGGTTTTCTAGTCATGAGGTGCAACCCATGGGCCAAATCAAACTGCCTTTATCTTTAGAAGAAGAGCTGAGGAGGAGAACAGTGCTTATTAAGTTCACAGTGGTTGATATGCCTTATTCTTCTTATAATGCTATTTTAGGCAAACTTATTCTAAGTAGTTTACAGGTTGTAGCTTCTCCTTATCATCAAAAGATTAAGTTCCCTGTCGGAAATGAAGTAGGAGAAGTTAAGGGTGACCAATAGCTCTCTCGTAGATATTATGTAGATGCTATTCGGACAGGACAGAAAGGAAAATTTATTAGTAAATCTTTTTAGAAATCTAAGTATGGAGATATAGTGTGTATCGTTCAAAAGGGGGATGCTGAAGAGATAGGGGAACCTGATAAAGAGACAATTGTGTTAGATGATAAGTGTACTGAACATGTTACCTTTATAGCCCGGGATCTTCCTAGCTTAAAGCAGATTTGATACAATGTCTTATCAAAAATATTGATATCTTTGCATGGTCTCCACAGGACTTATCAGGAATTAATCCTACTGTTTGTTAGGAACGATGTGCCCGCTAGAGGGGGGTGAATAGCATTGTCGTCGCTCGATGGAATTCAATCGTGTTCATATCTACAAGTCATGTTAGCGTAGTAGAATATATAGCAATAACAAAATAAGACAAACACAATTCACGACACAAAATATAACGTGATTCAGAACCGAATGATTCATACTCCATGGATTGGGCTCTAAAAGCCCTAGCAATGCAAACACACACTACTAATCACAAATACTCCTTCTCAAAACAATCTGGAGATGGAGAAACCTCTTACATGATATTACAACAGTAATATAAGTAAAACAACAAGCAAATGCAAATGAATACTACAAAAGAAAGCCAAGAACACTTTACAACAATCTTTTCGAAGATTGCTCTTTGATTGCCTTGGACTAGCCTTGAAGACCCTGAATTGCAATAGCAAATCGCTCCAAATCGTCCAAGAAAATCAGTTCTCAATCCCTCCTCCATGAACTCCCTTTAAAGCTGCTCCTTGGGCTGGATTTTGCTTGGTAGTCGACTGATCGGGACCATCAATCGACTGCCCCTGTAGCCGCTGTCTCACAACGGCATGATCCACGTTGGATAAGTCCAATGGATACACCATCAGTCGACTGATCATGCCCATCAGTCAACTGATGAACAAGCAGTCGAGTCACTAGTCGAGCCTGCCTCGCGTCTATGGCTTTTCCACAGCATTAGTAGACTGATCCCAATTTTCAATCGACTGATGGTCCAGTCGAGGCGCCGCCTCTACTAGTGTTTTACAGTTTTGGCCACTAGCTGAAGGCAGTTAAGGCGCCACCTCAATTGGGCCTCCAGTCGAGGTGCCAGTCGAGGCGCCCTTACGTCTGTGGCCGCCGCTGAGTCGTAGTCACTCACATCAGTCGACTGATCATTATATCAGTCGACTGATAACCTCATCCATGAGATTTTAACCCCAAGTATGGTGCCCCCATACTTGCTAGACCACCCATTATTGGTGCAATCGACTCAGATCACAATTGACCAGACTCGAGTTTTACTCGAGCGATGTTTTGATGTTTTGACATGGAAGTTTGACATTGATGTCTTATATTGTTTTGGGGAGATTGTTGGCACAATCAACCTGGGTCATGATTGACCAAACTCGAGTTTGACTCGAGGGGATTTTGATGGTTGACTGGAGTTGACCATGTCATGGAAAGTCCAAGTCTTGAGTACTTGGCATGTAAAGTCCAAGCATGGGTCTTGGCAAGGAAAAGTCCAAGCATGAGTCTTGGCATGGAAAGTCCAACATGGGTTGGCAAGGGAAAGTCCAAGCTTGAGTCTTGGCATTTGGAAAGTCCAAGGGGTTTGATATTGGCAGCGTAAAGTCCAAGCGGGAGTCTTAGCAGTAATAAGTCCAATGGTTGGTGGCGTAAAGTCCAAGCAGAGTCTTGGCAGCGTAAGTCCAATGTGTCTTGGTGGTGTAGACATTGTTAGCATGACATAGCCAATGGAAGCACCAGAAGGCTAGCACATGGATGAACAAGCCATGGATGACTTGGAGGGATCCGAGTGGCGTGAGGCTGACAGAGGTGGCTAGAAGGCTTAGGTCTGGGCTAAGGGTGGTCTAGCAAGTATGGGGGAACCATACTTGGGTTAAAACCTCATGTTTGAGGTGTGCCAGTCAACTGGTATCATGTGGCAGTCGACTAATATGAGTCAACTAGGGTTTGACTGCGGGAAGTGTCCCAACAGTCGACTACCAGAGGTGGGCAGGCGACTGTTCTCTCGAGCAGTCGACTAATCATGTGATCAGTCGACTAGTGCTCGAGAATTTGGGCATAGAATGGAGTTGAGACTCGACTGCGGGGGTTAGCAATCGAGTGAAGGCTCCATCAGTCGACTAATGGGTATGATCAGTCGACTGATGATGGATCCGTTGGATTTTTCCTGCATGGATCTAGCCGTTGTCTCATGACAACAGTGACATTAGTCAACTGATGGTCCCGAGCAGTCGACTGATCGGCAATTTCCAACCCAGGCAGCAGCTTTAAATGGAGCTCGTGGAGGAGGAAATCAAAAGCATTTTCTTGAGGGCTTTTGGGGTGATTTGTTGCTGCAAATCAGGGTCTCCAATTGCAATTCAAGCAACCACAAAGCAAGCAATCAAAAGAGCATTTGTAAAGTTTTTCTTTGCATAAATTGTTGTATTCTTTTTGTTTTTTCTTGTTTTACCTTGTATTACTTTTGTAATCTGTTGTAAGAGGTTTCTCCGCCTCCGGATTGTTCCGAGAAAAAGTTATTATTATAGTGGTGTGTGATTGGCATCGCTAGGGCTCATTCGAGCCCGATCCGTGGAGTATGAACCATTCGGTTCCGAATCACATTATATCGCTTGCGTATTTGTCTTGTGATTGTAATTGTCATGTTTATTCTTGTTATTATTATTTCCGCTGTGCTAACAACGATTGTAGAGACGCAAGCACGAACGAATTCCATCACGCAATGAATCACGCTATTCACCTCCCCTCTAGCGGTCACTGTTTCCTCTATAATTGGTATCAGAGCCCAGGACTCTTCTATGGACTAACCGCCGGGAGAAAAAGACACTAGAGGAAAAGATGGAGAGATTGGGTGACGACATCAACGTTCCACCTTCCTTCGACCGCGAAGATTTAGCGTATTGGAAAGGTAGAATGATTCTTTTTCTAATGTGTGACTTTGACAATTGGATTAGTGTCTTAGTAGGTTTTGACACTCCAAAAGATGAAGAAGGAAGAAAAATCAAGAAGAAGAATTGGAGCCAAGAACAACTCCGATACTATAACATCAACAATAAGGTAATGGGTATTTTGCTCAATGTAATCCCTAATTATATTTTGATCAAGATAGGGGATTGTAAAGATGTCAAGGAGGTATGGAACAAATTGGCAAAATTCCATGAAGAGCCTCACTCAATCCAAGAAGATAAGGAAGATGAGGAAGAGAGCTCATCCTCACAAGAAAGTGAAGATTCGGAGGTCGAGGAGTGTTCGACATCCGAGGAGGAAGAAGTGGTGGAAAAGGTAGAATTGGAAGAAACCTCAACCTCTAGGATTGAGGGGGAGGAGATTAGAGCATCTACACCGGAGCAACCTCAAGAAGAGCCTTCAAATCCGGTCAAGATGAGGAAGCTCAAAACTCCACCACCACCCTAGGTAACTCAAGCAGTTTGGTTTTAAATAAAAAAAACATATAATATACTTTGAGTGTAGGGAATCCGGGCACTACAAGAGTAAGTTCCCTAAGAAAGTCAAGAAGACTCCTCCGGCACCAAAAGTCAAGGATGTCGATTCCCCGATAATTAAAAGTAAGGAGCAAGTGATTTGCTTCAAATGCTGACAACCGGGACACTACCGGAATCAATGCCCAAAGGGAGCTACACATGTAGGGGGAGCTAAGGCAAACCCTAAGGTAATTTCTAATGTTGCTCCTTCCTTAATTAATAGGCAAAAGTATGCTAGAAATAATTTTAGCAATCTTGCTATTTATCATAAAGAGCATGCTAAAAGTAACAAATACTTTTGTCTAGGTGCTAAGAGTGTCCACCTTAGGAATAAGGAGAAATTTGGGACTAATGTCCCTAGAAAGATCTTACCTAGGGAATCTATTAGAAAAATTGAAAACCACCTAGGTTTCAATCCCAAATGGACTAGGCATATGCCTAGGAAGAACAATGCCCAAGGATTAAATCAAAATTCTAAAATTGGGCAATTAGAGGTTGAAAATCAAGTCTTGAGGTCAAGACTTGAAAAATTAGAAAAGATCCTTACGATTATTCAAAACCAAATAAAAGGGTCAAATGATCAAAGTCAAGGATCTAGGTTCAAGAGTTAACACCTAGGCCTAAGAGACAAGAGTCAACCATGGACAAGAAAAGTTTGGGTCACAAACCTAATCCTAAGGTGACTTATCATAGTGTTCCATTTGATTATGGAACACAAACTAGGTCTAGGAAGATCAAGGTTACTAGGGAAGTCATCCCTAAGGGTAACCAAGGTGTGTGCCTAGTGGCTAGGGTTTCTAAGAAACCTAGGGTGGCCACTAAGAAGGTTACAAGGGGAGTTACCCCTAAAGTTAATCATGGCAAGACCCAAATGACCAAGGCTAACAAGCCTAAAAGGGTCATTAGGAAGGTATCTAGGGAGGTTATCCCTAAGCAATACTTAGTAAACCCTAGGAGCTCAAATAGGTTTTGGGTTCCTAAGAGCGTGATCGATTCACACTAAATGGGTTAGGGTGTGCCAACTTTAAATGGAAGGGTAGCTAACCTAACCATGGTAAAGGTGGCACTTTAGGTAATTTTCAAGGTTATGGATACCTTGGAAATAAGTTTGATCTTAAATCCTAAAATATTTTAGGATGTGCCAATATATTTTTGGAATTATGAGAAATCAATCAAATTGACATAATTTAGGTTTAGAGGTCTTTGTGTGTCATTTTAGGCTTGTGGCACACATGGGAGGTTAGTGGTAATATGTCAAAATATACTTAATTATAGCAAATGGAAACAAATGTTAAAATTTAGGTATTATTATACCTATATATTTTATTTGTCATGCTTTGTTTGCCATATAACATGTCATGACATTATGTTTATCTTTAATCATTTAATATGTCATGATCATGTTAGGATTAAGGTTTAATGTCATGTGTTTTTAGATTTCATCATATGACATGACATCATGATCATTGACCATGCTTAATTATGTTATTATTTATGCCATGATCATCCATGCATTTAATTAAAATTGAGTTAAGGACAATGTCATGACTTGGAGTTCCATTTATAAGAGAATCAAGTAGTATTGCCTTAGAAAATGCATGAGGCTTTTGTTTAAGATGAACCAAAACTCACATCTCACATTAAATTGACATGTATGTGTATTTATACATACTAAATACATGTGAAATGCTAGGATATGAGTTAAGTTCAAGGTGCATAGTTTTTGCATCTAGATGAACTAAAACTCATCTGTAACTAAAGATGAATCATTGGGAAAGCTAGTGTACAAGTCATGTACATTGAGCCCAAGGAATATGATCCAATATAGGTTTTCAAAATCATTTTAAAATCCTTTTAGAAAACCTTGGTGAAGTCTATCTTTTGATAGCAATCACCATTGATGAAGTTGATACAAAGTGAGCTAAAACATTGAAGTTTTTCTTCACTTTTGAACTTTGTATCAATTTCGATATTTTATGGCTAAAATATTTTTCTAACATTTTCACCCATTGTATTGGTCATAAGTATTATACGTATGAATTTTCATAATTTTTTGATATATATGAATAATTATTTATGAATTTTTGAATTTCATTTCTGATAATTAAAATTCTGATATTTCAGTTATTAGTCGACTGCTCATGGTGGCAGTCGACTGATTTCTGAGAGACTTGATTGTCGTGCTGATTTCGGGAAAACCAAGGTTATTTAGCCCGTTTTCAGCTATGGTAAAATTTCCTAACCACTCCTAATCCTAGGATATGCTTTGGGAAACATTATAAAGGGTGAAATGTAGGGTTTTGCTTATCGAGTCCGTGAGAGGAAACTTCGCTTCCTACTTCACCTTGGTCGTTTATTCATGGCGATCCCCTCTATGTCCCCGGATTAAAAAAAATTTAATCTTATACAAAAGGGATTGCCCAAACAACCAAGTCATCATCGTGTTATTCATTTAGAGAGGTCACTTGAACAAACTCGTTGTTCAAGCGACCATCCTCTATTCTACGAGTAGTCGCGGAATAGACGATGTTCGGATCACCGGTTTTTGTGTTTATGCTCGGGATCCAAGTATTATTTAGCCATATACAGATTTATATCATGCTCATAGTTGAAAAACAAATACAAACATGTAACATATAAAGATTAGAGAATCGATATACCTCTCGATCTTCAAATGTATGACCTTCCTCCTTTCGGACGTTGTGTGGGCGACGATCTACCAAAAGTCGAAGCTCCTAGATCACAAATCTTCCTTCCTTGCTCTTCTAAAGCAAAAGGAAGAATAGAAACAAGTTTTTTCTCCTCCCTAAAACCAACCAACAAGGAACAAAAATAATCCTTGCCGCCGGCCAACAAAGAGAGGGAGATGATGATGAAAACCAACCAAGACACCAAGGGAGACCCCTAAGTCTTGTTTCCACCACTCAAGGAGAAGAGAAGAGAGCCTTTGGGCGCTGGCCAAGAGCTGGAAAGGGGCTGGAAAAGGTGTTGGATGCCAGCCAATGGAGAATGAAGAAGAAAGGAAAAAACTTCCTTATTTGGTGCCACCCAAGCCTCCAAAACCCTAAGCCTCCAAACCCTAATCCTATCTCAACTAGGATTCCTCTCTTGCCGCCCAAAACCCTAGCTCTCCTTGGAATTTCCTCCATGCCAACCCCTTGCCCTCCTTTTATAGAGTTAGGGATAAGCCTCCTTTTAATCTCCACCATTGGTTCTAGGGATTTAATCTCAACCGTCGGATCTAGAGATTTAATCTCAACCGTCGGATCTAGAGATTTAATCTCTACCTTTGGATCTAGAGTTTTGTTTTTATCCATTGGATCTAAGCTTCATGAGGTGTTAATAGGCTACATTAGGGACCATGAGGAGGAGTTGGATCATGGCCACCCATGGATCAAGCCCACATAAAGTCCGATCCACTAATGATAATCCAATCCAGTAAAGGATTATCATTGATCTACCTCACCAACCCCCATATGATAATATGGGCTCCATATATTATTTGTACATTTTCTCCCCATGTTTAAGATCTCGAATGTCCGTCGATTAATTAATTTATTGACCATTAATTAATCAACATCTAACTCCATGAGTAGTGCCACTCAACCTTTTCATCATGCCAGACCAAGTCCACCTGCAGGGTTTACATGATGAACCTTATGAGATCCTCAAGGGGATATCATCATCCTAATATATAGGACACGGTTTCCTCCTATAATCGACGGTACACCATATAAATAATATCATCTCCCAACTTACCGAGCCTATCGATTTAATCTATAAATCTCGGCCATTGGTAAATCAAAGAAATGAATACTAAGTATATGTGCCCATTATTATATCAGGATTAAGAGCATGTACTAAATAATATCTGAGGTCCAATTTGATTATGTAGTCAGCAATAAATCGAATCACCTCTAAGTCGGTCCTGCTCAATACACACAAAGTGCACTAGGGTGATTCTATGATCAAGACAAACCAATACTAAATCACACTACAACCATTCCGATGGTTTGTCCAAAGTCATCTCGGTTGTGAGCCTTTACTTATACTTTACAAGGAGTCGATAACATGATCTCCCGTGCGACACCACAAACCATGTTATCTACAATGTAATGTATTAGACAATATTGCATAACCATAAAAATGCAAACAATGATCATGTGATTCTTATTTCAAAATAAATATGTTCATACAAAAGGTAGACTTTTCAGTATACATCCCTACATGAAAATCTATTGGATATGGATTAGGAGAGTTGTTTAGGGTTTGTATCAATTTTAAGGTATGGGAGATTTCTATGTTGAACTTTAAACCTTAATTTTGATGGCTTAGAGTTCCTAATGGCTTAGGGACTTTCCAAGGGCATTGTTGGTGCAATGGTCAAGGGGGAGCAAACCTTTAGGGGGAGGTATCCATCATGGGATGATGGATGTTATTTTTCCTCATGAGGAGGAGAAATGGGAATTTTGAGATACCCAATTTGGAAATTGGGGAAAGTGTATAGGATTCCCTCTCTTGAGTGATATGGGACTTATCACTAGGAAGATTGTAGGCATCCTAGGTATGTTTGGACCAAGGGGGAGATTGTAAGATCTCATTGGGACATGAGACATTGACCTCCTTGGAGAAGACCTTTTTGATGTTTGTCAAAAAGGGGGAAAAAGTGAAATTATCAATTTGGGATAATTGGTAAGGGAATTTGAGTTAGTGTTCTAACTCAAAGGTATATGTTTTTGTCAAACATCAAAAAGGGGAAGATTGTTGGTGCAATCAACCCAGGTCACGATTAACCGGACTCGAGTTTGACTCGGGCGATGTTTTGATGTTTTGACATGGAAGTTTGACATTGATGTTTGACATTGATGTATGATATTATTTTGAGGAGATTATTGGTACAATCGACCCGGGTCATGATTGACCGGACTCGAGTTTGACTCGAGAGGATTTTGATGGTTGACTGGAGTTGACCATGTCATGGAAAGTTCAAGTCTTGAGTACTTAGTGTTGGTGCAATCGGCCCAGGTCACGATTGACCAGGACTCGAGTTTGACTCGAGTGATGTTTTGATGTTTGACAAAGTATGTTTGACAAAGTATGTTAGACATAGGATTGACATTGATGTTTGACATTAATGTCGGTTAATATGTTGGGGAGATTGTTTATACAATCGACTCAGGTTATAATTGACTTGATGGTTGACCAGGGTTGACCATGTGATTATGGGAAAGTCCAAGCATGGGTCTTGGCAAGGGAAAGTCCAAGTCATGGGTACTTGGCATGGAAAGTCCAAGTGGGACACTTGGCAATTGGGAAAGTCCAAGTCTTGAGCACTTGGCATGAGAAGTCCAAGCATGGGTCTTGGCAAATGGAAAGTCCAAGCATGGGTCTTGGCATGGAAAGTCCAACATTTGTTGGCAAGGAAAAGTCCAAGCTTGAGTCTTGGCATTTGGGAAGTCCAAGGGGATTGATATTGGCGGCGTAAAGTCCAAGCGGAGTCTTGGCGGCGTAAGTCCAATGTGCCTTGGCGGTGTAGACACCGTTAGCATGACATAGCCGATGGAAGCACCTGAAGGCTAGCGCGATGGATGAACAAGTCATGGATGACTTGGAGGGATCCGAGAGGCGTGAGGCTGATGGAGGTGGCTAGAAGGCTTAGGTCTAGGCTAAGGGTGGTCTAGCAAGTATGGGGGCATCATACTTGGGTTAAAACCTCATGTTGCTCGAGAGCTTTTAGGGATCGCTCATGGGAGCAGCCGATCGATGTCGGCAGCCGATCGGCGACGATAATGATCGGCAAAGGATGCCAAGATGGCGATGTTGCGGTCAGAAATTGATCGCCCGTAGCCGATCGGGCGCCGACTACGGCGATCGTCGCCGACCGCCAATGTTGGCGATCGGGTGAGAGTTCCGTTGGAACTTGTCCAACGTGGATTGAGCCGTTGTCTCACAGCTACAGTGTTGGCAGTCGACTGGTGATTTATGGCAGTCGACTGCCAGGCGGAAATCCAGCCCGATGCGAGATAAAAGGAAGCTGTTCGTGGAGATTGCGGTATCAGTTCTTGGGGAGCTTTCTTGAGGCGATTTGAAGGCGATTTGCAGGTGCATTTCAGGGCCCTTCAACCTCATCCAAGCAACCAACAAGCAAAGCGCTCAAACCCTAGTTTTGTAAAGTGTTCTTTACATTTCCTTTGTATTTGCTTGTATTTCCTTAGATTATTGTTGTAATCTTGTGTATGAGGTTTCTCCACCTCCGACTTGTTGTCGAGAAGGAGTTTATTGATTAGTGATTGCATTGGCGTCGCTAGAGCTCATTAGAGCTCGATCCGTGGAGTAGGAACCGTTACGGTTCCGAACCACGTTATATGCTTGTGTTGTGATCGTGTTGTGATTGTGTGTCTTGTTATATTTATTTGTTATTACTATTCCGCTGTGCTAACAAGATTGTAGACGATCGAACGCGAAAGAATTCCATCTACGTACGGTATCACGCTATTCACCCCCCCTCTAGCGGGCGTCAGATTCCCAACAAGTGGTATCAGAGCCCGGGGCTCTTCTACGGATTAACCGCCGGGAGCTAAAGAAAAAGGGAGCAAGCTAGAGGGAAAGATGGAGAGATTGGGTGACGACATCAACGCTCCACCTTCCTTCGACCGCGAAGATTTCGCGTATTGGAAAGGTAGAATGATGCATTTTCTAATGTGTGATTTTGATAATTGGATTAGTGTCTTAGTAGGTTTTGACACTCCAAAAGATGAAAAAGGAAGAAAAATCAAGAAGAAGAATTGGAGTCAAGAACAACTCCGATACTATAACATCAACAATAAGGTAATGGGTATTTTACTTAATATAATCCCTAATGATATTTTGATCAAGATAGGGGATTGTAAAGACGCCAAGGAAATATGGAACAAATTGGAAAAATTCCATGAAGAGCCTCACTCAATCCAAGAAGATGGGGAGGATGAGGAAGAGAGCTCATCCTCACAAGAAAGTGAGGATTCGGAGGTCGAGGAGTGTTCGACATCCGAGGAGGAAGAAGTGGTGGAAGAGGTAGAGTTAAGACAAACCTCAACCTCAAGGATTGAGGGGGAGGAGAGAACTTCCATACTGGAGCAACAAGAAGAAGCTTCAACATCCAATCAAGATGAGGAAGCTCAAAATACAACTCCGGCACCTACCACCGAACTAGGTAACTCAAACACATCAATCTCAAATAAAAATAATATTATGTGTTTTGAGTGTAGGGAATTTGGGCATTACAAGAGCAAATGCCCAAAGAAGATTAGGAAAGCTCCACTGGCTCCAAAAGTTAAGGATGTCGGTTCCCCAAGTATCAAGAGCAAGGAGCACATCATATGCTTCAAGTGCAATTCAAAAGGACATTATAGGAATCAATGTCCTAGGGGGAGCAAAAAGACCCAAGAAGAAGCATCACAAGTAGGGGGAGCTAAGGCTAACCCTAAGGTACATTTTAGTAATGCATCTTCTAATTTAAATGCTAAAAAGCATGCTAGGAACTTTAATTCTCTTGCAATTTATGAAAAGCATGCTAATAGGAATAAATATTTTTGCTTAGGAGCTAAGAGAGTCGATGTAGAAAATAAGGAGAAATTTGGGACTAATGTCCCTAAAAATATATTACCTAAGGAAAGCATTAAGAAAATAGGAGAACATCTAGGCTTTAATGCTAAGAAATCTAGACATATGCCTAGAAATAAAAATATCTCAAGAGAAAATAAAAAATAAAAAATTGAGATATTAGAAAAGGAAAATCAAGCCTTGAGATCAAGGCTTGAAAAACTTGAAAAGACCATTAAGGTTATGCAAAATCAAATGCAAGGGTCAATTAGTCAAACTTCTAGGTCCAAAAGTCAAAGTCAACACCTAGGACCTAAGAGTCAAAAGTCAACCAAGGGCAAGCAAGGTTTGGGTCACAAACCTAAGCCCAAGGTGACTTATCATAGTGTCCCATTAGATTATGGAACACTAACTAGGTCTAGGAAGACCAAGGTCAATAGGGAAGTCATCCCTAGAGTTGACCAAAGGGTGTGCCTAGTGGCTAAGGTTTCTAGGAAACCTAGGGTGGCCACTAAGAAGGTTGCAAGGGGAGTTACCCCTAGAGTCAACCTAGGTAAGACCCAAATGACCAAGGCTAACAAGCCTAGGAGGGTCATTAGGAGGGTATCTAGGGAGGTTATCCCTAAGGAATACCTAGTTAACCCAAGGAGCTCAAACAGGTTTTGGGTTCGTAGGAGCATGATAGATTCACGCTAGATGGGTTTAGGGTGTGCCAACCTTGATTGGATGGGTAGTTAACTCAACCATAATAAAGGTGGCATTTTAGGTTATTTTCAAGGTTATGGTTGCCTTGGAAATACATTTAAGTCTTAATGCTAAAAGTTTTTAGGATGTGCCAATATTACTTGAGAAGTTTGATAAAATGATCAAAATTGGCACAATTTAGGTTTAGAGGTTAGTGTGTCATTTTGGGTTTTTGGCACACTTGGGAGAAAACTAGAAATATGGCAAAATATAATTAATTATATGAAATGGCAATTAATATTAAAATTTAGGTATTACTATACCTATATATTTTATATGTCATGCTTTGTTTGCCATATAACATGCCATGACATCATGCTTATTTTTAATCATTCTATATGTCATGTTCATGTTTAGGATTTAGGTAAATGTCATGTGGTTTTAGATCTTATTTTATGCCATGACATCATGATTATGAGCATATGCTTATTTATATCATCGTTAATGCCATAATCATTCATGCATTTAAGAAAATTTGATTAAAATTGATTTAAGGACTATGGCATGACTTGGAGTCCCATTTATAAGGGAATCAAGTAGAGTTGCCTTAGAAAAATGCATGAAACCCTAGTTTAGGGAGAACAAAACCCACATCTCACATCCAATTGACATGTATGTGTATTTATACACCCTAGATACATGTGAGATGCTAGGATATGAGTTGAGTTCAAGGTGCATAGTTTTTGCATCTAGTTGAACCAAAACTCATCTAATTTTATTGGTGGATCATTGGGAAAGCTTGTGTACAAGTCATGTACTTAGAGCCCAAGGAATATGATCCAAAATAAGGTTTTGAAATCATTTTAAAATCAATTTAGAAAACCTTGGTGAAGTCTATCTTTTGATAGCAATCACCATTGATGAAGTTGATACAAAATAGGGCCAAAACATTGAAAATTTCAATGGTTTTGAGTTTTGTATCAAACTCACTATTTTATGGGTAAAATATTTTTCAAACATTTTTCACCCATTATTTTAGTCATAAGTATTATACGTATCAAATTTAGTGATTTTTCGATATACGTATAATTAGTTATGAATTTAAATTGATCTTATAATTAAAATTGAATTATTTACCAATGATCGCACTTGGTGGCGATCGATGTATGGCTAATCGATTTCGCCAAGTCGATCACAGTTTGATTTCGGGTTAACAAGGTTTGTTTAGCCCATTTTCAGCTATGGTAAAGGTTCCTAACCACTCCTAACCCTAGGATATGCTTTGGGAAGCATTATGAAGGGTGAAAATCCATTGGATATGGATTAGGAGTTGTGTTAGGTCAAAGTATCAAATTTAGGGTGAGTAAAAGTTCTATGTTGAACTTAGAACCTTAATTTTGATGGTTTAGAGTTCCTATTGGCTTAGGGGCTTTCCAAGGACATTGTTGGTGCAATGGTCAAGGGGGAGCAAGCCTTTAGGGGGAGGTATCCATCTTGGGATGATGGATGTTTTTTTTATGGGGAGAATGTTATCAATTGAAAATTGATGGGTGTTTGATACCCAATTTGGAAATTGGGAGAGTGAGATAGGAGTGCCTCTCTTGAGTGATATGGGACTTATCACTAGGAAGATGGTAGGCATCCTAGGTATTTTTGATCAAGGGGGAGATTGTAAGATCTCATTGGGACATGAGACATTGACCTCCTTGGAGAGAAAACCTTTTTGATGTTAGTCAAAAAGGGGGAGAATGTTTGGGGGAGAACATTTGATTTACATTTTCACTTAAATGTTTGGGGGAGAACATTTGGTGAGTGTTTACCAATTTGGGATAATTGGTAAGGGATTTGAGTTAGTGTTCTAACTCATGGTTTTATTTGGTTTTTGTCAAACATCAAAAAGGGGGAGATTGTTGGTGCAATCGGCCCAGGTCACGATTGACCAGGACTCGAGTTTGACTCGAGTGATGTTTTGATGTTTGACAAAGTATGTTTGACAAAGTATGTTAGACATAGGATTGACATTGATGTTTGACATTAATGTCGGTTAATATGTTGGGGAGATTGTTTATACAATCGACTCAGGTTATAATTGACTTGATGGTTGACCAGGGTTGACCATGTGATTATGGGAAAGTCCAAGCATGGGTCTTGGCAAGGGAAAGTCCAAGTCATGGGTACTTGGCATGGAAAGTCCAAGTGGGACACTTGGCAATTGGGAAAGTCCAAGTCTTGAGCACTTGGCATGAGAAGTCCAAGCATGGGTCTTGGCAAATGGAAAGTCCAAGCATGGGTCTTGGCATGGAAAGTCCAACATCTGTTGGCAAGGAAAAGTCCAAGCTTGAGTCTTGGCATTTGGGAAGTCCAAGGGGATTGATATTGGCGGCGTAAAGTCCAAGCGGAGTCTTGGCGGCGTAAGTCCAATGTGCCTTGGCGGTGTAGACACCGTTAGCATGACATAGCCGATGGAAGCACCTGAAGGCTAGCGCGATGGATGAACAAGTCATGGATGACTTGGAGGGATCCGAGAGGCGTGAGGTGATGGAGGTGGCTAGAAGGCTTAGGTCTAGGCTAAGGGTGGTCTAGCAAGTATGGGGCACCATACTTGGGTTAAAACCTCATGTTTTCATGGGAGTAAATAATCGAGCGAGTCGACAGTTAGCGCGATCGCTAAAGGATGGCAAAGGCGATCGCGCCCGAAGTCGGAAGATTGAGCGCTCCGTGAGCCATCGGGCGCCGACTACGGGCAGCGTCGCCGATCGCCAATGTTGGCAGTCGATTGGTGAGAGTCCCGTTGGAACTTGTCCAACGTGGATTGAGCCGTTGTCTCACACTCTGATGTTGGCGATCGGGTGATTTATGGCGATGATCGCGCGCGAAATCCATCCCGACGCGAGATAAAACAAAGCTGTTCGTGGAGATTGCGGTATCAGTTCTTGGGGAGCTTTCTTGAGGCGATTTGAAGGCGATTTGCAGGTGCATTTCAGGGCCCTTCAACCTCATCCAAGCAACCAACAAGCAAAGCGCTCAAACCCTAGTTTTGTAAAGTGTTCTTTACATTTCCTTTGTATTTGCTTGTATTTCCTTAGATTATTGTTGTAATCTTGTGTACGAGGTTTCTCCACCTCCGACTTGTTGTCGAGAAGGAGTTTATTGATTAGTGATTGCATTGGCGTCGCTAGAGCTCATTAGAGCTCGATCCGTGGAGTAGGAACCGTTACGGTTCCGAACCACGTTATATGCTTGTGTTGTGATCGTGTTGTGATTGTGTGTCTTGTTATATTTATTTGTTATTACTATTCCGCTGTGCTAACAAGATTGTAGACGATCGAACGCGAAAGAATTCCATCTACGTACGGTATCACGCTATTCACCCCCCCCCTCTAGCGGGCGTCAGATTCCCAACACTTAGCATGTAAAGTCCAAGCATGGGTCTTGGTAAGGAAAAGTCCAAGCATGGGTCTTGGCATGGAAAGTCCAACATGGGTTAGCGAGGGAAAGTCCAAGCTTGAGTCTTGGCATTTGGAAAGTCCAAGGGGTTTGATATTGGCGGCGTAAAGTCCAAGCGGGAGTTTTGGCAGCAATAAGTCCAATGATTGACGGCATAAAGTTCAAGCAGATTCTTGGCAGCGTAAGTCCAATGTGCCTTGGTGGTGTAGACACCGTTAGCAAGACATTGCCGATAGAAGCACCTGAAGGCTAGCGCATGGATAAACAAGTCATGGATGACTTGGAGGGATCTGAGAGGCGTGAGGCTGACGGAGGTGGCTAGATGGCTTAGGTCTAGTCTAAGGGTGGTCTAGCAAGTATGGGGGAACCATACTTGGGTTAAAACCTCATGTTTGAGCTGTGTCAGTCGACTGATGTCATGTGGTAGTCGACCAATATGAGTCAACTAGGATTTGACTGTCGGAAGTGTTCCAACAATCGATTGCCAGAGGTGGGCAATCGACTGATCATGTGATCAGTCGACTGGTGCTTGTGAATTTGGGCATAGAATGGAGTCGAGACTAGACTGCGGGGGTTAGCAGTTGAGTGAAGGCTCCATTAGTCGACTGATGGGTATGATCAGTCGACTGATGATGGAGCCGTTGGATTTTTCCAGTGTGGATCTAGTCGTTGTCTCACTACAACAGTGACATCAGTCGACTGATGGTCCCGAGCAGTCGACTGATCGGCGATTTCTAGCCCAGGCAGCAGCTTTAAATGGAGCTCGTGGAGGAGGAAATCAAAAGTGTTTTTTTTTAGGGCTTTTCGGGTGATTTGTTGCTGTAAATCAGGGTCTCCAAGTGCAATTCAAGCAACCACAAAGCAAGCAATCAAAAGAGCATTTGTAAAGTTTTTATTTGCATAGATTGTTGTATTCTTTTTGTATTTACTTATTTTATCTTGTATTACTTTTATAATCTATTGTAAGAGGTTTCTCCGCCTCCGGATTGTTCCGAGAAGGAGTTATTATTATAGTGGTGTGTGATTGGCATCGCTAGAGCTCATTCAAGCCCGATCCGTGGAGTAGGAATCATTCGGTTTTGAACCACATTATATCACTTGTGTATTTGTCTTGTGATTGTAATTGTCGTGTTTATTATTGTTATTATTATTTTCACTGTGTTAATGACGATTGTAGAGACGCAAGCATGAACGAATTCCATCACGCAACGAATCGACGCTATTCACCCCCCCCCCCCCCCGCCTCTAGGAGTCAATGTTTCATCTACACCCTTAGCCTAGACCTAAGCCTTCTAGCCACCTCTGTTCAGTCTTGCACCTATCGGATCCCTCCAAGTCATCCATGACTTGTTCATCCATACGCTAGCCTTCAGGTGCATCCATCAGCTATTGTCATGCTAATGTAGTCTACACCGCCAAGCCACATTGAACTTATGCTGCCAAGACTCTCGCTTGGACTTTACGCCGCCAACCATTTGACTTATGCTGCCAAGACTCCCGCTTGGACTTTACGTCGCCAATATTCCCCTTGGACTTTCCAAATGCAAAGACTCAAGCTTGGACTTTCCCTTGCCAACCCATGTTGGACTTTCCATGCCAAGACCCATGCTTGGACTTTACATGCCAACCCATGTTGGACTTACCATGCCAAGTACACAAGACTTGGACTTTTCATGACAATGGTCAAACCATCGTCAAACATCAAATACTAACCTGGGTCGATTGCATCAGCAATCTCCCCAACACATGTCAGACATCAGTGTCAGACATCCATGTCAAACATCAAAACACTTACTCGAGTCAAACTCGATTCCGGTCAATCATGACCTTGGCCGATTGCACCAACAATCTCTCCCTTTTTGATGTTTGACAAAAACACCTTTGAGTTAGGCCCCTAACTCAAATTCTCTTACCAATTTTCCCAAATTGGTAACTCTAACATTCTCCCTCTTTTTGACATACATCAAAAAGGTTCTCCCAAGGAGATCAATGTCTCATGTCCCAATGAGATCTTACAATCTCCCTCTTGGTCCAAAAATACCTAGGATGCCTACAATCTTCCTAGTGATAAGTCTCATACCACTAAAGAGAGGCACTCCTATAAACTCTCTCAATTTCTAAATTGGGTATCCTAAAATTCCATTTTTTTTTCCCTGATAAGGAAAAATAACATCCATCATCCCATGATGGATACCTCCCCCTAAAGGCTTAATCCCCCTTGGCCATTGCACCAACAATGTCCTTGGGAAGTCCCTAAGCCAATAGGAACTCTAAAACATCAAAATTAAGGTCCAAAGTTCAACATTGAACTTTCCCACACCTTAAAATTGATACAAACCCTAAACAACTCTCCTAATCCATATCCAATGGATTTTCACCCTTTCCAATGATTCCCAAAGCATATCCTAGGGTTAGGAGTTGTTAGGGAACCTAACATAGCTGAAATCAGGCTAAACAAACCTTGTTTACCCGAAATCAGGCCTGGCAGTCGACTAGGTCAGTTAATAGTCGACTGCCCTATGCATCAGTCGACTGAAAATAGCTTCCAGTCGAGTGAAGACATCTCCAGTCAAGGCACCGCCTCGACTGGTTTCTGATTTTGCCGAAATGGCAATTTCAAACCATCTTTAGAAATGCATAAGTAATTCTAGAAAATTCAAAAAATCATGAAATTTTGACCACACATTACTTATGCCACACACTATAGGGGAAATATATTTGAAAAATAATATACCCACAAAATAGTGAAATTGATACAAAGTTCAAAAATGAGAAAAAAAACTTCATTGTTTGAGCTCACTTTGTATCAACATCATCAATGGTGATTGCTATCAAAAGATAAACTTCACCAAGGTTTTTCAAAATGATTTTGAAATAGTTTTAAAACCTTATATTGAATCATGGTCTATGGGCTTAATGCACATGACTTGTACACAAGCTTTTCTCATGATTCATCCACGTTATAAGATGAGTTTGAGTTCATCTAGATGCAAAAACTATGCACCTTGAACTTAACTCATTTCCTAGTATCTCACATGTGTCTAGGGTGTATCAATACACACACATATCAATGTGATGTGAGATGTGGGTTTTGTTCATCTTAAACTAAGGTTTCATGCATTTTCTAAGGCAACACTACTTGATTCCCTTATAAATGGGATTTCAAGTCATGTCATATGTCCTTAATTCAATTCTTATTAAATGCATGAATGATTATGACATTAATGATGATATTCAAAGCCCGGATGAGTCTTAAGTATACAAGAGATGTGACAGAAATGTAGTGGTATTTCTTGTACTATACGTAGATGACATTTTATTAATTGGCAACAATGTCAAGGTGTTATCGGATGTAAGGGTATAGTTGTCCAAATAGTTTGATATGAAGGACTTGGGAGAAGTGGGACACATCCTTGGGATCAAGGTTATAAGGGATCGCAGGAAATGGATGTTGTGCTTATCTCAAGCTTCATACATAGACACCATTATGGATCGTTTTAGCATGTAGAACTCCAAGAAGGGTTTTCTACCTTTCAGGCATGGAGTTCCTTTATCTAAGGAGATGTGTTCCAGAACATCTGAGGAGATAGAGGAGATGAAGGTGGTTCCTTATGCTTCGGAAATAGGAAGCCTCATGTATGCGATGCTATGTACGAGACCGGATATTTACTTTGTCGTGGGCATGGTCAACAGATATCAGAGAAATCTAGGATAGGGACATTGGATTGCGGTAAAGCATATATTGATGTACCTAAGAAAGACTTGGGATTATTTGCTAGTTTACCAGGTAGACCAATTACTCCCTGTGGGTTACACAGATTCTGACTTCCAATCAAATAGGGATAACAGTAAGTCTACCTCAGGTTTTGTGTTTACTTTGAGAGGTGGGGCCATTTTATGGAGGAGTATGTGGCAGCCTCTGAGGTGGCCAAAGAAGCTGTAGTGGTGCAGTTGCAAACTCGAAGGAACCACGAGCCCATAAGGCAAGTAAACATATAGAGCGCAAGTAGCACCTGATACGAGAAATCGTAAAGAGAGGAGAAGTTGTTGTGGCCAAGATTGCATAGGAGGATAACCTGGCAGATCCTTTCACTAAGGCCCGTCCAGCGAGATCTTTTTATAGGCATGTGGAGGGAATGGGAATCAGATGTATGGCAGTTTGAGGACAGCATAGTCTTTTAGTATAAGTGGGAGATTGTTGGAATATATACTAAAAAGTCTACCTTTTGTATGGAAATCTTTATTTTTGAAATAAGAATCACATGATCATTGTTTGCATATTTATGGTTATACATTTTGTCTAATACATTATATTGTAGATAACATGGTATGTAGTGTCACACGAGAGATCATGTTATCAGTTCCTTGTAAAGTATAAGTAAAGGCTCACAACCGATATGGTTATGGACAATCCATTGGAATGGTTGTAGTGTGATTTGGTATTGGTTTGTCTTGACCATAGAATTACACTAGTAGACTTTGTGTGTATTGAGCAGGACCGACATAGAGGTGATTCGATTTATTGTTGACTACATAATCGAATCGGACCTCAGATATTATCTTGTACATACTCTTAATCCCGATATAATATCGGACACATATACTTAGTATTCTTTTCTTTAATTTACCAATGGCCGAGATTTATAGAGTAAATCGAAAGGCTCGGTATGTTGGGAAATAGTATTATTTTTATGATGTGCTGTTGATTATAGGAGAAAACCGCGTCCTATATATTAGGATGATGATGTCCCCTTGAGGAGCTCATAAGGTTCATCATGTAAACCCTGCAGGTGGACTTGGTCTGGCATGATGATAAGGTTGAGTGATACTACTCATGGAGTTAGATGTTGATTAATTAATTGTCAGTAAATTAATTAATCGACGGGCATTCGAGATCTTAAACACAGGGAGATATATCTACAAATAATATATAGAGCTCATATTAACTTATTGGGGTTGGTGAGGTAGATCAATGATAATTCTCTAGTGGAATGGATTATCATTAATGGATCGGACTTTATGTGGGCTTGATCCATTGGGTGGCCAAGATCCAACTCCTCCTCATGGTTCCTATTGTAGCCTATTAAAACCTCATGGAGCCTAGATCTGATGGTGGAAAATAAAACTTTAGATCCGACGGTGGAGATTAAATCTCTAGATCTAACGGTAGAGATTAAATCTCTAGATCTGACAGTTGAGATTAAATCCCTAGAACCGACGGTGGAGATTAAAGAAGGCTTAGGCCTACCTCTATAAAAGGAGACTAGGGGTGGGCGGCAAGAGTAATTGAAGAGGGGATTAGGGTTTGGGCGGCTAGGGCTTGGAGGCTTGGGCGGCCACAATTTTGGAAAGTTTTTCCTTTCTATACTTCTTCTTGGCCGGCGCCCAACTTGCTTCTCCTCTCCTTGGCCGGTGTCCAACTTCTTCCTCTCTTCTCCTTGGCCGGTGGAAACAAAGGCTAGGGTCTCTTCCCTTGGAGTTTTTAGCCGGCGTCCACAATCCTTATTCTCTTTTTGGCCGGCGGCAAGCATCAAGCTTGGAGCTTGGTGGTCGGTTAAAGGAAGGAGAAGAGTTTTGTTTTATTCTTCCTTTTGTTCGGAGTAAACAAAGAAAGGAAGATTGGTGATCTAGGAGGCTTCAACTTTTGGATGATCGTCGCCCACACGACGTATAAAAGGAGGAAGGACATACAATAGAAGATCGAGAGGTATAATGCTTGTTTATATTCTTTTGTAATATGTCTATAATTGTTTTTCAATTATATGCATGTTGTATGTTTTGTTTGTGGCTAATTTACTTGGACCCCGAATACAAACGCAAAAATCGGCGATCCGTACATCGTCTAATCCTCGACTATTCGAAGAATAGAGGTAGGTTGCTTGAACAACAAGTTTGTTCAAGTGACCACTCTAATCGAATAGCACGACAATGGAACGGTTGCTTTGGTAATCCCTCTTTGTCAAGGATTAATTTTTAATCTGGGGACGTAGACGGGATCGCCATGAACAAGCAACCAAGTTGAAGTGGGAAGCGAAGTTTCCTACCTTCAAGTGGTATTAGAGCAATGGTTTCCGGTTTTGTATGTTTTAGGATTCGGTTACTTTTATGCACTTTTCATATATTATATGTGTCGGATAATAGTAGGATGTGCGTAGGTTAACTTTTTGGTTGCAGGCATAGGGTCCAACTATTATGGTCATATGTGTGTATGTGATTATATGTGTGTAATTGTATATTATTTGAATCCTTGGGGTTGACGAGGCTAGTATTTAATTTTTTATTTAAATACGGCATTGTTTAGCCACTCTTTTTATTTTAGTTTACTTTCAATCTAGATTTCATGTACACTCTTTCGTGGAATATAGGATCGATGGATGTAAATTAAAATAGTTTTTTTTCGGCTCGGATCTTCGGATGGCTTGTACATGGCGTAGGGAGGAGCGGACGAGATGGTGATACGAAGGGAGACATATTGGAGACAAAAGCCATCATATTTGGAAAATATTTCTTTTTCATATTTATTGCTTATTGTTTGATATGCATTTCGTAGGCTAGAAAATTCCTCAATTTTAAATTACTAAGTGGGAGAGAGATATTTTTATAAATTCCCACCGCCTCCATTACAATTTGACATGTGATGCAAACAAACTTACGCGTCAGCTCTGAGTGCCTTCCTCCACATCGGATGAGTTTGTTTGTGGATCACAAGGTCGAATATGGTTATAGGAAATTATTAAGGAGTGTGTGTACTTTCCCATCGGAAGGCATATAACCCGAGATAATTACCTTAGTACCGAATAATGGTGAACACTTAGATACAAATATAAGTATCCTCCCCATCAGAGTCACTGGTTTTTTTTGTAGGGCCGAAGAAGAACCAAATATTAATTTTATTTGTCAAAAAATTAGGTTGACATGATAGTAAAATTAATGGGTAAAATCTCCTCTTACAAATGTAGAATTCATATACGTCCACACTATCGTGGCATACGATATTCTCGGTGTTTTAAGGTGTTGGTTGATTTTAAAATTTTATTGTTTGAGGAATCAATAATTTTTTGAAATCTAATGTTTTGATCTATGTGATTCTTAGGTTTTTTCAAAATGACTTTCAACCCGCTTGCTGTGATATTGAAAGAAAATAAACTTACTGGACCCAATTATGTTGATTGGAAGAGGAATCTTGACATTGTCTTGACTGCTGAGGAATACAAATATGTACTCCTCGAAGAGTGCCCTCCTAAGCCTGTGGATTATTTTGGGGAAAAGGAGGAGAGTTATAAGAAGTGGATTAAAGATGATGTGATGACGCGATGTTACATCTTGGCATCTATGTCAACTGTACTGCAACATCGATATCAAGCCATGCCCACTGCTTATGACATGATGCTCAATCTCAAAAAGATTTTCGGACACCAGAATTGGGTTACTAGGCAGGAAGCCATGAGGAACTTGATGACGACCACCATGATCGATGGAACACCCGTGAGGGATCATGTTCTCAAGATGATGGCTCATTTGAATCAGCTGGAAGTCCTCAGAGCTGAGATCGATGGGGAAACCCAGGCCGATATCATTCTCCAGTCTCTACCTAGGAGTTTTGAACAGTTTCACCTAAACTACAACATGAACAAGAGGTTGTATTCATTGGCGGAGCTTCTGACAGAACTCCAGGCGACAGAGGGGCTATTTCGTCAGAGTGCTCAGGTGCAGGACATGGTTGCCCAAAAGGTTTCTACTTCTAAGCCGAAAGGCAAGAAGAAGAAGAAACAAGCTGGGGCAAAGGTAGCGGGAGGAACTCAGGGAGGAGTGAAGAAGCTGAAAGGCAAGTGCTTCACTTGCAAGCAGACTGGACACTAGAAAAAGGACTGCCCCAACCGGAAGCAGAAAAAGGTTATATCTTTTGGTCTAGTCATTGAAACATATTTAGCGGTGTTATCTACCGACACCTGGTGTGTAGATACGAAAGCCACTGATAATGTCTGCAATACTTTGCAGGGGTTCTAAGAAACCAGACGACTGGATGAGGGGGAGATTACTCTATACTTGGGTGATGCCACGAAGGTGGCGGCTGTTACAGTGGGAGATGTTTATTTGTCTTTTGAGAGGAATAAAGTTTTGGTTCTTAAAAATTGCCTTTTTGTACCTTTATTTAGAAAGAATTTGATTTAGGTTTCTAATTTGTTTATGGATGGATATTCTATTTCTTTTAATGACAGAGTTGTTATAAAAAGGAATAGGGAGATTATCTGTTCTGGTGCATTGATAGGAAATTTTTATACACTCGAACCACAAGCTCCCACGATGCAAATAGAAGTGAATAACTCATCTTCTAGTTCCAATAAGAGAAAAGAACCTTCGAAGATGAATCAAACATATCTTTGGCATCTAAGGCTTGGTCATATTAACCTAAGCAGAATTCAAAGGTTGATAGATGATGGACCTCTGAGTTCATTAGTGGTGGAAGACTTCCTAACCTGCGTGTCCTGCTTGGAAGGTAAAATGACCAAGAGGCCTTTTAAGGCCATGGGGTATAGAGCAAAAGATGTGTTGGAGTTGGTTCATTCTGATTTGTGTGGTCCTATGTCTATCCAGGCAAGAGGTGCTTTTGAATAATTCGTCTCTTTTATAGATGATTATTCAAGATATGGATACATTTACTTGATGCACCATAAGTCTGAATGCTTTGACAAGTTCAAAGAATTCAAGGCTGATGTGGAGAAATGTCAAGGTAAAAGTATCAAGACACTACGATCTGATCGTGGTGGTGAGTACCTCTTGGGAGAGTTTAGGAATCACTTATCTGAGGCTGGGATTCAATCCCAATTGTCTGCACCTGGCACACCCCAGCAGAATGGTGTAGCAGAGCAAAGGAATAGGACTCTTATGGTGATGGTTAGATCGATGATGAGTTATTCTGAGTTGCCAGATTCGTTATGGGGATATGCTCTAGATACGACAGTGTACATTCTGAACTTAGTTCCATCTAAATCAGTGCCTTCTACTCCCACAGAATTGTGGACTGGGCAAAAGCCTAGTCTGAGACATATTCAGATTTGGTGGAGTCTAGCACATGTGCTGAAGACAGATGCTGGTAAGTTGGAACCTTGTACAGAAGTGCGCATGTTCGTTGGCTATCCTAGAGGAACGAAAGGTGGTTTGTTTTATAATCCTAGAGATCAGAGGGTGATCGTCAACACTAATTCCAGATTTCTAGAGGAAGACTACATGATGAACTATAAGCCCATGAGTAAGGTTTTTCTGGAGGAATTGAAAGGGGAAGTTACTACTTCAGTACCACCTGTACAAAGGGATATACCACAAGTCACTGCACCACGTGTCACAGAGGATACACAGGTGATACCTCATCGTAGTGGGAGGGTTGTGAGACAGCCTGATAGATTCATGTTCTTGGGAGAATCTTCTGATTTTGTCCCTGGTGAGCAGAACTTGATCCCTGTGTAGAAGATTTGACGCCGCTAGAGGAGGGGTGAATAGCGTTTGACCGTTCGTAGATGGAATTCGTTCGCGTTGCTTGTCTACAATCTTGTTAGTACGCAGCGGAATAAACAATAACAAATACAAACACAAGATACAATCACAACACGCATGATATAACGTGGTTCGGAACCGTAACAGTTCCTACTCCATGAATTGGGTTCGTACTAACCCTAGCGATGGCACAAACACCACTAAGCAATAAAGCTCCTTCTCGACAACAAGTCTGAGGTGGAGAAACCTCGTACAATGAATTACAACAAGTAATACAAAGTAAACAAGCAAATACAAGTGAAAATGTAAAGAACACTTTACAAACTAGGGTTTTGAGCGCTTGCTTGTCGGTTGCTTGGATGAGCTTGAAGGACCCTGAAATGCACCTGCAAATCGCCTTCAAATCGCCTCACCAAAGCCCCCAAAGAACTGATGCTTGAGCCTTCCACGAACAGCTGCTTTTATCCTCCATCGGGTTGGATTTCCACCTAGCAGTTGACTGCCATAAGTCCCCAGTCGACTGCCAGCACTGTAGCTGTGAGACAACGGCTCAATCCACGTTGGACAAGTTCCAACGGGACTCTTAGCAGTCAACTGCCAACATTGGAAGTTGACTGCCAATACCCGTAGTCGGTCGGCTATAGGCGTTATGCTAAACAGAGAACTAGCGATCGGCTAGGCCCTTGGCGATCATTGCCGTAGACATCAGTCGACTGCTCCAATGAGCAGTCGACTGCCAGAGCAATTCCAGCTCTAAATTGGCAGTCGAACCGACCATATTGTCAGTCGACTGCCAACCTCAAACATGAGGTTTTAACCCAAGTATGGTGCCCCCATACTTGCTAGACCACACTTAGCCTAGACCTAAGCCTTCTAGCCACCTCCATCAGCCTCACGCCTCTCGGATCCCTCCAAGTCATACATGACTCGTTCATCCATCGCGCTAGCCTCCAGGTGCTTCCATCGACTATGTCATGCTAACGGTGTCTACACCGCCAAGTCACATTGGACATACGCCGCCAAGACTCCGCTTGGACTTTACGCTGCCAAAATCAATCCCCTTGGACTTCCCAAATGCTAAGACTCAAGCTTGGACTTTCCCTTGCCAACCCATGTTGGACTTTCCAAATGCCAAGACCATGCTTGGACTTTCCCTTGCCAACCCATGTTAGACTTTTACATTGCCAAGACCCATGCTTGGACTTTTCAAATGCCAACCCATGTTGGACTTTTACATTGCCAAGACCCATGCTTGGACTTTTCATGTGCCTAGTGTCCCACTTGAACATTTCATGCCAAATACTCAAGACTTGGACTTTACCAAATGCCAAGTGTTCCACTTGGACTTTCCATGCCAAGTACACAAGACTTAGACTTTCCCATGACAATTACATTGTCATATGTTTTTGTCGAAACATCAAAACATCACTCGAGTCAAACTCGAGTCCTGGTCAATCGTGACCTGGGCCAATTGCACCAACAGTCTCCCCCTTTTTGATGTTTGACAAAAACCAAACAAATCATTTGAGTTAGACCACTAACTCAAATCCCTTACCAATTATCTCAAATTGGTAAACACTCTCCAAATGTTCTCCCCCAAACATTCTCCCCCTTTTTGACTAACATCAAAAAGGTTTTCTCTCCAAGGAGGTCAATGTCTCATGTCCCAATGAGATCTTACAATCTCCCCCTTGATCCAAAAATAAATACCTAGGATTCCTACCATCTTCCTAGTGATAATTCACATATCACTCAAGAGAGGCAATCCTATACTCTCTCCCAATTTCCAAATTGGGTATCAAAAATCCATCAATTTCCCAATTGATGATACTCTCCCAATAACTTCTCCTCTTCAAGGAGAAAAACACATCCATCATCCCAAGATGGATACCTCCCCCTAAAGGCTTGCTTCCCTTTGACCATTACACCAACAATGTCCTTGGGAAGACCCTAAGCCAATAGGAACTCTAAACCATCAAAATTAAGTTCTAAGTTCAACATAGAACTTTCACTCACCCTAAATTTGATACTTTGACCTAACACAGCTCCTAATCCATATCCAATGGATTTTCACCCTTTATAATGCTTCCTAAAGCATATCCTAGGGTTAGGAGTTATTAGGAACCTTTTCAATAGCTGAACACGGGCTAAACAAACCTTGTTAACCCGAAATCAGACGGCGATCGACTCACGGCGATGTCGATCGGCCACCCATATCGATCACTTTGTTGGGTTTCGACATGGCGTGTGTGTGTTCGATCATGTTTCGTAAACATGAGCACAGCGGAAGCAATAAAAATAATAAATACTCCTATTTATTACAACACACACAACACACGCATGCTATTACAACAAGTGTAGACATAACCGTAAATTAAAATTGCAATAAAAGGAAATTAAACTACGTTATACCTTCCGTATGACGTGTAGCGGGAACGGCATCAACCGGAACGATCTTCGTAAGAATCGTCTCTATCCGTATCCACGCCGAGCTCCTCGGGATGATTTCGCCAAGCCACGAGCTTCGTCTTCGTACGGGTTACTAGCCTCGTGTTGAAGACGACGTGATCGAGAGATGATCACGATCCGAATCCAAATTCGGACCTAAAAACAAGTCCTCAAGACTTGCTTCTCCGGAGAGGTATTCGTCAACCGATTGACGAATCCTTCGTCCTCCACCTCAGAGGATTACCGGAGATCAAATCCCCGGTATGTTAGCCGCTGTCGGAGCACTAACCGTCGTCCAAACGACGCTCCGACGAGAGGAGAAGAAGCTGTCCAGAAAACTGGACAGCTTGGTGGAGGAGATAGGCACCGGCCAAAACAAGGAGACAAAAGCTCACCTTGATGCCGAACCTTTTAGGGGGTCACCGGAGGGTCGCCGGAGGTTCACCGGCTGAAGCTTGGTCACCGGCAACAAGTTGGAAGGCTGCACCAAGCTGGGCGGCAACAAGATGTTGGGCGGCCACAATGTGTTGGGCGGCAACTATGTGTTGGGCGGCAACTAGATGATTAGGTTTAGGGTTAGGGTTTAATCCCTATTTTATAGAGAACTAATTCTCTTAATGGTTAATGGATCATATCCATAAAGCCCGTTAACCCGCTCCATTAAGATAAGTTAAAATAAACCAAACCAAAATGGTTTATTTTAAGTTAAAACGAACCGAACCAACTTTTGGTTCATTCGTTTAAAATAAACAAAACCCTTTGGTTTATTCTTATCCATTGGATTAGAACCAAACCATTTTGGTCCATCCATTACGTCTTCATAAGACGCAGCCCATCCACGCTTCCATTGCGACTGAAACGATTTCATGCTCGCTTTATGTTTGGTCCAACCAAACATAGTTTCTCTCGACCGAGAATCCCATTCTCAAGCTCGTTTTAAATCCTTTGGATTACACTCGTTGTGCGTGTGACCAAATAGGTTCTCGGTTTATGTTGGCCGCCTATAATTAACCATTAATTATAGAACGATCATGAGTGGCACCTAGTAGTACATCATGATCCCCAATTAACCGAAAAGATCAACGGTTGATCCGAGAACTATTTCAAACCCTTGATGGCTCGAATGAATCGTGCCCCATTCCCTTCACTCATCTTATACCCACTTGGTTCAGGACATGGTCTATTGTGTCAGTCCCCACTAGGCTGACTACGTCACACCTAGCCCAAGTATCATTTCCTCGTCCTACGGATTCTAGTTACTCCACATGTATCGAAGAGTACCTTACTCTAAACATGTATTGCTTTGGCCAAAGACTTTAGTAACAATCCGACGAGAGGCCATGGGTATACATCTCCTCGCAAGGAGTGGTGAATCCTTTATAGGCTATTCAAACACCTTCGATCACTTCGACTTATACCCAATCATCCCGGGTCCACATCTCCTTAGAGATGTTTGCTTAAGATGTCAAAGCATAAGTCTCCATGATCAAGATGACTTGAATACCGCAAGTCAAAGGAACATCGCACTTAAGCCACAGTAAGAACTTCATTGACATATCTATATATGCAGAGAACCATATGAAGTCTTACGGCTGGTCACTCCAATAAACTAGTTACCATAACTAGCATCCACGATCAACTCCGGACATCACCATGTCTCCAGCCAGTGAGAATCAGCTGCTTGGATACACCAAGGAGTATACCTCGTGCTAGTCTCGACAGAATTGATGGTGTCCAAATCCATCAATTCATCGACTAGGGATAATTCTGATACATCACAATTACACATGTAGAGATACTCACTAGTTGTGATCCAATCACAAATTCTCTCATGCCGTGAATCGTATCGTGGACATTGATAAGAAATGAGTTTAAGATCCAATCAAATACATTAAACATGTATACTCAAATAGTGAATCTTCATTTATCATATAAATGGTTCATACATAAGGCGATTGCCTTAGGACATCTCTCATATGTTACTAACAGACTCCCACTTGGCCTAATGCCAATCGCTACGGTATCCAATACCATAAGCACCAACATGACCCTCAAACTTACTTTGAGGTAATGCTTTAGTCAAAGGATCCGCTAAGTTCCTTTCAGTGGGAATTTTCTCGATTTGTATTTCATTCCTACTGATGATCTCTCTGATAAGATGATAGCGGCGAATCACATGTTTGGATCGTTGATGAGACCTTGGCTCTTTCGCCTGTGCAATTGCTCCATTGTTGTCGCAGTAGACCGGTATTGCTTCAACAATGGCAGGAATCACACCAAGTTCATGAACGAACTTCTTGATCCAAACCGCCTCCTTTGCTGCTTCCGAAGCTGCAATATATTCTGCCTCAGTGGTAGAATCCGCTACAGTCTCTTGTTTGGAACTTTTCCAACTCACTGCGCCCCCATTCAAGGTGAACACGTATCCAGACTGAGACCTGGAATCATCCTTGTCTGTCTGGAAGCTGGCATATGTATACCCGCGTATCACCATGTCCCCTTCTCCATATATTAGGAACACATCCTTAGTTCTTCTCAAGTACTTAAGGATCGTCTTAACAGCCGCCCAATGATCCATTCCTGGATCAGACTGGTATCTGCTCGTGACACTCAGAGCATACGATACATCGGGCCTCGTACATAACATAGCATACATGATAGATCCTATTGCGGATGCGTAGGGAATCTTACTCATGCAAATCCTCTCGTCTTCTGTGCGCGGACACATAGACTTCGAAAGGTGCACCCCATGCCTGATGGGCAGATAACCTTTCTTGGATTCCGACTTACTAAACCTCTTTAGCACTCGGTCTATATATGTAGACTGCGAAAGACCAAGCAACCGTTTCGATCTATCTCTATAGATCTTAATCCCAAGGATGTAGGTTGCTTCTCCCAGGTCTTTCATGGAGAATGTCTTGGATAACCAAACCTTAACTGACTGTAAGATGGACACATCGTTTCCTATAAGTAATATGTCATCGACATACAATACTAGGAATACGACTGCACTCCCACTAACCTTCTTGTACACACAAGGTTCGTCTGGATTTTGTGAGAAATCAAACCTTTTGATCGTCTCATCAAAACGGATATTCCAGCTCCTGGATGCTTGCTTCAATCCATAAATGGATCGTCGCAATTTGCATACCTTGGTTTTATCAACCGATGTGAAACCCTCAGGCTGTATCATATACACGTCCTCGAGCAGGTTTCCATTAAGGAAAGCTGTTTTCACATCCATCTGCCATATCTCATAATCATAATGAGCCGCTATGGCCAGGAGCATCCGAATGGATTTAAGCATAGCTACAGGCGAATAGGTTTCGTCAAAATCAACACCTTGCTTTTGACGATATCCTTTCGCCACTAATCTAGCCTTATAGGTAATCACATTACCATCCATGTCGGTTTTCTTCTTGAAAACCCACTTGCACCCTATAGGCTTTATGCCTTCAGGTGGGTCAACCAAGTTCCAAACTTGGTTTTCGTACATGGAATCCATTTCCGACTTCATGGCACCAAGCCACTTATCCCTTTCTGAACTTATCAGCACTTCTTCATAACTGGTAGGCTCCTCATCATCAATGAGTAACACGTCGTTCGATTCACTTACGAGAAATCCATATCTCTCGGGAATGTTGCGTGTTCTACCAGATCTACGAAGATGTGGTGTTACAATAGGTCCAGCCGATTGCTCATCACTATGAGTTGTCGGCTGTTGTGCTTAACCAGGTATCTCATTAATGTCTATTTGAGTCTCTCGAGCCTCCTCAAGCTCGACGACACTCCCACTGTTTTCTTGCAAGAGAAACTCTTTCTCTAGAAACACAGCATGCCTTGAAACAAACACCTTTTGTTTCACAGGATGATAGAATTGGTAACCCCTTGTTTCCTTAGGGTATCCAATAAATAGACATTTATCAGACTTAGCATCCGGTTTATGTCCGATCCCGCTTCACATAAGCAGACAACCCCATATCTTCAAGTAAGATACATGAGGTTTCTTACCATTCCATATCTCATATGGAGTAGTTGAGACTACCTTGGTAGGCATTCTGTTTAACAAGTAAACAGCTGTCTGAAGTGCATAACCCCAAAAGGACTTGGGAAGAGTTGCATGATTCATCATTGACCTGACCATGTCCAACAAGGTCCTAAGATCGATTCGCCTCTCGGATACACCATTATCTTTGTGGTGTATAGGGCGGAGTCCATTGAGACAATATGCCATTGTCTCTTAGATAATCAAGAAACTCTTGACTTAAGTATTCACCACCTCGATCCGATCAAGTATTTTAATACTCTTGTCATGTTGTTTCTCTACTTCATTTCTGAATTCTTTGAACCTTTCAAAGGCTTCAGACTTGTGTTTCATCAAGAACACATACCCAAACCGTGAGTGATCATCGGTGAAGGTAATGAAGTAGCTATAGCCTCCTAATGCTTGAGTTGACATAGGTCCACATACATCAGTATGTACTAAACCTAGTAACTCTCCCACTCGTTCACCTTTTCCAGTAAAAGGTAACTTAGTCATCTTGCCTTTTAAGCATGATTCGCATGTATCGTATGAATCCAATTCAAACGATTCCAGAATTCCACATCGGTGTAATTCGGACATGCGTTTCTTGCTTATATGGCCAAGACGACAATGCCACATATAGGAGTCTATGTGATTATCTTTTCGAGCACGCGTGTTGCTCGCTTCGATATTGAAAATGTCACTGGATACGTCCAACGTATAAATGCCATTACTCAAAGTTCCAGTTCCATAAAGTACGCCATTCAAAGTTATATAACAACAATTGTTACTAAACGTTAAATTGAAACCATTTCTATTTAAGCAGGAAATAGAAACAATGTTCTTTATTAGAGAAGGAACATAATAGCAATTGTCCAGTTCCAAGACTAGTCCACTAGGGAGCTTCAGCAAATAAGTTCCGATGGCGACCGCAGCAACCTTTGCTCCATTGCCAACTCGCAAATTTGACTCTACTCTGACAAGTCTTCTTCTATTCCTTAGCCCCTGTATGTCATTACATATATGTGAGCTACACCCAGTATCCAATACCCAAGTGTCTAAGGAAATAGAATGACAATCAATAACGAAGATACCTGAAGAGGATGGGGGATCGGATGCCTTCTTCTTCTTCATGGACTCAAGATAAATCTTGCAGTTTCTTCGCCAGTGGCCTTCCTTGCCACAGTGATGGCAAGTGCCCTTTTGCGCTGGTTCCGCCTTCTTTGCCTTTTTCTTTCCTTTCTTACATTCTTTTGCCTTCCTCTTAGAACCTTTCTTTGAGGAATCAACTATGAACCGCCTTCTCCTCATGCTTCAGAAGGCTCCAGGTCTTGATATTGAGGAGCTTGGGAATGGTGGATTCCAATTTGTTCATCTGATAGTTCATCACAAATTGCGAGAAACTCTTGGGCAAACAATGCAGAATTAAGTCAATACTTAACTCATGATCCATCACAAAACCGAGGGTAGCTAGCCGCTCGATGTACCCGTTCATCTTTAGCACAAACTGCACTACAGACGAACCTTCTTGTATCTTCGTGGTGAAGAGGAGCCTAGAGACCTCGAACCTTTCGGATCTCGCTTGCTCATCGAACAACTCATGAAGATGGAAGACCATAGTATTAGCATCCATATGCTCATGTCGCTCGCACTGTGTACCATCGCCGCTAGCATGATGCAACTCGCCAGCTCAGAATCTGCCACATGCTTCTGATAGACCAACATTTGGTCTGGAGTTGCATCGTCCTTAGGACGGTCAGGAAGAGGCTCTTCAAGGACATATGCTAGCTTTTCCGCCTTGAGAACAATTCTCAGGTTTCTAAGCCACCCAGAAGTTAGGCCCTACGGTTTGTTCGAATCCAAAATAGTGCGCAAATTCAAAGACGTCATGATCAATTTATTGACCTAGAAATACAAAACGAGCATATATGAGAAAATGATTTTAAAATGCATCAATATACATTTATAAATCCCATTCATTTTTCGAATTTCAAAAACCCCAAAATCACTTCGGGAGATTGTAGGTCCATCTCCGAATGGGCTGATATCCATCATAGTTATGAACAACCTTGGAGAGAGTCCAACAAGCCATTCATAACTACGACGGTAGGTATCATCTATACCGATTGCATATCCCGTATATGCAACTATCACAATGTGCTATCAACTAATTGAATGTTCACACATACATCGGGTTGTTAACACATTAACAAGTATGCATCATATGCATAGCACCCAACTTCACCTCCCTTTACATCGACCTTGGAGAGAGTCCAACAAGCCGATGCTCCAGGTTAAAGCCAACCCATTAATCAGGACATAGTTTTAATATGGTTAGAGCGCATTCAACCAATTAGCCCAGCTTGGAGAGAGTCCAACAACCAAAGCTAACGATTGACCTCTGACTCTTACCATATTAGTATTAAACTATTCCATGGTTTGAACATATTCAGGTTCGAGCCGGGCTTGGAGAGAGTCCAACAACCCAAACAAGAAACAGAACTCTGGTTCTAACCATATTAATGGAAGGTGTAGGCTTTAATATTGAGTTAGGGTTTTATGTCTCATCCTCTTTGCATGCAAATAACTATTATCTACATGGCATGGCATACATGGCATACATCTACATGTCACGACACGCATGGCATAATGTTATGCATCTAATGCAATTACATGGCATACAATTATGTCATGTCTATATTTCCTTATATGTCATAACTATTTATGGAAATAAAATATGTTTAAGATTTGATTCTCCAAATCAAATCATAATTAAATTAGGAAACAAATTTCCAAATCTAATCACATATTTTATTCATGGAATTATTTGATTAAGGAAAATCTATTTAGGAAACCAATTTCCTAAATCATTAAAACTACTTATGGAAATAAAATATTTTAAGATTTGATTTTCCAAATCAAATCATGATTAAATTAGGAAACAAATTTCCAGAATCTAATCAAATATTTTATTTATGGAAAATATCAATTTCCATAAATACTTCCAACTTTCCAAAAATGGAAGATTTCCATAAATACTTCTAGACTTTCCAAAATTGAAAAATTTCCATAAATACTTCTAAATTTCCAAAATTAGAAAATTTCCAGAAATACATTATGACTATCGCAAAACCATTTTAAGATTATGTCGAAACACAACCTGGGCTCTGATACCACTGTTGGGTTTCCGGCACCGCGGCGTGTGTGTGTTCGATCATGTTTCGTAAACATGAGCACAGCGGAAGCAATAAAAATAATAAATACTCCTATTTATTACAACACACACAACACACGCATGCTATTACAACAAGTGTAGACATAACCGTAAATTAAAATTGCAATAAAAGGAAATTAAACTACGTTATACCTTCCGTATGACGTGTAGCGGGAACGGCATCAACCGAAACGATCCTCGTAAGAATCGTCTCTATCCGTATCCACGCCGAGCTCCTCGGGATGACTTCGCCAAGCCACGAGCTTCGTCTTCGTACGGGTTACTAGCCTCGTGTTGAAGACGACGTGATCGAGAGATGATCACGATCCGAATCCAAATTCGGACCTAAAAACAAGTCCTCAAGACTTGCTTCTCCGGAGAGGTATTCGTCAACCGATTGACGAATCCTTCGTCCTCCACCTCAGAGGATTACCGGAGATCAAATCCCCGGTATGTTAGCCACTGTCGGAGCACTAACCGTCGTCCAAACGACGCTCCGACGAGAGGAGAAGAAGCTGTCCAGAAAACTGGACAGCTTGGTGGAGGAGATAGGCGCCGGCCAAAACAAGGAGACAAAAGCTCACCTTGATGCCGAACCTTTTAGGGGATCACCGGAGGGTCGCCGGAGGTTCACCGGCTGAAGCTTGGTCGCCGGCAACAAGTTGGAAGGCTGCACCAAGCTGGGCGGCAACAAGATGTTGGGCGGCCACAATGTGTTGGGCGGCAACTAGGTGTTGGGCGGCAACTAGATGATTAGGTTTAGGGTTAGGGTTTAATCCCTATTTTATAGAGAACTAATTCTCTTAATGGTTAATGGATCATATCCATAAAGCCCGTTAACCCGCTCTATTAAGATAAGTTAAAATAAACCAAACCATAATGGTTTATTTTAAGTTAAAACGAACCGAACCAACTTTTGGTTCATTCGTTTAAAATAAACCAAACCCTTTGGTTTATTCTTATCCATTGGATTAGAACCAAACCATTTTGGTCCATCCATTATGTCTTCATAAGACGCAGCCCATCCACGCTTCCATTGCGACTGAAACGATTTCATGCTCGCTTTATGTTTGGTCCAACCAAACATAGTTTCTCTCGGTCTGAGAATCCCATTCTCAAGCTCGTTTTAAATCCTTTGGATTACACTCGTTGTGCGTGTGACAAAATAGGTTCTCGGTTTATGTTGGCCGTCTATAATTAACCATTAATTATAGAACGATCATGAGTGGCACCTAGTAGTACATCATGATCCCCAATTAACCGAAAAGATCAACGGTTGATCCAGAACTATTTCGAAACCCTTCAAGATGCTCGAATGAATCGTGCCCCATTCCCTTCACTCATCTTATACCCACTTGGTTCAGGACATGGTCTATTGTGTCAGTCCCCACTAGGCTGACTACGTCACACCTAGCCCAAGTATCATTTCCTCGTCCTACGGATTCTAGTTACTCCACATGTATCGAAGAGTACCTTACTCTAAACATGTATTGCTTTGGCCAAAGACTTTAGTAACAATCCGACGAGAGGCCATGGGTATACATCTCCTCGCAAGGAGTGGTGAATCCTTTATAGGCTATTCAAACACCTTCGATCACTTCGACTTATACCCAATCATCCCGGGTCCACATCTCCTTAGAGATGTTTGCTTAAGATGTCAAAGCATAAGTCTCCATGATCAAGATGACTTGAATACCGAAAGTCAAAGGAACATCGCACTTAAGCCACAGTAAGAACTTCATTGACATATCTATATATGCAGAGAACCATATGAAGTCTTACGACTGGTCACTCCAATGAACTAGTTACCATAACTAGCATCCACGATCAACTCCGGACATCACTATGTCTCCAGCCAGTGAGAATCAGCTGCTTGGATACACCAAGGAGTATACCTCGTGCTAGTCTCGACAGAATTGATGGTGTCCAAATCCATCAATTCATCGACTAGGGATAATTCCGATACATCACAATTACACATGTAGAGATACTCACTAGTTGTGATCCAATCACAAATTCTCTCATGCTGTGAATCGTATCGTGGACATTCAGTAAATGAGTTTAAGATCCAATCAAATACATTAAACATGTATACTCAAATAGTGAATCTTCATTTATCATATAAATGGTTCATACATAAGGCGATTGCCTTAGGACATCTCTCATATGTTACTAACTACTGCCACCCAGGGTAGTCGACTGATAGCTGGAATTTCCGAATTTCAGCTATCAGAATCAAGATTTGGAAAAGCATAAGTAATTCTACGTAATTTGAAAAATAATAAAATTTGATACGTATATTACTTATAGTCATTACAATGGGTGAAAAATATTTGAAAATTATTTTACCCATAAAATAGTGAGTTTGTTACAAAACTCAAAACCATTGAAGTTTTCAATGTTTTGGCCCTATTTTGTATCAACTTCATCAATGGTGATTGCTATCAAAAGATAGACTTCACCAAGGTTTTCTAAATTGATTTTAAAATGTTTTCAAAACCTTATTTGGATCATATTCTTTGGGCTCTATGTACATGACTTGTACACATGCTCTCCCAATGATCCACTAATCATATAAGATGAGTTTGAGTTCATCTAGATGCAAAACCTATGCACCTTGAACTTAACTCATATCTTAACATCTCACATGTATCTAGGGTGTATAAAATACACATACATGTCAATTTAATGTGAGATGTGGGTTTTGTTCATCCTAATCTAGGGTTTCATGCATTTCCTAGGCAACCCTACTTGATTCCCTTATAAGTGGGACTTCAAGTCATGCCATAGTCCTTAAATCAATTTCAACCAAATTGTCTTAAATGCATGAATGATTATGACATTAGAAATGATATAAATAAGCATATGCTCATAATCATGATGTCATGGCATATGATATAAAACTAAGCATACATGACATTAACCTAAAACCTAAGCATACTCATGACATATAAAATCATAGAAATAGGCATGATGTCATGACATGGCATATGACAATCAAAGCATGACATATAAAATATATAGGTATAGTAATACCTAAACTTTAAGATTAATTACCATTTGATATAATTAGATATATTTTGCCATATTAACCTAATCTCCCTAGTGTGCCAAGAACCCAAAATGGCACACTAACCTCTAAACCCAACTTGTGCCAATTTGATCATTTTATCAAAACTTCTCAATTAATATTGGCATATCCTAAAATCCTTTAGAATTCAAATCTAACCACATCCCAAGGTAACCAAAACCTTGAAAATGACCTAACATGCCACCTTTGCCATGGTTGAGTTAACTACCCATCCAATCAAGGTTGGCACACCCTAAACCTATCTTAGCGTAAATCAATCACGCTCTTAGAAACCCAAAACCAATTTGAGCTCCTAGGGTTAATTAGATATTCCTTAGGGATAACCTCCCTAGATACCTTCCTAATGACCCTCCTAGGCTTGTTAGCCTTGGTCATTTGTGTCTTACCTAGGTTGACTCTAGGGGTAACTCCCCTTGCAACCTTCTTAGTGGTCACCCTAGGTTTCCTAGAAACCCTAGCCACTAGGCACACCCTTTGGTCAACTCTAGGGATGACTTCCCTATTGACCTTGGTCTTCCTAGACCTAGTTTGTGTTCCATAGTCAAATGGAACACTATGATAAGCCACTTTAGGCTTAGGTTTGTGACCCAAACCTTGCTTGCCCTTGGTTAACTTTTGACTCTTAGGTCCTTGGTGTTGACTTTGACCATTAGACCCTTTAAATTGATTTTGTATATTATTTAGGGTCTTTTCAAGTTTTTCAAGCCTTGACCTCAAGACTTGATTTTCCTTTTCTAATTGCCCAATTTTAGAATTTTGATTTAAATCTTGGGCATTGGACTTCCTAGGCATATGCCTAGTCCATTTAGGGTTTAGACCTTGGTGCTCTTGCACCTTTCTAATTGTCTCCCTAGGTAAAATTGATCTTGAGTTATTTGACCTAGGTTTGTCCATAAATAAGTTGTTTTTAGGGACATTAGTCCCAAATTTCTCCCTACTTTTGAAGTTAACGCTTTTAGCTCCTAAACAAATATATTTATCTCTAGCATGCTTTTCATGGTGAATTGCAAGAGAATTAAAATTTCTAGCATGCTTTTGACTTTTAAATTTGGAAGGTGCATTATTAAAATATACCATAGGGTTAGCTATAGAAGCTCCCCCTACTTGTGATACTCCTCCTTGCCCCTTCTTCTTCCCCCTAGGGCATTGACTCCGATAATGCCCCTTTGAATTGCACTTGAAGCATATGATGTGCTCCTTGCCTTTAGGTGTTGGGGAACCGACATCCTTGACTTTTGGTGCCGGTGGAGCTTTCCTAATCTTCTTTGGGCACTTGCTCTTATATTGCCCAAATTCCCTACACTCAAAACACATAATATTATTTTTATTTGAAATTAGAGTGTTTGAGTTACCTAGGTTAGTGGTGGAGTTCGGGATTGACACTTCTTCATCTTGACTGGATGTAGAAGCTTCTTCTTGATGCTCCGGTGTTGAGGAAACTCTAATCTCCTCCTCAATCCTAGAAGTGGATGCTTCTTCCACTTTCTCCACCAACCCGGAAATTGACTCCCTATCAACTTCCGATTCTACTTCCTCTTCCTCTTTGGATGTTGATGATCTCTCAACCTCCAAGTCCTCACTTCCTTGTGAGGGTGATGCATTAGCCTCTTCGGTCTCTTCCTCTTGGACCATTGATGGGCTTTCATGGAGCTTGGCCACTTGGCTCCATAGCTCGTTTGCATCTACATAATTACCTAACATACACAAGATATTGTTAGGTATTAAATCAATTAACAACTTCATTACCTTCTCATTCTTTTCAAAGGCTTGGACATGCTCTTCGGTCCATCTCTTTTTCTTGAGGAATCCACCTTTTGGTCCTCTTGAATAGCTATATCCTTCCATTAAGATAGACCATTCTTCGAAGTCCCTCATCATTAGGAAGTCTTCAATTCTTGACTTCCATTGCTTAAACCCTTCTTGTCCATAGAAGGAGTAAGGGATCGGTGTGTTAATATTCCATCTCAATTGTTCTTCCACCTTCAACCTCTAGCTTCTTTATCCTAGCTCCCGGCGGTTAGTCCGTAGAAGAGCCCCGTGCTCTGATACCAATTGTAGAAGATTTGACGCCGCTAGAGGGGGGGGGGGGTGAATAGCGTTTGACCGTTCGTAGATGGAATTCGTTCGCGTTGCTTGTCTACAATCTTGTTAGTACGCAGCGGAATAAACAATAACAAATACAAACACAAGATATAATCACAACACGCACGATATAACGTGGTTCGGAACCATAACGGTTCCTACTCCATAGATTGGGTTCGTACGAACCCTAGCGATGCCACAAACACCACTAAGCAATAAAGCTCCTTCTCGACAACAAGTCGGAGGTGGAGAAATCTCGTACAATGAATTACAACAAGTAATACAAAGTAAACAAGCTAATACAAGTGAAAATGTAAAGAAGACTTTACAAACTAGGGTTTTGAGTGCTTGCTTGTTGGTTGCTTGGATGAGCTTGAAGAACCCTGAAATGCACATGCAAATCGCCTTCAAATCGCATCACCAAAGCCCCCAAAGAACTGATGCTTGAGCCTTCCACGAACAGCTGCTTTTATCCTCCATCGGGCTGGATTTAGCCTACTACGATCGCCATAAGTCCCATCATGCCAAAGATCAGAGCTATGAGACAACGGCTCAATCCACGTTGGACAAGTTCCAATGAGACTCTTAGGCGATCGGCGCCAACATTGGCCGATCGCTGCCCGTAGTCGGCCAGCGGTCGACTACGGCATTTTGTGCTCGACACAGAACTAGCGATGATCACCGACCCTAGGCGTCGATTGCTAGATATCGATCGGGCTCGCTCAATGAGCGTCATTGCTAAACAATTCGGCTCTAAATTGGCGGTCGAACTCAAGTCGAGTATGGTGCCCCCATACTTGCTAGACCACCCTTAGCCTAGACCTAAGCCTTCTAGCCACCTCCATCAGCCTCACGCCTCTCGGATCCCTCTATGTCATCCATGACTCGTTCATCCATCGCGCTAGCCTCCAGGTGCTTCCCTCGGCTATGTCATGCTAATGGTGTCTACACCGCCAAGGCACATTGAACTTACGCCGCCAAGACTCCGCTTGGACTTTACGCTGCCAAAATCAATCCTCTTGGACTTCCCAAATGCCAAGACTCAAGCTTGGACTTTCCCTTGCCAACCCATGTTGGACTTTCCAAATGCCAAGACCATGCTTGGACTTTCCCTTGCCAACCCATGTTGGACTTTTACATTGCCAAGACCCATGCTTGGACTTTTCAAATGCCAACCCATGTTGGACTTTTACATTGCCAAGACCCATGCTTGGACTTTTCATGTGCCAAGTGTCCCACTTGGACTTTTCTTGCCAAATACTCAAGACTTGGACTTTACCAAATGCCAAGTGTTCCACTTGGAGTTTCCATGCCAAGTACACAAGACTTAGACTTTCCCATGACAATTACATTGTCATATGTTTTTGTCGAAACATCAAAACATCACTCGAGTCAAACTCGAGTCCTGGTCAATCGTGACCTGGGCCGATTGCACCAACACCCTGGACATATGACGAGGCAATCCAAGATAAAGATGCGGTATCTTGGCAAAGTACAATGAATGCTGAGATTGAATCTATAGATTCAAATTAGGTCTGCGAGCTAGTAGAACTACCCAATGGTGTAAAAGCCATTAGATGCAAGTGGATCTACAAAAGAAAGATAGGAATAGACGGGAAGGTTAAGACCTTCAAAGCGAGGCTTGTTACGAAGGGCTATACTCAGAAAGAGGGTATCGATTATGAGGAGACCTTTTCGCCGGTAGTCATGCTTAAGTCTATCCAGATTCTCTTATGTATTGCTGCTCATATGGATTATGAGGTATGGCTGATGGTTGTCAAGACAGCTTTCCTTAATGGAAGTCTTTAGGAAAACATCTATATGAAGCAACCAGAGGGATTCATTGCAAAGGGCAATGGGCATCTTGTGTGCAAGCTTAATCGGTCCATTTATGGATTGAAGCAAACTTCGAGGTCTTGGAACATCCGATTTGATGAGGTAATCCAGTATTATGGATTTATTCAAAGCCCGGATGAGTCTTGTGTATACAAGAGATGTGATGGAAACGTAGTGTTATTTCTTGTACTATACGTAGATGATATTTTGTTAATTGGCAACAATGTCAAGGTGTTATCGAACGTAAGGGTAAGGTTGTCCAAACAGTTTGATATGAAGGACATGGGAGAAGTGGGACACATCATTGGGATCAAGGTTATATGGGATCGCAAGAAAAAGATGTTGTGCTTATCTCAAGCTTCATACATAGACACCATTATGGATCGTTTTAGCATGCAGAACTCCAAGAAGGGTTTTCTACCTTTCAGGCATGAAGTTCCTTTATCTAAGGAGATGTGTTCTAGAACATCTGAGGAGATAGAGGAGATAAAGGCGATTCCTTATGCTCCGACAGTAGGAAGCCTCATGTATGCGATGTTATGTACGAGACCGGATATCTGCTTTGCCGTGGACATGGTCAGTAGATATCAGAGTAATCCAGGAGAAGAATATTTGACTGCGATAAATTATATATTGAAAAACCTGAGAAAGACTAGGGATTATATGCTAGTTTACCATGCAGACCAATTACTCCCTGTGGGTTACATAGATTCTGACTTCCAATCAGATAGGGATAACAGTAAGTCTACCTCATGTTTTGTTTATACTTTGGGAGGTGGAGCCATTGTATGGAGGAGTGTCAAACAGAAATGCATAGCGGACTCTACCATGGAAGCCGAGTATGTGGCAGCCTCTGAGGCGGCCAAAGAAGCTGTGTGGCTCAGGAACTTTTTGATGGACTTGAATGTTATTCTTAGTTTGCCCAGAACTATCACAATTTATTGTGATAACAGTGGTGCAGTTGCAAACTTGAAGGAACCACGAGCCCATAAGGCAAGTAAACACATAGAGCGCAAGTACCACCTGATACGAGAAATCGTAAAGAGAGGAGAAGTTGTTGTGGCTAAGATTGCATCAGAGGATAATCTGACAGATCCTTTCACTAAGGCCCTTCCAGCGAGAGCTTTTGATAGGCATGTGGAGGGAATGAGAATCAAATCTATGGCAGTTTGAGGACATCATATTCTTTTAGTATAAGTGGGAGATTGTTGGGATGTATACTGAAAAGTCTACCTTTTTTATGAACATCTTTATTTTTGAAATAAGAATCACACTATCATTGTTTTCATATTTATGGTTATACATTTTTTCTAATACAATACATTGTAGATAACATGGTGTGTAGTGTCACACGGGAGATCATGTTATCATTCCCTTGTAAATATAACTAAAGGCTCACAACCGAGATGATTATGAATAAACCATTGGAATGGTTGTAGTTTGATTTGGTATTGGTTTGTCTTGACCATAGAATTACACTAGTACACTTTGTGTGTATTGACCAGGACCGACATAGAGGTGATTCGATTTATTGCTGAATACATAATCGAATCGGACCTCAGATATTATCTTGTCATGCTCTTAATCCCGATATAATAATGGGCACATATACTTAGTATTCATTTCTTTGATTTACCAACTGGCGAGATTTATAAAGTAAATCGAAAGGCTCGGTAAGTTGGGAAATAGTATTATTTATATGGTGTGCCATTGATTATAGGAGGAAACCATGTCTTATATATTAGAATGATCATGTCCCCTTGAGGAGCTTATAAGGTTTATCATGGAAACCCTGCAGGTGGACTTCGTCCGACATGATGAGAAGGTTGAGTGGCTAGATCCGACGGTGGAGATTAAATCTCTAGATCCAACGATTGAGATTAAATCTCTAGATCCGACAGTTGAGATTAAATCCCAAGAACCAACGGTGGAGATTAAAGAAGGCTTAGGCCTAATTCTATAAATGGAGGCTAGGGGTGGGCGGCAAGAGTAATTGAAGAGGGGATTAGGGTTTGGGCGGCTATGGCTTGGAGGCTTGGGCGGCCATAATTTTGGAAAGTTTTTCCTTTCTCTTCTTCTTCTTAATTTTGGAAAGTTTTTCCTTTCTCTTCTTCTTCTTGGCCGGTGCCCAACTTGCTTCTCCTCTCCTTGGCCGGCGTCCAACTTCTTCCTCTCTTCTCCTTGGCCGGTTGAAACAAAGGCTACGGTCTCTTCTCTTGGAGTTTTGGCCGGCGTCCACAATCCTTATTCTCCTTTTGGTCGGCGGCAAGCATAAAGCTTGGAGCTTGGTGGTCGGTTAAAGGAAGGAGAAGAGTTTTGTTTTATTCTTCCTTTTGTTCGGAGTGAACAAAGAAAGGAATATTGGTGATCTAGGAGGCTTCAACTTTTGGAAGATCATCGCCCACACGACGTCCAAAAGGAGGAAGGACATACAATAGAAGATCGAGAGGTATAATGCTTGTTTATATTCTTTTGTAATATGTCTATAATTGTTTTTCAATTATATGCATGTTGTATGTTTTGTTTGTGGCTAATTTACTTGGACCCCGAATACAAACACAAAAATCGGCGATCTGTACATCGTTTATTCCATGGCTATTCGGAGAATAGAAGTTGGTCGCTTGAGCAACAAGTTTGTTCAAGTGACTACTCTAAACGAATAGCACGATGATGAAACGGTTGATTGAGTAATCCATCTTTGTCAAGGGTAATTTATTTTATCCGGGGACGTTGACGGGATCACCATGAACAAGCGACCGAGTTGAAGTGGGAAGCGAAGTTTCCTACCATCACTTAACTCATATCCCTAACATCTCACATGTGTCTATGGTGTATCAATACACACACATGGCATCCTAAGGCCTTTGTGAGATGTGGGTTTTGTTATTCCCTAAATCTAAGGGTTCATACATTATATCTAGGCATATCCATTTGATTTCTTTATCTAGGACATCAAATAATGTCATTTGTCCTTAAGTTCTATTTGATTAACCTAAATGCATGAATTATGATCATGACATAAATGATTTGAAAAATTAAGAGAATTTGCAAATGATTCATGATGTCATGACATGGTATAAAATTTACCTATGTATTAGCATGACATTAATCTCTCTAAGTACTATCATGACATTTTAAATGATCATATGAAACATGATGTCATGACATGCATATAACAAACAAGGCATGACAAATATATAAATTACAAAGGTATAAAATACCTAAGTCTTAAAACTAATTGCCATTTTCTAAAATTAAATCCAATTTTCCATAATGAAAATTAACTCCTATGAGTGTGCCAAAGTCTCAACTTGGCACATTCTTGACTTTAACCTATTTGTGCCAATAATGATCAATTTTCAAACTTCATAATTTCTATTTTTACATCCTAAAATCTTTTATTATCAATTTCTAAACTCATTTTTAAGGTATCACATTATCTTGAAAATTCCCTAAAGTGTCAACTCTACCATGGTTAGGTTAACTACCCATCCATTTAGGATTGACACATCCTATGTTGATAGTATTGGGAATATAATCAAAGTCCCACACTGGTATGACATGGAAAAGATCATGTGCTTATAAGATGAAAAGATATCTCCATTGGTATGAGGTCTTTTGAATAAAACCCAAAAATAAAACCATGAAGGCTTAGACCCAAAGTGGACAATATCATGTCATTGTTAACATATGTCAATCTTATAGGTACTAACAATTGTTATTAGAGACATGGTTTATGTAAAGCCATGTACCTCGAACGAAGGAAGTGATATCCCATGTCCAGATCAAGAGAATCAGACACCAGGCAGGAAGTTCAGTTGAGTCAGGATAACCAGACAACTGGCAGGAAGTCCTGGTGGGTTGAAGATCGAACATCAAGCATAGGAAGTCCTTCGAGGAGGGATATGCTTGATGGGAGGCCCAATGTAGTCCTTCGTTTAAAGGGTGGGGGGATTGTTGAGAGCATTGGAAATACAATCAAAGTCCCACATTATTAAGACATGGAAAAGATCATATGCTTATAAGATGAAAAGATATATCCATTGGTATGAGACCTTTTGAATTAAGCCCAAAACAAAACCATGAGGGCCTAGTCCCAAAGTTGACAATATCATGTCATTGTGGAGATATGTGAATATTATAGGCACTAACACCCTAAACCCATGTAGTGTGAAGGGATCACACTCTTAGGAATCCAAAATCTATTTGTTGGGATCGGTCGGTGCACTATAGGGGGGGGGGGAATAGCATTGCTTCAACTGTTCAACGTTCGATCATGTCATGCTTGTCTACAAGTGTTCGTACGCAGTGGATATACAAATTTAAAAATAGATAAAACACAAAAATAATCTCACCAAATATACATGAGATTTTACGTGGTTTGAAACCTTAATTCTTACTCCACGATCGAGCTCTAGTGATGCACACCACCACTATGAACTTCTCCTTCTCAGAAATAATCCAGAGGTGGGGGAACCTCTTACAATGAGCTTTTATAAAAGTATACAACCGAAATACAAGTAGAAAGTGAAAACACTCTACACAAATATTGCTTTTGCTTGATCACACTTTGGTTGTTTTAAAAGGCTTTTGAAGACCTGAAATGCAGTAGCAATTCCTCCCCAAAAGCTTTAAGAATCGACTTTTGCTTTATTTCTGTCTAGCTCCTTTTAAAGCCTCCACTCGGACTGATTTTCACCTGGTAATTGACTGCCAAAAGGCCCCAGTCGATTGCCCACAGTATCGTTGTCTCACAACAAACTAATCCACGTAGGATTAGGGTCGATCAGTCAACTGCCCTTACTCAGCAGTCGATTGCCAAAAGCCACCAGTCGACTGCCATAAGCCAGTAGTCGACTATGAAATATTTCATGCCCATGTCCATCGAAACTAGTCGATTGCACAACACTAGCAGTCGACTGCTAGTGCCATAGTCCGCAGTCGAGCCTTAGTCGACTACACGACCAGTCAACTGGGGCATAACCCCAGTCGACTGCCCGAGGCAAATTGAGCTCCCAAGTGCCGAGCACTCGACCAGTCAAATAGTATACCTCAAAACTGAGGTTTAACCCAAGTATGATACCCTCATACTTGATACTCACCCTAGGCCTAAACCTAAGCCTTCTAGCCACCTCCATCAGCCTCACGCCATCAAGGTCCATCCGAGTCCTCCACGACTCTTTCACCGTTCGCACTAGACTTCACATGCCATCGGATACCCTTAGCCTAGACCTTAGCCTTGAAGCCATATCTATCAGCATAAAACCCTTGGTTTGAGTTCATGACTCCTCACCCTTAGCCCTAGCCTTCAAGTGCTTTCATCGACCATGTCATGCTAATGGGTCTACCTTTGCCAAGAGGCCACACCTCTGAGATTTCTTCATTGCCAAGACTCAATGCTTGGACTTTCTGAAGGTTTTGCGGAATCGAAGCTCTGATACCACTTGAAGGGAAGAAACATCGCTTCCCACTTCAACTTGGTCGTTTGTTCATGGCGATCCCGTCTTCACCCCCGGATTAAAAAAATTAATCCTTGACAAATAGGGATTACCCAAGCTACCATTTCATCGTTGTGCTATTCGATTAGAGTGGTCACTTGAACAAACTTGTTGTTCAAGCAAACTACCTCTATTCTTCGAATAGTCGTGGAATAGACGATGTACGGATCACCAATTTTTGTGTTTGTATTCGGGGTCCAAGTAAATTAGCCACATATAATTGAAAACAATTATATACATAATACAAAAGAACACTAATCAAAGTAAACAAGCTTATACCTCTTGTTATACCTCTTGATCTTCTATTGTATGTCCTTCCTCCTTTTGGATGTCGTGTGGGCGACGATCTTCCAAAAGTCGAAGCCTCCTAGAACACGCTCTTCCCTTCCTTGCTCGCTCCTAACAAAGGGAAGAATGAAACGAAATGCTTCTTCCTATCTAGAACTGGCCACCAAGTCAAAGGACATGATGTTGTCGCCGGCCAAGGAATAGATGATGGAGCGGCGGCCAACCTTGAAGAAGGGTTGCCGCCGGCCAAAGGAGAGGAGAAGGCACCGGCCAAGGATGAATAAAATAAGGGGATGAGCACCGCCCAAGGATGAGAGGATGATGATAGGCGCCGGCTATCTTGAAGAAGAGAAAAGGAAGCAAACCTTAACCTTCCACCTTGTTGCTGCCCAAGCAAAAACCCTAACCCTAGCCGCCCAAAGCTTGCCGCCCCAAACCCTAGAAGCCTTGCCTCCCAACTCGAAAACCTAATCTCTCAAGATGTTCCATGCCCAAGCCTTGGCCCTCCTTTTATAGAGCTAGGCTTAAGCCTCCTTTTAATCTCCACCGTCAGATCTATGGATTTAATCTCAACCGTCGGATCTAGAGATTTAATCTCCACCGTCGGATCTAGAGATTTAATCTCCACCGTCGGATCTAGAGTTTCATTTTCCATCATCGGATCTAGGCTCCATGAGGGTTTTAATAGGCTACAATAGGGACCATGAGGAGGAGTTGGATCTTGGCCACCCAATGGATCAAGCCCATATAAAGTCCGATCCATTAATGATAATCCATTAATGATATTCCATTCCACTAGAGGATTATCATTGATCTACCTCACCAACCCCCATAAGTTAATATTGGCTCCATATATTATTTGTACATATATCTCCCCTTATTTAAGATCTCGAATGTCCGTCGATTAATTAATTTACTAACAATTAATTTATCAACATCTAACTCCATGAGTATTACCACTCAACCTTATCATCATGCCGGACCAAGTCCACCTGCAGGGTTTAAATGATGAACCTTATGAGCTCCTCAAGGGGACATCATCATCCTAATATATATGTGGTATACGAAAAAAAAAATTATTTATCCTATAATTAATTGGGTTTAATTAAATGATTAAGTGGAAATTAGGCTCAATAAGTGGACTGACTGGGCTGGAAATTAAAATTGGGTTGTAATGGGCTTGGGCTGGAAATGGGATAAATCTATTTGGATTAGACTCAGGTTTGGATTGGGCTGAGCTAACCAAATCAGTTCGAACGACTTTTATAAGCTGCCGAACGAACTGATTTCTCCAAATCACGATTCCACCATTCCCTGTTTCCTTCTTCTCCGCCTCGTTCCTTCACTCTGCGCGATCGCATCGCTGGGGTCCAGATCGTCGATGTCCGGTGAGAGCCGCTCGACAGTGCCACCTCAGTAGCTGATCTCCGGTCGGAGGTCAGTAGGTGTGTTGTCGTAGGGGGGTGTCGACATTTCCTTCGCTCGACGGGACGACGGTGCTGTCGCCGCGGTGGTGAGCTACCCTGAAAGGTATATGGAGCTCTGGATTTTCGGGTTGTATTTAGCTGGGATCTATGGATGGCAGTGATTGGAGCTTGGTTTGGTTTTGGTGAGCAAGGGATAGGGGAGGAGCAGCATCGGAGGATCTATAGGGTTGGTAAATTTCAATCCTTTTTCCTTCGTTATTGTGCTGTGTGAAATCTCTGTGTGTTGATGGTTTGTCGATGTGCTTGATCTGGAGTTTCTTCGGTGAGCAGAGGTTGAACAGGAGTGGGTTGCTGGAGGAGATCGAAGATTTGTAAGTTGTGCATACTCTTATGGTACCATTTGTGATGAGTTTTCAATCAGGAATTTTAGTTGCTTGTGATGGATTTCGATTTGGATCTAGGCTATGATTGGAGTGGTAGGATTTGATTCGGAGTTGATTTAGGTTCTATTATTGCCAGTTGATTGCACCGTCTATTTGTGTGTGTTTGTGGAAGAAGCAATTGCGATCGTGTCGATCTTTGGGCTTGCGATGGATTGGAGGTGTTCTGTATGGTGTCGGTAGTGTGTGGAAGGAGAGGTTATGATGGAACCATGTCCGATTAATGTGGAGGATTAGTTGTGGATCGATTGCACTTGTACATATTTGGGAGTTGCTATAGATGATGAAGATACCATGGCAGTGAAGAGGGTAAGTGTGAATTGATTGGATGTAGTGATTTGGGGATTTAGGTTAGTCTATATTGTTGGGAGTATTGTTTAGATCTATATAAATTTTAAATGATCTATGTAGTGTATCAGAGTGGGATAGTTGGAGTGGAAAAGAATATGAATATAAAATGAACTAGTATTTTGTTCGTATAAGTATCGACGATTTTCACTTAACCGTAATTTGTTACTATTGTGCAGGTTTGGGATACGAAGCAGGTCCGCGACCGTGAGGATTATTCGAGCTTCGTATCAGGTGGGTAATATCTACCTGGTCTAGTAGTTTGATCAATTCCAGTGCATGATCTTGGATATATGTTTATACCTGTTTACCTTAAATCCACTCATGTTTAATCATATGCTTGTACTGCCTTTGACCTTTGAGATATATTGCTAATATTTCATTGATTATCTATCATGAATATGAACTACAAACCCTATTATGTGTTAGCTGATAGATGTTCAGTAAGTACATGTGGTTAGGGTTATCTTTATGACCTCAGATTGGGTTACTGGGTTGCATCACTAGGTTAGGTGATGAGTTCAAATCATGGGGTCGGTTGTTGTACCATACACCTATTAGTGAGTTATCTTGACGAACCTATTTATTTGTACATAGGTAAATAGGTTGTGATTACAAATTAGTAGTCCTTGCATGGTTGACTTTTGATTGACTAGGTCTCCCCGCGAGTTAGGGAGTGTTGCGAGGATTTGTGTGTGAACTATGCATCATTACATTGTATGCACCCTGACGACTGGGTCTCCCTTATGGATGAGATGGGTCGTCAGTCATCCTGCCTCCCCGGCCACTCGGGGTAGTGGTAGCAGGGTTGTGGGCAGAGCATTGGATGTGTCGCGCTCGGCCACTATGGATGGTGGTAGCTGGAGATGCACACCTGGCCACTAGTAGAGTGGTGTTAGCACTCGCCCACTATAGACGGTGGTTGTGTGACGTACAGTTGTCCTGTGTGCAGAGCTCGTCTACTCATGGGTAGTGACGGAGCGACCAGCAATAGGGACCCCCGGGGAGTAGTTATCTCTTTACGCTTATATGCTACTCATTCATACTACCCAACTCAGTCACTCGAGAGTAGTGGCAGCTGGAGTCGGGCTAGTCGTCATGCCGTGCCACCCGGGCCATACTGGGGTCGTGGTTGGACGGGTCCGCAGACATGGCCATGCATATGCATTGCTGATATATATGTATGCATGTATTCGATATATGTTTTACATATGCTTGTGAGATGCTGCATTTGATTGTTGCATATGATTGTACATCATGCTACATGCCTCTTGCATATTTTATATACCGCTGTGTATGTATTGAGCATGAATGTGTATTGGTTTAGACTATTGCATGCTATTTGGATTATGCTATGGTATACCTGTTCAGGATGTTATAGGTCATATGGAGGGCAGACCGTCAGGTAAGTATACTATTGTATGTCAGTTGACCAGTTTAGTTTATGCTGTGAGTATGACATATCTATGATTACTGGTTACTATGTTTAGTACTGTATGTCTGCTGGCCTCATGATGCATACCTGTAGATCTTCACATGTATACTTGTAGATCTTTATACCCTCTATGATGTTCATGCACTTCTATATATTACCCATGAGTTTTATACTCACCACCCTGGACCCTGGGTTTCCTGTCGCCCAGGTAGTAGATAGAAGACTTCGGCATGGACTTGGAGCATCGCCACTTGATCCCATCCCGCTGCTTTTCCGAGGGTTTTGTTTTCTATCGCTTGTGTCTTCATATGGACTTCTACTGTTATTAGAGATCGTGCTGTATTTTTCTTTTATGGTATTCAGTATGAGATTCTATTTTAGTATGGACGGATATACCGATATACGTATGTTGTTGAGTTTGTATTTTCATTGTGTTGGCTTCCGCTGTGATGTTATACATTTTCAATATGTGTTATACTGGCTGCGACTTTTGTACCGTATTGGAATTGTCATAAGGGGGTCCCGTCCGTTGGCCGGGCAGAATCTACCTCGGGGCTTGACAATATAGGACACGGTTTCCTCCTATAATCAATGACACACCATATAAATAATATTATTTCCCAACTTACCGAGCCTATCGATTTACTCTATAAATCTCTCCCATTGGTAAATCAAAGAAATAAATACTAAGTATATGTGCTCGTTATTATATCGGGATTAAGAGCATGTACAACATAATATCTGAGGTCCGATTCAATTATGTAGTCAGCAATAAATCGAATCACCTTTATGTTGGTCCTGCTCAATACACACAAAGCATACTAGTGTAATTCAATGGTCAAGACAAACCAATACCAAATCACACTACAACCATTCCCATGGTTTGTCCATAACCATCTAGGTTGTGAGCCTTTACTTATACTTTAAAAGGAACTGATAACATGATCTCCCATGTGACACTACACACTATGTTATCTACAATGTAATGTATTAGACAAATATGCATAACCATAAATATGCAAATAATGATCATGTGATTCTTATTTCAAAAATAAAGATGTTCATACAAAAGATAGACTTTCCAGTATACATCCCAACACTTTCGCTGCTAAGACTACACCCTTGGACCTTTTCTTTTCCAAATATCCATATTTGTTCTTTCACTTTCAAGACTACACACATGGACTTACACCACCAAAACTACACCCATGGACTTCTCCTTTGCCAAGTATCCATACTTGGACTTCTCCATTTCCAAGAATCCATTCTTAAACTTCTCCTTGCCAAGTATCCTTACTTGGACTTCTACTTGAGTTTCACTTGAGCTAGGTCAACCTTGACCTGAGGCCAATTGCTCCAACAATCTCCTCCTCATAATCTCCCCTATATGACCTTGGATATTCCAATCATCCACAAATCATATGGTCATCATATGATCAAATCATATTGATAAACACATTGACAATCCCATTGTCAAACCCATTGTCAAATATTAAAATACTACTCGAGTCTGATCAATCGTGACCTAGGTCGATTATACCAGAATCTTTCCTCTTTTGATGTTTGACAATACCTTTAAGTTAAGTTAACCCATAACAACTTGACTTTTCTTGCCAAAGCATAATGAAGGTTTACTTAACTTGTGCCCTCATTTCTCCCCCTTTGACATATATAAAAAAGCCTACCATGGTTTTCAATGTCTCATCTCCCAATGAGATCCTAAATTTTCCCCCTTGGACCATAATCATCTTGGATGCCTTCACTTTTCATAGTGTCAAAACCCTTATCACTAAATGAGAGGCAATCTTTCATTGCTCCCCATTAAATACATCCATCATCTCTTGATGGACAAACTCCCCCCTTGACCATTGCACCAACAATGTCCTTGGAGAGTTCCTAAGCCAATAGGAAATCTAAACCATCAAAAATAAAGACAAAAGTTCAAACTTGAATTTTAATCTCTCTTAAAATTTGATCTTCACCCTAATCAATTCTCAAATTCATTTTCAATGAATATTTTTCCCTTCCAATTCTTCTCTAAGCATATTATAGGATTAGGAGGAGTTAGGATACCTATGAGTGCTGATAAATGGCTAAGCACACCTTGGTCATTCGAAATTAGCACCAGCAATTGACTTAAATAAGAAATTAGTTGATTGAATCACCACAAGTTCACTGGCTATATGCAACAGTCGATTGGAATTTGCATTTGCAGAAATTAGTGTTTCAAAAATGAATTTTGAAAATTCATAAATAATTATACGTGTCTAGAAAAATCATAAAAATTCATACGTACAATACTTATATCAAATACAATGGGTGAAAAATAATTTTATATTAAAATACTCATTAAATTGAAAGAATGATACAAAGTTCAAAAGTATTGAAACCTTTAATGTTTTTCCTAACTTTGTGCCAATCTTATCAATGGTTATTGCTATTAAAAGATAGACTTCACTAAGGTTTTTCAAAAATGATTTTGAAATTGTTTTCATATCTTAATTTTAAACATGGTCTATGGACTAAGTATACATGACTTTTACACTAGCTTTCCTCATGATTTTATCCTTATGATTGAAAGAGTTTAGGTTCATATTGATGTACCATATAAGCAACTTGAACTAAACTCATATTTCTAACATTTCACATGTGTCTAAGGTGTATCAATATACACACATGTCATTCTATGTTGTCGATCTCGGTCAAAGCCACCGAGTTTTCCACCACCGCGCCGCAGCGAGCACCGCCGCCCGACGCGACGCGAGCTCATTGGCCCACCGTCGTGACGCTACTGTGCTCCCTTTCGCTTATCGTCACGCCTGCCTGCCTCTCTTCCGATCACAGCCTGGCGCTGGATTTTGTCGGCCTCCTCGCAAAGGACCCCGACACCCTCTCCTGATCGTCGCGCCTAGCTGCCGAGCCGCCTCCACCGCTGCGGCCGACACCACGGCCGCCTCGGATGCGACTTTTACGCGCACCTCGTCCGGTTACCTCGGCGCCGCCAGAACTCACCACGGTTTAGCCTCACGTGAGTTCGCGAACAAGGGGTTTTATGCCAGTGTTGTGGATTGCGCTGCTTGGTTGGGTTTTTTGCAGGTAGTTGCCGGAGCAAAGGTGATGCTGCTCTTTCCCTCAATTTTAGAATTCCTACTACAATTTTCCTTTGGTTGAACAGGGATGGTGTTTGAGCAGTGGTTTTTCGGAGAACAGGGTGGATTTTGGGTGGGGGGGGGGGTTTACTGTCGGCGAGATTTCAACTGCTAGTAAGCACGATCTGCTTCTTTTCTTTGTGCATATGGTGGTTAATTTTGGTTATATGCGGTTGGATTTTTGATCTGTGGAGTTGGCTATGAGTTTGAGTTGGGTTGGACGTTGAGTTGGTTGTGAGAGGAGAGGACTCATTTGGGCTGTTTCGGTGAATAGAATAGGCTGTGCGATTTTATTGGGATATGTTACACATGATAATAGGGGTTGTAAAATCATATTTGATTAATTGGATGAAACAATGGTTATATTAGGTGGGATGTGACCGGGATTTTATTAAGCATTTGGGTTAATTGGTTTATGTCCGAAATCGGCTTAGGATTCAATTTGACGATGAATCATATCTTAGTGCTTAACAATAGTTATGTTATATGCAGGTTTCGATTACGAGGCAGGTCCACGGACATGAAGGTTTCACATTTCGAGCAATTTTTATCAGGTGGGTATTTTCACTTGTCTTTTTGATATAGTCAGGTTGATATGCTAGATAGTTATAGCTTGCAATAGTTTTCATGTTTATCTACCTTGCATGTTATTATGCCTATTTGACACATGCATTTGATCAGTTTATAGTTATACTTTCCCTATTTTACTTGGATCATGTATATGTACCTTTTTATTGTGCATATTATTCGGATACGTATGTTAGTTAGTATTACATTCTTTAGTGTCATGCACCATCTTGCATGATTGCATGTTGGCTGGACGGGGTTCCATTATTATGGAGCCCGCAACTAGTTACATGGTCTGCACACACTGCCACTCATGGGTTAGTGGTACATTAGGAGGGTGTGTGCAGTTGCTCTGTCAGGCTCCGCTGGTCCGCTCATGGGTAGCGATGAGGCAGCGTGGTAGCGGGCAGGGATCCCTCCTCTGGTCTATGACACCGGGAGATGAGAGCTTAGCTCCCCCACTATGTTTGGGGCAGAAGGATAGGTGTACTCCGACAGCATCCTGTCCACTCCGTCACTCAGGAGCAGTGATGGCAGAGTGCGCAGTTGTCATAGCCCTACCCACTCGGCTTCACCATCGCATGTGAGGTGGCTGACTGGCGTCAGGGGTGACCATGTCATATGCACGGCATGCATTTTTGCATGGATCGCATTTGTATTGTGTTTGTTGCATTTTATTTATGCCTTGGATGTTGCATATGATTGCCATGCATACAGGATTCATATTCATTTATGGTGATGTCTTTATCTCTTATAGTAGGGCACATGCTCCTATATCAGAGTAGGAGATTCAGGTGAGTACAGTCCTTTTGTATTTATTTCTTGCTTACCATATATATGAGACTGTACTGGCATGATTAGTATTGTTAGCTATTTCTTACTATTCATATTGACTAATATCCTCTAAGTTCTTTGAACTTACCCCGTGGATTTATTTTTATTTCAGGATGAGGCTGTCAGGAGAGTCCAGTTGCCATATCCCCCCCTTGTAGTGACAGTTTATTAGTTGTTTGAGTTATGGTTTAAATTTTGTATAGAAGATATGTTTAGGCTTGGAAATGGATTTATGTACTCGTGGATTTTTGGGGTTCTTGTGGACCATTGGTCGGATCTTATTTTGATTAGTTTGGTTGGGTATTCCTGCCCAGATGGCAGAAGGGGTAAGTCTAGTTAGTGTAGACTTTTATTTACCTAGATTTGTTGGCCTGAGGCCTTATTATTATCTGCGTGTGTTGTTTGGATTTCGGTCGTGTTGACCGATGTATAGTGGCCATGTAGGCCTTGTATAAAAATTGGTATTGTCACCCGTACAGGGGAGGTGCTATCGGATTTTCGTCTGGCGGAGACTCCCTCACGGCGTGACAATTTATTTGGTATCAGAGCCTAGGTTTCCGAGTTCCTTAGGGTCTTTGGGTTTATGGAGTTCGCCAAGTTTAGTAGGTTAACTGGGTATTTTCGGAGTTGTACGGATTTCCGACGATTTTTATGTTTCGAAAATTTAAGGTATTATTAACGAGGTCAATATGGGGGATTTGGCGGCGACAGGACATCTCCAGACAGCTAACAGATAAATACATTCTAGAAAATTTTCTAGATTTAGTACATATTTATATTGGTTATGCGGTGATATCATGTTTTGTTTGGTATTGTTTTAACCTGATAACTGTTGGACAATTAGATTTTTAGATTGCTGATTTATAGATAACATTTGGTTATTAATTGCTATTACTACTATACGTAGCTAGTTATCATTGTGATATAAATGATAAGATGTTATTGGTAGATGTTTACCACTTAGGATTTGACTAGTATTAGGATTATTAGACTAGTTGAATAATATGACTAAGATGGATAAATTCATAGAAGGCATGAGGACATGATTACATAGCTTATGTAGTTTAGAGTATATATAAGCATCTGATGCTTTATTTATATATTGCCTTTGTTGGGTTTCCGGCACCGCGGCGTGTGTGTGTTCGATCATGTTTCGTAAACATGAGCACAGCGGAAGCAATTAAAATTAATAAATCTATATTTATTACAATACACACAACACACGCATGCTATTACAACAAGTGTAGTCATAACCGTAAATTAAAATTTGCAATAAAAGGAAATTAAACTATGTTATACCTTCCGTATGACGTGTAGCGGGAACGGCATTAACCGGAACGATCCTCGTAAGAATCGTCTCTATCCGTATCCACGCCGAGCTCCTCGGGATGACTTCGCTAAGACACGAGCTTCGTCTTCGTATGGGTTACTAGCCTCGTGTTGAAGACGACGTGATCGAGAGATGATCACGATCCGAATCCAAATTCGGATCCTAAAACGAGTTCTCAAAACTCGCTTCTCCGGAGAGGTATTCGTCAACCGTTTGACGAATCCTTCGTCCTCCACCTCAGAGGATTACCGGAGATCAAATCCCCGGTAAGTTAGCCGCTGTCGGAGCACTAACCGTCGTCCAAACGACGCTCCGACGAGAGGAGGAGAAGCTGTCCAGAAAACTGGACAGCTTGGTGGAGGAGTAGGCGCCGGCCAAAACAAGGAGAGGAAAAACCCACCTTGATGCCGAACCTATAGGAGATCACCGGAGGGTCGCCGGAGGTTCACCGGCTGGAGCTTGGACGCCGGCAAGGGTCTTGGACGGCGGCACAAAGCTGGGCGGTGGCAGCTTGTAGTTGGGCGCCGAAATCACCAACAAGGGGTGGGCGGCAACTAGGTTGGGCGGCCAAAATAGATTAGGGTTTTGGATTAGGGTTTAAGCCCTATTTTATAGAGAACTAATTCTCTTAATGGTTAATGGATCATATCCATAAAGCCCGTTAACCCGCTCCATTAAGATAAGTTAAAATAAACCAAACCATGATGGTTTATTTTAAGTTAAAACGAACAGAACCAACCTTTGGTTCATTCGTTTAATATAAACCAAACCCTTTGGTTTATTCTCATCCATTGGATTAGAACCAAACCATTTTGGTCCATCCATTATGTCTTCATAAGACACGGCCCATCCATGCTTCCTCTGCGACTGAAACAATTTCATGCTCGCTTTATATTTGGTCCAACCAAACATAGTTTCTCTCGGTCTGAGAATCCCATTATCAAGCTCGTTTTAAATCCTTTGGATTACACTCGTTGTGCGTGTGACCAAATAGGTTCTCGGTTTATGTTGGCCGTCTATAATTAACCATTAATTATAGAACGATCATGAGTGGCACCTAGTAGTACATCATGATCCCCAATTAAGCGAAAAGATCAGCGGTTGATCGAACTATTTACGAAACCCTTGATGCTCGAATGAATCGTGCCCCATTCCCTTCACTCATCTTATACCCACTTGGTTCAGGACATGGTCTATTGTGTCACCCACTAGGTGACTACGCCACACCTAGCCCAAGTATCATTTCCTCGTCCCTACTGATTCTAGTTACTCCACATGTATCGAAGAGTACCTTACTCTAAACATGTAATGCTTTGGCCAAAGACTTTAGTAACAATCCGACGAGAGGCCATGGGTATACATCTCCTCGCAAGGAGTGGTGAATCCTTTATAGGCTATTCAAACACCTTCGATCACTTCGACTTATACCCAATCATCCCGGGTCCACATCTCCTTAGAGATGTTTGCTTAAGATGTCAAAGCATAAGTCTCCATGATCAAGATGACTTGAATACCGTAAGTCAAAGGAACATCGCACTTAAGCCACAGTAAGAACTTCATTGACATATCTATATATGCAGAGAACCATATGAAGTCTTACGGCTGGTCACTCCAATGAACTAGTTACCATAACTAGCATCCACGATTAACTCCGGACATCACTATGTCTCCAGCCAGTGAGAATCAGCTGCTTGGATACACCAAGGAGTATACCTCGTGCTAGTCTCAACAGAATTGATGGTGTCCAGATCCATCAATTCATCGACTAGGGATAATTCCGATACATCACAATTACACATGTAGAGATACTCACTAGTTGTGATCCAATCACAAATTCTCTCATGCTGTGAATCACATCGTGGACATTCAGTAAATGAGTTTAAGATCCAATCAAATACATAAAACATGTATACTCAAATAGTGAATCTTCATTTATCATATAAATGGTTCATACATAAGGCGATTGCCTTAGGACATCTCTCATATATTACTAACAGCCTTGACTTTGTTCTGGCATTGACTTTGTTCTGGCATGACCCTTTAGTAATACCCTAATTAATTTCAGCCATTGATTCCCATTAGTAGGACCACGCTGTCGTTTATTAGACAGCTTGTTATATGTTTATATGGTTCTGTGTTTGTGCGATGGACACCCAGATAAAGACTAGTAGAGATAGATTAACTTGGATAAGGTTATTCGGTACGAGCAGATCTCAGGAATGAAACAATATTAGTAGAACCCTAGGTGTTGGAACCCTAGGCGTAATAACCCAGATGTACTTAATTATATATGGTTATCCATTTACTGTTTCAGTGATATGGTGATCGGATTAGTAGAGGTCATATGATTAGGATGCGATTTATCCTTGGAGGGTATATAACGTTGTTCATATTTATCGGCTGCCAACAATATCACCCATTCGTGGTTGAGGAAAGTTACAGTAGAGTTTCCCTAAAGGGGCTTTTGTGTATTTGAGGTCGAATAGGTCTCCCATGTATGGTTGAGATAATCTACTGTAAGGTTATACTCTTGCGTTATTCGTTCAGAGTTGGTGATAATCGGATTCGTATGATGTCTGTAGCAAGATAGCTACTTTACAGGTTAAGTACACACGAGATCTGTTCGTGGTAGCATGTTGGAGCATGCATGATTGAATTGGTAGGACGGTATAATTTAGGCTTAATCCTCTTGAAGGGCTTGATAGTAGATTTGTGGTCCTTATTGGCCTGGATAGACGATTCCTGTTAGTTGAGACGAAACCCTATGATTAATCGTCTCGACACGATTATTAATGGACTTATGATTTTGATTGACCTTGATACCGATCATGTTAGAAGGGTTGGAATGCTAGATTTAATCATCTCGACTTATTTATTTATAAGTTGATGATCTTTACCGAATTTGGTAAACATTTCGTATTGGAGGTGTAGAAACCCTCGCTTAACCACCTCAATGGGTTTAATTGTAGATCGATGATCTTTGTCGATGTTGAAAGTTGATTTATGCTAGATGTATTGGATAACTCTAGGCTTAACAACCTAGGATAATCGACTGCTCACGCGACCTATTGGTGATAGTATGCTAATGCCTGAAGTCGATAACTAGATATTTATATACTGCCTGTCTATCCACGAGTCTCATTCGTGGGAGCATATAGTTGTGCATAGACCGTGCTATTGATTGTCGACCCATGGGTTACATTCGCGGTAGCTCATAGATAGTCTCCTTTTTGTGCGAGAGCCACGAGGCTTTGTTGTGGTATCCGGATGTGCACTGCTTGTTGCAGTGGTTGCGTATGTTGCAAGTATATTTATTATACTGCTGATCAGGTTAGTTGCAGACTGATATTGGTACTCTGAGGGTTGGGTTACTCTACCTTGTTCCCTGTGACTTCCATTATGTGCGTTATGATTATGCACTATTGTCTATACATCCACAGAGTGGTTGTACTCACCCCTCCTCATTTATACTCTAGGTTAACTGATGGAGGACATGTAATGTTGACCTACCTTGGTGTCGCTCAGAGAATTCTTTGCCGTGCTTGTCTCCCTGCATCGTCGGGATGCCGCTTTGTTTACTTTATCGGTGTTGCATTTTGTTTATGCACTTTGGATTTTGTCGCAATTGGATTTGGGGTCATAAAACTATTTTACTTTGATTGATGTATGTTTAGTTGTGCATGCATGCAGTTATTAAAATACTGGTATTTCTATAATTATTTCAAGGTTTTTACTAGATTTGGTCCATGGATTTCGGAATATTGTCACTAAGGGGCTCCTTTGTCGTTTGGATGACGGTTATGCCCCTAGGACGTGATAATTTTATTGGTTTGTGGGTTTTGTGTTTCGAGGATTTTCTTTTCCTTGGATTTTTGGGACTTCTCGGGTTTTGGGAACAGGCAAACATAAGGATATCTCTGAGCTATAGGAAAAGTATTGTACTTTAGTGGTTAGGAAAAGTATTGACTTAGTGAAATTTCCCCTACTCATGGTCGTGGACGAGTTCGACGACGTATTGATCTTGAGGAATCTAATGATGATTTCAGAGGTACGGATTCTTTAGAGGTGTCGACTGATGTCGAATTAGGAAGTTAGGGATTTGGCCTGCTAGTCACCCATTTGAAGGTCAAGGAGTAAACCCTCAGAGAATATCAGTCTCTGCTATTAGTAATTTGGTTATGGATAAGGCGTGTATGCCTACACTGGTTAAGACGATGAAAGATCGTTTTACCTTATTATAGGAGGTGTTGTATGGGATGTTTATCTGTCCCAGTATTTTTCTAGAGAAGATCAGGAACTCTTTGTTGAAAGAGAGATGGACCTTGGAGGTTATGCATCGATTATCGATGATAGAATGTGGTAGTTGTGGAAGGAAATGAATATCCTTCATTGTGGATAGAGGATCTATTTAGATCAACTATAGGGCATCGGTGTATGCTCTAGGATTGATTTATGATTGATGGGTTGATATTGTAGTGACATGGTGTCATACAATTATCATGGTCGTTGTGATGATTGTTATATCATCAACCTAGAGTAAAGAGGATGCAGTTGTATAGCGACGACAATTTCATACTTGGTATGAATTGTATGAGCTTATGATTATCTTATTAGACTTAATGACGACTTAGTCGTCCAGGGATTTGGGAGGTCGTGTATTCGGGACACGATTGGATTAGTTGTGGTCGTTGGATTGCGTAACTTGGCCACTATTGAGGGTGGTAGTTGGAGTTGCGCACTCGGTCACCGTGGATGGTAGTTTTCTTGGTTAATTATTACTATATATATGGATAGGATGCTCTAGCGGTACTACATCGCTGACTGGTTGGACCAGGAAGGTGAGGAAATTTACTTGGTCTGAAGCTTGTGAAACTAGTTTCAGGGCTCAGACGATGGTTGACTTTTATGCCAGTGTTAATTAATTATTCTGGTGTGGATGGAAGGGTAGTGTATATGGATGCAACCTTTCGGGGATCGGAACAATTCCGATGCTATAGAATAGGACGTATCCTAAGATTACGGCAGTTAAAGAACTGCGAGATAAGTCATATATATGACGGGGACTTAGCAGTGATTAGGTTGTATTGTAGAGGTGAAGAGCAGGAATGCTCATGGGGTTTTGGCTAGCTACTGGACAGCTACTATAGAGTAGCTAGAACACAAACGGTTGTAACAAGGAAGTTTGGTCGCGATAGCCTCCCATGCACTTACAGAGTGTGTGGTGAAGTGGATGTTGGACGGTAGATGGACTACTGTCTCTGACACCGAGGAGGATAATGGTTTCTGAAGTTGCATTAGTTTAAGGAACAAATGCTTCAGGAAATTCCGATTCCGGAATGGAAGTGGAAGCATATTATTATAGATGTTGTGGTGGGTTTGCCTAGGACACAGCTAGGCCATGACGCGATTTGGGTAGTCGTTGACCGACTAACCAAATCCGCACACTTAGCGATTCTAAGACCGACTTTTGGATTGTTGTGAGTTATATTATCGGGATATCATCAAATTGCATGGTGTCCTTTGAGCATTATATCAGATAGAGATCCCTGGTTGACGTCTCGGTTTTGGCATAGCCTGCAGCAGGCCTTAGGAATGCAGCTTCGTTTTAGTACTGCATTCCATCCGCAGATAGATGGACAGTCTGAGCGGACCATTTAGATACTAGAGGATTTGCTGGGGTCCTGTGTTATGGATTTCGAGGGCAACTGGGAGGACCAGTTGCTAGGACCCATAGAGCTCAGTATGAGACAGGGTTGGTCTATACTATCAGACGTAGGATGGCAGAGGCATAGGATCGTCAGAAGAGTTATGCAGATCGGAGACGGAGATCTCGGGAGTTCTCTGTTGGTGACCAGGTATTCCTGCAAGTCTCACCCACGAAAGGGGTGAAGAGATTTGACCTCCGTGGTAAGTTAGCTCCAAAGTACATTGGGCCTTTCGAGATTTTGGAGAGCATCGGAGCAGTCGCTTACCGTCTAGGGCTACCACCGTTTTTGGCTGGTATCCAGGATGTGTTTCATGTGTTCATGCTGAGGAAGTATGTGTCAGATTCTACACATATTCTATCAGATATGTCAGGTTCCATTCAACCTGATGCTACTTATGTAGAGGTTTCGGTACGAATTATGGTTCACAAGGAACGACAGTTGCGAAATAAGATTTTGCGACTTGTCAAGGTCGGGTGGAGTCACCACACCGATGAAGAGGCTACTTGGGAGCTTGAGGAAAAGATCAAAGCTCAATATCTCCACTTGTTTACTTAAGGTACGTGAAATATATTTTTCAGTACTTGTGGTATTTCTTACTCATTATGCATATGAGTAGAAAATTTGGGGACCAAATTTTAATTAGTGGGGGAGAATGTTAAATATTGGAAAATTTAAAATATTAAATTAAATGGCCAAGGAATTAAGGAAATAATCCTGGAAATTTTTCGGGATTTTTAGGGAATTTTATGAATTTTTCCAGAATTTTTCTAGAATTAAATGAGGCTTATACGAGATATTTACGGGGATAAAATAAATAGGCTTTTGGAGGGCCTATTTGAAATATCAATTTTGGAGGGGTTAATAAAGTTTATTAACCTAAAACCTAGGTTTTCGATTTTCCCCTTTTCTTTTCCCCGTTGCGCCCGACGCCCTCTTTGCAGTTTTCTTCTTCTCCTCGTGCCGTAGCCAGGAGCCACGACGTCGTGATCGCCGATCAACCTCAACGATCGCCCAGTCTCTGCCCTTCTTCTGCTACCTCTTCTGCCCTAGACGATGACGCTGCCTCCTCCCCGTTGTCGATCTCAGTCGAAGCCACCGAGTTTTCCCCCACCGCGCCGCAACGAGCACCGTCGCCCGACGCGACGCGAGCTCGCCATCCACCGTCGCACGCGCTGTGCTCCCCTTCGTTGACGTCCACCGCCGCCCCATATGCTGGTACGAGGGTGGTGAAAAGAAGGGGATGGGACTCTAGACGGACTTCATCGAGGACACCACCCGAGCTATACAGAACATCCGTCAGAAAATTAAAACTGCTCAGAGCCGACAAAAGAGCTATGCGGATATGCGGCGTAGACCGTTAGAATTCGAAGTCGGGGACCTGGTATTCCTCAAAGTGGCCCCTATGAAGGGAGTGATGAGATTCGGAAGGAAGGGTAAGCTGAGTCTGCGCTACATGGGATCGTATCCGATATTGCAGAGGATTGGCAAGGTAGCTTACAAGCTGGAGCTGCCTCAAGAGATGTCGGCTATTCACAACGTGTTCCATGTCTCTGTGCTCAAGAAATGCATTTACAGTGCGGACCAAGTGATCGAGCCGCAAACAGTGCAAGTTCAAGAGGACCTGAGTATTGAAAGTCGGCCTATCCAGATACTAGACCGAGAAGTCAAGAGGCTAAGGAACAAAGAGGTGCCCTTAGTAAAGGTCTTGTGGCAGAATCAATGGTACGAAGAAGCTACCTGGGAACGCGAGGAGGACATGAAGCAGAAGTACCCAGAATTGTTCTAAGTTTCGAGGAAGAAACTTTTAAAAGGTATGAAGGATTATAACGCCCGTAAAATTTCTAGCAATTTTACAAGAATTTTTGGCTTGATGATAATGGGCTTTATGTGGGCTCTTTCAAAAATAAAAGAGCACAGCGCATGCGCCAAGGCACATTGGACTTATGCCGCCAAGACTCCGCTTGGACTTTACGCCGCCAACTATTGGACTTATGCTGCCAAGACTCCACCCTTGGACTTTACGCCGCCAATATCAAACCCCTTGGACTTCTCAAATGGCAAGACTCAAGCTTGGACTTTCCCTTGCCAACCCATGTTGTACTTTCCATGTCAAGACCCATGCTTGGACTTCCCTTGTGCCAAGTACTCAAGACTTGGACTTTCCCAAATGCCAAGTGTCCCACTTGGACTTTCCATGCCAAGTACCCATGACTTGGACTTTACCTTGCCTAGACTCATGCTTGGACATTCATATAATCACATGGTCAACCCTAGTCAACCATCAAAGTCTCCCTCGAGTCAAACTCGAGTCTGGTCAATTATAACCTTGGTCGATTGTATAAACAATCTCCCCAAAACATTAACCGACATCAATGTCAAACATCAATGTCAAACATACTATGTCAAACCACTTTGTCAAACATCAAAACATCACTCGAGTCAAACTCGAGTCTGGTCAATCGTGACTTGGGCCTATTGCACCAAAAATCTTTGCCTTTTTGATGTTTGACAAAAAAAACCTTGAGTTAGGCCACTAACTCAAATTTCCTTACCAATTATCTCAAATTGGTAATCCCAAACACTCTCCCAAAACTTCTCGCCCTTTTTGACTAACATCAAAATGGTTATCACTCCAAGGAGGTCAATGTCTCATGTCCCAATGAGATCTTACAATCTACCCCTTGATCCAAAAATACCTAGGATGCCTACTATTTTCCTAGTGATAAGTCTCATATCACTCAAGAGAGGAAATCCTATACTCTCTCCTAATTTCCAAATTGGGTTTCTCAAAATCCCATCAATTTTCCCAATTGATAACATTCTTCCCATAACTTCTCCCTTTCAAGAAGAGAAAAACACATCTATCATCTCAAGATGGATAACTCCCCCTAAAGGCTTTCTCCCCCTTGACCATTGCACCAACAATGCCCTTGGAAAGTCCTTAAGCCAATAGGAACTCTAAACCTTCAAAATTTAAGGTTCTATGTTCAAACATGAACTCTCCCCACCTTAAATTTGATACATTATCCTAACACCTCTCCTAATCCATATCCAATGGATTTTCACCCTTTATAATGTTTCTCAAAGCATATCCTAGGGTTATGAGTGGTTGGGGACCTTTACCATGGCTGAAAATGGGCTAAACAACCTTGTTTTTCCCAAAATCAGCTTGGTAGTCGACTACTTATAGTAAACAGTCGAATGCCACTCACATCAGTCGACTGCCACCAAGGGTAGTCGACTGATAACTGAAATTTCCGAATTTCAGTTATTAGAGTTGAATTTCAAAAAATCATAAGTAATTCTACGTATATCGAAAAATCACGAAATTTGATACACATATTACTTATAGTCAATACAATGGATGAAAAATATTTGAGAATTATTTTACCCATAAAATACTGAAATTGATACAAAATTCAAAAGTGAAAAAAACTTCTAAGTTTTGGCTCACTTTGTATCAACTTCATCAATGGTGATTGCTATCAAAAAATAGGCCTCACCAAGGTTTTTCAAAAGGATTTTAAAATGTTTTCAAAACCTTATTTTGGATCATATTCCTTGGGCTCAATGTACATGACTTGTACACAAGCATTCCCAATGATCCACAACTCATATAAGATGAGTTTGAGTTCACCTAGATGCAAAAACTATACACCTTAAACTTAACTCATATCCTTGAATCTCACATGTATCTAGGGTGTATAGCATACACATACATGTCAATTTAATGTGAGATGTGGGTTTTGGTTCATTTAATCTAGGGTTTCATGCATTTTTCTAAGGCAACCCTACTTGATTCTCTTATAAATGGGACTTCAAGTCATGCCAATTGTCCTTAACTAAATTTTAATCAAATGCATGAATGATTATGGCATTAATGATGATATAAATAAGCATATGTTCATAATCATGATCTTATGGCAAGGCATATGGCAAATAAAGCATGGCATATAAAATGTATAGGTATAAGAATACCTAAATTTTAATATTAGTTACCATTTGATATGATTAAGTATATTTTTCCATAATATTACTTTTCTCCCTAGTGTGCCAAAAACCCAAAATGACACACTTTGACTCTAAACCCTAAGTTGTGCCAATTTGATTGATTTATCAAACTTCATAATTAATATTAGCACATCCTAAAAACCTTTAGGATTCAAAATCAAACCACATTCCCAAGGTAACCATAACCTTGAAAATGACCTAAAGTGCCACATTTACCATGGTTAGGTTAACTACCCTTCAATTAAAAGTTGGCACACCCTTGTTGGATCGATGTGGTTCGCTAGAGGGGGGGGTGAATAGCGAAAAACCTTTTCCTTTTTTTTATACGTTCGTTAAAACTCGAGATATAATTAATTGCAACAGAAATGTAAAGTAAAAAGAGACAATGAAGTTTTTACTTGGTTCGTAGCCTTCGGCTACTACTCCAAGGCCCTTGTGGTCCTTGACCACGTACGGACGGCAAAAGCACTAAAGGAACTCCTCCTCGTTGGAGGTAGGAGTTAATCGATACAAAAAGGAAAAAGCTTGAGGTAGAGGGACACTCCCCCTCTCCTCGTATATGATAAAATCTCCGAAAAGAAATGAACTTAAATAAGAGCTAAAAAACCGACGTTACAATAAAAAAGAATTTAAGACCTAGACGTCGGAGAGAAAGCACTTCGTGGTCGAAAAGTTGTAGCTTGGCGGAGGCTTTTTGGAAGCTTTAGAATGATGAAGAAACCCTAGGTTTAGCCCTCCTTTTATAGCCTTTGAGCCCCTTTTCGAGAGGAACCCTAGCCAATCACAATTGAGCATCAATCTCCTTGAAATGGGGTGATAAGCCTTGACTCCTCGAATCTGATCATTGACCATCAGTCGACTGATGGCTATCATCGATCGTGATGGCAAGATCGGTCGAGTCTTGACCTCCCGGCGATCGTGATTGGCGGCCAGTCCTCAAGTTACCTCAACAAAAACATAATTTCGACGGTCGTCGACCATCCGATCTCGACCTAGACCATCTATAGGATGTCTTTGGTTGGATCTACGCTTAAGATCATCCCCATAAAGAGGATACGACCTCACTTACGCTCGCACACACGAGCTTACCTCGACACTTACATGTTGCTTTTGCTTCCGGCTTTCCACTCGATTCCTTCGGCTCCCTCCGAAGTCACTCGAGTGTCGCCCGACCACCGCGGCTTCCTCTGGGTGTCGCTAGCCTTCAGCTCCAGCTATATCAATCTTCTGCATACTCGATTCAGCTCATGAGATAACGACATGAGCTTAACTTTGTATCGTTTGCTATAATCAAAACTCAGGTTCGACTTAGGTGCCTACTGCACCAACAATCTCCCCCTTTTTGATTTATGGCAAACCCACATACAAAGTTAAGAAAAAACAAATTAAGTGCATTAATTAAAATGAGCAAGAGATATGCATGAATGTGTAGGAGTAAAAACTCTTTTTCAAGTGCTCCCCCTTGACCGAGGGTGAGTACTTGAGAAAGGGTTTTAACTCTCCCCCTTGATATTTGCTACTAAAAAAGAATTAAGTGACCGAAATTACTTAATATTGGCCATAGTGTTTAAAATAAGTTTTAAGCTAAGAAAAAATTGATTTCTTAACCTTGGCCTTTACTTCTATTTTGTTAACAAGTTAAGTAAATTACTTTTTGTTAACAAGTTAAGTAAGAGTTAAGTAAATTATTGTATTGTTAACGAAAACAAGTTAACTAAATGTGTTTAAGTTAAGAGTTCCCTTAACTTGTTTTGTTAACTTAAAGTTAAGTAAGCCTTGGCCATAAAAAAAATTGATCCCTTAACTTTGGCCTTTTTCTCCCCCTTTTGCCATATATCGAAAAGAGTGAGGATGTGTGTGGAATAAGTTTTAATTTTAAAGTCCAAGCATGTTCCACATTATTTTGAAAATAATATACTGAAAATAGGTTCATCTATAAAATGTTCGACTCATATTTAGCTTGAGTGATATGAAGGATCAACCAGTCCTGGTCAGAGTCGGTTAGTATGTATGATTATACTCCGTGGTTCATAGCGATGCACTAGCTCTACATCTGGAACCAGGAGTAAGGTCCTAACATCTCACACCCATCTACGTGGCTAAGTACACAAACACATTAGTCCTATGTGTTGTGAGATGTATTGACTCCTTAAATCTATAGGTGCATGATATCTAAGGTATGTCCTATGCTAGTTCCATAATAATGAAATTAAAGAAATAGTAGTTAGAACATATAATTTGCAAGTACCTATTCTATTACGCACATGCCCAATTTTTGTCTTAATAGACTAAATTCGGCTTCGGGTAGGGGTTTTGTAAATAGGTCTGCTAGGTTAGACTTCGAGTCAACATATTCGAGTTGTATGGAGCCGTTGGCTACATGTTCTCGAATGAAATGGTGTTTTACCTCTATATGCTTTGTCCTTGAATGGCATATAGGGTTCTTAGTTACATTTATCGAACTTATGTTGTCTACAAAAATTTTAGTTTTGGTGAAGTCCAACCCAAAGTCTCGGAGAGTGTGCTTCATCCAAAGAAGCTGAGTTACACACTCACCCATCGCAACGTATTCGGCTTCGGTGGTAGATAAGGCAACACAATGTTGCTTCCTACTGCACCAACTCACTAGACTCGAGCCGAGTAGTTGACAACAACCACTCGTGCTCTTTCTATCGAGTTTACTACCGGCATAATCCGAATCGGAGTAGCCGATTAGTTCGAACTGCGTAGATCTAGGGTACCAAATACCAACGTTAAGTGTACCCTTAAGATATCTAAGGATACGCTTAACTAGGGTTAGGTGAGACTCCTTAGCATAAGTTTGAAACCTGGCGTACATACTTTCTGCGAATAGGATGTCGGGTCGACTCGCAGTTAAGTATAAAAGACTTCCTATCGCGCTCTTATAGTACTTTAAGTCAATGGACTTACTTTCTGGGTCTTCTCCTATGTTAACATTAATCGCCATTGGGGTGTTTATTATCTTAGCGTCTTGCATTCCAAATCTTTTAATTAACTCCTTAGTGTATTTCTGTTGATATAGGTATATACCATCCTTAGTTTGTTTAATTTGTAGACCTAAAAAGAAACTTAACTCGCATACCAAGTTCATTTCGAACTCACTTTCCATGAGTGAAACGAACTCGTTTAGTAAGGCTAAGTTAGAGGTTCCAAAAATTATATCGTCTACGTAAATTTGAGCTATGAATATTTCTTTACCTAAGGTTTTTACGAAGAGAGTTGGGTCAACTAAGCCTTGGTTAAACCCTTTTGACTTAAGATGGATTGAAAGTCTCTCGTACCAAGCTCGAGGAGCTTGTTTAAGTCCATAGAGAGCTTTCTTAAGTTTTAGAACATAGTCGGGTTTATCTAGATTTTCGAATCCGGGGGGTTGGCTAACATAAACTTCTTCTTTAATGTATCCATTTAGGAATGCCGACTTAACATCCATTTGAAATAGCTTAAATCCTCGATGTTCGGCATAAGCTAGCAACATTCGAATGGATTCGAGTCTAGCTACTGGGGCATAGGTTTCGTCGTAATCTAAGCCTTCGACTTGACTAAACCCTTTGGTGACTAACCTAGCCTTGTTTCTAACTACTTCACCATTATCATAAAGCTTATTTTGAAACACCCACCTTGTTCCAATTATCGTTTTGTCTTTAGGTGGTGGTACTAATTCCCACACTTCATTCCTAGTAAATTGAGCTAGCTCTTCTTGCATTGCAAAAATCCAATCGGGATCAAGAAGAGCTTGTTCAATTGATTTGGGTTCTATCTTTGAAATTAAGAAAATTTGACTAAGGTTCCTATAGGATGCTCTAGTTCGAACTCCTAGATTAGGATCTCCTATCACTTGATCGATAGGGTGGTTAGTCTGAATCCTAGATTGGGTTGGGTTTGTGTCACCTAATGCTTGATCAATGGGGTGACTTGGTTGAACACTAGTTTGACTCGGATCACTTGTCACTTGGTCGATAAGAGAAGTTGGTTGATGTGGATTAGACTTGATCTCAGGGTCAGTGACGAGTTTGGTATCAGTGGGCTCAACACTTAGGGTCATTAAGGGTTTTGTAGGTTCGGGTACTTCATCGAACACTACATTTATAGTCTCTTCGACTTTAAGGGTATCGTGGTTATATACCCTATAGGCCCTACTCGTGGTTGAGTATCCTAAGAAGATTCCGGTGGAGGTTTTGGATTTGAATTTACCTAGGTGGTTCTTAGTGTTTAAGATATGTACTTTACATCCAAATACCCTAAAGTACTTGATGTTGGGTACTTTATTGTGATAAATCTCGTAGGAGGTCTTAAGGTGCCTCTTTACGATAAGGATCCTATTCTGGACATAGCAAGCCGTGCTAACGGCTTCTGCCCAAAACCTATCAGGTAGGTCGTATTCGTTCAACATGGTCCTAGCGGCTTCTTGTAGAGTTTGGTTTTTCCGCTCCACTAGGCCATTTTGTTGAGGGGTCCTAGGGCAAGAGAATTCATGGTGGTATCCGTTTAGGTTCTGAGTCGCTGAACCTTTGATTTTAATTCACCACCATGATCGCTTCTAAGTCTTTTAACCTTAAGGTTTTTTGATTCTCGATTAATTTGAATAGATTGATTAATTGATCTAGGGTATCATTTTTATGTTTGATGAACCTAACCTGTAAACTCGAGTAGTCGTCAATTATGACTAAGCAATATTGACTTCTATTGAGTGACTTGGCTCCATGTGAATCGAATAGATCCATATGCAGGAGCTCAAGTACACTTGAGGTTCGTTCTTGGTTAGTTAACTTGTGTTGTGTCCTAGGTTGTTTTCCTTGTTGACAAGCATTACAGATTTTATTAACCAAATTGTTGAGGTTGGGTAAGCCTCTGACTAAGCCACTCTGACTCATCTTGTGGACGAGTCTTGGGTGCGAGTGACCGAGTCGTCGGTGCCACAACGATGATTCCTCTTCCTGTGTCATAAGACATTTGGCTGAGGATTTGATTAAGTTAATTGTATAAATGTTATTTGTCCTAGTTCCTTTGAGTATTGTTTTAGCTGTTTTATTTGTTTTAATTACACATTCATTTTCTAAAAATACGACCTTATAGTTATTGTCACATAATTGGCTTACACTAAACAGGTTATATTCAAAATTCTTTACAAATAATACATTTTTAATAACAAAATTCGAGTTAAGCTCGATATCACCTGATCCGATGATTTTGAGCTTGCCGTTATTCCCAAAGACTACCGATCCTTGTCGTTTGAATCGAAGCTTCATGAATTTGAGTTGATCCCCGGTCATGTGTCGGGAGCAACCGCTGTCCAACATATATTGATCCTACACACAAGGTGGTTGGATTGGATGTTAGATTTTTTTTTTTTTAAAAAAAAATTGGTTGTAAGTTGTTAAAGCTAGGTCATCTCACCTATGTCTATATGATCAAGCATGTTATACTTATGTGTTTTTTTTGTGAGATGACTTCCAATTAAGTTGATTAAGTGCATTTAGGTTCAAGTAATTTTATGTTATATTTGGATTTGACCCTAGGCTTGTCAAGTTTACCTTTTCAAGATCATTGCTTCCAGGTCGTGGCGAGGCACAGGGGCCTTCTTTTATTGGATCATCGATCACTTCCTTAGATAAAGCCATTTTCAAGAAAATGATGACTTGACTCACCTAAGACTATTTCCTAGTCTAACTGGTTATTTTTGAAAAGAGGCTCCCCGAGGCTCAATCTTTTCGAAGGATTTTAGTTGGTTATGTACGTGTTCTAAATGAGTTCACAAGTTTTAAAGCACAAACTTTCTAAGTTAAAGCATGTAATTTCTAAGTTAAAGCACAAACTTTCTAAGTTAAAGCATGCAATTTCTAAGTTAAAGCACAAACATGTTTTGTACTGGCTCCCCCTAGACCGTTGAATCGGTTCGGTCTATCCACATAGTGGATTTGGTCCTTGGGAACCCAGTACGGGTTGGATCCTAGAGTTGAAATCAAAAAGTTCTTAGGGACCCATGCTTGGACATGTTTCCTATGTCGACTTACAATCGACATATACGACTTATTAGTCATGTTTGAGTTAAACCCTAGTCCAGCCTTGTTGTACACGGCCCTTTGAGATCCAAGTAGGAGGTCAAGTCCTTTGGATCCCGAAGTGAACCTTTCCAACGTGTTCCTAAGATCTTCAACTTGACTATTCAAGAGAGAGTTCTCAACTTCGAGCTTTTTAGCTCGAGTTGGGTCCTCTTCTCGAACTTGACTAGTCGAAGAGGTTAGGGAGACCTTGTGTTTGAGGAGTTTGACCTCCTCAATCAGGGTCTTGACCTTGGACTCGGACTTAACTAATTTCCTAGACAAAAACCTAATCGTATTATGTAAAGTATTAAATAAAGTTCGACTCACTTTAAGGGTATCTTTTGAACCGGATGCGTATCCGTGGCTTGACTTGAAGGTAGCTTGGTAGTCCGAGTCATCCTCAGGTTCTGACTCAAGTTTAGGTTCGGTCTCCGTGTCTGACTCAATCGATTTCGCCATGAAGACGTGGTCTTCGTCTTCTTCGGATGACGCTTCTTCCCATGTCGAGTTGAGGGCCTTCTTGTGCTTAGGTGCTTGGTGGTTGAGCTTGGGGCACTCGAACTTGATATGTCCAAACCTGTTACACTCATAACACCTAATATTAGAACTTTTAGGCTTACCTTGGTTGGGTCAAGTCATGGTTCGCTTTCGTCCCTTGGCTATCCTTCGAGCTAGGTTCATTAGTTCGGCAGTCAACTCCGGGTCAACTTCTTCTTTGAACTCGTCTTCCTCCTCGGTTGGTGGTGGCTTGCTTGCGATTTTCTTCTTCTTTGAACCTGTAAACAAGGCTATACCTCTCTCGGGTTCCGAGTTGGACTGCTCATGTAATTCGAAATATGAAAAGAGTTCATCTAACCTAATTTTAGAAAGATCCTTGGAGACCTTGTAGGCGTCGACAATGGATGCCCACAAGGTAGTCTTCGGAAAAGAGTTTAGAACATACCTTATAAGGTCGTGGTTTTCGACCTTTTGCCCGATTGCATGTAGGTTGTTGACTATGTCTTGGACCTGGGCGTGGAGTTGCGTTGCGGACTCGTGTTCCTGCATTTTTAGGTTATATAGTTTATTGAAAAGAAGATCACGCTTACATACCTTGGCTTCATCGGTCCCTTCCTGTAGCTCCACTAGTTTTGTCCAAAGATCTTTTGCGCTTATGAAGGGGCCGACGCGATTTAGCTCCTCCTTGGATAGGCCGCATTGGAGGATTTGTGTTGCCTTGGCGTCGGCTTCGACTTGTCGTTTTGTCGCAATGGTCCATTGATCATAATCCAAGGAGTCACTGATGTGGGTAAATCATGCTATGTATTCACTACTTTATATATGTGCATTTTATCTCATTTCATATCCTAGGCATGTATTTTATCACGATTCAGTTAAGTTTGGCATATGGAAAAAAAAGAGACTGCTTTTGGTGTTTTTGTGTTAACAGGGCGAAGAAGAAGGGCGTATCAAAACAACACAGGCATGTTGGGAATCGACACGCCTGTGTCATGAGAGCCAGCGGACAACACGCCCGAGTTCAAAGCGCAACACGCCCGTGTCGGTGATTCCAGCAGCCAACACGCCCTAGTGCAGCCGCGACACGCCCCAGTTCAAACCGTAACACGCCCTGTGGGAAACCCGCGACACGCCGGTGCCCTCATGTGGCATGGGCGTGTTGGCCTGATTTCAGCCTTCCTTTTCTGCGAGCAATCAGGATCTTCGTCTCAATTAAAAAGGGAATCTATTGCCTTAAATTGAAGAGGAGGCAAGGCTATAAAAGAGAAGATATTCTAACCCTAAAAGAGAGGAGGGACGACGGGTGGTCATAAAGGACGACAGAAGACGGCGAAGGAGTCGACGACGGAGGAACGCAGATGGCGACCAGTATCGTAATTTCTTTCTCTAGCAATTCTTGTCAGATTATGGAGTAGTGTCCTATAATCTTAGGATGGGGGAGTAGCCCTTTGACGATTTACGATGATGATATAATCTATACTACTTAAATTATTGTTTGTGTTGATTTGGTTTTCGTTGGATTCTTATTGACAAACCTAAGGAGCTAAGGGGAAGTACCTAACAGTGAACCCAATGTTCCCAAACCTCAACCAACTAGGGATAAACTCCTGTCAAGTAGCGGTAGTGTATCTACGAGGGCTTGCGGGGGTCTCGTGACAGGTCCCCTTAGCTGATTATGGTCCCGTGTGCAAACCTACCGTGAAAAAGGAAATTTGACTCTAGAGGAACTCTTATGGACTTAATGGATCTATCAAATCCAGTTTCTACCTAGTAACAGAGGTAAGAATAGGGAGGTTTGCGGGGGTCTCGTGACAGGTCCCCTTAGCTGATTATGATCCCCTATGCTTGAACACTGTGACAGGTAAATTGAGTTTGATAGGTACAGTTAGCGTAGACCTCGAAAGGGGCCATTGATTTACCTTAGGATAGGTTCCATCAAAACAAACTCTAATAGGTGTAGGAAAGAATTAAATCACCTTATAAATCATCGACGTGGTGAAACCCATATCCTGAGATTCTCCTCAACTATCGACTTTTAGCTCGTTCTTCTCATTCATTGTTATTGACTGCTCAGTTTCTTTGCTTAAACCATAAATTGATTTACTAGATAACTTGGTATCACGATCATTCGGTAATTGTTCCAATCCCTGTGGGATCGATATTTTTATTACTTGACGACAACCGTGCACTTGCGGAAAATAACACATCAGTCACCCACTTCATTAGTCGGAAGTGTGAAACCCGTTTGGATTATGATCCACATATCGATTTGGGTTTTGAGAAAGCATTCCATCCGACCCTTCCAATAACGGAAGTCATCTCCATTGTAAAACGGAGGTCGGACGGTGCAAAAACCCTCGAGATGGGCCATTATAACAAAAAAACAAGGAGACTAAAAAGAAGACCTAGCAACGACAAAAACACACGAAAGTACCAAGACTTGCGTCTTGGATTAGTAGTGTGGGAAATAAAAAGAAACAAACGAAAAATAGAAAGTTAAGCAAAGAAATAAGAACCTAAATAAAAAGTAAGTACTCACAACCTTCGATGTCCCCGAAAGGCTAATAAACGTTGATTTTTGAGGATGAAAACAACTTGTTATGGGGTTAAACCCCATTAAGAAGTGTAGATCTCTGCGAGGGCTTCAATTTGGTAGGTAGACCGTGTCGTGGGTCAACTTGTACGAAAAGTTATGCCCATTTGACCGTCGACTACTCCAAAAGCGAATACTTGCAAAACAAAACCAAACGAAGAATACCAAGACTTCGTCTTGGATTAGTAGTGCGGGAAAAAATTTAAGCGAACAAAAAACAAATCTGTAAAAAATGTTAGATTGGTGGTTTCACCAAATCTAAGCGCCCCCGGCTCTGATACCAATTGTTGGATCGATGCGGTTCGCTAGAGGGGGGGGATGAATAGCGAAAAACCTTTTCCTTTTTTTTTTACGTTCGATAAAACTCGAGAGATAATTAATTGCAGCGGAAATGTAAAGTAAAAAGAGACAATGAAGTTTTTACTTGGTTCGTAGCCTTCGGCTACTACTCCAAGGCCCTAGTGGTCCTTGACCACGTACGGAGGGCAAAAGAACTAAAGGAACTCCTCCTCGTTGGAGGTAGGAGTTAATCGATACAAGAAGGAAAAAGCTTGAGGTAGAGGGACACTCCCCCTCTCCTCGTATAGGATAAAAGCTTCGAAAAGAAATGAACTTAAATAAGAGCTAAAAAACCGACGTTACAATAGAAAAGAATTTAAGACCTAGACGTCAGAGAGAAAGCACTTCGTGGTCGAAAAGTTGTAGCTTGGCGGAGGCTTTTTGGAAGCTTTAGAATGATGAAGAAACCCTAGGTTTAGCCCTCCTTTTATAGCCTTTGAGCCCCTTTTCGAGAGGAACCCTAGCCAATCACAATTGAGCATCAATCTCCTTGAAATGGGGTGATAAGCCTTGACTCCTCGAATCTGATCATTGACCATCAGTCGACTGATGGCTATCATCACGATCGATGGCGATCGCCGAGGCGACCTCCCGTGATCGATTGACGGCAATGAGTCCTCAAGCCGGTGATCGATGCTTGCTGCAAGTCAAAGTTACCTCAACAAAAACATAATTTCGACGGTCGTCGACCATCCGATCTCGACCTAGACCATCTATAGGATGTCTTTGGTTGGATCTACGCTTAAGATCATCCCCATAAAGAGGATACGACCTCACTTACGCTCGCACACACGAGCTTACCTCGACACTTACATGTTGCTTTTGCTTCCGGCTTTCCATTCGATTCCTTCGGCTCCCTCCGAAGTCACTCGAGTGTCGCCCGACCACCGCGGCTTCCTCTGGGTGTCGCTAGCCTTCAGCTCCAGCTATATCAATCTTCTGCATACTCGATTCAGCTCATGAGATAACGACATGAGCTTAACTTTGTATCGTTTGCTATAATCAAAACTCAGGTTCGACTTAGGTTCCTACTGCACCAACAACCCTAACCCATTTAACGTGAATCTATCACACTTTTAGGAACCCAAAACCTATTTGAGCTTCTAGGGTTTACTAGGTATTCCTTAGGGATGACCTCCCAAGATACTGTTGGGTTTCCGGCACCGCGGCGTGTGTGTGTTCGATCATGTTTCGTAAACATGAGCACAGCGGAAGCAATAAAAATAATAAATATTCCTATTTATTACAACACACACAACACACGCATGCTATTACAACAAGTGTAGACATAACCGTAAATTAAAATTGCAATAAAAGAAATTAAACTACGTTATACCTTCCGTATGACGTGTAGCGGGAACGGCATCAACCGGAACGATTCTCGTAAGAATCGTCTCTATCCGTATCCACGCCGAGCTCCTCGGGATGACTTCGCCAAGCCACGAGCTTCATCTTCGTACGGGTTACTAGCCTCGTGTTGAAGACGATGTGATCGAGAGATGATCACGGTCCGAATCCAAATTCGGACCTAAAACAAGTCCTCAAGACTTGCTTCTCCGGAGAGGTATTCGTCAACCGATTGACGAATCCTTCGTCCTCCACCTCAGAGGATTACCGGAGATCAAATCATGTTATCCGTCCCAAGCGGCGTCCGAAGAGAAGAAGCTGTCCAGAAAAACTGGACAGCTTGGTGGAGGAAATAGCGCGCGGCTAAAGAAGAGATGGAGCCTCACCTTTACACGAACCCAAGGGAGATCACCGGAGGGTCGCCGGAGGTCCACCGGCCAAGCTTGACGGCAAGGAGATGGCAGCCACTCAATGAAGTTGGCGGCACTTGTTGTTGACGCCAACAACAAGGAGGATGGGTTGGGCGCCACTAATTGGATTAGGTTTAGGTTAGTGTTTAATCCCTATTTTATAGAGAACTAATTCTCTTAATGGTTATTGGATCATATCCATAAAGCCCGTTAACCCGCTCCATTAAGATAAGTTAAAATAAACCAAACCATGATGGTTTATTTTAAGTTAAAACGAACCGAACCAACCTTTGGTTCATTCGTTTAATATAAACCAAACCCTTTGGTTTATTCTTATCCATTGGATTAGAACCAAACCATTTTGGTCCATCCATTATGTCTTCATAAGACACGCCCATCCACGCTTCCATTGCATCAAACAATTTCAAGCTCGCTTTATGTTTGGTCCAACCAAACATAGTTTCTCTCCTCGAGAATCCCATTCTCAAGCTCGCTTTTAAATCCTTTGGATTACACTCGTTGTCGCGTGTGACCAAATAGGTTCTCGGTTTATGTTGGCCGCCTATAATTAACCATTAATTATAGAACGATCATGAGTGGCACCTAGTAGTACATCATGATCCCCAATTAACAAAAGATCAACAGCAGTTGATCCCGAACTATTTCAAACCCTTCAAGAGCTTGAATGATTCGTGCCCCATTCCCTTCACTCATCTTATACCCACTTGGTTCAGGACATGGTCTATTGTGTCATCCCCACTAGGTCGACTACGCCACACCTAGCCCAAGTATCATTTCCTCGTCCCTACGGATTCTAGTTACTCCACATGTATCAAGAGTACCTTACTCTAAACATGTAATGCTTTGGCCAAAGACTTTAGTAACAATCCGACGAGGCCATAGGTATACATCTCCTCGCAAGGAGTGGTGAATCCTTTATAGGCTATTCAAACACCTTCGATCACTTCGACTTATACCCAATCATCCCGGGTCCACATCTCCTTAGAGATGTTTGCTTAAGATGTCAAAGCATAAGTCTCTATGATCAAGATGACTTGAATACCGCAAGTCAAAGGAACATCGCACTTAAGCCACAGTAAGAACTTCATTGACATATCTATATATGCGAAAACTATATGAAGTCTTACTTGGTCACTCCAATGAACTAGTTACCATAACTAGCATCCACGATTAACTCCGACATCACTATCTCTCCACCAAATGAGAATCAGCTGCTTGGATACACCAAGGAGTATACCTCGTGCTAGTCTCGACAGAATTGATGGTGTCCAAATCCATCAATTCATTGACTAGGGATAATTCCGATACATCACAATTACACATGTAGAGATACTCACTAGTTGTGATCCAATCACAAATTCTCTCATGCTGTGAATCGTATCGTGGACATTCAGTAAATGAGTTTAAGATCCAATCAAATACATAAAATATGTATACTCAAATAGTGAATCTTCATTTATCATATAAATGGTTCATACATAAGGCGATTGCCTTAGGACATCTCTCATATATTACTAACAGACTCCCACTTGGCCTAATGCCAATCGCTACGGTATCCAATACCATAGTCTCTAACATGACCCTCAAACTTGCTTTGAGGTAATGCTTTAGTCAAGGGATCCGCTAAGTTCCTTTCAGTGGGAATTTTCTCGATTTGTATTTCGTTCCTACTGATGATCTCTCTGATAAGATGATAGCGGCGAAGCACATGTTTGGATCGTTGATGAGACCTTGGCTCTTTCGCCTGTGCAATTGCTCCATTGTTGTCGCAGTAGACCGGTATTGCTTCAACAATGGCCGGAATCACACCAAGTTCATGAACGAACTTCTTGATCCGCGCAATATATTCTCGCCTCGGGTAGAATCCGCTACAGTCTCTTGTTTGGAACTTTTCCAACTCACTGAGCCCCCATTCAAGGTGAACACATATCCAGACTGAGACCTGGAATCATCCTTGTCTGTCTGGAAGCTGGCATCCGTATACCCGCGTATCACCATGTCCCCTTCTCCATATATTAGGAATACATCCTTAGTTCTTCTCAAGTACTTAAGGATCGTCTTAACAGCCGCCCAATGATCCATTCCTGGATCAGACTGGTATCTGCTCGTGACACTCAGAGCATACGATACATCGGGCCTCGTACATAACATAGCATACATGATAGATCCTATTGCGGATGCATAGGGAATCTTACTCATGCAAATCCTCTCGTCTTCTGTGCGCGGACACATAGACTTTGAAAGGTGTACCCCATGCCTGACGGGCAGATAACCTTTCATGGATTCCGACATGCTAAACCTCTTTAGCACTCGGTCTATATATGTAGACTGCGAAAGACCAAGCAACCGTTTCGATCTATCTCTATAGATCTTAATCCCAAGGATGTAGGTTGCTTCTCCCAGGTCTTTCATGGAGAATGTCTTGGATAACCAAACCTTAATCGATCGTAAGATTGACACATCGCGTTTCCTATAAGTAATATGTCATCGACATACAATACTAGGAACACGACTGCACTCCCACTAACCTTCTTGTACACACAAGGTTCGTCTGGATTTTGTGAGAAATCAAACTTTTTGATCGTCTCATCAAAACGGATATTCCAGCTCCTGGATGCTTGCTTCATTCCATAAATGGATCGTCGCAATTTGCATACCTTGGTTTTATCAACCGATGTGAAACCCTCAGGCTGTATCATATACACGTCCTCGAGCAGGTTTCCATTAAGGAAAGCTGTTTTCACATCCATATGCCATATCTCATAATCATAATGAGCCGCTATGGCCAGGAGCATCCGAATGGATTTAAGCATAGCTACAGGCGAATAGGTTTCGTCATAATCAACACCTTGCTTTTGACGATATCCTTTTGCCACCAATCTAGCCTTATAGGTAATCACATTACCATCCATGTCGGTTTTCCTCTTGAAAACCCACTTGCACCCTATAGGCTTGATGCCTTCAGGTGGGTCAACCAAGTTCCAAACTTGGTTTTCATACATGGAATCCATTTCCGACTTCATGGCATCAAGCCATTTATCCCTTTCTGAACTTGTCAGCACTTCTTCATAACTGGTAGGCTCCTCATCATCATTGAGTAACACGTCTTTGGATTCACTTATGAGAAATCCATATCTCTCAGGAATATTGCGTGTTCTACCAGATCTACGAAGATGTGGTGTTACAAAGAGGTCCAAATGATTGCTCATCACTCTGAGTTATGGTCACAGGCTTCACCGTATCTCATCAATGTCTATTTGAGTTTCCTCAAGCTCGACGACACTCCCATCGCTTTTCTTGCAAGAGAAACTCTTTCTCTAGAAACACAAAGATGCCTCAAACAAACACCTTTTGTTCCACAGATGATAGAATTGGTAACCCCTTGTTTCCTTAGGGTATCCAATAAATAGACATTTATCGACTTAGCATCCAATTTGTCCGACATAGCAGCTCTACAAGCAGGACAACCCCATATCTTCAAGTAAGATACATGAGGTTTCTTACCATTCCATATCTCATATGGAGTAGTTGAGACTACCTTGGTAGGCATTCTGTTTAACAAGTAAACAGCTGTCTGAAGTGCATAACCCCAAAAGGACTTGGGAAGAGTCGCATGATTCATCATTGATCTGACCATGTCCAACAAGGTCCGGTTACGCCTCTCAGATACACCATTATGCTGTGGTGTATAGGGCGGAGTCCATTGAGACAATATGCCATTGTCTCTTAGATAATCAAGAAACTCTTGACTTAAGTATTCACCACCTCGATCCGATCGAAGTATTTTAATACTTTTGTCATGTTGTTTCTCTACTTCATTTCTAAATTCTTTGAACCTTTCAAAGGCTTCAGACTTGTGTTTCATCAAGAACACATACCCAAACCGTGAGTGATCATCGGTGAAGGTAATGAAGTAGCTATAGCCTCCTAAAGCTTGAGTTGACATAGGTCCACATACATCAAGATGTACTAGACCTAGTAACTCTCCCACTGCTCACCTTTCCAAAGAAGGTAACTTAGTCATCTTGCCTTTTAAGCATGATTCGCATGTATCGTATGAATCCAATTCAAACGATTCCAGAATTCCACATCGGTGTAATTCGGACATGCGTTTCTTGCTTATATGGCCAAGACGACAATGCCACATATAGGAGTCTATGTGATTATCCTTCGAGCACGCTGTTGCTCGCTTCGATATTGAAGATGTCACCGGATACGCTACGATAAAATGCCATTACTCAAAGTTCCAGGCCCATAAAGTACGCCATTCAAAGTTATATAACAACAATTGTTACTAAACGTTAAATGGAAACCATTTCTATTTAAGCAGGAAATAGAAACAATGTTCTTTATTAGAGAAGGAACATAATAGCAATTGTCCAGTTCCAAGACTAGTCCACTAGGGAGCTTCAGCAAATAAGTTCCGATGGCGACCGCAGCAACCTTTGCTCCATTGCCAACTCGCAAATTTGACTCCCTCGACAAGTCTTCTTCTATTCCTTAGCCCCTGTATGTCATTACATATATGTGAGCCACACCCAGTATCCAATACCCAAGTGTCTAAGGAAATAGAATGACAATCAATAACGAAGATATCTGAAGAGGATGGGGCATCGGATGCCTTCTTCTTCTTCATGGACTCAAGATAAATCTTGCAGTTTCTTCGCCAGTGGCCTTCCTTGCCACAGTGATGGCAAGTGCCCTTTTGCGCTGGTTCCGCCTTCTTTGCCTTTTTCTTTCCTTTCTTACTTTCTTTTGCCTTCCTCTTAGAACCTTTCTTTGAGGAATCAACTATGAACCGCCTTCTCCTCATGCTTGAAGGCTCCACAGGTCTTCAAAGATATTGAGGAGCTCGGGAATGGTGGATTCCAATTTGTTCATCCGATAGTTCATCACAAATTGCGAGAAACTCTTGGGCAAACAATGCAGAATTAAGTCAATACTTAACTCATGATCCATCACAAAACCGAGAGTAGCTAGCCGCTCGATGTACCCGTTCATCTTTAGCACAAACTGTACTACAGACGAACCTTCTTGCATCTTCGTGGTGAAGAGGAGCCTAGAGACCTCGAACCTTTCGGATCTCGCTTGCTCATCGAACAACTCATGAAGATGGAAGACCATAGTGTTAGCATCCATATGCTCATGCTGCTTCTGCAGCTCAGGTACAATCGCCGCTAGCATGATGCAACTCGCCAGCTCAGAATCTGCCACATGCTTCTGATAGACCAACATTTGGTCTGGAGTTGCATCGTCCTTAGGACGGTCAGGAAGAGGCTCTTCAAGGACATATGCAAGCTTTTCCGCCTTGAGAACAATTCTCAGGTTTCTAAGCCAGTCCAGGAAGTTAGGCCCAGTCAGTTTGTTCGAATCCAAAATAGTGCGCAAATTCAAAGACGTCATGATCAATTTATTGACCTAGAAATACAAAACGAGCATATATGAGAAAACGATTTAAAATGCATCAATATACATTTATAAATCCCATTCATTTTTCGAATTTCAAAAACCCCAAAATCACTTCGGGAGATCGTAGGTCCATCTCCGAATGGGTTGATATCCATCATAGTTATGAACAACCTTGGAGAGAGTCCAACAAGCCATTCATAACTACGACGGTAAGTATCATCTATACCGATTGCATATCACGTATATGCAACTATCACAATGTGCTATCAACTATTTGAATGTTCACACATACATCGGGTTGTTAACACATTAACAAGTATGCATCATATGCATAGCACCCAACTTCACCTCCCTTTACATCGACCTTGGAGAGAGTCCAACAAGCCGATGCTCCAGGTTAAAGCCAACCCAGTAATCGGGAAATAGTTTTAATATGGTTAGAGCGCATTCAACCAATTAGCCCAGCTTGGAGAGAGTCCAACAACCAAAGCTAACGATTGACCTCTGACTCTTACCATATTAGTATTAAACTATTCCATGGTTTGAACATGTTCGGTTCGAGCTGGGCTTGAGAGAGTCCAACAACCCAAACAAGAAACAGAACTCTGGTTCAAACCATATTAATGGAAGGTGTAGGCTTTAATATTGTTTAAAGGTTTTTATGTCTCATCCTCTTTGCATGCAAATAACTATTATCTACATGGCATGGCATACATGGCATACATCTACATGTCACGACACGCATGGCATTATGTTATGCATCTAATGCAACTACATGTCATACAATTATGTCATGTACAATATTTCCTTATATGTCATAACTATTTATGGAAATAAAATATGTTTAAGATTTGATTCTCCAAATCAAATCATAATTAAATTAGGAAACAAATTTCCAAATCTAATCACATATTTTATTCATGGAATTATTTGATTAAGGAAAATCTATTTAGGAAACCAATTTCCTAAATCTTCAAAACTACTTATGGAAATAAAATATTTTAAAGATTTGATTTCCCAAATCAAATCAAGATTAAATTAGGAAACAAATTTCCAGAATCTAATCAAATATTTTATTTATGGAAAATATCAATTTCCATAAATACTTCCAACTTTCCAAAAGTGGAAGATTTCCATAAATACTTCTAGACTTTCCAAAATTGAAAAATTTCCATAAATACTTCTAAATTTCCAAAATTTAGAAAACTTCCAGAAATACATTATGACTATCGCAAAACCATTTTTACGATTATGTCGAAACACAACCTGGGCTCGATACCATGGTTTCGATCACAAGGTGGTGTGTTCGATCATGTTTCAAACATGAGCACAAATGAAGCAATAAAATAATAAATATTCCTATTTATTACAACACACACAACACACGCATGCTATTACAACAAGTGTAGACATAACCGTAAATTAAAATTGCAATAAAAGAAATTAAACTACGTATACCTTCCATGACGTGTAGCGGAACGATCAACCGAACGATCCTCGTAAGAATCGTCTCTATCCGTATCCACGCCGAGCTCCTCGGGATGACTTCGCTAAGTCACGAGCTTCGTCTTCGTACGGGTTACTAGCCTCGTGTTGAAGACGATGTGATCGAGAGATGATCACGATCCGAATCCAAATTCGACCTAAAACAAGTCCTCAAGACTTGCTTCTCCGAGAGGTATTCACAACCGATTGACGAATCCTTCGCCCTCCACCTCAGAGGATTACCGGAGATCAAATCCTCGGTATGTTATCCGCTGTCGGAGCACTCAACCGCCGCCCAAACGACGCTCCGACGAGAGAGAAGAAGCTGTCCAGAAAAACTGGACAGCTTTGGTGGAGGAAATAGGCGCCGGCTAAAGAAGAGATGGAGCCTCACCTTTACACCAACCCAAGGGAGATCGGAGGGTCGCCGGAGGTCCACCGCCAAGCTTGACGCTGCAAGGAGATGGCAGCCACTCAATGAAGTTGGGCGGCAGCCCTTGTTGTTGACGCCAACAACAAGGAGGAGGGTTGGGCGCCACTAATTGGATTAGGTTTAGGTTAGGTTTAATCCCTATTTTATAGAGAACTAATTCTCTTAATGGTTAATGGATCATATCCATAAAGCCCGTTAACCCGCCCATTAGGATAAGTTAAAATAAACCAAACCATGATGGTTTATTTTAAGTTAAAACGAACCGAACCAACTTTTGGTTCATTCGCTTAAAATAAACCAAACCCTTTGGTTTATTCTTATCCATTGGATTAGAACCAAACCATTTTGGTCCATCCATTATGTCTTCATAAGACACGCCCATCCACGCTCCATTGCATCAAACAATTTCATGCTCGCTTTATGTTTGGTCCAACCAAACATAGTTTCTCTGGCCGAGAATCCCATTCTCAAGCTCGCTTTAAATCCTTTGATTACACTCACAGCGTGCGTGACCAAATAGGTTCTCGCTTATGTTGGCCGCCTATAATTAACCATTAATTATAGAACGATCATGAGTGGCACCTAGTAGTACATCATGATCCCCAATTAACCAAAAGATCAACGGCTGATCCGTAACTATTTCAAACCCTTCAAGAGTCAATGATTCGTGCCCCATTCCCTTCACTCATCTTATACCCACTTGGTTCAGACATGGTCTATTGCCTCACTAGGTCGACTACGTCACACCTAGCCCAAGTATCATTTCCTCGTCCCACGGATTCTAGTTACTGCACATGTATCGAAGAGTACCTTACTCTAAACATGTAATGCTTTGGCCAAAGACTTTAGTAACAATCCGACGAGAGGCCATGGGTATACATCTCCTCGCAAGGAGTGGTGAATCCTTTATAGGCTATTCAAACACCTTCGATCACTTCGACTTATACCCAATCATCCCGGGTCCACATCTCCTTAGAGATGTTTGCTTAAGATGTCAAAGCATAAGTCTCTATGATCAAGATGACTTGAACACCGCAAGTCAAAGGAACATCGCACTTAAGCCACAGTAAGAACTTCATTGACATATCTATATATGCAGAAAACCATATGAAGTCTTACGGTTGGTCACTCCAATGAACTAGTTACCATAACTAGCATCCACGATTAACTCCGGACATCACTATGTCTCCAGCCAGTGAGAATCAGCTGCTTGGATACACCAAGGAGTATACCTCGTGCTAGTCTCGACAGAATTGATGGTGTCCAAATCCATCAATTCATTGACTAGGGATAATTCCGATACATTACACTTACACATGTAGAGATACTCACTAGTTGTGATCCAATCACAAATTCTCTCATGCTGTGAATCGTATCGTGGACATTCAGTAAATGAGTTTAAGATCCAATCAAATACATAAAATATGTATACTCAAATAGTGAATCTTCATTTATCATATAAATGGTTCATACATAAGGCGATTGCCTTAGGACATCTCTCATATATTACTAACAGATACCCTTCTAATGACCCTCCTAGGCTCAGAAGCCTTGGTCATTGTGGTCTTGTCATGGTTAACCTTAGGGATTGCCTCCCTAATAACCTTCTTAGTGGCCACCCTAGGTTTCCTAGAAACCCTAGCCACTAGGCACTTACCATGGTTACTCTTAGGGATAACTTCCCTAGTAACCTTGGTCTTCCTAGACCTATTTTGTGTTCCATAGTCAAATGGAACATTATGATAGGTTTCCTTGGGCTTATGTTTGCCCTTGTATGAATCTAGTTTCCAAGGTCTTGAGTTTTGACCATTTGACCCTAGGCTTTGACTTTTAGACCCTAAATGTTGATCTCTTGACCCATGAGATTGATTTTGCATTTTTGCAAGGGTCTTCTCCATTTTTTCAAGCCTTGACCTCAAGACTTGATTTTCCTTTTCTAATTGCCCAATTTTTGAATTTTGATCTAATCTTTGGGCATTGTTTTTCGTAGGCATATGCCTAGTCCATTTAGGGTTGAGACCTAGATGCTCTTGTACCTTTCTAATGGTTTCCCTAGGTAGGCTTTGTCTAGAATTGTTTGACCTAGGGTTGTCCTTAGGTAAAATATTTCTAGGGATATTACTCCCAAATTTCTCCTTCTTCCTAAGGTTGACTTTCTTAGCTCCTAAACAAAAGTTCCTATTCCTAGCATGCTCTTTATGATAAATTGCAAGAGAATTAAAATTTCTAACATGCTTTTTGACATTTAAAAAAGAAGATGCATTACTAAAATATACCTTAGGGTTAGCCTTAGCTCCCCCTACTTGTAATGCTCCTTATTGGGTCTTTTTGGTCCCCCTAGGGCATTGGCTTCTATAGTGCCCCTTTAGATGGCACTTGAAGCATACTACATGCTCCTTGTTTTTGACAGTTGGGGGACCGGCTTCCTTTGATTTTTCTTGACTTTTAAGTGCCGGAGGAGTCTTCTTAACCTTCTTTGGGCACTTGCTCTTGTAGTGCTCATACTCCCTACACTCAAAACACAATATATGGATTTTATTTGAAATTAGAGTGTTTGAGTTACCTAGGTTAATGGAGACTGGAATTGGATTTTAGGCTTCTTCATCTTGACTGGATGTCGAAGCTTCTTCTTGGTATTGCTCCGGTGTTGAGGATGGTCTCTCCTCCTCAATCCTAGAAGTGGATGCTTCTTCCACTTCTTCCACCTTTTTCGATTCGGTTGTTGATTCCTTATCAACCCTTGAATCCTCAAGCTCTTTAGATGATGATGTACTTGCTTGATCTTGAGAGGGTGAGCACTCCTCTTCTTCTTCTTCTTCTTCTTGGATTGATGATGAATTTTCATGAGTCTTGGCCAAATCGCTCCATAGCTCCTTGGCATCCATGCACTCACCTAGGCTACACAAGAAGTCATTGGGAATTAAATCAAAAATGAAATTGATTACCTTCTTGTTTTTCTCAAATCTTTGGAGTTGATCTTCACTCCATTTCTTCTTCTTGAGCAAGCCACCCTTTGGTCCTTTTGGATATTCAAATCCTTCCATTAATATGAACCATTCCTCAAAATCCTTCATCATAAAAAAAATCCTCAATTCTTCCCTTCCAAGAATTTAAGCCTTCTCGTCCATAGAAAGCATATGGGACCGGTGTGTTGATGTCTCATGCTAATTGTTCTTGGACTTCCATCGTAAACCTCTAGTGTCCTCCCTTTGTTGTTAAACTTGAAGAGCGGCCTCGCTCTGATACCACTTGTTAGGACCTGTGCGCCCGCTAGAGGTGGGGTGAATAGAGCCGTGCTCGTTCAATGATGGAATTCGTTGTGTTTGTCTCTACAATTTCGTTAGCGCAACGGAAATAGAAATAATACAATAACGAAACAAAACAAATACAATTCACAAAATGAGATATAACGTGGTTCGGAATCGAATGGTTCCTACTCAACGGATCGAGCTCTAAAGAGCTCTAGTGATGCACACACACTCACTAATCACAAATACTCCTTCTCGACACAAGTCGGAGTGGAGAAACCTCGTACAATAGTTTACAACAATAAACTAAGTACAACAAGCAATTACAATGCAATTCAAGTAAAGAAATCACTTTACAAATGCCTTTAGATTGCTCGAATGCTTGGTAGCTTGACTTGCACTTAGAGACCCTGATTTGCAATAGCAAATCGCCCCAAAAGCCCTCAAGAAACCATACCATTTTCCTCCATCATGAGCTCCTTTTATAGCTTCAACCTGTGCTGGAAAAAGTTGATCAGTCGACTTATCGGGACCATCAGTCGACTGATGCCACTATTGTCGTGAGACAATGGCTAGATCCACGCTGGATAAGTCCAACGGATCCATCATCAGTCGACTGATGATCCCCATCAGTCGACTGATAGAGCCTTCACTCGACCAGTCGAGTCTCGACTCCATTCTGTGCTCGATTTCACGAGCACCAGTCCACTGATCACAAGATCAATCGACTGCTCAGCCTATCAGTCGACTTCCCACCTATGGCAGTCGACTGCTAGGGCAATTCCCGCAGTCAAACCCTAGTTGACACAGGCCAATCGACTGCCACATGACACCAATCAACTGACACACCTCAAACATTAGGTTTTAGCTCAAGTATGGTTTCCCCATACTTGCTAGACCACCCTTAGCCTAGACCTAAGCCTTCTAGCCACCTCCATCAGCCTCACGTTTCTCGGATCCCTCCAAGTCATCCATGACTTGTTCATCCATCGCGCTAGCATTCAGGTGCTTCCATCGGCTATGTTATGCTAACGGTGTCTACATCGCCAAGGCACATTGGACTTACACTGCCAAGACTCCACTTGGACTTTACGTCGCTAACCATTGGAATTATATTGTCAAGACTCCACCCTTGGACTTTACGCTGCCAATATTATACCCCTTGGATTTCTCAAATTCCAAGACTCATGCTTGGACTTCCCCTTGCCAACCCATGTTGAACTTTCCATGCCAAGACCCATGCTTGGACTTCCCTTGTGTCAAGTACTCAAGACTTGGATTTTCCCAAATGCCAAGTGTCCCACTTGGACTTTCCTTGCAAAGTACCCATGACTTGGACTTTACCTTGCCAAGACCCATGCTTGGACTTTCCCATAATCACGTGGTTAACCCTAGTCAACCATCAAAGTCTCCCTCAAGTCAAACTCGAGTCTGGTCAATTATAACCTGGATCGATTATCTAAACAATCTCCGCAAAATATTAACCGACATTAATGTCAAACATACTATGTCAAACCACTTTGTCAAACATCAAAACATCACTCAAGTAAAACTCGAGTCTGGTTAATCGTGACCTGGGCCGATTTCACCAACAATCTCTCCCTTTTTTATGTGTGACAAAACAAACCTTGAGTTAAGCTACTAACTCAAATTTCCTTACCAATTATCCCAAATTGGTAATCCCAAACACTCTCCCAAAACTTCTCGCCCTTTTTAGCTAACATCAAAAAGGTTATCTCTCCAAGGAGGTCAATGTCTCATGTCCAAATGAAATCTTACAATCTCCCCCCTTATTCCAAAAATAACTAGGATGCCTACCATCTTCCTAGTGATAAGTCTCACATCACTCAAGAGAGGCAATCCTATACTGTCTCCCAATTTCCAAATTGGGTATCTCAAAATCCCATCAATTTTCCAAATTAATAACATTCTTCCCATAACTTCTCCCCTTCAAGAAGAGAAAAACACATTCATCATCCCATGATGGATAACTCCCCATAAAGGCTTTCTCCCCCTTAACCATTGCACCAACAATGTCCTTGGAAAGTCCCTAAGTCAATAGAAACTCTAAACCATCAAAATTAAGGTTCTAAGTTCAAATATGAACTCTCCCCACCTTAAATTTGATACACTATCCTAACACCTCTTCTAATTCATATCCAATGGATTTTCACCCTTTATAATGCTTCTCAAAGCATATCCTAGGGTTTGGAGTGGTTAGGAACCTTTACCATGGTTGAAAATGGGCTAAACAACTTCGTTTTTTCCGAAATCATCTTGGCAGTCGACTACTTACAGTAATCAGTCGACTGCCACTCACATCAGTCGATTGCCACCAAGGGCAGTCGACCGATAACTGAAATTTTTGAATTTCAGTTATCAGAGTTGAATTTCATAAAATCATAAGTAATTCTACGTATATTTAAAAATCACGAAATTTGATACGCATATTACTTATAGTCATTATTAAAATGGGTGGAAACTATATGAAAATTATTTTACGCATAAAATACTGAAATTGATACAAAATTCAAAAGTGAAGAAAACTTCTAAGTTTTGGTTCACTTTGTATCAACTTCATCAATGGTGATTGCTATCAAATAATAGGCCTCACCAAGGTTTTTCAAAAGAATTTTAAAATGTTTTCAAAACCTTATTTTGGATCATATTCCTTGGGCTCAATGTACATGACTTGTACACAAGCTTTCCCAATGATCCATAACTCATATAAGATGAGTTTGAGTTCACCTAGATGCAAAAACTATTCACCTTGAACTTAACTCATATCCTAGCATCTCACAAGTATCTAGGGTGTATAGCATAAACATACATGTCAATTTAATGTGAGATGTGCGTTTTGGTTCATTTAATCTAGGGTTTCATGCATTTTTCTAAGGCAACCCTACTTGATTCCCTTATAAATGGGACTTCAAGTCATGCCAATTGTCCTTAACTCAATTTTAATCAAATGCATGAATGATTATGGCATTAATGATGATATAAATAAGCATATGCTCATAATCATGATGTCATTGCATGACATATGGCAAATCAAGCATGGCATATAAAATGTATAGGTATAAGAATACCTAAATTTTAATATTAGTTTCCATTTGATTTGATTAAGTATATTTTTCCATAATATTACTTTTCTCCCTAGTGTGCCAAAAACCCAAAATGACACACTATGACTCTAAACACTAAGTTGTGCCAATTTGATTGATTTATCAAACTTCATAGTTAATATTGGCACATGCTAAAAACCTTTAGGATTTAAAATCAAACCACATTCCCAAGGAAACCATAACCTTGAAAATGACCTAAAGTGCCACCTTTACCTTGGTTAGGTTAACTACCCTTCCATTTAATGTTGGCACACCCTAACCCATTTAGCGTGAATATATCACGCTCTTAGGAACCCAAAACCTATTTGAGCTCCTAGGGTTTACTAGGTATTCCTTAGGGATGACCTCGCTAGATACCCTTCTAATGACCCTCCTAGGCTTAGAAGCCTTGGTCATTGTGGTCTTGCCATGGTTAACCTTAGGGATTGCCTCCCTAATAACCTTCTTAGTGGCCACCCTAGGTTTCCTAGAAACCGTAGCCACTAGGCACTTACCATGGTTACTCTTATGGATAACTTCCCTAGTAACCTTGGTCTTCCTAGACCTAGTTTGTGTTCCATAGTCAAATGGAACATTGTGATAGGTTTCCTTGGGCTTAGGTTTGCCCTTGGATGAATCTAGTTTCCTAGGTCTTGATTTTTGACCATTTGACCCTATAATTTTACTCCTAGACCCTAAATGTTGACCTCTTGACCCTTGAGATTGATTTTGCATTTTTTCAAGGGTCTTCTCCATCTTTTCAAGCCTTGACCTCAAGACTTGATTTTCCTTTTCTAATTGCCCAATTTTTGAATTTTGATCTAATCTTTGGGCATTGTTTTTCCTAGGCATATGCCTAGTCCATTTAGAGTTGAGACCTAGATGCTCTTGTACCTTTCTAATGGTTTCCCTAGGTAGGCTTTGTCTAGAATTGTTTGACCTAGGGTTGTCCTTAGGTAAAATATTTCTAGGGACATTAGTCCCAAATTTCTCCTTCTTCTTAAGGTGACTTTCTTCGCTCCTAAACAAAAGTCCCTATTCCTAGCATGCTCTTTATGATAAATTACAAGAGAATTAAAATTTCTAACATGCTTTTTGACATTTAAAATAGAAGATGCATTACTAAAATATACCTTAGGGTTAGCCTTAGCTCCTTCTACTTGTGATGCTTCTTATTGGGTCTTTTTGCTCCCCCTAGGGCATTGGGTTCTATAGTGCCCCTTTTGATAGCACTTGAAGCATACTAAGTGCCCCTTGTTTTTTATGGTTGGGGGACTGGCTTCCTTTGATTTTTCCTGACTTTTAGGTGCCGGAGGAGTCTTCTTAACCTTCTTTGGGCACTTGCTCTTGTAGTGCCCATACTTCCTACACTCAAAACACATTATATGGATTTTATTTGAAATTAGAGTGTTTGTGTTACCTAGGTTAATGGAGACCGGAATTAGATTTTGGGCTTCTTCATCTTGACCGGATGTCGAAGCTTCTTCTTGGTATTGCTCCGGTGTTGAGGATGTTCTCTCCTCCTCAATCCTAGAAGTGGGTGCTTCTTCCACTTCTTCCACCTTTTCCGATTCGGATGTTGATTCCCTATCATCTTCCGAATCCTCAAGCTCTTTAGATGATGATGTACTTGCTTGAGCTTGAGAAGGTGAGCACTCCTCTTCTTCTTCTTCTTCTTGGATTGATGATGAATTTTCATGAGGCTTGGCCAAATCGCTCCATAGCTCCTTGGCATCCATGCACTCACCTAGGCTATAAAAGAAGTCATTAGGAATTAAATCAAAATGAAATTGATTACCTTCTTGTTTTTCTCAAATCTTTGGAGTTGATCTTCACTCCATTTCTTCTTCTTGAGGAAGCCACCCTTTGGTCCTTTTGGATATTCAAATCCTTCCATTAATATGGACCATTCCTAAAATCCTTCATCATCAAATAATCCTCAATTCTTCTCTTCCAAGAATTGAAGCCTTCTCATCCATAGAAAGCATATGGGTTTGGTGTGTTGATGTCCCATCCTAATTGTTCTTGGACTTCCATCGTAACCCTATAGCGTGCTCCCTTTGTTGTTAAACTTGAAGAGTGGTCTCGCTCTGGTACCACTTGTTAGGACCTGTGCGCCCGCTAGAGGTGGGGTGAATAGCGCCTTGCTCGTTCAATGAAGGAATTCGTTCCGTTTGTCTCTACAATTTCGTTAGCGCAGCGAAAATAGAAATAATACAATAACGAAACAAAACAAACACAATTTACAACACGAGATATAACTTGGTTGGAACCTAATGGTTCCTACTCCATGGATCGAGCTCTAGTGATGCACATGCACTCACTAATCACAAATACTCCTTCTCGACACAAGTCGGAGGTGGAGAAACCTCGTACAACAGTTTACAATAATAAACTAAGTACAACAAGCAATTACAATGAAATACAATGCAATACAAGTAAAGAAATCACTTTACAATTCCCTATAGATTGCTTAAATGGCTTGACTTGCACTTGGAGACCCTGATTTGCAGCAGCAAATTGCCCCAAAACCCCTCAAGAAATCATACCATTTTCATCCATCATGATCTACTTTAATAGCTTCAACCTGTGCTGGAAAAAGTCGATTAGTCGACTAATCGGGACCAACAGTCGACTGATGCCACTCTTGTCGTGAGACAATGGCTAGATCCATGCTGGATAAGTCCAACGGATCCATCATCAGTCGACTGATGGAGCCTTCACTTGACCAGTCGAGTCTCGACTCCATTCTGTGCCCGATTTCATAAGCACCAGTCGAATGATCACAAGATCAATCGACTGCTCAGCGAATTAGTCGACTTCCCACCTATGGAAATCGACTGCTAGGGCAATTCCCACAGTCAAACGCTAGTTGACTCAGGCTAGTCGACTGCCACATGGCGCCAGTCGACTGCCACACCTCAAACATGAGGTTTTAGCCCAAGTATGGTGAAGGGAGTGCCATTGGTTGCGTCGGAGTCTCATTGCCTCCCATGTTCCCGGATTAAAATTTTATCATCTAAAACTAATCCGGACGGGATGAGTTTCCGAAGCACAACCGTTTCGTCATCGTGCCAATGACTCGAGCGATCGCTTGAACAAACTTGTTGTTGAAGCAATCAACTCTTCTAATCGGTTAGCTGTGGAAGAGACGACGAACGGATTGCCAGTTTTTGTGTTTCTTATCGGGGTTCATGATTATAAAAATACAAACAAATGCAAAGTAGTATAATCAACACATACTAACATAAAGAACATAAGCTAGCATATCTTATCATAAGAGGATCAAGAATAAAGTTTGTAAAACTTTTATACCTCATGGTCTTCTACCGTATGTCCTATCCTCCTCGTGGACGTCGTGTGGACGAAGATCCTCCACGAGTTGAAGCCTCCTAGATCACGTTCTTCCCTTCCTTGCTTGCTCCGAACAAAGAGAAGAACCAAACAAAAACTCCTTCTCCTATCTAGAACCGACCACCAAGCCAAGGAGCTTGATATAGCCGCCGACCAAGAAGTAGATAATTGAGCGCCGGCCAACCTTGAAGAAAGGTTGCCGCCGGCCAAGGAGTAGATAATTGAGCGCCGACCAACCTTGAAGAAAGGTTGCTGTCGGCCACCAAGGAGAGAGGGAGAAGGAATAATGGGTATGGGCGCCGGCCAAAGCAAGGAGGAAGAAGATGGGCTGCGGCTACCAATTAGGAAGAGAAGGAAACAAACCTTAATCCTTCCAAGGATTGCCGCCCAAACCTTTTCCCAAACCCTAGCCGCCCAAGACAAAAACCCTAATCTACTTCTTGATATCTCTCTATATCTTTTTTTTTCACGCCCAAGCCCTTAGCCCTCCTTTTATAGAGTTAGGCTTAGGCCTCCTTTCAATCTCCACCGTTGGATCTAGAGACTTAGTCTCCACCGTCGGATCTAGGTTTTCATCCCAACCGTCGGATCTAGGGTTTCATCCCAACCGTCGAATCTAGGGTTTCATCCCAACCGTTGGATCTAGGGTTTCATCCCAACCGTCGGATCTAGGGTTTCATCCGAACCGTTGGATCTAGGGTTTTATGTTCCATCATTGGATCTAGGCTCCATGAGGTTTTAATAAGGCTACGATAGGGACCATAAGGAGGAGTTGGATCTTGGCCACCCGATGGATCGGAACCACACAAACTTGATCCATCAATGATGTTCCATTCCACTAGAGGATCATCATTGATCTACCTCACCAACCCCCATTTATATGGGCTCCATATATTATTTGCACAACTATCTCCCCGTGTTTAAGATATCGAATGTCCGTCAATTAATTGATTTACTGACCATCAATTAATTAACATCAAACTCCTCGAGTAGTACCACTCAACCTTATTATCATGTTGACTAAGTCAACCCGCGGGGTTTACATGATAAATCTTATGAGCTCTTCAAGGGGACATCTTCAGCCTAATATATAGGACACGGTTTCCTTCTATAATCAACGACACACCATGTAAATAATATTATTTCCCAACTTACCGGGCCTATTGATTTAATCTATAAATCTCACCCATTGGTAAATCAAAGAAATAAATACTAAGTACATGTGCCCGTTATTATATCAGGATTTAGAGCATGTGCAACATAATACCTGAGGTCTGATTCAATCATATAGTCAGCAATAGATTGAATCACCTCTATGTCGGTCCTGCTCAATACACACAAAATGTACTAGTGTAATTCTATGGTCAAGATAAACCAATACCAAATCACACTACAACCATGCCAATGGTTTGTCCAAGACCATCTTAGTTGTGAGCCTATACTTATATTCTACAAGAAACTGATAACATGATCTTCTGTGTCACACCAAGCACCACGTTATCTACAATGTAGAGTATTAGACAATATGCACACATATAATAAATATAAAGTGCAAACAATGATCATGTGATTCTTATTTCAAAATAAAGATGTCCATACAAAAGGCTAGGCTTTCAGTATACATCCCAAGAATCTCCCACTTATACTAAAAGACTATGCTATCATCACACTACCATACATCTGATCCACATGTCCTCCACATGCCTATCAAACGCTTTCGCTGGAAGGGCCTTAGTGAATGGATCCGCCAGGTTATCTTTTGATGCAATCTTGGTGACGGTTACTTCTCCTCGCTTTACGATCTCTCATATCAGGTGGTACTTGCGCTCTATGTGTTTACTCGCCTTATGGGCTCGTGGTTCCTTCGAGTTTGCAACTGCACCACTGTTATCACAATAAATTGTGATAGTTCTGGGCAAACCAGGAATCACAACCAAGTCCATCAAGAAGTTCCTGAGCCATACAACTTCCTTGGTTGCTTCAGAGGCTGCCACATACTCAGCTTCCATGGTAGAGTCCGCCATGCATTTCTGCTTGACACTCCTCCATACTATGGCTCCACCTCCAAAAGTAAACACAAACCCCGAGGTAGACTTACTGTTGTCCCTATCTGATTGGAAATTAGAATCCATGTAACCTACAGGGACTAATTGATCTGCCCGGTAAACCAGTATATAATCCCTAGTCTTTCTCAGGTACTTCAATATATGCTTTATCGCAGTTCAATGTCCCTGTCTAGGATTACTCTGATATCTGCTAACCATGCTCACGGCAAAGCAGATATCTGGTCTTGTACATAGCATAACATACATGAGGCTTCCTACTGCCGAAGCATAAGGAACCGCCTTCATCTCCTCTATCTCCTTTGATGTTTTGGGACACATCTCTTTAGATAAAGGTACTCCATGCCTAAAAGGTAGAAAACCTTTCTTGGAGTTCTGCATGCTAAAACGAGCAAGGATTCTGTCAATGTATGAAGCTTGAGATAAGCACAATATCCTTTTCTTGCGATCCCTTATCACCTTGATCCCAAGGATGTGTCCCACTTCCCCAAGTCCTTCATGTCAAACTGTTTGGACAACCATACCCTTACGTCTGATAACACTTTGATATTGTTGCCAACTAACAAAATGTCATCTACGTATAGTACAAGAAATACCACTACGTTTCTGTCACATCTTTTGTATACACATGGCTCATTCTGACTTTGAATAAATTCATATGACCGGATTACCTCATCAAAACGGATGTTCCAAGATCTCGAAGCTTGCTTCAATCCATAAATGGACCGATTAAGCTTACACACTAGATGCTCTTTGCCTTTAGCAATGAATCCCTCTGGTTGCTGCATATAGATGTTCTCCTCAAGACTTCCATTAAGGAAAGCTGTCTTGACATCCATCTGTCAAATCTCATAATCCATATGAGCAGCTATAGATAAGAGAATCCGGATAGACTTAAGCATAGCTACCGGCGAAAAAGTCTCCTCATAATCGATACCCTCTTTCTGAGTATACCCTTTCGCAACAAGCCTAGCTTTGAAGGTCTCAACCTTCCTGTCAACTCCTCTCTTTCTTTTGTAGATCCACTTGGATCCAATGGCTTTTACACCATCGGGTGGCTCTACTAGCTCCCAGACTTGATTATAATCCATAGATTCTATCTCAGAATTCATCGCTCTTTGCCAAGATACCGCATCTTCATCTTGGAGTGCCTCGTCATATGTCCAGGGATCAGGTTCATGTTCTCCAGGGACCAAGTCCGAAGACTCTCCCAAGAACATGAATCTATCAGGCTGTCTCAAAATCCTCCCACTATGACGAGGTATCACCTGTGTATCCTCTGTGACACGCGGTGCAGTGACTTGTGGTATATCCTCTTGTACCGGTGGTACTGAAGTAGCGACTTCCCCTCTTAATTCCTCCAAAACAATCCTACTCTTGGGCTTGTGGTTCATCACATAGTCTTCCTCTAGAAATCGGGCGTTCGTGCTAACGATCACCCTCTGATCTCTAGGATTATAAAAAAAACCACCTTTCGTTCCTCTAGGGTAGCCCACGAACATGTACACTTCTGTACGAGGTTTTAACTTACCAGCATCAGCCTTTAGCACATGTGCTGGACTCCCCCATATCCGAATATGTCTCAGACTAGGCTTTCACCCAGTCCACAATTCTATGGGGGTAGAAGGCACTGATTTAGATGGAACCAAGTTCAGAATATATACTGTCGTATCCACCGTATACCCCCAGAACAAATCTGGCAACTCAGAATAACTCATCATCGATCTTACCATCTCCATAAGAGTCCTATTCCTTCGCTCCACTACACCATTCTGCTGGGGTGTGCCAGGTGCAGACAATTGAGATTGAATCTCAGCCTCTGATAAGTAATTCCTAAACTATCCCAAGAGGTACTCACCACCACGATCAGATCGTAGGGTCTTGATACTTTTACCTTGATGGTTCTCCACATCAGCCTTGAATTCTTTGAACCTGTCAAAGCATTCAGACTTGCGGCGCATCAAGTAAATGTATCCATATCTTGAATAATCGTCTATAAAAGAGACGAAATATTCGAAACCACCTCTAGCCTGGATAGACATAGGACCGCACAAATCAGAATGAACCAATTCTAACACATCTTTGGCTCTATTCCCCTTGGCCTTGAAAGACCTCTTGGTCATTTTACCTTCCAAGCAAGATTCGCAGGTTGGGAGATCCTCCACCACTAATGAACCCAAAGGTCCATCAGCTATCAATCTTTGAATTCTACTCAGGTTAATATGACCAAGCCTTAGAATCCAAAGATATGTTTGGTTCATCTTCGAAGGTTCTTTTCTCTTATTGGAATTAGAAGATGAGTTATTAACTTCTATATGCATCGTGGGAGCTTTTGGTTCAAGAGTATACAAATTGCCAACCAATGTACCTAAACAGATAATCTCTCTATTTCTTTTTATAACAACTCTATCATTAAAAGAAACAGAATATCCATCCATAAACAATTTAGAAACCGAAATCAAATTCTTTCTAAATGTAGGTACATAAAGACAATTTCTCAAAACCAAAACTTTATTTCTATCAAACGATAAATGAATGTCTCCCACTACAATAGTTGCCACCTTTGTAGCATTGCCCATGTAGATGGTAATTTCTCCTTCAGCTAGTCGTCGGGTTTCCTGGAACCCCTACAAAGAATTGCAGACATTATCAGTGGCTCTCGTATCTACACACCAGGTACCGGTAGATAACACCACTAAACATGTTTCAACGACTAAGCCAGAAGATATACCTTTGTTCTGCTTTAGGTTGGGGTTGTCTTTCTTCCCATGTCCAGTCTTCTTACAAGTGAAGCACTTGCCTTTCGGCTTCTTCACTCCTCCCTGAGGTCCACCCGCCACCTTTGCTCCACCTTGTTTCTTCTTCTTCTTGCCTTTCGGCTTAGAAGTAGAAACCTTCTGAGCAACTATTGCTTCCTGCCTAGCAGCCCGATTTTGGTATCCGAAAAGTTCCTTTTCCCCAGAATCATATGCAGGCTTAGGAGGACACTCATCGAAGAGCACATACTTGTACTCCTCGATAGTTAAGACAATATCCAAATTTCTTTTCCAATCAATGTATTTTATTCCAGTATGTTTATTTTCTTTCAGTATCACAGCAAGTGGGTTGAAAACCATTTGAAAATCCTAAGAATCACAATGATCAAAATATTAGATTTCAAATATTATTGATTCCTCAAAACAATAAAATTCCGAAATCAACCAACACCTCAAAACACCAAGAATATCGCATGCCACGATAGTGTGGACGTATACGAATTCTACATTTGTAAGAGGAGGTTTTACCCATTAATTTTATTATCTTGTCAACCTTACTTTTTGACAAATAAAATTAATAGTTGGTTCCTCTTAGGCCCTACAAATAAAAGCAGTGACTCCGATGGGGAGGATACCTTTATTTGCATCTAAGTGTTTACCATTACTCGGTACTAAGGCAATTATCTCAGATTATGTGCCTTACCGATGGGGAAGTACACACGCTCCTAAATAATTTCCTATAACCATATTTGACCTAGTGATCCGCAAACAAACCCATCCAATGGGGAGGAAGGCACTCAGAACCGACACGCAAGTTTGTTGCATCACACATCAAATTGTAATGGAGACCGCGGGAATTAATTAAAATATCCCTCTCCCACTTAGTAAATTGAAAATGAGGAATTTTCAAGCACACACAACATGCATATAAAACAAATCAGCAATAAATATGAAAAAAAAAGAATTTTCCAACTATTATGGCTTTGTTCTCCAATATGCATCCCGCCGTGTCTCCACCTCGTCCGCTCCACCTTTTCCTTGCACAAGCCACAAAAGAGATCCGAGCCGAGATATATCATTTTAATTTACACCCATCGATCCTATACTCTACGAAGGAGTGTACAAACTATCTAGATCGAAAGTAAACTAGAATGATCGGCTAAACAATGTCATATTTAATTACAAAAATTAAATACTAATCTAGCCTCGTCAACCCCGAGGATTCAAATGATATACATACAATCACACACAAACAATCACATACACACATATAGCCATAATAGTCGGATCTTATGCCTATAACCAAAAAATTAACCTACACACATCCTACTATTATCCGGCATACTCAATATATGATATGTGCATGAAAGTAACCGAATCCAAAACACAAAAAACCAGAAACCTTGGCTCTGATACCAATTGAAGGGAGTGCCATTGGTTGCGTCGGAGTCTCATTGCCTCCCATGTCCCCGAATTAAAATTTTATCAACTAAAACTAATCTGGACGGGATGAGTTTTTGAAGAACAACTATTTCGTCATCGTGCCAAAGACTCGAGCGATCGCTTGAACAAACTTGTTGTTCAACCAATCAACTCTTCTAGTCGGTTAGTCGTGGAAGAGACGACGAACGGATCGCCGGTTTTTGTGTTTCTTATCAGGGTCCATGATTATACAAATACAAACAAATGCAAACTAGTATAATCAACACATACTAACATAAAGAACATAAGCTAGTATATCTTATTATAAGAGGATCAAGAATAAAGTTTGTAAAACTTTTATACCTCTTGGTCTTCTACCGTATGTCCCATCCTCCTCGTGGACGTTGTGTGGGAGAAGATCCTCCACGAGTTGAAGCCTCCTAGATCACGTTCTTCCCTTCCTTGCTCGCTCTGAACAAAGAGAAGAACCAAACAAAAACTCCTCCTATCTAGAACCGACCACCAAGCCAAGGAGCTTGATATAGCCGCCGGCCAAGGAGTAGATAATTGAGCTCCGGCCAACCTTGAAGAAAGGTTACCGCCGGCCAAGGAGTAGATAATTGAGCACCGGCCAACCTTGAAGAAAGGTTGCCGCCGGCCACCAAGGAGAGAGGGAGAAGGAATAATGGGTATGGGCGCCGTCCAAAGCAAGGAGGAAGAAGATGGGCGCCAACTACCAATTAGGAAGAGAAGGAAACAAACCTTAATCGCCAAGCCCTTAGCCCTCCTTTTATAGAGTTAGGCTTAGCCTCCTTTCAATCTCCACCACGGATCTAGAGATTAGTCTCCACCATTTGATCTAGGGTTTCATCCCAACCGTCGGATCTAGGGTTTCATCCCAACCGTCGGATCTAGGGTTTCATCCCAACCGTCGGATCTAGGGTTTCATCCCAATCGTCGGATCTAGGGTTTCATCCCAACCGTTGGATCTAGGGTTTTATGTTCCATCATTGGATCTAGGCTCCATGAGGTTTTAATAAGGCTACGATAGGGACCATGAGGAGGAGTTGGATCTTGGCCACCCAATGGATCGGAACCACACAAACTTGATCCATCAATGATATTCCATTCCACTAGAGGATCATCATTGATCTACCTCACCAACCCCCATTTATATGGGCTCCATATATTATTTGCACAACTATCTCCCCGTGTTTAAGATATCGAATGCCCGTCAATTAATTGATTTACTGACCATCAAATAATTAACATCTAACTCCTCGAGTAGTACCACTCAACCTTATTATCATGTTGACTTTTCAACCCGCGGGGTTTACATAATAAACCTTATGAGCTCCTCAAGGGGACATCATCAGCTTAATATATAGGACACAGTTTCTTTCTATAATCAACGACACACCATGCAAATAATATCATTTCCCAACTTACCGGGCTTATTGATTTAATCTATAAATGTCACCCATTTGTAAATCAAAGAAATAAATACTAAGTACATGTGCCCGTTATTATATCGGGATTCAGACCATGTGCAACATAATACCCGAGGTCTGATTCAATCATATAGTCAGCAATAGATTGAATCACCTCTATGTCGGTCCTGCTCAATACACACAAAATGTACTAGTGTAATTCTATGGTCAAGATAAACCAATACCAAATCACACTACAACCATGCCAATGGTTTGTCCAAGATCATCTTGGTTGTGAGCCTATACTTATATTCTACAAGGAACTGATAACATGATCTTCTGTGCAACACCAAGCACCACGTTATCTACAATGTAGAGTATTAGACAATATGCACACATATAATAAATATAAAGTGCAAACAATGATCATGTGATTTATATTTCAAAATAAAGATGTCCATACAAAAGGCTAGGCTTTCAGTATACATCCCAACATATGGTTCCCCCATACTTGCTAGACCACACTTAGCCTAGACCTATGCCTTCTAACCACCTCCATCAGCCTCACGCCTCTCGGATCTCTCCAAGTCTTCCATGACTTTTTCATCCATTGCGCTAGCCTTCAGGTGCTTCCATCGGCTATGTCATGCTAACGGTGTCTACACTGCCAAGGTACATTGGACTTACGCCGCCAAGACTCAGCTTGGACTTTATGCCGCCAACCATTGGACTTATGTTTCAAAGCCTCCACCCTTGGACTTTACGCCGCCAATATCTAACCCCTTGGACTTCTCAAATGCCAAGACTCAAGCTTGGACTTTCCCTTTCCAACCCATGTTGGACTTTCCATGCCAAGACCCATGCTTGGACTTCCCTTGTGCCAAGTAGTCAAGACTTGAACTTTCCCAAATGCCAAGTGTCCCACTTGGACTTTCCCGACCAAGTACCCATGACTTGGACTTTACCTTGCCAAGACCCATGCTTGGACTTTCCCATAATCACATGGTTAACCCTAGTCAACCATCAAAGTCTCCCTCAAGTCAAACTCGAGTCTGGTCAATTATAACCTGGGTCGATTGTATACACAATCTCCCCAAAACATTAACTGACATCAATGTCAAACATTAATGTCAAACATACTATGTCAAACATCAAAACATCACTCGAGTCAAACTCGAGTCTGGTCAATTGTGACCAGGGCCGATTGCACCAACAATCTCTCCCTTTTTGATGTTTGACAAAACAAACCTTGAGTTAGGCCACTAACTCAAATTTCCTTACCAATTATCCCAAATTGGTAATCCCAAACACTCTCCCAAAACTTCTCCTCCTTTTTGACTAACATCAAAAAGGTTTTCTCTCCAAGGAGGTCAATGTCTCATGTCATAATGAGATCTTACAATCTCCCCCTTGATCCAAAAATACCTAGGATGCCTACCATCTTCCTAGTGATAAGTCTCATATCACTTAAGAGAGGCAATCCTATACTCTCTCCCAATTTCCAAATTGGGTTTCTCAAAATCCCATCAATTTTCCCAATTGATAACATTCTTCCCATAACTTCTCCCCTTCAAGAAGAGAAAAACACATCCATCATTCCAAGATGGATAACTCCCCCTAAAGGCTTTCTCCTCCATGACTATTGCACCAACAATGTCCTTGGAAAGTCCCTAAGCCAATAGGAACTCTAAACCATCAAAATTAAGGTTCTAAGTTCAAACATGAACTCTCCCCACCCTAAATTTGATACATTATCCTAACACCTCTTCTAATCCATATCCAATGGATTTTCACCGTTTATAATGCTTCTCAAAGCATATCCTAGGGTTAGGAGTGGTTACGGACCTTTACCATGGCTGAAAATGGGCTAAACAACCTTGTTTTTCCCGAAATCAGCTTGGCAGTCGACTACTTATAGTAATAAGTCGACTGCCACTAACATCAGTGGACTGCCACCAAGGGCAGTCGACTGATAACTGAAATTTCCGAATTTCAGTTACTAGAGTTGAATTTCAGAAAATCATAAGTAATTCTATGTATATTGAAAAATCACGAAATATGATACGCATCTTACTTATAGTCAATACAATGGTTGAAAAATATTTAAAAATTATTTTACCCGTAAAATATTGAAATTGATACAAAATTCAAAAGTGAAGAAAACTTCTAAGTTTTGGCTCACTTTGTATCAACTTCATCAATGGTGATTGCTATCAAAAAATAGGCCTCACCAAGGTTTTTCAAAAGAATTTTTAAATATTTTCAAAACCTTATTTTGGATCATATTTCTTGGGCTCAATGTACATGACTTGTACACAAGCTTTCCCACTGATCAACAACTCATATAAGATGAGTTTGAGTTCACCTAGATGCAAAAACTATGCACCTTGAACTTAACTCATATCCTAGCATCTCATATGTATCTAAAGCGTATAGCATACACATACATGTCAATTTAATGTGAGATGTGGGTTTTGGTTCATTTAATCTAGGGTTTCATGCATTTTTCTAAGGCAACCCTACTTGATTCCCTTATAAATGGGACTTCAAGTCATGCCAATTGTCTTTAACTCAATTTTAATCAAATGCATGAATGATTATTGCATTAATGATGATATAAATAAGCATATGCTCATAATCATGATGTCATGACATGGCATATGGCAAATCAAGCATGGCATATAAAATGTATAGGTATAAGAATACCTAAATTTTAATATTAGTTGCCATTTGATATGATTAAGTATATTTTGCCATAATATTACTTTTCTCCTTAGTGTGCCAAAAACCCAAAATGACACACTTAGACTCTAAACCCTAAGTTGTGCCAATTTGATTGATTTATCAAACTTCATAATTAATATTGGCACATCCTAAAAACCTTTAGGATTCAAAATCAAACCACATTCCCAAGGTAACCATAACCTTGAAAATGACCTAAAGTGCCACCTTTACCCTGGTTAGGTTAACTACCCTTCCATTTAAAGTTGGCACACCCAAACCCATTTAGTGTGAATCTATCACGCTCTTAGGATCCCAAAACCTATTTGAGCTCCTAGGGTTTACTAGGTATTCCTTAGGGATGACCTCTCTAGATACCCTTCTAATTAACCTCCTTGGCTTAGAAGCCTTGGTCATTGTGGTCTTGCCATGGTTAACCTTAGGGATTGCCTCCCTAATAACCTTCTTAGTGGCCACCCAAGCTTTCCTAGAAACACTAGCCACTAGGGACTTACCATGGTTTCTCTTAGGGATAACTTCCCTAGTAACCATGGTCTTCCTAGACCTAGTTTGTGTTCCATAGTCAAATGGAACATTGTGATAGGTTTCCTTGGGCTTAGGTTTGCCTTTGGATGAATCTAGTTTCCTAGGTCTTGATTTTTGACCATTTGACCCTAGGCTTTGACTTCTAGACCCTAAATGTTGACCTCTTGACCCTTGAGATTGATTTTGCATTTTTGCAAGGGTCTTCTCCATCTTTTCAAGCTTTGACCTCAAGACTTAATTTTCCTTTTCTAATTGCCCAATTTTTGAATTTAGATCTAATCTTTGGGCATTGTTTATTTAGGGTTGAGAACTAGATGCTCTTGTACCTTTCTAATGGTTTCCCTAGGTAGGCTTTGTCAAGAATTGTTTGACCTAGGGTTGTCCTTAGGTAAAATATTTCTAGGGACATTAGTCCCAAATTTCTCCTTCTTCCTAAGGTTGACTTTCTTAGCTCCTAAACAAAATCCCTATTCCTAGCAGTCTCTTTATGATAAATTGCAAGAGAATTAAAATTTCTAACATGCTTTTTGACATTTAAAATCGAAGATGCATTACTAATATATACCTTAGGGTTAGCCTTAGCTCCCCCTACTTGTGATGCTTCTTATTGGGTATTTTTGCTCCCCCTAGGGCATTGACTTCTATAGTGCCCCTTTTGATGGCACTTGAAGCATACTACGTGCTCCTTATTTTTGATTGTTGAGGGACCGACTTCCTTTTTTTTTCTTAAATTTTAAGTGCCAGAAGATTCTTCTTAACCTTCTTTGGGCACTTGCTCTTGTAGTCCCCATACTCCCTACACTCAAAATACATTATATGGATTTTATTTGAAATTAGAGTGTTTGAGTTACCTAGGTTAATGGAGACCGGAATTGGATTTTGGGCTTCTTCATCTTGACCGGATGTCGAAGCTTCTTCTTGGTATTGCTCCGGTGTTGAGGATGGTCTCTCCTCCTCAATCCTAGAAGTGGATGCTTCTTCCACCTTTTCCGATTCGGATGTTGATTCCCTATCAACCTCCGAATCCTCAAGCTCTTTAGACGATGATGTACTTGCTTGAGCTTGAGAGGGTGAGCACTCCTCTTCTTCTTCTTCTTCTTGGATTGATGATGAATTTTCATGAGGCTTGGCTAAATCGCTCCATAGCTACTTGGCATCCATGCACTCACCTAGGCTACACAAGAAGTCATTAGGAATTAAATCAAAAATGAAATTGATTACCTTCTTGTTTTTCTCAAATCTTTGGAGTTGATCTTCACTCCATTTCTTCTTCTTGAGGAAGCCACCGTTTGGTCCTTTTGGATATTCAAATCCTTCCATTAATATGGACCATTCCTCAAAATCCTTCATCATCAAAAAATCCTCAATTCTTCTCTTCCAAGAATTGAAGCCTTCTCGTCCATAGAAAGCATATGGGACTGGTGTGTTGATCTCCCATCCTAATTGTTCTTGGACTTCCATCTTCACCCTCTAGTGTGCTCCCTTTGTTGTTAAACTTGAAGAGTGGTCTCGCTCTGATACCACTTGTTAGGACCTATGAGCCCGCTAAAGGTGGGGTGAATAGCGCCGTGCTCGTTCATGATTGAATTTGTTGCATTTGCCTCTACAATTTCGTTAACGCAGCGGAAATAGAAATAATAAAATAACGAAATAAAACAAACACAATTCACAACACGAGATATAACGTGGTTCGGAACTGAATGGTTCATACTCCACGGATCAAGCTCTAAAGAGCTCTAGTGATGCACACACACTCACTAATCACAAATACTCCTTCTCGACACAAGTCGGTGGTGGAGAAACCTCGTACAACAGTTTACAACAATAAACTAAGTACAACAAGCAATTACAATGAAATACAATGCAATACAAGTAAAGAAATCACTTTACAAATGCCTTTAGATTGCTTGAATGCTTGGTAGCTTGACTTGACCCTGATTTGCAACATCAAATCGCCCCAAAAGCCCTCAGAAAACCATACCATTTTCCTCCATCACGAGCTCCTTTTATAGCTTCAACCTGTGCTGGAAAAAGTCGATCAGTCGACTCATCGGGACCATCAGTCGACTGATGTCACTGTTGTCGTGAGACAACGGCTAGATCCACATTGGATAAGTCCAACGGATCCATCATCCGTCGACTGATGATCCCCATCAGTCGACTGATGGAGCCTTCACTCGACCAGTCGAGTCTCGACTCTATTCTGTGCCCGATTTCACAAGCACCAGTCGACTGATCACAAGATCAGTCGACTTCTCAACCAATCAGTCGACTGCCCACCTATGGCAGTCGATTGCTAGGGCAATTCCCACAGTCAAACCCTAATTGACTCAGGCCAGTCAACTGCCACATGACACCAGTCGACTGGCACACCTCAAACATGAGGTTTTAGCCCAAGTATGGTTTCCCCATACTTGCTAGACCACCCTTAGCCTAGACCGAAGACTTCTAGCCACCTCCATCAGCCTCACGCCTCTCGGATCCTTCCAAGTCATCCAAGACTTGCTCATCCATCGCTCTAGCCTTCAGGTGCTTCCATCGGCTATGTCATGCTAACGGTGTCTACACTGCCAAGTCATATTGGACTTACGCCGCCAAGACTCCGCTTGGACTTTATGCCGCCAACCATTGGACTTATGCTGCCAAGCCTCCACCCTTGGACTTTACGGTACCAATATCAAACGCCTTGAACTTCTCAAATGCCAAGACTCAAGCTTGGACTTTCCCTTGCCAACCCATGTTGGACTTTCCATGCCAAGACCCATGCTTAGACTTCCCTTGTGCTAAGTACTCAAGACTTGGACTTTCCCAAATGCCAAGTGTCCCACTTGGACTTTCATGCCAAGTACCCATGACTTGGACTTTACCTTGCCAAAACCCATGCTTGGAATTTCCCATAATCACATGGTCAACCTTAGTCAACAATCAAAGTCTCCCTCGAGTCAAACTCGAGTCTGGTCAATTATAACCTGGGTCGATTGTATAAACAATCTTCCCAAAACTTTAATCGACATCAATGTCAAACATCAATGTCAAACATACTATGTCAAACCACTTTGTCAAACATCAAAACATCACTCGAGTCAAACTCGAGTCTGGTCAATTGTGACCTGGGCCGATTGTACCAACATCATCTACGTAGATTTGGGCTATGAATATGTCTTTACCTAAGGTTTTTACGAAAAGAGTTGGGTCAACTACACCTTGGTTAAAACCTTTGGACTTAAGATAAACTGAAAGCCTCTTGTAGCAATCTCGAGGAGCTTGTTTAAGTCAATAGAGGGCTTTCTTTAACCTAAGAACATGGTCAGGTTCATCTAGACTTTCGAAACCGGGGGATTGACTAACATAAACCTCTTCTTTAATCTATTCATTCAAAAATCCCGACTTTATATCCATTTTAAATAACATAAATCCTCGATATGCAACATATGCTAATAACATTCTAATGGACTCTAACCTAGCTACTAGAGCATAGCTCTCGTCATAATCTAAACCTTCAACTTGACTAAACCCTTTAGCGACTAATCTAGCTTTATTTCTAACTACTTCACCTTTATCATAAAGTTTATTCCTAAACACCCACCTTGTTCCAATGATTGTTTTATCTTTCGGTGGTGGTACTAATTCCCATACTTCATTCCTAGTGAATTGAGCCAGCTCTTCTTGCATTACGATAATCCAATCGGGATCAAGAAGAGCTTGGTCAATAGTTTTAGGTTCAATTTTGGAAATTAGGAAGATTTGAATAAGGTTTTTGTATGAGGCTCTAGATTAAACTCCTAGGTTTGGGTTTGGGTCATCTACTACCACTTGATCAATAGGATGACTCATTTGAGTCCTAGTTTGGTTTGGGTTTGAGTCATCTACCACTTGGTCGATAGACTGACTTGGTTGACTTAGGTTAGGATTAATACTAGACTTGATATCCAGATCGAAGTTGAGTCTGGTATGAGTCGGCTCGCTAATTGGGGTTGCTAGGGGTTTTGTAGGTTCGTGTCCTTCATCAAATACTACATTGATAGTCTCCTCGACTCTAAGGGTGTCATGGTTATATACTCTATAAGCTCTACTTATAGTCGAGTATCCTAGGAAGATTCCGGCTGAGGTTTTGTATGTAAATTTCCCTAGGTAATCCTTAGTGTTTAGGATATGTACCTTACACCCAAATACCCTAAAGTAGTTGATGTTAGGTATTTTATCGTGATAAATCCCGTATGAGGTCTTAAGGTGTCTCTTTACCATAAGGATCATATTTTGGACATAGCATGCCGTACTTACGGCTTCTGCCCAAAACCTATCGGATAGGTTATACTCGTTTAACATTGTCCTAGTGACTTCTTGTAGGGTTCTATTTTTATGTTCTACTAGACCATTCTATTGTGGGGTTTTAGGGTAAGAGAACTCATGGTGGTATCCATTTAGGTTATAGAATTCTGTAAACTTGTGGTTCTCGAATTCACCACCATGATCAGTCCTAAGTCTTTTGATTTTAAGGATTTGTTGATTTTCTATTAGTTAAAATAGGTTGATTAGTTGATCTAGGGTATCACTTTTGTGTTTGATGAACCTAACCCAAGTAAATCTATAATAGTCATCAATTATGACTAAGCAAAATTTACTCCCATTAAGTGACTTAGATCCGTGTGAATCAAAAAGATCCATGTGCAGGAGCTCAAGAACACTTTTGGTTTGTTCTTGATTAGTTAGTTGATGTTGTGTCCTAGACTGTTTACCTTGTTGAGAAGCATTACATATTTTATTATCCAAGTTATTGAGGTTAGGCAAACCTCTGACTAAGTCACTCTGATTCATCTTCTGGATGAGTCTTGGGTGTGAGTGACCGAGTCAGAGGTTTGCCACAACCATGATTCCTCTTGCCATGTCATAAGACACTTGGTTGAGGAGTTAGTTAAATTAATAGTGTAAATATTGTTATTTTTAGTTCCCTTAAGGATTGTTTTAGAAGTTTCAATTGTATTAATTACACATTCATTTTCTAGAAATATGACCTTATAGTTATTATCACACAATTGACTTACACTAAGTAAATTATATTGAAAATTTTCTACCAATAATTCATTTTGAATAATAAAGTTAGAGTTGAGCTCAATATCACCTGATCCGATGATTTTGAGCTTGTCGTTGTTTTTGAAGGCACTGCTCCTTGTCATTTTAATCGAAGCTTCGAAAACTTGAGTTGATCCTCGGTCATGTGTCAGGAGCAACCACTGTCCAACATCCATTGATCCTACACGCAAGGTAGTTGGATCGGATATTGGATTTATTAAAGATTGGTTGAAAATTATTAACCTAAACCATCTCACCCATGTCTACGTGATCAAACATGTTAACCCTATATGTTCTTGTGAGATGACTTCCAATTTTACTTGAATTAAATTTAATGATTTGAACACTTGTCAACTTTGCGTTTGATTCAGATTTGAGCTTAGGCTCATCAAGTCACCTTTTCAAGATCATGACTTCTAGGTCGTGGCGAGGCAAAGAAGCCTTCTTTGATCAGAACAACGACCACTTCCTTAGACAAAGCCATTTTCAAGAAAATAGAGACTTGACTCACCTAAGACCACTTCCTGGTCTAACTAGTCTAGGATACGGCGAGGTAGCATCAGCTAGTTCCACTCGGTCAAGTGCACCGAACTAGATATGCCTTATCTAGCCTGAATACATAAGACTCCTCTTTCCTAGCGTACTATCATCTCGCCACGTCCTGGTACTATGTTATCAAGTATTGATGAGTTATAGTCCTATCTAGCCATTCTAAAAAGAAGAATCAAACTAAATAAAGAACCTAAGCATGTAATTTCTAAGTTAAAATACAAACAAGTTTTGTACTGGCTCCCCCTGGACCGTTGAATCGGTTCGGTCTCTCTACATAGTGGATTTGGTCCTTGGGAATCTAGTATTTGTTCGATCCTAAGTTTGAAATCAAGGCGGTCTTAGGGACCCATGCTTGGACACATTTTTTATGTCGACTTACAATCGACATATATGACTTGTTGGTCGTATTTGAGCTAAACCCTAGTCCGGCCTTGTTGTACACGACCCTTTGCGATCCAAGTAGGAGGTCAAGTCCTTTGGATCCCAAAGTAAACCTTTCCAACGTGTTCGTAAGATCCTAGACTTGACTCTTCAAGAGTGAGTTCTCAACTTCGAGATTTTCAACCCGAGTTGAGTCCTCCTCTCAAAATCGACTAGTCGAAGAGGTTAGGGAGACCTCGTGTTTGAGGAGTTTAACTTCCTCAACCAGGGTCTCGACCTTGGACTCGGACTTAGCTAATTTCCTAGTTAAGATCTTAATTGCACTATAAAGCATACTAATAAGGGATCGACTTACCTCGAGTGTATCTTTTGAACCGGATGTGTATCCGTGGCTTGTCTTGAATAGCTCTTCGCAGTTCGACTCGTCTTCGTTTTCCAACTCGTGTTCCGGTTCTGACTCCATCTCCGATTCCACCAGTTTAACCATGTGGACACGATCATCATCTTCTTCCTCGGATGCTTCTTCCCATGTAGCGTTGAGTGCCTTTTTGTGTTTTGGTGCTTTGCTCTTGAGTTTTGGGCATTCGAACTTGATATGTCCAAACCTGTTGCATTCGTAACACCTAATGTTAGAACTTTTAGGCTTACCTTGGTTGGGTCGAGTGACGGTTCACTTTCGTCCCTTGATTATCCTTCGAACTAGGTTGACTAGTTCGACCTCCATTTCCGGGTCGACCTCCGAATCGGACTCATCCTCTTCTTCCTTCGGGGGTGGCTTGCTTGCGGTTTTCTTCCTCAAACCTGCAAAAAGTGCTATACCCTTCTCGGGTTCCAAGTTAGACTGCTAATGAAGTTCGAAATTGGAAAATAACTCATCTAATCTAAGTTTCGAAAGATCCTTGGAGACCATGTAGGCATCGACCATGGATGCCCACAAGGTAGTCCTAGGAAATGAGTTAAGAACATACCTAATAAGATTGCGGTTTTTGATCTTTTGCCCGATCGCGTGTAGGTTATTGACTATGTCTTGAACACGAGCATGAAGTTGCATCGTCATTTTGTGTTCCTGCATTTTTAAATTATATAACTTATTAAACAAAAGATCACGCTTACATACCTTGGCTTCATCGGTCCCTTCGTGTAGCTCTACTAGCTTTGTCCAAAGGTCCTTTGCGCTGATGAAGGGGCCGACGTGATTAAGCTCCTCCTTGGACAAGCCGCATTGGAGGATTTGAGTTGCCTTGGGGTCGGCTTCCACTTGTCTTTTTGTCGCATTGGTCCATTGGTCATAATCCAAGGAATCACCCACTTCATTAGTCGGAAGTGTGAATCCCATTTAGATTATGATCCACATCTTGATTTGGGTTTTAAGAAAGCACTCCATCCGATCTTTCCAGTAATGAAAATCATCTCTATTGTAAAATGGAGGTCGGACGGTGTTAAAACCCTCGAAATGAGCCATTTGGAAGGGAAACCTTGCACACAAAATAATAAAAAAACACAAAAAAGGTTCCAAGACTTTGCCTTGGATTGGTAATGTAGGAAATGAAAAGAGACAAAAGGAATAAACGGGAAATAACCAACTAAAATAAAAGAGGAGCACTTACAACCTTTGATGTCCCCGAAATGGTACTAAACGTTGGTTTTTGGGGATGAATACAGCTTGTTACGAGGGTAAACCCTCATAAGAAGTGTAGATCTCTCTGAGAGCTTCATTTTGGTAGGTAGCCCATTTCGTGGGTCAACTTGTACGAAAAGTTATGCCCATTTTACCGTCGGCTACTCTAAAAGCAAATACTTGCAAAACAAAACCAAAAGATGAGTACCAAGACTTCGTCTTGGATTAGTAGTGTGGAAGAAAATTTAAATGAACGAAAAACAAATCTGTAAAAAAGGCTTTATTAGTGGTTTCACCAAATCTAAATGCCCTCGGCTCTGATACCAATTGTTGGATCGAAGCGGATCGCTAGAGGGGGGGGGGTGAATAGCGATAAACCTTTTCTTTCATTCGAATTCGTTTCAAGACAATTATACGCAGCGGAAAGATAAATGAAAACTAAAAGAGACAAATATATTTTTTACTTTGTTCGTAGCCTTCGGCTACTACTCCAAGGCCCTAGTGATCCTTGATCACGCACGGAGGGAAATTCACTAAAAACACTCCTTGTTGGAGGAAAGAGTTTGACGATTACAAAAAAAACCTTCGAAAGAAAAGATAGAGAGACAAACCCTCTCTTCTATTAATGTAAAGTGCAATGATAGAAAACCTCAATTAACAAAAGGAATTGCAATATTAAAGAGACGACAATGTAAAATACCAACAACTAAAGAATAGAAACTAAGCTAGGGTTGTTGATAACACTTCGTCGTAGAGTCGTCGGAGAATCGCAGATTTGCAGAGGCTTTTGAGTACTTAGAGTTAATGAAAAACCCTAGGAGAGGCCCTCCTTTTATAGCCCTTCAGCCCCTTTTCGAGAGGATCTTCAACCAATAGGAATTGGGCACAAGACTCCTTGAAAAATGGTGATAAAGCTTGACTCCTTGAGGCTGATCATTGACCATCAGTCGACTGATGGCCATCATCGATCGGATGATGGCGACATCGATCGAATCTTGCCATGACGGTCGAGTCCTCAAGCGGATCGTGATGCTAGCTGCAAGGCAAAGTTAGCTTAATAAAAACATTATTTCGACGGCCTTCGACCGTTCGATCTCGACCTAGACCACCTATAGGATGTCTTTGGTAGGATCTATGCTTAAGATCATCCCCGTAAAGAGGATACGACCTCACTTACTCTCGCACACACACGAGCTTACCTCGATACTTACTGTGTCGCTTTCGCTTCCGGCCTACCATTCGATTCCTTCGGCTCCCTCTGAAGTCACTCGAGTGTCGCTCGACCACCGTGGCTTACTCCGGGTGTCACTAGCCTTCACAACCAGCGTTGGCACTTTTCTGCACACTCGATTTAGCTCGTGAGATAACAATATAAGCTTAACTTTGTATCGTTTGCTATAATCAAAACTCAAGTTCGACTTAGGTGCCTACTGCACCAACAAGCGACACCTGGAGGGAACCGTGGTCATCGGGTGACACTGGGAGGACTTTGAAGGAAGATGAAGAACTCAGGTGAAGACCGGAAGTGAAGCTTCAAAGGTAAAGGTTGAAGTAAGCTCGTGTGAGTGAGTGTAAGTAAGGTCGTGTCCTCCGTACTGTGACATCCTTAGGCGACAATCCGACCAAGACTTCCCATGGATGGTCTAAGTCTAGATCGAATGGTAAACGACCATCGAACTTACTTATATTAACTGCATTTTCCAGCTAACTCTTCATTGCAGCTGAAAACCATGCCATTAGTCGACTGACGACTTGTATCAGTCGATTGATGCCTCCAACAGTCGACTGGTAAGGGTAGCAGTCAACTGATGGTCAAGGATCAGCCTCGATGAGAGTCAAAGCTTATCTCCATTTTTCAAGGGCAAGCTGGCATCACCTCATGAAACTTCATCTCAATGATTAGGGTTTCACAAGGCTATAAAATTAGGGGTTCTTCACCCCTTTTCCATCATTCAAAGTGGTTCCAAGTTATCCCGCAACGCCACGACTCTCCGACAATCCTACATCGACAAAGCACTTCCGAAACGCCGATAACCCAAGCTTCTTCTTCTTACTATTTACTCGTCGGTAACTTTTAAAGTTGTTATTTCATTCTATTCAGTTTCAATTTGTATTTTGGAGATTTTAATCATAACAAGAGAGGGGGAGTGTCCCTCTACCTTAATCTCTTTAGAGCTTTTTGTATTCCGTTGTCTCCTACCTCTAACGAGGAGCAGATTGTTTTAGTGTATTGCCCTTCGTATGTGGTCTCGGACCATTAGGACCTTGGATTAGCAGCCGAAGGCTGTGAAACAAGTAAAAACAAAAAGTGTCATATTTATTTTCCACTGCGTTTACTCTTACTCGTGTTTTATATCGAACGAAAAAGAAAAAGTTTCTCTTGCGTTATTCACCCCCCCCCCTCTAGAGCTCAAATCAATCTAACATAGACGACTCAGGAGAGTTGTTAGAACCGAAGAAATAGACCATGGACATAAGGAAATGAGCTCAAGTCGATTACAAGGCCCTTAACACCTTGCAATGTGGACTTACCAAAGAAGAGCTCAATAGAGTCGGTCCCTTCGAAAATTCTAATGAACTTTGGGATAAGTTAATTGAATTACACAAAGACACTAATGATACTAGAATAGTTAAATGAGATATGTTACTTAACAAACTCTTTAATTGTAAAATGAAAGAAAATGAAAATGCTAGTCAACTCCACACTAGAATAAAAGATATATTAAATGGACCTCATTTAATAGGACACCAAATAGAAAATAGGGATGTAATTAGATATACACTTAAGGCATTCTCGAGGAACGCCTTATGGACATCCATCGTCGATGCCTATAAGGTCTCCAGGGATCTTTCCTTAATTATATTAGACGAACTATTTTGCGAACTTGAACTACACGAACAAGCTAACTCGGATCAAACCAAGAACGGTATTGCTTTAGTGGCAGGTTCGACTAAAAAGGAAGAAAAACAAAAAGTGAGTCTGAAGACGAGTCGGAGTCGGACCTAAATGGAGAGGAAGAAATCATAAACATGGTATGGAAAATGTTCAACCGAAGAAAAAGTTTTACGAAGAAGGATACCAAAAAGGTCGTAGACAACAAGCCAAGACCTAGATCAGAAGAACCTATTATGAGCGCAATGGAAAAGGTCACTACAAGTCGGAATGCGCAAATCTAAAAAAGGAAGAAAAACCTAAAAAGGAAAAGAAGAAGAAAGCACTTAAGGCAACTTGGGACGAATCGTTCTTAGAAGAGTCGGACGCAGAAGAGACAGAGAAGCTTCATGGCATTCATGGCCGAATCAAGCTCCGGAGCCGAATCAAGTTCCGAGTCCGAGTCCGAGAGAAGCCACAGATCCACATCAGTTTCTGAATGACTAGACGAGGTAACTTCTCCTTTAGATGATAAACTTTACAACATAATTGCATGCCTAGGTAGGAAATTAGCTAAGTCTGAGAATCGAGTAAACTCACTCCTTAAGGAAGTTCAAGTACTTAAGGAGCAAGTAAACTCGAAGACTTCAACTTGCCAATTTGAGGACAAAGACTCAACTCAAGTTGCAAAACTTGAGGAAGAGAACTCGGTCCTAAAAAGGCAAGTAGGAGATCTTACCGAATAGTTGGAAAGGTAAATCCGGACTCAGCGAGCCGTGTACAACAAGTCCGGACTCGGACACAAAGGTAAATCCTCATATAAATCATACATGTCATTACATAGCCGAAACGCTAAGAATCGAGTCCAAGCATGGAATCCTAAGTCTAGCTTAGTCAACCAAGTTGGACCAAATCAATTCTGGGTTCCCAAGAGTCAAGTTCACATAGTGAACAAAACTCAACGAGTTACCACTTAGGGGGAGCAAACACCTTGCTTGTTTCTTTATTTAGTTAAACTCTTGCATGTCTTAGTTTACTTTATTTGCTTAATTTAGAATGGACTAGATAGGAAACAAAGTAGTTTAAACTTGAAAAATCTAGTTCTAAGACGAAGTGAACTGATAGTAAGTTAGGGAAGCTCTTCGAAGTGCATGTCTAGGAAGTGGTCCATCCGATATCCAAGAAGAACATATGCCTCGCCATGACCTGGTGCACTAAGTCGAGTGGAACTGACTGAAGCTAACTCACTAAGTCTTTAACTAGTTAGACCAAAGCTTAGTTAAAAGTGAGTCAAGTATTTGATTCCTTTATTGACTTTGTCTAGGAAGTGGTCCATCCGATACCCAAGCAGGTCATATGCCTCGCCATGACCTGGAAGTCAATGCTGGAACAACCTACTTGATTAGCTTAAGCTAAACTTGAATCTAACACAAGTTTAAAAAACTTTGAAATTTCATTTTAAAATTAAGATAAAATAAATTCTCATCTCACAAAATCCATAGGATTAACATGTATTGAAAACATAGCTCAGGTGAGATGAATTAGAACTTAACCAAGCTTAAATAGTTTAATTAACTCAATACAATTAAATTTAACAACTTTACACAATTTAACTAAACAACTTTACTTACCTAAACTTAACAAATTCACACAACTTAACTAAACTTAACAAATTTACATAACTCAACTCAAATTAAATAACTTAATTCAACTATACTCAACAACTTTACTTAACTTAACTCAACTTAACAAATTTACACATCTCAACTAAAATTAACAAATTCAACTTAACCATTTCAACTTAATCTAATTAACGTAATCGACTAAACCTAATTAACTACAAAAATTAAATAGATTCTAGTCGACTGGATTATTTTTAGTCGACTGAATAAGAGTTGACCGAATGTTATTCAGTTGCCTCAAAACCTCGGAAAGGTAAAAACGCGACTCCAGTCGACTACAACTAATTCAGTTGACTGGAATACAATGGTAGATAAGTGTTAGGTCTAATCTAGTCGACTCAAGACAATACAATCGACTAGAAAGGGGACGCAGTAAATGGTAAATTTATGACAATCGATTGGACCAAGTTTAGTCGACTGAAATATTTCTAGTTGACTGAATTCTGTATATAAAACCAACGCTAGGGTAGCACCGAGTCAACTCACAACCACCCTAACCAGCCATAAAAAACCCTTTTTCAACCCTTCGAAGCATTTAGGTTGTTAAATCTCTTTTATAAAATCATCTATAATGCTGAGGTAACCATTCTAAACTTAGTTTTCAATTATTTTTCAATAAATATTAAATTATTGTAATTTAATTAGGGGTAAAAGAAGAGAAGTCAAGGCCAAGTCATCTTTTAATCCATGTATGGATATTAGGTTCCCCACTGAGGGACATAGGATTAGGTTTGAAAGCACTCTTTATACTCCCATGCCTACTAGATATATTAGTAGATCATTTTTTAGTAGATCATGCATACCTAGCATGGAAGTCATAGCACATTACTGTATAGATAAATTAGTTTATTATAAAAACTCTATTAACATAGATCTATGTGTAGAGTTTTTCAATAACTTTACTAGAATTGATGATCTTACATATTCCACTAGAGTACAGGGTAAAGACTTTATCCTTACTCCCTCATCATTGAGAGATCATTTAGGACTCATGCATTCATCATGTCTAGTTGCATGTTTTCCATCTATGGAATTACCGTATGGTGATCCCTACTCGCACATCACATTAGATAGGATACACATGCATTTATTTGATGAGGAGAGGACTCCATCTGTGAGTATCTTCAGTTCCACTAGATTCAGAGTACAAGAGTATGCCCTGTACAGAGTCAGTGAATTGCATTTTGCCACTCACTACTAGGAACATCGCTATGATGCATCCTTATCATTCATTTCTACTTTATGTAATTAGTCATAGATTAGACTTAGACATTGGTTTACAGATTTTTCACTCTATCATCCATCATTCTAGGATAGTTACTAGTAGGAAGACACATCTACCTTATTGCCATGTCATCACATCTTTACTAGCCACATTAGGGTTTGATGTTACTGTAGATAATATCAAATAACTTTCTAAGTATGACATGATAGGTTCTAGACAGTTTTGTTTATCTAAAATAGGTTTAGATGAAAATAATGTCTTGACATGGAGAAGAGATGGTCCTCAGCCTGAGCCTGAGCCTGAGCCTGAGCCTGAGCCTGAGCCTGAGCCTGAGCTTGAGCCTCAGCTTGAGCCAGAGGCTGAGCCTGAGCCTGAGCCTGAGCCTAAGATTGACCCAGAGAATCATTCCAACCCTCAGTCTAAGGATCAGGAAGTGCCAAGATTTGATAGTCTTTCTTCTTTTCTTGCTATTCCAGCAGCTCCCACTGTAGCCGAGAGATTATCCAGACTAGAAGATGCGATGCAGCGTCAGGAGTAGCAACATCAGGCCCGTCATCTTGAGATGATGCAGATGTTTCAGGTGAAGAGAGAGGATCATCGAGAGATGATGGAGTTTTTTCTATCATGGAGCATGGGTCATCAACCTCCTCCACCTCCTTCTTCTGATTAGGACTATCTTAGATACACTAGCTGTTACAGTTTGAACTTATGTAGTAAATTTGGTAACTTTTAAATCTTTGCTATTCTTAAAAATAACTTGAATTATGCTTAGTATATTAGGATGATTTGATGTTCATTATTCAAGATCTATTCAAAATCTATTTTGTTTCTTTAAGTAATATTATTTTCTTAAAAGAAAACTTAAAAAATTAATCTAGCCTAGGTCAATTTTAGATTTCATGATCCTATAGACCTAGGTAAGCTTTTGCATCTCACAAACAACTAGGACCACCTGTTTGTGTATTGAGCCACAAAGATGGGCGTGAGATGTTAGGACTACTCCCTAGGTTTCAGATGTAGATTCAGTGCATCGACATGAACCAACATGGAGTTTAAATAGCAAATCAATCACTTCGGTGACTAACTCTAATTCAAAGCTTGATGATAATTCTATATCACTTGAGCTACTAAAGAGTTGGACATTTACTTTAAGGATAATTTTTAGATGTGTATTTTCAGTATATAAATTATGTATAGGAATTCATGCTTGGACATTTATTATCTTATTTTTTAAAACTACATATATATACTTTTAAATTTTAATAATATTTTAGAATTGGGTATTTTAATAAAATCATTCAAATTATGAAAATTTTAGAAAGTTTAATCTTCTGTAAAGGTTAAGTACTTTTAAAAATTTTGATAAGAGTTATTTTAAAATCAATATATAAAGGGGGAGATTGTATTTTCAAAGAAAACTTTATAACATGAATTTAGGGGGAGTGTTGATAAATAATTTTCGAAACTAGAGTTTAGAGAAAACATTGAATTAAGAAGATAAAATTTTCTATAAGTTGTTTTCAAAACATAAAAATTATTCTTATACTTTACAATTTTGAAACACTTACAAAAAGTAAAGTTTCAAAAGCTTAAGATAATAAACTTAGCTGATTTTGAAGGAAGTTCGGATGGATCAGGAGACCAGACATCTGGCAAGAAGACTGGTTGGGTCAGGAAATCGGACAATCGGCATGAAGTCCAGCTAGGTCAGGGAGATCGGACAGCGGATGGAAGCCTTGGTGGGTTAGATCGGATGTCAAGAATGGTAAGTCCAATAGGGCAGCTAGAAGTTAAGCCTCGAGTGAAGAGGTGAGACCGAGTCCTCTGTATGGGGACAAAGCTAGGTATCGATCCGATGGATAGTCCTCGTGGGACTTAGAAGTCGAGATCGAGCAGTATTACTACTGTTGGGTTTCCGACACCGCGGTGTGTGTGTGTTCGATCACGTTTCGTAAACATGAACACAGCGGAAGCAATAAAAATAATAAATCTACATTTATTACAACACACACAACACACACATGCATATTACAACAAGTGTAGACATAATCGTAAATTTAAATTTGCAATAAAAAGAAATTTATCTAATCACATATTTTATTCATGGAATTATTTGATTAAGGAAAATCTATTTAGAAAACCAATTTCCTAAATCATTAAAACTACTTATGGAAATAAAATATTTTAAGATTTGATTTCTCAAATCAAATCATGATTAAATTAGGAAAAAAATTTCCAGAATCTAATCAAATATTTTATTTATGGAAAATATCAATTTCCATAAATACTTCCAACTTTCCAAAAGTGGAAGATTTCCATAAATACTTCTAGACTTTCCAAAATTGAAAATTTTCCATAAATACTTCTAAATTTCCAAAATTAGAAAATTTCCAGAAATACATTATGACTATCGCAAAACCATTTTTATGATTATGTCGAAACACAACACTGGCTCGATACCTATTGGGTTTAGATCATGGCGTGTGTGTGTTCGATCACGTTTCGTAAACATGAACACAGCGGAAGCAATAAAAATAATAAATCTACATTTATTACAACACACACAACACACGCATGCATATTACAACAAGTGTAAACATAACCGTAAATTTAAATTTGCAATAAAAGGAAATTTATCTACGTTATACCTTTCGTATGACGTGTAGCGGGAACGGCATCAACCGGAACGATCCTCGCTAGAATCGTCTCTATCCGTATCCACGCCGAGTTCCTCGGGATGACTTCGCTAAGCCACGAGCTTCGTCTTCGTACGGGTTACTAGCCTCGCGTTGAAGACGACGTGATCGAGAGATGATCACGATCCGAATCCAAATTCGGATCCTAATACGAGTTCTCAAAACTCGCTTCTCCGGAGAGGTATTCGTCAACCAATTGACGAATCCTTCGTCCTTCACCTCAGAGGATTACCGAAGATCGAATCCCCGGTAGTTTAGCCGCTATCGGAGCTCAAACCGTCGTCCAAACGACGCTCCGACGAGAGGAGAACAAGCTGTCCAGAAAACTGGACAGCTTTGGTGGAGGAGTAGGCGCCGGCAAAAACAAGGAAGCTAAGTGCTCACCTTTTCACCGAAGCCTAGGAAGATCACTGGAGGGTCGCCGGAGGATCACCGGCTGAAGCTTGGTCGCCGGCAAGGAGCCTGGGCCGCCCGGCACAAGGGGCTGGGCGGCCAAGGAGGTTGGACGGCAACTCCTTCAATGGGGTGGGCGGCAACTCCTTGCTAGGGTTTTGGATTAGAGCTTAATTATCCCTTAAGCCCTCTTTTATAGAGAACTAATTCTCTTAATGGTTATTGGATCATAACCATTAGGCCCGTTAACCCGCTCCATTAAGATAAGTTAAAATAAACCAAACCATGATGGTTTATTTTAAGTTAAAACGAACCGAACCAACTTTTGGTTCATTCGTTTAAAATAAACCAAACCCTTTGGTTTATTCTCCTCCATTGGATTAGAACCAAACCATTTTGGTTCATCCATTATGTCTTCATAAGACACGGCCCATCCACGCTTCCATTGCGACTGAAATGATTTCATGCTCACTTCATGTTTGGTCCAACCAAACCTTGTTTCTCTCGGTCTGAGAATCCCATTCTCAATCTTGTTTTAAATCCTTTGGATTACGCTCGTTGTGCGTGTGACCAAATAGGTTCTCGATTTATGTTGACCGTCTATAATTAACCATTAATTATAGAACGATCATGAGTGGCACCTAGTAGTACATCATGATCCCCAATTAACCGAAAAGATCAACGGTTGATCCAGAACTATTTCTGAAACCCTTCAGCAGCTCGAATGAATCGTGCCCCATTCCCTTCACTCATCTTATACCCACTTGGTTCAGGACATGGTCTATAGTGTCAGTCCCCACTAGGCTGACTACGTCACACCTAGCCCAAGTATCATTTCCTCGTCCTACGGATTCTAGTTACTCCATATGTATCGAAGAATACCTTACTCTAAACATGTAATGCTTTGGCCAAAGACTTTAGTAACAATCCGACGAGAGGCCATGGGTATACATCTCCTCACAAGGAGTGGTGAATCCTTTATAGGCTATTCAAACACCTTCGATCACTTCGACTTATACCCAATCATCCCGGGTCCACATTTCCTTAGAGATGCTTGCTTAAGATGTCAAAGCATAAGTCTCTATGATCAAGATGACTTGAATACTGCAAGTCAAAGGAACATCGCACTTAAGCCACAGTAAGAACTTCATTGACATATCTATATATGCAGAGAACCATATGAAGTCTTACGGCTGGTCACTCCAATGAACTAGTTACCATAACTAGCATCCACGATTAACTCTGGACATCACAATGTCTCCAGCCAGTGAGAATCAGCTGCTTGGATACACCAAGGAGTATACCTCGTGCTAGTCTCGACAGAATTGATGGTGTCCAAATCCATCAATTCATCGACTAGGGAAAATTCCGATACATCACAATTACACATGTAGAGATACTCACTAGTTGTGATCCAATCACAAATTCTCTCATGCTGTGAATCGTATCGTGGACATTCAGTAATTGAGTTTAAGATCGAATCAAATACATAAATAATGTATACTCAAATAGTGAATCTTCATTTATCATATAAATGGTTCATACATAAGGCGATTGTCTTAGGACATCTCTCATATATTACTAACAGACTCCCACTTGGCCTAATGCTAATCGCTACGGTATCCAATACCATAAGCTCTAACATGACCCTCAAACTTACTTTGAGGTAATGCCTTAGTCAAAGGATCCGCTAAGTTCCTTTCAGTGGGAATTTTCTCGATTTGTATTTCGTTCCTACTGATGATCTCTCTGATAAGATGATAGCGGCGAAGCACATGTTTGGATCATTGATGAGACCACATCAAGTTCAGAGATGAACTTCTTGATCCAAACCGCTTCCTTTGCTGCTTCCAAAGTTGCAATGTATTCTGCCTTAGTGGCAGAATCCACTATAGTGTCAAGCTTGGAACCTTTCCAACTTATTGCGCCTCCATTCCAGGTGAATACATACCCAGACTAAGACATGGAATCAACTTTGTCTGTCTGGATCTGGCATCCGTATACCCACGTATCACCATGTACCCTTCTCCATATATTAGGAACGCATCCTTAGTTCTTCTTAAGTACTTAAGGATCGTCTTAACAGCCGCCCAATGATGCATTCCTGGATCAGACTTGTATCTGCTCGTGACACTCAGAGCGTACGATACATCGGGCCTCGTACATAACATAGCATACATGATAGATCCTATTGCGGATGCATAGGGAATCTTACTCATGCAAATCCTCTCATCTTCTATGCGCGGACACATAGACTTCGAAAGGTGTACCCCATGCCTGATGGGTAGGAAACCTTTCTTGGATTCTGACATGCTAAACCTCTTTAGCACTCGGTCTATATATGTAGACTGCGAAAGACCAAGCAACCGTTTCGATCTATCTCTATAGATCTTAATCGCGAGGATGTAGGTTGCTTCTCCCAGGTCTTTCATGGAGAATGTCTTGGATAACCAAACCTTCACTGACTGTAAGATTGAGACATCGTTTCCTATAAGTAATATGTCATCGACATACAATACTAGGAACACGACTGCACTCCCACTAACCTTCTTGTACACACAAGGTTCGTCTGGATTTTGTGAGAAATCAAACCTTTTGATTGTCTCATCAAAACGGATATTCCAGCTCCTGGATGCTTGCTTCAATCCATAAATGGACCGTCGCAATTTGCATACCTTGGTTTTATCAACCGATGTGAAACCCTCAGGCTGTATCATATACACGTCCTCGAGCAGGTTTCCATTAAGGAAAGCTGTTTTCACATCCATCTGCCATATCTCATAATCATAATGAGCCGCTATGGCCAGGAGCATCCGAATGGATTTAAGCATAGCTACAGCCGAATAGGTTTCGTCATAATCAACACCTTGTTTTTGACGATATCCTTTCGCCACCAATCTAGCCTTATAGGTAATCACATTACCATCCATGTCGATTTTCTTCTTGAAAACCCACTTGCACCCTATAGGCTTTATCCCTTTAGGTGGGTCAACCAAGTTACAAACTTGGTTTTCATACATGGAATCCATTTTCGACTTCATGGCACCAAGCCACTTATCCCTTTCTGAACTTGTCAGCACTTCTTCATAACTGGTTGGCTCCTCATCATCAATGAGTAACACGTCGTTCGATTCACTTACGAGAAATCCATATCTCTCAGAAATATTGCGTGTTCTACCAGATCTACGAAGATGTGGTGTTACAATAGGTCCAGCCGATTGCTCATCACTATGAGTTGTCGGCTGTTGTGCTTCACCAAGTATCTCATTAATGTCTATTTGAGTCTCTCGAGCCTCCTCAAGCTCGATGACACTCCCACTGTTTTCTTGCAAGAGAAACTCTTTTTCTAGAAACACAGCATGCCTTGAAACAATCACCTTTTTTTCCACAGGATGATAGAATTGGTAACCCCTTGTTTCCTTAGGGTATCCAACAAATAGACATTTATCAGACTTAGCATCCAATTTGTCTGATACAGTCCGCTTCACATAAGCAGGACAACTCCATATCTTCAAGTAAGATACATGAGGTTTCTTACTATTCCATATCTCATATGGAGTAGTTGAGACTACCTTGGTAGACATTCTGTTTAACAAGTAAACAGCTGTTTGAAGTGCATAACCCTAAAAGGACTTGGGAAGAGTCGCATGATTCATCATTGATCTGACCATGTCCAACAAGGTCCGGTTATGCCTCTCAGATACACCATTATGCTGTGGTGTATATGGCGGAGTCCATTGAGACAATATACCATTGTCTCTTAGATAATCAAGAAACTCTTGACTTAAGTATTCACCACCTCGATCCGATCGAAGTATTTTAATACTCTTGTCATGTTGTTTCTCTACTTCATTTCTGAATTCTTTGAACCTTTCAAAGGCTTCAGACTTGTATTTCATCGAGAACACATACCCAAACCATGAGTGATCATCGGTGAAGGTAATGAAGTAGCTATAGCCTCCTAAAGCTAGAGTTAACATAGGTCCACATACATCAGTATGTATTAGACCTAGTAACTCTCCCACTCGTTCACCCTTTCCAGTAAAAGGTAACTTAGTCATCTTGCCTTTTAAGCATGATTCGCATGTATCATATGAATCCAATTCAAACGATTCCAGAATTCCACATCGGTGTAATTCGGACATGCGTTTCTTGCTTACATGGCCAAGATGACAATACCACATGTAGGAGTCTAATTGATTATCTTTTCGAGCACGCTTGTTGCTCGCTTCGATATTGAAAATGTCACTGGATACGTCCAACGTATAAATACCATTGCTTAATGTTCCAGTCCCATAAAGAACTCCATTCAAAGTTATGTAACAACAATTGTTACTAAAAGTCAAATGGTACCCATTTCTATTTACACAAGAAATAGAAATGATGTTCTTTATCAACGAAGGAACATAAAAGCAATTGTCCAGTTCTAAGACAAGTCCTACAGGGAGTTCCAACAAATACGTTCCGATAGCGAGTGCAGCAACCGTTGCTCCATTCCCAACACGTAAATTTGACTCTCCCTTGACGAGTCTTCTTCTATTCCTTAGCCCATGTATGTCATTACATATATGTGAGCCACACCCAGTATCAAATACCCAAGTGTCTGAGGAAATAGAATGACAATCAATAAAGAAGATTTCTGAAGAAGATGTGGCATCCGATGCCTTATCCTTCTTCACGGACTCAAGATAAATCTTGCACTTTCTTCGCAAATGGCCCTACTTGCCATAATGATGGCAAGTTTCCTTTTGTGCTAGTTCTACCTTCTTAGCCTTTCTCTTCTTTCCCTTCTGTTGTTCCTTTGACTTCCTCTTAGAACCTTTCTTTGAGGAATCAACTAATAGCACCGTCCCCTGCTCATGCTTCTCAGAAGACTCCACAGTCTTCAGCATATTAAGAAGTACCACAGATGAACCTTCTAGCATCTCAGAGGTGAAGAGGAGCTTTGAGACTTCGAACCTTTCGAATCTCACTTGCTCATCAACCAACTCACAAAGATGAAGGACTACGATATGAGCATCCATATGCTCATGCTGCTTTCGTAGCTTGGGTTCCATCGCGGCTAGCATGATGCAACTCATTTGTTCAGAATCACTCACATGTTTCTGATAGGCCAACAATTGGTCCAGAGTTGCATCGTCACTAGGACGGGCGGGAAGAGGCGCTTCGAGGACATTTGCAAGCTTTTCAACCTTGAGAACAATTCTCAAGCTTCTAAGCCAGTCCAAGAAGCTCGGCCCAGTCAATTTATTCGAATACAAAATGGAACGCAAATTCAAAGACATCATGATCAATCTTAGAAATACAAAACGAGCATATATGAGAAAATGATTTTTAAAATGCATCAATATACATTTATAAATCCCATTCATTTTTTCGAATTTAAAAAACCCCAAAATCACTTCGGGAGATCGTAGGTCCATCTCCGAATGGGCTGATATCCATCATAGTTATGAACAACCTTGGAGAGAGTCCAACAAGCCATTCATAACTACGACGGTAGGTATCAACTATACCGATTGCATATCACGTATATGCAACTATCACAATGTGCTATCAACTAATTAAATGTTCACACATACATCGAGTTGTTAACACATTAACAAGTATGCATTATATGCATAGCACCCAACCTCACCTCCCTTTACATCGACCTTGGAGAGAGTCCAACAAGCCGATGCTCCAGGTTAAAGCCAACCCATTAATCGGGAAATAGTTTTAATATGGTTAGAGCGCATTCAACCAATTAGCCCAGCTTGGAGAGAGTCCAACAACCAAAGATAACGATTGACCTCTGACTCTTACCATATTAGTATTAAACTATTCCATGGTTTGAACATGTTCGGGTTCGAGCCGGGCTTGGAGAGAGTCCAACAACCCAAACAAGAAACAGAACTCTGCTTCTAACCATATTAATGGAAGGTGTAGGCTTTAATATTGTTTAAGGGTTTTATGTCTCATCCTCTTTGCATGCAAATAACTATTATCTACATGGCATGACATACATGGCATACATCTACATGTCACGACACGCATGGCATTATGTTATGCATCTAATGCAATTACATGACATACAATTATGTCATGTATATGTTTCCTTATATGTCATAACTATTTATGGAAATAAAATATGTTTAAGATTTGATTCTCCAAATCAAATCATAATTAAATTAGGAAACAAATTTCCAAATCTAATCACATATTTTATTCATGGAATTATTTGATTAAGGAAAATCTATTTAGAAAACCAATTTCCTAAATCATTAAAACTACTTATGGAAATAAAATATTTTAAGATTTGATTTCTCAAATCAAATCATGATTAAATTAGGAAAAAAATTTCCAGAATCTAATCAAATATTTTATTTATGGAAAATATCAATTTCCATAAATACTTCCAACTTTCCAAAAGTGGAAGATTTCCATAAATACTTCTAGACTTTCCAAAATTGAAAATTTTCCATAAATACTTCTAAATTTCCAAAATTAGAAAATTTCCAGAAATACATTATGACTATCGCAAAACCATTTTTATGATTATGTCGAAACACAACCTGGGCTCTGATACCACTGTTGGGTTTCCGGCACCGCAGCGTGTGTGTGTTCGATCACGTTTCGTAAACATGAACACAGCGGAAGCAATAAAAATAATAAATCTACATTTATTACAACACACACAACACACGCATGCATATTACAACAAGTGTAAACATAACCGTAAATTTAAATTTGCAATAAAAGGAAATTTATCTACGTTATACCTTTCGTATGACGTGTAGCGGGAACGGCATCAACCGGAACGATCCTCGCTAGAATCGTCTCTATCCGTATCCACGCCGAGTTCCTCGGGATGACTTCGCTAAGCCACGAGCTTCGTCTTCGTACGGGTTACTAGCCTCGCGTTGAAGACGACGTGATCGAGAGATGATCACGATCCGAATCCAAATTCGGATCCAAATACGAGTTCTCAAAACTCGCTTCTCCGGAGAGGTATTCGTCAACCAATTGACGAATCCTTCGTCCTTCACCTCAGAGGATTACCGAAGATCGAATCCCCGGTAGTTTAGCCGCTATCGGAGCTCAAACCGTCGTCCAAACGACGCTCCGACGAGAGGAGAACAAGCTGTCCAGAAAACTGGACAGCTTTGGTGGAGGAGTAGGCGCCGGCAAAAACAAGGAAGCTAAGTGCTCACCTTTTCACCGAAGCCTAGGAAGATCACTGGAGGGTCGCCGGAGGATCACCGGCTGAAGCTTGGTCGCCGGCAAGGAGCTGGACGCCGGCACAAGGGGCTGGGCGGCCAAGGAGGTTGGACGGCAACTCCTTCAATGGGGTGGGCGGCAACTCCTTGCTAGGGTTTTGGATTAGAGCTTAATTATCCCTTAAGCCCTCTTTTATAGAGAACTAATTCTCTTAATGGTTATTGGATCATAACCATTAGGCCCGTTAACCCGCTCCATTAAGATAAGTTAAAATAAACCAAACCATGATGGTTTATTTTAAGTTAAAACGAACCGAACCAACTTTTGGTTCATTCGTTTAAAATAAACCAAACCCTTTGGTTTATTCTCCTCCATTGGATTAGAACCAAACCATTTTGGTTCATCCATTATGTCTTCATAAGACACGGCCCATCCACGCTTCCATTGCGACTGAAATGATTTCATGCTCACTTCATGTTTGGTCCAACCAAACCTTGTTTCTCTCGGTCTGAGAATCCCATTCTCAATCTTGTTTTAAATCCTTTGGATTACGCTCGTTGTGCGTGTGACCAAATAGGTTCTCGATTTATGTTGACCGTCTATAATTAACCATTAATTATAGAACGATCATGAGTGGCACCTAGTAGTACATCATGATCCCCAATTAACCGAAAAGATCAACGGTTGATCCAGAACTATTTCTGAAACCCTTTAGTAGCTCGAATGAATCGTGCCCCATTCCCTTCACTCATCTTATACCCACTTGGTTCAGGACATGGTCTATAGTGTCAGTCCCCACTAGGCTGACTACGTCACACCTAGCCCAAGTATCATTTCCTCGTCCTACGGATTCTAGTTACTCCATATGTATCGAAGAATACCTTACTCTAAACATGTAATGCTTTGGCCAAAGACTTTAGTAACAATCCGACGAGAGGCCATGGGTATACATCTCCTCACAAGGAGTGGTGAATCCTTTATAGGCTATTCAAACACCTTCGATCACTTCGACTTATACCCAATCATCCCGGGTCCACATTTCCTTAGAGATGCTTGCTTAAGATGTCAAAGCATAAGTCTCTATGATCAAGATGACTTGAATACTGCAAGTCAAAGGAACATCGCACTTAAGCCACAGTAAGAACTTCATTGACATATCTATATATGCAGAGAACCATATGAAGTCTTATGGCTGGTCACTCCAATGAACTAGTTACCATAACTAGCATCCACTATTAACTCCGGACATCACAATGTCTCCAGCCAGTGAGAATCAGCTGCTTGGATACACCAAGGAGTATACCTCGTGCTAGTCTCGACAGAATTGATGGTGTCCAAATCCATCAATTCATCGACTAGGGATAATTCCGATACATCACAATTACACATGTAGAGATACTCACTAGTTGTGATCCAATCACAAATTCTCTCATGTTGTGAATCATATCGTGGACATTCAGTAAATGAGTTTAAGATCCAATCAAATACATAAAACATGTATACTCAAATAGTGAATCTTCATTTATCATATAAATGGTTCATACATAAGGCGATGGCCTTAGGACATCTCTCATATATTACTAACAACTACTACTTTTGTATTTTATACTAGTTGCATTTGCTAATCTCATTTTTCAGGGAACAGTCGACTGCAAGGATTCCAGTCGACTAAAGTCCAATTGACTGAGTATGGTCCAGTCGACTGGATACATAGTTGGCAAGATTATTTGGTGATTGATTGAAGATCTGGCAACCCAGATGGAAAGAGTTCTAGTCAACTGGGGAGGTCCAATCGATTGGAAAGGAAAATTTCTCGATGCGGAGTCAGGTGACCTGGAGTCGACTAGAACAGGACCAGTCAACTGGGAAGACCGAAGTACTATACCGACGGACTAATGTGGAGTCGACTGAAGGACATTCTAGTCGGCTGGAAATGACTTATAAAAGAAATGCACTACCAGCTTCGAAAACAACTCATCTACTACGTCCAAGTGTTGTTGAAAGAATTCCTCATCTGTGAGAGCATCTACACACCAACACTTCGCACTCCGAGCTACATTTCTACATTCAAAAGTAGTGTCGGTATAAGCTTTACATTGTATTTACTTTTCGCTCTTGGATTTAATTTCTAGAGGGAAGATAGTGTGTTACCTTTCCCTCTTATCTTTGTAAAGTGAATAACCTCCATGTTCGAGAGTTTCGAATTGGACGGATTTTTAGTGATTGCCCATCGAGGCAGCTCTCAGAGAGCTACGAGCCTTGGAGTAGCAACATTACTAGGGTTGTGAACCAAGTAAAACAATCTTGTCGTATTTCTTTTTCCATTGGAATTACTCTTTAATTTCTTAAAAGATAAAATAAGTTTTTAAAAGAAATTTTTTAATATTTCAAGATTCACCCCTCTATCTCGGACAACTTTGATCCAACACAAGCAGCTGCTCCTCACTAGCTGGAGACATTGAGATATCGAAAGTTAAACGTGGATGCTAGTTATGGTAACCAGTTCATTGTGTTGGTATAGGGGCACCAGATAATCGAACCGGGGTTTTGATCATGGAAAAGGCTCAAAGCTAAGGTATTATCTTTATCTCATAAGCTACTATTAAGTGTGCAGAAGTGTTTAAGCTGAGCTGAAGGTTAGCGACACTGGAAGAATCTCGAGTCGAGAAACCGTGGTGATCGGGTGACACCGGGAGAACTTTGGATGGAGTCGAAGAACCTAGGTGAAGACTAGAAGCTAAGCGACAAGTCGTAAAGGACCAGACGTAAGCACAAGTGTGAGTAATGGTGAGGTCAGGTCCTCTGTACGGGGACGACTTTAGGCGACGATCCGAATAAGACTTTCAGTGGAAGATCTAGGTCGAGATCAGACGGTAAGTAGCCGTCATTTCTACCATTACTTATGTTTTCGTGCAAACTCTTTGTTGTAGTTGAGAAACCAATCCAACAGTCGACTGATAGCCATTGGCAGTCGACTGATCCTAACATCAGTCGACTGCTGAGGGTGATCAATCGACTTCTATTCAAACTGGCCAGCTTGATGAAAGTCAAGATAAGCTCATCTTATCTTGGAGAGATAAGGAGCTTTGACTCAGATCTGGATCTCAACGAGCTTGGGTTTGGAGGGCTATAAAAGAAGGGGGGTTTCACCCCTTTGTATCATCTCAATTGCTCTCCAAGTGCTCCCACAACATTGCACCGTCAACGACTACTCTACGCTATCAAAACACTGCCGCAATGCTGACGACGTGCCAAGAATAGAAGTTCCTTTTTCATCGGTATCTTTTAGTTGTTACTTCATTCTCTCGATATTGTATTAGAGCGTTTCATCTTCGAGCTTTTCATTGTAAAGAGGAGAGGTGGGATTGTGCCTCTACCTCGAGCTTTTCGTTTATTGTATTCGTTGTCTCCTACCTCCAATGAGGAGGAGATCTATAGTGAAATTCCCTTCGTACGTGGTCATGGATCACAGGTCCTTCGAGTAGCAATCGTTAGATTGTGAACCAAGTAAAAACAAAGTGTCCTTTACTTTTATTCCACTGCATTACTTTAGTTTTATCGAAACGAAAAGAAGTTTTCAAGCTCGCTATTCACCCCCCTCCCACTCTAGCTTGCTTTCGATCCAACACATTAGAGTGACCTATTATAAGACTTCACATGGTTCTCTGCATATAAGATATGTCAGTGAAGCTCTTACTGCAGCTCGAGTGCGAGTTTCCTTCGACTTGAGGTATTCAAGTCATCTTGGTCATGGAGACGTATACTTTGACATCTTAGTCCATACATATCTATAGAGTTGTGGGTACGGGATGATTGGGTATAAGTCAAAGTCCCTGAAGGTGATTGAATATCCAACAAAGGATTCACCACTCCTTGCGAGGAGATGTATACCCTATGGCCACTCGTGAGGATTATTACTCAAAGTCTTTGGCCAAAGCATTGCATGTCAAGAGTATGGTACTCTTGGAAACATGTCGAAGTGATTATAATCCACTGGATGAGGAAGTAAGACTTGGGCTAGGTGTGATGTAGTCAGCCTAGTGGAGGCCGACACATTGACCATGTCCTGAACCAAGTGGGTATAAGATGAGTGAAAGGAATGAGGCACGATTCACTGTAGCTGCTGAAGGGTTCGGAAATGGTTCCGAGATAAACCATTGATTTTTTGGTTAGTTGGGGATCACGATGTACTACTAGGTGGCACTCATGATCATTCCATAATTAATGGTTAATTATGAATGACCAATATAAACAGAGAACCTATTAAGTCACACGCACTACGAATCCTTCGAAGAGACTTAAAATGAGTTTGAGAATTGGATTCTCAAGATCGAGAGAGATCAAGTTTGGTTGGACCAAACACATGAAAAATATGTAAATATTTGTCAAGTCAAAAATGCAAAAGGAGCACGTCTTAAGAAGATTGGTTGAGCCTTAAAATATTTAATTATAAACCAAACCCATTTGGTTTTAATTAAAAGAGCCCTCTTTTGGTTAAGGGACCAATTAGGGTTTAATAGATGAGATTAAGCCTTAATGGTTATGAGCTTAAGGATTTAATCCACTAACCTATAACCCATTAGGATTAGTGCCTATATAAAGGGTTATAAAGGCTAAATTTATTGAAGAGAAGTTCTTATGACCCTCTTCCTCAACCTAGCCGAACCTAGGAGAATTAGGATTTGGTGTTCTGCCGGGCATCAAGGAAACAAGGGTTGTTTCCACCTTTTTAGAGGCCGGCCACTCTAGGTTTTAGGGATGTTATTGTCTCTTATTGAAGCTTCAAAAATAGCGGCTAATTCTGACATAAATCGACAACCTTACGAAGGTTATTCGAGGACTCGTTCGTATAACAAAATGAGTCGGTGATTTCTCTCCGATCACCCAACCTTCTTGCATCGTCTAGTAGAAAAGAGAAGGTCAAACTCATGGCTTTGAGAAGTCCTCCCTCCGAAGATTCGACTTGGATATGAGTAGAGACGAAGTTCCGTGAGCGTCTTATGTTTGATGCACTTCCGGCTCGCCATCATCCAAAAGGTATACCTAGAGTAAAATTTATTTTATTCTTATTGTATGTAAAATTTTATTTGGCGAATATGTCCACATGTGTTGTAATCTTTCACGTGTCGGTGTGAGTGTTGTAATAATTTAGGAAAATATTACATTTTTCTTTCGTTGTGTTTGTTTATGAAACAACAAAAGCATATCTGTGCATCGGCCGTAACCCAACAATGGTATCAGATCCTGACAGTGCTTCGACATATTCGTAAAATAGGTTTTACGAAGTCATAGTTTGTCATAGAATTATTTTGGAAAAATTTCAATTTTTGGAAAGTTTTCTAATTTGTTAGAAAAAGAATCCAGATTTGGAAAATTTTGAAATAATTTAGGAAATTATATTTCTAAAAATATTTTATCAAGAAATATTAATATGGAAAATATGTTGGTGTTGGGGCACTAGATAATCGAACCTAGGTTTTGATTATTGCAAAGATCCAAAGTTAAGGTCATATTGTTATCTCATGAGCTGAATTAAGTGTGCAGGAAATGGTTAAGCTAAGCCGAAGGTCAGTGACACCCGGAGAATCCTGAGTCGGGAAACTGTGGTGGTCGGGCGACATCAAAGGAACTTTGTGGGAGTCGAAGAACCCAAGTGGAAGATCGGAAGCAAAGTGACAGGTCATAAAGGACCAGAGGTAAGCACGAGTGCGAAGATAGATGGTAAGGTCGTGTACTCTGTACGGGGGCGACTATAGGTGGTGATCCGACTATGACTTCCAGTGGAAGGTCTAGGTCGAGATCAGACAGTAAGGAACCGTCATATTTACCATTTTTCGTGCTAACCTCTTGCTGCAGGGAAGTAGCATGGCTGGCAGTCGACTGCTGGTCATTGGGTAGTCGACTGATGGCGACGAATCAGCCTTTTGTGATAAGTCAAAATAGATAATGTTTGACGTGGCCACTTCGCGATAAGATAAGGAGCCACCTCGTGATCAGTTCCAAAAGTTGAGGATTTATATTAGGACTTATTCCAATGCAAAAATCTATAAAATGAGGGAAGGACTCCGACCCAAACATCAATCATCTTGCTCTCAAAGTGCTCCCGCAACGCCAAAGCTCTAAACATCGTAACGTCGATGCAACGCCAAGTTCAGAATTTATTCGTCGGCAACAAGTATTATTTTTGTTTACTATATTCATTGTTTTAATCGTAACGAGGTGAGGTAGGCTTGTTGCCTCATCCTCGTGCTTTCATTTTTTGTGTTCGTTGTCTCCTACCTCAAACGAGGAGGAGACTTTATAGTGGATTGCCCCTTCGTACGCGGTCTAGGATCGCGGGGCCTTGGAGTAGCAATCGCTGGGTTGTGAACCAAGTAAAAATAAAGTGACTATTTATTTTTCCGCTGCGCTTGCTCTTATCGAACGAACGAATGAAAGTTTTATGCTCACTATTCACCCCCTTCTAGCAATGCTTTTCGATCCAACATAATGTTTCCTAATTAATTTGATTTTCTTAATAGGTATTTATTTCCTTAAATACTCTATGTGATTAAATTGAAAATTCTTTCCTAATTTAATTATGGAATTTTGATTTATGGAAATCAATATTCTATAACATATTTTATTTATGAAAAAAATTTACCAAATAAAATATAAATTTAATTCGGAATTAATTCCATATTTAATTAGAGAATCATGATTTATGAAAATCAAGATTCTAAATCATATTTTATTTCCAATAAAATATAATATTAAATTCTAATTTAAATCCTTTTTTTATTAAAGAATCATGATTTATGAAATCTAGATTCTAAAATATATTTTATCTTTAATATATTTCACAAAACAAAATATGAAATTAAATTTGGAAATTATTTCTTAATTTAATCAAAGGAATGTTGATTTATGGAAATCAAATTCCTAAATATATTTTAATTCCAAAATAATATTATGACAACTATGACATAATCATTCCATATCATATGCCATGATTAGATGCATTTTTCCATGTGTGTGTTGTGACATGTCATCATATATGTCATGCGTGCGATGTCATATAGGTAGAACTTATGCATGAGGATGAGACCAAAAACCATTATACAAATTTTAAAGCTTACACCTACTGTTAATATGATAAGAACTAGAGACTAATTCTTTGTTTGAGTTGTTGGCCCAAGTCTCAACCTGAAATTAGATATGTTCGAACCATAGAGATACGATCCCATGATTAACGAGTTGGCTTTAACTTGAAGCATTAGCTTATTGACCTAATGCCATGGTCAATGTGGATAGAGGTGAAGTCGGGTAATATACATTTGATGTATACTTGTTAATGTATAAAGAACCCGATGTTTATGCGAACAATCAAATAGTTGATAGCATAATGTGATAGTTATGTTGGATCGAGCAGATCGCTAGAGGGAGGTGAATAGCGATAAAAACTTTCGTTTGTTTCGATACTTGAGTTATGCAGCGGAAAGAATAAAACAATAGAAAAATAAAGAAGACACGATAGTTTTTTACTTGGTTCGTAGCCTTCGGCAACAACTCCAAGGCCCTAGTGGTCCTTGGCCACACACGGAGGACAAATCACTAACGAACTCCTCCTCGTTGGAGGTAGGAGTTAATCTAATACAAAAACACTAAAGGATCGAGATAGAGGGACACTCCCCCTCTTCTCATTACAATAAAAGCATGATAAAAATAACTTAAGTACAAATTGAAACTAAACTAAACTTTTATCGATGACTCGTAGATGAAGATAATTGAGTTCTAGTCATCGTGTCTGCAGTGCTTCGTCGTAGAGATGTCGGAGAGTTGTAGCATATCGGAAGCACTTGGAGGCTTAGATAATTGATGAAAAACCCTTAGAGAAGCCCTCCTTTTATAGCTTTTGAGCCCCTCATCGAATGGGTCTTCAACCAATCACAAATAGACACAAAGCTCCTTGGAATGAGGTGATAAGGCTTGACTCCTCAAAGTTGATCCTTGACCATCAGTCGACTGATGGTCATCATCAGTCGACAGATGGCAGTGGCAGTCGAGTCACAACACTCAGCAGTCGACTGATTTTAGGCAGTCGAGTGTCTCTTGTGGGCAGTTGACTGATGCTTGCTGAAATCACAAGTTAGGTTAACAAAAATATAATTTTGACGTGCGCCGACCGTCTGATCTCTACCTAGACCATGCATGGGATGTCTTTGGTCGGATCTACGCTTAAGATCATCCCCATAAGGAGGATACGACCTCACTTACGCTCACACACACGAGCTTACCTCGATACTTACTTTGTAGCTCTCGCTTTCGGCCTCCCACTCGATTCCTTCGGCTCCCTCCGAAGTCACTCAAGTGTCGCCCGACCACCACGGCTTCCTTCGGGTGTTGCTAGCCTTCAGCTCCAACTTTAGCACTTTTCTGCACACTCAATTTAGCTCGTGAGTTAACGATATGAGCTTAACTTTGTATCGTTTGCTATAATCAAAACTTAGGTTCAACTTAGGTGCCCACTGCACCAACAATCTTCCCCTTTTTGATCTATGGTAAACCCACATACAAAGTTAAGGAAATAATATGCATGAAGAATAATATACACGAAGAATAATGAAGATTAAGTAGGAGTAGTAGAGATTTTCTTCCAAGTCTTGAGGAAACATCCCCCTTGACCGAGGGTGAGTCTTGAAAGAAGATCTTAATCTTCCCCCTTGATGTTTGCTATTTAGGAAGAGTTTAAGTAATTAACAATTACTTAAAGTTGGCCTTAGTAAGAAAAATTAAAATTTAAGTTAAGAAGACTTCTTAACTTGGGCCTTTCTCCCTTTTTAAAATAGTTAAGCTTAAGTAAATTTGCAAATGTTAAAGTTAAGTAAAAGAAATCATTTACTTAACTTTTTGCCATGAGAATAAGTATGAAGTATTAATTATTAAGTTAAATTATCTAAAGAAATTGATCCCTTAATTTTGGCCTTTTTCTCCCCCTTTTGCCATATATCGAAAAGAGGGGGGGGGTGTTTGAAAAAGAAGAAAATATAGGTATTAACTTTAAGTTTCAAGTCCAAGCATGTTCCATATTATTTTGAAAATAATGTATTGAAACTAAGCTCATCTATTCAATGTTCAACTCTTATTTGACTTGATTGATATGAAGGATCAACAAGTCCTGGTCAGAATCAGTTAATATATATGATTATACTCTATGGTTCATGGCGATGCACTAGCTTTACATCTAGAACCAGGAGTAAGGTCCTAACATCTCACGCCCATCTACGTGGCTAAGTACACAAACACATTAGTCCTATGTGTTGTGAGATGTATTGACTCCTTAAATCTATAGGTGCATGATATCTAAGGTATATCCTATGCTAGTTGCATGAGAATGTAAAGTAAAAGATAGTAATAAGAAAATATACTTTGTAAATTCCAACTCTACTATGCACATGCCAAATTTTCGTCTTAATAGACTGAATTCAGCATCGGGTAGGGGTTTAGTAAATAGATCTGCCAAGTTGGAGTTCGATTCGACGTATTCGAGTTGTATGGCTCCATTGGCCACATGTTCTCGAATGAAATGGTGTTTGACCATTATATGTTTGGTCCTAGAGTGACATATTGGATTTTTAGTTAGGTTAATTATGCTAATGTTTGGTGTTTGACCTTTATATCAATCTATCCTTGATATCAGATTGACCAATGAGGCATAGACCGTGTCATCCTCGATCAATCTATGTGTTTCTTGATCCCTGAGTAAACTAACTCAAACAAATGAGCTCAATATCTCATATTGACTCATTCGAGCATGGCCATGCATTTTAGTAGTTCTACTCAATCAAGGGGCCCACAGATATCACTCCCGTCATATGGGAGGGATAGATTTCATCTACATCACTCACATCCCTCCGCATAATTTGTTATATACCCAGTAATCACATTTATGGTCCACCCTGTTACGGGTGACGTTTGACGATACCAAAGTACATAACTCCTTGTGTAGGGAACCGTAGTGACTTCAGGTTTGAGGACTATTCATACCAATAGTCACATGAGAAAGTTTATGACACTCATATGACGATCCATGAAACTTTCTCATGGCGGGTTAGTTCAGTATATATTCTCTAATATATACCCATGTGTCAACTTGATATCATATATCCATGACTTGTGAGATCAAGTCATCAATTAACCTACATGCTAGTCTTTATGTATTAATATTGCCCTTGCATATTAATACTTGACTAGGAACATTTTAGGAAAGTGTTCTTTATAGCCTCTCATAATCAATTCTGCCAATTGATGTGCTGTAGATAAGAACCTACTTTTCTAGGGCATTATTATATTTAATTTAGCTGGCACAAGAAAGACGTAAATATAATAACCAATCTTTTGCCTTTGTTGCGTGCCCTTTTTAATCCCTCTTCTCCTTGGGTTTGTTGGATCTTTTAGCATGTTCAATTGTCCGTGCCTCTATATGTATCCACATGAGCAAGCTCTTGTCTCACAAAAGAAACTAGAAGAGCTCTCCTTTACTTCTTGCTAGAGAAGTCCCTAAAGGAGAGGAAGGTAGGGAAAAAGAGAAAGGAAGAAGAAGACCACTCTTCTTGCTAGGCTACACTCACAAAAGCCACACAACCAAAGCCTCTCTCCACCAAGCTCTCTCCAAGCCTCATGCTTCCACCCACCTTGGCCGGCCACCCCATGGAGTGTTTTATTGGATTGAAAAAACCTTTCACCTCCTATCACATTCAATGCAATCAATTGCATTGAAAAATAATACACTCCTTGTTTGGCAGGCCACATGTGGAGAAATTCCAAAGGTTAAAACCCTTTATCTCCTTCCACCTCATCAAGCTTAAGTGGCATGCTTATGTGGCATGCTTATGTGGCATTCATGCATGTTGAATTAATCTTATTAATTCAATAAGCTTATGTTATCATATTGAATTAATATCATTAAATCAATAAGGTAACATATTGAATTAATCTTATTAAATCAATTAAGCTTAGGCTATCATGATAACATATTTATTTAATCTTATTAAATTAATAAGCTTAGCATATTGAATTAATCTCATTAAATCAATAAGCTAAAATTCTCATTAAGCTTAAAGTCCAAAAACCATTTTGTACTTAAGCTTATTCCCAAATTATTCTAGTCAAACTAGAATGCACTAATTCTTCTAATCATCATGCTCTTTGTGTGTGACCCTATAGGCTCTCATAACGTTGGCAGTGGATCTAAACTCTTTTAGATACACAAGAAATGAGCGACATCTAGCAATACATCATTGCTACCCAAGTTACGAAATAAGTCAAGATCCGACTAACCTTTCTGTGACTACTATAATGTATGACCGTGTTCTTCTATCCTTGATATCAGATTGACCAATGAGGCATAGACCGTGTCATCCTCGATCAATCTATGTGTTTCTTGATCCCTGAGTAAACTAACTCAAACAAATGAGCTCAATATCTCATATTGACTCATTCGAGCATGGCCATGCGTTTTAGTAGTTCTACTCAATCAAGGGCCCCACAGATATCTCTCCCGTCATATGGGAGGGATAGATCCCATCTACATCACTCACATCCCTCCGCATAATTTGTTATATACCCAGTAATTGCCTTTATGGTCCGCCCTGTTATGGGTGACGTTTGACGATACCAAAGTACATAACTCCTTATGTAGGGAACCGTTGTGACTTCAGGTTTGAGGACTATTCATACCAATAGTCACATGAGAAAGTTTATGACACTCATATGACGATCCATGAAACTTTCTCATGGCGGGTCAGTTCAGTATATATTCTCTAATATATACCTATGTGTCAACTTGATATCATATATCCATGACTTGTGAGATCAAGTCATCAATTGACCCACATGCTAGTCTTTATGTATTAATATTGCCCTTGCATATTAATACTTGACTAGGAACATTTTTAGGAAAGTGTTCTCTACAGCCTCTCATAATCAGTTCTGCCAATTGATGTGTTGTAGATAAGAACCTACTTTTCTAGGGCATTATTATATTTAATTTAGCTGGCACAAGCAAGACGTAAATATAATAACCAATCCTTTGCCTTTATAGAATATGATACAAAATGTTCCCTATTCAACCATCACATGATTGGTTCTAGAGAAATTTATTTTTGTACGAGGTTTTCTTTCGCAAGGATCACTTGGAAGGGATCCTATTTTTCAGTTGCGCATATGCTATTTTGCATAAAAAAAATCCCTATAGTGGTATCAGAGCCACTTGCGAAAGATCGTATAAAAATAGGTTTTCTCTATTTTATATATGATATAGAAGTAGGATAAATTTTATTATGAGTTGATAATTGCATTAGCAATTTTTCAAACATAATAAAATATCCGATGTCTTTTAAAAGTTAAAATTGACATGGTGCATGGTTATGGCCTAGTCCCAAAATGTTTGTGAATGTGTGTGTTGTAATTCTTAATACGGCCTGCGTGTCGTGCCTTTCTCCTAAAATTCTTGTTGAAAAATTAGTTTTAGACTCGAATGTAACTTGAGTATTTCTCCTTTTGTAATATACAAAATAAAGATGGAGGGTCCATTGGAAGATGACGTTACAAGGAGGAAGTCAACAACACAAGACAACCAAAAGGAAGCACTTGGGAGAAGATGCTATCCCTAGGTTGACCAGTCAATCTTTTCATTGGCTTGAGAAGATTGTAGAATTAGGGCCATAACCATGACACGCTTAGTTTAATATATATGTGATGCATTTTAATTTAGCTTATATGTGATGGATGCTAATATGTATGTGATGCATGTTTAAGTTTATTTCTTAATAAGTCAAAAACGATATGCCTACCAAAGTTTGGTACTCACTACTTCCTCAATCATTTGTTGTTGGGTTTGCCAAAGCAAAGCAATGCATTTTATCTTGGAACAGTGCGAGTGGACAATCGTGATGTCCCGCTATCAAACTTGGTTAAGACTTAATTAAGTTTTTCTTAATTAATTAAGAAAGAAGAGGCATATATTAGCTTTGAACATAAGTTTTAAAAATTAGTTTTGTGTGATTTCTGAACATCAGCTTTGTCTTAGAAAGTTGTCGTTGCTCCGATATCAAAGAAGGCCTCTCGTTTCGCCTACTGAAGCTGATTTAGGAATAAACACTAAACTAATCTAAACTTAACCAAAGCTATTAAAGAGTTACATCAGATGTAATTGGCAAAAGATTGCCTACCTAATCATACTATGTCTTGGGCGATTAGCCAAAGCTAACTCAAGACGAAGTATTATGTGGATCTTTATCCCATATAAATTTATAGCTAAATAGAAGCTAATGATGTAAGCAAAATGTGTTTGCCTACATCAATGATTAGCTCATATCAAAGCTATGAGAATTTAGTGGGAGCCTCATTTAATTAAAGGCCTAATTAAATGACTTAGGTATGATACTTAATTTTGCATTTTAATGTTGTAGATCACCATGTCATCTAACACGACACACCCCCTCAACATGCGATCTGTCCTTGAGAAAGACAAGTTCAATGGAGCTAACTTTCTAGACTGGTATAGGAACTTGAGGATTATCCTCAAGCAAGAACGTAAATTGTATGTCCTAGAGCAGTCTATCCCTGAAACACTCGCCCCTACAGCCACTCGTGCTAAAAAGGATGCTTATAAGAAGCATCAAGATGACGCATTAGATGTGTCATGTCTTATGCTTGCCACCATGAACTCTGAGCTTCAGAAGCAACATGAGAACATGGATGCCTATGGTATGGTTGATCATTTGAAACAACTATATCAAGGACAAGCTAGGCACGAGCGTTTTGAAGTGTCTAAGGCTCTTTTTGCATGGAAGATGCAAGAAGGAACACCTGTAGGAACTCACGTACTTAAAATGATAGGGTACGTTGAGAACCTTGAAAGACTAGGTTTTCCACTGAGCCAAGAATTGGCAACCGATGTTATCCTGCAATCATTGCCGGAAGCATATAATCAATTCGTCATGAATTATAACATGAATGAAATTGATAAGCCTTTGCCTGAGATTCTCAGCATGTTAAGAATCAGAACCAATCTCAAGAAGAAAGTTAATGTAACGCTAATGGTCAAGAAGGGCAAAGGTAAGCGCAAAGGCAAGGGTAAGACCCAAGCCAAAGGCAAGGCCAATTCATCCACTTCAAAGGGTAAAGGTAAAGTACCTAAGGAAGGGGACTGTTTCCATTGTGGTGAGACTGGACACTGGAAGCGGAACTACAAAGTCTACCTTGAGGAAGTAAAGAAGAAAAGAAGTGGAACTTCTGCCTCAGGTATACACGTTATAGAAGTTAATCTATCTATTTCTTCTACATGGATATTAGATACCGGATGTGCATCTCACATTTGTACTAATGTGCAGGGACTGAGAAATAGTAGACTAATGGCAAAGGGCGAAGTGGACCTATGAGTAGGCAATGGCGCAAAAGTTGCTGCTGTAGCTGTAGGAACATATTCTTTGTCTTTGCCCACTGGGCTTATCTTAGAACTAGAGGAGTGCTTTTATGTACCTGCATTAATGAAGAACATAATTTCTGTATCTTGTTTAGACAAGAAAAACTTTTCTTTTATAATAAAGGACAAATGTTGTTCCATTTATTTGAATGAAATGTTCTATTGTAATGCACCACTTATGAATGGTCTCTATGTTCTAGATTTAGAAAACCCAATTTATAACGTAAATACCAAACGGTTCAAATCGAATAATTTGAACCAAACATATCTCTGGCACTGTCGCCTAGGTCACATAAATGAAAAATGCATATCCCAACTCCATAAAGATGGATTATTGGACTCATTTGATTTTGAATCATATGAGGTATGCGAATCTTGTCTTTTAGGAAAGATGACTAAAACTCCATTTAGTGGACATGGCGAGAGAGCGACGGACTTGTTAGGACTCATACATACTGATGTATGTGGCCCTTTCAATGTTGAAGCCAGAGGAGGCTATAAATACTTTATTACTTTCACTGATGATATGAGTAGATTTGGCTACTTATATTTGATGAGACATAAGTCAGAATCCTTTGAAAAGTTCAAAGAATTCAAGAATGAAGTACAAAACCAACTTGGTAAGCGTATTAAGCTACTTCGATCAGATCGAGGTGGTGAATACCTTAGTCAAGAGTTTCGTGATCACCTGGCTGAGTGTGGGATAATATCCCAACTCACTCCACCTGGAACACCACAATGGAATGGTGTATCTGAGAGAAGAAATTGTACTCTATTAGATATGGTACGATCAATGATGAGCCAGACTGATCTACCTACTTCCTTTTGGGGTTTAGCTCTAGAGATAGCCGCTTTCACACTTAATCGTGTCCCATCAAAAGCCATAGAAAAGACACCATATACGTTATGGACTGGGAAGAGTCCCAAAATGTCTTTTATAAAGATTTGGGGTTGTGAAGCTTATGTTAGACATCAAGTCTCAGATAAACTAGGACCCAAATCAGATAAGTATTATTTTGTAGGATATCCCAAGGAAACTAAGGGATATTACTTTTACAATCCCACACTTGGCAAGGTGTTTGTTGCCAGAAATGCTGTCTTTCTAGAAAGAGAATTTATTTCTAGAAAAACTAGTGGGAGTAAAATTCATCTTGAAGAAATTCAAGATGAAGATAACACTAAGGCTTCGATGGAAAATGAACAGGCACCACAAAGTGTTGTGGATGAGGAAATTGTTGCCCAAAGAGTTGTGGAGCAAACACCTGTTCAAGTAGTCCAACCTCTTCGTAGATCTGATAGGATCCGTCGTCAACCCGAGAGATATTCTTTTCTCTTGACTGACAATGGTGATGTATTGCTTGTCGATCTTGACGAGCCTACATCCTATCAAGAAGCTATGATGAGCCCAGATTCTGATAAATGGCTAGAGGCCATGAGATCCGAAATGGAATCCATGTACACTAACCAAGTATGGACTTTGGTTGATCCACCTGAAGGGGTAAAACCCATTGGGTGTAAGTGGGTCTTTAAAGTAAAGACTGACATGGATGGTAATAAGCATACCTATAAAGGTAGATTGGTGGCTAAAGGATTCAAACAAATTCATGGTATTGACTATGATGAAACCTTTTAACCAGTTGCGATGCTTAAATCCATTCGGATCATACTTGCTATTGCAGCCTACCACGATTATGAGATCTGGCAGATGGATGTCAAAACTGTTTTTCTGAATGGAAAGCTACTCGAGGATGTGTATGTTGGGTTTCCGGCACCGCGGCATGTGTGTGTTCGATCATGTTTCGTAAACATGAGCACAGCGGAAGCAATTAAAAATAATAAATCTATATTTATTACAACACACACAACACACGCATGCTATTACAACAAGTGTAGACATAACCGTAAATTAAAATTTACAATAAAAGGAAATTAAACTACGTTATACCTTCCGTATGACGTGTAGCGGGAACGGCATCAACCGGAACGATCCTCGTAAGAATCGTCTCTATCCGTATCCATGCCGAGCTCCTCGGGATGACTTCGCTAAGTCACGAGCTTCGTCTTCGTACGGGTTACTAGCCTCGTGTTGAAGACGACGTGATCGAGAGATGATCACGATCCGAATCCAAATTCGGATCCTAAAACAAGTTCTCAAAACTCGCTTCTCCGGAGAGGTATTCGTCAACCGTTTGACGAATCCTTCGTCCTCCACCTCAGAGGATTACCGGAGATCAAATCCCCGGTAAGTTAGCCGCTGTCGGAGCACTAACCGTCGTCCAAATGACGCTCCGACGAGAGGAGGAGAAGCTGTCCAGAAAACTGGACAGCTTGGTGGAGGAGTAGGCGCCGGCCAAAAACAAGGAGAGAAAAAGCCCACCTTGATGCCGAACCTATAGGAGATCACCGGAGGGTCGCCGGAGGTTCACCGGCTGGAGCTTGGACGCCGGCAAGGGTCTTGGACGGCGGCACAAAGCTGGGCGGCGGCAGCTTGTAGTTGGGCGCCGAAATCACCAACAAGGGGTGGGCGGCAACTAGGTTGGGCGGCCAAAATAGATTAGGGTTTTGGATTAGGGTTTAAGCCCTATTTTATAGAGAACTAATTCTCTTAATGGTTAATGGATCATATCCATAAAGCCCGTTAACCCGCTCCATTAAGATAAGTTAAAATAAACCAAACCATGATGGTTTATTTTAAGTTAAAATGAACCGAACCAACCTTTGGTTCATTCGTTTAATATAAACCAAACCCTTTGGTTTATTCTCATCCATTGGATTAGAACCAAACCATTTTATTCCATCCATTATGTCTTCATAAGACACGGCCCATCCACGCTTCCTCTGTGACTGAAACAATTTCATGCTCGCTTTATGTTTGGTCCAACCAAACATAGTTTCTCTCGGTCTGAGAATCCCATTCTCAAGCTCGTTTTAAATCCTTTGGATTACACTCGTTGTGCGTGTGACCAAATAGGTTCTCGGTTTATGTTGGCAGTCTATAATTAACCATTAATTATAGATCGATCATGAGTGGCACCTAGTAGTACATCATGATCCCCAATTAACCGAAAAGATCAACGGTTGATCCAGAACTATTTCTGAAACCCTTCAGTAGCTCGAATGAATCGTGCCCCATTCCCTTCACTCATCTTATACCCACTTGGTTCAGGACATGGTCTATTGTGTCAGTCCCCACTAGGCTGACTACGTCACACCTAGCCCAAGTATCATTTCCTCATCCTAAGGATTCTAGTTACTCCACATGTATCGAAGGGTACTTTACTCTAAACATGTAATGCTTTGGCCAAAGACTTTAGTAACAATCCGACGAGAGGCCATGGGTATACATCTCCTCGCAAGGAGTGGTGAATCCTTTATAGGCTATTCAAACACCTTCGATCACTTCGACTTATACCCAATCATCCCGGGTCCACATCTCCTCGGAGATGTTTGCTTAAGATGTCAAAGCATAAGTCTCCATGATCAAGATAACTTGAATACCGCAAGTCAAAGGAACATCGCACTTAAGCCATAGTAAGAACTTCATTGACATATCTATATATGCAGAGAACCATATGAAGTCTTACGGCTGGTCACTCCAATGAACTAGTTACCATAACTAGCATCCACGATTAACTCCGAACATCACTATGTCTCCAGCCAGTGAGAATCAGCTGCTTGGATACACCAAGGAGTATACCTCGTGTTAGTCTCGACAGAATTGATGGTGTCCAAATCCATCAATTCATCGACTAGGGATAATTCCGATACATCACAATTACACATGTAGAGATACTCACTAGTTGTGATCCAATCACAAATTCTCTCATGCTGTGAATCGCATCGTGGACATTCAGTAAATGAGTTTAAGATCCAATCAAATACATAAAACATGTATACTCAAATAGTGAATCTTCATTTATCATATAAATGGTTCATACATAAGGCGATTGCCTTAGGACATCTCTCATATATTACTAACAGACTCCCACTTGGCCTAATGCCAATCGCTATAGTATCCAATACCATAAGCTCTAACATGACCCTCAAACTTATTTTGAGGTAATGCTTTAGTCAAAGGATCCTCTAAGTTCCTTTTAGTGGGAATTTTCTCGATTTGTATTTCGTTCCTACTTATGATCTCTCTGATAAGATGATAGCGGCGAAGCACATGTTTGGATCGTTGATGAGACCTTGGCTCTTTCGCCTGTGCAATTGCTCCATTGTTGTCGCAGTAGACCGGTATTGCTTCAACAATGGCCGGAATCACACCAAGTTCATGAACGAACTTCTTGATCCAAACCGCTTCCTTTTCTACTTCCGAAGCTGCAATATATTCTGCCTCAGTGGTAGAATCCGCTACAGTCTTTTGTTTGGAACTTTTTCAACTCACTGCGCCCCCATTCAAGGTGAACACGTATCCAGACTGAGACCTGGAATCATCCTTGTCTGTCTGGAAGCTAGCATCCGTATACCCTCGTATCACCATGTCCCCTTCTCCATATATTAGGAACACATCCTTAGTTCTTCTCAAGTACTTAAGGATTGTCTTAACAGCCGCCCAATGGTCCATCCCTGGATCGGATTGGTATCTGCTCGTGACACTCAGAGCGTACGATACATCGGGTCTCGTACATAACATAGCATACATGATAGATCCTATTGCGGATGCATAGGGAATCTTACTCATGCAAATCCTCTCGTCTTCTGTGCGCGGACACATAGACTTCGAAAGGTGTACCCCATGCCTGATGGGCAGATAACCTTTCTTGGATTCTGACATGCTAAACCTCTTTAGCACTCGGTCTATATATGTAGACTGCGAAAGACCAAGCAACCGTTTCGATCTATCTCTATAGATCTTAATCCCAAGGATGTAGGTTGCTTCTCCCAGGTCTTTCATGGAGAATGTCTTGGATAACCAAACCTTAACTGACTGTAAGATTGACACATCGTTTCCTATAAGTAATAGGTCATCGACATACAATACTAGGAACACGACTGCACTCCCACTAACCTTCTTGTACACACAAGGTTCGTCTGGATTTTGTGAGAAATCAAACTTTTTGATCGTCTCATCAAAACGGATATTCCAGCTCCTAGATGCTTGCTTCAATCCATAAATGGATCGTCGCAATTTGCATACCTTGGTTTTATCAACCGATGTGAAACCCTCAGGCTGTATCATATACACGTCCTCGAGCAGGTTTCCATTAAGGAAAGCTGTTTTCACATCCATCTGCCATATCTCATAATCATAATGAGCCGCTATGGCCAGGAGCATCCGAATGGATTTAAGCATAGCTACAGGCGAATAGGTTTCGTCATAATCAACACCTTGTTTTTGATGATATCCTTTCGCCACCAATCTAGCCTTATAGGTAATCACATTACCATCCATGTCGGTTTTCTTATTGAAAACCCACTTGCACTTTATAGGCTTTATGCCTTCAGGTGGGTCAACCAAGTTCCAAACTTGGTTTTCGTACATGGAATCCATTTCCGACTTCATGGCACCAAGCCACTTATCCCTTTTTGAACTTGTCAGCACTTCTTCAAAACTGGTAGGCTCCTCATCATCAATGAGTAACACGTCGTTCGATTTGCTTACGAGAAATCCATATCTCTCAGGAATATTGCGTGTTCTACCAGATCTACGAAGATGTGGTGTTACAATAGGTCCAGCCGATTGCTCATCACTATGAGTTGTCGGCTGTTGTGCTTCACCAGGTATCTCATCAATGTCTATTTGAGTCTCCTGAGCCTCCTCAAGCTCGGCGACACTCCCCCTTTGTTTTCTTGCAAGAGAAACTCTTTCTCTAGAAACACAGCATGCCTTGAAACAAACACCTTTTGTTCCACAGGATGATAGAATTGGTAACCCCTTGTTTCCTTAGGGTATCCAATAAATAGACATTTATCAGACTTAGCATCCAGTTTGTCTGATACAGTACGCTTCACATAAGCAGGACAACTCCATATCTTCAAGTAAGATACATGAGGTTTCTTACCATTCCATATCTCATATGGAGTGGTTGAGACTACCTTGGTAGGCATTCTGTTTAACAAGTAAACAGCTGTCTGAAGTGCATAACCCCAAAAGGACTTGGAAAGAGTTGCATGATTCATCATTGACCTGACCATGTCCAACAAGGTCCGGTTACGCCTCTCAGATACACCATTATGCTGTGGTGTATAGGGCGGAGTCCATTGAGACAATATGCCATTGTCTCTTAGATAATCAAGAAACTCTTGACTTAAGTATTCACCACCTCGATCGGATCGAAGTATTTTAATACTCTTGACATGTTGTTTCTCTACTTAATTTCTGAAATCTTTGAACCTTTCAAAGGCTTCAGACTTGTGTTTCATCAAGAACACATACCCAAACCGTGAGTGATCATCGGTGAAGGTAATGAAGTAGCTATAGCCTCCTAATGCTTGAGTTGACATAGGTCCACATACATCAGTATGTACTAGACCTAGTAACTCTCCCACTCGTTCACCTTTTCCAGTAAAAGGTAACTTAGTCATCTTGCCTTTTAAGCATGATTCGCATGTATCGTATGAATCCAATTCAAACGATTCCAGAATTCCACATCGGTGTAATTCGGACATGCGTTTCTTGCTTATATGGCCAAGACGACAATGCCACATATAGGAGTCTATGTGATTATCCTTTCGAGCACGCGTGTTGCTCGCTTCGATATTGAAAATGTCACTGGATACGTCCAATGTATAAATGCCATTACTCAAAGTTCCAGTTCCATAAAGTACGCCATTCAAAGTTATATAACAACAATTGTTACTAAACGTTAAATGGAAACCATTTCTATTTAAGCAGGAAATAGAAACAATGTTCTTTATTAGAGAAGGAACATAATAGCAATTGTCGATTCAAGACTAGTCCACTAGGGAGCTTGACAAATAAGTTCGATGGCGGACGCGGCAACCTTTGCTCCATTGCCAACTCGCAAATTTGACTCCCCTCTGACGAGTCTTCTTCTATTCCTTAGCCCCTGTATGTCATTACATATATGTGAGCTACACCCAGTATCCAATACCCAAGTGTCTAAGGAAATAGAATGACAATCAATAACGAAGATACCTAAAGAGGATGGGGCATCGGATGCCTTCTTCTTCTTCATGGACTCAAGATAAATCTTGCAGTTTCTTCGCCAGTGGCCTTCCTTGCCACAGTGATGGCAAGTGCCCTTTTGCGCTGGTTCCGCCTTCTTTGCCTTTTTCTTTCCTTTCTTCTGTTCTTTTGCCTTCCTCTTAGAACCTTTCTTTGAGGAATCAACTAACAGAACCGCCTTCTCCTCATGCTTTACAGAAGGCTCCACAGTCTTTAGCATATTGAGGAGCTCGGGAATGGTGGATTCCAATTTGTTCATCCGATAGTTCATCACAAATTGCGAGAAACTCTTGGGCAAACAATGCAGAATTAAGTCAATACTTAACTCATGATCCATCACAAAACCGAGGGTAGCTAGCCGCTCGATGTACCCGTTCATCTTTAGCACAAACTGCACTACAGACGAACCTTCTTGCATCTTCGTGGTGAAGAGGAGCCTAGAGACCTCGAACCTTTCGGATCTCGCTTGCTCATCGAACAACTCATGAAGATGGAAGACCATAGTGTTAGCATCCATATACTCATGCTGCTTCTGCAGCTCAGGTACCATCGCCGCTAGCATGATGCAACTCGCCAGCTCAGAATCTGCCACATGTTTCTGATAGACCAACATTTGGTCTGGAGTTGCATCGTCCTTAGGACGGTCAGGAAGAGGCTCTTCAAGGACATATGCAAGCTTTTTCGCCTTGAGAACAATTCTCAGGTTTCTAAGCTAGTCCAGGAAGTTAGGCCCAGTCAGTTTGTTCGAATCCAAAATAGTGCGCAAATTGAAAGACGTCATGATCAATTTATTGACCTAGAAATACAAAACGAGCATATATGAGAAAGATGATTTTAAAATGCATCAATATACATTTATTAATCCCATTCATTTTTCGAATTTCAAAAACCCCAAAATCACTTCGGGAGATCGTAGGTCCATCTCCGAATGGGCTGATATCTATCATAGTTATGAACAACCTTGGAGAGAGTCCAACAAGCCATTCATAACTACGACGGTAGGTATCAACTATACCGATTGCATATCACGTATATGCAACTATCACAATGTGCTATCAACTAATTGAATGTTCACACATACATCGGGTTGTTAACACATTAACAAGTATGCATCATATGCATAGCACCCAACTTCACCTCCCTTTACATCGACCTTGGAGAGAGTCCAACAAGCCGATGCTCCAGGTTAAAACCAACTCATTAATCGGGACATAGTTTTAATATGGTTAGAGCGCATTCAACCAATTAGCCCAGCTTGGAGAGAGTCCAACAACCAAAGCTAACGATTGACCTCTGACTCTTACCATATTAGAATTAAACTATTCCATGGTTTGAACATATTCAGGTTCGAGCCGGGCTTGGAGAGAGTCCAACAACCCAAACAAGAAACAGAACTCAGGTTCTAACCATATTAATGGAAGGTGTAGGCTTTAATATTGATTAAGGGTTTTTATTTCTCAACCTCTTTGCATGCAAATAACTATTATCTACATGGCATGGCATACATGGCATACATCTACATGTCACGACACGCATGGCATAATGTTATGCATCTAATGCAATTACATGGCATACAATTATATCATGTTTATAATTTCCTTATATGTCATAACTATTTATGGAAATAAAATAAGTTTAAGATTTGATTCTCCAAATCAAATCATAATTAAATTAGGAAACAAATTTCCAAATCTAATCACATATTTTATTCATGGAATTATTTGATTAAGGAAAATCTATTTAGGAAACCAATTTCCTAAATCTTTAAAACTACTTATGGAAATAAAATATTTTAAGATTTGATTTCCCAAATCAAATCATGATTAAATTAGGAAGCAAATTTCCAGAATCTAATCAATTATTTTATTTATGGAAAATATCAATTTCCATAAATACTTCCAACTTTCCAAAAGTGGAAGATTTCCATAAATACTTCTAGACTTTCCAAAATTGAAAAATTTCCATAAAAACTTCTAAATTTCCAAAATTCAGAAAATTTCCAGAAATACGTTATGACTATCGCAAAACCATTTTACGATTATGTCGAAACACAACTTAGGCTCTGATACCACTGTTGGGTTTCCGACACCGCGGCATGTGTGTGTTCGATCATGTTTCGTAAACATGAGCACAACGGAAGCAATTAAAAATAATAAATCTATATTTATTACAACACACACAACACACGCATGCTATTACAACAAGTGTAGACATAACCGTAAATTAAAATTTGCAATAAAAGGAAATTAAACTACGTTATACCTTCCGTATGACGTGTAGCGGGAACGGCATCAACCGGAACGATCCTCGTAAGAATCGTCTCTATCCGTATCCACGCCGAGCTCCTCGGGATGACTTCGCTAAGTCACGAGCTTCGTCTTCGTACGGGTTACTAGCCTCGTGTTGAAGACAACGTGATCGAGAGATGATCACGATCCGAATCCAAATTCGGATCCTAAAACGAGTTCTCAAAACTCGCTTCTCCGGAGAGGTATTCGTCAACCGTTTGACGAATCCTTCGTCCTCCACCTCAGAGGATTACCGGAGATAAAATCCCCGGTAAGTTAGCCGCTGTCGGAGCACTAACCGTCGTCCAAACGACGCTCCGACGAGAGGAGGAGAAGCTGTCCAGAAAACTGGACAGCTTGGTGGAGGAGTAGGTGCCGGCCAAAAACAAGGAGAGAAAAAGCCCACCTTGATGCCGAACCTATAGGAGATCACCGGAGGGTCGCCGGAGGTTCACCGGCTGGAGCTTGGATGCCGGCAAGGGTCTTGGACAGCGGCACAAAGCTGGGCGGCGGCAGCTTGTAGTTGGGTGCCGAAATCACCAACAAGGGGTGGGCGGCAACTAGGTTGGGCGGCCAAAATAGATTAGGGTTTTGGATTAGGGTTTAAGCCCTATTTTATAGAGAACTAATTCTCTTAATGGTTAATGGATCATATCCATAAAGCCCGTTAACCCGCTCCATTAAGATAAGTTAAAATAAACCAAACCATGATGGTTTATTTTAAGTTAAAACGAACCGAACCAACCTTTGGTTCATTCGTTTAATATAAACCAAACCCTTTGGTTTATTCTCATCCATTGGATTAGAACCAAACCATTTTGGTCCATCCATTATGTCTTCATAAGACACGGCCCATCCACGCTTCCTCTGCGACTGAAACAATTTCATGCTCGCTTTATGTTTGGTCCAACCAAACATAGTTTCTCTCGGTCTGAGAATCCCATTCTCAAGCTCGTTTTAAATCCTTTGGATTACACTCGTTGTGCGTGTGACCAAATAGGTTCTCGGTTTATGTTGGCCGTCTATAATTAACTATTAATTATAGATCGATCATGAGTGGCACCTAGTAGTACATCATGATCCCCAATTAACCGAAAAGATCAGCAGTTGATCGGAACTATTTAAAACCCTTGATGGCTCGAATGAATCGTGCCCCATTCCCTTCACTCATCTTATACCCACTTGGTTGGGACATGGTCTATTGTGCCGATCCCCACTAAGTGACTACGTCACACCTAGCCCAAGTATCATTTCCTCGTCCTCACAGTTCTAGTTACTCCACATGTATCGAAGAGTACTTTACTCTAAACATGTAATGCTTTGGCCAAAGACTTTAGTAACAATCCGACGAGAGGCCATGGGTATACATCTCCTCGCAAGGAGTGGTGAATTTTTTATAGGCTATTCAAACACCTTCGATCACTTCGACTTATACCCAATCATCCCGGGTCCACATCTCCTCGGAGATGTTTGCTTATGATGTCAAAGCATAAGTCTCCATGATCAAGATGACTTGAATACCGCAAGTCAAAGGAACATCGCACTTAAGCCACAGTAAGAACTTCATTGACATATCTATATATGCAGAGAACCATATGAAGTCTTACGGCTGGTCACTCCAATGAACTAGTTACCATAACTAGCATCCACGATTAACTCCGAACATCACTATGTCTCCAGCCAGTGAGAATCAGCTGCTTGGATACACCAAGGAGTATACCTCGTGTTAGTCTCGACAGAATTGATGGTGTCCAAATCCATCAATTCATCGACTAGGGATAATTTCGATACATCACAATTACACATGTAGAGATACTCACTAGTTGTGATCCAATCACAAATTCTCTCATGCTGTGAATCGTATCGTGGACATTCAGTAAATGAGTTTAAGATCCAATCAAATACATAAAACATGTATACTCAAATAGTGAATCTTCATTTATCATATAAATGGTTCATACATAAGGCGATTGCCTTAGGACATCTCTCATATAATACTAACAGTGTACATGACACAGCCTGAGGGTTTTGAAGATCCAAAGCATCCTGGAAAGGTATGCAAACTGCAAAGGTCCATTTATGGACTAAAGCAAGCCTCTCGAAGCTGGAATCTTCGATTCGATGATGCAATCAAGGAGTTTGGTTTCATCAAGAATGAAGATGAACCTTGTGTCTACAAGAGAAATAGTGGGAGCACAGATGTATTTCTTATCTTGTATGTAGATGACATACTTCTCATCGGAAATGATATTCCCTCACTCTAGTCTGTGAAGATGTGGTTAGAGAATTGTTTCTCGATGAAAGACTTAGGTGAAGCTGCCTATATTCTAGGCATCAAGATCTATAGAGATAGATCTAAAAGACTACTTGGCCTAAGTCAGAGTACATACATTGATAAAGTGCCAGATCGTTTTGCTATGCAAAATTCCAAGAAAGGATTTCTGCCTTTATCACATGGTGTGAGTCTTTCGAAGACTCAATGTCCCTCTTCTAAGGAGGAGAGAGATCGCATGGATAAGATCCCTTATGCATCTGCTATAGTGTCTATCATGTACGCCATGCTTTATACTCATCTTGACGTCTCGTATGCTTTGAGCATGACGAGTAGATACCAGTCGGATCCAGGTGAAAGTCACTGGATTGCAGTCAAAAATATTCTTAAATACTTACGAAGAACGAAAGAATATTTCCTGATATTTGGAGGCAATGAGGAGCTAACTGTAAACGGTTACAGTGATACAAGCTTCCAAACCGACAAGGATGACTATAGATCACAATCGGGGTACGTATTATGCCTGAATGGTGGAGCTGTGAGCTGAAAGAGTTCGAAGCAGGACACAGTTACTGATTCTACAACAGAAGCCGAGTATATTGCTGCGTCTGATGCAGCAAAGGAGGTTGTTTGGCTCCGCAAGTTCATCAATGAACTTGGGGTAGTTCCTAGCATTGCAGATCCAATAGACCACTATTGTGACAACAATGGGGCTATTGCACAGGCTAAGGAACCTCGATCACATCAGCGGACCAAACACATACTGCGGCGCTTCCATCTCATTCGAGAGATCATCGATAGAGGAGATGTGAGGATATGCAGAGTACCGACAGAAGCTAACATCGCAGATCCATTGACTAAGGCTTTGGCACAGAGGAAGCATGATGGTCACACTAGGTCACTAGGTATTAGATATTATAGTGATTGGTACTAGTGCTAGTGGGAGATTGTTAGTTATATCCCAAGAACCAATCATGTGATGGTTGAATAGGGAACATTTTGTATCATATTCTATAAAGGCAAAGGATTGGTTATTATATTTACGTCTTGCTTGTGCCAGCTAAATTAAATATAATAATGCCCTAGAAAAGTAGGTTCTTATCTACAACACATTAATTGGCAGAATTGATTATGAGAGGCTGTAGAGAACACTTTCCTAAAATGTTCCTAGTCAAGTATTAATATGCAAGGGCAATATTAATACATAAAGACTAGCATGTAGGTCAATTGATGACTTGATCTCACAAGTCATGGATATTTGATATCAAGTTGACACATGGGTATATATTAGAGAATATATATTGAACTGACCCGCCATGAGAAAGTTTCATGGATCGTCATATGAGTGTCATAAACTTTCTCATGTGACTATTGGTATGAATAGTCCTCAAACCTGAAGTCACTACGGTTCCCTACATAAGGAGTTATGTACTTTGGTATCGTCCAACGTCACTCGTAACAGGGTGGACCATAAAGGCGATTACTGGGTATATAACAAATTATGCGGAGGGATGTGAGTGATGTAGATGGGATCTATCTCTCCCATATGACGGGAGTGATATCTGTGGGCCCCTTGATTGAGTAGAACTACTAAAACGCATGGCCATGCTCGAATGAGTCAATATGAGATATTGAGCTCATTTGTTTGAGTTAGTTTACTCAGGGATCAAGAAACAAATAGATTGATCGAGGATGACACAGTCTATGCCTCATTGGTCAATCTGATATCAAGGATAGAAGGACACGGTCATACATTATAGTAGTCATGGAAAGGTTAGTCGGATCTTGACTTATTTCGTAACTTGGGTAGCAATGATATATTGCTAGATGCCGCTCAATTCTTGTGTATCTAAAAGAGTTTAGATCCACTGCCAACGTTATGAGAGCCTAGAGGGTCACACACAAAGAGCATGATGATTAGAAGAATTAGTGCATTCTAGTTTGACTAGAATAATTTGGGAATAAGCTTAAGTACAAAATGGTTTTTGGACTTTATGCTTAATGAGAATTTTAGCTTATTGATTTAATGAGATTAATTCAATATGCTAAGCTTATTAATTTAATAAGATTAAATAAATATGTTATCATGATAGCCTAAGCTTAATTGATTTAATAAGATTACATCAATATGTTACCTTATTGATTTAATGAGATTAATTCAATATGATAACATAAGCTTATTGAATTAATAAGATTAATTCAACATTCATGAATGCCACATAAGCATGCCACCTAAGCATGCCACATAAGCATGCCACCTAAGCTTGATGAGGTGGAAGGAGACAAAGGGTTTTGACCTTTGGAATTTCTCCACATGTGGCCGGTTGATTATTTTTCAATGCAATTGATTGCATTGAATGTGATAGGAGGTGAAAGGTTTTTCAATCCTATAAAACACTCCATGGGGTGGCCGGCCAAGGTGGGTGGAAGCTTGAGGCTTGGAGAGAGCTTGGTGGAGAGAGGCTTTGGTTGTGTGGCTTTTGTGAGTGTAGGCTATCAAGAAGAGTGGTCTTCTTCTTCCTTTCTCTTTTTCCCTACCTTCCTCTCCTTTAGGGACTTCTCTAGCAAGAAGTAAAGGAGAGCTCTTCTAGTTTCTTTTGTGAGACAAGAGCTTGCTCGTGTGGATACATATAGAGGCACGGACAATTGAACGTGCTAAAAGATCCAACAAACCCAAGGAGAAGCGGGATTAAAAAGGGCACGCAACAAAGGTAATATTCTCCTATAAGATAGGTTTTTCTTTTAGAGAAATTTATTTTTGTACGAGGTTTTCTTTCGCAAGGATCACTTGGAAGGGATCCTATTTTTCCGTTGCGCATATGCTATTTTGCATAAAAAAAATCCCTACAAATTTTATGTTTGTAAAGTCTAACTTAAAATCTCGGAGAGTGTGCTACATCCAAAGAAGTTGAGTGACACACTCACCCATCGCTATGTATTCGACTTCGGTGGTAGATAAGGCAACACAATGTTGCTTCCTACTGCACCAACTCACTAGACTCGAGCCGAGAAGTTGACAACAACCACTTGTACTCTTTCTATCGAGCTTACTATCGGCATAGTCTGAGTAAGAGTAGCCGATTAGTTAGAACTCGGTAGATCTAGGGTACCAAATAACGACATTAAGTGTACCATTTAGATATCTAAGGATACGCTTAACTAGAGTTAGGTGAGATTCCTTGGCACAGGTTTGGAACCTTACGCACATACTTATTGCAAATAACATATCAGGTCGGCCCACAGTTAAGTAAAGGAGACTCCCTATCACGCTCCTATAATATTTTAAGTCAATTGAATTTCCTATTACATCTTCTCCTATATTTACATTTGTTCCCATTGGGGTATAATAATTTTAGCATCTTGCATTCCAAAGCGTTTAATTAATTCCCTAGTATATTTGCGTTGGTGTAAGTATATTCCATTTTTAGTTTGTTTAATTTGTAGACCTAAGAAGAAACTCAACTCACCTACTAAATTCATTTCAAATTCACTTTCCATTAGTGAAATGAATTCGTTTAGTAGGATCGAGTTGGTGGTTCCGAAGATGATATCATCTATGTAGATTTGGGCTATGAATATGTCTTTACCTATTGTTTTTATGAAGAGGGATGGATCGACTAGACCTTGGTTAAATCCTTTGGACATAAGATAAATCGAAAGCCTCTCGTACCAAGCTCGAGGAGCTTGTTTGAGTCCATAGAGAGCTTTCTTTAATCTAAGGACATGGTTAGGTTTATCTAGACTTTCGAAACCGGGGGGTTGACTAACATAAACCTCTTCCTTAATATATCCATTCAAGAATGCTGACTTTACATCCAATTGAAACAACTTAAATCCTCGATGTGCAACATATGCTAATAGCATTCGGATGGACTCTAATCTAGCTACCGGGGCATATGTCTCATCGTAATCTAAACCTTCGACTTGACTAAACCCTTTAGCGACTAATCTAGCTTTATTTCTAACTACTTCACCTTTATCATCAAGTTTATTTCTAAACACCCACCTTGTTCCAATGATTGTTTTATCTTTAGGTGGTGGTACTAATTCCCATACTTCGTTCCTAGTAAATTGAGCTAGCTCTTCTTGCATCCAATCGGGATCAAGAAGAGCTTGATCAATAGTTTTGGGTTCAATTTTGGAAATCAAGGAGATTTGACTAATATTTCGGTATGAAGCTCTAGTTCGAACTCCTAGGCTTGGATCACCTATCACTTGGTTGATAGGATGATTCATTTGAGTCCTAGTTTGACATGGGTTAGAGTCATCTATCACTTGATCGATAGGATGACTAGTTTGAGTCCTTGTTTTATTTGGGTTAGAGTCACCTATCACTTGGTTGATAGGATGACTTGGTTGATTTTTTGTTAGGATTGATCTCAAGATCGTAGTTGAGTCCTGATATAACATCTGGGATTCTTTCCAATCAAACATTATTTTGGTAGAGTAAGAGCAATACGTAACTGAACAAGCATATACTCTATAAGCTCTACTCGTAGTCGAGTATCCTAGAAAGATTCCGGTCGAAGTTTTGGATGTGAATTTCCCTAGGTAATCCTTAGTGTTTAGGATATGTACCTTACATCCAAATACTCTAAAGTACTTGATGTTAGGTATTTTATCATGATAAATCTCGTACGAGGTCTTAAGGTGCCTCTTTACCAAAAGGATCCTATTTTGGACATAGCACGCCCTACTAACGGCTTCCGCCCAAAAATTATTGGGTAGGTTATACTCGTTTAACATTGTCCTAGCGGCTTCTTGTAGGGTTCTATTTTTACGTTCTACTAGGCCATTCTCTTGTGGGGTTCTAGGGCATGAGAACTCATGATGGTATCCATTTAGGTTATAGAATTATGTAAACCTGTGGTTCTCGAATTAACCACCATGATCAATCCTAAGTCTTTTGATTTTAAGGTTTTGTTGATTTTCTATTAGTTTAAATAGATTGATTAGTTGATCTAGGGTATGACTTTTGTGTTTGATGAAACTAACCGAAGTAAATCTAGAATAGTTGTCAATTATGACAAAGCAGAATTGACTCCCATTAAGTGACTTAGCTCCGTGTGAATCAAATAGATCCATGTGTAGGAGCTGAAGAACAATTTTGGTTCGTTCTTGATTAGTTAGTTGATGTTGTGTTCTAGATTGTTTACATTGTTGACAAGCATTACATATTTTATTATCCAAGTTGTTGAGGTTAGGCAATCCTCTGACTAAGTCACTCTGACTCATCTTGTGGATGAGTCTTGGGTGTGAGTGACCGAGTCGTCGGTGCCACAACCAAGATTCCTCTTGCTGTGTCATAAGACACTTGGTTGAGGAGTTAGTTAAATTAATAGTATAAATATTGTTATTTCTGGTTCCTTTAAGAATTGTTTTAGAAGTTTCATTTGTATTGATTATGCATTCATTTTCTAGAAATATGACCTTATAGTTATTATCACACAATTGGCTTACACTAAGTAAATTATATTGGAAATTCTCTACCAATAAGACATTTTGAATAATAAAGTTTGAGTTGATCTCAATATCACCTGATTCGATGATTTTGAGCTTGTCATTGTTTTTGAAGGCTACCGATCCTTGTCGTTTGAATCGAAGCTTCGAAAACTTGAGTTGATCCCCGGTCATGTGTCGGGAGCAACCACTATCCAACATCCATTGATCCTAAATGCAATGTATTTGGATTGGATATTGGAATTATTAAAGGTTGGTTGTAAATTATTAAACCTAAATCATCTCACCCATGTCTACATGATCAAGGATGTTAACCTTATATGTTCTTGTGAGATGACTTCCAATTTTACTTGATTTAAATTTAATGATTTGAACACTTTTCAACCTTGCATTAGATTTGGATTTGACCTTAAGCTTATCAAGTCACCTTTTTAAGATCATAACTTCCAGGTTGTGGCGAGGCACAGAGGCCTTCTTTGATCGGAAAAATGACCACTTCCTTAGACAAAACCATTTTCAAGAAAATAGAGACTTGACTCACCTAAGACCACTTCCTGGTCTAACTAGTCTAGAATACGGCGAGGTAGCTTCAGCTAGTTCCACTCGGTCAAGTGCACCGAACTAGATACGCCTTATCTAGCCCGAATACATGAGACTCTGCTTTCCTAGCATACTATCATCTCGCTGCATCTTGGTACTATGTTAACAAGTATTGACAAGTTATAGTCCTATCTAACCATTCTAAAAAGAAAAATCAAAATAAATAAAGGACCTAAGCATGCAATTTCTATGTTAAAGCATAAACAAGTTTTGTACTGGCTCCCCCTGGATCGTTGAATCGGTTCGGTCTCTCAACATAGTGGATTTGATCATTGGGAACCCAGTACTAGTTGGATCCTAGTTTGAAATCAAAGCGGTCTTAGGGACCCAAGCTTGGACATATTTTTTATGTCGACTTACAATCAACATATACGACTTGTTGGTCGTATTTGAGCTAAACCCTAGTCCGACCTTGTTGTACACGACCCTTTGTGATCCAAGTAGGAAGTCAAGTCCCTTGGATCCCAAAGTAAACCTTTCCAACGTGTTCCTAAGATCTTCAACTTGACTTTTCAAGAGTGAGTTCTCAACTTCGAGCTTTTCAACCCAAGTTGAGTCCTCCTCTCGAACTCGACTAGTCGAAGAGGTTAGGGAGACCTCGTGTTTGAGGAGTTTAACCTCCTCAACCAGGGTCTCGACCTTGGACTCGGACTTAGCTAATTTCCTAGTTGAGAATTTAATTGCACTGTAAAGAGTACTAATAAGGGATCGACATACCTTAAGTGTATCTCTTGAACCGGATGCAGATCCGTAGCTTGTCTTGAATAGAGCTTCGTAGTCCGATTCATCTTCGATTTCAGAATCGTCCTCCAGTTCCAACTCTGTCTCCGATTCAGCCGATTTAGCCATGAAGACGTAATCATCGTCTTCTTCCTCTGATGCATCTTCCCACATAGCGTTGAGTGCCTTTTTGAGTTTCGGTGCTTTGCTCTTGAGCTTCGACATTCGGACTTGATATGTCCAAACCTGTTGCATTCGTAACACCTAACATTAGAACTCTTAGGCTTACCTTCATTGGGTCGAGTGACGGTTTTCTTTCGGCCCTTGACCATCCTCCGAACAAGGTTGACTAGTTCGGCCTCCATTTCCGGGTGGACCTCTGAATCAGACTCATCTTCTTCTTCCTCCTTCGGGGGTGGCTTGCTCGCAGTTTTCTTCTTCGAACATGCAAAAAGTGTTATACCCTTCTCGAGTTTCGAGTTAGACTGTTCATGGAGTTCAAAATCCGAAAACAATTCAATCTATGTTTAGAAAGATCTGTTGGTGCAATCGGCCCAGGTCACGATTGACCAGACTCAAGTTTGACTCGAGTGATGTTTTGATGTTTGACATAGTATGTTTGATATTGATGTTTGACATTGATGTCGGTTAATATTTTGGGGAGATTGTTTATACAATCGACCCAGGTTATAATTAACTAGACTCGAGTTTGACTTGAGGGAGACTTTGATGGTTGACTAGGGTTCACCATGTGATTATGAGAAAGTCCAAGCATGGGTCTTGGCAAGGTAAAGTCCAAGTCATGGGTACTTGGCATGGAAAGTCCAAGTGGGACACTTGGCATTTGGGAAAGTCCAAGTCTTGAGTACTTGGTACAAGGGAAGTCCAAGCATGGGTCTTGGCATGGAAAGTCCAACATGGGTTGGCAAGGGAAAGTCCAAGCTTGAGCCATGGCATTTGAGAAGTCCAAGGGGTTTGATATTGGCAGTGTAAAGTCCAAGGGTGGAGTCTTGGCATCATAAGTCCAATGGTTGGCAGCGTAAAGTCCAAGCGAAGTCTTGGCAGCGTAAGTCCAATGTGCCTTGGCGGTGTAGACACCGTTAGCATGACATAGCCGATAGAAGCACCTGAAGGCTAGCGCGATCAATGAACAAGTCATGGATGACTTGGAGGGATCCGAGAGGCGTGAGGCTGATGGAAGTGGCTAGAAGGCTTAGGTCTAGGCTAAGGGTGGTCTCGCAAGTATGGGGACACCATACTTGGGTTAAAACCTCATCTTTGAGGTTGGCAATCGACTGACATTATGGCCGGTTCGACTGCCATGAGTTGACTAGAGCTTGACTGCCATTTAGGGCTGAAATTACCTTGGCGATCAATCGCTCATTGAGCAAAGCGATGGATCGCTTGTAGTCGATCGCTAATTGGAGCGATGATGGCGCGATCATCGCCATGGATGGCAGTCGACTTCCAGTTGAGTCGTGAGCACATAATGCTCCGTAGCCGACTGGGCAGTCGACTACAGGGCTGGCAGTCGATTGCCAATATTGGCAGTCGACTGGTGAGAGTCCCGTTGGAACTTTTCTAGCGTGGATTGAGTCGTTGTCTCATAGCTACAGTGTTGGCAGTCGACTGGGGCCTTATGGCAGTCGACTACCTATCAGAAATCCAGCCCAACGTAGGATATAAAGGCACCTCGGATGGAGTGTTTTAGCAGCAATTTTCTTGGTCAAAATTGAAGGGGATTGTTGGTGCTTTCCAGTCCTTCAAAACTAGTTCAAGGCAATCAAATATCAAGCAATCAAAAGCTCTTGTAAAGTGTTTTTTCCTTTACTTTCATTGTATTTCATTATCATATTTGCTTGTATCTATTTGTTTATTGTTGTAAACAATTGTAAGAGGTTTCTCCACCTCCGACTTGTGTTGAGAAGGAGTTAGTTTTGATTAGTGAGTGTGTGTGCATCACTAGAGCTCAATCCGTGGAGTAGGAACCGTTCGGTTCCGAACCACGTTATATCATTGCGTTTGTGTGTTTGTTTTTTCGTTATTGTTTTATTATCTTTGTTTCCACTGCGCTAACGAAAAATGTAGACAAGCACGCGAACAATTTCATTCGACGTATAGCACGATGCTATTCACCCCCCTCTAGCTTCCAATCGATCTCCAACAAGTGGTATCAGAGCCAGGTTGCTCTTCAAGTTTAACAACAAAGGGAGCACGCTAGAGGGTGAAGATGGATTTCCAAGAAAGGTTGGGTGACAACGTCAACATTCCACCGTCTTTCGACCGCAAAGATTTCGCGTATTGGAAAGGTAGAATGATGCACTTTTTAATGTGTGACTTTGACAATTGGATTAGTGTCTTAGTAGGCTTTGACACTCCAAAAGACGACGAAGGAAGAAAAATCAAGAAGAAGAATTTGAGCCAAGACCAACTACGATATTACACTATCAATAATAAGGTAATGGGTATTTTGCTTAAAGTAATCCCTAATGACATTTTGATCAAGATAGGGGATTGTAAAGACGCCAAGGAGCTATGGAGCAAATTGGCGAAACATTATGAAAACTCATCACCGGTCTAAGAAGATGAGTGCTCATCGGCTCAAGAGGAGGAGACCAAAGATGAAGAGAGTTCATCATCCTCATGAGCAAGTGAGGAGTCGGAAGTTGAAGAGGAGTCAACTTCAGGATCGGTGGAAGAGGAGGTGGAAGAAGTAGAAGAAACCTCCACCTCTATGATTGAGGGGGAGGAAAGAATTTTCACTCCGGAGCAACAAGAAGAAGCTTCCACATCCAGTCAAGAAGAAGAAGCTCCAACTCCGACACCTTCCACCATGGACCTAGGTAACTCAAGCAATGTAGTTTTAAATAAAAATCACATAGTTTGCTTTGAGTGTAGGGAAGTAGGACATTACAAGAGTAAATGTCCTAAAAGAGTCAAGAAGAGTCCACCCATGCGAAAAGTCAAGGAGACTGGTGTTGGTTAGGGGAAACTTCACTTTCTCTTTCAACTTAGTCGCTTGTTCACGGTTATCCCTTCTACGTCCCCGGATAAAAAAAATTATCCTTGACAAGAGGGATTGCCCAAGCAACCTTGTCATCGTCGTGCTATTCGTTTAGAGTAGTCACTTGAACAAACTTGTTGTTCAAGCTACCAACCTCTATTCCACGAATAGCCGAGGAATAGACGATCTACGGATCATCGCCTTTTGTGTTTATGTTCGGGGTCCAAGTATATTTATCCATAAGATAGAATATATCATGCACATAATTGAAAAAAAAATATAAACATGTTACAAAAAAGAATAGAGAATCGATATACCTCTCGATCTTCTATTGTATGACCTTCCTCCTTTTGGACGTCATGTGGGCGACGATCTACCAAAAGTTGAAGCTCCTATATCACCAATCTTCCTTCCTTGCTCGTTTCGAGCAAGAGGAAGAATAGATACAAGACTCTTCTCCTTTCTTTAGCCAACCAACAAGCAACAAGCAATTTGCTTGCCGCCGGCCAACAAGGAGAAGGGAGAAAAGGTGAATGCCGACCAAAGTTCCAAGGGAGAACCGTAAGCCTAGGTTTTACCGGCCAAAGAGAGGGAGAGGGGATGCTTTGGACACCGACCAAGGGCTGGAAAGGGATGCTAGGTCGCCGGCCACCTTGAGGAAGAAGAAGATAAGGAAAATATTTCTTTAATAGGTGTCGCCAACTCCAAACCCTAGCCTCCAAGCCTTGCCGCCCAAAACCCTAATCCTATCTCTAATTGGATTCATGTTGCTGCCCACCCCTTGCCCTCCTTTTATAGAGTTAGGGAAAAGCCTTGTTTTAATCTCCACCATTTGTTCTAGGGATTTAATCTCAATCGTCGGATCTAGAGATTTAATCTCAACCGTCGGATCAAGAGATTTAATCTCTACCTTTGGATCTAGAGTTTTGTTTCTATTCATTGGATCTAAGCTTCACGAGGTATTAATAGGCTACAATAGGGACCATGAGAAGGAGTTGGATCTTGGCCACCCAATGGATCAAGCCCACATAAAGTCCAATCCATTAATCATAATCCAATCCACTAAAGGATTATCATTGATCTACCTCACCAACGCCCATAAGTTAATATGGGATGTATATATTATATGTACATTTTCTCCCCATGTTTAAGATCTCGAATGTCCTTTGATTAATTAATTTACTGACCATTAATTAATTAACATCTAACTCCATGAGTAGTACCACTCAACCTTTTCATCATGTCGGACCAAGTCCACCTGCAGGGTTTACATGATGAACCTTATGAGCTCCTCAAGGGGACATCATCATCCTAATATATAGGACATAGTTTCCTCCTATAATCAATGGCACACCATATAAATAATATCATTTCCCAACTTATCAAGCCTATCGATTTATGTTGGATCGAGAAGTGTCGCTAGAGGGGGCATTAATAGAGATCGTAAATCTTTTCTTTTTCGTTCGTTCGATACGCAAAGTAAGCACAGCGGAAAATAAATGAACACGTTTATTTTACTTGGTTCACAACCCAGTGGTTGCTACTCCAAGGCCCTATCGGTCCTAGACCGCGTACGGAGGGCAAAGCACTATAACGTCTCCTCCTCGTTGGAGGTAGGAGACAACGATCACAAAACCGAATATACGAGGATGAGGCAACAAGCCTACCTCACCTCGTTATGAAGAAAAACAAAGAATACAATATCAAAAATATTACTTGATTCTTCTGTCGACGAAGAAGATCGAAACTTGACGTCGCGTCGGCGTTATGACGATGTTGGAGCGTTGGCGTTGTAGGAGCACTTGATGAATAAACTTGATATTTTTTGGAGTTGGAATCCTCCTCCTTTTATAGACTTTGGCCTCTGAATTTGTCTCCCTTTTTTTTGGAACGGATCACGAAGTTGTCCAAATTTTATCGCGAAGTGGCCGCGTCAAACGTTATCCGTTTTGACCTAGCGCAAAGGCTGAGTCGTCGCCATCAGTCGACTGATGCCTCTCATCAGTCGACTGATGACAGTCGACTGATGCCTCTCATCAGTCAACTGATAACAGTCGACTGCCCAATGTCCAGCAGTCGACTGCCAGCCTGGCCACTTCCCTGCAGTAAGGGGTTAGCTCGGAAAATGATAAATGCGACGGTTTCTAACCGTCCGATCTCGACCTAGACCTTCCACAGGAAGTCTTAGTTGGATCGTCGCCTAAGGTCATCCCCGTAAAGAGGACACGACCTTACCATCTCTCACTCACACGAGCTTACCTCGATACTTAATTTGTAGCTCTCGCTTCCGGCCTTCCACTCGATTCCTTCGGCTCCCTCCGAAGTCACTCGAGTGTCGCCCGACTACCGCGGCTTCCTCCGGGTGTCGCTAGCCTTCAGCTCTAGCTTTAGTACTTTTCTGCACACTCGATTTAGCTCGTGAGATAACGATGTAAACTTAACTTTGTGTCTTTGCCATAATCAAAACATAGGTTCGATTATCTGGTGCCCCTGCACCAACAATCTCCCCCTTTTTGATCTATGACAAACCAACACAAAGTTAAGGGAAATTAAAGCATAAAACAAGTATAGTAAATGATGAATGTCATTTTCAAAAACTCCCCCTTAACCAAAACTCCCCCTTAACCCTAGGTGAGTTTTGAAAGAGATACTTTAGTTCAAAATTAAATAAAAATTAAATAAATTTTGTGTTACTCCCCCTTGTCTTTCACTCTTCTCCCCCTTTTGCCATAAATCAAAACAAATGTTGGGGTTTGTTATGTAAAAATGAAGTTTGTTATATAAAATAGGGGTTTAAAGACAATATGGTATATGCATGCATCAAGATAAATCAACTATGAGTCCAAACATGCGTCTAGCAATAGTTAGATAGATTGGTTCGAGGTGTGTCTCTCTGCACCAATAATCTAAAGGTTTATAATATAACCCTTAGGGTTAGTTTGCTTTCCCCCTTAGTCAAATATATGAAGTATAAGAGATTTAGGGGCACTAAACTTTGGCCTAAAGAGTCATTAAGTACAATAGTTGAGAAAATAAGTAGTATTTTGAAGATTGTTTTATTATTTCAATTATCCTTAACATCTCACCCATTCTATGTGTCTCAGAATTTGTTCACCTTATATGTTTTGTGAGATGATTTTAAATTGATTAAAGATAGTCAACCTTGGGTTAGATTCGGATTTAACCTTTAGATCGTTAAGACTTTTCGAGAAACTGGCTTCCAGGTCGTGGCGAGGCACAGGGGCCTTCTTTGATCGGAACAACGACCATTTCCTTAGACAAAGCTAAATTCAAGAAAATATCACTTAAGTCACTTAGGGTTACTTCCTGGTCTAACTAGTTTAGGATACGGCGAGGTAGCTTCAGCTAGTTCCACTCGGTCAAGTGCACCAAGCTAGATACGCCTTATCTAGCCTGAATACACGAGACTTTGTTTCCCTAACATACTATCATCTCGCGCGCGTCCTGATACTATGTTGTCAAGAGTTGACTAACTATTTTTCCTATCTAGCCATTCTAAAAATTAAAGTAAAATATTCAATTATTTTGCTAAGTAAGCGGGTATACTATTTTTGTGTTAACTCCCCCTGTACCATTGAACCAATATGGTCTATTCAAATAATGAACTTGATCCTGAGGAATCCAATACTTATTAGTCCTTATATGTGAGTTCAATAAAACCTTTTGGACCCATGCTTGGACTCTTTGATGACTACGATTTACGATAGACATATATGACCTATTCGTAGTCGTTGACCTAAATCCGAGTCCAACTTTGTTGTACACTGCTCTTTGGGTTCCAAGTAGTCGATTAAGGTTCTTAGATCCCAACGTGAACCTTTCCAACCTAGCCTCAACCTCTTGAACTTGGTCTTTCAAGAGAGAATTCTCCTCCTCATGTTTTTCAATTTGAGTTGAGTTTTCCTCTTGAACTTGACTAGTTGAAGGGGTTAGAGTAGCCTCTTGCTTGAGGGTTTCAACCTCCTCAAGTAACGACTCAACCCTAGACTCGGACTTAGTTAATTTCCTATTAAGCATTTTAATTGTATTGTAAAGCGTATGAATTAGTGAGCGGCTAACCTTAATTTTCTCTTTTGGTCCGGCTTTGAGTTGCTTCTCGAAGTAGTCTTCGAGTTCGGAGTCGGTGTTGTAATTGGATTCGGATTCGGACTCTGACTCGGACTCTTCGGGTCTTGCCATGCATGCTATGCCACTGCCTTCTTCGTTGTCCCATGTTGCATGAAAAGCCTTCTTTCGATTTGATTTGAATTGTGCACTCTTTTGATTCTTTAGTAGTCTCCTTTCCCTACGAACGATCTTCCGCACTACGTTCACTATTGCTTCCACCTTTTCCGATTCGGACTCTGATTCATCTTCGGGTTCGAGTTCATCTACTTGCCTAGTAGGTGGCTTGCTTCTTTGTCCTGCAAGTAGAGCAATACCTCTCTCAGTCCGGACCACGTTAGTTTGCTCGTGAAGTTCAAACTCGGAAAATAATTCGTCTAACCTAAGCTTCGAAAGGTCCTTAGAGACCTTATAGACATCAACCATGGATGCCCACAAGGTAGTCGTAGGGAAAGCATTTAAAGCGTACCTTATATGGTCCCGGTTCTCTATGGCTTGCCCGATCGAGTGAAGACCGTTGACGATGTCTTGGATCCACGGATGTAATTGGGTGGCGGTCTCGCGATCCTGCATCTTTAGATTGTACAATTTATTTAAAAGTAAATCACTTTTACATAACTTAGCATCGGGCATCCCTTCGTGTAGATCAATCAATTTGTTCCAGAGGTCTTTGGCGCTAATGAATGGACCGATGCGGTTGAGCTCCTCCTTGGACAAGCCACATTGTAATATTTGGGTTGCTCTTGCATCGGCTTCGATTTGCCTCTTGGTTGCATTTGTCCACTTGTTGAAATCCAAGGGCTCTCCTTGATCATTGGTGGGTAGAGCAAAGCCGGTTTGGATTATTATCCAAGTCTCGATTTGTGTTTTCAAGAAACACTCCATCTGACCTTTCCAATAACGGAAATCATCTCCGTTAAAGAACGGAGGTCGGGTGGTGCTATATCCCTCAATGTGAGCCATTAAGTATCTTGTAAAACACGAATAAAAACCAAAAGGAATTCCAAGACTTGGTCTTGGATTAGTAGTGTGGGAAATAAATAGGAAATAAATAAAATTAAATGAGAAAAATAAAAAACTAACAACTTACGACCTTCGATGCCCCCGAAAGGGTACTAGATGTTGGATTTTGGGGCTGGAAATGGCTTGTTACGAGGGTAAACCCTCGTAAAAAAATGTAGATCTCTCAGAGAGCTTCGATTTGGTATGTAGATCGTTATGTGAGTCCACTTGTGCGAAAAGTTATGGACCTTTTACCGTCGGCTACTCCAAGAGAGAAAAACTTGCAAGCACACAACCAAAAGAAACGTACCAAGACTTCGCTTGGATTAGTAGTGCGGGAGGAAAAAGACTTAAAAAAAATACGAATCGAAAAATATGAACAGAAAACCAAAACGTGCTAGATCGGTGGTTTCACCAAATCTGAGCGCCCCCGCTCTGATACCAATTGTTGGATCGAGAAGCGTCGCTAGAGGGGGGGGTGAATAGCGATCGTAAATCATTTCTTTTTCGTTCGTTCAATACGCAAAGTAAGCACAGCGAAAAATAAATGAACACGTTTATTTTACTTGGTTCACAACCCAGCGGTTGCTACTCCAAGGCCCTAACGGTCCTAGACCACGTACGGAGGGCAAAGCACTATAACGTCTCCTCCTCGTTGGAGGTAGGAGACAACGATCACAAAACCGAATATACGAGGATGAGGCAACAAGCCTACCTCACCTTGTTATGAAGAAAAACAAAGAATACAATATAAAAAATATTACTTGATTCTGCTGTCGACGAAGAAGATCGAAACTTGACGTCGCGTCGGCGTTATGACGATGTTGGAGTGTTGGCGTTGTAGGAGCACTTGATGAATAAACTTGATATTTTTTGGAGTTGGAATCCTCCTCCTTTTATAGACTTTGGTCTCTGAATTTGTCTCCCTTTTTTTTGGAACGGATCACGAAGTTGTCCAAATTTTATCGCGAAGTGGCCGCGTCAAACGTTATCCGTTTTGACCTAGCGCAAAGAGGTCGCCATCACCGATCGATGCCTCTCATCACCCACTCGATAACCGATCGCTAATGTCCAGGATCATTGCGCTTAGCCACTTCCCTGCAGTAATGGGTTACCTCGGAAAATGATAAATGCGACGGTTTCTAACCGTCCGATCTCGACCTAGACCTTCCACAGGAAGTCTTAGTTGGATCGTCGCCTAAAGTCATCCCCGTAAAGAGGACACGACCTTACCATCTCTCACTCACACGTGCTTACATTGATACTTAATTTGTAGCTCTCACTTCCGGCCTTCCACTCGATTCCTTCGGCTCCCTCCGAAGTCACTCGAGTGTCGCCTGTCTACCGCGGCTTCCTCCGGGTGTCGCTAGCCTTCAGCTCTAGCTTTAGTACTTTTCTGCACACTCGATTTAGCTCGTGAGATAATGATGTAAACTTAACTTTGTGTCTTTGCCATAATCAAAACATAGGTTCGATAATCTGGTGCCCCTGCACCAACAATTTAGTCTATAAATCTCACCCATTGGTAAATCAAAGAAATGAATACTAAGTATATGTGCCTGTTATTATATCGGAATTAAGAGCATGTACAATATAATATCTGAGGTCCGATTCGATTATGTAGTCAGCAATAAATCGAATCACCTCTAAGTTGGTCCTGCTCAATACACACAAAGTGCACTAGTGTGATTCTATTGTCAAGACGAACCCATACCAAATCACACTACAATCATTCCAATGGATTGTCCAAAGCCATCTCGGTTGTGAGCCTTTACTTATACTTACAAGGAACCGATAACATGATCTCCCGTGTGACACCACACACCATGTTATCTACATTGTAATGTATTAGACAATATGCATAGCCATAAAAATATGCAAACAATGATCATGTGATTCTTATTTCAAAATAAAGATATTCATAAAAAAGATAGACTTTTCAGAATACATCCCAACAATCTCCCACTTATACTAAAAGACTATGTTGTCCTCAAAATGTCATACATTTGATCCCCATTACCTCCACATGCCTATCAAAAGCTCTCGCCGGAAGGACCTTAGTGAAAGGATCTGCCAGGTTATCCTCCGATGCAATCTTGGCCACAACAACTTCTCCTCTCTTTACGATTTCTCATATCAGGTGGTACTTGCGCTCTATGTGCTTACTTGTCTTATGGGCTCGTGGTTCCTTCGAGTTTGCAACTGCCCCACTATTATCACAATAAATTGTCATAGTTTTGGGCAAACCAGGAATCACAACCAAGTCCATCAGGAAGTTCTTGAGCCACACAGCTTCTTTGGTCGCCTCAGAGGCTGTCACATACTCAGCTTCCATGGTAGAGTCTGCCACGCATTTTTGCTTGACACTCCATATAATGGCTCCACCTCCCAAAGTAAACAAAAAACCTGAGGTAGACTTACTGTTATCCCTATCTGATTGAAAGTCAGAATCCGTGTAACCCACAGGGAGTAATTGGTCATCCTGGTAAACTAGCAAATAATCCCTAGTCCTTCTCAAGTACTTCAATATATGCTTTACCGTAGTCCAATGTCCCTGTCCTGGATTACTCTGATATATGCTGACCATGCCCATGACATTGCAGATATCTGGTCTCGTACATTGCATCGCATACATGAGGCTTCCTACCGCCGAAGCATAAGGAACCGCCTTCATCTCCTCTATCTCCTCAGATATTCTAGGACACATCTCCTTAGATAAAGGAACTCCATGCCTGAAAGGTAGAAAACCCTTCTTGGAGTTCTACATGCTAAAACGATCCATAATCGTGAATATGTATGAAGCTTGGGATAAGCACAACATCCTTTTCCTGCGATCCCTTATAACCTTGATCCCAAGGATGTGTCCCACCTCTCCCAAGTCCTTCATATCAAACTGTTTGGACAACCATACCCTTACGTCCGATAACACCTTGATATTGTTGCCAATCAATAAAATGTCATCTACGTATAGTACAAGAAATACCACTACGTTTCTTTCACATCTCTTGTATACACAAGACTCATCCAGACTTTGAATAAATCCATAAGACTGGATTACCTCATCAAAGATGATGTTCCAAGACCTCGAAGCTTGCTTCAATCCATAAATGGACCGATTAAGCTTACATACAAGATGTTCTTTTCCTTTAGCAATGAATCCCTCTAGTTGCTTCATATAGATGTTTTCCTCAAGACTTCCATTAAGAAAAGATGTCTTGACATCCATCTGCCACACCTCATAATTCATATGAGCTGCTATGCATAAGAGAATCCGGATAGACTTAAGCATGGCTACCGGCGAAAAGGTCTCCTCATAATCGATACCCTCTTTCTGAGTATGCCCCTTCGCAACAAGCCTCGCTTTGAAGGTCTTAACCTTCCCATCTATTCCTCTCTTTCTTTTGTAGATCCACTTGCATCCATTGGTTTTTACACCATCGGGTGGTTCTACTAGCTCCCAGACCTAATTTGAATCCATAGATTCAATCTCAGCATTCATTGCACTTTGCCAAGATACTGCATCTTTATCTTGGATTGCCTCGTCATATGTCCAGGGATCAGGTTCATTTTTGCCAGGGACCAAATCAGACGATTATCCCAAGAACATGAATCTATCAGGCTGTCAAACAACCCTCCCATTACGATGGAGTATCACCTATGTATCCTCTGTGACACGCGGTGCAGTGACTTGTGGTATATCCTCTTGTACCGATGGTACTGAAGAAGTGACTTCCCCTTTTAATTCCTCTAGAATAATTTTACTCTTGGGCTTGTGGCTCATTACATAGTCTTCCTCTAGAAATCTGGCATTCGTGCTAATGATCACCCTCTGATTACTTGGACTATAAAACAAACCAACCTTCGTTCCTCTAGGATAGCCAACGAACATGCGTACTTCTGTAAGAGGTTCCAACTTACCAGCATCTGCCTTCTACACATGTGCTGGACTCCCCCAAATCCAAATATGTATTAGACTGGGCTTTCGCCCTGTCCACAATTCTGTGGGAGTAGAAGGCACTGATTTAGATGGAACCAAGTTTAGAATGTACATCACCGTATCTAGAGCATATCCCCAAAACGAATCTGGCAACTCAGAATAACTCATCATCGATCTAACCATCTCCATGAGAGTCCTATTCCTTCTCTCTGTTATACCATTCTGCTGGGGTGTGCCTGAAAAGGTGAGCACTTGGCTTCTTTGTTTTTGGTCGGCGCCTACTCCTCCACCAAGCTGTCCAGTTTTCTGGACAGCTTCTTCTCCTCTTGTCGGAGCGTCGTTTGGACGACGGTTAGAGCTCTGACAGCGGATAACTTACCAGGGATTCGATCTCTGGTAATCCTCTGAGGTGGAGGACGAAGGATTCGTCAATCGGTTGACGAATACCTCTCCGGAGAAGCGAGTTTTGAGGACTCGTTTTGGATCCGAATTTGGATTCGGATCGTGATCATCTCTCGATCACGTCGTCTTCAACACGAGGCTAGTAACCCGTACGAAGACGAAGCTCGTGGCTTAGCGAAGTCATCCTGAGGAACTCGGCGTGGATACAAATAGAGACGATTCTAGCGAGGATCGTTCCGGTTGATGCCGTTCCCGCTACACGTCATACGAAAGGTATAACGTAGATAAATTTCCTTTTATTGCAAATTTAAATTTACGGTTATGTCTACACTTGTTGTAATATGCATGCGTGTGTTGTGTGTGTTGTAATAAATAGGAATATTTATTATTTTTATTGCTTCTGCTGTGTTTATGTTTACGAAATGTGATCGAACACACACACGCCGCGGTGCCGGAAACCCAACAGTGGTATCAGAGCCCAGGTTGTGTTTCGACATAATCGTAAAAATGGTTTTGCGATAGTCAAAATGTATTTTTGGAAATTTTCTAATTTTGGAAATTTAGAAGTATTTATGGAAATTTTTCAATTTTGGAAAGTCTAGAAGTATTTATGGAAATCTTCCACTTTTGGAAAGTTGGAAGTATTTCTGGAAATTGATATTTTCCATAAATAAAATATTTTATTAGATTCTGGAAATTTGTTTCCTAATTTAATCATGATTTGATTTAGGAAATCAAATCTTTAAATATTTTATTTCCATAAGTAGTTTTAATGATTTAGGAAATTGGTTTCCTAAATAGATTTTCCTTAATCAAATAATTCCATGAATAAAATATGTGATTAGATTTGGAAATTTGTTTCCTAATTTAATTATGATTTGATTTGGAGAATCAAATCTTAAACATATTTTATTTCCATAAATAGTTATGACATATAAGAAATTATATACATGACATAATTGTATGCCATGTAATTGCATTAGATGCATAACATTATGCCATGCGTGTCGTGACATGTAGATGTATGCCATGTATGCCATGCCATGTAGATAATAGTTATTTGCATGCAAAGAGGATGAGACATAAAAACCCTTAAACAATATTAAAGCCTACACCTTCCATTAATATGGTTAGAACCAGAGTTCCGTTTTTTGTTTGGGTTGTTGGACTCTCTCCAAGCCCGACTCGAACCCGAACATGTTCAAACCATGGAATAGTTTAATACTAATATGGTAAGAGTCAGAGGTCAATCGTTAGCTTTGGTTGTTGGACTCTCTCCAAGCTAGGCTAATTGGTTGAATGCGCTCTAACCATATTAAAACTATTTCCCGATTAATGGGTTGGCTTTAACCTGGAGCATCGGCTTGTTGGACTCTCTCCAAGGTCGATGTAAAGGGAGGTGAAGTTGGGTGCTATGCATATGATGTATACTCGTTAATGTGTTAACAACCCGATGTATGTGTGAACATTCAATTAGTTGATAGCACATTGTGATAGTTGCATATACGTGATATGCAATCGGTATAGTTGATACCTACCATCGTAGTTATGAATGACTTGTTGGACTCTATCTAAGGTTGTTCATAACTATGATGGATATCAGCCCATTCGGAGATGGACCTACGATCTCCCGAAGTGATTTTGGGGTTTTTGAAATTCGAAAAATGAATGGGATTTATAAATGTATATTGATGCATTTTAAAATCATTTTCTCATATATGCTCGTTTTGTATTTCTAGGTCAATAAATTGATCATGACGTCTTTGAATTTGCGCACTATTTTGGATTCGAACAAACTGACTGGGCCTAACTTCCTGGACTGGCTTAGAAACCTGAGAATTGTTCTCAAGGCGGAAAAGCTTACATATGTACTTGAAGAGCCTCTTCCTGACCGTCCTAAGGACGATGCAACTCCAGACCAAATGTTGGTCTATCAGAAGCATGTGGCAGATTCTGAGCTGGCGAGTTGCATCATGCTAGCGGCGATGATACCTGAGTTGCAAAAGTAGCATGAGCATATGGATGCTAATACTATGGTCTTCCATCTTCATGAGTTGTTCGATGAGCAAGCGAGATCCGAAAGGTTCGAGGTCTCTAGGCTCCTCTTCACCACGAAGATGCAAGAAGGTTCATCTGTAGTGCAGTTTGTGCTAAAGATGAACGGGTACATTGAGCGGCTAGCTACCCTCGGTTTTGTGATGGATCATGAGTTAAGTATTGACTTAATTCTGCATTGTTTTCCCAAGAGTTTCTCGCAATTTGTGATGAACTATCGGATGAACAAATTGGAGTCCACCATTCCCGAGCTCCTCAATATGCTGAAGACTATGGAGCCTTCTGTGAAGCATGAGGAGAAGGCGGTTCTGTTAGTTGATTCCTCAAAGAAGGGTTCTAAGAGGAAGGCAAAAGAACAGAAGAAAGGAAAGAACAAAAAGGCAAAGAAGGCGGAACCAGCGCAAAAGGGCACTTGCCATCACTGTGGCAAGGAAGGCCACTGGCGAAGAAACTACAAGATTTATCTTGAGTCCATGAAGAAGAAGAAGGCATCCGATGCCCCATCCTCTTCAGGTATCTTCGTTATTGATTGTCATTCTATTTCCTTGGACACTTGGGTATTGGATACTGGGTTTAGCTCATATATATGTAATGACATACAGGGGCTAAGGAATAGAAGAAGACTTGTCAGAGGGGAGTCAAATTTACGAGTTGGCAATGGAGCAAAGGTTGCTGCGGTCGCCATCGGAACTTATTTGCTGAAGCTCCCTAGTGGACTAGTCTTAGAACTGGACAATTTCTATTATCTTCCTTCTCTAATAAAGAACATTGTTTCTATTTCCTGTTTAAATAGAAATGGTTTCCATTTGATGTTTAGTAACAATTGTTGTTATATAACTTTAAATGGCGTACTTTATGGAACTGGAACCTTGAGTAATGGCATTTATACGTTGGACGTATCCAGTGACATTTTCAATATCGAAGCGAGCAACACGCGTGCTCGAAAGGATAATCAAATAGACTCCTATATGTGGCATTGTCGTCTTGGCCATATAAGCAAAGCGCATGTCAGAATTACACGATGTGGAATTGCGGAATCGTTTGAATTGGATTCGATACATGCGAATCATGCTTAAAGGCAAGATGACTAAGTTACCTTTCTTTGGAAAGGTGAGCAGTGGGAGAGTTACTAGGTCTAATACATCTTGATGTATGTGGACCTATGTCAACTCAAGCATTAGGAGGCTATAGCTACTTCATTACCTTCACGATGATCACTCACGGTTTGGGTATGTGTTCTTGATGAAACACAAGTCTGAAGCCTTTGAAAGGTTCAAAGAATTCAGAAATGAAGTAGAGAAACAACATGACAAGTATTAAAATACTTGATCGGATCGAGGTGGTGAATACTTAAGTCAAGAGTTTCTTGATTATCTAAGAGACAATGGCATATTGTCTCAATGGACTCCGCCCTATACACCACGACATAATGGTGTATCGAGGCGTACTTAGGACCTTGTTGGACATGGTCAGTCAATGATGAATCATGCAACTCTTCCCAAGTCCTTTTGGGGCTATGCACTTGAGACATTTGTTTACTTGTTAAGCAGAATGCCTACAGTAGTCTCTACTCCATATGAGATATGGAATAGTAAGAAACCTCATGTATCTTACTTGAAGATATGGGGTTGTCACCTTATGTAAAGCGGTGTATGTCGGACAAATTGGATGCTAAGTCGATAAATATCTATTTATTGGATACTGAGAAAAAACAAGGGGTTACTAATTCTATCATCCTGTGGAACAAAAGGTGTTTGTTTCAAGGCATGCTGTGTTTCTAGAGAAAGAGTTTCTCTTGCAAGAAAATAGTGGGAGTGTCGTCGAGCTTGAGGAGGCTCGAGAGACTCAAATAGACATTGATGAGATACCTGGTGAAGCACAACAGCCGACAACTCATAGTGATGAGCAATCGGCTGGACCTATTGTAACATCACATCTTCGTAGATCTGGTAGAACACGCAATATTCCTAAGAGATATGGATTTCTCGTAAGCAAATCGAACGACGTGTTACTCATTGATGATGAGGAGCCTACCAGTTATGAAGAAGTGCTGACAAGTTCAGAAAGGGATAAGTGGCTTGGTGCCATGAAGTCGGAAATGGATTCCATGTATGAAAACCAAGTTTGGAACTTGGTTGACCCACCTGAAGGGATAAAGCCTTTAGGGTGCAAGTGGGTTTTCAAGAAGAAAACCGACATGGATGGTAATGTGATTACCTATAAGGCTAGATTGGTGGCGAAAGGATATCGTCAAAAACAAGGTGTTGATTATGACGAAACCTATTCGCCTGTAGCTATGCTTAAATCCATTCGGATGCTCCTGGCCATAGCGGCTCATTATGATTATGAGATATGGCAGATGGATGTGAAAACAACTTTCCTTAATGGAAACCTGCTCGAGGACATGTATATGATATAGCCTGAGGGTTTCACATCGGTTGATAAAACCAAGGTATGCAAATTGCGACGATCCATTTATGGATTGAAGCAAGCATCCAGGAGCTGGAATATCCGTTTTGATGAGACAATCAAAAAGTTTGATTTCTCACAAAATCCAGACGAACCTTGTGTGTACAAGAAGGTTAGTGGGAGTGCAGTCGTATTCCTAGTATTGTATGTCGATGACCTACTACTTATAGGAAACGATGTTTCAATCTTACAGTCAGTGAAGGTTTGGTTATCCAAGACATTCTCCATGAAAGACCTGGGAGAAGCAACCTACATCCTCGGGATTAAGATCTATAGAGATAGATCGAAACGATTGTTTGGTCTTTCGCAGTCTACATATATAGACCGAGTGCTAAAGAGGTTTAGCATGTCGGAATCCAAGAAAGGTTTCCTACCCATCAGGCATGGGGTACACCTTTCGAAGTCTATGTGTCCGCGCACAGAAGACGAGAGGATTTGCATGAGTAAGATTCTCTATGCATCCGCAATAGGATCTATCATGTATGTTATGTTATGTACGAGGCCCGATGTATCGTATGCTCTGAATGTCACGAGCAGATACCAGTCCGATCCAGGAATGGATCATTGGGCGGCTGTTAAGACGATCCTTAAGTACTTGAGAAGAACTAAGGATGTGTTCCTAATATATGGAGAAGGGGACATGGTGATACGCGGGTATATGGATGCGGCTTCAGCAGACAAGGATGATTCTGTGTCTCGCGGATACGTGTTCACCTTGAATGGGGGCGCAGTGAGTTGGAAAAGTTCCAAACAAGAGACTGTAGCGGATTCTACCACTGAGGCTAAATACATTGCAGCTTCGGAAGCAGCAAAGGAAGAAGTTTGGATCAAAAAGTTCGTTCATGAACTTGGTGTGATTCCGACCATTGTTGAAGCAATACCGGTCTACTGCGACAACAATGGAGCAATTGCACAGGCGAAAGAGCCAAGGTCTCATCAGCGATCCAAACATGTGCTTCGCCGCTATCATCTTATCAGAGAGATCATCAGTAGGAACGAAATAGAAATCGAGAAAATTCCCACTGAAAGGAACTTAGCAGATCCCTTGACTAAGGCATTACCTCAAAATAAGTTTGAGGGTCATGTTCGAGCTTATGGTATTGGATACCGTAGCGATTGGCATTAGGCCAAGTGGGAGTCTGTTAGTAATATATGAGAGATGTCCTAAGGCAATCGCCTTATGTATGAACCATTTATATGATAAATGAAGATTCACTATTTGAGTATACATGTTTTATGTATTTGATTGGATCTTAAACTCATTTACTGAATGTCCATGATACGATTCACAGCATGAGAGAATTTGTGATTGGATCACAACTAGTGAGTATCTCTACATGTGTAATTGTGATGTATCAGAATTATCCCTAGTCGATGAATTGATGGATTTGGACACCATCAATTCTATCGAGACTAGCACGAGGTATACTCCTTGGTGTATCCAAGCAGCTGATTCTCACTGGCTGGAGACATAGTGATGTCCGGAGTTAATCGTGGATGCTAGTTATGGTAACTAGTTCATTGGAGTGACCAGCCGTAAGACTTCATATGGTTCTCTGCATATATAGATATGTCAATGAAGTTCTTACTATGGATTAAGTGCGATGTTCCTTTGACTTGCGGTATTCAAGTCATCTTGATCATGGAGACTTATGCTTTGACATCTTAAGCAAACATTTCTAAGGAGATGTGGACCCGGGATGATTGGGTATAAGTCGAAGTGATCGAAGGTGTTTGAATAGCCTATAAAGGATTCACCACTCCTTGCGAGGAGATGTATACCCATGGCCTCTCGTCGGATTGTTACTAAAGTCTTTGGCCAAAGCATTACATGTTTAGAGTAAGGTACTCTTCGATACATGTGGAGTAACTAGAATCCATAGGATGAGGAAATAATACTTGGGCTAGGTGTGACGTAGTCAGCCTAGTGGGGACTGACACAATAGACCATGTCTTGAACCAAGTGGGCATAAGATGAGTGAAGGGAATGGGGCAAGGATCATTCGAGCTGCTGAAGGGTTTCAGAAATAGTTCTGGATCAACCGTTGATCTTTTCGGTTAATTGGGGATCATGATGTACTACTAGGTGCCACTCATGATCGTTCTATAATTAATGGTTAATTATAGACGGCCAACATAAACCGAGAACCTATTTGGTCACACACACAACGAGCGTAATCCAAAGGATTTAAAACGAGCTTGAGAATGGGATTCTCAGACCGAGAGAAACTAGGTTTGGTTGGACCAAACATAAAGCGAGCATGAAATCCTTTCAGTCGCAATGGAAGCGTGGATGGGCCGTGTCTTATGAAGACATAATGGATGAACCAAAATGGTTTGGTTCTAATCCAATGGAGGAGAATAAACCAAAGGGTTTGGTTTATTTTAAACGAATGAACCAAAAGTTGGTTCGGTTCATTTTAACTTAAAATAAACCATCATGGTTTGGTTTATTTTAACTTATCTTAATGGAGCGGGTTAACGGGCCTAATGGTTATGATCCAATAACCATTAAGAGAATTAGTTCTCTATAAAAGAGGGCTTAATGGATAATTAAGCCCTAATCCAAGAGAGCCCTAAACCTAGTTGACGCCCACTCCATTAAAGGAGTTGCCGCCCAAGCTCCTTGGCCGCCCAGCCCCTTGTGCCGGCGTCCAGCTCCTTGCCGGCGACCAAGCTTCAGCCGGTGATCCTCCGGCGACCCTCCGGTGATCTTCCTAGGCCTCGGTGAAAAGGTGAGCACTTGGCTTCCTTGTTTTTGGCCGGCGCCTACTCCTCCACCAAGCTGTCCAGTTTTCTGGACAGCTTCTTCTCCTCTCGTCGGAGCGTCGTTTGGACGACGGTTAGAGCTCCGACAGCGGATAACTTACCGGGGATTCGATCTCCGGTAATCCTCTGAGGTGGAGGACGAAGGATTCGTCAATTGGTTGACGAATACCTCTCCGGAGAAGCGAGTTTTGAGGACTCGTTTTGGATCCGAACTTGGATTCGGATCGTGATCATCTCTCGATCACGTCGTCTTCAACACGAGGCTAGTAACCCGTACAAAGACGAAGCTCGTGGCTTAGTGAAGTCATCCTGAGGAACTCGGCGTGGATACGGATAGAGACGATTCTAGCGAGGATCGTTCCGGTTGATGCCGTTCCCGCTACATGTCATACGAAAGATATAACGTAGATAAATTTCCTTTTATTGCAAATTTAAATTTACGGTTATGTCTACACTTGTTGTAATATGCATGCGTGTGTTGTGTGTGTTGTAATAATTAGGAATATTTATTATTTTTATTGCTTCCGCTGTGTTCATGTTTACGAAACGTGATCGAACACACACACGCCGCGGTGCCGGAAACCCAACAGTGCCAGGTGCAAACAATTGGGATTGAATCCTAGCCTCTGATAAGTAATTCCTAAACTCTCCCAAGTGGTACTCGCCACCACGATCAGATTGTAGTGTCTTGATACTTTTTTCGTGATGTTTCTCCACATCAACCTTGAATTCTTTGAACTTGTCAAAGCATTCAGACTTGTGGCGCATCAATTAAATGTATCCATATCTCAAATAATCGTCTATAAAAGAGACGAAATACTCAAAATCACCTCTAGCATGGATAGACATAGGATCACACAAATCAGAGTGAACTAATTCTAACACATCTTTGGCTCTATACCCCTTGGCCTTAAAAGGCCTCTTGGTCATTTTACCCTCCAAGCAAGATTCGCAGGTTGGGAAATCTTCCACCACTAATGGACCTAGAGGTCCATCGGCTATCAACCTTTGAATTCTACTTAGGTTAATATGACCAAGCCTAAGATGCCAAAGATATGTTTGGTTAATCTTCGAAGGTTCTTTTCTTTTATTGGAATTAGAAGATGAGTTATTAACTTCAATTTGCATCGTGGGATGTTTTGGTTCAAGTGTGTATAGATATCCTATCAATGCACCTGAACAGATAATGTCTCTTTTCCTTTTAATAACAACTCTGTCATTAAAAGAAATAGAATATCCATCCATAAACAATTTAGAAACCGAAATTAAATTCATTCTAAATAAAGGTACATAAAGGAAATTCTTAAGAACCAAAAGTTTAATTTTCTCAAAAGATAAATGAACGTCTCCCACTGCAACAGCCGCCACCTTCGTGGCATCGCCCAAGTATACAGTAATCTCTCCCTCAGCCAATCGTCTGGTTTCCTGGAACCCCTGTAAAGTATTACAGACATGATTAGTTGCTCCCATATCTACACACTAGGTGCCGGTAGATAACACTGCTAAACATGTTTCAACGACTAGACCAAATGATATACCTTTGTTCTGCTTGCGGTTGGGGCAGTGCTTCTTCTAGTGTCCAGTCTGCTTACAAGTGAAGCACTTGCCTTTCAGCTTCTTCACTCCTCCCTGAGTTCCTGCCACCGCCTTCACCCCAGTTTGTTTCTTCTTCTTCTTGCCTTTCGGCTTAGAAGTAGAAACCTTTTGGGTCACCATGGCATGCGCCTGAGCACTCTGACGAAATAGCCCCTCTGCCACCAGGAGTGCTGTCAGAAGTTTTGCCAACGAATACAACCTCTTGTTCATGTTGTAGTTGAGGCGAAACTGCTCAAAACTCCTTGGTAGAGACTAGAGAATGATATCGACCTGGGTTTCCCCATCGATCTCAGCTCCGAGGACTTCCAACTCATTCAAATGAGCCATCATCTTGAGAACATGATCCCTTACGGGTGTTTCCTCGATCATGGTGGTCATCATCAAGTTCCTCATGGCTTCCTGCCTTGCAGCCCGATTCTGGTGTTTGAAAAGCTCTTTGAGATTGAGCATCATGTCATAAGCAGTGGGCATGGCTTGATGTTGATGTTGCAGTACATTTGACATAGATGCCAAAATGTAACACCGCACCATCTCATCGACCTTTATCCACTTCTTATAACTCTCTTTCTCCTTTTCCCCAGAATCATCTGCAGGCTTAGGAGGGCACTCTTCGAGGAGTACATATTTGTATTCCTCGATAGTCAAGACAATGTCTAGATTCCTCTTCCAATCAACATAGTTGGGTCCAGTAAGTTTATTCTCTTTCAGTATCACAGCAAGCGGGTTGAAAGTCATTTTCAAAGAAAACCTAAGAATCACATTAATCAAAACATTAGCTTTCAAAAATTATTGATTCCTCAAACAATAAAATTTTAAAATCAACCAACATCTCAAAATACTGAGAATATCGTATGCCACGATAGTGTGGACGTATACGAATTCTACATTTGTAAGAGGAGGTTTTACCCATTAATTTTACTATCTTGTCAACCTAACTTTTTGACAAGTAAAATTAATAGTTGGTTCCTCTTTGTCCCTGCAAATAAAAGCAGTGACTCCGATGGGGAGGATACTTATATTTGTATCTAAGTGTTCACCATTACTCAGTACCAAGGTAATTATCTCGGGTTATGTGCCTTCCGATGGGGAAGTACACACACTCCTTAATAATTCCCTATAACCATATTTGACCTTGTGATTAGCAAACAAACTCATCCAATGGGGAGGAAGGCAATCAGAGCCGACGCGAAAGTTTATTTGCATCACTTGTCAAATTGTAATGGAGGCCGCGGGAATTTATAAAAATATCCCTCTCCCACTTAGTAATTTGAAAATGAGGAATTTTCTAGCTTACGACATGCATATCAAACAATAAGCAATAAATATGAAAAATAAATTATTTTCCAGTTATTATGGATTTTGTCTTCAATATGTCTCTCGTAGCATCACCATCTCGTCCACTCCTCTTATGCCATGTACGAGCCATCCGAAGATCCGAGCCGAGAATAAAAACTATTTTAATTTACATCCATCGATCCTATACTCCACGAGGGAGTGTACATGAAATCTAGATTGAAAGTAAACTAAAATAGAAATAGTGGCTGAACAATGTCGTATATAATTTACAAAAAATTAAATACTAGCCTCGTCAACCCCGAGGATTCAACAAAATATACTATAACACACATATAATCACATACACACATATGACCATAATACTCGGATCTTATGCCTGCAACCAAAGAGTTAACCTACACATATGCTACTATTATCCGGCACATATAATATATGAAAAATGCATAAGAGTAACCGAATCTTAAAAACACAAAATCGGAAATCGTAGCTCTGATACCAATTGTTGGTGAGGGGAAACTTCGCTTCCCCTTTCAAATTAGTCGCTTGTTCACGGTGATCCCTTCTACATCCCCGGATAAAAAAAAATTTATCCTTGACAAGAGGGATTTCCCAAGCAACCTTGTCATCGTCGTGCTATTCGTTTAGAGTAGTCACTTGAACAAACTTGTTGTTCAAGCGACCAACCTCTATTCCACGAATAGACACGGAATAGACGATGTACGGATCATCGGCTTTTGTGTTTATGTTCGGGGTCCAAGAATATTTAGCCACAAAACAGAATATATCACACACATAATTGAAAAACAAATATAAACATGTTACAAAAGAGAATAGAGAATCGATATACCTCTTGATCTTCTATTGTATGACCTTCCTCCTTTCGGACGTCGTGTGGGCGACGATCTACAAAAAGTTGAAGCTCCTAGATCACCAATCTTCCTTCCTTGCTCATTCCGAGAAAGAGGAAGAATAGAAACAAGACTCTTCTCCTTCTTTTAGCCAACCAACAAGCAACAAGCAATTTGCTTGCCGCCGGCCAACAAGGAGAAGGGAGAAAAGGTGAATGCCGACCAAAGCTCCAAGGGAGAACCCTAAGCCTAGGTTTTACCGGCCAAAGAGAAGGAGAGGGGCTTCTTTGAATGCTGGCCAAGGGCTGGAAAGGGATGCTAGGTCGCCGGCCACCTTGAGGAAGAAGAAGATAAGGAAAATATTTCCTTAATAGGTGCCGCCAACTCCAAACCCTAGCCTCCAAGCCTTGCCGCCCAAAACCCTAATCCTATCTCTAATTGGATTCAAGTTGCAGCCCACCCCTTGCCCTCCTTTTATAGAGTTAGGGAAAAGCCTTGTTTTAATCTTCACCATTGGTTCTAGGGATTTAATCTCAACCGTCAGATCTAGAGATTTAATCTCAACCGTCGGATCTAGAGATTTAATCTCTACCTTTGGATCTAGAGTTTTGTTTCTATCCATTGGATCTAAGCTTCATGAGGTATTAATAGGCTACAATAGGGACCATGAGGAGGAGTTGGATCTTGGCCACCCAATGGATCAAGCCCACATAAAGTCCGATCCATTATTGATAATCCAATCCACTAAAGGATTATCATTGATCTACCTCACCCACCCCCATAAGTTAATATGAGCTCCATATATTATATGTATATTTTCTCCCCGTGTTTAAGATCTCGAATGTCCATCGATTAATTAATTTTCTGACCATTAATTAATCAACATCTAACTCCATGAGTAGTACCACTCAACCTTTTCATCATGTCAGACCAAGTCCACCTGCAGGGTTTAAATGATGAACCTTATGAGCTCCTCAAGGGGACATCATCATCCTAATATATAGGACACTGTTTCTTCCTATAATCAATGGCACACCATATAAATAATATCATTTCCCAACTTACCGAGCTTATCGATTTAATCTATAAATCTCGCCCATTTGTAAATCAAAGAGATGAATACTAAGTATATATGCCTGTTATTAATACGGGATTAAGAGTATGTACATTATAATATCTAAGGTATGATTCGATTATGTAGTCAGCAATAAATTAAATCACCTCTAAGTTGGTCTTGCTCAATACACACAAAGTGCACTAGTATGATTCTATGGTCAAGACAAACCAATACCAAATCACACTACAACCATTCCAATGGTTTGTCCAAAGTTATCTCGGTTGTGAGCCTTTACTTATACTTTACAAGGAACCGATAACATGATCTCCTGTGTGACACCACACACCATGTTATCTACAATGTAATGTATTAGACAATATGCATAGCCATAAAAATATGCAAACAATGATCATGTGATTCTTATTTAAAAATAAAGATGTTTATATAAAAGATAGACTTTTCAGTATACATCCCAACAACCGGTCCCCCAATTATCAAAAGCAAGAAGCAAGTCATTTGCTTCAAATGCCAGCTACCGGGACATTACCGGAGTCAATGCAAAAGAGGGAAGAAGAAGGGGCAAGAAGGAGATACACAAGTAGGGGGAGCTTCCGAAGTTAACCCTAAGGTTTTTTTAAATAAAGCTCCTCATTCAAATAATGTCAAAAAGCATGCTAGAAATAATTTTAGCAATCTTGCTATCTATCATAAAGAGCATGCTAGAAATAATGAATTGTGTCTAGGAGCTAAGAATGTCTACCTTTCAAAGAAGGAAAAATTTGGGATTAATGTCCCTAAAAATGTCATACCTAGGGAAAATACAAGAGCACCTAGGTTTTAACCCCAAATGGATTAGGCATATGCCTAGGAAGAACCATGCCCAAAGATTAAATCAAGATTCTAAAATTGGGCAATTAGAATTAGAGAACCAAGCCTTGAGATCAAGGCTTGAAAAACTTGAGAAGACCCTTAAAATGATGCAAAATCAATTTAAAGGGTCAAGTGTGTTGGATCGATGCGGTTCGCTAGAGGGGGGGGTGAATAGCGAAAGAAAATTTTTCTCGTACGAACTCGTTTTAAAAGAAAACTTATATGCAGCGGAAAGATAAGCAAAACAAAAAGTAAATGAGACAATAGACACAAGAGATTTACTTGGTTCGTAGCCGAAGGCTACTACTCCAAGGCCTTAGTGGTCCTTGACCACGTACGGAGGGCAAAAGCACTAAAGGAACTCCTCCTCGTTAGAGGTAGGAGTTAATCGATACAAGAAGAAACCACAAAAACTTGAGGTAGAGGGACACTCCCCCTCTCCTCGTATACGATAAAAGCTCCGGAAATATAAATGACAAACTGATAACAAAAACTAAGACCGACGTACAATAATAAAGAAAGTTAAACCTAGACGTCGGAATGGAAGGACTTCGTTGTCGTAGAGTTGCAGCGTAACGGAGGCTTTTGAGCACTTAGAATTGTTGATGAAACCCTAGGTTTGGCCCTCCTTTTATAGCCTTTGAGCCCCTTTTCGAGTGGGTCTTCAACCAATCACAAATGGACACCAAACCGCTTTGAGGTGGAGTGATAAGCCTTGACTCCTCGAATCTGATCATTGACCATCAGTCGACTGATGGCCATCATCAGTCGACTGATGGCAGCATCAGTCGATTGATGACCTTCGGCAGTCGACTGATACACGGCAGTCGAGTCCTCCAAGCTGGCAGTCGACTGATGCTTGCTGCAAGTCAAAGTTAGCTCAATAAAAACATAATTTCGATGGTCGTCGACCATCTGATCTCGACCTAGACCATCTATAAGATGTCTTTGGTCGGATATACGCTTAAGATCATCCCCGTAAAGAGGATACGACCTTACATACTCTCGCACACACGAGCTTACCTCGATACTTACGTGTCGCTTTTTCTTTCGGCCTTCCACTCGATTCCTTCGGCTCCCTCCGAAGTAACTCGAGTATCGCCCGACCACCGCGGCTTCCTCCGGGTGTCGCTAGCCTTCAGCTCCAGCTATATCAATCTTCTGCACACTCGATTTAGCTCGTGAGAAAACAAAATAGACTTAACTTTTGTGTCTTTGCTATAATCAAAACACAGGTTCGATTTCGGTGCCTCACTGCACCAACAAAGTGATCAAAAGTCTAGGTCCAAAAGTCAAAGTCAACACCTAGAACCTGTTGGGTTTCCGGCACTGCGGCGTGTGTGTGTTCGATCATGTTTCGTAAACATGAGCACAGTGGAAGCAATTAAAAATAATAAATCTATATTTATTACAACACACACAACACACGCATGCATATTACAACATGTGTAGACATAACCGTAAATTATGATTTGCAATAAAAGGAAATTAAACTACGTTATACCTTTCGTATGACGTGTAGCGGGAACGGCATCAACCGGAACGATCCTCGTAAGAATCGTCTCTATCCGTATCCACGCCGAGCTCCTCGGGATGACTTCGCCAAGCCACGAGCTTCGTCTTCGTATGGGTTACTAGCCTCGTGTTGAAGACGACGTGATCGAGAGATGATCACGATCCGAATCCAAATTCGGATCTAAAACAAGTCCTCAAGACTCGCTTCTCCGGAGAGGTATTCGTCAACCGATTGACGAATCCTTCATCCTCCACCTAAGAGGATTACCGGAGATCAAATCCCCGGTATGTTAGCCGCTGTCGGATCACTAACCGTCGTCCAAACGATGCTCCGACGAGAGGAGAAGAAGCTGTCCAGAAAACTGGACAGCTTGGTGGAGGAGTAGGCGCCGGCCAAAACAAGGAGAGAAAAGGCTCACCTTGATGCCGAACCTATAGGAGATCACCGGAGGGTCGCCGGAGGTTCACCGGCTGGAGCTTGGACACCGGCAAGGGTCTTGGACGGCGGCACAAAGCTGGGTGGCGGCAGCTTGTAGTTGGGCCCCGAAAATTCCTCCAAGGGGTGGGCGGCAACTTCAAGCTAGGGTTTTGGATGATTAGGGTTTAACAATCCCTTAAGCCCTCTTTTATAGAGAACTAATTCTCTTAATGGTTAATGGATCATATCCATAAAGCCCGTTAACCCGCTCCATTAGGATAAGTTAAAATAAACCAAACCATGATGGTTTATTTTAAGTTAAAACGAACCGAAACAAGCTTTGGTTCATTCGTTTAATATAAACCAAACCCTTTGGTTTATTCTCATCCATTGGATTAGAACCAAACCATTTTGGTCCATCCATTATGTCTTCATAAGACACTGCCCATCCACGCTTCCATTGCACCTGAAACAATTTCATGCTCGCTTTATGTTTGGTCCAACCAAACATAGTTTCTCTCGGTCTGAGAATCCCATTCTCAAGCTCGTTTTAAATCCTTTGGATTACACTCGTTGTGCGTGTGACCAAATAGGTTCTCGGTTTATGTTGGCCGTCTATAATTAACCATTAATTGTAGAACGATCATGAGTGGCACCTAGTAGTACATCATGATCCCCAATTAACCGAAAAGATCAACGGTTGATCCAGAACTATTTCTGAAACCCTTCAGTAGCTCGAATGAATCGTGCCCCATTCCCTTCACTCATCTTATACCCACTTGGTTCAGGACATGGTCTATTGTGTCAGTTCCCACTAGGCTGACTACGTCACACCTAGCCCAAGTATCATTTCCTCGTCCTACGGATTCTAGTTACTCCACATGTATCGAAGAGTACTTTACTCTAAACATGTAATGCTTTGGCCAAAGACTTTAGTAACAATCCGACGAGAGGCCATGGGTATACATCTCCTCGCAAGGAGTGGTGAATCCTTTATAGGCTATTCAAACACCTTCGATCACTTCGACTTATACCCAATCATCCCGGGTCCACATATCCTCGGAGATGTTTGCTTAAGATGTCAAAGCATAAGTCTCCATGATCAAGATGACTTGAATACCGCAAGTCAAAGGAACATCGCACTTAAGCCACAGTAAGAACTTCATTGACATATCTATATATATGCAGAGAACCATATGAAGTCTTACGGCTGGTCACTCCAATGAACTAGTTACCATAACTAGCATCCACGATTAACTCCGGACATCACTATGTCTCGGCCGGAGAATCGCTTGGATACACCAAGGAGTATACCTGCTCGTAAATTGATGGTGTCCAAATCCATCAATTCATCGACTAGGATAATTCCGATACATCACAATTACACATGTAGAGATACTCACTAGTTGTGATCCAATCACAAATTCTCTCATGCCGTGAATCGTATCGTGGACATTCAGTAAATGAGTTTAAGATCCAATCAAATACATTAAACATGTATACTCAAATAGTGAATCTTCATTTATCATATAAATGGTTCATACATAAGGCGATTGCCTTAGGACATCTCTCATATATTACTAACAGGACCTAAGAGTCAAAAGTCAACCAAGGGCAAGCAAGGTTTGGGTCACAAACCTAAGCCTAAGGTGGCTTATCATAGTGTTCCATTTGACTATGGAAAACAAACTAGGTCTAGGAAGACCAAGGTTACTAGGGAAGTTATCCCTAAGAGTAACCAAGGTTTGTGCCTAGTGGCTAGGCTTTCAAGGAAACCTAGGGTGGCTACTAAGAAGGTTGCAAGGGGAGTTACCCCTAGAGTCAACCTAGGTAAGACCACAATGACCAAGGCTACCAAGCCTCGGAGGGTCATTAGGAAGGTATCTAGGGAGGTTATCCTTAAGGAATACCTAATTAACCCTAGGAGGTCAAATAGGTTTTTGGTTCCTAAGAGCGTGATTGATTCACGCTAGATGGGTTTAGGGTGTGCCAACCTTGATTGGATGGGTAGTTAACTCAACCATGACAAAGGTGGCACTTTAGGATTATTTTCAAGGTTATGGATACCTTGGAAATAGATTTTGATTTTAATCCTAAAGATTTTAGGATGTGTCAATATACCTTGAAGATTATGAAAAATCAATTGAATTGGCACAATTTAGGTTTAGAGGTCATAGTGTGTCATTTTGGCATTTTTGGCACACTTGGCAGATTAATAGGAATAATGGAAAAAATATACTTAATCCCAACAAATGGCAACTATATTAAAATTTAGGTATTCTTATACTTATGTATTTTATTTCTCATGCCTTTTTTGCCATATAACATACCATGACATCATACTTATCTTTAATCTTTTATTTGTCATGATCATGCTTAGGGTTAGGATAAATATCATGTATGCTTAAATTATATCATATGCCATGTCATCATGATCATTGGCCATGCTTAATTATTGCTATCATTATGCCATGATCATTTCATGCATTTAATTTGACTAAAATTGAATTAAGGACAATGGCATGACTTGAAGTCCCATTTATAAGGGAATCAAATAGGGTTGCCTAGGAAATGCATGAAACCCTAGATTAAGGAGAACAAAACCCACATCTTACATCACATTGACATGTATGTGTATTTATACACCCTAGATACATGTGAGATGTTAGGATATGAGTTGAGTTCAAGGTGCATAGTTTTTGCATCTAGATGAACTAAAACTCATCTAATTTCAATAGTGGATCATTGGGAAAGCATGTGTACAAGTCATGTACATAGAGCCCAAGGAATATGATCAAAAATAAGGTTTTAAAAATATTTCAAAATCATATTTGAAAAACCTTGGTGAAGTCTATCTTTTGATAGCAATCACCATTGATAGAGTTGATACAAAATAGGGCCAAAACATTGAAAATTTCAATGGTTTTGAGTTGTGTATCAAACTCACTCTTTTATGGGTAAAATAATTTTCAAATATTTTTTACCCATTGTATTGCTTATAAGTAATATACGTATGAATTTTCACGAATTTTCAAAATACGTAGAAGTACTTATGACTTTTCAAAATTCGATTCTGATAGTTGAAATTCGAGAATTTCAGTTATCAGTCGACTGCCGCTTGATGGCAGTCGACTGATGAAGGGTAGTTCGACTGATTACTGTTAGGAGTCGACTGTCAGGTCTGATTTTGGGTTAACAAGATTTGTTTAGCTCGATTTTAGCTATGGTAAGGTTTCCTAACCACTCCTAATCCTAGGATATGCTTTGGGAAGCATTATAATGGGTAAAAATCCATTGAATATGGATTAGGAGAGGTGTTAGGATAATGTATCAAATTTAAGGTGGGGAGAGTTCTTATTTGAACTTTTAACCTTATTTTTGATGGTTTAGAGTTCCTATTGGCTTAGGGACTTTCCAAGGACATTATTGGTACAATGGTCAAGGGGGAGCAAGCCTTTAGGGGGAGGTATCCATCTTGGGATGATGGATGTGTTTTTCTTCTTGAAGGGGAGAAGTTATGAGGAGAATGTCATCAATTGGGAAAATTGATTGGATTTTGAGAGACCCAATTTGGAATTTAGGAGAGTGTATAGGATAGCCTTTCTTGAGTGATATGGGACTTATCACTAGGAAGATGGTAGGCATCCTAGGTATTTTTGGTCCAAGGGGGAGATTGTAAGATCTCATTGGAACATGAGACTTTGACCTCCTTGGAGAGAACCTTTTTGATGTATGTCAAAAAGGGGGAGAGTAAAATTACCAATTTGGGAAATTGGTAAGGGAATTTGAGTTAGGGGCCTAACTCAAGGTTTGTTTTGTCAAACATCAAAAAGGGGGAGATTGTTGGTGCAATCGACTCAGGTCACGATTGACCATAATCAAGTTTGACTCGAGTGATGTTTTGATGTTTGACATAGTATGTTTGACATTGATGTTTGACATTGATGTCGGTTAATGTTTTGGAGAGATTGTTTATACAATCGACCCAGGTTATAATTGACTAGACTCGAGTTTGACTCGAGGGAGACTTTGATGGTTGACTAGGGTTGACCATGTGATTATGAGAAAGTCCAAGCATGGGTCTTGGCAAGGTAAAGTCCAAGTCATGGGTACCTTGTTAGTAATATATGAGAGATGTCCTAAGGCAATCGCCTTATGTATGAACCATTTATATGATAAATGAAGATTTACTATTTGAGTAAACATGTTTTATGTATTTGATTGGATCTTAAACTCATTTACTGAATGTCCACGATACGATTCACAACATGAGCGAATTTGTGATTGGATCACAACTAGTGAGTATCTCTACATGTGTAATTGTGATGTATCGGAATTATCCCTAGTCGATGAATTGATGGATTTGGACACCATCAATTCTATCGAGACTAGCACGAGGTATACTCCTTGGTGTATCCAAGCAGCTGATTCTCACTAGCTGGAGACATAGTGATGTCCGGAGTTAATCGTGGATGCTAGTTATGGTAACTAGTTCATTGGAGTGACCAGCCGTAAGACTTCATATGGTTCTCTGCATATATAGATATGTCAATGAAGTTCTTACTGTGGCTTAAGTGAGATGTTCCTTTGACTTGCGGTATTCAAGTCATCTTGATCATGGAGACTTATGCTATGACATCTTAAGCAAACATCTCTAAGGAGATGTGGACCCGGGATGATTGGGTATAAGTCGAAGTGATCGAAGGTGTTTGAATAGCCTATAAAGGATTCACCACTGCTTGCGAGGAGATGTATACCCATGGCCTCTCGTCGGATTGTTACTAAAGTCTTTGGCCAAAGCATTACATGTTTAGAGTAAGGTACTCTTCGATACATGTGCAGTAACTAGAATCCGTAGGATGAGGAAATGATACTTGGGCTAGGTGTGACGTAGTCAGCCTAGTGGGGACTGACACAATAGACCATGTCCTGAACCAAGTGGGTATAAGATGAGTGAAGGGAATGGGGCATGATTCATTCGAGCAACTGAAGGGTTTCAGAAATAGTTCTGGATCAACTGTTGATCTTTTCGGTTAATTGGGGATCATGATGTACTACTAGGTGCCACTCATGATCATTCTATAATTAATAGTTAATTATAGACGGCCAACATAAACCGAGAACCTATTTGGTCACACGCACAACGAGTGTAATCCAAAGGATTTAAAAAGAGCTTGAGAATGGGATTCTTAGACCGAGAGAAACTATGTTTGGTTGGACCAAACATAAAGCGAGCATGAAATTGTTTCAGTCGCAATGGAAGCGTGGATGGGTCGTGTCTTATGAAGACATAATGGATGGACCAAAATGGTTTGGTTCTAATCCAATGGATGAGAATAAACCAAAGGGTTTGGTTTATTTTAAACGAATGAACCAAAAGTTGGTTCGGTTCGTTTTAACTTAAAATAAACCATCATGGTTTGGTTTATTTTAACTTATCTTAATGGAGCGGGTTAACGGACTTTATGGATATGATCCATTAACCATTAAGAGAATTAGTTCTCTATAAAATAGGGGTTAAACCCTAACCCAAAAAACTCTAATGAAGTTTTGGCCGCCCAACCCTAGCCTCCTTTTGTTGTTGCCGCCCAACATGGTGTTGCCGCCAACTTCATGGAGCTGCTGCCACCTCCTTGCCGCCGGCATCCAAGCTTCAGCCGGCGATGCTCCGGCGACCCTCCGGTGATCTCTTGTGGGTTCGGTGATAAGGTGAGCTCCACTTCTCCTTTGACCGGCCTCTATTCCTCCACCAAAAGCTGTCCAGTTTTTCTGGACAGATTGTTTCTTTGTTGTCGGAGCGTCGTTTTGACGACGGTTAGTGCTCCGACAGCGGCTAACATATCGGGGATTTGATCTCCGGTAATCCTCTGAGGTGGGGGACGAAGGATTAGTCAAACGGTTGACGAATACCTCTCCGGAGAAGCGAGTTTTGAGAACTCGTTTTAGGATCCGAATTTGGATTCGGATCGTGATCATCTCTCGATCACGTCGTCTTCAACACGAGGCTAGTAACCCATACGAAGACGAAGCTCGTGACTTAGCGAAGTCATCCCGAGGAGCTCGGCGTGGATACGGATAGAGACGATTCTTACGAGAATCGTTCCGGTTGATGTCGTTCCCGCTACACGTCATACGGAAGGTATAACGTAGATAATTTTCTTTTATTGCAAATTTTAATTTACGGTTATGTCTACACTTGTTGTAATATGCATGCGTGTGTTGTGTGTGTTGTAATAAATATAGATTTATTATTTTTAATTGCTTCCGCTGTGCTCATGTTTACGAAACATGATCGAACACACACACACATGAACCCAACAAAGGTATCAGAGCCCAGGTTGTGTTTCGACATAATCGTAAAAATGGTTTTGCGATAGTCATAATGTATTTCTTGAAATTTTCTAAATTTTGGAAATTTAGAAGTATTTATGGAAATTTTTCAATTTTGGAAAGTCTAGAAGTATTTATGGAAATCTTCCACTTTTGGAAAGTTGGAAGTATTTATGGAAATTGATATTTTCCATAAATAAAATATTTGATTAGATTCTAGAAATTTGTTTCCTAATTTAATCATGATTTGATTTGGGAAATCAAATCTTAAAATATTTTATTTCCATAAGTAGTTTTAATGATTTAGGAAATTGGTTTCCTAAATAGATTTTCCTTAATCAAATAATTCCATGAATAAAATATGTGATTAGATTTGGAAATTTGTTTCTTAATTTAATTATGATTTGATTTGGAGAATCAAATCTTAAACATATTTTATTTCCATAAATAGTTATGACATATAAGGAAATTATATACATGACATAATTGTATGCCATGTAATTGCATTAGATGCATAACATTATGCCATGCATGTCGTGACATGTAGATGTATGCCATGTATGTCATGCCATGTAGATAATAGTTATTTGCATGCAAAGAGGATGAGACATAAAAACCCTTAATCAATATTAAAGCCTACACCTTCCATTAATATGGTTAGAACCAGAGTTCTGTTTCTTGTTTGGGTTGTTGGACTCTCTCCAAGCCCGGCTCGAACCTGAATATGTTCAAACCATGGAATAGTTTAATACTAATATGGTAAGAGTCAGAGGTCAATCGTTAGCTTTGGTTGTTGGACTCTCTCCAAGCTGGGCTAATTGGTTGAATGCGCTCTAACCATATTAAAACTGTGTCCTGATTAATGGGTTGGCTTTAACCTGGAGCATCGGCTTGTTGGACTCTCTCCAAGGTCGATGTAAAGGGAGGTGAAGTTGGGTGCTATGCATATGATGCATACTTGTTAATGTGTTAACAACCCGATGTATGTGTGAACATTCAATTAGTTGATAGCACATTGTGATAGTTGCATATACGTGATATGCAATTGGTATAGATGATACCTACCGTCGTAGTTATGAATGGCTTGTTGGACTCTCTCCAAGGTTGTTCATAACTATGATGGATATCAGCCCATTCGGAGATGGACCTATGATCTCCCGAAGTGATTTTGGGGTTTTTGAAATTTGAAAAATGAATGGGATTTATAAATGTATATTGATGCATTTTAAAAAAATCATTTTCTCATATATGCTCGTTTTGTATTTCTAAGATTGATCCTGATGTCTTTGAATTTGCGTTCCATTTTGGATTAAAATAAATTGACTGGGCCGAACTTCTTGGACTGGCTTAGAAACTTGAGAATTGTTCTCAAGGTGAAAAGCTTGTGTATGTCCTCGAAGCGCCTCTTCCCGCCCGTCCTAGTGACGATGCAACTTTGGACCAATTGTTGGCCTATCAGAAACATGTGAGTGATTCTGAACAAATGAGTTGGATCATGCTAGCCACGATGGAACCCAAGCTACGAAAGAAGCATGAGCATATGGATGCTCATATCGTAGTCCTTCATCTTTGTGAGTTGGTTGATGAGCAAGTGAGATTCGAAAGGTTCGAAGTCTCAAAGCTCCTCTTCACCTCTGAGATGCTAGGAGGTTCATCTGTGGTACTGCTCAATATGCTGAAGACTGTGGAGTCTTCTGAGAAGCATGAGCAGGGGACGGTGCTGTTAGTTGATTCCTCGAAGAAAGGTTCTAAGAGGAAGTCAAAGGAACAGCAGAAGGGAAAGAAGAGAAGGGCTAAGAAGGTAGAACTAGCACAAAAGGAAACTTGCCATCATTATGGCAAGGAGAGCCATTTGCGAAGAAAGTACAAGATTTATCTTGAGTCCGTGAAGAAGGATAAGGAATCGGATGCCCCATCTTCTTCAGGAATCTTCGTTATTGATTGTCATTTTATTTCCTCAAACACTTGGGTATTGGATACTAGGTGTGGCTAACATATATGTAATGACATACATGTGCTAAGGAATAGAAGAAGACTTGTCAAGGGAGAGTCAAATTTACGTGATGGGAATGGAGCAAAGGTTGCTGCACTTGCCATTAGAACGTATTTGTTGAGACTCCCTACAGGACTTGTCTTAGAACTGGACAATTGCTTTTATGTTCCTTTGTTGATAAAGAACATCATTTCTATTTCTTGTCTAAATAGAAATGCGTTCCATTTGACTTTTAGTAACAATTGTTGTTACATAACTTTGAATGGAGTTCTTTATGGGACTGGAACATTAAGCAATGGTGTTTATACGTTGGACGTATCCAGTGACGTTTTCAATATCGAAGTGAGCAACAAGCGTGCTCGAAAGGATAATCAAATAGACTCCTATATGTGGCATTGCCGTCTTGGCCATATAAGCAAGAAACGCATGTCCGAATTACACCGATGTGGAATTCTGGAATCGTTTGAATTGGATTCATACGATACATGCGAATCATGCTTAAAAGGCAAAATGACTAAGTTACCTTTTATTGGAAAAGGTGAACGAGTTGGAGAGTTACTAGGTCTAATACATACTGATGTATGTGGACCTATGTCAACTCAAGCATTAGGAGGCTATAGCTACTTCATTACCTTCACCGATGATCACTCACGGTTTGGGTATGTGTTCTTGATCAAACACAAGTCTGAAGCCTTTGAAAGGTTCAAAGAATTCAGAAATGAAGTAGAGAAACAACATGACAAGAGTATTAAAATACTTCGATCGGATCGAGGTGGTGAATACTTAAGTTAAGAGTTTCTTGATTATCTAAGAGACAATGGCATATTGTCTCAATGGACTCCGCCATATACACCACAGCATAATGGTGTATCTGAAAGGCATAACCGGACCTTGTTGGACATGGTCAGGTCAATGATGAATCATGCGACACTTTCCAAGTCCTTTTGGGGCTATGCACTTCAGACAGCTGTGTACTTGTTAAATAGAATGCCTACCAAGGTAGTCTCAACTACTCCATATGAGATATGGAATGGTAAGAAACCTCATGTATCTTACTTGAAGATATGGGGTTGTCCTGCTTATGTGAAGCGGACTGTATCAGACAAATTGGATGCTAAGTCTGATAAATGTCTATTTGTTGGATACCCTAAGGAAACAAGGGGTTACCAATTCTATCATCCTGTGGAACAAAAGGTGTTTGTTTCAAGGGATGCTGTATTTCTAGAGAAAGAGTTTCTCTTGCAAGAAAACAGTGGGAGTGTCGTCGAGCTTGAGGAGGCTCGAGAGACTCAAATAGACATTGATGAGATACCTAGTGAAGCACAACAGCCGACAACTCATAGTGATGAGCAATCGGCAGGACCTATTGTAACACCACATCTTCGTAGATATGGTAGAACACGCAATATTCCTGAGAGATATGGATTTCTCGTAAGTGAATTGAACGACGTGTTACTCATTGATGATGAGGAGCCTACCAGTTATGAAGAAGTGCTGACAAGTTCAGAAAGGGATAAGTGGCTTGGTGCCATGAAGTCGGAAATGGATTCCATGTATGAAAACCAAGTTTGGAACATGGTTGACCCACCTGAAGGCATAAAGTCTATAGGGTGCAAGTGGGTTTTCAAGAAGAAAAACCGACATGGATGGTAATGTGATTACCTATAAGGCTAGATTGGTGGTGAAAGGATATTGTCAAAAGCAAGGTGTTGATTATGACGAAACCTATTGGCCTGTAGCTATGCTTAAATCCATTAGGATGCTCCTGGCCATAGCGGCTTATTATGATTATGAGATATGGCAGATGGATGTGAAAATAGTTTTCCTTAATGGAAACCTGCTCGAGGACGTGTATATGATACAGCCTGAGGGTTTCACATCGGTTGATAAAACCAAGGTATGCAAATTGCGACGGTCCATTTATGGATTGAAGCAAGCATCCAGGAGCTGGAATATCCGTTTTGATGAGACAATCAAAAGGTTTGATTTCTCACAAAATCCAGACGAACCTTGTGTGTACAAGTAGGTTAGTGGGAGTGCAGTCGTGTTCCTAGTATTGTATGTCGATGATGTTAGTTAAAGCCCTAGAACCAATCATGTGATGGTTGAATAGGGAACATTTTGTATCATATTCTATAAAGGCAAAGGATTGGTTATTATATTTACATCTTGCTTGTGCCAGCTAATTTAAATATAATAATGCCCTAGAAAAGTAGGTTCTTATCTACAGCACATCAATTGGCAGAATTGATTATGAGAGGCTGTAGAGAACACTTTCCTAAATGTTCCTAGTCGAGTATTAATATGCAAGGGCAATATTAATACATAAAGACTAGCATGTAGGTCAATTGATGACTTGATCTCACAAGTCATGGATATATGATATCAAGTTGACACATGGGTATATATTGGAGAATATATACTGAACCGACCCGCCATGAGAAAGTTTCATGGATCGTTATATGAGTGTCATAAACTTTCTCATGTGACTATTGGTATGAATAGTCCTCAGACCTGAAGTCACTACGGTTCCCTACATAAGGAGTTATGTACTTTGGTATCGTCAAACGTCACCCGTAACAGGGTGGACCATAAAGGCGATTACTGGGTATGTAACAAATTATGCGGAGGGATGTGAGTGATGTAGATGGGATCTATCCCTTCCATATGACGGGAGTGATATCGGTGGGCCCCTTGATTGAGTAAAACTACTAAAACGCATGGCCATGCTCGAATGAGTCAATATGAGATATTGAGCTCATTTGTTTGAGTTAGTTTACTCAGGGATCAAGAAACACATAGATTGATCGAGGATGACACGGTCTATGCCTCATTGATCAATCTGATATCAAGGATAGAAGGACACGGTCATATATTATAGTAGTCACGGAAAGGTTAGTCGGATCTTGACTTCTCTTGTAACTTGGGTAGCAATGATGTATTGCTAGATGCCGCTCATTGCTTGTGTATCTAAAAGAGTTTAGGTCCACTGCCAACGTTATGAGAGCCTATAGGGTCACACACAAAGAGCATGATAATTAGAGGAATTAGAGTATTCTAGTTTGACTAGAATAATTTGGGAATAAGCTTAAGTACAAAATGGTTTTTGGACTTTAAGCTTAATGAGAATTTTAGCTAATTGATTTAATGAGATTAATTCAATATGTTACCTTATTGATTTAATAAGATTAATTCAATATGATAACATAAGCTTAATTGAATTAATAAGATTAATTCAACATGCATGAAAGCCACATAAGAATGCCACCTAAGCATGCCACCTAAGCATCCACCTAAGCTAGATGAGGTGGAAGAAGACAAATTGGTTTTTGTCTCCTTAAGTGGCCGGCCAAACAAGGATATGTCTCAATGCAATGGATTGCATTGAATGTGTGGAGGTGAAAGGGTTTTTCCAACCCTATAAAAGACACCCTAAGTGGCCGGCCAAAGAGGATTGGCTTTTGTTGTTGGTGGAAGCTTTGGTTGTGTTAGTGGTGAGAAAGCTTGGTGGAAGCTTTGGTTGTGTGGGTTTGTGAGTGTAGGCTAGCAAGAAGAGGAGTCTTCTTCTTCCTTTCTCCTTTTCCCTCTCTTCCTCTCCTTTAGGGACTTCTCTAGCAAGAAGTAAAGGAGAGCTCTTCTAGTTTTCCTTTTGTGAGAAAAGAGCGTGCTCGTGTGGATACGTATAGAGGCACGGACACTTGAACGTGCTAAAGATCCAACAAACCGAAAGGAAAAGCGGGATTAACAAGGGCACGCAACAAAGGTAATCCTCTCCTATAAGATAGGTTTGGTTTAGAGAAATTTATTTTATACGAGTTTGCTTGCATGGATCACTTGGAAGGATCCTATTTTCCGTAAGATATGCCATTTGGCATACGAGATTTCCCTACAAAGGGTATCGAGCCACTTTATAAAGATCGTATAAAATAGGTTTTCTCTATTTTATATGTGATATAGAAGTAGGATAAATTTTATTATGAGTTGATAATTGCATTAGCAATTGTCAAACATAATAAAATAACCAATGTCTTTTAAAAGTTAAAATGACATGGTGCATGGTTATGGCCTAGTCCCAAAAGGTTTGTGAATGTGTGTGTGTAATTTTAAATACGGCCTGGTCGGCCTTCCTCCTAAAATTTTGTTGTAAAATTAGTTTGCACTCGAATGTAACTCGAGTATTTCTCCTTTGTAATGTACAAAACAAAGATGGAGGGTCCATTGGAAGATGAGGTTACAAGGAGGAAGTCAACACACAAGACAACCAAAAGGAAGCACTTAGGAGAAGATGCTATCCCTAGGTTGACCAATCAATCTTTTCATTGGCTTGAGAAGATTGTAGAATAAGGGCCATAACCATGACACGCTTAGTTTAATATGTATGTGATGCATGTTAGTTTAGCTTGTATATGATGCATGATTAGTTTAGCTTATATGTGATGTATGCTAATATGTATATGATACATGTTTATTTCTTAATAAGTCTAAACGATATGCCTACCAAAGTTGGTACTCACTACTTCCTCGATCATTTGTTATTGGGTTTGCCAAAGCAAAGCAATGCATTTTATCTTGGAGGGGTGCGAGTGGACAATCGTGATGTCCCGCTATCAATCTTGGTTAAGACTTAATTAAGTGTTTTCTTAATTGGTTAAGAAAGTAGAGGCATATATTAGCTTTGAACATAAGTGTTAACATTAGTTTTGTGTGATTTCCGAACATCAGCTTTGTCTTAGAAGTGGTCGCTGTTCGATATCCAAGAAGGCCCCGTGCCTCGCCTACCGAAGTGGTTTAGGAATAAACACTAAACTAATCTAAAACTTAACCAAAGCTATTAAAGAGTTACATCAGATGTAATTTGCAAAAGATTGCCTACCTAATTATACTACGTCTTGGGCGATTAGCCAAAGCTAACTCAAGACGAATTATGATGTGGATCTTTATCACATATAAATTTATAGCTAAATAGTAGCTATGAGAATTTAGTGGGAGCCTCATTTAATTAAAGGCCTAATTAAATGATTTAGGTATGATACTTAACTTTGCATTTTAATGTTGTAGATCACCATGTCATCTAACACGACACACCCCTCAACTTATGATCTGTCCTGAGAAGGACAAGCTCAATGGAGCAAACTTTCTTGATCGGTATAGGAACTTGAGGATTATCCTCAATCAAGAACGATAACTTTATGTCCTAGAGCAGGCTACCCCTGAAATACCCGCCCCTACGGCCACTCGTGCTGAAAAGGATGCTTATAAGAAGCATCAAGATGACGCATTAGATGTGTCATGCCTTATGCTTGCCACCATGAACTCTGAGCTTCAGAAGCAACATGAGAACATGGATGCCTATGATATGGTTTAGCATTTGAAACAACTATATCAAGGACAAGCTAGGCACGAGCGTTTTGAAGTGTCTAAGGCTCTTTTTGCATGCAAGATGCAAGAAGGAACACCTGTAGGAACTCACGTACTCAAAATGATTGGGTACGTTGAGAACCTTGAAAGACTAGGTTTTCCATAGAGCCAAGAATTGGCAATGATGTTATCCTCGCAATCGCGCGGAAGCATACAATCAATTCGTCATGAATTATAACATGAATGAAATTGATAAACCTTTGCTCGAGATTCTCAAAGATGTTGAGAATCACAACCAAATCTCAAGAAGAAAGTTAGTAATGTACTAATGGTCAAGAAGGACAAAGGTAAGCGCAAAGGCAAGGGTAAGACCAAGCCAAAGGCAAGGCCAATTCATCCACTTCAAAGGGTAAAGGTAAAGTACCTAAGGGATAATGGAGCTGACACCGGGCGCAAAGTCTACCTTGAGGAAGTAAAGAACAAGAGAAGTGGGACTTCTGCCTCAGGTATACACGTTATAGAAGTTAATCTATCTATTTCTTCTACATGGGTATTAGATACCGGATGTGCATCTCACATTTGTACTAATGTGCAGGGACTGAGAAATAGTAGAATAATGGCAAAGGGTGAAGTGGACCTACAAGTAGGCAATGGCGCAAAAGTTGCTGCTGTAGCTGTAGGAACATATTCTTTGTCTTTGCCCACTGGGCTTATCTTAGAACTAGAGGAGTGCTTCTATGTACCCGCATTAACAAAGAACATAATTTCTGTATCTTGTTTAGACAAGAAAAACTTTTCTTTTATAATAAAGGACAAATGTTGTTCCATTTATTTAAATGAAATGTTCTATTGTAATGCACCACTTATGAATGGTCTCTATGTTCTAGATTTAGATAACCCAATTTATAACGTAAATACCAAACGGTTCAAATCGAATGATTTGAACCAGACATATCTCTGGCACTGTCGCCTAGGTCACATAAATGAAAAACGCATATCCCAACTCCATAAAGATGGATTATTGGACTCATTTGATTTTGAATCATATGAGGTATGCGAGTCTTGTCTTTTAGGAAAGATGACTAAAACTCCATTTAGTGGACATGGCGAGAGCTTTGATGTTAGGACTAATACATACTGATGTATGTGGCCCTTTCAATGTCGAAGCCAGAGGAGGCTATAAGTACTTTATTACTTTCACTAATGATATGAGTAGATTTGGCTACTTATATTTGATGAGACATAAGTCAGAATCCTTTGAAAAGTTCAAAGAATTCAAGAATGAAGTACAAAACCAACTTGGTAAGCGTATTAAGCTACTTCGATCAGATCGAGGTGGTGAATACCTTAGTCAAGAGTTTCGTGATCACCTGGCTGAGTGTGGGATAATATCCCAACTCACTCCACCTGGAACACCACAATGGAATGGTGTATCTGAGAGGAGAAATCGTACTCTATTAGATATGGTACGATCAATGATGAGCCAGACTGATCTACCTACTTCCTTTTGGGGTTTAGCTCTAGAGACAGCCGCTTTCACACTTAATCGCGTTCCATCAAAAGCCGTAGAAAAGACACCATATACGATATGGACCGGGAAGAGTCCCAAAATGTCTTTTATAAAGATTTGGGGTTGTGAAGCTTACGTTAGACGTCAAGTCTCAGATAAACTAGGACCCAAATCAGATAAGTGTTATTTTGTAGGATATCCCAAGGAAACTAAGGGATATTACTTTTACAATCCCACACTTGGCAAGGTGTTTGTTGCCAGAAATGCTGTCTTTCTAGAAAGAGAATTTATTTCTAGAAATACTAGTGTGAGTAAAATTCATCTTGAAGAAGTTCAAGATGATGATAACACTAAGGCTTCGATGGAAAATGAACAGGCACCACAAAGTGTTGTGGATGAGGAATTTGTTGCCCAAAGAGTTGTGGAGCAAACACCTGTTCAAGTAGACCAACCTCTTCGTAGATCTAATAGGATCCGCCAACCCGAGAGATATTCTTTTCTCTTGGTGACAACGGTGATGTATTGCTTATCAATCTTGACGAGCCTACATCCTATAAAGAAGCTATGATGAGCCCAGATTCCGAGAAATGGCTAGAGGCCATGAGATCCGAAATGGAATCCATGTACACTAACCAAGTATGGACTTTGGTTGATCCACCTGAAGGGGTAAAACCCATTGGGTGTAAGTGGGTCTTTAAAGTAAAGACTGACATGGATGGTAATAAGCATACCTATAAAGGTAGATTAGTGGCTAAAGGATTCAAACAAATTCATGGTATTGACTATGAAGAAACCTTTTCACCAGTTGCGATGCTTAAATCCATTCGGATCATACTTGCTATTGCAGCCTACCATGATTATGAGATCTGGCAGATGGATGTCAAAACTGCTTTTCTGAATGGAAAGCTACTCGAGGATGTGTACATGACACAACCTGAGGGTTTTGAAGATCCAAAGCATCCTGGAAAGGTATGCAAACTGCAAAGGTCCATTTATGGACTAAAGCAATCCTCTCGAAGCTGGAATCTTCGATTCGATGATGCAATCAAAGAGTTTGGTTTCATCAAGAATGAAGATGAGCCTTGTGTCTACAAGAGAAATAGTGGGAGCACAGTTGTATTTCTTGTCTTGTATGTAGATGAAATAATTCTCATCGGAAATGATATTCCCTCACTCCAGTCTGTGAAGATGTGGTTAGGGAATTGTTTCTCGATGAAGGACTTAGGTGAAGCTGCCTATATTCTAGGCATCAAGATCTATAGAGATAGATCTAGAAGATTACTTGGCCTAAGTCAGAGTACATACATTGATAAAGTGCTAGATCATTTTGCTATGCAAAATTCTAAGAAAGGGTTTCTGCCTTTATCACATGGTGTGAGTCTTTCGAAGACTCAATGTCCCTCTTCTAAGGAGGAGAGAGATCGCATGGATAAGATCCCTTATGCATCTGCTATAGGGTCTATCATGTACGCCATGCTTTGTACTGCTCGACGCCTCGTGATGCTTTGAGCATGACGAGTAGATACTGATCCAGTGAAAGTCATCGGATAGCATCAAAAATATTCTTAAGTACTTACGAAGAACGAAAGAATATTTCCTGATATTTGGAGGCAATGAGGAGCTAACTGTAAAGGGTTACAGTGATGCAAGCTTCCAAACAGACAAGGATGACTATAGATCGCAATCGGGGTACGTGTTTTGCCTTAATGGTGGAGCTGTGAGCTGGAAGAGTTCGAAGCAGGACACAGTTGCTGATTCTACAACAGAGTTTAGTATATTGCAAGATCGATCGATGCAAAGAAAGGAGGCTGTTTGGCTCCGCAAGTTCATCAGTGAACTTGGGGTAGTTCCTAGCATTGCAGATCTAATAGACCTCTATTGTGACAACAATGGGGCTATTGCACAGGCTAAGGAACCTCGATCACATTAGCGGACCAAACACATACTGCGGCGCTTCCATCTCATTCGAGAGATAATCGATAGAGGAGATGTGAGGATATGCAGAGTACCGACAGAAGCTAACATCGCAGATCCATTGACCAAGGCTTTGGCACAGAGGAAGCATGATGGTCACACTAGGTCACTAGGTATTAGATATCATAGTGATTGGTACTAGTGCTAGTGGGAGATTGTTAGTTAAAGCCCTAGAACCAATCATGTGATGGTTGAATAGGGAACATTTTGTATCATATTCTATAAAGGCAAAGGATTGGTTATTATATTTACATCTTGTGGCTACCTAAATTTAAATATAATAATGCCCTAGAAAAGTAGTTCTTATCTACAAAGACACATCAATCGCGTAATTGATTATGAGAGGCTGTAGAGAACACTTTCCTAAATGTTCCTAGTCAAGTATTAATATGCAAGGGCAATATTAATACATAAAGACTAGCATGTAGGTCAATTGATGACTTGATCTCACAAGTCATGGATATATGATATCAAGTTGACACATGGGTATATATTGGAGAATATATATCGAATCGACCCGCCATGAAAAGTTTCATGGATCGTTATATGAGTGTCATAAACTTTCTCATGTGACTATTGGTATGAATAGTCCTCGACACGAAGTCACTACGTTCCCTACATAAGGAGTTATGTACTTTGGTATCGCAAACGTCCACCGTAATGAGGGTGGACCATAAAGGCGATTACTGGGTATGTAACAAATTATGCGGAGGGATGTGAGTGATGTAGATGGGATCTATCCCTTCCATATGACGGGAGTGATATCGGTGGGCCCCTTGATTGAGTAGAACTACTAAAACGCATGGCCATGCTCGAATGAGTCAATATGAGATATTGAGCTCATTTGTTTGAGTTAGTTTACTCAGGGATCAAGAAACACATAGATTGATCGAGGATGACACGGTCTATGCCTCATTGATCAATCTGATATCAAGGATAGAAGGACACGGTCATATATTATAGTAGTCACGGAAAGGTTAGTCGGATCTTGACTTATCTCGTAACTTGGGTAGCAATGATGTATTGCTAGATGCCGCTCATTGCTTGTGTATCTAAAAGAGTTTAGGTCCACTGCCAACGTTATGAGAGCCTATAGGGTCACACACAAAGAGCATGATAATTAGAGGAATTAGAGTATTATAGTTTGACTAGAATAATTTGGGAATAAGCTTAAGTACAAAATGGTTTTTGGACTTTAAGCTTAATGAGAATTTTAGCTAATTGATTTAATGAGATTAATTCAATATGTTACCTTATTGATTTAATAAGATTAATTCAATATGATAACATAAGCTTAATTGAATTAATAAGATTAATTCAACATGCATGAAAGCCACATAAGAATGCCACATAAGCATGCCACCTAAGCATCCACCTAAGCATCCACCTAAGCTAGATGAGGTGGAAGAAGACAAATTGGTTTTTGTCTCCTTAAGTGGCTGGCCAAACAAGGATATGTCTCAATGCAATGGATTGCATTGAATGTGTGGAGGTGAAAGGGTTTTTCCAACCCTATAAAAGACACCCTAAGTGGCCGGCCAAAGAGGATTGGCTTTTGTTGTTGGTGGAAGCTTTGGTTGTGTTAGTGGTGAGAAAGCTTGGTGGAAGCTTTGGTTGTGTGGGTTTGTGAGTGTAGGCTAGCAAGAAGAGGAGTCTTCTTCTTCCTTTCTCCTTTTCCCTCTCTTCCTCTCCTTTAGGGACTTCTCTAGCAAGAAGTAAAGGAGAGCTCTTCTAGTTTTCCTTTTGTGAGAAAAGAGCGTGCTCGTGTGGATACGTATAGAGGCACGGACACTTGAACGTGCTAAAGATCCAACAAACCGAAAGGAAAAGCGGGATTAACAAGGGCACGCAACAAAGGTAATCCTCTCCTATAAGATAGGTTTGGTTTAGAGAAATTTATTTTATACGAGTTTGCTTTCGCATGGATCACTTGGAAGGGATCCTATTTTCCGTTGCGCATATGCCATTTGGCATACGAGATTTCCCTACAGATGACATACTACTTATAGGAAACGATGTTTCAATCTTACAGTCAGTGAAGGTTTGGTTATCCAAGACATTCTCCATGAAAGACCTGGGAGAAGCAACCTACATCCTCGGGATTAAGATCTATAGAGATAGATCGAAATGGTTGCTTGGTCTTTCGCAGTCTACATATATAGACCGAGTGATAAAGAGGTTTAGCATGTCGGAATCCAAGAAAGGTTTTCTACCCATCAGGCATGGGATACACCTTTCGAAGTCTATGTGTCCACGCATAGAAGACGAGAGGATTTGCATGAGTAAGATTCCCTATGCATCCGTAATAGGATCTATCATGTATGCTATGTTATGTACAAGGCCTGAATGTATTGTATGCTCTGTGTGTCACGAGCAGATACCAGTCTGATCCAGGAATGGATCATTGGGTGGCTCTTAAGACAATCCTTAAGTACTTAAGAAGAACTAAGGATGTGTTCCTAATATATGGAGAAGGGTACATGGTGATACGTGGGTATACGGATGCCAGCTTCCAGACAGATAAGGATGATTCCATGTCTCAGTCTGAGTATGTATTCACCTGGAATGGAGGCGCAATAAGTTGGAAAGGTTCCAATCTTGACACTATAGCGGATTCTGCCACTAAGGCAGAATACATTGCTGCTTTGGAAGCAGCAAAGGAAGTGGTTTGGATCAAGAAGTTCATCTCTGAACTTGATGTGGTCTCATCAATGATCCAAACATGTGCTTCGCCGCTATCATCTTATCAGAGAGATCATCAGTAGGAATGAAATACAAATCGAAAAAATTCCCACTGAAAGGAACTTAGCGGATCCTTTAACTAAGGCATTACCTCAAAATAAGTTTGAGGGTCATGTTAGAGCTTATGGTATTGGATACCGTAGCGATTGGCATTAGGCCAAGTGGGAGTCTGTTAGTAATATCTGAGAGATGTCCTAAGGCAATCGCCTTATGTATGAACCATTTATATGATAAATGAAGATTCACTATTTGAGTATACATGTTTTATGTATTTGATTGGATCTTAAACTCATTTACTGAATGTCCACGATACGATTCACAGCATGAGAGAATTTGTGATTGGATCACAACTAGTGAGTATCTCTACATGTGTAATTGTGATGTATCGGAATTATCCCTAGTCGATGAATTGATGGATTTGGACACCATCAATTCTATCGAGACTAGCACGAGGTATACTCCTTGGTGTATCCAAGCAGCTGATTCTCACTGGCTGGAGACATAGTGATGTCCGGAGTTAATCGTGGATGCTAGTTATGGTAACTAGTTCATTGGAGTGACCAGCCGTAAGACTTCATATGGTTCTCGCATATATAGATATGTCAATGAAGTTCTTACCGCGTGGCTTATGCGATGTTCTTCGACTTGGCGATTCAAGTCATCTTGATCATGGAGACTTATGCTTTGACATCTTAAGCAAACATCTCTAAGGAGATGTGGACCCGGATGATTGGGTATAAGTCAAGTGATCAAGGTGTTTGAATAGCCTATAAAGGATTCACCACTCCTTGCAGGAGATGTATACCATGGCCTCTCGGGCCGGATTGTTACTAAAGTCGCCAAAGCATTACATGTTTAGAGTAAGGTACTCTTCGATACATGTGGAGTAACTAGAACTGTGAGGACGAGGAAATGATACTTGGGCTAGGTGTGACGAGTCACTTAGTGGGGATCGGCACACAATAGACCATGTCCCAACCAAGTGGGTATAAGATGAGTGAAGGGAATGGGGCACGATTCATTCGAGCCATCAAGGGTTTCGTAAATAGTTCTCGATCAACCGCTGATCTTTTCTGCTTAATCGGGGATCATGATGTACTACTAGGTGCCACTCATGATCGTTCTATAATTAATGGTTAATTATAGACGGCCAACATAAACCGAGAACCTATTTGGTCACACGCACAACGAGTGTAATCCAAAGGATTTAAAACGAGCTTGAGAATGGGATTCTTAGACCGAGAGAAACTATGTTTGGTTGGACCAAACATAAAGCGAGCATGAAATTGTTTCAGTCGCAATGGAAGCGTGGATGGGCTGTGTCTTATGAAGACATAATGGATGGACCAAAATGGTTTGGTTCTAATCCAATGGATGAGAATAAACCAAAGGGTTTGGTTTATTTTAAACGAATGAACCAAAAGTTGGTTCGGTTCGTTTTAACTTAAAATAAGCCATCATGGTTTGGTTTATTTTAACTTATCTTAATGGAGCGGGTTAACGGGCTTTATGGATATGATCCATTAACCATTAAGAGAATTAGTTCTCTATAAAATAGGGGTTAAACCCTAACCCAAAAAAACTCTAATGAAGTTTTGGCCGCCCAACCCTAGCCTCCTTTTGTTGTTGCCGCCCAACATGGTGTTGCCGCCAACTTCATGGAGCTGCTGCCACCTCCTTGCCGCTGGCATCCAAGCTTCAGCCGGCGACCCTCCGGTGATCTCTTGTGGGTTCGGTGATAAGGTGAGCTCCACATCTCCTTTGGCCGGCCTCTATTCCTCCACCAAAAGCTGTCCAGTTTTTCTGGACAGCTTGTTTCTTTGTTGTCGGAGCGTTGTTTGGACGACGGTTAGTGCTCCGACAGCAGCTAACTTACCGGGGATTTGATCTCCGGTAATCCTCTGAGGTGGGGGACGAAGGATTCATCAAACGGTTGACGAATACCTCTCCGGAGAAGCGAGTTTTGAGAACTCGTTTTAGGATCCGAATTTGGATTCGGATCGTGATCATCTCTCGATCACGTCGTCTTCAACACGAGGCTAGTAACCCGTACGAAGACGAAGCTCGTGACTTAGCGAAGTCATCCCGAGGAGCTCGGCGTGGATACGGATAGAGACGATTCTTACGAGGATCGTTCCGGTTGATGCCGTTCCCGCTACACGTCATACGGAAGGTATAACGTAGATAATTTTCTTTTATTGCAAATTTTAATTTACGGTTATGTCTACACTTGTTGTAATATGCATGCGTGTGTTGTGTGTGTTGTAATAAATATAGATTTATTATTTTTAATTGCTTCTGCTGTGCTCATGTTTACGAAACATGATCGAACACACACACGCCGCGGTGCCGGAAACCCAACATACTTGGCATGGAAAGTCCAAGTGGGACACTTGGCATTTAGGAAAGTCCAAGTCTTGAGTACTTGGCACAAGGGAAGTGCAAGCATGGGTCTTGGCATGGAAAGTCCAACATGGGTTGGCAAGGGAAAGTCCGTGCTTGAGTCTTGGCATTTGAGAAGTCCAAGGGGTTTGATATTGGCAGCGTAAAGTCCAAGGGTGGAGTCTTGGCAGCATAAGTCCAATGGTTGGCAGCGTAAAGTCCAAGTGGAGTCTTAGCGGCGGAAGTCCAATGTGCCTTAGCGGTGTAGACACCGTTAGTATGACATAGCTGCTGGAAGCACCTGAAGGCTAACGCGATCGATGAACAAGTCATGGATGACATGGAGGGATCCGAGAGGCATGAGGCTGATGGAGGTGGCTAGAAGGCATAGGTCTTGGCTAAGGGTGGTCTAGCAAGTATGGGGACACCATACTTGGGTTAAAACCTCATCTTTGAGGTTGGCAGTCGACTGGCATTATGGCCGGTTCGACTGCCATGAGTTGACTAGAGCTCGACTGTCATTTAGGGCTGAAATTGCCTTGGCAGTCAACTTCTCATTGGAGCAGTGGACTACTGGCAGTCCACTACCAGTTGAGTCGTGAGCACATAATTCTCCGTAGCCGACTAGGCAATCGACTACGGGGCTGGCAGTCGACTGCCAATGTTGGGAGTCGACTGGTGAGTGTCCCATTGGATCTTTTCCAGCATGGATTGAGTCATTGTCTCACAGAATCTGATGTTGGCTTCGTGGGCCTTATGACTGATCACGCGTAAATCCAAACGTAGGATATAAAGGCAACTCGGATGTAGGGTTTTAGCAGCGATTTTCTTGGGCCAAATTGAAGGGGAGAGTTAGTGTTTTCCAGTCCTTCAAAGATAGTTCAAGGCAATCAAAGATCAAGCAATCAAAAGCTCTTGTAAAGTGTTTTTTCCTTTACTTGCATTGTATTTCATTATCATATTTGCTTGTATCTATTTGTTTATTGTTGTAAACAATTGTAAGAGGTTTCTCCGCCTCCGACTTGTGTCGAGAAGGAGTTAGTTTTGATTAGTGAGTGTGTGTGCATCACTAGAGCTCTTTAGAGAACGATCCGTGGAGTAGGAACCATTCAGTTCCAAACCACGTTATATCCTTGCGTTTGTGTGTTTGTGTTTTCGTTATTGCTTTATTATCTTTGTTTCTGTTGTGTTAACGAAAATTGTAGACAAGCACACAAACGATTTCCATCGACGTATAGCACGACGCTATTCACCCTCCCCCTCTAGCTTCAAATCGATCTCCAACAAGATCCTTAGAAACCTTCTAGGCATCGACCATGGATGCCCACAAGGTGGTCCTAGGAAACGAGTTTAGTACGTACCTGATAAGGTCATCGTTTTCAACCTTTTGTCCGATTGCGTGTAGGTTGTTGACGATATCTTGAACCCGAGTGTGCAGTTGCGTTGTCATCTTGTGTTTATGCATTTTTAGATTATAAAACCTATTGAAAAGGAGATCATGCTTACATACCTTGGCTTCATCGGTCCCTTCATGTAACTCGACCAACTTTGTCCATAAGTCTTTGGCACTGATGAATGGGTCGACGCGATTAAGCTCCTCCTTGGACAAGCCGCATTGGAGGATTTGAGTCGCCTTGGCATCAACTTCAACTTGTCTTTATGTAGCATTGGTCCATTGGTCATAATCCAAAGATTCATCCACTTTGTTAGTTGGAAGTGTGAATCCCGTTTGGATTATGATCCACTTCTCGATTTGGGTCTTAAGGAAGTACTCCATCCGACCCTTCCAATAACGGAAGTCATCTCCATTGTAAAACGGAGGTTGGACGGTAGTAAAACCGTCGAGATGGGCCATTGATACAAAAAAAAATAAGAGAATGAAGAAGAAAAACCTAGCAACGACACAAATGACCGAAATGTACCAAGACTCGTGTCTTGGATTAGTAATGCGGGAGAAAAACTAAACGAATGAAAGAGAAAAAAAATCGAAATAAAAAGAAATAAAAAGAAAAAAAATTTGTAGAAAAGCTATATTGGCGGTTTCATCGAATCTTAGCACCCCCGGCTCTGATACCAATTATTGGATCGAGCGGATCGCTAGAGGGGGGGTGAATAGCGATAAAAACTTTCATTCGTTTTGATACTTGAGTTACGGAGTGGAATGAATAAAACAATAGAAAAATAAAGAAGACACGAGAGTTTTTTACTTGGTTCGTAGCCTTCGGCTACTACTCCAAGGCCCTAGTGGTCCTTGACCACGCACGGAGGGCAAATCACTAACGAACTCCTCCTCGTTGGAGGTAGGAGTTAATCGAATACAAAAACACAAAAGGATCGAGATAGAGGGACACTCCCCCTCTTCTTGTTACGATAAAAGCACGATAAAAAGAACTTATGTACAGATTGAAACTAAACAAAACTTTTATCGACGACTCGTAGATGAAGAGAATTGAGTTCTAGTCATCGTGTCTGCAGCGCTTCGTCGTAGAGATGTCGGAGAGTTGTAGCGTATCGAAAGCACTTGGAGGCTTATAGAATTGATGAAAAACCCTTAAAGAAGCCCTCCTTTTATAGCTTTTGAGCCCCTTATCAAATGAGTCTTCAACCAATCACAAATAGGCACAAAGCTCCTTGGAATGAGGTGATAAGGCTTGACTCCTCGAAGCTGATCCTTGACCATCAGTCGACTGATGGTCATCATCAGTTGACTGAGGGTAGTGCCAATCGAGTCACAAAACTCAGCAGTCGATTGATTTTAGGCAGTCGAGTGGCTCTTGTGGGCAGTCGACTGATGCTTGTTGAAATCACAAGGTAGCTTAACAATAACATAATTTCAACGGCCGCCGACCGTCCGATCTCGACCTAAACCATCCATGGGATGTCTTTGGTCGAATCTACGCTTAAGACCATCCCCATAAGGAGGATACAACCTCACTTATTCTCACACACACGAGCTTACCTCGATACTTACTTTGTAGCTCTCTCTTTCGGCCTCCCACTCGATTCCTTCGGCTCCCTCCGAAGTCACTCGAGTGTCACCCGACTACCACGGCTTCCTCCGGGTGTCTCTAGCCTTCATCTCCAGCTTTAGCACTTTTCTGCACAATCCATTTATCTTGTGAGATAACGATATGAGCTTAACTTTTTATCGTTTGCTATAATCAAAACTTAGGTTCGACTTAGGTGCCCACTGCATCAACAAGTTATATATACGCGATATGTAATTGGTATACTTGATACCTACCACTATAGCTAAGAATGGCTTTTTGGCCTAATGTCAAAGTTGTTCTTATCTATAGTGGATATCAACCCACTCGGAGAAAAATCTACGATCTCTCGAATTCAAAGTAAGGGCTCTTGAATTCGAAAAGTGAGTGGGTGCCTAATATGTAAATTGTTTACATATCAAATCATCTCTCTCACATTCTCGATTTTGTATTTCTAGGTTAATCATTTGATAATGTCATCTGTTAATTTATGTTCAATTTTGGAATCGAACAAACTGACTGGGTCTAACTTCTTGGACTGGCTTCGAAAGTTGAGAATCGTTCTCATGGCTGAGAAGCTTGCTTATGTCCTTGAAGAGCCTCTTCCCACCAGTCTTGACCATGAAGCAACTCTGAACCAAATGTTGGCCCATCAGAAGCATACGACTAATTCTGAGCTTACCAATTGTATCATGCTAACGACGATGACTCCTGGGCTACAAAAGCAGAACGGGCATATGGATGCTTACACGATTATTTATCATCTTCGTGAACTCTTCGATGAGCAGTCGAGATCTGAAAGGTTTGAGGTCTCGAAGCTTTTCTTTAGCTTGAAGATAGAGGAGGGTTCATCTGCAGTGCAGTTTATACTAAAGATGAATGGGTACATCGAGTGGCTAGGATCACTAGGGTTTGCGATGGATCACAAATTAAGTATTGACTTAATTCTACATAGTTTGTCCAACATTTACTCACAATTTGTGATGAACTATCGGATGAACAATCTTAAATTCACCATTCCTTAGCTGATCAATATGCTCAAGACTGTAGAACCTTCTATGACTAAAGAATAGAAGATGGTGATGTTGGTTGACTCCTCGAAGAAAGCTTCTAAGAGGAAGTCAAAGCAACAGCCAAAGGGGAAGAAGACGAAGGCCATGACTAGAGAGTCAGCTCCAAAGGGAACAAGCCATCACTGTGGGAAGATGGGCCATTGGCAAAGGAACTGCAAGATCTATCTTGAGTCTATAAAGAAGAAGTTAGCATCTAATGCCCCATCCTCTTCAGGTATCTTTGTTATTGACTGTCATGCTATTTCCTTTGACCCTTGGATATTAGATACTGAGTGTGACTCACATATATGTAATGACATACAAGGGCTAAGGGATAGAAGACTTGTCAAGGGAGAAGAAAATATGTGAGTCGGCAATTGAGCAAAGGTTGCAGCTGTCGCTGTCAGAACATATTCGCTGAAGCTTCCTAGTGGACTTGTCTTAGAACTGGACAATTGTTATTTTGTTTCTGCATTAATAAAGAACATTGTTTCTATTTCTTGTTTAAATAGAAAGGGTTTCCTTTTGATGTTTAGTAACAATTATTGTTATATAACATTGAATGACGTTCTTTATGACATTGGAACTTTATGCAATGACATCTAAGTGTTAGATACATCTAGTGATGCATTCAATTTCGAAGGGAGCAATAAGTGGGCTCAAAAGGATGATCAATTAACCTCCTACACATGACATTGTCACCTTGGCCATATAAGCAAGAAGCGTATGTCAGAGTTACACAAGAGTGGAATTCTAGAATCATTTGAATTGGATTCATTTGATACATGTGAATCATGCTTACAAGGCAAGATGACAAAGTTGTCCTTTTCTGGAAAGGGAAAGCCAGTGGAAGAGTTACTTGGTCTCATACATACTGATGTATGTGTTGGGTTTCCGGCATCACGGCGATTGTGTGTTCGAATATGTTACGTAAACATGTGCACAGCAGAAGAAATAAAAATAATAAATCTAATTTATTACAACACACACACCACACGCATGCATAGTACAACATGTGTAGACATAATCGTAGTTTCAAATTTTGCAATAAAAGGAAATTTATTCTACGTATACCTTACATATCACATGTAGCGGGAAAGACATCAACCGGAGTGATCCTCACTAGAATCCCCTCTATCCATATCCACGCCGAGTATCTTCGGGATGACTTCACAAAGTCACGAGCCTCGTCTTCATATGAGTCACTAGCCACGTGTCGAAGACGATGTGATCGAGAGAAGATCACAATCCGAATCAAAATTCGGATTCAAAACGAGTCCTCAAAAACTCGCTTCTCCGGAGAGGTATTTGCCAACCGTTTGACGAATCCTTCGTCCTCCACCTCAGAGGATTACCGGAGATCAAATCCCCGGCAAAGTAGCTGCTGTCAGAGCTCCAAACGTCATCCAAACGACACTCCGACACGAAATAAACAAGCTGTCCAGAAAACTGGACAACTTTGGTGGAGGATTAGCGCCGGCCAAATAAGGAAGCTAGATGCTCACCATTTCGCCGGAGCCAAGGAAGATCACTGGAGGGTCGCCGGAGGATCGTCGGCTGAAGCTTGGACACCGGCAAGGATCTTGGATGGCGGCACAAGGGTGGGTGGCGGCTAGGGTATTGGCGCCGACCACAAGAGGAGAAAAGGGAGGGGGCGGCAACTTGGATTAGGGATCTCATTAAACCGTTGAGCCCAATTTTATAGAGAACAAATTCTCCTAATGGCTATTGGTTCATATCCAAAACCCGTTAACCCGCTCCATTAATTTAAGTTAAAATAAACCAAACCGATTAGGTCAATTTTAAGTTAAAACGAACCGAACCAACTTTGGTTCATTTGTTTAAAACAAACCAAACCCCTTTGGTTTATTCTCCACCATTGGATTAGAACCAAACCAATTTGGTTCATCCATCATGTCTTCATAAGACACGGCCCATCCATGCTTCCATTGCGCCTAAAGAGATTTCATGCTCGCTTCTTGTTTGGTCCAACCAAACCTAGTTTCTCTCGGTCTGAGAATCTCATTCTCAAGCTCGTTTTAAATCCTTCGGATTACGCTCGTTGTGCGTGTGACCAAATAGGTTCTCGATTTATGTTGGTCGTCTATAATTAACCATTAATTATAGAATGATCATGAGTGGCACCTAGTAGTACATCATGATCCACAATTAACCGAAAAGATCAACGGTTGATCCAGAACTATTTCTGAAACCATTCAGCAACTCCAATGAATCGTGCCCCATTCCCTTCACTCATCTTATACCCACTCGGTTCAGGACATGGTCTATTGTCTCAGCCCCAATTAGGTTGACTACGTCACACCTAGCCCAAGTATCATTTCCTTATCCTACGGATTCTAGTTACTGTACATGTATCCAAGAGTACCTTAATCTAAATATGTAATGCTTTGGCCAAAGACTTTAGTAACAATCCGACGAGAGGCCATGTGTATACATCTCCTCACAAGGAGTGGTGAATCTTTTATAGGCTATTCAAACACCTTCGATCACTTTGACTTATACCCAATCATCTCGGGTCTACATCTCCTTGGAGATGCTTGCTTAAGATGTCAAAGCATAAATGTTCATGACCAAGATGACTTGAATACCGCAAGTCAAAGGAACATCGCACTTAAGCTGCAGTAAGAACTTCATTGACATATCTATATATGCAGAGAACCTTATGAAGTTTTATGGCTGGTCACTCCAATGAACTAGTTACCATAACTAGCATCCACGATTAACTCCGGACATCACAATGTCTCCAGCCAGTGAGAATCAGCTGCTTTGATACACCAAGGAGTATACCTCCTGCTAGTCTCGACAGATTTAATGGTGTCCGAATCCATCAATTCATCGACTAGGGATAATTTCGATACATCACAATTACACATGTAGAGATACTCACTAGTTGTGATCCAATCACAAATTCTCTCATGCTGTGAATCGTATTGTGGACATTCAGTAAAGGAGTTTAAGATCTAATCAAATACATGAGAACATGTATACTCAAATAGTGAATCTTCATTTATCATATAAATGGTTCTAACATAAGGCGATTGCCTTAGGACATCTCTCACATATTACTAACAAACTCCCACTTGGCCTAATGCTAATAGCTAAGGTATCCAATACCATAGGCTCTAACATGACCCTCAAACTTACTTTGAGGTAATGCCTTAGTCAAAGGATCCGCTAAGTTCCTTTTAGTGGGGATTTTCTCGATTTGTATTTCCTTCCTAATAATGATCTCTCTAATCAGATGATAGCGGCGAAGCACATGATTGGATCGTTGATGAGACCTTGGCTCTTTCGCCTGTGCAATTGCTCCATTGTTGTCGCAATAGACCGGTATTGCTTCAATACTTCCTTTGCTGCTTCCGAAGCTGCAATATATTCTGTCTAAGTGGTAGAATCTGCTACAGTGTCTTGTTTGGAACTATTCCAACTCACTGTGCCCCCATTCAAGGTGAACACGTATCCAGACTGAGACCTGGAATCATCCTTGTCTGTCTCGAAGCTGACATCTATATATCCACGTATCACCATGTCCCCTTCTCCATATATTAGGAACACATCCTTAGTTCTTCTCAAGTACTTAAGGATTGCCATAACAGCCACCCAATGATCCATTCCTAGATCAAACTGGTATCTACTCGTGACACTCAGAGCATACAATACATCGGGCCTCGTAGATAACATAACATACATGATAGATCCTGTTGCGGATGCATAGGGAATCTTACTCATGAAAATCCTCTCGTCTTCTGTGCACGGACACATAGACTGTGAAAGGTGTATCCCATGTCTGATGGGTAGGAAACCTTTCTTGGATTTCGATATACTAAACCTCTTTAGCACTCGGTCTATATATGTAGACTGTGAAAGACCAAGCAACCGTTTCGATCTATCTCTATAGATCTTAATCCAGAGGATGTTGGTTTCTTCTCCCAGGTCTTTCATGGAGAATGTCTTGGACAACCAAATCTTAACTGACTGTAAGACTAAAACATCATTTCCTATGAGTAATATGTCATAGACATACAATACTAGGAACACGACTGCACTCCCACAAACCTTCTTGTACACTAAAGGTTCGTCTGGATTTTGTGAGAAATCAAACCTTTTGATTGTCTCATCAAAATGGATATTCCAACTCCTAGATGCTTGCTTCAATTCATATATGGACCGTCACAATTTGCATACCTTGGTTTTATCAACCGATGTGAAACCCTCGGGCTGTATCATATACAAGTCCTCGAGAAGGTTTCCATTAAGGAAAGTTGTTTTCACATCCATATGCCATATCTCATATTCATAATGAGCCACTATGGCCAGGAGCATCCGAATGGATTAAAGCATAGCAACAGGTGAATAGGTTTCGTCATAATCAACACCTTGTTTTTTAAGATATCTTTTCGCCACCAATCTATCCTTATAGGTAATCACATTACTATCCATGTCAGTTTTCTTCTTGAAAACCCACTTGCACCCTATAGGCTTTATGCCTTCAGGTGGGTCAACCAAGTTCCAAACTTGGTTTTCATTTTTCATACATGGAATCCATTTCCGACTTCATGGCTTCAAGCCACTTATCTCTTTCTGAACTTGTCAGAACTTCTTCATAACTGGTAGGCTCCTCATCATCAATGAGTTACATGTCATTCGATTAACTTACGAGAAATTCATATCTCTCAGGAATATTGCGTGTTCTACAAGATCTATGAAGATGTGGTGTTTCAATAGGTCCAGCCGATTGCTCATCACTTTGAGTTATCGGCTGTTGTGCTTCACCAGGTATCTCATCAATGTCTATTTGAGTCTCTCGAGCCTCCTCAAGCTCGATGACACTCCCACTGTTTTCTTGCAAGAGAAACTCTTTCTCTAGAAACACAGCATGCCTTAAAACAAACACCTTTTGTTCCACAGGATGATAGAATTGGTAACCCCTCGTTTCCTTAGGGTATCCAACAAATAGACATTTATCAGACTTAGCATCCAATTTGTCTGATACAGTCCGCTTCACATAAGCAGGATAACCCCATATCTTCAAGTAAGATACATGAGGTTTCTTACTATTCTATATCTCATATGGAGTAGTGGAGACTACCTTGGTTGACATTCTGTTTAACATGTAAACAGTTGTCTAAAGCGCATAGCCCCAAAAGGACTTGAGAAGATTCGCATGATTCATCATTGACCTGACCATGTCCAACAAGGTCCAGTTACACCTCTCAGATACACCATTATGCTGTGGTGTATATGGCGGAGTCCATTAAGACAATATACCATTGTCTCTTAGATAATCTAGAAACTCTCGACTTAAGTATTCACCACCTCGATCCGATCGAAGTATTTTAATACTTATATCATGTTGTTTCTCTACTTCATTTTTGAATTATTAAACCTTTCAAAGGCTTCAGACTTGTGTTTCATCAAGAACACATACCCAAACCGTGAGTGATCATCGGTGAAGGTAATGAAGTAGCTATAGCCTCCTAAAGCTTGAGTTGACATAGGTCCACATACATCAGTATGTATTAGACCTAGCAACTCTCCCACTCGTTCAACTTTCCTGTAAAAGGTAACTTAGTCATCTTGCCTTTTAAGCAAGATTCGCATGTATCATATGAATCCAATTCAAACGATTCCAGAATTCCACATCGGTGTAATTCGGACATGTATTTTTTGCTTGCATGGCCAAAACGACAATGCCACATGTAGGAGTCTAATTGATTATCCTTTCGAGCACGCTTGTTGCTCGCTTCGATATTGAAAATGTCACTGGATACGTCCACGTATAAATACCATTGTTCAAAGTTCCAGTTCCATAAAGTACGCCATTCAAAGTTATATAACAATAATTGTTACTAAACGTCAAATGGTAACCATTTCTATTTAAGTAGGAAATAGAAACAATGTTCTTTATTAGAGAAGGAACACAATAGCAATTGTACAGTTCTAAGACTAGTCCACTAGGAAGCTTCAGCAAATAAGTTTCGATGGCGACCGCAGCAACCTTTGCTCCATTGCCAACTCGCAAATTTGACTCCCCTCAGATGAGTCTTCTTCTATTCCTTAGCCCCTGTATGTCATTACATATATGTGAGCCACACCCAGTATCCAATACCCAAGTGTCTAAGGAAATAGAATGGTAATCAATAATCAAGATACCTGAAGAAGATGGGGCATCGGATGCCTTCTTCTTCTTCACCGACTCAAGATAAATCTTGTAGTTTCTTCGCCAGTGGCCTTCCTTGCCACAATGATGGCAAGTGTCATTTTGTGCTCGTTCTGCCTTCTTAGCCTTCTTGTTCTTCCCTTACTTCTATTCCTTTGCCTTCCTCTTAGAACCTTTCTTTGAGGAATCAACTAATAGAACCGCCTTCTCCTCATGCTTCACAGAAGGCTCCATAGTCTTCAGCATATTGAGGAGCTCAGAAATAGTGGATTCTAATTTGTTCATCTGATAGTTCATCACAAATTGTGAGAAACACTTGGGAAAACAATGCAGAATTAAGTCAATACTTAATTCATGATCCATCACAAACATGAGGGTGGCCAGCCGCTCGATGTACACGTTCATCTTTAGCACAAACTGCACTATAGACGATCCTTCTTGCATCTTAGAGGTGAAGAGGAGCCTAGAGACTTCGAACCTTTCGGATCTCGCTTGCTCATCAAACAACTCATGAAGATGGAAGACTATGGTATTAGCATCCATATGCTCATGCTGCTTTTGCAGCTCAGGTACCATCACAGCTAGCATGATGCAACTCGCAAGTTCAGAATCTGCCACATGTTTCTGATAAGCCAACAATTAGTTTGGTGTTGCATCGTCCCTAGGATGGTTGGGAAGAGGCTCTTCAAGGACATACGCTAGCTTTTCCGCCTTGAGAACAATTCTCAAGTTTCTAAGCCAGTCCAGGAAGTTAGGCCCAGTCAATTTGTTTGAATCCAAAATAGTGCACAAATTCAAAGACGTCATGATCAATCGATTATCCTAGAAATACAAAATGAGCATATATGAGAAAATGATTTTAAAATGCATCAACACACATTTATAAATCCCATTCATTTTTCGAATTTAAAAAACCCCAAAATCACTTCGGGAGATCGTAGGTCCATCTCCGAATGGACTGATATCCAACATAGATATGAACAACCTTGGAGAGAGTCCAACAAGTCATTCATAACTAAGATGGTAGGTATCAAATATACCGATTGCATATCACATATATGCAACTGTCACAATGTGCTATCGACTTATTGAATGTTCACACACACATCGGGTTGTTAACACATTAACAAGTATGCATCATATGCATAGCACCCAACTTCACCTCCCTTTACATCGACCTTGGAGAGAGTCCAAAAAGCCGATGCTCCAGGTTAAAACCAACCCATTAATCGAGAAATAGTTTTAATATGGTTAGAGCGCATTCAACCAATTAGCCCGGCTTGGAGAGAGTCCAACAACCAAAGCTAACGATTGACCTCTGACTCTTACCATATTAGTATTAAACTATTCCATGGTTTGAACATGTTCGAGTTCGAGTCGGGCTTGGAGAGAGTCCAACAACCCAAATAAGAAACGGAACTCTGGTTCTAACCATATTAATAGAAGATGTAGGCTTTAATATTGAGTAAGGGTTTTTATGTCTCATCCTCTTTGCATGCAAATAACTATTATCTACATGGCATGACATATATGACATACATCTACATGTCACGACACGCATGACATAATGATATGCATCTAATGCAATTACATGGCATACAATTATGATATGTACAAAATTTCCTTATATGTCATAACTATTTATGGAAATAAAATATGTTTGATATTTGATTCTTCAAATCAAATCATGATTAAATTAGGAAACAAATTTCCAAATCTAATCACATATTTTATTTGTGGAAAGTGTTGATTAAGGAAAGTCAATTCAGGAAATAAATTTCCTAAATCATCAAAACTACTTATGGAAATAAAATATTTTAAGATTTGATTTCCCAAATCAAATCATGATTAAATTAGGAAACAAATTTCCAAATCTAATCAAATATTTTATTTATGGAAAATATAAATTTCCTTAAATACTTCTAACTTTCCAAAAGTAGAAGATTTCCATAAATACTTATAGACTTTCCAAAATTAAAAATTTCCATAAATACTTCTAACTTTCCAAAAGTAGAAAATTTCCATAAATACCATTACGACTATCACAAAATAATTTTACGATTATGTCGAAACACAACCTGGGCTCTGATACCACTGTTGGGTTTCCGGCACCACGACGAGTGTGTGTTCGAACATGTTTCGTAAATATGTGCACAGCGGAAGAAATAAAAATAATAAATCTAATTTATTAAACCACACACACCACATGCATGAATAGTACAACATGTGTAGACATAATCGTAGGTTTAAATTTTATAAAAAAAGGAAATTTATTCTACGTATACCTTACGTATCATGTGTAGCGGGAAAGACATGAACCGGAGTGATCCTCGCTAGAATCACCTCTATCCATATCCACGCCGAGTATCTTCGGGATGACTTCACAAAGTCACGAGCCTCATCTTCGTACGAGACACTAGCCTCGTGTCGAAGACGATGCGATCAAGAGAAGATCACAATCCGAATCAAAATTCGGATTCAAAATGAGTCCTCAAAAACTCGGTTCTCCGGAGAGGTATTTGCCAACCGTTTGACGAATCCTTCGTCCTCCACCTCTGAGGTTTACCGGAGTTTGAATCCCCGGAAAAGTATCCACTGTCGGAGCTCCAAACGTCGTCCAAATGATGCTCCGACACAAAATAAACAAGCAGTCCAGAAAACTGGACAGCTTTGGTGGAGGATTAGTGTCGGCCAAATAAGTAAGCTAGATGCTCACCTTGTCGCCGGAGCCAAGGAAGATCACCGGAGGATCGCCGGCTGAAGCTTGGACGTCGGCAAGGATCTTGGATGGCGGCACAAGGGTGGACGGCGGCTAGGGTATGGGCACCAACCACAAGAGGAGAAAAGGGAGGGGGAGACAACTTGGATTAGGGCTATCATTAAACCCTTGAGCCCTATTTTATAGAGAACAAATTCTCCTAATGGTTATTGGTTCATAACCAAAACCCATTAACCAGCTCCATTAATTTAAGTTAAAATAAACCAAACCGATTTGGTCTATTTTAAGTTAAAACGAACCGAACCAACTTTGGTTCATTCGTTTAAAATAAACCAAACCTCTTTGGTTTATTATCCACCATTGGATTAGAACCAAACCAATTTGGTTCATCCATCATGTCTTCATAAGACATGACCAATCCACACTTCTATTGCGCCTAAAACGATTTCATGCTCGCTCCTTGTTTGGTCCAACCAAACTTATTTTCTCACGGTCTGAGAATCTCATTCTCATGCTCGTTTTAAATCCTTTGGATTACGCTCATTGTGCGTGTGACCAATTAGGTTCTCGATTTATGTTGGTCGTCTATAATTAACCATTAATTATAGAACGATCATGAGTGACACCTAGTAGTACATCATGATCCCCAATTAACCGAAAAGATCAACGGTTGATCGAGAACTTTTTTTGAAACCCTTCAGCAGCTCTAATGAATCATGCCCCATTCCCTTCACTCATCTTATACCCACTCGGTTCAGGATATCGTCTATTGTGTAAGTCTCCACTAGGTTGACTATGTCACACCTAGCTCAAGTATCATTTCTTCATCCTATGGATTCTAGTTACTATACTGTTAGTTATAGCCCTAAGAACCAATCATGTGATGGTTGAATAGGGAACATTTTGTATCATATTCTATAAAGGCAAAGGATTGGTTATTATATTTAAGTCTTGCTTGTGCCAGCTAAATTAAATATAGTAATGCCCTAGAAAAGTAGGTTCTTATCTATAGCACATCAATTGGCAAAATTGATTATGAGAGGCTGTAGAGAACACTTTCTAAATGTTCCTAGTCAAGTATTAATATGCAAGGGCAATATTAATACATAAAGACTAGCATGTAGGTCAATTGATGACTTGATCTCACAAGTCATGGATATATGATATCAAGTTGACACATGGGTATATATTAGAGAATATATACTGAACTGACCCGCCATGAGAATGTTTCATGGATCGTTATATGAGTGTCATAAACTTTCTCATGTGACTATTGGTATGAATAGTCCTCAGACCTGAAGTCACTACGGTTCCCTACATAAGGAGTTATGTACTTTGGTATCGTCAAACGTCACCCGTAACAGGGTGGACCATAAAGGCGATTACTGGGTATATAACAAATTATGCGGAGGGATGTGAGTGATGTAGATGGGATCTATCCCTCTCATATGACGAGAGTGATATCGGTGGGCCCCTTGATTGAGTAGAACTACTAAAACGCATGGCCATGCTCGAATGAGTCAATATGAGATATTGAGCTCATTTGTTTGAGTTAGTTTACTCAGGGATCAAGAAACACATAGATTGATCGAGGATGACACGGTCTATGCCTCATTGATCAATCTGATATCAAGGATAGAAGGACACGGTCATATATTATAGTAGTCACGGAAAGGTTAGTCGGATCTTGACTTATCTCATAACTTGGGTAGCAATGATGTATTGCTAGATGCCGCTCATTGCTTGTGTATCTAAAAGAGTTTAGGTCCACTGCCAACGTTATGAGAGCCTATAGGGTCACACACAAAGAGCATGATGATTAGAGGAATTAGAGTATTCTAGTTTGACTAGAATAATTTGGGAATAAGCTTAAGTACAAAATGGTTTTTGGACTTTAAGCTTAATGAGAATTTTAGCTAATTGATTTAATGAGATTAATTCAATATGTTACCTCATTGATTTAATAAGATTAATTCAATATGATAACATAAGCTTAATTGAATTAATAAGATTAATTCAATATGATAACATAAGCTTAATTGAATTAATAAGATTAATTCAATATGATAACATAAGCTTAATTGAATTAATAAGATTAATTCAACATGCATGAATGCCACATAAGAATGCCACATAAGCATGCCACATAAGCATGCCACCTAAGCATCCACCTAAGCTAGATAAGGTGGAAGGAAACAAAATGGTTTTGTCTCCTTAAGTGGCCGGCCAAACAAATGTCCCAATGCAATGGATTGCATTGAATGTGTGGAGGTGAAAGGGTTTTTCCAACCCTATAAAAGACCCCATGGAGTGGCCGGCCAAAGCAATGGTAGGTGTGGTTGTTGGGAGCTTGAGGCTTGGAGAGAGCTTATTGTTGTGTGGCTTTTGTGAGTGTAGCAAGAAGAGTAGTCTTCTTCTTCCCTTCTCTTTTCCCTAGCTTCCTCTCCTTTAGGGACTTCTCTAGCAAGAAGTAAAGGAGAGCTCCTCTAGTTTTCTTTTGTGAGACAAGAGCTTGCTCGTGTGGATACATATAGAGGCACGGACACTTGAACGTGCTAAGATCCAACAAACAAAAGGAAGAAGCGGGATTAACAAGGGCACGAAATTCTCCTATAAGATAGGCTTGGTTTAGAGAAATTTATTTTATACGAGTTTGCTTTCGCATGGATCACTTGGAAGGGATCCTAATTTTTCCGTTGCGCATATGCCATTTGGCATAAAGAATTCCCTACAGTGGTATCAGAGCCACTTGCGAAAGATCGTATAAAATAGGTTTTCTCTATTTTATATGTGATATAGAAGTAGGATAAATTTTATTATGAGTTGATAATTGCATTAGCAATTGTCAAACATAATAAAATATCCAATGTCTTTTAAAAGTTAAAATGACATGGTGCATGGTTATGGCCTAGTCCCAAAAGGTTTGTGAATGTGTGTGTGTTGTAATTCTTAAATACGGCCTGCGTGTCGTGCCTTCCTCCTAAAATTCTTGTTGTAAAATCAGTTTTAGACTCGAATGTAACTCGAGTATTTCTCCTTTTGTAATGTACAAAACAAAGATGGAGGGTCCATTGGAAGATGAGGTTACAAGGAGGAAGTCAACACACAAGACAACCAAAAGGAAGCACTTAGGAGAAGATGCTATCCCTAGGTTGACCAATCAATCTTTTCATTAGCTTGAGAAGATTGTAGAATAAGGGACATAACCATGACACGCTTAGTTTAATATGTATGTGATGCATGTTAGTTTAGCTTGTATGTGATGCATGATTAGTTTTGCTTATATGTGATGTATGCTAATATGTATATGATACATGTTTATTTCTTAATAAGTCAAAAACGATATGCCTACCAAAGCTTGGTACTCACTACTTCCTCGATCATTTGTTATTGGGTTTGCCAAAGCAAAGCAATGCATTTTATCTTGGAAGAGTGCGAGTGGACAATCGTGATGTCCCGCTATCAAACTTGGTTAAGACTTAATTAAGTTTTCTTAATTAGTTAAGAAAGTAGAGGCATATATTAGCTTTGAACATAAGTTTTAAAATTAGTTTTATGTGATTTCCGAACATCAGCTTTGTCTTAGAAGTGGTCGTTGCTCCGATATCCAAGAAGGCCCCTGTGCCTACTCGCCATACCGAAGTCGGGTTTAGGAATAAACACTAAACTAATCTAAAACTTAACCAAAGCTATTAAAGAGTTACATCAGATGTAATTGGCAAAGATTGCCTACCTAATTATACTACGTCTTGGGCGATTAGCCAAAGCTAACTCAAGGCAATTATAATGTGGATCTTTATCCCATATAAATTTATAGCTAAATAGTAGCTATGAGAATTTAGTGGGAGCCTCATTTAATTAAAGGCCTAATTAAATGATTTAGGTATGATACTTAACTTTGCATTTTAATGTTGTAGATCACCATGACATCTAACATGACACACCCCCTCAACTTGCGATCTGTCCTTGAGAAGGACAAGCTTAATGGAGCGAACTTTCTTGACTGGTATAGGAACTTGAGGATTATCCTCAAACAAGAACGCAAACTGTATGTCCTAGAGTAGTCTACCCCTGAAACACCCGCCCATGCGGCCACTCGTGCTGAAAAGGATGCTTATAAGAAGCATCAAGATGACGCATTAGATGTGTCATGTCTTATGCTTGCCACCATGAACTCTGAGCTTCAGAAGCAACATGAGAACATGGATGCCTATGATATGGTTGAGCATTTGAAACAACTATATCAAGGACAAGCTAGGCATGAGCGTTTTGAAGTGTCTAAGGCTCTTTTTGCATGCAAGATGCAAGAAGGAACACCTGTAGGAACTCACGTACTCAAAATGATTGGGTACGTTGAGAACCTTGAAAGACTAGGTTTTCCACTGAGCCAAGAATTGGCAACCGATGTTATCCTGCAATCGTTGCCGTAAGCATATAATCAATTCGTCATGAATTATAACATGAATGAAATTGATAAACCTTTGCCTGAGATTCTCAGCATGTTAAGAACTGCTGAACCGAATCTCAAAAAGAAAGTTAGCAACGTACTAATGGTCAAGAAGGGCAAAGGTAAGCGCAAAGGCAAGGGTAAGACCCAAGCCAAAGGCAAGGCCAATTCATCCACTTCAAAGGGTAAAGGTAAAGTACCTAAGGAAGGGGACTGCTTCCATTGCGGTGAGGTGGACACCGAAGCGGAACTTGAAGTCTACCTTGAGGAAGTAAAGAATAAAAGAAGTGGGACTTCTGCCTCAGGTATACACGTTATAGAAGTTAATCTATCTATTTCTTCTACATGGGTATTAGATACCGGATGTGCATCTCACATTTGTAATAATGTGCAGGGACTGAGAAATAGTAGACAAATGGCAAAAGGCGAAGTAGACCTACGAGTAGGCAATGGCGCAAAAGTTGCTGCTGTAGCTGTAGGAACATATTCTTTGCCTTTGCCCACTGGGCTTATCTTAGAACTAGAGGAGTGCTTATATGTACCTGCATTGACAAAGAACATAATTTTTGTATCTTGTTTAGACAAGAAAAACTTTTCTTTTATAATAAAGGACAAATGTTGTTCCATTTATTTGAATGAAATGTTCTATTGTAATGCACCACTTATGAATGGTCTCTATGTTCTAGATTTAGAAAACCCAATTTATAACGTAAATACCAAGCGGTTCAAATCGAATGATTCGAACCAAACATATCTCTGGCACTGTCGCCTAGGTCACATAAATGAAAAACGCATATCCCAACTCCATAAAGATGGATTATTGGACTCATTTGATTTTGAATCATATGAGGTATCACGAATCTTGCCTTTTAGGAAAGATGACTAAAACTCCATTTAGTGGACATGGAGAGAGCGCAGACTTGTTAGGACTCATACATACTGATGTATGTGGGCCTTTCAATGTCGAAGCCAGAGGAGGCTATAAGTACTTTATTACTTTCACTGATGATATGAGTAGATTTGGCTACTTATATTTGATGAGACATAAGTCAGAATCCTTTGAAAAGTTCAAAGCATTCAAGAATGAAGTACAAAACCAACTTGGTAAGCGTATCAAGCTACTTCGATCAGATCGAGGTGGTGAATACCTTAGTCAAGAGTTTCGTGATCACCTGGCTGAGTGTGGGATAATATCCCAACTCACTCCCCCTGGAACACCACAATGGAATGGTGTATCTGAGAGGAGAAATCGTACTCTATTAGATATGGTACGATCAATGATGAGCCGTGATCTACTACCTACTTCCTTTTGGGACTAGCTCTAGAGACAGCCACTTAATCGCGTCCCATCAGAAAAGACACCATATACGATATGGGTGGAAGAGTCCCAAAATGTCTTTTATAAAGATTTGGGGTTGTGAAGCTTATGTAAGACGTCAAGTCTCAGATAAACTATGACCCAAATCAGATAAGTGTTATTTTGTCGGATATCCCAAGGAAACTAAGGGATATTACTTTTACAATCCCACACTTGGCAAGGTGTTTGTTGCCAGAAATGCTGTCTTTCTAGAAAGAGAATTTATTTCTAGAAAAACTAGTGGGAGTAAAATTCATCTTGAAGAAGTTCAAGATGACGATAACACTAAGGCTTCGATGGAAAATGAACAGGAACCACAAAGTGTTGTGGATGAGGAAATTGTTGCCCAAAGAGTTGTGGAACAAACACCTGTTCAAGTAGACCAACCTCTTCGTAGATCTGACAGGATCCGTCGTCAACCCGAGAGATATTCTTTTCTCTTGACTGACAATGATGATGTATTGCTTGTCGATCTTGACGAGCCTACATCCTATCAAGAAGCTATGATGAGCCCAGATTCCGAGAAATGGCTAGAGGCCATGAGATCCGAAATGGAATCCATGTACACTAACCAAGTATGGACCTTGGTTGATCCACCTGAAGGGGTAAAACCCATTGGGTGTAAGTGGGTCTTTAAAGTAAAGACTGACATGGATGGTAATAAGCATACCTATAAAGGTAGATTGGTGGTGAAAGGATTCAAACAAATTCATGGTATTGACTATGATGAAACCATTTCACCAGTTGCGATGCTTAAATCCATTCGGATCATACTTGCTATTGCAGCCTACCACGATTATGAGATCTGGCAGATGGATGTCAAAACCGCTTTTCTGAATGGAAAGCTACTCGAGGATGTGTACATGACACGGCTGAGGGTTTTGAAGATCCAAAGCATCTGGAAAGGTATGCTGTGCAAAGGTCCATTTATGGACTAAAGCAAGCCTCTCGAAGCTGGAATCTTCGATTCGATGATGCAATCAAAGAGTTTGGTTTCATCAAGAATGAAGATGAACCTTGTGTCTACAAGAGAAATAGTGGGAGCACAGTTGTATTTCTTGTCTTGTATGTAGATGACATACTTCTCATCGGAAATGATATTCCCTCACTCCAGTCTGTGAAGATATGGTTAGGGAATTGTTTCTCAATGAAAGACTTAGGTGAAGCTGCCTATATTCTAGGCATCAAGATCTATAGAGATAGATCTAAAAGATTACTTGGCCGAAGTCGAGTACATACATTGATAAAGTGCTAGATCGTTTTGCTATGCAAAATTCCAAGAAAGGATTTACGCCTTTATCACATGGTGTGAGTCTTTCAAGACTCAATGTCCCTCTTCTAAGGAGAGAGAGATCGCATGGATAAGATCCCTTATGTGCGCCATAGGGTCTATCATATGCGCCATGCTTTGTACTGCTCGTCGGCGTCTCGTATGCTTTGAGCATGACGAGTAGATACCGATCGGATCGGGTGAAAGTCCTTTGGATAGCGATCAAAATATTCTTAAATACTTACGAAGAACGAAGAATATTTCTGATATTTGGAGGCAATGAGAGCTAGTCAGTAAAGGGTTACGATGATGCAAGCTTCCAAGCAGACAAGGATGACTATAGATCGCAATCGAGTACGTGTTTTGCACTGAATGGTGGAGCCGTGGTGGAAGAGTTCAAAGCGAGGACACGATTCTTGATTCTACAACGAGCGAGTATATTCGCATCCGATGCAGAAAGGAGGTTGTTTGGCTCGTAAGTTCATCTGAACTTGGGGTAGTTCCTAGCATTGCGGATCCAATAGACCTCTATTGTGACAACAATGGGGCTATTGCACGCGAGCTAAGGAACCTCGATCACATCAGGACCAAACACATCTTTGCGGCACTTCCATCTCATTCGAGAGATCATCGATAGAGGAGATGTGAGGATATGCAGTGAAATCGATGAAGCTAACATTGCGGATCCATTGACGAGGCTTTGTAGAGGAAGCATGATGGTCACACTAGGTCACTAGGTATTAGATATCATAGTGATTGGTACTAGTGCTAGTGGGAGATTGTTAGTTATAGCCCTAAGAACCAATCATGTGATGGTTGAATAGGGAACATTTTGTATCATATTCTATAAAGGCAAAGGATTGGTTATTATATTTAAGTCTTGCTTGTGCCAGCTAAATTAAATATAGTAATTCCCTAGAAAAGTAGGTTCTTATCTACAGCACATCAATTGGCAGAATTGATTATGAGAGGTTGTAGAGAACACTTTCTAAATGTTCCTAGTCAAGTATTAATATGCAAGGGCAATATTAATACATAAAGACTAGCATGTAGGTCAATTGATGACTTGATCTCACAAGTCATGGATATATGATATCAAGTTGACACATGGGTATATATTAGAGAATATATCTTTGAACCGAACATGAGAAAGTTTCATGGATCGTATATGAGTGTCATAAACTTTCTCATGTGACTATTGGTATGAATAGTCCTCGGACACGAAGTCACTACGGTTCCCTACATAAGGAGTTATGTACTTTGGTATCGTCAGCGTCACCCGTGAGGTGGACCATAAAAGCGATTCTTGGGTATATAACAAATTATGCGGAGGGATGTGAGTGATGTAGATGGGATCTATCCCTCTCATATGACGAGTGATATCGGTGGGCCCCTTGATTGAGTAGAACTACTAAAGCATGGCCATGCTCGAATGAGTCAATATGAGATATTGAGCTCATTTGTTTGAGTTAGTTTACTCAGGGATCAAGAAACACATAGATTGATCGAGGATGACACGGTCTATGCCTCATTGATCAATCTGATATCAAGGATAGAAGGACACGGTCATATATTATAGTAGTCACGGAAATGTTAGTCGGATCTTGACTTATCTCATAACTTGGGTAGCAATGATGTATTGCTAGATGCCGCTCATTGCTTGTGTATCTAAAAGAGTTTAGGTCCACTGCCAACGTTATGAGAGCCTATAGGGTCACACACAAAGAGCATGATGATTAGAGGAAATAGAGTATTCTAGTTTGACTAGAATAATTTGGGAATAAGCTTAAGTACAAAATGGTTTTTGGACTTTAAGCTTAATGAGAATTTTAGCTAATTGATTTAATGAGATTAATTCAATATGTTACCTCATTGATTTAATAAGATTAATTCAATATGATAACATAAGCTTAATTGAATTAATAAGATTAATTCAATATGATAACATAAGCTTAATTGAATTAATAAGATTAATTCAATATGATAACATAAGCTTAATTGAATTAATAAGATTAATTCAACATGCATGAATGCCACATAAGCATGCCACCTAAGCATCCACCTAAGCTAGATAAGGTGGAAGGAAACAAAATGGTTTTGTCTCCTTAAGTGGCCAGCCAAACAAATGTCCCAATGCAATGGATTGCATTGAATGTGTGGAGGTGAAAGGGTTTTTCCAACCCTATAAAAGACCCCATGGAGTGGCCGGCCAAAGCAATGGTAGGTGTGGTTGTTGGGAGCTTGAGGCTTGGAGAGAGCTTGAGAGCTTATTGTTGTGTGGCTTTTGTGAGTGTAGCAAGAAGAGTAGTCTTCTTCTTCCCTTCTCTTTTTCCCTAGCTTCCTCTCCTTTAGGGACTTCTCTAGCAAGAAGTAAAGGAGAGCTCCTCTTGTTTTCTTTTGTGAGACAAGAGCTTGCTCGTGTGAATACATATAGAGGCACGGACACTTGAACGTGCTAAAGATCCAACAAACAAAAGTAAGAAGCGGGATTAACAAGGGCACGCAACAAAGGTAATCCTCTCCTATAAGATAGGCTTGGTTTAGAGAAATTTATTTTATACGAGTTTGCTTTCGCATGGATCACTTGGAAGGGATCCTAATTTTTTCGTTGCGCATATGCCATTTGGCATAAAGAATTCCCTACATATACATGTATCCAAGAGTATCTTACTCTAAACATGTAATGCTTTGGCAAAAGACTTTAGTAACAATTCGACGAGAGGCCATGGGTATACATCTCCTCGCAAAGAGTGGTGAATCATTTATAGGCTATTCAAATACCTTCGATCACTTCGACTTATACCCAATAATCCCGGGTCCACATCTCCTTGGAGATGCTTGCTTAAGATGTCAAAGCATAAGTGTTCATGACCAAGATGACTTGAATACCGCAAGTCAAAGGAACATCATATTTATTCTACATTAAGAACTTCTTTGACATATCTATATATGCAGAGAACCTTATGAAGTCTTATGGCTGGTCACTCCAATGAACTAGTTACCATAACTAGCATCCACGATTAACTCCGGACATCACAATGTCTCCATCCAGTGAGAATTAGCTGCTTGGATACACCAAGGAGTATACCTCGTGCTAGTCTCGATAGATTTGATGGTGTTCGAATCCATCAATTCATCGACTAGGAAAAATTTCGATACATCACAATTACACATGTAGAGATACTCACTAGTTGTGATCCAATCACAAATTCTCTAATGCTGTGAATCGTATCGTGGACATTCAGTAAATGAGTTTAAGATTTAATCAAATACATGAGAACATGTATACTCAAATAGTGAATCTTCATTTATCATATAAATGGTTCTAATATAAGGTGATTGCCTTAGGACATCTCTCACATATTACTAATAGTATATAAACCAATGTCAATGTTGGATCGAAAAGACACGCTTGGGGTATGGGGGGGGGGGGTGAATAGCGTACGTAAAATCTTTTTTTTTCGTCGTTAAAACCAAAGTAACACAGCGAAAGTAAAAACAATACAAAAGAACACTTTTCTTTTTTACTTGGTTCACAACCAAAAGGTTTCTAGTCCAAGGCCTCACAGTCCTAGACTGCTTTCGACGGGCAATCCACTAAAGGAGTCTCTTCCTCCTTGGAGGTAATAGACGACGATTAAAAAACACAAGATAGAGGAGGCAAAAAACCTACCTCTCCTTTTTGCGATTAAAAGCACAAGTACAAGAATGAGAACAACTAAAGAAAAGCTACCGATATAGGAGTAGATGGAATTTGCGTGCGTTGTCGGCGTTATGACGGCATGACATTGTTGTCGGAAGCTTGGAATTGTTGGAGCACTTTGTGAGCCTTCTTAGATGATGGAAAGGGGTCAAACCCTTCTTCTTTTATAGCCCTTTGAGCCCTAGTTCATTGTAATCCAGATCTGAGTCAAAGCTCCACATCACCCCTCATTTTGTGGTTCTTATCTTGACTATCTTCGAAGTGATCAGCTTGACCAGCAGTCGACTGACTCCCTTTAGTAGTCAACTGATGGTAGGATCAATCCACTGCCATTAGCCTTTAGTCGACTGTCAGCTTGATCAATTACCTGTAACATAGAGTTAGCACAGAAATGTTGAACAATGGAAATTACGACGGTTCCTTACCATCCGACCTTGACCTAGACCTTCCTCCGGAAGTCTTAGTCGGATCGCTGCCTATGGTCGTCCCTGAATGGAGGACACACCTTTACCATCACTCCGCACGTGGTGCTTACCTCTGATCCTCCTGACCTATTGCTTAACTTCCCATCACCACCGAGGTTCCTCGACTCCAACGAGGTTCTCCTGGTGTCACCCGACCACCATAGTTTCTCGTCCTGAGATTCTTCAGGTGTCATTGACCCTGGCATTGCTTAATTCATTTCCTGCACACTCAACCCAACATACGAGATAACAATAATAGCTTAACTTTGAATCTTTGCCATTATTAAAACCTAGGTTCGATTATCTGGTGCCCTTGCACCAACAATCAATTCATGCTCTAGGATGTTACAATACTTCATTACCTTTATCGATGATCACTAATGATTTGGGTATGTGTATCTTATGAGATATAAATCTAAAGCCTTTAAAAAGTTCAAAGCATTCAGAAATGAAGTAGAGAAACAACTTGGTAAAAGTATTAAGATACTCCAATTCGATTGAGGTGGCGAATACTTTAGCCAAGAGTTTTAGGATTACCTAAGAGACAATGGTATATTGTCTCAATGGACTCCGCCTTATACACTGCAACATAATGGTGTATTTGAAAGGCGAAATCGAACCTTTTTGGACATGGTGAGATCGATGAAGAATCATGCAACCCTTCCCAAATCCTTCTGGGTCTACGCACTTGAGATAGCTATTCACTTGCTGAATAGAGTCCCGACTATGGTAGTCTCTACTACTCCACATTAGATATGGACTAGTAAGAAACCCCAGTTGTCTTATTTGAAGAGATGGGGATGTCCTTCTTACGCGAAGAGGACTACATCAGACAAGTTGGATGCTAAGTCTGATAAGTGTCTATTTATTTGATACCCCAAGGAAACAAGAGGTTACAAATTCGATCATCCCTTGGCACAAAAGGTGTTTGTTTCAAGAAATACTATATTTCTAGAGAAAGAGTTTTATTGCAAAAAAATAGTGGGAGTTAGGTTGAACTTGACGAAGTTCAACAAACTCCAATAGACACTAAAGAGACGTCTATACTGTTGGGTTTCCGGCACCGCGGCGAGTGTGTGTTCGAACATGTTTCGTAAACATGTGCACAACGGAAGGAATAAAATAATAAATCTAATTTATTACAACACACACACACCACATGCATGCATAGTACAACATGTGTAGACATAATCATAAATTAAAATTTTGTAATAAAAGGAAATTTATACTACGTATACCTGACGTATCACGTGCAGCGGGAAAGGCATCAACCGGAGCGATCCTTGCTAGAATCGCCTCTATCCGTATCCACGCCAAGTATCTTCGGAATGACTTCACAAAGTCACGAGCCTCGTCTTCATACGGGATACTAGCCTCATGTTGAAGACGATGTGATCGAGAGAAGATCATGATCCGAATCAAAATTCGGATCCAAAACAAGTCCTCAAAAACTCGCCTCTCCGGAGAGATATTCGTTAACCGTTTGACGAATCCTTCATCCTCCACCTATGAGGATTACTAGAGATTGAATCCCCGACAAGGCTACCGCTGTCGGAGCTCAAAACATCGTCCAAACGATGCTCCGACAAGAAGGAAAAAAGCTGTCCAGAAAACTGGACAGCTTTGGTGGAGGAATAGGGGCCGGCCAAATAAGGAAGGTTGAAGCTCACCTTGTCGCCGGACCCAAAGGAGATCACTGGAGCTCCTCTGGAAGCAGCTCAACTCCGGCAAGGGGAGAGGTTGGCAGCTACTGGACACCGGCAAGGGAGCTTTAGGCAGTGGTGGGCGGCGGCAAGGAATTGGCGCCGACCACTTGGAGAAGAGGGAGAGGGTGGGCGGCAACAACTAGGGTTGCAAGGATTAGGGCTTAACAAAAAAACCCTTAAGCCCTATTTTATAGAGAACAAATTCTCTTAATGGTTATCGGATCATAACCAAAAGCCCATTAACGCACTCCATTAATTTGAGTTAAAATAAATCAAACCATGATGGTTTATTTTTTGTTAAAATGAACCGAACCAACTTTGGTTCATTCGTTTAAAACAAACCAAACCCCTTTGGTTTATTCTCCTCCATTGGATTAGAACCAAACCAATTTGGTTCATCCATCATGTCTTCATAAGACTCAGCCCATCCATGCTTCCATTGCGACTGAAACGATTTCATGCCCGCTCCATATTTGGTCCAACCAAACTTAGTTTCTCTCGGTCTGAGAATCTCATTCTCAAGCTCGTTTTAAATCCTTCAGATTACGCTCGTTGTGCGTGTGACCAAATAGATTCTCGGTTTATGTTGGCCATCTATAATTAACCATTAATTATAGAACGATCAAGAGTGGCACCTAGTAGTACATCATGATCCCCAATTAACCGAAAAGATCAACGGTTGATCCAGAAGTATTTCTTAAACCCTTCAGCGGCTCGAATGAATCGTGCCACATTCCCTTCACTCATCTTATACCCACTTGATTCAGGACACGGTCTATAGTGTCAGTCCCCACTAGGCTGACAAAGTCACACCTAGCCCAAGTATCATTTCCTCATCCTACGGATTCTAGTTACTGCACATGTATCCAAGAGTACCGTACTCTAAACTGTAGGATCGAAATGAGCGCTAGAGGGGGGGGGTGAATAGCGCAAAATGGTTTTTCTTTTCTTTTGTTGTAAAAACGATAAGTGAGAGATAAACGCAGTGAAAAAGAGATGGACACAAGGAGTTTTACTTGGTTCACAGCCAACCGGCTACTAATCCAAGGCCCTAATGGTCCTAGACCACGTACGGAGGGCAATCACTAAAACACTCCTCCTCGTTGGAGGTAGGAGTTATGATTACAAAACTTTCGACAAAAACACAAGGATGAGAGACAAGCCCCTCTCTCCTTTTTGATATAAAAGCTCGAAAAATACAACTTAAATTAATCGACTAAAACGATTACCAACACTTTAACGGTGAAGCTTCGTGTTGGCGACGCCTTGTTGTAGTGGCGTCGTCGTAGAAGAGCGGCGTTGTGGAGGCGTTTGAGAGCTTTGTAATATTTGTTGTATCTAAGATGTGAAGCACCCCCCTCTATTTGAAGCCTTGTCCACCCACTTGAGATCCGGCCACCTCACCACCAATTGAGGGATAAGTTTCCACCTTGCTTTTGACCGGCCACCTCACCAAGATTTGGGGGATAAGTTGCCACCTTGCTTTTAGTTCCTTTTGCCCATTTTCAGGATACTTTAGTTATTTAATTTTATTTCAATTCGAGTTCTAATTTTAATTGATTGAATAAATTCAAATTCTAATTTTAATTCGAATTAGAGTAACTTCAAATTCAAACAAGGGTTAGCTCAAAGCAATATGTAGAAATATTAAATGTGATGGATTTAGATGGTTTCTAACCATCTGATCTCGACTTAGACTTTCATGGAAAGTTTTGGGTCGGATTGTCGCCTAAGATCAACTCCTAAATGGAGGATCCGACCTCACTTACGCTTGTCGGACACGAGTCTTACCTTGCACTTACTGTGTCGCAGATCTCCAACTCAAGCTTAACCTATTTCTGCACACTCAAGTAGACTCATGAGATAACAAAATAGACTTAACCTTGTGTCTTTGCTATAATCAAAACACAGGTTCGATTTCGGTGCCTCACTGCACCAACAATCTCCCCCTTTTTGATCTATGGCAAAAACACACAAAGTTAAGGAAATTAAGTGCATGAAACAGTAAAGACATGAAGCAAAAGTAGGAGTAGTAAAAATATTTCTCAAGTTTTCCCTTAGAGGAACCCTCCTTGGACCGAGGGTGAGTACTTGAAAAAGACTTTTAGTTCTCCAAACACAAAAGATAACGAGTTAAGTAAATGGCATTACTTAACTTAGGCTCTTTAGAGTCAAAAATAAGTGCAAGTTAAGTAATCAAAAGTTAAGTCAAAAGGTTAATTATTCAAAAGGTTTAACTTTTGATTTCTTAACTTGGGCCTTTAAAGTTTTCAATTCCGAAGAGTTGAAACCTAAACCTTACTCCCCCTTAACTTAGGCCAGAATCAAAGTTTTAAGTTAAGTTATCAAATTCAAAAATTTGAATTTATTGAACCTTAACTTTGTCCTTTTCTCCCCCTTTTGACATAAATCAAGAAAAAAAGTAGGGGGGGGGGGGTTTTAAGAAAACCCTAAGTCCAAGCATGATGATTTTGAAAATAGTATGTGAAAATAATTCATCTAAATGTTCAACTCTAGTTTGACTTGATTGAAATGATATTATCAACAAGTCCTGATTAGAGTTGGTTAAAATTAGTTGCATATTTATACTCCGAGGTTCATATTGACGCACTTGATCTACATCATGGAACCTGGAGTAGGGTCCTAACATCTCACGCCATTCTAGGTGGCTTAATACACAAACACATTAACCCTATGTGTTGTGAGATGTGTTGGCTCCTTAAATCTATAGGATCATAATATCTAGGGGAAGTCCTAAACTAGTTCCATTTGCATAAGAAAAATAAAATTCGAAATTAAAATTTTTGAAAATAGCATTTGAAAACTTTTGCTAACCTATTCTATTATGCACAAGCCCAATTTTCGTCTCAAGAGACTAAATTCGGCTTCGGGTAGTGGTTTAGTAAATAGGTCTGCTAGGTTAGACTTCGAGTCAACATATTCGAGTTGTATGGAGTCGTTGGCTACATGTTCTCGAATGGAATGGTGTTTTACCTCTATATGCTTTGTCCTTGAATGGCATATAGGGTTCTTAGTTAGATTTATCGAACTTATGTTGTCTACAAAAAATTTTAGTTTTGGTGAAGTCCAACCTAAAGTCTCGGAGAGTGTGCTTCATCCAAAGAAGCTGAGTTACACACTCACCCATCGCAACGTATTCGGCTTCGGTGGTAGATAAGGCAACACAATGTTGCTTCCTACTGCACCAACTCAATAGACTCGAGCCAAGTAGTTGACAACAACCACTCATGCTCTTTCTATCGAGTTTACTACCGGCATAATCCGAATCGGAGTAGCCGATTAGTTCGAACTCCGTAGATCTAGGGTACCAAATACCAATGTTAAGTGTACCCTTAAGATATCTAAGGATATGCTTAACTAGGGTTAGGTGAGACTCCTTAGCACAGGTTTGAAACCTGGCGCACATACTTACTGCGAATAGGATGTCGGGTCGACTCGCAGTTAAGTATAGGAGACTTCCTATCGCACTCCTATAGTACTTTAAGTCAATGGACTTACTTTCTAGGTCCTCCTATGTTAACATTAATCGTCATTGGGATGTTTAGCGTCTTGCATTCCAAATCTTTTAATTAACTCCTTAGTGTATTTTTGTTGATATAGGTATATACCATCCTTAGTTTGTTTAATTTGTATACCTAAAAAGAAACTTAACTCGCCTACAAAGTTCATTTCGAACTCACTTTCCATGAGTGAAACAAACTCGTTTAGTAAGGCTGAGTTAGAGGTTCCAAAAATTATATCGCCTACGTAAATTTGAGCTATGATATTTCTTTACCTAAGGTTTTTACGAAGAGAGTAGGGTCAACTAAGCCTTGGTTAAACCCTTTTGACTTAAGATGGATTGAAAGTCTCTCGTACCAAGCTCGAGGAGCTTGTTTAAGTCCATAGAGAGCTTTCTTAAGTTTTAGAACATGGTCGGGTTTATCTAGATTTTCGAATCCGGGGGGTTGGCTAACATAAACTTCTTCTTTAATGTATCCATTTAGGAATGCCGACTTAACATCCATTTGAAATAGCTTAAATCCTCGATGTGCGGCATAAGCTAGCAACATTCGAATGGATTCGAGTCTAGCTACTGGGGCATAGGTTTAAATCGTAATCTAAGCCTTCGACTTGACTAAACCCTTTGGCGACTAACCTAGCCTTGTTTCTAACTACTTCACCTTTATCATCAAGCTTATTTCGAAACACCCACCTTGTTCCAATTATCGTTTTGTCTTTAGGTGGTGGTACTAATTCCCACACTTCATTCCTAGTAAATTGAGCTAGCTCTTCTTGCATTGCAATAATCCAATCGGGATCAAGAAGAGCTTGTTCAATTGATTTGGGTTCTATCTTTGAAATTAAGGAAATTTAACTAAGGTTCCTATAGGATGCTCTAGTTCGAACTCCTAGATTAGGATCTCCTATCACTTGATCGATAGGGTGGTTAGTCTGAATCCTAGATTGGGTTGGGTTTGTGTCACCTAATGCTTGATCAATGAGGTGACTTGGTTGAACACTAGTTTGACTCGGATCACTTGTCACTTGGTCGACAAGAGAAGTTGGTTGATGTGGATTAGACTCGATATTAGGGTCGGAGACGAGTTTGGTATCAGTGGGCTCAACACTTGGGGTCATTAAGGGTTTTGTAGGTTCGGGTACTTCATCGAACACTACATTAATAGTCTCTTCGACTTTAAGGGTATTGTGGTTATATACCCTATAGGCCCTACTCGTGGTTGAGTATCCTAAGAAGATTTCGGTGGAGGTTTTGGATTTGAATTTCTCTAGGTGGTTCTTAGTGTTTAAGATATGTACTTTACATCCAAATACCCTAAAGTACTTGATGTTGGGTACTTTATTGTGATAAATCTCGTACGAGGTCTTAAGGTGCCTCTTTACCATAAGGATCCTATTCTGGACATAGCAAGCCGTGCTAACGGCTTCTGCCCAAAACCTATTAGGTAGGTCGTATTCGTTCAACATGGTCCTAGCGGCTTCTTGTAGAGTTCGGTTTTTCCGCTCCACTAGGCCATTTTGTTGAGGGGTCCTAGGGCAAGAGAATTCATGGTGGTATCCGTTTAGGTTACAAAAGTCGGTGAACCTTTGATTTTCGAATTCACCACCATGATCGCTTCTAAGTCTTTTAACCTTAAGGTTTTTTTGATTCTCGATTAATTTGAATAGATTGATTAATTGATCTAGGGTATCATTTTTATGTTTGATGAACCTACCCAGGTAAACTTGGAGTAGTTGTCAATTATGACTAAGCAATATTGACTTCTATTGAGTGAGTTGGCTCCATGTGAATCGAATAGATCCATATGCAGAAGCTCAAGTACACTTGAGGTTCATTCTTGGTTAGTTAACTTATGTTGTGTCTTAGGTTGTTTTCCTTGTTGACAAGCATTACAGATTTTATTAACCAAATTGTTGAGGTTGGGTAAGCCTCTGACTAAGCCACTCTGACTCATCTTGTGGATGAGTCTTGGTTGCGAGTGACCGAGTCGTTGGTGCCACAACCATGATTCCTCTTCCTGTGTCATAAGACATTTGGCTGAGGATTTGATTAAGTTAATTGTATAAATGTTATTTGTCCTAGTTCCTTTGAGAATTGTTTTAGCTGTTTTATTTGTTTTAATTACACATTCATTTTCTAAAAATACGACCTTATAGTTATTGTCACATAATTGGCTTGCGCTAAGCAGCTTATATTCAAAATTCTCTACAAGTAATACATTTTTAATAACAAAATTCGAGTTAAGCTCGATATCACCTGATCCGATGATTTTGAGCTTGTCGTTATTCCCAAAGGCTACCGATCCTTGTCGTTTGAATCGAAGCTTCGTGAATTTGAGTTGATCCCCGGTCATGTGTCGGGAGCAACCGTTATCCAACATCCATTGATCCTATACACAAGGTGGTTGGATTGGATGTTAGATTTTTTTAAAAAAAATTGGTTGTAAGTTGTTAAACCTAGGTCATCTCACCTGTGTCTATATGATCAAGCATGTTATACTTATGTGTTTTTTGTGAGATGACTTCCAATTAAGTTAATTAAGTGCATTTAGGTTCAAGTAATTTTGTGTTAGATTTGGATTTGACCCTAGGCTTGTCAAGTTTACCTTTTCAAGATCATGGCTTCCAGGTCGTGGCGAGGCACAGGGGCCTTTTTTATCGGATCATCGACCACTTCCTTAGACAAAGCCATTTTCAAGAAAATGATGACTTGACTCACCTAAGACTATTTCCTAGTCTAACTGGTTATTTTTGAAAAGAGGCTCCCCGAGGCTCAATCTTTTCGAAGGATTTTAGTTGGTTATGTACGTGTTCTAAGTGAGTTCACAAGTTTAAAAAAAAACATGCAATTTCTAAGTTAAAACACAAACATGTTTTGTACTGGCTCCCCCTAGACCGTTGAATTGGTTCGGTCTATCCACATAGTGGATTTGGTCCTTGGGAACCCAGTACGGGTTGGATCCTAGAGTTGAAATCAAAAAGTTCTTAGGGACTCATGCTTGGACATGTTTCCTATGTCGACTTACAATCGACATATACGACCTATTAGTCGTGTTTGAGTTAAACCCTAGTCCAGCCTTGTTGTACACGACCCTTTGAGATCCAAGTAGGAGGTCAAGTCCTTTGGATCCCGAAGTGAACCTTTCCAACGTGTTCCTAAGATCTTCAACTTGACTTTTCAAGAGAGAGTTCTGAACTTCGAGCTTTTCAGCTCGAGTTGGGTCCTCTTCTCGAACTTGACTAGTCGAAGAGGTTAGGGAGACCTTGTATTTGAGGAGTTTGACCTCCTCAACCAGGGTCTCGACCTTGGACTCGGACTTAACTAATTTTTTAGACAAAAACCTAACCGTATTATGTAAAGTATTAAATAAAGTTTGACTCACTTTAAGGGTATCTTTTGAACCGGATGCGTATCCGTGGCTTGACTTGAAGGTAACTTCATAGTCCGAGTCATCCTCAGGTTCTGACTCAAGTTCAGGTTCGGTCTCCGTGTCTGACTCAGTCGATTTCACCATGAAGACGTGGTCTTCGTCTTCTTCAGATGACGCTTCTTCCCATGTCACGTTGAGGGCCTTCTTGTGCTTAGGTGCTTGGTGGTTGAGCTTGGGGCACTCGGACTGGATATGTCCAAACCTGTTACACTCATAACACCTAATATTAGAACTTTTTGGCTTACCTTGGTTGGGTCGAGTCGTGGTTCTCTTTCGTCCCTTGGTTATCCTTCGAGCTAGGTTCATTAGTTCGGCAGTCAACTCCGGGTCAACTTCTTCTTCAGACTCGTCTTCCTCCTCGGTTGGTGGTGGCTTGCTTGCGATTTTCTTCTTCTTTGAACTTGCAAACAAGGCTATACCCCTCTCAGGTTCCGAGTTGGGCTGCTCATGTAATTCGAAATCTGAGAATAATTCGTCTATTCTAACTTTAGCTAGGTCCTTAGATACCTTGTAGGCATCGGCCATGGATGCCCACAAGGTGGTCCTAGGGAAAGAATTTAGAACATACCTGATTAGATCTCGGTTTTCGACTTTCTATCCTATTGAATGCAGCTGGTTGACTATGTCCTGGACGCGGGCATGCAATTGTGTTGTCGTCTCGTGTGTTGGGAGATTGTTGGTGCAATCATCCCAGGTTGACTCGAGTTTGACTCGAGCAGTACCCTGATTGTATTTTGATGATAGACAAAACTCATGACATGGGATTGTCATGGGAAAGACCAACATGGAGTTGGCATGGAAAATCCAAGCATGGAGCTTGGTGTGGGAAAGTCCAACATAGGGTTGGCATTGAAAGTCCAAAGCATTGCGAAGCCGTGCGCTTGGTGCTTAGCATGGGAAATCCAAAGCATTGCGAAGCCGTGCGCTTGGTGCATATGGGAAGTCTTGAGGACTTGGTAAGTTCACTAGGCTCGGGGTCCTTGAGTCGGTGAAGGATGACATTACGAAGCCGTGCGCTTAGTGCATCCGAGGGACCGCCGGACGGGGAGCGAATGGAGTGAGCCCAAAGGGAAGCATACTTCTAGGGCATGAGACGCGAAGGATGGCATTGCGAAGCCGTGCGCTTGGCGTATCCGAGGGACGTAGGCCGAGGGAAGAGAGCTTCGGTGGGGAACTCCATGAGGGATAAGGTGGACTTGGTCAAGTGGCTAAGACTGAGTGTCGGAGGCTCAAACATCGTTATGTTTGAGGCTTTAGCCGACATCAGTCGATTGGCATAGGTGTCAGTCGATTGCTTTAGGTCGTATGGGTTCGACCAGTGTTCGACTGAACCAAGATTGGTTGGATCGATCATTGCCATGGAGAAGCGATCGGTGATGGGAACATCGATCGGCGATGGGTGGCGGTCGGTGATGACCTTGTGCATGGAGCGCAGAATGGAGTCGACTTCGGTGGGCACTCGGTGATGGATGATCAGTCGACTGATGGGTGCCATCCGTCGACTGAGGTGTGACCCGTTGGACCTTAACCCACGTGGATCTGGCCGGTGTGAGACAAGCGGCTCACGATACCGATCGTGATGGTCACGATCGGTCGGTGATGGGCTGAAAACAACTTGATCACGGGTTATAAATGGAGCCTGAGTTGGAGGATTTCGCCACGGCTTAGTGGGTGACTTTGGAGGGGAATTGCTGTTGCATTCCAGACCTTCAAGAGCAAGCAAAAGCAAGCAACAAGAAAGCGATCAAAAGCAATCGGTGTAAAAGTTCTCTTTTGTATTGTCTTTGTATTTCTTGTTGTATTTCATTACTTAGTGTAATAGCTTGTGAGAGGTTTCTCCACCTCCGACGTGTTGTCGAAAAGGAGTGTTATAGTTAGTGCCGTGAGCATAACTAGAGCTCGAGGAGCTCACCCATGGAGTAGGAACCATTCGGTTCCGAACCACGTATATCGTTTTGTTTTGTTTGTGTGTATTTGTGTTTCTTGTTAGTATTATTATTGTTATTCCGCTGCGCTAACAAGAATTGTAGACAAGAACGAACAAAATATGACGAACAACGAACGAGGGCTATTCACCCCCCTCTAGCCGGCCAATCGATCCCCAACAAGTGGTATCAGAGCAAGGTTGCTCTTCAAGGACTAACCGCCACGAAAGCACTACAAGATGGCCGGCTTCATCCATCCACCGAAATTCGATGGAGATTTTTCTTGGTGGAGGAAACGGATGGAGGTATATCTTGGAACCAATTTTGATTATATGATTATTGTAGAAAATGGTTTTGAGATGCCTAGGGATAAAAACAACAAGAAAATTGAGAAGTCAAGGTGGACCCAAGACCAAATTAAGGACTTCAAGACAAATCTTGAGGTAATAAAATTGCTTAGTGATTTATTTCCTAACACTATTTGGTCTATATTGGGTGACTATAGGGATGCGAAGGAATTATGGAAGAAAATAATGAAATTCCAAGAAAATTCCCAATTGGCACAAGTAGAGGAGAATGCCGAAGAAGAATCATCATCCATTTTTGAAAATGTGGATGATTTGGTGGAGACTTCCACCTCTAGCATTGAGGGGGAGGAAAGAGCTTCTACTCCGGAGAAAGATCAAGATGAAGCTTCTACCTCCGGATGAAGTGAAGAGGCCTCCACCACCTCCCTAGGTAACTCAAGTGTTATTATTTTAAATAAAAATCATATAATATGCTTTGAGTGTAGGGAGAAAGGGCATTATAAGAGCAAATGCCCTAAATTGTCTAAGGAAAAGGCATCAAGACCAAAAGTCAACTCAAAGTCAAAGGATGCCGGTGTTCCCAAAATCAAGAGCAAAGAGCACATTGTGTGCTTCAAATGCAATCAAAAGGGACACTACCGAAGCCAATGCCCTAGGGGGAGGAAGAAAGGGCAAGAAGGTGCAATTCATGTAGGGGGAGCTCCTAAAGCTAACCTTAAGGTAAATTTAGTTAATGCACCTTTAATTCCTAAAGTCAAAAAGCATGCTAAAAATTATTTTAGTTCACTTGCTATTATAAATGAAAAGCATGCTAGGAGAAATGATAAGATTTATTGCTTAGGTGCCAAGCATGTTAGTTTCTCTAAGGACAAACCTAGGACTCAAAACACTAGACCTATTTTACCAAAAGAGTCCATTAGGAGAGTTGAAAACCATCTAGGCATTAACCCTAAGAAGGGTAGGCACATGCTTAAGAAGAAGAACATTCCTCAAAAATCTAATGAAAATTCAAAATTGAGGAAATTAGAGCTAGAGAACCAAGCCTTGAGGTCAAGGCTAGAAAAATTGGAGAAGACCCTAGTAATAATATCAAATTCGGTTAAGGGGTCAAATTCCCAAAAGTCAAGACCTAGGAAGCAAGAAATACCTAAGGGCAAGAGGGGTTTGGGTCACAAACCTATGTCCTACCATAATGTTCCATTTAATTATGGAACAACATCTAGGTCTAGACAAACCAAGGCTAATAGGGAAGTTATCCCTAAGTCTAGCCATGGTGTTTGTTTAGTGGCCATGGATTTAAGGAAAACCAAGAAAGCCACTAAGAAGGTCAATGGAGGAGTCACCTCTAGAGTTGACCCAAGTAGGACCCAAAAGACTATGGCTTTAAAGCCTAAAAGGGTCATTAGGAAGGTATCTAGGGAAGTTATCCCTAGGGAATACCTTGTTAACCCAAGGAGCTCCAATAGGTATTGGGTTCCTAAAAGCGTGATTGATTCACGCTAAATGGGTTAGGGTGTGTCAACCCTAAATGGATGGGTAGTTAACCTAACCATAGAAGAGTTGACACATTAGGATGTGCCAATATGCTTGAGAAGTTTAAAATGATTTAAATTGGCACAATTAGGTCTTAGAGGTATTGGTGTGCCATTTTGGGTTTTTGGCACACTAGGAAAATGAATGGCATTAAGGCAAAATGAATTTAATTCCTAGAAATGGCAAATTGATTTTAACACTTAGGTATTCTATACCTTAGTATATTTTAATTGCCATGATTTGTTTGCCTTGCCATGTCATGACATCATTCTCATTTTTTTTTAAAAAAAAATGTCATGATAATGTTTAGATTTATATTTGTATGTCATGTATGCTTAATTTTCATTCACATGCCATGACATCATGATTTTGGCATATGTCTTTATCTATATCATAATTATGCCATAATCATCATTATGCATAAATTAAAATGAAATTAAGGACTATGGCATGATTTGATGGGAATCAAATAATATTTCCTAGAAATATGTATGAGACCATTTAAAGAACAAAAAACCCACATCTCACTAGAAATTTGCCTTGAATGTGTTTTACACATCTAGATATTGGTGAGATGTTTAGGAAAATGAAAATAAAGGTTTTGAAAACATTTTGAAAAAAACCTTGGTGAAGCCTATCTTTTGATAGCTATCACCATTGAATGGGATGATACAAAGAAGGCTTATTATTGAAGCTTTTCTAAAGTTTTGAACTTTGTATCAATCTCCTAATTTAATGGGTAAAATAATTTTCCAATATTTCTCAGCCATAGTATTTAGGATAAGTAATATGCATATGAAATTTCACGATTTTTAAACTTATGTATATTTACTTATGGATTTCGAAAATCCAATGTCCAAATCAAAACTACAGATCGCTTATCGATCGATTGCAACATCGATCGATCGATGGGAGGTCCAATGACCGGGTAGCTGACAGAGTCGACTGGCACAGGCTGATTTCGGGTAAACTTGATAGTTAGGCCCATGTTTAGCCATGTTTTGGGTCCCCTAACCACTCCTAAACCTAGGATATGCTTGGGAGAGCATTAGAGAGGGTGGACATCCATTGGATATGGATTAGGAGAAGAGTTTAGGGAGAGTATCAATTTTGAGGTGGAAGAAAGTTCATTATTGATCTTTACCTTAATTTTGATTGGTTTAATGGTCCTATTGGCTTAGGGACTCTCCAAGGACATTGTTGGTGCAATGGTCAAGGGGGAGCAAGCCTCTAGGTGGAGATATCCATCATGGGAAGATGGATGTGTATTTCCTCATGGGAGGAAATTGGGTTGCCTCTCTTTAAGTGATATGGGATCACTAGAAAGATGGTAGACATGTGTTCCTCCAAGGGAGAGATATAAGATCTCATTGGGATATGAGACATTCATACCCTTGGGGAGGACCTTTTTGATGTAATGTCAAAAAGGGGGAGATATTACCAAGTTACCAATTAGGTTTGGAATTCTCATTGGGATATGAGAATTGTCAATATGGGAGAATTGGTAGACTTGAGATGGTAGTTTTGTCAATCATCAAAAAGGGGGAGATTGTTGGTGCAATCGTCCCAGGATGACTCGAGTTTGACTCGAGCAGTACCCTGATTGTATTTTGATTATAGACAAAACTCATGACATGGGATTGTCATGAGAAAGACCAACATGGAGTTGGCATGGAAAATCCAAGCATGGAGCTTGGTGTGGGAAAGTCCAACATGGGGTTGGCATGGAAAGTCCAAAGCATTGCGAAGTCGTGCGCTTGGTGCTTGGCATGGGAAATCCGAAGCATTGCGAAGCCGTGCGCTTGGTGCATATGGGAAGTCTTGAGGACTTGGTAAGTTCACTAGGCTCGGGGTCCTTGAGTCGGTGAAGGATGGCATTACGAAGTCGTGCGCTTGGTGCATCCGAGGGACCGCCGGACGGGGAGCGAATGGAGTGAGCCCAAAGGGAAGCATACTTCTAGGGCATGAGACGCGAAGGATGGCATTGCGAAGCCATGCGCTTGGCGTATCCGAGGGACGTAGGCCGAGGGAAGAGAGCTTCGGTGGGAAACTCCATGAGGGATAAGGTGGACTTGGTCAAGTGGCTAAGACTGAGTGTCGGAGGCTCAAACATCGTTATGTTTGAGGCTTTAGCCGACATCAGTCGACTGGCATAGGTGCCAATCGACTGCTCTAGGTTGTATGGGTTCGACCAGTGTTCGACTGAACCAAGATTGGTTGGATCGATCGCGCCATGGGAGGATCGGTGATGGAACATCGATCGCCAATGGGTGGCGGATCGATGACACCGCAGCATGGGCACAGAATGGAGTCGACTCGACTGGGCACTCGACTGATGGATGATCAGTCGAGTGATGGGTGCCATCAGTCGACTGATGTGTGATCCGTTGGAACTTAACCAGCGTGGATCCGGCCGTTGTGAGACAACGGCTACGATACCAGTCGACTTATGGTCACGATCAGTCGACTGATGGGCGCGAAAACAGCTTGATGCAGGTTATAAATGGAGCACGAGTTGGAGGATTTTGCCAAGGCTTTTTGGATGACTTTAGAGGGGAATTGCTGTTGCATTCCAGACCTTCAAGAGCAAGCAAAAGCAAGCAACAAGAAAGCGATCAAAAGCAATCGGTGTAAAAGTTCTCTTTTGTATTGTCTTTGTATTTCTTGTTGTATTTCATTACTTAGTGTAATAGCTTGTGAGAGGTTTCTCCACCTCCGACGTGTTGTCGAAAAGGAGTGTTATAGTTAGTGCCGTGAGCATAACTAGAGCTCGAGGAGCTCACCCGTGGAGTAGGAACCATTCGGTTCCGAACCACGTATATCGTTTTGTTTTGTTTGTGTGTATTTGTGTTTCTTGTTAGTATTATTATTGTTATTCCACTGCGCTAACAAGAATTGTAGACGAGAACGAACAAAATACGATGAACAACGATCGAGGGCTATTCACCCCCCTCTAGCCGGCCAATCGATCCCCAACATCGTGTTCCTGCATTTTTAGTGTGTACAATTTATTGAACAACAAATTGCGTTTGCAAACCTTAGCTTGATCCGATCCTTCGTGTAACTCGATCACCCTCGTCCATAGATCTCTTGCGCTGATGAAGGGTCCGACTCGGTTCAGCTCCTCCTTGGATAGCCCGCACTGCAGGATTTGAGTCGCCTTTGCATCTGCCTCGACTTGTCGTTTAGTGGTAATAGACCACTGATTGTAATCCAAGGATTCACCTTCTTCATTAGTCGGAAGGGTGAACCCGGTTTGGATCACAATCCACATCTCTATTTGGGTTTTTAGGAAGCACTCCATCCGACCTTTCCAGTAACGGAAATCGTCACCGTTGTAAAACGGTGGTCGGACGGTGCTAAAACCCTCGAGATGGGCCATTAACACGAAACGGTAAGAAGAGAAAAAAAAGAAAAAACACACAGACAACAAAGGTCCTAAGACTTGCGTCTTGGATTAGTAGTGCGGGAAGAAGAAAAGATAAATAAATCAATCAATAGATTAACTAATTAGAAAATTAATTTTAATTCTGTAAAAAAAATAATTAATTAATTAATTTCGAAAATTAATTAAAAACTATTTTGTAGAAAAAAAAATCTAATGTTGAAATTAAGTAAAAAATATTGAAAAACCAAACTTATATTCTAGACAAGATTTAAAAATTAAAATATGTTTTTAATTGATTAAATTTTGTAAATTGATTGAAAATCTATTTTAGTGGAAATAAGATTCAATTCAATGCTAAGATTAATGAGAAAACTTTATAAAACGAAATATAAAGATTTTAGGGTTTGAAAAATTCAAGTGTTTAAAAAAAATGAAAGAATTTTTAATTCTGGGAAAAACTAATTTTAATCAGTAATAGAATTAAAAAATCGTAATTAAGAGTTTTTTTTGTTAGGATGATCAATAGAAAGATTAAAAGCGATAAAATTAAATTAAAGAAAAGTCTAAAAAAAAAATTTAGAAAAAACACAAAAATTAACGTAGACAGAAACAAAGGAAACAAGAGAAATAAAAATTACTCAAATTGGTGGTTTCACCAAATTTGAGTGCCCCCAGCTCTGATATCAATTGTAGGATCGAAATGAGTGCTAGAGGGGGGGGGGTGAATAGCGCAAAACGGTTTTTCTTTTCTTTTGTTATAAAAACGATAAGTGAGAGATAAACGCAGCGAAAAAGAGATGGACACAAGGAGTTTTACTTGGTTCACAGCCAATCGGCTACTAATCCAAGGCCCTAATGGTCCTAGACCACGTACGGAGGGCAATCACTAAAACACTCCTCCTCGTTGGAGGTAGGAGTTACGATTACAAAACTTTCGACAAAAACACAAGGATGAGAGACAAGCCCCTCTCTCCTTTTTGATATAAAAGCTCGAAAAACACAACTTAAATTAATCGACTAAAACGATTACCAACACTTTAACGGTGAAGTTCGTGTTGGCGACTTCAGTGGCGTCGTAGAAGAAGAGCGGCGTTGTGGAGGCGTTTGAGAGCTTTGTAATAATTGTTGTATCTAAGATGTGAAGCACCCCCTCTATTTGAAGCCTTGTCCGCCCACTTGAGATCCACCTCACCACCAATTGAGGGATAAGTTTCCACCTTGCTTTTGAGCCACCTCACCAAGATTTGGGGGATAAGTTGCCACCTTCTTTGTTAGTTCCTTTTGCCCATTTTCAAGATACTTTAGTTATTTAATTTTATTTCAATTCGAGTTCTAATTTTAATTCGAATTCGAATAAATTCGAATTCTAATTTTAATTCGAATTAGAGTAACTTCGAATTCAAATAAGGGTTAGCTCAAAGCAATATGTAGAAATATTAAATGTGATGGATTTAGATGGTTTCTAACCATCCGATCTCGACTTAGACTTTCATGAAAAGTTTTGGGTCGGATTGTCGCCTAAGATCAACTCCTAAATGGAGGATCCGACCTCACTTACACTCGTCGGACACGAGTCTTACCTTGCACTTACTGTGTCGCAGATCTCCAACTCAAGCTTAACCTGTTTCTGCACACTCAAGTAGACTCATGAGATAACAAAATAGACTTAACCTTGTGTCTTTGATATAATCAAAACACAGGTTCGATTTCGGTGCCTCACTGCACCAACATAAACAGGTAATGCTTTGGCCAAAGACTTTAGTAACAATCCGACGAGAGGCCATGGGTATACATCTCCTTGCAAGGAGTGGTGAATTCTTTATTGGCTATTCAAACACCTTCGATCACTTCGACTTATACCCAATCATCCCGGGTCCACATCTCCTCAGAGATGCTTGCTTAAGATGTAAAAGTATAAGTCTTTATGATCAAGATGACTTGAATACCGCAAGTTAAAGGAACATCACACTTAAGTTGCAGTAAGAACTTCATTGACATATCTATATATGCAGAGAACCATATGAAGTCTTACGGCTGGTCACTCCAATGAACTAGTTACCATAACTAGCATCCATGATTAACTCCGGACATCACAATGTCTCCAGCCAGTGAGAATCAGCTGCTTTGATACACCAAGGAGTATACCTCGTGCTAGTCTCGACAGAATCAATGGTGCCCAAATCCATCAATTCATCGACTAGGGATAATTCCGATACATCACAATTACACATGTAGAGATACTCACTAGTTGTGATCCAATCACAAATTTTCTCATGCTGTGAATCGTATCATGGACATTCAGTAAATGAGTTTAAGATCTAATCAAATACATGAAAACATGTATACTCAAATTGTGAATCTTCATTTATCATATAAATGGTTCAAACATAAGGCGATTGCCTTAGAACATCTCTCATATATTACTAAAAAACTCCCACTTGGCCTAATGCCAATCGCTACAGTATCCAATACCATAAGCTCTAACATGACCCTCAAACTTACTTTGAGGTAATGCCTTAGTCAAAGGATCCGCTAAGTTCCTTTCACTGGGGATTTTCTCAATTTGTATTTCCTTCCTACTGATGATCTCTCTGATCAGATGATGGCGGCGAAGCACATGTTTGGATCGTTGATGAGACATTGGCTCTTTCGCCTGTGCAATTGCTTCATTGTTGTCGCAGTAGACCAATATTGCTTCAACAATGGCTAGAATCACACCAAGTTCATAAATGAACTTCTTGATCCAAACCGCTTCCTTTGTTGCTTCCGAAGCTGCAATGTATTCTGCCTCAGTGGTAGAATCCGCTACAGTATCCTGTTTGGAACTTTTCCAACTCACTACCCCCCATTCAAGGTGAACACGTATCCAGACTGAGACCTGTAATCATCCTTGTCTGTCTGGAAGCTGACATCCATATACCCGTGTATCACCATGTCCCCTTCTCCATATATTAGGAACACATCCTTAGTTGTTCTCAAGTACTTAAGGATTGTCTTAACAACCGCCCAATGATCCATTCCTGGATCAGACTGGTATCTACTCGTGACACTCAGAGCATACGATACATCGGGCCTCGTACATAACATAGCATACATGATAGATCCAATTGCGGATGCATAGGGAATCTTACTCATACAAATCCTCTTGTCTTCTGTGCGCGGACACATAGACTTCAAAAGCTTTATCCCATGCCTGATGGGTAGGAAACCTTTCTTGGATTCCGACATGCTAAATCTCTTTAGCACTCGGTCTATATATGTAGACTGCGAAAGACCAAGCAACCGTTTCGATCTATCTTTATAAATCTTAATCCCGAGGATGTAGGTAGCTTCTCCCAGGTCTTTCATGGAGAATGTCTTGGATAACCAAATCTTAACTAACTGTAAGACTGAAACATCATCTCCTATAAGTAATATGTCATCGACATATAATACTAGGAACACGACTGCACTCCCACTAACCTTCTTGTACACTAAAGGTTTGTCTGGATTTTGTGAGAAATCAAACATTTTGATCGTCTCATCAAAACGAATATTCCAGCTCCTGGATACTTGCTTCAATCCATATATGGACCATCACAATTTGCATACCTTGGTTTTATCAACCGATGTGAAACCTTCAGGATGTATCATATACACGTCCTCGAGCAGGTTTCCATTAAGGAAAGTTATTTTCACATCCATCTGCCATATCTCATAATCATAATGAGCCGCTATGGCTAGGAGCATCCGAATGGATTTAAGCATAGCTATAGGCGAATAGGTTTCGTCATAATCGACACCTTGTTTTTTATGATATCCTTTCGCCACTAATCTAGCCTTATAGGTAATCATATTACCATCCATGTCGGTTTTCTTCTTGAAAACCCACTTGCACCCTATAGGCTTGATGCCTTCAGGTGGGTCAACCAAGTTCCAAACTTGGTTTTAATACATGGAATCCATTTCCGACTTCATGGCATCAAGCCACTTATCCCTTTCTGAACTTGTCAGAACTTCTTCATAACTGGTAGGCTCCTCATCATCAATGAGTAACACGTCGTTCGATTAACTTATGAGAAATCCATATCTCTCAGGAATGTTGCGTGTTCTACCTGATCTACGAAGATGTGGTGTTTCAATAGGTCCAGCCGATTGCTCATCACTAAGAGTTAGCGGTTGTTGTGCTTCACCAGGTATCTCATCAATGTCTATTTGAGTCTCTCGAGCCTCCTCAAGCTCGATGACACTCCCACTGTTTTCTTGCAAGAGAAACTCCTTCTCTAGAAACACAGCATGCCTTGAAACAAACACCTTTTGTTCCACAGGATGATAGAATTGGTAACCCCTTGTTTCCTTAGGGTATCCAATAAATAGACATTTATCAGATTTAGCATCGAATTTGTTTGATACAGTCCGCTTCACATAAGAAAGACAACCCCATAGGTTTCTTATTATTCCATATCTCATATGGAGTAGTGGAGACTACATTGATTGACATTCTGTTTAACAAGTAAACTGTTGTCTGAAGTGCATAGCCCCAAAAGGACTTGGGAAGATTTGCATGATTCATCATTGACCTGACCATGTCCAACAAGGTCCAGTTATGCCTCTCAGATACACCATTATGTTGTGGTGTATATGGCGGAGTCCATTGAGACAATATACCATTGTCTCTTAGATAATCAAGAAACTCTTGACTTAAGTATTCACCACCTCGATCCGATCGAAGTATTTTAATACTCTTGTCATGTTGTTTCTCTACTTCATTTCTGAACTCTTTGAAACTTTCAAAGGTTTCAAACTTGTGTTTCATCAAGAACACATACCCAAACCGTGAGTGATCATCGGTGAAGGTAATGAAGTAGCTATAGCCTCCTAAAGCTTGAGTTGACATGGGTCTACATACATCAGTATGTATTAGACCTAGCAACTCTCCCACTCGTTCACCTTTTCCTGTAAAAGGTAACTTAGTCATCTTGCCTTTTAAGCATGATTCACATGTATCGTATGAATCCAATTCAAACGATTCTATAATTCCACATCGGTGTAATTCAGACATGCGTTTCTTGCTTGCATGGCCAAGACGACAAAGCCACATGTAGGAGTCTAATTGATTATCCTTTCGAGCACGCTTGTTGCTCGCTTCGACATTGAAAATGTCACTGGATACGTCCAACGTATAAATACCATTACTTAAAGTTCCAGTTCTATAAAATATGTCATTCAAAGTTATATAACAACAATTGTTACTAAACGTCAAATGGTAACCATTTCTATTTAAGTAGGAAATAGAAACAATGTTCTTTATGAATGAAAGAACATAAAAGCAATTGTCCAGTTCTAAGACATGTCCGATAGGGAGTTTCAACAAATACGTTCCGATGGTGAGTTCAGCAACCTTTGCTCCATTCCCAACACCCAAATTTGACTCTCCCTTGACGAGTCTTCTTCTATTTCTTAGCTCATGTATGTCATTACATATATGTGAGCCACACCCAGTATCCAATACTCAAGTGTTTGAAGAAATAGAATGACAATCAATAACGAAAATACCTGAAGAGGATGGGGCATCGGATGCCTTCTTCTTCTTCATGAACTCAAGATAAATCTTGCAGTTTCTTCGCCAATGGCCCTTCTTGCCATAATGATGGCAAGTGCCCTTTTGAGCTGGTTCTGCCTTTTTAGCCTTTTTCTTCTTCCCCTTCTGCTGTTCCTTTGACTCCCTCTTAGAACCTTTCTTTGAGGAATCAACTAACAGCACCGTCCCCTGCTCATGCTTCTCAGAAGGCTCCATAGTCTTCAGCATGTTGAGCAGCACCATAGATGAACCTTCTTGCATCTCAGAGGTGAAGTGGAGCTTGGAGACTTCGAACCATTCGAATCTCACTTGCTCATCAACCAACTCATAAAGATGAAAGACTATGGTATGAGCATCCATATGCTCATGCTTCTTCCGTAGCTTGGGTACCATTTGGCTAGCATGATGCAACTCGCCATTTCAGAATCAGTCACATATTTCTGATAGGCCAACAATTGGTCCAGAGTTGCATTGTCACTAGGATGGGCGGGAAGAGGCATTTAGAGGACATTTACAAGCTCTTTTCACCTTGAAAATAATTCTCAAGTTTTTAAGCCAGTCTAAGAAGTTCGGCCCAGTCAATTTATTCAAATCCAAAATGGAACGCAAATTCAAAGACATCATGATCAATCGATTAACTTAGAAATACAAAATGAGCATATATGAGAAAATGATTTTTAAAATGCATCAATATACATTCATAAATCCCATTCATTTTTTGAATTTCAAAAAAGCCCAAAATCACTTCGGGAGATCGTAGGTCCATCTCCGAATGGGCTGATATCAATAATAGATATGAACAACCTTGGAGAGAGTCCAACAAGTCATTCATAACTACGATGGTAGGTATCATATATACCGATTGCATATCACGTATATGCAACTATCATAATGTGCTATCAACTAATTGAATGTTCACACATTAACAAGTATGCATCATATGCATAGCACCCAACTTCACCTCCCTTCACAACGACCTTGGAGAGAGTCCAACAAGCTGATGCTCCAGGTTAAAGCCAACCCATTAATCGAGAAATAGTTTTAATATGGTTAGAGCACATTCAACCAAATAGCCCGGCTTGGAGAGAGTCCAACAACCAAAGCTAACGATTGACCTCTGACTCTTACCATATTAGTATTAAACTATTCCATGGTTTGAACATGTTCGGGTTCGAGTCGGGCTTGGAGAGAGTCCAACAACCCAAGCAAGAAACGGAACTCTGGTTCTGACCATATTAATAGAAGGTGTAGGCTTTAATATTGAGTAAAGGTTTTTATGTCTCATCCTCTTTGCATGCAAATAACTATTATCTACATGACATGACATACATGACATACATGTCATGACACGCATGGCATAATGATATGCATCTAATGCAATTACATGACATACAATTATTACATGTATAAAATTTTCTTATATGTCATAACTATTTATGGAAATAAAATATGTTTAAGATTTGATTCTCCAAATCAAATCATGATTAAATTAAGAAACAAATTTCCAAATCTAATCACATATTTTATTTATTGAAAGTGTTGATTAAGGAAAGTCAATTTAGGAAACCAATTTCGTAAATCATCAAAACTACTTATGGAAATTAAAATATTTTAAGATATGATTTACCAAATCAAATAATGATTAAATTAGGAAACAAATTTCTAAATCTAATCAAATATTTTATTTATGGAAAATATCAATTTCCATAAATACTTCCAACTTTCTAAAAGTAGAAGATTTCCATAAATACTTCTAGACTTTCCAAAATTAAAATTTTTTTATAAATACTTCTAACTTTCCAAAAGTAGAAAATTTAGAGAAATACTATTATGACTATCGCAAAATAATTTTATGATTATGTCAAAACATAACCTGGGCTCTGATACCACTGTTGGGTTTTCGGCACCGCGGTGAGTGTGTGTTCGAACATGTTTTGTAAACATGTACACAGCGGAAGGAATAAAATAATAAATCTAATTTATTATAACACACACACCACACACATGCATAGTACAACATGTGTAGACATAACTATAAATTCAAATTTTGCAATAAAAGGAAATTTATACTACGTATACCTGACATATCAAGTGCAGCGGGAAAGGCATCAACCGGAGCGATCTTCGCTAGAATCGCCTCTATCCGTATCCACGCCGAGTATCTTTGGGATGACTTCACAAAGTCATGAAACTCGTCTTCGTATGGGTTACTAGCCTCGTGTTGAAGACGATGTGATCGAGAGAAGATCACGATCCGAATCAAAATTCGGATCCAAAACGAGTCCTCAAAAACTCGCTTCTCCGGAGAGGTATTCGTCAACCTTTTCACGAATCCTTCGTCCTCCACCTATGAGAATTACCGGAGATCAAATCCCTATCAAGGCTACCGCTGTTGGAGCTCCAAACGTTGCCCAAACGACGCTCCGACAAGAAGGAAACAAGCTGTCCAGAAAACTGGACAGCTTTGGTGGAGGAATAGGGGTCGGCCAAATAAGGAAGGTTGAAGCTCACCTTGTCGCCGGACCCAAAGGAGACCACCGGAGCTCCTCCGGCAGCAGCTCGACGCCGGCAAGGGGAGAGGACGGCAGCTGCTGGACACCGGCAAGGGAGCTTTGGGCGGTGGTGGGCGGCGGCTAGGAATTGGCGCCGACCACTTGGAGAAGAGGGAGAGGGTGGGCGGCAACAACTAGGGTTGCAAGGATTAGGGCATAACAAAAAACTCTTAAGCCCTATTTTATAGAGAACAAATTTTCTTAATGGTTATCGGATCATAACCAAAAGCCCGTTAACCCGCTCCATTAATTTAAGTTAAAATAAACCAAACCAAGATGGTTTATTTTAAGTTAAAACGAACCGAACCAACTTTGGTTCATTCATTTAAAACAAACCAAACCCCTTTGGTTTATTCTCCTCCATTGGATTAAAACCAAAAAAATTTGGTTCATCCATCATGTCTTCATAAGACTCGGCCCATCCATGCTTCCATTGCGACTGAAACGATTTCATGCTCACTCCATGTTTGGTCCAACCAAACCTAGTTTCTCTCGGTCTGAGAATCTCATTCTCAAGCTCGTTTTAAATCCTTCGGATTACGCTCGTTGTGCGTGTGACTAAATAGGTTCTCGGTTTATGTTGGGAGTCTATAATTAATCAATAATTATAGAATGATCATGAGTGACACCTAGTAGTACATCATGATCCCCAATTAATCGAAAAGATCAACGGTTGATCCAGAACTATTTCTGAAACCCTTCAGCGGCTCGAATGAATCGTGCCCCATTCCCTTCACTCATCGTATACCCACATGGTTCAGGACATGGACTATAGTGTCAGTCCCCACTAGGCTGACAAAGTCACTCCTTGCCCAAGTATCATTTCCTCGTCTTAAGAATTCTAGTTACTGCACATGTATCGAAGAGTACCTTACTCTAAACATGTAATGCTTTGGCCAAAGACTTTAGTAACAATCCGACGTGAGGCCATGGGTATACATCTCCTCGGAAAGAGTGGTGAATCCTTTATAGCCTATTCAAACACCTTCGATCACTTCGACTTATACCCAATCATCCCGGGTCCACATCTCCTCAGAGATGCTTGCTTACGATGTCAAAGCATAAGTCTTTATGATCAAGATGACTTGAATACCGCAAGTCAAAGGAACATCGCACTTAAGCTGCAGTAAGAACTTCATTGACATATCTATATATGCAGAGAACCATATGAAATCTTATGGCTAGTCACTCCAATGAACTAGTTACCATAACTAGCATCCACGATTAACTCCGAACATCACAATGTCTCCAGCCAGTGAGAATCAGCTGCTTGGGTACACCAAGGAGTATGCCTTGTGCTAGTCTCGATAGAATCAATGGTGTCCAAATCCATCAATTCATCGACTAGGGATAATTTCGATACATCACAATTACACATGTAGAGATACTCACTTATTGTGATCCAATCACAAAATTTCTCATGCTGTGAATCGTATCGTGGACATTCAGTAAATGAGTTTAAGATCTAATAAAATACATGAAAACATGTATACTCAAATAGTGAATCTTCATTTATCATATAAATGGTTCAAACATAAGGTGATTGCCTTAGGACATCTCTCATATATTACTAACATATACTGGAACCACAGTCAATTATTCATGATGATGAGATAATGACTGAACCTATCATTACACCACCTCTTTGCAGATCTGGTAGGTCACATAAGATTATTGAGAGATATGGATTTCTCGTAAGTGAATCTAATGATGTGTTACTCATTGAGAATTAGGAACCTATTAGTTATGAAGTAGTTCTGAAAAGTTCAGAAAGGGATAAATGGCTAGTAGCCATGAAGTCGGAAATGGATTCCATGTATAAAAACCAAGTTTAGAACTTGTTGGATCCACTTGAAGGCATCATGCCTATTGGGTGCAAGTGAGCTTTCAAGAAGAAAACTGACATGGATGGTAATGTGTGCTGGGTTTCCGGCACCGCGGCGAGTGTGTGTTCGAACATGTTTCGTAAACATGTGCACAGCGGAAGAAATAAAAATAATAAATCTACATTTATTACAACACACACAACACACGCATGCATAGTACAACCTGTGTAGACATAACCGTAAATTTAAATTTGCAATAAAAGGAAATTTAACTACGTTATACCTTTCGTATCACGTGTAGAGGGAACGACATCAACCGGAACGATCCTCGCTAGAATCGTCTCTATCCGTATCCACGCCGAGTATCCTTAGGATGACTTCGTTAAGCCACGAGCTTCGTCTTCGTACGGGTTACTAGCCTCGTGTTGAAGACGACGTGATCGAGAGATGATCACGATCCGAATCCAAATTCGGATCCAAAGATGAGTCCTCAAAACTCGCTTCTCCGGAGAGGTATTCGTCAACCGTTTGACGAATCCTTCGTCCTCCACCTCAGAGGATTACCGGAGATCGAATCCCCAATAATTTAGGCACTGTCGGATCTCTAACCGTCGTCCAAACGACGCTCCGACGAGAGGAAAACAAGCTGTCCAAAAAACTGGACAGCTTTGGTGGAGGAGTTGGCGCCGGCCAAGCAAGGGAAGCCTGTTGGGTTTCCGGCACCGCGGCGTGTGTGTGTTCGATCATGTTTCGTAAACATGAGCACAGCGGAAGCAATAAAAATAATAAATACTCCTATTTATTACAACACACACAACACACGCATGCTATTACAACAAGTGTAGACATAACCGTAAATTAAAATTGCAATAAAAGAAATTTAAACTACGTTATACCTTCCGTATGACGTGTAGCGGGAACGGCATCAACCGGAACGATTCTCGTAAGAATCGTCTCTATCCGTATCCACGCCGAGCTCCTCGGGATGACTTCGCCAAGCCACGAGCTTCGTCTTCGTACGGGTTACTAGCCTCGTGTTGAAGACGACGTGATCGAGAGATGATCACGGTCCGAATCCAAATTCGGACCTAAAACAAGTCCTCAAGACTTGCTTCTCCGGAGAGGTATTCGTCAACCGATTGACGAATCCTTCGTCCTCCACCTCAGAGGATTACCGGAGATCAAATCCCCGGTATGATATCCGCTGTCGGAGCACTAACCGTCGTCCAAACGACGCTCCGACGAGAGGAGAAGAAGCTGTCCAGAAAACTGGACAGCTTTGGTGGAGATGATAGGCGCCGGCTAAAGAAGAGATGGAGGCTCACCTTTACACCGAACCCAAGGGAGATCACCGGAGGGTCGCCGGAGGTTCACCGGCCGAAACTTGGACGCCGACAAGGAGATGGCAGCAGCTCAATCAAGTTGGGCGGCAGCCCTTGTTGTTGACGCCAACAACAAGGAGGATGGGTTGGGCGGCCACTAATTGGATTAGGGTTTGGGATTAGGGTTTAAGCCCTATTTTATAGAGAACTAATTCTCTTAATGGTTAATGGATCATATCCATAAAGCCCGTTAACCCGCTCCATTAAGATAAGTTAAAATAAACCAAACCATGATGGTTTATTTTAAGTTAAAACGAACCGAACCAACCTTTGGTTCATTCGTTTAATATAAACCAAACCATTTGGTTTATTCTCATCCATTGGATTAAGACCAAACCATTTTGGTCCATCCATTATGTCTTCATAAGACACTGCCCATCCACGCTTCCATTGCGACTGAAACAATTTCATGCTCGCTTTATGTTTGGTCCAACCAAACATAGTTTCTCTCGGTCTGAGAATCCCATTCTCAAGCTCGTTTTAAATCCTTTGGATTACACTCGTTGTGCGTGTGACCAATTAGGTTCTCGGTTTATGTTGGCCGTCTATAATTAACCATTAATTATAGAACGATCATGAGTGGCACCTAGTAGTACATCATGATCCCCAATTAACCGAAAAGATCAACGGTTGATCCCGAACTATTTACGAAACCCTTCAAGAGCTTGAATGATTCGTGCCCCATTCCCTTCACTCATCTTATACCCACTTGGTTAGGACATGGTCTATCGTGTCGATCCCCACTAGGTGACTCGTCACACCTAGCCCAAGTATCATTTCCTCGTCCTACGGATTCTAGTTACTCCACATGTATCGAAGAGTACCTTACTCTAAACATGTAATGCTTTGGCCAAAGACTTTAGTAACAATCCGACGAGAGGCCATAGGTATACATCTCCTCGCAAGGAGTGGTGAATCCTTTATAGGCTATTCAAACACCTTCGATCACTTCGACTTATACCCAATCATCCCGGGTCCACATCTCCTTAGAGATGTTTGCTTAAGATGTCAAAGCATAAGTCTCTATGATCAAGATGACTTGAATACCGCAAGTCAAAGGAACATCGCACTTAAGCCACAGTAAGAACTTCATTGACATATCTATATATGCGAGAAAACCATATGAAGTCTTACGGTTTGGTCACTCCAATGAACTAGTTACCATAACTAGCATCCACGATTAACTCCGGACATCACAATGTCTCCGGCCCGGTGAGAATCAGCTTGGATACACCAAGGAGTATACCTCGTGCTAGTCTCGACGAATTGATGGTGTCCAAATCCATCAATTCATTGACTAGGACAATTCCGATACATCACAATTACACATGTAGAGATACTCACTAGTTGTGATCCAATCACAAATTCTCTCATGCTGTGAATCGTATCGTGGACATTCAGTAAATGAGTTTAAGATCCAATCAAATACATAAAATATGTATACTCAAATAGTGAATCTTCATTTATCATATAAATGGTTCATACATAAGGCGATTGCCTTAGGACATCTCTCATATATTACTAACAGACTCCCACTTGGCCTAATGCCAATCGCTACGGTATCCAATACCATAGTCTCTAACATGACCCTCAAACTTGCTTTGAGGTAATGCTTTAGTCAAGGGATCCGCTAAGTTCCTTTCAGTGGGAATTTTCTCGATTTGTATTTCGTTCCTACTGATGATCTCTCTGATAAGATGATAGCGGCGAAGCACATGTTTGGATAGTTGATGAGACCTTGGCTCTTTCGCCTGTGCAATTGCTCCATTGTTGTCGCAGTAGACCGGTATTGCTTCAACAATGGCCGGAATCACACCAAGTTCATGAACGAACTTCTTGATCCAAACCGCTTCCTTTGCTGCTTCCGAAGCTGCAATATATTCTGCCTCAGTGGTAGAATCCGCTACAGTCTCTTGTTTGGAACCTTTCCAACTCACTGCGCCCCCATTCAAGGTGAACACGTATCCATACTGAGACCTGGAATCATCCTTGTCTGTCTGGAAGCTGGCATCAGTATACCCGCGTATCACCATGTCCCCTTCTCCATATATTAGGAACACATCCTTAGTTCTTCTCAAGTACTTAAGGATCGTCTTAACAGCCGCCCAATGATCCATTCCTGGATCGGATTGGTATCTGCTCGTGACACTGAGAGCGTACGATACATCGGGCCTCGTACATAACATAGCATACATGATAGATCCTATTGCGGATGCATAGGGAATCTTACTCATGCAAATCCTCTCATCTTCTGTGCGCGGACACATAGACTTCGAAAGGTGTACCCCATGCCTGATGGGCACATAACCTTTCTTGGATTCCGACATGCTAAACCTCTTAGCACCTCGGTCTATATATGTAGACTGCGAAAGACCAAGCAACCGTTTCGATCTATCTCTATAGATCTTAATCCCAAGGATGTAGGTTGCTTCTCCCAGGTCTTTCATGGAGAATGTCTTGGATAACCAAACCTTAACTGACTGTAAGATGGACACATCGTTTCCTATAAGTAATATGTCATCGACATACAATACTAGGAACACGACTGCACTCCCACTAACCTTCTTGTACACACAAGGTTCGTCTGGATTTTGTGAGAAATCAAACTTTTTGATCGTCTCATCAAAACGGATATTCCGGCTCCTGGATGCTTGCTTCAATCCATAAATGGATCGTCGCAACTTGCATACCTTGGTTTTATCAACCGATGTGAAACCCTCAGGCTGTATCATATACACGTCCTCGAGCAGGTTTCCATTAAGGAAAGCTGTTTTCACATCCATCTGCCATATCTCATAATCATAATGAGCCGCTATGGCCAGGAGCATCCGAATGGATTTAAGCATAGCTACAGGCGAATAGGTTTCGTCATAATCAACACCTTGTTTTTGATGATATCCTTTCGCCACCAATCTAGCCTTATAGGTAATCACATTACCATCCATGTCGGTTTTCTTCTTGAAAACCCACTTGCACCCTATAGGCTTTATGCCTTCAGGTGGGTCAACCAAGTTCCAAACTTGGTTTTCGTACATGGAATCCATTTCCGACTTCATGGCACCAAGCCACTTATCCCTTTCTGAACTTGTCAGCACTTCTTCATAACTGGTAGGCTCCTCATCATCAATGAGTAACACGTCGTTCGATTCACTTACGAGAAATCCATATCTCTCAGGAATATTGCGTGTTATACCAGATCTACGAAGATGTGGTGTTACAATAGGTCCAGCCGATTGCTCATCACTATGAGTTGTCGGCTGTTGTGCTTCACCAGGTATCTCATCAATGTCTATTTGAGTCTCTCGAGCCTCCTCAAGCTCGACGATACTCCTTGTTTTCTTGCAAGAGAAACTCTTTCTCTAGAAACACGATGCCTTGAAACAAACACCTTTTGTTCCACAGATGATAGAATTGGTAACCCCTTGTTTCCTTAGGGTATCAATAAATAGACATTTATCGGACTTAGCATCCAGTTTATGTCTGATCAACCGCTTCACATAAGCAGGACAACCCCATATCTTCAAGTAAGATACATGAGGTTTCTTACCATTCCATATCTCATATGGAGTAGTTGAGACTACCTTGGTAGGCATTCTGTTTAACAAGTAAACAGCTGTCTGAAGTGCATAACCCCAAAAGGACTTGGGAAGAGTCGCATGATTCATCATTGACCTGACCATGTCCAACAAGGTCCGGTTACGCCTCTCAGATACACCATTATGCTGTGGTGTATAGGGCGGAGTCCATTGAGACAATATGCCATTGTCTCTTAGATAATCAAGAAACTCTTGACTTAAGTATTCACCACCTCGATCCGATCGAAGTATTTTAATACTTTTGTCATGTTGTTTCTCTACTTCATTTCTGAATTCTTTGAACTTTTCAAAGGCTTCAGACTTGTGTTTCATCAAGAACACATACCCAAACCGTGAGTGATCATCGGTGAAGGTAATGAAGTAGCTATAGCCTCCTAATGCTTGAGTTGACATAGGTCCACATACATCAGTATGTACCAAACCTAGCAACTCTCCCACTCGTTCACCTTTTCCCGTAAAAGGTAACTTAGTCATCTTGCCTTTTAAGCATGATTCGCATGTATCGTATGAATCCAATTCAAACGATTCCAGAATTCCACATCGGTGTAATTCGGACATGCGTTTCTTGCTTAAATGGCCAAGACGACAATGCCACATATAGGAGTCTATGTGATTATCTTTTTGAGCACGCGTGTTGCTCGCTTCGATATTGAAGATGTCCTTTGGATCGTCCAGCGTATAAATGCCATTACTCAAAGTTCGGTTCCATAAAGTACGCCATTCAAAGTTATATAACAACAATTGTTACTAAACGTTAAATGGAAACCATTTCTATTTAAGCAGGAAATAGAAACAATGTTCTTTATTAGAGAAGGAACATAATAGCAATTGTCCAGTTCCAAGACTAGTCCACTAGGGAGCTTCAGCAAATAAGTTTCGATGGCGACCGCAACAACCTTTGCTCCATTGCCAACTCGCAAATTTGACTCCCCTCTGACAAGTCTTCTTCTATTCCTTAGCCCCTGTATGTCATTACATATATGTGAGCCACACCCAGTATCCAATACCCAAGTGTCTAATGAAATAGAATGACAATCAATAACGAAGATACCTGAAGAGGATGGGGCATCGGATGCCTTCTTCTTCTTCATGGACTCAAGATAAATCTTGCAGTTTCTTCGCCAGTGGCCTTCCTTGCCACAGTGATGGCAAGTGCCCTTTTGTGCTGGTTCCGCCTTCTTTGCCTTTTTCTTTCCTTTCTTCTGTTCTTTTGCCTTCCTCTTAGAACCTTTCTTTGAGGAATCAACTAACAGAACCGCCTTCTCCTCATGCTTCACAGAAGGCTCCACAGTCTTCAGCATATTGAGGAGCTCGGGAATGGTGGATTCCAATTTGTTCATCCGATAGTTCATCACAAATTGCGAGAAACTCTTGGGCAAACAATGCAGAATTAAGTCAATACTTAACTCATGATCCATCACAAAACCGAGGGTAGCTAGCCGCTCGATGTACCCGTTCATCTTTAGCACAAACTGCACATCTGAACCTTCTTGCATCTTCGTGGTGAAGGAGCCTAGAGACCTCGAACCTTTCGGATCTCGCTTGCTCATCGAACAACTCATGAAGATGGAAGACCATAGTGTTAGCATCCATATGCTCATCTGCCGCTTCGCACTCGGTACCATCGCCGCTAGCATGATGCAACTCGCCCCGAGAATCGCCACATGCTTCGATAGACCAACATTTGGTGCAGGTTGCATTGTCCTTAGGACGGTCAGGAAGAGGCTCTTCAAGGACATATGCAAGCTTTTCCGCCTTGAGAACAATTCTCAGGTTTCTAAGCCAGTCCAGGAAGTTAGGCCCAGTCAGTTTGTTCGAATCCAAAATAGTGCGCAAATTCAAAGACGTCATGATCAATTTATTGACCTAGAAATACAAAACGAGCATATATGAGAAAATGATTTTAAAATGCATCAATATACATTTATAAATCCCATTCATTTTTCGAATTTCAAAACCCCAAAATCACTTCGGGAGATTGTAGGTCCATCTCCGAATGGGCTGATATCCATCATAGTTATGAACAACCTTGGAGAGAGTCCAACAAGCCATTCATAACTACGACGGTAGGTATCATCTATACCGATTGCATATCCCGTATATGCAACTATCACAATGTGCTATCAACTAATTGAATGTTCACACATACATCGGGTTGTTAACACATTAACAAGTATGCATCTTATGCATAGCACCCAACTTCACCTCCCTTGACATCGACCTTGGAGAGAGTCCAACAAGCCGATGCTCCAGGTTAAAGCCAACCCATTAATCAAGAATAGTTTTAATATGGTTAGAGCACATTCAACCAATTAGCCCAGCTTGGAGAGAGTCCAACAACCAAAGCTAACGATTGACCTCTGACTCTTACCATATTAGTATTAAACTATTCCATGGTTTGAACATGTTCGGGTTCGAGCCGGGCTTGGAGAGAGTCCAACAACCCAAACAAGAAACGGAACTCTGGTTCAAACCATATTAATGGAAGGTGTAGGCTTTAATATTGTTTAAAGGTTTTTATGTCTCATCCTCTTTGCATGCAAATAACTATTATCTACATGGCATGGCATACATGGCATACATCTACATGTCACGACACGCATGGCATTATGTTATGCATCTAATGCAACTACATGTCATACAATTATGTCATGTACAATATTTCCTTATATGTCATAACTATTTATGGAAATAAAATATGTTTAAGATTTGATTCTCCAAATCAAATCATAATTAAATTAGGAAACAAATTTCCAAATCTAATCACATATTTTATTCATGGAATTATTTGATTAAGGAAAATCTATTTAGGAAACCAATTTCCTAAATCTTCAAAACTACTTATGGAAATAAAATATTTTAAAGATTTGATTTCCCAAATCAAATCAAGATTAAATTAGGAAACAAATTTCCAGAATCTAATCAAATATTTTATTTATGGAAAATATCAATTTCCATAAATACTTCCAACTTTCCAAAAGTGGAAGATTTCCATAAATACTTCTAGACTTTCCAAAATTAAAAATTTCCATAAATACTTCTAAATTTCCAAAATTTAGAAAATTTCCAGAAATACATTATGACTATCGCAAAACCAATTTTACGATTATGTGAAACACAACACTGGGCTCTGATACCCTTTGTTGGGTTTTTAGGCACATGGCGTGTGTGTGTTCGATCATGTTTCGTAAACATGAGCACAGCGGAAGCAATAAAAATAATAAATACTCCTATTTATTACAACACACACAACACACGCATGCTATTACAACAAGTGTAGACATAACCGTAAATTAAAATTGCAATAAAAGAAATTTAAACTATGTTATACCTTCCGTATGACGTGTAGCGGGAAACGGCATCAGCCGAGCGATTCTCGTAGAATCGTCTCTATCCGTATCCACGCCGAGCTCCTCGGGATGACTTCGCCAAGCCACGAGCCGTCTTCGTGCGGGTTACTAGCCTCGTGTTGAAGGCGGCGTGATCGAGAGATGATCACGATCCGAATCCAAATTCGGATCCTAAAACGAGTCCTCAAGACTTGCTTCTCCGGAGAGGTATTCGTCAACCGATTGGCCAGATCGCCGTCCTCCACCTCAGAGGATTACGGAGATCAAATCCCGATAAGTTATCGCTGTGGAGCACTAACCGTCGTCCAAGCGGCGCTCCGGCGAGGAGAAGAAGCTGTCAGAAAACTGGACAGCTTTGGTGGAAGAGATATAGGCGCCCGGCCAAAGAAGAGATGGAAAAGCTCACCTTGATGCCGAAACCTATAGGAGATCACGGAGGGTGGCGGAGGTTCACCGGCTGAAGCTTGGGCCGACAAGGAGATGGCAGCGGCTCAATCAAGTTGGTGGCGGCCTTGTTGTTAGCGCCAACAACAAGGAGGGAGGGTTTAAGCCCTATTTTATAGAGAACTAATTCTCTTAATGGTTAATGGATCATATCCATAAAGCCCGTTAACCCGCTCCATTAAGATAAGTTAAAATAAACCAAACCATGATGGTTTATTTTAAGTTAAAACGAACCGAACCAACCTTTGGTTCATTCGTTTAATATAAACCAAACCCTTTGGTTTATTCTCATCCATTGGATTAGGACCAAACCATTTTGGTCCATCCATTATGTCTTCATAAGACACTGGCCCATCCACGCTTCCATTGCATCAAACAATTTCATGCTCGCTTTATGTTTGGTCCAACCAAACATAGTTTCTCTCGATGCGAGAATCCCATTCTCAAGCTCGTTTTAAATCCTTTGGATTACACTCGTTGTGCGTGTGACCAAATAGGTTCTCGGTTTATGTTGGCCGTCTATAATTAACCATTAATTATAGAACGATCATGAGTGGCACCTAGTAGTACATCATGATCCCCAATTAACCGAAAAGATCAACGGTTGATCCCGAACTATTTCTGAAACCCTTCAGTAGCTTGAATGATTCGTGCCCCATTCCCTTCACTCATCTTATACCCACTTGGTTCAGGACATGGTCTATCGTGTCAGTCCCCACTAGGCTGACTACGTCACACCTAGCCCAAGTATCATTTCCTCGTCCTACGGATTCTAGTTACTCCACATGTATCGAAGAGTACCTTACTCTAAACATGTAATGCTTTGGCCAAAGACTTTAGTAACAATCCGACGAGAGGCCATAGGTATACATCTCGCAAGGAGTGGTGAATCCTTTATAGGCTATTCAAACACCTTCGATCACTTCGACTTATACCCAATCATCCCGGGTCCACATCTCCTTAGAGATGTTTGCTTAAGATGTCAAAGCATAAGTCTCTATGATCAAGATGACTTGAATACCGCAAGTCAAAGGAACATCGCACTTAAGCCACGGTAAGAACTTCATTGACATATCTATATATGCAGAGAACCATATGAAGTCTTACGGCTGGTCACTCCAATGAACTAGTTACCATAACTAGCATCCACGATTAACTCCGGACATCACAATGTCTCCAGCCAGTGAGAATCAGCTGCTTGGATACACCAAGGAGTATACCTCGTGCTAGTCTCGACAGAATTGATGGTGTCCAAATCCATCAATTCATTGACTAGGGATAATTCCGATACATCACAATTACACATGTAGAGATACTCACTAGTTGTGATCCAATCACAAATTCTCTCATGCTATGAATCGTATCGTGGACATTCAGTAAATGTGTTTAAGATCCAATCAAATACATAAAATATGTATACTCAAATAGTGAATCTTCATTTATCATATAAATGGTTCATACATAAGGCGATTGCCTTAGGACATCTCTCATATATTACTAACAAAGCCAAGTGCTCACCTTATCGCCAAAGCCTAGGAAGATCACCGGAGGGTCGCCGGAGGATGACCGGCTGAAGCTTGGACACCGGCAAGGAGTTGGACGGCACAAGACAAGGGTCGAGGAGAGGATGGAGAGGTGGGCGGCAACCACAAGCTAGGGTTTTTGGATTAGGGCTTAACAATCCCTTAAGCCCTCTTTTATAGAGAACTAATTCTCTTAATGGTTAATGGATCATATCCATAAAGCCCGTTAACCCGCTCTATTAGTATAAGTTAAAATAAACCAAACCATGGTGGTTTATTTTAAGTTAAAATGAACCGAACCAACTTTTGGTTCATTCGTTTAAAATAAACCAAACCCTTTGGTTTATTCTCCTCCATTGGATTAGAACCAAACCATTTTGGTTCATCCATTATGTCTTCATAAGACATGGCCCATCTACGCTTCCATTGCGACTGAAACGATTTCATGCTCGCTTCTTGTTTGGTCCAACCAAACCTAGTTTCTCTCGGTCTGAGAATCCCATTCTCAAGCTCGTTTTAAATCCTTCGGATTACGCTCGTTGTGCGTGTGACTAAATAGGTTCTCGGTTTATGTTGGCCGTCTATAATTAACCATTCATTATAGAACGATCATGAGTGGCACCTAGTAGTACATCATGATCCCAAATTAACCGAAATGATCAATGGTTGATCCAGAACTATTTCTGAAACCCTTCAGCAGCTCGAATGAATTGTGCCCCATTCCCTTCACTCATCTTATACCCACTTGGTTCAGGACATGGTCTATAGTGTCAGTCCCCACTAGGCTGACTATGTCACACCTAGCCCAAGTATCATTTCCTCGTCCTACGGATTCTAGTTACTGCACATGTATCGAAGAGTACCTTACTCTAAACATGTAATGCTTTGGCCAAAGACTTTAGTAACAATCCGATGAGAGGCCATGGGTATACATCTCCTCGCAAGGAGTGGTGAATCCTTTATAGGCTATTTAAACACCTTCGATCACTTCGACTTATACCCAATCATCCCGGGTCCACATCTCTTTAGAGATGCTTGCTTAAGATGTCAAAGCATAAGTCTCCATGATCAAGATGACTTGAATACCGCAAGTCAATAGAACATCGCACTTAAGCTACAGTAAGAACTTCATTGACATATCTATATATGCAGAGAACCATATGAAGTCTTATGGCTTGTCACTCTAATGAACTAGTTACCATAACTAGCATCCACGATCAACTCCGGACATCACAATGTCTCCAGCCAGAGAGAATCAGCTGCTTGGATACACCAAGGAGTATACCCCGTGCTAGTCTCGACAGAATCGATGGTGTCCAAATCCATCAATTCATTGACTAGGGATAATTCCGATACATCACAATTACACATGTAGAGATACTCACTAGTTGTGATCCAATCACAAATTCTCTCATGCTGTGAATCGTATCGTGGACATTCAGTAAATGAGTTTAAGATCCAATCAAATACATGAAACATGTATACTCAAATAGTGAATCTTCATTTATTATATAAATGGTTCATACATAAGGCGATTGCCTTAGGACATCTCTCATATATTACTAACAATGTGATTACCTATAAAGCTAGAATGGTGGTAAAAGGTTATCATCAAAAGCAAGGTGTGGACTATGACGAGACCTTCTCACCAGTTGTCATGCTTAAATCCATTTGGATACTCTTGGCCATACCAGCTCAATATGATTATGAGATATGGAATATGGATGGTAAAACAACTTTCTTTAATGGAAACCTACAGGAGGATATGTATATGATACAACCCGAGGGTTTCACATCAGTTGACAAAATCAAAGTATGCAATCTTCAATGGTCCATTTATGGACTGAAGCAAGCATCCAGGAGTTGGAATATCCGTTTTGACGAGGCAATCAAAGAGTTTGATTTCTCACAAAATCTTGACGAACCTTGTGTGTAAAAGAGGGTTAGTGGAAGTGTGATCATATTCCTAATACTATATGTCGATGACATATTACTCATAGGAAATGATATACCTGTCTTACAGTCAGTCAAAGGTTGGTTATCCAAAATGTTCTCCATGAAAGACATGGGAGAAGCGACCTACATCCTCGGGATTAAGATCTATAGAGATAGATCGAAATGGTTGCTTGGTCTTTCATTGTCTACATATATAGATAGAGTGATAAAGCAGTTTAGCATGTCTGAATCCAAGAAAGGTTATATACCCATGTGACATGAGATTCACCTTTCAAAGTCTATGTGTCCCCGCACAGAAGACAAAAAGATTTGCATGAATAAGATTCCTTATACTTCTGCAATAGGATCTATTATGTATGCTATGTTATATACAAGGCCCGATGTATCATATGCTCTGAGTGTCACGAGCAGATACTAGTCTAATCCAAGAATGGATCATTGGGTGAATGTCAAGGCAATCCTTAAGTACTTGAGAAGAAGTAAGGATATGTTCTTGGTATATGGAGAAGGTGATATGGTTACACGCGGGTATACGGATATCAACTTCCAGACTAACAAGGATGACTTCAAGTCATAGTCTGAGTAGATATTCACACTGAATGGTGGTGCAGTGAGTTGGAAAAGTTCCAAATAAGACACAGTTGCCGATTCTACCACGGAGGAAGAATACATTGCAGCTTCTGAAGCAGCAAAGGAGGTAGTTTGGATCAAGAAGTTCATCTCCTAACTTGGGGTGGTTCCGTCGATTGTTAAAGCATTACCAGTTTACTACATCAACATTGGAGCTATCGGACAGGCAAAGGAACCTAGGTCTCACCAACGATCCAAACACATGCTTCAGCAATATCATCTGATCAGAGAAAATCATCAGTAGAAAAGAAATACAAATCGAGAAGATTCTCATAGAAAGGAACCTAACATATCTTTTAACAAAGGCTCTATCACAAAGTAAATTTAAGAGTCATGTCAAGGACTATGGTATTAAATACCATGGCGATTGGCTTTAGGCCAAGTGGGAGTCTATTATATTTGAGAGGTGTCTTAAGACAATGCCTTATGGTTGTACTATTTATTTGATAAATAAAGATTCACTATTTGAGTGCTCATGTCATATGTGTTTGATTGGATCTTAAACTCATTTATTGAATGTCTGCGATACGATTCATAGCATGAGAGAACTTGTGATTGAATCATAACTAGTGAATATCTCTATATGTGTAATTATGAATGTATTGAAATAATCCCTAGTCGATGAATTGATGAGTTCGGACATCATCGATTCTAGGAGATTAGCACGGGTTATACTCTATGGTTTATCCAAGCAGCTACTCCTCACTGTTGGGTTTCCTGCACCGCGGCGTGTGTGTGTTCGATCATGTTTCGTAAACATGAGCAGAGCGGAAGCAATTAAAAATAATAAATCTATATTTATTACAACACACACAACACATGCATGCATATTACAACAAGTGTAGACATAACCGTAAATTAAAATTTGCAATAAAAGAAAATTATCTACGTTATACCTTCCGTATGACGTGTAGCGGGAACGGCATCAACCAGAACGATCCTCGTAAGAATCGTCTCTATCCGTATCCACGCCGAGCTCCTCGGGATGACTTCGCTAAGTCACGAGCTTCGTCTTCGTACGGGTTACTAGCCTCGTGTTGAAGACGACGTGATCGAGAGATGATCACGATCCGAATCCAAATTCGGATCCTAAAACGAGTTCTCAAAACTCGCTTCTCCGGAGAGGTATTCGTCAACCGTTTGACGAATCCTTCGTCCCCCACCTCAGAGGATTACCGGAGATCAAATCCCCGGTAAGTTAGGCACTATCGGAGCACTAACCGTCGTCCAAACGACGCTCCGACAACAAAGAAACAAGCTGTCCAGAAAAACTGGACAGCTTTTGGTGGAGGAATAGAGGCCGGCCAAGGAGAGATGGAAGCTCACCTTATCACCGAACCTAGAGGAGATCACCGGAGGGTCGCCGGAGGTTCACCGGCTGAAGCTTGGTCGCCGGCAACAAGTTGGAAGGCTGCACAAAAGCTGGGCGGCGGCAGCTTAGGGTTGGGCGCCGAAAACTCCAACAAGGGGTGGGCGGCAACACCAAGGGCTAGGGTTTGGATTAGGGTTTAAGCCCTATTTTATAGAGAACTAATTCTCTTAATGGTTAATGGATCATATCCATAAAGCCCGTTAACCCGCTCCATTAAGATAAGTTAAAATAAACCAAACCATGATGGTTTATTTTAAGTTAAAACGAACCGAACCAACCTTTGGTTCATTCGTTTAATATAAACCAAACCCTTTGGTTTATTCTCATCCATTGGATTAGAACCAAACCATTTTGGTCCATCCATTATGTCTTCATAAGACACGGCCCATCCACGCTTCCATTGCGACTGAAACAATTTCATGCTCGCTTTATGTTTGGTCCAACCAAACATAGTTTCTCTCGGTCTGAGAATCCCATTCTCAAGCTCGTTTTAAATCCTTTGGATTACACTCGTTGTGCGTGTGACCAAATAGGTTCTCGGTTTATGTTGGCCGTCTATAATTAACCATTAATTATAGAGCGATCATGAGTGGCACCTAGTAGTACATCATGATCCCCAATTAAGAAAAGATCAGCGGTTGATCGAACTATTTACGAAACCCTTGATGCTTCGAATGAATCGTGCCCCATTCCCTTCACTCATCTTATACCCACTTGGTTGAGGACATGGTCTATTGTGCCGGTCCCACTAAGTGACTCGTCACACCTAGCCCAAGTATCATTTCCTCGTCCTCACAGTTCTAGTTACTCCACATGTATCGAAGAGTACCTTACTCTAAACATGTAATGCTTTGGCGAGACTTTAGTAACAATCCGGCGAGAGGCCATGGGTATACATCTCCTCGCAAGGAGTGGTGAATCCTTTATAGGCTATTCAAACACCTTGATCACTTGACTTATACCCAATCATCCGGGTCCACATCTCCTTAGAGATGTTTGCTTAAGATGTCAAAGCATAAGTCTCCATGATCAAGATGACTTGAATACCGCAAGTCAAAGGAACATCGCACTTAAGCCACAGTAAGAACTTCATTGACATATCTATATATGCAGAGAACCATATGAAGTCTTACGGCTGGTCCCTCCAATGAACTAGTTACCATAACTAGCATCCACGATTAACTCCGGACATCACAATGTCTCCAGCCAGTGAGAATCAGCTGCTTGGATACAACAAGGAGTATACCTCGTGCTAGTCTCGACAGAATTGATGGTGTCCAAATCCATCAATTCATCGACTAGGGATAATTCCGATACATCACAATTACACATGTAGAGATACTCACTAGTTGTGATCCAATCACAAATTCTCTCATTATGTGAATCGTATCGTGGACATTCAGTAAATGAGTTTAAGATCCAATCAAATACATTAAACATGTATACTCAAATAGTGAACCTTCATTTATCATATAAATGGTTCATACATAAGGCGATTGCCTTAGGACATCTCCCATATATTACTAACAGACTCCCACTTGGCCTAATGCCAATCGCTACGGTATCCAATACCATAAGCACTAACATGACCCTCAAACTTACTTTGAGGTAATGCTTTAGTCAAAGGATCCGCTAAGTTCCTTTCAGTGGGAATTTTCTCGATTTGTATTTCGTTCCTACTGATGATCTCTCTGATAAGATGATAGCGGCGAAGCACATGTTTGGATCGTTGATGAGACCTTGGCTCTTTCGCCTGTGCAATTGCTCCATTGTTGTCGCAGTAGACCGGTATTGCTTCAACAATGGCCGGAATCACACCAAGTTCATGAACGAACTTCTTGATCCAAACCGCTTCCTTTGCTGCTTCCGAAGCTGCAACGTATTCTGCCTTAGTGGCAGAATCCGCTATAGTGTCAAGCTTGGAACCTTTCCAACTTATTGCGCCTCCATTCCAGGTGAATACATACTCAGACTGTGACATGGAATCATCCTTGTCTGTCTGGAGCTGGCATCCGTATACCCACGTATCACCATGTACCCTTCTCCATCTATTAGGAACGCATCCTTAGTTCTTCTTAAGTACTTAAGGATCATCTTAACAGTCACCCAATGATCCATTCCTGGATCAGACTGGTATCTGCTCGTGACACTCAGAGCATACGATACATCGGGCCTCGTACATAACATAGCATACATGATAGATCCTATTGCGGATGCATAGGGAATCTTACTCATGCAAATCCTCTCGTCTTCTGTGCGGGGACACATAGACTTCGAAAGGTGTATCCCATGCCTGATGGGTAAGAATCCTTTCTTGGATTCCGACATGCTAAACCTCTTTAGCACTCGGTCTATATATGTAGACTGCGAAAGACCAAGCAACCGTTTCGATCTATCTCTATAGATCTTAATCCCGAGGATGTAGGTAGCTTCTCCCAGGTCTTTCATGGAGAATGTCTTGGATAACCAAACCTTCACTAACTGTAAGATTGAAACATCGTTTCCTATAAGTAGTATGTCATCGACATACAATACTAGGAACATGACTGCACTCCCACTAACCTTCTTGTACACACAAGGTTCGTCTGGATTTTGTGAGAAATCAAACTTTTTTATTGTCTCATCAAAACGGATATTCCAGCTCCTGGATGCTTGCTTCAATCCATAACTGGACCGTCGCAATTTGCATACCTTGGTTTTATCAACCGATGTGAAACCCTCAGGCTGTATCATATACACGTCCTCGAGCAGGTTTCCATTAAGGAAAGCTATTTTCACATCCATCTGCCATATCTCATAATCATAATGAGCCGCTATGGCCAGGAGCATCCGAATGGATTTAAGCATAGCTACAGGCGAATAGGTTTCGTCATAATCAACACCTTGCTTTTGATGATATCCTTTCGCCACCAATCTAGCCTTATAGGTAATCACATTACCATCCATGTCGGTTTTCTTCTTGAAAACCCACTTGCACCCTATAGGCTTTATGCCTTCAGGTGGGTCAACCAAGTTCCAAACTTGGTTTTCGTACATGGAATCCATTTCCGACTTCATGGCACCAAGCCACTTATCCCTTTCTGAACTTGTCAGCACTTCTTCATAACTGGTAGGCTCCTCATCATCAATGAGTAACACGTCGTTCGATTCACTTACGAGAAATCCATATCTCTCAGGAATATTGCGTGTTCTACCAGATCTACGAAGATGTGGTGTTACAATAAGTCCAGCCGATTGCTCATCACTATGAGTTGTCGGCTGTTGTGCTTCACCAGGTATCTCATCAATGTCTATTTGAGTCTCTCGAGCCTCCTCAAGCTAAACGACACACCCACTGTTTTCTTGCAAGAGAAACTCTTTCTCTAGAAACACAGCATGCCTTGAAACAAACACCTTTTGTTCCACAGGATGATAGAATTGGTAACCCCTTGTTTCCTTAGGGTATCCAATAAATAGACATTTATCAGACTTAGCATCCAGTTTGTCTGATACAGTCCGCTTCACATAAGCAGGACAACCCCATATCTTCAAGTAAGATACAAGAGGTTTCTTACCATTCCATATCTCATATGGAGTAGTTGAGACTACCTTGGTAGGCATTCTGTTTAACAAGTAAACAGCTGTCTGAAGTGCATAACCCCAAAAGGACTTGGGAAGAGTCGCATGATTCATCATTGACCTGACCATGTCCAACAAGGTCCGGTTACGCCTCTCAGATACACCATTATGCTGTGTTGTATAGGGCGGAGTCCATTGAGACAATATGCCATTGTCTCTTAGATAATCAAGAAACTCTTGACTTAAGTATTCACCACCTCGATCCGATCGAAGTATTTTAATACTCTTGTCATGTTGTTTCTCTACTTCATTTCTAAATTCTTTGAACCTTTCAAAGGCTTCAGACTTGTGTTTCATCAAGAACACATACCCAAACCGTGAGTGATCATCGGTGAAGGTAATGAAGTAGCTATAGCCTCCTAATGCTTGAGTTGACATAGGTCCACATACATCAGTATGTATTAGACCTAGTAACTCTCCCACTCGTTCACCTTTTCCAGTAAAAGGTAACTTAGTCTCTTGCCTTTAAGCATGATTCGTATGTATCGTATGAATCCAATTCAAATGATTCCAGAATTCCACATCGATGTAATTCGGACATGCGTTTCTTGCTTATATGGCCAAGACGACAATGCCACATATAGGAGTCTATTTGATTATCCTTTCGAGCACGCGTGTTGCTCGCTTCGATATTGAAAATGTCACTGGATACGTCCAACGTATAAATGCCATTACTCAAGGTTCCAGTTCCTTAAAGTATGCCATTTAAAGTTATATAACAACAATTGTTACTAAACGTCAAATGGAAACCATTTCTATTTAAACAGGAAATAGAAACAATGTTCTTTATTAGAGAAGGAACATAATAGCAATTGTCCAGTTCTAAGACTAGTCCACTAGGGAGCTTCAGCAAATAAGTTCCGATGGCGACCGCAGCAACCTTTGCTCCATTGCCAACTCACAAATTTGACTCCCCTCTGACAAGTCTTCTTCTATTCCTTAGCCCCTATATGTCACACGCCCGCCCTTCCGGGACCCTAAATGTCCGGAGAGGCGGCGCGTGACGCGACCGTACATACATTTCATACAGCGGAAGACTTTATATATATACTTCGTATTTCTTACAGCGGAAGACTTAAGACCTAAATACTTTTTTTTTTCTTTTAAATATAGATATGCATTAACACTTCTTCTTAACATAGAGTATGTTTCATAGCATAGCATGCATAGATACTTCTTCTTACCAACATAAAGCATGCATCATATATATATATATATAGATACTTAGGGCTTAGTAGGTTCATAACATCATCGTCATAGGGAGACATAAGTAAAGACATCCATAGACATCATCATCATAGGTAATACATGTATAAGTAGACTTAACGGATCTTCTCCACCATGCCACTACCACACACATTGACCCCTCCTGCTGCTCCCTTTAGTTTATCCATCCCATACCCTTATCTGTAGTACGAGGGAAAATAAACTATAAGCACATAGGCTTAGTAAGATCCTGTCCTACTCACAAAAAAAAACATACATCATCATTAATCATGACTTGTAGCATTTATAACATATAATCAATATATCATGTAACATACATGGCATCATCAACTTAACTTGTAGCTTAAGTAACATGAGATAATATAGCATGGATCATCCCTAACTTAGCAAAGATAACATGAAATATATATATGTATACTTAATCAGCATAATATGCATCATATGTGACTTAGTAACCTAACATCATAGCGTACCATCGAACATAACATGTAACTTATACATCATGACATATCATCTAACATAACAGGTAACTTAAACATTAACAGGCAAACATCTAGCATAACAGGTAACTTAACATTATGGCATATCATCTAACATAACACGTAACTTAACATCATGGCATATCATCTAACATAACATGTAACTTAAACATTATGGCATATCATCTAGCATAACAAACATATGCAAGATGCTTTTGAAAACATATATGTTAGGTACGTAAATATAGATCTCAACATATTTGGGCCCGGCATTGTACCACTTCTTCATTATCATAGCGCGCATCCCTAAATAGGCCCGAGGTAGCAAGTCTCGAACCTAATAGGTTCCTAGGCCCGAGTCTTATTCCATCGACCTAGGGGCAATCGTCATAGCGTAGAAGCCCATCCTAGGCCCGAGTCTTACTCCATCGACCTAAGGCATCTTGGAGCCCATCCCGTACTAGGCCCAAATCTTATTCCATCGACCTAGGGGCAATCATACATAGAAGCCCATCCTAGGCCCGAGTCTTATTCCATCGACCTAGGGCATCTTAGGAGCCCATCCCTTCTTGGACCTTGTTAAGGTCTTGGTAAAAGCCATGCAGAAAGTAAAATACTTATATGCTTATTTTACAACATAGCTTATTTCTTTAACATAGCATAACATACTTCATTGCATAACACATCATGCTTCATTTCATTCACATAGCATAGCATACTTCATTTCTTAACAACATAGCTTATTTCATTAACATAGCATAGCATACTTCATTTCATACACATCATGCTTCATTTCATTAACATAGCATAGCATACTTCATTTCATAACAACATAGCTTATTCCATTAACATAGCATAGCATACTTCATTTCATACACATCATGCTTCATTTCATTAACATAGTGTAGCATACTTCATTTCATAACAACATAGCTTATTTCATTAACATAGCATAGCATACTTCATGGTATGAACTTCATTGTAACCTAAAGAGATCAAGGGTGAATGGCCCTTATAGGCTTTTAGGTTTAGACCTTTAACCTAATTCAAGTAACATACATAGGCATACAAATTCCATAAATTTTATGGTATGTAGTTCATTGTATCCTTAAAGACCAAAGGTGGCCGAATGGCCCTTATAGGCTTTTTAGGGTTTAGATCTTTATCCTCAACCCCCTAACATGTTAACATCATTATTTACAAGTAAAACAAGCTATAAAACTTCAATAAAACACCAAGATCCATATTGGCCGAATGGTTCTTAGGGTTCATTAGGGTTAGCTTTTGTCCTAATCCACTTTAACCCCTAACATCATCATCTAGTTACAAAAACATGGCATGGAACTTCATTGATACCCTAAAAGTAGGGTTTGGCCGAATAGGTCTTTAGGGTTCATTAGGGTTAGCTTTTGTCCTAATCCACTTTAACCCCTAACATCATCATCTAGTTACAAAACATGGCATGGAACTTCATTGAAACCCTAAAAGTAGGGTTTGGCCGAATAGGTCTTTAGGGTTCATTAGGGTTAGCTTTTGTCCTAATCCACTTTAACATACTTATAACATCATATGCATACCAACATGGATTAAACTTCATTAGGACATCAATATAAGGGGGGTGGCGAATGGCCTATGTAGACTTTTAGGTTAGATCTTTGTCCTAAACCCCCTAACATGTTAACATCATTATTTACAAGTAAAACAAGCTATAAAACTTCACTAAAACACTAAAATCCATATTGGCCGAATATAACAATATAGGTTTCTCTTTTTTTTTGTTTTTCAAAAATAGAAATCGGAACTACTCGTATGCAGGTGAGGGATACTTACATCCTTCGCTTTGCTTGTAGTGTGAAGAAGATGACCTAACACAAACCCTAGCCCTTGCTTCTTGCTTGGAGGAGTTTCGGCCAAAGGTGGAGAAGGGCTAGAATTTTGGTGAGGAGAAGAAGAAAAAGAGTGGAAGTGACCAAATCCAACCTTCCCTCTTCTTTATAAAGGGGGGGAGGAAGAGAAGTTCCTCTTTTCTTTTCCATGCCTCTTCATTTACTCCTAGTCCCACTTATCTATAGTTTCCCCCTATTCCTTAATCATGTAATCCTATTGGTCTTCTGGTTAGTGGGTGCATCTATTAGGCTTGGCTATCTCTAGAGGTTTGGGGTTCAATTCCTAGGCCTTGCACCCCTTTTTGGCTTATTTTCTTTTATTTTTGAAAAGGCCCACATAAAGCCCATGATCATCAAGCCAAAAATTTCTGTAAAATTGCTAGGAATTTTACGGGCGTTACAATCCTTCATACCTTTAAAAAGTTTCGTCCTCGAAACTTAGAACAATTCTGGGTACTTCTGCCTCATGTCCTCCTCGCGTTCCCAGGTAGCTTCCTCGTACCGTTGATTCTGCCACAGGACCTTTACTAAGGGCACCTCTTTGTTCCTTAGCCTCTTGATTCCTCGGTCTAGTATTTGGATAGGCCGACTTTCAATACTCAGGTCCTCTTGAACTTGTACTGTTTGTGGCTCGATCACTTGGTCCGTACTGGAAATGCATTTCTTGAGCACAGAGACATGGAACACGTTGTGAATAGCCAGCCTATAATTAACTATTAATTATAGAACGATCATGAGTGGCACCTGTGTAGTACATCATGATCCCACTAACCAAAAGATCAAATCTAAGATCCAGAGACGTATTTCTCAAAACCTTCAGCAGAGGGTCTTTCTCGAATAGATTACAGCAATACGTCGCCTATCCGCATAGCTCTTTGCTCGGCAGCGCTTCAATCCTCCTCGGATGTTCCAGATAGCTCGTGGTGTCGCCGATGAAATCCGTCGAGTCCCATCCTCTTCTTTTCACCACCTCGCATCAAAGATATGGGAGATCTACATTTCTCCCGTGATAGAGCCTCAGAGGTGCCATTCCAATAGTAGCTTGGTAGCTATTATTGTAGGCGTTAATTCGCCAAACATAAGTATCGACACCATACCTAAATCCAGTGCAGTTTTAACATATCCTTCCAAGATTTGATTTACTCTTTCTTGGCCTGTCTGTCTGTCTGGGATGGAAGGCAAGATCTGTCTTATACTTTAAGAGTCACTCCACATGAATGAGTTTAAAATCCAATCAAATATATAAAATATGTAGCGCTTGCAGCAATATGTAACTGAACGAAGTACAATGATAATTTCCTAGCATATAATCGAGCCAGCTTGCTCGTCGAATAGGTCATCTTGATTGCTAAGAAATGGGCGGACTTAGTCAATCTGTCTACAATCACCCCTATAGCATCGTAACCGTTTGTCGTCTTGGGCAATCCTGAGATGAAATCCATAGAAATGTCCTCCCATTTCCATTCTGGAATCTGGATCGGCTGCAGTGTTCCTCCAGGTCTTTGGTGCTCTGCCTTAACCCTTTGGCAGGTCAGGCAAGTACTGACATACTGAGCCACATCTCTTTTCATTCCGAACCACCAGAACTTTCGTTTAAGGTCTTGGTACATCTTGGTGGTTCCAGGATGCATCGCATAGGAGTTTTGTGAGCTTCTCAAATATTGTCGGGAATACACAAGCGATCCCTGAGGTAGAGTACTCCACTATCAGAGATCCGGAACCCATCGTCCTTTCCCTCTAGGACCTCTTGCTTGATCCTCTGAAGGCTTGGGTCACGGGCTTGCTTTTCTAGTATATCATCGAACAGCGTTGGTGCTATCGTCAGGGTCGAGAGCTGTCCGGAGATGATTTCCACCCCGTAACGCATAATCTCTTTTTCTAAGGGTCGAGATAGCACTGAGAGGGACATCAAGGTGGCGCAGGACTTCGAGTGCATCACCACCTTGTTAGCTTTCCTGATGGTAAAGAATCTCGCAGTCATAATCCTGACGAGCCTCGAGCCATCTGCTACCGCCTCATGTTCAGTCCTTACGTGTGAAGAAATATTTGACTGGTGGTCTCAGATAGATCCTACACTGAGCTCCATAGAGATAATGCCTCCATGTTTTGAGAGCAAAGACCACGGCCGCTAGCTCTAAATCGTGGGTGGGATAATTCCTTTCGTGTTCCTTGAGTTGCCTAGAGGCGTAGGCAATGACCTTGCCATTCTGCATAAGTACAGCTCCGAGTCCCAACTTGGAAGCGTCACTGTACATGTCGAAGCCTTCGTTACTGTCCGGAAGAGCAAGAATTGGAGCGCTGGTCACTTCCTTTAACTCAGAAACTCCTCTCGCAGTGTCCGCCCACTCATATTTCTTGTCCTTTCGTGAGGATCGCCATGGCGGCAATCCCGAGAAGTTCTCTACAAACTTCCTAGAGTAGCTTGCTAGCCCAAGAAAACTTCGATTACTGCATTCTTTGGTCGGTTCCACATCACGGCTTCAATATTTATTGGGTCTACCATCACCCGTGCTTGGATATTACGTGACCCAAAAATGATACTTGTTCAAGCCGTAACTCGCATTCGAGAACTTTGCGAATAGCTATTTTTCCCAAGAATCGCAATACCACATTCAGGTGTTCTGCATGCTCCTCGGGGGTTCTCGAATATATTAGTATGTCGTCTATGAAGACGATCACAAACTTGTCGAGGAATGCCGAGAATACCCGATTCATCAAATCCATGAACAGGCGGTGCATTCACACTAAGGGCATAACTACGAACTCGTAATGTCCATACCTTGTCCTAAGGCCGCTCGTATATCATCCGGTTTTACTTTTACTTGATGATAGCCGACCTCAGTCAATCTTTGAGAAGACGGCGGCACCTTTTAGTTGGTCGAACAAAGTCATCAATCGTAAAGGATACCGGTTCTTGATCGTCACGTTGTTCAATGCTTAGAGTCTATGCACATGCGATAGACCCATCTTTCTTCTTCACCAACAAGATCGAGCTCCCATGGAGAGCGACTTGGGCAAATAAGTCCCTTGTCGAGTAATTCCTGTAGCTGTCCCTGAAGTTCCTTCAATTCAGCCGGCGCCATACGGTAAGGTGCTTTAGAGATCGGGTTAGTACCAGGAATCAACTCGATCTCAAATTCTACTTCTATCTGGGCTAACCCTCGTAGCTCATCCGAAATACCTCCGGGTAGTCACATACCACTCGACATTCTCTAGCTTCTCGTCCTCATCTTGGCTTGTATCAACCACGTGTGCAAAAACCCAGTGCACCCACTGCCTAACATCTTACGTGCTGTAGGGTCGATAAAATCTTATTGACTCTTCTTCTCGGTTCTCCGATAAATTCAACTTAGGCTCCGCCTACAATACCACTTTCCTTTTCGACACTCGATCAAGCACCGACTTGCTTAGGAAATCCATGCCCAAGATAATGTCATAATCCGCATGTCGAGCACTATCGATCGCAGAGAGTTCTCTATCCGCAATTCGATGGGTGCGCTCGCAAAGATATGAGTGGAGGGCATTACCTCTCCGAGGGCGGAGTAGTTAAGAACTTGTGATCTAGGGCTTGTGGTGGTATGTCTATGTTTCCGGTAAAGTGTGTAGAAACAAACGTAATGTGTTGCCTCAAGATCAAATAATGCAAGAGCATGTGTAAAATAAATATCTCGACTGTGATACAATCGTGGAGGCGTTTGCCACGCCTTCTTGGGTGAGAGAGAATACCTAGCATCCGCCATAGCCGTGGGGCTTCTAGTCTCCTCGTGGATTGGGGCCCCTTCTATTGCGCTCATCCGATGTAATCGTGAAGGGGCACCCCGGGCCGAGCATACTACGAGGAGGTGCTTGAGTCCGATAGATGCCCTTGATTCTATGCCCCTGTCTGGCCCACAGCTTATAACATCGATTTGTGCCTTGGTAGCATACTCCAGATGTATCTTCCCGCAGTAGCACACAGAGGAACCCGCTTGCTTGTCATCGGACCTCCTTTAGGATTCTCCCATTGTCTTCTCTTGGGGTTCCCTTCCAAGCACTCTGGTTCCTCCGACTTCTGACGGGCTGTCCCTCCTTCACTTAGCGCTTTCTTCTCACGACTAATGTTGTTCGTAATGCTCTAATTAAGGCACTATCGAACAGCCTCCTCTCCATGGCTCTATGAACTCCACGGCCACATTCAGAGCTATTTCGCCTGAGCATCTTCAGCATGAGTCCGACCCTTTCTCTTTCCGTCGACCAACTCGGGCACAGCGCAAGTCGGTTGAATCTCTTCACGGCCACGACCGATAGGTCACCTTGTCGAAACCTGAACTCGTCGTAATGCTTGTTGGTCACCCTCATGTGGAAGAATTCTTCAAGAATTTGTACTCAAATCATCCATCTCATCCGATTTACTTGTCTCTTGGTTTTAACCCGCTCCCACCACATCCGAGCATCTCCGACAGTAATGATACACACTTAATCTTCTCACATTCGGGCCACCCAAAGAGGCTCCACGATGCTTTCCACCGCCTTGAACCAGGCTTGGGCATCCCATGGTTCACCAAAGATGCAGAAATTTTCCGCTTTAGTCTCCGCCATCGGATCGTAAGCTTCTGTCGAACCATCGCCGGGCCCGGTGGGGCGAGGGTTTCTCGCTGATTCATTAGGGTAGTTATTACTTGTTGTTGTTCTGTAACTTGTCGTTGGAGTTCTGTGACTATGTGTGTAAGGTCATGCGGGGGTGCTAGCTCATCAGTTCTACTACTGCGTCTTCCAGACATGTTTATCTTCATACATTAAGGTAAAACTAGTATAAGTTCCCGTTCGTTGTCCTACACATACTTAGACTAAAGCTAACATAAAGTCATTTTAAGCTTAAGGCATCATTCATGTTCTCATGCATAGTTTAAGCTTAAGGTATTTTATATCATACATGAACAATCATAAGGGTATCATACATATTTTCGTGCATGTTTAAGCTAGAAGCATTTTATATTATACATGAACTAAATAATCTAAGATATTTCATATCATGCATGATCAAAATTAACAAAATTTAGAGTATAGACATAGAATTCTTACTTGGAGCAGCAGGATTTGGAGCTTGATGTGTGTGGAAAGGCAGATCCGCCTCGATATTAACTCACGCCACGCCTTCCGGGACCCTAAATGTCCGAGAGGCGGCGTGACGCTGACTGCACATACATTTCATACAAATGGAAGACTTTATATATATACTTCGTATTTCTTACAGCGGAAGACTTAAGACCTAAATACTTTTTTTTTTCTTTTAAATATAGATATGCATTAACACTTCTTCTTAACATAGAGTATGTTTCATAGCATAGCATGCATAGATACTTCTTCTTACCAACATAAAGCATGCATCATATATATATATATATATAGATACCTAGGGCTTAGTAGGTTCATAACATCATCGTCATAGGGAGACATAAGTAAAGACATCCATAGACATCATCATCATAGGTAATACATGTATAAGTAGACTTAACGGATCTTCTCCACCATGCCACTACCACACACATTGACCCCTCCTGCTGCTCCCTTTAGTTTATCCATCCCATACCCTTATCTGCAGTACGAGGGAAAATAAACTATAAGCACATAGGCTTAGTAAGATCCTGTCCTACTCACAAAAAAAAACATACATCATCATTAATCATGACTTGTAGCATTTATAACATATAATCAATATATCATGTAACATACATGGCATCATCAACTTAACTTGTAGCTTAAGTAACATGAGATAATATAGCATGGATCATCCCTAACTTAGCAGCATAACATGAAATATATATATGTATACTTAATCAGCATAATATGCATCATATGTGACTTAGTAACCTAACATCATAGTGTACCATCGAACATAACATGTAACTTATACATCATGACATATCATCTAACATAACAGGTAACTTAAACATTAACAGGCAAACATATAGCATAACAGGTAACTTAACATTATGGCATATCATCTAACATAACACGTAACTTAACATCATGGCATATCATCTAACATAACATGTAACTTAAACATTATGGCATATCATCTAGCATAACAGGTAACTTAAACATTAACATGCAAACATCTAGCATAACAGGTAACTTAAACATTATGGCATATCATCTAACATAACACGTAACTTAACATCATGGCATATCATCTAACATAACATGTAACTTAAACATTAACATGCAAACATATGCAAGATGCTTTTGAAAACATATATGTTAGGTACGTAAATATAGATCTCAACATATTTGGGCCCGGCATTGTACCACTTCTTCATTATCATAGCAGATCCCTAAATAGGCCCGAGGTAGCAAGTCTCAACCTAATAGGTTCCTAGGCCCGAGTCTTATTCCATCGACCTAGGGGCAATCGTATAGCTAGAAGCCCATCCTAGGCCCGAGTCTTACTCCATCGACTCCAAGGCATCTTGGAGCCCATCCCGCATCAGGCCCTAATCTTATTCCATCGACCTAGGCAATCATACATAGAAGCTTCCATCCTAGGTCTGCAGTCTTAGCAATACGTAACGGTACAAGCCATGCAGAAAGTAAAATACTTATATGCTTATTTTAAAACATAGCTTATTTCTTTAACATAGCATAACATACTTCATTGCATAACACATCATGCTTCATTTCATTCACATAGCATAGCATACTTCATTTCTTAACAACATAGCTTATTTCATTAACATAGCATAGCATACTTCATTTCATAACAACATAGCTTATTCCATTAACATAGCATAGCATACTTCATTTCATACACATCATGCTTCATTTCATTAACATAGCGTAGCATACTTCATTTCATAACAACATAGCTTATTTCATTAACATAGCATAGCATACTTCATGGTATGAACTTCATTGTAACCTAAAGAGATCAAGGGTGGCCGAATGGCCCTTATAGGCTTTTTAGGGTTTAGACCTTTAACCTAATTCAAGTAACATACATAGGCATACAAATTCCATAAATTTTATGGTATGAACTTCATTGTAACCTAAAAGACCAAAGGTGGCCGAATGGCCCTTATAGGCTTTTTAGGGTTTAGATCTTTATCCTCAACCCCCTAACATGTTAACATCATTATTTACAAGTAAAACAAGCTATAAAACTTCAATAAAACACCAAGATCCATATTGGCCGAATGGTTCTTAGGGTTCATTAGGGTTAGCTTTTGTCCTAATCCACTTTAACCCCTAACATCATCATCTAGTTACAAAAACATGGCATGGAACTTCATTGAAACCCTAAAAGTAGGGTTTGGCCGAATAGGTCTTTAGGGTTCATTAGGGTTAGCTTTTGTCCTAATCCACTTTAACCCCTAACATCATCATCTAGTTACAAAACATGGCATGGAACTTCATTGAAACCCTAAAAGTAGGGTTTGGCCGAATAGGTCTTTAGGGTTCATTAGGGTTAGCTTTTGTCCTAATCCACTTTAACATACTTATAACATCATATGCATACCAACATGGATTAAACTTCATTAGGACATCAATATAAGGGGGGTGGCCGAATGGCCTATGTAGACTTTTAGGGTTAGATCTTTGTCCTAAACCCCCTAACATGTTAACATCATTATTTACAAGTAAAACAAGCTATAAAACTTCACTAAAACACTAAAATCCATATTGGCCGAATATAACAATATAGGTTTCTCTTTTTTTTTGTTTTTCAAAAATAGAAATCGGAACTACTCGTATGCAGGTGAGGGATACTTACATCCTTCGCTTTGCTTGTAGTGTGAAGAAGATGACCTAACACAAACCCTAGCCCTTGCTTCTTGCTTGGAGGAGTTTCGGCCAAAGGTGGAGAAGGGCTAGAATTTTGGTGAGGAGAAGAAGAAAAAGAGTGGAAGTGACCAAATCCAACCTTCCCTCTTCTTTATAAAGGGGGGGAGGAAGAGAAGTTCCTCTTTTCTTTTCCATGCCTCTTCATTTACTCCTAGTCCCACTTATCTATAGTTTCCCCCTCTTCCTTAATCATGTAATCCTATTGGTCTTCTGGTTAGTGGGTGCATCTATTAGGCTTGGCTATCTCTAGAGGTTTGGGGTTCAATTCCTAGGCCTTGCACCCCTTTTTGGCTTATTTTCTTTTATTTTTGAAAAGGCCCACATAAAGCCCATGATCATCAAGCCAAAAATTTCTGTAAAATTGCTAGGAATTTTACGGGCGTTACATTACATATATGTGAGCTACACCCAGTATCCAATACCCAAGTGTCTAAGGAAATAGAATGACAATCAATAACTAAGATACGTGAAGAGGATGGGGCATCGGATGCCTTCTTCTTCTTCATGGACTCAAGATAAATCTTGCAGTTTCTTCGCCAGTGGCCTTCCTTGCCACAGTGATGGCAAGTGCCCTTTTGCGCTGGTTCCGCCTTCTTTGCCTTTTTGTTCTTTCCTTTCTTCTGTTCTTTTGCCTTCCTCTTAGAACCTTTCTTTGAGGAATCAACTAACAGAACCGCCTTCTGTTCATGCTTTATAGAAGGCTCCACAGTCTTCAGCATATTGAGGAGCTCGGGAATGGTGGATTCCAATTTGTTCATCCGATAGTTCATCACAAATTGCGAGAAACTCTTGGGCAAACAATGCAGAATTAAGTCAATACTTAACTCATGATCCATCACAAAACCGAGGGTAGCTAGCCGCTCGATGTACCCGTTCATCTTTAGCACAAACTACACTACAGACGAACCTTCTTGCATCTTCGTAGTGAAGAGGAGCCTAGAGACCTCGAACCTTTCGGATCTCGCTTGCTCATCGAACAACTCATGAAGATGGAAGACCATAGTATTAGCATCCATATGCTCATGCTGCTTTTGCAGCTCAGGTACCATCGCCGCTAGCATGATGCAACTCGCCAGCTCAGAATCTGCCACATGTTTCTGATAGACCAACATTTGGTCTGAAGTTGCATCGTCCTTAGGACAGTCAGGAAGAGGCTCTTCAAGGACATATGCAAGCTTTTCCGCCTTGAGAACAATTCTCAGGTTTCTAAGCCAGTCCAGGAAGTTAGGTCCAGTCAGTTTGTTCGAATCCAAAATAGTGCGCAAATTGAAAGACGTCATGATCAATTTATTGACCTAGAAATACAAAACGAGCATATATGAGAAAATGATTTTAAAATGCATCAATATACATTTATAAATCCCATTCATTTTTCGAATTTCAAAACCCCAAAATCACTTCGGGAGATTGTAGATCCATCTCCGAATGGGCTAATATCCATCATAGTTATGAACAACCTTGGAGAGAGTCCAACAAGCCATTCATAACTACGACGGTAGGTATCATCTATACCGATTGCATATCTCGTATATGCAATTATCACAATGTGCTATCAACTAATTGAATATTCACACATACATCGGGTTGTTAACACATTAACAAGTATGCATCATATGCATAGCACCAAACTTCACCTCCCTTTACATCGACCTTGGAGAGAGTCCAACAAGCCGATGCTCCAGGTTAAAGCCAACCCATTAATCAGGACATAGTTTTAATATGGTTAGAGCTCATTCAACCAATTAGCCCAGCTTGGAGAGAGTCCAACAACCAAAGCTAACGATTGACCTATGACTCTTACCTTATTAGTATTAAACTATTCCATGGTTTGAACATATTCAGGTTCGAGCCGGGCTTGGAGAGAGTCCAACAACCCAAACAAGAAACAGAACTCTGGTTCTAACCATATTAATGGAAGGTGTAGGCTTTAATATTGATTAAGGGTTTTTATGTCTCATCCTCTTTGCATGCAAATAACTATTATCTACATGGCATACATGGCATACATCTACATGTCACGACACGCATGACATAATGTTATGCATCTAATGCAATTACATGGCATACAATTATGTCATGTATATAATTTCCTTATATGTCATAACTATTTATGGAAATAAAATATGTTTAAGATTTGATTCTCCAAATCAAATCATAATTAAATTAGGAAACAAATTTCCAAATCTAATCACATATTTTATTCATGGAATTATTTGATTAAGGAAAATCTATTTAGGAAACCAATTTCCTAAATCATTAAAACTACTTATGGAAATAAAATATTTTAAGATTTGATTTCCCAAATCAAATCATGATTAAATTAGGAAACAAATTTCCAGAATCTAATCAAATATTTTATTTATGGAAAATATCAATTTCCATAAATACTTCCAACTTTCCAAAAGTGGAAGATTTCCATAAATACTTCTAGACTTTCCAAAATTGAAAAATTTCCATAAATACTTCTAAATTTCCAAAATTTAGAAAATTTCTAGAAATATATTATGACTATCGCAAAACCATTTTACGATTATGTCGAAACACAACCTGGCTCTGATACCACTGTTGGGTTTCCTGCACCGCGGCGTGTGTGTGTTCGATCATGTTTCGTAAACATAAGCACAACGGAAGAAATTAAAAATAATAAATCTATATTTATTATAACACACGCATGCATATTACAACAAGTGTAGACATAACCGTAAATTAAAATTTGCAATAAAAGAAAATTATCTACGTTATACCTTCCGTATGACGTGTAGCGGGAACGACATCAATCGCAACGATCCTCGTAAGAATCATCTCTATCCGTATCCACGCCGAGCTCCTCGGGATTACTTCGCTAAGTCACGAGCTTCGTCTTCGTACGGGTTACTAGCCTCGTGTTGAAGACGACGTGATCGAGAGATGATCACGATCCGAATCCAAATTCGGATCCTAAAATGAGTTCTCAAAACTCGCTTCTCCAGAGAGGTATTCGTCAACCGTTTGACGAATCCTTCATCCCCCACCTCAGAGGATTACCGGAGATCAAATCTCCGGTAAGTTAGGCGCTATCGGAGCACTAACCGTCGTCCGAACGACGCTCTGACAACAAAGAAACAAGCTGTCCAGAAAAACTGGACAGCTTTTGGTGGAGGAATAGAGGCCGGCCAAGGAGAGATGGAAGCTCACCTTATCACCGAACCTAGAGGAGATCACCGGAGGGTCGCCGGAGGTTCACCGGCTGAAGCTTGGTCGCCGGCAACAAGTTGGAAGGCTGCACAAAAGCTGGGCGGCAGCAGCTTAGGGTTGGGCGCCGAAAACTCCAACAAGGGGTGGGCGGCAACACCAAGGGCTAGGGTTTGGATTAGGGTTTAAGCCCTATTTTATAGAGAACTAATTCTCTTAATGGTTAATGGATCATATCCATAAAGCCCGTTAACCCGCTCCATTAAGATAAGTTAAAATAAATCAAACCATGATGGTTTATTTTAAGTTAAAACGAACCGAACCAACCTTTGGTTCATTCGTTTATTATAAACCAAACCCTTTGGTTTATTCTCATCCATTGGATTAGAACCAAACCATTTTGGTCCATCCATTATGTCTTCATAAGACACGGCCCATCCACACTTCCATTGCGACTGAAACAATTTCATGCTCGCTTTATGTTTGGTCCAACCAAACATAGTTTCTCTCGGTCTGAGAATCCCATTCTCAAGCTCGTTTTAAATCCTTTGGATTACACTCGTTGTGCGTGTGACCAAATAGGTTCTCGGTTTATGTTGGCCGTCTATAATTAACCATTAATTATAGAACGATCATGAGTTGCACCTAGTAGTACATCATGATCCCCAATTAACCGAAAAGATCAACGGTTGATCCAGAACTATTTCTGAAACCCTTCAGTAGCTCGAATGAATCGTGCCCCATTCCCTTCACTCATCTTATACCCACTTGGTTCAGGACATGGTCTATTGTGTCAGTCCCCACTAGGTTGACTACGTCACACCTAGCCCAAGTATCATTTCCTCGTCCTACGGATTCTAGTTACTCCACATGTATCGGAGAGTACCTTACTCTAAACATGTAATGCTTTGGCCAATGACTTTAGTAACAATCCGACGAGGGGCCATGGGTATACGTCTCCTCGCAAGGAGTGGAGAATCCTTTATAGGCTATTCAAACACCTTCGATCACTTCGACTAATACCCAATCATCCCGGGTCCACATCTCCTTAGAGATGTTTGCTTAAGATGTCAAAGCATAAGTCTCCATGATCAAGATGACTTGAATACCGCAAGTCAAAGGAACATCGCACTTAAGCCACAGTAAGAACTTCATTGACATATCTATATATGAAGAGAACCATATGAAGTCTTACGGCTGGTCACTCCAATGAACTAGTTACCATAACTAGCATCCACGATTAACTCCGGACATCACAATGTCTCAAGCCAGTGAGAATCAGCTGCTTGGATACACCAAGGAGTATACCTCGTGCTAGTCTCGAAAGAATTGATGGTGTCCAAATCCATCAATTCATCGACTAGGGATAATTCCGATACATCACAATTACACATGTAGAGATACTCACTAGTTGTGATCCAATCACAAATTCTCTCATGCTGTGAATCGTATCATGGACATTCAGTAAATGAGTTTATGATCCAATCAAATACATTAAACATGTATACTCAAATAGTGAATCTTCATTTATCATATAAATGGTTCATACATAAGGCGATTGCCTTAGGACATCTATCATATATTACTAACACTCACTAGCTAGAGACATTAAGATGTCGAGAGTTAAATGTGGATGCTAGTTATTGTAACTAGTTCATTGGAGTGACCTACTGTAAGACTTCACATGGTTCTCTTCATATAAGATAGGTTAGTGAAGCTCTTATTGTAGCTCGAGTGCGAGTTTCCTTCGACTTGAGGTATTCAAGTCATCTTGGTCATGGAGACTTATACTTTGACATCTTAGTCAATACATCTCTATAGAGCTATGGGTACGGGATGATTGGGTATAAGTCGAAGTGCCCAAGGTGATTGAATAGCCAACAAAGGATTCACCACTCCTTATGAGGAGATGTATAACCTATGACCACTCATCAGGATTGTTACTCAAAGTCTTTGGCCAAAGCATTACATGTCAAGAGTATGATACTCTTGGATACATGTCGAAGTAATTAGAATCCATTGGATGAGGAAGTAAGGTTGCGTTTGGTTTGAGTGTGGGAATAGGAATGGGAATGGGTTTGATAGTAGGATGGAATGGGAATGGGAATAAGTTGGGAACGAAGGCAGAGACGATGTCGATGTCATCGTTGACGACATCGCCAGCGATCATCGGTAGACCAGCGATCGACGACCGATGGCTGACGACGGACAACGACCGAAGATCAGTGGCGACTGACGGCGGATGGCGACCGACGATCAGTGGCAGACGGCAATCAACGATTGATGGCCGACGTGTGTAGGCGATCGATGGTCGACGATTGGCGACCGACGATCAGTGGCGACTGATGATCGACGATCGACCATCGGCGACCGACGATCGATGGCAGTTGACGATCGACGACCGGCGATCGATGGTGGCCGACGACCGACGACTGACAATCAGCGGCTGAGGGCCGACAGTCGATGACCGCTGACCGACACTTGGCGATCGACGATCGACGATCGACGACCGACGATCGACGATTGGTGACCTATGGACAGTGATCGGCGGTCGACAGGCAGTGATTCACAATCGGTGAAGAACGATCGACAATCGAGGACCCATGACTGGTGGTCGGTGCGCGGCGATCGACAGTCTGTGGGCGGCGATCGACAGTCGACGGTCGATGGTTAACGTTCGACAGTCGATGATCATCGATCGATGGAAGGAGGCAGGTGGTCGGTAGTTAGCTTTCGACGGTTGGTGGTCGGTGGTCGATGGTCGGTGGTCGACGGTCAGTGGTCGACTGTCGGTGGTTGATGGCCAGTGGTCAGCTATCGCCGGTCGATGGTAGACGATCGGTGGTTGACAATCAGCGGTCTCCGATCGGTGGTCGGTTGTCGACAGTCAGCTGTCGACGGTCGGTGGTCGATGGTCAGTGGTCGGTGGTCGACGGTCAGTGGTCAGCGGTTAGCGGCCGGTGGTCGACGATCAGTTGTTGGCGGTCGATGGTCGACGATTGGCAATTGGGGATCGATGACCCGTGGTCACTGGTCGACGATCATCGACGATCGGCGACCACAGACGATCGGACGGCCGGACGAGCGACCATCGAATCAATGAAACCCAAACCCACCAATTGGGATGGGTTTTGTTGATTCTCAAATAACTAGAAATCATTCCAAAATCGCAATTCCAAACCTATTAATTAAACACTCTATATGATTCCCATTTCCATTCCCTCTTTCCAAATCCACAAACCAAACACCACCTATGACTTGGGTTAGGGGTGACGTAGTCAGCCTAGTGGGGACTAACATATAGACCATGTCCTGAACCAAGTGAGTATAAGATGAGTGAAAGAAACGAGACACAATTCACTATAGCTGCTGAAGGGTTTGAAAATGGTTCTGAGATCAACCGTTGATTTTTTGGTTAATTGGGGATCATGATGTACTACTAGGTGTCACTCATAATTGTTCCATAATTAATGGTTAATTATGGACAACCAACATAAATCGATAACCTATTTGATCACACGCACTACGAATCCTTCGAAGTGACTTAAAACGAGTTTGAGAATTGGATTCTCAAGATCAAGAGAGATCGAGTTTGGTTGGACCAAACACATGACAAATATGAAAATATTTATCAAGTCAGAAACGCGAAAGGTGCACGTCTTAAGAAGATGGGTTGGGCCTTAAAAGATTTAGTTATAAACCAAACCCATTTGATTTTAATTAAAAGGGCTCTCTTTTGGTTAAGGCCCCAATTAGGGTTTAATGGATCAGATTAATCCTTAATGGTTATGGGCTTAGGTATTTGATCCACTAACTTATAATCCATTAGGATTAGTGCCTATATAAAGGGTTATAAAAGGCTAAACCTAATGAAGAGAAGTCCTTAAGGCCCTCTTCCTCAACCTAGCCGAACCTAAGAGAATTAGGGTTTGGTGTTCCGCCAACCATCAAGGAAACAAGGGTTGTTTCCACCTCTTTAGAGGCCGACCACTCTAGGTTTCAAGGATGTTATTGTCACTTATTGAAACTTCAAAAATAACGGCTAATTCTGACACGAATCGATAACCTTACGAAGGTTGTTCGAGGACTCATTTGTGTAGCAAAATGAGTTGGCGATTGCTCTCCAATCACCCGACCTTCTTGCTTCGTCTAGTAGCAAAGAGAAGGTCAAACTCGTGGCTTTGAGAAGTCATCCCTCTAAAGATTTGATGTGAATACGAGTAGAGATGAAGCTCTGCGAGCGTCGTATGGTTGATGCCCTTCCGGCTCGCCATCATCCAAAAGGTATACATAGAGTAAAATTTATTTTATTCTTGTTGTATGTAAAATTTTATTTGGCAGATATGCCCGCACGAGTTATAATCCTGCATGCGTAGGTGTGAGTGTTGTAATAATTTAGGAAATTATTATATTTTTCTTCTGCTGTGTTCGTTTGTGAAACGACAAAAGCATATCTACGCGTCGGCCGTAACCAAACACCTCCCCCTCGAATATTGGCTTCGTTAATGTCCCTTTTGTTGACATTTGAAACACATTATGTGTTCTTTTCTCTTGTGTATCGGGACTCTGACCTCCTTGATCTTCTCCTTCACCTTTGTCATCACTTGTGCCTTTTTCTTGATAAATTTAGGGCACTTGCTCTTATAATGCTTTATTTTCCTGTACTCAAATCATGTAATATGATTTTTATTTTTAAGATTTACATTTGAGTTACCTATAGGGGTGGTAGGAGACTCTTGAGCTTGTTCTTCATTTTTTCCAGAGGTTGAAAGTTCCTCTTCTTGCTCTAGCTCTGGTGTTGGTTGCCTATCCTCCCTCTCAATCCTAGAGGTGGAGACTTCTATGATTTCTTCTACTCTGAATGTCGAACATCTCTCGACTTTCGAATCATCAAGCTCTTGAGATGATGATGAGCTTCATCTTTCGGACTTATCGTCATTCTCTCTTTGGGTTCGGACCGGTGAAGGTTATTCATGACGCTCGATCAATATGCTCCATAATTCTTTAGCATCGTAGAATTCCCCTTGGCTATATAATAAATCCTTAGGTATTGAAGTAGTTGTTGGTGCAATCGACCCAGATCACGATTGACCAGACTCAAGTGAGACTCGAGTAGTGTTTTGATATTTTACAATGAAATTGTCAATGTGTTTATCAATATGATTTGACTATATGTTGACCATATGACTAGTGGATGTTTGGGACATCCAAGGTCATATGAGGAGATGTTAGGAGGCGATTGTTGGAGCAATCAACCTCAAGTTAAGGTTGACCTAGCTCAAGTGAGACTCGAGTAGAAGTCCAAGTATGGATACTTGGCAAGGAGAAGTCCAAGTTGAAAGGAAAACGATGTGTTTCCTGCTTCATCGCTTCGGTCGCTTGTGCATTGCGATCTAATCTCGCATCCCTGGATTAAAATTTTATTAATTAAAACTAATCCGGACGGAGATGGATTGCCCAAGAAACCAATTCATCATCGTGCTATTCGATTTGAGTGGTCGCTTGAACAAACTTGTTGTTCAAGGAACCTAACTCTTTTCCTCGATTAGCCGCGGAATAGATGATGTACAGATCGCCGATTTTTGTGTTTATCATCGGGGTCCATGTCAATAAACCACATACAAAATACAAACAAACAAGAATCAAAATTAAAATAGATTATACCTCTTGTTTTACCTCTTGATATTCTATTGTATTCTTATCCTCTTCTTGGACGTCGTGTGGGCGACGATCTTCCAAGAATTGAAGACTCCTAGATATCGTATCTTCCCTTCCTTGCTCACTCCGAACAAGGGAAGAAACAAACTCCCTTCTTCCCCTTGCTTGTGCCGACCACCAAACACCAAGCTTTGTGTCCACCAGCCCTAAGGAGAGGGAGAGGATGTGCCATCCAAGACAAAGGAAGAAGGCACCTTATCCTTTAATGTCGTCGACCCTAGGAGAGGTGGAAGAGGCGCCAACCAAATCCCACGGAAGAAGGTATGTTGCCGCCGGCCCTTGGAGAAGGAGAGGAGGCACCGACCAAATCTCAAGGAATAAAGTATGTTGCCGCCGGCCCTTAGAAAAGGAGAGGAGGCACCGACCAAGAGAGGAAGAAGATGCAAAACCCTAGCCACCTCTTGTTGCTTCGCCTAAGGCTCTCCACATCCTTATATAGATCTAGGCTTCATGAGTTATTTATAATAGGCTACAATAGGGACCATGAGGAGGAGTTGGATCATGGCCACCCAATGGATCCGAACAACATATAACCTGATCCATTAATGATGATTCATTCCACTAGAGGATCATCATTGATCTACCTCACCAACCCCCATAATTAAATATGGGCTCCATATATTATTTGTACAAAATATCTTATCGTGTTTAAGATATCGAATGTCCATTAATTAATTAAATTACTCACAATTTAATTAATTAATATCTAACTCCATGGGTAGTACCACTCATCCTTATCATCATGTTGGATCAAGTCCAACTGCAGGATTTATATGATGAACTTTATGAGCTCCTCAAGGGGACATCATCATCCTAATATATAGGACACGGTTTCCTCCTATAATCAACAACACACCATGTCAATAATATTATTTCCCAACTTACCAGACATATCGATTTAACACATAAATCTCGCCCATCGGTAAATCAAAGAAATAAATACTAAGTACATGTGTTCGTTATTATATAGGGATTAAGAGCATGTACACCATAATATCTGAGGTCTGATTCAATTATATAGTCAGTATAAATTGAATCACCTCTGAATTAGTCATGCTCAATACACACAAAGTGTACTAGTGTAATTCTATAGGCAAGATAAACCAATACCAAATCACACTACAACCATGCCAATGGTTTGTCCAAAACCATCTTGGTTGTGAGCCTCACTTATACTCTACAAGGAACTTATAACATGATCTTCTGTGCGATACCACACACTATGTTATCTATAATGTAAAGTATCAGACAATATGCATAAATATAAAATGCAAACAATGATCATGTGATTCTTATTTCAAAATGAAGATGTCCATACAAAGGCTAGGCTTTCAGTATACATCCCAACACAAGTATGGATACTTGGCAAGGAGAAGTCCATGAATTGATTCTTGACAATGGAGAAGTCCAAGTATGGATACTTGACAAGGAAAAGGCCAAGGGTGGAGTCTTGGCAAGGGAAGTCCAAGTATTGATACTTGGCAGGAAAATTCCAAGGGTGTAGTCTTGACTGTGAAAGTCCAAGGGTATAGTCTTGGTGACAAAAGTCCAAGTTTGGAGACTTGGCAATGGAAGTCCCATAGACGTGACCTCTTGGCAAAGGAGGCCCATTAGCATGACATGGTCGACGGAAGCACTTGATGGTTAGGGCCAAGGGTATGGAACCAAGGGCTTGAGGTTGATGAAAGTGGCTTGAAGGCTTAGGTCTAGGCTAAGGGTACCCAATAGCATGACATAGCTGATGTAAGCACTTGAAGGCTAGTGCAAGGGGTGAAGGGGTCGTAGAGGACTCGGATTGACCCTTAGACCATGAGTCTGATGGAAGTGGGTAGAAGACTTAGGTCTAGGATAAGGGTGAGTATCAAGTATGAGGGGATCATATTTAGGTTAAACCTCAGTTTTGAGGTGTACCACTCGACTGATGGCTTTGGCCAGTCAAATGGTCAAGTGTTTGACACTCAAGGCATAGTTGACTCAGGCAGTCAACTAGGGTTATGACTCAGTCGACTGGTCGAGCAGTCAGTGGACCTGAGTTGTGCGACTCGACATTAGTGATGGAGCTCGAGTTGTTGAATATTGTGGAGAAGTAGTCGATTGACCTTGGGTGCTTGGGAAATAGACTAGGTGCTCGGCAGTCAACTACTATGGAGGAGTATTCTACTGTACACTGGAAGTCGACTGCAAGGGTATAGCAGTCAATTGGTTTTAGTGGATACGAGCACCGAATATTTCTTAGTCGATTGGTGGCTTACAGTAGTCGACTGCTGAGTAAGGGTAGTCGATAAATCGACCCTAATCCTGTTGGAGAATCGTGGCTTGGCTAGAGGGAGGGGGGGGGGGTTGAATAGCCTGATTCGATGCTCCATGGAAATTGTTCGTTCGTCTCTACAATTCAGTTAATATGTGTGGCAAAAATACACCATCAATCGATTGATCATGCCTATCAGTCGACTGTTCAAGCCATCAGTCAAGTGATCCAAGTAATCAGTTGACTCGAAAAGGTTCTGTGCCTGCGACACCCTTCATCAGTCGACTGCCATCCCTTGGCAGTCGACTGATGGTGTATTAGTCGACTATCAAACCCTGGCAGTCGACTGATTGCCCAAAAACTCATCAGTTGAACACAAGTCGATTGCTCTCAACGTGGATTAGTCGACTGCTATCTATAGCGGTCGACTGGTGTCGGGTAAAACCTCAAACAGACACTTGTTTGAGCATCCGACCGTCAGGTAAAATCTCAAACACCAATGTTTGAGCATCCGACACTCGATCTCAGCCACTTGGCCAAGCTACTCTCATCTCCCATGGAGTCTCTCACAGAAGCTCTCTTCGTTCAGCTATGTCCCTCGGATACACCAAGCGCATGACTTCTGTAATGGCATCCTTCGCGTCTTGCCCTAAAGTCTGCTTCCTTTGACTTCACTCCATTCACTCCTCATCCGGTGGTCCCTCGGATGCACAAAGTGCATGACATCCATAATGTCATCCTTCACCGAGTCAAGGACCCGAGCCATGAGACGATGAACTTGCCAATGCTTTATCAAGCTAATCAAATGCTAAGACTCAAGCATGGACTTTCACCACCAAGGCTACACACTTGGATTTACGTGGCCAAGGCTACACACTTGGTCTTTGCATGCCAATCACATGTCTTATGTTTTGTCTAACATCAAAATACTGCTCGAGTCAAACTCGAGTCTGGTCAATCATGACCTGGGCCGATTGCACCAACAATCTTTCCCTTTTTGATGTTTGACAAAACCCCAAACACCTTTGAGTTAGGTGCCCTCACTTAAGTCTACCAATTATCCCCAATTGGAAATTCTCACCTTTGAGAATTCTAGCTAACCCCAATTGGTATCTTCTCCCCCTTTTTGACATACATCAAAAAGGTCCTCAAGGGTGTCAATATCTCATATCTCAATGAGATCTTACAATCTTTCCCTCGTGTAAAAACAAATCCATCATCCCAAGATGGATAACCTCCCCCTAAAGTCTTGCTCCCCCATCACCATTGCACCAACAATGTCCTTGGAGAGTCCCTAAGCCAATAGGAACACTAAACAATTAAAATTAAGGGAAAAGATTCAACATTAAACTTTCACCTCCCTTAATCCGATACACACCATAAACAATTCTCCTAATCCATATCCAATGGATTTTCACCCTTTCTAATGTTCTCCAAAGCATATCCTAGGGTTAGGAGCAGTTAGGGAACCAAGAAGTAGTTGAACATGGGCCTAATAATCATTGTTTACCCAAAATCAACATTATCAGTCGATTCCTTCAGCTACCAGTCGACTGATTTTGTCTCTAGTCGACTGCCATCTATGGCAGTCGACTGATTTTTGCATAGTGCAGAAATCAGATTTCAAAAATGAAATTCCAAAATTCATAAGTAAAAATACGTAATTTGAAACATCTTGAAAATTCATACACGTATATTACTTATTACAAACATTATGGGTGAAAAATATTAGAAAAATAAAATACCCATAAACTAGTGAGATTGATACAAAGTTCAAAACTCTTGAAATTTTCAATGTTTGACCCTACTTTGTATCACCTCATTCAATGGTGATTGCTATTAAAAGATAGACTTCATCAAGGTTTTTCAAAATGATATTGAAATGATTTTAAAACCTTTAAATTCATTTTCCTAAACATCTCACTTGTATCTAAGTGTATAAAACACAAACAAGTCAAGTATTATAGTGAGATGTAGGTTTTGGTTATTTAGGGTCTCATGCATATGCTAGGCAACTCTATTTGATTCCCTTATGCATGGGACTTCAAATCATGCCTTAGTCCATAACTCAATTTTATTTAATGCATGAATAATGATTATGGCATAAATGATAACAAGAATAAAAGCATGTGCCAATAATCATGATGTCATGACATGTGATACAAACTTAAGCATAACATGACATTTAGCTAACCCTAAGTATTATCATGATATTTTATATGATAAAAATAAATATGATGTCTTGACATGACAAGGCAAATAAAGCATGGCAAGTATAATATAAAATACCTAAGTGTTAGGCCCAAATTGTCATTTCTAAGATTAAATTCATTTTGCCTTAATACCAACTAACCCCCTAGTGTGCCAAAAACTCAAAATGACACACCATGACTTCTAAGACCTAATTGTGCCAATTTAATCAATTTTCAACTTCTCAAAGCACATTGGCACATCCTAAAGTGTCAACTCTACCATCGTTAGGTTGACTACCCATCCACTTAGGGTTGACACACCCTAACCCATCTAGCGTGAATCGATCACGCTCCTAGGAACCCAATATCTAATTGAGCTCTTTGGGTTAACAAGGTATTCACTAGGGATAACTTCCCTAGATATTTTCCTAATGACCCTTTTTGGCTTTGAAGCCTTAGTAATTTGGGTCTTTCCTAGGTTAACCTTAGGGATTGCCTCCCTAGTAACCTTCTTAGTGGCTACATTAGATTTTCTTGAATTTTTAGCCACTAGAAACACACCATGGTTAATCTTAGGGATTACTTCCCTATTAACCTTGGTTTTTCTAGACCTAGATTTAGTTCCATAATCAAATGGAATATTGTGGTTGGACATAGGTTTGTGACCCAAACCTTTATTGCCCTTAACCGGTTCTTGTCTCCTAGGTCCTAAATTTTGACCATTTGACCCCTTTATTGAATTTGTAATTCTTGCTAGGGTCTTCTCCAAATTTTCAAGCCTTGACCTCAAGACTTAGTTCTCTAATTCTAATTTTCTCAATTTTTATTTTTTATTAATCTTTTGGGAAGGACTCTTCTTCTTAGGCATGTGCCTACCCTTCTTAAGGTTAATGCCTAACTTTTCTTCTATCCTTCTAATTGACTCCCTAGGTAAAATAGGTCTAGAATTGTTTGATCAAGATTTGTCCTTAGTTAAAATAACATGCTTAGAACCTAAAAAAATAAAATCTATAATTTCTACTAGCATTCTTATGTTCATGAGCAATAGCAAGTGAATTAACATAATTTCTAGCATGCTTCTTAATCCTAGAGCTAGAAGGTGGATTAAAGTATACCATAGGGTTTGCTTTGGAAGCGCCCCCTACTTGTGTAGCTCCTTCTTGCCCCTTCTTCTTCCCCCTAGGGCATTGGCTTCGGTAGTGTCCCCGTTGATTGCACTTGAAGCACACAATGTGCTCTTTGTTTTTCCTAGCGAGGACTTCGGTATCCTTTGACTTTTGGTGCCGGTGCTTTTTCCTTGGCCAATTTTGGGCATTTACTCTTGTAGTTCCCTTTCGCCCTACACTCAAAGCAAATTATGTGATCTTTATTATTATGAATTGCATTTGAGTTACCTAGGGTGGTGGAAGCCTTTTGATCTTCACTTCTCCCGGATGTAGATGCTTCTTCTCGTTCTTTCTCCGGGATAGAAGATCTCTCCTCCCCCTCAATGCTAGAGGTGGAGGTTTCCTCCAATTCATCCACATTCTTCGATGTTAATGGAGATTCTTCCTCTTGAGCATGGGAGGATGAATACTTTTCCTCGGCTTCCTTCTCTACTTGTGCAAATTCGGAATTTTCATGGAATTGGACTAATTTATTCCACAATTCCTTCGCATTCCTATATTCACCTGTAGGGATCCCGAGCGATAAACAAAATTCGCAGTGGAAAACTTAGGATCCCTCCAAAGATCCAAGCAAAAAAAATATACTCGTTTCAATTATCGATTCTATCCTATAGGAATCGAGATTACCTTCGAAGCGTGCCCTTCGAATTCCAGTCAGCAACACTTGCGGATCTCAGTGTGTTCAGAATGTCCACGCCTCTACGGTGCACACACACACGATCTTGGAGAGAAGAGGTAAGCCCTTTCGGTTGTGCTAGCAACCACTCCAAGGTCTCACTTTTCCACTCGGTACTTGGCCCTCTTGTGTTGTGAACGAAAAATAAAAACTGATTTTATTTTCATTGTCCACGTTGAAGAAGAAGAAGCAACCATAATACACCTTAATGAGACATTAAATGCACTTCCTTATTCTCCATGGTAAAAGAAAGGAAGTCAATTAATGCTCATTAAATGTACATTAATAAGTTTTAAATCCCATTTAAAATTCTATTTATTAATTCGTGTATTATATTATTAATTCATGTATTATTCATTTTAGACTTCTTCTCTTGGTTTGACTTGAGTCTAACTCAACATAAACCAATTTGAGTCCTACTCAAATTTAGCCAAGTAATGAGTCTTACTCATTCTAGTTAATCCAATTAACTAATAATTAATTTTAGTCAAACCAAAATGATTTCCTCTCCAAAATAATATGTTCTTTGTGTGTGACCCTATAGGCTCTCATAACGTTGGCAATGTATCAAAAACCATTTTAGATACATAAGCAATGAGCGGCATCTAGCAATATATCATTGCTACCCAAGTGATGAGAATGTCGAGATCCGACAACCTCTTCCGTGACTATTATCATATGACAGTGTCCTTCTATCCTTGATATCTCAGATCGATCAATGAGGCATAGACCGTGTCACCCTCTTATCAATCTTTATGTTTCTTGATCCCCAAGTAGACTCACTCAAACAAAGGAGCTCAATATCTCATATTGACTCATTTGAGCATGGCCATGCATTTCGTGGTCCTACTCTATCAAGAGGCCAAAGATATCACTCCCGTCATATGGGAGGGATAGATCACATCTACATCACTCACATCCCTCTGCATAATTCGTTACATACTCAGTGATCGCCGTTATAGTCACCCAATTACGATGTGACGTTAGCCGATACCAAAGTACATAACTCCTTATGTAGGGAACCGTAGTGACTTCAGGTCTAAGGACTATTCAAACCAATAGTCACATGAGAAAGTATATGACACTCATATAACAATCCATGATACTTTCTCATGGTGGGTCAATTCAGAATATATAGTCTCCAATATATATACTCATGTATTAATGTGATATCACATATCCATGACTTGTGAGATCAAGTCATCCATTGACCTACATGCTAGTCTCAATGTATCAATATAACCCTTGTCTATTAATACAATACTCGACTAGGAATATTTAAGAATAGTATTCTCTACAGCTTCTCATAATCAATTCTACCAATTGATATACTGTAGATAACAACCTACTATTCATGGGCATTATTATATTTATTTAGCTGGCACACGCATAAAGAAATATAATAATCAATCTTTGCCTTTATTAATGCAAGAATATAATACAAAAGTCTCCCTCACCAATCATCTCATAATTGGCACTAAGGGCTCATACTAACAATCTCCCACTAGCACTAGTGTCAATCACTGTAATCTCTAATACCAAGTGACCTAGTATGACTATCATGCTTCCTTTGTGCAAAAGCCTTGGTCAAGGGATCCGCAATGTTAGCATCAGTTTCTACTCTGCATATCTGAACATCTCCTCTATTGATGATCTCTCGAATGAGGTGATACCGCCGCAGTATGAGTTTGGTCCTCTGATGAGAGCGAGGTTCCTTAGCCTGAGCAATAGCCCCATTGTTGTCACAATAGAGGTCTATTGGGTCTGCTATGCTAGGAACCACCTCAAGTTCAGTGATGAACTTTCGGATCCAAACAGCCTCCTTTGCTACAAAAGACGCGGCAATATACTCGGCTTCTGTTGTAGAATCTACAACTGTATCCTGCTTCGAACTCTTCCAGCTCACAGTGCCACCATTCAAGAAAAATACATACCCTGACTGCGATCTGGAGTCATCCTTGTCAGTTTGGAAGCTCGCATCACTGTAACCCTTTACAACTAGCTCCTCATTGCCTCCAAATATCAAGAAATATTCTTTTGTCCTTCGCAAGTACTTAAGAATATTCTTGCTACTATCCGATGACATTCATCCGATTTGGTGATACCGCCGTCATGCTTAAAGCATACGAGACATCGGGGCGAGTACAAATCATGGTGTACATGATAGTTCCTATAGCTGATGCATAAGGGATCTGATCCATGCGATCTCTCTCCTCCTTAAAAGAGGGAGATTGAGTCTTCGAAAGACTCATACCATGTGACATTGGCAAAAATCCCTTCTTGGAATTCTGCATGGCAAAACGCTTAAGCACCTTGTCCACATATGTACTCTGACTCAAGCCAAGCAATCTCTTAGATCTATCTCTATAGATCTTGATGCCTAGAATATAGGCTGCTTCACCTAAGTCTTTCATTGAAAAACAATTCCCAAGCCAAGTCTTCACAGACTGCAGCATAGGGATATCATTTCCAATGAGCAGTATGTCATCTACATACAATATGAGGAAAACAATTGAGCTCCCACTAGCCTTCTTGTAGACACAAGGTTCATCTTCGTTCTTAATGAAACCAAACATTTTGATCGCATTATCGAAACGAATATTCCAGCTTCTAGAATCTTGCTTTAAACTATAAATGGGCCTATGCAACTTACAAACCTTTCCAGCATCCTTTGGATCGACAAAACCCCCAGGTTGTGTCATATACACATCCTCGAGTACATTTCCGTTAAGAAATGCTGTTTTGACATCCATCTGCCAGATCTCATAGTCATAGTAAGCTGCAATAGCAAGCATGATCCGAATGGATTTGAGCATCGCAACTGGAGAAAAGGTTTCATCATAGTCAATACCATGAATCTGCTTGAATCCTTTTGCTACCAATCGCCCTTTATAGGTATGCACATTACCTTCCATGTCAGTCTTTCTCCTAAAGACCCACTTACACCCAATGGGTTTGACCCCTTCAGGTGGATCAACCAAAGTCCAGACTTGGTTAGTGTACATGGATTCTATTTCGGATCTCATGGCCTCGAGCCATTTCTCAGAATCTGGGCTCATTACAGCTTCCTGATAGGATGTCGGCTCATCAAGCATGATACCATCATTATCATCCAAGAGAAAAGAATATCTCTCAGGTTGATGACGTATCCTATCAGACCTGTGCAGAGCTTGGTCTACCTGAACAGGTTGTATCACAACTCCTTGTGATGACTGTTCTTGTTCCATTAAGGTATCAGTGCTATTTTGTGTATCTTGAACTTCTTCAAGATCAATTTTACTCCCACTTATTTTTCTAGAAATAAATTCCCTTTCTAGAAAAACACCATTTCTGGCAACAAACACTTTGCCTTGTGTTGGGTTGTAAAAGTAATATCCCTTAGTTTCCTTGGGATATCCAACGAAATATCATCTATCTGATTTGGGGCCTAGTTTATTTGATACTTGATGTCATACGTAAGCCTCACAACCCCAAATCTTCATAAAAGACATCTTGGGACTCTTCCCAGTCCATATCTCATATGGTGTCTTTACGACTGCCTTAGAAGGAACACGGTTAAGTGTGAAAGCGGCGGTCTCTAGAGCATATCCCCAGAAGGAAGGAGGAAGTTCTGTATGACTTATCATTGATCGTACCATATCTAATAGAGTACGATTTCTCCTCTCAGATACACCATTCAACTGTGGTGTTCCAGGTGGAGAGAGCTGAGATCTTATCCCACACTCAACTAGATAGTCACTAAACTCTTGGCTTAGGTATTCCCCACCTCGATCTGATCGAAGCATCTTAATAACCTTACCAAGTTGGTTCTGTACTTCATTCTTGAATTCTTTGAACTTTTCAAAGGATTCTAATTTGTGTCTCATAAGATACACATATCCATATCTACTGAAATCATCAGTAAATGTGATGAAGTACTGATAACCTCCTCTAGCTGCGACTTTGAAAGGACCGCATACATCACTATGTATGAGGCCTAACAAATTTGTCGCTCGTTCGCCTTGTCCACTAAATGGAGTCTTGGTCATCTTGCCTAAAAGACAAGATTCACATACCTCATATGATTCAAAATCAAATGAGTCTAGTAATCCATCCTTATGGAGCTGGGTATGCGACTCTCATTTATGTGACCCAAGCGACAATGCCAAAGATATGTTTGATTCAAATGATTAGATTTGAATCATTTGGTATTTATGTTATAGACTGGGTTTTCAAGGTCTAGAACATAGAGTCCATTCATCAAGTGTGCCTATGATAGAACATTTCATTTAAATATACAGAACAACACTTGTCCTTAATTATAAATGAAAAACCTTTCTTGTCCAACCAAGATATAGACATAATGTTCTTAGTTATTGCAGGTACGAAATAACACTCTTCTAGAATTAAACCACTAGGTAAGGAATATGTTCCTACAGCTATAGCAGCAACTCTTGCGCCATTACCAACACGTAGGTCCACTTCTCCTTTTGTCAAAGATCTACTTCTTCTCAAGCCCTGCACATCGGTACAAATGTGAGAAGCACAACCGGTATCCAATACCCATGAGGAAGAAATAGATAGATTGACTTCTATAACATGTATACCTGAAGTGGAAGTCTCACTTCCTTTCTTCTTCTGAACTTCCTCGAGGTACTTTTTGCAGTTCCTCTTCCAATGTCCAGCTTCCTTGCAGTGGAAGCAAGTCCCTTCCTTGGCCACCCCACCTTTAGGCTTCAATGCTTTGTCCTTATCTTTATTCTGGGTCTTACCCTTGCCTTTAGATTTTTTCTTACCCTTGCCCTTTTTAACCATAAGTACATCATTAGTACCAGGTTGCATCTTCTTAAGATTGCTCTCAGCAGTTCTCAACATGCTTAAGAGCTCAAGCAATGGTTTGTCAATTTCTCTCATGTAATAATTCATGACAAATTGACTAAAGCCTCTAGGCAGCGAATATAGAATAAGGTCAGTGGTCAACTCTTGGCCTAAAGGAAACCCCAATCTTTCAAGGTTCTCAACATACCCAATCATCTTGAGACACTTAGTGAAGTCTCATCCAAAGTTTGATAGCAGGACATCACAATTGTCCTCTCACACTCTACCAAGATAAAATGCGCTGCTTTGCTTTGGCAAACCCAATACAAATGATCGAGGTAGTTTATAAGCCAAACTTTGGTAGGCATATTCATTTGACTTAATTTTAAGATAACAGATTATTTAGCATGCATCACATACACACAAAATATATCACATATACGCTAAACGTGACATGGTTATGGCCCTTAATCTACGATTTCTCAAGCCAATGAGAAAATCGATTGGTTACCCTAGGGATAGCATCTTCTCCAAGCGCTTCCTTTGGTCAGCATGTGTTGTCAGCATCGTCCTTGTAACATCCACCTTCAATGGACTTTCATTGCTTATTTATTTTGTACATTACAAAATGAGAATACTCGAGTTACATTCGAGTCTAAATCTATTTTACAACTAGAAAATAGAAGTGAAGGCACGACACGCAGGTCGTGTAAAAAAAATACAACACCCACATACATATGACGGCACACAGGCCGTATTATGAATTACAACACATAACCACAATCATATTGGGTCCTAGGCCATAACCATGAACCATATACAAATCATTCACAATGATTTAATAAATTATTTTATTTATCAGTTTTATTATGTGCAATTTTTGAGCCGCTATGCCGATTAGCCGCAACACCACGGCGGTCCCTCCAGAGATCCAAGCAAAACAAATATACTCGTTTCAATTATCGATTCTATCCTATAGGAATCGAGATTACCTTCGAAGCGTGCCCTTCAAATTCCAGTCAGCAACACTTGCGGATCTCAGCGTGGTCAGAATGTCCATGCCTCTACGGTGCACACACACACGATCTTGGAGAGAAGAGGTAAGCCCTTTCGGTTGTGCTAGCAACCACTCCAAGGTCTCACTTTTCCACTCGGTACTTGGCCCTCTTGTGTTGTGAACGAAAAATAAAATCTGATTTTATTTTCATTGTCCACGTTGAAGAAGAAGAAGCAACCATAATACACCTTAATGAGACATTAAATGCACTTCCTTATTCTCCATGGTAAAAGAGAGGAAGTCAATTAATGCTCATTAAATGCACATTAATGTGTTTTAAATCCCATTTAAAACCCCATTTATTAATTCGTGTATTATATTATTAATTTGTGTATTATATTATTAATTCGTGTATTATTCATTTTAGCCTTCTTCTCATGGTTTGACTTGAGTCTAACTCAACATAAACCAATTTGAGTCCAACTCAAATTTAGCCAAGTAATGAGTCTTACTCATTCTAGTTAATCCAATTAACTAATAATTCATTTTAGTCAAACCAAAATGATTTCCTCTCCAAAATAATATGTTATTTGTGTGTGACCCTATAGGCTCTCATAATGTTGGCAATGTATCTAAAACCATTTTAGATACATAAGCAATGAGCGGCATCTAGCAATACATCATTGCTACCCAAGTGATGAGAATGTCGAGATCCGACAACCTCTTCCATGACTATTATCATATGACAGTGTCCTTCTATCCTTGATATCTCAGATCGATCAATGAGGCATAGACCGTGTCACCCTCTTATCAATCTTTATGTTTCTTGATCCCCAAGTAGACTCACTCAAATAAATGAGCTCAATATCTCATATTGACTCATTTGAGCATGACCATGCATTTCGTGGTCCTACTCTATCAAGAGGCCAAAGATATCACTCCAGTCATATGGGAGGGATAGATCCCATCTACATCACTCACATCCCTCCGCATAATTCGTTACATACTCAGTGATCGCCGTTATAGTCACCCAATTACGGTGTGACGTTAGACGATACCAAAGTACATAACTCCTTATGTAGGAAACCATAGTGACTTCAGGTCTAAGGAATATTCATACCAATAGTCACATGAGAAAGTATATGACACTCATATAACGATCCATGATACTTTCTCATGGTGGGTCAATTCAGTATATATAGTCTCCAATATATATACCCATGTATCAATGTGATATCACATATCCATGACTTGTGAGATTAAGTCATCCATTGACCTACATGCTAGTCTCAATGTATCAATATAGCCCTTGTCTATTAATATAATACTCGACTAGGAATATTTAAGAATAGTGTTCTCTACAGTTTCTCATAATCAATTCTACCAATTGATATACTGTAGAAAACAACCTACTATTCATGGGCATTATTATATTTATTTAGCTGGCACACGCATAAAGAAATATAATAATCAATCTTTGCCATTATTAATGCAAGAATATAATACAAAAGTCTCCCTCACCAATCATCTCATAATTGGCACTAAGGGCTCATACTAACATAACCTAACCTAGACAAAATGTGGTTAGGTATTAACTTAACTAACATTTTCGTTACCTTAACCGTTGTCTTGAATTGTTGTCGTTGCTCCTCGGTCCATTTTGATTTTGTGATTAGCTTCCCTTCTTCATCCCTAGGCACTTCGAAACCATCTTCAATTTTTAGCATCATATCAAAATCGGTTTCGAAGTATACCTCCATCCGTTTCATCCACCTTGAGAATTCTCCTTCGAATTTCGGTGGTTTAATGTTGATGTCGACCATCTTGGTTGATTGTCATGGCAGTGAGTCTGATAACAACCTCCTCACTTTGATACCACTTGTTGGAGGATCGTGGCCCGGCTAGAGGTGGTGGGGGTTGAATAGACCAATTCGATGCTTGATGGAAATCATTCGTTCGTCTCTACAATTCAGTTAATTTGTGTGGCAGAAATACAATATACAAATGTGAATGTAAAGACAAATACACATGCACAAGAACAACACGATATACATGCTTCGGAACCTTCGGGTTCCTACTCCATGGGGTGAGCTCAACAAGCTCGAGTGATGATCACACCACTACTCAAACTCCTTCTCGATAACAAGTCGGAGGAAGAGAAACCTCGTACAAGCAATTACAATAGTAATACAAAAGTACAAGACAAAATATAAAGACAATATGAATACAAGTAAAGAAAACTTTATAACACTTTTCTTTGATCACTTGCTTGTTGCTTGCTTTGGTTTGCTCTTGAAGGTCTGGAATGCAGCAGCAATTCCCCTCCAAAATCTCCCGAAATATGGTTGTGGAAATCCTCCCCAAGATCCTCCTTTTATAACACTACTCGATCCACGCTGGAATAGTTCCAACGGATACACCATCAGTCGACTGATCATGCCTATCAGTCGACTGATCAAGCCATTGTTAGGACCTGTGCGCCCGCTAGAGGGGGGTGAATAGTGATGTGCTTGTATGTCGATGGAAATCGTTCGTGTTTGCTTGCTACAATTCTTGTTAGTACGCAGCTGAATAAACAATAATGAAAATACAACAAGAACACAAGCACTACACAATCATATAATGTGGTTCGGAACCGAATGATTCCTACTCCACGGATCGAGCTCTAAAGAGTTCTAGTGATACCACAAAGACCAATAAGCAATAAACTCCTTCTCGACAACAAGTCGGAGGTGGAGAAAACTCGTACAATAAATTACAACAAGTAATACAAAGTAAACAAGCAAAAACAAGTGAAAATGTAAAGAACACTTTACAAACTAAGGTTTTGAGCGCTTGCTTGTCGGTTGCTTGGATGAGCTTGAAGAACCTTGAAATGCACCTGCAAATCGCCTTCAAATCTCCTCACCAAAGCTCTCAAAGAACCAGTATCGAAATCCTCACGAGCTCCTCTTTTTAACCTGCATCGGGCTAGATTTTCGCCGATCTATCGACTGCCATAAGTCACCAGTCGACTGATGCCACTGTTGTCGTGAGACAACTGGTCAATCCACGCTGGAAAAACTCCAACGGGTCTCTTGGTAGTCGACTGCCAACATTGTCGATCATTGCCCGGTGTCGATCGTAATCGGCCCACGCTTGAGCTGCGTGGTCGTGACTAACCTAGCGATCATTGTCATCTCTTTGCGATCAAGCTCATGTCGATATCGATCATTCTGCTGTCGACATCGATCATTGCTCAATGAGCAATGATCGAGCTCATTTTTGCTCTAAATCGGCAGTCAAACTCTAGTCGACTCACTGCAGTCGAACCGGCCATAATGCTAATCGACTGCTAACCTCAAACATGAGGTTTTAACCCAAGTATGGTGCCCCCATAGTTGCTAGAGCACACTTAGCCTAGACCTAAGCCTTCTAGCCACCTCCATCAGCCTCACGCCTCTCGGATCCCTCCAAGTCATCCATGACTTGTTCATCCATAGCGCTAGCCTTCAGGTGCTTCCATCGACTATGTCATGCTAACGGTGTCTACACCGCCAAGGCACATTGGACTTACGCCGCCAAGACTTCGCTTGGACTTTACGCCGCCAACCATTGGACTTATGCTGCCAAGACTCCACCCTTGGAATTTACGCCGCCAATATCAAACCCCTTGGACTTCTCAAATGCCAAGACTCAAGCTTGGACTTTCCCTTGCCAACCCATGTTGGACTTTCCATGCCAAGACACATGCTTGGACTTCCCTTGTGCAAAGTACTCAAGACTTGGACTTTCCCAAATGCCAAGTGTCCCACTTGGACTTTCCATGCCAAGTACCCATGACTTGGACTTTACCTTGCCAAGACACATGCTTGGACTTTCCCATAATCACATGGTCAACCCTAGTCAACCATCAAAGTCTCCCTCGAGTCAAACTCGACTCTGGTCAATTATAACCTGGGTCGATTGTATAAATAATCTCCCCAAAATATTAACCGACATCAATGTCAAACATACTATGTCAAACATCAAAACATCACTCAAGTCAAACTCGAGTCTGGTCAATCGTGACCTTGGCCGATTGCACCAACAATCTCCCCCTTTTTGATGTTTTACAAAACAAACCTTGAGTTAGGCCCCTAACTCAAATTCCCTTACCAATTTTTCAAATTGGTAATTTAACCTTCTCCCCCTTTTTGACATACATCGAAAAGGTTATCTCTCTAAGGAGGTCAATGTCTCATGTCTCAATGAGATCTTACAATCTCCGCCTTCATCCAAAAATACCTAGGATGCCTACCATCTTCCTAGTGATAAGTCTCGTATCACTCAAGAGAGACAATCCTATACCCTCCCCCAATTTCCAAATTGGGTTTCTCAAAATCCCATCAATTTTTCCAATTGATAACATTCTTCCCATAACATCTCCCCTTCAAGAAGAAAAACACATCCATCATCCCAAGATAGATAACTCCCCCTAAAGGCTTGCTCCCCCTTGACCATTGTACCAACAATGTCCTTGGGAAGTCCCTAAGCCAATAGAAACTCTAAACCATCAAAATTAAGGCTTATAGTTCAAACATGAACTCTTTCACCCTTAAATTTGATACTTTGACCTAACACCTCTCTAAATCCATATCCAATGGATTTTTACCTATTATAATGCTTTCCAAAGCATATCCTAGGGTTAGAAGTAGTTAGGAAACTTTACTATAGCTGAAAATGGGCTAAACAACCTTGTTTTTCCCAAAATCAGCTTGGCAGTTGACTACTTACACTAATCAGTCGACTTCCACCCTTATCAGTCGACTGCCACTAAGAGCAGTCGACTGATAACTGAAAATCTCGATTTTCAGTTATTAAAAATGAGATGTAGAAAAGCATAAATAATTATACGTAATTCGGAAAATCATGAAATTTGATACGTATAATACCTATGATGAATACAATGGGTGAAAAATGATAGAAAAGTATTTTACCCATAAAATATCGAAATTGATATAAAATCCAAAAGTGAATAAAAACTTCAATGTTTTAGCTCACTTTGTATCAATCTCATCAATGGTGATTGCTATCAAAACATAGGCTTCACCAAGGTTTTCTAAAATAATTTTAAAATGTTTTCAAAACCTTATTTTGAATCATATTTCTTGGGCTCTATGTACATGACTTGTACACAAGCTTTCCCAATGATCCACAATTGAAATAAGATGAGTTTTAGTTCATCTAGATGCAAAAACTATACACCTTGAACTTAACTCATATCCTAGCATCTCACATGTATCTAGGGTGTATAAAATACACATACATGTCAATGTGATGTGAGATGTGAGTTTTATTCTCCCTAATCTAGGGTTTCATGTATTTTCTAAGGCAACTCTACTTGATTCCCTTATAAATGGGACTCCAAGTCATGCCATTGTCCTTAAATCAATTTCAATCAAATTATCTTAAATGCATGAGTGATTATGGCATTAGAGATGATATAAATAAACACATGCTCATAATCATGATGTCATGGCATAAGATATAATCTAAAAACACATGACATTTATCCTAAATCCTAAACATGATAATGACATATAAGTGATGAAAATAAACATGATGTCATGGCATGTTATATGACAAACAAAGCATGACATATAAAATGTATAGGTATAATAATACCTAAATTTTAATATTAATTGTCATTTGATATAATTAAATATATTTTGCCATATTTTCACTTTTCTCCCTAGTGTGCCAAAAACCCAAAATGACACACTATGACCTCTAAATCTAAAATGTGCCAATTTGATCATTTTATCAAAACTTCTCAAATAATATTGGCACATCCTAAAATCTTTTAGAATTAAAGCTCAAATGTATTTCCAAGGTAACCATAACATTGAAAATAACCTAAAGTGTCACCTTTATCATGGTTGAGTTAACTACCCACCCAATCAAGGTTGGCACACCCTAAACCCATCTAGCGTGAATCAATCACGCTCTTAGGAACCCAAAACCTATTTGAGCTCTTAGGGTTTACTAGGTATTCCTTAGGGATGACCTCCCTAGATACCATCCTAATGACCCATCTAGGCTTGTCAACCTTGGTCATTGTGGTCTTGCCTAGGTTGACTCTAGGGGTAACTCCCCTTGCAACCTTCTTAGTGGCCACCCTAGGTTTCCTAGAAACCCTAGCCACTACGCACAAACCTTGGTCAACCTTAGATATGACTTCCCTATTGACCTTGGTCTTTCTAGACCTAGTTTGTGTTCCATAATCAAATGGAACACTATGATAAGCCACCTTAGGCTTAGGTTTGTGACCCAAACCATTCTTGCTCTTGGTTGACTTTTGTTTCTTAGGTCCCAGATGTTGACTTTGACTTTTGGATCTAGAATTTTGATCATTTGACCCTTTAAATTGATTTTGTATATTCCTAAGGGTCTTTTCTAGTTTCTCAAGTCTTGACCTCAAGACTTGATTTACCAATTCTAATTGCCCAATTTTTTAATTTTGATTTGGTCTTTGGGCATGGGACTTCCTAGGCATGTGTCTAGTCCATTTAGGATTAAGGTCTAAGTGTTCTCCTATTTTCTTAATAGACTCCCTTGGAAGGACGTTTCTAGGGACATTAGTCCCAAATTTCTCCTTCTTTGAAAGGTTGACTTTTTTGTCTCCTAAATAAAATTCCCTATTTCTAGCATTCTCTTTTTGATAAATAGCAAGATTATTAAAATAATTCCTAGCATGCTTCTTATCCTTAGAAATTGAAGGTGCATTAATAAATTTTACCTTAGGGTTTGCCATGGCGGCTCCCCCTACATGTGTAGCTCCCTCTTGCCCCTTCTTCTTCCCCCTAGGGCATTGACTCCGGTAATGCCCCTTTGAGTTGCACTTGAAGCATATGATATGCTCCATGCTCTTTTGACTTGGGGCACCGACATCCTTGACTTTTGGAGCCGGTTGAGCCTTCTTGACCCTTTTTGGACACTTACTCTTGTAGTGTCCGGATTCCCTACACTCAAAGCATATTATATGAATTTTATTATTAACTGACATGCTTGAGTTACCTATGGTGGTTGTAAGAGCCATAATCGGATTTTGAGCTTCTTAATCTTGACCGGATGTCGAAGCTTCTTCTTGATGTTCCGGTGTGGATGTTCTCTCCTCCCCCTCAATTCTTGAGGTGGATGCTTCTTCCACTTCCTCCACTGATCCGGAAGTTGACTCCCTATCAACTTCGGAATCCTCAAGCTCTTTAGATGACGATGTGCTTGCTTGAGCTTGAGAGGGTGAACACTCTTCTTCTTCTTCTTCTTCTTCTTCTTCTTCTTGGACCGATGATAAATTTTCATGGAGATTTGCCACTTGGGTCCATAGCTCCTTGGCATCTACATAATTACCTAACATACACAAGATATTGTTAGGCATTAAATCAATTAAAAATTTTATCACCTTATCATTTTTCTCGGATGCTTGGACTTGCTCTTCAGTCCATCTCTTATTTTTGAGGAATCCACCTCTTGGTCCTCTTGGATATTCAAATCCATCCATCAAAATGGACCATTCCTAAAAATCTCTCATCATAATAAAATCTTCAATTCTTCTCTTCCAAGAATTGAAGCCTTCTCGTTCGTATAAGGTGTAGGGCACCGGTGTGTTGATGTCCCATCCTAATTGTTCTTGGACTTCCATCTTCACCCTCTAGCATGCTCCCTTAGTTATTAAACCTTGAAGAGCGGCCTCGCTCTGATACCACTTGTTAGGACTTGTGCGCCCGCTAGAGGAGGGGGGGGGGTGAATAGCGATGTGCTTGTATGTCGATGGAAATCGTTCGTGTTTTCTTGCTACAATTGTTGTTAGTATGCAGCGGAATAAACAATAATGAAAATACAATAAGAACACAAGCACTACACAATCATATAATGTGGTTCGGAATCTAATGGTTCCTACTCCACGGATCGAGCTCTAAAGAGCTCTAGCGATGCCACAAACACCACTAAGCAATAAACTCCTACTCGACAACAAGTCGGAGGTGAAGAAACCTCGTACAATGAATTAAAACAAGTAATACAAAGTAAACAAGCAAATACAAGTTAAAATGTAAATAACACTTTACAAACTAGGGTTTTGAGCGCTTGCTTGTCGGTTGCTTGGATGGGCCTGAAGGACCCTGAAATGCACCAGCAAATCGCCTTCAAATAACTTACCCAAAGCTCCAAAAGAACCAATATCGAAATCCTCACGAGCTCTTCTTTTTAACTTGCATCGGGCTGGATTTCCACCGATCAGTCGACTACCATAAGTCACCAGTCGACTGATGCCACTGTTGTCGTGAGACAACGGGTCGATCCACGCAGGATAAACTCCAATGTATCTCTTGTGAATCGGCCCGATCGCGTAGTTATTTGCTCAATCGACTCTGAGGCATTACGTGCTCGCGACTAACCTAGCGATCATTGTCGTCCCTTGGCGGTCATCATTGCATCGATTATCTCGGCCGCTCGATGGCGATCGACTTCGAAGCTATTTTGCTCTAAGCGGCGGTCGAACTCTAGTCGAACTCTAGTCGACTCACGACAGTCGAACCGGCCATAATGTCAGTCGACTGCCAACCTCAAACCTGAAGTTTTAACCCAAGTATGATGCCCCCATACTTGCTAGACCACTCTTAGCCTAGACCTAAGCCTTCTAGCCACCTCCATCAGCCTCACGCCTCTCAGATCCCTCCAAGTCATCCATGACTTGTTCATCCATCGTGCTAGCCTTCAGGTGCTTCCATCGGCTATGTCATGCTAATGGTATCTACACCGCCAAGGCACATTGGACTTGTTGGTGCAATCGGCCCAGGTCACGATTGACCAGACTCGAGTTTGACTCGAGTGATGTTTTGATGTTTGACAAAGTGTTTGACATTGATGTTTGACATTAATGTCGATTAATATGTTGGGGAGATTGTTGGAGCAATCGACCCGGGTCATGATTGACCGGACTCGAGTTTGACACGAGGAAGACTTTAATGGTTGACTAGGGTTGACCATGAGGTTATTGGGAAAGTCCAAGTCTTGAGTACTTGGCAAATGGAAAGTCCAAGCATGGGTCTTGGCAAATGGAAAGTCCAACATGGGTTGGGAAGGAGAAGTCCAAGCATGGGTCTTGGCAAATGGAAAGTCCAACATGGGTTGCCAAGGGAAAGTCCAAGCTTGAGTCTTGGCATTTGAGAAATCCAAGGGGATTGATATTGGCGGTGTAAAGTCCAAGCAGATTCTTGGCGGCGTAAGTCCAATGTGCCTTGGCGGTGTAGACACCGTTAGCATGACATAGCTGATGGAAGCACCTGGAGGCTAGCGCGATGGATGAACAAGTCATGGATGACTTGGAGGGATCCAAGAGGCGTGAGGCTGATGGAGGTGGCTAGAAGGTTTAGGTCTAGGCTAACGGTAGTCTAGCGAGTATGGGGGCACCATACTTGGGCTAAAACCTCATGTTTGAGGTGTGCCAGTCGACTGGTGCCATGTGGCAGTCGACTTGCCTGAGTCAACTAGGGTTTAACTACGGGAAGTGGTCTAGCAGTCGACTGCCAGAGGTGGGCAGTCGACTGTTGGCTTGAGCAGTCGACTGATGTTGTACATCAGTCGACTGGTGCTCGAGAAATCGGCCACAGAATGGAGTCCCACTCAACTGGTCGAGTGTAAGCTCCATCAGTCGACTGATGGGTATGATCAGTCGACTGATGGAGGATCCGTTGGACTTATCCAACGTGGATATAGCCATTGTCTCACGACAACAGTGACATCAGTCGACTGATGGTCCCTATCAGTCGACTGATCGACTTTTTCTAGCACAGGTTGAAGCTTTATAAGGAGCTCGTGATGGAGGAAATTGGCATGGTTTTTTGAGGCGATTTAGGGCGAGTTACTGCTGCAATTCAGGGTCTCCAAGTGCTACTCGATCAACCTAGCGATCAAGCATTTAAGAGCATTTGTAAAGTGTTTTTCTTTACTAGTCTTGCTTTGTATTTCATTGTATTTGCTTGTAGCTTTTGATTATTGTTGTAATCATCTTGTAAGAGGTTTCTCCGCCTCCGGATTGTTCCGAGAAGGAGTGTTTATTATAGTGGTGTGTGATTGGCATCGCTAGGGTTCGTACGAACCCGATTCGTGGAGTAGGAACCGTTCGATTCTGAACCACGTTAAACGATTGTGTTTGCGTGTTGTTAGTTGTTTCGTTATTGCTTTCATTACTATTCCGCTGCGTACTAACGAAATTGTAGAGACGAACACGCGATCGAATTCCATCTACGAACGGTCAAACGCTATTCACCCCCCTCTAGTGGTGTCAAATATCCTAGAATTGGTATCAGAGCCCGGGGCTCTTCTACGGACTAACCGCCGGGGGCTAAGAAAAAGGAGCCAGAGGGTGAAGATGGAAGGACAATTAGGATGGAATATCAACACACCGATCCCCTATTCTTTCTATGGACGAGAAGGCTTTAATTCTTGGAAGAGAAGGATTGAAGATTTCTTGATGATGAAGGGCTTTGAGGAGTGGTCCATATTGATGGAAGGATTTGAGTATCCAAGAGGACCAAAAGGTGGTTTCCTCAAGAAGAAGAAATGGAGTGAAGATCAACTCCAAAGTTTTGAGAAAAACAAGAAGGTAATCAAATTTATTTTTGATTTAATTCCTAATGACTTCTTGTGTATCCTAGGTGAGTGCATGGATGCCAAAGAGCTTTGGAGCGATTTGGCCAAGCTCCATGAAGGATCATCACCGGTCCAAGAGGAGGAGACCGAAGAGGCTAATGCATCATCCTCAAGTGAAAGTGAGGAGTCAGAAGTTGAGATGGAGTCCACTTCCGGATCGGAAAAGGAAGTAGAAGAGGTGGAAGAAGCATCTACTAGGATTGAGGAGGAGAGACCATCCTCACTACCGGAGCAACAAGAAGAAGTTTCGACATCCGGTCAAGATGAAGAAACTCAAAATCCAACTCCGACACCTACCACCGAACTAGGTAACTCAAGCAATTTGGTTTTAAATAAAAAACATATAATTTGCTTTGAGTGTAGGGAAAGTGGGCATTACAAGAGTAAGTGCCCAAAGAAAGTCAAGAAGACTCCTCCGGCACCAAAAGTCAACATAAATTCAATGGATGTCGGTTCCCCGACACCTAAAGGCAAGGAGCACATCATATGCTTCAAGTGCAATTCAAAAGGACATTATAGGAATCAATGTCCTAGGGGGAGCAAAAAGAACCAAGAAGGAGCATCACAAGTAGGGGGAGCTACTAAGGCAAACCCTAAGGTATATCATTTCAACAATGCTCGTTCCTTAAATTATTTTAGCAATCTTGCTATTTATCACAAAGAGCATGCTAGACATAGGGAATTGTGCTTAGGAGCTAAGAATATCCACTTAAATAATAAGGAGAAATTTGGGACTAATGTCCCAAAAAATAATTTATCTAAGGACAAACCTAGGTCAAATAACTCTAGAAAAATTTTACCTAGGGAGACCATTAGAAAGGTGCAAGAGCACCTAGGTTTCAATCCTAAATGGACTAGGCATATGCCTAGGAAGTCCAATGCCCAAGATTTAAATCAAAATTCTAAAATTGGGCAATTAGAATTAGAGAACCAAGCCTTATGGTCAAGGCTTGAAAAACTTGAGAAGACCCTTAAAATTATGCAAAATCAATTTAAAGGGTCTAATGGTCAAAGTCAAAGGTCCAAAAGTCAAAGTCAACACCTAGGATGTAAGAGTCAAAAGTCTACCAAGGGCAAGAAAGGTTTGGGTCACAAACCTAAGCCTAAGGTGGCTTATCATTGTGTTCCATTTGACTATGGAACACAAACTAGATCTAGGAAGACCAAGGTCAATAGGGAAGTCATCCCTAGAGTTGACCATGGTGTGTGCCTAGTGGCTACGATTTCTAGGAAACCTAGAGTGGCCACTAAGAAGGTTGCAAGGGGAGTTACCCCTAGAGTTAACCTAGGTAAGATCCAAATGACCAAGGCTAATAAGCCTAGAAGGGTCATTAGGAAGGTATCTAGGGAGATTATCCCTAAGGAATACCTAATAAACCCTAGGATCTCAAATCGATTTTGGGTTCCTAAGAGCGTGATTGATTCACGCTAGATGGGTTAGGGTGTGCCAACCTTAAATGGATGGGTAGTTAACTTAACCATGGCAAAGGTGGCATTTTAGGTTATTTTCAAGGTTACGGATACCTTGGAAATAGATTTGAATTATAATCCTAAAATATTTTAGGATGTGCCAATATTATTTGAGGAGTTTGACTAAATGATCAAATTGGCACAATTTAGGTTTAGAGGCTATAGTGTGTCATTTCGGATTTTTGGCACACTTAGGAGATAATTAGGTTTTATATCAAATATACTTAATTATATCAAATGACAATTAATATTAAAATTTAGGTATTATTATACCTATATATTTTATATGTCATGCTTTGTTTGCCATATAACATGCCATGACATCATGCTTACTTTTAATCATTTTATATGTCATGTTCATATTTAGGATTAAGTTATTAAATGTCATGTGTTTTTAGATTTTATCTTATGCCATGACATCATGATTATGAGCATATGATTATTTATATCATCATTAATGCCATAATCATTCATGCATTTGATTAAAATTGATGGCATGACTTGGAGTCCCATTTATGAGGGAATCAAGTAGAGTTGCTTTAGGAAAATGCATGAAACCCTAGTTTAGGGAGAACAAAACCCACATCTCACATCCAATTGACATGTATGTTTATGTATACACCCTAGATACATGTGAGATACTATGATATGAGTTAAGTTCAAGGTGCATAGTTTTTGCATCTAGATGAACTAAAACTCATCTAATTTCAATGGTGGATCATTGGGAGAGCATGTGTACAAGTCATGTACATAGAACCCAAGGAATATGATCCAAAATAAGGTTTTGAAAACATTTTAAAATCACTTTGAAAAACCTTGGTGAAGTCTATCTTTTGATAGCAATCACCATTGATAGAGTTGATACAAAATAGGATCAAAACATTGAAAATTTCAATGGGTTTGAGTTTTGTATCAAACTCTCTATTTTATGGGTAAAATATTTTTCAAATATTTTTCACCCATTGTATTGGTCATAGGTAGTATACGTATCAAAATTCATGATTTTTCGAACTACGTATATTTATTTATGATTTTCCAAAATCCATTTCTGATAACTGAATTTCTGAAATTTGATTATCGATCACTACTGGTGGCTCGGATCGATGGGATGGCAATGATCTAGTAGATGACAGTCGATCGCTGTGATTTCGGGAAAAACAAGATTGTTTAGCCCGTGTTCAGCTATGGTAAAGATTCCTAATCACTCCTAACCCTAGGATATGCTTTAGGAAGCATTAGAAAGGGTAAAAATCCATTGGACAGGGATTAGGAGAGGTGTTAGGTCAAAGGATCAAATTTAAGGTGTGGAGAGTTCATGTTTGAACTTAGAACCTTAATTTTGATGGTTTAGAGTTCCTATTGGCTTAGGGACTTCCCAAGGACATTGTTGGTGCAATGGTCAAGGGGGACCAAGCCTTTAGGGGGAGTTATCCATCATGGGATGATGGATGTGATTTTCTCTTCTCAAGGGGAAGAAGTTATTGGGAGAGTATCATCAATTGGGAAAATTGATGGGATTTTGAGAAACCCAATTTGGAAATTGGGAGAGAGTATAGGATTGCCTCTCTTGAGTGATATGGGACTTATCACTAGAAAGATGGTAGGCATCCTAAATATTTTTGGATCAAGGGGGAGATTGTAAGATCTCATTGGGACATGAGACATTGACCTCCTTGGAGAGATAACCTTTTTTGATGTATGTCAAAAAGGGGGAGAAGGTTAAATTGCCAATTTGGGAAATTGGTAAGGGAATTTGAGTTAGAGGCCTAACTCAAGGTTTGTTTTGTCAAACATCAAAAAGGGGGAGATTGTTGGTGCAATCGGCCCAGGTCACGATTCCTCAGACTCGAGTTTGACTCGAGTGATGTTTTGATGTTTGACAAAGTGTTTGACATTAATGTCGGTTAATATGTTGGGGAGATTGTTGGAGCAATCGACCCGGGTCATGATTGACCGGACTCGAGTTTGACTCGAGGAAGCCTTTAATGGTTGACTAGGGTTGACCATGTGGTTATTAGGAAAGTCCAAGTCTTGAGTACTTGGCAAATGGAAAGTCCAAGCATGGGTCTTGGCAAATGGAAAGTCCAACATGGGTTGGGAAGGAGAAGTCCAAGCATGGGTCTTGGCAAATGGAAAGTCCAACATGGGTTGGCAAGGGAAAGTCCAAGCTTGAGTCTTGGCATTTGAGAAATCCAAGGGGATTGATATTGGCGGCGTAAAGTCCAAGCAGAGTCTTGGCGGCGTAAGTCCAATGTGCCTTGGCGGTGTAGACACCGTTAGCATGACATAGCCGATGGAAGCACCTGGAGGCTAGCGCGATGGATGAACAAGTCATGGATGACTTGGAGGAATCCAAGAGGCGTGAGGCTGATGGAGGTGGCTAGAAGGTTTAAGTCTAGGCTAATGGTAGTCTAGCGAGTATGGGGGCACCATACTTGGGCTAAAACCTCATGTTTGAGGTGTGCCGACCGGCCATTGGTGCCATGTGGCGATCGGTGGGCCGATCAACTAGGGTTTGGCTGCGGGAAGTGGTCTAGCGATCATTGCGGAGGTTAGCGATCGGTGTTCTCAAATCTCGATGTTGTACACACTCGATTGGTCGAATGTAGGCTCCATCAGTCGACTGATGGGTATGATCAGTCGACTGATGGAGGATCCGTTGGACTTATCCAACGTGGATCTAGTCATTGTCTCACGACAACAGTGGCATCAGTCGACTGATGGTCTCTATCAGTCGACTGATCGACTTTTTCCAGCACAGGTTAAAGCTTTATAAGGAGCTTGTGATGGAGGAAATTGGCATGGTACTTTGAGGCGATTTGAGGTGAGTTGCTGCTGCAATTCAGGGTCTCCAAGTGCTACTCGATCAACCTAGCGATCAAGCATTCAAGAGCATTTGTAAAGTGTTTTTCTTTACTAGTCTTGCTTTGAATTTCATTGTATTTGATTGTAGCTTTTGATTATTGTTGTAATTATCTTGTAAGAGGTATCTCCGCCTCCGGATTGTTCTAAAAAGGAGTGTTTATTATAGTGGTGTGTGATTGGCATCGCTAGGGTTCGTACGAACACGATCCGTGGAGTAGGAACCGTTCAGTTCTGAACCACGTTAAATGATTGTGTTTGCGTGTTGTTAGTTGTTTCGTTATTGCTTTAATTACTATTCCACTGCGTACTAATGAAATTGTAAAGACGAACACGCGATCGAATTCCATCTATGAATGGTCAAACACTATTCACCCCCTCTAGCGGCGTCAAATATCCTACAGGGCTTACGCCACCAAGACTCTGCTTGGACTTTACACCGCCAACCATTGGACTTATGCTGCCAAGACTCCACCCTTGGACTTTACGCCGCCAATATCAAACCCCTTGGACTTCTCAAATGCCAAGACTCAAGCTTGGACTTTCCCTTGCCAACCCATGTTGGACTTTCCATGCCAAGACCCATGCGTGGACTTCCCTTATGCCAAGTACTCAAGACTTGGACTTTCCCAAATGCCAAGTGTCCCACTTGGACTTTCCATGCCAAGTACTCATGACTTGGACTTTACCTTGCCAAGACCCATGCTTGGACTTTCCCATAATCACATGGTCAACCCTAGTCAACCATCAAAGTCTCTCTCAAGTCAAACTCGAGTCTGGTCAATTATAACATGGGTCGATTGTATAAACAATCTCCCCAAAACATTAACCGACATCAATGTCAAACATCAATGTCAAACAAACTATGTCAAACATCAAAACATCACTCGAGTCAAACTTGAATCTGGTCAATCGTGTCCTGGGCCGATTGCACCAACAACCATCAGTCGAGTGATTCAGGCAATCAGTCGACTCGAAAAGGTTCTATGGCCGCGACACCCTTTATCAGTTGACTTCCATCCCTTGGCAGTCGACTGATGGTGTATCAGTCGACTGCCAAACCGTAATAGTCGACTGATTTTCTAGAAACTCATCAGTTGAACACCAGTCGATTGCTCTCGACTTGGATCAGCCGACTGCTATCTATAGTAGTTGACTGGTGCCGGGTAAAGCCTCAAACAGACACTTGTTTGAGCATCCGACCGTCGGGTAAAACCTTAAACACCAATGTTTGAGCATCCGACACTTGATCTCAGCCACTTGGCCAAGCTCAAATCTCATATCCCATGGAGTCTCTCACCGAAGCTCTCTTCGTCCGGCTACGTCCCTCGGATGCACCAAGCGCACAACTTCCGCAATGCCATCCTTCGCGTCTTGCCCTAAAGTCTGCTTCCATTGGCTTCACTCCATTCACTCCTCATTCGGTGTCCCTTGGATGCACCAATTGCACGACTTCCACAATTCCATCCTTCACCGACTCAAGGACTCGAGCCATGAAACGATGAACTTGCCAATGCTTTATTAAGCTAACCAAATGCCAAGACTCAAGCTTGGACTTTTACCGCTAAGGCTACTCACTTGGTCTTCCCATGACAATTACATGTCATATGTTTTTTCTAACATCAAAATACAGCTCGAGTTAAACTCGAGTCTGGTCAATCGTGACCTTGGCCGATTGCACCAATAAATCCTACATGGATTAGTCCGTTATGAGACAAAAGTACTGTGGGCAGTCAACTGGGGCCTTTTGCAAGTCGACTGCTAAGTGGAAATCCAGCCTGAGTGAAGCCTTTAAATGTAGGTTACGGGAGAAAGAGAAATAAGCGATTCTTAGCAATTTTGAGACGAAGTGCTGTTGTATTTTAGGTCTTCAAAGACATCTAAAGAAACCAAAAGATCAAACAATCAAAAGCTCACATTTGTAAAGTGATTTCACTTCTTTGTTTCCATTTATTTTTTTATATTGTTTTCGTTATTATATTTGTGTTGTAAGCACTTGTAAAAGGTTTCTCCACCTCTGGTGTTATATCGAGAAGGAAAAGTTCATAGTGAGGGCAGATCACTAGAGCACCAACGTGGAGTAGGAATTAGGGTTCCGAACCACATAAAAACATAATCCTGTGCTTGTGTTATTTTTGTTTATGTTGTGTATACTTGTATTTCCATTGCATACTAACCATTTATAGACGAGCATATGAATGCAATCGAAGAAATCACAAAATTTTATTCACCCCCCTAGCATGCTAACTAGTCCCAACAAGTGGTATCAGAGCGAGGCCACTCTTCATGGACTCATCACCAAGAGAGCACGCGCTAGAGAAGATGGAGTTGCCCAATGATGAACTTGGATATGACATCTACACTCCACCACCCTATGGATTCTATGAAGTAGAGAGATCTGATCTATGGGCGGCAAGGATCGAGACATTCCTTCAAATGAAAATTAAAGATTGGATCATCTTGAATTGTTGTTTTGAATTTCTAAGCTGCAAGAAGGGAGGATTCCTCAAGATGAAGAAATGAACCCAGGAATAACTCCAAAAATTCGAGACAAATATTAAGGTAATAAAATTTATAATTAATTTAATCACCGATGATATCTTGTGTAAATTAGGTGATTATAAGGATGCCAAGGTGCGATGGAGTAATTTTGCAAAATTTCATGAAAAACACTCATCGGTTCAATCCCAAAGTAAAGAAGATGACAAGCTCGAAGAAGAATCAAGTTCATCATCTCAAGAGCTTGAGGAGTTGGAGGTTGAAAGATATTCAACATCTGAATTGGAAGAAGAAATTGAGGAGGTTTTCACCTCTAGGATTGAGGGGGAGGTTAGACCTTCAATGTCGGAGCAATAGGAGGAACCATCTACATTCGGACAAAGTAAAGAATAAACTCAAGATCCTACTACCACCCGTATAGGTAACTCAAGTGCATTTAGTAAAAATAAAAATCATATTATATGCTTTGAGTGTAGGGAACAAGGCACTACAAGAGTAAGTGTCCTAAATTGATTAAGAAGAAGGCTCCCGTAGTGCCAAAGGAGAAGGAGAAGGTCAAGAAAGCCGAAGTCCCGATACACAAAAGCAAGGAGCACATAGTGTGCTTTAAATTCCAACAAAAGGGACATTACCGAAGTCAATGTCTGAAGGGGAGTCACCCTAGGAAAGACATGATAGGAGCCTCATATATAGGGGGAGCCTCTAAGGTAAAATCCTAGGTAACATTTAATAATGCTCTTCCTTTGTATAATGATAAAAAGCATGCTAGGAATGGTTTTATTGCACTTGCAATTGTTCATGATCAAAAGCATGCTAGAAATAAATATTTTTGTTTAGGTGCAAAACATTGTAATATTAGGCCTAAGGATAACTCTAGGACCTAAGGACAATAATATATTTATTTCACATAAGGATAGAAAGGTAGATAACAATCTAGACATTTTTTTTGGACTATCCGAGCCGTAAAAACTGCTTTTTGTATTGCAGAAACCTCGAAAGTTGGCCACGGATTCATGCAAAGTTAAACAAAATATACACGTACGTGTTAAAAACCTTAGATCTAATTTATATCAACATGTGAAGAGCTTTACCCTTGTAGCGACGCCCTTCGCTTATCCCGCTCGCCCAAACGGCTTGCCGGACCTCGTAGAGTGTCAAGCGTACACTCCTCTACAAGTATCCACACGAACAATAGGTGGAGAAGGCAACTTAGAGTGTGCTAGCACTCCTTGAAACCCATGGCAAGAAAGGAAGAGGGAGATCGAAAGAGAGGAGGAAGAAAGAAGATGAAGTTAATACCCAATAACTTCACACTAATGCACAAACTCTAGTGGTCGGCCACTACATGGAAGTTATATACATGCATGTAATACCAAGAGCCATGGCTCTTGGTCACCCTCATGAGGTGGCACCCCATGATGTGTCCATGATGATGTGGAACATCATCATTGGTCGACCCATGCCAAGTCATCATGACATGGCATTTGATCAACTCAAACTTGACCATTCATCTTCCCTCTCAAGTTAAGTCAAACTTGACCTCTTATCTCCCATGGTTGGTCAAATCCAACCATTTGATTCAAGTCACTTTAATTTAATGAATCTCTATTCATTAGTTTAAATTGACTCAATGAATCAAATCAAAATTAGACTCATTCAACACTTGAATCAAATTGAGTACAACTCAATTAGTCTAATTTGGATTACTCTTAATCCAATTTGGTTCATCACAGGAACCTATTCCTCATGGTCCATCATATGAACCTAATCTCCATCTAATTGCCCTTTGTGTGTGACCCTATAGGTTCTTGTAATGTTGGCAATGCTCCTAAACTGATTTATAAACATAAGCAATTAGCGGTATCTAGCAAACATCATTGCTACCCAAGTTACAAGAATGTTGAGACCTAACATCACCTTTGTGACTACTAATTGTGACTCTCACAATATGTGACAATGTCCCTCTATCCTTGACATCTAGATTGACCAATTGAGGCATAGACCATGTCATCCTCTGCACAATCTATATCTTGAACTCCAAGTAGACTTACTCTAATCAAATGAGCTCAATATCTTATATTCACTCATTTGGACATGGCCATGCACTTCTTGGTCTCACTCTATCAAGAATCATGATGTCACTCCCATCATATAGGAGGGATAAATCTCATCTACATCACTCACATTCCTCCGCATAATTTGTTACATACCCAATAATCGCCTTTATAGTCCACCCATTTACGGGTGACGTTTGACGAAGCCAAAGTATGCAACTCCTTATGTAGGGAACCATGGTGACTTTAGGTCCAAGGACTAATAGTCATACTAATAGTCACATGAGAAATTATATGACACTCATATAATGATCCATGATACTTTCTAATGGCGGGTCATTCAGTATACATTCTCTAATGCATACCCATGTGTCAACATGATATCTCATATTCATGACTTGTGAGATCAAGTCATCGAGGTGACCTACATGCTAGTCTCTTCGCATTAACATTGTCCCTGAATATTAATACTTGTCTAGGAATGATTAAGAGTAGTGTTCTCTATATCATCTCATTATCGATTCAACCAATCGATTGATATAGCTAAGAACCTTCTACTCAAGGACATTATTATACTTAGTTATTTGGAACCAATACAAGTAAGTATAATAACCATAAAGAAATGCCTTTATATATATAGGAATATGATACACCAAGTCCATGCAACAATCATCACATGAATGACTCTAGGGCTTTCACTAACAATCTCCCACTAGCACTAGCGCCAATCACTGTAGTATCTAATACCCAATGACCTAGTGTGGCCATCATGCTTTTTCTGTGCCAAAGCCTTGGTCAAAAGATCTGCGATGTTAGTCATTGAGGGTACTCTATAAATCTTCACATCTCCTCTATCGATAATCTCTCGAATGAGATGGAAGCACCGTAGCATGTGTTTGGTCCGCTGGTGTGAGCGAGGTTCCTTAGCCTATGCAATTGCTCCATTATTGTCACAATAGAGCTCTATAGGATATGCTATGATAAAAATACCCGAAGCTCAGTAATGAACTTGAGGATCCAAACTGCCTCCTTTGATGCCTCTGCTGCAGCAATATACTCGGCCTATGTTGTAGAATCAACAATTTTGTCCTGCTTCGAACTCTTCCAGCTCACAGCGCCATCATTCAAGCAAAACACGAACCCTGACTGTGATCTATAATCATCCTGGTCAGTTTGAAAGCTAGCATTACTGTAACCCTTTACAGCTAGCTCCTCATCATCTCCAAATATAAAGAAATTTTCTCTAGTCCTTCTCAAGTACTTAAGAATATTCTTGACTGCTATCCAGTAATGCTCACCTGGTTCTGACTGGTATCTACTCGTCATGCTCAAAGCATACGAGACATCAGGACGAGTACATAACATGGCATACATGATAAATCGTATGGCAGATGCATAAGGGATCTTGTCCATGCGGTCTCTCTCCTCTCTAGAAGAGGGACTTTGAGTCTTCGAAAGACTCACACCATGTGACTTCGACAGAAGTCCCTTTTTGGAATTCTACATGGCAAACCGTAGTAATACCATGTCAATGTATGTACTCTGACTCTGGCCAAGTAATCTCTTAGATCTATCTCTATAGATCTTGATGTCTAAAATACAGGATGCTTCACCTAAGTCCTTCATTGAGAAACACTTCCCCAGCCAAGTCTTCACAGACTGTAGCGAAGGGATGTCATTCTCAATGAGTAATATATCATCCACATACAATACAAGGAAGATAACTGTGTTCCCATTCACCCTCTTGTAGATACAGGGTTCATCTTCATTCTTGATAAAACAAAACTGTTTGATCGCAACATCGAATCGAAGATTCCAGCTCCGAGAAGCTTGCTTTAGGCCATAAATGGACCTTTGCATCTTGCATACTTTGCTAGTATGCTGTGGATCTATAAAAACCACAAGCTATGTCATGTACACATCCTCGAGCAAGTATCCATTCAGAAACATGGTTTTGATATCCATCTACCAGATGTCATTGTTGGGATGTATACTGAAAGCCTAGCTCTTTTGTATGAACATCTTTATTTTGAAATAAGAATCACATGATCATTGTTTGCATATTTTTATGATTATGCAAAATTGTCTAATACTTTATAGATAACATGGTGCTTGGGTGATGGCACAGAAGATCATGTTATCAGTCCCTTGTAGAGTATAAGTAGAGGCTCACAACCAAGATGGTTTTGGACAAACCATTGGCATAGTTGTAGTGTAGCTTGGTATTGTTTTGTCTTGAACATAAAGTTACACTAGTACACTTAGGTGTATTGAGCAGGACCGAAATAGAGGTGATTCAATTTGTTGCTGACTACATAATTGAATCGGACCTCGGATATTATGTTGTACATGCTCTTAATCCCGATATAATAACGGACACATGTACTTAGTATTTATTTCTTTGATTTACCAGAGGGTGAGATTTCTATGGATTAAATCAATATGCTCGGTAAGTTGGGAAATGATATTATTTACATGGTGTGCCGTTGATTATAGGAGGAATCCGTGTCCTATGTATTAGGTTGATGATGTCCCCTTAAGGAGCTCATAAGGTTCATCATGTAAACCCTGCAGGTTGACTTAGTCAACATGATGATAAGGTTGAGTGGTACTACTCGAGGAGTTAGATGTTAATTAATTGATGGTCAGTAAATCAATTAATTGACGGACATTCGATGTCTTAAACACGGGGAGATGGATGTACAAATAATATATGGAGCCCATATTAATTTATGGGGTTGGTGAGGTAGTTCGATGATGATCCTCTAGTGGAATGGAACATCATTGATGGATCAAGTTTGTGTGGTTCCGATCCATCGGGTGGCCAAGACCCAACTCCTCCTCATGGTCCCTATCGTAGCCTAATATAAACCTCATGAAGTCTAGATCAAATGATGGAAAACAAATCTCTAGATCCGACGGTTGGGATTAAATTCCTAGAACCGACGGTTGAGATTAAATCTCTAGATCTGACGGTTGGGATTAATTTCTAGAACCGACGGTTGAGATTAAATCTCTGGATCCGACGGTTGGGATTATTTCCTAGAACCGACGGTTGAGATTAAATCTCTAAATCCGACAGTTGAGATTAAAACCCTAGAACCAACGGTGGAGATTAAACCAAGGCCTAAACCTAACTCTATATAAAAGGGAGAGGAAAGGTTGGATAAGGTAGGCGGCAAGAAAATTGGGAATTTGTTCCTATATTTTTGGCTACCTCATCAATAACCAATTTTCTCCTAAGTTCTATATAAGGGAGCATGGGTTGGGTGGCAACTTAGTTTTTGGTTCATAATGGATGAGAAGGAAATTAGGGTTTTGCCTAGTATGCTTGGGCGGCAAGCAACCTCAAGGTGGAAACCCTAATTAGGGTTTTTGCTACTTAGGTTGGGTGGCCAAGGTGATGTAGGAGGGTGGGCGGCAACCTATGGAGGAGCTTGTCTTCTTCCTTGGAGGGGGCTAGCTCCTAGATCTCTCCTCTCCACCATGCTTAGGCGGCAAGAAACCTATGGAGGAAACCCTAATTAGATTAGGGTTTGGCTCTTTGGATTGGGCGGCTAGGTTGGAAGTTAGGTTGGGCGGCAACTATAGGGGAAGGGCTCATCTTCTTCCTTCTAAGAGTTGGCCGGCCACTACCTTCTCTTCCTCTACCTTGGGCGGCAAGAAATCCAAAGGAAGCTTCGTTGGGCGGCTAGGGTTTGGAAGGTAAGGTAGGTGGCAACTATAGGGGAAGTGTTCTTCTTCTCCCTAGGGTGTTGGCCGGTTCCTATCCTTTTTCCTATACCTCTGGTGGTGCCCAACCTATTCCTCTTTTTCTCTTGTTTTCCTCTTGGCCGGCGGCACAAGGAGCTAGGGTTTGTCCCTAGTTCGGTTGCTTGGTTGTTTCCATTATGTTCTCTCTATTCTTGGGGCCGGCGGCATCAATCCTTTGTGGATTGGTGGTTGGCTCAAGCAAGAAGGGAAAGAGAGTTCTTCTTTCTTTGGATTGAAGAAGATCTAAGAAGCTTCAACTTGTGGAGGATCTTCGCCCACACGAAGTCTACAAGGAGGTTAGGACATACGATAGAAGATCAAGAGGTATAAAAGTTTTATAACTTTTATTATTGTTCTTTGCATGTTCTTATCGATATGCTAGCTTAAGTTCTTTATGTTAGTATATGTTGATTATACTAGTTTACATTTGTGTGTATTTGTATAATCATGGACCCCGATAAGAAACACAAAAACCGGCGATCCGTCCGTCGTCTCTTCCGCGGCTAATCGACTAGAAGAGTTTGGTTGCTTGAACAACTAGTTTGTTCAAGCGATCGCTCGAGTCGTTGGCACGACGACGAATTGGTTGTGCTTAGGAAACTCATCCCATCCGGATTATTTTTCATTAGTGAAAATTTTAATCCGGGGACATGGGAGCCTATGAGCATTCTAAGGAATAGCATGATTGCCAACAAATGGTATAAGAGCCACGGTTTCCGGTTTTGTGTGTTTTGGATTCGGTTACTTTCATGCACATATCATATATTTTGTATGCCGGATAATAGTAGGATGTGCGTAGGCTAATTTTTGGTTGCAAGCATAAGATCCGACTATTATGGCTATATATGTGTATGATTGTATATTATTTGAATCCTCGGGGTTGACGAGGCTAGATTAGTATTTAATTTTTGTAATTAAATATGGCATTGTTTAGCCACTCTTTATTTTATTTTACTTTCGATCTAAATTTCATGTACACTCCCTCGTGGAGTATAGGATCGATGGATGTAAAATAAAATAGGTTTTATTCTCGGCTCGGATCTCCGGATGTCTCGTACATGACATAGGAGGAGCGGACGAGGTGGCGGCACGACGGGATGCGTATTGGAGAACAATGTCATAGTAGTTGGAAAAAATTCTATTTTTTTCATATTTATTGCTGATTTGTTTTATATGCATGTTGTGTGTGCTTGAAAATTCCTCATTTTCAATTTACTAAGTGGGAGAGGGATATTTTAATTAATTCTCGCGGCCTCCATTACAATTTGACGTGTGATGCAACAAACTTGCGTGTCGGCTCTGAGTGCCTTCCTCCCTGCGGATGAGTTTGTTTGCGGATCACTAGGTCAAATAATGGTTATAGGAAATTATCTAGGAGTGTGTGTACTTCCACAACGGTAAGGCACATAATCCGAAATAATTCCCTTAGTACCGTGTAATGGTGCACACTTAGATGCAAATAAAAAGTAGTTTTATTTGTAGGGCCGAAGAGAAACCAACTATTAATTTTATTTGTCAAAAAGTAAGGTTGACAAGATAATAAAATTAATGGGTTAAACCTCCTCTTACAAATGTAGAATTCGTATACGTCCACAGCAGTGGCATGCGATATTCGGTGTTTGAGGTGTTGGTTGATTTCAAAATTTTATTGTTTGAGAATCAATAATTTTTTTGAAATCTACAGTAATAATAAGCATGTGTGTGCTTGAAAATTCCTCATTTTCAATTTACTAAGTGGGAGAGGGATATTTTAATTAATTCCCGTGGCCTCCATTACAATTTGACGTGTGATGCAACAAACTTGCGTGTCGGCTCTGAGTGCCTTCCTCCCTGCGGATGAGTTTGTTTGCGGATCACTAGGTCAAATAATGGTTATAGGAAATTATCTAGGAGCGTGTGTACTTCCATAGCGGTAAGGCACATAATCCGAAATAATTCCCTTAGTATCGTGTAATGGTGCACACTTAGATGCAAATAAAAAGTATCCTCCCCATCGGAGTCACTGCTTTTATTTGTAGGGCCAAAGAGGAACCAACTATTAATTTTATTTGTCAAAAAGTAAGGTTGACAAGATAATAAAATTAATGGGTAAAACCTCCTCTTACAAATGTAGAATTCGTATACGTCCACACTATCGTGGCATGCGATATTCTCGGTGTTTTGAGGTGTTGGTTGATTTCGAAATTTTATTGTTTGAGGAATCAATAATTTTTTGAAATCTAAAGTAATGATCTATGTGATTCTTAGGATTTTCAAAATTGACTTTCAGTCCACTTACTGTGATACTAAAGGAAAAAAAAAACTTATTGTACCTAAATAATGTTTATTGGAAAAGATTCAAGATATTGTCTTATCTGCTAAGGAGTACAAGTATGCACTCTTCAAAGAGTGTCCTCAAGCCATCATTGCTCAAAAGGGTTTCTACTTCTCGAAGGCAAGAAGAAGGAGAAACAAGGTGGAGCAAATGTGGTGGGAGGATCTCAGGGAGGAGTGAAGAAGCCGAAAGGCAAGTACTTCACTTACAAGCAGGATGGACATTGGAAGGAGGACTGTCCCAATCCAAAACAGAACAAAAGTATATCTTTTGGTCTAGTCGTTGTAACATGGTTAGCGGTGTTATCTACCGGCACCTGGTGTGTAGATACGAGAGCCACTAATCATGTCTGCAATACTTTGCAGGGGTTCCAGGAAACCCGACTAGCAGGGGATATTACCATTTACTTGGGCAATGCCATGAAGATGGCGGCTATTGCAGTGGGAGATGTTTTATTTATCTTTTGAGAAAATAAAGGTTTTTGGTTCTTAAGAATTTCCTTTATGTACCCTTATTTAGAAAGAATGGATTTCGGTTTCTAAATAGTTTTTGGATGGATAATCTATTTCTTTTCATGACAGATTTGTTATAAAAGGAATAGGGACATTATCTATTCAGGTACATAGATAGGAAATTTATAACTTGAACCACAAGCTCCCACGATGCAAATAGAAGTAACTCATCTTCTAATTCCAATAAGAGAAAAGAACCTTCGAAGATGAACCAAACATATCTTTGGCTTCTTAGGCTTGGTCACATTAACCTAAGCAGAATTCAAAGGTTGATAGCTGATGGACCTTTGGGTTCATTAGTGGTGGAGGATCTCCCAACCTACGAATCTTGCTTGGAGGGTAAGATGACCAAGAGGCCTTTTCAAGGCCAAGGGGTATAGATCCAAAGATGTGTTGGAATTGGTTCATTCTGATTCGTATGGTCCTATGTCTATCCAGGCAAGAGGTAGTTTTGAATATTTTGTCTTTTTCATAGACAATTATTCAAGATGACACTACGATCTGATCGTAGTGGTGAATACCTCTTGGGAGAGTTTAGGAACTACTTATCAGAGGTTGGGATTCAATCCCAATTGACTGCACCTGGCACACCCCAGCAGAACAGTGTAGCAGTACGAAGGAATAGGACTCTTATGGAGATGGTTAGATCGATGATGAGTTATTCTGACTTGTTTTGTAGTCCTAGAGATCAGAGGGTGATTGTTAACATGAATGCCAGATTTCTAGAGGAAGACTATGTGATAAGCCACAAGCCCAAGAGTAAAATTGTTCTGGAGGAGTTAAAAGGGAAGTCACTCCTTTAGTACCACCAGTACAAGAGGATATACCACATGTCACTGCACCGCGTGTCACGTATGATACCTCGTCATAGTGGGAGGGTTGTGAGATGACCTCTCAGATTCATGTTTTGGACAAATCTTGATTTGGTCCCTAGCAAACATGAACCCGATCCCTAGACATACTGACGAGGCAATCCAAGATATAAATACAACATCTTTGCAAAGTGCAATGAATCCGAGATTGAATCTATGGATTCAAGATGTGTCTGGGAGCTCTTATGCATAGCAACTCATATGGATTATGAGGCGTGATGATGGATGTCAAGACGGATTCCTTAGTGGAAGTCTTGAGGAATCCATCTACATGAAGCGACCAGAGGGATTCATTGCTAAGGGCAAAGAGCGTATTGTATATAAGCTTAATCAGTCCGTTAATGGACTGAAGCAAGCTTTGAAGTCTTGGGACATCCGCTTTGAGGAAGTAAATCCAGTCTTATGGATTTATTCAAAGTTCGGATGGGTCTTGTGTATATCAGAGATGATGTAAACGTAGTGGTATTTTTGTACTATACGTAGATGACATTTTGGTGGTTGGCGACAACATCGAAGTGTTATCAGACGTAAGGGTATGGTTGTCCAAACAGTTTGATATGAAGGACTTGGGAGAAGTGGGTCACAACCTTGGGGATCAAGGTTGTTGTGCTTATCCTAAGCTTCATACATAGACATGGTTTTGGATCGTTTTAGCATACAAAACTCCAAGAAGGGTTTTCTACCCTTCAAGCATGGAGTTTCTTTATCTAAGAAGATGTGTCCTAGATCATCTGAGGTGATAAAGGAGTTGAAGGCGGTTCCTTATGCTTCGGCAGTAGGAAGCCTCATGTATGTTATGTACGAGACAAGATATCTGCTTTGCCATGGGCATGGTTAGCAGATATCAGTGTAATCCAGGACAGGGACATTAGACTGCGGTAAAAGCATATATTGTAGTGCCTGAGAAGGACTAGGGATTATATGCAACTTTACCGGGAAGACCAATTACTCCCTGTGGGTTGCATGGATTACGATTTCCAATCAAATAGGAATAACAGTAAGTCTACCTCAGGTTTTGTGTTTACTTTAGGAGGTGGAGCCATTGTTTGGAGGAGTGCCCAGCAGAAATGCATGGCGGACTCCACCGTGAAAACTGAGTATGTGTGGCTCAGGAACTTCCTGATGGACTTGGATGTGATTCCTGGTTTGCCCAGAACTATCACAATTAATTGTGATAATAATGGTGCAGTTGCAAACTCGAAGGAACCACGAGCCCATAAGGCTAGTAAACACATAGGGTGCAAGTACCACTTGATACGAGAAATCGTAAAGGAGGTAGAAGTAAGCTGTCGCCTAGATTGCATCAGAGGATGACCTGGTAGACCCTTTCACTAAGGTCCTTCTAGCGAGAGCTTTGATAGGCATGTGGAGGGAAGAGGAATCAGATGTATGGCAGTACGATGACGACATAGTCTTTTAGTATAAGTGGGAGATTGTTGGGATGTATACTGAAAGTCTAGCTCTTTTGTATGAACATCTTTATTTTGAAATAAGAATCACATGATCATTGTTTGCATATTTTTATGATTATGAAAAATTGTCTAATACTTTACATTGTAGATAACATGGTGCTTGGGTGATGGCACAGAAGATCATGTTATCAGTCCCTTGTAGAGTATAAGTAGAGGCTCACAACCAAGATGGTTTTGGACAAACCATTGGCATGGTTGTAGTGTAGCTTGGTATTGTTTTGTCTTGAACATAAAGTTACACTAGTACACTTAGGTGTATTGAGCAGGACCGAAATAGAGGTGATTCAATTTGTTGCTGACTACATAATTGAATCGGACCTCGGATATTATGTTGTACATGCTCTTAATTCCGATATAATAACGGACACATGTACTTAGTATTTATTTCTTTGATTTACCAGAGGGTGAGATTTCTATGGATTAAATCAATATGCCCGGTAAGTTGGGAAATGATATTATTTACATGGTGTGCCGTTGATTATAGGAGGAATCCGTGTCCTATGTATTAGGTTGATGATGTCCCCTTGAGGAGCTCATAAGGTTCATCATGTAAACCTTGCAGGTTGACTTAGTCAACATGATGATAAGGTTGAGTGGTACTACTCGAGGAGTTAGATGTTAATTAATTGATAGTCAGTAAATCAATTAATTGACGGACATTCGATATCTTAAACACGAGGAGATGGATGTACAAATAATATATGGAGCCCATATTAATTTATGGGGGTTGGTGAGTTAGTTCGATGATGATCCTCTAGTGGAATGGAACATCATTGATGGATCAAGTTTGTGTGGTTCCGATCCATCGGGTGGCCAAGACCCAACTCCTCCTCATGGTCCCTATCGTAGCCTAATATAAACCTCATGAAGTCTAGATCAAATGATGGAAAACAAATCTCTAGATCCGACGGTTGGGATTAAATTCCTATAACCGACGGTTGAGATTAAATCTCTAGATCCGACGGTTGGGATTAATTTCTAGAACCGACGGTTGAGATTAAATCTCTGGATCCGACGGTTGGGATTATTTCCTAGAACCGACGGTTGAGATTAAATCTCTAAATCCGACGGTTGAGATTAAAACCCTAGAACCGACGGTGGAGATTAAACCAAGGCCTAAACCTAACTTTATATAAAAGGGAGAGGAAAGGTTGGATAAGGTAGGCGGCAAGAAAATTGGGAATTAGTTCCTATATTTTTGGCTACCTCATCAATAACCAATTTTCTCCTAAGTTCTATATAAGGGAGCATGGGTTGGGCGGCAACTTAGTTTTTGGTTCATAATGGATGAGAAGGAAATTAGGGTTTTGCCTAGTATGCTTGGGCGGCAAGCAACCTCAAGGTGGAAACCCTAATTAGGGTTTTTGCTCCTTAGGTTGGGCAGCCAAGGTGATGTAGGAGGGTGGGCGGCAACCTATGGAGGAGCTTGTCTTCTTCCTTGGAGGGGGCTAGCTCCTAGATCTCTCCTCTCCACCATGCTTAGGCGGCAAGAAACCTATGGAGGAAACCCTAATTAGATTAGGGTTTGGCTCTTTGGATTGGGCGGCTAGGTTGGAAGTTAGGTTGGGCGGCAACTATAGGGGAAGGGCTCATCTTCTTCCTTCTAAGAGTTGGCCGGCCACTACCTTCTCTTCCTCTACCTTGGGCGGCAAGAAATCCAAAGGATGCTTGGTTGGGCGGCTAGGGTTTGGAAGGTAAGGTAGGTGGCAACTATAGGGGAAGTGTTCTTCTTCTCCCTAGGGTGTTGGCCGGTTCCTATCCTTTTTCCTATACCTCTGGTGGTGCCCAACCTATTCCTCTTTTCCTCTTGATTTCCTCTTGGCCTGCGGCACAAGGAGCTAGGGTTTCTCCCTAGTTCGGTTGCTTGGTTGTTTCCATTATGTTCTCTCTATTCTTGGGGCCGGCGGCATCAATCCTTTGTGGATTGGTGGTTGGCTCAAGCAAGAAGGGAAAGAGAGTTCTTCTTTCTTTGGATTGAAGAAGATCTAAGAAGCTTCAACTTGTGGAGGATCTTCGCCCACACGAAGTCTACAAGGAGGTTAGGACATACGATAGAAGATCAAGAGGTATAAAAGTTTTATAACTTTTATTATTGTTCTTTGCATGTTCTTATCGATATGCTAGCTTAAGTTCTTTATGTTAGTATATGTTGATTATACTAGTTTACAATTGTATGTATTTGTATAATCATGGACCCCGATAAGAAACTCAAAAACCGGCGATCCGTCCGTCGTCTCTTCCGCGGCTAATCGACTAGAAGAGTTTGGTTGCTTGAACAACTAGTTTGTTCAAGCGATCGCTCGAGTCATTGGCACGACGACGAATTGGTTGTGCTTAGGAAACTCATCCCATCCGGATTATTTTTCATTAGTGAAAATTTTAATCCGGGGACATGGGAGCCTATGAGCATTCCAAGGAATAGCATGATTGCCAACAGTCATAATCATGGTACGCTACAATGGCAAGCATGATCCGAATGGACTTAAACATCGCCACTAGAGAAAAGGTTTCATCATAGTCAATAACATGAATTTGATTTAAACCTTTACCCACCAATCGACCCTTATAGACATGCTTTAGACCATCCATGTCAGTCTTTCTCTTAAAGACCCACTTACACCCAATGGGTTTGATGCCTTCAGGTGGATCAACCAAAGTCCATACTTGGTTGGTGTACATGGATTTCATCTCGGATCTCATGGTCTCTAGCCATTTCTCAGAATCTGGGCTCATCATAGCATCCTGATAGGAGGTAGGCTCATTCTCAATGAGAATAACATCATCATGGTTAGACAAGAGAAATGAGTATCTCTCAGGCTGACGACGTACCCTATCAAACCTGCGAAGAGGTAGGTCTACCTGAACAGGTTGTTGTTCCACAACTCTTTGTGCAATAATCTCATCATCCACAACACTTTGTGGTTCCTGTTCAACCTCTATCTTGGCCTCAGTGCTATGGTCCATATCTTGAATTTCTTCAAGATTGAATGTACTCCCACTAGTTTTTCTAGAAACAAAATCCCTTTCTAGAAATACCCCAGTCTTTGACACAAACACTTTGTGCTGACTGAGAATGTAGAAGTAATATCCCTTCGTTTCCTTGGGATATCAAACAAAATAGCACTTATCGGATTTGGGTCCTAGTTTGTCTGAGACTTTACGTCGAACGTAAGCCTCACAACCCCAAATCCTCATGAAAGATATCTTGGGATTTCTCCCTTTCCATATCGTATATGGTGTCCTTATCATAGCTTTGGATGGAAAACAGTTAAGTGTGAAGGTTGTTGTGTCTAGAACATATCCCCAAAAAGATATAGGAAGATCTGTGTAACTCATCATAGATCGTACCATATTTAATAGGGTATGATTCCTCCTTTCGGATACACCATTCCACTTTGGTGTTCCAGGAGGAGTGAGTTGGGATAGAATCCCACACTCATCTAGATAGTCACGAAACTCATAGCTAAGTATTCACCACCTCGATCTGATCAAAATAAATTAATACTCTTGTGAAGCTGGTTTTGTACTTCATTCTTGAATTCTTTAAACTTTTCAAAGGATTCCGACTTATGTGTCATCAGATACACATAACCATATCTACTGAAGTCATCAATAAATGTAATGAAGTACCTATAACCACCTCTAGCAGCAATATTAAAAGGGTCACATACATCACTATGTATAAGTCCTAACAAGTCTGTTGCTCTTTCGTTGTGTCCACTAAAGGGAGTCTTGATCATCTTGCCTAGAAGGCAAGACTTGCATGTCTCATATGATTCAAAATCAAATGAGTCCAGCAGCCCATCCTTATGAAGTTGGGATAAGCGACTCTCATTTATGTGACCTAAGCGACAATGCCAGAGATAGGTTTGGTTCAACTCATTTGACTTGAACATTTTGGTACTTATGTTATAGATGGGGTTCTCTAAGTATAGAATGTAGAGTCCATTCATCAGAGGTGGACTACAATAGAACATATTATTTAAATAAACTAAACAACATTTGTTCTTTATTATAAATGAAAACCCTTTCTTGTCTAAACAAGAAACTGAAATTATATTCTTAGTCAGAGCAGGCACATAACAACATTCATCTAGTTCTAGTACAAGCCCAGAGGGCAGAGATAGAAAATAAGTTCTTACAACAACAACAGCAACCCTTGCTCCATTGCCTACTCATAGGTCCACCTCGCCCTTCGTCAATGCCCTGCTATTTCTCAGCGCCTGCACATTAGTACAAATGTGAGATGCACATCCGATATCTAATACCCATGATGAAGAAATAGATAGATTGACTTCTATGACATATATACCTGAAGTAGAAGTCTCACTTCTCTTCTTCTTAAGATCTTTCAGGTATGCTTTACAGTTATGCTTCCAGTGTCTAGCTTCCTTATAGTGGAAGCAAGTCCCTTCCTTGGCCACCCCTCTTTTCGATTTCAGAGCCTTGTCATTGCCCTTGGCTTGGGACTTTCCCTTACCTTTAGGCTTGCCCTTGCCTTTCTTCTTTTTCACCATCAAAATGGAATCAGGTTTTCCCTTCTTAAGGTTGAGCTCAGCAGTTCTCAACATGCTAAGCATCTTAGGCAGTGGCTTATCAATTTCATTCATGTTGTAATTCATGACAAATTGATTGTAGCTTTCTGGTAAGGATTGCAAGATTAAGTCAGTTGCCAGTTCTCGGCCAAGTGGGAATCCCAACCTCTATAGGTTTTCTATGTACCCAATAATCTTGAGTACATATGAACCTACAGGAGTCCCATCTTGCATCTTGGACTGAAACAATGCCTTAGAGATCTCGTATCTCTCGTGCCTTGCTTGTCCTTGATACAGTTGATGAAGATGTTCAACCATATCAAAAGCATTTATGAACTCATGTTGCTTCTGAAGCTCAAAGTTCATTGTCGCGAGCATGAGGCATGACACATCTAATGCATCATCTTGATGCTTCTTGTAAGCATCTCGGTCAACTCGCAAGGCAGTGGCAGGAGGTGCTTTCGAAATGGGCTGCTCCAGGACGTACAATTTTCTTTCTTGAGTGAGAACAATTCTCAGATTCCTATACTAGTCCAGAAAATTAGCTCCATTGAGCTTGTCCTTCTCAAGGACAGAACACAGGGAGAGAGTGTTCGTGTTTGACGACATGACAATCTACAACATAAACAATGTAGAAAGTAAATATCATATTTCATTTATTATTTAATTAGGCCTTTAATTAAATGATGCTCCCACTAAATTATAGGACTTTTGTAGAATCGAGTCATGGATGTGATCAAACAACATTACTAGATTTATACAAACTAGCTATAATTCTCGGGGGACAAGATCCACATCATACTATGCCTTTAGTTAGCTTTGGCTAAATCGCCCAAGACTTAATATGATCGGTAGGTAACAAATTACCAATTACATATCTATGCAACTCTTGTTTATAGGATCAAGATCCACATTTACAAAAGACCTTGAGTTATCTTTGGCTAAATTGCCCAAGATTTAGTGTAAATGTAATCTAATCCTACCTTTCCAACGGTTAGAATATGCTTATAGTTTTATTCGATCCAATTGAGTTAGCTAGTTTTACTCAATCTAATTGAGCTTATTCTCACCCAAGTTGTGATAGGCGGGACCAAGATTGTCCCTCCGCACCCTACCAAGATAATATGTGTTGCTCTACTTTGGCAGATTCAACAACAACAAATGATCGAGGTAGTGATGGGTATCAAAACTTGGTAAGCATTTCGAGTTGATTCGATTAAGATCTAATATAATCGTGAATGTGTATCATATACGCATTAAGGCCTTAATTACCCTACACTAGCATGCATCATATACATACAAGCAAAATATACTAGCATGCATCATATACATACAAGCAAAATATCCAAGCATGCATCATATACATACAAGTAAAATTTACTAGCATGCATCACATACATACAAGCAAAACAAATATATATATATATATATATATATATCTATATATATATATATATATATATATATATATATATATATATATATATATATATATATATATATATAATAATTAAATTGTGATGAGTTCATGGCCCTACTATGATCTTCTTAAGCTAATGAGAAGATCGGACGGTCAACCTAGGGCTAGCGACTTCTCCAAGTGCTTCCTTTGACCGCCATGTGTCGTCGGCTCTCTCCTCGTAACTCCGTCTACTAGTGGACCTTCCACTGCCTCATTTTGTACATTACAAACATGAAACTTGAGTAACATTCGAGTCTAAAACTATTTATAATAGGAATATTAAAAAGAGAGACATGGCGCACAGGTTGTATACCATATACAACATGTACAATACAAAAATGACGCGCAAGCTGTATTATGAATTACAATACATTTTATCCAATCACATTGGGGTTCTTGGGACATGATCATCACAGTATAATACATAGTTGTAAATTTTATATTTTACATAAATTTCTATAATTTTCCTATTTTTTTCAATTTTATGAGTCACATCTCTATAATCGTCCCGCTAAATGATTTTCGGGCATGATCGCGGGCCAATGCCCCTTGCGGAGTTAGGGGCAGCGCCCCTGATCACAAAATGAATCTTGCAAGTGTCCCATCTTGATCTTACAGTGCCTTAAGTCGCTGTCCCAAAAGACTAAAGCGATAATTCGCCGTTTCGGAGAGTTTTTCTCGGTGGTTGAAGCCTACATGTGTCCCAACACTTGTTTCTTCGACTCTATGAGAAAAATACTCACAAAAATCTATAAAATAGGAAATTTACATATCTTTAATTTTTCATATCTAATACAAAAATTAAAAAACTAAGCACATACATGCTTCGCACGTGGCTCTAATACCACTATTGGACTATCCGAGCTGCAAAAATCGCTTTTTGTGTTGCAAAAACCTCGGAAGTCGGCCACGGATCCATGCGAAGATAAACAAAATATACATGTATGTGTTAAAAAGATAGATCTACTTTAGATATACATGTGAAGAGCTTTACCCTTGTAGCGATGCCTTACCCTTATCCCGCTCGTCCAAACGGCTTGCCGGATCTCATAGAGTGTCAAGCGTACACTCCTCTACAAGTATCCTCATGAACAATAGGTGGAGAAGGCAACTTATAGTGTGCTAGCACTCCTTGAAACCCACGGCAAGAAAGGAAGAGGGAGATCACAAGAGAGGAGGAAGGAAGAAGATGAAGTTAATACCCACTAACTTCACACTAATGCACACACTCTAGTGGCCGGCCACTACATGGAAGTTATATACATGCATGTAATACCAAGAGCCATGGCTCTTGGTCTCCCTCATGAGGTGGCACCCCATGATGTGTCCATGATGATGTGGAACATCATCATTGGTCGGTGCATGACAAGTCATCATGACATGGCATTTGGTCAAGTCAAACTTGACCATTCATCTTCCCTCTCAAGTCAAATCAAACTTGACCTCTTTTCTCCAATGGTTGATCAAATCCAACCATTTGATTCAAGTCACTTTAATTTAATGAATCTCTATTCATTAGTTTAAATTGACTCAATGAATCAAATCTAAATTAGACTCATTCAACACTTGAATCAAATTGAGTCCAACTCAATTAGTCTAATTTGGATTACTCTTAATCCAATTTGGTTCATCACATGAACCTTATCCTTATGGTCCATCATATGAACCTAATCTCCATCTAATTGCCCTTTGTGTGTGGCCTTATAGGTTCTTGTAACGTTGGCAATGCTCCTAAACCGATTTAGAAACATAAGCAATGAGCGGTATCTAGCAACACATCATTGCTACCCAAGTTATAATAATGTTGAGATCCAACATCACCTTTGTGACTACTAATTGTGACTCTCACAATATGAAAATGTATCTCTATCCTTGACATCTAGATTTACCAATTGATGTATAGACCGTGTCATCCTCTGTACAATCTATATCTTGAACTCTAAGTAGACTCGCTCTAATCAAATGAACTTAATATCTCATATTGACTCATTTGGGCATGACAATGCACTTCGTGGTCTCACTCTATCAAGAATCATGATGTCACTCCCGTCATATAGGAGGGATAGATCCCATCTACATCACTCATATCCCTCAGCATAATTTGTTACATACACAGTAATCGCATTTATAGTCCACCCATTTACAGTTGATGTTTGACGAAGCCAAAGTATGCAACTCCTTATGTAGGGAACCATGGTGACTTCAGGTCCAAGGACTAATAGTTATACTAATAGCCACATGAGAAAGTATATGACACTCATATAACGATCCATGATACTTTCTCATGGTGGGTCATTCAGTTTACATTCTCCAATGCATACCCATGTGTCAACTTGATATCTCATATCCATGACTTATGAGATCAAGTCATCGAGTTGACCTACATGCTAGTCTCTTCGCATTAACATTGTCCGTGAATATTAATATTTGACTAGGAATGATTAAGAGTAGTCTTCTCTATATCATCTCATTATCGATTCAACCAATCGATTGATATAGATAAGATCCTTCTACTCAAGGATGTTATTATACTTAGTTATTTGACACCAATACAAGTAAGTATAATAACCATAAAGAAATGCCTTTATATATATAAGAATATGATACACCAAGTCCATACAATAATAATCACATGATTGTCTCTTGGGCTTTTACTAAAAATTTCCCTTAAGAAGGCTAGGCATATGCCTAGAAAGAAAGGAAATGTCCAAAAAAAAAGAATGAAAATTCAAAAATTGGAAAATTAAAATTAGAAAATCAAGCTTTGAGGTCAAAGATTGAGAAATTAGGGAAGACCCTTAAAAGAATGGAAAACATGATTCTAGGGTCAAATGGGCAAGATATCGTTTTTAGGAGGCAAGACCTACCTAAGGAAAAGTAAGGTTTGGGTCATAAACCTAAGTCCAAAGAAGTCATGCAAACCTACCACAATGTTCCATTTAATTATGAAACTAACTCTAGGTCTAGGAAAGTCAAGGTCACATGGGAAGTTATCCCTAAGGTTGACTGTGATAGGTGTCTAGTGACTAAGGTTTTCAAGGAGCCTAGGAAAGTCACTAAGAAGGTCACAAGAGAACTCATCCCAAGAGTTGACCTAGACAAGACCACAATGACCAAGGCTTTCAAGCCTAGGAGTGTCATTAGGAAGGTACTAAGGGATGTTATCCCTAGTGAGTAGCTCGTAAATTCAAGGAGCTCTAATAGATATTGAGTTCCTAGAAGCATGATCCCTTCATGCTAAATGGGTTTAGGGTGTGTCAACTTTAAATGGATGGGTAGTTAACCTACCCATGGTAGAGTTGACACTTTAGGGCATTTTCAAGGTTAGGTGATACCTTGGAAATGAGATTAGAAATTATTCCTAAAGGAATTTAGGATGTGCTAATTGAATTATGAAAATTGAAAAAAGGATCATAATTGACACAATTAGATTAGAAGACTATAGTGTGCCATTTTGGAGATTTTGGCACACTTGAGGGATTTAGTTGGTTATGACAAATTGGTATAAGTTTTAGCAAATGACAATTAAGCTTTAAACTTAGGTATTTCTATACCTTATATTCATATTTGTCATTCTTTGTTTGTCATATGTCATGTCATGACATCATGCTCATATTATAATATGAAATGTCATGATAATGCTTAGGTTAATTTATATCATGTTATGATATCATGCATCATTGGCAAATATGCTTAAATTATGCAAATTATTTATGCCATGATCATATTCATGCATTAAGTTCATAAAATTGAAATTAAATACAATGACATTATTTGATGTCGTAGATAAAGGAATCAAAGGGATATACCTAGATAGTATGCATGAACCCTTAGATTTAAGGAAGAACAAATCTACATCTCACAAAGACTATAGGATGACATGTGTGGGTATTGATATACCATATGCACATGTGAGATGTTAGGAAAATGAGTTAAGTTCAATGTGAAGGTAGGAAACTTTGCTTCCCACTTCAACTCGGTAGCTTGTTCATGGCGATCCCATCGATGTCCTTGGATTAAAAAAAATTTAATCCTAGACAAAAGGGATCACCAAAGCAATCATTTCATCGTCGTGCTATTCGATTAGAGTAGTCACTTGACCAAACTTGTTGTTCAAGCAACCAACCTCTATTCTACGATTAGCCACGGAATAGGATGTACGGATCACCGATTTTTGCATTTGTATTCGGGGTCCAAGTAAATTAGCCACATAATAAAAGCATACAACATGCATATAATTGAAAAACAATTATAGACATAATACAAAAGAATATAAACAAGCATTATACCTCTCGATCTTCTATTGTATGTCCTTCCTCCTTTTGGACGTCGTGTTGGTGATAATCTTCCAAAAGTCAAAGCCTCCTAGATCACCAATCTTCCTTCCTTGCTCGCTCCGAACAAGAGAAAGTTCAATAACAAAACTCTTCCTCTCCTTGCTTGCGCCAACCACCAAGCACCAACATGGTGTGCGCCGGACAAAGGAATGGAAGAAGGAGATGGATGCTGGCTAAGAGCTCGAAGGGAAGACCCTAAGCTTTGTTTCCACCGGCCAAGGAGAAGAGAGGGAGGGCTTGAACGCCGGCCAAGGAGAGGAGAAGCAAACCTTGGGCGCCGGCCAACAAGAAGAAGAGAAAGAAAATTCTTTCCTTAATTGTGGCCGCCCAAAGCCCTAAGCCTCCTTGCCGCCCAAAACCCTAGCCCCTCCTTTGATTCTTATTATCCACGCCAACCCTTAAGCCCCTTTTTATAGAGTTAGGGATAAGCCTTGTTTTAATCTCCACCATTGGTTCTAGGGATTTAATCTCAACCGTCGGATCTAGAGATTTAATCTCAACCATTGGATCAAGAGATTTAATCTCTACCGTTGGATCTAGTGTTTTGTTTTCAACCATTGGATCTAGGCTTCATGAGGTTTTAATAGGCTACAATAGGGACCATGAGGAGGAGTTGGATCTTGCCCACCCAATGGATCAAGCCCACATAAAGTCTGATCCATTAATGATAATCCAATACATTAAAGGATTATCATTGATCTTCCTCACCAACCCCCATAAGTTAATATGGGCTCCATATATTATTTGTACATTTATCTCCCCGTATTTAATATCTTGAATGTCCGTCGATTAATTAATTTACTGACCATTAATTAATCAACATCTAACTCCATGAGTAGTACCACTCAACCTTTTCATCATGTCGGACCAAGTCCACCTGCAGGGTTTACATGATGAACCTTATGAGCTCCTCAAGGGGACATCATCATCCTAATATATAGGACACGATTTTCTCCTATAATCAACGACACACAATATAAGTAATATCATTTCCCAACTTACCGAGCCTATCGATTTTCTCTATAAATCTCGCCCATTGGTAAATCAAAGAAATGAATACTAAGTATATGTGTCCGTTATTATATCAGGATTAAGAGCATGTACAATATAATATGAGGTCCGATTCGATTATGTAGTCAGCAATAAATCGAATCACCTCTAAGTTGATCCTATTCAATACACACAAAGTGTACTGGTGTGATTCTATGGTGAAGACAAACCAATACCAAATCACACTACAACCATTCCAATGGTTTGTTCAAAGCCATCTCGGTTGTGAGCCTTTACTTACTTTACAAGGAGCCGATAACATGATCTGCCATGTGACACTACACACCATGTTGTCTACAATCTAATGTATTAAACAATATGCATAACCATAAATATGTAAACAATGATCATGTGATTCTTATTTCAAAATAAAGGTGTTCATACAAAAGATAGACTTTTCAGTATACATCCCAACAATCTCCCACTTATACTAAAAGACTATGTTATCCTCAAACTGCCATACATCTGATTCCTATTCCCTCCACATGCCTATCAAAAGCTCTTGCCGGAAGGGCCTTTGTGAAAGGATCTGCCAGGTTATCCTCCGATGCAATCTTGGCCACAACAACTTCTCCTCTCTTTACAATTTCTCGTATCAGGTGGTACTTGCGCTCTATGTGTTTACTTGCCCTATGGGCTCGTGGTTCATTCGATTTTGCAACTGCACCACTATTATCACAATAAATTGTGATAGTTCTGGGTAAACCAGGAATCACATCCAAGTCCATCAAGAAGTTCCTGAGCCACACAACTTCTTTGGCGACCTCAGAGGCTGCCACATTCTCAGCTTCCATGGTGGAGTCCTCCATGCATTTCTACTTGACACTCCTCCATACAATGGCTCCACCTCCCAAAGTAAACACAAAACCTGAGGTAGACTTATTGTTATCCCTGTCTGACTGGAAGTCAGAATCTGTATAACCCACAGGGAGTAATTGGTCTGCCTAGTAAACTAGCATATAATCCCTAGTCCTTCTCAGGTACTTCAATATATGCTTTACCACAGTTCAATGTCCCTGTCCTGGATTACTCTGATATCTGCTAATTATGCCTACGACAAAGTAGATATCTGGTCTCATATATAGCATCACATACATGAGGCTTTCTACTGCCGAAGCATAAGGAACCGCCTTCATCTCCTCTATCTCCTCAGATGTTCTAGGACACATCTCCTTAGATAAAGGAACTCCATGCCTGAAAGGTAGAAAACCTTTCTTGGAGTTCTGCATGCTAAAATGATCCATAATGGTGTCTATGTATGAAGCTTAAGATAAGCACAATATCCTTTTCCTGCGATCCCTTATAACCTTGATCCCTTGGATGTGTCCCACTTCTCCCAAGTCCTTCATATCAAACTGTTTGGACAACCATACCCTTACGTCAGATAACACCTTGACATTGTTGCCAATTAACAAAATGTCATCACGTATATTATAAGAAATACTACTACGTTTCTGTCACATATCTTGTATACACAAGACTCATCCTGACTTTGAATAAATCCATAAAATTGGATCACCTCATCAAAGCAGATGTTCCATGACCTCGAAGCTTGCTTCAATCCATAAATGGACCGATTAAGCTTACACACAAGATGCTCTTTGCCCTTTGCAATGAATTCTTCTGGTTGCTTCATATAGATGTTTTCCTCAAGACTTCCATTAAGGAAAGCTGTCTTGACATCCATCTGCCATACCTCATAATCCATATGAGCAGCAATACATAAGAGAATCCGGATAGACTTAAGCATGACTACCAGTGAAAAAGTCTCCTCACAATCGATACCCTCTTTCTAAGTATACTGTTGGGGATCGATACGGCCGGCTAGAGGGGAGTGAATAGCCCTCGAACGTTGGATGTCGGTATTTGCTCGTCTACAAAAAGATTAGCGCAACGGAAATAATAAAGCAAGACAACCAAATAGAAATACAAGAAATCAAACACTAACAAGATGGTGTAACGCGGTTCACGGATACGCCGCTAATCCACGGTCCCCGATTCGTCCTCGGTGAATCACTCCGCCAAAACCAATCCACTAATGGTCTCTCCTTTGCACCAAGCTAGGTGGAGATAACCTTTACAACCAAGATCACTCTTCTTACAATAAGATTGAAGTAAAGACAGGTAAGAAGAGTTTAAAGCTTGTGGGGCACTAGGAAGATCACTTAGAGCATGAGCATTAGCCTCTCAAAGGCTCACACCCTCTCTTTTTATAGAGAGGGCTGATTTCTTCCCGTTGGCCGCCACCAGTCGACTGCTGCCCTTGGCAGTCGATTGCCGTCACTACAATGGCCTCCGAACACGTCGGATCCCGACCGTTGTAGTCCAACGGAACACTTGGCAGTTGACTGATGGACCTCACCACGATCATTGCCTCTAGTCGATCGCCCGGCCGGCTCGGCGTTCATGCTCGCGACATCCTCTGGCAATGATCGCATTCCATGGCTGATCACGGGCATAAACCCATCGATCGGATGATACCGAACCCTACTGACGCCATTACATGGCGTGAAACTCAAACTTAACATAAGTTTGAGCTTCCAGCGGTCGGGTAAACCTTAACCCTTGCGGTCAAGCCTCCGACACTCAGCCATTCGACCAAGTTCACCTAATGAGCAACTTACATTTCACTCATTCTCTCATCTCACTCGAAGTCCCTCGCCGAAGCTCTCTTCGTTTACGGCCACGTCCCTTGGCAGCATCAGGTGCACAGCTCTGCAATGCTCCTTCGCGTCTCTTGCCTCCGAAGTCTGCTTCCTTGGCTTTACTTCAAGTTATCTCATCCGGCGGTCCCTCGGATGCTCCAAGCGCACGACTTCCGCAAAGTCATCCTTCACCGACTCAAGGACCGAGGTTGTGAGGGTGAACCCGCCAAGGCTCCATGTGCGAATTACTAAGTCCTGCAAGACTCCAACGCACATATCAAATAACAATATCAACCTAACTTAAACCCTTTTCCACACAAATCAAAACCTTATCATGGCAAGAGATTGCCCTAACAATCTCCCCCTTTTTGATGTGTGGCAATCCGTTTAAGTTAGGTAAAAACATTTGATATAAATTTCTAAGGTAAGAAAGCATGTAAACATAAACATGATATAACAACATGCAACTCCCCCTTAATCAATGAAACTCTCTCTACAAATTCTCCCCCTATCATAATTTACTTAAACACAATTATTTCTCCCCCTTTGACACCATCAAAAAAAATTAATACTAAGTTATAAACCCATGGCATCAAGTCTAATAGAAGGAAAATACCAAAAATATGTTTAAAATCTGAAATCAGAAAATATTAGATTGTTTTTTAGGTGAGCGATTGGTGATATCGATATGTGATCATTGCCAATGGTTTCAAATTACGATTTTAAAGTAAATTAAATGCATTAAAAATTCTAGAAAATTCAAAAAATCATGAAATTTGGGGAACATATTTCTTGTAGGATTCTTTATCAGAGAAAATTAGTTTTTCATGTAAATACATTATATTTCCAGAGATTTGACAAAAATACAAAAGTTTTAAAAACCACTAGGTTGTTGATCATTCTTGTATCAAGTTTAACACCTAGTTTTGCATTCAATTGTTTCAAAACATGAATACATAGATTTTAAAGTAAGAAATTATTTTGAAAACATATGAAATATCCAACCATGATCTTTGGGCAATATGTCTATGAATTAAACATAAGCCTTCCCCATGATTGGTCTATTATTGCTATTTTGATACTTTAAATGACCATCTAAATGCCATAGGCATTAGTGGACATTTGTATCATCCTAACATCTCACCCATGCTAAGTTTTCAATCAAAGTAGCCTATGGTGAGTGTGAGATGCATCCTAGGGGGTATTTGTATATACTTAACCATTATATTCATACAATTCTATCAATGTTAAGTATCAACCTAACAATCCTCATGATGATAAAGGCATATATCAATTAATTCTACATTATGATCATGAAACACATGTATTCATTGAATTGTTATCATGCATTAGGTATTAATCACCTAAAGCATGATTTAACCCTATTTCTCATGATGACGTGGCAAATTTCAAAATCATAAATCATGATTGCAAACATACATAGCAATTACATTAATCATCATGATTTAAGCATTATTAACTATTTATAGGCACGTTATCATCACCTAACACTATTTAAAAATGTTGTCCCGCCATCCTAAGTCAACCAAAATATGATATTGGTCAATTGCATATGGTTGACTACCCTAGGGGTTTTCTAACCCTTAAGGATGGATTTTGGAACCCAATACAAATTCTTTTCTATGGGGTTCACAAGATACTCCTTGGGGATCCATTTCCTAGCTATTACTTTCTTTTTATCTTGCCCCCTAGCAATTAGGCATTTGTAGGCCTTTTCATTTTTCTTTTCTTTATATCCTAGGCCCTTCTTATTGAAACTAGCTCTTTGCCTCCCTATGATCATGTTCAAGGTGTTTGAGGCAATTGTGAATTTCTCTAGGGCTTTTGTTAAATAATCTACTTTCTCTCTTAAAGCTCTATTTTCATCCATGCATGCATCACTAACATTAAATGGCATATATTCATGTGAGCATGCATCATTATCATGGCAAGAAGAGATATTTTCATTTTCATTTAAGCATGCTTTTTCTAACTTATTTTCTAAGTCCTTAATTTGATCTAACATGCTCTTATTTTTCTTCTTTGCTCTAAATAAATCCTTAGTTAATCTTGAAATCATAGAAACTATTTTACTAGGTGAAAGATTGGTTACCATAGTTTCCATGTCCTCTTCTTCTTCGGATGAGGAGGATGAGGAGGCTCCCCCTTCACTTGAGCTCTCTCCACTTGTGCTTGATTCTTCATTTTCGGTGGAGGAGCAATCCAAGTCGTCAAATGCCATCAATGCTAGGTTGGTGACAAATGCATTTTCTTCCTCGGATGAGGAAGAGGAAGAGGGGTCATCCCATGTCTTGGCCTTGAATGCTTTGTCCTTCCCCTTTTCCTTTGCCTTCTTTTCTTCTTCCTTTTTCTTGTTCCCCTTCTTTTTCCTCTTTTCTTCTTTCTTTTTCTTCTCTTCCTTTCTCTTGTTTAGGAGGGGACAATTATCCCTTATGTGTCCCTCTCCTTGGCAATTGTAGCAAATGATTTTCCCCCTTGGTCTTCTATTCCTATCATTAGATTTATTAAAGCGAAAACCCTTTAAAGCACGCCTTACCCTCCTTACCATATACGCTTCTTCCATGCTATCCATGGAGGAGGAGGAGGATGCTTCATCATCGGAGGAGGAGGGGATCTCCATCTTCTTCTTCCCCTTGTTTGCCATCAAAGCTACTCCTCTTGAAGGTTGAGGTCTTGTCTCTTCTTGTATTCCTTCAAGTCTTGTTTCATGAAGCTCCATGGTTGAGAAGAACTCCTCCAAGGTTCTCACTTCTAAATTCTTCGAGATATAGAAGGAGTTCACCATGGAGCTCCACTTTGAGGATCGCGGAAAGGCATCTATAGCCTTCATAACCATATCTCGGTTTGATAGCTTCTCACCTACACTTGACAAACCGGTTATAATTTCCTTGAAACGAGAATGTAAGGAAATTACCTTTTCTCCCTTTTCTAGTTTAATGTTGTTGAGTTGGGAGCGGAGGAGGTCTCTCCTTGCTAGCTTCGCCACGGATGTGCCTTCATGAAGCTCAATTAGCTTCTCCCACATCTCCTTGGCAATTAGGCATTCTCCAATTCGGTTGATCTCTTGTTGGGGAAGCACATTGTATAGGTGGTGCTTGGCCTTTGAATTTGCAAGGTGCTCTTCCCTTTGCTTTTTAGTCCACCTAGATTTCTCTATTGGCTTTCCTTCTTCATCCCTAGGCAAAACGAAACCAGATTCCATTGTAATCATAATATCAAAATCCGTTTGGAAAAATACCTCCATTCTCTTTTTCCACCAAGAGAATTCACCGTCGAACTTCGGTGGGTGGATGTTGGAACCGGCCATTTTGAATGTTGCTTGTTGTGGCGGTTAGTCCTCGACAAGCTTTCCTTGGCTCTGATACCACTTGTTGGGGATCGATACGGCCGACTAGAGGGGGGTGAATAGCCCTCGAAAGTTGGATGTCGGTATTTGCTCGTCTACAAAGAGATTAGCACAACTGAAACAATAAAGCAAGACAAGAAAATAGAAATACAAGAAATCAAATGCTAACAAGATGGTGTAACGTGGTTCACGGCTACGCCGCTAATCCACGGTCCCAGATTCGTCCTCGGTGAATCACTCCGCAAAAACCAATCCACTAATGGTCTCTTGTTGGGTTTCCGGCACCGCGGCGAGTGTGTGTTCGAACATGTTTCGTAAACATGTGCACAGCGGAAGAAATAAAAATAATAAATCTACATTTATTACAACACACACATCACACGCATGCATAGTACAACATGTGTAGACATAACCGTAAATTTAAATTTTGCAATAAAGGAAATTTGACTACGTAAACCTTTCGTATCACGTGTAGCGGGAACGGCATCAACCGGAACGATACTCGCTAGAATCGTCTCTATCCGTATCCACGCCTAGTATCCTTAGGATGACTTTGCTAAGCCACGAGCTTCGTCTTCGTATGGGTTACCAGCCTCGTGTTGAAGATGATGTGATCGAGAGATGATCACGATCCGAATCCAAATTCGGATCCAAAACCGAGTTCTCAAAACTCGCTTCTCCAGAGAGGTATTCGTCAACCGATTGACGAATCCTTCGTCCTCCACCTCATAGGATTACCAGAGATCGACTCCCCGGTAAGTTAGCCACCGTCGGAGCTCTAACCGTCGTCCAAACGACGTTCCAACGAGAGGATAACAAGCTGTCCAGAAAACTGGACAGTTTTGGTGGAGGAGATAGGCGCCGGCCAACCAAGGGAAGATAAAGCTCACCTTGATGCCAAACCTAAAGGAGATCACCGGAGCAACAACCGGTAGAGCCTCGACGCCGACGAGGGGGAAGGAAGGCTCCTTTTGGATGCCGGTTGGAGGAGAAGATGGGGCGGCAATGGAGTTGGCGCCGACTCCTTCAATGGGGTGGGCGGCAACTCTAGCTAGGGTTTTGGATTAGGGCTTAATTATCCCTTAAGCCCTCTTTTATAGAGAACTAATTCTCTTAATGGTTATTGGAACATAACCATTAGGCCCGTTAACCCGCTCCATTAAGATAAGCTAAAATAAACCAAACCATGATGGTTTATTTTAAGTTAAAATGAACCGAACCAACTTTTGGTTCATTTGTTTAAAATAAACCAAACCCTTTGGTTTATTCTCCTCCATTGGATTAGAACCAAACCATTTTGGTTCATCCATTATGTCTTCATAAGACACGGCCCATCCACGCTTCCATTGCGACTGAAACGATTTCATGCTCGCTTCATGTTTTGTCCAACCAAACCTTGTTTCTCTCGGTCTGAGAATCCCATTCTCAAGCTCGTTTTAAATCCTTTGGATTACGCTCATTGTGCGTGTGACCAAATAGGTTCTCGGTTTGTGTTGGCCGTCTATAATTAACCATTAATTATAGAACGATCATGAGTGGCACCTAGTAGTACATCATGATCCCCAATTAACCGAAAAGATCAACGGTTGATCCAGAACTATTTCTGAAACCCTTCAGCAGCTCGAATGATTCGTGCCCCATTCCCTTCACTTATCTTATACCCACTTTGTTCAGGACATGGTCTATAGTGTCAGTCCCCACTAGGCTGACTACGTCACACCTAGCCCAAGTATCATTTCCTCGTCCTACGGATTCTAGTTACCGCACATGTATCGAAGAGTACCTTACTCTAAACATGTAATGTTTTGGACAAAGACTTTAGTAACAATCCGACGAGAGGCCATGGGTATACATCTCCTCGCAAGGAGTGGTGAATCCTTTATAGGCTATTCAAACATCTTCGATCACTTCGACTTATACCCAATCATCTCGGGTCCATATCTCCTTAGAGATGCTTGCTTAAGATGTCAAAGCATAAGTCTCCATGATCAAGATGACTTGAATACCGCAAGTCAAAGGAACATCGCACTTAAGCTACAGTAAGAACTTCATTGACATATCTATATATGCAGAGAACCATATGAAGTCTTACGGCTGGTCACTCCAATGAACTAGTTACCATAACTAGCATCCACGATCAACTCCGGACATCACAATGTCTCCAGCCAGTGAGAATCAGCTGCTTGGATACACCAAAAAGTATACCCCGTGCTAGTCTCGACAGAAATGATGGTGTCCAAATCCATCAATTCATCGACTAGGGATAATTCCGATACATCACAATTACACATGTAGAGATACTCACTAGTTGTGATCCAATCACAAATTCTCTCATGCTGTGAATCGTATCGAGGACATTCAGTAAATGAGTTTAAGAACCAATCAAATACATAAAACATGTATACTCAAATAGTGAATCTTCATTTATCATATAAATGGTTCATACATAAGGCGATTGCCTTAGGACATCTCTCATATATTACTAACAGACTCCCACTTGGCCTAATGCCAATCGCTACAGTATCCAATACCATAAGCTCTAACATGACCCTCAAACTTACTTTGAGGTAATTCTTTAGTCAAAGGATCCGCTAAGTTCCTTTCAGTGGGAATTTTCTCGATTTGTATTTCGTTCCTACTGATGATCTCTCTGATAAGATGATAGCGGCGAAGCACATGTTTGGATCGTTGATGAGACCTTGGCTCTTTCGCCTGTGCAATTGCTCCATTGTTGTCGTAGTAGACCGGTATTGCTTCAACAATGTCCGGAATCACACCAAGTTCATAAACGAACATCTTGATCCAAACCGCTTCCTTTGTTGCTTCCGAAGCTGCAATGTATTCTGCCTCAGTGGTAGAATCCGCTATAGCGTCTTGTTTGGAAATTTTCCAACTCACTAAGCCCCCATTCAAGGTGAACACGTATCCAGACTGAGACCTGGAATCATCCTTGTCTGTTTGGAAGCTGGCATCCGTATACCCACGTATCACCATGTCCCCTTCTCCATATATTAGGAACACATCCTTAGTTCTTCTCAAGTACTTAAGGATCGTCTTAACAGCCTCCCAATGATCCATTCCTGGATCAGACTGGTATCTGCTCGTGACACTCAGAGCATACGATCATCGGGCCTCGTACATAACATAGCATACATGATAGATCCTATTGCGGATGCATAGGGAATCTTACTCATGCAAATCCTCTCATCTTCAGTGCGCGGACACATAGACTTCGAAAGGTGTACCCCATGCCTGATGGGTAGGAAACCTTTCGTAGATTCCGACATGCTAAACCTCTTTAGCACTCGGTCTATATATGTAGACTGCGAAAGACCAAGCAACCATTTCGATCTATCTCTATAGATCTTAATCCCGAGGATGTAGGTTTCTTCTCCCAGGTCTTTCATGGAGAATGTCTTGGATAACCAAACCTTAACTGACTGTAAGATTGAAACATCATTTCCTATAAGTAATATGTCATCAACATATAATACAAGGAACACGACTGCACTCCCACTAACCTTCTTGTACACACAAGGTTCATCTGGATTTTGTGAGAAATCAAACTTTTTGATGGTCTCATCAAAACGGATATTCCAGCTCCTGGATGCTTGCTTCAATCCATAAATGGACCGTCGCAATTTGCATACCTTGGTTTTATCAACCGATGTGAAACCCTCAGGCTGTATCATATACACGTCCTCGAGCAGGTTTCCATTAAGGAAAGCTGTTTTCACATCCATCTGTCATATCTCATAATCATAATGAGCCGCTATGGCCAGGAGCATCCGAATGGATTTAAGCATAGCTACAGGCGAATAGGTTTCGTCATAATCAACACCTTGCTTTTGACGATATCCTTTCGCCACCAATCTAGCATTATAGGTAATCACATTACCATCCATGTCGGTTTTCTTCTTGAAAACCCACTTGCACCCTATAGGCTTTATGCCTTCAGGTGGGTCAACCAAGTTCCAAACTTGGTTTTCATACATGGAATCCATTTTCGACTTCATGGCACCAAGCCACTTATCCCTTTCTGAACTTGTCAGCACTTCTTCATAACTGGTAGGCTCCTCATCATCAATGAGTAACACGTCGTTCGATTCACTTACGAGAAATCCATATCTCTCAGGAATATTGCATGTTCTACCAGATCTACGAAGATGTGGTGTTACAATAGGTCCAGCCGATTGCTCATCACTATGAGTTGTCGGCTGTTGTGCTTCACCAGGTATCTCATCAATGTCTATTTGAGTCTCTCGAGCCTCCTCAAGCTCGATGACACTCCCACTGTTTTCTTGCAAGAGAAACTCTTTCTCTAGAAATACAGCATGCCTTGAAACAAACACCTTTTGTTCCACAGGATGATAGAATTGGTACCCCCTTGTTTCCTTAGGGTATCCAATAAATAGACATTTATCAGACTTAGCATCCAATTTGTCTGATACTGTCCGCTTCACATAAGCAGGACAACCCCATATCTTCAAGTAAGATACATGAGGTTTCTTACCATTCCATATCTCATATGGAGTAGTAGAGACTACCTTGGTTGACATTCTGTTTAACAAGTAAACAGTTGTCTGAAGTGCATAGCCCCAAAAGGACTTGGGAAGATTCGCATGATTCATCATTGACCTGACTGTGTCCAACAAGGTCCGGTTACGCCTCTCAGATACACCATTATGTTGTGGTGTATACGACGGAGTCCATTGAGACAATATACCATTGTCTCTTAGATAATCAACAAATTCTTGACTTAAGTATTCACCACCTCGATCCGATCGAAGTATTTTAATACTCTTGTCATGTTGTTTCTCTACTTCATTTCTGAATTCTTTGAACCTTTCAAAGGCTTTAGACTTGTGTTTCATCAAGAACACATACCCAAACCATGAGTGATCATCGGTGAAGGTAATGAAGTAGCTATAGCCTCCTAAAGCTTGAGTTGACACAGGTCCACATACATCAGTATGTATTAGACCTAGTAACTCTCCCACTCATTCACCTTTTCCAGTAAAAGGTAACTTAGTCATCTTGCCTTTTAAGCATGATTCGCATGTATCGTATGAATCCAATTCAAACGATTCCAGAATTCCACATCGGTGTAATTCGGACATGCATTTCTTGCTTACATGGCCAAGATGACAATGCCACATATAGGAGTCTAATTGATTACCCTTTCGAGCACGCGTGTTGCTCACTTCGATATTGAAAATGTCACTGGATACATCCAATGTATAAACACAATTGCTTAAAGTTCCAGTCCCATAAAGAACTCCATTCAAAGTTATGTAACAACAATTGTTACTAAAAGTCAAATGGTACCCATTTCTATTTAAAAAAGAAATAGAAATGATGTTCTTTATCAACGAAGGAACAAAAAAGCAATTGTCCAGTTCTAAGACAAGTCCTGCAGGAAGTTTCAACAAATACGTTCCGATGGCGAGTGCAGCAACCTTTGCTCCATTCCCAACATGTAAATTTGGCTCTCCCTTGACGAGTCTTCTTCTATTCCTTAGCCCATGTATGTCATTACATATATGTGAGCCACACCCAGTATCCAATACCCAAGTGTCAGAGGAAATAGAATGATAATCAATAACGAAGATATGTGAAAATATGGAGCATCTTATGCCTTATTCTTCTTCACGGACTCAAGATAAATCTTGCAATTTCTTCACCAATGGCCCTACTTGCCATAATTATGGCTAGTGCCCTTTTGAGCTGGTTCTGCCTTTTTAGCCTTTTTCTTCTTCCCCTTCTGTTGTTCCTTTGACTCTTTCTTAGAACTTTTCTTCGAGGAATCAACTAACAACACCATCCCCTGCTCATGCTTCTCAAAAGGCTCCACAGTCTTCAGCATGTTGAGCAGTACCACAGATGAACCTTCTTGCATCTCAGAGGTGAAGAGGAGCTTGGAGACTTCAAACCTTTCGAATCTCACTTGCTCATCAAACAACTCATAAAAATGAAGGACTACGATATGAGCATCCATATGCTCATGTTGCTTTCGTAGATTTGGGTTCTATCGCGGCTAGCATAATGCAACTTGTCAGTTCAGAATCAGTCACATGTTTCTGATAGACCAACAATTGGTCTGGAGTTGCATCGTCACTAGGATGGGCGGGAAGAGGCGCTTCGAGGAAATACACAAGCTTTTCACCTTGAGAACAATTCTCAAGTTTCTAAGCCAGTCCAAGAAGTTTGGCCCAGTCAATTTATTCGAATCCAAAATGGAACGCAAATTCTAAGACATCATGATCAATTTTAGAAATACAAAGCGAGCATATATGAGAAAGATGATTTTAAAATGCATCAATATACATTTATAAATCCCATTCATTTTTTGAATTTCAAAAAACCCCAAAATCACTTCGGGAGATCGTAGGTCCATCTCCGAATGGGCTGATATCCATCATAGTTATGAACAACCTTGGAGAGAGTCCAACAAGCCATTCATAACTACGACGGTAGGTATCAACTATACCGATTGCATATCACGTATATGCAACTATCACAATGTGCTATCAACTAATTGAATGTTCACACATACATCGGGTTGTTAACACATTAACAAGTATGCATCATATGCATAACACCTAACTTCACCTCCCTTTACATCGACCTTGGAGAGAGTCCAACAAGCCGATGCTCCAGGTTAAAGCCAACCCATTAATCGAGAAATAGTTTTAATATGGTTAGAGCGCATTCAACCAATTAGCCCGGCTTGGAGAGAGTCCAACAACCAAAGCTAACGATTGACCTCTGACTCTTACTATATTAGTATTAAACTATTCCATGGTTTAACATGTTCGGGTTCGAGCCGGGCTTGGAGAGAGTCCAACAACCCAAACAAGAAACGGAACTCTGGTTCTAACCATATTAATGAAAGGTGTAAGCTTTAATATTGAGTTAGGGTTTTTATGTCTCATCCTCTTTGCATGCAAATAACTATTATCTACATGGCATGGCATACATGACATACATCTACATGTCACGACACGCATGGCATAATGATATGCATCTAATGCAATTACATGGCATACAATTATGTCATGTAAATAATTTCCTTATAAGTCATAACTATTTATGAAAATAAAATATGTTTAAGATTTCATTCTCCAAATAAAATCATGATTAAATTAGGAAACAAATTTCCAAATCTAATCACATATTTTACTTATGGAAATAGTTGATTAAGGAAAGTCAATTTAGGAAACCAATTTCCTAAATCATCAAAACTACTTATGGAAATAAAATATTTTAAGATTTGATTTCCCAAATCAAATCAAGATTAAATTAGGAAACAAATTTCCAAAATCTAATCAAATATTTTATTTATGGAAAATATCAATTTCCATAAATACTTCCAACTTTCCAAAAGTGGAAGATTTCCATAAATACTTCTAGACTTTCCAAAATTGAAAAATTTCCATGAATACTTCTAAATTTCCAAAATTAGAAAATTTCCAGAAATAACATTATGACTATCGCAAAACCATTTTACGATTATGTCAAAACACAACCTGGGCTCTGATACCACTGTTGGGTTTCCGACACCGTGGCGAGTGTGTGTTCGAACATGTTTCGTAAACATGTGCACAGCGGAAGATATAAAAATAATAAATCTATATTTATTACAACACACACATCACACGCATGCATAGTACAACATGTGTAGACATAACCGTAAATTTAAATTTTGCAATAAAGGAAATTTAACTACGTATACCTTTCGTATCACGTGTAGCGGGAACGGCATCAACAAGAACGATCCTTGCTAGAATCGTCTCTATCTGTATCCACGCCGAGTATCCTTAGGATGACTTCGCTAAGCCACGAGCTTCGTCTTCATATAGGTTACCAGCCTCGTGTTGAAGACGACGTGATCGAGAGATGATCACGATCCGAATCCAAATTCGGATCCAAAACTGAGTTCTCAAAACTCGCTTCTCCGGAGAGGTATTCATCAACCGATTGACGAATCCTTCATCCTCCACCTCAGAGGATTACCGGAGAATGAATCCCCGGTAAGTTAGCCGCTGTCGGAGTTCTAACCGTCATCCAAACGACTCTCCGACGAGAGGAGAACAAGCTGTCCAGAAAACTGGACAGCTTTGGTGGAGGAGATAGGCGCCGGCCAACCAAGGGAAGATAAAGCTCACCTTGATGCCAAACCTAAAGGAGATCACCGGAGCAACAACCGGCAGCAGCTCGATGCTGGTGAGGGGGAAGGAAGGCTCCTTCTGGACGCCGGTTGGAGGAGAAGATGGGGCGGCAATGGAGTTGGCGCCGACTCCTTCAATGGGGTGGGCGGCAACTCTAGCTAGGGTTTTGGATTAGGGCTTAATTATCCCTTAAGCCCTCTTTTCTAGAGAACTAATTCTCTTAATAATTATTGGATCATAACCATTAGGCCCGTTAACCCGTTCCATTAAGATAAGTTAAAATAAACCAAACCATGATGGTTTATTTTAAGTTAAAACGAACCGAACCAACTTTTGGTTCATTCGTTTAAAATAAACCAAACCCTATGGTTTATTCTCCTCCATTGGATTAGAACCAAACCATTTTGGTTCATCCATTATGTCTTCATAAGACATGACCCATCCACGCTTCCATTGCGACTGAAACGATTTCATGCTCGCTTCATGTTTGGTCCAACCAAACCTTGTTTCTCTCGGTCTGAGAATCCCATTCTCAAGCTCGTTTTAAATCCTTTGGATTACGCTCGTTGTGCGTGTGACCAAATAGGTTCTCGGTTTATGTTGGCCGTCTATAATTAACCATTAATTATAGAACGATCATGAGTGGCACCTAGTAGTATATCATGATCCCCAATTAACCGAAAAGATCAACGGTTGATCCAGAACTATTTCTGAAAACCTTCAGCAGCTCGAATGATTCGTGCCCCATTCCCTTCACTCATCTTATACCCACTTGGTTCAGGACATGGTCTATAGTGTCAGTCCCCACTAGGCTGACTATATCACACCTAGCCCAAGTATCATTTCCTCGTCCTACGGATTCTAGTTACTGCACATGTATCGAAGAGTACCTTACTCTAAACATGTAATGCTTTGGCCAAAGACTTTAGTAACAATCTGACGAGAGGCCATGGGTATACATCTTCTCGCAAGGAGTGGTGAATCCTTTATAGGCTATTCAAACATCTTCGATCACTTCGACTTATACCCAATCATCCCGGGTCCACATCTCCTTAGAGATGCTTGCTTAAGATGTCAAAGCATAAGTCTCCATGATCAAGATGACTTGAATACCGCAAGTCAAAGGAACATCGCACATAAGCTACAGTAAGAACTTCATTGACATATCTATATATGCAGAGAACCATATGAAGTCTTACGGCTGGTCACTCCAATGAACTAGTTACCATAACTAGCATCCACGATTAACTCCGGACATCACAATGTCTCCAGCCAGTGAGAATCAGCTGCTTGGATACACCAAGGAGTTTACCTTGTGCTAGTCTCGACAGAATTGATGGTGTCCAAATCCATCAATTCATCGACTAGGGATAATTCCGATACATCACAATTACACATGTAGAGATACTCACTAGTTGTGATCCAATCACAAAATCTCTCATGCTGTGAATCGTATCGAGGACATTCAGTAAATGAGTTTAAGATTCAATCAAATACATAAAACATGTATACTCAAATAGTGAATCTTCATTTATCATATAAATGGTTCATACATAAGACGATTGCCTTAGGACATCTCTCATATATTACTAACATCTCTCCTTTGCACCAAGCTAGGTGGAGGTAACCTTTACAACCAAGATCACTCTTCTTACAATAAGATTGAAGTAAAGACAGGTAAGAAGAGTTTAAAGCTTGTTGGGCACTTGGAAGATCACTTAGAGCATGAGCATTGGCCTCTCAAAGGCTCACACCCTCTCTTTTTATAGAGAGGGTTGATTTCTTCCCGTTGGCTGCCACCAGTCGACTGCTGCCCTTGGCAATCGACTGTCGTCACTACAATGGCCTCCAAACACGTCGGATCCCGACCGTTGTAATCCAACGGAACACTTGGCAGTCGACTGATGGACCTCACCAACGATCACTACCTCCATAGTCGATCATTTCATGGCTACGAGCGTCTGGCGGTGCACGACATCCTCTTACGCTTGATCGTCATTCCATTAATGATCGGCGGGCATAAACCCACTTAACATAAGTTTGAGCTTCCGGCGGTCGGGTAAACCTTAACCCTTGCGGTCAAGTCTCCGACACTCAGCCATTCAGCCAATTTCACCTAATGAGCAACTTACATTTCACTCATTCTCTCATCTCACTCGAAGTCCCTCGCCGAAGCTCTCTTTGTTTGCTGCCACGTCCCTCGGCAGCATCAGGCGCACGGCTCTGCAATGCTCCTTCGCGTCTCTTGCCTCCGAAGTCTGCTTCCTTGGCTTTACTTCAAGTCATCTCATCCGGCAGTCCCTTGGATGCTCCAAGCGCACGGCTTCCGCAAAGTCATCCTTCACCGACTCAAGGAACGAGGTTGTGAGGGTGAACCCGCCAAGGCTCCATGTGTGAATTACTATGTCCTGCAAGACTCCAACGCACATATCAAATAACAATACCAACCTAACTTAAACCCTTTGCCACACACATCAAAACCTTATCATGGCAAGAGATTGCCCTAACATATACCCTTTTGCAACAAGCCTTGCTTTGAAGGTTTCAACCATCCCGTCTATTCCTCTCTTTCTTTTGTAGATCCACTTGGATCCAATCGTTTTTACACCATCCGGTGGTTCCACTAGCTCCCAGACTTGATTTGAATCCATAGATTCATTCTCAGCATTCATTGCAATTTGCCAAGATACCGCATCTTTATCTTGGATTGCATCATCATATGTCCAGGCATCAGGTTCATGTTTTCCAGGGACCAAATTAGAAGATTCTCCTAAGAACATGAATCTATCAGGCTGTCTAACAACCCTCCCACTACGATGAGGTATCACCTGTGTATCCTCTGTGACATGCGGTGCAGTGACTTATGATATATCCTCTTGTACCGGTGGTACTGAAGTAGTGACTTCCCCTTTCAATTCCTTCAGATCAATCTTATTAATGGGCTTCTGGTTCATCACATAGTCTTCCTCTAGAAATCTGGCCTTCATGCTAATGATCACCCTCTGATCTCTAGGACTATAAAAAAAACCACCTTTCGTTCCTCTAGGATAGCCAACGAACATGCGCACTTCTGTACGAGGTTCCAACTTACCAGCATCTGCCTTCAGTACATGTGTTGGACTCCCTCAAATCCGAATATGTCTCAGACTAGGCTTTCGCCCACTCCACAATTCTGTGGGACTAGAAGGCACTGATTTAGATGGAACCAAGTTTAGAATGTACACTACCATATCTAGAGCATATCCCCAGAACGAATCTGGCAACTCAGAATAACTCATCATCGATCTAACCATCTCCATAAGAGTCCTATTCCTTCGCTCTGCTACACCATTCTGCTGGGGTTTGCTAGGTGCAGACATTTGGGATTAAATCCCAGCCTCTGATAAGTAATTACTAAACTCTCCCAAGAGGTACTCACCACCATGATCAGATCGTAGTGTCTTGATACTTTTACCTTAATGTTTCTCCACATCAGCCTTGAATTCTTTGAACTTGTCAAAGCATTCAGACTTGCGGCGCATCAAATAAATGTATCCATATCTCAAAAAATCGTCTATAAAGGAGACGAAATATTCAAAACCACCTCTTGCTTGGATAGACATAGGACCACTCAAATCAGAATGAACCAACTCCAACACATCTTTGGCTCTATACCCCTTGGCCTTAAAAGGCCTCTTGGTCATATTACCCTCCAAGCAAGATTCACAGGTTGGGAAATCTTCCACCACTAATGAACCCAGAGGTCCATCAACTATTAACCTTTGAATTCTTCTTAGGTTAATATGACCAAGCCTAAGATGCCAAAGATATGTTTGGTTCATCTTCGAAGGTTCTTTTCTCTTATTGGAATTAGAAGATGAGTTATTAACTTCTATTTGCATCGTGGGAGCTTTTGGTTCAAGTGTGTATAAATTTCCTATCAATGCACCCGAATAGATAATCTCCCTATTCCTTTTTATAACAACTCTGTCATTAAAAGAAATAGAATATCAATTCATAAACAATTTAGAAACCGAAATTAAATTCTTTCTAAATAAAGATACATAAAGGCAATTCTTAAGAATCAAAACTTGATTTTTCTCAAAAGATAAATAAACATCTCCCACTGCAACAACCGCCACCTTCGTGGCATCGCCCAACTATACGGTAATCTCCCCCTCAGCCAGTCGTTTGGTTTCCTAGAACCCCTGCAAAGTATTGTATACATGATCAGTGGCTCCCGTATCTACACAGCAGGTGCTGGTAGATAACACCGCTAAAAATGTTTCAACGACTAGACCAAAAGATATACCTTTATTCTTCTTGCGGTTGGGGCAGTCCTTCTTCCAGTGTCTAGTCTGCATACAAGTGAAGCACTTGCCTTTCAGCTTCTTCACTCCTCCCTGAGATCCTCCTACCACCTTTGCTCCACCTTGTTTCTTGTTCTTCTTGCCTTTCAGCTTAGAAGTAGAAACCTTTTGTGCAACCATGGCCTGAGCCTGAGCAAGCCTTTCTGTCGACTGGAGAATGATATCGACCTGGGTTTCCCCATCGATCTTAGGTCCAAGGACTTCCAGCTCATTCGCCATCTTAGGAGGAAACTCTTCGAAGAGTACATACTTGTATTCTTCAGAAGTTAAGACAATATCTAGATTCTTTTTCCAATCAACATAATTGGGTACAGTAAATTTATTTTCCTTTAGTATCACAGCAAGTGGGTTGAAGGTTATTTTTGAAAAACCTAAGAATCACATAGATCAAAACTTTAGATTTCAAAAATTTATTGATTCCTCAAACAATAAAATTTCAAAATCAACCAACACCTCAAAACACCGAGAATGTCGTATGCCACGATCGTGTGTATGTATAAGAATTCTACATTTGTAAGAGGAGGTTTCACCCATTAATTTTACTATCTTGTCAACCTAACTTTTTGATAAATAAAATTAATAGTTGGTTCCTTTTCATCCCTACAAATAAAAGCAATGACTTCGATGGGAACGATACTTATATTTGTATCTAAGTGTTCACCATTACTCGCTACCAAGGTAATTATCTCGAGTTATGCTCCTTCCGATGGGGAAGTACACACGCTCCTTAATAATTTCCTATAACCATATTCGACCTTGTGATTCACAAACAAACTCATCTGATTGGGAGGAAGGCACTCAGAGTCGACGCGCAAGTTTGTTTGCATCGCATGTCAAATCGTAATGGAGGCCGTGGGAATTTATAAAAATATCCCTCTCCCACTTAGTAATTTAAAATTGAGGAATTTTCTAGCCTACGACATGCATATCAAACAATAAGCAATAAATATGAAAAATAAATATTTTCCAACTATTATGGCTTTTGTCTTCAATATGTCTCCCGTCGTATCGCCATCTCGTCCGCTCCTCCCTACACCATGTACGAGCCATCCGGAGATCCGAGCCGAGACTAAAAACTATTTTAATTTACATCCATCGATCCTATACTCCACGAGGGAGTGTACATGAAATCTAGATCGAAAGTAAACTAAAATAAAAAGAGTGGCTAAACAATGTCGTATCTAATTATAAAAATTAAATACTAGTCTCGTCAACCCTGAGGATTCAACAAAATATTCAATTACACACATACAATCACATACACACAAATGGCCATAATAGTTGGATCCTATGTCTGCAACCAAAAAGTTAACCTACGCACATCCTACTATTATCCGACATATATAATATATGAAAAGTGCATAAAAGTAATCGAATCCTAAACACACAAAACCGAAAATCGTGGCTCTGATACCACTTGAAGGTAGGAAACTTCGCTTCCCACTTCAACTCGGTCGCTTGTTCATGGCGATCCCATCGACGTCCCCGGATTAAAAAAAATTTAATCCTAGGCAAAAGGGATCACCCAAGCAATCGTTTCATCATCGTGCTATTCCATTAGAGTAGTCACTTGAACAAACTTGTTGTTCAAGAAACCAACCTCTATTCTACAATTAGCCGCGGAATAGATGATGTACGGATCGCCGATTTTTGCATTTGTATTTAGGGTCCAAGTAAATTAGCCACATAATAAAAACATACAACATGCATATAATTGAAAAGCAATTATGGACATAATACAAAAGAATATAAACAAGAATTATACCTCTCGATCTTCTATTGTATGTCCTTCCTCCTTTTGGACGTCGTGTGGGCGACGATCTTCCAAAAGTCAAAGCCTCGTAGATCACCAATCTTCCTTCCTTGCTCGCTCTGAACAAGAGGAAGTTCAGTAACAAAACTCTTCCTCTCCTTGCTTGCGCCAACCACCAAGCACCAACTTGGTGTGCCCCGGCAAAAGGAATGGATGAAGGAGATGGATGCCGGCCAAGAGCTCCAAGGGAAGACCCTAAGCTTTGTTTCCACCGGCCAAGGAGAAGAGAGGGTGGGCTTGAATGCCGGCCAAAGAGTGGAGAAGCAAACCTTGGGCGCCGGCCAAAAAGAAGAAAAAGAGAAAGGAAATTCTTTCCTTAATTGTGGCCGCCCAAAGCCCTAAGCCTCCTTGCCACCCAAAACCCTAGCCCCTCCTTCGATTCTAATTCTCCACCCCAACCATTAAGCCCCTTTTTATAGAGTTAGGGATAAGCCTTGTTTTAATCTCCACTATTGGTTCTAGGGATTTAATCTCAACCGTTGGATCTAGAGATTTAATCTCAACCATCGGATCTAGAGATTAAATCACTACCGTTGGATCTAGAGTTTTGTTTTCAACCATTGGATTTAGGCTTCATGAGGTTTTAATAGGCTACAATAGGGACCATGAGGAGGAGTTGGATCTTGCCCACCCAATGGATCAAGCCCACATAAAGTCCGATCCATTAATGATAATCCAATCCACTAAAGGATTATCATTCATCTATCTCACCAACCCCCATAAGTTAATATGGGCTCCATATATTATTTGTACATTTATCTCCGCGTGTTTAAGGTCTCGAATGTCCGTCGATTAATTAATTTACTGACCATTAATTAATCTACATCTAACTCCATGAGTAGTACCACTCAACCTTTTCATCATGCCGGACCAAGTCCACCTGCAGGGTTTACATGATGAACCTTATGAGCTCGTCAAGGGGACATCATCATCCTAATATATAGGACACGATTTCCTCCTATAATCAACGACACACCATATAAGTAATATCATTCCCAACTTACCAAGCCTATCGATTTACTCTATAAATCTCGCCCATTGGTAAATCAAAGAAATGAATACTAAGTATATGTGCCCATTATTATATCGGGATTTAGAGCATGTACAATATAATATCTGAAGTCTGATTCGATTATATAGTCAGCAATAAATCGAATCACCTCTAAGTCGGTCCTGCTCAATTCACACAAAGTGTACTAGTGTGATTCTATGGTCAAGACAAACCAATACCAAATCACACTACAACCATTCCAATGGTTTGTCCAAAGTCATCTCGGTTGTGAGCCTTTACTTATACTTTACAAGGAGCCGATAACATGATCTGCCGTGTTACACTACACACCATGTTATCTACAATGTAATGTATTAGATAATAAGCATAACCATAAATATGAAAACAACGATCATGTGATTCTTATTTCAAAATAAAGATGTTCATACAAAAGATAGACTTTTCAGTATACATCCCAACACAATGTGCTCATATGGTACATCAAAATGAACATAAACTCTTTCAATCATAAGGATAAATCATGAGAAAGTTAATGTACAAGTTATGTACATCTAGCCCATAAACCATGATTGAAATTAAGGTTTGAAAACCATTTTAAAATCCTTTTGAAAAACATTGGTGAGGTCTATCTTTTGATAGCAATCACCATTGATAATATTGACACAAAGTTAGACAAAACATTGAAAGTTTTCAACGGTTTTGAAATTTGTATTAATCTTTCAAAATCATAGGTATTTTAATTTAAAATTATTTTCCACCCATACTATTTGACATGAGTATTATACGTATGAATTTCAATATTTTTAGAAAATTGTATAATTATTTATGAATTTTCCAAATTCATTTTTGAAGATTGGTTTCTCCAAATGCATATTTCAGTTGACTTCTGCATATAACCAGTCGACTGGTGGTTGTTCAGTCAATTAATTTCTGATTTCAGTCGACTATTGGTGTTGATTTCGGCTGAACATGGTGTGTTTAGACATTTATTAGGACTCCTAGGTACCCTAACCTCTCCTAACCCTATGGAATGCTTGTACAAGTATTGGAAGGGTGAAATATTCATTGAAAATGATTAGGAGAGCTAATTAAAGTGAAGTATCAGACTTTAAGAGAGGTAAGAGTTCAAGTTTGAACTTTACCCTTATTTTCGATTGTTTGGATTTCCTCTAGGCTTAGGAACTCTCCAAGACATGGGTATTTATCCAATCGATTGTTGGTGCAATGGTCAAGGGGGAGTAAGCTTTTAGGGGGGGGTTTATCCATCAAGGGATGATGGGTATTTTTAATGGGGGAGAATGAAGGATTGCCTCTCATTTAGTGATAAGGGTTGTATCACTAAGAAGAATGAAGACATTTAGGATGATTTTGGACCAAGGGGGAGAATGTTGGATTTCATTGGAGATGAGACATTGAAAACCTTGGTAGCTTATTTGATGTATGCCGAATTAGGAGAAATGAGGGTTTAAGTTAGGTAAACCTTGATTATGCTTTGGCATAAGAAGAGTCAAGTTGGGCTTATGGGTTAGCCTTACTTAAGGTTTTGTCAAACATAAAAAGGGGGAGATTGTTGATGTAATCGACCAAGTCACGATTGACCAGACTCGAGTGGGACTTGAGTATGTTTTGATATTTGACAATGGATTTGACAATGGGATTGTCAATATGTTTATCAATATGGTTTGACTATATGTTGACCATATAACTAGTGGATGTTTGAGATATTGAATGACATATGAGGAGATGTTAGGAGGCGATTGGAAGTCCAAGTATGAATACTTGGCAAGGAGAAGTCCAAGTATAGATACTTGGCAAGGAAAAGGTCAAGGGTGGAGTCTTGGTAAGGGAAGTCCAAGTATGGATACTTGACAAAGTTAAAGTCCAAGGGTATAGTCTTGGTTTTGTAAGTCCAAGAGTAAGTCTTGGTGGTGAAAGTCCAAGTTTGGAGACTTAACAATGGAAGTCCGAGAGGAGCAGTCTCTTGTAAAATGAGACCCATTAGAATGACATGGCAAATGGAAGCTCTTGAAGGCTAGGGATAAGGGTGAGAAGTTATGGACTCGAACCAAGGGTTTGAGACTGATGGAAGTGGCTTGAAGGCTTAGGTCTAGGCTAAGGGTACCCATTAGCATGTTATGGCTGATGGAAGCACTTGAAGTCTAGTGTAAGGGGTGAAGAAGTCATGGAGGGCTCGGATGGACCCTGAGGGCATGAGGATGATGGAAGTGGCTAGAAGGTTTAGGTCTAGGCTAATGGTGAGTATCAAGTTTGAGGGGATCATACTTGGGTTAAACCTTAATTTTGAGGTGTACTAGTCAATTGACGGCTTTGGCCAATCGACTAGTCGAGTGTTTGACACTTGGAGGCTTAGTTGACTTGGACAATCGGTGAGGTTATGACCCGGTCATTTAGTTGAAATAGTTAGCAGACAGGTGAACTCAACATTTAGTAATCTATGGAGAAGCAGTCATCTGGCCTTGGATGCTTGAGAAATAGATTAGGTGCTTGACAATTGACTACTGTAGAGAAGCAATCGACTACTATGGAAGAGCAGTCAATTGGACATTGGCAGTCGACTGCTAGGGTCTTCAAAGGCATCCAAAGCAACCAAAAGATCAAGTAATCAAAAGCTCACATTTGTAAAGTGTTTTCACTTCTTTGTTTCCATTTGCTTTTCTATCTTGTTTTGGTTGTTGTATTTGTGTTGTAAGCACTTGTAAGAGGTTTCTCCACCTCCGGTGTCATATTGAGAAGGAGAAGTTCATAGCGAGGGTAGATCACTAAAGCGCATCGTGGAGTAGGAACTAGAGTTTTGAACCACGTAAAAACATCATCTTGTGCTTGTGTTATTTTTGTTTGTGTTGCATATGCTTGTATTTCCACTACATACTAACCATATGTAGACGAGCATACAAATGTGATGCACGTGAATGCGACCTCAAATCTCGCGATGGAGACTGCCGAGGACTCAAAGCGCGCGCTCGCGCTCAACGCCCGCAAGTGCACGGATGTCGTCAAGTAATAAAGAATATCGATCCCACAGGGACTGAGATTTCGAGTATCAGTTTGTCCAGTGGATGTGTTGTTGTTCGGATTGGTAATCCTAGGGTTCATGAATGAGAGGTTGTCGGTGGTCCGAACTCAGTAAGGTGTCACACGGAAGAAGAGAAGGGTTGCTACGAGAATTTGGATGGATTCTAGGACTTCGGTTTCATTTGTATATTGCAGAACATGCTATCAATTGAATGTATCTAGATTTTCTAGCTAGGGTTTTGTGAAAAGGACATCATACACTATGGTACGAGGATGCCGAATCGATCCCTACGATGATCTGGAAACGAGACTCATTACCGACTCTATCGCATCCTCCAATCCACAATTGCAAGTGATGAGGCCAACCTCTAGGTTCCTCCTAATATCCCCTAAATCTTAGATACGAGGGTTGTCACCCCTCGTATCGTCTATGCACAGAAGATAGAAAATCAAAACGCAAAGCTATAGATCTAAACAATCATTCAACTGCAAATACGATTTCAAGAATGGAAACATATTTGAAATAGCAATGTTCTACTCAACACAAACTACTCCCTAATCCTAAAATCAGAGGATCTACTCCATGAATGCGAGAAAGGAAACACAAGGCATTGTCAAATTCAAATATACAAGATAAAGCATGGAAAGAATATAAATTATAATGCGATGGTGCTCTTCTCCTTGGCGTTGAGGTGCATAATTTAGAAGATCATATCCAACAGTCCGCGACAAAGCGGTCACATTTCTGCGACGAATAACTCGGGGATTTTCCTAGATCATCTTATCCCATCACTTAATCCTACGAGTTGCAACTGTAGAATACCAATTAGTTACGACCATTGTCGTATACTCTCTCCTCTGTACAAAGTCAATCCACATCTGGGGGTAATTATTTTTGTTGTCTGCATGAGTCTTCTACTATGTCTTCTACTGATACTATTGAATAAATCACTTCCCTTTAAGGGAAGTATCATGGAACTCCACCCATGCCTGAGGTAGTAGGTCGCTGCTGATGAGATAACCCAAATTTTCTGTGTTGATTTCTGCTGTCGAGACGGTGCATCATCCTCCCGGAACACCATCGATAGTCTTCAACTGAGTTTTCAAAGTATACCTCCTCAAATGTATTGGTTGCTTACAATAGCAACAGATGAACTGATCCAATGGATAATTTGACTTTGTGAGTCTTCGTGATCTGCACTGCACGCACATAATCCCTTCGGAGTCTTTGTTCTGATTTCGCTGATGTGCACGAGAACGTCCTGATGATCTACGGTTGATCTTCTATAATCATAAAGTAGCTTAAGGCCTATGACTCCGATCTTGCTCCTTTTTATCCAACAGTAGAAGACTTTTGACTCTAATAAGTTGACCTGCAATATTTGCTTATCGGTCTCCAACTCTTAAACACTTGTAGGGAGTCATTTCTAAACTCCTTACTCAATCCAACGTCTTCTGACAGGATCTGATAGAAGATCTAGTCATCTTAATCCAATAGTAAGCCAACAACTCTGGGTGGCTTAAATCATCCATTCACATTCTTGAGCTATTATGTGAGCATAAACTCTACAAGTCTAATGACTTTGCATGGTATTCCCGTTATCGACGATCACCCTACTTGAAGCTCAAGAATTTCCTACAATGTGTCACTGAAATTGACACGGGGAAATACTCTCTTTCAACATCACTAAACCATGATCAAGTGATATATTATTCCCCGAAGATTATTTTCTGCATTTACCACCAAATACTGGCTTGATCCCATTAATGGTATGCAAATAACTCTACCTTCTGTATATAACACAAGTTAAGTACTCAAAAGTACCTTCAAAGTTATACAACTCAGTACGAACAACTCAGGGATAAAAAATATCCCTATGAAACACCGTAAACTAGCCTTCCGCTATCTGCATCAACAATAGCCTACTTGTCTTGTCCATTGCCCAACAGGTAATGATCTGACTAGCATAATTAATGAACATCTCTAAGACTATAGTCCGTGATTTCCACATGAAATGTGATGACTTGACCCTTGTTTTCTGACTCGGTATCAATCGGCTCTCAAAGGTAAATCACCTTTTCGACACGAATTCAAGACTCACAGACTCAACAGGACATTTTCGGGGTCAACTCATACCACGGATACGAACAATAGCCAACACACTATAGGTTATTCCCTGTTAAACATTAAATACATAACCAACAAAACCGAGAGTATAAACCCTAATGACAACTCCGGTTGGTCGCCACGGTGGGCGACTTCTACTACAAGTCTGCACAGGTGTCATAACTCTAATTGTATACACCTGTTGAGCAAGCTTAGATAAACATCTAACTAAGTATAAGTTATCAGGGATTCTTACCTCGTGCTGCTTGGAGCTCAGGCCGCTGTCAGTCACATCTCAGAAACCCAAAACCGGAACCAATCGACTCCCAAGAATCCAAGACTCGACACAAAAATAATATTGTATGGCATCGCAGAACCTAAAGCTATGATACCACTAAAGTTGTCACCCCCCGAGAGTATGCCGTGCCAAAAGCAAACGGACGACATCTCCCCTGTATGTGGCAACATCTCGTGTTAATACAAGGCTCATAGGCCACAAAAACAACAACATATATATATATATATATATATATATATATATATATATATGTAAACAAACCACAGCAGAAACTAACCACAACAACATAACAAGCTACACAGTGCGTACCGATATGACTAACCACATCACAACTACATACAGAAAACATCGGCAAAAAACCCGAAACCACAAGTGTGTACATCACATGACAATCCACAACACATTACACCACAAAAAAACTCCAAATACATAACACACATACGGAAAGCCCAAAACGACCACCAAAGTCTCGGGGGTGAGAAGAGATGTCAGCCAGTGGTGCTCCAAGTCGTTATGAAGACTTCTACCTGTTACCTGGGCGACAGAAAAACCCAGGGTCCGTGGTGGTGAGTATAACTCAGTAGGTAATAGGAAAAACATGTATATATCAAATATCACTTGTAATTCAATAGCATAACCTAAAGGTACAATAGGTATACTAGCACAGTATATATATACATGCATATACTTTCTAACCAAATAAACAACGTATAATGCAGACATACCTAAAAGTCTGCTACGCTACTCTGATCCAACCTGAGCATATATCCAATATATAACAGGAAGAGTAATACTAATTCACAATATACTCATGATACAGGTCAAAAGTATCTAATGGTCTATCTAACAAGTATACAAATATCCGACACAACCGTATAACAAATGCGAGTAGCATGTATGAAGATGATGTACAACTAAATGCAACAACCATAGTACAATCAAATGCAACAACACAATAAACATATATATAAATAGACTGCATCTATATATATATATATATATATATATATATATATATATATATATATATATATATATATATATATATATATACAACACACCCAACTATATATATATATATATATATATATATATAAATACCTATATATATATATATATATATATATATATATGGTAATATGCAAAGCGCCATAAGATACGGCAATGCAGCATGCATGGTCATGCCTGTGCACCTCTACTCGCTACCACTACCCCAATGTGCCCTAGGTGGCATGACATGACAACTGTCCCAACTCAACACCAACCACTGCTCTAGAGTGGCCAAGTGGACAGTATGATCAAGTAGCATATGAGCGTAAAGAGCTCGTTACACAATGGGGGTCCCTGTTGTTGGCCACTCCGACTAACACTACCTATGAGTGGTCGAGTGCCACGCACCCAGGACAACTGCACGCAACTCCAACTACCATCGTCTATAGTGGTAGAGTGCGACACAACAAATGCTCTGCCCTCACACCAGTTACTCCTCGGGGAGTAACCTGGGAGGCAAGATGACTGATGACTCTCTCAACCCCAAAGGAGATATGTCATCAGAATGCATGCAAATGACATGAATGTACTGTCACACGTACAAACATCTACCATAAACTCTCTGTTTAACAGAGAGTCATACCCATCTGATCAATACACTCTCTATCCTGTAGAGAGTCATACTCAACTGATCGACGAACTCTCTATCCTATAGAGAGCCATACTCAACTGATCGACGCACTCTCTATTTTGTAGAGAGTCGTACTCAACTAATCATATCAAGTTGGGACCACCGGTCCGTAGCGACACACTAATCACCCTTCACTTAACCATTACACAACACATGGTTAGTAATAAGTATGCAACATACGGGTATTGCAATAAATCCTACATTTAAAGCATTACCTACCCATGGATGAACTTTTACCCAATTTACAAACCAGGTTATTATCCATACTCTAACATCTATACCCTACTAAATATTTATAGATCTACTTACATCACATCTGTAACTCCTCAATCATAATAAAGGAAAATGTAATATCAACATTTGAGCATATATAGCCAACGACAAGTATCAAGCATATGGATAAATAAGAGCAGGGTCAAGATAATATGAACATATAATATGATCATATTTTTTTCTAAATCTGAATGCAATTACATCTACCTAACCAGGATAGGATATTACCCACCTGCTATAGTGCTCGTAATAATAGACACCTCATGTCTGCGGACCGATCTCATATCCACGTCCTGCATGTATCAAACATTATGATTAAGTGCAAGCATATAACGAATGATAAAATCGAATTCTACTTCGACTTCATATCCCGATCAACTAGATTGATCTAGTTATCTAATTAACCTAATCATTGCATCATACCCCTTTCCATTTGCTATAAATTATTGAATCAACACCAAATTATCCACAAACATCCAGATTAACTCACCTTGCTTATCTTTAATTGCACAACTTCTGGATCTACCGTCTAAGTATCAATCTATAGTGATTAGATTGATTCAACCGTAATCCATACTTGATCACTCGAACCCCTAATCAGTGAAATATACAACAGATATTACCAATTCCATTCTAGCTCTATCTCATTCCATAATCACAATCCAAGCATCAGATAAACCGATGAAGAACTTACCCAAGCACGTAGGAATGGATCACAATCTCTGGCCACAACTTCGTCTTGATAGACAATAATAATCTAATCTACAAATCTCCACATCAAAAACATAATCAACACATCATTTCATCAATTAATCAGTGATAAACCTTCACAAACATCCAAATCAGAACTTACATCTCCCAATCAATCCTAATGGTCGATTCACAGCTCAATCCAACCCCTTTTTTTCCTTGCCAAGAGTAGCCTTCATAGCTCTTCCACAGCGATCACAACACACAGCTAATTCCACTATTCAATTCATAGATCGCAACTCTAAATCACTGAAGTTAAGCCACTATCCTCCTTATCCCCTATTCACCGCACAAGACCACTATCTCCGGTGACCACTGGCAGTGCCATCCACAGAATCGAAAGCCACCATCTCGTCTCCCCTGTTCACAGCCGCATAAACACTCCGACATAGCCACCATCCATCTTGCTCCACCACTCAATTCACAAAAATTTAAAGCTACCTGGTGATACTCCTCCCCCACTTGCTCTTACTGCCACCATAGCTCCACCTCCGGCCGGAACAACCAACTGCAGTGACGCCATCATCGCGCTGCTCGTGTGAGAAACAGCAAGTCGTGATGAAAAGATCGACTGAAAGCCAGCAAAACACCGTTCCCTTACCTCACTCTGGCGACAATCGATAGAAAACCCCCAAATCGACTTGCTGCAGACATAGTCTCCCCGCTGCGCACCCCTTCTCCGTCGTCACGTCCGTGGCACCTTTAAGCCGGTTCGTCGCTGCTTGTCATGAGGAAGAAGATGCCGAGAGTAGGTTGATCACTGCCGCCTTCAGTCAGGATGAAGAGCGATCGGGATCTAAGTGACGATGAAGAAGAGCGATCGGTGAAGGAAAGGAATCGCGTAGGGAAAATGGGCTTACGACTAGAAAAAAAAATGCATCGGGGAAATTAAGGTGACGACGAGAAATAAAGGTTAGCGGCACAGAATGGCTTTGTTAATGGAGCGAGTTGGATTTCAGACACGTTAAGCCTTTTAACTCCTTCTAAGAAAAGAGGGTCTTGGAAATCTCCATTTAAGTCCAGGACAATTTCTAAAAATTCGTGGAAAATTCCATAAGGTATTCTCCTAATTACCCAACATTTATTTTATTTTATTTTATTTTATTTCTGTGGTATTTTACATTTCTGGACTCATTTGATTTTGAATCATATGAGACATGCAAGTCTTGCCTTCTAGGCAAGATGACCAAGACTCCCTTTAGTGGACACAGCGAAAGAGCAAAAGATTTGTTAGGACTTATACATAGTGATGTGTGTGACCCTTTCAATGTTACTGTTAGAGGTGGTTATAAGTACTTCATTACATTTATTAATGACTTTAGTAGATATGGTTATGTGTATCTGATGACACATAAGTCAGAATCCTTTGAAAAGTTCAAAGAATTCAAGAATGAAGTACAAAACCATCTTGGCAAGAGTATTAACATACTTCGATCAGATCGAGGTGGTGAATGTTGGGATGTATACTGAAAAGTCTATCTTTTGTATGAACATCTTTATTTTTGAAATAAGAATCACATGATCATTGTTTGCATATTTTTAAGGTTATGCATATTGTCTAATACATTACATTGTAGATAACATGATGTGTGGTGTCACACGGGAGATCATGTTATCGGCTCCTGGTAAAGTATAAGTAAAGGCTCACAACCGAGATGACTTTGGACAAACCATTGGAATGGTTGTAGTGTGATTTGTTATTGGTTTGTCTTGACCATAGAATCACACAAGTGCACTTTGTGTTTATTGAGAAGGACCGACTTAGAGGTGATTCGATTTATTGCTGACTACATAATCGAATCGGACCTCAGATATTATATTGTACATGCTCTTAATCCTGATATAATAATGGGCACATATACTTAGTATTCATTTCTTTGATTTACCAATGGGTGAGATTTATAGATTAAATCGATAGGCTCGGTAAGTTGGGAAATGGTATTATTTATATGGTGTGCTGTTGATTATAGGAGGAAACCGTGTCCTATATATTAGGATGATGATGTCCCCTTGAGGAGCTCATAAGGTTCATCATGTAAACCCTGCAGGTGGACTTGGTCCGGCATGATGAAAAGGTTGAGTGGTACTACTCATGGAAATAGATGTTGATTAATTAATGGTCAGTAAATTAATTAATCAACGGACATTCGAGATCTTAAACACGGGGAGAAAATGTACAAATAATATATGGAGCTCATAATAACATATGGGGGTTGGTGAGGTAGATTAATGATAATCCTCTAGTGGAATGGATAATCATTAATGGATCGGACTTTATGTGGGCTTGATCCATTGAGTGGCCAAGATCCAACTCCTCCTCATGGTCCCTAATGTAGCCTATTAACACCTCATGAAGCTTAGATCCAATGGATAGAAACAAAACTCTAGATCCAAAGGTAGAGATTAAATCTCTAAGATCTGACGGTTGAGATTAAATCTCTAGATCCGACGGTTGAGATTAAATCCCTTGAACCAATGGTGGAGATTAAAAGGAGGCTTATCCCTAACTCTATAAAAGGAGGACAAGCGGTTGGCATGGAGTTTGAATCATGAGGAGTTAGGGTTTTGGGGTTGGCGGATAGAAGAAGAGCTAGGGTTTGGGCTTGGGCGACACCTAATAAGGAAAGTTTTCCTTGCTTCTTCTTCTTCCTCTAGCTACCGGCTCCCATTCAAGTTCTTCCAGCTCTTGGCCAGCATCAAAACTCCTCCTTCTCCTTCTCCTTGAGTTGTGGAAACAAGACTTAGGTCTTTCCCTTGGCGTCTTGGTCGGTTTCCATCATCATCTCCTCCTCCTAGTTGGCTGGCGCCAAGGATTCCCCTTGTTGCTTGTTGGTTGGCTATAGGAAGGAGAATAACCTTGTTTCTATTCTTCCTCTTGCTCAGAATGAGCAAGGAAGGAAGATTGGTGATCAAAGAGCTTCAACATTTGGTAGATCGTCACCCACACGACGTCCGAAAGGAGGAAGGTCATACATTAGAAGATCGAGAGGTATACCGATTCTCTATTCTCTTTTGTAACATGTTTGTTTTTGTTTTTCAATTATGAGCATTATATAATTCTGTTTGTGGCTAAATAATACTTGGATCCCGAACATAAATACAAAAGTCGGCGATCCGTACATCATCTATTCTGCAGCTACTCGTAGAATTGAGGTTGGTCGCTTGAACAACGAGTTTGTTCAAGTGACCTCTCTAAACGAATAGCACGATGATGACTTGGTTGTTTGGGCAATCCCTTTTGTCTAGGATTAAATTTTTTTAATCTAGGGACATCGATGGGATCGCCATGAACAAGCGACCGAGATGAAGTGGGAAGCGATATTTCCCCTCACGGGTCTAGGAAACCAAACCCTACAATTGGTATCAGAGCCAAGGTTTTCGGTTTTGTGTGTTTAAGGATTCGGTTACTCTTATCCATTTTTCATATATTATATGTGTCGGATAATAGTAGGATATGTGTAGTTTAACTCTTTGGTTGCAAGCATAAGATCCGACTATTATTGCCATATGTGTGTATGTGATTGTATGTGTATATTTTGTTGAATCCTCAGGATTGACGAGGCTAGTATTTGATTTTTTGTAAATTAGATACGACATTGTTTAGCCACTCTTTATTTTAGTTTACTTTCGATCTAGATTTCATGTACACTCCCTCGTGGAGTATAGGATCGATGGATGTAAATTAAAATAGGTTTTAGTCTCGGCTCGGATCTCCGGATGGCTCGTACATGGCGTAGGAGGAGCGGACGAGAAGGCGATGCGACGGGAGACATATTGAATACAAAAGCCATAATAGTTTGAAAATAATTTATTTTTCATATTTATTGCTTTTTGTTTGATATGCATGCCGTAGGCTAGGAAAATTCCTTAATTTCAAATTACTAAGTGGGAGAGGGATATTTTTATAAATTCCCATGGCCTCCATTACGATTTGACAAGTGATGCAAACAAACTTGCTCGTCGGCTCTGAGTGCCTTCCTCCCCATTGGATGAGTTTCTTTGCGGATCACAAGGGCAAATATGGTTATAGGGAATTATTAAGGAGCATGTGCACTTCCCCATCGGAAGGCACATAACCCGAGATAATTACCTTGGTACTGAGTAATGGTGAACACTTAGATACAAATATAAGTATCCTTCCCATCGGAGTCACTGCTTTTATTTGTAGGGCCAAAGAGGAACCAACTATTAATTTTACTTGTCAAAAAGTTAGGTTGACAAGATAGTAAAATTAATGGGTAAAATCTCCTCTTACAAATGTAGAATTCATGTACGTCCACACTATCGTGGCATACGATATTCTCGGTGTTTTGAGGTGTTGGTTGATTTTAAAATTTTATTGTTTGAGGAATCAATAATTTTTTGAAATCTAATGTTTTGATTTATGTGATTCTTAGGTTTTCTTTCAAAATGACTTTCAACCCACTTATTATGATACTGAAAGAGAACAAACTTACTGGACCCAAATATGTTGATTGGAAGAGGAATCTAGACATTGTCTTGACTGCTAAGGAATACAAATATGTACTCGTTGAAGAGTGCCCTCCAAGCCTGCAGATGATTCTGGGGAAAAGGAGAGAGAGAGTTATAAGAAGTGGATCAAGGCCGATGAGATGGCGCGGTGTTACATTTTTGCATCTATGTCAAATGTACTGCAACATCAGCATCAAGCCATGCCCACTGCTTATGACATGATGCTCAATCTCAAAGAGCTTTTTGGACACCAGAATCGGGCTGCGAGGCAAGAAGCCATGAGAAACTTGATGACGACCACCATGATCGAGGGAACACCCGTGAGGGATCATGTTCTCAAGATGATGGCTTATTTGAATGAGTCGGAAGTCCTCGGAGCTGAGATCGATGGAGAAACCCAGGTCGATATCATTCTCCAGTCTCTACCTAGGAGTTTTGAGCAGTTTCGCCTGAACTACAACATGAACAAGAGGTTGTATTCATTGGAAGAACTTCTGACAGAACTCCAGTTGACAGAGGGGCTATTTCGTCAGAGTGCTCAGGCACATGCCATGGTGACCCAAAAGGTTTCTACTTCTAAATCGAAAGGCAAGAAGAAGAAGAAACAAACTGGGGCGAAGGCGGTGGGAGGTACTCAGGGAGGAGTGAAGAAGCCAAAAGGCTAGTGCTTTACTTGTAAGCAGACTGGACACTGGAAGAAGGACTGCCCCAACCGCAAGAACAAAGGTGTATCTTTTGGTCTAGTCGTTAAAACATGTTTAGCGGTGTTATCTACCTACACCTGGTGTGTAGATATGGGAGCCACTGTTCATGTCTGCAATACTTTGCAGGGGTTCCAGGAAACCAGACGACTGGCTGAAGGGGAGATTATCGTGTACTTGGGTGATGCCACAAAGGTGGAGGCTATTGCAGTGGGAGATGTTCATTTATTTTTTGAGAAAAATCAAGTTTTGGTTCTTAAGAATTGCCTTTATGTACCCTTATTTAGAAAGAATTTAATCTCAGTTTCTAAATTGTTTATGAATGGATATTCTATTTATTTTAATGACAGAGTTGTTATAAAAAGGAATAGGGACATTATCTTTTCGGGTGCATTGATAGGAAATTTGTACACACTTGAACCAAAAGCTCCCACGATGCATATTAAAATTAATAACTCATCTTCTAATTCCAATAAGAGAAAAGAACCTTCGAAGATGAACCAAACATATCATTGGCATCTTAGGCTTGGTCACATTAACCTTAGTAGAATTCAAAGGTTGATAGCTGATGGACCTTTGGGTTCATTAGTGATGGAGGATCTCCCAACCTGCGAATCTTGCTTGGAGGGTAAGATGACCAAGAGGCCTTTTAAGGCCAAAGGGTATAGAGCCAAAGATGTGTTATAATTGGTTCATTCTGATTTGTGTGGTCCTATGTCTATCCAAGCTCGAGGTGGTTTTGAGTATTTCATCTCTTTTATAGACGATTAATCAAGATATGTATACATTTACCTGATGCGCCGCAAGTCTGAATGCTTTGACAAGTTCAAAGAATTCAAGGCTGATGTGGAGAAACGTCAAGGTAAAAGTATCAAGACACTACGATCTAATCGTGGTGGTGAGTACCTCTTGGGAGAGTTTAGGAACTACTTATCAGAGGCTGGGATTCAATCCCAATTTACTGCACCTGGCACACCCCAGCAGAACGGTGTAGCAGAGCGAAGAAATAGGACTCTTATTGAGATGGTTAGATCGATGTTGAGTTATTCTGAGTTGCCAGATTCATTCTGGGGATATACTCTAGATATGATGGTGTACATTCTGAACTTGGTTCCATCTAAATCAGTGCCTTCTACTCCCACAGAGTTGTGGACTGGGCGAAAGCCTAGTCTAAGACATATTCGGATATGGGGGAGTCCAACACATGTGCTGAAGGTAGATGCTGATAAGTTGGAACCTCGTAAAGAAGTACACATGTTCGTTGGCTATCCTAGAGGAATGAAGGGTGGTTTATTTTATAGTCCTAGAGATCAAAGGGTGATCGTTAGTACGAATGCCAGATTTCTAGAGGAAGACTATGTAATGAGCCACAAGCCCAAGAGTAAAATTGTTCTAGAGGAATTAAAAGGGGAAGTCACTTCTTCAGTACCACCGGTACAAGAAGATATACCACATGTCACTGTACCACGTGTCACAGAGGATACACAGGTGATACCTAGTTGTAGTGGGAGGGTTGTTAGACAGCCTGATAGATTCATGTTCTTGGGAGAATCTTCTAATTTGGTCCCTGGCGAACATGAACCTGATCCCTAGACATATGACGAGGCAATCCAAGATAAAGATGCAGCATCTTGGCAAAATGCAATGAATACCGAGATTGAATCTATGGATTCAAATCAGGTATGGGATCTAGTAGAACCACCCGATGGTGTAAAAACCATTGTATGCAAGTGGATCTACAAAAGAAAGAGAGGAATAGACGGGAAGGTTGAGACCTTCAAAGCAAGGCTTGTTGCGAAGTGGTATACTCAGAAAGAGGGTATCGATTATGAGGAGACCTTTTCGCTGGTAGCCATGCTTAAGTCTATCTGGATTCTCTTATGCATAGCAGCTCATATGGATTATGAGGTGTGGTAGATGGATGTCAAGACAGCTTTCCTTAATGGAAGTCTTGAGGAAAACATCTATACGAAGCAACCAGAGGGATTCATTGCGAAGGGCAAAGAGCATCTTGTATGTAAGCTTAATCGGTCCATTTATTGATTGAAGCGAGCTTCGAGGTCTTGGAACATCTGCTTTGATGAGGTAATCCAGTCTTATGTATTTATTCAAAGTCTAAATGAGTCTTGTGTATACAAGAGATGTGACGGAAATGTAGTGGTATTTCTTGTACTATAGGTAGATGACATTTTGTTGATTGGCAACAATATCAAGGTGTTATTGGACGTAAGGGTATGGTTGTCCAAACAGTTTGATATTAAGGACTTGGGAGAGGTGGGACACATCCTTGGGATCAAGGTTATAAGGGATCGCAGGAAAAGGATGTTGTGCTTATCCCAAGCATCATACATAGACACGATTATGGATCGTTTTAGCATGCAGAACTCCAAGAAGGGTTTTCTACCTTTCAGGCATGGAGTTCCTTTATCTAAGGAGATGTGTCCTAAAACATCTTAGAAGATAGAGTAGATGAAGGTGGTTCCTTATGCTTCGACAGTAGGAAGCCTCATGTATGCGATGCTATGTATGAGACCAAATATCTGCTTTGCCGTGGGCATGGTCAGCAGATATCAGATTAATCCAGGACAGGGACATTGGACTGCGGTAAAGCATATATTAAAGTACCTGAGAAGGACTAGGGATTATATGCTGGTTTACCGGGCAGACCAATTACTCCCTATGGGTTACACGGATTCCGACTTCCAATCTGATAGGGATAACAGTAAGTCTACCTCAGGTTTTGTGTTTACTTTGGGAGGTGGAGCCATTGTATGGAGGAGTGTCAAGCAGAAATGCGTGGCGGACTCTACCATGGAAGCTAAGTATGTTGCAGCCTCTGAGGCGGCCAAAGAAGTTGTGTGGCTTAGGAACATATTGATGGACTTGGATGTGATTCTTGGTTTGCCCAGAACTATCACAATTTATTGTGATAATAATGGTGCAGTTGCAAACTCGAAGGAACCACGATCCCATAAGGTAAGTAAACATATAGAGCGCAAGTACCACCTGATACGAGAAATCGTAAAGCAGGTAGAAGTTGCTATCACCTAGATTGCATCAGAGGATGACCTGGTAGACCCTTTTCACTAAGGCCCTTCTAGCGAGAGCTTTGATAGACATGTGGAGGGAAGGGGAATCAGATGTATGGCAGTATGAGGACAACATAGTCTTTTAGTATAAGTGGGAGATTGTTGGGATGTATATTGAAAAATCTATCTTTTGTATGAACATCTTTATTTTTGAAATAAGAATCACATGATCATTGTTTGCATATTTTTAAGGTTATGCATATTGTCTAATACATTACATTGTAGATAACATGGTGTGTGGTGTCACACGGGAGATCATGTTATCGGCTCATTGTAAATTATAAGTAAAGGCTAACAACCGAGATGACTTTGGACAAACCATTGGAATGGTTGTAGTGTGATTTGGTATTCGTTTGTCATGACCATAGAATCACACTAGTGCACTTTGTGTGTATTGAGCAGGACCGACTTAGAGGTGATTCGATTTATTGCTGACTACATAATCGAATCGGACCTCAGATATTATAATGTACATGCTCTTAATCCCGATATAATAATGGGCACATATACTTAGTATTCATTTCTTTGATTTACCAATGAGCGAGATTTATAGATTAAATCGATAGGCTTGGTAAGTTGGGAAATGGTATTATTTATATGGTGTGTCGTTGATTATAGGAGGAAACTGTGTCCTATATATTAGGATGATGATGTCCCCTTGAGGAGCTCATAAGGTTCATCATGTAAACCCTGCAGGTGGACTTGGTCCGGCATGATGAAAAGGTTGAGTGGTACTACTCATGGAGTTAGATGTTGATTAATTAATGGTCAGTAAATTAATTAATCAACGGACATTCGAGATCTTTAACACGGGGAGAAAATGTACAAATAATATATGGAGCCCTTATTAACTTATGGGGGTTGGTGAGGTAGATCAATGATAATCCTCTAGTGGAATGGATAATTATTAATGGATCGAACTTTATGTGGGCTTGATTCATTGGGTGGCCAAGATCCAACTCCTCCTCATGGTTCCTAATGTAGCCTATTAACACCTCATGAAGCTTAGATCCAAAGGTAGAGATTAAATCTCTAAGATCCGACGGTTGAGATTAAATCACTAGATCTGACGGTTGAGATTAAATCCCTAGAACCAATAGTGGAGATTAAAAGGAGGCTTATCCCTAACTCTATAAAAGGAGGACAAGGGGTTTGCGTGGAGTTTGAATCAAGAGAAGTTAGGGTTTTGGGGTTGGCAGCAAGAAGAGGAGCTAGGGTTTGGGCTTGGGCGGCACCTAATAAGGAAATTTTTCCTTGCTTCTTCTTCTTCCTCTAGCTTCCGGCGCCCATTCAAGTTCTTCCAGCTCTTGGCCGGTGTCAAAACTCCTCCTTCTCCTTCTCCTTGAGTGGTGGAAACCAGACTTAGGGCTTTCCCTTGGTGTCTTGGTCGGTTTCCATCATCATCTCCTCCTCCTAGTTGTTCGGCGGCAAGGATTCCCCTTGTTGCTTGTTGGTTGGCTATAGGAAGGAGAAGAACCTTGTTTCTATTCTTCCTCTTGCTCGGAAAGAGAAAGGAAGGAAGATTGGTGATCTAGGAGCTTCAACTTTTGGTAGATCGTCACCCACATGACGTCCGAAAGTAGGAAGGTCATACATTAGAAGATCGAGAGGTATACGGATTCTCTATTCTCTTTTGTAACATGTTTGTTTTTGTTTTTCAATTTTGAGCATGATATAATTATGTTTGTGGCTAAATAATACTTGGATCCCGAACATAAATACAAAAGTTGGCGATCCATACATCGTCTATTCCGCGGCTACTCGTAGAATAGAGGTTGGTCGCTCGAACAACAAGTTTGTTCAAGTCACCTCTCTAAGCAAATAGCACGACGATGACTAGGTTGTTTGGGCAATCCCTTTTGTCTAGGATTAAATTTTTTTAATCCGGGGACATCAATGGGATCGCCATGAAAAAGCGACTGAGGTGAAGTGGGAAGCGAAGTTTCCCCTCACGAGTCAAGGAATCCAAACCCTACAGTCAATACCTTACCCATGAGTTTTGTGACTATCTAGCTTAGTGTGGGATTCTATCCCAACTCACTCCTCCTGGAACACCACAGTGGAATGGTGTATCTGAAAGGAAGAATCGTACCTTATTAGATGTGGTACGATCTATGATGAGTCACACAAATCTTCCTATATCCTTTTGGGGATATGCTCTAGACACAACATCCTTCATACTTAACCGTGTTCCATCCAAAGCTGTGATAAAGACACCATATACGATATGGATAGGGAAAAATCCCAAGATGTCTTTCATGAGGATTTGGGGTTGTGAGACTTACGTTCGACGTCAAGTCTCAGACAAACTGGGATCCAAATTCGATAAGTTCTATTTTGTTGGATATCCCAAGGAAACGAAGGAATATTACTTCTACATTCTCAGTCAGCACAAAGTGTTTGTGGCGAAGATTGGGATATTTCTAGAAAGGGATTTTATTTCTAGAAAAACTAGTGGGAGTACGTTCGATCTTGAAGAAATTCAAGATAAGGACCATAGCACTGAGGACGAGATAGAGGTTGAATAGGAACCACAAAATGTTGTGGGTGATGAGATTATTGCACAAAGAGTTGTGGAACAACAACCTGTTCAGGTAGACCAACCTCTTCGCAGGTCTTATAGGGTACATCGTCAGCCTGAGAGATACTCATTTCTCTTGTTTGACCATGATGACATTATGCTCGTTGAGAATGAGCCTACCTCTTATCAGAAAGCTGTGATGAGCCCAGATTCTGAGAAATGGCTAGAGGCCATGAGATCCGAGATGAAATTCATGTACACCAACCAAGTATGGACTTTGGTTAATCCACCTGAAGGTGTCAAACCCATTGGGTGTAAGTGGGTCTTTAAGAGAAAGACTGACATGGATGGGCTTACGCATACCTATAAGGGACGATTGGTAGCTAAAGGTTTCAAGCAAATTCATGGTATTGACTATGATGAAACCTTTTCTCCAGTTGCGATGTTTAAGTCCATTCAGATCATGCTTTCTATTACAGTGTACCACGATTATGAGATTTGGAAGATGAATGTCAAAACTGCGTTTCTGAATGAAAACTTGCTCGAGGATGTGTACATGACACAATCTGAGGGTTTTGTAGATCCACAACATACTGACAAAGTATGCAAGCTGTAAAGGTCCATTTATGGGCTAAAGCAAGCTTCTCGGAGCTGGAATCTTCGATTCGATGATGCGATCAAACAGTTTGGTTTCATCAAGAATGAAGATAAACCCTGTGTCTACAAGAGGGTTAAGGGGAACACAGTTATCTTCCTTGTATTGTATGTGGATGACATACTACTCATTGGGAATGGCATCCCTTCGCTACAGTCTGTGAAGACTTAGCTTGGGAAGTATTTATCAATGAAGGATATAGGTAAAGCAGTCTGTATTCTAGACATCAAGATCTATAGAGATAGATCTAAGAGATTGCTTGGCCTATGTTAGAGTACATATATTGACACGGTATTACTATGGTTTGCCATACAGAATTCCAAGAAGGGACTTCAGCTGATGTCACATGGTGTGAGTCTTTCGAAGACTCAAAGTCCCTCTTCTAGAGAGGAGAGAGACCACATGAATAAGATCCCTTATGCATCTGCCATAGGATCTATCATGTACGCCATGCTATGTACTCGTCCTGATGTCTCATATGCTTTGAGCATGACGAGCAGATATCAGTCAGATCCAAGTGAGCGTCACTGGATAGCAGTCAAGAATATTCTTAAGTACTTAAGAAGGACTAAAGAATATTTCTTGATATTTGGAGGCGATGAGGAGCTAGCTGTAAAGGGTTACAGCGATGCCAACTTTCAAACTGACCAGGATGATTATAGATCATAGTCAGGGTTCGTGTTTTGCTTGAATGGTGGCGCTGTGAGCTGGAAGAGTTCGAAGCAAGACACAGTTGTTGATAATACAACAGAGGCCGAGTATATTGCTGCATCTAAGGCAACAAAGGAGGCAGTTTGGATTCGCAAGTTCATTACTGAGCTTGGGGTGGTTCCAAGCATAGCAGATCCTACAGAGCTCTATTGTGATAACAATGGAGCAATTGCGTAGGCTAAGAAACCTCGCTCACACCAACGGACCAAACACAAACTACAATGCTTCCATCTCATTCGAGAGATTATCGATAGAGGATATGTCAAGATTTGTAGAGTACCCACAGTGGCTAACATCGCAGATCCTTTGACCAAGGCTTTGGCATAGAAAAATCATGATGGTCACACTAGGTCATGTTGGGTTTCCGGCACCGCGGCGTGTGTGTGTTCGATCATGTTTCGTAAACATGAGCACAGCGGAAGCAATAAAAATAATAAATACTCCTATTTATTACAACACACACAACACACGCATGCTATTACAACAAGTGTAGACATAACCATAAATTAAAATTGCAATAAAAGGAAATTAAACTACGTTATACCTTCCGTATGACGTGTAGCGGGAACGGCATCAACCGGAACGATCCTCGTAAGAATCGTCTCTATCCGTATCCACGCCGAGCTCCTCGGGATGACATCGCTAAGTCACAAGCTTCGTCTTCGTACGGGTTACTAGCCTCATGTTGAAGACGACGTGATCGAGAGATGATCACGATCCGAATCCAAATTCGGATCCAAAACGAGTTCTCAAAACTCGCTTCTCCGGAGAGGTATTCGTCAACCGTTTGACGAATCCTTCATCCTCCACCTCAGAGGATTACCGGAGATCAAATCCCCGGTATGTTAGCCGCTGTCGGAGCACTAACCGTCGTCCAAACGACGCTCCGACGAGAGGAGGAGAAGCTGTCCAGAAAACTGGACAGCTTGGTGGAGGAGTAGGCGCCGGCCAAAACAAGGAGAGAAAAGTCTCACCTTGATGGCAAACCTATAGGAGATCACCGAAGGGTCGCCGGAGGTTCACCGGCTGAAGCTTGGTCGCCGGCAAGGAGCTAGACGGCAGCACAATCAAGATGGGCGGCAAGGAGGTTGGGCGGCACAACCAGGTTGGGCGGCAACTCCTTGGAGGCTAGGGTTTTGATTTTGGATTAGGGTTTAACAATCCCTTAAGCCCACTTTTATAGAGAACAAATTCTCTTAATGGTTAATGGATCATATCCATAAAGCCCGTTAACCCGCTCCATTAAGATAAGTTAAAATAAACCAAACCATGATGGTTTATTTTAAGTTAAAACGAACCGAACCAACTTTTGGTTCATTCGTTTAAAATAAACCAAACCCTTTGGTTCATTCTTATCCATTGGATTAGAACCAAACCATTTTGGTCCATCCATTACGTCTTCATAAGACGCAGTCCATCCATGCTTCCATTGCGACTGAAAACAATTTCATGCTCGCTTTATGTTTGGTCCAACCAAACCTAGTTTCTCTCGGTCTGAGAATCCAATTCTCAAGCTCGTTTTAAATCCTTTGGATTACACTCGTTGTGCGTGTGACCAAATAGGTTCTCGGTTTATGTTGGCCGTCTATAATTAACCATTAATTATAGAACGATCATGAGTGGCACCTAGTAGTACATCATGATCCCCAATTAACCGAAAAGATCAGCGGTTGATCCGAACTATTTACAAACCCTTGATGCTCGAATGAATCGTGCCCCATTCCCTTCACTCATCTTATACCCACTTGGTTCAGGACATGGTCTATTGTGTCAGTCCCCACTAGGCTGACTACGTCACACCTAGCCCAAGTATCATTTCCTCGTCCTACGGATTCTAGTTACTCCACATGAATTGAAGAGTACCTTACTCTAAACATGTAATGCTTTGGCCAAAGACTTTAGTAACAATCCGACGAGAGGCCATGGGTATACATCTCCTCGTAAGGAGTGGTGAATCCTTTATAGGCTATTCAAACACCTTCGATCACTTCGACTTATACCCAATCATCCCGGGTCCACATCTCCTTAGAGATGTTTGCTTAAGATGTCAAAGCATAAGTCTCCATGATCAAGATGACTTGAATACCGCAAGTCAAAGGAACATCGCACTTAAGCCACAGTAAGAACTTCATTGACATATCTATATATGCAGAGAACCATATGAAGTCTTACGGCTGGTCACTCCAATGAACTAGTTACCATAACTAGCTTCCACGATTAACTCCGGACATCACTATGTCTCCAGCCAGTGAGAATCAGCTGCTTAGATACACCAAGGAGTATACCTCGTGCTAGTCTCAACAGAATTGATGGTGTCTAGATCCATCAATTCATCGACTAGGGATAATTCCGATACATCACAATTACACATGTAGAGATACTCACTAGTTGTGATCCAATCACAAATTCTCTCATGCTGTGAATCGTATCGTGGACATTCAGTAAATGAGTTTAAGATCCAATCAAATACATAAAACATGTATACTCAAATAGTGAATCTTCATTTATCATATAAATGGTTCATACATAAGGCGATTGCCTTAGGACATCTCTCATATATTACTAACAGGTCATTGGGTATTAGATACTACAGTGATTGACACTAGTACTAGCGGGAGATTGTTAGTGAAAGCCCTAGAGCCAATCATGTGATGATTGTTCTATAGACTTGTTGTATCATATTCCTATATTTATAAAGGCATTTCTTTATGGTTATTATACTTACTTGTATTGGTGCCAAATAACTAAGTATAATAACGTCCTTGAGTAGAAGGTTCTTATCTATATCAATCAATTGGTTGAATCAATAATGAGATGATATAGAGAATACTACTCTTAATCATTCATAGTCAAGTATTAACATTCAGGGACAATGTTAACGCGAAGAGACTAGCATGTAGGTCAACTCAATGACTTGATCCCAAAGTCATGGATATGAGATATCAAGTTGACACATGGGTATACATTGGAGAATGTATAATGAATGACCCGCCATGAGAAAGTATCATGGATCATTATATGAGTGTCATATACTTTCTCATGTGACTATTAGTCCTTGGACCTGAAGTCACCATGGTTCCCTACATAAGGAGTTGCATACTTTGGTCAAACGTCACCTGTAAATGGGTGGACTATAATGGCGATTACTGGGTATGTAATAAATTATGCAGAGGGATATAAGTGATATAGATGGGATCTATCCCTCCTATATGATGGGAGTGATATCATGATTCTTGATAGAGTGAGACCACTAAGTGCATGACCATGCCCAAATGAGTCAATATGAGATATTAAGCTCATTTGATTAGAGTGAGTCTACTTAGAGTTTAAGATATAGATTGTACAAAGGATGACACGGTCTATGCCACAATTGAACAATCTAGATGTCAAAGATAGAGGGACATTGTCACATATTGTGAGAGTCACAATTAGTAGTCACAAAGGTGATGTTGGATCTCAACATTCTTGTAACTTGGGTAGTAATGATGTGTTGCTAGATACCACTCATAGCTTATGTTTCTAAATCGGTTTAGGAACATTGCCAAAATTACAAGAACCTATAGGGTCACACATAAAAGGGCAATTAGATGGAGATTAGGTTCATATGATGGACTAAGAGAATTAGGTTCATGTGATGAACCAAATTGGATTAAGAGTAATCCAAATTAGACTAATTGAGTTGGACTCTATTTGATTCAAGTGTTGAATGAGTCTAATTTAGATTTGATTCATTGGGCCAATTTAAACTAATGAATAGAGATTCATTAAATTAAATTGACTTGAATCAAATGATTGGATTTGATCAACCATGGGAGATAAGAGGCCAAGTTTGACTTGACTTGAGAGGGAAGATGAATGGTCAAGTTTGACTTGACCAAATGCCACGTCACGGTGACTTGGCATGGGGTCGGCCAATGATGATGTTCCACATCATCATGGTCACATCATGGGGTGCCACCTCATGAGGAAGACCAAGAGCCATGTCTCTTGGTATTACAAGCATGTATTTAACTTTCATGTAGTGGCCGACCACATTAAGGAGAATTAGTGGGAATTGATTAGATCATCTTCTTCCTCCATTGCTCTCCTCTCTAGCTCTCTCCCTAATCCTTCTTGCCATGGGCTTCTAAGAGTGCTAGCACACTCTAAGTTGTCTTCTCCACCTATTGATCGTGTGGATACTTGTAGAGGAGTGTACACTTGACACTCTTCGAGATCCGACAAAACGTTCGGATGAGCGGGATAAGCGAAGGGCTTCACTACAAGGGTAATGCTCTTCTCATGTAGATCTAAGGTAGATCTAACTTTTATTAACATGTACATGAATTCAAGTTTTAATTTATCTTTGCACGGATCCATGGCTGACTTTCGAGCTTTCCGCAATGCAAAAAGCAATTTTTGTGGCTCGGAAAGGCTAACAGTGAGATGATAGTTCATTAGGGAAGATCAGTCAAGTGTATTCGTGTAATATAAGAAATATCTAGCTTGGTGCACTTAGCTAAGTGGAAGTGACGGAAGCTACCTCACCACATCCTAAACTATTTATACTAGGATTTGATCCTGAATAAATTAAGTGTATAATTTCTTAAGTTGCCTTTGTCTAAGGAAGTGGTCATTGTTCTTATCAAAGAAGGTCTCTGTGCCTCGACATGACCTGGAAGTCTTTTTCAAAATATTCACTTAACTAACTAAAGGTTAAATATGAATCTAACCCAAGGTTAATTAATTTTAAAGTCATTAAAATTAACTAAGTAAAATTGAAAGTCATCTCACAACACATATAGGATAACCTGATTGATCATGTAGAAAGGATGAGGTGAAACATAGGACAAAAACACTTAAACCTATTCAAAATTTGAAAATCTGATCTAACTACTTTGTATATAGAATCAATGGATGTTGGATAGTGAGCGCTCCAAACATATGACTAGAGATCGATTAATGTTTACGAAGCTAAGATTCAAAAACTCAAGGTCGGTAGCCTTTGAAAACAATAGTAAACTTAAAATCATTGAATTAAGTGATATTGAATTAAATTCAAAATTTATAATACGTAAAGTTTTATTAGTATAAAATTTTGAATTAACATGGTCCGGGTCGAGAAAGGTATTGCTCTATTTGTAGGACAAAGAAGAAAGTCATCTACCAGGCAAGAAGATGGACTTGAACCCGAAGACGAATCAGAGTCTGAATCCGAAGAGGTGGAAGCAATAGTGAACGTAGTGCGGAAGATCGTTCGGAGGGAAAGGAGGCTACTAAAGAACCAAAAGAGGGCACAATTCAAATCAAATCAAAAGAAGGCTTTTCATGCAACATGGGACAATGAAGAAGGCATCGGCATAGCATGTAAGGCAAGGCCCGAAGAGTCCGAGTCAGAGTCAAAATCCGAATCCAATTGCAACACCGACTCCGAACTCGAGGACTACTTCGAGAAGCAACTCAATGCTGGACCAAAAGGGAAAATTAAGGTTAGTCACTCACTAATTCATACGCTTTACAATACAATTAAATTGCTAACTAAAAAATTAGCTAAATCTGAGTCTAGGGTCGAGCCCTTGGTTGAGGAGGTTGAAACCCTCAAACAAGAGACACCCCTAAACTCTTCGACTAGTCGAGTTCAAGAGGAGGACTCAACTCAAGTTGAAAAACTCAAAGAAGAGAACTCTCTCTTAAAAGGACGAGTCCAAGAGCTCGAAGCTCGGTTGAACAAGTTCTCGACGGGGTCCAAGAATCTTAACCGACTTCTTGGAACTCAGAGAGCCGTGTACAACAGAGCTGGACTCGGATATAGCTCAAAGACTACGAATAGATCTTACATGTCTATCGTAAATCGAAGTCATCATCGAGTACAAGCATGGGTCCCAAAAACTTTATTAAACTCACACATAAGGACCAATAGGTTTTGGATTCCTCAGGATCAAGTTCATTACTTGACCAGACCATACTGCTTCAATGATCCAGGGGGAGCTAATACCAAAATAGTATATCTGGTAACCTAAACCTCTTATTTTCTTTAGAATGGTTAGATAGGACTATAACTCGTCAATGATTGATAACATAGTACCAGGACATGGCGAGATGATAGTACGCTAGGAAAATGGAGTCTCGTATATTCGAGCTAGATAAGGCGTATCTAGTTCGGTTCACTTGACCAAGTGGAACTAGCTGAAGCTACCTCGCCGTATCGTAGACTAGTTAGACCAGGAAGTGGTCTTAGGTGAGTCAAGTTACTATTTTGTCGAAATTAGCTTTGTCTAAGGAAGTGGTCATTTTTCCGATCAAAGAAGGCCCCTGTGCCTCGCCACGACCTGGAAGCCAAAATCTTGAAATGGTGACTTGATGAGCTTGGGATCAAATCTGAATCTAACGCAAGATTAACCAGTTTCAAATCATTAAAACTTAATCAAGATAAAATTGGAATCATCTCACACAACATATAAGGTGAACCAATTCTAAGACACTTAGAATGGGTGAGATGAATAAGGAACAATTTCAATTTACATAATATTTTTAAAAATGCTATCTATTTTCCAAACTATTGAGCTTAAACATTTATTTATACTCGAACAAAACTCTAAATATACAACCTTCTAGGTCAATGTTTAGCGCCCCCTTCTAGGTCGATTAAGGGGGAGAACAAACTAACCCTAAGAGTTATATATTTTCAAAAGTTATTAGCGTATAAGTATTGTGGAACTCAAAGCTATTTTTATAAGTATTTTGAAAATCAAACTTAGTTTCCAAAAAAACTTATATTGTTGGTGCAGAGGGTTATACCTCAAACCAAATTAAATCAAGACACATGCTTGGACCCATGTTAGATAATCTTTATGCATGCTACCTTTTCTATTAAAAAACCCTACTTTTTATATAAAACCCCATAGCTTTTGTGATTCATGGAAAAAGGGGGAGAAGAGCATAAGTTATGGGGGAGAACAAAATTTAAATTTTTTAAGAGCATAAGTTAAGGGGGAGAACAAAATTTAAATTTTTGAAAATTAAACTTTTATTTTAAAACTCACCGAAGGTTAAGAGGGAGTTCACTACAAATGAGCGTAACGTTTATCTTACTCATTTTCTACTTTATATTTTCCCTTAACCTTGCATAAATTTGCCATAGGATCAAAAAGGGAGAGATTGTTGGTGCAGGGGCACCTAAGTCGAACCTGTATTTTGATTATGGCAAAAGATGCAAAGTCAAGGATTTATCATTATCTCACGAGCTGAATCAAGTATGCAGAAATGCTAAGCTAAGCCGAAGGTCAGCGACACTCGGAGAGAACCGTAGTGGTCGGGCGACACCGGGAGGACTTCGGAGGGAGCCGAAGGAATCATGTGGAGACCGAAAGCATGGCTTCAAAGGTAAATGTTGAGGTAAGCTCGTGTGAGTGAGCATAAGTAAGGTTGAGTCCTTCATACGGAGACATCCTTAGGCGACGATCCGACCAAGACTTCCCATGGAAGGGCTATGTTGAGATCGAACGGCAAGTGGTCGTCGAATTCACTTATATTTCGAGCTAACTCTTTATTACAGTCGAAAAGTTTGGAAATCAGTTCAACCGGCCAAGGATCAGTTCAACTACTGAGCCATCAATTCAACCGGCCAAGGATCAGTTCAACTGCTGAGCCATCAGTTCAACCAGCCAAGAAATCAGTTCAACCGATGGTCAAAAATCAGCCTCGAGAAGTCAAGCTTTATCACCATTTCTCAAGGAGTCTTGTGCCCAATTCCTATTGGTTGAAGATCCTCTTGAAAAGGGGCTCAAGGGCTATTAAAGGAGGGCCTCTCGTAGGGTTTTTCATCAATCTCTAAGTGCTCAAAAGCCTCCGCAATGCTACGACTCTCTGATGACTCTACAACGACGAAGTGCTGCCAACAACCCTAGCTTAATTTATATTTCCTAGTTGTTGGTATAATCTTATTTTGTCGTTTCATTAATATTGCAATTCTTTTTGTTAATCGAGGTTTTCTATCGTTGCATTTTACATTAATAGAATAGAGGGGTTGTCTCTCTATCTTTTGCTTTCGAAGATTTTTGTAATCGTCTAACTCCTACCTTCAACGAGGAGTGTTTTAGTGAATTGCCCTCCGTACACGGTCTAGGACCATTAGGGCCTTGGAGTAGTAGCCGAAGGCTACGAACCAAGTAAAAAAATCCAATTGTCTTATTTATTTATTCATTTATCTTTCCACTGTGTTTAATTGTCTATCGAATGAAAACGAAAGAAAAGTTTTTATCGCTATTCACCCTCCCCTCTAGCGATCCGCTTCGATCCAATAGAATTGACATCTGGGTCGGTAGAAGAGGTAGAAGAATTGGAGACAGCCTCCATCTCTAGGATTGTGAGGGAGGAGAGACCTTCCACGCTGGAGGAAGAGCAAGAAGAAGCTTCTACATCAAGAAGAAATGAAGAGCAAGCTAACAATTGCTCTACCCCTATAGGTAACTCAAGTGCATTGGTTAAAAATAAAAATCATATAACTTGCTTTGAGTGTAGAGAACAAGGGCACTATAGGAGCATGTCCCCAAAAAGAGTCAAGAAAGCTCAACCAACACCAAAAGTTAATGAGAAGCCAATGGAAACCAGTGCCCAAAGTCAAAAGAGTAAGGAGCATATTATTTGCTTCAAATGCAATCAAAGGGACTACTATACAAGCCAATGCCCTAAGGGAAGACAATCTAAGAAGGGAAAAAGAGGGAGCTCAAGTGTAGGGGGAGCTAAGGGAAACCCTAAGGTATCATTTAATAATGCTCCTTATTTGTGTAACAATCAAAAGCATGCTTGGAATTTTATTGCTATTGTTAATCATGAAAAACATGCTAGAAATAAGTACTTTTGCATAGGTGCTAAATTTTGTGATATTAGGTTTAAGAACAAGTCGAGAACAATTACCCCTAAAACTGTCACACCTAAGAATGACAATAACCTAGGTAATAATACCAAGAAATCTTGACACATGCCTAGGAAGAATAAGAATGTCCAAAAATATATTGGACAATCAAAATTGGACAAATTGGAATTAGAAAATTAAGCTTTGAGGTCAAGGCTTGAGAAATTGGAAAATACCCTTAATAAGATGACAAATTCAATTAAAGGGTCTAATGGACAAGGTTTAGGTGTTAGGAGGCAAGAACAACCAACTAAGGAAAAGAAAGACTTGGGTCACAAGCCTATGTCCAAGAAGGTAATGCCTACTTACCATAATGTTCCATTTAACGATGGAACAAACCTTAGGTCTAGAAAAACCATGGTCACATGGGAAGTCATCTCTAGAGTTGACCATGGTAGGTGTCTAGTGGCTAAGGTCTCAAAAAAACCTAAGAAGGCCACTAAGGGCATGACCCAAATGACCAAGGCTTTCATGCATAATAGGGTCATTAGAAAGGTACTAAGGGATGATATCTCTAGTCAATACCTAGTTAACCCAAGGAGCTCAAATAGGTTTTATGTTCCTAGGAACATGATTCCCTCATGCTAGATGAGTTAGGATTGTTAGGGCAATCTCTTGCCATGATAAGGTTTTGATGTGTGTGGCAAAGGGTTTAAGTTAGGATGATATTGTTATTTGATATGTGCGTTGGAGTCTTGCAGGACTTAGTAATTCGCACATGGAGCCTTGGCGGGTTCACCCTCACAACCTCGTGCCTGAGTCGGAGAAGGAGCATTGCAGAGTCATGCACTTGATACTGCCGAGGGACCGACGGATGAGATGACTTGAAGTGAAGCCAAGGAAGCAGACTTCGGAGGCAAGAGACGCGAAGGAGCATTGCAGAGTCGTGTGCCTGATGCTGCCGAGGGATGTGGCCGCGAACGAAGAGAGCTTCGGCGAGGGATTTCGAGTGAGATGAGAGAATGAGTGAAATGTAAGTAGCTCATTAGGTGAACTTGGCCGAATGGCTGAGTGTCGGAGACTTGACCACAAGGGTTAAGGTTTACCCGACCGCCGAAAGCTCAAACTTATGTTAAGTTTGAGTTTCACACGGCACTAGTCGACTGCCATGTGACGGCAGTCGACTGCTCTGAGTCGAGTGGGTTCGACTGGTATCCGACTAATGGGTTTATGCCCAGTAGTCAACTGCCAGAGGATATCGCGGGCATAGAATCGCTCGTAGCCGACTGGGCAGTCGACTACGGAGGCAGCAGTCGACTGGTGAGGTCCATCAGTCGATTGCCAAGAGTTCCGTTGGACTGCAACGGTCGGGATCCGACATGTTCGGAGGCCATTGTAGTGACGACAGTCGACTATCAAGGGCAGCAGTCGACTGGTGGCAGCCAACGGGAAGAAATCAGCCCTCTCTATAAAAAAAGAGGGTGTGAGCCTTTAAGAGGCTAATGCTTATGCTCTAAGTGATCTTCCTAGTGCCCCACAAGCTCTAAACTCTTCTAACTTGTTTTTACTCCATTCTTATTGTAAGAAGAGTGATCTTGATTGTAAAGGTTACCTCCACCTAGCTTGGTGCAAAGGAGAGACCAATAGTGATTGGCTTTGGAGGAGTGATTCACCTCGGACGAATCAGGATCGTGGATTAGCGACGTAGCCGTGAACCACGTTACTTTCTTTGTTAGCATTTGTATTTTCATTTATTGCTTTGTCTTTATTGTTTATGCTTCCGCTTGTGCTAACGATTGTGTAGACGAGCAAACGAACGAGAGAATTCCGACATCCATCGGAAGAGGGCTATTCACCCCCCCCTCTAGCCGGCCAATCGATCCCCTACAAGTGGTATCAGAGCCAAGGAAAGCTTGTCGAGGACTAACTGCCACAACAAGCAACTTTCGAAATGGCCGGCTCCAACCTCCATCCTCCGAAGTTTGAAGGAGAATTCGGTTGGTGGAAGAAGCGAATGAAGGTATTTTTCGAAACGGATTTTTATATTATGATTACAATGGAATCCAGTTTCGTTTTGCCTAGGGATGAAGAGGGGAAGCCAATAGAGAAATCTAGGTGGACCAAAAGGCAAAGGGAAGAGCACCTTGCAAATTCAAAAGCCAAGCATCATCTCTTCAATGTGCTCCCCCAACAAGAAATCAACTGAATAGGAGAATGCCTAAGTGCCAAGGAGATGTGGGAGAAGCTAATTGAGCTTCATGAAGGCACATCCGAGGCGAAGCTAGCAAGGAGAGATTTCCTCCGCTCCCAACTATCCAACATTAAATTAGAAAAGGGAGAAAAGGTAACTTCTTTACATTCTAGATTCAAAGAAAGTTTAAATGGACTAACAAGTGTAGGAGAAAGGCTCTCCAATCGCGATATGATAATGAAGGTCATAGATGCTTTCCCCCGATCATCCAAGTGGAGTTCAATGGTGGACTCATTTTACATTTCAAAGAATCTAGAGGTAAGTACTCTGGATGAATTTTTCTCCACTATGGAATTACATGAATCTAGGCTTGAAGGAATACAAGAAGAGCCAAAAATACGACCTTCAAGGGGAGTAGCATTGTTGGCAAATAAGGGGAAGAAAAAGATAGAGATCCCCTCCTCCTCCGATGATGAAGCCTCTACCTCCTCCATGGATAGCACGGAAGAAGCCTACATGGTAAGGAAGGCAAGACGTGCATTTAAGAATTTTAGATTTGATAAATCTCATGATAGGAATAGAAGACCAAGGGGGAAGGTCATATGCTACAATTGCTAAGGAGAGGGGCACATAAGGGACAATTGTCGTCTCCTAAACAAGAGCAAGGAAGAGAGGAAAAAGAAAGAAGAAAAGAAGAAGAAAAAGGGGAGCAAGAAAAAGAAGGAAGAGGAGAAGAAGACAAAAGAAAAGGGGAAGACCAAAGCTCTAAAGGCAAGGACTTGGGATGACCCATCCTCATCCTCCTCATCATCATCGGATGAGGAGAATGCCTTTGTCACCAATTTGGCCTTGATGGCCTTTGATGACTTGGATTGCTCTTCATCCGAAAATGAAGAATCAAGCTCAAGAGGAGAGAGCTCAAGTGAAGGGGGAGCTTCTACATCCTCCTCATCCGAAGAAGAAGAAGAGGATATGGAAACTATGGTAACGAAAGCCTCTCCTAAGAAAATAGTTTCCATAATTTCTAGTTTAACTAAGGACTTATTTGGAATGAAAAAGAAAAATAAAAGCATGCTTAATCAAATTAAGGCTTTGGAAAATAAGCTAGAAAATGCATGCTTAAATGATAATATTTCTTCTAGCTTAAATGATGCATGCTCACATGACCATTATGTGCCATTAGATGTTAGTGATGCATGTATAAATGAAAATAGTGTTGGTGCAATCGGCCCAGGTCACGATTGACCAGGACTTGAGTTTGACTCGAGTGATGTTTTGATGTTCGACAAAAACATATGACAATGTAATTGTCATGGAAAAGTCCAAGTCTTGAGTACTTGGCATGAGAAGTCCAAGTGGGACACTTGGCATTTGGTAAAGTCCAAGCATGGTTCTTGGCAATGGAAAGTCCAACATGAGTTGGCATGGAAAGTCCAAGCATGGGTCTTGGCAAGGTAAAGTCCAAGTCTTCAGTACTTGGCATGGAAGGTCCAACATGGGTTGGCAAGGGAAAGTCCAAGCTTGTGTCTTGGCATTTGAGAAGTCCAAGGGTTTGATATTGGTGGCGTAAAGTCCAAGTGGGAGTCTTGGCAGCATAAGTCCAATGGTTGGCGGCATAATGTCCAAGCGGAGTCTTGGCGGCGTAAGTCCAATGAGCCTTGGCGGTGTAGACACCGTTAGCATGACATAGCCGATGGAAGCATCTGAAGGCTAGCACGATGGATGAATAAGTCATGGATGACTTGGAGGGATCCGAGAGGCGCGAGGCTGATGGAGGTGGCTAGAAGGCTTAGGTCTAGGCTAAGGGTGGTCTAGCAAGTATGGGGGCACCATAGTTGGGCTAAAACCTAATGTTTGAGGTGTGCCAGTCGACTGGACCAAGTCAACTAGGGTTTGATCGAAGTGGCCTAGCGATCATTGCGAGGTGGGCGATCGGTGATGGCTCAGCGATCGTGATCGCATGATCGATCGGTAGTGCTCGAATTCGGCCACGAGGAGATGAGTCGAGACTCGACTGGTCGAGTGATGACTCCATCAGTCGACTGATGTGTATGATTAGTCGACTGATAGTAGATTCGTTGGACTTATCCAGCGTGGATCTAGCCGTTGTCTCACGACAACAGTGGCATCAGTCGACTGATGGTCCCGATCAGTCGACTGATCAACTTTTTCCAGCACAGGTTGAAGCTATAAAAGGAGCTTGTGATGGAGGAAATTGGCATCGGTTTTTTGAGGGTTTTGGAGCTATTTATTGTTGCAAATCAGGGTCTCCAAGGTGATTTCAAGCAATCAAGCAATCCAAAGCCAATCGTAAAGTAGTTTTCTTTGCTTGCATTGTATTTCATTATTGTAATTGCTTGTATTTGTATCTTATTGTTGTAAGATTACTTGTAAGGAGTTTCTCCACCTCCGACTTGTGTCTAGAAGGAGTTTTTGTGATTAGTGAGTGCGTGTGCATCACTAGAGCTCGTAGAACTCGATACATGGAGTAGGAACCGTGCGGTTCCAAACCACATTACATACTCGTGTTCGTGTGTAATTGTCTATTTCGTTATTGTTATCATTATCTATATTCCGCTACGCTAACGAAATTGTAGACACGAACGAGAATGAATTCCATCCACGCACGGGCAAAACGCTATTCACCCCCCCTCTAGCGGCAACAAATCTCCTACAATTGGTATCAGAGCCCGGGGCTCTTCTACGGATTAACAACCCGGAGTCAAGACACTAGAGGAAAAGATGGAAATCCAAGGACATTTGGGATGGGATATCAACACACCTATCCCCTATACCTTCTATGGACAAGAAGGGTTTAAGCAATGGAAGTCAAGAATTGAAGACTTCCTAATGATGAGGGACTTCGAAGAATGGTCTATCTTGATGGAGGGTTTTAGCTATCCAATAGGACCAAAGGGAGGATTCCTCAAGAAGAAGAAGTGGAGTGAAGACCAACTCCAAGCCTTCGAGAAAAACAAGAAGGTAATCAAATTCATTTTTGATTTAATTCCTAATGACCTATTGTGTAGCCTAGGTGACTATGTGGATGCCAAGGAGCTATGGAGCGATTTGGCCAAGCTCCATGAAAGCCCATCAACGGTCCAAGAGGAAGAGACCGAAGAGGCTAATGCATCATCCTCATAAGGAAGTGAGGACCTGGAGGTTGAGATATCATCAACATCCAAGGAGGAAGAGGAAGTAGAATCGGAAGTTGATAGGGAGTCAATTTCCGGGTTGGTGGAGGAAGTGGAAGAAGCATCCACTTCTAGGATTGAGGAGGAGATTAGAGTTTCCTCAACACCGGAGCATCAAGAAGAAGCTTCGACATCCGGTCAAGATGAAGGAGCCCAAAATCTAATTCCGGCCTCCATTAACCTAGGTAACTCAAACACTCTAATTTCAAATAAAAATAATATTATGTGTTTTGAGTGTAGGGAATTTGAGCACTATAAGAGCAAGTGCCCAAAGAAGATTAGGAAAACTCCACCGGCACCAAAAGTCAAGGATGCCGGTTCCCCAACACCTAAAGGCAAGGAGCACATCATATGCTTCAAGTGAAATTCAAAAGGACATTATAGGAATCAATGTCCTAGGGGGAGCAAAAAGACCCAAGAAGAAGCATCACAAGTAGGGGGAGCTAAGGCTAACCCTAAGGTACATTTTAGTAATGCATCTTCTAATTTAAATGCTAAAAAGCATGCTAGGAACTTTAATTCTCTTGCAATTTATGAAAAACATGCTAATAGAAATAAATATTTTTGCTTAGGAGCTAAGAGAGTCCATGTAGGAAATAGGGAGAAATTTGGGACTAATGTCCCTAAAAATAACTTATTTAAGGACAAACCTAGGTCAAATAACTCAAGATCAATTTTACCTAGGGAGACAATTAGAAAGGTGCAAGATCACCTAGGTCTAAACCCTAAATGGACTAGGCATATGCCTAGGAAGTCCAATGCCCAAGATTTAAATCAAAATTCTAAAATTGGGCAATTAGAAAAGGAAAATCAAGTCTTGAGGTCAAGGCTTGAAAAACTTGAAAAGACCCTAAATAAGATACAAAATCAATTTAAAGGGTCTAATGGTCAAAGTCAAAGGTCCAAAAGTCAAAGTCAACACCAAGGACCTAAGAGTCAAAAGTCAACCAAGGGCAAGCAAGGTTTGGGTCACAAACCTAAGCCTAAAGTGGCTTATCATAGTGTTCCATTTGACTATGGAACACAAACTAGGTCTAGGAAGACCAAGGTCAATAGGGAAGTCATCCCTAGAGTTGACCAAAGGGTGTGCCTAGTGGCTAGGGTTTCTAGGAAACCTAGGGTGGCCACTAAGAAGGTTGCAAGGGGAGTTACCCCTAGAGTCAACCTAGGTAAGACCCAAATGACCAAGGCTAACAAGCCTAGGAGAGTCATTAGGAAGGTATCTAGGGAGGTTATCCCTAAGGAATACCTAATTAACCCTAGGAGCTCAAATCGGTTTTGGGTTCCTAAGAGCGTGATTGATTCACGCTAGATGGGTTTAGGGTGTGCCAACCTTGATTGGATGGGAAGTTAACTCAACCATGGTAAAGGTGGCACTTTAGGATATTTTCAAGGTCTTGGTTACCTTGGAAATAGACTTGAATTAATATCCTACAAGATTTTAGGATGTGCCAATATTAATTGAGAAGTTTTGATAATGTGATCAAATTGACACAATTTAGGTTTAGCGGTTAGTGTGCTATTTTGGGTTTTGGCACACTAGGGAAACTAGTGATAATGTAGCAAAATATATTTAATCACAACAAATGGCAACTAATATTAAATTTTAGGTATTATTATACCTATATATTTTATATGTCATGCTTTGTTTGCCATATAACATGCCATGACATCATGTTTATTTCAATCATTTTATATGTCATATTCATGTTTAGGATTAAGGTTTCAAATGTCATGTGTTTTTAGATTTTATCATATGTCATGACATTATGATCATTGGCCATGCTTAAGTATTGCTTTCTTTATGCCATGATCACTTTATGCAATTAATTGATTAAAATTAAACTAAGGACAATGGCATGACTTGAAGTCCCATTTATAAGGGAATCAAGTAGGGTTGCCTAGGAAATGCATGAAACCCTAGATTAAATGAACCAAAACCCACATCTCACATTCAATTGACATGTATGTGTATTTATACACCCTAGATATATGTGAGATGCTAGGATATGAGTTAAGTTTAAGGTGCATAGTTTTTGCATCTAGTTGAACCCAAACTCATCTTAATTCAACTTGTGGATCATTGGGAAAGCTTGTGTACAAGTCATATACATAGAGCCCAAGGAATATGATCCAAAATAAAGTGTTGAAAACATTTTAAAATCATTTTGAAAAACCTTGGTGAAATCTATCTTTTAATAGCAATCACCATTGATGAGATTGATACAAAGTGAGCCAAAAACTTAGAAGTTTTCTTCACTTTTGAATTTTGTATCAATTTCGATATTTTATGGGTAAAATATTTTTCAAATATTTTTCACCTATTGTATTGGTCATAAGTATTATACGTACCAAATTTCGTGATTTTTCGATATATGTATAATTATTTATGATTTTCTAAAATTCAACTCTGATAACTGAAATTCGGAAATTTCAGTTATCAGTCGACTGCTATTGGTGGCAGTCGACTGATGGAGGTGTCAGTCGACTGATTTCTGAATCACTCGACTGATTGCCTGATTTCGGGATAACCAAGGTTGTTTAACACGATTTCAGCTGCGGTTAAGGTCCTTAACCACTCCTAACCCTAGGATATGCTTTGGGAAGCATGATGAAGGGTGAAAATCCATTGGATATGGATTAGGAGAGGTGTTTAGGGTTTGTATCAATGTTAAGGTGTTGGAAAGTTCAATGTTGAATTTCTAACCTTAATTTTGATGGTTTAGAGTTCCTATTGGCTTAGGGACTTCCCAAGGACATTGTTGGTGCAATGGTCATGGGGGAGCAAGCCTTTAGGGGGAGTTATCCATCTTGGGATGATGGATGTGCTTCTCCTCTTGAAGGGGAGAATATTATCAATTGGGAAAATTGATGGATTTTTAGAAACCCAATTTGGAAATTGGGAGAGTGTATAGGATTGCCTCTCTTGAGTGATATGGGACTTATCACTAAGAAGATGGTAGGCATCCTAGGTATTTTTGGACCAAGGGGGAGATTGTAAGATCTCATTGGGATATGAGACATTGACCTCCTTGGAGAGATAACCTTTTTGATGTTAGTCAAAAAGGGGCAGAATGTTTAGGGGAGAATATTTGGAGAATGTTTAAGATTACCAATTTGGGATAATTGGTAAGGGATTTGAGTTAGTGTTCTAACTCAATGTTTTGTTTGGTTTTTGTCAAACATCAAAAAGGGGGAGATTGTTGGTGCAATCGGCCCAGGTCACGATTGACCAGGACTCGAGTTTGACTCGAGTGATGTTTTGATGTTCGACAAAAACATATGACAATGTAATTGTCATGAGAAAGTCCAAGTCTTGAGTACTTGGCATGGGAAGTCCAAGTGGGACACTTGGAATTTGGTAAAGTCCAAGCATGGTTCTTGGCAATGGAAAGTCCAACATGAGTTGGCATGGAAAGTCCAAACATGGGTCTTGGCAAGGTAAAGTCCAGGTCTTGAGTACTTGGCATGGAATGTCCAACATGGGTTGGCAAGGGAAAGTCCAAGCTTGTGTATTGGCATTTGAGAAGTCCAAGGGTTTGATATTGGCGGCGTAAAGTCCAAGCGGGAGTCTTGGCAGCATAAGTCCAATGGTTGGCGGCATAAAGTCCAAGCGGAGTCTTGGCGGCGTAAGTCCAATGAGCCTTGGCGGTGTAGACACCGTTAGCATGACATAGCCGATGGAAGCATCTGAAGGCTAGCGCGATGGATGAACAAGTCATGGATGACTTGGAGGTGACTAGAAGGCTTAGGTCTAGGCTAAGGGTGGTCTAGCAAGTATGGGGGCACCATACTTGGGCTAAAACCTCATGTTTGAGGTGTGCGGTCGGGTGCCATGTGACATGATCGGTGGACCATCAAGTCAACTAGGGTTTGATTGCGGGAAGTGGCCTAGCGATCATGCGGAGGTGGGCGGTCCGATGGCTCGAGCGATCGATCGCATGATCACGGTCGTCGGTGCTCGAATTCGACCACAAATGGAGTCGACTGACCGGGTCGAGTGATGACTCCATCATGCGACTGATGTGTATGATCAGTCGACTGATAGTAGATCCGTTGGACTTATCCAGCGTGGATCTAGCCGTTGTCTCATGACAACAGTGGCATCAGTTGACTGATGGTCCCGATCAGTCGACTGATCGACTTTTTCCAGCACAGGTTGAAGCTATAAAAGGAGCTCGTGATGGAGGAAATTGGCATCGGTTTCTTGAGGATTTTGGAGCTATTTGTTGTTGCAAATCAGGGTCTCCAAGGTGATTTCAAGCAACCAAGCAATCAAGTAATCCAAAGGCAATCATAAAGTAGTTTTCTTTATTTGCATTGTATTTCATTATTGTAATTTCTTGTATTTGTATCTTATTGTTGTAAGATTACTTGTAAGGGGTTTCTCCACCTCCGACTTGTGTCGAGAAGGAGTTTTTGTGATTAGTGAGTGCGTGTGCATCACTAGAGCTCGTAGAGCTCGATCCGTGGAGTAGGAACCGTGCGGTTCCGAACCACGTTACATACTCGTGTTCGTGTGTAATTGTCTATTTTGTTATTGTTATCATTATCTATATTCCGCTTCGCTAATGAAATTGTAGACACGAACGAGAACGAATTCCATCCACGCACGGGCAAAATGCTATTCACCCCCTCTTCTAGCGGCGTCAAATCTCCTTCAAATAGGGCCTTAAGGGAAAAGATAGATTATTTAACAAAAGCCCTAGAAAAATTCACAATTGGCTCCAACACATTGAACATGATCTTAGGGAGCCAAAGAGCTAGTTTCAACAAAAAGGGCCTAGGTTATAAAGAAAAGAAAATTGAAAAGGCCTATAAATGCCTAATTGCTAGGGGACAAGATAAAAAGAAGGTAATAGCTAGGAAATGGATCCCCAAGGAGTATCTAGCGAACCCAATAGGCAAGAACTTATTTTGGGTTCCAAAATCCATCCTTAAGGGTTAGAAAACCCCTAGGGTAGTCAACCATATGCAATTGACCTATATCATATTTTGGTTGACTTAGGATGGCGGGACAACATTTTTAGCATAGTGTTGGGTGATGATAACGTGCCCATAAATAGATAATAATGCATAAATCATGATGATTAATGTAATTGTTACACATGTTTGCAATCATGATTTATGATATTGTGATTTGGCACATAATCATGGGAAATAGGTTTGAATCATGCTTTAGGTGATATTTTGTTTATTATCATCATATAATACCTAATGTATGATTATTATTTAATGAATACATGTATTTCATGATCATAATGTAGAATTAATTGATATATGCCTTTATGATCATGAGGATTGTTAGTTTGATACTTAACCTTGATAGAATTGTATGAATATAATGGTTAAGTATATACAAATACCCCCTAGGATGCATCTCACACTCACCATAGGCTACTTTGATTGAAAACTTAGCATGGGTGAGATGTTAGGATGATACAAATGTCCACTAATGCCTATGGCATTTAGATGGTCATTTAAGGTATCAAAATAGCAATAATAGACCAATCATGGGGAAGACTTATGTTTAATTCATAGACATATTGCCCAAAGATCATGGTTGGATATTTCATATGTTTTCAAAACAATTTCTTACTTTAAAATCCATGTATTCATGTTTTGAAACAATCCTAAGCAATACTAAGTGTTAAAATGGATACTAACATGCTCAAAAACTAGTGGTTTTTAAAGCCTTTGGATTTTTGGCAAATCTCGGAAAATATAATGATTTTTCTTGAAAAACTATTTTTCATTGATAGATATACTTAAAAGAAATATGTTCCTCAAATTTCATGATTTTTTGATTTTTTTGGAATTTATAATGCATTTCTGAATTTCACTTAGAAAATCAGAATTTCGGAATCCTTTGTGCCAGTCGACTGCCATACTGATAGCAGTCGACTGCTCACCTGAAAAACAGCCCAATATTTTTTGATTTCAGATTTTAATCATGTTTTTGGTATTTTCTTCCTATTTAACTTGATGCCATGGATTTATAACTTAGTGTTAATCTTTTTGATGGTGTCAAAGGGGGAGAAGTAATTATGTTTAAGTAAATTATGATAGGGGGAGTTATGATAGGGGGAGAAAATTTGAAAATTTGTATGGGGAGTTTCATGGATTAAGGGGGAGTTGCATGTTGTTATATCATGTTTATGTTTACATGCTTTCTTACCTTAGAAATTTTCATCAAATGTTTTTACCTAACTTAAACGGATTGCCACACATCAAAAAGGGGGAGATTGTTAGAGCAATCTCTTGCCATGATAAGGTTTTGTTGTGTGTGGCAAAGGGTTTAAGTTAGGATGATATTGTTATTTGATATGTGCGTTGGAGTCTTGCAGAACTTAGTAATTAGCACATGGAGCCTTGGCGGGTTCACCCTCACAACCTCGTGCCTGAGTCGGAGAAGGAGCATTGCAGAGCCGTGCGCTTGATACTGCCGAGGGACCGACGGATGAGATGACTTGAAGTGAAGCAAAGGAAGCAGACTTCGGAGGCAAGAGACGCGAAGGAGCATTGCAGAGTAGTGCGCTTGATGCTGCCGAGGGACATGGCCGCGAACGAAGAGAGCTTCGGCGAGGGTCTTCGAGTGAGATGAGGGAATGAGTGAAATCTAAGTAGCTCATTAGGTGAACTTGGTCGAATGGCTGAGTGTCGGAGACTTGACCGCAAGGGTTATGGTTTACCCAACCGCCGGAAGCTCAAACTTATGTTAAGTTTGAGTTTCACACGGCACCAGTCGACTGCCATGTGACGGCTGCGCTTCCGAGTCAGTGGGTTCGACCGTATCCGATCGATGGGTTTATGCCGGCAATCGATCGCCATGGAATGACAATGATCGCAGAGGATATTGGCACGTAGAACCACTCGTAGCCGATCGGGCGATCGACTACGAGGCGAGCGATCGTGAGGTCCATCGATTGATCGCCAAGAGTTCCGTTGATCGCACCCGGTCGGATCCGGACGTGTTCGGAGGCGCGTAGTGACGGCGATCGCCAAGGGCGAATCGACTGATGGCGGCCAACGGGAAGAAATCAGCCCTCTCTATAAAAAGAGAGGGTGTGAGCCTATAAAAGGCTAATGCTTATGCTCTAAGTGATCTTCCTAGTGCCCCCACAAGCTCTAAACTATTCTTACTTGTTTTTACTCCATTCTGATTGTAAGAAGAGTGATCTTGATTGTTAAGGTTACCTCCACCTAACTTGGTGCAAAGGAGAGACCATTAGTGATTGGCTTTGGAGGAGTGATTCACCTCGGACGAATCGGGATCGTGGATTAGCGGCGTTGCCGTGAACCACGTTACATTCTTTGTTAGCGTTTGTATTTTCATTTATTGCTTTGTCTTTATTGTTTATGTTTCCGCTTGCGCTAACGATTGTGTAGACGAGCAAACGAACGAGAGAATTCCGACATCCATCGGAAGAGGGCTATTTACCCCCCCCCTCTAGCCGGCCAATCGATCCCCTACAAGGGTGTGTCAACTTGAATTGATAAGGTAGGTAACCTAACAATAAAAAAGTTGACACCTTAGGTCTTTTTCAAGGTTGTGTGATACCTTGGAAATGAGATTGATAATTTAATCCTAAAGGAATTTAGGATGTGCCAATAGAAATTATGGAAGTTAAAAAAAAATCAATCAGAATTGGCATAAATTAGGTTTAGAGTTAATGGCGTGCCATGATGCGGGCACGAATTTTTTACCTCCTCTTTCAGGAGATTACGACGTCAAGGATGCTTAGGGTCCTCTCCAACTGCAACAGTAAAGAGTGCGATGATGATGAAAGTAAGCCACAGAGAATGATGACACAGTATTTAACGTGGTTCGAACTTCCAATTCTTACTCCACGGGATGAGCTCTAGAGCGAGCTATGGTGCTAAGCCCCTCAACTATATAAACCCTCCTTCTCAGAAGTGCTTCCGGAGGTGGAGAAAATCTCTTACAGGTTACAAGGTATACAAAGTAAAGAGATGGACACCTCTAAAATGACCCTCCGCTTGCTTCTTCCTTCTCTGGTCTCTTCTCCCTCTCTCTGGCTTGTCTTCCTTCCTCCAGTCTTTAGATCTCAAATTGTGTAGATGGTTAGTGAATGGAAAAACGATCCCCCTCCTCCTTCCTTCATTCCCCTCTTTTATACTTGTTCCCCCAGGAGCCAATTGTGATGTAACAACCCACCAGAATCACCATCCACGTGGAGGACCCTTTTTGCCTGAGGAATAATTTAGTTATGAGGATAATAAATGGAGACTCGTGGGAGTCTTATGTGGGGTTCCAGTTTATTACCCTGTGTAACAAAATCCTATAAGCAAGCACATCAAGGAATATTCCCCCTTTCCGTTATCCTCTATTTCTCCTCCAAATTTCTTCATTTTCCCTAATCACCTCTTCAGACTCCTACATCAATTCGGCCCTACCTCCCGGACAACCCTAGACTTACTCACCAGGCGAACTCCTCTGCACCCTTCTGGTTCATTTACACTAGGATGTATATGACTCAACTCAGCCCGCCGAGTTGATAGTTGGCCCCCATTCCATCCATAAGGCCCATTAACTTATATTCTCCTTAACTCCCCGAGCCGTTTCCCGACACACTTCCCGAGTCGCTCATAGATTATCTTCTTGGGTTGCTTATCCGGTTTTTTTCTGGCCATCAGACCTCTCCGTCCTACCCTATGTCGCCACCTTATCAACTCGGTTTATTTTCCCCAGTCAAGTCTAGCCGAACCAGGTCATATATCACACACTTCATCTTTCTCCTCCTACCTTACCTCAACGGTCATTATTTCTCTATCTAACTCCCAAATCAGGTTATAGTGGTATCATTAGCCAACCCCCCAAAATAGTCAAACGAAGTTTTGAGTTTGACTTTCCAAGTGAAAAATTCTACTCCGTCTTCCTCCTTATCGGTCCTATTTTCCCCATCAATCCTAGATTTTCTTCTAACTTATCATACGCATGTAAGATATTTTATGTTGGTGTAGGGGCACAAAATAATCGAACCTGTGTTTTGATTATGGTAAAGACACAAAGTTAAGTTTACATCGTTATCTCACGAGCTAAATCCAGTGTGCAGAAAAGTACTAAAGCTGGAGCTGAAGGCTAGTGACACCCGGAGGAAGCCGCGGAGGTCGGGCGACACTCGAGTGACTTCGGAGGGAGCCGAAGGAATCGAGTGGAAGGTCGGAAGCGAGAGCTACAAGGTAAGTATCGAGGAAAGCTCGTGTAAGTGAGAGATTGTAAGGTCGTGTCCTCTTTACGGGGATGACCGTAGGCGGCGATCCGACTAAGACTTCTTGTGGAAGGTCTAGGTCGAGATCGGACGGTTAGAAACCGTCGTATTTATCATTTTCTGAGCTAACCTCTTACTGCAGGGAAGTGGCTAGGCTGGCAGTCGACTGCTGGACGTTGGGCAGTCGACTGATGCTCATCAGTCGACTAATGGGAGGCATTAGTCGACTGATGGCTACGAATCATCCTTTGCGCTAGGTCAAAACGGATAACATTTGACGCGACTACTTCGTGATAAAATTTGGACAACTTCGTGATCTGTTAAAAAAAAAGGAGACAAATTCAGAGGCCAAAATCTATAAAAGGAGGGGAGGATTCCAACTCCAAATATCATCAAGTTTATTCATCAAGTGCTCCTACAACGTCAACACTCCCACACCGTCATAACGCCGACGCGACAACAAGCTCAGATCTTCTTCGTCGGCAGCAACATATAGTAATATATTTTAATATTGTATTCATTATTTTTATTCATAACGAGGTGAGGTAGGCTTGTTGCCTCATCCTCGTACTTCCGGATTTTATGATCGTTGTCTCCTACCTCTAACGAGGAGGAGACGTTATAGTGCTTTACCCTCCGTACATGGTCTAGGACCGATAGGGCCTTGGAGTAGCAACCGCTGGGTTGTGAACCAAGTAAAATAAACGTGTCACTTTATTTTCCGCTGTGCTTACTCGTTTACTTGTGTCTCAACGAACGAATTCGAATGAAAGATTTACGATCTCTATTCACCCCCCCCTCTAGCGACGCTTCTCGATCCAACATTTTATTGGGTTAATGGGCCCCTCTTCCCCCTTTTAGAGGGATGTTTAAAAGATAAAACCCTGAATAAGCTAGTTTTCATGCGACGATTTCTTCTTCCCTAGCTTCGAATCTTTCTCTTCCTCCCAGCAACTTCCACCAGCGACTGCCCTACACATAAACTCCTTGTACCTAGGAGTTTCCTTCCTCCCATCGAACGTCTCTCCTCAACCCCAAGTGCCCTCCTTACATTCTCCGCTATGGCTTCGAAAAACCCTAGACCAACCCTCTGGTACGAAGGTACCATCACACTCATCACCAGTCACCACTATTTTTTCAATTCCAAGGACCTACATATAGCTCCCACTATAAACTGTCATTTTACCTCTGACTCTTTCCTGCCACATCGTCCTCCCCCTAGCTATCACTGCTTCTTCTTTAATCAGCTATTAAACAACCTATACCTACCTGTGCCCCAGATATTCTTCGAAATACTAGACTTCTATAGACTACTCATCAATCAGTTGGCTCCCAACACCTTCTGACTATTGACAGTGACCATGGTAGTTTTTAAGCACTTAGGACTTCCCCTATCCCCATTAACATTCCATAGCTTCTTCCAATTAAAATCTCCCAAGGAAGGTATTTTTTATTTTGCTAGCCACCAGGACTGCCAATTCCTAGTTAATATACATTCTTCCCATAAAGGCTAACATGATCTATACTTCTTTACCCAGCTCCCTGCTCCCTTTCCTCATTCTGCAACTTCGATGATAGACATCCCAAACTTGCCCTCTTTTTAGGAGAGTAGGCTCAAGTGTCATTTTGTAGAAGTCTATGAGGTGTTAAAGGAACACCACTATAATTCTGATCATCTACTAGAGGTCCACCTTCTGAGTCATTACGAGTTGTCCCCTTTCCCTTTGGACGATCCGGTCATTATAGGTAGGATACTATTCTTAACCTAGCATATCATATCTGTTAATTCTTACTAATGTTATCCATTGTTTTAACTATTTTGCATTACAGATGACCTGATGCAGAAGGCCAAAGACAATAGAGAAAAAATTGTTGCTGCTAAGAAGCCCTCAATGAAATGAGCTAGGGGAAAATCTCCTATTCTTTCCTCCTCTCCTCGCAAGAAGCTCCATCCATGCAAGGGGAATGCTCCCAGCTCCTTCACTCTTCCAGCATTTTCTTCCTCCCCTTCGCTATCCTTTCAACAGACACTGTCACCGTATCATTTTTGAACCAAAAAGATAGGTCATTCAACCTCCAATCCTCCCTCCACCTAATCACGAAGAGCATTCTCCTTCTCTATCCATTCCTTCATCTCCTTCTCTTTCGCGCAGAGGAATTGACCCTTCTGTATCTTCTTCTCCTCGACCTTCTCCTGTAAAGCCATCACTTTCTTGTCAGGGCAATCAACCCATGGATGATGTGTTTTAATGTGTGTGGTAAAGGGTTTAAGTTAGGTTGATATGTGGATTTGATACATGTGTTGAAGTCATGCAGGACTTAGTAATTCACATATGGTTAGCTTGACAAAATATTGGAAAGATCACCATCTCATGACTCGGTCCTTGAGTCAGAGATGGATAGCATTGCGGAAGTCGTGCGTTTGGTGCATCCAAGGGACCGCTAGACGAGGAGAATTGGAGTGAACAAAAAGAAGTAGACTTCAGGGTGAGACTCGAAGGATGTCATTGTAAAGCCGTGCGCTTGGTGCATCCGAGGGACGTGGTCGGACGAAGAGAACTACAAGGCGAGGGACTCCAAGGGAAGATGAGAGTGAGCGATTGTAACCCGGGATGGGGTAACCAATAGGTGAACTTGGTCGAATGGCTAAGTCAAGTGTCGAAGACTCAACCAAAGGTTGGTTTGAGGTTCTACCCGACACCAGTCGACTGCCATCTATGGCAGTCGACTGCTCTAGGTCGATAGGACTCGATCGATGTTCAACTGACCTGGTTCTGGTTGAACAGTCGACTGACAAGGGATTGACGTCTACTACCTGTTGGGGGATCGATTGGCCGGCTAGAGGGGGGTGAATAGCCCTCGTACGATGGAAGTCAGAATTCGTTCATTCGTCGTACGTGCTCGTCTACAATTGTCGTTAATACGCAGCGGAATAACAATAGAAATAATAACAATACAAGCACATGCAATACACCAAGATATAAGTGGTTCGGAACCGAATGGTTCCTACTCCACGGGTGAGCTCCTCGAGCTCTAGTTATGCGCACGACACTAACTAAACTCCTTCTCGACTACACGTCGGAGGTGGAGAGACCTCTCACAAGTTATTACAACAAGTAATATGAAATAAAACAAGAAATACAAAGACAATACAAAATAAAACTTTTACACAATTGCTTTGATTGCTTTCTTGTTGCTTGCTTTTGCTTGCTCTTGAAGGTCTGGAATGCAACAATAATTCCCCTCCAAAATCACCTCAAAATCCTTAGCGAAATCCTCCAACTCACGCTCCTTTTATAACCTGCATCAAACTATTTTCGCGCCCATCAGTCGACTGATCGTGACCATCAGTCGACTGGTCCCGTAGCCGTTGTCTCACAACGGCCTGATCCACATTGGTTAAGTTTCAACGGATCACACATCAGTCGACTGATGGCACCCATCAGTCAACTGATCATCCATCAGTCGAGTGATGGCGAGCTCGACTCCATTCTGTGCCCATGCACAGTGTCATCGATCATCGACCGCCATCTCTCTAGCCGATCGATCCTCCCAACGATCGATCGCCTCCCTCGACAATGATCGATTCGCCAGACTTGGTTCAGTCGAACACTGGTTGAACCCATACGACCTAGAGCAGTCGAATGACACCTATGACAGTCGACTGATGTCGGCTAACACCTCAAACATGACGATGTTTGAGCCTCCGACACTCAGTCTTAGCCACTTGGCCAAGTCCAACATATCCCTCATAGAGTTCCCCACCGAAGCTCTCTTCCCTCGGCCTACGTCCCTCGGATGCGCCAACCGCACGACTACGCAACGCCATCCTTCGTGTCTCATGCCCTAGAAGTATGCTTCCCTTTGGGCTCACTCCATTCGCTCCCCGTCCGGCGGTCCCTCGGATGCACCAAGCGCACGGCTTCGCAATGTCATCCTTCACCGACTCAAGGACCTCGAGCCTAGTGAACTTACCAAGTCCTCAAGACTTCCCAAATGCACCAAGCGCACGGCTTCGCAATGCATTTCTCACCAAGCACCAAGCGCACGGCTTCGCAATGCTTTGGATTTTCCATGCCAAGCACCAAGCGCACGGCTTCGCAATGCTTTGGACTTTCCCATGCCAAGGCTTCCCCCTTGGACTTCCACACCAAGCTCCATGCTTGGATTTTCCATGCCAACCCCATGTTGGACTTTCCCATGACAATCCCATGTCATGAGTTTTGTCTATCACCAAAATACTATCAAGGTACTGCTCGAGCCAAACTCGAGTCAACCTGGGCCGATTGTACCAACAATCTCCCCCTTTTTGATGATTAACAAAACTACCATCTCAAGTCTACCAATTCTCCCATATTGGCAATTCTCATATCCCAATGAGAATTCCAACAAACCCTAATTGGTAACTTGGTAACTTCTCCCCCTTTTTGATATTACATCAAAAAGGTCCTCCCCAAGGGTATGAATGTCTCATATCCCAATGAGATCTTACAATCTCTCCCTTGGAGGAACACATGCCTACAATCTTTCTAGTGATCCCATATCACTTAAAGAGAGGCAACCCAATTTTCCTCCCATGAGGAAATACACATCCATCTTCCCATGATGGATACCTCCCCCTAGAGGCTTGCTCCCCCTTGACCATTGCACCAACAATATCCTTGGAGAGTCCCTAAGCATATAGGAACATTAACCAAATCAAAATTAAGGCAAAGTTCAACAATGAACTCTCTTCCACCTTAAAATTGATACTCACCCTCAACCCAACTCCTAATCCATATCCAATGGATTTCCACCCTCTCTAATGCTCTCCCAAGCATATCCTAGGGTTAGGAGTGGTTAGGGGACCAAAACATGGCTAAACATGGGCCTAACTATCAAGTTTACCCGAAATCAGCCTGTGCCAGTCGACTCCATTAGATACCGATCATTGGACTTATCATCGATCGCTTTACAAGCAATGATCGATAATTGCATTATTGAGTTTAAATGGATTTTCGAAATCCATAAGTAAATATACGTAATTTTAAAAATCTTGAAAATTCTTACGTATAATACTTATCCTAAACACTATGGGTGAAAAATGTTGGAAATTAATTTTACCCATTAAATTAGGAGATTGATACAAAGTTCAAAATTTAAGAAAAACTTCAATAAAGAGCCATCTTTGTATCATCCCATTCAATGGTGATAGCTATCAAAAGATAGACTTCACCAAGGTTTTTCAAAACTTTATTTTCTTTTTCCTAAACATCTCACCAATATCTAGATGTGTAAAACACATACAAGTCAAATTTTTGTGAGATGTGGGTTTTGTTTTGTTTATGTTTTCATGCATATTTCTAGGCAACATTAATTTGATTCCCTTCAAATTGTGTCATAGTCCTTAACTCCATTTTAAACTATGCATGATGATGATTATGGCATAAATATGATATAAATAAAAGCATATGCCAAAATCATGATGTCATGGCATGTGAATGAGATCTAGGCATACATGACATCCAAATATAAATCTAAACATGATCATGACATTTTTATAGATGAAAATGAAAATGATGTCATGACATGGCAAGGCAAATAAGGCATGGCAAGTAAAATATACTAAGATATAGAATACCTAAGTGTTAAAATTAAATTGCCATTTCTAGGAATTAAATTCATTTTGCCTTAATGCCATTCATTTCCCTAGTGTGCCAAAAACCCAAAATGGCACACCAATACCTCTAAGACCTAAATGTGCCAATTTAAATCATTTTTAACTTCTCAAGCACATTAGCACACCCTAATGTGTCAACTCTACTATGGTTAGGTTAACTACCCATCCACTTAGGGTTGACACACCATAACCCATTTAGCGTGAATCGATCACGCTTTTAGGAACCCAATATCTATTGGAGCTCCTTGGGTTAACAAGGTATTCTCTAGGGATAACTTCCCTAGATACCTTCCTAATGACCCTTTTAGGCTTTGAAGCCATAGTCTTTTGGGTCTTTCCTAGGTCAACTCTAGAGGTGACTCCTCCATTGACCTTCCTAGTGGCCTTCTTGGTTTTTCTTAAGTCCTTAGCCACTAAGCAAATACCATGGCTAGTCTTAGGGATAGCTTCCCTATTAGCCTTGGTTTTTCTAGACCTAGATGATGTTCCATAATTAAATGGAACATTATGGTAGGACATAGGTTTGTGACCCAAACCCTTCTTGCCCTTAGATGTTTCTTGTTTCCTAGGTCTTAACTTTTGTACATTAGACCCCTTAACCGAATTTGATATTATTGCTAGGGTCTTCTCCAATTTTTCTAGCCTTGACCTCAAGGATTGGTTTTCTAACTCTAATTTTCCCAATTTTGAATTTTCATTTATCTTTTGGGAAATGTTTTTCTTTTTAGGCATATGCCTAGATTTCTTGGGATTAACACCCAAGTTTTCTTCAATTCTCCTAATTGACTCCCTAGGTAAAATAGATCTAGTGTTTTGAGTCCTAGGTTTGTCCTTAGAGAAACTAACATGCTTGGCACCTAGACAATACACCTTATTATTTCTCTTAGCATGCTTTTCATTGATAATAGCAAGAGAACTAAAATAATTTTTAGCATGCCTTTTGACTTTAGGAATTAAAGGTGCATTAACTAAATGTACCTTAGGGTTAGCTTTCGGAGCTCCCCCTAGATGAATTGCACCTTCTTGCCCTTTCTTCCTCCCCCTAGGGCATTGGCTTCGGTAGTGTCCCTTTTGATTGCATTTGAAGCACACAATGTGCTCTTTGCTCTTTATTTTGGGAACACCGGCATCGTTTGACTTTGGGTTGACTTTTGGTGTCGATGCCTTCTTCTTAGCCAATTTAGGGCATTTGCTCTTGTAATGCCCTTTCTCCCTACACTCAAAACAAATAATATAATCTTTATGAATAATTATAATACATGAGTCACCTAGGGAGTTGGTGGAAGCCTCTTGGTCATTTCTTCCGGAGGTAGATGCTTCATTTTGGCTTGGCTCCGGAGTTGAAATCCTTTCCTCCCCCTCAACGCTAGAGGTGGAGGTCTCCACCAAGTCATCCACATCTTCAAAAGTGGATGGTGATTCTTCTTCGGTATTCTCCTCTACTTGTGCCGATTGGGAATTTTCTTGGAATTTCATTACCTTATTCCATAATTCCCTTGCATCCCTATAATCACCCAATCTAGACTAAATAGTGTTAGGCAACAAATCACTAATCAACTTGATTACCTTGAGATTTGTCTTGAAGTCTTTGATTTGGTCTTGGGTCCATTTTGACTTCTCAATTGGCTTGTTGTACTTGTCCCTAGGCATTTCAAAACCATTTTATAAAATAATCATAAAATCAAAATCGGTTTCTAGGTATACCTCCATCCGTTTCCTCCACCAAGCAAAATCTCCATTGAATTTCGGTGGATGGATGAAGCCAGCCATTTGTAGTGCTCTCGCGGCGGTTAGTCCTTGAAGAGCGACCTCGGCTCTGATACCACTTGTTGGGGGATCGATTGGCCGGCTAGAGGGGGGTGAATAGCCCTCATATGATGGATGTCGGAATTCGTTCGTTCGTCGTATGTGCTCGTCTACAATTGTCGTTAATACGCAGCGGAATAACAATAGAAATAACAAAAATACAAGCACATGCAATACACCAAGATATACGTGGTTCGGAACCGAATGGTTCCTACTCCACGGGTGAGCTCCTCGAGCTCTAGTTATGCGCACGGCACTAACTAAACTCCTTCTCGACTACACGTCGGAGGTGGAGAGACCTCTCACAAGTTATTACAACAAGTAATATGAAATACAACAAGAAATACAAAGACAATACAAAAGAAAACTTTTACACAATTGCTTTGATCGCTTTTCTTGTTGCTTGCTTTTGCTTGCTCTTGAAGGTCTGGAATGCAACAGCAATTCCCCTCCAAAATAACCTCAAAAGCCTTAGCGAAATCTTCCAACTCGTGCTCCTTTTATAACCTACATCAAGCTGTTTTCGCGCCCATCAGTCGACCGATCGTGACCATCAGTCGACTGGTCCTGTAGCCGTTGTCTCACAACGGCCTGATCCACGTTGGTTAAGTTCCAACGAATCACACATCAGTCGACTGATGGCACCCATCAGTCGACTGATCATCCATCAGTCGAGTGCTGGCGAGTTCGACTCCATTCTCGCGTCGTGCGGTGTCATCGATCATTGCCATCCTCGACGGCGATCGATCCTCCCAACAATGCCCTCTCCCTCCGGCGATCTGCTGCCAGACTTGGTTGATCGAACCGTTGAACCCATACGACCTAGAAACGATCGCAGCACCTATGCCAGTCGACTGATGTCGGCTAACACCTCAAACATGACGATGTTTGAGCCTCTGACACTCAGTCTTAGCCACTTAGCCAAGTCTACCATATCCCTCATGGAGTTCCCCACCGAAGCTCTCTTCCCTCGGCCTACGTCCCTCGGATACGCCAAGCGCACGACTTCGCAATGCCATCCTTCGCGTCTCATGCCCTAGAAGTATGTTTCCCTTTGGGCTCACTCCATTCGCTCCCCATCCGGCGGTCCCTCAGATGCACCAAGCGCACGTCTTCGCAATGCCATCCTTCACCGACTCAAGGACCCCGAGCCTAGTGAACATACCAAGTCCTCAAGACTTCCCAAATGCACCAAGCGCATGGCTTCGCAATGCATTTCTCACCAAGCACCAAGCGCACGGCTTCGCAATGCTTTGGATTTCCCATGCCAAGCACCAAGCACACGGCTTCGCAATGCTTTGGACTTTCCCATGCCAAGGCTTCCCCCTTGGACTTCCACACCAAGCTCCATGCTTGGATTTTCCATGCCAACCCGATGTTGGACTTTCCCATGACAATCCCATGTCATGAGTTTTGTCTATCATCAAAATACTATCAAGGTACTACTCGAGCCAAACTCGAGTCAACCTGGGCCGATTCCACCAACACTACCGATAGCATCAGTCGACTGATGGGAAGATCAGTCGACTGATGGTGAGGCTTTTGGGCATAAAAGGTTTGGCAGTCGAGTGATCTCGTCGACCACTCGACTGTTGGCTCCATCAGTCAACTGATGGGAAGATCAGTCGACTGATGTAGGAGTCATTGGTTAGAATCCAATGTGGATGAAGCCGTTGCGAGGCAACGGCTACAGCAACAATCGACTGATGGTTGCATCAGTTGACTGCTCGGTTCCCAATGGGAAGAATGACTTCTTCTCTATACGAAGGGGCCTTGGGTGACTTGGGATGGTAAATGCTTAACCTCTAAACATCTCCCAAGTGCCCAACACATTTTCAATCCTCTTCCTTGAGCTTATTTCATTCATATTGTAAGAGGAGAGATTCTTGTGTAAGAAAGGTTACCTCCACCTAGCTTTGTGCAAAGGAGAGATTAGTGGATTTATTAAGGAATGATTCACTTTGGAATGAATCGGGTCGTGGACTACCGGCAAGGGTCGTGAACCACATTATGCATTAGTGTTAGCGTTTGTCTCCTTTACTTCTTGCATTTGCTTAATTGTCTTTGGTTTTATTATTCCACTGTCCTAACCCTAATCGTAGACAATTAAGATGCGATTGAATGACACCATCTACTAAGAAGGCTTTTCACCCCCCTCTAGCTAGCTACCAATCCTCCAACAAGCAGTATCAGAGCTAGGAGATTGTCGCCGGACTCACCTCTGCAACGATCAATGACAATGCCGGCTCAAATATTCATCTACCCAAGTTTGAGGGTGAATTCTCTTGGTGGAAGAATAAAATGGAGGTATTCTTCGAAATGAATTTTGAAATAATGTTAATCATGGAAAATGGTTTCGAAGTTTTTAGGGATGAAGAAGGGGAGCCATTGGAGAAATCTAGATGGTCAAAGAAGCAAAAAGAGGAGCACTTGGCAAATTTGAAAGCCAAGCATCATCTATTCAACGTGCTTCCTCAACAAGAGATAAATAGAATTGGTGAGTGCTCAAGTGCCAAGGAGATGTGGGAGAAGCTAGTGGAGCTTCATGAAGGCACCTTGGAAGCCAAATTACCAAAAAGAGATGTCCTCCGCTCCCAACTCAACAATATAAAACTCGATAAAGGGGAGAAGGTAACATCTTTACATTCATGTTTTAAAGAAATTATAACCGGTTTATCAAGTGTAGGAGAGAAACTATCGAACCGAGATATGATCATGAAGGTTATAGATGTCTTTCCCCGATCATCAAAGTGGAGCTCCATGGTGGACTCCTTCTACATTTCCAAGAACCTAGAGGTAAGCACTCTAGAAGAGTTTTTCTCCACCATGGAGTTGCATGAGACAAGGCTTGAAGGCATAGTTTAAGATCAAATCAAGCCATCAAGGGGAGTGGCACTAATAGTGTAAAAAGGAAAGAAGATGAAGAAGGAGACTCCACCACCTTCCTCATCCGATGAATCATCTTTCTCATCAATGGATAGCAATGAAGAAGCTTACATAGTAAGGAAGGTGAGATGTGCACTTAAAAGTTTTAGATTTAATAAATCTCATGATAGGGGAAGAAGGACAAGGAGGAAGATTATTTGCTACAATTGCCAAGGAGAGGGGTACATAAGGGATGATTGTCCCCTCTTGAGCAAAAGAAAAGAAGAAAGAAGAAAGAAAGAAGAGAAGAAGAAGGGGAGCAAGAAGAAGGAAGAAGAAAGAAAAACAAAGGAAAAAGGGAAGGCCAAGGAACACAAGGCGACATGGGATGATCCATCCTCATCGGAGGAAGATCAAGCTTTCACAAGCCTTGCCCTAATGGAAATAGAAGACTTGGAGTCCTCCTCCTCCAAAAAAGAAGAAACAAATTCAAGTGAGGAGAGATCAAGTGAAGGGGGAGCTTCATCTTCATCTTCATCCTCATCAGAATCGGAGGAGGAAGATATGGTAAGTATGGTAAGAAATCTTGCTACTCAAGAAATTGTTTCTATGATTTCTAGTCTTACTAGAGATTCATTTAGGAGTAAGAAGAAAAATAAATGCATGCTTGATGATATTAGAAAATTAGAAGAAAAGAACAAATGCATGCAAAATGAAATTAATACCTTAGAAGAAAAACTAACAAATGCATGCTCACATGATGAATATAATTCTCTTAATGTTAATGATGCATGTATTGAAGAAAACAAGGCCTTAAGGGAAAAGGTAGATCATCTAACCAAAGCCCTAGAGAAATTCACAATAGGCTTCAATACTTTGAACATGATTATAGGGAGCCAAAGGGCTAGTTTTAATAAGAAAGGCCTAGGTTATAAGGGAACCAAAAATGAAAAGGCCTATCATTGCCTAATTGCTAGGGATCAAGCTAAAATCGCAATGGTAGCTAGAAAATGGATCCCTAAGGAGTATTTGGTGAACCCTATTGGAAAGAACTTGTATTGGGTTCCCAAGTCCATCCTTAAGGGTTAGAAAAACCCTAGGATAGTCAACCATAGTGGACTTTACTTATATCATATTATATGGTTGACTTAGGATGATGTGGATCATGAATTTTGATTTATAGTGTTGGGTGATGATAATGTGATCATAATATGGAACCATAATAATATTTGATTTATGATCATGATATGCAATAATTGAAAATATTTGATCATGATTGATATTATGTGATTTTATGATCATGTTGGGTGTTTTAGGATATAGATACTTAACCTTGGTAGAATTGCATAAAAATTTGTTGTTAAGTATAAATACCTTTAGGTTAATCTCACACTCACTATAGGCTAATTTGATTGAAAACATAGCATGAGTGAGATGTTCGGTTGATATAAATGGTCCACTAATGCTTATGGCATCTAGATGGTCATTTACATGTATCATGTCATATTAATCATAGACCAACTATGGGGAAAGCAAATGTTTAATCAATGGACATATTGCTCATAGATCATAGTTGGATATTTTAAATGTTTTAAAACCATTTCTTGTTTATAAACTGCAGGTTAATGTTTTAAAACAATTCAAGGCAAAACTAGGCTTTCAAGTTGATAAAAACTTTAGTGATTTTCAAACTTTTGAGTTTTTGCCTAATTTTTGAAAATGAGATGAATTTTCATGAAAAATCATTTTTCACTGATAAAGGGACTTACAAGAAATATGTTTTCCAAAATTTCATGATTTTTTGAATTTTCTATAATTTCTGGTGCATTTCTGAATTTTGTTCAAAAAATCAAAAAAATTTGAAATCTGGGTGGTCGACTGATGCTCTGATTCAGTCGACTAATGTACTGTGCACGAGCACAGTAAGTTGCTATATCAGGTTTTTAACTTGATTTTTCGTATTTTCTTCTCCTAGACTTGATTCCATGCTTATATAACATATGTTAGATGTTTTTTATGGTGTTAAAGAGGGAGAATTATTGGGTTTAAGTTAATCATGCTAGGGAGATATTAGCATGTGTTAAGGGGGAGTTGCATGTATTAAGGGGGAGGTTTGATTTTCATGTTTGAATTACATGCTTATCTTCCTTATGTATTTTGGTTATTGTTTTACCTAACTTAAACAGATTGCCACACATAAAAAAGGAAGAGATTGTTAGGGCAATCAACCCATGGATGATGTGTTTTGATGTGTGTGGCAAAGGGTTTAAGTTAGGTTTCTATGTGGATTTGATATGTGTGTTGAAGTCGTGTACGACTTAGTAATTCACACATGGTTAGCTTGACAAAGCATTGGCAAGATCACCATCTCATGACTAAGCCCTTGAGTCGGTGAAGGATAGCATTGCAGAAGCTGTGCGCTTGGTACATCCGAGGGACCATCGAACGAGGAGTATTGGAGTGAAGCCAAAGGAAGTAGACTTCAGGGTGAGACGCGAAGGATGAAATTGCGAATTCATGCATTTGTTGCATCCGAGCGATGTGGCCGGACGAAGAGAACTTCAAGGCGAGGGACTCCAAGGGAAGATGAGAGTGAGTGATTGTAACCCGGGACGGGGTAGCTCATAGGTGAACTTGGCCGAATGGCTATGTCAAGTGTCAGAGGCTCAACCAAAGGTTGGTTTGAGGTTTTACCTTACACCAGTCGACTACCATCTATGGCAGTCGACTACTCTTAGTCGATAGAACTCAACCAGTGTTCGACTGAGCTAGTTCTGGGCAAACAGTCGACTGACAAGGGATGACAGTCGACAGCATCAGTCGACTGATGGTGAGGGTTTTGGGCACAGAAGGTTTGACAGTCGAGTGATCTCGTCAACCACTCGACTGTTGGAACCATCAGTTGACTGATGGGAAGATCAATCGACTAATGTGGGAGTCGTTGGTTAGAATCCAACGTGGATGAAGTCGTTGCGAGGCAACGACTACAACAACAGTCGACTGATGGCTGCATCAGTCGACTGCTCAGTGCCCAATGAGAAGAATGACTTCTTCTCTATAAGAAGGGGCCTTGGGTGTCTTGGGATGGTAAATTCTTAACCTCTAAACATCTCCCAAGTGCCCAACACGTTTTCAATTCTCTTCCTTGAGCTTATTTCAATCATATTGCAAGAAGAGTGATTCTTGTGTAAGAAAGGTTACCTCCATATAGCTTTATGCAAAGGAGAGATTAGTGGATTTATTGAGTGATTCACCTTGGAACGAATCGGGTCGTGGACTAGCGGCAAGGGTCGTGAACCACGTTACGCATTTATGTTAGCGTTTGTCTCCTTTACTTCTTGCATTTGCTTAATTGTCTTTGGTTTTATTATTCCGTTGTGCTAACCCTAATCGTAGACAATTAAGACATGATCGAACGACACCATCTATGAAGAAGGCTATTCACCCCGCTCTAGTCGGCCACCGATCCTCCAATACTTCCCACTTACCCATTTCTAATTTTGATCCTTTTGCCCACCCTACCTATGGAAGAACCTTCTCTTCCCATGGGAGATATTCTCCCTTTAAACCCTTTGACTATTACCTTAGGATCTACGCTCAAGATCCATAGTATGGAGGAGGTAAAGATATTCAATCAATCAGGCATGCAGGGCCCTTACGAGTGCCTACGCAAGCATCAACCAGAGGTATATACTCTCTTTCTTTCCTTGTACCTTAAAATACTCTAGTACTCACCTTGACAAAGTACTTTCCTCTTCTCCAGGTAGTCGTCGATTACAATGAGATGACACAATGACTGGCGGACTACCAGTCTACAATGGCTTCTCGCCACAATGCCTCCTTATCTTAGCAGAAGAAGTTGTCTCAATAGTTGGCTAAGAGCAAACAAAGGGAGGTAACCCTAGTTGCTCGTTGAAATGAATTGACTACCCAATTAGTAGCAGTTGGGCATGAAAAAGAAGAGCTCCTAAAGAAGAACAATGCCCTTAATCACCAGCTGTTCCTGCAAACCGACAAGGTTCAACATGTCAACACTCTGGCCCAGGAATTGGTGGAGCATAAAGTCCAACTTAAGGAGGCAGAGGTTAGAGCGTCTCAATCTTCGGCTGCCCTCCTACATGTTTAGGCAACTAATGAGGCTTTGGAGGTTTCCCTATCATCCTGTCGAGCACAAGTGGAAAACCTCTCCTCTAAAGTATCTTCTTTTCCTGAGGTGTTGACAGATATCACTGTGCAACTATGAGCGTTGCAAGAGGAACATTCCGAGCTCATAACTTCCCTGGGCCAACATGTTATAATAGCCACTAGAGACAGAGATGCTCTTGCTGATCAGTTAGCTGCCAACAAAGCTTAATGGAAGGAACGAGAGGCATACTTGTGGGTAAGATGCACTCAGAAAGGAGCACAACTATTTGTTTTAGGCATCGAAGGAGCTATTGAGCATCACACCACCTAGTGCCACCCTCCTCCGGGTATAGATGTTAGCTATTTGGATGTAGAGGCCGCTATGGCAAAGTACCCAGAGGAAGTCTCGAATTGTAACTCTTAACCGTTGAGAGACGTATTGAAAGATTTATAAATGCAAAGTATGGATATTTGATAAAATAGTTTGTATCTCTTTCTTTCTTCCAGAGCAAAATAGACACCTTTTCTTTACTACGCCTACTCACCCTTGATCAGAAATATTCTTGGTGCCAGTCGACTGCTACATAACTTCACCCGGGGAGTCACCCGGGCCAATTTGAGAAATAGAATATTCCTTGTTATCCTGAGCCATTTCCCGAGTGGGAGGGACCCACCACTGTCTAGTTACCTTGCCTTGCAGTTAGATCAATCCCCTTAACCAAATGAGGATATTACTAGTCACCTTATGGTTAATATTCTTACTATTCCCAACACCAACCCTGTAGTTATCCCACTCAACCTTTAACATTTTTCTTATTTTCCCAAGAAGGGATGTTGATATTCCTTCCCTTCAATAAATGTCTACCACGAGCCTTATTGTTGTAAACCCACTTTCATTGATTCTTCTTCACTCCCTATTACCATAAGCTATGACTCGGATTCATCTGATGACTTGGCTACCTGTTCCACAGCAACATTAGCATATCAGCCTCCACCCCCTCCAACTCTGGCCAACACCACAGCTCTAAGTATCAGGAGGTCCTTCAGACCTCCTTACCCCTCTTTTGGCAATCGGGAATGGAACCCTCCCCCAGTCTGGGTACAACTTGCAATGGGTTCCAAAACACTAACAGACACTCCCCCTCCTTCGCCAGTTGAAGCCCTTCCACCTCCTCTGCCTGAAGTGCCTCAATCGCAACGACAAGCTAGGGGTCCTCTTAGAGTAGTCCAGTTATCTCATTCCGAAGAGGATTCTTCTGTTGGCTCCTTTAGTAGTGTCCGGTTTCTATAATTAATAAAGTTCTAGTAGATTGTACCTCCTGTACATATATAAAGAGAAGAGAATGTTAAGTCCAACATAACCGCCATAGCCACTCGAACATTCCCTACAACATAACTACTTTAATATTTGGCCCATTCTAAAAATTAACCATATACAATGAATGTAGGGTGTATCACAAGAAAACCATTGTACTTCGATTGGATGGGGGCTTGCCCTATACTTACTTCATTGGAAGGATACCAATGGTCAATTCACTATTAATGCATCCAACTACTCCCCCTACCTCCTCCACATCTCCCCATATCATCAAACTTTACTTCTTGTATTTTCCAATAGAGGCAACTAATACCCTCTTTTCCTCTATAAAAACTTACATCATTGCCTCTGGCCTGCATACCCCTCCATCCTTCTACCTTTGGTATGGAAACTTCGTCATAATAGGATAGCAACTCTCCTCTTGATCCGTATACCGAGGATTAGCGACGCATACAGGAACTGGAGGAATTGGTAGGGGACTTGAGGAGGCATCTACAGTCAGCCTTAACCCGCAGCTACTCCCTCCATCAAGAACTGGATGTGGCCCAGCAAGCCTTATCAAAACACCAGTTTATGCATCAATCTTGCGTCTGCCAACTCCTTGCCTTGTCAAACCACCGCAGGGCTCCGGCGTTACCTCCAGAGAGGGTCATCCTCGAAGCTCCTTATTTTTCCTCCTGCTATAATGTATCAGTTTTACTTTTTCCTAGAGAGTTACGCATGCACTCCTTCCCCACAATAATAAAAATCTTTACTCTGGAAATTATGCATGTGTCTCTTCTTACCGAATGTTGATTCTTCCGAAATGAATGAAATATCCTAACACCATATTTCAATACGAGAACTCGTCAATCTTACTACCAACCTTTTCTTCGATTCTTTGGTTCCTTCTGTACAAGTCGGGACAAGACTCATTAATTCCACACCCTCTTTAGCAGTGCTTCTCCATTACACCCAACTCCTCCGGTCCATCAACACACGAGAATCAATGGCTTGACTCAGAGGCAAGCTTTCTCAGTGTCTCCACTTTGGACCTGACTCCTTCATTCCACCACCACATGGGGATAAGAGCTTGGCTTGACGACATCAGAATAATTTTTTACTCCACCGCTCTTCATCGAGGTATCTACCTTGAACCCAATTCCTCCGTTCTACCACCATACAGGGATAATAGCTTGGCTTGAAGGCAAACTAAAATGATAGTGATGACTTGGCCCAAGGCTTCACGTGGTCAAGTAGGAATAATTTTTTACTCCGTCGCTCTTCATCAGTGCATTTACCATGAACTCAACTCCTCCGTTCTACCACCACACGGGATAATAGCTTGGCTTGAAGACAAGATGAAAGAATAGTGATGACCTGAGACAGGGCATCACCTGGTCAAGTTGGAATAATTTTTTACTCTATCGCACATTATCGGTGCATCTACCTTGAACCTAACTCCTTCGTTCCATCACCACATGTGTATCTTGGCTTGAAGGGAAGCTGAAAGAATAGTGATGACTTAACCCAGGGCTTCACCTGGTCATGTTGGAATAATTTTTTACTCCATCGCTCTTCATCAGTGCATCTAGCTTGAACCCAACTCCTCTGTTCCTCCATCACATGGGGATGATAGCTTGGATTGAAGGCAAGCTGAAAGGGTAGTGACTATTGAACTTTCTGAGCCACAAAAACCGCTTTTTGCGTTGCGAAAACAACGGAAGCCCATCTACGGATCCGTGCGAAGATATATAAAAATAAAATATGTTTGTGTTTAAATACCCTAGATCTACCTTAGATCTACAAGATGAGATCATTACCCTCGTAGCGTCTCCCTTTGGTTATCCCGCTCGTCCAAATGCTTTGTCGGAACTCAAGAGTGTCAAGTGTACACTCCTCTATTTGTATCCACATGGACAAATGGTGGAGAAAAACAACCTAGAGTGTGCTAGCACCCCTTGGAAGTTTCGGCCAAAGTATAGGATTGGGAGAGAGCTTGAGAGGAAGAAGATCCAAGGAAGAAGAATATGGAGTTACTCACCAAATGAATTCCCACCATGATGAATAGTGGACGGCCACTTCAAGTTGGGGGGTTACATGCATGCATGTAACTCCAAGAGCCAATGGCTCTTGGTCTCACTCATGAGGTGGCACCACATGATAAGTCCATGATGATGTGGAGCATCATTATTGGTCGGTCCCATGCCATGTCACTGATGTGTTATTTTTCGCAAGTGCAAGGTTGTCGTCAAGTAATAAAAATATCGATCCCACAGGGATTGGGACAATTACCGAATGATCGTGATACCAAGTTATCTAGTCAATCAATTTGTGGATTAAGCAAAGACACTGAGTAGTCAAGAACAACGAATGAGAAGAACGAGCTAAAAGTCAATAGTTGAGGAGAATCTCAGGATATGGGTTTCACCACATCGACGATTTATAAGGTGATTTAATTCTTTCCTACCCCTATTAGAGTTGTTTTGATGGAACCTATCCTAAGGTAAATCAACGACCCCTTTCGAGGTCTACGCTAACTGTACCTATCAAACTCAATTTACCTGTCATGGTATTCGAGCGTAGGGGATCATAATCAGCTAAGGGGACCTGTCACGAGACCCCCGCAAACCTCCCTAGTCTTACCTCCGTTACTTGGTAAAAACTGGATTTGATAGATCCATTAAGTCAATAAGAATTCCTTTAGAGTCTAAATTTCCTTTTCATGGTAGGTTTGCACACGGGACCATAATCAGCTAAGGGGACCTATCACGAGACCCCCGCAAGCCCTCATAGATACACTACCACTACTTGGCAGGAGTTAATCCCTAATTGGTTCTGGGTTTCAGGAACTTGGGTTCACTGTTAGGAACTTCCCCTTAGCTCCTTAGGTTTATCAATAAGAATCCAAAAACCAGATCAAAACAAACAATAATTCAAGTAGTATAGATTACATCATCCATCATAAATCGTCAAGGGATACTCCCCCATCCTAAGATTACAAGACACTACTCCATAGTCTAGCAAGAATTTCTAGAGAAAGAAATTACGATACTTAGTGTCATCTGTGTTCCTCTATCGTCGACTCCTTCCTTCTCCTCCTTCTTCTGTCGTTCTTTTGACCACCCGCCATCCTCTTCCTTAGGGTTAGAATATCTCCTCTTTTATAGCCTTGGCCTCCTCTTTAATTAAGGTAAAAGATTTTCCTTTAATTGAGATGAAGATCGCGGCTTCGTCGAGTTGCTCGCATAAAAGGAAATCTGGAATCAGGCCAACACGCTCGTGCCAAATGAGGGCACAGGCGTGTTGCGGGCTTCCCACCGAGCGTGTTGCGCTTGAATTGGTGCGTGTCGGGGTCAATCGGGCGGTCGGGCGAATCGGGCGTGTGTTGAGTGAACTCCTGACACGGACGTGTCACTGATAACACGCCTGTGTTGTTTTGATACGCCGACTGTGTCAACACTTGGAACGGGGCGTGTCGGCTGCTGAACCAGGGCGTGTTGAAGGCTAGAACTCCTGACATGGACGTGTCACTGATGACACGCCTGTGTTATTTTGATATGCCTGCTTCTTTGCCCTGTTAACACGAAAAACACCCAAAAACAGTCTCTTTGTCCAAAATATGCTAAACTTAACTAAATCATGATATAATACATGCCTAGGACATGAAATGAGATAAAATTCATGCAAATGGAGTATTGAAAATATAGCATGATTTACACACATCAAAATCCCCTAGTCCTAAACTTTTGCTTGTCCTCAAGCAAAGAAAACTCAAAAGACAACTTATTTGTGGGAATGCTAGACACCATCCAGAGGTATACAATCTGATCTTAATCTTTTCAAATCATCCTAGTTTCCATGTTTGACACCAATCCGGATTTGACATCCCTTCAATCGTAGAGCATTCTTATTTCCGGCATAGAGGCACTTACCTGCCTTAATGCATGGATCATCCTTACCTATCATCAAAAGGTCTCAAAGGAGCACTTTCTAAGAAGAAAGAAAGAAAGGAATTTATAGAGAGCATTTCCCCAGTAACTAGTTAGTCTCAAAGGGGCACCTTTTAGGTGTTTCCCTAGTAACTACTTGGTCTCAAAGGGGTGCTTGAAAACAATTCCAGTTTTTTTTTTTATACTTCTAGTGAAAGTGTTTCTCCAGTAACCAAGTTGCGCAGGCAAGTCTCCAATAGAAAATCGAGTACTCGTCCGATATGGGAGATTTAAATCTTTTTTTTTTGATACCTCAGACCTATATACCGTGTTAGAAGTGAAATAGGGTTCTTATCAAATAGGCAAAAAGGAATATCATGATCCGACCAATGTTCAGTTGTATTACGCTAGATGATATAAAAATGCAATGTTATGATATATGAAAAGATGAAAACAAAATAGCACTAACCAAACTAAAAATCTAAGTAGAAACAACATAAGCAGTAAAGGATGTGCATCGAAACTCACAAAATAGTTCAAGGTGGTCAATGGTCATCATCTTCGGTACTAGCATCCTCCTCTGCCCACCTACGCCGGTCTCTCTCGAGTGGAAAATTAGGGCATGCTCGGGCCGGCTTTAGAGGGCTATCCGTAACATAGGCGTGCTTCCGTCCGGTATAGGCGTGCCGTAGGTGAGAAAGGTGCGACACGGGCGTGCTCATCAGCACGCTCGACCTGTATTGTCTTCGGGTAACCTCAATACACTTGTGTCATTCGACATAGGCGGGTCATGTCAATCTGGCACGCAGTGGCACGTTTAACATGTCGTGTCCTGTAAACCTGAAAAAAAAATGTAAAACTCAAAATAAAATAAAATGACTAAAAAATGAAAATAGCTTGGGTTGCCTCCCAAGAAGCGCTTGTTTAAGGTCGTTAGCTTGACCCCTCAGTTATTCCCTAGTTTTGGGGATATGGCTCGAGCAGTGTGCTCTGCCCCTCTTCCTCCTCAACCAGCTCAGATTAGCATTAATGATCACAGGATAAGTAGAGTTTTCGCCAAGAAATTCATACCTGAGTGTTGATGGAAGAGGCTTAAGTTCTACCTGTGGTGTTAGGTTGGGGTCAGAAATCTCCAGCTCTTTATCCTCAATATCCCCTTCGAGATTATTAAGATAAGTTTGTTCTGGTGCTCCTTCTAGTGCTATTGATTGGAAACTGTCAATCCTACAACAAACATCAAAAACAGAAGGTTGTTTAACAACTTTTGAAAGGTCAAATTCAATTTTGTCGTTTCCAAATGCAAGTGAGAGTTTGTGGTTCTTGACATCTATCATTGCCCCTGCAGTAGCTAAGAAAGGTCTCCCCAAAATGAGTGGAATGCATGGGTCTTCATCCATGTCAAGCACTACAAAATCAGCAGGAATAATAAAATTTCCCACCTGCACTGGTACATCTTCTAAGATTCCCAAAGGATATCTAATGGACCGATCGGCTAACTGCAAGGCCATAGTAGTTAGTTTCATTTCTCCCAAATCCAATTTCTTGCATATGGAAAGAGGTATCAGATTGACACTGGCGCCCAAATCGCAAAAAGCCTTATCAAAATTTGAGTCATTAATTATCCAAGGGATAGAAAAGCTACCCGGATCATTTAGTTTGTGAGGTACCATGTTCTTAATTAAAGCGTTGCACTCCTCAGTAAGAGCCACTGTTACATGCTCCTCAACTTTTCTTTTATTGATTAAGATGTCCTTCAAGAACTTGGAGTATGTAGGCATTTGTTGAAGAGCTTCTGTATAAGGTATATTGATATATAGCTTCTTAATTACCTCAAGGAACTTACCAAATTGTTCATCCAATTTTTCCTTAATCAACCTCTGAGGGAATGGGATAGGGGGCTTATATGTTCTTGGTTCCTTATACGACACGCCTGTGTCGTTTAGCGCTGTTGGGCGTGTTGGCTCTTTGGAGTGACGACACGGGTGTGTCGGTGACCGACACTTCGTGGGCATTCTCTCCCTCATGCGTGTTGAACAACATGCCCTGGGTCAGGGTGTGTCGGCTTCCTTTTCTATTCATCCCAGGCATGCTGCTGTCTTCTTCCAACTCTGACACGCTTGTGTCCTTTAGCACAGGGGCCGCTTGTTGAGCTCTGTCTCCTTCTAAAATTCTTCCACATCTCAAACTTATGGAATTACAATGCTCAGCTGGGTTTACTTCTGAATTTCCAGGAAATCTTCCCGGCGTCCTTGATGCTGAGCTGGCAATTTGGGAAATTTGATTTTCCAGCATTCTTGTGTGATTAGTCAAATTATCAACCTTGCCTCCCAATTGCTTGATTGCCCCGGTATTATTTTGATGTTGCCGATTTGATTCTACAATATGCTGTTGAAATTCATCATTTATCTTCCCGTAACACGTAATAAAATTTTCCATCATCTTTTCTAAGCTCGACTTGGGTCCTGGCTGAAATCCCGAAGGTGCTCCAAAACTGTTCTGTCCAGAAGAATTTTGGTTGGCTCTATACAAAAAGTTGGGATGATTCCTCCAACCGGGATTGTACGTGTTCGAGTAAGGGTTGCCACCATTAGGCTTCTGATTAAAATTATTTAGCGCATCTACTTGCTCAATCCCAGCTCCTGCAGATGGTGCGTGTAGGATTTGGCAATTCATCGCTACATGTCCTGTTACACCACAGATCTCGCAAGTGACATTAGATGAGTTTACAGCTGATACATTAAAATGTTCGAGCTTTTGAGTTAACGCATCGACTTTTGGACTGAGTAGATCAAGGGTACTTACCTCAAACTTACCTGGCATTTTAGTTTGATATCCTCGTTCTGTAGCCCATTGGTGAGAATTCATTGCCACATTCTCGATGATCTCAAAAGCTTCATCCAATGTTTTGTTCATAAGAGCTCCTCCTGCAGCAGAATCAAGAGAAACTTTAGTAGCATACGAGATTCTATTGTAGAAAGTATGAACAATGAGCCACTTCTCCAACCCATGATGAGGGCATTGCTGTAGTAATCCCTTAAATCTGTCCCATGCTTCAAATAATGTTTGTCCATCCTTTTGCGCAAAATTAGTGATTTGATGACGAAGACTTGCAGTTTTGCTGGGTGGAAAATACTTGTCTAAAAATCTTTGCTCCAGCTGATCCCAGGTAGTTATGCAATCTGCTGAAAGAGAGTGTAGCCAGGCTCTAGCTTTGTCCCGCAATGAGAAAGGAAACAAGCACAATCTAATAGCATCAGTTGAAGCTCCATTCAGTTTTAAAGTTTCGCAAAATTCCAAAAATACTTCCAAGTCCAGATTTGGATCTTCAGTGGTTGCTCCTTCGAATTGATGCTGTTGGACCATGGATAGTAGAGCCGATTTTAATTCAAAATTGTTCACTTCAATAGGGGGTCTTCTAATACTCGATCTCAATCCCCTTGTACTAGGTGCTGCATAATCCCTTAAAGGTTTATTCTCGTTCTGATCAGCCATGTTGGAGGTCAGATTGTCTTCCTGACGTTGCTGAAATCATCTTCTAGCAAGCAACGTTCTCTCTACCTCAGGATCAATATCGAGAATTTCCCTATTAAGTCTGTGCATGCAACAACGAGAGAGGCTCCCAAAACAATAATTCAGAATAGACACAAAGAATAGGAACAAAAATAAAAATCTAGATTAACTAAATCACGCTCAATTCAATATTGAGTGCCAATCCACGGCAATGGTGCCAAAAACATGATGTGTTATTTTTCGCAAGTGCACGGTTGTCGTCAAGTAATAAAAATATCGATCCCACAGGGATTGAGACAATTATCGAATGATCGTGATACCAAGTTATCTAGTCAATCAATTTGTGGATTAAGCAAAGACACTAAGCAGTCAAGAACAACGAATGAGAAGAACGAGCTAAAAGTCAATAGTTGAGGAGAATCTCAGGATATGGGTTTCACCACGTCGATGATTTATAAGGTGATTTAATTCTTTCCTACCCCTATTAGAGTTGTTTTGATGGAACCTATCCTAAGGTAAATCAACGGCCCCTTTCGAGGTCTACGCTAACTGTACCTATCAAACTCAATTTACCTGTCATGGTATTCGAGCGTAGGGGATCATAATCAGCTAAGGGGACCTGTCACGAGACCCCCGCAAACCTCCCTAGTCTTACCTCCGTTACTTGGTAAAAATTGGATTTGATAGATCCATTAAGTCCATAAGAGTTCCTTTAGAGTCTAAATTTCCTTTTCATGGTAGGTTTGCACACAGGACCATAATCAGCTAAGGGGACCTGTCACAAGACCCCCGCAAGCCCTCATAGATACACTACTGCTACTTGGCAGGAGTTAATCCCTAATTGGTTCTAGGTTTCGGGAACATGGGTTCACTGTTAGGTACTTCCCCTTAGCTCCTTAGGTTTATCAATAAGAATCCAAAAACCAGATCAAAACAAACAATAATTCAAGTAGTATAGATTACATCATCTATCATAAATCGTCAAGGGCTACTCCCCCATCCTAAGATTACAAGATACTACTCCATAGTCTGGCAAGAATTTCTAGAGAAACAAATTACAATACTTAGTGTCGTCTGTGTTCCTCTATCGTCGACTCCTTCCTTCTCCTCCTTCTTCTGTTGTCCTTTTGACCACCCGCTGTCCTCTTCCTTAGGGTTAGAGTATATCCTCTTTTATAGCCTTGGCCTCCTCTTTAATTAAGGTAAAAGATTTTCCTTTAATTGAGACGAAGATTGCAGCTTCATCGAGTTGCTCACAGAAAATGAAATCTGGAATCAAGCCAACGCGCCCGTTCCAAATGAGGGCACAGGCGTGTCGTGGGCTTCCCATCGAGCGTGTTGCGCTTGAATTGAGGTGTGTCGAAGGATGAACTGGGGTGTGTCAAAGGCTGAACTGGGGCGTGTTGAGCGCTGGAACTCCTGACACGGACGTGTCACTGATAACATGCTTGTGTTGTTTTGATATGCCGACCGTGTCAACACTTTGAACGGGGCGTGTCGGCCGATGAACCAGGGCATGTTGAAGGCTGAAAATCCTGACACGGACATGTCACTGATGACACGCTTTTGTTGTTTTGATACGCCTGCTTCTTTGCCCTGTTAACATGAAAAACACCCAAAAGCAGTCTCTTTGTCCAAAATATGCTAAACTTAACTAAATCATGATAAAATACATGCCTAGGACATGAAATGAGATAAAATTCTTGCAAATGGAGTAGTGAAAATATAGCATGATTTACACACATCAGTCACCATGACATGATAATTGGTCAAGTCAAAATTGACTATTCATCTTCCCTCTCAAGTCAAGTCAAACTTGACCTCTTATCTCCCATGGTCGATCAAATCTAACCACTTGATTCAAGTCAATTTGATTTAATGAATCTCTATTCATTAATTTAAATTTACTCAATGAATCAAATCTAAATTAGACTCATTCAACACTTTAATTAAATTGAGTCTAACTCAATTAGTCTAATTTAGATTACTCTTAATCCAATTTGGTTAATCCCATGAACCTAATCCTCATGGTTCATCATATGAACCTAATCTCCATCTAATTGCCCTTTGTGTGTGATCCTATAGGTTCTTGTAACGTTGGCAATGTCCCTAAACCGATTTAGGAACATAAGCAATGAGCGGTATCTAGCAACACATCATTGCTACCCAAGTTACAAGAATGTTGGTTTCCAACATCACCTTTGTGACTACTAATTGTGACTCTCACAATATGTGACAATGTCCCTCTATCCTTGACATCTAGATTGACCAATTGAGGCATAGACCGTGTCATCCTCGGTACAATCTATATCTTGAACTCTAAGTAGACTCACTCTAATCAAATGAGCTCAATATCTTATATTGACTCATTTTGGCATGGCCATGCACTTCGTGGTCTCACTCTATCAAGAATAACAATGTCACTCCCATCATATAAGAGGGATAGATCCAATCTACATCACTCACATCCCTCCGTATAATTTGTTACATACCCAGTAATCGCCTTTATAGTCCACCCATTTACAGGTGACGTTTGACGAAGCAAAAGTATGCAACTCCTTATGTAGGGAACCATGGTAACTTCAGGTCCAAGAACTAATAGTCACATGAGAAAGTATATGACACTCATATAATGATCCATGATACTTTCTCATGGTGGGTCATTCAGTATACATTCTCCAATGCATACCCATGTGTCAACTTGAAATCTCATATCCATGACTTGTGACATTGATAACTGTCATTTTGTTGTATTATTTTAGTCCTTAATATCACTATTTTTATCCTATCGAGTGATTTATTATTGATTATTATCATATTTTATGAGTTGGATATATTTTTGGACCTTATTGTAAATTCTCCTAATTTTTGGACTTATATGTAAATTTTATCTTTGTTTGTAGGAGATCGAGATGAGCCACTGTACTAGACTCAAGTTGGATCAAATATGGCTTCATCTGGGGTCATAATGGACATTTCAAGATGATTTAATCTGAGCCCTTCATCAAGATCAGAAGGCAAATGAAATCAAGGGTTCAGATCTGAGCATTATGAACCATCCGAGGATAGTGATTAATTCTGAGCCATCCATCTAGATCTGGAGCGATCCAGCCCGTACATTAAGATCTACACATCTTGGCCATTCATCCGGACCATTGGATCGTGATTATACCTTCAGACGGATCAGATCCGTCCATTTCAAATCAGACTGATTTCAGCCATTGGATGGAGCAGCTTAATTAAGCAATTAATATAACCATCAAACCCTAGCTTGTTTGGATGGCTGGGATCAGATGAGGCTCAAATCGGACGGCTAGGAGAAAATCACTAAAACCCTACCTATCTTCCCAAAATCGAAAGAATCGACAGAAGAGAAAATGGCAAAAACTTCATGAGCATCGGGTCTTCTTCCTCGCGAGCGACGCGGTGGCTTCTTCTTTTTCCGAGCATAGAAGCGGGATCGCACAGGAAGCCGGCGGTGACGCGCAGAAGAAGATCCTCAAAATAGGCAGCCGGAACTTGAGTCGAGGCATTTTTCCCCTGTTCAAGCGCGGCAGAGTGATCTTCTTCCCCACGAGCGGCGGTGATAGTCCGACAGCTTCTTCCTGCGACCTCCCTTCTAAGATCCGGTGGCAATCCAAACCGATCCTCGACGGCATATCCAGATGCGTTGATTGCGACAGCTGATCCAAACCGGCGTGAGGCAGGATTCCAGTGATTCACCTTCACTGGCGTTCCACTCCATTCCGACGACTGGGATAGGCCTTTCCACATCGCCGGAGTCACCCACCAGCTGTGCCAGATTAGGGAAGTTCCATCTCCAACCGATGAAGATTCCATTCACTGTCCGGTGAATTCAGATCGCCGAAACAGTGTTCGTGTTCCTCCGTATGTCCGTCCTCCCTGCTGCGTCGATCGGGGTAGCTTCGCATTCACCACCGGAATGGTTGTTCGGGTTATTGTGGCCATCGTGGGGTTACCGATTGCTTATATTTGAATTCAGTCCATTTAATTGGATATTTTACTTTATCATGTTTGTTTTGTTACGGTTAACTTGTTTGGTTATGTTTATCATGTTTAGTTTTGTTTATTATGTTTGATCATGTTTAGTTTAGTTTTCATTTAAATTCGACCAATATGCCGTATAGTGACAGTGCGGTGCCTGGTTGAATTGCTTTCATTATTAGTTTAGATTTTATTTACATTTGGCCAGTGCACCATATAGTGACAGTGCAGTGCTTGGTTGAATTGCTTTCGTTTATTGTATTTCGTTTATTGCAATTTTTAGTGACTGTTTGACTACTGTACCATATAGTGACAGTGCGGTGCTTGGTTGAATTGTTCACCTTTATTTCGTGATCATTGTTCCGTATAGTGACAGAGCGGTGCGTGATTACTTACTTTTGTGCATTAGGATAGTTACTTGTTAATTGTTATTTGGTAGTTAGATTTACTTCCTGTAGATTTAATTTCCATGTCTTTTTACAAGAATTGTTTGACCATTGCATCGTATAGTGACAGTGCGGTGCAAGGTTCAATCGTTCTTGCATTAGGTTAGCTTTGAATAATTGTTTTGATAATTCTAAAAACCCCCAGTGTTTACTTCTGTTTAAAAACAAACGTCCAGCCATTAGGTTCATTGAGAGATGATCCGAATGTAACACCCGTAAAATTTCTACAAATTTTACAAGAATTTTTAGCTTGATGATAATGGGCTTTATGTGGGCTTTTTCAAAAATAAAAGAAAATAAGCCGAAAAGGGATGCAAGGCCTAGGAATTGAACCCCAAACCTCTAGATAGCCAAGCCCTATAGATGCATCCACTAACCAGAAGCCCAATAAGATTTCATCATTAGAGGAATAGGGGAAATTATAGTTAAGTGTAAGGGAGATTAAGGGACTCTTCAAGTGAATAAATAGGGGGAATGAGGGGGCATGAGTTACCAAACTTGTTTTCTCCTCCTCTCCTTCTTCCTCACCGAACCCTAGAGCTCCCCCTCTCCATCTTTGGCCGAACCTCATCCAAGCAAGAAGCAAGGCTAGGTTGCTTCCCTTAGGTTATTTTCCAACCAAAAAGAAACGCGAAGGATGTAAGTATTCCTCACTTGCATACGAGTAGCTTTCGGTTGATGCTTTGTGTAAAAATCCCTATGATACATTCGGCCAACTTTAGTTTTGATGTTCCAAGGAAGTTCTATATCATGTTTTGTAAGAATAAGATGATGTTAGGATGTAAAATGAATTAGGTTAAAAGTTAACCCTAAAAACCTCTATGAACTATTCGGCCAACATGTGTTTTTGGTGTTTCATTGAAGTTCTATACCATGTTTTGCATGCATATGATGATGTTGGGATGTAAATTGAACTAGGTTAAAAGTCTAACCCTAAAAGCTTCCATGGATCATTCGGCCACCCCCTTGTTTTGAAGTTTCAATGAAGTTTTATTCCATGTTTTTGTATGCATATGATGGTGTTAGTATGTTAGAGGGATTAGGTTAAAAGTCTAACCCTAAAAGCTTCCATGGATCATTCGGCCACCCCCCCTCTCCTTGTTTTGAAGTTTCAATGAAGTTTTATTCCATGTTTTTTATGCATATGATGATGTTAGTATGTTAGAGGGATTAGGTTAAAAGTCTAACCCTAAAAGCCCCTTGAACCATTCGGCCACCCCTTTATTTTGATGATTCAATGATGTTTTATACCATGGTTTGTATGCATATGATGATGTTAGCATGTTAGATGGATTAGGTTAAAGGTTTAACCCTAAAAGCCCCATGAACCATTCGGCCAACCATTGTTCTTTAACATGCTCTAGGATAGGTTATCATGTGTTTTATGTTTAGGTGAATTCATGTTGACTTGTGATATTAAATGACGCTAGATGAAGATAACATGCTCTAGGTTAGTGGTTACTTACTCTTGATGTTTATGCCTTATGCCATGCCCTATATGTATGTGATATTTAAGATATGTTATGAAATGAAATACGATATGATTATGAAATGAAGTATGATATGTTATGAAATGAAAAATGATATGTTCATGAAGTGAAGTATGATATGTTAGGAAATGAAGTATGCTATGTTTGCAAAATGAAATAAGATATGTTATAATAAAAGCTTATAAGTATTTTACCTTCTGAATGGCTTGTACCATGACCCTAACAAGGTCCAAAGGGATGGGCTCCTAAGATGCCCTAGGCCGACGGACTAAGATCTGGCCTAGGATGGGCTTCTATGTATGATTGCCCCTAGGTCGACGGACTAAGATCGGGCCTAGTACGGGATGGGCTCCAAGATGCCCTAGGTCGATGGACTAAGATCGGGCCTAGGATGGGCTTCTACGCTATGACGATTGCCCTAGGTCGATGGACTAAGATCGGGCCTAGTAACCTAGTAGGTTCGAGACTTGCTACCTCGGGTCTATTTAGGGATGCGCGCTATGATGATGAAGAAGTGGTACAATGTCGGGCCCAAATATGTTGAGATTTATGTTTACGTACCTATAATATATGTTTTCAAAAAGCATCCTGCATACGTTTACATGATTTGATTGTTATGTTCACATGTTATTTTTGATATGTCATGTTTATGCTGCTATGTTACATATGATGTATGCTATGTTTGATATGTCATACATATGTTGTATGTTATGTTGATATGTCATGTTTATGTTGCTATGTTACATATGTTGTATGTTATATTTGATTAAGTCATATATTTACATGATATGCTGCTATGATATATATATGTTACATGTTATGTTTACTTATGTTATTTATGCTACATGTTAAGTTGCTTACATCATGTATGTTACATATTATGTTGCTTATATGTTATGAATGTTACATGCCATGATTAATGTCGATATATGGTTTTTGTGAGTAGGACAGGATCTTACTAAGCCTATGTGCTTATAGTTTATCTTTCCCTCGTACTGCATATAAGGGTAAGGGATGGATAAACTAAAGGAAGCAGCAGGAGGGGCCAAATGTGTGTGGTAGTGGCATGGTGGAGAAGATCCGTTATGTCCTTATATATATGTTTCCCTATGATGATGACATTTATGGATGTCCTTATTTATGTCTTCTTATGATGATGATGTTTATGGACTTGAACTAAGCACTAAGTATCTATATATGTTATGATGCATGCTCTATGTTAAGAAGAAGTATCTATATATGTTATGATGCATGCTCTTTGTTAAGAAGAAATATCTATATATGTCAATGCATGTTTATGTTTAAAAGAAAAAAAAGGTATCTAAAGTCTTCCGGTGTAAGTAGTAAGAAGTGTATGTATGTACGGACGCGTCACGCGCCGCCCCTCAGGACCCTTGGAAAAGGGCGGGCATGACAGGTTGGTATCAGAGCAGATCTGCCTTTCCACTACACACACATCAAGCTCCAAATCCTGCCGCTCCAAGTAAGAATTCTATGTCTACTCTAATTTTGTTAATTTTGTTCATGTATGATATGAGATGCCCTTAGCTTATTTTGTTCATGTATGATATGAAATGCCTTTATCTTAAAATATGCATGAAAACATGAATGATAACTTTATGCTAGCTTTAGTCTAATTATGCGTAGATAAACGAACGAAAAATTTATACTAGCTTTACTTTAATATATGAAGATAAACATGTCTGGAAGACGCAGTAGTCTAGCTGATGAGATAGCACCCCCGCATGACCTTACACACGTAGTCACAGAACTCAAGCGACAAAGTCACAGAACAACAACAAGTAATAAATGCCCTAATGAATCAGCGAAGAAACCCTACTGCCCCACCAGCGGGCCCCGGCCCAATGGTTCGACAGGAAGCTTATCTGATCCAGTGGCAGAGAATGAATCCGAAAAATTTCTCTGGTACTGGTGAACCATGGGATGCCCAGGCCTTGTTCAAGATGGTGGAAAGCATCGTGGAGCTACTGGACTGGCCCGAATGCGAGAAGATTAAGTGTGCATCATTCTGCCTTTCAGGAGATGCTCGGATGTGGTGGGAACGGGTTAAAGCAAAGAGACAAGTAAACAAGATGAGATGGACAGATTTCGAGTACGAATTTTTCGAAGAATTCTTCCACATGAGGGTAACCAACAAGCATTATGACGAGTTCACTGGGTTCCGACAAGGTGACCTATCAATCAGCGAAGCCGTGAAGAGATTCAACCGACTCGCACGCCTATGCCCAGAGTTGGTCAGCACGGAAAGAGAAAGGGTCAGACTCATGTTGAAGATGCTCCGACCAGAAATAGCTCTGAATATGGCTGGCGGAGTTCATAGACCGCATACCGCAGAGGAGCTGTTCAGTAGTGCCCTGATTACCGAGCATTACCTGAACAACATTAACACGCAAAAGAAGGCACTGAGTGAAGGCAGGGGTCAGGCCAAGTCAAGAGGTCAGAGAAACCAGAGTACTTGGAAAGGGAACCACACTGGCAAGAGAAAACAATGGGAGGATCCTAAAGGTGGTCCAAAGAAACAAGCAAAGCCAGATCCTCTATGTGCCACTCAAGGAAAGATACATCCTAGAGTATGCTACCAAGGCACAAATAGATGTTACAACTGTGGACGGGCAGGACATAGAGTCGTGGATCGCCCTATCTGAGGTTCGAGCACCTCCTCAAGAAGATGCCCAAAGACAGAGTGCTCCTCACGATTACACGGATGCAAGTTACAATCGAAGGTACCCCGATCAGCCAAGGTAGACTAGAAGCCCCACCAGTTATGACAGATGCCAAGTTATTCTCTCTCACCCAAGAAGATGTGGCGAACGCTTCTACGATTGTCACAGTTCAGATATTTATTTTCTATCAGCATGCTACTGCATTATTTGATACTGGGGCAACACATTCGTTTGTTTCTACACACTTTACTGGAAAGATAACATACCACCACAAGCTCTAGATCGCCAGTTCTTAACCACTCTGCCCTCGGGAGAAGTAATGCCCTCCACTCATATGCTGCGAGCCGCACCCATCAGAATTGCAGACAAAGAACTCTACTGTGATCTGATAGTGCTCTACATGCAGGATTATGATATTATATTGGGCATGGATTTCTTAAGCAAGTATGATGCTTTGATCGAGTGTCGTAAAAGAAAAGTGGTCTTCCAGCCGGAGGCGAAACCTATGTTTGAATTCATTGAAGAGCCAAGGAGAAGAGTCAATAAGATTTTATCAGCTCTACAGGCATGCAAGATGTTAGACAGTGGATGCACTGGGTTTCTGGCACACATAGTTGATACAAGTCAAGCCGAGGATCAGAAGCTAGAAGATTTCAGAGTTGTATGCAACTACCCAGAGGTATTCCAAGATGAACTACCAGGGTTATCCCCAGATAGAGAAGTTGAATTTGAGATCGAATTGATTTCTGGTACTGACCCAATCTCTAAAGCACCTTACCGCATGGCGTCGGCTGAATTGAAGGAACTTTAGGGACAGCTACAGGAGTTACTCGACAAGGGACTTATTCGCCTGAGTCGCTCTCCATGGGGAGCTCCAGTGTTGTTGGTGAAGAAGAAAGATGGGTATATGCGAATGTGCATAGACTACCAAGCATTGAATAATGTGACGATCAAGAACCGGTACCCTTTACCATGGATTGACGACCTGTTCGACCAACTAAAGGGTGCCACCATCTTCTCTAAGATCGACCTGAGGTCCGGCTATCATCAAGTAAAAGTGAAATCAAATGATATACCAAAGATGACCTTCCGGACCAGATACGGACATTACGAGTTCGTAGTTATGCCCTTCGGAGTGACGAATGCACCTGCTCTGTTCATGGATTTGATGAATCGGGTATTATCGGCATTCCTCGACAAGTTTGTGATCGTCTCCATCGACGACATACTGATATATTCAAGAACCCCAGTGGAGCACGCAGAACACCTGAATGTGGTATTGCAGATTCTTCGGGAAAAGCAGCTTTTTGCAAAGTTCTCCAAATGCGAGTTCTGGCTCGAACAAGTATTATTTTTGGGTCACGTTATATCCAAACATGGAGTGATGGTAGACCCAATAAAGATTGAAGCCGTGAGTAACTAGAACCGACCAAAGAATGCCAGCGAGATCAGAAGCTTTCTTGGGCTAGCAAGCTACTACCGGAAGTTTGTAGAGAACTTCTCCAGGATTGCCGCCCCTATGACAGTCCTCACCAGAAAGAACAAGAAATATGAGTGGACGGACGCCTGCGAGAGGAGTTTCACAGAATTGAAAAGAAGACTGACCAGCGCTCCAATCCTTGCTCTTCTGAATAGTAACGAAGGCTTCGACATGTATAGTGACGCATCCAAGTTGGGACTCGGAGCTGTACTCATGCAGAATGGTAAGGTCATTGCCTAGGCCTCTAGGCAACTCAAGGAACACGAAAGGAATTATCCCACCCACGATTTAGAGCTAGCGTCTGTGGTCTTTTCTCTCAAAACATGGAGGCATTATCTATATGGAGCTCAGTGTAGGATTTATACAGACCACCAGAGTCTGAAATACTTCTTCACACAGAAGGACCTGAAATGAGACAATGCAGATGGCTCGAGCTCGTCAAGGATTATGACTGCGAGATCCTCTTCCATCTGGGGAAAGCAAACAAGGTGGCTGATGCACTCAGCAGGAAGTCCTGCGCCACCTTGATGTCTCTATCAGTGTTATCTTGGCCCTTAGAAAAAGAGATTATGCGTTACGGGGTTGAAATCATTTCCGGACAGCTCTCCACCATGACGATAACACCGACGTTGTTCGATGATATACTGGAAAAGCAAGCCCGTGACCCAAGCATTCAGAGGATCAAGCAAGAGATCTTAGAAGGAAAGGACGACGGGTTTCGTATCTCTGATAGTGGAGTACTCTACCTCAGGGATCGCTTGTGTATTCCCGACGATGCAGAATTACGGAAGAAGATATTTGAGGAAGCTCACGGAACTCCTTATGCGATGCATCCTGGAACCACCAAGATGTACTAAGACCTGAAAAGAAAATTCTGGTGGTTCGGAATGAAAAGAGATGTGGCTCAGTATGTCAGTACCTGCCTGACCTGCCAGAGGGTTAAAGCAGAACACCAGAGACCTGGAGGAACACTGCAGCCGATCCAGATTCCAGAATGGAAATGGGAAGACATTTCTATGGATTTCATCTAAGGATTGCCCAAGACAACAAACGGTTATGATGCTATATGGGTAATTGTGGACAGATTGATGAAGTCCGCCCACTTCTTAGCAATCAAGATGACCTATTCGACGGAGCAACTAGCTCAGTTATATGCTAGGGAAATTATCAGACTACATGGAATTCCTAAGACCATCATTTCTGACAGAGATGGTCGCTTTATTTCCCATTTCTGGGAATGTGTTCAGAAGGCCCTATGCACGAAGCTATTGTTCAGTACTGCCTTCCATCCCCAGACGGACGGAGAGACCGAAAGAGTAAATCAAGTACTGGAGGATATGTTACGAGCTTGCACCCTGGATTTCAAAGGTAGTTGGTGCCGATACTTATGTTTGGCAGAATTCGCCTACAACAATAGCTACCAAGCTACTATTGGAATGGCACCCTATGAGGCTCTATACGTGAGGAAATGTAGATCTCCCATATGCTGGTACGAGGGTGGTGAAAAGAAGGGGATGGGACTCCAAACGGACTTCATCGATGACACCACCCGAGCTATACAGAACATCCGTCAGAGAATTGAAACTGCTCAGAGCCGACAAAAGAGCTATGCCGATATGTAGCGTAGACCGTTAGAATTCGAAGTCGGGGACCTGGTATTCCTCAAAGTGACCCTTATGAAGGGAGTGATGAGATTCAGAAGGAAGGGTAAGCTGAGTCCGCGCTACGTTGGACCGTATTCGATATTGTAGAGGGTTGGCAAGGTAGCTTACAAGCTGGAGCTGCCTCAAGAGATGTCGGCTATTCACAACGTGTTCCATGTCTCTGTGCTCAAGAAATGCATTTCCAGTGTGGACCAAGTGATCGAGCCATAAACAGTACAAGTTCAAGAGGACCTGAGTATTGAAATTCGGCCTATCCAGATACTAGACCGAGAAGTCAAGAGGCTAAGGAACAAAGAGGTGCCCTTAGTAAAGGTCCTGTGGCAGAATGAATGATACGAGGAAGCTACCTGGGAACGCGAGGAGGACATGAAGCAGAAGTACCCAGAATTGTTCTAAGTTTCGAGGATGAAACTTTTAAAAGGTATGAAGGATTGTAACGCCCGTAAAATTTCTAGCAATTTTACAAGAATTTTTGGCTTGATGATAATGGGCTTTATGTGGGATTTTTCAAAAATAAAAGAAAATAAGCCAAAAAGGGATGCAAGGCCTAAGAATTGAACCCCAAACCTCTAGATAGCCAAGCCCTATAGATGCTTCCACTAACCAGAAGCCCAATAAGATTTCATCATTAGACGAATAGGGGAAATTATAGTTAAGTGTAAGTGAGATTAAGGGACTATTCAAGTGAATAAATAGGGAGAATGAGGGGGCATGAGTTACCAAACTTGTTTTCTCCTCCTCTTCTTCTTCCTCACCGAACCCTAGAGCTCCCCCTCTCCATCTTTGGCCGAACTTCATCCAAGCAAGAAGCAAGTCTAGGTTGCTTCCCTAAGGTTATTTTCCAACCAAAAAGAAATGCGAAGGATGTAAGTATCCCTCACCTGCATACAAGTAGCTTTCGGTTTATGCTTTGTGTAAAAATCCCTATGATACATTCGGCCAACTTTAGTTTTGATGTTCCAAGGAAGTTCTATATCATGTTTTGTAAGAATAAGATGATGTTAGGATGTAAAATGAATTAGGTTAAAAGTTAACCCTAAAAACCTCTATGAACTATTCGGCCAACATGTGTTTTTGGTGTTTCATTGAAGTTCTATACCATGTTTTGCATGCATATGATGATGTTGGGATGTAAATTGAACTAGGTTAAAAGTCTAACCCTAAAAGCTTCCATGGATCGTTCGGCCACCCCCTTGTTTTGAAGTTTCAATGAAGTTTTATTCCATGTTTTTGTATGCATATGATGGTGTTAGTATGTTAGAGGGATTAGGTTAAAAGTCTAACCCTAAAAGCTTCCATGGATCATTCGGCCACCCCCTCCCCTTGTTTTGATGTTTCAATGAAGTTTTATTCCTTGTTTTTTATGCATATGATGATGTTAGTATGTTAGAGGGATTAGGTTAAAAGTCTAACCCTAAAAGCCCCTTGAACCATTCGGCCACCCCTTTATTTTGATGATTCAATGAAGTTTTATACCATGGTTTGTATGCATATGATGATGTTAGCATGTTAGATGGATTAGGTTAAAGGTTTAACCCTAAATGCCCCATGAACCATTCGGCCAACCATTGTTCTTTAACATGCTCTAGGTTAGGTTAACATGTGTTTTATGTTTAGGTGAATTCATGTTGACTTGTGATATTAAATGATGCTAGATGAAGATAACATGCTCTAGGTTAGTGGTTACTTACTCTTGATGTTTATGCCTTATGCCATGCCCTATATGTATGTGATATTTAAGATATGTTATGAAATGAAATACGATATGATTATGAAATGAAGTATGATATGTTATGAAATGAAAAATGATATGTTCATGAAGTGAAGTGTGATATGTTAGGAAATGAAGTATGCTATGTTTGCAAAATGAAATAAGATATGTTATAATAAAAGCATATAAGTATTTTACCTTCTGCATGGCTTGTACCAGGACCCTAACAAAGTCCAAAGGGATGGGCTCCTAAGATGGCTTAGGCCGACGGACTAAGATCGGGCCTAGGATGGGCTTCTATGTATGATTGCCCCTAGGTCGACGGACTAAGATCGGGCCTAGTACGGGATGGGCTCCAAGATGCCCTAGGTCGATGGACTAAGATCGGGCCTAAGATGGGCTTCTACGCTATGACGATTGTCCTAGGTCGACGGACTAAGATCGGCCTAGTAACCTAGTAGGTTCGAGACTTGCTACCTCAGGTCTATTTAGGGATGCACGCTATGATGATGAAGAAGTGGTACAATGGCGGGCCCAAATATGTTGAGATTTATGTTTACGTACCTATAATATTAGTTTTCAAAAAGCATCCTGCATACGTTTACATGATTTGATTGTTATGTTCACATGTTATGTTTGATATGTCATGTTTATGCTGCTATGTTACATATGATGTATGCTATGTTTGATATATCATACATATGTTGTATGTTATGTTGATATGTCATGTATTTGTTGTATGTTATGTTTGATTAAGTCATATATTTACATGATATGCTGCTATGATATATATATGTTACATGTTATGTTTACTTATGTTACTTATGCTACATGTTAAGTTGCTTACGTCATGTATGTTACATATTATGTTGCTTATATGTTATGAATGTTACATGTCATGATTAATGTCGATATATGGTTTTTGTGAGTAGGACAGGATCTTACTAAGCCTATGTGCTTATAGTTTATCTTTCCCTCGTACTGCAGATAAGGGTAAGGGATGGATAAACTAAAGGAAGCAGCAGGAGGGGCCAAATGTGTGTGGTAGTGGCATGGTGTAGAAGATCCGTTATGTCCTTATATATATGTTTCCCTATGATGATGACGTTTATGGATGTCCTTATTTATGTCTCCTTATGATGATGATGTTTATGGACTTGAACTAAGCACTAAGTATCTATATATGTTATGATGAATGCTCTATGTTAAGAAGAAGTATCTATATATGTTATGATGCATGCTCTATGTTAAGAAGAAGTATCTATATATGTCAATGCTTGTTTATGTTTAAAAGAAAAAAAAATGTATCTAAAGTCTTCCGCTGTAAGTAGTAAGAAGTGTATGTATGTACGGTCGCGTCACGCACCACCCCTCCGGACCCTTGGAAAAGGGCGGGTGTGACACCGAATCAATCCCATACTGCATTAGTGTAGTTAGGGGGTTTGGTAAATAATTTGGGAACGGTATTGCGACAATTAAAATCGTTCGATCAAATGTTGGCGTCGTTGCCGGGGACTTTAATGGGTTCGTTTGTCTTTAAACTGTAGTTAATCAGTTTGTTTTCTTTTCTTTTGTTATTACTGTCTTTCTTATCATTTATATTTGTTTCTCATTGTATTTGTTTGTGTGGATGACTAGGTCTTCAGGCGATAATCTACTTGAGATTTATGCAGCAGTTTTTCTCTTCCCTCAGAGGCCCAGCCTAGGAAGGGGGTTGTTGGAGAAAAGGCTAGGGAATTCCAAGAGCTAATAGATTCCCAAGTATGCCAAGTTTTTTTTTAAAGATCTGTGTGTTCACGAGAAGTTGTACTCTTTCTATGGAGGTAGGAGACACTATAGTTCGGTTCAGTATTTTCGACGCTATGAGGTACCTGATGAAGGATCATTATATTCTTACCATGGTTATAACTGATGAGTTGGACTGCATGAACTTTATTTCTTAGTCTGTTTTTCATTTGGATATCTCTGCACCTTCTATATTTTGTTGTGATTTTATTGATTCTGTTGATTCTGATGTTGATAATGATTGGTCATTAGGACCTATCTGTGGGCCCTCTTTATTGTAGACAAGGATATGGAATGTGTAGGGACTTGCACGCTTCAGGTGATGCCCCATGGATCACTTCCATCAGATGTTTCTAAGAAATGTCATTTCATGGTCGAGCATGGGATAGTCTTAGGTTGTATTATCTCTGTGTATGGTATTGAAGTAGATCCTGTTAAAATTCATGTTATATCTTCTTTATCTTACCCCACTTATGTGCGGGAAGTTCATACTTTTCTGGGTTATGCAGGTTTCTACAGATATTTTATTAGAGACTTTAGTTTGCCCTACCTTTGACCAACTTGTTGCAGAAGGAGGGGGTATTTCAGTTTGACCAGGATTGTGATGGAGATCGAGCTCACCCCCATAGCAGATTCTTTTCCAGATGAGCAGTTTTTCACTTGTAGGGGAAGACACCATGGTATGCAGATCTTGCTCTTTATTTAGTTGCCGTGTTGTACCTTCACATTTTACTCATGCACAAGTCTAGAAATTGAAAAGTGATGCTAAGTATTATGTATGGGATGATCTTTATCATTGAAAATTTTGTAGTGATCAGATTATTAGATGATGTGCACTTGATTATGAGTTTCATTCCATATGTACTTACTTTTTGTTATTCTCTGGATTGTGGGGGGTATTTTTGACCTCAAATAACTGCTAGGAAAATTTTAGAGTCTGATTTGTATTGGCCCACCCTATTTCATGATACCTCTGAATTTTACAAATATTGTGAGCGATATCAACGAACAGGGAACATAGGACGTAGAAATGAAATGCCTCACAAATCCTTGTTATTCTATGAGATTTTTTTTTTTATGTTTGAGGTATTGATTTTATGGGTCCTTTTCCTGTATCTTTTGGATTTCCATATATTATGTTGGCATATGATTATGTTTCCAAATGGGTAGAGGCCATCCCCACCAGGACTGATGATTTTCTAGTTGTTGTGGATTTTGTTAGGTCTCACATATTTTGCAGATTTGGAGTTCCCAAGGCGATCATTAGCGATCAAGGGTCTCACTTTTGCAACAGACTCATGAAGTGTCGAGCAAAGAGATCAAGTCTATTCTAGAGAATACGGTGGGGCCAGACACGATGATGCTTCTTCTCTGACTTGAAAGGGGAGTGTGCTCTTTTATTTACTGCATTTTTTTACATCCTTTCATGTTCGGAATAATTTGTATGGGTTGATTGCTTATTTGCCTGTTTACCTAGGTTTGTTTGTCTGTTGTCGAGTCAAATAATATTCCGTATGCATGCCTTAGTATCATTTCAGAGGTGGTAAAAATTAGTTATGTTTGATCATCAGATTGTGGATTTTTGTGTATGATAGGAGACTTCACTTGCATGCAGTCACTTGTTATGATGGTGAACTTTTTATTGATAGATTAAGCTTGATTTTGATTCACCTAGTGAGGTTGCAAGCCATTCTTATCATCTACCCACTTTTGTGTGATAACACATGTGATTCCTGTTACTCTAGAACTTGCTTTGAGTCTTTTCAAAACTGCAATAACATTTACTTGCATGAATATAATGAAGGATTTCATTCTTGACTCTTTTTTGACTTGGTTTGCTTGTCTAATCCACTTGATACTTCCATCCTTAATGTCTTACTTGTCATATCTTTTCAATTGCTATCCATTGTCTTTGTATCTTTGTGGATTATCTTTTTCATATCTATTGTTTTCCCTGTTGGAGGAATAGTTTGATGGGTTGTATTGTTCGAGACGGACAAAATTTTTAAGTGTGGGGGAGGAGCTCTATTATTTTTGTCGGAAACATTATATGGAAGGAATAGTTTTCAGAGGTCATTGGTCCTGAGATATATTTGTCTGTGATTAGTACTTGATTTTCTGCACACCAAAAAAAAAAAAAGTCGCCATTGATGTTTCTTTTGTTGAAAAAAAAGGAAAAAAAAAAGTGCAATGGTAATGCAGGCAAATGGGATTGCAATGTGTTGGATAGAGTCATTTGATCCTGAATCCAATTCTAAAGTTTCTAATTGTCCTAGTCTCTTCCCATATTGTTGGTTACTGAGCATTTCACAGAGCAACTCATCGGGTTTATTTCTCCAATTCTTCTATTGTTCCCTATTCATTGTACCTTTGTCTTGTACTTCTCTTTGTATGCTTTATCTGCGGTTTACTTTTGATCTTATTCTGATTCATGATAAATCCTTTTGATTCATGTATGATATGTATTGATAGCAGTAGAGAAGTAGATGATAAGAAAGCATATGGTAGTACAAAATTGTATGTTGTTTTGAGGGCGCCCCACTCCTACATTATTCTGTGAGCATCAGTGCATTTATCCATTTTGGGAGGTTTTGTATCCGGCTTAGTTTATTTGATTTGACTATAAATCATCGTACATGTTGACTGTTGTAGGAGTCGGATCTTTTGACTACCTAGGATCCAGATCAATTTGGTGATCCTAAGTAACTTATTTTTCCTGTGTCTGAATTATTGATTTAGGTATTGTTTGGGGAATGAGTGATTGAGTTAGTGTGTCTTTGTTTTTGTTATTGCATGGGACGTGCAAAAATAATTGTGGGGGAATTGATAACTGCCATTTTGTTGTATTATTTTGGTCCTTAATATCACTGTTTTTATCCTCTCGAGTGATTTATTATTGATTATTATCATGTTTTATGAGTTGGATATATTTTTGGACCTTATTGTAAATTCTCCTAATTGTTGGACTTATATGTAAATTTTATCTTTGTTTGTAGGAGATCGAGATGAGCCACTGGACTAGAATCAAGTTGGATCAAATATGGCTTCATCTGGGGTCAAAATGGACATTTCAAGATTATTTAATCTGAGCCCTTCATCCAGATCAGAAGGCAAATGAAATCAAGGGTTCAGATCTGAGCATTATGAACCGTCCAATGAAAGTGATTGATTCTGAGACATCCATCTGGATTTGGAGTGATCCGTCCTGTACATTAAGATCTACATGTCTTGGTCGTTGATCCAAACCGTTGGATCGTCATTATACCTTTAGACGGATCAGATCCGTCCATTTCAAATCAGACTGATTTCAGCCGTTGGATGGAGCAGCTTAATTAAGCAATTAATATAACCATCAAACCCTTGCTTGTTTGGAAGGCTGGGATCAGATGAGGCTCAAATCGGACGGCTGGGAGAAAATCACTAAAACCCTACCTATCTTCCCAAAATTCATAGAATCGGCAGAAGAGAAAGCGGCAAAAACTTCACGAGCATCGGGTCTTCTTCCTCGCGAGTGACGCGGTGGCTTCTTCTGTTTTCGAGGCGGAAGCAGGATCGCACAGGTAGCCGGCGGTGACGCGCATAAGAAGATCCTCAAAATAGGCAGCGGGAACTCGAGCTGAGGCATTTTTACCCTGTTCACGCGCGACAGAGTGATCTTCTTCCCCATGAGCGGCGGCGACAGTCTGGTAGCTTCTTCTGGCGACCTCCCTTCCGAGATCTGGCGACAATCCCAACCGATCCTCAACGGCAGATCCAGATGCGCTGATTGTGACAGCTGATCCGAAGCGGGGTGAGGTAGGATTCCGGTGATTCACCTTCACCGGCGTTCCACTCCATTCTGGCGACTGGGATAGGCCTTTCCACATCGCTGGAGTCACCCACCAGCTGTGCCGGATTAGGTAAATTCCATCTCCAACCAGTGAAGATTCCATTCACTGTTCAGTGAATTCAGATCGCCGGAACATTGTTCGCGTTCCTCCGTATGTCCGTCCTCCCTGCTGCGCCGATCGGGGCAGCTTCGCATTCACCGCCGGAATGGTTGTTCGGGTTATTGTGGCCATTGTGGGGTTACCAATTGCTTATATTTGAATTCAGTCTATTTAATTGGATATTTTACTTTATCATGATTGTTTTGTTACCGTTAACTTGTTAGGTTATGTTTATCATGTTTAGTTTTGTTTATTATGTTTGATCATGTTTAGTTTAGTTTTCATTTACATTCGACCAACGTGCCGTATAGTGATAGTGCGATGCCTGGTTGAATTTCTTTCGTTATTAGTTTAGATTTTATTTACATTTGGCTAGTGCACCGTATAGTGACAGTGCGGTGCTTGGTTGAATTGCTTTCGTTTATTGCAATTTTTAGTGACTGTTTGACTACTGTGTCGTATAGTGACAGTGCGGTGCTTGGTTGAATTGTTCACCTTTATTTCGTGATCATTGTACCGTATAGTGACAGTGCGGTGCGTGATTACTTACTTTTGCGCACTAGGATAGTTACTTGTTAATTGTTATTTGGTAGTAAGATTTACTTCCTGCAGATTTAATTTTCATGTCTGTTTACAAGAATTGTTTGACCATTGCATCGTATAGTGACAGTGCGGTGCAAGGTTGAATCGTTCTTGCATTAGGTTAGCTTTGAATAATTGTTTTGATAATTGTAAAACCCCCCAGTGTTTACTTCTATTTAAAAACAAAGGTCCACCCATTAGGTTCGTTGGGAGACAATCCGAGTCAATCCTATACCGGATTAGTGTAGTTAGGGGGTTCGGTAAATAATTTGGGAATGGTATTGCGATAATTATAATCGTTCGATCAGACATCAAGTCATCGAGTTGCCCTACATGCTAGTCTCTACGCATTAACATTGTCCCTGAATGTTAATACTTGACTAGGAATGATTATGAGTAGTGTTCTCTATATCATCTCATTATCGATTCAACCAATCGATTGATATAGATAAGAACCTTCTACTCAAGGACGCTATTATACTTAGTTTATTTGGCACCAATACAAGTAAATATAATAACCATGCCTTTATAAATAGGAATATGATACAATAAAGTCCATACAACAATCATCACATGATTGACTCTAGGGCTTTCACTAACAGTGACAACTTGACCCAGAGCTTCACCTGGTCAAGTCGGAATAATTTTTTACTCTGCCACTCTTCATTAGTGCATCTACCTTGAACCAACTCCTCCGTTCCGCCACTATATGGGGATAATAGCTTGGCTTGAAGGCAAGTTGAAAGAATAGTGATGACTTGGCCCAAGGCTTCACCTGGTCAAGTCGGAATAATTTTTTACTCTGCTGCTCTTAATCAGTGCATCTACCTTGAACCCAACTCCTCCGTTCCACCACCACACGGGGATAATAGCTTGGTTAGAAGGTAAGCTGAAAGGTTAGCTATGACTTGACCCTGGGATTCACCTGGTCAAGTCAGAATAATTTTTTAATCCGTCACTCTTCATCAGTGTATCTACCTCGAACCCAACTCCTCCGTTCCGCCATCACACGGGGATAATAGCTTGGCTTGAAGGCAAGCTAAAAGAATAGTCGGAATAATTGTTTACTCCACTGCTCTTCATCAGTGCATCTACCTTGAATCCAACTCCTCTGTTCCGTCACAACACGGGGATAATAGATTTGCTTGAAGACAAGTTGAAATAAAAGTGATGACTTGACCCAGGGCTTCACCAGGTTAAGTCAGAATAATTTTTTTCTCCGTCGCTCTTCATCAGTGCATCTACCTTGAACCCAACTCTTCCGTTCAACCACCACACGGGGATAATAGCTTGGCTTGAAGTCAAGCTGAAAGAATAGTGATGACTTGACCCAGGGCATAGTCGGAATAATTTTTTTACTCCGTTGCTCTTCATAAGTGCATCTACCTTGAACCCAACTCCTCCGTTCCACTATCACATGGGAATAATAGCTTGTCTTGGAGGCAAGCTGAAAGAATAGTGATGACTTGACCCAGGGATTCACCTAGTAAAGTCGGAATAATTTTTTAATCCACTGCTCTTCATCAGTGCATCTACCTTGAACCCAACTCCTCCGTTCCGCCATCACACGGGGATAATAGCTTGGCTTGAAGGCAAGCTGAAAGGATAGTGATGACTTGACCCAGGGCTTCACCTGGTCAAGTTGAAATAATTTTTTACTCTGCCACTCTTCATCAGTGCATCTACCTTAAACCTAACTCCTCCATTCCACCACCGTACCGGGATAATAGCTTAGCTTGAATGCAAGTTGAAAGAATAGTGATGGCTTGGCCCAAGGCTTCACATGGTTAAGTCGGAATAATTTTTTACTCCACTGCTCATCATCAGTGCATCTAGCTTGAACCCAACTCACTTTTTCTGCCACCACACTATTGGGTTTTCGGGGCACCAACATGGGCATGTGTTCGAACATGTTTCATAAACATGCACAGTGGAAGCAAATAAAAATGTGTAATAAACTATTTTATTACATCACACACACCATACACATGCAGGATATAACAATGTAGACATAATCGTACATTTAAAATTTGTAATAAAGGAAATTTACACTAGGTATACTTGATGAATTACGTGTAGCGGAAATGACATCAACCTTAGCGACCCTCACAAATTTTTCCTCTATCTGAGTCCACACCGAGTATCATCGAGATAGCTTCACTAAGCTACAAGCCCCGTCATGATGAGAGATACTAGTCTCGCGTCGAAGATGTTGTGATCCGAGAGACGATCACAAAGTAAGTTGTATGAACTTGTTTTCTCAGAAGTGTCGACCAACCAAATTGGCCAGCTGCAGCAAGGTGGCCGATAGTGGTTCTGCTGGCTGACGGTGATGTTACTAGCCGACGGCTGGGCTACTAGTCGGCGGTGGTTGCTGGCCTGTAGTTGGAGGAGGCGACCAAGGCTTGAGCAGTGACAACCAACGATCCGGCGCACAAGAGAGGAAGAGACAAAGGTGGATAGGATTTCACAAACTCTTACTCATCCACGAAATTTGTCTCAACCCTTTTATTTATAGAGAACATGTTTCTTGAATATCAAGAAACCCTCTCTCAATGGTTATTCGTTCACAACCAAAACCCGTTAACCTGCTCCTTTAATTTAAGTTAAAAAAAAAACAAATCGCATTGGTCTATTTTAAGTTAAAATATACCAAACTAATTTTGGTTCATTCGTTTAAAACAAAACAAATCCCTTTGGTTTATTTTCCACCATTGTATTAGAACCAAACCAATTTAGTTCATCCATCATGTCTTCAAAAGACTCAGGTCATCCATGCTTTCGATGTGACTAAAACAATTTCATGCTCACTCCTTGTTTCGTCCAACCAAACCAAGTTTCTCTTGATATGAGAATCCCATTCTCAAGCTCATTTTAAATCCTTCAGATAACACTCATAGTGTGTGTGACCAAATAGGTTCCCGGTTTATGTTGGTCGTCTAGAATTAAATGTTAATTATAGAACGACCATGAGTGGCACCCAGTAGTACATCATGATCCCCAAATAATCAAAAAATCAACAGTTGATCCCAGAACATCTTCTAAAACCTTTCAGCAGCTACAGTGATAATGTACCTCATTACCTTCACTCATCTTATAGCCACTTGGTTCGGCACATAGTATATTGTGTCAGTCTCCACTAGGCTGACTATGTCACACCTAGCCCAAGTATTCTTTCCTCATCCTGCGGATTCCAGTTACTGCACATGTATCCAAGAGCACCATACTCTAAACATGTTATGCTTTGGCCAAAGAGTTTAGTAACAATCTGACAAGAGGCCATAGAGTATACATCTGCTTGCAAGGAGTGGTGAATCCTCTATGAGCTATTCAAATACCTTCGGCCACTTCGACTTATACCTAATCATCTCGGGTCCACATCTCCTCGGAGATGCTTTCTTACGATGTCAAAGCATAAGTCTCTATGACCAAGATGACTTGAATACCACATGTCGAAGAAACATCGCACTTAAGGTGCAGTAAGGACTTCATTGTCATATCTGTATATGCAGAGAACCATATGAAGTCTTACAGCTGGTCACTCCAATGAACTAGTTACCATAACTAGCATTGACGGTTAACTCCGGGCATCCCAATGTCTCCAGCCAGTGAGAAACAACTGCTTGGATAAATCAAAGACTATAACTCGTGCTAGTCTCAACAGAATTGATGGTCTTTGAATGCATCAATTCATCGACGAGGGATAATTCCAATACAGCACAATTACACATGTAAAGATACTCACTAGTTGTGACCCAATCACAAATTCTATTATGCTATGAATCGTATTGTGGACATTCAGTAAATGAGTTTAAGATCCAATCAAATGTATGAAAACATGTATACTCAAATAATGAATCTTCATTTATCAAATAAATGGTACGATCATAAGGCGATTGTCTTAGGACACCTCTCGTATATAACTAACAAACTTCCAGTTGGCCTAATGCCAATCTCCACGGTATCCAATACCATAAACTCTAACATGACCCTCAAACTTACTTTGAGGTAATGCCTTTGTTCCACTAAGTTCTTTTCAGTAGGAATCTTCTCGATTTGTATTTCCTTCCTACTGATGATCTCTCTGATCAGATGATAGTAGAAAAGCACTTGTTTGGATCATTGATGAGACCTTGGCTCTTATGCCTAAGCAATTGCTCCATTGTTGTCGCAGTAGACTAGTATTGCTTCAACAATGGTTGGAACCACACCATGTTCAGAGACAAACTCCTTGATCCAAACCACTTCCTTTACTGCTTCCGAAGCTGCAATGATTCTGCCTCAGTGGTAGAGTCTGCTACAGTGTCTTGTTTGGAACTTTCCAGCTTATTGCGCCTCCATTTAAGGTGAATATGTACCCAGACAGAGTCCTGGAATCATCCTTGTCTATCTGGAAGCTGTCATCTATATACCTGTATATTACCATATCACCTTCTCCATATATAAGAAACACATCCTTAGTTCTTCTTGAGTACTTAAGGATTGTCTTAACAACCACCCAATGATCCATTCCTTGATCAGACTGGTATCTATTCGTGACACTCAGAGCATACGATACAATGGGCCTTGTACATAACATAGTGTACATGATAAATTCTATGGCGGATGCATAGTGGATCTTACTCATGCAAATCCTCTCATCTTTTGTGCGTGGACACATAGACTTCGAAAGGTGTATCCCATGCCTGATGGGAATGAAACCTTTCTTGGATTCTGACATGCTAAATCTCTTTAGCACTCAATCTATATATGTAGACTGCGAAAGACCAAGCAACTGTTTCGATCTATCTCTATAAATCTTAATCCCGAGGATATAGGTCACTTCTCCCAGGTCTTTCATAGAGAATATTTTGGATAACCAAATTTTAACTGACTGTAAGACAGATATAACATTTTCTATAAGTAATATGTCATCGACATACAACACTAGGAACACGATTGCACTCCCTCTAACCTTCTTGTACACACAGTGGTTGTTTGGATTTTGTGAGAAATCAAACCTTTTGATTGTCTCATCAAAATAGATATTCCATCTCCTGGATGCTTTCTTCAGTCCATATATGGACTGTCAAAGTTTACATACCTTAGTTTTATCAACCGATGTGAAACCCTCGGGTTGTATCATATACATATCCTCAAGTAGGTTTCCATTAAGGAAAGTCATTTTCACATCCATCTGTCATATCTCATAGTCATAATGAGCCGCTATGGCCAAGAGCGTCCGAATGGATTTAAGCATAGCTATTGTTGAATAAGTCTCATCATAATCAACACCATGCTTTTGACGATAACCTTTTGCCACTAATCTAGTCTTATAGGTAATCACATTACCATCCATGTCGGTTTTCTTCTTGAAAACCCACTTGCACCCTATGGGCTTAATGCCTTAAGGTGTGCCCACGAAGTTCCAAACTTGTTTTTCATACATGGAATCCATTTTTGACTTTAAGGTTTCAAGTCATTTGTCCCTTTCTAAACTTTTCAGAACTTCTTCATAACTAGTAGGCTCCTCATCATCAATGAGTAACACGTCTTACGATTCACTTACGAGAAATCCATATCTCTCAGGAATGTTGCGTGTTCTACCAGATCTACAAAGATGTGGTTTTATAATAGGTTCAATCGATGGCTCATCACTATGAGTTATCGGTGGAGGTGCTTGACTAGGTATCTCATCAATGTCTATTGGAGTCTCTTGAACCTCCTCAATTTCAACGTCACTCCCACTATTTTCTTGTAAGAGAAAGTCTTTCTCTAGGAACACAACATGTCTTGAAACAAACACCTTTGGTTCCACAGGGTGATAGAATTGTTAATCCCTCGTTTCCTTAGGGTATCCAATAAAAAGTCATTTATCAGACTTAGCATCCAATTTGTCTAATACAGTCCACTTAACATAAGCAAGACAACCCCATATCTTCAAGTAAGATAAAGGTGTATCTGAGAGGCAAAACTAAACCTTGTTGGACATGGTTAGGTCGATGATGAATCATGCGAATCTTCCCAACTCCTTTTGGGGCTATGCACTTCAGACAGCTATTAACTTCCTAAGCTGTGGTGTATACGGCGGAGTCCATTGAGACAATATACCATTGCCCCTTAGATAATCCAGAAAATCTTGAGTATTCACCACCTCGATTAAATCGAAGTATTTTAATACTTTTGCTAAGTTGTTTCTCTACTTCATTTCTAAATTCTTTGAACTATTCAGAGGCTTCAAACTTGTGTTTCATCAACAACACATACCCAAATCGTGAGTGATCATCGATAAAGGTAATGAAGTAGCTATAGCCTCCTAGAGCATGAGTTGACATAGGTCCACATACATCAATACATATTAGACCAAGCAACTCTCCCACCGGTTCACCTTTTCAAGTAAAAGTTAACTTAGTCATCTTGCCTTTTAGGCATGATTTGCATGTATCGAATGAATGAAATTCAAATGATTCCAGAATTCCACATCGGTGTAATTCGGACATGCGTTTCTTGCTTACATGGCTAAGACGACAATGCCACATGTAGGAGGCTAATTGATTATCTTTTTGAGCACACTTGTTGCTCGCTTCGATATTGAAAATGTCACTAGATACGTCTAACATATATATATCATTGCATAAAGTTCTAGTCTCATAAAGAATACTATTCAAAGTTATTTAACAACAATTGTTACTAAAAGTCAAATGGTACCCATTTCTATTTAAGCAGGAAATAGAAACAATGTTCTTTATTAACGAAGGAACATAATAGCAATTATCCAGCTCTAAGACAAGTTCTATAGGGAGCTTATGTTGGATCGAAAGAGCGCGCTAGAGGGGTGGGGGGTTGAATAGCGAGCTCAAAATCTTTTTATTTGACTAAAACTCGAGTGATGCACAGCGGAATGAATAACAATAAGAAGTAAGTAGAAACTTTATTTTTACTTGGTTCACAACCAAAAGATTGCTACTCTAAGGCCCCGCGATCCTAGACCACGTACGAAGGGGCAATCCACTAAATGTCTCCTCCTACTTTGGAGGTAGGAGACAATGATTACAATAAAACCAAAAGATCAAGGATGAGGCAACAAGCCTACCTCACCTTGTTACGATAAAAGCTCCAAGGACAAGAATTAAATACAAAATGAGAGACAGACTTAAGCTACCGACGATAAGGAGTTGAAACTTTGGCTTCACGCTGATGTTACAGCGTCGTAGTGTTGATGTAGAACTTCGGCATTGTAGGAGCACTTTAGGACCAAATTTAGATGACCTAAAGGGGTTAAACCCCCCTTATTTTATAGCCTTGGAAGCTCCCCAACGTTCAGTTCTAGCTCATGGTCAAAGAACCTCATCTCCCTAAGATAAGTGAAGCTTATCTTGACTCTTCTTGAGGTGGGCAATTTGACTGGCAATCAATTGTTCACCATCATCAGTCGACTGATGCCACCGACAGTTGACTGCTAATAGCCATCAGTCGACTAATGCCTAGGTTTTTCGACTGCAGCAAAAAGATAGCTCAAAAATATACTAGTAAAGGTATTTCCGTCGACCACTTACTGTCTGATCTCGACCTGGACCTTCCACTGGAAGTCTTAGTCGGATCGCCGCCTAAAGACATCCCCGTACGGAGGACCCAACCTCACATTTACTCACACTCGAGCTCTCGAGCTTACCTTTGGTCATTTGTGACTTGTAGCTTAGCTTCCGGTCTTCACTTGGGTTCTTTGGCATCCACCGAAGTTCTTCCAGTGTCACCCGACTACCAGGCTTTCCTGACTCGGGATTCTTTGGGTGTCGCCAACCTTTAGCTCAGCTTAACTATTCCTGCACACTTGGTTCAGCTCGTTAGACAACAATATGACCTTAACTTTGGGTCTTTTCCATAATCAGAACTCAGGTTCGATTATCTTTTGCCTACTGCACCAACTCCCCCTTTTTGATATATGCTAAATCGACACAAAGTTAAGGGAAATTTAAAGCATAACACAAGTAAAGTAACTGATAAAGAGTTTTTCAAAACTCCCCCTTAACCTTAGATGAGTTTTGAAAGAGATGTTTAAAACTAAATTTTTGTTACTCCCCCTTAACTTTCTCTATTCTCCTCCTTTTGCCATAAATAAAAAAATATGGGGTGTTTATATAAAATAGGGGTTTGAAAACACCATGTTATAAGTATGCATTAAGAAACGAAATCGAATGGATTTGTTAAGTCCAAGCATGCATCTCTACTTGGTTAAATAGATTGGTTCGAGGTATATCCCTTTGCACCAACAATTTAATAAGTTTTTGAAACATAATTTTGATTTTCAAAATACTTATAAGTTATTTTTTTTTTAAAAGATTTGTAATATAACCCTTTGGATTAGTTTGCTCTCCCCCTTAGTCAAATATATGAAGTATAAGAGATTTAGGGGGCGCTAAACATTGGCCTAGAAAGTTGTATACTTAGTATTGGCCAATTATAATTATTCATTTAAGCGCAATAGTTGAAAGAGTAGGTAGCTTTTTGAAAAAGTTATGTTAAGTGTATTTGAATTATCCTAAACATCTCACCCATTCTGTGTGTCTCAAAATGTGTTCACCTTATATGTTTTGTGAGATGATTTGAACTCAATTAAGTTAGTCAACCTTGGGTTAGATTCGGATTTAACCCTAAGCTTGTCAAGTATCCTTTTTGAGAAATTGGCTTCCAGGTCGTGGCGAGACATAGATGCCTTCAATGACCACTTCCTTAGACAAAGTCAAGTTAAGGAAAATGATAACTTGAGTCACTTAAGACTACTTCCTAGTCTAACTAGTTTAGGATACGCTGAGGTAGCTTTAGCTAGTTCCACTTAGTCGAGTGCACCGAGCCAGATACACCTTTTCTAACTTGGACACATAGGGCTTCGTTTCCCTAGAATACTATCCGCGTCCTATTACTATGTTATCAAAAGTTGACTAACTACTTGCCTTATCTAGCCGTTTTAAAAAGTAACACAAAAAGGTTGATGATGCTAAGGTAGTGGGTATACTATTTTGGTATTAGCTCCCCCTAGACCATTGAACCAATATGGTCTATCCATAAAATTGACTTGATCCTGGGGAATCCAATACTCATTGGTCTTTATATGTGAGTTTAATAAAACCTTTGGGACCCATGCTTGGACTCGTTGATGACTACGATTTACAATAGACATGTACGATCTATTCGTAATCTTTGAAATAAACCCGAGTCCGGCTCTATTCTACACAACTCTCTGAGTTCCAAGAAGTCAGTTAAGATTCTTGGATCCCGTTGAGGACTTGTCCAATCGAGCCTTGAGCTCTTGGACTTGTCCTTTCAAGAGCGAGTTCTCACCTTCGAGTTTTTCAACTCGATTTGAGTACTCCTCTTGAACTTGACTAGTCAAAGAGGTTAGGGTGGCCTCTTGCTTGAGGGTTTCAACCTCCTCAAGCAAGGACTCGATCCTGGACTCGGACTTAGTTAGTTTCCTACTTAGCATTTTAATTGTATGATAAAGAGTACTAATTAATGAATGGCTTACCTTAATTTTCTCTTACAACTTGGATTTGAGTCTCTTCTCGAAATCGTCTTTGGGGTCGGAGTCGGAGTTAGATTCGTATTCAGCTTCAAACTCTGACTCTGACTCTTCCGGTCTTTCCATGAATGCTACACCGAAGCCTTCTTCTTCATTGTCCCAAGTTGCATGAAAATCCTTCTTTGCCCCCTTTTTCTTTGGTATGAATTACCCTTTCTTTTTGTTCTTCAATTGCCCCCTTTCTTTTCAAATTATTCTCCTCACCATGTTCACTATCGCGGCCTCCTCTTCGAATCTTTCTTCTAGCTCGGGAGGTGGCTTGCTCTTCTCCTTTCTTCTTTGACCTGCAAGTAAGGCAACTCCTTTCTTGGCCCAGACCACGTTAGTTTGTTCGTGAAGTTCACATTCAAAAAAGAGCTCATCTAATCTAATTTTAGAAAGGTCCTTAGAAACCTTGTAGGCATCAACCATCGATGCTCACAAGGTGGTCCTAGGGAATGCATTAAGTGCGTACCTTATTAGATCCTGATTATCTACGGCTTACTCGATCGAGTGAAGACCATTAACGATGTCTTGGATTCGCGTATGTAGTTGAGTGGCGGTCTCGTGATCCTGCATTTTTAGATTGTATAATTTATTTAAAAACAAATCCCTTTACATAACTTAGCATCGTCAGTTCATTCATGTAGCTCGATGAGCTTGTTCCAAAGGTCCTTTGCGCTGATAAAGGGGTCGACGCGGTTGAGCTCTTCCTTGGACAAACTGCACTGCAACATTTGTGTTACCTTTGCATTGACTTCGATTTGCCTCTTGGTTGCATTGGTCCACTTGTTGAAGTCCAAGGGCTAGCCTTGATCATTGGTGGGTAGAGCAAAGCTGGTTTGGATGATTATCCAAGTCTTGACTTGTGTTTTTAGAAAACACTCCATCCGACCTTTCCAATAACGGAAATCATCTCTGTTAAAGAACGGAGGTCGGGTGGTGCTATACCCCTCAATGTGAGCCATTGATTTAAAACCTTGCACACAAATATAAAAAGAAATCATGAAAAAAGTTGCAAGACTTTGCCATGGATTAGTAATGCAGGAAATAAAAAGAAATAAATGAAAAAATAAAAAGCTAAACAAAAACTAAGAACTTACGACCTTCGATGTCCCCGAAAGATTACTAGACATCATTTTTTGGGGATGAAAATAGCCTGTTACGAGAGTAAACCTTGGTAAGATGTGTAGATCTTTGAGAGAGCTTCGATTTGGTGGATAGCACGTTTTGTGGGTCCACTTGTACAAAAAGTTATGCCCATTTTACCGTGAGCTAATCCGAAAGCAATTAGTTCTATTGTTACTTCGAAATACACAAACAAAAAATAATGTACCAAGACTTGGTCTTGGATTAGTAGTGTGGGAAAAAATTAAAACAATAAATACAAAAAGAAAAGTGCCCAATCGGTGGTTGCACCGAATTTGAGCGACCCTGCTCTGATACCAATTGTTGGAACGAAAGAGCGCACTAGAGGGGGGGGGTGAATAGCGAGCTCAAAATATTTTCGTTCGACTAAAACATGAGTGATGCACAACGGAATGAATAACAATAAGAAGTAAGTAGACACTTTATTTTTACTTGGTTCGCAACCAAAAGGTTGCTACTCCAAGGCTCCGCAATCTTAGGCGGCGTACAAAGGGGCAATCCAGTAAATGTCTCCTCCTCGTTGGAGGTAGGAGACAACGATTACAATAAAACCAAAAGATCGAGGATGAGGCAACAAGCCTACCTCACCTCGTTAGGATAAAAGCTCCGAGTACAAGAATTAAATACAAAATGAGAGACAAACTTAAGCTACCAACGATAAGGAGTTGAAACTTTGTCTTCAAGTCGGCATTACGACGTCGTAGCGTTGATGTAGAACTTTGGCATTGTAGGAGCACTTTAGGAGCAAATTGAGATGACCTAAAGGAGTGAAATCACCCTTCTTTTAAAGCCTTGGAAGCTCCCCAACGTTCAGTTCCAGCTCATGGTCAAAGAACCTTATCTCCCCAAGATAAGTGGAGCTTATCTTGACTCTTCTCGAGGTGGCCAGTTTGACTGGCAGTCGACTGTTCACCTTAATCAGTCGACTGATACCATCGACAGTCGACTGCTAACAGCCATCAGTCGACTGATGGCTAGGTTTTTCGACTGCAACAAAGAGTTAGCTTAAAAACATAATAGTAAAGGTAATTCCAATGGCCACTTACCATCCGATCTCGACCTAGAACTTCCATAGGAAGTCTTAGTCGGATCGACGCCTAAAGATGTCCCCGTACGGATGACCCGACCTCACCTTTACTCACACTCGAGCTCTCGAGCTTACCTTTGGTCATTTGTGACTTGTAGCTTAGCTTTCGGTGTTCACCTTGGTTCTTGGGCTCCCTCCGAAGTTCTTTCGGTATCGCCCGACTACCACTGTTTCCCGACTTGGGATTCTCTGGGTGTCGCCAACCTTCACCTCAGCTCAACTATTCCTGCACACTTGGTTCAACCCGTTAGACAACAATATGACATTAACTTCGGGTCTTTGCCATAATCAAAAATCAGGTTCGATTATCTGGTGCCTACTGCACCAACAACTTCAACAAATATGTTCCGATGGCGACTACAACAACCTTTGCTTCATTGCCAACTCGCAAATTTGATTCTCCCTTGATGAGTCTTCTTCTATTCCTTAGCCCCTATATGTCATTACATATTTGTGGGCCATACCTAGTATCCAATACCCAAGTGTCTAAGGAAATAGAATGACAATCAATAATGAAGATACCTGAAGAAGATGGGGCATTGGATGCCTTCTTCATCTTCACGGACTCAAGATAAATCTTGCAATTTCTTCGACAATGGCCCTCCTTACTACAATAATGGAAAGTGCCCTTTTGAGTTGGTTCTACCTTCTTAGACTTCTTCCTCTTCACCTTATGTTGTTCCTTTGATTTCCTCTTAGAACATTTCTTTGAGGAATCAACTAACAACACTGTCTTCTCCTCATGCTTCACAGAAAGATCCACAGTCTTCAGCATGTTGAGGAGTTAAGGAATGGTGGATTCAATTTTGTTCATCCGGTAGTTCATCACAAACTGTGAGTAACTCTTGGGAAAACAATGTAGAATTAAGTCAATACTTAATTCATGATCCATGACAAACCCGAGTGTAGCTAATCGCTCGATGTACCCATTCATCTTTAGCATAAATTACACCACAGATGAACCTTCTTGCATCCTGGAGGTGAAGAGGAGCTTGGAGACCTTGAACCTTTCGGATCTCGCTTGCACATCAAACAACTCATGAAGATGGAAGATTATGGTATTAGCATCTATATGCTCATGTTGCTTCTGAAGCTCGGGTACCATTGCGGCTAGCATGCAACTCGCCAATTCAGAATCAATCACATGTTTTTGATAGGTCAACAATTGGTCCGGAGTTGCATCATCCTTAGGACAGGTGGGAAGAGGCTCTTCGAAGACATATGCAAGCTTTTCCACCTTGAGAATAATTCTCAAGTTTCTAAGCCAGTCCAAGAAGTTCAACCCAGTCAATTTATTTGAATCCAAAATAGAGCGCAAGTTTATAGACACGTCATGATCAAGTGATTAACCTAGAAATACAAATCCAACATATATGATGAAAGATAATTTAAAATGAATCAACATACATTTATAAATCTCATTCATTTTTTGAATTAAAAAACCCTCAAAATCAATTCGGGAGATCGTAGGTTCATCTTTGAATGGGCTGATATCCAACATAGATAAGAACAACCTTAGAGAGAGTCCAACAAGCTATTCATAGCCATGATGGTAGGTATCCAATATACCAATTACGTATCACGTATATGTAACTATCACATTGTGCTATCAACTAATTGAATATTGGCACAAACATTGGGTTGTTAATGCATTAACAAGTATGCATCATATGCATATCACCCAACTTCACCTCCCTTCACATCGACCTTGGAGAGAGTCCAACAAACCGATGCTCCAAGTTAAAGTCGACCCATTAATCAAGAAATAGTTTTAATATCGTTAGAGCGCATTCAATTTTTTAGTCAGGCTTGGAGAGGATCCAACAACCCAAACTAAAGATTGACCTCTGACTCTTACCATATTAGTATTAAACTACTTCAATGGTTTGAACATGTTCAGGCTCGAGCCGGGCTTGGAGAGAGTCCAACAATCTAAACAAGAAACGGAACTCCGATTCTAACCATATTAATGGAAGGTGTAGGCTTTATTATTGTGTAAGGGTTTTGTAGTCTCATCCTCCTTTCTATGCAAATAACTATTATCTACATGGCATGACACACATGACATACATATGTGCAACTAATGCATCTACATGTCACGACACGCATGATATAATGATATGCATCTTAAGAAATTACATGACATATAATTATGACATGTTCCAGTAATTTCCAAATTGTCATAATTAATTTTGGAAATAAAATATGTTTGTGATTTTATATCTCAAATCAAATCTCATCGATTAAATTAGGAAACAAATTTCCAAATATAATCACATATTTTATTTATGGAAAATATTAATTAAGGAAACAAATTTCCTAAATTCTAGTTTCCTAATTACATTAGGAAATTCCTAATTTAAATTTCTTAACTAATTCAAATTCCCAAAAATTTTCATAAACTTTTCAAAAGTAGAAAATTTTCAAAATTACAATTATGACAAAATATTTATCACAAAATAATTTTACGATTATGTAGGAACACAGTAGGGATCTGATACCACTGTTGGGTTTCAGGGGTACGGATGTGGCCGTGTGTTTGATCATGTTTCATAAACATGCACTGCGGAAGCAAATAAAAATGTGTAATAAACTATTTTATTGCATCACACACACTACACGCATACAGGAAACAACAGTGTAGACATAATCGTATATTTAAATTTTACAATAAAGGAAATTTATACTAGGTATACGTGACAAATTACGTGTAGCGGAAATGACATCAACCTTAGTGACCCTCTCAAGTTTCGCCTCTATCCGAGTCCACACCGAGTATCATCGGGATAACTTCACTAAGCTACAAGCCCTGTTTTGATGAGAGATACTAGTCTCATGTCAAAGACGTTGTGATCCAAGAGACGATCACAAAACAAGTTGTATGAACTTGTTTTCTCGAAATGCTGGCCAATTAAATTGGTCAGCTGCAGCAAGGTGGTCGACGGTGGCTAGCCGCGAAGCGGTGCCGCCGGGCCGACTGGGCGATGCTATCGCCGAGGAGGTGGACAAGGCTCTGGCGGTGGCAACCAAGGAGCTGATGAACAAGAGTGGAAGAAAGGAAGAGAGAAAGGTGGCTAGGGTTTCACAAACTCTAACTCATCCACGAAATTTGTCTCAACCCTTTTATTTATAGAGAACGTGTTTCTTGACGATCAAGAAACACTCTCTCAATGGTTATTGGTTCACAACCAAAACTCGTTAACCCGGTCCATTAATTTAAGTTAAAATAAACTAAACCGGGTTGGTCTATTTTAAGTTAAAATAAACCGAACTAATTTTGGTTCATTTGTTTAAAACAAACCAAACCCTTTTGGTTTATTTACCACCATTGGATTAGAACCAAACCAATTTGGTTCATCCATCATGTCTTCAAAAGACTCGACCCATCCATGCTTCCGATGCGACTAAAATAATTTCATGCTTGCTCGTTGTTTGGTCCAACCAAATCAAGTCTCTCTCGATATGAGAATCCCATTCTCAAGCTCGTTTTAAATCCTTTGGATAACACTCGTAGTGCGTGTGACCAAATAGGTTCCCTGTTTATGTTGGGCATCTATAATTAACAATTAATTATAGAACGATCATGAGTGGAACCTAGTAGTCATCATCATCCCCAATTAATCGGAAAATCAACTGTTGATCCCAGAACATCTTCTGAAACCTTTCAGTAGCTACAGTCATAACGTGCCCCATTCCCTTCACTCATCTTATACCCACTTTGTTTAAGACATAGTCTATTGTGTCAGTTCCCACTAGGATGACTACGTCACACTTAGCCCAAGTATTCTTTCCTCGTCTTGCGGATTCTAGTTATTGTACATGAATCCAAGAGTACCATACTCTAAACAAGTTATGCTTTGGCCAAAGACTTTAGTAACAATCCGATGAGAGGCCATAGAGTATACATCTCCTCGCAAGGAGTGGTGAATCCTCTATGGGATATACAAACACTTTCGGCCACTTCGACTTATACCTAATCATCCCGGGTCCAAATCTCCTCGGAGATGCTTGCTTAACATATCAAAGCATAAGTCTCCATGACCAAGATGGCTTGAATACTGCAAGTCAAAGAAACATCACACTTAAGCTGCAGTAAAGACTTCATTAACATATCTGTATATGCAGAGAACCATATGACGTCTTACAGCTGGTTACTCCAATGAACTAGTTTCCATAACTAGCATCGACGGTTAACTCCGGACATCCCAATGTCTCCAGCCAGAGAGAAACAGCTGCTTGGATAAACTAAAGAGTACAACTTGTGCTAGTCTCAACAAAATTGATGGTGTCTGAATGCATCAATTCATCGACTAGGGATAATTCCAATACATCACAATTACACATGTAGAGATACTCACTAGTTGTGATCTAATCACAAATTCTCTTATGCTGTGAATCATATTGCGGACATTCAGTAAATGAGTTTAAGATCCAATCAAATACATGAAAACATGTATACTCAAATAGTGAATCTTTATTTGTCAAATAAATAGTACAACCATAAGGTGATTGCCTTAGAACACCTCTCATATATAACTAACACACACGGGGATAATAGCTTGGCTTGAAGGCAATCTGAAAGAATAGTGACGACATGACCCAGGACTTCACCTAGTCAAGTCGGACTAATTTTTTACACCATCGATCCTCATCAGTGCTGTTAGTAATATATGAGAGATGTCCTAAGGCAATCGCCTTATGTATGAATCATTTATATGATAAATGAAGATTCACTATTTAAGTATACATGTTTTATGTATTTGATTGGATCTTAAACTCATTTACTGAATGTCCACGATACGATTCACAGCATGAGAGAATTTGTGATTGGATCACAACTAGTGAGTATCTCTACATGTCTATGGTGTGACTATCGAAATTATCCTGACCGATGAATTGACAGTTTGGGAACACCATCAAATGGTCTAATAAGAGACTATGCGAGCTATACTCCTTGGTGTATCAGCGGTGATCCTTGGTACGGAAGACCTCGTGAGTGATAATAGGAGTTAATAAATGAATGCTGGTGTAATGGCCAACTAGTTCATTGGAAATAGTGAAATCGTGAGACTTCGTATGGTTCTGCACTGCGTATAAATATGTCGATGAAAGTTCTTCTTGTGGCAATGCGATGTTCCTTTTGACTTTGCGGTATTCAGTCATCTTGATCATGAAGACTTATGCTTTGACATCTTAAGCAAACATCTCTAAGGAGATGTGGACTCGGATGATTGGGTATAAGTCAAGTGATCAAGGTGTTTGAATAGCCTATAAAGGATTCACCACTCCTTGCGAGGAGATGTATACCCATGGCCTCTCGTCGGATTGTTACTAAAGTCTTTGGCCAAAGCATTACATGTTTAGAGTAAGGTACTCTTCGATACATGTGGAGTAACTAGAACTGTAGGATTTAGGAAATGATACTTGGGCTAGGTGTGACGAGTCACTTAGTGGGATCGACACAATAGACCATGTCCTGAACCAAGTGGGTATAAGATGAGTGAAGGGAATGGGGCACGAATCATTCGAGCTACTGAAGGGTTTCAGAAATAGTTCTGGATCAACCGTTGATCTTTTCGGTTAATTGGGGATCATGATGTACTACTAGGTGCCACTCATGATCGTTCTATAATTAATGGTAAATTATAGACGACCAACATAAACCGAGAACCTATTTGGTCACACGCACAACGAGCATAATCCAAAGGATTTAAAACGAGCTTGAGAATGGGATTCTCAGACCGAGAGAAACTAAGTTTGGTTGGACCAAACATGGAGCGAGCATGAAATCGTTTCAGTCGCAATAGAAGCGTGGATGGGCCGTGTCTTATGAAGACATAGTGGATGAACCAAAATGGTTTGGTTCTAATCCAATGGAGGAGAATAAACCAAAGGGTTTGGTTTATTTTAAACGAATGAACCAAAGGTTGGTTCGGTTCGTTTTAACTTAAAATAAACCATCATGGTTTGGTTTATTTTAACTTATCTTAATGGAGCGGGTTAACGGGCCTAATGGTTATGATCAAATAACCATTAAGAGAATTAGTTCTCTATAAAAGAGGGCTTAATGGATAATTAAGCCCTAATCGAAACCCTTAGCCCCAAGAGTTGCCGCCCACCCTTGGAGTTGCTCGGCGACAACCCTAGGCTGCCGCCCAGCTTGTTGTGCCACCGTCATCTCCTTGCCGGCGTCCAAGCTTCAGCCGGTGAACCCTCCGGCGACCTTCCGGTGATCTTCCTAGGCCTCGGTGAAAAGGTGAGCACTTGGCTTCCTTGTTTTTGCCGGCGCCTACTCCTCCACCAAGCTGTCCAGTTTTCTGGACAGCTTCTTCTCCTCTCGTCGGAGCGTCGTTTGGACGACGGTTAGAGCTCCAACAGGGGATAACTTACCGGGGATTCGATCTCCGGTAATCCTCTGAGGTGGTGGACGAAGGATTCGTCAATCGGTTGACGAATACCTCTCCGGAGAAGCGAGTTTTGAGAACTCGTATTAGGATCCGAATTTGGATTCGGATCGTGATCATCTCTCGATCACGTCGTCTTCAACACGAGGCTAGTAACCCGTACGAAGACGAAGCTCGTGGCTTAGCGAAGTCATCCCGAGGAACTCGGCGTGGATACGGAAAGAGACGATTCTAGCGAGGATCGTTCCGGTTGATGCCGTTCACGCTACACGTCATACGAAAGGTATAACGTAGATAAATTTCCTTTTATTGCAAATTTAAATTTACGGTTATGTCTACACTCGTTGTAATATGCATGCGTGTGTTGTGTGTGTTGTAATAAATAGGAGTATTTATTATTTTTATTGCTTCCGCTGTGTTCATGTTTACGAAACATGATCGAACACACACACGCCGCGGTGCCAGAAACCCAACAAGTGCATCTACCTTAAACCAACTCCTCCATTCCCCCACCACATGGGGATAATAATTTGGCTTGAAGGAAAGCTGAAAGAATAGAGACAACTTGACCCATGGCATCACCACGTAAGCATACAACCCCCTGCTTGAAGGGAGTTTCGCTTCGCTTCGGTTGCGTGTGCATGGCGATCCTATCTCACCTCCCCGGATTAATATTTTATTAATTAAAACTAATCCGGATGGAGATGGATTTCCCAAGCTACCAATTCATCATCGTGCTATTCGATTTAAGTGGTCGCTTGAACAAACTTGTTGTTCAAGCAACCTAACCCTTTTCCTCGATTAGCCGTGGAATAGATGATGAACGGATCATCGGTTTTTGTGTTTATGATTGAGGTCCATGTCAATCAACAACATACAAAATACAAAAAGAACAAGAATTAAAATTAAACAAGATTATGCCTCTTGTTTTACCTCTTGATCTTCTATTGTATTCCTATCCTCTTCTTGGCCATCATGTGGGCGACGATATACCAAGAATTGAAGCCTCCTTGACCACGTATCTTCCCTTCCTTGCTTAATCCGAACAAGGGAAGAAAACCCTCCCTTCTTCTCCTTTCTTGTGCTGAAGACAAAGCCTTCTCCTCTTGCACTTGCTTGTACCGCCCACCAAAACTCCAAGAAGTAGTGTCCGCCGACCCTAAAGAGAGGAGAGGAGATTGAGGAAGAGAGAACCCCCTTCCTCCTTGCTTGTTGCCACCGACCCTAGAAGAGGGAGAGGAGGCGCCAACCCTTGCTTGAGAAAAGGAGGCGCCGGTCCTAGGGAGAGGAAGAAGGAGTGCCGGCTAAAAGAAAGGAAGATAAGGAAACACTAATCCTCTCTTGCCACCGGCCTTGAAGAAGCAAAACCCTAACCCCTTTTCCCTTGCCTCTCCACCTCCTCTTATAGATCTAGGCTTCATGAGAAATTTATAATAGGCTACAATAGGGACCATGAGGAGGAGTTGGGTCTTAGCCACCCAATGGATCGGAACCACATATAACCCGATCCATTAATGATGATCCATTCCACTAGAGGATCATCATTGATCTACCTCACTAACCCCCATAATTAAATATGGGTTCCACATATTATTTGTACAAAATATCTCCCCGTGTTTAAGATATCGAATGCCCATTATTTAATTAAATTACTGACAATTTAATTAATCAATATCTAACTTCATGAGTAATACTACTCATCTTTATCTTGGACCAAGTCCACCTGCAAGATTTACATGATGAACTTTATGAGCTCCTCAAGGGGACATCATCATCCTAGTGTATAGGACATGGTTTTCTCCTATAATCAATGACACACCATGTAAATAATATTATTTCCCATCTTATCATGCCTATCGACTTAACACATAAATCTCACCCATTGGAAAATAAAAAAGATAAATACTAAGTACATGTGTTCGTTATTATATAGGGTTAAGAGCATGTACACCATAATATCTGAGGTTTGATTCAATTATATAGTCAGTATAAATTGAATCACCTCTAAATCAGTCCTGATCAATACACACAAAGTGTACTGTGTAATTCTATGGTCAAGATAAATCAATACCAAATTACACTACAACCATGCCAATGGTTTATCCAAAACCATCTTGGTTGTGAGCCTCTACTTATACTATACAAGGAACTGATAACATGATCTTCGGTGCGACACCACACACCATGTTATCTACAATGTAAAGTATTAGACAATATGCATAAATATAAAATGCAAACAATGGTCATGTGATTCTTATTTCAAAATTAAGATGTTCATACAAAAGCTAGGCTTTTAGTATACATCCCAACAATCTCCTACTTATACTAAAAGACTATGCTGCCATCAAACTTCCATACATCTGATTCTAATTCCCTCCACATGTCTCTCAAAAGCTCTCGCTGGAAGGGCCTTAGTTAAAGAATCTTCCAGGTTATTCTCTAATGCAATCTTGGCAATAGCAACTTCTCCTCGCTTTACGATATCTGATATAAGGTGGTACTTGCGCTCTATGTGTTTACTTGCCTTATGGGCTCGTGGTTCCTTCGAGTTTGCAAATCCACCAATGTTATCACAATAAATTGTGATAGTTCTGGGCAAACCAAGAATCACATCCAAGTCCATCAAGAAGTTCCTGAGCCATACAACTTCTTTGGCTTCCTCAGAAGTTGCCACATACTCAGCTTCCATGGTGGAGTCTGCCATGCATTTCTGCTTGACACTCCTCCATATAATTTCTCCACCTCCCAAAGTAAACACATAACCCGAGATAGACTTATTGTTATCCCTATCTGATTGGAAGTCAAAATCTGTGTAACCCACAAGGAGTAATTGATCTTCCTGGTATACCAGCATATAATCTCTAGTCCTTCTCAGATTCTTCAATATATGCTTTACTGCAGTCCAATGTCGCTGTCCTGGATTACTCTGATATCTACTAACTATGTCCATGGTAAAGCAGATATCATGCCTCATACATAACATAGCATACATGAGGCTTCCTACCGCCAAAGCATAAGGAACTGCATTCATATCCTCTCTCTCCTTTGACATTCTAGGACACATCTCTTTAGATAAAGTACTCCATACCGAAAAGGTAAAAAACCTTTCTTGGAGTTCTGCATGCTAAAATGAGCTAGAATAATGACTATCTATGAAGCTTGAGATAAGCACAACATCCTTTTCTTGCGATCCCTTATAACCTTGATCCCAAGGATGTGTCCCACTTCTCCCAAGTACTTCATATCAAATTGTTTGGACAACCATAACCTTACGCCTGATAACACTTTGACATGGTTGCCAATGAGCAAAATGTAATTCTACGTATAGTACAAGAAATATCATTATGTTTCCATCACATATCTTGTATACACAAGACTCATCCTGACTTTGAATAAATCCATATGACTCGATTACCTCATCAAAGTGGATGTTCCAAAATCTCGAAGCTTACTTTAATCCATAAATGGACCGATTAAGCTTGCACACAAGATGCTCTTTGCCTTTTGCAATGAATCCCTCTGGTTGCTCCATATAGATGTTTTTTTCAAGACATCCATTAAGGAAAGCTGTCTTGACATCCATCTACCAAACCTCGTAATCCATATGAGCAGCAATAGACAAAAGAATCCGGATAGACTTAAGCAGGGTTACCGGCAAAAAAAATCTCCTCATAATCGATACCCTCTTTCTGAGTATACCCTTTCACAGCAAACCTTGCTTTGAAGGTCTCTACCTTCCCGTCTAATCCTCTCTTTCTTTTGTAGATTCACTAGCATCTAATGGCATTTACACCATTGGATCGTTCTACTAGCTCCCAGACCTGATTTGAATCCATGGATCCTTTCTCAGAATTCATCGCCCTTTGCCAAGATACCGCATCTTTATATTAGAGTGCCTTGTCATATGTTCAGGGATCAGGTTCATGTTCGCCAGGGACCAAAATCAGAAGATTCTCCCAAGAACATAAATCTATCATGTTGTCTAACAACCCTCAGTTGGGATGTATACTGAAAGCCTAGCCTTTCTATGAACATCTTCATTTTAAAATAAGAATCACATGATCATTATTTGCATTTATGCATATTGTCTGATGCGTTACATTGTAGATAACATGGTGTGTGGTGTCACACAGAAGATCATGTTATCAGTTCCTTGTAGAGTATAATTAGAGGCTCACAACCGAGATAGTTTTGGACAAACTATTGACATGGTTGTAGTGTAATTTGGTATTGGTTTATCTTGACCATAGAATTTACACTAGTACACTTTGTGTGTATTGAGCAGGACCGATTTAGAGGTGATTCAATTTATTGCTTACTATATAATTGAATCAGACCTCGGATATTATGGTGTATATTCTCTTAATCCCGATATAATAACGGGCACATGTACTTAATATTTATTTCTTTGATTTACCAATGGGCAAGATTTATGGGTTAAATCGATAGGCCGGATAAGTTGGGAAATAATATTATTTACATGGTGTGCCGTTGATTATAGGAAGAAACCGTGTCCTATGTATTAGGATGATGATGTCCCCTTGAGAAGCTCATAGGGATCATCATGTAAATCCTGCAGGTGGACTTGGTCCAGCATGATGATGAGGTTGAGTGATACTACTCATGGATTTAGATGTTAATTAATTAATTATCAGTAAATTAATTAAGTAACGAATATTCGATATCTTAAAAACGGGGAGATATTTGTACAAATAATATGTGGAGCCCATATTTATTTATGGGGTTGGTGAGGTAGATCAATGATGATCCTCTAGTGGAATGGATCATCATTAATGGATCGGGTTTGTGTGGTTCGGATCCATTGGGTGGCCAAGATCCAACTCCTCCTCTTGGTTCCTATTGTAGGCTATTATAAATACCTCGTGAAGCCTAGATCTATAAAAGGGATGGAAAGGCTTGGGCAACAACATGAGATTAGATGCTAGGGTTTGCATCAAAGGCTTGGGCGGCAAGGAAGAGAAGTGGTGCTAGGGTTTTGTCTCTTTGGCCGGCGGCACAAGAGGTTGGAGGGTTTCCTTTTCCTTCTTTCTCCCTTGGTCGGTGCACCCTCTTCTTCTCCTAGGGCCGGCGGTGCCATCTTCCTCCCTCTCCTTGGTCAGCGGCAACAACCAAGCAAGGAGGCTTGGTGGTCAGCGCTAGATAGGAGAAGAAGGGAGTTTGTATCTTCCTTTGTTCGAAGAGAGCAAGGAAAGGAAGATACGTGATCTAGGAGGCTTCAATTCTTGGAAGATCGTTGCCCACACAACGTCCAAGAAGAGGATAGGTCATATAATAGAAGATCAAGAGTCAAACAAGAGGTATAATTCTTATTTAGTTTTCTTTTTTGTTCTATGTAATTGGATTATAATTGTATGATCATGGACCCCGAAGATAAATGCAAAAATAGGCAATCCGTACATCATCGATTCCGCGGCTAATCGAGGAAAAGTGTTAAGTTGCTTGAACAAAAAGTTTGTTCAAGCGACCACTCAAATCAAATAGCACGATGATGGATCAGTTTCTTGGGTAATCCATCTTCTTCTGGATTAATTTTTTTAAACCAGGGACGTGTGATAGGATCGGCATGCACAAGCGACCGAAGCGGGGGAATCAATTCCCTTAAAGTGGTATCAGAGCCATGGTTTCCGGTTTTGTGTGTTTTAGATTCAGTTACTTTTAAGCACTTATCATATATTATATGTGCCGGATAATAAAAGGATGTGCGTAGGCTAACTTTTTTCTTGCATGCATAAGATCCAACTATTATGGCCATATGTGGTTGTATGTGATTGTGTGTGTATAATTGTAATATTATTTGAATCCTTGGGGTTGACGAGGCTAGTATTTAATTTTTGTAATTAAGTAAGGCATTGTTTAGCCACTCTTTTATTTTAGTTTACTTTCTATCTAGATTTTATGTACACTCCTTTGTGGAGTATAGGATCGATGGATGGAAATTAAAATAATTTGTCTCGGTTCAGATCCCCTTCAAAAGGTTTGCTTATACATGGCGTATGGAGGAGCGGACGAGGTGCCAACACGACTGGAGGCATATTGAAGAACAAAAGCCATAATAGTTGAAAATTTTGTTATTTTTTATAATTATTTCTCTTGATTTATATGCTTGTTGTGGTTGCATAGTTAAAATTCCTCAATTTTAAATTACTAAGTGGGAGAGGGATATTTTTTTAATTCCCGCGGCCTCCATTACAATTTGACATGTGATGCAAACAAACTTGCGCGTTTGCTCTGAGTGCCTTCCTCCATATCGGATGAGTTTGTTTTGAGGATCACTAGGTCAAATATGGTTATAGGAAGTTATTTAGGAGCGTGTGTACTTCCCTATTGGAAGTCACATAATCCGAGATAATTGTCTTAGTATCAGATAATGGTGAATACTTAAATGCAAATAAGAGTATCCTCCCCATCGGAGTCACTGCTTTTATTTGTAGAGCCGAAGAGGGACCAACTATTAATTTTATTTGTCAAAAAGTAAGGTTGACATGATAATAAAATTAATGGATAAAACCTCTTCTTACAAATATAGAATTCGTATACGTCGACACTATCGTGGCATACGATATTCTCATTATTTTGAGTTGTTACTTGATTTTAAAATTTTATTGTTTGAGGAATCAATAATTTTTTGAAATCTAATGTTTTTGATCCATGTGATTCATAAGTTTTTCAAAATGATTTTCAACCCACTTACTGTGATTTTGAAAAAGAAAATAAACTTACTGGACCTAACTATGTTGATTAGAAAAGGAATCTAGACATTGTCTTAACTGGAGAGGAGTACAAATATGTACTCTTCGAAGAGTGTCCTCCTAAGCCTACGGATGATTCTAGTGAAAAGGAGAAAGAGAGTTATAGGAAGTGGATCAAGGTTGATGAGATGGCGCAGTGTTACATTTTGGCTTCTATGTCAAATGTATTGCAACATCAGCATCAAGCCATGAATACTGCCTATGACATGATGATCAATCTCAAGGAACTTTTTGGACACCAGAATCGGGCTGCTTGACAGGAAGCTATGAGGAACTTGATGACGACCACAATGGTTGAGGGAACACCCATGAGGGATCATGTTCTCAAGATCATGGCTCATTTGAATGAGCTGAAAGTCCTTGGAGCAAAGATCGATGGGGAATCCCAGGTCGATATCATTCTCCAATCTCTACCTATGAGTTTTGAGCAGTTTCACCTGAACTACAACATGAATAAGAGGTTGTATTCATTGGCGGAGCTTCTGATAGAACTCCAGGAGGTAGAGGGACTTTTTCGTCAGAGTTATCAGGCTTTGATTGCTCAAAAGGTTTCTACTTCTAAGCCTAAAGGAAAGAAGAAGAAGAAATATGGCGCAACAAAGGTGGTGGGAGGATCTCAGGGAGGAGTGAAGAAGTCGAAAGGAACGTTCTTCACTTGCAAGCAGACTGGACATTAGAAGGTGGACTGTCCCAATCGCAAATAGAACAAAGGAATATCTTTTGGTCTAGTCGTTGAAACATGTTTAGCGGTGTTATCTATCGGTACCTGGTGTATAGATACAGGAGCCACTAATCATGTCTGTAGCTCTTTGCAGGGGTTTTTGGAAACCAGACGACTAGTTGAGGGGGAGATTACTATCTACATGGGCAATGCTACGAAGGTGGCGGCTATTGCAGCGGGAGATGTTTATTTATCTTTTGATAGGAATAAAACTTTGGTTCTGAGAAATTGCCTTTATGTACCTTCATTTAGAAAGAATTTAATTTCAGTTTCTAAATTATTTTTGGATGGATATTCTATTTCCTTTAATGACATAGTTGTTATAAAAAAGAATAGGGAGATTATCTGTTCTGGTGTATTGGTAGGAAATTTATACACTCTTGAACCAAAAAACTCCCACAATGCAAATAAAAATAAATAACTCATCTTCTAAATCTAATTAGAGAAAAGAACCTTCGAAAAAGAACCAAAAATATCTTTGACATCTAAGGTTAGGTCATATTAACCAGAGTAGAATTCAAAGGTTGATAGCTGATGGACCTTTGGGTTCATTAGTGGTGGAAGATTTCCCAACCTGCGAATCTTTCTTGGAAGGTAAAATGACCAAGAGGCCTTTTAAAGCCAAGGGGAATAAATCTAACGATGTGTTGGAATTGATTCATTCTGATTTGTGTGGTCCTATATATATTCATGCAAGAGGTGGCTTTGAATATTTCATCTCTTTTATAGATGATTATTCAAGATATGGATACATTTACTTGATGAATCACAAGTCTGAATGCTTTGACAGGTTCAAAGAATTCAAGGCTGATGTGGAGAAACATCAAGGTAAAAGTATCAAGACACTACGATCTGATCGTGGTGGTGAGTACCGCTTGGGAGAGTTTAGAAGTTACTTATCAGAGGTTGGGATTCAATCCCAACTATCTACACCTAGTACACCCTAGCAGAATGGTGTGGCGGAGAGAAGGAATAGGACTCTTATGGAGATGGTCAGACCGATGATGAGGTATTCTGAGTTACTGGATTCGTTCTGGGGGAGTAGACTCTAGATACGGCAGTGTATATTCTAAACTTGGTATCATCTAATTCACTACCATCTACTCCCACAGAATTGTGGACTGGCGAAAGGGTAGTCAGAGACATATTCGTATTTGGGGTAGTCCAGCACATGTGCTGAAGGGAGATGTTGGTAAGTTGGAATCTCGTACAAAAGTGCGCCTATTCGTAGGCTATAGACGAATGAAAGGTGGTTTGTTCTATAGTCTTAGAGATCAGAGGGTGATCGTTAGCCCGAATGCCAGATTTTTAGAGGAAGACTATGTGATGAACCATAAGCCCACGAGCAAGATTGTTTTGGAGGAGTTAAGAGGGGAAGTCACTACTTCAATACCAACGGTAAAAGAGGACATACAACAAGTGACAGCACCGCGTGTAATAGAGGATACACAGGTGATACCTTATCGTAGTGGGAGGGTTATTAGACAACCTGATAGATTTATGTTCTTGGGAGAATCTTATGATTTGGTCCTTGGTGAACATGAATATGATCCCTGGACATATGACGAGGCAATCCAAGATAAAGATGCAATATCTTGGCAAAGGGCAATAAATTCTGAGATAGAATCTATAGATTCAAATCAGGTCTGGGAGCTAGTAGAACTACCCAATGATGTAAAAGCCATTGGATGCAAGTGGATCTACAAAATAAAGAGAGGATTAGATGGAAAGGTAGAGACCTTCAAAGTAAGGCTTGTTGTGAAAGGGTATACTCAGAAAGAGGGTATCGATTAAGAGGAGACCTTTTTGTTGGAGATCGAAACGGCCGACTAGAGGGGGGTGAATAGCCCTAAATCGTTTGGTTGAGGAATTCGCTCATTCTCGTTGCGTTGCTTGTCTACGATTGTTGTTAGCGGAGCGGAATAACAATAATAATGAAACTAAGAACAATACACAATCACATAACACAAGATATACGTTGTTCGGAACCAAATGGTTACTACTCCATGGGTGAGCTCACCGAGCTCTAGTTATGCGCACGACACTAACTAAACTCCTTCTCGACTACACGTCGGAGGTGGAGAAACCTCTCACAAGCAATTACAACAGTAATATACAAATACAAACAAGAATACAAACACAATACAAAAGAAACACTTTTCACCGATTGCTTTTGATCACTTGTTTGTTGCTTGCTTTGATTGGCTCTTGAAGGACTGGAATGCAGCAGCAATTCCCCTCCAATAGCTCCACAAAAACGATTGCAAAAACCTCCATCTCGAGCTCCTTTTATAACCTGCATCGAGCTATTTTTGCGCCTAGCAGTCGACTACCAAAAGGCCCCAGTAGACTGCCCTGTAGCCGTTGTCTCACAATGGCCAGATCCACGTTAGACAAGTTCCAACGGATCACCTACCAGTCGACTGATGATGCCCATCAGTCGACTGGTGACCTAGTAGTCGATCGCCGACGGCCAATGGCCGAGCGCTCTGCTCGCAACACTCCCATCACCGATCGCCATCCTTCGCGCGATCATTGCCGACATCGACATCGAGATCATCGATCACCCATGGCGATCGCTAAGCACAAAACCCTAGCCTTACACCAGTCAAAACCTAGTCGACTTGGATCAGTCGAACCGACACCTATGCCAGTCGACTGATGTCGGGCAAAACCTCAAACACCAAGTTGTTTGAGCATCCGACCATCAGGTAAACCCTCAAACATCAAGTTTGAGCCTCCGACACTCAGTCTTAGCCACTTGGCCAAGTCCACCTTATCCCTCATGGAGTTCCCCATCGAAGCTCTCTTCCCTCGGCCAACGTCCCTCGGATGCGCCAAGCGCACGACTTCGCAACACCATCCTTCGTGTTTCTTGCCCTCGAAGTATGCTTCCCTTTAGGCTCACTCCATTCGCTCCCCGTCCGGCGGTCCTCAGATGCACCAAGCGCACGTCTTTGTAATGCCATCCTTCACCGACTCAAGGACCCCGAGCCTAGTGAACTTACCAAGTCCTCAAGACTTCCCATATTCACTAAGCCCACGGCTTCGCAATGCTTTGGACTTTCCCATGCCAAGGCTTCCCCCTTGGACTTCCACACCAAGCTCCATGCTTGGATTTTCCATGTCAACCCCATGTTGGACTTTCCCATGACAATCCCATGTCATGAGTTTTGTCTATCATCAAAATACTATCAAGGTACTGCTCGAGTCAAACTCGAGTCAACCTGGGCCGATTGCACCAACAATCTCCCCCTTTTTGATGATTGACAAAACTACCATCTCAAGTCTATCAATTCTCCCATATTGGCAATTCTCATATCTCAATGAGAATTCCAACGAACCCTAATTGGTAACTTGGTAACTTCTCCCCCTTTTTGACATTACATCAAAAAGGTCCTCCCCAAGGGTATGAATGTCTCATATCCCAATGAGATCTTACAATCTCTCCCTTGGAGGAACACATGCCTACAATCTTTCTAGTGATCTCATATCACTTAAAGAGAGGCAACCCAATTTTCCTCCCATGAGGAAATACACATCCATCTTCCCATGATGGATACCTCCCCCTAGAGGCTTGCTCCCCCTTTACCATTGCACCAACAATGTCCTTGGAGAGTCCTTAAGTCAATAGGAACATTAAACCAAACAAAATTAAGGCAATGTTCAACAATGAACTCTCATCCACCTTAAAATTGATACTCACCCTCAACCCAACTCCTAATCCATATCCAATGGATTTCCACCCTCTCTAATGCTCTCCCAAGCATATCCTAGGGTTAGGAGTGGTTAGGGGACCAAAACACAGCTGAACATGGGCCTAACCAACATGGGCCTAACCAACAAGGTTTACCCGAAATCAGCATCTCAAGACTGATAATTGCATTTGAAGTTTTCTGAATTTCAAAAATGACTTTCCAAAATTCATAAGTAAATATACATAAGTAGATAAATCTTGAAATTTGGTATGTATATTACTTATCATAAACACTATGGGTGAAAAATATTGTAAAATTATTTTACCCATTAAATTAGGAGATTGATACAAAGTCCAAAATTTAAGAAAAGCTTCAATAAAGAGCCCTCTTTGTATCATCCCATTTAATGGTGATAGCTATCAAAAGATAGACTTCACCAAGGTTTTTCAAAAAGTTTTCAAAATATTTTTAAAACATTTATTTTCTTTTTCCTAAACATCTCACCAATATCTAAATGTGTAAAACACATACAAGTCAAAAATCTTAGTGAGATGTGGGTTTTTTGTTCTTTATGTTCTCATGCATATTTCTAAGGCAACATAATTTGATTCCCTTCAAATTGTGCTATAGTCCTTAATTTCATTTTATTTAATGCATGATATGATTATGGCATAAATGTGATATAGATAAAAGCATATGCCAAAATCATGATGTCATGGCATGTAAATGACATTTAAGCATACATGACATAAAAAAATAAATCTAAACATTATCATGACATATTTAGAGATACAAATGAAAATGATGTCATGACATGGCAAGGCAAATAAAGAATGGCAAGAAAAATATACTAAGGTATAAAATACCTAAGTGTTAAAATCAATTTGCCATTTCTAGAGATTAAATTCACTTTGCCTTAAACCATTCATTTCCCTAGTGTGCCAAAAACCCAAAATAGCACACCACGACCTCTATGACCTAATTGTGCCAATTTAAATCATTCTAAACTTATCAAACACATTGGCACATCCTAATGTGTCGACTCTACTATGGTTAGGTTAACTGCCCATCCATTTAGGGTTGACACACCCTAACCCATCTAGCGTGAATCAATCACGCTTTTAGGAAACCAATACCTATTGGAGCTCCTTGGGTTAATAAGGTATTCCCTAGGGATAACTTCCCTAGATAACTTTCTAATGACCCTTTTTGGCTTTGAAGCCTTAGTCAATTGGGTCTTTCCTAGGTCAACTCTAGAGGTGACTCCTCCATTGACCTCCTTAGTGTTAGTAATATATGAGAGATGTCCTAAGGCAATCGCCTTATGTATGAACCATTTATATGATAAATGAAGATTCACTATTTGAGTATACATGTTTTATGTATTTGATTGGATCTTAAACTCATTTACTGAATGTCCACGATACGATTCACAGCATGAGAGAATTTGTGATTGGATCACAACTAGTGAGTATCTCTACATGTGTAATTGTGATGTATCGGAATTATCCCTAGTCGATGAATTGATGAATCTGGACACCATCAATTCTGTTGAGACTAGCACGAGGTATACTCCTTGGTGTATCCAAGCAGCTGATTCTCACTGGCTGGAGACATAGTGATGTCCGGAGTTAATCGTGGATGCTAGTTATGGTAACTAGTTCATTGGAGTGACCAGCCGTAAGACTTCATATGGTTCTCTGCATATATAGATATGTCAATGAAGTTCTTACTGTGGCTTAAGTGCGATGTTCCTTTGACTTGCGGTATTCAAGTCATCTTGATCATGGAGACTTATGCTTTGACATCTTAAGCAAACATCTCTAAGGAGATGTGGACCCGTGATGATTGGGTACAAGTCAAAGTGATCGAAGGTGTTTGAATAGCCTATAAAGGATTCACCACTCCTTGCGAGGAGATGTATACCCATGGCCTCTCGTCGGATTGTTACTAAAGTCTTTGGCCAAAGCAATACATGTTTAGAGTAAGGTACTCTTCGATACATGTGGAGTAACTAGAATCCGTAGGACGAGGAAATGATACTTGGGCTAGGTGTGACGTAGTCAGCCTAGTGGGGACTGACACAATAGACCATGTCCTGAACCAAGTGGGTATAAGATGAGTGAAGGGAATGGGGCACGATTCATTCGAGCTACTGAAGGGTTTCAGAAATAGTTCTGGATCAACCGTTGATCTTTTCGGTTAATTGGGGATCATGATGTACTACTAGGTGCCACTCATGATCGTTCTATAATTAATGGTTAATTATAGACGGCCAACATAAACCGAGAACCTATTTGGTCACACGCACAACGAGTGTAATCCAAAGGATTTAAAACGAGCTTGAGAATGGGATTCTCATACCGAGAGAAACTATGTTTGGTTGGACCAAACATAAAGCGAGCATGAAATTATTTCAGTCGCAATGGAAGCGTGGATGGGCTGCGTCTTATGAAGACGTAATGGATGGACCAAAATGGTTTGGTTCTAATCCAATGGATAAGAATAAACCAAAGGGTTTGGTTTATTTTAAACGAATGAACCAAAAGTTGGTTCGGTTCGTTTTAACTTAAAATAAACCATCACGGTTTGGTTTATTTTAACTTATCTTAATGGAGCGGGTTAACGGGCTTTATGGATATGATCCATTAACCATTAAGAGAATTAGTTCTCTATAAAAGTGGGCTTAAGGGATTGTTAAACCCTAACTAATCAAAACCCTAGCCTCCCCCCTTGTGTTGCCGCCCACCCTTGTTGAAGGATTTCGGCGCCAACCCAAAGAGCAGCCACCGCCCAGCTTGTGTGCAGCCGTCCAAGTCGTTGTCGGCGTCCAAGCTCCAGCCGGTGAACCTCCCGCGACCCTCCGGTGATCCCCTATAGGTTTGACATCAAGGTGAGTTTTTCTCTCCTTGTTTTGGCCGGCGCCTATCTCCTCCACCAAGCTGTCCAGTTTTCTGGACAGCTTCTTCTCCTCTCGTCGGAGCGTCGTTTGGACGACGGTTAGTGCTCCGACAGCGGCTAACATACCGGGGATTTGATCTCCGGTAATCCTCTGAGGTGGAGGACGAAGGATTCGTCAATCGGTTGACGAATACCTCTCCGGAGAAGCAAGTCTTGAGGACTTGTTTTTAGGTCCGAATTTGGATTCGGATCGTGGTCATCTCTCGATCACGTCGTCTTCAACACGAGGCTAGTAACCCGTACGAAGACGAAGCTCGTGGCTTGGCGAAGTCATCCCGAGGAGCTCGGCGTGGATACGGATAGAGACGATTCTTACGAGGATCGTTCCGGTTGATGCCCTTCCCGCTACACGTCATACGAAAGGTATAACGTAGTTAATTTCCTTTTATTGCAATTTTAATTTACGGTTATGTCTACACTTGTTGTAATAGCATGCGTGTGTTGTGTGTGTTGTAATAAATAGGAGTATTTATTATTTTTAATTGCTTCCGCTGTGCTCATGTTTACGAAACATGATCGAACACACACACGCCGCGGTGCCAGAAACCCAACAGTGGTATCAGAGCCCAGGTTGTGTTTCGACATAATCGTAAAAATGGTTTTGCGATAGTCATAATGTATTTCTGGAAGTTTTCTAAATTTTGGAAATTTAGAAGTATTTATGGAAAATTTTCAATTTTGGAAAGTCTAGAAGTATTTATGGAAATCTTCCACTTTTGGAAAGTTGGAAGTATTTATGGAAATTTATATTTTCCATAAATAAAATATTTGATTAGATTCTGGAAATTTGTTTCCTAATTTAATCATGATTTGATTTGGGAAATCAAATCTTAAAATATTTTATTTCCATAAGTAGTTTTAAAGATTTAGGAAATTGGTTTCCTAAATAGATTTTCCTTAATCAAATAATTCCATGAATAAAATATGTGATTAGATTTGGAAATTTGTTTCCTAATTTAATTATGATTTGATTTGGAGAATCAAATCTTAAACATATTTTATTTCCATAAATAGTTATGACAAATAAGGAAATTATGTACATGACATAATTGTATGCCATGTAATTGCATTAGATGCATAACATTATGCCATGCGTGTCGTGACATGTAGATGTATGCCGTGTATGCCATGCCATGTAGATAATAGTTATTTGCATGCAAAGAGGATGAGACATAAAACCCTAACTCAATATTAAAGCCTACACCTTCCATTAATATGGTTAGAACCAGAGTTCTGTTTCTTGTTTGGGTTGTTGGACTCACTCCAAGCCCGGCTCGAACCTGAACATGTTCAAATCATTGGAATAGTTTAACTCTAATATGGTAAGAGTCAGAGGTCAATCGTTAGTTTGGGTTGTTGGACTCACTCCAAGCACAGCTAATTGGTTGAATGCTCTAACCATATTAAAACTATTTCGCGATTAATGGGTCGGCTTTAACTTGGAGCATCGATTTGTTGGACTCACTCCAAGGTCGATGTGAAGAGAGGTGAAGTTGGGTGCTATGCATATGATGCATACTTGTTAATGTGTTAACAACCCAATGTATGTGTAAACATTCAATTAGTTGATAGCACATTGTGATAGTTACATATACATGATATGTAATCGGTATACTTGATACCCACCATCATAGCTAAGAATGGCTTGTTGGACTCACTCCAAGGTTGTTCTTATCTATGATGGATATTAGCCCATTCGGAGATGGACCTACGATCTCCCGAAGTGATTTTGGGGTTTTTTGAATTCGAAAAATGAATGGGAATTATAAATGTATATTGATGCATTTTAAAATCATTTTCTCATATATGCTCGTTTTGTATTTCTAGGTCAATAAATTGATCATGACGTCTTTGAATTTGCGCACTATTTTGGATTCGAACAAATTGGGCCTAACTTCACGGGTGGCTTAGAAACACGAGAATTGTTCTCAAGGCGGAAAAGCTTGCATATGTCCTTGAAGAGCCTCTTCACGACCGTCCTAAGGGCGATGCAACTCGGACAAATGTTGGTCTATCGAAGCATGTGGCGGTTACAGTGGCGAGTTGCATCATGCTGGCGATGATGGTACCGAGCCGCGGCAAAGATGAGCATATGGATGCTAACACTATGGTCTTCCATCTTCATGAGTTGTTCGATGAGCAAGCGAGATCCGGAAAGGTTCGAGGTCTCTAGGCTCCTCTTCACCACGAAGATGCAAGAAGGTTCGTCAGAGTGCTTTGTGCTAAAGATGAATGGGTACATCGAGCGGCTAGCTACCCTCGGTTTTGTGATGGATCATGAGTTAAGTATTGACTTAATTCTGCATTGTTTGCCCAAGAGTTTCTCGCAATTTGTGATGAACTATCGGATGAACAAATTGGAATCCACCATTCCCGAGCTCCTCAATATGTCAAGACTCGTGGAGCCTTCGAGAAGCATGAGGAGAAGGCGGTTCTCATAGTTGATTCCTCAAAGAAAGGTTCTAAGAGGAAGGCAAAAGAATGTAAGAAAGGAAAGAAAAAGGCAAAGAAGGCGGAACTAAAAGAAAAGGGCACTTGCCATCACTGTGGCAAGGAAGGCCACTGGCGAAGAAACTGCAAGATTTATCTTGAGTCCATGAAGAAGAAGAAGGCATCCGATGCCCCATCCTCTTCAGGTATCTTCTTTATTGATTGTCATTCTATTTCCTCAGACACTTGGGTATTTGATACTGGGTGTGGCTTACATATATGTAATGACATACATGGGCTAAGGAATAGAAGAAGACTCGTCAAGGGAGAGTCAAATTTACGTGTTGGGAATGAAGCAAAGGTTGCTGCACTCGCCATCGGAACGTATTTGTTGAAACTCCCTGCAGGACTTGTCTTAGAACTGGACAATTGTTTTTATATTCCTTTGTTGATAAAGAACATCATTTCTATTTCTTGTTTAAATAGAAATGGTTTCCATTTGACGTTTAGTAGCAATTGTTGTTACATAACTTTGAATGGGGTTCTTTATGGGACTGGAACTTTAAGCAATGGTGTTTATACGTTGGACGTATCCAGTGACATTTGCAATATCGAAGCGAGCAACAAGAGTGCTCGAAAGGATAATCAAATAGACTCCTACATGTGGCATTGTCGTCTTGGCCATGTAAGCAAGAAACGCATGTCCGAATTACACCGATGTGGAATTCTGGAATCGTTTGAATTGGATTCATACGATACATGCGAATCATGTTTAAAAGGCAAGATGACTAAGTTACCTTTTACGGGAAAAGGTGAACGAGTGGGAGAGTTACTAGGTCTAGTACATACTGATGTATGTGGACCTATGTCAACTCAAGCTTTAGGAGGCTATAGCTACTTCATTACCTTCACCGATGATCACTACGCTTGGGTATGTGTTCTTGATGAAACACAAGTCCAAGCCTTTGAAAGGTTCAAAGAATTCAGAATGAAGTAGAGAAACAACATGACAAAAGTATTAAAATACTGATCGGATCGAGGTGGTGAATACTTAAGTCAAGAGTTTCTTGATTATCTAAGAGACAATGGCATATTGTCTCAATGGACTCCGCCTATACACCACAAAGATAATGGTGTATCCGAGAGGCGAATCGACCTTTGTTGGACATGGTCAGTCAATGATGAATCATGCAACTCTTCCCAAGTCCTTTGGGGTTATGCACTTGCATACTGCTTACTTGTTAAATGTAATGCCTACTAAGGTAGTCTCAACTACTCCATATGAGATATGGAATAGTAAGAAACCTCATGTATCTTACTGAAGATATGGGGTTGTCCCGCTTATGTGAAGCGGATCAGAATAAATTGATGCTAAGTCCGATAAATGTCTATTTATTGATACCCTAAGGAAACAAGGGGTTACTAATTTATCATCCTCGCGGAACAAAAGGTGCTTTGTTTCAGGCATCTTTGTGTTTCTAGAGAAAGAGTTTCTCTTGCAAGAAAACAGTGGGAGTGTCGTCGAGCTTGAGGAGGCTCGAGAGACTCAAATAGACATTAATGAGATACAGGTGAGCACACATAGCAACTCATAGTGATGAGCAATCTGGACCTATTGTAACACCACATCTTCGTAGATCGGTAGAACAGCAACATTCTCGAGAGATATGGATTTCTCGTAGCGAATCGAACATTGATGATGAGAGCCTAGGTTATGAAGAAGTCGACAAGTTGAAAGAGATAAGTGGCTTGGTGCCATGAAGTCGGAAATGGATTCCATGTACGAAAACCAAGTTTGGAACTTGGTTGACCCATCTGAAGGCATAAAGCCTATAGGGTGCAAGTGGGTTTTCAAGAAGAAAACCGACATGGATGGTAATGTGATTACCTATAAGGCTAGATTGGTGGCGAAAGGATATCGTCAAAAACAAGGTGTTGATTATGACGAAACCTATTCGCCTGTAGCTATGCTTAAATCCATTCGGATGCTCCTGGCCATAGCGGCTCATTATGATTATGAGATATGGCAGATGGATGTGAAAACGGCTTTCCTTAATGGAAACCTGCTCGAGGACGTGTATATGATACAGCCTGAGGGTTTCACATCGGTTGATAAAACCAAGGTATGCAAATTGCGACGGTCCATTTATGGATTGAAGCAAGCATCCAGGAGCTGGAATATCCGTTTTGATGAGACGATCAAAAAGTTTGATTTCTCACAAAATCCAGACGAACCTTGTGTGTACAAGAAGGTTAGTGGGAGTGCAGTCGTGTTCCTAGTATTGTATGTCGATGACATATTACTTATAGGAAACGATGTGTCCATCTTACAGTCAGTTAAGGTTTGGTTATCCAAGACATTCTCCATGAAAGACCTGGGAGAAGCAACCTACATCCTTGGGATTAAGATCTATAGAAATAGATCGAAACGGTTGCTTGGTCTTTCGCAGTCTACATATATAGACCGAGTGCTAAAGAGGTTTAGCATGTCGGAATCCAAGAAAGGTTATCTACCCATCAGGCATGGGGTACACCTTTCGAAGTCTATGTGTCCGCGCACAGAAGACGAGAGGATTTGCATGAGTAAGATTCCCTATGCATCCGCAATAGGATCTATCATGTATGCTATGTTATGTACAAGGCCCGACGTATCATACGCTATGAGTGTCACGAGCAGATACCAGTCCGATCCAGGAATGGATCATTGGGCGGCTGTTAAGACGATCCTTAAGTACTTGAGAAGAACTAAGGATGTGTTCCTAATATATGGAGAAGGGTACATGGTGATACGTGGGTATACGGATGCCAGATCCGCATGACAAGGATGATTCCATGTCTTAGTCCGGGTATGTATTCACCTAGAATGGGCGCAATAAGTTGGAAAGGTTCCAAGCTTGACACTATAGCGGATTACGCCACTAAAGCGAGAATATCGTTGCGGGCTTTAGGCGACAAAGGCGGTTTGGATCAAGTAGTTCATCTATGAACTTGATGTGGTCTCATCAATGATCCAAACATGTGCTTCGCCGCTATCATCTTATCAGAGAGATCATAAGTAGGAACGAAATACAAATCGAGAAAATTCCCACTGAAAGGAACTTAGCGGATCCTTTGACTAAAGCATTACCTCAAAGTAAGTTTGAGGGTCATGTTGGAGCTTATGGTATTGGATACCGTAGCGATTGGCATTAGGCCAAGTGGGAATCTGTTAGTAATATATGAGAGATGTCCTAAGGCAATCGCCTTATGTATGAACCATTTATATGATAAATGAAGATTCACTATTTGAGTATACATGTTTTATGTATTTGATTGGATCTTAAACTCATTTACTGAATGTCCACGATACGATTCACAGCATGAGAGAATTTGTGATTGGATCACAACTAGTGAGTATCTCTACATGTGTAATTGTGATGTATCGGAATTATCCCTAGTCGATGAATTGATGAATCTGGACACCATCAATTCTGTTGAGACTAGCACGAGGTATACTCCTTGGTGTATCCAAGCAGCTGATTCTCACTGGCTGGAGACATAGTGATGTCAGGAGTTAATCGTGGATGCTAGTTATGGTAACTAGTTCATTGGAGTGACCAGCCGTAAGACTTCATATGGTTCTCTGCATATATAGATATGTCAATGAAGTTCTTACTGTGGCTTAAGTGCGATGTTCCTTTGACTTGCGGTATTCAAGTCATCTTGATCATGGAGACTTATGCTTTGACATCTTAAGCAAACATCTCTAAGGAGATGTGGACCCGGGATGATTGGGTATAAGTCGAAGTGATCGAAGGTGTTTGAATAGCCTATAAAGGATTCACCACTCCTTGCGAGGAGATGTATACCCATGGCCTCTCGTCGGATTGTTACTAAAGTCTTTGGCCAAAGCAATACATGTTTAGAGTAAGGTACTCTTCGATACATGTGGAGTAACTAGAATCCGTAGGACGAGGAAATGATACTTGGGCTAGGTGTGACGTAGTCAGCCTAGTGAGGTGACACAATAGACCATGTCTGAACCAAGTGGGTATAAGATGAGTGAAGGGAATGGGGCACGCGATTCATTCGAAGCTCTGAAGGGTTTCGAAATAGTTCTGGATCAACGTTGATCTTTTGGTTAATTGGGGATCATGATGTACTACTAGGTGCCACTCATGATCGTTCTATAATTAATGGTTAATTATAGGCGGCCAACATAAACCGAGAACCTATTTGGTCACACGCACAACGAGTGTAATCCAAAGGATTTAAAACGAGCTTGAGAATGGGATTCTCAGACCGAGAGAAACTATGTTTGGTTGGACCAAACATAAAGCGAGCATGAAATTGTTTCAGTCGCAATGGAAGCGTGGATGGGCAGCGTCTTATGAAGACGTAATGGATGGACCAAAATGGTTTGGTTCTAATCCAATGGATAAGAATAAACCAAAGGGTTTGGTTTATTTTAAACGAATGAACCAAAAGTTGGTTCGGTTCGTTTTAACTTAAAATAAACCATCATGGTTTGGTTTATTTTAACTTATCTTAATGGAGCGGGTTAACGGTCTTTATGGATATGATCCATTAACCATTAAGAGAATTAGTTCTCTATAAAAGTGGGCTTAAGGGATTGTTAAACCCTAACTAATCAAAACCCTAGCCTCTCCCCTTGTGTTGCCGCCCACCCTTGTTGAAGGATTTCGGCGCCAACCCAAAGAGCAGCCACCGCCCAGCTTGTGTGCAGCCGTCCAAGTCGTTGTCGGCGTCCAAGCTCCAGCCGGTGAACCTCCCGCGACCCTCCGGTGATCCCCTATAGGTTTGGCATCAAGGTGAGTTTTTCTCTCCTTGTTTTGGCCGGCGCGTATCTCCTCCACCAAGCTGTCCAGTTTTCTGGACAGCTTCTTCTCCTCTCGTCGGAGCGTCGTTTGGACGACGGTTAGTGCTCCGACAGCGGCTAACATACCGGGGATTTGATCTCCGGTAATCCTCTGAGGTGGAGGACGAAGGATTCGTCAATCGGTTGACGAATACCTCTCCGGAGAAGCAAGTCTTGAGGACTTGTTTTTAGGTCCGAATTTGGATTCGGATCGTGGTCATCTCTCGATCACGCCGTCTTCAACACGAGGCTAGTAACCCGTACGAAGACGAAAGCTCGTGGCTTGGCGAAGTCATCCCGAGGAGCTCGGCGTGGATACGGATAGAGACGATTCTTACGAGGATCGTTCCGGTTGATGCCGTTCCCGCTACACGTCATACGAAAGGTATAACGTAGTTAATTTCCTTTTATTGCAATTTTAATTTACGGTTATGTCTACACTTGTTGTAATAGCATGCGTGTGTTGTGTGTGTTGTAATAAATAGGAGTATTTATTATTTTTAATTGCTTCCGCTGTGCTCATGTTTACGAAACATGATCGAACACACACACGCCGCGGTGCCGGAAACCCAACACTTAGTGGCTTTCTTGGTTTTCCTTAAGTCCTTAGCCACTAAGCACACACCATGTTTAGTCTTAGGGATAGATTCCCTCTTAGCCTTGGTTTTCCTAGACCTAGAAATAGTTCCATAATCAAATTGAACATTATGATAAGTCTTCTTGGACTTAGGTTTGTGACCCAAACCTTCCTTGCCGTTAGACCATTTTTGAACCCTAGGTCTTGACTTTTTGGCATTTGACCCTAGAATTGAATTTTCTATGATTCTAAGGGTTTTCTCCATTCTTTCAAGTCTTGACCTCAAGACTTGGTTCTCTAGCTCTAATTTTTCCATTTTTGAATTTTCATTAGGTTTTTGGAAAGACCATTTCCTTTTCGGCATGTGCCTAGACTTTTTGGGATTAATACCCAAATTTTCTTCTACTCTCCTAATTGATTCCCTAGGCAAAATATTTCTAGAATTATGAGTCCAAGGTTTATCCTTAGAGAAACTAACATGCTTAGCACCTAAGCAATAAACCTTATTGTTTCTCCTAGCATGCTTTTCATTAATAATGGCAAGAGAACTAAAATAATTCTTAGCATGCTTTTTAATTCTAGAAATTGAAGGTGCATTATTTAACTGTACCTTAGGGTTAGCTTTAGAAGCTCCGCCTACATGAGTCACACCTTCTTGCCCTTTCTTCCTCCCCCTAGGGCATTGGCTTCGGTAATGTCCCCGTTGGTTGCATTTAAAGCACACAATGTGCTCTTTGCTGTTGATTTTGGGAACACCGGCATCCTTTGACTTTGGGGTGACTTTTGGTGTTGATGCCTTTTCCTTAGCCAATTTAGGGCAATTACTCTTGTAGTGCCCTTTCTCCCTACACTCAAAGCATATTATGTGATTTTTTTTTAAAATAACAACACTTGAGTTACCTAGGGAGTTGGTGGAGGCCTCTTCACTTCTTCTGGAGGTAGAAGTTTCATTTTGATCTTGCTCCAGAATTGAAATCCTTTCCTCCCCCTCAATGCTAGAGGTGGAGGTCTCCACCAAATCATCAACATCATCAAAAGTAGAGGGTGCTTCTTCTTTGGCATTATCCTTTACATGTGCCGGTTGGGAGTTTTCTTGAAATTTCATTATCTTCTCCCATAATTCCTTTGCATCCCTATAGTCACCAAAACTAGACCAAATATGATTAGGTAACAAATCACCAAGCAATTTAATTACCTCAAGATTTGTCTTGAAGTCCTTTATTTGGTCTTGGGTCCATCTTGACTTCTCAATTTGCCTATTTCTTTCATCCCTAGGCAATTTGAAATCGTTTTCTAAGATTAGCATAAAATCAAAATTGGTTTCTAGATATACCTCCATTTTTCTTTTCCACCATAGAAAATCTCCTTCGAATTTTGGTGGTTGGATGAAGCCAGCCATTTTGTAGTGCTCTCGCGGCGGTTAGTCGTTGAAGAGCGACCTCGGCTCTGATACCACTTGTTGGAGATCGAAACGGCCGGCTAGAGGGGGGTGAATAGCCCTCAATCATTTGGTGGCGGAATTCGCTCGTTCTCGTTGCGTTGCTTGTCTACGATTGTTGTTAGCGCAGCGGAATAACAATAATAATAAAACTAACAACAATACACAATCACACAACTCAAGATATACGTGGTTCGGAACCAAATGGTTCCTACTCCATGGGCGAGCTCACCGAGCTCTAGTTATGCGCACAACACTAACTAAACTCCTTCTCGACTACACATCGGAGGTGGAGAAACCTCTCACAAGTAATTACAACAGTAATATACAAATACAAACAACAATACAAATACAATACAAAAGAAACACTTTTCACCGATTGCTTTTGATCACTTGTTTGTTGCTTGCTTTGATTAGCTCTTGAAGGACTGGAATGCAGTAGCAATTCCCCTCCAATAGCTCCACAAAAACCATTGCAAAAACCTCCATCTCGTGCTCCTTTTATAACCTGCATCGAGCTGTTTTCGCGCCGAGTAGTCGACTGCCAAAAGGCCCCAGTAGACTGCCCTGTAGCCGTTGTCTCACAATAGCCAGATCCACGTCAGACAAGTTCCAACGGATCACCTACCAGTCGACTGATAATGCCCATCAGTCGACTGGTGACCTAGTAGTCGACTGCCCAGTCGGCTACAGAGTGTTCTGTGCTCGTGACACTCCCATCAGTCAACTACCATCCCTCCGCGATCTGCTGCCGTGTATTAATCATTTGCCGATCCATGGCGGCCTTACGGTGAACCCTGAATCGACTTGGATCAACCTTATCCCTCATGGAGTTCCCCACCGATGCTCTCTTCCCTCGGCCTACGTCCCTCGGATGCGCCAAGCGCACGGTTTCGCAACGCCATCCTTCACGTTTCTTGCCCTCGAAGTATGCTTCCCTTTGGGCTCACTCCATTCGCTCCCCGTCCGGCGGTCCCTCGGATGCACCAAGCGCACGACTTCATAATGTCATCCTTCACCGACTCAAGGACCCTGAGCCTAGTGAACTTACCAAGTCCTCAAGACTTCCCATATTCACCAAGCCCACGGCTTCCCAATGCTTTGGACTTTCCCATGCCAAGGCTTCCCCCTTGGACTTCCACACCAAGCTCCATGCTTGGATTTTCCATGCCAACCTCATGTTGGACTTTCCCATGATAATCCCATGTCATGAGTTTTGTCTATCATCAAAATACTATCAAGGTACTGCTCGAGTCAAACTCGAGTCAACCTGGGCCGATTGCACCAACAATCTCCCCCTTTTTGATGATTAACAAAACTACCATCTCAAGTCTACCAATTCTCCCATATTGTCAATTCTCAAATCCCAATGAGAATTCCAACGAACCCTAATTGGTAACTTGGTAACTTCTCCCCCTTTTTGACATTACATCAAAAAGGTCCTCCCCAAGACTATGAATGTCTCATATCCCAATGAGATCTTACAATCTCTCCCTTGGAGGAACACATGCCTACAATCTTTCTATTGATCCCATATCACTTAAAGAGAGGCAACCCAATTTTCCTCCCATGAGGAAATACACATCCATCTTCCCATGATGGATACCTCCCCCTAGAGGCTTGCTCCCCCTTCACCATTGCACCAACAATGTCCTTGGAGAGTCCCTAAGTCAATAGGAACATTAAACCAAACAAAATTAAGGCAATGTTCAACAATGAACTCTCATCCACCTTAAAATTGATACTCACCCTCAACCCAACTCCTAATCCATATCCAATGGATTTACACCCTCTCTAATGCTCTCCCAAGCATATCCTAGGGTTAGGAGTGGTTAGGGGACCAAAACACAGCTAAACATGGGCCTAACCAACAAGGTTTACTCGAAATCAGCATTTTCACGATCAAGGAAACCAACTGATCGACACACTCATCAGACCGCCTCCCGGCAATGTGATAATTGATTTAGTCAATTTGAAATGACTTTCTGAAATTCATAAGTAAATATACATAAGTAGATAAATCTTGAAATTTTGTATGTATATTACTTATCATAAACACTATGGGTATAAAATATTGTAAAATTATTTTACCCATTAAATTAGGAGATTGATACAAAGTCCAAAATTTAAGAAAAACTTCAATAAAGAGCCCTCTTTGTATCATCCCATTCAATGGTGATAGCTATCAAAAGATAGGCTTCACCAAGGTTTTTCAAAAAGTTTTCAAAATGTTTTTAAAACCTTTATTTTCTTTTTCCTAAACATCTCACCAATATCTAAATGTGTAAAACACATACAAGTCAAAAATCTTAGTGAGATGTGGGTTTTTTGTTCTTTATGTTCTCATGCATATTTCTAAGGCAACATAATTTGATTCCCTTCAAATTGTGCCATAGTCCTTAATTTCATTTTATTTTATGCATGATATGATTATGGCATAAATATGATATAGATAAAAGCATATGCCAAAATCATGATGTCATGGCATGTAAATGACATTTAAGCATACATGACATATAAAAATAAATCTAAACATTATCATGACATATTTAGAGATACAAATGAAAATGATGTCATGATATGGCAAGGCAAATAAAGAATGGCAAGAAAAATATACTAAGGTATAAAATACCTAAGTGTTAAAATCAATTTGCCATTTCTAGAGATTAAATTCACTTTGCCTTAAACCATTCATTTCCCTAGTGTGCCAAAAACCCAAAATAGCACACCACGACCTCTATGACCTAATTGTGCCAATTTAAATCATTCTAAACTTCTCAAACACATTGGCACATCCTAATGTATCGACTCTACTATGGTTAGGTTAACTACCCATCCATTTAGGGTTGACACATCCTAACCCATCTAGCGTGAATCAATCACGCTTTTAGGAAACCAATACCTATTGGAGCTCCTTGGGTTAATAAGGTATTCCCTAGGGATAACTTCCCTAGATACCTTTCTAATGACCCTTTTTGGATTTGAAGCCTTAGTCAATTGGGTATTTCCTAGGTCAACTCTAGAGGTGACTCCTCCATTGACCTCCTTAGTGGCTTTCTTGGTTTTCCTTAAGTCCTTAGCCACTAAGCACACACCATGTCTAGTCTTAGGGATAGATTCCCTATTAGCCTTGGTTTTCCTAGACCTAGAAATAGTTCCATAATCAAATGGAACATTATGATAAGTCTTCTTGGACTTAGGTTTGTGACCCAAACCTTCCTTGCCCTTAGACCATTTTTGAACCCTAGGTCTTGACTTTTGGGAATTTGACCCTAGAATTGAATTTTCTATGATTCTAAGGGTTTTCTCCATTCTTTCAAGTCTTGACCTCAAGACTTGGTTCTCTAGCTCTAATTTTTCCATTTTTGAATTTTCATTAGGTTTTTGGAAAGACCTTTTCCTTTTCGGCATGTGCCTAGACTTTTTGGGATTAATACCCAAATTTTCTTCTACTCTCCTAATTGATTCCCTAGGCAAAATATTTCTAGAATTATGAGTCCAAGGTTTATCCTTAGAGAAACTAACATGCTTAGCACCTAAGCAATAAACCTTATTGTTTCTCCTAGCATGCTTTTCATTAATAATGGCAAGAGAACTAAAATAATTCTTAGCATGCTTTTTAATTCTAGAAATTGAAGGTGCATTATTTAACTGTACCTTATGGTTAGCTTTAGAAGCTCCGCCTACATGAGTCACTCCTTCTTGCCCTTTCATCCTCCCCCTAGGGCATTGGCTTCGGTAATGTCCCCGTTGGTTGCATTTAAAGCACACAATGTGATCTTTGCTCTTGATTTGGGAACACCGGCATCCTTTGATTTTGGGTTGACTTTTGGTGTTGATGCCTTTTCCTTAGCCAATTTAGGGCATTTACTCTTGTAGTGCCCTTTCTCCCTACACTCAAAGCATATTATGTGATTTTTATTTAAAATAACAACACTTGAGTTACCTAGGGAGTTGGTGGAGGCCTCTTCACTTCTTCCGGAGGTAGAAGTTTCATTTTGATCTTGCTCCGGAATTGAAATCCTTTCCTCCCCCTCAACGCTAGAGGTGGAGGTCTCCACCAAATCATCAACATCATCAAAAGTAGATGGTGCTTCTTCTTTGGAAATATCCTTTACATGTGCCGGTTGGGAGTTTTCTTGAAATTTCATTATCTTCTCCCATAATTCCTTTACATCCCTATAGTCACCCAAACTAGACCAAATATGATTAGGTAACAAATCACCAAGCAATTTAATTACCTCAAGATTTGTCTTGAAGTCCTTTATTTTGTCTTGGGTCCATCTTGACTTCTCAAATTGCCTATTTCTTTCATCCCTAGGCAATTTGAAATCGTTTTCTAAGATTAGCATAAAATCAAAATCGGTTTCTAGATATACCTCCATTTTTTTTCCACCATAGAAAATCTCCTTCGAATTTTGGTGGTTGGATGAAGCCGGCCATTTTGTAGTGCTCTCACGGCGGTTAGTCGTTGAAGAGCGACCTCGGCTCTGATACCACTTGTTGGAGATCGAAACGGCCGGCTAGAGGGGGGTGAATAGCCCTCAATCATTTGGTGGCGGAATTCGCTCATTCTCGTTGCGTTGCTTGTCTACGATTGTTCTTAGCGCAGCGGAATAACAATAATAATAAAACTAACAACAATACACAATCACACAACAAGAGATATATGTGGTTCGGAACCAAATGGTTCCGGTTCCTACTCCACGGGCGAGCTCACCGACCTCTAGTTATGCGCACGACACTAACTAAACTCGTTCTCGACTACACGTCGGAGGTGGAGAAACCTCTCACAAGCAATTACAACAGTAATATACAAATACAAACAACAATACAAATACAATACAAAAGAAACACTTTTCACCGATTGCTTTTGATCACTTGTTTGTTGCTTGCTTTGATTAGCTCTTGAAGGACTAGAATGCAGCAGCAATTACCCTCCAATAGCTCCACAAAAACCATTGCAAAAACCTCCATCTCGAGCTCCTTTTATAACCTGCATCAAGCTATTTTCGTGCCTAGTAGTCGACTACCAAAAGGCCCCAGTCGACTACCCTGTAGTCGTTGTCTCACAACGGCCAGATCCACGTCAGACAAGTTCCAACGGATCACCTACCAGTCGACTGATGATGCCCATCAGTTCACTGGTGACCTAGTAGTCGACTGCCCAGTCGACTACGGAGCGTTATGTGCTCGCGACACTCCCATCAGTCGACTGCCATCCCTCCACAGTCGACTGCTGTCGGCATCAGTCAACTGCCAGTCCATGGCAGTCGACTGTCAAGCACAAAACCCTAGCCTTACACCAGTCAAATCCTAGTCGACTTAGATCAGTCGAACCGGCACCTATGACAGTCGACTGATGTCGGGCAAAACCTCAAACACCAAGTTGTTTGAGCATCCGATCGTCGGGTAAACCCTCAAACATCAAGTTTGAGCCTCCGACACTCAGTCTTAGCCACTTGGCCAAGTCCACGTTATCCCTCATGGAGTTCCCCACCGAAGCTCTCTTCCCTCGGCCTACATCCCTCGGATGCGCCAAGTGCACGGCTTTGCAATGCCATCCTTCGCATTTCTTGCCCTCGATGTATGCTTCCCTTGGGCTCACTCCATTCGCTCCCCGTCCGGCGGTCCCTCGGATGCACCAAGCGCACGACATCATAATGCCATCCCTCACCGACTCAAGGACCCCCAGCCTAGTGAACTTACCAAGTTCCCAAGACTTCCCATATGCACCAAGCGCACGGCTTCGCAATGCTTTGGACTTTCCCATGCCAAGGCTTCCCCCTTGGACTTCCACACCATGCTCCATGCTTGGATTTTCCATTCCAACCCCATGTTGGACTTTCCCATGACAATCCCATGTCATGAGTTTTGTCTATCATCAAAATACTATCATGGTACTGCTCGAGTCAAACTCGAGTCAACCTAGGCCTATTGCACCAACACTTTTTACCGATAGTCATGCTTAAGTCTATCCAAATTCTCTGATCTATTTCTGCTCATATGGATTATGAGGTTTCACAGATGGATGTCAAAATATCTTTCCTTAATGGAAGCCTTGAAGAAAACATCTATATGGAGCAACCAGAGGGATTCATTGTAAAGGGCAAAGAGCATCTTGTGGTCAAGCTTAATCGGTCCATTTATTGATTGAAGCAAGCTTCGAGATCTTGCAACATCTGCTTTGATGAGGTATTCCAGTCATATGGATTTATTCAAAGTTCGAATGAGTCTTTTGTATACAAGAGATGTGACAGAAATGTAGTGATATTTCTTGTACTATATGTAGGTGACATTTTGCTCATTGGCAACAATATCAAAGTGTTATCAGGCATAAGGGTATGGTTGTCCAAACAATTTGATATGAAGGACTTGGGTGAAGTGGGACACATCCTTGGGATCAAGGTTATAAAGGATCGCAAGAAAAGGATGTTGTGCTTATCTTAAGCTTCATACATAAACACTATTTTGGCTCATTTTAGTATGCTAAACTCCAAGAAAGGTTTTCTACCTTTTTGGCATGGAGTACCTTTATCTAAAGAGATATGTCCTAGAACATCAAAAGAGATAGAGGAGATAAAGCCGGTTCCTTAGGCTTCGACGGTAGGAAGCCGCATGTATGCTATGTTATGTACGAGGGCGGATATCTGCTTTGTAGTGGGCATGGTTAGCAGATATCAGAGTAATCCGGGACAGGGACATTGGACTGCGGTAAAGTATATATTGAAGTATCTGAGAAGGAATAGGGATTATATGCTGGTATGCAGGCAGACCAATTACTCCCTGTGGATTACACAGATTCTGACTTCCAATCAGATAGGGATAACAGTAAGTCTATCTCGGGTTTTGTGTTAACTTTGGGAGGTGGAGCAATTATATGGAAGAGTGTCAAGCAGAAATGCATAGCGGACTCCACCATGGAAGCATAGTATGCGGCAGCCTCTGAGGCAGCCAAAGAAGATGTATGGCTCAGGAACTTCTTGATAAACTCGGATGTGATTCCTGATTTGCCCAAAACTATCACAATTTATTGTGATAACAGTGGTGTAGTTGCAAACTCGAAGGAACCACGAGCCCATAAGGCAAGTAAACACATAGAGCGCAAGTACCACCAGATATGAGAAATCGAAGCGAGAAGAAGTTGTTGTCGCCAAGATTGCATCAAAGAATAACCTGGTAGATCCTTTCACTAAGGCCCTTTCAGCGAGAGCTTTTGATAGACATGTGGAGGGAATGAGAATCATATGTATGGCAGTTTGATGGCAGCATAGTCTTTTAGTATAAGTGGGAGATTATTGGGATGTATACTGAAAGCTTAGCCTTCTTATAAACATCTTCATTTTGAAATAAGAATCACATGATCATTGTTTGCATTTATGCATATTGTCTCATACGTTACATTGTAAATAACATGGTGTGTGGTATCGCACAGAAGATCATGTTATCAATTCCTTGTAGAGTATAAGTAGAGGATCACAACCAAGATGGTTTTGGACAAACCATTAGCATTGTTGTAGTGTAATTTTGTATTGGTATATCTTAACCATATAATTACACTAGTACACTTTGTGTGTATTGAGCAAGACCGATCTAGAGGTGATTCAATTTATTGCTGACTACATAATTGAATCAGACCTCGGATATTATGGTGTACATGCTCTTAATCCCGATATAATAATGGGCACATTTACTTAATATTTATTTTTTTTATTTACCAATGGGCGAGATTTATGGGTTAAATTGATAGGCTCGATAAGTTGGGAAATAATATTATTTACATGGTGTGTCGTTGATTATAGGAGGAAACCGTGTCCTATGTATTTGGATGATGATGTCCCCTTAAGGAGTTCATAAGGATCATCATGTAAATCATGTAGGCGGACTTGGTCCAACATGATGATGAGGTTGTTAGTGAAAGCCCTAGAGTCAATCATGTGATGATTGTTGTATGGACTTGTTGTATCATATTCCTATTTATAAAGGCATTGTTATTATACTTACTTTTATTGGTGCCAAATAACTAAGTATAATAATATCCTTGAGTAGAAGGTTCTTATCTATATCAATCGATTGGTTGAATCGATAATAAGATGATATAGAGAACACTACTCTTAATCATTCCTAGTCAAGTAATAACATTCAGGGACATTGTTAATGCGAAGAGACTAGCATATAGGTTAACTCGATGACTTGGTCTCACAATTCATGGATATGTGATATCAAATTGACACATGGGTATGCATTGGAGAGTGTATACTGAATGACCCGCCATGAGAAAGTATAATGGATAATTATATTAGTGTCATATACTTTCTCATGTGACTATTAGTATGACTATTAGTCATTGGACCTGAAGTCACCATGGTTTCCTACATAAGGAGTTGCATACTTTGGCTTCATCAAATGTCACCCGTAAATGGATGGACTATAAAGGCTATTACTGGGTATGTAACAAATTATGCGGAGGGATGTGAGTGATGTATATGAGATCTATCCCTCCTATATGACGGGAGTGACATCGTTATTCTTGATAAAGTGAGATCACTAAGTCCACGGCCAAGTCCAAATGAGTCAATATGAGATATTGAGCTCATTTGATTAGAGTGAGTCTACTTGGAGTTCAAGTTATATATTGTACCGAGGATGACATGGTCTATGCCTCAATTGGTCAATCTAAATGTCAAGGATAGAGGAACTTTGTCACATATTGTGAGAGTCACAATTAGTAGTCACAAAGGTGATGTTGGATCTCAACATTCTTGTAACTTGGGTAGCAATGATGTGTTGCTAGATACCACTCATTGCTTATGTTCCTAAATCAGTTTAAGAGCATTGCCAACGTTACAATAACCTATAGGGTGCGTTTGGTTGGAGGTCATCTGTGATTACCTTAGTCATGTGATTACCAAGTAATCACATAACCAAGGTTATGGAGAATAAAACATAACTTTGTTTGGTTTAATACTATTTGGTTTAATCCTAGGTAATGAAACAAAACCTTGTTTGTTTGAAGGTTTTATTGTATTACTTACTTTGACATTTACAATATTACCCCTGATTTAATAATAATATTTTTTACAATTAAATTAATTTGATATTTAAATATTGTTTAAAATTAAATTAAATCATTAATTATAATATTAATAATATAATATCTATTATAAATTTTAAAATTTTAAATTATCGTGAGATTTTGGACTTCTAACTTTTCTGTTCAAATAAATTCAATACTTGGAGAAAGTGCAGTGCTAATTTGCTTTGATGTTGAATAAATATGACGTACAAAGGGCATTCTTTTGATAAACCACTCTCCCAACCAAACGACAGTTGCTCCCAGCCATGAATAGTAAACTAATTTACTAGTAAAGTTGTCCTTCCCGAAAGCAATTTAGAAAGTTATGTTGTTCATAATGAGCTGTAAAAGTACACATTGTATCTAGTTAATACAAGTTAAATGTCAACCGAATAACATACAACCAATAGCATCATTAATGCTTTTGTTCTCCAGGAAGTAAAGGCATAAATCAACTGAATGAAATGAATAAGAAAATAGATTCTTATTTTCCGTGAACAGATCATCACAGATTCTTATTATAAATACAACACTTAATAGACACAGAAGTAATCCAAAAATATATTCATCCAAAAAGAGCAATCCAAGTTCAATCCAAAATCACATTCATCCAAAAAGTTTTGTTCTAAATGATACGATGACTATCTAAAAATATATCCAAAATATAAGTACCAACAATGTATATCAGAATGACAATCTAATTCAAATAGCTACTTCATTTGGAATGGAGCTCAGAGAGCAACTTCAACACATAACTTCTTCTAAATATCTGTGGCAATGCAAAGAAGTTGTCAAGCTTGTGTTCATCCTTGAGAATATACTCTCCAACATCCATAATTTCTTGCTAAGAGAATTCAGAAAGTTCTATTAACTCTTCGTATATCTTCTTTTTCCTATGATTATTCTCTGTTTGTTGCTTGAAGTAGTTGGAGATCTCCTCATCAGATTTAGAAACAGAAGTAATATATTTTTGAATTTCTCCCACCAAGTCACCTAGAGCATCATCAGACTTCCCTTTTTTCTTTCTGGTTGATGTCTTGTTTGTTGGACAAACTGATGAACTTGGAGTCTCAGATGTTGTTATTACTTGGTTGTCATCATCATATTTTTCATCTTTGTGATCTTCAATATATTCATCCTTTTCAAGCTCAAATGTGTCAACCTCTTCATCACATACATTTATCTCTTATACTGCATCAGCGGGGATTTCTACATTAGCTCCTGTGGCACCATCTTTCCCCCACACAGACATCAAGTCATCAAGGTGGGGGAACTCTTTGTTCCTTAAACCAATAGCAGCTGGATGACTCTGAATTAAAAATATATTATTAGTAAAAAGTCAACAGCAAAATGAACAGAGCTATTAAACTCATCTTAGCTTGACTTGACTTATACACCCAGATATATTAAAAGTGGAGACGAGAATGATTCTCATATGAACAACCCTTTTTCATATGAGACTCATGCAGATAGAGTCACATTATATATAAGACAAAAAAAATTTGACATATAAACTCGAAGTTAAAAGATGTCCTTCATATATTGCACTGAATTAAAGATGTCTATTCATATCGCTTTCGAGTTCCTATCAGATGGATGTTAAGTAAAAGCAAATGAGAAGCGAGGGTGAGACGTAGTACACTATTATAAGCAAAGGCAGATCGATGCACGTTACCATGTAAAAAAAAAAGGGCAGAAATGAATCTCTCCTCTCCACTAATAAAGCACTAGAAAGCAATTCACATTTATATGATAATTTGTATTGCTCTATTAATTAAACACCGTGCATCATATCAGTGGTGTTTGGTGTCACTGTCTACTAGCAGCTACAATTATTACAATTTAAAGACTGGAGCAGAAATACTTGTGCAAAAACTGTGCATCATATCAGTGCAGAAATATAGTGTACTTAACAGGCAATCAATCTAAACTGCAGCAGAAATACTTGTGCAAAAAAACTGGAGCAATTTAAAAAAAGTTACCTTTACCCAATCATCGAAGACATCCTTTGTTGTAATGATACACTTATCAACATCATTCCATCCAAATCCACTACTATGATTCAACATCTCATTGATAGCATGAAATTGTCTTTTCAGTAGCTTGTACCTCGACTCGATATGAGGGGTAGCCCTCAGATTGCTGGATGGCAATTTAGTAGCCATGACTTTCTCCAAATGCATCAAGTATCCAATTCGAAAACCATTCTCGCTCTTCCAAGCTAAGTCTTTGCTTAACTCAACAAGGCAGTCAACTAAAACAACATCCTCTTGGTTGGTCCACAAGTGTTTAGTGCTCGTAGTTTTTCTTTTGAACTTCGGTAGCATTGAACTTTCTACTTGTTCACTTAATGCATCCTTGGTTGTTTCTACTCCTTTTATCCTCTTTTGGCTATGTCGTTCCATTGAAAACTGAAATTAAACGATCCAAATAACACATTATTCTTGCATAAACCATAATCAAATTGTTTAAATAAATAATATACAAACCCAGATACAATCAAATTGTTCAAACGTAATAAATCCAAGATACAACCAAATTGTTCAAACTTAATCAAACCCAGATACAATCAGATTGTCCAAACTTAATCAAATTCAAATACAACCAAATTATTTAAACCATTCAACGAAATCATAAACCCAAATACAACATAAGCAAAGAGTTCAAATACATGGAAACTCAAATTTCAAGAAAGAACATTAAATTTAATTAACCGATGACTGCCATCTCATGAAAATATCATCCGCAAGCTTGTCTCTCCATTCAGTCCAAGCAGGGTTGGTCTCACAATGTCTGATCAAATCACCACCATCATCGACATAATCATCATCACTTTCAGTTGACTTGAGGACATCAAGCTCACTCTCTATCGGATCAATTATCATTTCATACCTTATGAAATTATGCAGGATACAACAAGTAGAAATAATCCTACATTAAGTCTTAACATTATAAAATGACTTATCTCTCAATATAGCCCATCTGGCTTTTAAAATGCCAAAACACCTCTCAATGCAATTTCTGGCTTGAGAGTGTTTCATATTAAAGTACTCTTTGGTTTTTGTTGGTTGGTAACCTTGTCTCCATTCAATCAAGTTGTACCTTTGACCTCTATATGGTGCCAAAAATCCATCCCCATTTGTGTATCCAGCATCACACAAATAATAACAACCTATATTACAAGTGAACATGTCTTAATATATATAATAACAACCCATTTTATGATAATTATAATGTAATTACCTCGAGGAATCTTCAAGTCATTCCTCCTACTAATAGCATCCCTTAAGACTCTACCATATGCTGCAGATCCTTCCCAACCTGGTAAGACATAGCTAAATTGCATGTCCGATGTGCACACACCCAAGACATTGGTTGCAATTTCACCTTTTCTAGTTCGATACCTAGGTTTATCAACTGCTAGGACATTGACATTAATATACGTCCCATCTAATGCTCCCAAACAACCCTACAATCAAAGAAGTCTCACAAATCAAATTAATTTATTGTGTATATTAAAATTATTGAAAAATAAATATGTAGAAATTATATACTTGTACCTTAAACCATTTCCACCTCTCATCCGTGCAATTTTCTGGGATTGGTTCAGGCTTCCTAAGCAAAATGTTATGTAACCGTTGAACAGAATTAAAAACTGAATGAAATTGCCTACTAACTGTCTCTCCGGATCTAGCTGTTTGTCGTTTTAGGACTCTATTCTTCACATTATGTGCAATAATGTGAAGAAAAGATATTACAAGTTCACTAATTGACATATTTTTATTTTCTTTCAGTTTTCCATGAGTCGTTAGCAAAGAACAAAGTTTATCTAAAGACCTTCTATCCATCCTACAGTTATCAACACATTGTCGATCACTATGAAAAACCATCTCATTTAAGTTTATAGACCTAATATTATATCTAGACAATGCTTGATTAGTATATGATATGGTCCTCCCAAACCTAGCCCTCCACTTGTTAGCTAAGACAACCGCCAACAATAAAAGCATCAATAACTTCCTTTGCATCCTCTTCTTGCGTATAATAAGTAGAGAAATGATCTTCATCTCTTGCCTTAGTGCTAATTGATCCATCTCAGCCTATCATGAAAGTAAGACAATGAAAAGTAAATCTAGCAACAAAATCTATAGAAAGGAACCATAGAGAGGAACACAGATCATGAAATAAAGCAAATCAAAAAAATCAAAAAGCCTCTATACTTATATACTTTGGATGAAGATAAAAATAGGATATGAAGTAATCTTATATTTCCTCCATAACTCTACTAGTAACATATACCAAGAAAAACATTAAACAACCATTTGAACAATGATGATCTCTAGATTAGTAGGGATTGAGACATCTAGATGATCGAAGGCAGCCACAACTCAAATATTTACACAAACGGAGATTAATGTGTGATGTGGTTGGAAGAACAGAAGGATGTGTTTAATCTGGCTGAATAATTAGGAACGTCAGCTTTTCATAATTGTCATGCTAGGACACATACTGCTCCACATAATTTATAGAGTTCATTTTGACCTGCATACAATTTTATTACTCTCTATATAATTTTCCTACCTGGTTAACAAGTCATAGAGTTATTAGGAATTTGACACCCAAGTGAAGGTGATAAGGTTGAACCTTATGACAAAGAAAGGTGGGTAGCATATGTTTCGAGTAAAGTCTGAACAAGACAGAATCCTCCCTTCTAAGTAATCAGAAGATCGAATGGGTAACCTAGAATGAATAATTTTAGCTGTGAGCAAAAAATTAGAAACCACAACTACTACAAAAAATGTGATAAAATAGGAAGCCAAAAACCCAGGCTCTCACTAGGATTTTTCTTTTCAGTGATGTATCACTCAATAACTAGTGACAGAATGACATCAACAGTGTTGTATAACTAGATAGCTAAATAAAACAGAGAATAGGTATGTGATCATATATTGACGCTAAAGGAAGCCACAGACTGAACTTTTACCTAACTAAAGCATGCTCGTTATAGAATCATTGAATTTTCCATGTCCACTTGTAATCTTTGGTTGTTTAATTTGTTCAGAGAAAGAAGGCACTTCTCATCTTTGCTGTCAGGTTTTTGTTTCTAGGAAGTAAGACCTATTTTCTCAGGTTCAATGCTAATAATCAATGGAAGGATCTAACATTTTAATCTTATAGGAAGTACAATTGGGCCATAAACAATTAGATTCTAAACCACTAGGCGTGTTAAAAATCTAACACGCCTAGTGGTTTAGAACTTAGCAGGCACCAACCATTTAAAATCCAAAATGAGAAGAAAGAGATACATATAATGGTTAATTGGGAACTTTTCCAACCAAAATTTGTGACGGTAGCTTAAAATGGCCAATCAAGTGTTCTAAACTCTCGAGAAGACTGAAAAAGCCTGGAAATATCACCATGTTCTATGGAAATCCAGATAAAAATAAGATATGAAGTAATCTTATTTGGTAATGAAGAACAAGCATATCAAAACCGCCTATGAAGAAATGGAAGATACAGAATGCTAAAACTGAAGAGATCTCCACCAAATCAGAATGGAAGAAAACAAAACTAGCAAACATAGTAATGTTCGGTGATAGATCTTCAACACGAGGTGGACAAAGGTGGACGACGCCTTCGAATCGCCGTGCAATCGCCGCTGCTGCTAGGGTTTCGCCTCGAGCATTTTCTTACGATGGGGAGCAGGTGAGTCAGCGTATTATTATTATGTGTAATTTACTTAACTATAGAAGGATAATTTTGGAAAGAAAAGTATCTTAACCCCGGAATCAAGAAAAACCTAAGATTTCCTTGGTTTTTTAATTCCGGGTTGAATAACCCTTTTTGCTGATGTATGCTGATGTGTCGGACATAAGACATTACTTGGGAATCGTCGATTACCTAAACCAAATAAGGTTTTCATTGATACCATTAGATGGATAACCAAGGTAATCATGGATGCCCCCCAACCAAACACCCCCATAGGGTCACACACAAAGGGCAATTAGATGGAGATTAGGTTCGTATGATGAACCATGAGGATTAGGTTCATGGGATGAACTAAATTGGATTAAGGGTAATCCAAATTAGACTAATTGAGTTAGACTCAATTTGATTCAAGTGTTGAATGAGTCTAATTTAGATTTGATTCATTGAGTCAATTTAAAATAATGAATAGAGATTCATTAAATCAAATTGACTTGAATCAAATGGTTGGATTTGATCAACCATGGGAGATAAAAGGTCAAGTTTGACTTGACTTGAGAGGGAAGATGAATGGTCAATTATCACTTGACCAATTGCCATGTCATGGTGACTTGGCATGGGGTCCGACCAATGATGATGTTCCACATCGTCATGGACTCATCATGTGGTGCACCTCATGAGGGAGACCAAGAGCCATTGACTCTTGGAGTTACATGCATGCATGTAACCCCCTTATAGTGGGTTATAAAAGTGTGAAGTTAAGTTGTGTAACTTCATCTTCTTCCTCCTCTCTTCCCTCAAGCTCTCTCTTCTTCATCTTGCCGTGAGCATCCAAGGGGTGCTAGCACACTCTAGGTTGCTTTTCTCCACCTATTGCTTGTGTGGATACCAATAGAGGAGTGTACACATGACACTCCCGAGTTCCAGCAAGCCATTTGGACGAGCGGGATAAGCGAAGGGCGTCGCAACGAGGGTAAACTCTTAACATGTAGATCTAGAGTAGATCTAAAATTTTTAAACATGTACATGTAGTTTTATTTACCTTCGCACGGATCCGTGGCCGACATCCTGGGTTTCCGCAATGGAAAAAAGCGGTTTTTGCGGCTCGGATAGTTCAACAGAGGTTGAGTGGTACTACTCAAGGAGTTAGATGTTAATTAATTAATTGTCATTAAATTAATTAATTAACAAACATTTGATATCTTAAACACGGTGAGATATTTGTACAAATAATATGTGGAGCCCATATTTATTTATGGGGTTGGTGAGGTAGATCAATGATGCTCCTCTAGTGGAATGGATCGGGTTTGTGTGGTTCGGATCCATTGGGTGGCCAAGATCCAACTCTTCCTCATGGTCCCTATTGTAGCCTATTATAAATACCTCGTGAAGCCTAGATCTATAAAAGGGATGGAAAGTCTTGGGCGGCAACATGAGATTAGATGCTAGGGTTTGCGTCCAAGGCTTGGGCGGCAAGGAAGAGAAGTGGTGCTTTGGTTTTGTCTCTTTGGTCGGCGGCACAAGAGGTTGGAGGGTTTCCTTTTCCTTCTTTCTCCCTTGGTCAGTGCACCCTCTTCTTCTCCTAGGGCCGGCGGCGCCATCTTCCTCCCTCTTCTTGGCCGATGGCAATAACCAAGCAAGAAAGCTTGGTAGCCGGTGCTAGATAGGAGAAGAAGGGAGTTTGTTTCATTCTTTGTTCTGAGATAGCAAGGAAAGGAAGATACGTGATCTTGGAGGCTTCAATTCTTGGAAGATCATTTCCCACACAACATCCAAGAAGAGGATAGGTCATACAATAGAAGATCAAGAGGTAAACAAGTGTTATAATTCTTGTTTAGTTTTCTTTCTTGTTCAATGTAATTGAATTATAATTGTATGATCATGGACCCAGAAGATAAATGCAAAAACCGACGATTTGTACATCATTGATTCCGCTGCTAATCGAGGAAAAGAGTTAGGTTGCTTGAACAATAAGTTTATTCAAGAGACCTCTCAAATCGAATAGCACGATAATGGATCGGTTGCTTGGGTAATCCATCTTCGTCTGGATTAATTTTTTTTAATCCAGGGACATATGATATGATCGTCATGCACAAGTGACCGAAGCGGGGGAATCAATTCCTTTCACCCTCCCACTATGACGAGGTATCACTTGTGTATCCTCTGCGACACGCGGTGCAGTCACTTATGGTATGTCCTCTTGTACCATTGGTACTGAAGCAGGGACTTCCCCTCTTAATTCCTCTAGAACAATCTTACTCATGGGCTTGTGGTTCATCACATAGTCTTCCTCTAAAAATCAGGCATTGGTACTAACGATCACCCTCTGATCTTTAGGATTGTAGAACAAATCACCTTTTGTTCCTCTAGGATAGCCAACGAATAGGCACACTTCTGTACGAGATTCTAACTTATTAGCATCTCCCTTTTAGCACATGTGCTTGACTACTCCAAATCCGAATATATCTAAGACTAGGCTTTCGCCAAGACCACAATTCTATGGGAGTAGATGGTACTGATTTAGATGGTACAAAGTTCAGAATATACATTGTCGTTTCTAGAGCATACCCCCAGAATGAATCTATTAACTTAGAATAACTCATCATCGATCTAACCATCTCCATAAGAGTCTTATTCCTTTGCTCCACCACAGTATTCTACTGGGGTGTACCTGGTGCAGACAGTTGGGATTGAATCCCAGCCTCTAACAAGTAACTTCTATACTCTCCCAAGAGGTACTCACCACCACGATCAGATCGTAGTGTCTTGATTCTTTTACCTTGACATTTCTCCACATCAGCCTTGAATTCTTTGAACCTGTCAGAGCATTCAAACTTGTGACACATCATGTAAATGTATCCATATTTTGAATAATCATCTATAAAAGAGACGAAATATTCAAAACCACCTCTAGCCTTGACAGACATAGGACCAGACAAATCAGAATGAACCAATTCCAACACATCTTTGGCCTTATACCCCTTGGCCTTAAAAGACCTCTTGGTCATTTTACCTTCCAAGCAAGATTCGCAGGTTGGGAGATCTTCCACCACCAACATTTCCAAAAGGTCCATCAGCCATCAACATTTGAATTCTACTCAGGTTAATATGACCTAAGCTTAGATGCCAAAGATATGTTTGGTTCATTTTCGAAGGTTCTTTTCTCTTATTAGATTTAGAAGATGAGTTATTTATTTCTATTTGCATCGTGGGAGTTTTTGGTGTTAGAGTATTGGGAATACAATCAAAGTCCCACATTTGTAAGACATGGAAAAGATCATGTGCTTAAAAGATGAAAAGAAATATCCATTGGTATGAGGCCTTTTGGGTAAAGCCCAAAAACAAAATCATGAGGGCTTAGGCCCAAAGTGCACAATATCATATCATTGTGGAGATATATGGATCTTATAATCACTAACAATTGGTATCAGAGTCATAGTTCTTGTAAAGCCATGAACCTCGAATGAAGGAAGTTGAGCTCCCATGTTCGGATCAAGAAAACCAGAAACCATGCAAGAAGTCCAGTTGCGTCGGGAGGACCGAACAACTGGAAGGAAGTCCAGTTGGGCCAGAAGGGATTGACAATTGGTAGGAAGTCCAGCTGGGTCAGGAGGACTAGGCAGTTGGCAAGAAGTCCTGGTGGGTTGAGGATCGGAGGACATCAAGCAGAGGATGTCCTTCGCGGATGGATAGGCTTGAAGGGGGGATTGTCAATGTGGTCCTTCGTTTGAGGGGGGGGGGTTTGTTAGAGTATTGGGAATATATTCAAAGTCCCACATTGGTAAGACATGGAATAGATCTTGTGCTTATAAGATGAAAAGATATCTCCATTGGTATGAGTCCTTTTGGATAAAGCCCAAAAAAACCATGAGGGCTTAGGCCCAAAGTGGACAATATCATATCATTGTGGAGATATATGGATCATATAGGCACTAACATTTGGTTCAAGAGTGTATAAATTTCCTACCAATGTACCAGAACAGATAATCTCTTTATTCCTTTTTAAAACAACTCTGTCATTAAAAGAAATAGAATACCCATCCATAAATAATTTAGAAAATGAAATCAAATTCTTTCTAAATGTAGGTACACGAAGGCAATTTCTCAGAACCAAAGTTTTATTTCTATCAAAAGATAAATAATCGTCTCCCACTGCAATAGCCGCCACCTTCGTAGCATTGCCTTTTGTAGACGGTAATCTCCCTCAGCTAGTCGTCTAGTTTCCTAGAACCCCTGTAAAGAATTGCAGACATGATTAATGGCTCCCATATCTACACACCAGGTACCGGTAGATAACATTGCTAAACATGTTTCAACGAGTAAACTAAAAGATATACCTTTGTTCTATTTCCGGTTAGGACAGTCCGCCTTCCAATGTCCAATCTGCTTGCAAGTGAAGCACTTAAATTTTGGCTTCTTCACTTCTACCTAAGATCTTGCCGCCATCTTTGCTACACCTTGTTTCTTCTTCTTCTTGCCTTTCGGCTTAGAAGTAGAAACCTTATGAGCAACCATGGCATGAGTACTCTAATGAAAAAGCCCCTCTGCTGCCAGAAGTTCTGTTAGAAGCTTTGCCAACGAATACAACCTTTTATTCATGTTGTAGTTCAGGAAAAAATGCTCAAAACTTCTAGGTAGAGATTGGAGAATGATATCGACCTAGGTTTCCCCATCGATCTTTGCTCCAAGGACTTCCATCTCATTCAAATGAGCCCTCATCTTGAGAACATGATCCCTCACGGGTGTTCCCTCAATCATGGTGGTCATCATCAAGTTCCTCATAGCTTCCTACCTAGCAGTTCGATTCTGGTGTCCGAAAAGATCCTTGAGATTGAGCATTATGTCATAGGCAGTAGACATGGCCTGATACTGATGTTGCAATACATTTGACATAGAAGCCAAAATGTAACACCGCGCCATCTCATCTGCCTTGATCCACTTCCTATAACTCTCTTTCTCATTTTCACTAGAATCATCTAGAGGCTTAGGAGGACATTCTTCGAAGAGTACATATTTGTACTCCTCAGCAGTCAAGACAATATCCAGATTTTGTTTCAAATCAACATAATTAGAGTCAGTAAGTTTGTTTTCTTTTAGAATCACAACAAGTGGGTTGAAAGTCTTTTTGAAAAATCTATGATTCATAGTGATAAAAAACATTAGATTTCAAAAATTTATTGATTCCTCAAACAAGAAAATTTTAAAATCAACCAACACCTCAAAACACCAAGAACATCGTTTGCCACGATAGTGTGGACGTATACGAATTCTACAATTGTAAGAAGAGGTTATACCCATTAATTTTATTATCCTGTCAACCATACTTTTTGACAAATAAAATTAATAGTTGTTTCCTCTTCGGCCCTACAAATAAAAATAGTGACTCCGATGGAGAGGATACTTTCATTTGCATTTAAGTGTTTACCATTACCCGATACTAAGACAATTACCTCGGATTATGTGCCTTCCGATGGGGAAGTACACACGCTCCTAAATAATTTTCTATAACCCTATTTGACCTAGTGATCCACAAAACAAATTCATCCGATATGGAGGAAGGCATACAGAGCCAACGCGCAAGTTTGTTTGCAACACATGTCAAATTGTAATGGAGGCCCCGGAAATTAAAAAATATCCCTCTCCCACTTAGTAATTTAAAATTGAGAAATTTTCAAGCACACACAACATGCATATCAAACAATAAGCAATGAATATGAAAAAAATTAAATTTTCCAACTATTATGGCTTTTATTTTTCAATATGCTTCTCGTCGTGTCGCCACCTTGTCCGCTCCTCCCATTACCATGTGCAAGCCACAAGGGGATACGAGCCGAGATAAAATATTTTAATTTACATCCATCGATCCTGTACTCCACGAAGGAGTTTACAACCTATCTAGATCAAAAGTAAATTAAAATAAGTGGCTAAACAATGTCGTATTTGTTGGATCGATCGGATCGCTAGAGGGGGGGTGAATAGCGATAGAAATTTTTCGTACGAATTCGTTTTAAAAAAAAACTTATATGCAGCGGAAAGATAAACAAAAAAATAAAAGAGACAAGATACACAAAGGTTTTACTTGGTTCGTAGCCGAAGGCTACTACTCCAAGGCCCTAGTGGTCCTTGACCACGTACGGAGGGCAAACTACTAAAAAGCTCCTCCTCGTTGGAGGTAGGAGTTAGACGGATACACAAGATGATAAAAGCTCAAGGTAGAGGGACACTCCCCCTCTCCTTGATATGATTTAAAGCTCGAAATAAGAACAACTTATAAACTGAAATATGATTCAAACTTTCGTTACCGACGACTTCAAAAGATGGAGGTTGAAGCTCTAGTCATCGTCTCGGCAGCGCTTCATCGTAGGGATGTCGGAGAGTCGGAGCGTATCGGAAGCACTTGGAAGCTTTTTTAATTGATGAAAAACCCTAAGACAAGCCCTCCTTTTATAGCCTTTGAGCCCCTCATCGAATGGGTCTTCAACCAATCACAAATGGACACAAAAACTCCTTGAAATGGGGTGATAAGCCTTGACTCCTTGAATCTGATCATTGACCATCAGTCGACTGATGGCCATCATCAGTCGACTGATGGCAGCATCAGTCGAGTGCTGACCTTCGGCAGTCGACTGATTGACGACAGTCGAGTCCTCCAAGCTGGCAGTCGACTGATGCTTGCTGCAAGTCAAAGTTAGCTCAACAAAAACATAATTTCGACGGTCGTCGACCGTCCGATCTCGACCTAGACCATCTATAGGATGTCTTTGGTCGGATCTATGCTTAAGATCATCCCCGTAACGAGGATACGACCTTACTTACGCTCGCACACACGAGCTTACCTCGATACTTACTTGTTGCTTTTTCTTTCGGCCTTCCACTCGATTCCTTCGGCTCCCTCCGAAGTCACTCAAGTGTCGCCCGACCACCGCAGCTTCCTCCGGGTGTCGCTAGCCTTCAGCTCCAGCTATAGCAATCTTCTGCACACTCGATTCAGCTCGTGAGATAACAACATGAGCTTAACTTTGTATCGTTTGCTAAAATCAAAACTCAGGTTTGACTTAGATGCCTACTGCACCAACAATCTCACCCTTTTTGATTTATGGCAAACCCACATACAAAGTTAAGAAAGACAAATTAAGTGCATTAAGTAAAATGAGCAAGAGATATGCATGAATGTGTAGGAGTATATAATAACTCTTTTTCAAGTGCTCCCCCTTGAGGAATCCTCCCCCTTGACCGAGGGTGAGTACTTGAGAAAGAGTTTTAACTCTCCCCCTTGATATTTGCTATAAAAAAAATGTGTTTAAAATAATTTTTAAGTTAAGAAATCAAAAAATTGATTTCTTAACCTTGGCCTTTACTTCCATTTTGTTAACAAGTTAACTTAGAGTTAATTACTATTTTTTTTTTGTATTGTTGACGAAAACAAGTTAACTAAATGTGTTTAAGTTATGAGTTCCCTTAACTTGTTTTGTTAACTTAAAGTTAAGTAAGCCTTGGCCATAAAAAAAATGATCCCTTAACTTTGGCCTTTTTCTCCCCCTTTTGCCATTTATCGAAAAGAGTGAGGGTGTGTGTGGAATAAGTTTTAATTTTAAAGTCCAAGCATGTTCCACATTATTTTGAAAATAATATACTGAAAATAAGTTCATCTATAAAATGTTCGACTCATATTTGACTTGATTGATATGAAGGATCAACCAGTCCTGGTCAGAGTCGGTTAGTATGTATGATTATACTCCGTGGTTCATAGCGATACACTAGCTCTACATCTAGAACCAGGAGTAAGGTCCTAACATCTCACGCCCATCTACGTGGCTAAGTACACAAACACATTAGTCCTATGTGTTGTGAGATGTATTGGCTCCTTAAATCTATAGGTGCATGATATCTAAGGTATGTCCTATGCTAGTTCCATAAAAATAAAAATTTAAGAAATAGTAGTAAGAAAATATAATTTGCAAGTTCCTATTCTACTACACACATGCCCAATTTTCGTCTTAATAGACTAAATTCGGCTTCGGGTAGGGGTTTAGTAAATAGGTCTGCCAAGTTAGACTTCGATTCGACGTATTCGAGTTGTATGGCTCCGTTGGCCACATGTTCTCGAATGAAATGGTGTTTGACCTCTATATGTTTGGTCCTAGAGTGACATATCGGATTATTTGTAAGATTAATTGAACTAATGTTATCTACGTGAAGTTTAGTATTCGTAAAGTCTAACTTAAAGTCGTGGAGAGTGTGCTTCATCCAAAGAAGCTGCGTGACACACTCACCCATCGCGATATATTCGGCTTCGGTGGTAGATAAAGCAACACAGTGTTGCTTCCTACTGCACCAACTCACTAGACTCGAGCCGAGAAGTTAACAACAACCACTCGTACTCTTTCTATCGAGCTTACTACCGGCATAGTCCGAATCAGAGTAGCCGGTTAGTTCGAACTCGGTAGATCTAGGATACCAAATACCGACATTAAGTGTACCCTTAAGATATCTAAGGATACGCTTAACTAGGGTTAGGTGAGACTCCTTAGCACAGGTTTGAAACCTGGCGCACATACTTACTGCGAATAGGATGTCGGGTCGACTCGTAGTTAAGTATAGGAGACTTCCTATCGTGCTCCTATAGTACTTTAAGTCAATGGACTTACTTTCTAGGTCTTCTCCTATGTTTACATTAATCGCCATTGGGGTGTTTATTATCTTAGCACCTTGCATTCCAAATCTTTTAATTAACTCCTTAGTGTATTTTTGTTGATATAGGTATATACCATCCTTAGTTTGTTTAATTTGTAGATCTAAAAAGAAACTTAACTCGCCTACCAAGTTCATTTTGAACTCACTTTCCATGAGTGAAACGAACTCGTTTAGTAAGGCTGAGTTAGAGGTTCCAAAAATTATATCGTCTACGTAAATTTGAGCTATGAATATTTCTTTACCTAAGGTTTTTACGAAGAGAGTTGGGTCAACTAAGCCTTGGTTAAACCCTTTTGACTTAAGATGGATTGAAAGTCTCTCGTACAAAGCTCGAGGAGCTTGTTTAAGTCAATAGAGAGCTTTCTTAAGTTTTAGAACATGGTCGGGTTTATTTAGATTTTCGAATCCGGGGGGTTGGATAACATAAACTTCTTCTTTAATGTATCCATTTAGGAATGCCGACTTAACATCCATTTGAAACAGCTTAAATCCTCGATGTGCAGCATAAGCTAGCAACATTCGAATGGATTCGAGTCTAGCTACTGGGGCATAGGTTTCGTCGTAATCTAAGCCATCGACTTGACTAAACCCTTTGGCGCCTAACCTAGCCTTGTTTCTAACTACTTCACCTTTATCATCAAGCTTATTTCGAAACACCCACCTTGTTCCAATTATCGTTTTGTCTTTAGGTGGTGGTACTAATTCCCACACTTCATTCCTAGTAAATTGAGCTAGCTCTTCTTGCATTGCAATAATCCAATCGGGATCAAGAAGAGCTTGTTCAATTGATTTGGGTTCTATCTTTGAAATTAAGGAAATTTGACTAAGGTTCCTATAGGATGCTCTAGTTCAAACTCCCAGATTAGGATCTCCTATTACTTGATCGATAGGGTGGTTAGTCTGAATCCTAGATTGGGTTGGGTTTGTGTCACCTAATGCTTGATCAATGGGGTGACTTCGTTGAACACTAGTTTGACTCGGATCACTTGTCACTTGATCGACAAGAGAAGTTGGTTGATATGGATTAGACTCGATCTCAGGGTCGGAGACGAGTTTGGTATCAGTGGGCTCAACACTTGGGGTCATTAAGGGTTTTGTAGGTTCAGGTACTTCATCGAACACTACATTAATAGTCTCTTCGACTTTAAGGGTATCGTGGTTATATACCCTATAGGCCCTACTCGTGGTTGAGTATCCTAAGAAGATTCCGGTGGAGGTTTTAGATTTGAATTTCCCTAGGTGGTTCTTAGTGTTTAAGATATGTACTTTACATCCAAATACCCTAAAGTACTTGATGTTGGGTACTTTATTGTGATAAATCTCGTATGAGGTCTTAAGGTGCCTCTTTACCATAAGGATCCTATTCTGGACATAGCAAGCCGTGCTAACGGCTTCTGCCCAAAACCTATCAGGTAGGTCGTATTCGTTCAACATGGTCCTAGCGGCTTCTTGTAGAGTTCGGTTTTTCCGCTCCACTAGGCCATTTTGTTGAGGGGTCCTAGGGCAAGAGAATTCATGGTGGTATCCGTTAGGTTACGTGTCGGTGAACCTTTGATTTTCGAATTCACCACCATGATCGCTTCTAAGTCTTTTAACCTTAAGGTTTTTGATTCTCGATTAATTTGAATAGATTGATTAATTGATCTAGGTATCATTTTTATGTTTGATGAACTGACCGAGTAAACTGGAGTAGTCGTCAATTATGACTAAGCAATATTGACTTCTATTGAGTGACTTGGCTCCATGTGAATCGAATAGATCCATATCAGAGCTCAAGTACACTTGAGGTCTGCTTGGTTAGTTAACTTGTGTTGTGTCCTAGGTTGTTTTCCTTGTTGACAAGCATTACAGATTTATTAACCAAATTGTTGAGGTTGGGTAAGCCTCGACTAAGCCACTCGACTCATCTTGTGGGACGAGTCTTGGGTGCAGTGACCGAGTCGTCGGTGCCACAACCATGATTCCTCTTCCTGTGTCATAAGACATTTGGCTGAGGATTTGATTAAGTTAATTGTATAAATGTTATTTGTCCTAGTTCCTTTGAGTATTGTTTTAGTTATTTTATTTGATTTAATTACACATTCATTTTGTAAAAATACGACCTTATAGTTATTGTCACATAATTGGCTTACGCTAAGCAGGTTATATTCAAAATTCTCTACAAGTAATACATTTTTAATAACAAAATTCGAGTTAAGCTCGATATCACTTGATCCGATGATTTTGAGCTTGCCGTTATTCCCAAAGGCTACCGATCCTTGTCGTTTGAATCGAAGCTTCGTGAATTTTAGTTGATCCCCGATCATGTGTCGGGAGCAACCGCTGTCCAACATCCATTGATCGTACACAAAAGGTGGTTGGATTGGATGTTAGATTTTTTTTTTTTTAAATTGGTTGTAAGTTGTTAAACCTAGGTCATCTCACCTGTGTCTATATGATCAAGCATGTTATACTTATGTGTTTTTTGTGAGATAACTTCCAATTAAGTTGATTAAGTGCATTTAGGTTCAAGTAATTTTATGTTAGATTTGGATTTGACCCTAGGCTTGTCAAGTTTACCTTTTCAAGATCATGGCTTCCAGGTCGTGGCGAGGCATAGGGGCCTTCTTTTATCGGATCATCGACCACTTCCTTAGACAAAGCCATTTTCAAGAAAATGATGACTTGACTCACCTAAGACTATTTCCTAGTCTAACTGGTTATTTTTGAAAAGAGGCTCCCCGAGGCTCAATCTTTTCGAAGGATTTTAGTTGGTTATGTACGTGTTCTAAGTGAGTTCACAAGTTTTAAAAAAAAATTCTAAGCATGCAATTTCTAAGTTAAAGCACAAACATGTTTTGTATTGGCTCCCCCTAGACCGTTGAATCGGTTCGGTCTATCCACATAGTGGATTTCGTCCTTGGGAACCCAGTACGGGTTTGATCCTAGAGTTGAAATGAAAAAGTTCTTAGGGACCCATGCTTGGACATGTTTCCTATGTCGACTTACAATCGACATATACGACCTATTAGTCGTGTTAGAGTTAAACCCTAGTCCAGCCTTGTTGTACACGGCCCTTTGAGATCCAAGTAGGAGGTCAAGTCCTTTGGATCCCGAAGTAAACCTTTCCAACGTGTTCCTAAGATCTTCAACTTGACTTTTCAAGAGAGAGTTCTCAACTTCGAGGTTTTCAGCTCGAGTTGGGTCCTCTTCTCGAACTTGACTAGTCGAAGAGGTTAGGGAGACCTTGTGTTTGAGGAGTTTGACCTCCTCAACCAGGGTCTCGACCTTGGACTCGGACTTAACTAATTTCTTAGACAAAAACCTAACCATATTATGTAAAGTATTAAATAAAGTTCGACTCACTTTAAGGGTATCTTTTGAACCGGATGCGTATCCGTGGCTTGACTTGAAGGTAGCTTCGTAGTCCGAGTCATCCTCAGGTTCTGACTCAAGTTCAGGTTCGGTCTCCGTGTCTGACTCAATAGATTTCACCATGAAGACGTGGTCTTCGTCTTCTTCGGATGATGCTTCTTCCCATGTCGCGTTGAGGGCCTTCTTGTGCTTAGGTGCTTGGTGGTTGAGCTTGGGGCACTCAGACTTGATATGTCCAAACCTGTTACACTCATAACACCAAATATTAGAACTTTTAGGCTTACCTTGGTTGGGTCGAGTCGTGGTTCGCTTTACTCCCTTGGCTATCCTTCGAGCTAGGTTCATTAGTTCGGCAGTCAACTCCGGGTCAACTTCTTCTTCGGACTCGTCTTCCTCCTCGGTTGGTGGTGGCTTGCTTGCACATTTCTTCTTCTTTGAACCTGTAAACAAGGCTATACCCCTCTTGGGTTCCGAGTTGGACTGCTCATGTAATTCGAAATCTGAGAATAATTCGTCTATTCTAACTTTAGAAAGGTCCTTGGAGACCTTGTAGGCGTCGACCATGGATGCCCACAAGGTAGTCCTCGGAAAAGAGTTTAGAACATACCTTATAAGGTCGCGGTTTTTGACCTTTTGCCCGATTGCGTGTAGGTTGTTGACGATGTCCTGGACTCGGGCGTGAAGTTGCATTGCGGACTCGTGTTCCTGCATTTTTAGATTATATAATTTATTGAATAAAAGGTCGCGCTTACATACCTTGGCTTCATCGGTCCCTTCGTGTAGCTCCACTAGTTTTGTCCAAAGATCTTTTGCGCTTATGAAGGAGCCGACGCGATTTAACTCCTCCTTGGACAAGCCGTATTGGAGGATTTGTGTTGCCTTGGCATCGGCTTCGACTTGTCATTTTGTTGCAACGGTCCATTGATCATAATCCAAGGAGTCACCCACTTCATTAGTCGGAAGTGTGAAACCCGTTTGGATTATGATCCACATCTCGATTTGGGTTTTGAGAAAGCATTCCATCCGACTTTTCCAGTAGCGGAAATCATCTCCGTTGTAAAACGGAGGTCGGACGGTGCTAAAACCCTCGAGATGGGCCATTAGAACAAAAAACAAGGAGACTAAAAAGAAGACCTAGCAACGACAAAAATACACGAAAGTACCAAGACTTGCGTCTTGGATTAGTAGTGTGGGAAATAAAAAGAAACAAACGAAAAATAGAAAGTTAAGAAAAGAAATAAGAAACTAAATAAAAAGTAAGTACTCACAACCTTCGATGTCCCCGAAAGGCTACTAAACGTTGATTTTTGAGGATGAAAACAACTTATAGATCTCTGCGAGGGCTTCGATTTGGTAGGTAGACCGTGTCGTGGGTCAACTTGGACGAAAAGTTATGCCCGTTTGACCGTCGGCTACTCCAAAAACGAATACTTGCAAAACAAAACCAAACGAAGAGTACCAAGACTTCGTCTTGGATTAGTAGTGCGGGAGAAAAATTTAAACGAACGAAAAAAAAATCTGTAAAAAATGTTAGATTGGTGGTTTCACCAAATCTAAGCGCCCCCAGCTCTGATACCAATTGTTGGATCGATCGGATCGCTAGAGGGGGGGGGGTGAAAAGCGATAGAAATTTTTCGTACGAATTCGTTTTAAAAAAAAACTTATATGCAGCGGAAAGATAAACAAAAAAATAAAAGAGACAATAGACACAAAGGTTTTACTTGGTTCGTAGCCGAAGGCTACTACTCCAAGGCCCTAGTGGTCCTTAACCACGTACGGAGGGAAAACTACTAAAAAGCTCCTCCTCGTTGGAGGTAGGAGTTAGATGGATACACAAGATGATAAAAGCTCAAGGTAGAGGGACACTCCCCCTCTCCTTGATATGATTTAAAGCTCGAAATAAGAACAACTTATAAACTGAAATATGATTCAAACTTTCGTTACCGACGACTTCAAAGGATGGAGGTTGAAGCTCTAGTCGTCGTCTCGGCAGCGCTTCGTCGTAGGGATGTTGGAGAGTCGGAGCGTATCGGAAGCACTTGAAAGCTTTTTTAATTGATGAAAGACCCTAAGACAAGCCCTCCTTTTATAGCCTTTGAGCCCCTCATCGAATGGGTCTTCAACCAATCACAAATGGACACAAAAACTCCTTGAAATGGGGTGATAAACCTTGACTCCTCGAATCTGATCATTGACCATCACGATCGGTGATGGCCATCATCGATCGATGATGGCGATCATCGATCGAGGCCGACCTTGGCGATCGATTGACGGCAATGAGTCCTCCAAGCGCGGCAATGCGATGCTTGCTGCAAGTCAAAGTTAGCTCAACAAAAACATAATTTCGACGGTCGTCGACCGTCCGATCTCAACCTAGACCATCTATAGGATGTCTTTGGTCGGATCTACGCTTAAGATCATCCCCGTAACGAGGATACGACCTTACTTACGCTCGCACACACGAGCTTACCTCGATACTTACTTGTTGCTTTTGCTTCCGGCCTTCCACTCGATTCCTTTGGCTCCCTCCGAAGTCACTCGAGTGTCGCCCGACCACCGCAGCTTCCTCCGGGTGTTGCTAGCCTTCAGCTCCAGCTATAACAATCTTCTACACACTCGATTCATCTCGTGAGATAACAACATGAGCTTAACTTTGTATCGTTTGCTAAAATCAAAACTCAGGTTTGACTTAGGTGCCTACTGCACCAACTGTATTTAATTACAAAAATTAAATACTAATTAGCATCGTCAACCCCGAGCATTCAAATAATTAATTACAATCACACAACTGTTAGGGCAATCTCTTGCCGTGATAAGGTTTTGATGTGTGTGGCAAAGGGTTTAAGTTAGTTTGTTATTGTGATTTGATATGTGCGTTGAAGTCGTGCAGGACTTAGTAATTAGCACATGAAGCTTTGGCGGGTTCACCACTCACAACCTCGTGCTTGAGTCGGAGAAGGAGCATTGCAGAGCCGTGCGCTTGATGCTGCCGAGGGACCGCCGGACAAGATGACTTGAAGCGAAGCCAAGGAAGCAGACTTCGAAGGCAAGAGATGCGAATGAGCATTGCAGAGTCGTGCGCCTGATGATGCCGAGGGACGTGGCCGCGAACGAAGAGAGCTTCGGCGAGGGACTTCGAGTGACATGAGAGAATGAGTGAATTGTAAGTAGCTCATTAGGTGAACTTGGCCGAATGGCAGAGTGTCGGAGGCTCGACCGCAAGGGTTGAGGTTTACCCGACCGTCGGAAGCTCAAACGATTGTTAAGTTTGAGTTTCACATGGCACCAGTCGACTACCATGAAATGGCAGTCGACTCCTTTGAGTCGAACAGGTTCGACTGGTATCCGACTGAGTCATTTTTGGGCCAATAGTCGACTATCATATGTTGGCAATCGACTACCAAGACCAACAGTCGACTGTTGAAGGCAGCAGTCGATTGGTCAAGAGGGTTTGAGCCACATAACCGCCGTGGCCATACCGATTGACTACGGAGCGGCGATCGGCGATGGTTACATCGATCATTGCGCAGGGATCTGTTGGACTACAACGGTCGGGATCCGATGTGTTCAGAGACCGTTGTAGTGGCGGCAGTCGACTACCAAGGGCTGCAGTCGACTGGTGGCGACCATCGGGAAGAAATCAATCCTCTCTATAAAAAGAGAGGGTGTGGGCTTTTTGATGGCTAATGCTTATATTCCAAATCATCTTCCAAGTTCTCTACAAGTGATAAACTCCTTCTAGTTTGTTTCATATCAATTGTAAAAGAAGGAGTGTTCTTGAGTTGTAAGGGTTACATCCACCTAGCTTGGTGCAAAGGAGAGACCAATAGTGGATTGGTTGCAGAGTGATTCACCGAGGACGAATCGGGGACCGTGGATTAGCGGCGTAGCCGTGAACCATGTTATATATGTTGTTAGCATTTGTTTTATTCTTGTTGTTTTTATTTGGTTGTCTTGTTTATTAGTATTCCGCTTGCGCTAACGATTTTGTAGACGAGTAAATTCCACCATCCAACGAAGAGGGCTATTCACCCCCCTCTAGCTGGCCAATACACAACAATCGATCCCCTACAACAAACACAATCACATACATTCACACAGCCATAATAGTTGGATCTTATGCTTGCAAGCAAAAAGTTAGCCTACGAACATCCTACTATTATCTGGCATAAACAATATATGATAAATGTGTGAAAGTAACTAAATCCAAAACACACAAAACTGGAAACTGTGGCTCTGATACCACTTTAAGGGAGTTTCGCTTCGCTTTGGTCGCTTGTGCATGACGATCCTATCTCACGTCCCCAGATTAAAATTTTATTAATTAAAACTAATCTAGATGGAGATGGATTATCCAAGCAACCGATTCATCATCGTGCTATTCGATTTAAGTGGTCACTTGAACAAACTTGTTGTTCAAGCAACCTAACCCTTTTCCTCGATTAGCCGTGAAATATATGATGAACGGATCGCAGGTTTTTGTGTTTATGATCGGGGTCCATGTCAATCAACAACATGCAAAATACAAAAGAAAAAGAATTAAAATTAAACAAGATTATACCTCTTGTTTTACCTCTTGATCTTCTATTGTATTCCTATCCTCTTCTTGGACGTCGTGTGGGCGACAATCTTCCAAGAATCGAAACCTCCTGGGCCACGTATCTTCCCTTCCTTGCTCGCTCCGAACAAGGGAAGAAAACCCTCTCTTCTTCTTCTTTCCTATGCCGAAGACAAAGCCTTCTCCTCTTCTCCTTGCTTGTACAGACCACCAAAACTCCTAGAAGTGGTGTTCGCCGGCCCTAAAGAGAGGAGAGGAGATTGAGGAAGAGAGAACCCCCTTTCTCCTTGCTTGTTGCCGCCGACCCTAGGAGAGGGAGAGGAGGTGCCGACCCTTGCTTGTGGAAAGGAGGCATCGGCCCTAGTGTGAGAAAGAAGGAGTGCGGGCCAAAAGAAAGGAAGAGAAGGAAACCCTAATCCTCTCTTACCGCCGTCCCTAGAAGAAGCAAAACACTAACCCCTTTTCCCTTGCCTCTCCACCTCCTCTTATAGATATAGGCTTCATGAGGTATTTATAATAGTCTACAATAGGAACCATGAAGAGGAGTTGGATCTTGGCCACCAAATGGATCCGAACCACATATAACCCGATTCTCTGATCTATTGCTGCTCATATGGATTATGAGGTTTGACAGATGGATGTCAAGACATCTTTCCTTAATGGAAGCCTTGAAGAAAACATCTATATGGAGCAACCAGAGGGATTCATTGCAAAGGGCAAAGAGCATCTTGTGGTCAAGCTTAATCGGTCCATTAATGGATTGAAGCAAGCTCCGAGATCTTGGAACATCCGCTTTGATGAGGTATTCCAGTCATATGGATTTATTCAAAGTTTGAATGAGTCTTTTGTATACAAGAGATGTGACGGAAACGTAGTGGTATTTTTTATACTGTATGTAGATGACATTTTTCTCATTGGTAACAATATCAAAGTGTTATCAGACATAAGGGTATGGTTGTCCAAACAATTTGATATGAAGGACTTGGAAGAAGTGGGACACATCCTTGGGATCAAGGTTATAAGGGATCGCAAGAAAAGGATGTTGTGCTTATCTTAAGCTTCATACATAGACACTATTTTGGCTCGTTTTAGTATGCTGAACTCCAAGAAAGGTTATCTACCTTTTCGGCATGGAGTACCTTTATCTAAAGAGATATGTCCTAGAACATCAAAAGAGATAGAGGAGATGAAGGCGGTTCCTTAGGCTTCAGTGGTAGGAAGCCGCATGTATGCTATGTTATGTAGGAGGGCGTATATCCGCTTTGCCGTGGGCATGGTTAGCAGATATCAGAGTAATCCAGGACAAGGACATTGGACTGTGGTAAAGCATATATTGAAGTACCTAAGAAGGAATAGGGATTATATGCTGGTATGCCAAGCAGACCAATTACTCCCTGTGGATTACACAGATTCTGACTTCCAATCAGATAGGGATAAGAGTAAGTCTATCTCGAGTTTTGTGTTTACTTTGGGAGGTGGAGCCATTATATGGAGGAGTGTCAAGCAGAAATGCGTGACGGACTCCACCATGGAAGCTTAGTATGCGGCAGCCTCTGAGGTAGCTAAAGAAGATGTATGGCTCAAGAACTTCTTGATGGACTTGGATGTGATTCCTGATTTTCCAAGAACTATCACAATTTATTGTGATAACAGTGGTGTAGTTGCAAACTCGAAGGAACCATGAGCCCATAAAGCAAGTAAACACATAGAGCGCAAGTACCACCAGATATGAGAAATCGAAGCGAGGAGAAGTTGTTGTCGCCAAGATTGCATCAAAGGATAACCTGGTAGATCCTTTCACTAAGGCCCTTTCAGTGAGAGCTTTTGATAGGCATGTGGAGGGAATGAGAATCATATGTATGGCAGTTTGATGGCAGCATAGTCTTTTAGTATAAGTGGGAGATTATTGCGATGTATATTGAAAGCTTAGCCTTTGTATGAACATCTTTATTTTGAAATAAGAATCACATGATCATTGTTTGCATTTATACATATTGTCTGATACGTTACATTGTAAATAACATGGTGTGTGGTGTCACACAAAAGATCATGTTATCAGTTCCTTGTAGAGTATAAGTAGAGGCTCACAACCAAGATGATTTTGGACAAACCATTAGCATGGTTGTAGTGTAATTTGGTATTGGTTTATCTTAACCATAGAATTACACTAGTACACTTTGTGTGTATTGAGCAAGACCGATTTAGAGGTGATTCAATTTATTGCTGACTACATAATTGAATCAGACCTCAAATATTATGGTGTACATGCTTTTAATCTCGATATAATAACGGGCACATTTACTTAATATTTATTTTTTTTTATTTACCAATGGGCGAGATTTATGGGTTAAATTGATAGGCCTGGTAAGTTGGGAAATAATATTATTTACATGGTGTGTCGTTGATTATAGGAGGAAACCGTGTCCTATGTATTAGGATGATGATGTCCCCTTAAGGAGCACATAAGGATCATCATGTAAATCCTAGAGGCGGACTTGGTCCAGCATAATGATAAGGTTGTTAGTGAAAGCTCTAGAGTCAATCATGTGATGATTGTTGTATGGACTTGTTGTATCATATTCCTATTTGTAAAGGCATTGTTATTATACTTACTTAAATTGGTGCCAAATAACTAAGTATAATAACATCCTTGAGTAGAAGGTTCTTATTTATATCAATCGATTGGTTGAATCGATAATGAGATGATATAGAGAACACTACTCTTAATCATTCCTAGTCAAGTATTAACATTCAGGGACATTGTTAATGCGAAGAGACTAGCATATAGGTCAACTCGATGACTTGATCTCACAAGTCATGGATATGTGATATCAAGTTGACACATGGGTATGCATTGGAGAGTGTATACTGAATGACCCGCCATGAGAAAGTATCATGGATAGATATATGAGTGTCATATACTTTCTCATGTGACTATTAGTATGACTATTAGTTGTTGGACCTAAAGTCACCATGGTTCCCTACATAAGGAGTTGCATAATTTGGCTTCATCAAACGTCACCCGTAAATGGGTGGACAATAAAGGCGATTTCTGGGTATGTAACAAATTATGCGGAGGGATGTTAGTGATGTAGATGAGATCTATCCCTCCTATATGACGGGAGTGACATCGTTATTCTTGATAGAGTGAGATCACTAAGTGCATGACCATGTCCAAATGAGTCAATATGAGATATTGAGCTCATTTGATTAGAGTGAGTCTACTTGGAGTTCAAGATATAGATTGTACCGAGGATGACAGGTCTATGCCTCAATTGGTCAATCTAAATTTCAAGGAGAGAGGGACATTGTCACATATTGTAAGAGTCACAATTAGTCATCACAAAGGTGATGTTGGATCTCAACATTCTTGTAACTTGGGTAGCAATGATGTGTTGCTAGATACTGCTCATTGCTTATGTTTCTAAATCAGTTTAGGAGCATTGCCAACATTACAATAACGTATAGGGTCACACATAAAGGGCAATTAGATGGAGATTAGGTTCATATGATGAACCATGAGGATTAGGTTCATGGGATGAACTAAATTGGATTAAGCGTAATCCAAATTAGACTAATTGAGTTAGACTCAATTTGATTCAAGTGTTGAATTAGTCTAATTTAGATTTGATTCATTGAGTCAATTTAAAATAATGAATAGAGATTCATTAAATAAAATTGACTTGAATCAAATGGTTGGATTTGATCAACCATGGGAGAAAAGAGGTCAAGTTTGACTTGGCTTGAGAGGGAAGATGAATGGTCAATTTTGACCTGACCAATTGCCATGTCATGGTGACGTGGCATGGGGTCCGGCCAATGATGGTGTTCCACATCATCATGGACTCATCATGGGCTGCCACCTCATGAGGTAGACCAATAGCCATTGGCTCTTGGAGTTACATGCATGCATGTAACCCCCTTATAGTGGGTTATAAAAGTGTGAAGTTAAGTTGTGTAACTTCATCTTCTTCCTCCTCTCTTCCCTCAAGCTCTCTCTTCTTCATCTTGCCGTGAGCATCCAAGGGGTGCTAGCACACTCTAGGTTGCTTTTCTCCACCTATTGCTTGTATGGATACTAATAGAGGAATGTACACTTGACACTCTCGAGTTTCGGCAAGCCGTTTGGACGAGCGGGATACGCGAAGGGCATCACAAAGAGGGTAAACTCTTAACATGAAGATCTAGAGTAGATCTAAAATTTTTAAACATGTACATGTAGTTTTATTTACCTTCGCACGGATCCGTGGTCGACTTTCGGGGTTTCCTCAATGCAAAAAGCGGTTTTTGCGGCTCGGATAGTCCAACAGAGGTTGAGTGGTACTACTCATGGAGTTAGATGTTAATTAATTAATTGTTAGTAAATTAATTAATTAACAAACATTCGATATCTTAAACATGGCGAGATATTTGTACAAATAATATGTGGAGCCCATATTTATTTATGGGGTTGGTGAGGTAGATCAATGATGCTTCTCTAGTGGAATGGATCATCATTAATGGATGGGGTTTGTGTGGTTCGGATCCATTGGGTGGCCAAGATCCAACTCTTCCTCATGGTCCCTATTGTAGCCTATTATAAATACTTCATGAAGCCTAGATCTATAAAAGGGATGGAAAGGCTTGGGCGGCAACATGAGATTAGATGCTAGGGTTTGCGTCCAAGGCTTGGGCGGCAAGGAAGAGAAGTGGTGCTTTGGTTTTGTCTCTTTGGTAGGCGGCACAAGAGGTTGGAGGGTTTCCTTTTCCTTCTTTCTCCCTTGGTCGGCGCACCCTCTTCTTCTCCTAGGGTCGGCGGCGCCATCTTCCTCCCTCTTCTTGGCCGACGGCAATAACCAAGCAAGAAAGCTTGGTAGTCGGTGCTAGATATGAGAAGAAGAGAGTTTGTTTCTTTCTTTGTTCTGAGAGAGCAAGGAAAGGAAGATATGTGATCTTGAAGGCATCAATTCTTGGAAGATCGTTTCCCACACAACATCCAAGAAGAGGATAGGTCATACAATAGAAGATCAAGAGGTAAACAAGAGGTATAATTCTTATTTACTTTTCTTTCTTGTTCAATGTAATTGAACTATAATTGTATGATCATGGACCCAGAAGATAAATGCAAAAACCGGCGATCTGTACATCATTGATTCCGTGGCTAATAGAGGAAAAGAGTTAGGTAGCTTGAACAACAAGTTTGTTCAAGCGACCACTCAAATCGAATAGCACGATGATGGATCGGTTGCTTGGGTAATCCATCTTCGAATACCACTCAAGCGACCACTCAAATCGAACAACAAGTGACCGAAGCGGGGGAATCAATTCCTTTCACCCTCCCACTACGACGAAGTATCACTTGTGTATCCTCTGTGACACGCGGTGCAGTCACTTGTGGTATGTCCTCTTGTACCATTGGTACTGAAGCAGGGACTTCCCCTCTTAATTCCTCTAGAACAATCTTACTCATGGGCTTGTGGTTCATCACTTAGTCTTCCTCTAAAAATCGGGCATTCGTACTAACGATCACCCTCTGATCTCTAGGACTATAGAACAAACCACCTTTTGTTCCTCTAGGATAGCCTACGAATAGGCGCACTTCTGTACGAGATTCCAACTTATCTGCATCTCCCTTTCAGCACATGTGCATGACTACCCCAAATCCGAATATATCTAAGACTAGGCTTTCGCCCAGACCACAATTCTGTGGGAGTAGAAGGTACTGATTTAAATGGTACCAAGTTCATTATATAAATTGTCATTTCCAGAGCATACCCCCAGAATGAATCTAGGAACTTAGAATAACTCATCTTCGATCTAACCATTTTCATAAGAGTCCTATTCCTTTGCTCCGTCACACCATTCTGCTGGGGTGTACCTGGAGCAGACAGTTGGGATTGAATCCCAGCCTTTAATAAGTAACTTCTAAACTCTCCCAAGAGGTACTGACCACCACGATCAGATTATAGTGTCTTGATACTTTTACCTTGACATTTCTCCACATCAGCCTTGAATTCTTTGAACCTGTCAAAGCATTCAAACTTGCGACACATCATGTAAATGTATCCATATTATGAATAATCGTCTATAAAAGAGACGAAATATTTAAAACCACCTCTAGCCTTGATAGATATAGGACCACACAAATCTGAATGAACCAATTCCAACACATCTTTGGCCTTATACCCCTTGGCCTTAAAAGACCTCTTGGTCATTTTACCTGTCAAAGCATGATTCGCATTTTACCCCTTGGCCTTAAAAGACCCCTTGGCCACGAACGAAGAGAGCTTCGGCGAGGGACTTCGAGTGAGATGAGAGAATGAGTGAATTGTAAGTAGCACATTAGGTGAACTTGGCCGAATGGCTGAGTGTCGGAGGCTCGACCGCAAGGTTTGAGGTTTACCCGATCGTCGAAAGTTCAAACGAATGTTAAGTTTGAGTTTCATACAGCACCAGTCGACTGCCATAAAATGGCGATCCACGCTTCCAGTCGAGCAGGTTCGACCGGTATCCGGCGAGTGGTTTTGGACCGATGATCGCCATATGTTGGCGATCGCAATATGCATCAATCAGCGCTAAGACCATCGATCGATTCTTTGAAGGCGAGTCGGTAGTCAAGGGGGTTTGGGCCATAGAACCGCTCATAGCCGAGGCGCGATCGACTATGGAGGTAGCTGATCGATGGTTATCGATCGCGCTAAGATCCGTTCGACTACAACGATCGGGATCCGACGTGTTCGGAAGCTGTTGTAGTGGCGACAGTCGACTGGCAAGGGCAGCAGTCGACTGGTGGTGACCAACGGGAATAAATTATCCCTCTCTATAAAAAGAGAGGATGTGTGCTTTTGGATGGCTAATGCTTATATTCCAAATCATCATCCAAGAGCTCTACAAGTGATAAACTCCTTCTTCTAGTTTCTTTCACATCAATTGTAAAAGGAGTGTTCTTGAGTTGTACGGGTTACCTCCACCTAGCTTAGTGCAAAGGAGAGACCAATTGTGGATTGGTTATGGAGTGATTCACCAAGGACGAATCGGGGACCGTGGATTATCGGCGTAGCCGTGAACCACATTATATATTGTGTTAGCATTGGTTTTATTCTTGTTGTTTTGATTTGCTTGTCTTGTTTATTAGTATTTTGCTTGCGCTAACGATTTTGTAGATGAGTGAATTCCTCCATCCAATGAAGAGGGCTATTCACCCCCCTCTAGCCAACCAATACACACCGATCGATCCCCTACAAGTGGTATCAGAGCCAAGTCGCTTGTCGAGAACTAACCTTCGCAACAAGCACTTCATCAAAAGATGGCCAGCTCCAATATTCACCCACCAAAGTTTGAAGGAGAATTCTCTTGGTGGAAAAAGAGAATGGAGGTATTCTTCGAAATCGACTTCGAAATTTTATTAATTATGGAAAACGGTTTCGAGATGTCTAGGAATGAAGCAGGGGAGCTATTGGAGAAATCAAGATGAAATAAAAGACAAAGAGAGGAGTATTTGGTGAATTCAAAGGCCAAGCACCACCTCTACAATGTACTCCCTCAATAAGAAGTGAATAGGATAGGGGAGTGTGCAAGTGTCAAGGAGATGTGGGAGAAGCTAGTAGAGCTTCATGAAGGCACTTCGGAGGCCAAGCTTGCAAGAAGAGACCTCATCCGCTCCCAACTATCAAATATCAAGCTTGAAAAGGGAGAAAAGGTAACCTCCTTACATTCTAGATTCAAAGAAATTTTAATTGGGCTAAGGAGTGTAGGAGAAAGACTTTCGTACCGGGACATGCTCATGAAAGCAATTGATGATTTTCCCCGGTCATCGAAATGGAGCTCAATGGTGGACTCCTTCTACATGTCCAAGAATTTAGAAGTGAGCACCTTGGAGGAGTTCTTCTCAACCATGGAGCTCCACGAAACAAGGCTCGAAGGAATAGTAGAAGAGCCAAGGTTTCAACCTTCAAGAGGAGTAGCACTTTTGGCCAACAAAGGGAAGAAGAAGATGGAGATCCCCTCCTCCTCCGATGAAGCATCCTCCTCCTCCTCCATGGATAGCACCGAAGAAGCCTATATGGTAAGGAGGGTAAGGCGTGCATTAAAAAGTTTTAAATTTAATAAATCTAAAAATAGGAGGAGAAGACCAAGGGGGAAAGTGATTTGTTATAATTGTCAAGGAGAGGGACACATAAGGGACAATTGTCCTCTCCTAAACAAGAGTAAAGAGGAAAGGAAAAAGAAGGAAGAAAAGAAGAAGAAGAAGGGAAGTAAGAAGAAGGAAGAATAGAAGTAAGACAAGGAGAAAGGGAAAACAAAAGCACTCAAAGCAAGGACATGGGATGATCCCTCTTCATCATCATCATCTTCCGAAGAGGAATAACATGTCTACTCCAACCTTGCCCTAATGGCCATTGACGACCTGGACTCTTCCTCCTCCAAAAATGAAGGATCAAGTACAAGTGAGGAGAGCTCTAGTGAAGGGGGAGCTTCTTCACCATCCTCATCCGAAGAAGAAGAAGACACAGAGACTATGGTAACAAATCTCTCACCCCATAAAATAGTTTCCATGATTTCTAGTCTCACTAAGGATTTGTTTAGGGCAAAGAAAAAAAATAAAAGCATGCTAGATCAAATTAAGGATTTAGAAAATAAGCTAGAAAAGGCATGTTTTAATGATAATAATGATGATGCATGCTCACATGATAACTATATGCCTTTGGATGTTAATGATGCATGCATAGAAGAAAATAGGGCTTTAAGGGAAAAGGTAGATCACTTGACCAAAGCCCTAGAAAAATTCACCATTGGCTCCAACACTCTTAACATGATCATAGGGAGCCAAAGAGCAAGTTTCAATAAGGCCTAGGATATAAGGAAAAGAAAAATAAAAAGGCCTATAAATGTTTAATTGCTAGGGGTCAAGATAAAAAGAAGGTAATAGCTAAAAAATAGATCCCTAAGGAGTATTTAGTGAACCCCATAGAAAAGAACTTATTTTGGGTTCCTAAATCCATCCTAAAGGGTTAGGAAAACCCTAGGATAGTCAACCATATGGACTTTACCTATATCATATTTTTGGTTGACTTAGGATGGCGGGACAACATTTTTGAAATAGTGTTAGGTGATGATAATGCATCTATAAGTAGATAAATCATGCTTTAGGTGATATTTGCCTTATATCATGATGTTTCATACCTAATGCATGATCACAATTTGATGAATACATTTGTTTCATGATCATACTATGAAATTCATACATATATGTCTTTATGATCATGTGGATTGTTAGGATGATACTTAACCTTGATAGAATTGCATGAAAATAATGGTTAAGTATATACAAATACCTTTAGGATACATCTCACACTCACCATAGGCTACCTTGATCGAAAACTTAGCATGAGTGAGATGTTAGGATGATACAAATGTCCACTAGTGCCTATGGCATTTAGATGGTTATTTAAAGTATCAAAATAGCAATAATAGTGTCACGCCCGCCCTTTTCCAAGGGTCCAGAGGGACGGCGCGTGACTCGATCATACATACATACATTACAGCAGAAGACTACATATACTTCTTACAGCGGAAGACTTTAGACATATGTTTTTTTTTCTTTTAAACATAAACATGCATCGTCATTTCATAGATACTTATTCTTAACATAGAGCATGCATCATTATTTCATAAGTACTTAGTGCTTAGTTCAAGCCAATAAACAAAATCATCTTAGGGAAAACATACATAAAGAACATAACAGATCTCCTCCACCATGCCACTACCACACACACTTTGCCCCTCCTGCTGCTCCCTTTAGTTTAGCCACCCTTTACCCTTATCTATAGTACAAGGGAACATAAACCATAAGCACATAGGCTTAGTAAGATCTTGTCCTACTCACAAAAACCATACGTAAGCATAACATGTAAACATACAGGAATATAAGCAGGCATAACATGAATATAACATCGTAGAACATAAGCAGGCATAACATAAATATAACATCATGGACATAAGCAGAACATCATAGACATAAGCAGGCTTAACATGAATATAACATCATAGACATAAGCAGGCATAACATGAATATAACATCATATACATAAGCAGGCATAACATAAAGGTATATGCAAGATGCTCTTCGAAACATATATTATAGGTATATGAACATAAATCTCAACATATTGGGTCCGGCATTGTACAACATCATCATCATCATACTAGGTCCGTACTATGTCCGTCGACCTAGGGGCAACATAACATAAAGGCCCATCCTAAGCCCGTACTTATGACCGTCGGCCTAGGGCATTTGGGAGCCCATCCCCTGGACCTTGTTAGGGTCCTGGTACAAGCCATGCAGAAAGTAAAATACATACATGCTTCTTATCATAACATATCATATTTCATTTCATAAACATATCATGTTCCTTATCATGGCATATCATATTTCTTCTTCATCTCATAACATATTTCTTCTTCATAACATATCATATTTCTTTTCATGCATATCATGTTCCTTCTTTATAAAACATCATACATTCATACAATCACAAGGTAATGAGCATAACATGGTCATACATTTAACATGGTAATGAGCAAAAATTTATCATGCATCCCTAATATTGATATAGACATATGGTAGTGACCTAACCAATCATGCTAAACAACTTGAGCAAGGGCCCTATTAACATCATGTTAACATCACACACATATAGGGCATGGCATAAGACATAAACATCATGAACAAGTATACATGGAGTGACCTAAACTTCATGGAGCTCTATCAAGTTTTAAACACCAATCAACTTATATATGGTCTAACTAACCACATGTTAATTCTTTAACATATAAAGCATGGCATGGGAGGGCACTTAGGATTTTAAATAAGCCTTGCCTGAGAATTCCAAGACAACCTAAGATCCGTTTCTTCAATCAAGCTTAGCTTTCACATGTTACCTATATCTACATTCAAAACATAACATGGTAATTTATAGATCATAGCATGATATGCCTAAATGGGTCTTGGCCGAATGGTTTAAAGGGACATAAGGCTCAACCACTTAACTCTAGGTTAGCCAACAACATGTTATCTTCATCTAACATCAAAAGTTATCATTAACTTATCTAAACATAGCATAGAAAACACATTAAGGGTCTTGGCCGAATGGTTCAAAGGGCTTAAAGGATCAACCACTTAACTCTAGGTTATCCAACAACATGTTATCTTTATCTACCATCGAAACATAACATAAACTCATCTATAGCATGGCATAAAACATGTTATCTTCTTCTACCATCAACATAGCATGAACTCATTTAAAACCTAGCATAGAACATGCTATCTTCATCTAAAATCAAAAGTTATCATGAACTTATCTAAACATGGCATAGAAAGCACATTAGGGGTCTTGGCTGAATGGTTCAAAGGGCTTAAAGGCTCAACCACTTAACTCTAGATTATCCAACAACATGTTATTTTATCTACCATCAAAACATAACATAAACATAGCATAAACTCATCTATAGCATGGCATAGAACATGTTATCTTCTTCTAACATCAAACATGGCATGAACTCATTTAAAACCTAGCATAGAGCATGTTATCTTCATCTAACATCAAAAGTTATCATGAACTCATTCTAAAACAAGGCATAAAAGAATACATAGGGGTCTAAGGGGACTGGCCGAGAGTCTTAGAAGGAGTTGGGGATCAACCACTTAACCAAACTCATCTAGAAACCTATCATCTTCATATTTACACAAGTTATAGCATGGATCATCATGGAGAGCACAAATATATGTCTTGGCCGAAGGCTCCTTGGGGTTTTTAAGGTCAAACACTTAACCTAATCCATCTAGCATCTTATCTTCCTCATATTCATCCAAGGTATGGCATGAATCTTCATTGAAAACTCAAATAAAGATCTTGGCCGAATGGTTCAAGAAGAGGTTGACACAATAACATCAATCGAAAAACTACTTGTACGCATGTGAGGGGATACTTACATCCTTCGCTTTTCTATTACTTGGAAGATACCCTAAGGGATGCCAAACCTAGCCTTCTTCTTGCTTGGATAGATCTCGGAAAATGGAAAGGGAGAGGGGTAGGTTTTGGTGAGGAAGAAGAAGAGAGAGAGGAGAAGTGGCTTTTCTCTTGTCTCCTCATTCCCTATTTATTCTCTTGAAGTGTCCCTTAGTCTCCCTTACCCCTAACTATAATTTCCCATATTCCTTTAATAGCGCAACCCTGCTGGGCTTCTGGTTATTTGATGCATCTTTAGGGCTTAGGTATTTACTAGAGGTTTGGGGTTCAATTCCTAGGCCATGCATCCTTTTTGGCTCTATTTCTTTTATTTTTGAAAGAGCCCACATAAAGCCCATTATAATCATGCCAAAAATTCTTGTAAAATTACTAGGAATTTTACAGGCGTTACAAATAGACCAATCATGGGGAAGACTTATGACATATTGCCCAAAGATCATGGTTGGATATTTCATATGTTTTCAAAACAATTTCTTACTTTAAAACCTGTGTGTTAATGTTTTGAAACAATCCAAAGCAAAACCAGGTGTTAAAATGGATACAAACTTGATCAAAACACTAGTTGTTTTTAAAGGTTTTGGATTTTTAGAAAATCATTGAAAATATAAGTATTTTTCATGAAAAATTATTTTTCATTGATAGATATACTTACAAGAAATGTGTTCCCCAAATTTCATGATTTTTTGAATTTTTTAGAATTTATAGTGCATTTCTAAAAATTCGTCCAGAAAATCAGAAAACTTGATTCCTTTCTGCCAGTCGACTACCATACTGATAGCAGTCGACTGATGGACTGTGAACGAGCATAGTAACCTGATTTTATTAGGTTTTGGACTGATTTTAATTTTTATTTCTCTCTAGACTTGATGCCATGATATATAAACTCTGTTTAATCTTTTTGATGGTGTCAAAGGGGGAGAAAACTATATGTATAAGTAAGGGGGAATATATTTAGGGGGAGTTTCATGTATTAAGGGGGAGAGTTGCTAATCATGTTATTCACATGCTTTATTTCCTTAATATTTTATCAAATGTTTTTACCTAACTTAAACGGATTGCCACACATCAAAAAGGGGAAGATTGTTAGGGCAATCTCTTGTCGTGATATGGTTTTGATGTGTGTGACAATGGGTTTAAGTTAGTTTGTTAATGTTATTTGATATGTGCGTTGAAGTCGTGCATGACTTAGTAATTCGCACATGAAGCTTTGGCAGGTTCACCACTCACAACCTCATGCTTGAGTCAGAGAAGGAGCATTGCAGAGCCATGTGCTTGATGCTGCCGAGGGACCGCCGGACGAGATGACTTGAAGCGAAGCCAAGGAAGCAGACTTCGAAGGCAAGAGACACGAAGGAGCATTGCAGAGTCGTGCACCTGATGCTGCCGAGGGACATGGATGCGAACGAAGAGAGCTTCGGCGAGGGACTTCGAGTGAGATGAGAGAATGAGTGAATTGTAAGTAGCTCATTAGGTGAACTTGGTCGAATGGCTGAGTGTCGGAGGCTCGACCGCAAGGGTTGAGGTTTACCCGACCGTCAGAAGCTCAAACGAATGTTAAGTTTGAGTTTCACACGGCACCAGTCGACTGCCATGAAATGACAGTCGACTGCTATGAGTCGACCGGGTTAGACTGGTATCCGATAGAGTGGTTTTGGGCCGCCAATGATCGCCATATATTGGCCGATCATCGCTAAGACCATCACCGATCAAGGTAGTAGTCGATTGGTCAAGAGGGTTTGGGCCATAGAACCTCTCGTAGCCGACTGGGTAGTCGACTACGGAGGCAGCAGTCGACTGATGGTTACATCAGTCGACTGTCAAGGGATCTGTTGGACTACAACGGTCGGGATCCGATGTGTTCGGAGGCCATTGAAGTGGCAGCAGTCGACTGGTGGCGGCCAATGGGAAGAAATTAGACCTCTTTATAAAAAGAGAGGGTGTGGGCTTTTGGATGGCTAATGCTTATATTCCAAATCATCATCCAAGAGCTCTACAAGTGATAAAGTCCTTCTAGTTTCTTTCACATCAATTGTAAAAGAAGGAGTGTTCTTGAGTTGTAAGGGTTACCTCCACCTAGCTTGGTGCAAAGGAGAGGCCAATAGTGGATTGGTTGCGGAGTGATTCACCGAGGACGAATCGGGGACCGTGGATTAGCGGCATTGCCGTGAACCACGTTATATATTGTGTTAGCATTTGTTTTATTCTTGTTGTTTTGATTTACTTATCTTGTTTATTAGTATTCCGCTTGCGCTAACTATTTTGTAGACGAGTAAATTCCACCATCCAACGAAGAGGGCTATTCACCCCCCTCTAGCCGGCCAATCCACACCGATCGATCCCCTACAACAAACACAATCACATATATTCACATAGCCATAATAGTTGGGTCTTATGCTTGTAAGCAAAAGGTTAGCCTACGAATGTCCTACTATTATCCGACATAAACAATATATGATAAATGTGTGAAAGTAACTGAATCCAAAACACACAAAACTGGAAACCGTGGCTCTGATACCACTTTAAGGGAGTTTCGCTTCGCTTCGGTCGCTTGAGCATGACGATCCTATCTCACATCCCTGGATTAAAATTCTATTAATTAAAACTAATCCAGATGGAGATGGATTATCCAAGCAACCGATTAATCATCGTGCTATTCGATTTAAGTGGTCACTTGAACAAACTTATTGTTCAAGCAACCTAACCCTTTTCCTCGATTAGCCGCGGAATATATGATGAACGGATCGCAGGTTTTTGTGTTTATGATCGGGGTCCATGTCAATCAACAACATGCAAAATACAAAAGAAAAAGAATTAAAATTAAACAAGATTATACCTCTTGTTTTACCTCTTGATCTTCTATCGCATTCCTATCCTCTTCTTGGATGTCATGTGGGAGACGATCTTCCAAGAATTGAAGCCTCCTAGGCCACGTATCTTCCCTTCCTTGCTCGCTCTGAACAAGGGAAGAAAACCCTCTCTTCTTCTTCTTTCCTGTGCCGAAGAAAAAGCCTTCTCCTCTTCTCCTTGCTTGTACAGACCACCAAAACTCCAAGAAGTGGGGTCCGCCGGCCCTAAAGATAGGAGAGGAGATTGAGGAAGAGAGAACCCCCTTCCTCCTTGCTTATTGCCACCAACCCTATGAGACGGAGAGGAGGTGCCGACCCTTGCTTGAGGAAAGGAGGCACTGACCCTAGGGTGAGGAAGAAGGAGTGCGGGCCAAAAGAAAGGAAGAGAAGGAAACCCTAATCCTCTCTTGCCGCCAGCCCTAGACGAAGCAAAACACTAACCTCTTTTCCCTTGCCTCTCCACTTCCTCTTATAGATATAGGCTTCATGAGGTATTTATAATAGTCTACAATAGGGACTATGAAGAGGAGTTGGATCTTGGCCACCCAATGGATCCGAACCACATATAACCCGATCCATTAATGATGATCCATTCCACTAGAGGATCATCATTGATCTACCTCACCAACCCCTATAATTAAATATGGGCTCCACATATTATTTGTACAAAATATCTCTCCGTGTTTAAGATATCGAATGTCCATTAATTAATTAAATTACTGACAATTTAATTAATCAATATCTAACTCTATAAGTAGTACCACTCATCCTTATCTTCATGTTGGACCAAGTCCATCTGCTAGATTTACACAATAAACTTTATGAGCTCCTCAAGGGGACATCATCATCTTAGTGTATAGGATACGGTTTCCTCCTATAATCAATGATACACCATGTAAACAATATTATTTCTCAACTTACCAGGCCTATCGACTTAACACATAAATTTCGCCCATTGGTTAAATTAAAGAAATAATTACTAAGTACATGTGCCCATTATTATATCGAGATTAAGAGCATGTACACCATAATATCTGAGGTCTGATTCAATTATATAGTCAGTATAAATTGAATCACCTCAAAATCGGTCTTGCTTAATACACACAAAGTGTACTAGTGTAATTGTATGGTCAAGATAAACCAATACAAAATTACATTACAACTATGCCAATGGTTTGTCCAAAACCATCTTGGTTGTGAGCCTCTACTTATACTCTACAAGGAACTGATAACATGATCTTCTGTGCGATACCATACACCATGTTATCTACAATGTAAAGAATCAGACAATATGCATAAATATAAAACGCAAACAATGATCATGTGATTCTTATTTCAAAATGAAGATGTTCAAACAAAAGCTCGGCTTTTAGTTTACATCGTACAAAAGCTAGGCTTTTAGTATACATCCCAACACTGCTGTCACAAAGCTAACCCGATTTTGATCTTCCTTCGCTAAGGGAATTTGACGATACCCTTGGTAAGCATCCATAAGTGACACCACTTCATAACCCATAGTAGAGTCAACTTGCTGATTAATATGAGGCAAGGGGTTGCAGCTTTTAGGGCATTCTTTATTTAAATCATGGAAGCCAATACACATCCTCCACTGGCCATGAGGCTTGGGGACCAAAACTATATTAGAAACTCATTTGAAAAATTGAATCTCTCTAACATGACAAGCTTGCAACAATTTATCCACTTCTTTAGCGATAATCTTATCCTTCTCTAGTCTGAAATGTAGCCTCTTATGTTGCACAGGCCGGGCTCCCCGGGTGATGTTGAGATGGTGCTCATCAATCAGAGGATCAATCCCCGTGAGGTCGTGCACATCCCTAGCACCAATGGTCGTAGCCGAGGCACTTCAAGCAAGAAAGTCCTGATGTATTCCCCTAGGAGGTCCTCGGGAAATTGGAGGAGGGTTCCTTTCTGCAGGGGTAGATACAGACTTCTTCTCAGTTCTTCTCACTTTCAACCCCTCTTCTTCGTTAATATATTCTTTTGCATGACCTAATAGCTCTTTGTAGCTAGTGGTTGGTTTTCTTAACAGGGAAATGAGGAACGGTCCCTCCTTTATCCCATGAGGGATAGTGAGCTTCAAAAGATCAGGTACCACTGTGGGTATCTCCCGGGAAGGAGTGGTGAAACGATGAATATAGCTTCTTAAAGACTCTGAGGGTTCTTGAGTTAAATGAAGAAAAATAGAGGGATCATGCTTATAAGTTTTACAACTAGCAAACTGTTGTAGGAAAACTCTCTTAAAATTAACAAAAAATGTAAAAGAACTAGGGGTTAGAGATTTAAACCACCTCCGAGCCAACGCTTCAAGAGTGATGTGGAAAGCCTGATATTTAATGGCATCAGAGTAGTAGTGGAGAGAGGCTGCACCCTCAAACTGGGATAGGTGCTTTTCGGGATCAAAGGTGTCATTGTACACTCCCACCTGGGTGTTAGTAATATATGAGAGATGTCCTAAGGCAATCGCCTTATGTATGAACCATTTATATGATAAATGAAGATTCACTATTTGAGTATACATGTTTTATGTATTTGATTGGATCTTAAACTCATTTATCAATGTCCACGATACGATTCACAAAGATGAGAGAATTTGTGATTGGATCACAACTAGTGAGTATCTCTACATGTGTAATTGTGATGTATCGGAATTATCCTAGTCGATGAATTGATGGATTTGGACACCATCAATTCGCCGAGACTAGCACGAGGTATACTCCTTGGTGTATCCAAGCACCGATTCTCACCGGGCCGAGACATAGTGATGTCCGAGTTAATCGTGGATGCTAGTTATGGTAACTAGTTCATTGAGTGACCACCGTAAGACTTCATATGGTTCTCTGCATATATAGATATGTCAATGAAGTTCTTCTCGTGGCTTAAGTGCGATGTTCCTTTGACTTGCGGTATTCAAGTCATCTTGATCATGGAGACTTATGCTTTGACATCTTAAGCAAACATCTCTAAGGAGATGTGGACCCGGGATGATTGGGTATAAGTCGAAGTGCTCGAAGGTGTTTGAATAGCCTATAAAGGATTCACCACTCCTTGCGAGGAGATATATACCCATGGCCTCTCGTCGGATTGTTACTAAAGTCTTTGGCCAAAGCATTACATGTTTAGAGTAAGGTACTCTTCGATACATGTGGAGTAACTAGAATCCGTAGGACGAGGAAATAATACTTGGGCTAGGTGTGACGTAATCAGCCTAGTGGGGACTGACACAATAGACCATGTCCTAAACCAAGTGGGTATAAGATGAGTGAAGGGAATGGGGCACGAATCATTCGAGCTGCTGAAGGGTTTCAGAAATAGTTCTGGATCAACCGTTGATCTTTTCGGTTAATTGGGGATCATGATGTACTACTAGGTGCCACTCATGATCATTCTATAATTAATGGTTAATTATAGACGGCCAATATAAACCGAGAACCTATTTGGTCACACGCACAATGAGCGTAATCGAAAGGATTTAAAACGAGCTTGAGAATGAGATTCTCAGACCGAGAGAAACTAGGTTTCGTTGGACCAAACATAAAGCGAGCATGAAATCGTTTCAGTCACAATGGAAGCGTGGATGGGCCGAGTCTTATGAAGACGTAATGGATGAGCCAAAATGGTTTGGTTCTAATCCAATGGATGAGAATAAACCAAAGGGTTTGGTTTATTTTAAACGAATGAACCAAAAGTTGGTTCGGTTCGTTTTAACTTAAAATAAACCATCATGGTTTGGTTTATTTTAACTTATCTTAATGGAGCGGGTTAATGGGCCTAATGGTTATGATCCAATAACCATTAAGAGAATTAGTTCTCTATAAAAGAGGGCTTAATGGATAATTAAGCCCTAATTGGAAGAGCCCTAAACCTAGTTGCCGCCCAACCCCATTGAAGGAGTTGCCGCCCAAGCTCCTTGGCCGCCCAGCCCCTTGTGCCGGCGACCAAGCTTCAGCCGGTGATCCTCCGGCGACCCTCCAGTGATCTTCCTAGGCCTCGGTGAAAAGGTGAGCACTTGGCTTCCTTGTTTTGGCCGGCGCCTACTCCTCCACCAAGCTGTCCAGTTTTCTGGACAGCTTCTTCTCCTCTCGTCGGAGCGTCGTTTGGACGACGGTTAGAGCTCCGACAGTGGATAACTTACCGGGGATTCGATCTCCGGTAATCCTCTGAGGTGGAGGACGAAGGATTCGTCAATCGGTTGACGAATACCTCTTCGGAGAAGCGAGTTTTGAGGACTCGTTTTGGATCCGAATTTGGATTCGGATCGTGATCATCTCTCGATCACGTCGTCTTCAACACGAGGCTAGTAACCCGTACGAAGACGAAGCTCGTGGCTTAGCGAAGTCATCCCGAGGCACTCGGCGTGGATACGGATAGAGACGATTCTTACGAGGATCGTTCCGGTTGATGCCGTTCCCGCTACACGTCATACGAAAGGTATAACGTAGATAAATTTCCTTTTATTGCAAATTTAAATTTACGGTTATGTCTACACTTGTTGTAATATGCATGCGTGTGTTGTGTGTGTTGTAATAAATAGAAGTATTTATTATTTTTATTGCTTCCACTGTGTTCATGTTTACGAAACATGATCGAACACACACACGCCGCGGTGCCGGAAACCCAACAGTGGTATCAGAGCCCAGGTTGTGTTTCGACATAATCGTAAAAATGGTTTTGCGATAGTCATAATGTATTTTTGGAAATTTTCTAATTTTGGAAATTTATAAGTATTTATGAAAAATTTTCAATTTTGGAAAGTCTAGAAGTATTTATGGAAATCTTCCACTTTTGGAATGTTGGAAGTATTTATGGAAATTGATATTTTCCATAAATAAAATATTTGATTAGATTCTGGAAATTTGTTTCCTAATTTAATCATGATTTGATTTGGGAAATCAAATCTTTAAATATTTTATTTCCATAAGTAGTTTTAATGATTTAGGAAATTGGTTTCCTAAATAGATTTTCCTTAATCAAATAATTCCATGAATAAAATATGTGATTAGATTTGGAAATTTGTTTCCTAATTTAATTATGATTTGATTTGGAGAATCAAATCTTAAACATATTTTATTTCCATAAATAGTTATGACATATAAGGAAATTATATACATGACATAATTGTATGCCATGTAATTGCATTAGATGCATAACATTATGCCATGCGTGTCGTGACATGTAGATGTATGCCATGTATGTCATGCCATGTAGATAATAGTTATTTGCATGCAAAGAGGATGAGACATAAAAACCCTTAAACAATATTAAAGCCTACACCTTCCATTAATATGGTTAGAACCAGAGTTCCGTTTCTTGTTTGGGTTGTTGGACTCTCTCCAAGCCCGGCTGGAACCCGAACATGTTCAAACCATGGAATAGTTTAATACTAATATGGTAAGAGTCAGAGGTCAATCATTAGCTTTGGTTGTTGGACTCTCTCCAAGCTGGGCTAATTGGTTGAATGCGCTCTAACCATATTAAAACTATTTCCCGATTAATGGGTTGGCTTTAACCTGGAGCATCGGCTTGTTGGACTCTCTCCAAGGTCGATGTAAAGGGAGGTGAAGTTGGGTGCTATGCATATGATGCATACTTGTTAATGTGTTAACAACCCGATGTATGTGTGAACATTCAATTAGTTGATAGCACATTGTGATAGTTGCATATACGTGATATGCAATCGGTATAGAAGATACCTACCGTCGTAGTTATGAATGGCTTGTTGGACTCTCTCCAAGGTTGTTCATAACTATGATGGATATCAGCCCATTCGGAGATGGACCTACGATCTCCCGAAGTGATTTTGGGTTTTTTTGAAATTCGAAAAATGAATGGGATTTATAAATGTATATTGATGCATTTTAAAATCATTTTCTCATATATGCTCGTTTTGTATTTCTAGGTCAATAAATTGATCATGACGTCTTTGAATTTGCGCACTATTTTGGATTCGAACAAGTAGTGGGCCTAACTTCGGGTGGCTTAGAAACACGAGAATTGTTCTCAAGGCGGAAAAGCTTGCATATGTCCTTGAAGAGCCTCTTCCTGACCGTCCTAAGGACGATGCAACTCCAGACCAAATGTTGGTCTATCAGAAGCATGTGGCAGATTCTGAGCTGGCGAGTTGCATCATGCTAGCGGCGATAGTACCTGAGCTGCAAAAGCAGCATGAGCATATGGATGCTAATACTATGGTCTTCCATCTTCCTGAGTTGTTCGATGAGCAAGCGAGATCCGAAAGGTTCGAGGTCTCTAGGCTCCTCTTCACCACGAAGATGCAAGAAGGTTCGTCTATAGTGCAGTTTGTGCTAAAGATGAACGGGTACATCGAGCGGCTAGCTACCCTCGGTTTTGTGATGGATCATGAGTTAAGTATTGACTTAATTCTGCATTGTTTGCCCAAGAGTTTCTCGCAATTTGTGATGAACTATCGGATGAACAAATTGGAATCCACCATTCCCGAGCTCCTCAATATGCTGAAGACTGTGGAGCCTTCTGTGAAGCATGAGGAGAAGGCGGTTGTGTTAGTTGATTCCTCAAAGAAGGGTTCTAAAAGGAAGGTAAAAGAACAGAAGAAAGGAAAGAACAAAAAGGCAAAGAAGGCGGAACCAGCGCAAAAGGGCACTTGCCATCACTGTGGCAAGGAAGGCCACTGGCGAAGAAACTGCAAGATTTATCTTGAGTCCATGAAGAAGAAGAAGGCATCCGATGCCCCATCCTCTTCAGGTATCTTCGTTATTGATTGTCATTCTATTTCCTTGGACACTTGGGTATTGGATACTGGGTGTAGCTCACATATATATAATGACATACAGGGGCTAAGGAATAGAAGAAGACTTGTCAGAGGGGAGTCAAATTTGCGAGTTGGCAATGGAGCAAAGGTTGCTGCGGTCGCCATCGGAACTTATTTGCTGAAGCTCCCTAGTGGACTAGTCTTAGAACTGGACAATTGCTATTATGTTCCTTCTCTAATAAAGAACATTGTTTCTATTTCCTGTTTAAATAGAAATGGTTTCCATTTGACGTTTAGTAACAATTGTTGTTATATAACTTTAAATGGCGTACTTTATGGAACTGGAACCTTGAGTAATGGCATTTATACGTTGGACGTATCCAGTGACATTTTCAATATCGAAGCGAGCAACACGCGTGCTCGAAAGGATAATCAAATAGACTCCTATATGTGGCATTGTCGTCTTGGCCATATAAGCAAGAAATGCATGTCCGAATTACACCGATGTGGAATTCTGGAATCGTTTGAATTGGATTCATACGATACATGCGAATCATGCTTAAAAGGCAAGATGACTAAGTTACCTTTTACTGGAAAAGGTGAACGAGTGGGAGAGTTACTAGGACTAATACATACCGATGTATGTGGACCTATGTCAACTCAAGCTTTAGGAGGCTATAGCTACTTCATTACCTTCACCGATGATCACTCACGGTTTGGGTATGTGTTCTTGATGATACACAAGTCTGAAGCCTTTGAAAGGTTCAAAGAATTCAGAAATGAAGTAGAGAAACAACATGACAAGAGTATTAAAATACTTCGATCGGATCGAGGTGGTGAATACTTAAGTCAAGAGTTTCTTGATTATCTAAGAGACAATGGTATATTGTCTCAATGGACTCCGCCCTATACACCTGCAAAGATAATGGTGTATCCGAGAGGCGAATCTTAGGACCTTGTTGGACATGGTCAGGTCAATGATGAATCATGCAACTCTTCCCAAGTCCTTTTGGGGCTATGCACTTCAGACAGCTGTTTACTTGTTAAACAGAATGCCTACCAAGGTAGTCTCAACTACTCCATATGAGATATGGAATAGTAAGAAACCTCATGTATCTTACTTGAAGATATGGGGTTGTCTGCTTATGTGAAGCGGGTCATGTCGGACAAATTGGATGCTAAGTCTGATAAATGTCTATTTATTGGATACCCTAAGGAAACAAGGGGTTACCAATTCTATCATCCTGTGGAACAAAAGGTATTTGTTTCAAGGCATGCTGTGTTTCTAGAGAAAGAGTTTCTCATTCAAGAAAACAGTGGGAGTGTCGTCGAGCTTGAGGAGGCTCGAGAGACTCAAATAGACATTGATGAGATACCTGGTGAAGCACAACAGCCGACAACTCATAGTGATGAGCAATCGGCTGGACCTATTGTAACACCACATCTTCGTAGATCTGGTAGAACATGCAATATTCCTGAGAGATATGGATTTCTCGTAAGCGAATCGAACGACGTGTTACTCATTGATGATGAGGAGCCTACCAGTTATGAAGAAGTGCTGACAAGTTCAGAAAGGGATAAGTGGCTTGGTGCCATGAAGTCGAAAATGGATTCCATGTATGAAAACCAAGTTTGGAACTTGGTTGACCCACCTGAAGGGATAAAGCCTATAGGGTGCAAGTGGGTTTTCAAGAAGAAAACCGACATGGATGGTAATGTGATTACCTATAAGCCTAGATTGGTGGCGAAAGGATATCGTCAAAAACAAGGTGTTGATTATGACGAAACCTATTCGCCTGTAGCTATGCTTAAATCCATTTGGATGCTCCTGGCCATAGCGGCTCATTATGATTATGAGATATGGCAGATGGATGTGAAAACAACTTTCCTTAATGGAAACCTGCTCGAGGACGTGTATATGATACAGCCTGAGGGTTTCACATCGGTTGATAAAACCAAGGTATGCAAATTGTGACGGTCCATTTATGGATTGAAGCAAGCATCCATGAGCTGGAATATCCGTTTTAATGAGACAATCAAAAAGTTTGATTTCTCACAAAATCCAGACGAACCTTGTGTGTACAAGAATGTTAGTGGGAGTGCAGTCGTATTCCTAGTATTGTATGTCGATGACATACTACTTATAGGAAATGATGTTTCAATTTTACAGTCAGTGAAGGTTTGGTTATCCAAGACATTCTCCATGAAAGACCTGGGAGATGCAACCTACATCCTCGGGATTAAGATCTATAGAGATAGATCGAAACGGTTGCTTGGTCTTTCGCAGTCTACATATATAGACCGAGTGCTAAAGAGGTTTAGCATGTCAGAATCCAAGAAAGGTTTCCTACCCATCAGGCATGGGGTACACCTTTCGAAGTCTATGTGTCCGCGCACAGAAGACGAGAGGATTTGCATGAGTAAGATTTCCTATGCATCCGCAATAGGATCTGTCATGTATGCTATGTTATGTACAAGGCCTGATGTATCGTATACTCTGAGTGTCACGAGCAGATACCAGTCCGATCCAGGAATGGATCATTGGGCGGCTGTTAAGATGATCCTTAAGTACTTGAGAAGAACTAAGGATGTGTTCCTAATATATGGAGAAGGGGACATGGTGATACACGGGTATACGGATGCCAGCTTCCAAACAGACAAGGATGATTCTAGGTCTCAGTCTGGATACGTGTTCACCTTGAATGGGGGCGCAGTGAGTTGGAAAAGTTCCAAACAAGAGACTGTAGTGGATTCTACCAGTGAGGCAGAATACATTGTAGCTTCGGAAGCAGCAAAGGAAGCGGTTTGGATCAAAAAGTTTGTTCATGAACTTGGTGTGATTCCGGCCATTGTTGAAGCAATACCGGTCTACTGCGACAACAATGGAGCAATTGCACAGGCAAAAGAGCCAAGGTCTCATCAGCGATCCAAACATGTGCTTCGCCGCTATCATCTTATCAGAGAGATCATCAGTAGGAACGAAATACAAATCGAGAAAATTCCCACTGAAAGGAACTTAGCGGATCCTTTGACTAAGGCATTACCTCAAAGTAAGTTTGAGGGTCATGTTCGAGCTTATGGTATTGGATACCGTAGTGATTGGCATTAGACCAAGTGGGATTCTGTTAGTAATATATGAGAGATGTCCTAAGGCAATCGCCTTATGTATGAACCGTTTATATGATAAATGAAGATTCACTATTTGAGTATACATGTTTTATGTATTTGATTGGATCTTAAACTCATTTACTGAATGTCCACGATACGATTCACAGCATGAGAAAATTTGTGATTGGATCACAACTAGTGAGTATCTCTACATGTGTAATTGTGATGTATCGAAATTATCCCTAGTCGATGAATTGATGGATTTGGACACCATTAATTCTGTCGAGACTAGCACGAGGTATACTCCTTGGTGTATCCAAGCAGCTGATTCTCACTGGCTGGAGACATAGTGATGTCCGGAATTATTCGTGGATGCTAGTTATGGTAACTAGTTCATTGGAGTGACCAGCCGTAAGACTTCATATGGTTCTCTGCATATATAGATATGTCAATGAAGTTCTTACTGTGGCTTAAGTGCGATGTTCCTTTGACTTGCGGTATTCAAGTCATCTTGATCATGGAGACTTATGCTTTGACATCTTAAGTAAACATCTCTAAGGAGATGTGGACCCGGGATGATTGGGTATAAGTCGAAGTGATCGAAGGTGTTTGAATAGCCTATAAAGGATTCACCACTCCTTGCGAGGAGATGTATACCCATGGCCTCTCGTCGGATTGTTACTAAAGTCTTTGGCCAAAGCATTACATGTTTAGAGTAAGGTACTCTTCGATACATGTGGAGTAACTAGAATCCGTAGGACGAGGAAATAATACTTGGGCTAGGTGTGACGTAGTCAGCCTAGTGGGGACTGACACAATAGACCATGTCCTAAACCAAGTGGGTATAAGATGAGTGAAGGGAATGGGGCACGAATCATTCGAGCTACTGAAGGGTTTCAGAAATAGTTCTGGATCAACCGTTGATCTTTTCGGTTAATTGGGGATCATGATGTACTACTAGGTGCCACTCATGATCGTTCTATAATTAATGGTTAATTATAGATGGCCAACATAAACCGAGAACCTATTTGGTCACACGCACAACGAGCGTAATCCAAAGGATTTAAAACGAGCTTGAGAATGAGATTCTCAGACCGAGAGAAACTAGGTTTGGTTGGACCAAACATAAAGCGAGCATGAAATCATTTCAGTCGCAATGGAAGCGTGGATGGGCCGAGTCTTATGAAGACATAATGGATGAACCAAAATGGTTTGGTTCTAATCCAATGGATGAGAATAAACCAAAGGGTTTGGTTTATATTAAACGAATGAACCAAAAGTTGGTTGGTTCGTTTTAACTTAAAATAAACCATCATGGTTTGGTTTATTTTAACTTATCTTAATGGAGCGGGTTAACGGGCCTAATGGTTATGATCCAATAACCATTAAGAGAATTAGTTCTCTATAAAAGAGGGCTTAATGGATAATTAAGCCCTAATTGGAAGAGCCCTAAACCTAGTTGCCGCCCAACCCCATTGAAGGAGTTGCCGCCCAAGCTCCTTGGGCACCCGCCCTTGTCGCCGTCCAGCTCCTTGCCGGCGACCAAGCTTCAGCCGGTGATCCTCCGGCGACCCTCCGGTGATCTTCCTAGGCCTCGGTGAAAAGGTGAGCACTTGGCTTCCTTGTTTTTGGCCGGCGCCTACTCCTCCACCAAGCTGTCCAGTTTTCTGGACAGCTTCTTCTCCTCTCGTCGGAGCGTCGTTTGGACGACGGTTAGAGCTCCGACAGTGGATAACTTACCGGGGATTCGATCTCCGGTAATCCTCTGAGGTGGAGGACGAAGGATTCGTCAATCGGTTGACGAATACCTCTCCGGAGAAGCGAGTTTTGAGGACTCGTTTTGGATCCGAATTTGGATTCGGATCGTGATCATCTCTCGATCACGTCGTCTTCAACACGAGGCTAGTAACCCGTACGAAGACGAAGCTCGTGGCTTAGCGAAGTCATCCCGAGGAACTCGGCGTGGATACGGATAGAGACGATTCTAGCGAGGATCGTTCCGGTTGATGTCGTTCCCGCTACACGTCATACGAAAGGTATAACATAGATAAATTTTCTTTTATTGCAAATTTAAATTTACGCTTATGTCTACACTTGTTGTAATATGCATGCGTGTGTTGTGTGTGTTGTAATAAATAGAAGTATTTATTATTTTTATTGCTTCCGCTGTGTTCATGTTTACGAAACATGATCGAACACACACACGCCGCGGTGCCGGAAACCCAACACTGGGGAGCCCAAAAATGTAGCGGTGGTTACTCTGCCAGGATGTCTTCAGTGAATGGACATAGCTCATAAAGCACATGTTCTTTGGTAGAAGGACTCTCCCCATTGTCTTCATATCTCATCTGTGTTACTAGGATAGGGTAAGGATATGCCCTCCCCATTGGCATCTCGCCTGGCGATATTTCAATGTCCAATGGAGCCGATGGATAAACATGGGAAGGTTCTTCGTGCAGCTGCTTTCTTTGAGAAGGTTTGCCATAATGGGGATCAAGGTATCCCGTCTTTTTCCTTTCTTTGACCAGAGCTTCGGAGACGACTGCATCTACCATAGCCTTTAGCTGTGATGGCAATAGAGTTATAGGGATCTCCTCTACGGAAGAGGTTGTTGGAAGAGGAATCTATGGTAAAGGCATCTCAATGTCCTACTCAATAGAAATTTTCCCACAGACGGTGCCAACTAATGCTTTGTTCATTATGGAAAAATGGGGTTTAATCCTAGTAAATGGCTGACTTGGGGATTTTTGGCACACTTGGGAATTTGGTCATTATGGAAAAATGGGGTTTAATCCTAGTAAATGACAATTAGGCTTGAAATCTAGGTATTCTTATACCTTTATAATTGATTTGTCATGCTTTGTTTGCCCTGTGTCATGCCATGATGTCATGCTTCACATGATCATTTAAAAAGTCATGATAATGTTTAGGTTAATTTTGTCATTCTTGTATTTAGGTTTATATTTATGCCATGATCATCATTCATGCATTAAGATTAATAAAATGTAATTATGGACAATGACATGATTTAAAGTCCCATTATAAGGGAATCAAATAGAGTTGCCTAGACAAATGCATGAGACCCTAGATTTGGGAAGAACAAAAACCCACATCTCATAAAAATATTAAATTAACATGTGTGTGTATTTATACACCCTAGACACATATGAGATGTTAGGAAAATGAGTTAAGTTCAAGGTGCATAGTTCTTGCATCTAGATGAAATCAAACTCATAATATGGCATTTAGGAATCATGAGGAAAGCTAATGTATGATCATGTAGATCTAGCTCATAGTCCATGGTTCAAAATAATATTTTAAAATTATTTTGAAAAACCTTAGTGAATTCTATTTTTTGATAGCAATCACCATTGAACAAGTTGGCACAAAGTTAGGCAAACACATTGAAGTTATCAATGCTTTTGTACTTTGTATCAATCTCACAATTTAATGAGTATTTTAATTTAAAATTATTTTTTCATCCATTGTATTTCTTATAAGTAATGTACGTATGAATTTTTAAGATTTTTCAAAATATATATTTTTTACTTATGAATTTTTTAAATTCATTTATGATAAGCTGATTTCTGCATTTGTAGAAACCAGTTATCTGCCACTTTGGGCAGTCAACTGGTGTTGATGGCAATCGATTGGTTGCTGACCGATTTAACTGCTAGGCTGATTTGGGTAAACAAGATTTGTTTAGGCCATTTTCAACCATCCCTAGGTACCATAACATCTCCTAACCCTATGATATGCTTTGAAAAGCATTGGAAAGGTGAAATATTCATTGGAAATGAATATGAGAGTTATGTAGGGTGAGAATCAATTTTAATGATTGTGAATGTTTAAGTTTGAACTTTTATCCTTAAGTTTGATGGTTTAAGTTTCCTATAGGCTTGGGAACTCTCCAAGGACATTATTGGTGCAATGGTCAAGGGGGAGTAAACCTTTAAGGGGAGGTTATCCATCAAGGAATGATAAATGGTTTTTCCTTAAAGGGGGATAAATGAAGGGTTTGTGTTAGGAAACCCTCATTGTCCTCATCAAATGGGGAGAAGTGAAGGTTAGGGAAACCTTCATTATGGATTGCCTTTCATTTAGTGATATGGGATTTATCACTAGGAAGAGTGAAGACATCTAAGATGTTTTTAGACCAAGGGGGATAATGTAGGATCTCTTTGAGAAATGATGCATTGAAAACCTTGGTAGTCTGTTTTTATGTATGCCAAAGGGGGAGAAGTGAGGTTTAAGTTAGGTAAACCTTCACTATGCTTTGGCATTGGAAAAGTTAAGTTGGGCCTATGGGATAACCTAACTTAAATGTGTTGTCAAACATCAAAAAGGGGGTGATTGTTGGTGCAATTGGCTTGGGTCATGATTGATCAGAATCGAGTGGGACTCGAGTATGTAGGAATGATGTTGGCTGGCTAGAGGGGGGTGAATAGCCCTCTTTCATCGTATGAGCGGAAGTTGTTCTTAATTGTCTACAAGTAACGTTAGCGCAAGCGGAAATATAAAACAAAGACAATTAAAAAAACAACAAAAGATAAACAATGCTAACAAACAAGATATAACGTGGTTCACGGCCTCGCCGCTAATCCACGATCCGATTCGTCCCCGATGAATCACTCCACAACCAATCCACTATTGGTCTCTCCCTTTAGCCCAAGCAAGGTGGAGGTAAACCTTTACAACAAGAGATCACTCCTTCTTTTACAATAAATATGAAAGAAAACTAGAATAAGGAGTTTGAGCTTTGTGGGGGCATTTAGTAGAATGTTTTGAGCATGAAGATTAACCATCTACAAGCCCCCACCCTCTCTTTTTATAGAGAGGAAGCAATTCTTCCCATTGAGCACTATCAGTCGACTAATGCTTTCATCAGTCGACTGATGTCGACTCCAACAACTTTTGACCAAGCCGGATTCGCGGGATCCGTGGCCGATTCTCCAACAGTCATATGAACAGTCGATTGATGTCGACTTCTAGTTGAGTGACCCGCGAGCTCGACTAGCTTTTGTGCCCATGCACACTGCGATCAGTTGACTGCTTCTCTTCAGCAGTCGACTGATGTCGACTTGATCCAGAAGTTAACACTAGTCGATTTTCAATCAACTTGGAGCAGTCGACTGCCATGACATGGCAGTCGACTAGTGCCAGGTAAAACTCAAACTTAACATCCGTTTGAGCTTCCGGCAGTCGGGTAAATCCCAACCCTTGCGGTCGAGCCTCCGACACTAATCTATTCGGCCAAGTTCACCTAATGAGCTACTTACAATTCACTCATTCTCTCATCTCACTCGAAGTCCCTCACCGAAGCTCTCTTCGTTCGCGACCATGTCCCTCGGCAGCATCAGGCGCACGACTTTGCAATGCTCCTTCGTGTCTCTTTCCCTCAAAGTCTGCTTCCTTAGCTTCGCTTCAAGTCATCTCGTCCGGCAGTCCCTCGGCAGCATCAAGCGCAGACAGTGCAATGCTTCTTCTCCGACTCAAGCATGAGGTTATGAGTGGTGACACTTGCCTAAGCTCTATGTGCGAATTACTAAGGCTTGCAAGACTCCAACACACATATCAAATCCAATCATCCTAACTTAAACCCTTTGCCACACACATAAAAACCATATCACGGGTTGATTGCCCTACCAATCTCTCCCTTTTTGATGTGTGGCAATCCGTTTGAGTTAGATAAACATTTGATAAAAAATATTAAGGTAAGAAAGCATGTAAATAAACATGATTATCAACTCTCCCCCATAATACATGAAACTCCTCCTAAATTCAATTCTCCCCCTTAATATTACTTACTTAAACATACATATTTTTCCCCCTTTAACACCATCAAAAAGATTAAACTAAGTTATTAAAAAATGGCATCAAGTATAGGAAACAAAAGTCACCAAAACATACCTTAAAATATGATAAAAAAAAAGGTTACTGGGCATGTTTTCAGTCGATCAGTCGACTAGTTCAGACTACCAGTCGACTGACACTCTGATTTCAGGATTTTCTAATTTTTGGGCTGAATTTCAGAAATGAATAAAAAATTCTATAAAATTTGAAAAATCATGAAATTTGGGGAACACATTTATTGTAAGTTACTTTATCAATGAAAAATAGTTTTCCATGAAAAATCATTATATTTTCGAAAATTAGGCAAAATCTCAAAAGTTGGAAAATATCTAAAGTTTGTATCAATTTTAAAGCCTAGTTTTTCCTTGAAGCTTTTCAAAACATGAAAAATCATTTTATGAAACAAGAAATGTTTTTCAATACATTTGAAATATCCAACCATGATCTTTGGGCAATATGTCTATGAATTAAACAGAAGTCTTCCCCATGATTGGTCTATTATTACTCTTTTGATACTTTAAATGACCATCTAAATGTCATAGGCATTAGTGGACCATTAGTATCATCCTATCATCTCACTCATGCTATATTTTCAATCAAGGTAGCCTATAGTGAGTGTGAGATGTTCCTAAAGGTATTTATGTACTTAACCTTCAAATTCATGCAATTCTACTTAAGGCTAAGTATCATCCTAACATACCAAATGATCATAAAGATATATATGTATTGATTTCATATTATGATCATGAAACTATTGTATTCAACAATTTGTATTCATGCATTAGGTACAAAAACATGATAATAAGTCAAGTATTACCCAAAGCATGATTTAAAACCTTATTGCCCATGGTTATATATCAAATGTTAGGATCATAAATCATGATTGCAAACATATATGACAATTACATTAACTATCATGATTTAAGCATTATTATCAATTTATGGGCACATTATCATCACCCAACACTATTTCAAAAATTAAGTCCCGCCATCTTAAGTCAACCAAATAATATGATATAAGTCAAGTCCACTATGGTTGACTAACCTAGGGTTTTCCTATCCCTTAAGGATGGATTTAGGAACCCAATACAAGTCCTTTCCTATGTGGTTCACTAAATATTCCTTAGGGATCCATTTTCTAGCTAGTGTCTTATTTTTGCTTTGACCCCTAGCAATTAAACATTTATAAGCCTTTTTATTAGTTTTTCCCTTATATCCTAGGCCTTTCCTATTGAAGCTTGCCCTTTGGCTCCCTATGATCATGTTAAGGGTGATGGAGCCAATTGTGAATTTTTCTAGGGCCTTAGATAAATGATCTACCTTTTCCCTTAACATCCTATTTTCCTCAATGCATGCATCATTAACATCCAAAGGCATATAGTTATCATGTGAGCATGCATCATCATCATTAACATTTAAACATGCTTGTTCTAATTTATTTTCTAGATCCTTAATTTGATCAAGACTGCACTTGTTCTTTTTCTTAGCCCTAAATAAATCCTTAGTAAGGCTAAAAATCATGGAAATTATTTTATTTGGTGAGAGATTCATTACCATAGTCTCCATGTCTTCTTCTTCGGATGAGGATGATGATGATGAGCCTCCCCCTTCACTAGAGCTCTCCTAACTTGTGCTTGATCTTTCTTGTTCGGAGAAGGAGGTGTCTAGATCATCAAACGCCATCAAAGCAAGGTTGGTGACAAAAGCATTTTCCTCTTCCGATGATGATGATGAAGAGGGATCATCTCATGTCCTTGCTTTTAGTGCCTTGGCTTTCCCCTTTTCCTTGGCCTTCTTCTCTTCTTCCTTTTTCTTCTTGCTCCCCTTCTTCTTTTCCTCTTTCTTCTTCCTCTCTTCTTTGCTCTTGTTCAAGAGGGGACAATCATCTCTTATATGTCTCTCTTGTTGGCAATTGTAGCAAATGATTTTCCTCTTGTGCCTTCTCCTATCATAAGATTTGTTAAATTTTAAATTTCTTAAAGCACGCCTTACCTTCCTTACCATATAAGCATCTTCATTCACCGGAGGAGGAGGAAATCTCTATCTTCTTCTTTTTCCCTTTGTTTGCTACTAGGGCTACTCCTCTTGATGGCCTGATACTTGATTCTTCAATTACTCCCTCAAGCCTTGTCTCATGGAGCTCCATGGTTGAGAAGAACTCCTCCAAGGTGCTCACTTCTAGGTTCTTCGACATGTAGAAGGAGTCCACCATTGAGCTCCATTTCGATGACCGGGGAAAAGCGTCGATTGCTTTCATAAGCATATCCCGGTTCGAAAGTCTTTCTCCTACACTTGTTAGTCCAATTAAAATTTCTTTAAACCTAGAATTTAATGAGGTTACCTTTTCTCCCTTTTCAAGCTTGATATTTGATAGTTGGGAGCGGAGGAGGTCTCTTCTTGCAAGCTTGGCCTCTGAAGTGCCTTCATGAAGCTCTACTAGCTTCTCTGACATCTCTTTAACACTTGCACACTCTCCAATCCGGTTGATTTCTTGTTGGGGGAGTACGTTGTACAAGTGATGCTTGGCCATCGAATTTGCCAAGTACTCCTCTCTATCTCTTTGTCCATCTTGTCTTCTCTATTTGCTCCCTATCTTCACCCCTAGGTATCTCGAAACCATTATCCATTATTAAAAGAATTTCGAAATAGGTTTCGAAAAATACCTCCATTCTCTTCTTCCACCAAGAGAATTCTCCTTCAAATTTCGATGGGTGAATGTTGGAGCCGGTCATCCTTGATTGTGCTTGTTGCGGTGGTTAGTCCTCGACAAGCTTCCTTGGCTCTGATACCACTTGTAGGAACGATGTTGGCCGGCTAGAGGGGGGTGAATACCCCTCTTTCATCGTATGAGCGGAAGTTGTTCTTAATTGTCTACAAGTAACGTTAGCGCAAGCGGAAATATAAAACAAAGACAATTGAGAAACAAACAAAAGAGAAACAATGATAACAAACAAGATATAACGTGGTTCACGACCTCGCCGCTAATCCACGGTCCGATTCGTCTCTAGTGAATCACTCCGGAACCAATCCACTATTGGTCTCTTTCTTTAGCCCAAGCAAGGTGGAGGTAAACCTTTACAATAAGAGATCACTCCTTCTTTTACAATAAATATGAAAGAAAACTAGAAGAAGGAGTTTGAGCTTTGTGGGGCACTTAGTAGAATATTTTGAGCATGAAGATTAACCATCTACAAGCCCCCACCCTCTCTTTTTATAGAGAGGAAGCAATTCTTCCTGTTGAGCACTATCAGTCGACCAATGCTTTCATTAGTCGACTGATGTCGACTCCAACGGCTTCTGACCAGGCCGGATTCATGAGATCCTCAGTCGATTCTCCAACAGTCATATGATTAGTCGACTGATGTCGACTTCCAGTCGAGTGACCTGCGAGCTTGACTAGCTTCTATGCCCGTGCAGAGTGCGATCAGTCGACTGATGTCAACTTGATCTAGCAGATAAAACCAGTCGATTTCCGATCGACTTGGAGCAGTCAACTGCCATGACATGGCAGTCGACTAGTGCCGGGTAAAACTCAAACTTAACATCCGTTTGAGCTTCCCGGTGGTCGGGTAAACCTCAACCCTTGCAGTCGAGCCTCCGACACTCAGCCATTCGACCAAGTTCACCTAATGAGCTACTTACAATTCACTCATTCTCTCATCTCACTCAAACTCCTTCGTTGAAGCTCTCTTCATTCGCGGCCACGTCCCTCAGTAGCATCAGGCGCATGGCTCTGCAATGGTCCTTCGTGTCTCTTGCCCTCGAAGTCTGCTTCCTTGGCTTCGCTTTAAGTCATCTCGTCCGGCGGTCCCTCGGCAACATCAAGCTCATGACTCTGCAATGCTCCTTCTCTGACTCAAGCGCAAGGTTATGAGTGGTGACACTTGCCTAAGCTCCATGTACGAATTACTAAGTCTTGCAAGACTCCAACGCACATATCAAATCCAATCATCCTAACTTAAACCCTTTGTCACACACATCAAAACCATATCACATTTTGATTGCCCTAAAAGAGTAGTGTTTTGATGTTTTACAAATGAATTGACAATGTGATTATCATGGGAAAGTCCAAGTCATGGGTACTTGGCAATGAAAGTCTAAGCATGGGTTTTGGTAATTGGAAAGCCCAAGTAATGGGTACATATCATGGGAAAGTCCAAGTCATGAGTACTTAGCATGGAAAGTCCAAGCATGGGTCTTGGCATAAAAGTCCAACATAGAGTTGGCAAGGAAAGTCCAAGTATGGATACTTGGCAAGGGAAAAGTCCAAAGGTTAAGTCTTGGCAGTGTAAGTCCAAGTGTGTAATTTTGATGGCGTAAAGTCTAAGTGAACTTTGGGAAAGGTAGAGCCGGTTAGCATGACTAGGATGACAGAATCACTTGAAGGCTAGCGCGATGGGTGAATGAGTCGTGGAGGACTAGGAGGGATCCGATAGGTGTGAGGCTGATGGAGGTGATTAGAAGGCTTAGGTCTATGCTATGGGTGGTTATCAAGTATGAGACTTGGGTTGAACCTCATTGTTGAGGTTTACCAGTCGAGTGATGGCTTTGGTCAGTCGACTGATCGAGTGTTCAGCACTCGAGAGTCCTAGTTGACTCGTATAGTCGACTAGGATTATGACCCAGTCGACTGGTCATGTAGTCGTCTTAGGCTCGACTCCTCGAGCTATGCTATAGTAGTCGACTGCCAGTTGAGGGCAGTGGACTGCCATGTTTAGGCAGTTGACTATAGCTGGTGGACACGAGCACAAAATGTTTGGTAGTCGACAGGGAAATCGATGAATGGGTAGCAATTGACTGATGGTATAGGCAGTCAACTACTAGCGTATCTGTTGCACGATTCCAGTGTGGATTAGTGTATTGTGAGACAATGATACTATAGGCAATCGACTGCTAATTGCAAGGCAAAAATCTAGCCCGAGGCGTTCTTTATAAGGAGCATGAAGGAGAGGAAGATGCAAAACGTTCCAAACCTTCCAAGATCGTCCAAGCAACCACATCAACAAGCATTCAAAAACCTTAGTTTGTAAAGCATTTCTTTGCATTTCATTTGTACTCTTGTTGTATTGAGTTATCCTTATTCTTTTTGTTGTAAGAGCCTTGTAAGAGGTTTCTCCACCTTTAGTGTGTCACCGACAAGGAAAAGTTTGATAGTGGTGGTGTGCATCACTATAGTTCAGTCGTGGAGTAGGAACCTTAGGTTCAGAACCAAGTAAAATCATATGTATTGCTTGTGTGTGTTTATCTTTTATTCTTGTTGTGCATTTCTATTGTTGTATATTCTGCTGCGCATTAATAAGTTTTGTAGACGAGCACGGAAGCGATCGATCAAACAATGAAAATGATGAATCACTATTGACCCCCCTCTAGCACAGATAAATCGATCCCTACAAATACTATTTAGTAATAGTAGATGACTACTCTAGGTTCACTTGGATCAAATTCTTAAAACATAAAAATGAAACATTTTTATCAATTTATTAATCTATGCAAATTATTAGAAAATAAAAAGAACTTAAAAATTAAAAGAGTTAGAAGTGACGATGGTGGGGAATTTGAAAATCATAGGTTTACCGAATTTTGTAATCAAAATGGATATCACCATGAATTTCCTTGCCCTATAACTCCTCGACAAAATGGGTTAGTTGAATGAAAAAAATAGAACCTTACAAGAGGCGGCTAGGACTATGTTAAATGAATATAAATTACCCTATAGGTTTTGGGCAGAGGCTTGCTATGTTCAAAATAGAACACTAATAATTAAACGACATAATAGAACATTTTATGAGAATACTACAATAAGATACCAAACATCAAATATTTTAATGTCTTTGGTTGTAGAGTACATATATTAAACACTAAAGATTATGATGGTGCTTGCTTCTTTGGATCCCTAAGATCCCCCTCCCTTTCCTTGTGCACTGTTGGATCTATCGCCAAGAAAGAAAATGGGAGAAGAAGGATCAACCAAAAGAGTTATTTGCGATCTTCGAGAGTAAGCTGGATCTGGTACACCGGGAAACATTAAGGGTTGGTCGGCTTCCCGGCACGACCACTCCGACGATCAAGTTAGTACAAGTATGAGAAGAAAAGTAATGGATTGGAAAAGAAGAGAGATCTCAGAGATACCAAATGGGGAAGAAAACAACCATCCCTGATTCTGTTATCTTCAACCCCTTTTATAGGCAAAGCCCCCCGCCCTCTCTTAATGGTGAATGTACACAAATGCCCCTTTGCCCATCTATCCTCTTAACCGCTTTTTCCGCTCCTGATTTAAAAATATCTCCTGCCACGTGTTAACCTTAAAAAGAATATAAATATACATGCGATTATATTAACCTAACCACCTTCGACCTTTCACCGTTACCTGACATCCTTTTTCCCCCTATTTCTTACTGCAAACAGTGTCCTGCTCGAAAGATGTGCTAATTACCCTGGCAACAATTCAAGCCACTCTGGAACTATGTTAATTGCTCTGGAATTATCCTGACCAGGAAGCGCTTACATTACCCTGGAAACCCCGTGCAGATATGAAATTTATTATTGACCCAAAATTACATAAATTGCCCTTGCACAGCTCATACAACCCTGACACTACTCACACTGCCCTGGAAATACACCCACTGGTCTGGAGTTGCACATCCTACTCTGGCACTACCCTGAACTTGCTTACACTGCCCTAGAACTGCACATAGTGCTCTAGAAATGCTTATATTGTCTTGGAAATATACTTACTTCCCTATAACTGCACTGGAACTCCTTATACTATCCTAGAAATATACTTACTATCGTGGAACTGCACTGGAACTCCTTATACTATCTTGGAAATATACTTACTACCCTAGAACTGCACTGGAACTCCTTATACTGTCATGGAAATATACTTACTGCCCTGGAATTGCACTGAAACTCCTTATACTGTCCTTGAAATACATATAATACCCTTGACCTATCCAAACGACCAAGGGAGCATAGATACTGCCCTGGAACTATACTGAAACTACTTATACTGCACATAGTGATCCGGAAATGCTTGTACCACCCTGGAAATACATATAGTGCTCTAGAAATGCTTATATCGCCCTGCAACTTCCCTGGCCTTACTTAGATTGCCATGGAATTGCTTATACTATCATGGAGTTGCACTGGTCTTACATAGACTGCCCTGGAATCACATATACTGCACTGGACTTACTTAGCCTACCCTGGAATCTCTTATAACGCACTGGAACTGTACTGACCTTACTTACACTGTCTTGGAATTACTTATACTGTCTTGGAGTTGCACTGGCCTTACTTAGACAACCCTGGAGTCGCTTATACTGCACTGAACTTACTTAGCCTACCCTAGAATCGCTTATACCGCACTGGAACTGTACTAACCTTACTTAGATTGTCCTAGAATTGCTTATACTGTCTTGGAGTTGCACTGGCCTTACTTAGATGCCCTGGAATCTCTTATATTGCACTGGACATACTTAGCCTAGCCTGGAATCGCTTATACCACACTGGAACTGTACTGACCTTACTTAGACTGTCCTGGAATTGCTTATATCGCACTGGAACTGTACTGACCTTACTTAGATTGTCCTGGAATTGCTTATACTATCCTCAAAATCCTAACACCATCATAAGTTCCCCCTCTTTAGTAAAACTGAAGAGTAAAGTCGAATGAAGTTTCACAAGTGTCTACAAGAAAAAATTTCCTCCATCTCAACTGCAAAAAGACCCCCTATCCATCATAAGTTCCCCCTCTTTAGCAAAATTGAAGAGCGAAGTCGAATAAAGTTTTAGAAGTTCCCATGAATATACAAACATTACCATATAAATTGTTCCCTCGCCCTATCCACCATACTGATATACCCTATAAACATCCCTACATATCATACGAAGCACCGCACCATGACTAATCATGTGTAATATTCCACCTTCAAGATATTGCATGTGTATTTTTCTTAAAACACTGCAGAAGGCATTCATGCCTTATAATACTGTAAAAGGCATTTATGCCTTAGATACTGTAAGAGGCGATTATGCCTTAGAATACTATAAGATACCCTTATGCCTTAAAATACTGTAAAAGGGATTTTACGCCTTAGAATATTGTAAAAGGCATTTTATGCCTTAAAATACTATAAGAGTCATTTATGCCTTAGAATACTATAATAGGCATAAAATGCCTTAAAATACTATAAGAGGTCGTGTTAGCATATTACCTACCCATTATATCCGGCGTTATAGCTCCTCGTGAGGGTATAAAACTATCTAGCTCTTAGGCCGTTATAGTAGAACCACAAAAACCTTTTACATATGGTGTTATAGTTCTCCATGGGAGAAAATAGCTTATTTAGCTTTTAGCCTTTTATAGGTGAGCTATTAGAACCTTTTACATATGCCCTATAGAGGCGTTATAGTTCTCCATGGGAGAAAGTAGCTATTTAGCCTTTAAGCTGTTATAGTAGGCATGGAGCCTGAATTAGTTTCCAATACTTTAAAAGAAATAACACCAAAATCATCATACCTTAGAAATAATACTATTGAGACAAGAAGGAACTCCCCCCAAGCATAACAACTGTTCACATCAATACCATCAACGATTGCCAAAAAAGAATATGAATATCCATACCAAGATACCAATGAGTTTTTTGTATAACACATGCCACAACCCTAGATTATAGTAACATCATGCTCCTTTACCAAAAATCATCAGTTTACCTGAAATTTTCCGAAAAATAAAATATAACAATCCTCCAAAATCACCCCCATAAACTTCCTCATACCCTATTAAGCATCAAAAACAAGAAAACATTCTTCCAAAATTGCCCATTAAAATACTTTAAAGCACCACATGCTTTAATTAACACATACACCTCTTACTTCCGATAATTTCCCATCGCTCCTGTACGGTCCTTCTCCAAAACCCTAACCCCTTCCTCCGAAACTCTCATTTCTCTGACAACTCCTTTTCGACCAGGGCCTCCTCATCCTCTATCTCTCCCTGGTATGAAACTACATCCAGCCAACTCACCCTCAACCATTCTTTCTTCCGTCGCGACCCCAAATACCTCCCCGAAAATTCCACCATCGTCATCACCAATCGATCCCACCACCCTCATCTACCTCTGGCTGAAACCAGTACTCTATTCACAGGGTAATTAGAGGGAGGTCTCTGTCTCCCCCTGCAAAAAACCCTCTACCACATTCTCTTTTTCTACGGTATATCGGTCAACCAACTAACCCCCAACTCCCTCCACATTCTAGTTTCCACCATTATCATTTTTCATCATCTCAACATTCCCCAGATACCCCATATATTCCACTACCTCTATTAGCTGAAGATAGCCGACCATGGCGTCTTCAACTTCATGGCCCGCCAAGGCTACTAGTTCCTTACCGACATTCCCTCTTCTAACAAGGGCTGGAAAGAGCTCTATTTTGTTATCACTGTTGATCCTCCTCTTCCCTTCTCTTCGTGTTGGAAAACTACCCTTCCAGATCTCCTTGACCTCAAAATTGTCAAAACTACTATCGACTTCCCTTCCGTCGAAGCCAAGTTGAAGAATAAATATTTTAGCGTTATAGAACTCATAAAGGAGCCTATTTTATCCTACTATGGGCTATCTCCCATTCCTTCACTAGACGCTCACCCTATCAGTAAACTTTTCTTTATTTTTCTATAGTATCTGTCCTTATAGAAAATACTGTCATTCTATTCCTTAGCCTATAAACTAGCAACTTATCATGTTTTCTTATCATACTTTTTTAACACCATGTATTAAAACCGCCCACTTAAAACCTGCAAAAAAAAAAAAAAATCATTCCCATTCTGTGCCAAAAATTGAACAACCACTATCAGACTTTACATTCTTTACTGATAATTCACAACCACCTTTTATCTTTGCAGAAGACATGATGGGCACATCCATTGCAAAAACCTTAGCCCTCAAACAGAAGAAAGAAAAAGGGTAGATGCTACATCCTCACCCACCCCTGAACCACTTACCTCAGTAAGCAACCTCCACTCAATCTCTATTTATAACCAATATGTTCACAACTCCTATCAGCATGACATATTTCTTTGGTACAAGCTCCCCCCACATTAACACAAGTCCCTATTATCACTTCAGATGACCCAGATCAACCCCCCCCCCCCCACACACACATTCATTAACATTACCCTTCCGCCTCAAACAGACCCAATCCCCAATCTTTTTCCCTTTATCTTCCCCATATTTTCCTCTGATCCTATTTCCATTGTTCCGCCCTTAAATCCTCTTCCATCCTCTAACTCACCTACACTCAGTCCCCCCTCTGATACCCCAATCGATCCCATTAATGTGTCCCCCTCGCCCTCTTCCTCTTTAGCAGACGATCATCTACTGATTTCCTTATTTCCCCACAAACCACGAAAACCCTTATATCCACCAGCCACCTTCCTCCTGAACCTACAACCTCCACCCCTCTAGACTTACTTGTTCAGGCCGTATCAGACTCTTACCCTCAACAACCACTTTCCACCCTCCCCATTATACCAGCCTCAACCCCTCTTTCTTCCATTCCTTCCCTTAGCATTCCTCCAGATAACATTCCCCCCCCCCCCCCCCCCCCACAGCAGATACACATCTCCAATAGCCTCTTTATTTTTCCCCTCCAAGAGCTGACATTCCAACTTTTATTCAAGGGTTGAAAGAAAGTCTCCAAATAGTAAGTTTCTCACTTAATGTGCCAACTTCATATGTTTAATAGCTTGTTTTATATATCCCTTTCCCATATTCAGAGTACCCGAAGACTTCAAGCTTTCGAGCAATGGTATACCAACCATCAAAACCAGCCTAACCAACTTTCCAGCTCTACTTCAGAGCCCCCTCCACACATGACTACACCCCCAAGCATTCCAGATAATACTATAGAAGCTATACACCACTTAGGTATACAAACTTATCCTCCTTCCTCCCCGACCGAGCAACTAGGGAGAACGAACTTCAACAACAAGTAAATTGGCTGCAACTCCAGGTTGCATCCTTTTCTGCTGACCGAGACCAACTATCTGCAAATGAAAAAGAACTAAACCTAAAGGCATCCCATATCAAGCGACAACAGAAGCAACTCCATATATCAAAGCAAACCATATCACGCCAACAAGCTGAGCTCTCCCTATGGAAACATAAGGAGAGCAACTGGCACCTTCTTTCCGGTGAGTTGTTTCAACCCCTAGAAGACATCATAGACGCTCATCAGAGCCTAAAAGCAACTTTCTATGGTAGCCTGGATGAATTTAACTTCAAATTCATCATTCTAAAGCAACACTTTAACGCATTAGCTACCACCGCCCACGACCACCTTACCAGAGCCAACCTACTTCACCAAGAGATATCTGATTTAAAGGAAACAGAAGGCGAGCGATGTGTAAGAGAAAAGACCAGACTTCTGAAAAGATTCTCCATGCAATTAAGCAAATATTTCCAAAGAGGTTTCGAAGGTGCTCTTCATCAAGCCAACGAAAATAAATATTTCATCCCTGGCGCCCCTTACCATGAGATCGACCTAGAAGAAACGTACAACAACATTCCCCCAGAAGCCCTCATGACTGATTCTGACACTGATTCAGAACAATAGACTTTTCTTCTTGTAATATTTCTAAAAAATTACATTTCGTCTTTCAAACCAACTCTGTATATATTATAAATGGTCTTGCCAATGAATGTCTATATTTTGAAACATACTCATATCTACATTATTTTGCATTGATCTTATTCAGGCTCATCGACCCTCTAAAAAATACATCCTATATTAATTAAACTGCTGACTTGCATAAAATGGAGCATTTTCACTATATCCTCCATTTATCTAAACAACAACACCAAACAATCCATCTTCTATACATTCCATCTCAAAAACCCTCCTTTATCATTCAAAAATTATTCCTCCACATTATGTTACAACAAAAATTATTATACCCCCACCTTACCCTATTAACTTTTGAATTCTTCATCTACCCAGCAATTATACCTTAACAAACTTATGCCATCACCTCCCAAATTCCCCCCTTAAACACATTCAGCGGGAAAATTTGTTATTTCCCTCCCATTTATCCCTCAACTTTCTTCTATAAATAAAAACATTTCTTCCTCCCTCAATCCTACCAAGAACCCCTTCCAGCTTCACTGTCCCGCAATTTCTAGAAAATACAACCTACTACATCAATTCCCCGCCCATGGTTCGCTTCTACATGCTCTAAAATGACCGGAGAACAATTTAAATCTCTCTCCACTCGCCTACAACTCCCCTCCGGCTATCACCTTGTCGCAGCCAATTCAACTGAACACCCTCACCATCCTCCTGGGCGCACCAAAGCTTTTTTCTTGGAACAGATGGAAGCTGGTTTATTTTTTCCCCTTCATCCCTTTCTTCTTGAAGTGTCAGAATACTTTTCCATTCCTTTAAATCAACTAAGCCCAAATTCTTTTTGATTTATGCTACGTTTTTTACTTTACCAGCTCCTTCTTATCAATTACTCCCTCATCCTTCCTTTTCCATTGCTTTTTCTAAATAAAATCATCTAAGATAGACATAATTTACTTTCAAGCCCGATCAGACTTCCAATTTCTCACAGGTGTCCCCTCCTCCCATAAAGGCTGGAAAGAACATTACTTCTTCGTGCACTCCACCTCTCCTTTCCCTTTTTCCTCCGCCTGGCTAACGACCTTTCCTCCTCGACCCCCCTAGGCTCCTATCAAGACAACGAAAAATATCAAATGATTACCTTATCCTTCTCAAAAGAGCAATTTGATTTAACTCACCTTTTGACCAAATCTGTAATATCACTTATCCGAAACAGCTACCCCTTGCAGTCGACTGGCATGCTCTATAAGCCTCTCAACCTTTACATTTTTATATATTATTTATATATTTGCACATTTTAACTTCATTTCGTATTCCAAAGTCTCTCCTACAACGAGCTGCCACCAAAAACTCGCCATTACCCCCCAACAATGTTGCTCCCCCTGCTTATCAACTAACACTTCAGCCACATTTTTACCAAACTGCTTCGACACCCATTTCCTCCTTTTCCATACCCAATCTTCCAGATTCTCTAGTCTCCAGTATTAACGAGGTTAGTATATTACTTTCCTACATCTCCTTCTCCTTTCTACTAATACTTTCTTTTTCTTCAGGTCATCAACAACATAAGCCATTTAAATAATCAGTGGATTCAATATATCGACATTCTTAAAAAGGAAATACAGGAGTGTCACACCAGAGAATTATCACTTCAACAACCCTACTATCGACTCGAAAGAGAATTGCAAGCCTCCCTTATAAAAGCCCAAGGTGATCAAGCAGAATTATCAGCCCTTCAATTCCAGACCACCTTCTTACAAAACACGCTGGATATCATAAAATCCTGACCGCTTTCCAAAAGATACAGTACTGCTTTAGAACCATTCTAGACTTCATTTGCCATCAATGATCTATTTCTAGATAGAGGATTTACTTTCTTAAAATGGGGCTTTCAAGACTGCACCATCCAATTCAAGACAGCCGACAATCCTCCTCTCGGGCATTCTCTTAGTTTTTTAGACATGAGCAGTACCATCGATCGTACTCCCCCTGAATTATTATCCTTCCCCTTTCCTACTCATAATAAAATGTGACTTGTACCCCTTTAGCTTGCTTTTATTCCTTTACACTATAAACTATTACAGTATATTTCTTATGTTCAAATCCAGGACACCAGTAAATCATCCCATATTTTATTAACAAACCTCCCCCAATCCATTCTTAAACACAAAAATAATCAAAACTCTAGTTGACCATGCTTTATAACATTCTAATTGAAATAAAACCTCCCAAAAAATAACTACTAATTAAAATCGTCTGGGAAATAAACACCCCTTCAAACAAGCTTTATTACCAAAACACCCCTTCTCTGTCAACGTCACCAGGAAACAGGCCTTACTTTTGCAAACACCCCTTCTCTTCCCGCCAACCATCAATCTCATATTCCCATATTGCAACAGAGAGCTCAACCAGATCCCGTGCCAACATCCGAAGAAAACACTCACCACCATCGGGGAAAACCCATCTGTGGGCTCATCCTCCCTCTAATTTCCTTTACATGCAAAGATGCTCCGGGTATTTTTTTATTTATGAAAGACTATGTATTTTCCTTTTGATATATATATCTATATATATATATATATATATATATTAAGTGTTATGTAATGCATGACAGCAAAATTTTTCCCTATAAACATATCCTCTCAGAATTTACATGATGCTCAGGTCTCACCAATAGCGCAACACCCTTTTCCTAAACAAAGTCGCATTTTCCTGCAGTTACTGATAAAGCTAACTGATACAATTACACAACAATTAAATGTCCATGACACCTTTTCTTTATCTAAAAAAAAATTAAAAATGCAAATCTCACAACATTTTATCCACTAAAATAGGGTCGTAAATGATATACGTTCAAAGGCCTCGACAGTACCCTTCCTTGCGCATCCTTCAAATAATAGGACCCCATTCCTGCTCGGTTTTCAACTTGAAAAGGCCCCTCCCACTTAGGTCCTAACTTGCCCTTGGAGCCTTCAGGCAGCACTTTCCTCAGCACCAAATCTCCCACCTGAAAAGAGTTGGGCATTACCTTTTTATTATAGGATTTCATTACCTGTGACCTATACCTTTTAGTATTATACACAACCATATCCCTCCTTTCTTGAATCAAATCTAGTTCCATACTTCTAACTGCTCTATTATCATTTGGGAGATAGTTCAATACCCGTGCAGATTCTAATCCAACTTCTACGGGTAACACAGCCTCTGACCCATATACCATACTGAATGGAGTGGCTCCTGTAGCTCTCCTGATAGTAGATAAAAAAGACCACAAAACACTAGGTAATTCTTCCACCTTGCTTCCTCCAACATTCTCTAACTTGATTTTTAATCCATGTACCAATTCCCTATTAGTCACTTCCACCTTCCCGTTACTCTGGGGATAAGCCACAGATGTAAATGCCTATTCAATTTTAAAATCTTGGCACCACTTTGCTAATTTCTTACCTTGAAACTGGCGCCCATTGTCAGATATCAGCCTCCTTGGGATACCAAAGCAACATACAATATTTTTTCATAAGAATTTTATTACCATCTGCTCAGTGATATGGGCCAAAGGCTCAGTTTCCACCCACTTAAAAAAAATAATCTATAGTCACCAACAAGTACTTCTTTTGACCAGTCCCGACCGAAAAGGGTCTTACTAAATCCATACCCCATTGATCAAAAGGACAAGCCGCCACCACTGCCTTCATACATTCAGCCGGCTGATGCTACCAATTATGGTGCCTCTGACAACTCTCGCACTATCATACAACTTCATAGAATCTCTCATCAGGGTAGGCCAAAATAACCCAGCCAATAACACTTTTCGAGCTAATGCTCACCCCTCTATATGGCTGCCACAGGCCCCTTCATGAACTTCCTTCAATACATAATCTGCTTCTGTCTTTCCCAAACATCGTAGTAGAGGCCCAACACAAGTTCTTTTATATAAAATTCCTTTTATCATGCAAAAGTCACTAATTTTCTACTTAAATTATCGTGCTTTTACAAGGTCATTTGACACCTTTTTATTCGTAAAAAATGAAATTATTTCTCTCCTCCAATCACTTCTCTTGCTCCTTCGTTCTACGACTATAGCTTGATATGTGCAATCATGTCACGAGTATTCCAATTCCCTAGTGAGCTAGCCAATTGAGCCAGTTCATCAACTTTCTGGTTTTCTACTCTTGTTATTTTCTTTATCAATACCTCCGAAAAGTCTCCATTAGCTTTTTCTACCAACTCATAGTATTTTCGGCACTTATCATCCATAACTTCAAATCCTCCCACAGTTTGTTGTACCACTAACTGAGAGTCCATATGCACCATTACCCGCTCTACTCCTACATTTCTAGCAGCTTGCAAAGCTATCAACAAAGCCTCATATTTAGCTTCATTATTGGAGGCTTTGAAATGCAATCTAATGGTTAGCTTGACCTCTTCCCCCTGAGGTGAAATCATAATTACTCCTACCCCGTAGCCCTCCTTTTTAGAAGATCCATCTGCATATATCCTCCATGTCTCACATTCTTCTTTATGCATGGTCTCCACTAAGAAATCAGCCAAGGTCTCCGCCTTGATAGAGGTACAAGTCTGATATGCGATATCATACTCACTGATCTTTGTTACCCACTTAATAAGCTTACCCATAGCCTCTGGATGTGTAAGTATTCTTCCCATAAGCATATCAGTGAGTCCACTAAAGGATGAGATAAAAAATAGGGTTGCAATCTTCGAGCAGTCAGAACCAGACCCCATGTCAATTTCTCTAAATTAGTATAGCGAACCTCAGCTCCCTTTAATAAATAACTAATATAATAGATCGGATGTTGCTGCCCCTTATCTTATCGAATTAATACTAAACTTACAACAACCTCTGAAAGAGCCAGATAAACCCATAACACCTCTCCAGGCTGAGGCTTAGCTAAAAAAGGTGGTTCCACTAAATACTCCTTCAGAGATTGGAAGGCTCTATCAAAATGTTCATCCCACTAGAACCGCGCAACCCTTTTTAATATCTTAAAGAAAATGAGGCTCCTATCTGTCGATCGGGATGTAAATCTGGACAGGGCAGTAATTCTACCTAACAACCTTTGTACCTACTTTAAATTTTTTGGTGGTTGGATCTGCAGAAGAGCCTCAATCTTAATAGGATTAGCTTTTATACCTTGCTCAGTCACCACATAACCTAAAAAATGACCCTGTGTCACCCCAAACACACACTTCTCTGGGTTCAATTTCATTTTATATTGTCGCAAAGTACCGAAGGTTTCCTCCAAATCAGATATTAGCTGCTCAAAATGCGAAGTTTTAACCAAAATATCATCTACATACACCTCCACATTTCTTCCCAACTGCTTTTCAAAGATCTTATCCATTAGTCTCTGGTAAGTGGCCCCGACATTTTTTAACACGAAAGGCATGACTACATAGCAGAAAGTTCCTTCAGCTATAATAAAACTGACCTTATTCTGATCCTCCCTAGTTAATGGTATTTGATGATACCCCTAATAAGCATCCATCATCGAGATAAATTGATGCCCAGCGGTTGAGTCTACCAATGATAAATGCAGGGCAAAGGATAACAATCCTTAGGACAAGCCTTGTTGAGATCTCTAAAATCCACAAACATTCTCCACTTCCCTGATGGCTTAGGCACCAGCACCACATTAGATAACCAAGATGGATGTAGGGGATCGATCGGCCAGCTAGAAGGGGGTGAATACCCCTATTTCATTTGGTGGTGGAATTTGCTCGTCTACAAACAAGATTAGCGCAACGGAAACAACAAGATAAGCAAATCAAGCAAAGAAAGACAATGCAAAGGAAATAAACAATGCTAACACAAAGTCGTAACGTGGTTCATGGCTACGCTGCTAATCCACGATCCCAATTCATCCAAGGTGAATCATTCCTTTGCCAAATCCACTAAATCTCTCCTTTGCACCAAGCTAGGTGGAGGTAACCTCTTTACAATTCCTCTTCTTACAATTGAATGAGAATTAGCACAAGAAGAAGAGTGGAAAAACCTTAGAGCACTTTGGGAGATGTTATGAGTTGAAGCATTAGGTTCCCAAAGCCCCACACCATTCCACTTTATAGAGGAAGAGGGTTTCTTCCCGTTGACACAGGAGCAATCGATTGATGTCCCTATCAGTCGACTGGTCCTATAGACGTTGCCCAATAATGACTGCTTTCCACGTTGGATTCCATCCAACGACACTGACATTAGTCAACTGATATTGCCATCAGTCGACTGATGCTCGATCAGTCGAGTGCTCCACGAGCTTGACTCCATTCTGTGCCCGAAACACTTGCGACTAGTCGACTAATGCCTTCATCAGTCGACTGGTGGTCTCGCAGTCGACTGCCATTCCATGGCAGTCGACTGTTGGCACTTGAACTAGAATCGAACACTAGTCGAGTCACCGTCGACTTAGAGTAGTCGACTACCATAACATGGTAGTCAACTGATGTCGGTAAATCCTATCCGACACTTAGCCAAATGGCCAAGTTTCACCTAAAGAGCGCTACCGCTTTCCCGGGTTACATTCGCTCACTCTCATCCCTCGGAGTCCCTCGCCTTTGAGGTTATCTTCGTCCGACCATGTCCCTTGGATGCGCCAAGCGCACGGCTCTACAGTGCCATCCTTCGCGTCTCGCCCTGAAGTCTACTTCCTTCGGCTTCACTACAAGCTCCTCGTTCGGCGGTCCCTCGGATGCTCCAAGCGCACGACTTTCACAAAGCCATCCTTCACCGACTCAAGGATGTTGGATCGATATGAGCACTAGAGGGGGGGTGAATAGCGTTCATAAAAACTTTTCTTTATCGACGATTAAAACCAAGTACACAGCGAAAAACTAAAAGACAAACACAAGAAAGACACAAAGCTTTTTTTACTTGGTTCACAGCCCACCGGCACCTCGTAAGTATGAGGAGAATAATCTGATAACCGAATTATTTGATTATATTGAATACTTACAGGCAGAAATAAGAAGACTGCAAGAGGAGCTGGAAAGTCAGAACCAAGTTTGTCTCATTCTTTTAGACAAATCGTCTATGGCTCCTTCAAGCTCCTTTGGTGCTGATGTTGAAGCACTCGAAGTCTGCTTAAGGGTTCTGACTTGGTTCTGCAGTTCCTGTATCTGAGTATGTAATTCAATAATAAGAGACAGAAGGGTATTATTTTGTTTAACTAATACCCTTTGAAAATCAAAAGTTGTTTTTAATTGTGTTGGTATAGAAAATCCCTGGGAAGGTGCTTCTATACTCTCTGTTGCTTTTAGGGCGTTGATATAGACTGAGTTCTCTGCCTATTTATCCCAACTCATCCGCCAATTAAATGCTTTACTTCTTGTAACACCTTTTCTACTTCCTTAACTTTCTTCTTTAAATCCTCAGCCACTCTTACTATCTCTTTCTCGACGGTTTTAGGTTGGTCAAATGCTTCAGCTATCACAATATGCTCTATCATTTCTAGTTCATGTAGAGCATAGTATAGGTTCTGTGACACTTGTTCTTCGATCTCATCAAGCATCTTTCTTTTCTGGTGCTCTGGTGGGGATAGGATATGTTTACTGATATCTCGCATGACCTTTTCATACTGATCTCTTAGAAGTCTTCTTCTAGAAGCGGCTAGTTCAGTGGCAGCCTCTTCTTCCTCATCCTTGTAGCGAAATCCTTCAGTAATTTGTGGTTCTTCCCCTATCTTTTCTTTTCCCTTGCTGGTAGTGATTACCGAGACTATTTCTTTTCCAGAAACTAGTCTAGATATCAGTAATTGATGCAGAGATTTTTGCTGCAATGGAAACTATGAGTGCGCTCAAAATCCATTATCTAGATAAGGAGGAAATTACTCTACGAACTGACTACCAGGCTATTATAAGCTTTTACAACAAAACAGCGAGAAACAAGCCTTCACGAGTCAGATGGATTGCCTTTACTGACTTTATCACAGGGTCAGGAATAAAGGTACATTTTGAACATATTGACGCTAAACTTAATGTCTTTGCAGATTCATTATCTAGACTAGTTTCTAGAAAAGAAATAGTCTCGGTAATCACTACCAGCAAGGGAAAAGAAAAGATAGGGGAAGAACCACAAATTACTGAAGGATTTTGCTACAAGGATGAGGAAGAAGAGGCTGCCACTGAATTAGCCGCTTCTAGAAGAAGACTTCTAAGAGATCAGTATGAAGAGGTCATGCGAGATATCAGTAAACATATCCTATCCCCACCAGAGCACCAGAAAAGAAAGATGCTGGATGAGATCGAAGAACAAGCGTCACAGAACCTATACTATGCTCTACAGGAATTGGAAATGATAGAGCAAATGAAGGAATCTGATTTTACAAGCAGAAGGTACCAAGAGGGTGGGTACCAGAATTACTTTCTCAGCACACTACCAAAGTTGAGAGACATCAGAAAGGAACTTTGGCGTTTGTCTAACGCAATAAACTCTGTCCTTGGACAGATAAAAGCAACACCCCACTAGTGAAAGCGATGGTGAGCCCAATAAACAAGACTGAGCCTCGGGGAGCCGTCTTGTCAAAGGGTACAATAATGTAAACTTTAGAGCTGTAAAGAAGTATGCGTCTATTCAGTGTGAGTTGTAAGGCTGAATAAAGAAGTTTGTGTCAATTCAGTGTGAGCTGTAAGGCTGAATAGAGGATAAAGGGTGTCATAATTAAAGGACGATGGGGCTAATAAACGAGCACCCACTTTAATTATGGACGCAACCTTTTCATCTATAAAATGCCATGAAGAGTAGAGGTTTGATCAGACTTGAGCAACACCAAGCCTATCATTCCTAGTGTGAAGAGTTTGAAAGTTTGAGAGTTTGTGAGTTCTAGTTTGTAAATCTTTCTGAAGAAATATAAACTCTGAGGATCGTCTCAGGTTTTCCTTTCAAAATTCAGAAAGTCGATCCTTTATTGATTGCAAAAAGGAAGGTATTACGCACTAGGTTGGATGTTGTGGGTCTTTTGTCAGCTGGACCATATTGTGGTGGTCCCATCATTGTATCTTCGGGGGGGGGTTGAAGTTTGATGTAACAGAAGATGCCACAATTTGTTTCTTGTTCTTCTGTATTGGGTAATCCATATCATATTCTCCATCATTAATATACGGACTCCTCCTTGCATTCCTCTAATGAAGTTTCCACCGAGGACCATCTGAATTCCATCGCCAAGTGTCATATCGAATGAATAAGTAAATGGAATCCTGAATTTGTTTTCTCCTATCTTCATCTGTCCTCCCTTAAACTTACAATTTGCAACTTGTTTTGAGTTTACACCGTTAATGATAATGGTAAAGGGATTCTTCTCCAGAGACTGCGTTACAGCAACTGATGCACAAGTACCCAGTGCAGAGGATCAGATAAGAGATTACAGAATAGGGCAAAAAAGACTATACAATCTTCAAAGGCGAATTCTGCCCAGCCAGAGAAGATTCCGGAGGACAATTGAAAGTCAAGTCAATCCGGAGGAACAACTGGGGATTTCTAGATCTCAGCGAGCTAATATGGTACCAGCCGAGGTACTATACTCAACAGGCTTCAGGCCAACACAACATAGAGTGTATCAACACTACTCAGAAGAAGACATTCTGTGCATGGAGGAAGGACAAGTGGATCTCCCACTAGTCACAGACCAAAGCCAACAAACCCTAAGAGAAGCAGGTTTCTTCCATATCCATATGGGTTTAGTTATGATAAGAATTTATACTCTGCACAGGAGAAATACAGGTGTCATGGTCCTAGTAATACTAAGGGACACCAGATGGCGAGGGGACAGATCTATAATTGCTACCATGGAAATGGACCTAACCAGAGGTACGCAAATGGTATACGTAATCCCTGAAATAATGATGAATTTAGAAGATTTTGCCAACCATGTGGAAATATCTATTCAAACAAGAGGATATCAAGACTGGCAGGGAGGATCTATTACAGCTCACATTGAATTGACACACACTTCTTTATTCAGTCTTACAGCTCACACTGAATAGACGCATACTTCTTTACAGCTCTAAAGATTACATTATTGTACCCTTTGACAAGACGGCTCCCCGAGGCTCAATCTTGTTTATTGGGCTCACCATCGCTTTCACTAGTGGGGTGTTGCTTTTATCTGTCCAAGGACAGAGTTTATTACGTTAGACAAACGCCAAAGTTCCTTTCTGATGTCTCTCAACTTTGGTAGTGCGCTGAGAAAGTAATTCTGGTACCCACCCTCTGTGTACCTTCTGCTTGTAAAATCAGATTCCTTCATTTGCTCTATCATTTCCAGTTCCTGTAGAGCATAGTATAGGTTCTGTGATGATTGTTCTTCGATCTCATCCAAAGATCTTTTCTTTCTCCGGGTGCTCGTGGGGATAGGATTTGTTTATCGATATCTAGCATGATCTTCTCTTCATACCGATCTTCGTAAGTCTTCTTCTAGAAGCTTACTAGTTCAAAGGCTCTCTTCCTCATCCTTGTAGCGAAATCCTTCAGTAATTTGTGGTTCTTCCCCTATCTTTTCTGTTCCCTTGCTGGTAGTGATTACCGAGACTATTTCTTTTCCAAAAACATTCTAGGTAATGAATCTGCAAAGACATTAAGTTTAGCGTCAATATGTTCAAAATGTACCTTTATTTCTGACCCTGTGATAAAGTCAGTAAAGGCAATCCATCTGACTCGTGAAGGCTTGTTTCTCGCTGTTTTGTTGTAAAAGCTTATAATAGCCTGGCAGTCAGTTCGCAGAGTAATTTCCTCCTTATCCAGATAATGGATTTTGAGCGCACTCATAGTTTCCATTGCAGCAAAAATCTCTGCATCAATTACTGATATCTAAACTAGTTTCTGGAAAAGAAATAGTCTCGGTAATCACTACCAGCAAGGGAAAAGAAAAGATAGGGGAAGAACCACAAATTACTGAAGGATTTCGCTACAAGGATGAGGAAGAAGAGGCTGCCACTGAACTAGCCGCTTCTAGAAGAAGACTTCTAAGAGATCAGTATGAAGAGGTCATGCGAGATATCAGTAAACATATCCTATCCCCACCAGAGCACCAGAAAAGAAAGATGCTGGATGAGATCGAAGAACAAGCGTCACAGAACCTATACTATGCTCTATAGGAACTGGAAATGATAGAGCATATTGTGATAGCTGAAGCTTTTGACCAACCTAAAACCATCGAGAAAGAGATAGTAAGAGTGGCTGAGGATTTAAAGAAGAAAGTTAAGGAAGTAGAAAAGGTGTTACAAGAAGTAAAGCATTTAATTGGCGGATGAGTTGGGATAAACAGGCAGAGAACTCAGTCTATATCAACGCCCTAAAAGCAATAGAGAGTATAGAAGCACCTTCCCAGGGATTTTCTATACCAGCACAATTAAAAACAACTTTTGATTTTCAAAGGGTATTAGTTAAACAAAATAATACCCTTCTGTCTCTTATTATTGAATTACATACTCAGATACAGGAACTGCAGAACCAAGTCAGAACCCTTAAGCAGACTTCGAGTGCTTCAACATCTGCACCAAAGGAGCTTGAAGGAGCCATAGACGATTTGTCTAAAAGAATGAGACAAACTTGGTTCTAACATTCCAGCTCCGATTGCAGTCTTCTTATTTCTGCCTGTAAGTATTCAATATAACAAAATAATTCGGTTATTTGATTATTCTCCTCATACTTACGAGGTGTCGGTGGGCTATGAACCAAGTAAAAAAAGCTTTGTGTCTTTCTTGTGTTTGTCTTTTAGTTTTCTGCTGTGTACTTGGTTTTAATCGTCGAAAAAGAAAAGTTTTTATGAACGCTATTCACCCCCCCTCTAGTGCTCATATCGATCCAACATCCTTGAGTCGGTGAAGGATGGCTTTGCGAAAGTAGTGCGCTTGGAGCATCCGAGGGACCGCCGAACGAGAAGCTTGTAGTGAAGCCGAAGGAAGTAGACTTCAGGGCGAGACGTGAAGGATGGCGCTGCAGATCCGTGCACTTGGCTCATCCGAGGGACGTGGCCGGACGAAGATAACTTCAAAGGCGAGGGACTCCGAGGGATGAGAGTGAGCGAATGTAACCCGGGAAAGTGGTAGCGCTCTTTAGGTGAAACTTGGCCATTTGGCTAAGTGTCGGATAGGATTTCCCAACATCAGTTGACTACCATGTTATGGTAGTCGACTACTCTAAGTCGACGGTGACTCGACTAGTGTTCGAGTCCGGTTCAAGTGCCAACAGTCGACTGCGAGACCACCAGTCGACTGATGAAGGCATTAGTCGACTAGTCGCAAGTGTTTCGGGCATAGAATGGAGTCAAGCTCGTGGAGCACTCGACTGATCGAGCATCAGTCGACTGATGGCAATATCCAGATCCAGATAATGGATCTTGAGCGCACTCATAGTTTCCATTACAGCAAAAATCTCTGCATCAATTACTGATTTTATAACGGTAAATTTTCCATGGGCATAAGCACAAGCCTTTTCGGTGCTTCTTGGGTCATATTTGGAGTTCTTCCATTTACATACCCTGCCCCAGCCTGTCATATAGCCATCTGTTTCTAGTATGATGTAGGCTTGTTCTGGTGGAATCTCCAGGTCCATAAGTTGCTGGATCTGGGACTTAATTTCTTTTACCAAGGCCCAATCTGAAGATTTAATTCTCTTGTCACCATGTATGGATGTCTTCTCATACAGCGGACCCAATTTGGCGCTCAAATTAGGGATATATGTCCTGGCATAATTAAGAATTCCCAGCCAAGATCTTAATCCCTTCTTATCTTTAAAATTTTCTTCATTAAATTCAGCTATCTTCTTGATGATGTGGGGCTGCAGCTTTAGTTTGGCTTCACCGATTTATGCCCCCAGGAATTCAATCTTTGAGACTGCTATCTTGCACTTGGTTGGTGATAGTACTAATCCATTCTTCTCGCATATATTTAGCATGATTTCAAGATGCCTAATGTGCTCCTTTTCTGAATTTGAGAATACAAGAATGTCAACAATATATACAGAAATAAATTCCTCCGTACCTTTGAAGCACTGATCCATTTTTCTTTGGAATATCGCGGGTGCATTTTTTTAACCCGAATGGCATTGCTAGCCATTCATATAGTCCAGATGGACAAATAAAGGTCGTCCATTCGACTGATGATGGATCCATAGCTACTTGGTAAAATCCAGACTTCAAGTCAAACTTTGAATAGAATTTTGAATTCCCAACTTTCTTGAGGATTGTATTGATACCAGGCAGGCTATACTGGTCCTTGTAAGTATTATCATTAAGCGTTCTGTAATCGAATACCATCTGCTCCTTGCCTTTTTCCTCCTTGCCTGTGACTGGATTCACACTGGTTCCAGACTGAACTATCATAGCCATAGTCCTGTGTCTGCTTTTGCTAGGTCGTATTACCTTCAGTCCTAAAAGTATGTCAACATGTTTTTGGAATGTTGCCTTCATTGCTGGGGTTATGTGTGATAATGGCTTATCCTGGATAGTAATATCCAGATTTATAATGTCTATTTTGCATAGAATGCCATTTTTCTCCCAATGTTTTAATGGATTATCTCCAATATAACCCTGCTCCTTTAATCTGTTCAACAAAGACCCATGTTGCTGAAGTATAAAGGTATTTGAGGGAGTTGCCGAAAATAGTACCTTTTCTTTGATTTCCAGGTACTCCATTTCTTCTAGATGCAGTTCCTCGATTGCTGCCATAGCTATGGGACTTGTAGAAATGGTTGTTATGTTTTTGTAGAAGGTTACAGTATTACCTTCTATACGGACTCCTCCTTGCATTCCTCTAATGAAGATTCCACCGAGGACCATCTGAATTCCATCGCCAAGTGTCATATCGAATGAATAAGTAAATGGAATCCTGAATTTGTTTTCTCCTATCTTCATCTGTCCTCCCTTAAACTTCCAATTTGCAACTTGTTTTGAGTTTACACCGTTAATGATAATGGTAAAGGGATTCTTCTCTAGGGACTGCGTTGGTACAGACTTTTGATCTACACAGCAGGTAGTTGCTCCGGTATCCAAAATGGCACTGACCTGAAATGGTGGTATAGTTGGAATTTCAATTTCCACCATCATATGATATAACCTGTTTAGGGTTCTTTTCGGATGGTATTGGCTACTTGATGCTTGGAATATAGATACTTCTAGGAAATGCAACTGCTCCTTTCCTCTTTGTATGTCTCGAAGATTTAACTGTTGTAGTTCATTAGCTAGATCATCACTTAGGGTTGTTTCCGCCTCGTTGTTCCTTTTGAGGACCCTTTCCAGCTCCGCTTGCAGTCTTCTTATTTCTACCTGTAGGTATTCAATATAACCAAATAATTCGGTTATCAGATTATTCTCCTCATACTTACGAGGTGCTGGTGGAATGATTGGGGTTTCAATCTTTAGGTAATAGTCTGAGCATAATGTACAGGCTGTCCACCTGCACTCTGTACAATGCCTCCTCGCTCTTTGGGTAGTGACTGCACAACAAAAATTACATTTAATGAATGGCGTACCTATTTCCTCATTTACTTGCCATTTATGCTCACAATAGAATTTCTCCTCAGGCATATCCACTTGAACCTGCCAGCCTTACGGTTCACCGATCAGGACGAACATGGTTTCATTAATAGGAATTACACTGGTTGCAGCAGTGCAATGTTGTTAAGTAGATTTTTCGCCTTCTGACATGCTGCAGATGGCATCACTACTACTTTCATCAGGATCTACTGATACTACATCAAATTCCTCTGGTAATTCTAAATCATTGATCATGGCAACCCTTTCTTTATTGCCAACCTTGTTGCGACATTCCCTTGCGAAATGTCCTTCACCACAGATAAAACACTTGCACTTCTTGACTCTGGTTCGGTCATTCTGATATTTTCTCTTAATCACACGTACATGAGATTTATGAGGTTTCCCTTTATATGTGCTTGATTTCCGCAATCCGTATTTCTTTCTCTCACTCTAGTAGTAGCTTGGTATGGGTATTTGGGAACAAAATTGCAAATCTTTGAGGCTTCTCTGTAGTGTTGTTTGTTTGCACATTTCTATTAACTCCTGGTAAGCATGGTGGATTCTGGGTAGAACTCCGATTGTGTTCCCTCTGAATTTTTCCTAGAATTTTGCCTCAAGGTGTCTCCCTACAAGTGGTGGCATCTTGTGGTAGAATTTGCTTGATAATTCTTCATTTATGAACATTCTTCTTGTTCTTGCTGCAAGATCTTTATAGGTATTCATGTAATTAACCTAATCCTTAGTTCCGTTGCATACTAACCTTTCCAGATCTAGGTATGCCTGATTTTGCTCAGCCGTTGCTCCTGAGGCAGGATCCTCTAGGGTAATAATTCTTCTTATTTGGGACAAAATATTCTGAGTCTCATCTGTGGCATTAAACAGTTTGTCATACTGCTCCGGAAACATCATCCTCCATTGGATGAAAGTCTTCTTTTCAACTTCACCCAATAAGTTCTCCACATATTGTACTTTTGTTCTCTTGTCAGGCCATATTTTTGAGTCAACCACGTTGGTGGTTATTGATTCCCATCTGGAAATTACGTCATTATATAACCCAATATTTTCAGGAAGTACTAACATAGCACCTGTTGTCTGCTGTGCTGAAGGGAGTGTCCATTGCTCATTATTGTAGGCCCTTCTGAACCATCCGATTCTTGCATTCATATAATCCATATTGCAGTATGGGTTGGATGTTGTGGGTCTTTCGTCAGCTGGACCATATTGTGGTGGTACCATCATTGTATCTTCGGGGGGGTTGAAGTTTGATGTAACAGAAGATGCCACAATTTGTTTCTTGTTCTTCTGTATTGGGTAGTCCATATCATATTCTCCATCATTGATATGAGCCACCTGTTCATCACCGAAATTAGAATCAGCAGATAAATAATAATCATCATCTGAATACTCTCCACCATCTTCCATGAATGGATTGGTCCATTCTATATTATCTTGTAAAGTAACAAGATGTTCATCATGCGACTCTGATGGTACAAGGGTCTTCATTAAATTGTTCCACTCCAGAGTACCCATCTGTACTGGTCTAGAAGATGTGGATCCAAATCCATGTGATCCCCGAATAGTGCTGTCCAGGCATGGTACCATTGTTAATGGTGGTGTTGATATCTTTGTTAATATCATCTGGGCGACAGCTTCACTTGCTTTGAGAAATAAGTCTTCAGAAGTGATATTGAAAACTAGAATCTTGACCTCTCCTCTGTAGTCGGAATCAATTACTCCAGCTCCGATGCTGATTCCTTTTCGCCATGCACTGCTTGACCTTGCTGCAATTCGGTCGTAATGTCTCTCGGGAATAGCGAATGCTAATCCAGTGTAGAGCAAGGACCTGCCAAATGGTTGTATTTTATAATTATTGCAAATATGTAGGTCATAACCTGCAGCTCCTGGAGTCCTTCGGACTGGTGTGATTGCTTCTGGGTGCATTCTCATTACTTCAAATACAGGTTCCTCAGTAATTAATACTGAGAGAATTTCTTGTTCTGGTGAGCAGTTCTCAACGTCATCTTCGTTAGCAGTAATTGCTCGTGGTTCTACTACTGGAGCATATCCTTGGAATTGTAAAGATACGCTTCCGTCCAACAGAGTTCTAGTGTCCACTCTGGTTGGAGCCATTGGATTTCTTCTTTGTGTTGGTCGTAATATCCACCGTTGTTGTTGTAATTCTTCCACAGTGAATCTTGACCCTGGAAGAGCTATTACTCCTCTGCTAGCTAGGTAGTCAGTAACATTCTGAACATTGTAATTAAAATTGGTAAAGCTAGTGTTGGTTAGCCTTCCAATCATCATTCTAGTAACCAGCAAATTACTAGAGCCTCCCTGCCAGTCTTGATATCCTCTTGTTTGAATAGATATTTCCACATGGTTGGCTAAATCTTCTAAATTCATCATTATGTCAGGGATTACGTATACCATTTGCGTACCTCTGGTTAGGTCCATTTCAATGGTAGCAATTATAAATCTGTCCCCTCGCCATCTGGTGTCCCTTAGTATTACTAGGACCATGACACCTGTATTTCTCCTGTGCAGAGTATAAATTCTTATCATAACTAAACCCATATGGATATGGAAGAAACCTTCTTCTCTTAGGGTTTGTTGGCTTTGGTCCATGACTAGTGGGAGATCCACTTGTCCTTCCTCCACGCACAGAATGTCTTCTTCTGAGTAGTGTTGATACACTCTATGTTGTGTTGGCCTGAAGCCTGTTGAGTATAGTACCTCGGCTGGTACCATATTAGCTCGCTGAGATCTAGAAATCTCCAGTTGTTCCTCCGGATTGACTTGACTTTCAATTGTCCTCCAGAATCTTCTCTGGCTAGGCAGAATTCGCCTTTGAAGATTGTATAGTCTTCTTTGCCCTATTCTGTAATCTCTTATTTGATCCTCTGCACTTGGTACTTGTGCATCAGTTGCTGTAACTACTGCTGGTGGTCTTGTACTGGTTGATGTTCTTGAGGCCATTACTTATCTTTCTCCTTTTGCAGAATATCTGAAGGGTTTCTGAATATTAAAATTGAGCCTTTCTTCTTTGGGATTACAGTTTCGCTTCCCAAATTTAAGCCAGAAATTCTTTTAGACAAATCGTCTATGGCTCCTTCAAGCTCCTTTGGTGCAGATGTTGAAGCACTCGAAGTCTGCTTAAGGGTTCTGACTTGGTTCTGCAGTTCCTGTATCTGAGTATGTAATTCAATAATGAGAGACAGAAGGGTATTATTTTGTTTAACTAATACCCTTTGAAAATCAAAAGTTGTTTTTAATTGTGCTGGTATAGAAAATCCCTGGGAAGGTGCTTCTATACTCTCTATTGCTTTTAGGGCGTTGATATAGACTGAGTTCTCTGCCTGTTTATCCCAACTCATCCGCCAATTAAATGCTTTACTTCTTGTAACACTTTTCTACTTCCTTAACTTTCTTCTTTAAATCCTCATCCACTCTTACTATCTCTTTCTCGACGGTTTTAGGTTGGTCAAAAGCTTCAGCTATCACTATTTTTACCTCTCTTTTTGTTACTGGTGGATTTTTAAGGATTTCCCCTTCCAATAGACTGACAGCTGTTCTAAGCCTTTCAATCTCCTCTTTTAACAGCATATTTTCTTCTTCCAACAAGTAGAAATGTTTTAAAGTCACTTTTGAAAGTAAAAAGACCTGATTATGAACGATTTCAAGGTTGTTTGCTAAACTGCTAGTTGATGGTTTTGGTTCTTTTGCAAGATTAAGGTATTCAAGGTTCGGGTTCCGGGTTTTCTCATACCAATCCCTTATGCTTTTCTCAAATTTTTCACTCATTGGGTTTTATCAGTCTGTCCTCTTACTTACAGCTTAGGAATCCATAAAATTTTCATGCTCACCTGACGAACTTGACTCCTTTCTTGGAGATTTACAAGCGTTGCAGTCTTTTGCAATCAATTAACAGATCCGATCGCCTTATTATAAGATTAAGACTAATATACCTTCCTTCTGCTTTCACTATATATGCTGAAAATATTGCCAGATTGGGTTTCAGGCTTACCGTCTTACGCACTTACTAACCTTGTGGACATGCCGAACCAAGGATGCTTATCGAGTCTCCACCTTTCACCCTTTAGGTTACCTCTCAGGCATATATGTAAAACAAGTAGAATGAGATTTTATAAGAGAAATAGTATGAATACCCGTACCTTCACCTAGAATGACTGTGCATGGAGGAAGTACAAGTGGATCTCCCACTAGTCATGGACCAAAGCCAACAAACCCTAAGAGAAGCAGGTTTCTTCCATATCCATATGGGTTTAGTTATGATAAGAATTTATACTCTGCACAGGAGAAATACAGGTGTCATGGTCCTAGTAATACTAAGGGACACCAGATGGTGAGGGGACAGATCTATAATTGCTACCATGGAAATGGACCTAACCAGAGGTACGCAAATGGTATACGTAATCCCTGACATATCCAAGGCCCTTCGATCCTTGATCGCTTCCGAAGGGCAATCACTAAAAGTCTCTTCCTCGTTGGAGGTAAGAGACAAGACGATTACAATGATTATAAGGTCGGTAAAAACCTTACCAGTCCTTTTAACAAATTAAGTACAGAAAGATAATAATAATACCGACAATTAATTAGAAGATGGCGCACGGTCGGAGTAGCATTGTAGAGAGCACGAGCACTTGGGAGATTCTTGAATTTGGGTGTGAGTCCTCCCCTCCTTTTATAGATTTGTGCCTTGGAATTTGTCCCGATCCAGATCCAAAACTCGTGGATCTTATCTTGAGGTGGTGGCTTATTTTATCCTGAGGTGGTGGCATCAATCTCTATCTCTTTGACATTGTGCACTGGGATGATTCGTCGACATCAGTCGACTGATCCTCTTAGTGATGGACGCCTTGATCGACTCGACATCTCGGTGGATTCTTTGCACTTGAGAATTCCTGCAATACAAGATTAGCAAAATAGATGCATAATGCCATGCAGTGTGACAGTCCGATCTCGACTTCAGTATTCCTCCGAAAGTCTTAGTCGGATCGACGCCTAGGATTGTCCTCTAACCGAGGGCGTGTCCTTACCACCGCTCCACACACGGAGCTTACCTTTGGTCCTCTTGACCTGTCGCTTAGCTTTCGGTCACTACTGAGGTTCCTCGACTCCCCGAGGTTCTCCTGGTGTCGCCCGACCACCACGGTTTCTCAACTTGAGATTCTCCGGATGTCGCTCAACCTTTGGCTTATCTTAAACACTTCCTGCACACTTAGCATATCACATGAGATAATAAAATAACTTAACTATGAATCTTTGTCATCATCAAAACCAAGGTTCGATTATCTAGTGCCCCTGCACCAATAATCTCCCTCTTTTTGATCTATGACAAACCAATTCAAAGTTAAGATAAAATAAGCAGTAAGCATTGAACAATCATTTTTCAAAACCTCCCCCTTAAGGGTTCCTCCCCCTTAACCCTAGGTGAGTTTTGAAAAACAATTACTTTTTGGGAAAGAAAAAGTAAGTAACCTCTTAACTCTATTCTCTCTCCCCCTTTGACATATATCAAAAATAACTTTATATTGGGTACATTGCCAAGAAATAGAATTTTTAAACATGATAATCAAGTTGATTTAATATGTTCAACTCCCTTTAATACATAAGAGTTTAGAAGTTTAGGTTTCTAGATCCTGCACCAACAATATATATCCTAGGTTAGAATGTGACCCCCTAACCTTTAACATTGTTATAAAATTTTGAGAAAGAATTAAAAACAACATTTTAAAGGCTCATGTCTATTGGTTTTTATGCCAAACTGGAGGTAGCTAGATACTAAGTTTGTCCAACTTAAGTCTTCTCTCCCCCTTGGCATATTATCAAAAGAAAAATTTAAATTTAGAAAGTATAGGTGATTTTTTTTAAAAAAATATTTTTTAACAACTTCTATGATGATTATCCAATTAGAACCTCCCCCTTAACCTAACATCCTTGTTAGCCACAAGGAAGGCATATCTAGAGGGTCTCCCCTTTTGTCTGACAAACTCTTAGGACATCCTTGTTGGCCATAAGGAAGGCTCACCTAAGTGTCCAGAGGGTCTAGGTATCTAAAGTTGACCTAAGGATTTATACGTTCAGTATTGGTCAACTAACCATCATTTTAAGAAGCATAGTTGTTTTGAAAACTAAGTATAACTACACACAATAATCATGGCAACCAATAAAAATAGTTTTAAGAATCTATTTATGTGTATATAAATTTTGAAATCATTTTCAAAATCATTTTTAATTTGTTGTCCTTACCATCTCACCCATTCTACATGATCAACCAAGTTATTCTTATAGGTATTGTGAGATGAATTTAATTTAATGCCATAGAAATTAATTAATCTTGGGTTAGATTCGGATTTCACCTTTAGTTAGTTAAGTGAACATTTCAAAAGAGGGCTTCCAGGACATGGAGAGGCACAGGGGCCTTCTTTGATCGGAACAACGACCACTTCCTTAGACAAAGCCAACTTAGGAAATTACACACTTAATTCACTTAGGATTACGTCCTGGTCTAACTAGTTTAGGATGTGGTGAGGGAGCTTCAGTTAGTTCCACTTAGTTAAATGCACCAAGCTAGATACTCCTTATCCAACTCGGATACACTTGACTTCGTTTCCTTAACGTACTATCATCTCACCGCATCCTGATACTATGTTGTCAAGATTAATTAATTATTTCCTATCTAACCATTCTATAAGAGTGAATTTAAAACTAGTATGTATGACATGACAAAATAAGCATGATAATGATATGTATGGATGAGCAAGCGACATTCAATCAATTTAAAGAAATGGTTGTTTTCTTGGGTAGACTTTTATTTGTTCTATAGTTATAAGATAGTTTATTATAATTAGGTTTACAAATTTTAGTGTCTTGATATTTGGTTAGCTTACACTTGTAACCCAAGTCTACATATTTATTAGTTGAATTTTTAAAATTTGGAGGTTTAATTACTAGATTATTAATTTGTGTATAATAAAATTGTACTCTATTATAATTAATTTTATTGGTTTGATTATCTTATTTTGAATTTTTAATTAAGTTAGATTGTGAATTATTTAAAATAGGATTATTAGAATTTGTTAAAATAATTTTATTAGAATTTTTCAAGATAAGATTATTAGACTTTTTAAAAATAGAATTATTAAAAATATTAGAATTTTTTAAGGTAGAATTATTAGAATTATTCAAGATAAGATTATTAGAATTTTTAAAGGTAGAATTATTATTAGAATTATTTAAGATAATATTGTTAGAGTTTTTAAAGGTAGAATTATTATTAGAATTATTTAAGATAAGATTGTTAGAGTTTTTAAAGGTAGAATTATTATTAGAATTATTTAAGATAAAATTGTTAGAGTTTTTAAAGGTAGAATTATTATTAGAATTATTTAGATTATCTTTGAAATTTTTTAAAGTTAATTTCGATTTTTTTATGGTTGAATTTTTCAAAACAGAATTTTTTAATTCAGAATTATCTAGATTAATCAGATCTAGGATTTGATGATTCTGTCCTATGATTTGATTATTCTAATCAAGGGTTTGATTATTCTGATTAAGTCCTAGGTTGGTTTTATCTTTGACTTGATCAAGATCTATGTTGATTAAACTAAATATTTGATTAATTTCTTTGTTAATTTTATCAAATGTTAGATTAATTTGATCATTTTCTTCCATGATATTATTATTATTATTATTTAAACTAATTAAATCTGAATTAATTAATTTTTTAGTAATTGAATTATTAATTGTATTAATTAATTGACAATAATTACACAATTTATCTAAATTATCAACTATTCTAAAACTCAACTTTTCAAAATTATTAACTTTACTAACCTTTTTTTTCGGACACCGATTCTTGTAGTGACCGAATCTTCCGCACCCAAAGCACTTGATGTGCTCCTTGTTCTTCCGGATTCTTAGCAATTGTGTCTCCTTTGCCGTCGGTTGCGTCGTTCGAGTCTTACGAGTAGGACACTTATTTTTATAGTGTCCTCTCTCCATGCACTTAAAGCAAATAATATGAAATTTAAAATTTAAATTGAAATTGTTACCTTTATGTCTTGTGGGAGACTCTTCCATGGTTGGCCCGGTCAATGATTTTCTAAAACTCGCAAAAAAAACACAAACCAAAAAGTCCCAAGACTTGGTCTTGGATTAGTAGTACGGGAGATATTTAAAAATAAAAATAAAAATAAAGAGAAGAAAATGCTCGACCAGTGGTTGCACCGAATCTGAGCGCCCCCGCTCTGAGACCAATTGTTGGATCGATATGAGCGCTAGAGGGGGAGGTGAATAGCGTTCGTAAAAACTTTTCTTTTTCGACGAGTAAAACCAAGTACACAGCGGAAAACTAAAAGACAAACACAAGAAAGACACAAAGCTTTTTTTACTTGGTTCACAGCCCGACTGCTAATCCAAGGCCCTGCGATCCTTGATCGCTTCTGAAGGGCAATCACTAAAAGTCTTTTCCTCGTTGGAGGTAAGAGACAAGAAGATTACAATGATTATAAGGCCGGTAACAACCTTACCGGTCCTTATACAAATTAAGTACATAAAGATAATAATATTACCGACAATTAATTAGAAGATGGCACACCGTCAGAGTAGCATTGTAGAGAGCACGAGCACTTGGGAGATTCTTAAATTTGGGTGTGAGTCCTCCCCTCCTTTTATAGATTTGCACCTTGGAATTTGTCCCGATCCATATCCAAAACTCGTGGATCTTATCTTGAGCTAGCGGCTTATCTTATCCTGAGGTGGCGGCTTATCTTATCCTGAGGTGGTGGCATCAATCTCTATCTCTTTGACCTTGTACCTTTGCGGTTGATTCGACATCCCGATCGATCCTCTTAGCAATGATCGCCTTGATCGACTACGACATCTCCGATTGATCGCAGACTTGAGAATTCCTGCAATACAAGATTAGCACAATAGATGCATAATGTCATGCAAAGGTGATAGCCTCTTGATCGTCCGATCTCGATTTCAAGATTCCTCCTAAGCCTTAGTCGGATCGACGCCTAGGATTGTCCTCTAACCGAGGGCGTGTCCTTACCACCGCTCCACACACGGAGCTTACCTTTGGTCTTCTTCACCTGTCGCTTAGCTTTTGGTCACCACTGAGGTTCCTCGACTCCCCGAGGTTCTCCTGGTGTCGCCCGACCACCACGGTTTCTTAACTTGAGATTCTCCGGATGTCGCTCGACCTTTGGCTTAGCTTAAACACTTCCTGCACACTTAGCATATCACATGAGATAATAAAATAACTTAACTTTGAATCTTTGCCATCATCAAAACCAAGGTTCGATTATCTAGTGCTCCTGCACCAACAAAGGACCGAGTTATGAGAGGTGAAACTCGCCAAGGCTCCATGTGCGAATTACTAAGCCCTACAAGACTCCAACGCACATATCAAATCATAATAACAATCTAACTTAAACCCTTTGCCACACACATCAAAACCTTATCATGGCAAGAGATTGCCCTAACAATCTCCCCCTTTTTTATGTGTTGCAATCCGTTTAAGTTAGGTAAAATATTTGATAAACTATTAAGGAAAGAAAGCATGTAAATAACATGATTAGCAACTCTCCCCCTTAATACGTGAAACTCCCCCTAAATATATTGCCCCTTACTTAAACAAATATATTTCTCCCCCTTTGACACCATCAAAATAATTAACAAGGTTTATATAGCATGACATCAAGTCTAGAGAGAAACAAAAACCAAAACATGCCTTAAAATTAGATAAAAGAAATTACTGGGCATGTTATCAGGCTACCAGTCAACTGGTTCAGACTACCAGTCGACTGGCACATGAATTTCAGGATTTCTGATTTTCCGGGGTGAATTTCAGAAATGCGTAAAAAAATCTATAAAAATTCGAAAAATCATGAAATTTGGGGAACACATTTCTTGTAAGTATATTTATCAATGAAAAATAGTTTTCTATGAAAAATCATTATATTTTCAAGTATTTTCCAAAAATCCAAAAGCTTTAAAAACCACTAGGTTTTTGATCATGTTAGTATCCATTTTAACACCTAGTCTTGCTTTGGATTGTTTCAAAACATGAATACACGGATTTTAAGATATGAAATTGTTTTGAAAACATATGAAATATATAACCATAATATTTGGGCAATATGTCTATTAATTAAACAAAAGTCTTCCCCATGATTGGTCTATTATTGCTATTTTGATACCTTAAATGACCATCTAAATGCCATAGGCACTAGTGGACATTTGTATCATCTTAACATCTCACTCATGCTAAGTTTTCAATCAAGGTAGCCTATGGTGAGTGTGAGATGTATCCTAAAGGTATTTGTATATACTTAACCATTATTTTCATGCAATTCTATCAAGGTTAAGTATCATCCTATCATTCAACATGATCATAAAGATGTATATGAATTAATTTCACATTATGACGATGAAACAAATGTATTCATCAAATTGTGATCATGCATTAGGTATTACATTATGATAATAAAGCAAATATCACCTAAAGCATGATTTATCTATTTATAGGTGCATTACCATCACCTAACACTATTTTAAAATTGTTGTCCCACCATCCTAAGTCAACCAAAAATATGATATAGGTGAATTCCATATGGTTGACTATCCTAGGGTTTTCCTAACCCTTTAGGATGGATTTAGGAACCCAAAATAAGTTCTTTCCTATGGGGTTCACTAAAAATTCCTTAGGGATCCATTTTCTAGCTATTACCTTCTTTTTATCTTGACCCCTAGCTATTAGACATTTATAGGCCTTTTCATTTTCTTTTCCTTATAACCTAGGACTTTCTTGTTGAAGCTTGCCCTTTGGCTCCCAATTATCATGTTAAGGGTATTGGAGCCTATTGTAAATTTTTCTAGGGCCTTGGTCAAATAATCTACTTTTTCTCTTAAAGCCCTATTTTCTTCTATGCATGCATCATCAACATTGAAAGACATATATTCATGTGAGCATGCATCATTTAAACTAGAAGAAATATTATCATTATCATTTAAGCATGCTTTTTATAGCTTATTTTCTAAATCCTTAATTTGATCAATCATGCTTTTGTTCTTTTTCTTGGCTCTAAATAAATCCTTAGTGAGGCTAGAAATCATGGACATTATTTGCTTAGGGGGTAGATTCGTTACCTCACTTACCAAATCCTCTTCCGATGATGAGGATGTAGAGGAGGCTCCCCCTTCACTTGAGCTCTCCTCACTTGAGCTTGCTTCTTCATTTTCGGAGGAGGAGCAATCTAGGTCGTCAAAGGCCATTAGGGCAAGGTTGTTGTAGACATGTTCTTCCTCTTCGGATGATGATGAGGAAGAAGGATAATCCCATGTCTTTGCTTTGAATGCCTTGGCCTTCCCTTTTTCTTTGTCCTTCTTTTCTTCTTCCTTTTTCTTCTTGCTCCCCTTCTTCTTCTTTTCTTCCTTCTTTCTCTTCTCCTCCTTGCTTTTTTTCAAGAGGGGACAATTGTCCCTTATGTGTCCCTCTCCATGGCAATTATAGTAAATCACCTTCCCCCTTGGTCTTCTTCTCCTATCATTAGATTTATTAAATTGAAAACCTTTTAATGCACGCCTTACCCTCCTTACCATATAGGCTTCTTCCGTGCTATCCATGGAGGAGGAGGAGGATGCTTCATCGGAGGAGGGGGGGATGTCCATCTTCTTCTTCCCCTTGTTTGCCACAAATGCCACTCCTCTTGAAGGTTGAAATTTTGGCTCTTCTATTATTCCTTCAAGCCTTGTTTCATATGTAGGATATTTGAGGCCGCTAGAGGGGGGGGGGGTGAATAGCATCGCGCTCGTTCGATAATGAAATTCGTTGCATTTGTCTCTACAATTTTGTTAGCGCAGCAAAAATAGAAAAATAATAATGATAACGAAATATACAACACGCAAACACAAATATTTAACGTGGTTCGGAACCGAACGGTTCCTACTCCACGGATTGGGTTCGTACGAACCCAAGCGATGCCAATCACACACCACTATTATAAACACTCCTTCTCGACACAAGTCGAAGGCGGAGAAACCCCTTACAAGCGATCTTACAACAATAAGAAACAAAAACAAGAAATTACAACAATTAATGTGAAATAAAAGTAAAGAAAAACTTTGCAACACTTGCTTTTGATTGCTTGAATGTTTGGTTGTTTGATTAGCACTTGGAGACCTGATTTCCAGCAACAAATCGCCCCTAAAGCTCTCAAAAACCGGATCCATTTTTCTCCATCACGAGCTCCTTTTATAGCTTCAATATGTGCTAGAAAATGTCGATCAGTCGACTGCTCGGGACCATCAGTCGACTGATCACACTGTTGCTGTGAGACAACGATGTAATCCACGCTGGAAAACTCCAACGGCTAGGACATCAGTCGACTGATCATAATCATCAGTCAACTGTTCAAGTATCACTCGACTGCTCATCCCAGCGGTCGAGTGAGACTCCATTCTGTGTGTCACGCCCGCCCTTCCGGGACCCTAAATGTCCGGAGAGGCGACGCGTGACGCGACCGTACATACATTTCATACAGCGGAAGACTTTATATATATACTTCGTATTTCTTACAGCGGAAGACTTAAGACCTAAATACTTTTTTTTTTCTTTTAAATATAGATATGCATTAACACTTCTTCTTAACATAGAGTATGTTTCATAGCATAGCATGCATAGATACTTCTTCTTACTTCTTCTTTACTTCTTCTTATCAACATAAAGCATGCATCATATATATATATATATATATAGATACTTAGGGCTTAGTAGGTTCATAACATCATCGTCATAGGGAGACATAAGTAAAGACATCCATAGACATCATCATCATAGGTAATACATGTATAAGTAGACTTAACGGATCTTCTCCACCATGCCACTACCACACACATTGACCCCTCCTGCTGCTCCCTTTAGTTTATCCATCCCTTACCCTTATCTGCAGTACGAGGGAAAATAAACTATAAGCACATAGGCTTAGTAAGATCCTGTCCTACTCACAAAAACCATACATCATCATTAATCATGACTTGTAGCATTTATAACATATAATCAATATATCATGTAACATACATGGCATCATCAACTTAACTTGTAGCTTAAGTAACATGAGATAATATAGCATGGATCATCCCTAACTTAGCAGCATAACATGAAATATATATATGTATACTTAATCAGCATAATATGCATCATATGTGACTTAGTAACCTAACATCATAGCGTACCATCGAACATAACATGTAACTTATACATCATGACATATCATCTAACATAACAGGTAACTTAAACATTAACAGGCAAACATCTAGCATAACAGGTAACTTAACATTATGGCATATCATCTAACATAACACATAACTTAACATCATGGCATATCATCTAACATAACATGTAACTTAAACATTATGGCATATCATCGAACATAACATGTAACTTAACATCATGACATATCATCTAACATAACATGTAACTTAAACATTATGGCATATCATCTAACATAACATGTAACTTAAACATTAACAGGCAAACATCTAGCATAACAGGTAACTTAAACATTATGGCATATCATCTAACATAACACGTAACTTAACATCATGGCATATCATCTAACATAACATGTAACTTAAACATCATGGCATATCATCGAACATAACATGTAACTTAACATCATGGCATATCATCTAACATAACATGTAACTTAAACATTATGGCATATCATCGAACATAACATGTAACTTAAACATTATGGCATATCATCTAGCATAACAGGTAACTTAAACATTAACATGCAAACATCTAGCATAACAGGTAACTTAAACATTATGGCATATCATCTAACATAACACGTAACTTAACATCATGGCATATCATCTAACATAACATGTAACTTAAACATTAACATGCAAACATATGCAAGATGCTTTTGAAAACATATATGTTAGGTACGTAAATATAGATCTCAACATATTTGGGCCCGGCATTGTACCACTTCTTCATTATCATAGCGCGCATCCCTAAATAGGCCCGAGGTAGCAAGTCTCGAACCTAATAGGTTCCTAGGCCCGAGTCTTATTCCATCGACCTAGGGGCAATCGTCATAGCGTAGAAGCGCATCCTAGGCCCGAGTCTTACTCCATCGACCTAAGGCATCTTGGAGCCCATCCCGTACTAGGCCCGAATCTTATTCCATCGACCTAGGGGCAATCATACATAGAAGCCCATCCTAGGCCCGAGTCTTATTCCATCGACCTAGGGCATCTTAGGAGCCCATCCCTTCTTGGACCTTGTTAAGGTCTTGGTACAAGCCATGCAGAAAGTAAAATACTTATATGCTTATTTTACAACATAGCTTATTTCTAACATAGCATAACATACTTCATTGCATAACACATCATGCTTCATTTCATTCACATAGCATAGCATACTTCATTTCTTAACAACATAGCTTATTTCATTAACATAGCATAGCATACTTCATTTCATACACATCATGCTTCATTTCATTAACATAGCATAGCATACTTCATTTCATAACAACATAGCTTATTCCATTAACATAGCATAGCATACTTCATTTCATACACATCATGCTTCATTTCATTAACATAGCGTAGCATACTTCATTTCATAACAACATAGCTTATTTCATTAACATAGCATAGCATACTTCATGGTATGAACTTCATTGTAACCTAAAGAGATCAAGGGTGGCCGAATGGCCCTTATAGGCTTTTTAGGGTTTAGACCTTTAACCTAATTCAAGTAACATACATAGGCATACAAATTCCATAAATTTTATGGTATGAACTTCATTGTAACCTAAAAGACCAAAGGTGGCCGAATGGACCTTATAGGCTTTTTAGGGTTTAGATCTTTATCCTCAACCCCCTAACATGTTAACATCATTATTTACAAGTAAAACAAGCTATAAAACTTCAATAAAACACCAAGATCCATATTGGCCGAATGGTTCTTAGGGTTCATTAGGGTTAGCTTTTGTCCTAATCCACTTTAACCCCTAACATCATCATCTAGTTACAAAAACATGGCATGGAACTTCATTGAAACCCTAAAAGTAGGGTTTGGCCGAATAGGTCTTTAGGGTTCATTAGGGTTAGCTTTTGTCCTAATCCACTTTAACCCCTAACATCATCATCTAGTTACAAAACATGGCATGGAACTTCATTGAAACCCTAAAAGTAGGGTTTGGCCGAATAGGTCTTTAGGGTTCATTAGGGTTAGCTTTTGTCCTAATCCACTTTAACATACTTATAACATCATATGCATACCAACATGGATTAAACTTCATTAGGACATCAATATAAGGGGGGTGGCCGAATGGCCTATGTAGACTTTTAGGGTTAGATCTTTGTCCTAAACCCCCTAACATGTTAACATCATTATTTACAAGTAAAACAAGCTATAAAACTTCACTAAAACACTAAAATCCATATTGGCCGAATATAACAATATAGGTTTCTCTTTTTTTTTGTTTTTCAAAAATAGAAATCGGAACTACTCGTATGAAGGTGAGGGATACTTACATCCTTCGCTTTGCTTGTAGTGTGAAGAAGATGACCTAACACAAACCCTAGCCCTTGCTTCTTGCTTGGAGGAGTTTCGGCCAAAGGTGGAGAAGGGCTAGATTTTTGGTGAGGAGAAGAAGAAAAAGAGTGGAAGTGACCAAATCCAACCTTCCCTCTTCTTTATAAAGGGGGGGAGGAAGAGAAGTTCCTCTTTTCTTTTCCATGCCTCTTCATTTACTCCTAGTCTCACTTATCTATAGTTTCCCCCTCTTCCTTAATCATGTAATCCTATTGGTGTTCTGGTTAGTGGGTGCATCTATTAGGCTTGGCTATCTCTAGAGGTTTGGGGTTCAATTCCTAGGCCTTGCACCCCTTTTTGGCTTATTTTCTTTTATTTTTGAAAAGGCCCACATAAAGCCCATGATCATCAAGCCAAAAATTTCTGTAAAATTGCTAGGAATTTTACGGGCGTTACAATCCTTCATACCTTTAAAAAGTTTCGTCCTCGAAACTTAGAACAATTCTGGGTACTTCTGCCTCATGTCCTCCTCGCGTTCCCAGGTAGCTTCCTCGCATGCGTTGATTCCGGGACCTTTAAGGGCACCTCTTTGTTCCTTAGCCTCTTGATTCCTCGGTCTAGTATTTGGATAGGCCGACTTTCAATACTCGAGTCCTCTTGAACTTGTATCTTGTTTGTGGCTCGATCACTTGGTCCAGACGAAATGCATTTCTTGAGCACAGAGACATGGAACACGTTGTGAATAGCCGACATCTCTTGAGGCAGCTCTAGCTTGTAGGCTACATTGCCGATCCTCTGCGATATCGGATACGGTCCCACGTAACGTGGACTCAGTTTACCCTTCCTTCCGAACCTCATTACTCCCTTCATGGGAGCCACTTTGAGGAATACGAGGTCCCCAACCTCGAATTCTAATGGTCTACGCCTCTTATCCGCATAGCTCTTTTGTCGGCTTTGGGCAGTTTCAATCCTCTGGCGGATGTTCCGTATAGCTCTGGTGGTGTCGTCGATGAAATCCGTCTGGAGTCCCATCCTCTTCTTTTCACCACCCTCGTACCAGCATATGGGAGATCTACATTTCCTCCCGTATAGAGCCTCGTAAGGTGCCATTCCGATAGTAGCTTGGTAGCTATTATTGTAGGCGAATTCTGCCAAACATAAGTATCGACACCAGCTACCTTTGAAATCCAGGGCGCAGGCTCTTAACATATCTTCGATTTGATTTACTCTTTCGTCATCGTCTGGGGATGGAAGGTAGTACTGAACAATAGCTTTGTGCCTAAGGCCTTCTGAACGCATTCCCAGAAATGGGAGATAAAGCGACCATCTCTGTCAGAAATGATGGTCTTAGGAATTCCATGTAGTCTGATAATTTCCCTAGCATATAACTGAGCCAGTTGCTCCGTCGAATAGGTCATCTTGATTGCTAAGAAATGGGCGGACTTAGTCAATCTGTCTACAATCACCCATATAGCATCGTAACCTTGTCGTCTTGGGCAATCCTGAGATGAAATCCATAGAAATGTCCTCCCATTTCCATTCTGGAATCTGGATCGGCTGCAGTGTTCCTCCAGGTCTTTGGTGCTCTGCCTTAACCCTTTGGCAGGTCAGGCAAGTACTGACATACTGAGCCACATCTCTTTTCATTCCGAACCACCAGAACTTTCGTTTAAGGTCTTGGTACATCTTGGTGGTTCCAGGATGCATCGCATAGGGAGTTTTGTGAGCTTCCTCAAATATCTCCTCCCGCAATTCTGGATTGTCGGGAATACACAAGCGATCCATGAGGTTGAGTACTCCACTATCGAGATCCTAACCCATCGTCCTTTCCCTCTAGGACCTCTTGCTTGATCCTCTGAAGGCTTGGGTCACGTGCTTGCTTTTCTAGTATATCAAAAACAACGCCCGCTATCGTGGTCGAGTCATTTGTCGGAGATGATTTCAACCTCGTAATTCATTACTCCCTTTTTTTTTTTGTTGTATGTTCCAGTCTACCCCGCATTGTTCAACTATATCATACACATCCCATGCAATGAACTCATCATCAATTTCAAAAAGAGAAACGACTTGTCGTCTCTTATTCACATCTCTTATTCATCTTTTCCAATCATAGGGAGAAATGTTAACAGATAACATTCCTTATTTCCAAATTAAACCACAGCAACTATTTGAGAAGATAGTTCATTATGACTCCCACTAGGACAAACCCTAGTGCGATCGTAATTATTTTTCGTCCCATCTCCCTTGGCCTCACCAGGGTGGTCCTTGGTTGGCCAATAAGTTGACTGTTTGCAGATCCTTCTTCCTTCCTCCCGAGGCCAGCTACCACCGGATTCTCTACCACAGGCTTCTCTTGAACCTCATGCTCCAGTGAGCACAACTCCGCATAGGTTATCCGCCCTTCATAACGGCCCCACACGTGGTGTGCAGCTACCATGAACTCATTTGGCAGGGAGCGGACCAAGGCCCAGATCTTATAGTTATCCAGTAACGGAAACTCCTGCCGCTCGAGTCTCCTAAAAAGACCATCGAGCCTTCTCATGTGTCCGGTGACCCCACCATCTGGTTTATAGACTATCTCTTCAATAGCTTCCCTTAATCGGTTTCGTGACACATCACGACGGGTCATGGTAGTCATCGTCCGTGCCATCTGAAATTGAAATAAATGAAGTCGATAAAACCGACCAACCCGCATTTAAAGCTTAATTCAATTCAGATGAACATAGACCTTACACAATTAATTACGAAAAAATCAAATTTTCGTAACAAAATTTGTTCATTTATTTATTTATTTGTTTATATATATTTGTATATATATATATATATATATATATATATATATATAGATATTTTATTATTATTATTATTATTTTTTTGTAATTAAACTAAGGCTAGCATAAGGTTGTTTTAAGCTTAAGGCATCATAGCTTAAGGCATCACTCATGTTCTCCTGCATAATTTAAGCTCAAGGTATTTTATATCATACATGAACAATCATAAGGGTATCATACATATTTTCGTGCATGTTTAAGCTAGAAGCATTTCCTATCATACATGAATCAAGCATAAGGGAAAGGCATTTTATAAATAAGCTAGAGGCATTTTATATTATACATGCACTAAATAATCTAAAGATATTTCATATCATGCATGATCAAAATTAACAAAATTTAGAGTATAGACATAGAATTCTTACTTGGAGCAGCAGGATTTGGAGCTTGATGTGTGTGTAATGGAAGGCAGATCCGCTCTGATACCAACTCACTCACTCTTCCTTAGGACCCTAAATGTCCGAGAGGCGTAGCGTGTGTGACCATCTCATACATTTCATACAGCGGAAGACTTTATATATATACTTCATATTTCTTACAGCGGAAGACTTAAGACCTAAATACTTTTTTTTTTCTTTTAAATATAGATATGCATTAACACTTCTTCTTAACATAGAGTATGTTTCATAGCATAGCATGCATAGATACTTCTTCTTTACTTCTTCTTATCAACATAAAGCATGCATCATATATATATATATATATAGATACTTAGGGCTTAGTAGGTTCATAACATCATCGTCATAGGGAGACATAAGTAAAGACATCCATAGACATCATCATCATAGGTAATACATGTATAAGTAGACTTAACGGATCTTCTCCACCATGCCACTACCACACACATTGACCCCTCCTGCTGCTCCCTTTAGTTTATCCATCCCTTACCCTTATCTGATCTGAGGAAAATAAACTATAAGCACATAGGCTTAGTAAGATCCTGTCCTACTCACAAAAAAACCATACATCATCATTAATCATGACTTGTAGCATTTATAACATATAATCAATATATCATGTAACATACATGGCATCATCAACTTAACTTGTAGCTTAAGTAACATGAGATAATATAGCAAGGATCATCCCTAACTTAGCAGCATAACATGAAATATATATATGTATACTTAATCAGCATAATATGCATCATATGTGACTTAGTAACCTAACATCATAGCGTACCATCGAACATAACATGTAACTTATACATCATGACATATCATCTAACATAATGTAACTTAAACATTAAGTGCAAACATCTAGCATAACAGGTAACTTAACATTATGGCATATCATCTAACATAACACGTAACTTAACATCATGGCATATCATCTAACATAACATGTAACTTAAACATTATGGCATATCATCGAACATAACATGTAACTTAACATCATGGCATATCATCTAACATAACATGTAACTTAAACATTATGGCATATCATCTAACATAACATGTAACTTAAACATTAACAGGCAAACATCTAGCATAACAGGTAACTTAAACATTATGTCATATCATCTAACATAACACGTAACTTAACATCATGGCATATCATCTAACATAACATGTAACTTAAACATCATGGCATATCATCGAACATAACATGTAACTTAACATCATGGCATATCATCTAACATAACATGTAACTTAAACATTATGGCATATCATCGAACATAACATGTAACTTAAACATTATGGCATATCATCTAGCATAACAGGTAACTTAAACATTAACATGCAAACATCTAGCATAACAGGTAACTTAAACATTATGGCATATCATCTAACATAACACGTAACTTAACATCATGGCATATCATCTAACATAACATGTAACTTAAACATTAACATGCAAACATATGCAAGATGCTTTTGAAAACATATATGTTAGGTACGTAAATATAGATCTCAACATATTTGGGCCCGGCATTGTACCACTTCTTCATTATCATAGCGCGCATCCCTAAATAGGCCCGAGGTAGCAAGTCTCGAACCTAATAGGTTCCTAGGCCCGAGTCTTATTCCATCGACCTAGGGGCAATCGTCATAGCGTAGAAGCCCATCCTAGGCCCGAGTCTTACTCCATCGACCTAAGGCATCTTGGAGCCCATCCCGTACTAGGCCCGAATCTTATTCCATCGACCTAGGGGCAATCATACATAGAAGCCCATCCTAGGCCCGAGTCTTATTCCATCGACCTAGGGCATCTTAGGAGCCCATCCCTTCTTGGACCTTGTTAAGGTCTTGGTACAAGCCATGCAGAAAGTAAAATACTTATATGCTTATTTTACAACATAGCTTATTTCTTTAACATAGCATAACATACTTCATTGCATAACACATCATGCTTCATTTCATTCACATAGCATAGCATACTTCATTTCTTAACAACATAGCTTATTTCATTAACATAGCATAGCATACTTCATTTCATACACATCATGCTTCATTTCATTAACATAGCATAGCATACTTCATTTCATAACAACATAGCTTATTCCATTAACATAGCATAGCATACTTCATTTCATACACATCATGCTTCATTTCATTAACATAGCGTAGCATACTTCATTTCATAACAACATAGCTTATTTCATTAACATAGCATAGCATACTTCATGGTATGAACTTCATTGTAACCTAAAGAGATCAAGGGTGGCCGAATGGCCCTTATAGGCTTTTTAGGGTTTAGACCTTTAACCTAATTCAAGTAACATACATAGGCATACAAATTCCATAAATTTTATGGTATGAACTTCATTGTAACCTAAAAGACCAAAGGTGGCCGAATGGCCCTTATAGGCTTTTTAGGGTTTAGATCTTTATCCTCAACCCCCTAACATGTTAACATCATTATTTACAAGTAAAACAAGCTATAAAACTTCAATAAAACACCAAGATCCATATTGGCGAATGGTTCTTAGGGTTCATTAGGTTATCTTTTGTCCTAATCCACTTTAACCCTAACATCATCATCTAGTTACAAAAACATGGCATGGAACTTCATTGAAACCCTAAAAGTAGGGTTTGGCGAATAGGTCTTTAGGGTTCATTAGGGTTAGCTTTTGTCCTAATCCACTTTAACCCCTAACATCATCATCTAGTTACAAAACATGGCATGGAACTTCATTGAAACCCTAAAAGTAGGGTTTGGCCGAATAGGTCTTTAGGGTTCATTAGGGTTAGCTTTTGTCCTAATCCACTTTAACATACTTATAACATCATATGCATACCAACATGGATTAAACTTCATTAGGACATCAATATAAGGGGGGTGGCCGAATGGCCTATGTAGACTTTTAGGGTTAGATCTTTGTCCTAAACCCCCTAACATGTTAACATCATTATTTACAAGTAAAACAAGCTATAAAACTTCACTAAAACACTAAAATCCATATTGGCCGAATATAACAATATAGGTTTCTCTTTTTTTTTGTTTTTCAAAAATAGAAATCGGAACTACTCGTATGCAGGTGAGGGATACTTACATCCTTCGCTTTGCTTGTAGTGTGAAGAAGATGACCTAACACAAACCCTAGCCCTTGCTTCTTGCTTGGAGGAGTTTCGGCCAAAGGTGGAGAAGGGCTAGAATTTTGGTGAGGAGAAGAAGAAAAAGAGTGGAAGTGACCAAATCCAACCTTCCCTCTTCTTTATAAAGGGGGGGAGGAAGAGAAGTTCCTCTTTTCTTTTCCATGCCTCTTCATTTACTCCTAGTCCCACTTATCTATAGTTTCCCCCTCTTCCTTAATCATGTAATCCTATTGGTCTTCTGGTTAGTGGGTGCATCTATTAGGCTTGGCTATCTCTAGAGGTTTGGGGTTCAATTCCTAGGCCTTGCACCCCTTTTTGGCTTATTTTCTTTTATTTTTGAAAAGGCCCACATAAAGCCCATGATCATCAAGCCAAAAATTTCTGTAAAATTGCTAGGAATTTTACGGGCGTTACACTGTGCCCCAAAATCTGAGCATCAGTCGACGGATCACAAGATCAGTTGACTGCTCATCCAATCAGTCGACTGCCCATCTATGGCAGTCGACTGCTAGGGCAATTCCCGCAGTCAAACCTTAGTTGACTATACCAGTCGACTGCCACATGGAACCAGTCGACTGGAACACCTCAAGCATGAGATTTTAGCCTAAGTATGGTGCCCCCATACTTGCTAGACCATCTTTAGCCTAGACCTAAGCCTTATAGCCACCTCCATCAGCCTTACGACTCTCGGATCCCTCCAAGTCATACATAACTTGTTCATCCATCGCGCTAGCCTTCAGGTGCTTCCATCGGCTATGTCATGCTAACGGTGTCTACACTGCCAAGGCACATTGGACTTACGCCGCCAAGACTCCGCTTAGACTTTACGCCACCAAACATTGGACTTATACTGCCAAGACTCCCGCTTGGACTTTGTCACGCCTGCCCTTTTGGGGACCCAGAATCCGAAAGGGGCGGCGCGTGATGCGACTGTACATACATACATACATACATACAACGGAAGACTTTATACATATTTCGTACTTCTTACAGCGGAAGACTTTAGACATTATTTTTTTTTCTTTTATAACATAAACATGCATTGACATATATATATATATATATATATATATATATATATACTTCTTCTTCTTCACATAGAGCATGCATCATAACATATATAGATACTTCTTCTTACTTCTTCTTATTAACATAGAGCATGCATTATAACTTAGATAGATACTTAGTGCTTAGTTCAGGTTCATAACCATCATTGTCATATGGAGACATAAGTAAGGACATCCATAAACATCATCATCATAGGCAAACATATATATATAAACCTAACGGATCTTCTCCACCATGCCACTGCCACACACATTTGGCCCCTCCTGCTGCTCCCTTTAGTTTATCCATCCCTTACCCTTATCTGCAGTACGAGGGAAAGATAAACTATAAGCACATAGGCTTAGTAAGATCCAGTCCTACTCACAAAAACCATATATCGACATTAATCATGGCATGTAACATTCATAACATATAAGCCATATAACATGTAACATACATGGCGTAATCAACTTAACATGTAGCATAAGTAACGTGAGTAAACATAACACGTCTCATCCATAGCATGGCAGCAAAACATGTATCCTCTATAACATAGCATCATATCATGTACATTTAGGACTTAATTAAACATAACATATAACATACGTAACATAGTGACATAACATGGCATATCAAACATAACATACTTCATATGTAACATAGTGGCATAAACATGGCATATCAAAATAACATGCATCATATGTAGCCTAGAGACATAAACATGGCATATCAAACATAACATACATCATATGTAACATATCAACATGGCATGTGAACATAACAATATAATCATGTAACATATGCAAGATGCTTTTGAAAACATATATTATAGGTACGTAAATATAAATCTCAACATATTTAGGCCCGGCATTGTACCACTTCTTCATTATCATAGCGCGCATCCCTAAATAGGCCCGAGGTAGCAAGTCTCGAACCTAATAGGTTACTAGGCCCGATCTTAGTCCGTCGACCTAGGGCAATCATCATAGCGTAGAAGCCCATCCTAGGCCCGAGTCTTACTCCATCGACCTAAGGCATCTTGGAGCCCATCCCGTACTAGGCCCGAGTCTTATTCCATCGTCCTAGGGCATCTTAGGAGCCCATCCCTTCTTGGACCTTGTTAAGGTCTTGGTACAAGCCATGCAGAAGGTAAAATACTTATATGCTTATTTTATAACATAGCTTATTTCATTTTGCAAACACAGCATACTTCATCTCATAACACATCATGCTTCCCTTCATGGACATATCATCTTTCATTTCGTAAACAAGCCATTCTTCATTTCATAATATATCATTCTTCATTTCATCATCATGTCATATTCATGTCGTGAACATATCGTTTTGTTTCATTTCATAATCTTATCTTCTTCCATTTCATAACATATTTTAAACATCGCATACACATAGACATGGCAAAAGGGCATGGCATCAAAAGTAAGTAAACACTAACCTAAGGCATGTTATCTTCATCTAGCATTATTTAATATCACAAGTCAACATGAATTCACCCAACATAAAAGACATGTTAACCTATTCATTTAACTTAACAACAAATTCATATGCACATAAGACTTATATTAAAACTTCATCTAATCCCCAAAATGCATGATGGCCGAATGGTCCATAGGGTCTTCTAGGGTTATCTTTTAACCTAATTCATTTCATACAACAACAACTTCATTTGCATATAACATATGGATTAAAACTTCATTTGTTCACCCAAAAACCTAGGTTGGCCGAATGGTCCAAGTAGGGTTTTTAGGGATAACCTTTAACCTAATTCGTTTCATATAACAACAACCTAATTCATTTCATATAACAACAACTTCATTTGCATATAACATATGGATTAAAACTTCATTTGTTCACCCAAAAACATAGGTTGGCCGAATGGTCCAAGTAGGGTTTTTAGGGTTAACCTTTAACCTAATTCGTTTCATATAACAACAACCTAATTCATTTCATATAACAACAACTTCATTTGCATATAACATATGGATTAAAACTTCATTTATTCACCCAAAAACCTAGGTTGGCCGAATGGTCCAAGTAGGGTTTTTAGGGTTAACCTTTAACCTAATTCGTTTCATATAACAACAACCTAATTCATTTCATATAACAACAACCTAATTCATTTCATATAACAACAACTTCATTTGCATATAACATATGGATTAAAACTTCATTTGTTCACCCAAAAACCTAGGTTGGCCGAATGGTCCAAGTAGGGTTTTTAGGGTTAACCTTTAACCTAATTCATTTCATATAACAACAACCTAATTCATTTCATATAACAACAACTTCATTTGCAAATAACATATGGATTAAAACTTCATTTGTTCACCCAAAAACCTAGGTTGGCCGAATGGTCCAAGTAGGATTTTTAGGGTTAACTTTTGCCCTAATCCATCTTAATCCTAACATCATCATATAGTTACAAAAACTTGACATAGAGCTTCATTAAAACCCTAAAATCATGGCATGGCCGAATAGGCTTTAGGGGCTATTAGGGTTAGCTTTTAACCTAATTCCTTTTTCCATATTAACATCATCATCTACCTCCTAAACATAGCATACAACTTCATTGATAAACTAAAACATAGCTTGGTTAGATATAACATATAGATTTCTTTTACAAACATCAATCGAAGCTACTCGTATGCAGGTGAGGGATACTTACATCCTTCGCTTTGCTTTGGGTGGGGAAGATGACCTAAGGAAGATCAAAACCTAGCCTTCTCTTGCTTGGATGGGGTTCGGCCAAAGGTGGAGAGGGAGCTAGAATTCGGTGAGAAGAAGAAGAAGAGAGGAAGTGGCAAATTAGAACTTTCCCTCTTCTTTATAAAGGGAGGAAGAGAAGTTTCTCTTCTCTTCTTCCATGCCTCTTCATTTGCCTTTATCACACTTATCTATAATCCCCCCCCTCCTTCCTCTAATGATAATATCCTATTGGGCTTCTGGTTAGTGGGTGCATCTATAGGGTTTGGCTATCTCTAGAGGTTTGGAGTTCAATTCCTAGGTCTTGCATCCATTTTTGGCTTATTTTCTTTTGTTTTGGAAAAGCCCCACCCAAGGCCCATGATCATCAAGCCAAAAATTCCTGTAAAATTGCTAGGAATTTTACGGGCGTTACAATCCTTCATACCTTTTAAAAGTTTCGTCCTCGAAACTTAGAACAATTGTAGGTACTTCTGCTTCATGTTCTCCTCGCGTTCCCAGGTAGCTTCCTCGTACCGTTGATTCTGCCACAGGACCTTTACTAAGGGCACCTCTTTGTTCCTTAGCCTCTTGATTTCTCGGTCTATTATTTGGATAGGCCGACTTTCAATACGCAGGTCCTCTTGAACTTGTACTGTTTGTGGCTCGATCACTTGGTCCGTACTGGAAATGCATTTCTTGAGCACAGAGACATGGAACACGTTGTGAATAGCCGACATCTCTTGAGGCAGCTCTAGCTTGTAAGCTACCTTGCCAATCCTCTACAATATCGGATACGGTCCCACATAGCGTGGACTCAGTTTACCCTTCCTTCCGAATCTCATCACTCCCTTCATAGGAGCCACTTTGAGGAATACTAGGTCCCCAACTTCGAATTCTAACGGTCTACGCCGCATATCCGCATAGCTCTTTTGTCGGCTCGGCGGTTCAATTCTCTGACGGATGTTCCATATAGCTCGGGTGGTGTCGTCGATGAAATCCGTCTGGAGTCCCATCCTCTTCTTTTCACCACCCTCGTACCAGCATATGGGAGATCTACATTTCCTCCCGTATAGAGCCTCGTAGGGTGCCATTCCAATAGTAGCCTGGTAGCTATTATTGTAGTAGTCGCCAAACATAAGTATCGGCACTACTACCTTTGAAATCAGGCACGCTCGTAACATATCCTCCGATGCTTGATTTACTCTTTGGTCTGTCCCGTCATCTGCGGGGATGGAAGGCGATCTTGAACAATAACCGTGCCTAGGGCCTTCTGAACACATTCCTAGAAATGGGAAATAAAGCGGCCATCTCTGTCAGAAATGATGGTCTTAGGAATTCCATGTAGTCTGATAATTTCCTAGCATATAACTGAGCCAGTTGCTCCGTCGAATAGGTCATCTTGATTGCTAAGAAATGGGCGGACTTCGTCAATCTGTCCACAATTACCCATATAGCATCATAACCGTTTGTCGTCTTGGGCAATCCTGAGATGAAATCCATAGAAATGTCCTCCCATTTCCATTCTGGAATCTGGATCGGCTGCAGTGTTCCTCCAGGTCTCTGGTGTTCTACCTTAACCCTCTGGCAGGTCAGGAAAGTACTGACATACTGAGCCACATCTCTTTTCATTCCGAACCACCAGAACTTTCGTTTTAGGTCTTGGTACATCTTGGTGGTTCCAGGATGCATCGCATAAGGAGTTCTGTGAGCTTCCTCAAATATCTCCTTCCGCAATTCTGGATCGTCGGGAATACACAAGCAATCCCGGAGGTAGAGTACTCCACTATCAGAGATCCGAAACCCGTCGTCCTTTCCTTCTAAGACCTCTTGCTTGATCCTCTGAAGGCTTGGGTCACGGGCTTGCTTTTCCAGTATATCATCGAACAGCGTCGGTGTTATCGTCATGGTTGAGAGCTGTCCGGAGATGATTTCAACCCCGTAACGCATAATCTCTTTTTCTAAGAGTCGAGATAACACTGATAGAGGCATCAAGGTGGAGCAGGACTTTCTGCTGAGTGCATCCGCCACCTTGTTAGCTTTCCCCGGATGGTAGAGAATCTCGCAGTCATAATCTTTGATGAGCTTGAGCCATCTGTGCTGTCTCACGTTCAGGTAATGCTCGGTAATCAGGGCACTACTGAACAGCTCCTCTGCGGTCTGCGGTCTATGAGCTCCGCCGGCCACATTCCGAGTTTTTGCTGGTCGGAGCATTTTCAGCATGAGTCTGCCCCTTTCTCTTTCCGTGCTGACCAACTCTGGGTATAGGCATGCGAAGCCTAATCTCTTCACGGCCACGACCGATAGTCACATGCGCCGATTGACTCAATGTCAAATTGAATTGGGTTACAACATCAAGCGGCAACTTCGTTTCCACTCATCATTTGTATGTCCCCAATCTAATCAACTATACCACATACATCCCATGCAATAAACTAATCACTAATTTCAAAGGAAACGAGCTCATAGGAAACGAGCTCATCATTTCTTATTCATACGTTCAGAAAAGAAAAATGTTAATATATAACATTCCTTATTTCTAATCGGAACAAAACTACTTGAGAAGATAGTTTATTACAACTCCCACTAGGACAAACCCTAGTGCAGTTGTAATTATTTTTAGTCCTATCTTCCTTGGCCTCATTAGGGTAGTCTCAGTCGCCAATAAGTTATCGCTTGTAGAACTCTCTTCATTTTTTTCGAGGCTAGCTACCACAGGATTCTCTTGAGCCTTGTGCTCCAGTAGTTCCCAGCACAACTCAGCATATGTTATCCGCCCTTCATAGCGGCCCCGTACGTGATGCGCAACTACCATGAAATCATTTGGAAGAGAGCGTACCAAGGCCCATATCCGATAATTGTCTAGTAATGGAAACTCCTGCTGCTCGAGTCTCCTAAAAAGAACATCGAGCCTTTTTATGTGTCTGATGACCCCACCATTAGGTTTATAAACTATCTCTTCAATAGCTTCCCTCAATTTGTTTCGTGACACATCACGACGGGTTATTGTAGTCATCGTCCGTGCCATCTGAAATTGAAATAAATGAAGTCAGTACGAAATCGACTAACCAGTGCGAAACCGGCTTAATTCAATTTCTATGAGCATAGACCTCACACAATTGATTACGAAAATCAAATCTTCATAATTTTAGGAGTTTTTTTTTTTTTTTTTACTGATCATTTTTGATTTACCTAACTCGTCTACCTTTGACCAATCACAAGTATTTCTTGTGAAGCTAGTTTTACCTAACTCGTCTACCTTTGACCGATCACAAGTATTTCTTGTGAAGTTAGTATAAGTTTTTCGTTCGTTTACCTACGCATACTTAAACTAAAGCTAACATAAAGTCATTTTATGCTTAAGGCATCATTCATGTTGTCATGCATAGTTTAAGCTTAAGGTATTTTATATCGTACAAGAACAAGCATAAGGGTATCATACCTATTTTCATGCATATTTAAGCTAGAAGCATTTCCTATCATACATGGAAAACAAATTCACAAAATTAGAGAAGACATAGAATTCTTACTTGGAGCGGCAGGATTTGGAGCTTGATGTGTGTGTAGTGGAAAGGCAGATCCGCTCTGATACCAACCTGTCACGCCCGCCCTTTTGGGGACCCAGAATCCGGAAGGCGTACATGACATCTGCATACATACATACATACATACAGCGGAAGACTTTATACATATTTCGTACTTCTTACAGCGGAAGACTTTAGACATTATTTTTTTTTCTTTTATAACATAAACATGCATTGACATATATATATATATATATACTTCTTCTTCTTCACATAGAGCATGCATCATAACATATATAGATACTTCTTCTTACTTCTTCTTTACTTCTTCTTATTAACATAGAGCATGCATTATAACTTAGATAGATACTTAGTGCTTAGTTCAGGTTCATAACCATCGTTGTCATACGGAGACATAAGTAAGGACATCCATAAACATCATCATCATAGGCAAACATATATATATAAACCTAACGGATCTTCTCCACCATGCCACTGCCACACACATTTGGCCCCTCCTGCTGCTCCCTTTAGTTTATCCATCCCTTACCCTTATCTGCAGTACGAGGGAAAGATAAACTATAAGCACATAGGCTTAGTAAGATCCAGTCCTACTCACAAAAACCATATATCGACATTAATCATGGCATGTAACATTCATAACATATAAGCCATATAACATGTAACATACATGGCGTAATCAACTTAACATGTAGCATAAGTAACGTGAGTAAACATAACACGTCTCATCCATAGCATGGCAGCATAACATGTATCGTCTATAACATAGCATCATATCATGTACATTTAGGACTTAATTAAACATAACATATAACATACGTAACATAACATGACATATCAAACATAACATACTTCATATGTAACATAGTGGCATAAACAAGGCATATCAAAATAACATGCATCATATGTAGCCTAGAGACATAAACATGGCATATCAAACATAACATACATCATATGTAACATATCAACATGGCATGTGAACATAACAATATAATCATGTAACATATGCAAGATGCTTTTGAAAATATATATTATAGGTACGTAAATATAAATTTCAACATATTTGGGCCCGACATTGTACCACTTCTTCATTATCATAGCGCGCATCCCTAAATAGGCCCGAGGTAGCAAGTCTCAAACCTAATAGGTTACTAGGCCCGATCTTAGTCCGTCGACCTAGGGCAATCGTCATAGCGTAGAAGCCCATCCTAGGCCCGAGTCTTACTCCATCAACCTAAGGCATCTTGGAGCCCATCCCGTACTAGGCCCGAGTCTTATTCCATCGACCTAGGGGAAATCATACATAGAAGCCCATCCTAGGCCCGAGTCTTATTCCATCGACCTAGGGCATCTTAGGAGCCCATCCCATCTGTTGGGTTTCCGGCACCGCGGCATGTGTGTGTTCGATCATGTTTCGTAAACATGAGCACAGCGGAAGCAATTAAAAATAATAAATCTATATTTATTACAACACACACAACACACGCATGCTATTACAACAAGTGTAGACATAACCATAAATTAAAATTTGCAATAAAAGGAAATTAAACTACGTTATACCTTCCGTATGACGTGTAGCGGGAACGGCATCAACCGGAACGATCCTCGTAAGAATCGTCTCTATCCGTATCCACGCCGAGCTCCTCGGGATGACTTCGCTAAGTCACGAGATTCGTCTTCGTACGGGTTACTAGCCTCGTGTTGAAGACGACGTGATCGAGAGATGATCACGATCCGAATCCAAATTCGGATCCTAAAACGAGTTCTCAAAACTCGCTTCTCCGGAGAGGTATTCGTCAACCGTTTGACGAATCCTTCGTCCTCCACCTCAGAGGATTACCGGAGATCAAATCCCCGGTAAGTTAGCCGCTGTCGGAGCACTAACCGTCGTCCAAACGACGCTCCGACGAGAGGAGGAGAAGCTGTCCAGAAAACTGGACAGCTTGGTGGAGGAGTAGGCGCCGGCCAAAAACAAGGAGAGAAAAAGCCCACCTTGATGCCGAACCTATAGGAGATCACCGGAGGGTCGCCGGAGGTTCACCGGCTGGAGCTTGGACGCCGGCAAGGGTCTTGGACGGCGGCAGCTTGTAGTTGGGCGCCGAAATCACCAACAAGGGGTGGGCGGCAACTAGGTTGGGCGGCCAAAATAGATTAGGGTTTTGGATTAGGGTTTAAGCCCTATTTTATAGAGAACTAATTCTCTTAATGGTTAATGGATCATATCCATAAAGCCCGTTAACCCGCTCCATTAAGATAAGTTAAAATAAACCAAACCATGATGGTTTATTTTAAGTTAAAATGAACCGAACCAACCTTTGGTTCATTCGTTTAATATAAACCAAACCCTTTGGTTTATTCTCATCCATTGGATTAGAACCAAACCATTTTGGTCCATCCATTATGTCTTCATAAGACACGGCCCATCCACGCTTCATCTGCGACTGAAACAATTTCATGCTCGCTTTATGTTTGGTCCAACCAAACATAGTTTCTCTCGGTCTGAGAATCCCATTCTCAAGCTCGTTTTAAATCCTTTGGATTACACTCGTTGTGCGTGTGACCAAATAGGTTCTCGATTTATGTTGGCCGTCTATAATTAACCATTAATTATAGATCGATCATGAGTGGCACCTAGTAGTACATCATGATCCCCAATTAACCGAAAAGATCAACGGTTGATCCAGAACTATTTCTGAAACCCTTCAGTAGCTCGAATGAATCGTGCCCCATTCCCTTCACTCATCTTATACCCACTTGGTTCAGGACATGGTCTATTGTGTCAGTCCCCACTAGGCTGACTACGTCACACCTAGCCCAAGTATCATTTCCTCGTCCTACGGATTCTAGTTACTCCACATGTATCGAAGAGTACTTTACTCTAAACATGTAATGCTTTGGCCAAAGACTTTAGTAACAATCCGACGAGAGGCCATGGGTATACATCTCCTCGCAAGGAGTGGTGAATCCTTTATAGGCTATTCAAACACCTTCGATCATTTCGACTTATACCCAATCATCCCGGGTCCACATCTCCTTAGAGATGTTTGCTTAAGATGTCAAAGCATAAGTCTTCATGATCAAGATGACTTGAATACCGCAAGTCAAAGGAACATCGCACTTAAGCCACAGTAAGAACTTCATTGACATATCTATATATGCAGAGAACCATATGAAGTCTTACGGCTGGTCACTCCAATGAACTAGTTACCATAACTAGCATCCACGATTAACTCCGGACATCACAATGTCTCCAGCCAGTGAGAATCAGCTGCTTGGATACACCAAGGAGTATACCTCGTGCTAGTCTCGTCAGAATTGATGGTGTCCAAATCCATCAATTCATCGACTAGGGATAATTCCGATACATCACAATTACACATGTAGAGATACTCACTAGTTGTGATCCAATCACAAATTCTCTCATCTTTGTAGAATCGTATCATGGACATTGATAAATGAGTTTAAGATCCAATCAAATACATAAAACATGTATACTCAAATAGTGAATCTTCATTTATCATATAAATGGTTCATACATAAGGCGATTGCCTTAGGACATCTCTCATATATTAATAACAGACTCCCACTTGGCCTAATGCCAATCGCTACGGTATCCAATACCATAAGCTCTAACATGACCCTCAAACTTATTTTGAGGTAATTCTTTAGTCAAAGGATCCGCTAAGTTCCTTTCAGTGGGAATTTTCTCGATTTGTATTTCGTTCCTACTTATGATCTCTCTGATAAGATGATAGCGGTGAAGCCCATGTTTGGATCATTGATGAGACCACATCAAGTTCATAGATGAACTTCTTGATCCAAACCGCTTCCTTTCTTTGCTTTCAAGCGCAGTGCCTTAGTGGCAGAATCCGCTATAGTGTCAAGCTTGGAACCTTTCCAACTTATTGCGTCTCCATTCCAGGTGAATACATACCCAGACAAAGACATGGAATCATCCTTGTCTGTCTGGAGCTGGCATCCGTATACCCACGTATCACCATGTACCCTTCTCCATATATTAGGAACACATCCTTAGTTCTTCTCAAGTACTTAAGGATCGTCTTATGACCACCCAATGATCCATTCTGGATCGGTGAGTATCTGCTCGTGACACTCGAGCATACGATACATCGGGCCTCGTACATAACATAGCATACATGATAGATCCTATTGCGGATGCATAGGGAATCTTACTCATGCAAATCCTCTCGTCTTACGTGCGGCGGACACATAGACTTGAAGGTGTACCCCATGCACGATGGGTAGGAAACCTTTCTTGGATTCCGACATGCTAAACCTCTTTGCACTTTTCGGTCTATATATGTAGCTGCGAAAGACCAAGCAACCGCTTGATCTATCTCTATAGATCTTAATCCGAGGATGTAGGTTGCTTCTCCCAGTCTTTCATGGAGAATGTCTTGGATAACCAAACCTTCAGCACTATAAGATTGAAACATCGTTTCCTATAAGTAGTATGTCATCGACATACAATACTAGGAATCATTTGCCTCCCACTAACCTTCTTGTACACACAAGGTTCATCTGGATTTTGTGAGAAATCAAACTTTTGATTGTCTCATCAAAAGCGGATATTCGACTCTGGATGCTTGCTTCAATCCATAAATGGACCGTCATGATTTGCATACCTTGGTTTTATCAGCGATGTGAAACCCTCGGTGTATCATATACACGTCCTCGGCGAGTTTCCATTAAGGAAAGCTATTTTCACATCCATCCATATCTCATAATCATAATGAGCCGCTATGGCGGGAGCATCCGAATGGATTTAAGCATAGCTACAGTGAATAGGTTTCGTCATAATCAACACCTTGCTTTTGTGATATCCTTTCGCCACCAATCTAGCCTTATAGGTAATCACATTACCATCCATGTCGGTTTTCTTCTTGAAAACCCACTTGCACCCTATAGGCTTTATGCCTTCAGGTGGGTCAACCAAGTTCCAAACTTGGTTTTCGTACATGGAATCCATTTCCGACTTCATGGCACCAAGCCACTTATCCCTTTCTGAACTTGTCAGCACTTCTTCATAACTGGTAGGCTCCTCATCATCAATGAGTAACACGTCGTTCGATTCACTTACGAGAAATCCATATCTCTCGGGAATATTGCATGTTCTACGGATCTCGAAGATGTGGTGTTACAATAAATCGATTGCTCATCACTATGAGTTATAATGTCTATTTGAGTCTCTCGAGCCTCCTCAAGCTCGACGACACTCCCACTGTTTTCTTGCAAGAGAAACTCTTTCTCTAGAAACACAGCATGCCTTGAAACAAACACCTTTTGTTCCACGGGATGATAGAATTGGTAACCCCTTGTTTCCTTAGGGTATCCAATAAATAGACATTTATCAGACTTAGCATCCAGTTTATGCGTCTGTCACTTCACATAAGCAGGACAACCCCATATCTTCAAGTAAGATACATGAGGTTTCTTACCATTCCATATCTCATATGGAGTGGTTGAGACTACCTTGGTAGGCATTCTGTTTAACAAGTAAACAGCTGTCTGAAGTGCATAACCCCAAAAGGACTTGGGAAGAGTTGCATGATTCATCATTGACCTGACCATGTCCAACAAGGTCCGGTTACGCCTCTCAGATACACCATTATGCTGTGGTGTATAGGGCGGAGTCCATTGAGACATTATGCCATTGTCTCTTAGATAATCAAGAAACTCTTGACTTAAGTATTCACCACCTCGATCCGATCGAAGTATTTTAATACTCTTGTCATGTTGTTTCTCTACTTCATTTCTGAATTCTTTGAACCTTTCAAAGGCTTCAGACTTGTGTTTCATCAAGAACACATACCCAAACCGTGAGTGATCATCGGTGAAGGTAATGAAGTAGCTACAGCCTCCTAAAGCTTGAGTTGACATAGGTCCACATACATCAGTATGTATTAGACCTAGTAACTCTCCCACTCGTTTACCTTTTCCAGTAAAAGGTAACTTAGTCATCTTGCCTTTTAAGCATGATACGCTTGTATCGTATGAATTCAATTCAAACGATTCCAGAATTCCACATCTGTGTAATTCGGACATGCGTTTGTTGCTTACATGGCCAAGACGACAATGCCACGTATAGGAGTCTATTTGATTATCCTTTCGAGCACACGTGTTGCTCGCTTCGATATTGAAATCGTCACTGGATACGTCCAACGTATAAACACCATTGCTTAAAGTTCCAATCCCATAAAGAACTCCATTCAAAGTTATGTAACAACAATTGTTACTAAAAGTCAAATGGAACCCATTTCTATTTAGACAAGAAATAGAAATGATGTTCTTTATCAACGAAGGAACATAAAAGCAATTGTCCAGTTCTAAGACAAGTCCTACAGGGAGTTCCAACAAATACGTTCCGATGGCGAGTGCAGCAACCATTGCTCCATTCCCAACACGTAAATTTGACTCTCCCCTTGACGAGTCTTCTTCTATTCCTTAGCCCATGTATGTCATTACATATATGTGAGCCACACCCAGTATCAAATACCCAATTGTCTGAGGAAATAGAATGGCAATCAATAAAGAAGATTTCTGAAGAAGATGGGGCATCCGATGCCTTATCCTTCTTCATGGACTCAAGATAAATCTTGCACTTTCTTCGCAAATGGCTCTCCTTGACATAATGATGGCAAGTTTCCTTTTGTGCTAGTTCTACCTTCTTAGCCCTTCTCTTCTTTCCCTTCTGCTGTTCCTTTGACTTCCTCTTAGAACCTTTCTTTGAGGAATCAACTAACAGCACCGTCCCCTGCTCATGCTTCTCAGAAGACTCCACAGTCTTCAACATATTGAGCAGTACCACAGATGAACCTCCTAGCATCTCAGAGGTGAAGAGAAGCTTTGAGACTTCGAACCTTTCGAATCTCACTTGCTCATCAACCAACTCACAAAGATGAAGGACTACGATATGAGCATCCATATGCTCATGTTGCTTTCGTAGCTTGGGTTCCATCGTGGCTAGCATGATGCAACTCATTTGTTCAAAATCACTCACATGTTTCTGATAGGCCAACAATTGGTCCAGAGTTGCATCGTCACTAGGACGGGCGGGAAGAGGCGCTTCGAGGACATTTACAAGCTTTTCACCTTGAGAACAATTCACAAGTTTCTAAGCTAGTCCAAGAAGTTTGGCCCAGTCAATTTATTTGAATCCAAAATGGAATGCAAATTCAAACACATCATGATCAATTTTAGAAATACAAAACAAGCATATATGAGAAAGATGATTTTTTAAAATGCATCAATATACATTTATAAATCCCATTCATTTTTCGAATTTCAAAAACCCCAAAATCACTTCGGGAGATCGTAGGTCCATCTCCGAATGGGCTGATATCCATCATAGTTATGAACAACCTTGGAGAGAGTCCAACAAGCCATTCATAACTACGACGGTAGGTATCATCTATACCGATTGCATATCTCGTATATGCAACTATCACAATGTGCTATCAACTAATTGAATGTTCACACATACATCGGGTTGTTAACACATTAACAAGTATGCATCATATGCATAGCACCCAACTTCACCTCCCTTTACATCGACCTTGGAGAGAGTCCAACAAGCCGATGCTCCAGGTTAAAGCCAACCCATTAATCAGGACATAGTTTTAATATGGTTAGAGCGCATTCAATCAATTAGCCCAACTTGGAGAGAGTCCAACAACCAAAGCTAACGATTGACCTCTGACTCTTACCATATTAGTATTAAACTATTCCATGGTCTGAACATATTCAGGTTCGAGCCGGGCTTGGAGAGAGTCCAACAACCCAAACAAGAAACAGAACTCTGGTTCTAACCATATTAATGGATGGTGTAGGCTTTAATATTGATTAAGGGTTTTTATGTCTCATCCTCTTTGCATGCAAATAACTATTATCTACATGGCATGGCATACATGACATACATCTACATGTCACGACACGCATGGCATAATGTTATGCATCTAATGCAATTACATGGCATACAATTATGTCATGTTTATAATTTCCTTATATGTCATAACTATTTATGGAAATAAAATATGTTTAAGATTTGATTCTCCAAATCAAATCATAATTAAATTAGGAAACAAATTTCCAAATCTAATCACATATTTTATTCATGGAATTATTTGATTAAGGAAAATCTATTTAGGAAACCAATTTCCTAAATCTTCAAAACTACTTATGGAAATAAAATATTTTAAGATTTGATTTCCCAAATCAAATCATGATTAAATTAGGAAGCAAATTTCCAGAATCTAATCAAATATTTTATTTATGGAAAATATCAATTTCCATAAATACTTCCAACTTTCCAAAAGTGGAAGATTTCCATAAATACTTCTAGACTTTCCAAAATTGAAAAATTTCCATAAATACTTCTAAATTTCCAAAATTCAGAAAATTTCCAGAAATACATTATGACTATCGCAAAACCATTTTACGATTATGTCGAAACACAACCTGGGCTCTGATACCACTGTTGGGTTTCCGGCACCGCGGCATGTGTGTGTTCGATCATGTTTCGTAAACATGAGCACAGCGGAAGCAATTAAAAATAATAAATCTATATTTATTACAACACACACAACACACGCATGCTATTACAACAAGTGTAGACATAACCGTAAATTAAAATTTGCAATAAAAAGAAATTAAACTACGTTATACCTTCCGTATGACGTGTAGCGGGAACGGCATCAACCGGAACGATCCTCGTAAGAATCGTCTCTATCCGTATCCACGCCGAGCTCCTCGGGATGACTTCGCTAAGTCACGAGCTTCGTCTTCGCACGGGTTACTAGCCTCGTGTTGAAGACGACGTGATCGAGAGATGATCACGATCCGAATCCAAATTCGGATCCTAAAACGAGTTCTCAAAACTCGCTTCTCCGGAGAGGTATTCGTCAACCGTTTGACGAATCCTTCGTCCTCCACCTCAGAGGATTACCAGAGATCAAATCCCCGGTAAGTTAGCCGCTGTCGGAGCACTAACCGTCGTCCAAACGACGCTCCGACGAGAGGAGGAGAAGCTGTCCAGAAAACTGGACAGCTTGGTGGAGGAGTAGGCGCCGGCCAAAAACAAGGAGAGAAAAAGCCCACCTTGATGCCGAACCTATAGGAGATCACCGGAGGGTCGCCGGAGGTTCACCGGCTGGAGCTTGGATGCCGGCAAGGGTCTTGGACGGCGGCACAAAGCTGGGCGGCGGCAGCTTGTAGTTGGGTGCCGAAATCACCAACAAGGGGTGGGCGGCAACTAGGTTGGGCGGCCAAAATAGATTAGGGTTTAAGCCCTATTTTATAGAGAACTAATTCTCTTATTGGTTAATGGATCATATCCATAAAGCCCGTTAACCCGTTCCATTAAGATAAGTTAAAATAAATCAAACCATGATGGTTTATTTTAAGTTAAAACGAGCCGAACCAACCTTTGGTTCATTCGTTTAATATAAACCAAACCCTTTGGTTTATTCTCATCCATTGGATTAGAACCAAACCATTTTGGTCCATCCATTATGTCTTCATAAGACACGGCCCATCCACGCTTCCTCTGCGACTGAAACAATTTCATGCTCGCTTTATGTTTGGTCCAACCAAACATAGTTTCTCTCGGTCTGAGAATCCCATTCTCAAGCTCGTTTTAAATCATTTGGATTACACTCGTTGTGCGTGTGACCAAATAGGTTCTCAGTTTATGTTGGCCGTCTATAATTAACCATTAATTATAGATCGATCATGAGTGACACCTAGTAGTACATCATGATCCCCAATTAACCGAAAAGATCAACGGTTGATCCAGAACTATTTCTGAAACCCTTCAGTAGCTCGAATGAATCGTGCCCCATTCCCTTCACTCATCTTATACCCACTTGGTTCAGGACATGGTCTATTGTGTCAGTCCCCACTAGGCTGACTACGTCACACCTAGCCCAAGTATCATTTCCTCGTCCTACGTATTCTAGTTACTCCACATGTATCGAAGAGTACTTTACTCTAAACATGTAATGCTTTGGCCAAAGACTTTAGTAACAATCCGACGAGAGGCCATGGGTATACATCTCCTCGCAAGGAGTGGTGAATCCTTTATAGGCTATTCAAACACCTTGATCACTTGACTTATACCCAATCATCCGGGTCCACATCTCCTGAGATGTTTGCTTAAGATGTCAAAGCATAAGTCTCCATGATCAAGATGACTTGAATACCGCAAGTCAAAGGAACATCGCACTTAAGCCACAGTAAGAACTTCATTGACATATCTATATATGCAGAGAACCATATGAAGTCTTACGGGTGGTCACTCCAATGAACTAGTTACCATAACTAGCATCCACGATTAACTCCGGACATCACTAAGTCTCCAGCCAGTGAGAATCAGCTGCTTGGATACACCAAGGAGTATACCTCGTGCTAGTCTCGACAGAATTGATGGTGTCCAAATCCATCAATTCATCGACTAGGGATAATTCCGATACATCACAATTACACATGTAGAGATACTCACTAGTTGTGATCCAATCACAAATTCTCTCATGCTGTGAATCGTATCGTGGACATTCAGTAAATGAGTTTAAGATACAATCAAATACATAAAACATGTATACTCAAATAGTGAATCTTCATTTATCATATAAATGGTTCATACATAAGGCGATTGCCTTAGGACATCTCTCATATATTACTAACACCTTCTTGGACCTTGTAAAGGTCTTGGTACAAGCCATGCAGAAGGTAAAATACTTATATGCTTATTTTATAACATAGCTTATTTCATTTTGCAAACACAGCATACTTCATTTCATAACACATCATGCTTCCCTTGATGGACATATCATCTTTCATTTCGTAAACATGCCATTCTTCATTTCAAAATATATCATTCTTCATTTCATCATCATGTCATATTCATGTCGTGAACATATCGTTTTGTTTCATTTCATAATCTTATCTTCTTCCATTTCATAACATATTTTAAACATCGCATACACATAGACATGGCAAAAGGGCATGACATCAAAAGTAAGTAAACACTAACCTAAGGCATGTTATCTTCATCTAGCATTATTTAATATCACAAGTCAACATGAATTCACCCAACATAAAACACATGTTAACCTATTCATTTAACTTAACAACAAATTCATATGCACATAAGACTTATATTAAAACTTTATCTAATCCCCAAAATGCATGATGGCCGAATGGTCCATAGGGTCTTCTAGGGTTATCTTTTAACCTAATTCATTTCATACAACAACAACTTCATTTGCATATAACATATGGATTAAAACTTCATTTGTTCACCCAAAAACCTAGGTTGGCCGAATGGTCCAAGTAGGGTTTTTAGGGTTAACCTTTAACCTAATTCCTTTCATATAACAACAACCTAATTCATTTCATATAACAACAACTTCATTTGCATATAACATATGGATTAAAACTTCATTTGTTCACCCAAAAACCTAGGTTGGCCGAATGGTCCAAGTAGGGTTTTTAGGGTTAACCTTTAACCTAATTCGTTTCATATAACAACAACCTAATTCATTTCATATAACAACAACCTAATTCATTTCATATAACAACAACTTCATTTGCATATAACATATGGATTAAAACTTCATTTGTTCACCCAATAACCTAGGTTGGCCGAATGGTCCAAGTAGGGTTTTTAGGGTTAACCTTTAACCTAATTCATTTCATATAACAACAACCTAATTCATTTCATATAACAACAACTTCATTTGCATATAACATATGGATTAAAACTTCATTTGTTCACCCAAAAACCTAGGTTGGCCGAATGGTCCAAGTAGGGTTTTAGGGTTAACTTTTGCCCTAATCCATCTTAATCCTAACATCATCATATAGTTACAAAAACATGACATAGAGCTTCATTAAAACCCTAAAATCATGGCATGGCCGAATAGGCTTTAGGGGCTATTAGGGTTATCTTTTAACCTAATTCCTTTTTCCATGTTAACATCATCATCTACCTCCTAAACATAGCATACAACTTCATTGATAAACTAAAACATAGCTTGGTTAGATATAAGATATAGATTTCTTTTACAAACATCAATCGAAGCTACTCGTATGCAGGTGAGGGATACTTACATCCTTCGCTTTGCTTTGGGTGTGGAAGATGACCTAAGGAAGATCAAAACCTAGCCTTCTCTTGCTTGGATGGGGTTCGGCCAAAGGTGGAGAGGGAGCTAGAATTCGGTGAGAAGAAGAGAGGAAGTGGCAAATTAGAACTTTCCCTCTTCTTTATAAAGGGAGGAAGAGAAGTTTCTCTTCTCTTCTTCCATGCCTCTTCATTTGCCTTTATCACACTTATCTATAATCCCCCCTTCCTCTAATGATAATATCCTATTGGGCTTCTGGTTAGTGGGTGCATCTATAGGGTTTGGCTATCTCTAGAGGTTTGCAGTTCAATTCCTAGGTCTTGCATCCATTTTTGGCTTATTTTCTTTTGTTTTGGAAAAGGCCCACCCAAGGCCCATGATCATCAAGCCAAAAATTCCTGTAAAATTGCTAGGAATTTTACGGGCGTTACAGACTTTACGCCGCCAATATCAAACCCCTTGGACTTTTCAAATGCCAAGACTCAAGCTTGGACTTTCCCAGGCCAACCCATGTTGGACTTTCCATGCCAAGACCCATGCTTGGTCTTTCCCAAATGCCAAGTGTCCCACTTGGACTTTCCATGCCAAGTACCCATGACTTGGACTTTCCAAAACCACATGGTCAACCCTAGTCAACCATCAAAGTCTCCCTCGAGTCAAACTCGAGTCCAGTTAAACATAACCCAGGTTGATTGTATAAACAATCTCCCCAAAACATCAACAGACATTAATGTCAAACATCAATGTCAACTTACTTTGTCAAACATCAAAACATCGCTCGAGTCAAACCCGAGTCTGTTCAATTCTGACCCTGGCCTATTGCACCAACAATCTCCCCCTTTTTGATGTTTGACAAAACAAACCTTGAGTTAGGCCTCTAACCCAAATTCCCTTACCGATTTTCCAAATTGGTAATTTAATGTTCTCCCCATTTTTGACATACATCAAAAAAGTTATCTTTCCAAGGAGGTCAATGTCTCATGTCCCAATGAGATCTTACAATCTTCCCCTTGGTCCAAAAATACCTAGGATGCCTACCATCTTCCTAGTGATAAGTCCCATATCGCTGAAGAGAGGCAATCCTATATGCTCTCCCAATTTCCAAATTGGGTCTCTCAAAATCTCATTTTCCTCCTCACGAGGAAAAATACCATTCATCATCCCATGATTAATTCCTCCCCCTAAAGGCTTGCTCCCCCTAGAGCATTGCACCAACAATGTCTTTGGGGAGTCCCTAAGCCAATAGGAACTCTAAACCATCAAAGATAATGTTAGAAATTCAACATCGAACTTTCCAACACCTTAAATTTGATACAAACCCTAAACACCTCTCCAAATCCATATCCAATGGATTTTCACCCTTTATAATGCTTCCCAAAGCATATCCTAGGGTTAGGAGTGATTAGGGACCTTAACTGTAGCTGAAACCAGGCTAAACAAACCTAGTTTTCCCGAAATCAACATTGGCAGTCGACTGATGTGCCCATCAATCGACTGGCACTGAGCAGCAGTCGAGTGATACTATGCTACTAGTCGAGTCCAGGCGCTGCCCATCAGTCGACTGCCCTGTAGAGGCATTCGACTGATAATTGAAAACTTGATTTTCAGTTATCAGACTCGACTTTTAGAAATTCATAAGTAATTTTATGTATATTGAAAAATCACAAAATTTGATACGTATATTATTTATCACACATACAATCAGTGAAAAATTTTAGAAAAATATTTTAACCATTAAAATAGAAGATTGGTACAAAGTTCAAAAATTGTTAAAACTTTAAAGTTTTTGATCTACTTTGCATCAACTTCTGCAATGATGATGCCTATCAAGAGATAGACTTCACCAAGGTTTTCTAAAGTGATTTTAAAACGTTTTTGAAAACCTATTTTGAACCATGATTTATTGCTAAATATACATAACTTGTATATTATCTTTCCTCATAATTCTTAGTGATGATTGAAATAAGTTAATTTCATCTAGATGCACTACCTATGTACCTTGAACCTAACTTATTATCCTAACATCTCACATGTTATCTAAGATGTAAACACACACATACATGTCAATTTAGATGTGAGATGTGGAGTTAGGATTATTATGGCCCCATGCATTTTCTAGGCAACCCTACTTGATTCCCTTATAAATGGGACTCCAAGTCATGCCATTTTTCCTTAAATCAATTTTAATCAAAATAAATGCATGAATGATCATGACATAAATGATAACAATAATAACGCATGGCCAATAATCATGATGTCATGGCATTTGATATAATCTAAAAATAGACATGACATCTAAAATAATCCTAAACAATGGCATGACATGTTATATTATAAGATAAAATTTCATGTCATGATGTGGCAATTTTCCATAAACCAATACATTAATACAAGCACATAATCAAACACAAATGATTTTCATAAACAGAAATTTCATTCAATTTAAGAAAGCTCCAGTTTTTTACATCCAAAATGGAGATTTGAGATGCTCAATCTCACTACACAAACTAAAAACAAAAATCCTAATATCCTCTAGCTCTAATCATCTGTAGAAGGTGGAGGTGGAGGAGGCTGCTGGCTCAAGGTCCAGGCTCACATCATCTCATACATATCGAGTTGACGCTACTCAATACGGCTCTGTGATTTCTGAATGCGAATGTAGCGCTCCTCCATCCGACTGAGATGCTCGCCCATGGAGGATTGCCCCACTAAGAGCTCTGATAGCTGAGAGTCGACTGTCTGCTGGTAGTCCTGGAATATGGCCTCCAGCTGTCCAAATCGATCTGATGGACCCGCTGCTGATGCATCTGTTGGCATCTGGTCCTCCTCATCAGTAGCATCTAGATCCTCATAGTCCTCTGCAGCCTCTCTAGGCACCAGAGGTGGCTCCCCATGTGCCCTGGGCAGAGGTCGAGGTGCCAACTCCATCTGCCCACGTCCCATCCGCAGCTTCGCCAACGAGAAGTTACGAACTGATATGTAATCGTACACCTCAGATAGCGCCCTCAGAGATCCCCTATTAATGTTAATGCCTACAGACTCTAACCATGCAGTGATGATATGGCCAAAAGACATATGCACTTTCCCTTATACAGGGGATATGAAATGTACAATGCAATGAAACATGTTCAATGCAATGTTTATATCTAGTCTATTACGCATGGTGTATAGGAGGAAGAGATGGGGAGGTCAAATCTTGGCCAGACCCCGAGTCACAATCGGAAGAAAACACCCAACAATGACTTTGTAGAGTACATTGGTAGGTGCAAATAGCTCAGTGATAGGAAATAGGTTCTGAGCTGGTGGGCGAGGATGGTGAAAGACATGCTCATGCATGGAGTCCAAGGAGATATGATCAAAGGGCTCAGGTAAAGGTGCATCGAAGGTAGGGTAGAAAATGAAGGTATCAGCCGATGGCTTACACTCAAGAAACTCTTGCAATATCGCAGGAGTGAACTCTAAGTCACGTTTTGCAACGCGGGTAGTATAGGTATGACCATCGTCTACCTTCTTTAAATTCTGATAGAACTCCTTAAGGAGATCATCATTTATGGCATGAGTGCATAAAATTATCTTCATGAGATGATAATATGATAAAATTTCCATGACATCACCGCAGTAACGATTAAAGAAATCCCTATCAATGTACCTAACCAACATGGTTTGGTACAACCGTGATTCAACCTCAATCATGTCATTTCTACGGGATTGCCTATATGAATCCAATGCAATGACATGAAATGCAATGACACAAATGCACGATTATATCATAATGAGTTATAATGGAAATATTAGGGTTTTAGAGGAGTAAGAAGGTTATACTTTGGTGCCATTAGGATGATGAGGAGAGGGTACTCAGACACCGCTCAAGAGATCGCCGGAGAGTTCGCCGGAGCAGTGGTTTCGTCGGAACCCTAATTGAAGAATAAAAATCGCAGGAGAAGAGTAGATTAGGGATATGAGATGCTAAAATTGTGAGTAGAAGAGTTTGGCTATCAAACCTAGGGCTTAGGTGGCCGGCACGGTCGGAAAAACTGATCGGAGAAGGTAGCGGCAACCGAAGAGGAGGAAGAAGGCGAGAGATCGACGCATGAAGACGCCGAACCTTAGCGTTATAAATCGCGGCCCGGGCCGATCGTTGCGCATCGGGCCGATCGATTGTGGCTTATGAGCAATTTTATAAACCGCTCACGATCGGCTACGCCAAGAATCGACTACTGATCATTCTGTATCGTGCTATAGTAACATCAGTCGACTAATGTTGGTCATCAGTCGACTGATGCGATCACCACTGATCGCTTCCTAGCACTCAACCGATGATCCTCTCGATGAACAGAGATTTATCACGATCCGATGTATCCTATCAGTCGACTGATGTACAAAATAGTCGAGTCCTGGAAACAACACTTAACTGCTTGACGCATCGTATCATGCTATAGTAGTAACAGTCGACTGATAGACTATATCAGTCGACTGATATCTAATTTCCAGATCTGAGTTTCAGAAAATCTCGATTTCTTTACCCAACTTGTTTCATTTTCTCATGTTTAATCTTGTATATCGAATATATTAATGTTATGCTTATATTCATGCATTTGTTAATGTATTTTGGTATTTTATTTCATTTTAGCAAACATTAACATCCAATGGTTTCAAAATCCTAACATCTCACCCTTTCTAAGTGTTGAAATACACAATCGAGGTAAAAGACTTGTTTTGTGTGATGCAATCCACCCAAGACATTCCTTCCATGCAAACACATGGTGAAACACATGAAGCATAGTAAGTGCAAGACATAAAGGTGTGTAGCACTTGAGTATCACTCTTGATGTAACTTTTACACCTTAAAAACACTTCTCTTGATACATTAATTCCTAAAGTGTGCCAAAGATCAAAATGACACACTATGACCTCTAAATCTAGATTGTGCCAATTTTATTGATTTTTCAAGATTTCAAAAATATATTGGCACATCCTAAAATCTTTTAGGATAGAATATCAAACCTATTTCCAAGGTATCCATAACCTTGAAAATAACCTAAAAATGTCAACTTTGCTATGGTTGAGTTAACTACCCATCCAATCAAAATTGACACATTCTAACTCATTTAATGTGAATCAATCACGCTCTTTGGAACCCAAAATCTATTTGAGCTCATTGAATTAATTAGGTATTCCTTAGGGATAACCTCCCTAGATACCTTCCTAATGACTCTTCTAGGCTTATTAGCCTTGGTCATTATGGTCTTGCCATGGTTAGTCTTAGGGATTGCCTCCCTAATAACCTTCTTAATGGCTTCCTTAGGTTTCTTAGAAACCCTAGCCACTAAGCACACACTATGGTTGGCCTTAGGAATAATTTCCCTAGAGACCTTGGTTTTCTTAGATTAGGTTTAGTTCCATAATCAAATGGAACATTGTGATAAGTAGGCATTGCTTTCTTAGACATAGGTTTGTGACCCAAACCTTGTCTCCTAGATGATTCTTGCCTCTTACACCCTTTTTGTTGACTTCTTGATCCTAGAGTTTGACACTTTCCCACCCTTTAAATTGATTTTGCATATTTGCAAGGGTCTTTTCCAATTTTTCAAGCCTTGACCTCCAGGCTTGATTTTTCTAACTCTAATTGATCAAATGATTTTTGATTAGGTTTTTGGGCATTACCATTCACTTTAGGCATATGTCTACCCTTATTGGGATTGATGCCTAAATGGTTTTTGATTTTCTTAATTGTTTTCTTAGGAAGAACATTTCTAGGGACATTAGTCCCAAATTTCTCCTTCTTTGAAGTAGACCTAGAGTTATCATTTCTAGCATGGTTTGATTCATGAGTAATAGCAAAATTATTTGAATTAATTCTAGCATGGTTTTGCTAAGAATTTAAAGAATGAGCATTATGAACATATACCTTAGGGTTAGTCTTAGAGACTCCCCCTACTTGTGAAGCTCCCTCCTTTCTTCTATGACATTGGCTCCTATAGTGTCCTGGTTGTCGGTATTTGAAGCACACCACGTGCTCCTTGCTCTTCTTGGTGGGGACACCGGCATCCTTGACTTTTTCAGTGACTTTTGGTGTCGGAGGAAACTTCTTAACTCTTTTCGGACACTTACTCTTGTAGTGTCCGGATTCCCTACACTCAAAGCATATTATATGATATTTATTTACAATTGACATGCTTGAGTTACCTATGGTGATGGTAGGTGGCGGAATTGGAGCTTCTTCATCTTAACTGGATGTCGAGGCTTTCTCTTGTTGCTCCGGAGTGGAAATTCTTTCCTCCCCCTCAATCCTAGAGGTGGAGGTGTCTTCTACTTCTTCCACCTCCTCTTCCACCGATCCGGAAGTTGACTCCTCTTCAACTTTCGATTCCTCACTTGCTCGTGAGGATGATGAACTCTCTTCATCCTCTTGCTTATCTTCTTCTACTTATGCCAAGTGGGGCTTCTCATTGAACTTGGCTAATTTGTCCCATAGCTCCTTGGCATCAAGATATTCACCTAGCCTAGACAAAACATCATTAGGTATCAAATCTTCTAAAAGTTTTGTTACCTTGGCTTCGGTTTTGAATTTTTGCCATTGTTCTTGGGTCCATTCCTTCAACTTGAGGACTTGTCCCTTCCTATCCCGAGGAGGTTCAAAACCTTCTACGAGGATGAACCAATCCTCTATATCCCTCATCAAGAATGTCTCCATTCTTGTTCTCCATGTCAAAAAGTCTTCTTGATCATATGGCGGTGGAGTGTTGATATCCCATCCAAGCTTGTCTTGGAATTCCATCTTCCCTCTAGCCTTTTAGCTCCCGGCGGTTAATCCGTAGAAGAGCCCCGGGCTGTGATACCAATTGTAGGATATTTGAGGCCGCTAGAGGGGGGTGAATAGCGTCGCGCTCATTCGATAATGGAATTCGTTGCGTTTGTCTCTACAATTTCGTTAGCGCAGCGGAAATAGAAAAATAATAATGATAACGAAATATACAACACACAAACACAAATATTTAACGTGGTTCAAAACCGAACGATTCCTACTCCATAGATTGGGTTCGTACGAACCCTAGCGATGCCAATCACACACCACTATGATAAACACTCCTTCTCGACACAAGTCGGAGGCGGAGAAACCCCTTACAAGCGATCTTACAACAGTAAGAAACAAAAACAAGCAATTACAACAATTAATGTGAAAGAAAAGAAAAGAAAAACTTTACAACACTTGCTTTTGATTGCTTGAATGATTGGTTGTTTGATTAGCACTGGGAGACCTGATTTGCAGCAACAAATCGCCCCTAAAGCTCTCAAAAACTAGATCCATTTTTCTCCATAACGAGCTCCTTTTATAGCTTCAACCTGTGCTGGAAAATATCGATCAGTCGACTGCTCGGGACCATCAGTCGACTGATCACACTATTTTTGTGAGACAACAGTGTAATCCACATTGGAAAACTCCAACATCTAGGACATCAGTCGACTGATCATACGCATAAGTCGACTGCTCGTCCCAGCGGTTGAGTGAGACTTCATTCTGTGCCCCAAAATCCAAGCATCAGTCGACTGATCACAAGATCAGTCGACTGCTCATCCAATCAGTCGACTACCCATCTATGGCAGTCGACTGCTAGGGCAATTCCCGCAGTCAAACCCTAGTTGACTACGCCAGTCGACTGCCACATGGAACCAGTCGACTGGCACACCTCAAGCATGAGATTTTAGCCCAAGTATGGTGCCCTCATACTTGCTAGACTACCTTTAGCCTAGACCTAAGCCTTCTAGCCACCTCCATCAGCCTTACGCCTCTCGGATCCCTCCAAGTCATCCATGACTTGTTCATCCATCGCACTAGCCTTCAGGTGCTTCCATCGGCTATGTCATGCTAACGGTGTCTACACCGCCAAGGCACATTGGACTTACGCCGCCAAGACTCCGCTTGGACTTTACGCCGCCAAACATTTGACTTATGCTGCCAAGACTCCCGCTTGGACTTTACGCCGCCAATTTCAAACCCCTTGGACTTCTCAAATGCCAAGACTCAAGCTTGGACTTTCCCTTGCCAACCCATGTTGCACTTTCCATGCCAAGACTCATGCTTGGACTTTCCCAAATGCCAAGTGTCCCACTTGGACTTTCCATAACCACATGGTCAACCCTAGTCAACCATCAAAGTCTCCCTCGAGTCAAACTCTAGTTCAGTTAAACATAACCCGGGTTGATTGTATAAACAATCTCCCCAAAACATCAACAGACATTAATGTCAAACATCAATGTCAATTTACTTTGTCAAATATCAAAACATCTCTCGAGTCAAACTCGAGTCTGGTCAATCGTGACCTGGGCCGATTGCACCAACATCGTGGAGCTCCATTGTTGAGAAGAACTCCCCCAAGGTGCTCACTTCTAAATTCTTGGACATGTAGAAGGAGTCCACCATTGAACTCCATTTTGATGACCGGGGAAAAGCGTCGATTGCTTTCATAAGCATATCCCAGTTCAAATGTTTTTCTCCTACACTTATTAGCCCAATTAAAATCTCTTTAAACCTAGAATGCAGTGATGTTACCTTTTGTCCCTTTTCTAATTTGATGTTTGATAGTTGGGGGCGGACGAGGTCTCTTCTTGCAAGCTTGGCCTCCGAGGTACCTTCATGAAGCTCTAGTAGTTTCTCCCACATATCCTTCGCACTAGAGCATTCCCCAATCCGGTTAACTTCTTGTTGGGGGAGTACATTGTAGAGGTGGTGCTTGGCCTTTGAATTCGCCAAGTACTCCTCTCTTTGTCTTTTACTCCATCTTGATTTCTCCAATAGCTCCCCTTCTTCATTCCTAGGCAATTCGAAACTGTTTTCCATAATCAAAAGAATTTCGAAATCGGTTTCTAATAATACCTCCATTCTCTTTTTCCACCAAGAGAATTCGCCTTCGAATTTTGGTGGGTGAATATTTGAGACGGCCATTCTTGAATATGCTTGTTGTGGCGGTTAGTCCTCGACAAGCTTTCCTTGGCTCTGATACCACTTGTAGGGGATCGATCGACCGGCTAGAGGGGGATGAATAGCCTTATTTTGTTTGGTGGTGGAATTTGCTCATCTACAAATAAGATTAGCGCAACGGAATCAACAAGACAAGCAAATCAAGCAAAGAAAGACAAAGCAAAGGAAACAAACAATGCTAACACAAAGTCGTAACGTGGTTCACAGCTACGGCGCTAATCCACGATCCCGATTCGTCCAAGGTGAATCACTCCTTTTCCAAATTCACTAAATCTCTCCTTTGCACCAAGCTAGGTGGAGGTAACCTCTTTACAATCCCTCTTCTTACAATTGAATGAGAATTAGCACAAGAAGAAGAGTGGAAAAACCCTTAGAGCACTTTGGGAGATGTTATGAGTTGAAGCATTAGGTTCCCAAATCCCCACACCATTCATCTTTATAGAGGAAGAGGGTTTCTTCCCGTTGACACAGGAGCAGTCGACTGATGTCCCTATCAGTCGACCGGTCCTGTAGATGTTGCCCAATAACGGCTACTTTCCACATTGGATTCCATCCAACGACACTGACATTAGTCGACTGATATTGCCATCAGTCGACTGATGCTCGATTAGTCGAGTGCTCCGCGAGCTCGACTCCATTCTGTGCCCAAAACACTTGCGACAAGTCGACTGATGCCTTCATCAGTCAACTGGAGGTTTCGCAGTCGACTGTCATTCCATGACAGTCGACTGTTGGCACTTGAACCGGACTCGAACACTAGTCAAGTCACCGTCGACTTAGAGTAGTCGACTACCATAATATGGTAGTCAACTGATGTCGGGAAATCCCATCCGACACTTAGCCAAATGGCCAAGTTTCACCTAATGAGTGCTACCCCTTTCCCGGGTTACATTCGCTCACTCTTATCCCTCGGAGTCCCTCGCCTTTGAAGTTATCTTCATTCGGCCACGTCCCTCGGATGCGCCAAGCGCACGGCTCTCCTTCGCATCTTGCCCTAAAGTCTACTTCCTCCAGCTTCACTCCAAGCTCCTCGTTCGGCGATCCCTCGGATGCTCCAAGCACACGGCTTTCGCAAAGCCATCCTTCATCGACTCAAGGACCGAGTCTTGAGAGGTGAAACTCGCTAAGGCTCCATGTGTGAATTACTAAGCCCAGAAAGACTCCAACGCACATATCAAATCATAATAACAATCTAACTTAAACCCTTTGCCACACACATCAAAACCTTATCATGGCAAGAGATTGCCCTAACATTGGATACTATATTTCTCTGATATGCCCAGCCCTTAGTAATTTACCCACTTCTTCCATAAAATAGCATCCTTTCTGGCCCCGAAATGTCGACGCTTCTATTTTACAGGAACTGCCATAGGTAAGATATACAATTTATGTTCCATAATGTTAGGATCAATTCCTGACAAGTCTTGCTGGGACCATGCGAAAATATCCCTATTTTTAATAAGACATTGTATTAGATTTGCTTTAAGCTGCACAGGAAGATCTCGATCTGTAAAGCTAAGATGTTCAACACACTTATCGTCCAATACAACTACCTCTTTGTCAGATTCTCCTATCTCCTCTGCAGCCCCCTTTTAAACGAAACACACTATATCTCCATACTTAGATTGTTGCAGAGACTTACCAATGAATTTCCCCTTTTGTCCTATCCTAATGGCATCTACATAGCAGCAACGAGAAAGTTGTTGATCACCTCTTACCTCCCCTACTTCACTTCCCACAGGAAACTTAAGCTTCTGATGGTAAGGAGAGGCTACTGCCCGTAAACTGCTCAAAATAGGTCTTCCTAGAATAACATTGTAGGAAGAAGGCATATCCACTACAGTAAAGTTGATAAGCACTGTCTTTCTCTTGGGCTCTTCCCCCAAGAATAAAGGTAACTTAATCTCGCCCATCGGTTACACTTCATGCCTAGAAAATCCAAATAAAGAAGTTCCCACTTGCTGTAGGTCAGCAACGACAACTCCCATCTACTCTAAAGCTGCCCAATAGAGAATATCCACTGAACTGCCCTGGTCTACAAAAAATCTTCCCACATCGAAATTAGCAATAAAAGCTCGAATGACCAGAGCATCAGTGTGAGGAGTTATTACTCCCCCTATATCATTATCATCAAAACCTATTACGGGTCCTTGGGCCCTAGGCAGAATAGCAACGGCTGCGAATTCTTCTCTATTGTGTCTTTTTCGTGACCTATTAGAATCCCCATTAGTGGACCTTCCAGATATCATGTTGATGTACCCCCTTACAGGGTGTTGATTAGCAAGCTCAACCCGATTAGGCACTATCTCCCTTATCTGTACCTGCTGCACTGATCTATTCATAAGAGGCCTAGGATTACCTCTTCTATAATTTCTTCCTCCAAACCCCTACTAATAAGGGGCCGGATTCATGACTAAATTTTGAATATGAGGGTGAGCTCCCATAATCCCCTACAATTCTAAGTCCAACTGCTGACAATTCCGAGTATTGTGCCCATACTCTTGATGAAAAGCACAAAAAGTAGGAGATGACAATCTCCTAGGCCCTCTATCAGCCCCAAAGTATCTCCTCAACAACCTCTGCTCTATACAAATATTCATATCTCTTTCCCTAGAGAACTGGGATAGGGGAGCATACAAAGCTTTGTCTCCTACAAGTCGCATAGGCCTCACCCATTCAATTCTTCCCTCTGGTCTTTCGACTATCCTGAAATCCTGTGAAGTTCACCGAGATTTCTGAGCGCCTTCTAAATTAATGAACTTCTCATCCCGTGATAGCAGATCTTCGAAGCTTAGGAGGCTTCTTAGCCAAAAATTTAAAGAAGTCCCCTTCCCTAAGCCCCTGGGTAAAAGCCCCCATCATCATACCTGGCTCTACGGCAGGAATCTCATGAGCAGCTTGCGTGAATCTATGCACATATTGCCGTAGACTTTCTGGCTCCCTTTGCTTAAGATCAAAGAGGCTCAAAGGCTGAGGCAATTATTTCTTAGCACTGGAAAAATGCCTTACAAATAGTGTGGAGAAATCATTAAAAGATGCAACACTTTTCGGCTTCAAATAACTAAACCATTGCTCTGTCGGCCCTATTAAAGTAGAGGAATACCCGACATTTGACCCCATCAATATAGAGATATAACAAAGCGGCATTCTCAAATATTCATAGATGATCTTTAGGATTAGAAGAACCGACATATTCAGATATCTGAGGATGCCGCAATCGTCGAGGTAATTCATCATTGAAAATACTTTCGACAAAAGGAGTTTCTTCATCTATTTGTACAATAGTCCCAATAGTGGGAGCCTCCTCTTCCAAGGTTACACCTCCCAAAGGGGCCACACATTTCTCCTTCCCCTTTCCTTTTTTACAAGCATCAGATCCTTTCTTTAATTGAGACAATTTACCTACCTCTTCCTCAGATTCACTATCTGAGATATCTTCTTTAACCTTCTTCGAGGTAGCCCTTTGCGACATATGGTCCATCATCTCCGCCATAATCTGCATAAGATCTTCCTTATATAGAGGTTCCCGTCGCCTTTTACTAGTACCCCCTGGGAAGTACTGGAAACATATTTCTCTCCTTCGCTGGCTCCTTCGTTGTTCTTCTAATATTGACCATCATGACTTTTTGTTCAGGTTCCCACAGACGCCGCCAATTTGATGGTGCTTTCTTCTTTGGATCCCTAAGATCCCCCTCCCTTTCCTTGCACACTGCTAGATCTATCGCCAAGAAAGAAAATGAGAGAAGAAGGATCAACCAGAAGAGTTATTTGCGATCTTCAAGAGTAAGCTGGATCTGCTACATCGAGAAACGTTAAGGGTTGATCGGCTTCCCAACGCGGCCACTCCGATGATCAAGTCAGTACAAGTATGAGAAGAAAAGTAATGGATTGGAAAAGAAGAGAGATCTCAGAGATACCAAATGGGGATGAAAACAACCATCCATGGTTCCGTTATCTCCTACCCCTTTTGTCACGCCCTGAGAGTATGCCGTGCAGAAAAGCAAACGGACGACATCTCCCTTATGTGTGGCAACATCTCGTGTTAATACAAGGCCCGTAGGCCACAACAACAACAACAAGATATATATATATGTAAACAAACCACAGCGGAAACTAACCACAACAACATAACAACCTACACAGTGCATACTGGTATGACTAACCAAATCACAACTACATACAGAAAACCTCGGCAAAAACCCGAAACCACCAGTGTGTACATCACATGACAATCTACAACACATTACACCACGAAAAAAACTCCAAATACATAACACAGATACGGAAAGCCCAAAACGACCACCAGTTTCTCGAGGGTGAGATGAGATGTCAGCCAACGGTGCTCCAAGCCGTCACGAAGACTTCTACATGTTACTTGGGCGATAGAAAAACCCAGGGTTCGTGGTGGTGAGAATAACTCAGTAGGTAATAGGAAAAATATGTATATATCAAATATCACATGTAATTTAATAGCATAACCTAAAGGTATAATAGGTATACCAGCACAGTATATAAATAAATGCATATACTGTCTAACCAAATAAACAACGTATAACGCAAACATACTTGAAAGTCTGCTACGCTACTCTGATCCAACCTGAGAATATATCCAACATATATCACAGGAAGAGTAATACTAACTCACAATATACTCATGATACAGGTCAAGGTATCTAATGGTCTGTCCAACAAATATACAAGTATCCGACACAACCGTATAACGGATGCAAGAAGCATGCATGAATATGATATACAACCAAATGCTGCAAGCATAGTACAATCAAATGCAACATCAAAATAAGCATATATATATAGACTACATCTATATATATATATATATTAATCACAACCATCCATATATATACACATGCATATATGTATATATATGGTAATATGCAAAGTGCCATAAAATACGACAATGCAGCATGCATGGTCATGCCTACGCACCCCTACTCGCTACCACGACTCCAGTGTGGCCTAGGTGGCATGACATGACAACTGTCCCAACTCAAGACCAACCACTGCTCTAGAGTGGCCAAGTGGGCAGTATAATCAAGTAGCATATGAGCGTAAAGAGCTCGCTACACAATGGAGGTCCCTGCTGCTGGCCACTCTGACTGACACTACCTATGAGTGGTTGAGTGCAACGCACCCAGGACACTGCACGCAACTCCAACTACCACCTTCTATAGTGGTAAAGTGCGACACAAAAATGCTCTGCCCTCACACTAGTTACTCCTCGAGGAGTAACCTGGGAGGCAGGATGACTGACGACTCTCTTAACCCCAAGGGAGACTATGTCGTCATAATGCATGCAAATGACATGAATGTATTGTCACCTGTACAGACATCTACCACAGACTCTCTGTTCAACAGAGAGTTGTACCCATCCAATCAATACACTCTCTATCCTGTAGAGAGTCATACTCAATTGATCGATGCACTCTCTATCCTGTAGAGAGACGTACTCAACTGATCATAACTCTCTATCCAATAGAGAGTCGTACTCAACTGATCGATACACTCTCTATCCTATAGAGAGTCGTACTTGACTAATCATATAAAGCTAGGACCACCGGTCCGTAGCGACACACTAATCACCCTTCACTTAACCATTACACAACACTTGATTGGTAATAAGTATGCAACATACACGTATTGGAATAAATCCTACCTTTAGGGCAATATCTACCTACGGATGACCTTTTTGCCAATTTACAAATTGGGTCATCACCCGAACTCTAACATCTACACCCTACTAAACATTTAGACATATTTAAATCACATCTGTAACTCCTAAATCATGATAAAAGAAAATGTGATATCAATAATTGAGCATATAAATAGCCATCGATAAGTATCAAGCATAGGATAAATAAGAGCACGGTCAAGATAATATGAACATATAACATGCTCATATCTATGTCTAAATCTGAATGCAAATACATCTACCTGACCAGGGTAGGAAATTACCCACCTGTTATGATGACTTGTCTGAGAATACAAGTTGTCTTCACGTCCGTGAATCTGCCTCAAATCAAAGTCCTCACGCTGTTTCCATCTCAACCGCTTCGTAATCTGCTAAAAAAACTCTGGTCTCAATTTAATCTAAATAAATCAAACATCATCATGTAATGAATAGGTACTATCATCACTACATAATTATAGCATATCCAGATCAATTTACTAAACATAACGGATACACAACTATGAAAAACCAAATCTATACTTACCACCTTATTTCCATCTGCTCAACTTCTTGATCCTCATCAGATCTAACTCCAACATCATAATATCAAATCTAAACCACCATTCTTTGATCCCCACATAGGCATCCAATCTAGATCAATCAAGTTAGTTTAGATTAAATCCCTAACCCAAAACATTTACCTAAAATCTCAATTCAAACCTTACCTTCTTTCTGGCACAATCCTGAACCATATATTTACTTGTTGGATGTCGAACAACTGACCATCTCTACCAATCCAAATAATAATCTGGCCTACTAATCTCCAATTCATAAAACAACAAAAACAATTATAAACAAACTTACCATGAATCAATAAGTCAATTCACATGTCAATCCCTCTTACCCCTTTCTGACATAATCAAGGTGTAACACCAACCAAAGTCACAACTGTGCCAAGCATTGTTGCTGCAAATCGATAAATAGGGTGGTTGCGAACCTAGCTAGAGATCTGAGTTGTGGCAGAGGATAACGAGAATTCGATTGGTGTAGCAACAGGTGGCTGATCTAGGGCTCTCGGGAGGAGGTATGGCGGTCTGAGCAAAGGGAGACCAATTCCTGCTCGCCTATGAAATAAGGCTAGATGATAAAGATCAGTCGCAGCAATGACATCGCAGAGATGAACTTGCTCGAAGAAGCCAATGGAAGAAAGGAGATCGATCAGCTTACCAACCCTAGGAACTCCACCGGCAGCATTAATCCATCCAACTCACGGCGATAGTGAATCCAACTTGCGACAATGCACGTGAGGCTTGGCTCGATGGCGATCCAACTCATGGTGGCTGAAGGCGAAAGAGAAGAGAAGGGGATCGGGCTGGATCGGGCAGAGATAAGCACCGGCGATAATAGCTCTCTCTCACGGCGCTGACGAGTAGCGCGACAAGCGGCGCGACGATGGCGAGCGCGGGCACAAGGAAAGGAGACGTGATTGGGAGAGGGATCGGGCTCTAGTTGCTTCGGAGACGAAGAGGAGAGGTCACGAACGATCGAGAGAATCAGGAATATGCATTATGGTCGCGACGACTGGAAACGCTCGGAGAAAACTAACCGGTGCAGAGGAGAAAATAGCATGAAATGGATGGGGTTAAATGGGGTTGGAAAACGAATTGGGTTTAACCTATAAGCATTAAACCCAATCCAAAATCCCTTCATAAATAGATAACCCAAACAGGCTTTCCCAAAGCCTATTAAATCTTTCCCCGTAAACTACCACAGAAATTTTCATTTAAGTCCAAAAAATTTCTAAAAATTCCTGAATAATTCCATAAGATATTTTCCTAATTAATAAACATTATTTTATTAATATATATATATATATATATATATATATATATATATATATATATATATTCATTTAAGTCCAAAAAATTTCTGAAAATTTCTGAAAAATTCCATAGGATATTTTCCTAATTAATAAGCATTATTTTATTAATATATATATATATATATATATTCGGTATCTTATATTCTCCCCCACTAATAAAAAATTTGGTCCCCAAATTTCCTATTCAAATACAATGAGTAAGCGATACCACACTACTCAACTCAAGTACTTGGAGAAAAATTACACACCAATAGTGACTAGATGAGGCTACCGAGCTCGCATAGTATCTTCCAGCTCCCCTGTAGCCTTCTCATTGGTATGATGATGCCATTCAACCTTTACGAGTCAGATCGTTTTGTTCCGCAACTATCGCTCATTGCGACCAAGAATTCACACTGGAATCTCCTCATAAGTCGCATTAGGCTGAAGTGGAATCGGAACCTCCTTTCGAACATGATCAGTACACGGCACATATTTCCTCAGCATAGAGACATGAAATACGTTATGAACACCCGTAAGTCTCAGAGGTCAAGCCAACCAGTAAGCTACACCCCCAATCTGCTCCAATATCTTCACAAAAGAGAAAGAGAGGAATGATAACTATTATTGTAGGCAAATTCCACTAAGTGAATGTGGTCCTCCCAATTGCCTATGAAATCCATGACACAGGATCTGAATAGATCCTCCGACATTTGAATGATACGCTCAGACTGTCCTTCCGTCTGCGGATAAAATGCGGTACTGAATTGAAGCTCTACACCCATATCTTGCTTTAAACTCTGCCAAAAATCGCAAGGTAAATCGCGAATCTCTATCAGATATGGTACTCAAAAGTACCCCATATAATCTGATAATCTTTTATCAATACAACTCTGTCGGATGATCCAATGAGTACGACCCACGAATAGGAAGGAAGCGAGCTGATTTGGTTAGTCGATCCACGATCACCCAAACCGCATCATGTCCTTTACGGGTTCTAGGCAATCCCGTATTAAAATTAATAGTGATATGCTCCCACTTCCATTTTGGAAATCAAAATTTCCTAGAGCAACTCAGTGGGTTTCTGATGTCCAGCCTTTACCCGCTGGCATATTGAACATCGAGCAGCAAAACCTGCTATAGCCCTCTTCATATCGTTCCACTAGTATAAATGTTTCAACTCTCGATACATCCAAGTACCATCAGGATGAACATCAAATCTTTAATGATGTGCATCCTGTAGCCACTCTTCCTTAACTGGATGCGTGTCCAGAACACCTATCCATATTAGAGACGGAAAGTTATCTTCTCACAAGAGAAGTCCATCTATCATCCAAAATCCACTTCACCACACTCTGTAAGTGCATGGAAGACTATAGCGACCAATCTCACTTGTTGTAACTGTTCGTGTTCCAGCAACTCTATAGTAGCTACCCGGTACCTAGTCAAAATCCCATAAGCATTCCAGCTCCATACATTCACAAATCAAGATAATGACCACTAAAGTCATGTCATGTATATGACAGCTTGTCTCGCAGTTCCACAACTGTCGTAAGCACGAGATACGCCTCATTCAATTGCATCCAGATCGCTCCGTTCATTGGAACGATGCATCCGCGTACAACCTCCTTTTTATCCACTCCAAAAGGATTAACTAATACTCGTGTAAAAGTTAACCATCGTCTAGGTCTTGTAACCGGTTTCACCAACTTCCAGCTAAATGATTTCCATCATCACCTTTGTCAAACAAGTCAGTGGTATAGTAATGCCAAACATTCTATCCACATCTAGATAATTAACCAAAACATACAAGGAAAACCACCATCTATGGTGGTCGAGTGCGCAACTCCATCTACCACAATCAACAGTGGCCAGGTTACGCAACTCCAACAACCACAAACTGATCCAATTGTGCCCAGGATACACGATTCTCAAATCCAGTGGCGACTAAATCATTAATCAGTCTAACAACTTAATTAAAACTCATACAATTCATACCAAGTATGAAATTGTCGTCTCTACACACCTGCATCCCCTTTACTCTAAGTTGATGATACATATTAATCATCACAACGACAATGATAATTGTATGACACCATATCACTACAATAATAATGCTCCAATCGTAAATCGATCCTAGAGTATACACAGATGTCCTTAACTGATCTAGATAAATCATCTATCCACAACGAAGGATATTTACTTTCAACAACTATCGCATTCCATCATCGATAATCGATGCATAATTTCAAAGGTCCATCCCTCTTTTAACAAAGAGTTATGGATCCTTCTCAAGGAGAAATACTGGAACAGATAAATATCCTTTCCAACATCTCCTATAATCACAACTTACATTCTTCCAATTCCCATAGTGTTTTGTAACACTTACACCAACAAAATTATCTCTTGTATGAGGTATTCAATATCGACACTATCTTCAAAATCACTCCAATAGCCTACTCCACTTGCCTATGCAGCAGCAAGCCTAGGAGTTCATCCAAAACTACATCTGACTAGTCTCGGATTATTCGCACATCCGAGAGACATATCGTACCATACTTCCAATAATTTGACCATCCGTAAGGATATGTCTACAGTAAAAGTATGTCTATCAAAGTCTAAGGGCATCCCTTGACTTCTTAATTGTTGATCCACATCTCACAAGACTGTAGATATCCCGCCGACCCACAAGTCGATGTAATCCATCTAATCGAAACTAATAATGTTCTAGACACAGATACCTGTAACTACAAGCATCTCTCAATATATTAACCTAGAGGGTAAACTAAAGTAATACCCTGAATAATCAATTATCTATCGATCCGATCTAAAGGCTCCCCGGAGGTCTCGACCTTTCTCCGAAGAGAACCAGATCAGATCCAACAATTCGCGATAAAGCAGTAGCATTTCGACGATGAATGACCTGAGGATTTTCCCGGATCGTCTGATCCCATCACTTAATCCTACTAGCTGTAATTATAGGATGCCGAATAGATACGACCATCATCGTATACTCTCTCTTCTGTACTAAGCCAATCCACATCTGGGGTAACTTTTGTTGTTATCTGCATGAGTCTTCTACGATGTCTTCTGCTGATATTGCTAAATAAATCACTTACCTTTAAGGGAAGTAACACAAAACTCCAACCATGCCTGAGGTAGTAGGTCGCTGCTGATGAGATAACCCAATCTTCTGTGCTGATCTCTACTGTCGAGACGGTGCATCATCCTCCCAGAACACCATTGATAGTCTTCAACTGAGTCTTCAAAGTATGCCTCCCCAAATGTATTGGTTGCTTACAATAGCAACAGATGAACTGATCCAACGGATAATCTGACTTCGCATGTCTTCGTGATCTACATTGCACGAACATAACCCCTTCGGAGTCTTTGTTCTGATTTTGTTAATATGCACGAGAACATCTTGATGTTCTGTGGTTGGTCTTCTATAATTGGAAAGTAGCTCAAAGCCTATGACTCCGATCTTACTCCCTTTATCCAACAGTCGGTGACTTCTGACCCAAATATGTTGACCTGCACTATCTTCTTCTCGATCTCCAACTCTTAAAACACTTATAGGGAGTCATTTCTAAACTTCTGACTCAATCCAACGTCTTCCGGTAGGATCTAATAAAAGATCCAATCATCTTAATCCAACAGTAAGCCAACAACCATGGGTGGCTTAAATCATCCATTCACATTCTTGAGCTATTAGGTGAGCATAAACTCTGCATGGTATTCCTGTTACCGATGATCACCCTACTTGAAGCTCAAGAATTTCCTACAATGTGTCATAGAAAGTGGCACGGGGATTTACTCTCTCTCAACATCACTAAACCATGATCAAGTGATCTTATTCCCCGAAGGTTATTTTCTGCATCTACCACCAAATATCGGCTTGATCCCGATAATGGTATGCAAATAACTCTACTTTCTATGTATAACATGAGTTAAGTACTCAAAAGTACCTTCAAAGTTATACAACCTAGTATGAACAACTCAGGGATCAAAATCCTTATGAAACACCTTATACTAGTCTTCCGTTATCTGCATCAACAATAGTCTACTTGTCTTGTCCATTACCCAATAGGTAATGATCTGATGAGCATAATTAGTGAAAATCCCTAATATTGTAATCCTTGATCTCCATAAGAAATGTGACTACTGACCCCTGCTTTCTGACTCAGTATCAGTCGGCTCTCAAAGGAAATTCACCTTTTCGATAGCAAGTCCAAGACACACAGACTCTACATGTTGTTCCCGTGGTCAACTGAAATCACGGTTACGAATAGCAACTAAAACACTACAAGTCATCCCTGTTATAAGCATCTAAATGCATAGCAAACAAAACCAGGAGTATAAACCCTAAAGGTAACTTCGGTTGGTTGCCACAGTGGGTGACTTCTACGAGTCTGTACAGGTATAATAACTATAACTATATACACTTGTTAATCAAGTCCAGATAAGTATCCAACTAGAAAATAAGTCATCAGGAATACTAACTTCATGCTGCTTGGAGCTCAGGCCGCTGTCAATCTCATCTCAGAAAACCAAAACTGAATAAATCGACTCCCGAGAATCCAAGACTCGACAATAAAAATCATTGTATGACATCGCAGAACCAAGGGCTCTGATACCACTAAAGTTGTCACGCCCTGAGAGTATGTCGTGCCGAAAAGCAAATGGATGGAATCTCCCCTGTATGTGGCACCATCTCATGTTAATACAAGGCCCGTAGGCCACAACAATAACAACAACAAATATATATATATATATGTAAACAAACCACAGCAGAAACTAACCACAACAGCATAACAACCTACACAGTGCATACCGGTATGACTAACCACATCACAACTACATACAGAAAACCTCGGCAAAAACCCGAAACCACCATTGTGTACATCACATGACAATCTACAACACATTACACCACAAAAAAAACTCCAAATACATGACACACAAACAGAAAGCCTGAAACTACCACCAGAGTCTCGGGGGTGAGATGAGATGTCAGCCAGCGGTGCTCCAAGCCGTCACGAAGACTTCTACCTATTACCTAGGCGACAGAAAAACCTAGGGTGCATGGTGGTGAGTATAACTCAGTAGGTAAAAGGGAAAATATGTATATATCAAATATCACATGTAATTGAACAGCATAACCTAAAGGTACAACAGGTATACTAGCACAGTATATAAATACATGCATATACCATCTAACCAAATAAACAACGTATAACGCAGACATACCTGAAAGTCTGCTACGCTACTCTGATCCAACTTGAGAATATATCCAACATATATAACAGGAAGAGTAATACTGACACACAATATACTCATGATACAGGACAAGGTATTTAATGGTCTATCCAATAAATATACAAGTATCTGACACAACTGTATAACAGATGCAAGAAGCATGCATGAATATGTTGTACAACCAAATGCAACAAGCATAGTACAATCAAATACAACATCACAATAAGCATATATATATAGACTACATCTATATATATATTAATCACAACCATCTATATATATATACATGCATATATGTTTATATATGGTAATATGCAAAGTACCATAAGATAGGCAATGTAGCATGCATGGTCTTGCCTGCACACCCCTACATACTACGACGACCCTAGTGTAGCCTTGGTGGCACGACATGACAAATGTCCCAACTCAACACCAACCACTGCTCTAGAGTGGCTGAGTGGGCAGTATGATCAAGTCTCATATGAGCGTAAAGAGCTCGCTATACAAAAGGGGTCCCTATTGCTGGCCACTCCGACTGACACTACCTATGAGTGGTCGAGTGCCAAGCACCCAGGACAATAGAACGCAACTCCAACTACCACCGTCTATATTGGTAGAGTGTGGCACAACAAATGCCTTGCCCTCACACCAGTTACTCCTCGAGGAGTAACCTGGGAGGCAGGATGACTAACGACTCTCTCAACCCCAAGGGAGACTGTCGTCAGAATGCATGCAAATGACATGAATGTACTGTCACCCGTACAGACATCTACCACAGACTCTCTGTTCAACAGAGAGTCATACCCATCCGATCAATACACTCTCTATTTTGTAGAGAGTCATAATCAACTGATCGACGGACTCTCTATCCTGTAGAGAGCTATACTAAATTGATCGACGCACTCTCTATCCTGAAGAGAGTCGTACTCAACTGATCATAACTCTCTATCCAATAGAGAGTCGTACTCAACTGATCGACGCACTCTCTATCCTGCAGAGAGTCGTACTCGACTAATCATATAAAGCTGGGACCATCGGTCCATAGCGACACACTAATCACCCTTCACTTAACTATTTCACAACACATGGTTGGTAATAAGTATGCAACATACGGGTATTGGAATAAATCCTACCGTTAGGGAATTACCTACCCACGGATGACCTTTTTGCCAATTTACAAATTGGGTCATCACCCGAACTCTAACATCTACACCCTACTAAACATTTAGACCTATTTACATCACATCTATAACTCCTAAATCATGATAAAGGAAAATGTGATATCATCAATTGGGCATATAAATAGCCATCAATAAGTATCAAGCATAGGATAAATAAGAGTAGGGTCAAGATAATATGAACATATAACATGCTCATATCTATGTCTAAATATGAATGCAAATACATCTACCTAACCAGGGTAGGAAATTACCCACCTATTTCGACGACTTGTCTGAGAATACAAGTTGTCTTCACGTTTGTGAACCTGCCTCATATCAAAGTCCTCATGTTGTTTCCATCTCAACCACTTCTTAATCTGATAAAAAAAGTTTTGTCTCAATCTAATCTAAATAAATCAAACATTATCATGTAATGAACAGGTAATATCATCACTACATAATTATAGCATATCCAGATTAGTTTACTAAACATAACGGATACACAACTATGAACTACCAAATCTATACTTACCACCTTATTTCCATCTGCTCAACTTCTTGATCCTCATCAGATCTGACTCCAACATCATAATATAAAATCTAAACCACCATTCATTGATCCCCACATAGGCATCCAATCTGAATCAATCAAGTTAGTTTGGATTAAATCCCTAACCCAAAACATTTACCTAAAATCTCAATTCAAACCTTACCTTCTTTCTGGCACAATCCTGAACCATAGATTTGCTTGTCGGATGTCGAACAACCGACCATCTCTACCAATCCAAATAATAATCTGACTGACTAATCTACAATTTGTAGGAAATCGGTACAGCCGGCTAGAGGGGGGTGAATAGGCCTTTTAGTTTGGATGCCGGTATTTACTCGTCTACAAAACTAATTAGCGCAAGCGGAAGACTAATAAAGACAAGCAAATAGAAATACGAAAAAACAATCGCTAACAAAGAATATAACGTGGTTCACGGCTACGCTGATAATCCACGATCCCTGATTCGTCCGAGGTGAATTATTCCTCCAAAGCCAATCACTATTGGTCTCTCCTTTGCACCAAGCTAGGTGGAGGTAACCTTTACAATCAAGATCACTCTTCTTACAAATAGAATGGAGTAAAAACAAGTAAGAAGAGTTTAGAGCTTGTGGGGCACTAGGAAGATCACTTAGAGCATAAGCATTAGCCTCTCAAAGGCTCACACCCTCTCTTTTTATAGAGAGGGCTGATTTCTTCCGTTGGCGCCACCGATCGCCGTCCATGATCGATCATTCTTTACAACGACCTCGAACACGTCGGATCCCGACCGGGTGTAGTCCAGCGGAACTCTTGTCGATCGTGATGGACCTCATCATCGATCGGCTACCTCCGTAGTCAATCAGCGCGATCGGCTCTGAGCGGTTCTATGGCTAAAACCCTATTGACCCCGATCATTCGCCTTGGCGATCGGTGATATGTCTTGATCGATCGGCCCACTATGGCGCGATCACGCCTAATCCGGTCGATCGGATACGGTCGAACTACATTCGACTCGGAAGCGATCGGCCATGACATGGCAGTCGACTGGTGTCGGGAAAACCCATCCGACACTTGGCCAAATAGCCAAGTTTCACCTAAGAGCTACCCCTTCCTGGGTTACATTCGCTCACTCTCATCTCTCGGAGCCCCTCGCCTTCGAAGTTCTCTTCGTTCTCGGCCACATCCCTCGGCAGCATCAGGCGCACGACTCTGCAATGCTCCTTCGCGTCTCTTGCCTCGAAGTCTACTTCCTCCGACTTCACTCCAAGCTTCTCGTCTGGCGGTCCCTCGGATGCTCCAAGCGCACGACTTCCGCAAAGCTATCCTTCACCGACTCAAGACACGAGTCATGAGATGTGAAACTCGCCACGGCTCCATGTGCGAATTACTAAGTCTTGCACGACTTCAACGCACATATCAAATCAACATATCAAACTAACTTAAACCCTTTGCCACACCATCAAAACCATATTACGGCAAGAGATTTCCCTAACAATCTCCCCCTTTTTGATGTGTGGCAATCCGTTTAAGTTAGGTAAAAACATTTGATATAAATTTTAAATGAAAGAAAGCATGTAAACATAAACATGATATAGCAACATGCAACTCCCCCTTAATCCATGAAACTCCTTAATTTCTCCCCCTATCATAAGCATAATCATTTCTCCCCCTAAATATGTTCCCCTTTACTTAAACATACATTTCTCCCCCTTTGACACCATCAAAAATATTAATACTAAGTTATAAACTCATGGCATCAAGTATAGTAGAAAGAGAAACCCAAAAGTTGAATTAAAATAGGAATTCAGCCTTTCTTGATGCGATATTCAGGTCATCGATCAGTAGTTGGACTACGGTCAGGCACACTGTATTCGAGATTTTTGATTTCTGGGGTGAATTTCAAAAATGCGTTAAAAATTCCAGAAAATTCAAAAAATCATGAAATTTGGAGAACACATTTCTCTTAAGTATATCTATTAGTGAAAAATAGGTTTTCATGAAAAATCATTATATATCCATGTATTTTCCAAAAATCCATAAGCTTTAAAAACTACTAGGTTTTTGATCATAAGAGTATCCATTTTAACACCTAGTCTTGCATCTAATTGTTTCAAAACATGAATACATAGATTTTAGATTAAGAAATTGTTTTGAAAACATATGAAATATCCAACCGTGATCTTTGGGCAATATGTCTATGAATTAAACATAAGCCTTCCCCATGATTGGTCTATTATTGCTATGTTGATACTTTAAATGACCATCTAAATGCCATAGGCATTAGTGGACATTTGTATCATCCTAACATCTCACCCAAGCTAAGTTTGCAATCAAGTTAGCCTATAGTGAGTGTGAGATGCATCCTAGGGGGTATTTGTATATACTTAACCCTTGTATTCATGCAATTCTATCATGGTTAAGTATCAACCTAACAATCATCATGATCATAAAGGCATATGTCAATTAATTTTACATTATGATCATGAAATACATATATTCATTGAATAATAATCATGCATTAGGTATTATATGATGATAATAAGCAAAGTATCACCTAAAGCATGATTTCAAACATACATAGCAATTACATTAATCATCATGATTTAAGCATTATTATCTATTTATGGGCACGTTATCATCACCCAACACTATTCTAAAAATGTTGTCCCGTCATCCTAAGTCAACCAAAATATGATATAGGTCAATTGCATATGGTTGACTACCCTAGGGGTTTTCTAACCCTTAAGGATGGATTTTGGAACCCAAAATAGATTCTTGCCTATTGGATTCACTAAGTATTCCTTGGGGATCCATTTCCTAGTTATTACATTCTTCTTATCTTGTCCCCTAGCTATTAGGCATTTGTAGGCCTTTTCATTTTTCTTTTCCTTGTAGCCTAGACCCTTTTTGTTGAAACTAGCTCTTTGGATCCCTAAGATCATGTTCAATGTGTTGGAGCCAATTGTGAATTTTTCTAGGGCCTTTGTTAAATAATCTACCTTTTCCCTTAAGGCCCTATTTTCATTTATACATGCATCACTAACATCTAATGACACATAAAGGTCATGTGAGCATGCATCATTTAAGCTAGAAGAAATATTATCATTTAAGCATGCATTTTCTAGCTTATTTTCCAATGCCTTAATTTGATTAAGCATGCTTTTATTTTTCTTTTTCATTCAAAATAAGTCCTTAGTTAAACTAGAAATTATGGAAACTATTTTCTTAGGAGAGGCTTTCGTTACCATAGTTTCCATGTCCTCTTCTTCTTCGGATGATGAGGATGTAGAAGCTCCCCCTTCATTTGAGCTCTCCCCACTTGAGCTTGATCCTTCATTTTCGGATGAAGAGCAATCCAAGTCATCAAAGGCCATCAAGGCTAAATTGGTGACAAAGGCATTCTCCTCATCCGATGATGATGAGGAGGATGAGGATGGGTCATCCCAAGTCCTTGCCTTTAGAGCTTTGGTCTTCCCCTTTTCTTTTGTCTTCTTCTCCTCTTCCTTCTTTTTCTTGCTCCCCTATTTCTTCTTCTTTTCTTCTTTCTTTTTCTTCTCTTCCTTGCTCTTGTTTAGGAGGGGACAATTATCCCTTATGTGCCCCTCTCCTTGGCAATTGTAGCATATGACCTTCCCCCTTGGTCTTCTATTCCTATCATTAGATTTATTAAATCTAAAATTCTTAAATGCATGTCTTACCTTCCTTACCATATAGGCTTCTTCGGTGCTATCCAAGGAGGAGGAGGAAGACGCTTCGTAATCGGAGGAGGAGGGATTTTCCATCTTCTTCTTCCCCTTGTTCGCTATCAAAGCTACTCCTCTTGAGGGTTGAATTCTAGGCTCTTCTTGTATTCCTTCAAGCCTAGATTCATGTAATTCCATAGTGGAGAAAAATTCATCTAGAGTACTTACCTCTAGATTCTTTGAAATGTAAAATGAGTCCACCATTGAACTCCACTTGGATGATCGGGGGAAAGCGTCTATAGCCTTCATTATCATATCGCGATTGGAGAGCCTTTCTCCTACACTTGTTAGTCCATTTAAAATTTCTTTGAATCTAGAATGCAAAGAAGTTACCTTTTCTCCCTTTTCTAATTTAATGTTGGATAGTTGGGAGCGGAGGAGATCTCTCCTTGCTAGCTTTGCCTCGGATGTGCCTTCATGAAGCTCGATTAGCTTCTCCCACATTTCCTTGGCGCTTAGGCATTCTCCTATTCGGTTGATTTCTTGTTGGGGGAGCACATTGAAGAGATGATGCTTGGCTTTTGAATTTGCAAGGTGCTCTTCCCTTTGCCTTTTGGTCCACCTAGATTTCTCTATTGGCTTCCCCTCTTCATCCCTAGGTAAAACGAAACCGGATTCCATTGTAATCATAATATCAAAATCCGTTTCGAAAAATACCTCCATTCGCTTCTTCCACCAAGCGAATTCTCCTTCAAACTTCGGAGGATGGATGTTGGAGCCGGCCATTTCGAAAGTTGCTTGTTGTGGCGGTTAGTCCTCGACAAGCTTTCCTTAGCTCTGATACCACTTGTAGGAAATCGGTACGGCCGGCTAGAGGGGGGTGAATAGCCCTTTTAGTTTGGATGCCGGTATTTGCTCGTCTACAAAACTAATTAGCGCAAGCGGAAGACTAATAAAGACAAGCAAATAGAAATATGAGAAAACAATCGCTAACAAAGAATGTAACATGGTTCACGGCTACGCCGCTAATCCACGATCCCTGATTCGTCCGAGGTGAATCACTCCTCCAAAGCCAATCACTATTGGTCTCTCCTTTGCACCAAGCTAGGTGGAGGTAACCTTTACAATCAAGATCACTCTTCTTACAAATAGAATGGAGTAAAAATAAGTAATAAGAGTTTAGAGCTTGTGTGGCACTAGGAAAATCACTTAGAGCATAAGCATTAGCCTCTCAAAGGCTCACACCCTCTCTTTTTATAGAGAGGGCTGATTTCTTCCCGTTGGCCGCCACCAGTCGACTGTCGTCCATAGCAGTCGACTGTCGTCACTACAACGACCTCCGAACACGTCGGATCTCGACCGTTGTAGTCCAACGGAACTATTGTCAGTCGATTGATGGACCTCATCATTGGCTATCGCGCCTCGTAAGTCGACGCCGATCGGCTACGAACGGTTCTGCGAAAACCCTATTGACGATCATTCGCCGCCTTCATCGATCGATGGTCTTGCGCATCGCCCACTATGGCGATCATTCACGCCACAATCCGATCGATCGGATACGGTCGAACTACATTCGACTCGGCAATGATCGGCGGTGTCGAGAAAACCCATCCGACACTTGGCCAAATAGCCAAGTTTCACCTAAGAGCTACCCCTTCCCGGGTTACATTCGCTCACTCTCATCTCTCGGAGTCCCTCGCCTTCGAAGTTCTCTTCATTCTCGGCCACGTCCCTCGGCAGCATCAGGCGCACGACTCTAAAATGCTCCTTCGCGTCTTTTGCCTCGAAGTCTACTTCCTCCAGCTTCACTCCAAGCTTCTCGTCCGGCGGTCCCTCGGATGCTCCAAGTGTACGACTTCCGCAAAGCTATCCTTCACCGACTCAAGACACGAGTCATGAGATGTGAAACTCGCCACGGCTCCATGTGCGAATTACTAAGTCCTGCACGACTTCAACGCACATATCAAATCAACATATCAAACTAACTTAAACCCTTTGCCACACCATCAAAACCATATTACGACAAGAGATTGCCCTAACACAATTCATAAAACAACAAAAACAATTATAAACAGACTTACCATGAATCAATAAGTCAATTCACACGTCAACCCCTCTTACCCCTTTCTATCATAATCAAGGTGTGACACCCACCAAAGTCACAACTGTGCCAAGGATTGTTACTGCAAATCGATAAAAAGGGCGATTGCGAATCTAGCTGGAGATCTGAGTTATGGCAGAGAATAATGAGAATTCGATCGGTGCAGCAATAGGTGGCTGATCTAGGGCTCTCGGGAGGAGGTGCGGCGGCCTGAGCAGAGGGCGACCAATTCTTGCTCGTATATGGAACAAGGCTAGACGATAAAGATCAGTTGCAGTGATGACATCGCAGAGATGAACTCGCTCGAAGAAGCCAATGGAAGGAAGGAGATCGATCTGCTTACCAACCCTAGGAACTCCACTGGCGACAATAATCCCTCCAACTCACGGCGATAGTGAACCCAACTTGCGACGGTACACGTGAGGCTGGGCTCGATGGTGATCCAACTCATGGTGGCTGAAGGTGAAAGAGAAGAGAAGGGGATCGAACTGGATCAGGCAGAGATCAGCACCGGCGACAACAACTCTCTCTCGCGGCCGCGACGAGTGGCGTGGCAAGTGCCACGGCGACGGCGAGCGCAGGCACGAGGAAAGGAGACGCGATCGGGAGAGGGATCTGGCTCTGGTCGCTTTGGAGACAAAGAGGAGAGGTCATGAGCGATCGAGAGAAACGAGAAGATGCATTATAGCCGCGATGGTTGGAAACACTCGGAGAAAACTAACCGGTGCAGAGGAGAAAACAACGTGAAATGGATGGGGTTAAATGTGTTTGGAAAACCGATCGAGTTTAACCTATAAGCATTAAACCCAAACCAAAATCCCTTCATAAACATATAACCTAAAAAGGCTCTCCCAAAGCCTATTAAATCTTTCTCTGCAAACTACCATATAAATTTTCATTTTAGTCCAAAAAATTTTGGAAAATTCCATAGGATATTTTCCTAATTAACAAACAATATTTTATTCTATATCTTACACCTTTTATAGGTGAAGCCCCCACCCTCTCTTAATGGTGAATGTAGGCAAATGCCCCTTTGCCCAGCTGTCCTCTTAATCGCTTTTTCCACTCCTGATTCAAAAATATCTCCTGCCATGTATTAACCTTAAAAAGAATATAAATATACATGCAATTATATTAACCTAACCACCTTCGACCTTTCACCGTTACCTGACACCCTTTTTCCCCCTATTTCTTTCTGCAAACAGCGTCTTGCTCGGAAGATGTGCTAATTGCCCTCGTAACAATTCAAGACACTCTGGAAATATGTTAATTGCTATGGAATTATCTTGCACAGGAAGTGCTTACATTACCCTGGAAACCCCGTGCAGATATGGAATTAATTATTGACCCGAAATTTCACAAACTACTCTGGTGCAGCTCATACATCCCTAACACTACTTATATTGCCCTGGAAATACACCCACTGACTTGGAGTTGCACATCCTGCTCTGGCACTACCTTGAACTTGATTACACTGTCCTGGAACTGCACATAGTACTCTGGAAATGCTTATACCATCCTGGAAATATACTTACTGCCTTGGAACTTCACTGAAACTCCTTATACTGTCTTGGAAATATACTTACTACCATCGAACTGCACTAGAATTCCTTATATTGTCCTGGAAATATACTTACTGCCCTAGAACTGCACTGGAACTCCTTATACTGTCTTGGAAATACATATAATATCCTATACCTAACCAAATCACCCTGGGAGCACAGATACTACCCTAGAACTATACTGGAACTACCTATACTGCACATGGTGTTCTGAAAATGCTTGTACCGCCCTAGAAATACATATAGTGCTCTGGAAATGCTTATATCGCCCTGCAACTTTCCTGGCCTTACTTAGACTGCCCTAGAATTGCTTATACTGTCCTGGAGTTGCACTGGCCTTACTTAGACTGCCCTGGAATCGCTTATACTGCACTGGACTTACTTAGCCTTCCCTAGAATCGCTTATACCGCATTGGAAATGTACTAACCTTACTTAGACTGTCCAAGAATTACTTATACTATCCTGGAGTTGCACTATCCTTATTTAGACTGCCCTAGAATCGTTTATACTGCACTGAACTTACATAGCCTACCCTGGAATCGCTTATATCGCACTGGAACTGTACTGACCTTACTTAGACTGTCCTAGAATTGCTTATACTATCCTGGAGTTCCATTGGCCATACTTAGACTGTTGGAGATCGAAACGGCCGGCTAGAGGGGGGTGAATAGCCCTCTTTTGTTTGGTGGCGGAATTCGCTAATTCTCGTTACGTTGCTTGTCTACGATTGCTGTTAGCGCAGCGGAATAACAATAATAATGAAACTAACAACAATACACAATCACACAACACAAGATATACGTGGTTCATAACCAAATGGTTCCTACTCCACGGGCGAGCTCACCGAGCTCTAGTTATGCTCACGACACTAACTAAACTCCTTCTCGATTACACGTCGGAGGTGGAGAACCCTCTCACAAGCAATTACAACACTAATATACAAATACAAACAAGAATACAAATACAATATAAAAGAAACACTTTTCACCGATTGTTTTTGATCACTTGTTTGTTGCTTGCTTTGATTGGCTCTTGAAGGACTGGAATGCAGCAGCAATTCCCCTCCAATAGCTCCACAAAAACCATGGCGAAATCCTCCCTCTTGAGCTCCTTTTATAACCTGCATCAAGATGATTTTGCGCCCGTCAATCGACTGATCGTGACCATCGATCAGTAGGTCATCAACGTGGCCAGATTGTCTCTAGCGGCGGATCTACGTTAGTTAAGTTCAGCGGATCACACACATCGATCGTGAGGGCACCCCATCGGGTCGACTAATCATCCATCGGTCGAGTGATGGTAAGCTCGGCTCATGCATGCCCGTGCATAGTGTAATCGATGCCATCCCTCGGCGATCGGCTACCTCGGCGATGTCCGATCAGCCAGACTTGGTTTAGTCGAACACGGGTCGAACCCATATGACCTAGAGCAGTCGACTGACACCTATGCCAGTCGACTGATGTCGGCTAAAACCTCAAACACAAAGTTGTTTGAGCGTCCGACACTCAGTCTTAGCCACTTGGCCAAGTCCACCTTATCCCTCATGGAGTTCCCCACCGAAGCTCTCTTCCCTCGGATGCGCCAAGCGCACGGCTTTGCAACGCCATCCTTCTCATCTCATGCCCTAGAAGTATGCTTCCCTTTGGGCTCACTCCATTCGCTCCCCGTCCGGCGGTCCCTCGGATGCACCAAGCGTACGACGATGCCATCCTTCACGACTCAAGGACCCGAGCCTAGTGAACTTGCCAAGTTCTCAAGACTTCCCAAATGCACCAAGCGCACGACTTCGCAATGCATTTCTCACCAAGCACCAAGCACACGGCTTCGCAATGCTTTGGATTTCCCATGCCAATCACCAAGCGCACGGCTTCGCAATGCTTTGGACTTTCCCATGCCAAGGCTTCCCCCTTTGACTTCCACACCTAGCTCTATGCTTGGATTTTCCATTCCAACCCCATGTTGGACTTTCCCATGACAATCCCATGTCATGAGTTTTGTTTATCATCAAAATACTATCAAGGTACTGTTCGAGTCAAACTCGAGTCAACCTGGGCCGATTACACCAACAATCTCCCCCTTTTTGATGATTGACAAAACTACCATCTCAAGTCTACCAATTCTCCCATATTGGCAATTCTCATATCCCAATGAGAATTCCAACGAACCCTAATTGGTAACTTGGTATCTTCTCCCCCTTTTTGACATTACATCAAAAAGGTCCTCCCCAAGGGTATGAATGTCTCATATCCCAATGAGATCTTACAATCTCTCCCTTGGAGGAACACATGCCTACAATCTTTCTAGTGATCCCATATCACTTAAAGAGAGGCAACCCAATTTTCCTCCCATGAGGAAATACACATCCATCTTCCCATGATGGATACCTCCCCCTAGAGGTTTGCTCCCCCTTGACCATTGCACCAACAATGTCCTTGGAGAGTCCCTAAGCCAATAGGAACATTAAACCAAACAAAATTAAGGTAAAGTTCAACAATGAACTCTCATCCACCTTAAAATTGATACACACCCTCAACCCAACTCCTAATCCATATCCAATGGATTTCCACCCTCTCTAATGCTCTCCCAAGCATATCCTAGGGTTAGGAGTGGTTAGGGGACCAAAACACAGCTGAACATGGGCCTAACCAACAAGGTTTTCCTGAAATCATCATTTGATCATTGCGTCGAAACGGTCATTGACACACTCATCGATCGTGGCCTCCTGGCAATGATCGATATACATTTGCAATTTTCTGAATTTTGGAAATTACTTTCTGAAATTCATAAGTAAATATACATAAGTAGATAAATCTTGAAATTTGGTATGTATACAACTTATCACAAACATTATGGGTGAAAAATATTAGAAAATTATTTTACCCATTAAACTAGGAGATTGATACAAAGTTCAAAATTTAAGAAAAGCTTCAATAAAGAGCCCTCTTTGTATCATCTCATTCAATGGTGATAGCTATCAAAAGATAGGCTTCACCAAGGTTTTTCAAAATGTTTTCAAAACCTTTAATTTCTTTTCCTTAAACATCTCACTTATATCTAGATGTGTAAAACACATTCAAGGCAATTAATCTAGTGAGATGTGGGTTTTTATTCTTTTAATGGTCTCATGCATATTTCTAGGCAATATTATTTGATTCCCATCAAATCATGCCATAGTCCTTAATTTCATTTTATTTATATGCATGATATGATTATGGCATAGATATGATATAAGTAAAAGCATATGCCAATATCATGATGTCATGGCATGTAAATGAGATCAAGGCATTCATGACATCTAAACATAAATCTAAACATGATCATGACATTTGTATAGATAAAAATGAAAATGATGTCATGACATGGTAAGATAAACAAATCATGTCAAGTAAAATATACTATGGTATAGAATACCTAAGTGTGAAAATCAATTTGCCATTTTTAGGGATTAAATACATTTTGCCTTAATGTCATTATTTCCTTAGTGTGCCAAAAACCCAAAATGGCACACCAATACCTCTAAGACCTAATTGTGCCAATTTAAATCATTTTAAAACTTCTCAAACCATATTGACACATCCTAATGTGTCAACTCATCATGGCTAGGTTAACTACCCATCCACTTAGGGTTGACACAGCCTAACCCATCTAGCGTGAATCGATCACGCTTCTAGGAACCCAATACCTATTGGAGCTCCTTCGGTTAACAAGGTATTCCCTAGGGATAACTTCCCTAGATACCTACCTAATGACCCTTTTAGGTTTTGAAACCATAGTCTTTTGGGTCTTACTTGGGTCAACTCTAGAGGAGATTCCTCCATTGACCTTCTTAGTGGCTTTCTTGGTTTTCCTTAGGTCCTTAGCCACTAAGCAAACACCATGGCTAGACTTAGGGATAGCTTCCCTATTAGCCTTGGTTTTTCTAGACCTAGATGTTGTCCCGTAATTAAATGGAACATTATGGTAGGACATAGGTTTCTGACCCAAACCCTTCTTGTCCTTATATATTTCTTGTTTCCTAGGCCTTGACTTTTGTGTATTTGACCCTTGAACCAAATTTTTTATTATTGCTAGGGTCTTCTCCAATTTGTCTAGCCTTGACCTCAAGGCTTGATTTTCTAGCTCTAATTTTCCCATTTTTGAATTTTCATTAGGTTTTTGGGAAGGTCTCTTCTTTTTAGGCATGTGCCTAGACTTTTTGGGATTAATACCCAAATTTTCTTCTACTCTCCTAATTGACTCCCTAGGCAAAATATTTCTAAAATTATGAGTCCTAGGTTTGTCCATAGACATATGAACATGCTTGGTACCTAAGCAATAAACCTCATTATTTCTCTTAGCATGTTTTTCATTTATAATGGCAAGAGAACTAAAATAATTCTTAGCATGCTTTTTGACTTTAGGAATTAAAGGTGCATTAAAAGAATTTACCTTAAGGTTAGCTTTAGTAGCTCCCCCTACATGAGTCACACCTTCTTGCCCTTTCTTCCTCCCCCTAGGGCATTGGCTTCGGTAGTGTCCTCGTTGGTTGCACTTGAAGCACATAATGTGCTCTTTGCTCTTAATTGAGGGAGCACCGGCATCGTTTGACTTTGGGTTGACTTTTGGTGTCGATGCCTTCTTCTTAGCCAATTTAGGGCATTTGCTCTTGTAATGCCCTTTCTCCCTACACTCAAAGCATATTATGTGTTTTTTATTTAAAATAATAACACTTGAGTTACCTAGGGAGTTGGTGGAGGCCTCTTCACTTCTTCCGGAGGTAGAAGCTTCATTTTGATCTTGATCCGGAATTGAAATCCTTTCCTCCCCCTCAACGCTAGAGGTGGAGGTCTCCACCAAATCATCAACATCATCAAAAGTAGATGGTGCTTCTTCTTCGGCATTATCCTCTACAGGTGCCGGTTGGGCATTTTCTTGAAATTTCATTATCTTCTCCCATAATTCCTTTGCATCCCTATAGTCACCCAAACTAGACCAAATTTTGTTAGGTAACAAATCACTAAATAATTTTATTACCTCGAGATTTGTCTTGAAGTCCTTAATTTGGTCTTGGGTCCACCTTGACTTTTCAATTGGCATGTTGTATTTGTCCCTAGGCATCTCAAAACCATTTTCTACAATAATCATATAATCAAAATTGGTTTCGAGATATACCTCCATCCGTTTCCTCCACCAAGCAAAATCTCCATCGAATTTCGGTGGATGGATGAAGCCGACAATTTTGTAGTGCTCTCGTGGCGGTTAGTCCTTGAAGAGCGACCTCGGCTCTGATACCACTTGTTGGAGATCGAAACGGCCGGCTAGAGGGGGGGTGAATAGCCCTCTTTCGTTTGGTGGCGGAATTCTCTCGTTCTCATTGCGTTGCTTGTCTACGATTGTTGTTAGTGCAGCGGAATAACAATAATAATGAAACTAACAACAATACACAATCACACAACACAAGATATACGTGGTTCGGAACCAAATGGTTCCTACTCCACGGGCGAGCTCACCGAGCTCTAGTTATGCACACGACACTAACTAAACTCCTTCTCGACTACACGTCGGAGGTGGAGAAACCTCTCACAAGCAATTACAACAGTAATATACAAATACAAACAAGAATACAAATACAATACAAAAGAAACACTTTTCACTGATTGCTTTTGATCACTTATTTGTTGCTTGCTTTGATTTGATCTTGAAGGACTGGAATGCAGCAGCAATTCCCCTCCAATAGCTCCACAAAAATCATGGCGAAATCCTCCCTCTTGAGCTCCTTTTATAACCTGCATCAAGCTGATTTCGCGCCCATCAGTCGACTGATCGTGACCATCAGTCGACTGGTCCCATAGCCGTTGTCTCACAATGGCTAGATCCACGTTGGTTAAGTTCCAACGGATCACACATCAGTCGACTGATGGCACCCATCATCGATCGATCATCCATCGACCGAGTCGGCGAAGCTCGACTCCATTCTCGCGGCTCATGCACGCATTGTCATCACCGACCGCCATCCCTCGACAATGATCGCTTTCTAACAATGACCGGGTCGAACCCATACGACCTAGAGAAGTCGACTGACACCTATACCAGTCGACTGATGTCGGCTAAAACCTCAAACACAAAGTTGTTTGAGCGTCCGACACTCAGTCTTAGCCACTTGGCCAAGTCCAACTTATCCCTCATGGAGTTCCCCACCGAAGCTCTCTTCCCTCGGCCTACATCCCTTGGATGCGCCAAGCGCACGGCTTCGCAACGCCATCCTTCGCGTCACATGCCCTAGAAGTATGCTTCCCTTTGGGCTCACTCCATTGGCTCCGCGTCTGGCGGTCCCTCGGAGGCACCAAGCGCACGACTTCGCAATGCCATCCTTCACCGACTCAAGGACCCGAGCCTAGTGAACTTGCCAAGTTCTCAAGACTTCCCAAATGCACTAAGCGCACGGCTTTGCAATGAATTTCTCACCAAGCACCAAGCGCACGACTTCGCAATGAATTTCTCTCCAAGCACCAAGCGCACGGCTTCGCAATGCTTTGCGTTTCCCATGCCAAGCATCAAGCGCACGGCTTCGCAATGCTTTGGACTTTCCCATGCCAAGGCTTCCCCCTTGGACTTCCACACCAAGCTCCATGCTTGGATTTTCCATGCCGACCCCATGTTGGACTTTCCCATGACAATCCTAGGTCATGAGTTTTGTCTATCATCAAAATACTATCAAGGTACTGCTCGAGTAAAACTCGAGTCAACCTGGGCCGATTACACCAATATAGACTGCCTTGGAATCGCTTATATTGTACTGGACTTACTTAGCCTCCCTGGAATCGCTTATACCGCACTAGAATTGTACTGACCTTACTTAGACTATCTTGGAATCGCTTATACCGCACTAGAACTGTACTGACCTTACTTAGACTGTCCTGGAATTGCTTATATTGTCCTGAAAATCTCGACCCCATCAGATTACTTAGAAAAATTTATTTCTAAATCAACAAGTGGCATATTTCTAGTCTTTTCAATCACTAGCAATAGTGACTCTTTAAAAATTAAAGGAAACATCAATGTAGTATTTAATGAAGAAAATAGTCCTACAAATGTCGAGTCAACCATTAAACTAACACATACAAACTTAGATAATGAAGCTAGATTTGATCACAACCCATAATCAAACATTAACCCTAATTCAAGAACACCTCGTGTTAAATTTGATCATCCAATAGATCAAGTGTTAGGTGACCCTAATCTTGGTGTTCAAACTCAGGCATCCTTTAGAAATATAAGTCAAATCTCACTGATATCTAAAATTGAATCCAAAACAATAGATCAAGCTCTTCTTGACCCTGATTGGGTCATTGCTATGCAAGAAGAGTTAGCTCAATTCATAAGAAATCAAGTTTGAGATTTAGTACCAACACCTAAAGACAAAACCATCGTAGGTACAAAATGGGCATTTCGAAACAAACTTGATGGCAAAGGTGAGATTGTTAGGAATAAGGCTAGGCTAGTATCAAAAAGTTTTAGTCAGGTAGAGAGATCATATTATGATGAGACCTATGCATGAGTAGCTAGACTTGAGCCAATTAGAATGTTGTTAGCCTATGTTGTGCATAATGGTTTCAAATTATATCAAATCGATGTTAAGTTATCATTCTTAAATGGTTTCATTAAAGAGAAAATATATGTAAACCGACCACTAGGATTTGAAGGCCAATAACAACCTAACCATGTATTCAAACTTAGAAAAGCCTTATATCGATTAAATCAAGCACCTAGGGCTTGGTATGAAAGACTAACCATTCACTTAATATCTAAAGAATTTAATCAAGGACTAGTGGACCCAACTCTATTTGTAAAAACCATAGGTTAGGAAATATTTATAGTTCAAATTTATATAGATGACATAATATTTGGATCAACAAATACCACATTTTTAAATCAATTTGTCTCACTGATGGAGAGTGAGTTTGAAATGAGTCTAGTAGGTGAACTCAATTTTTTCTTAGGGTTACAAATAAAACAAACAAGAGAAGGAACTTATGTATATCAAAATAAATATGCTAAGGAGTTAATTAGAAGACTTGGTATGGAAAATTCTAAGGATATTTGAACACCTATGACAACTAATGTAAAAATTGATAATGACTTAGAAGGAAAATCTATAGATTTAAAATACTATAGGAGCGCAATAGGTTGCTGATGTGAGCAAAATATATAGAGTTTTAGGAGTAGTTTCTACTCACATCTCGTTACATTTCATACTTGTTTCATGCATATTTCACTTTATTTTACATTCATTCCCTATAATCTGGTTCGGAGATCTGCTCATTGTACTTTTGTATGCAGGATAACATTTTAAAGGGAAAAGATAAAATTTTTTAGCAAAAGGAAGACATTTGGCAGGTGGAACGGAAGGGGGCACGACCTAGCCGTGTGAATCCACACGGCTGTGTCCAAACCATGGATTTGGCCACCCATCGCCATACACAGCTTGGCCATGTGAATCCACATGGCCATGTTGCATTGGATTATTTTGATGTGACTAGGGTTCTTTCGTGACTTCGGGCAACACCAGCTTCAAGTCTATAAAAGGAAAGCCACAACCAAATACTAAGGAGGAAGCACGACGCCTAGGACGACATACTAGTGACCTAAAAAGCATAAAAAAAACTCATAACAGGGAGGAAGGAGACGGTGAGAGGATCGTAACCTACGCTCCGACATCGAAGAGAAGGACCAAGATCACTGTAATTCAATTCCCATTCATCTTTTGCATTGTAATGATTAATTCTATTATGCCTTGTGTCCCTTCTTTTTCGTCTATGGAGTAGACTCTTCGGGAGCAGCTTGTGTAACGTAGAACATGTTAGTCGAATGTTAATTCTATTAATGGATTTTTATTCGCAGTTTATGTTGGTTTGATTTGATGAAGATTTATGTTTTGGTTTTCTATCTATTGTGCATAGCTGATACAAGGGGTGACATCCCTTGTATCAAAGATATAGGAAAACTAAGTAGGAATCTAGTGGTTGTCCTCATCTCTGGTAACTGTTGTAGAAGAGTATGAAGGAGTAGGGAACGAGACACGTTCCAACTCTTCATAAGGAATGATTTGGCATCCTCATACCGTCTATCCTATCTTAAAGAAAGGGTCAGCCTAGTTAGGCATAGATTATTCCCTGTAGAAGGAAAACTCATCGGGAAAGGGTATGATGTCCCTTCCACAAGACATTAATTAGAGAACCAGTCATCATTTTATTGATATCATGTTCCATGTCGCACATGTGAAATCGAAGTTCTAGAATCTACTTTTGAACCTCGAACCAACAATCACTTCCTCCGTGTGTCATCGTATTTGAGTTAGGACCACCGTCAACCTTGCAACCACAACCCTTAGAATTTAACTCTGAACAAAAACACCCACTGAATAATCGATACTCGAATCTCAGTTTCTGTGGGATCGATAATCTATCTATTACTTGACTATATCCGTGCACTTACGGGCGTTGAGCACAAGCATGCACTTCGTGTCCTCGACGGTTCTCGTCGTAAGATTTGAGATCGCGTTCGTGTGTAAAAAGTGTTTGGAACCTTTGTTAGGGACTGATTGATTTTATATTGAATCAAGAAGTGGATAGTTGGATAGCTCTTAGCAGTCATCCCTTCTCCCTTCCAACGTAAAGAGAGAGGCTCTCCCTTTTCTATAGAATCTCTAGAGAGGGGGCGGCTGGAAGTTTGTCAGGAGGGTAGGCGAGCTCGTGGAGGTCTCTACCGGAGGACTCGCAGAGGCGAACTGTTGTGAGCACTACGCAAGGTGGCGCCAGACATCGATGCGGCATGCGGTGCGTGTAGGTGTGCAAGGTTACAGTGCGGCGTGCAGTGCGGTGCAAGGTGTGCTGCGCGACGGTTTGGTGTGTGCGGGATGGTTGCAAGCATGGCATGGCAAGGCAAGGATTGCATCCGATGTGTGGAGCACTATCAAGTGAGTGCAAGATGGTGCGTGCGTGGCGGGGCTGGGCTTTCTTGCTTACAGTGTGTGGTGCATGGTCTGGTACGTGGCTAGCTGTGCTGGTCTGGTGATAAATAAGTGTTTTTGTGTCGTGGTACCATTTTAAATTAATTGTCGAACCCCCAAACTACACTAATATAGCATAGTGAATGACCCAGATCGTTTCCCAACGAGTGTAATCGATAGAATAGCAAACTTAGGATTTCAAATTATTGCTTTGGGTTTTCTATTGAAAATGGGGGGTTTGGATTTTAAAAGACTAATCCTACTATTGCAAAGTAATTAAAACTTGAAGAGGAAATAAAAGATCCAATCAACCCAAGATAGGCCCGGTGAATGAATAAGTTCCTCCAGCTAAGTCCAACGAAGCTCAATCGAGACTCCGCAATGGGAGTGGATGTGGGATGGTGCAAACTCCTAAATCCAGTAGTTTGATGGATGCTCCGAACTCTCGCGGATCGGGTTGAGCTCGACGAACTATTGTCGGGACGGAACTCCTCCTCGAATCCGAAAGAGAAGGTGGATGAGATGTGGAGATGGAGGACGTCGCTGAAATATCTCAATGAAACGGTTCCTCCTCGAATCCATGGAGGAAAATGAATGGAACAAAGGTGATGGAGGCTACTAGGGCTCATGGGAAGATGATATTTAACTAACAACCATATGAAATAAGCAATGCATCAACGAAATCTAATGCATGAACATGATTAAAAGAGAGCAATTAAAGTAAAGCATGAAACTAAATCTAAACTAACCAACTACAACCTAATTACTCTAAGAAGCATTTTATCGAACACCGACAAGGCATGAAACAAAGTATATTGAATACGTGCAATTATAAATGTGGAAGATTGAATCTATTACAAACATTCAACAAACTAAACGAAGAAACAAACCAACGTAGAGATTGTTGTTTGGAGATGCTGGAAATGTTGTTCGGAAGCAAGAATTATTGTGCCAAGCTTGAAAAACAAATATGTCGGAGATGTGATGGGCTGGCCGGAGATGATGACTGCTGGTGTCGTCTGTGGTTGAACGAGGGTGGCTGGCCGGAGCGATCGGAGGAAAATCCCCACTCTGATTGGTAGGAGGCGGTGAAATGGAGCAGCCGACGTTGAGTTGAGGCGGAGATGGCGTCAGGCATCACGTGAGAAAAGGGCGAAGGTGGCTGTGGAAGAAGATGGAGGTGGTTACTAATGGTGGAGTGGCACCAGTCACCAGAGAAGGAGGGAATCCCCTTTCCTCTCCGGCGACCAGCGAGGAAAGGGAGAGCGCGGTGGCGGTTGGCAAGGTGTCGGGCGAAAATCGCAGAAGAAGATGCAAATGTCGATTGCAGAACTTGGAAAATGTTGGTTTAATTAAATGCATTTCTTTAGCCGTCCTATTCAAGCACCCTTCAATCCCCGCTGTCCAATAAAGCTAGGGCTTGATTAAATTGATTAATCCCTTAAGCTGACTGTGCATCCAATGGCTGAGAATTCTCTGACTTTGAATGGATGGATTTGATCCATCTGAAGGGATAATCACGATCGGTCGAATCCGGATGAACGATCAATTTGTCAAGATCTAAATGTATGGACCGGATTTCTCCAGATTCAGATGGATGGCTCAGATCAATCAGATCTCATCGGACGGTTAGGATTGAACAGATCTGAACCCTTGATTAAAATTGCCTCTAATCTTGATGAAGGGCTCAGATTCATCCAGCTCAAAATGTCCTTTATGCCCTTAGATGAAGCCATATTCGATCCAACTTGAGTCTAGTCCAGTGGCTCATCTCGATCTCCTACAAACAAAGATAAAATTCGCATATAAGTCTAAAATTTAGGAGAATTTATAATAAGGTCCAAAAATATATCCAACTCATAAAACATGATAATAATCAATAATAAATCACTTGAGAGGAAAAAACAGTGATATTAAGGAGCAAAATAACACGACAAAATGGTAGTTATCAATTCCCTCACACTTATTCTTGCACGTCCCGAGCAAGTAAAGAAAACTAAAAGTAAACTGAAATTATATTTCCTTAGCAATTCTCAAGCATACATAGAAGATCGTGAAAGAAAGTTACCTAAGATTGTCAAATCTCAAAGACTCAAGCAGTCATGGACTCAAATCTTACACAGGTTAACAAACATGGTGACTTCAATCCATCATAAATAGACTAAGAATGATTAAGCCTCACAAGGTAAGTGGTGGTTTCTCTCGCTCTCATAAGCATGTAATAGTGGAGTTCACTCAAGCTACTCATGGTTTATGAACTACCATATGCTTGCTTTTCTTCTACCTTCACCACTATATACACATAAGAATGCACAATCACTAAAGGCTTATTTGAAATATAAGGGAAACATGAATAAAAGCAAATAATGGTATGTGTGTGAGGAAAGAAAGGTAGGAAATAGCTAAAAAATGCAAGAAGATACGGAAATACTGGAATGGTACATAGATGAGTACAAAAAAGCATTGCCCTAAATTTTTTTTCTTCCAACCCAATAAACATGTAAACAACACTTATCACATTCTTCAATACAAATCTACTAATGATATATAATAAATCACTCAATAATTGTAACAAAGGATGTCACTAACAAAAATACTATCACATATGAATAAATAATAGCACAACATGCCAAATTTTTTCACAATATTTTTTTTTATTTCATGGGCACCCAAATGTTTATTCTTTTTTTTTCAAATTTTTTTTTCAAACTATTTTTTTTTCTGAAAAGTAGTGCCTTCCCTATGCTCCAATATCAATCTCAGCTAAACAGATTAAGAGCATGACTATCTCATGGTGATCAAGCATGACTTGGCCATGCTTATTCTGAATTTCCCTAAGCTACTCTCTCCCCACACTTAAACATTTGTCTGTCCTGAGAAAAATACTCATCTTGGAACATCCAAGTATTCTACATCCAGAAATAGAAATGGACAAGAATGTAATGGAAGGAAAGAAGAAAAGAAATAATGATCGACTATAATGTTATTCAATAAGAATGTGGCGATAAAAAAAGTGAAGGAAAACAAATGTGATTGCCTTCATAATAATCATGCAAACCTATTGTTGTGTGGTCTCGAAAGAATCAAAGCAAGTTCTAGAGTTACAATAACCACAAGTGCACCACACACAAGTAATAAAAATATGCTCAGTCCTCACTAGGTAAACAAAAATAATCTACTCAGTCTATCAACATAAAATCCAACACCAAGTAGTAACCATATGCAATCAAATAATCCATTCATGACAATAAATCCCCAAAACTCGACAATCAAATTTAACTAGCTTTCACGACTTCTAAGATGATATAAAAGAATGCATAGAAAATTTATTTCAAAACATCGATAAATGAAAAACTCGTCAAACAAAACATAACAACTGAAAGAAAAATAAATGAAGTATAAGAGGAATATATACAAGGAAAAAAAAAGAGATGAGATGGAGTAAACTTCCCTGAGGTCCTGGCGATTGAAGAAGATTTAGCAGGAGAAGCCACTCAGGCAGTGGAGTGCTCCGAGAGAAATCCCATCCCAGTGGTTGAAGAGGATTCATCTTTAACATCCACGCTGGGAGTGGGATGGACTGAATGGGGGTGAGCGCCTTCATGGTGTGATCATGATAGTACTGTGCTGCTCCCTCCAATATGATCGCCTTCTTATATGTAATCTCTAGTGGTCGGAGGCGATTCAGAAAAAGTGTCCAGCCTTTGGGCTGGATTATTGCATTTGTTGTTAGGGCTTTCATCAGCAAAATTCTTGGAGACTCTGGTTGAGATGGATGTGTCCAGTCTGCAGGCCTCCAGCTATCCACCACTTCCATGGGAATCACCTCATCAGAATTGCTTGCCACCAACATCTCACTTGTCTTCTAGTCTGGTTGGCAAGTCTGGGCACTGGTATATTGAAACTTCTCCTTTTCTTAAGAATAATCTAAGCACAAACAATACCACAGAGTAAATCTAAGCCACTAGTATCATCTTGTAAGTCATCGACCACAGAAGTAACTTCATCATTATCTTGAGCATCAGATAGTACATCATCATCATTCACATCAGCAGAGGAGTCCTGTAGAGTTGTAGAGGTAGAAGCATACATATCACCAGCTCTACAATCCAACTCCTCAAGCACATCACTACCAGCAGAAATTATCTATGAGTAAAATTGGAAGGAATCTTGTGCTTGTGTCTACTGATGGATGATGTGTTGGTGCAGGGGCACTAGATAATCGAACCTGTGTTTTGATTATAGAAAAGACACAAAGTTAAGTTTACATCATCAGAAAAGTACTAAAGCTGGAGCTGAAGGCTAGTGACACCCGGAGGAAGCCGCGGTGGTCGGGCGACACTCGAGTGACTTCGGAGGGAGCCGAAGGAATCGAGTGGAAGGCCAGAAGTGAGAGCTACAAGGTAAGTATCGAGGAAAGCTCGTGTGAGTGAGAGATTGTAAGGTCGTGTCCTCTTTACGGGGATGACCGTAGGCGGCGATCTGACTAAGACTTCTTGTGGAAGGTCTAGGTCGAGATCGGACGGTTAGAAACCGTCGTATTTATCATTTTTTGAGCTAACCTCTTACTGCAGGGAAGTGGCCAGGCTGACAGTCGACTATTGGACGTTGGGCAGTTGACTGATGCTCATCAGTCGACTGATGGGAGGCATCTATTGACTGATGGCGATGAATCTGCCTTTACGGTAGGTCAAAATGGATAACGTTTGATGCGACCACTTCGCGATAAAATTTGGACAACTTCGTTATCTGTTACAAAAAAAATGGAGACAAATTTAGAGGCCAAAATCTATAAAAGGAGGGGAGGATTCCAACTCCAAATATCATCAAGTGCTCCTACAACGCCAATGCTCCAACACCGTCATAAAGCCGACGCGACAACAAGCTCAGATCTTCTTCCTTGGTAGCAGCATCTAGTAATATATTTTAATATTGTATTCGTTGTTTTTATTCATAACGAGGTGAGGTAGGCTTGTTGCCTCATCCTCGTACTTCCGGATTTTGTGATCGTTGTCTCCTACCTCCAACGAGGAGGAGATGTTATAGTGTTTTGCCCTCCGTACGCGGTCTAGGACCGATAGGGCCTTGGAGTAGCAACCGCTGGGTTGTGAACCAAGTAAAATAAACGTGTCACTTTATTTTCTGCTGTGCTTACTCGTTTACTTGTGTCTCAACGAACGAATTCGAACGAAAGATTTACGATCGCTATTCACCCCCCCCCTCTAGCGACGCTTCTCGATCCAACATGATGCAATTAGATCCAGCTGGATTTTCATGTTATGTATCCGTTGTTGACTATCGTTCATTTGTTGCTAATATTAATGCAGAAATGATGCTAGTTTTTCTAGTGTCTCTGTATTTTCTTGACTGGGAGTAGGGGTTTATTTACAGTAACTTGATTGATCTCCCCAACTAGGCATATAAGTAAGAATAGACAGTGGGGGTAGATAACACTGAAACTGCTCAGGGGTGTACTGTTGTGTGTGCCCATATATGAAATCTGAATCAAAATTATGAAAAGATATACCAAAAATTGGATTATACCTGTCCTGCTGATAAGACTGATGATAGTGAGGAATAGACTGAAGATATTGTGACTGGTACTAATAATACTTATCTTCAGGTTGGTAACACTCTTTTTGCCAAGTTCCTGAATAGTAAGCATCACTAAGATCTTCAAATGGCTGATAATATGGATCCATGTTGCAAGAAATTCCTAGTCTTTCCTGAAAAACTAACAAACACAATCAAAAGACACAGGAAATAGACATGACTAAGTACATGGTTATGCAAGAAATAAAAGAATGCAACCCTAAACACAAGTTTCTGAATTTTGATTTGTTTAAAAAAAAATTGACAAACAATCCTAAGTCTACCAGGCATCATTACACTCCCCGGCAATGGCGCCAAAATTTTATAAACAAGTATTCTTGTGTCGTGGTACCGTTTCAAATTAATTACCGAACCTTTTAACTACACTAATATAGCATAGTGGATGGCTCGGATAGTTTCCCAACGAGTATAATCGACAGAATAATATACTTAGGTTTTCTAATTATTTCTTTGGATTTTCTACTGAAGATGGGGGGTTTGGATTTTAAAAGACTAATCCTACTATTGCAAAGTAATTAAAACCCTACACTAATATGCAACAACTGAATCAAGCAATGCAGAAATTAAATCAACCAAAAAATTAAAGAGGAAATAAAAGATCTAATCAACCCAAGATAGGCCCGATGAATGAACAAGTTTTTCCGACTAAGTCCAACGAAGTTCGATCGAGACTCTGTAATGGCAGTGGATGTGGGATGGTGCAAACTCCTAAATCTAGTAGTTTGATGGATGCTCCTTACTCTTGCGGATCCAGTTGAGCTCGAAGAACTGTCGTTAGGATGAAACTCCTCCTCAAATCTGAAAGAGAAGGTGGATGAGCTGTGGAGATGGAGGACATCGCTGAAATCTCTCGATGAAGCGGTTCCACCTCGAATCCGTGGAGGAAATTGATGGAAGAAAGGTGAAGGCGGCTGCTAGGGCTCAAGGGAAGAAGAGATTTAACTAACAACCAAATGAAATAATCAATGCATCAACGAAATCTAATACATGAACATGATTAAAAGAGAGCAATTAAAGTAAAGCATGAAACTAAATCAAAACTAACCAACTACAACCTAATTACTCTAAGAAGCATTTTATCGAACACCAACAAGGCATGAAACAAAGTAAATCGAATACGTGCAATTCTAAATGTGGAAGATTGAATCTATTACAAACATTCAACAAACTAAACAAAGAAAAAAACAAACGAATAGATTTCTATTAGGAGATGCTTGAAATGTTGTTCGGAAGCTAGAATTGCTGTCCCAAGCTGGAAAAACAAATCTGCCAGAGCATTGATGAGCAGGGCGGAGAAGATGACTTTCGGTAATTTGTGGTGGAACGAGGGTGGCTGGCTAGAATGATCGGAGGGGAATCCCCACTTCGATTGGTAGACGACGCTGAAATGGAGCAGCCGACGTTAAGTCGAGGCGGAGATGACGATGGGCGTCACATGAGAAAAGGGTGAAGGCGGCTGTGGACGAAGATGTAGGTGGCTGCTGATGGTGGAGTGGCACCGGTCACCGGAGAAGAAGGGAATCCCATTTCCTCTCCGACGACCGACGAGGAAAGGGAGAGCGCGATGGCGGTGGGCAAGGCGTCGGGTGAAAATCGCAAAAGAAGATGGAAATGTCGGTTGTAGAACTTGAAAGATGTTGGTTTAATTAACTGAATTTTCCTAGCCATCCAATTCAAGCACCCTTCAATCCCGGCTGTACAATAAAGCTAGGGCTTAATTAAATTGATTAATCCTTTAAGCTGGGTGTGTATCCAATGGCTGAGAATTCTCCGACTTTGAATGGATGGATCTGATCCATCTGAAGGGATAATCAAAATCAGTCGAATCTAGATGAACAGTCAAGATGTCCAGATCTAAATGTATGGACCGGATTGCTCCAGATTCATATGGATGGCCCAGATCACTCAAATGTCATCGGACGGTCAGGGTTAAACAGATCTGAACCCTTGATTAAATTGCCTCTGATCTTGATGAAGAGCTCAGATTCTTCTAGATCAAAATGTCCTTTATGCCCTTAGAAGAAGCCATATTTGATCCAACTTGAGTCTAGTCTAGTGGTTCATCTCGATCTCCTACAAACACAAATAAAATTCGCATATATGTCTAAAATTTAGGAAAATTTACAATAAGGTCCAAAAATATATTCAACTCATAAAACATGATAATAATCAATAATAAATCACTTGAGAGGATAAAAACAGTGATATTAAGGACCAAAATAACACGACAAAATTGTAGTTGTCAATTCCCCCACACTTATTCTTAAACGTCCTGAGCAAGTAAAGAAAACTAAAAGTATATTTCCCTAGCAATTCTCAAGAATACATAGAAGATCGTGAAAGAAAGTTACCTAAGATTGTCAAATCTCAAAGACTCAAGCAATCATGGACACAATTCTTACACAGGTTAACAAACATGGTGACTTCAATACATCATGAATAGACTAAGAATGATTAAGCCTCACAAAATAAGTGGTGGTTTCTCTCGCTCTCATAAGCATGTAATAGTGGAGTTCACTCAAGCTACTCATGGTTTATGAACTACCATATGCTTGCTTTTCTTCTACCTTCACCACTATATACATATAAGAATAAACAATCACTGAAGGCTTCTTAGGAATAAAAGGGAAACTTTAATAAAAGCAAATAATGGTATGTGTGTAAGGAAAGAAAGGTAGTAAATAGCTAAAGAAATGCAAGAAGATATGAAAATACAGGAATGCTACATAGATGAGTACATAAAAGCATTGCCCTTAAAATTTTTTTCTTCCAACCCAATAAACATCTAAACAACTCTTATCACATTCTTCAATACAAATCTACTAATGATATATAATAAATCTCTCAATAATTGTTAGAAGGGATGTCACTAACAAAAATACTATCACACATGAATAAAAAATAGCAAAACATGTCAAATTTTTTCATAATATTTTTTTATTTCATGGCCATTCAAATGTTTATTTTTTTTTTTAAATTTTTTTTTCAAACTGTTTATTTTTTCGAACTCTTTTTTTTCTGACATGTAGTGCCCTTCCCTATCCACCAACAACAAGCTCAACTAAACAAATAAAGAGCATGGCTAGCTCATGGAGATCAAGCACGAATTGCCCATGCTTATTCTAAATTTCCCTGAGCTACTCTCTCCCCCACACTTAAACTTTTGTTCGTCCAGAGCAAAACACACATCTTGGAACATCCAAGTATTCCACATCCAGAAATAGAAATGGACAAGAAAGTAATGGAAGGAAAGAAGAATATAAATAATGACCGACTAGAATGTTATTCAATAAGCATGTGGCGATAAAAAAAAGGGAAGGAAAACAAATGTCATTGCCTACATACTAATCATGCAAACCTATTGTTGTGTGGTCTCGAAAGAATCAAAGCAAGTTCAAGAGTTACAATAACCACAAGTACACCACACATAAGCAATAAAAATATGCTCAATCCTCACTAGGTAAATAAAAATAATCAACTCAATCTATCAACATATAATCCATCACCAAGTATTAACCAGATGCAATCAAATAATCCATTCATGATAATAAATCCCTGAAACTCGACAATCAAATTTAACTAGCTTTCACGACTTCTAAGATGATATAAAAGAATGCATAGGAAATTTATTTCAAAACACCGATAAAAGAAAAACTCGTCAAACAAAACATAACAATTGAAAGAAAAACAAATGAAGTAAAAGAGGCATATATAAAAGGAAAAAGAAAAGAGATGAGATGGAGCAAACTCCCCTGAGGTCCTGGCGGTTGAAGAAGATTTAGCAGGAGAAGCCACTCAGGTAGTGGAGTGCTCAAAGAGAAATACCGTCCCGGTGGTTGAAGAAGATTCAGCTTTAACATCCACGCCAGGAGTGGGATGGACTGAATGGGTGTGAGCGCCTTCATGGTGTGATCATGATAGTACTCTACTGCTCCCTCCAATATGATGACCTTCTTATACATAATCTCTGGTGGTCGGAGGCGATTCAGGAAAAGTATCCATCCTTGGGGCTGGATTATTGCATTTGTTGTTAGGGCTTTCATCAGCAAAATTCTTGGAGACTCTGGTTGAGATGGAAGTGTCCAGTCAGGGGGCCTCCAACTATCCACCACTTCCATGGGAATCACCTCATCAGAATTGCTTGACACCTCTATCTCACTTGTCTTCTAGTATGGTTGGCAAGTCTGGGTACTGGTATCTGGAAACTACTCTTTTTCTTCAGAATAATCTAGGGCACAAACAACATCACAGAGTAAATCTAAGCCGCAAGTATCATCTTGCAAGTCATCGACAACAAAAGCAACTTCATCATTATCTTGAGCATCAGATAGTACATCATCATCATGCACATGAGCAGAGGAGTCTTATAGAGCTGCAGAGATAGAAGCATACATATGACCAGCTCTGTAATCCATCTCCTCAAGAACATCACTACCATTAGAAATTTTCTCTGAGGAAAACTAGAAGGAATCTTGTGCTTGTGTTTGACTGATGGATGATGCAATTAGATCCAACTGGATTTGCATGTTATGTATCCGATGTTGACTATCATTCATTTGTTGCTAATATTGATGTTGAAATGATGCTAGTTTTTCTATTGTCTCTGTATTTTCGTGACTGGGAGCAGGGGTTTCTTCACAGTAACTTGATTGATCTCCCCAACTAGGTGTGTAAGTATCAATAGACGGTGGAGGTAGATAACACTGAAACTACTCAGGGGTGTACTCTTGTGTGTGCCCATATATGAAATATGAATCAAAATTTTGAAAAGATGTACCAAAAATTTGATTATATCTGTCATGCTGATAAGACTGATGATACTAAGGAATAGACTGATGATATTGCGGTTGGTACTGATAATACTAATCTTCAGGTTGGTAACACTCTTGTTTCCCAATGCCTTAATATTAAGCATCACTGAGATCTCCAAATGGCTGATAATATGGATCCATGCAGCAAGAGATTCCTAGTCTTTCCTGAAAAACTAACAAACACAATCAAAAGACACAAGAAATAGACATGACTAAGTACATGGATATGCAAGAAATAAAAGAATGCAACCCTAAACACAAGTTTTTGAATTTTGATTTTTTTTAGACAAATTGACAAACAATCCTAAGTCTACCAAGCTTCATTACACTCCCTAGCAACGACGACAAAATTTGATAAACAGGTATTTGTGTGTCGTGGTACCGTTTCAAATTAATTACCGAACACCCTAACTACACTAATATAGCATAGTGGATGGCCCGGATCATTTCCTAAAGAGTGTAATCGACAGAATAGTAAACTTAGGATTTCTAATTATTTCTTTGGGTTGTCTATTAAAGATGGGGGGTTTGGATTTTAAAAGACTAATCCTACTGTTGCAAAGTAATTAAAACCCTAAATTAATATGCAACATCTGAATCAAGCAATGCATAAATTAAATCAACCAAAAACTGGAAGAGGAAATAAAAGATCTAATCAACCCAAGATAGGCTCGATGAATGAACAAGTTCCTCCGACTAAGTCACACGAAGTTCGATCGAGACTCCACAACGGCAGTGGATGTGGGATGGTGCAAACTCCTGAATCCATTAGTTTAATGGATGCTCCGAACTCTTGCAGATCTAGTTGAGCTTGAAGAACTGTCATCGAGATGGAACTCCTCCTCGAATTTGAACGAGAAGGTGGATGAGCTGTGGAGATGGAGGATGTAGCTAAAATCTGACAATAAAGTCGTTCCTCCTAGAATCCGTGGAGGAAAATGGATGGAAGAAAGGTGAAGGCTACTGCTAGGGCACAAGGGAAGAAAAGATTTAACTAACAACCAAATGAAATTAGCAATGTATCAACGAAATCTAATGCATGAACATGATTAAAAGAGAGAAATTAAAGTAAGGCATGAAACTAAATCCAAACTAACCAACTACAATCTAATTACTCTAAGAAGAATTGTATCGAACACCAACAAGGCATGAAACAAAGTAAATCGAATACGTGCAATTCTAAATGTGGACGATTGAATCTATTACAAAAATTCAACAAACTAAACAAAGAAACAAACAAACGAATAGATTGCTATTCGAAGATGCTTGAAATGTTGTTCGAAAGCTAGAATTGCTATCCCAAGCTGGAAAAACAAATATGCCAGAGTAATGATGAGCAGGGCGGAGAAGATGACTTCCAACAATTTGTGGTGGAATGAGGGTGGCTGGCCAGAATGATCGGAGGGGAATCCCAACTCCGATTGGTAGACGACGATGAAATGGAGAAGCCGACATTGAGTCGAGGCGGAGATGGCGTTGGGCGTCGCATGAGAAAAGGGTGAAGGCGGCTTAGGATGAAGATGGAGGTGGCTGCTGATGGTGGAGTGGGACCGGTCACCGGAGAAGAAGGGAATCCCATTTCCTCTCCGGCGATCGGCGAGGAAAGGGAGAGCGCGATGGCGGTGGGCAAAGCGTCGAGCGAAAATTGCAGAAGAAGATGGAAATGTCGGTTGTAGAACTTGAAAGATGTTGGTTTAATTAAATGCATTTCCTTAGCCATCCAATTCAAGCACCCTTCAATCCCAGCTGTCCAATAAAGCTAGGGCTTAATTAAATTGATTAATCCCTTAAGCTGGCTGTGCATCCAATGGCTGAGAATTCTCCGACTTTGAATGGATGGATCTGATCCATCTGAAGGGATAATCACGATCAATCAAATCTAGATGAATAGTCAAGATGTCCAGATCTAAATGTATCGACCGGATTGCTCTAGATTCATATGGATGGCTCAGATCACTCGGATGTCATTGGACGGTCAGGGTTAAACAGATCTGAACCCTTGATTAAATTGCCTCTAATCTTGATGAAGGGCTCAGATTCTTCAAGATCAAAATGTCCTTTATGCCCTTATATGAAGCCATATTTTATCAAACTTTAGTCTAGTCTAGTGGCTCATCACGATCTCCTACAAACACAGATAAAATTCGCATATAAGTCTAAAATTTAGAAAAATTTACAATAAGGTCCAAAAATATATCCAACTCATAAAACATGATAATAATCAATAATAAATCACTTGAGAGGATAAAAACAGTGATATTAAGGACCAAAATAACATGACAAAATGGTAGTTGTCAATTCCCCCACGCTTATTCTTAAACGTCCTGAGCAAGTAAAGAAAACTAAAAGTATATTTCCCTAGCAATTCTCAAGAATACATAGAAGATCGTGAAAGAAAGTTACCTAAGATTGTCAAATCTCAAACACTCAAGCAATCATGAACTCAATTCTTACACAGGTTAACAAACATGGTGACTTCAATCCATCATGAATAGACTAAGAATGATTAAGCCTCACAAGGTAAGTGGTGGTTTCTCTTGCTCTCATAAGCATGTAATAGTGGAGTTCACTCAAGCTACTAATGGTTTACGAACTACCATATGCTTGCTTTTCTTCTACCTTCACCACTATATACACATAAGAATGCATAATCACTGAAGGCTTATTAGGAATGTAAGGGAAACATGAATAAAAGCAAATAATGGTATGTGTGTAAGGAAAGAAAGGTAGGAAATAGCTAAAGAAATTTAAGAAGATATGAAAATACTGTAATGCTACATAGATAAGTACAAAAAAGCATTGCCCTAAAATTTTTTTTCTTCCAACCCAATAAACATGTAAACAACCCTTATCACATTTTTCAATACAAATCTACTAATGATATATAATAAATCACTCAATAATTGTTACAAGGGATGTCACTAACAAAAATACTATCACACATGAATAAAAAATAGCACAACTTGTCAAAATTTTTCACAATATTTTTTTATTTCATGGCCACTCAAATGTTTATTCTTTTTTTTTTCAATTTTTTTTTCAAACTGTTTATTTTTTCAAACTCTTTTTTTTCTGACATGTAGTGCACTTCCCTATCCACCAACAACAAGCTCAACTAAACAAATAAAGAGCATGGCTAGCTCATGGTGATCAAACATGACATGCCCATGCTTATTCTGAATTTCCCTTAGCTACTCTCTCCCACACACTTAAACTTTTGTCCGTCCACAACAAAACTCTCATCTTGGAATATCCAAGTATTCCACAGCCAAAAATAGAAATGGACAAGAAAGTAATGGAAGGAAAGAAGAATTGAAATAATGACTGACTAGAATGTTATTCAATAAGCATGTGGTGATAAAAAAACTGAAGGAAAACAAATGTGATTGCCTACATACTAATCATGCAAACATATTGTTGTGTGGTCTCAAAAAAATCAAAGCAAGTTCAAGAGTTACAATAACCACAAGTGCACCACACACAAGCAATAAAAATATGCTCAATCCTCACTAGGTAAATAAAAATAATCAACTCAGTCTTTCAATATAGAATCCATCACCAAGTAGTAACCAGATGCTATCAAATAATAAATTCATGACAATAAATCCCTGAAACTCGACAATAAAATTTAACTAGCTTTCAGGACTTCTAAGATGATATAAAAGAATGCATAGGAAATTTATTTCAAAACACCGATAAAAGAAAAACTCGTCAAACAAAACATAACAATTGAAAGAAAAACAAATGAAGTAAAAGACGCATATATACAAGGAAAAAGAAAAGAGATGAGAAGGAGCAAAATCCCCTGAGGTCTTGGCGGTTGAAGAAGATTTAGCAAGAGAAGCAACACAGGTAGTGGAGTGCTCAGAGAGAAATCCCATCCCGGTGGTTGAAGAAGATTCAACTTTAACATCCACGCCAGGAGTGGGATGGACTGAATGGGGGTGAGCGCCTTCATGGTGTGATCATGATAGTATTGTGTTGCTCCCTCCAATATGATCACCTTCTTATACATAATCTTTGGTGGTCGGAGGCGATTCAGGAAAAGTATCCAGCCTTGGAGCTGGGTTATTGCATTTGTTGTTAGGGCTTTCATCGGCAAAATTCTTTGAGACTCTGGCTGAGATGGAAGTGTCCAGTCTGGGGGCCTCTAGCTATCCACCACTTCCATGGGATTCACCTCATCAAAATTGCTTGGCACCACTATCTCACTTGTCTTCTAGTATGGTTGGCAAATCTGGGTACTGGTATATGGAAACTACTTATTTTCTTCAGAATAATCTAGGGCACAAACAACATCACAGAGTAAATCTAAGCCGCAAGTATCATCTTACAAGTCATCGACAACAAAAGCAACTTCATCATTATCTTGAGCATCAGATAGTACATCATCATCATGCACATGAGCAGAGGAGTCTTGTAGAGCTACAGAGGTAGAAGCATACATATGATCAGCTCTGTAATCCATCTTCTCAAGAACATCACTACCATTAGAATTTTTCTCTGAGGAAAACTAGAAGGAATCTTGTGCTTCTGTCTGACTGACGGATGATGCAATTAGATCCAGCTGGATTTGCATGTTATATATCCGCTGTTGACTATCATTCATTTGTTGCTAATATTGATGTAGAAATGATGCTAGTTTTTCTAGTGTCTCTGTATTTTCTTGACTGGGAGCAGGGGTTTCTTCACAGTAACTTGATTGATCTCCCCAACAAGGTATGTAAGTATCAATAGACGGTGGAGGTAGATAACACTGAAACTACTCAGGGGTGTACTCTTGTGTGTGCCCATATATGAATTATGAATCAAAATTATGAAAAGATGTACCAGAAATTTGATTATACCTGTCTTGCTGATAAGACTGATGATACTGAGGAATAGACTGATGATATTGCGGTTGGTACTGATAATACTAAACTTCAGGTTGGTAACACTCTTGTTTCCCAATGCCTCAATATTAAGCATCACTTAGATCTCCAAATGGCTGATAATATGGATCCATGTTGCAAGAGATTCCTAGTCTTTCCTGAAAAACTAACAAACACAATCAAAAGACACAAGAAATAGACATGACTAAGTACATGGATATGCAAGAAATAAAAGAATGCAACCCTAAACACAAGTTTTATAATTTTGATATTTTTTTTAGAAAAAATTGACAAACAATCCTAAGTCTACCAAGCATCATTACACTCCCCGGCAACGTCGCCAAAATTTGTTAAACAGGTATTTTTGTGTCATGGTACCATTTCAAATTAATTACCAAACACCATAACTATACTAATATAGCATAGTGGATGGCCCGGATCGTTTCCCAACAAGTGTAATCGACAGAATAGTAAACTTAGGATTTCTAATTATTGCTTTGGGTTGTCTACTAAAGATGGGGGGTTTGGATTTTAAAAGACTAATCCTACTGTTGCAAAGTAATTAAAACCCTAAACTAATATGCAACAACTGAATGAAGCAATGCATAAATTAAATCAAACAAAAACTGGAAGAGGAAATAAAAGATCTAATCAACGCAAGATAGGCTCGATGAATGTACAAGTTCCTCCAACTAAGTCCAATGAAGTTCGATCGAGACTCCGCAACGAAAGTGGATTTGGGATGGTGCAAACTTCTGAATCCAGTAGTTTGATGGATGCTCCGAACTCTCGCAGATCTAGTTGAGCTCGAAGAACTGTCATCGAGATGAAACTCCTCGAATCTGAATGAGAAGGCGGATGAGCTGTGGAGATGGAGGATGTCGCTAAAATCTCACGATAAAGCAGTTCCTCCTAGAATCCGTGGAGGAAAATGGATGGAAGAAAGGTGAAGGCGACTGCTAGGGCTCAAGGGAAGAAGAGATTTAACTAACAACCAAATGAAATAAGCAATGCATCAACGAAATCTAATGCATGAACATGATTAAAAGAGAGCAATTAAAGTAAAGCATGAAACTAAATCCAAACTAACCAACTACAACCTAATTACTCTAAGAAGCATTTTATCGAACACCAACAAGGCATGAAACAAAGTAAATCGAATACGTGCAATTCTAAATGTGGAAGATTGAATCTATTACAAACATTCAACAAACTAAACAAAGAAACAAACAAACGAATAGATTGCTATTCAGAGATGCTTGAAATGCTGTTCGGAAGCTAGAATTGTTGTCCCAAGCTAGAAAAAAAAATCTGCCAGAGCAATGATGTGCAGGCCAGAGAAGATGACTTTCGGCAATTAGTGGTGGAATGAGGGTGGCTGGCCAGAATGATCGGAGGGGAATCCCCACTCCAATTGGTAGACGACGGTGAAATGGAGCAGCCGACGTTGAGTCGAGGCAGAGATGGCATTGGACGTCGCATGAGAAAAGGGTTAAGGCGGCTGCGGATGAAGATGGAGGTGGCTGCTGATGGTGGAGTAGCACCGGTCACCGGAGAAGAAGGGAATCCCATTTCCTCTCCGACGACCGGCGAGGAAAGGGAGAGCGCGATGGTGGTGGGCAAGGCGTCGGGCGAAAATCACAAAAGAAGATGGAAATGTCGGTTGTAGAACTTGAAAGATGTTGGTTTAATTAAATGCATTTCATTAGCCATCCAATTCAAGCACCCTTCAATCCCAGCTGTCCAATAAAGCTAGGGATTAATTAAATTGTTTAATCCCTTAAGCTTGTTGTGCATCAAATGGCTGAGAATTCTCCGACTTTGAATGGATGGATTTGATCCATCTGAAGGGATAATCACGATCGGTCGAATCTGGATGAATGGTCAAGATGTCCAGATCTAAATGTATCGACCGGATAGCTCTAGATTCAGATGGATAGCTCAAATTAATCAGATCTCATCGGATGGTCAGAATTAAACATATCTGAACCCTTGATTAAATTGCCTCTGATCTTGATAAAGGACTCAGATTCTTCCAGCTCAAAATGTCTTTTATGCCCTTAGATGAAGCCATATTTGATTCAACTTGAGTCTAGTCCAGTGGCTCATCTCAATCTTCTACAAACAAAGATAAAATTTGTATATAAGTCTAAAATTTTGTAGAATTTACAATAAGGTCCAAAAATATATCCAACTCATAAAACATGATAATAATAAATTATAAATCACTCGAGAGGATATAAACAATGATATTAAGGACCAAAATAACACGACAAAATGGTAGTTATCATATGGTCGTCAGGGTTTTTTCGGCGATCAACATTAGACTCCTTGTCCGGTTGCTTGAGGAAGAAGAAGGCACTAGATGACAAAGTGGTAGGTAGTTGTTGCAGATTTTTGGTGTAGCTGTTGGAGGCACAAGGCTCAAGGGCAGAGGCTTACCATTTTTGGAAGTCTACAAACTGGCCACAAGCTATGGCAAGTGTGCACTTTCACAGAAATGGCAAAAAATAGGCAACGCCAACCACCAAACACCCAGGGCATCCAATTAGAGGTGGTTAGCCAGGCTGTGGAAGGTTCTAATGGGCTAGGGAGTGCAGGGTCTACTGGTAACAAAGGGGACAAAGGAAAAGGCATGGATGTGGTTGTTGATGTGGAGCTGCAGAGAAGTGTAGTGATCGCAGTTGAGGTGGAGGCTGATGGGCAGGATGGCACTGAGGTGGATGTGTAGGGTTTCATTGAGTGATCCGTGAGGGGAAACTTTGCTTCCCACTTAAACTCGATAACTTGTTCATGGCGATCCCATCAATGTCTCCGGATTAAAAATTTAATCATAGACAAAAGGGAACACTCAAGCAACCTTGTCATCATCCTGCTATTCATTTAGAGTGGTCACTTGAACAAACTTGTTGTTCAAGCGACCATCCTCTATTCTACGAGTAGCCGCGGAATAGACGATGTACGGATCGCCGACTTTTGTGTTTATGTTCGGGATTCAAGTATTATTTAGCTACAAAATGGAATATATCATGCACATAATTGAAAAACAAATATAAACATGATACAAGAGAATATAGAGAATCGATATACCTCTCGATCTTCTATTGTATGACCTCCCTCCTTTCGGACGTCGTGTGGGCGACGATCTACCAAAAGCTGAAGCTCCTAGATCGCCAATCTTCCTTCCTTACTCATTCCGAGCATGTGGTAGAATAGAAACAAGGCTCTTTTCCTTCATTCAACCAACCACCAACCTCCAAGGATGGAGCTTGCCACCGGCGAAGAAGGAAGAAGAGATTAGGATGGAAACCGACCAGGACACCAAGGGAAATTCCTAAATCTTGTTTCCATCGGCCAACGAGAAGGAGAAGAAAAGGATTGGACACCGGACAAAGGCTGGAAAAAGCTGCTGGATGCCGGCCACCTTGAGGGAAGAAGAAGAAAGGAAAGACCTTCCTTATTTGGTGCCGCCAAGCCCTAAATCCTAGCCTCCAAGCATTGCCGCCCAAAACCCTAAACCTATCTCTAGTTGGATTCAAGTTGCCGCCCACCCCTTGCCCCCCTTTTATAGAGTTAGAGATAAGCCTTGTTCTAATCTCCACCATTGGTTTTAGGGATTTAATCTCAATCGTCGGATCTAGAGATTTAATCTCAACTGTCGGATCTAGAGATTTAATCTCTACCTTTGGATCTAGAGTTTTGTTTCTATCCATTGGGTCTAAGCTTCATGAGGTTTTAATAGGCTACAATAAGGACCATGAGGAGGAGTTGGATCTTGGCCACCTAATGGATCAAGCCCACAAAAAGTCCGATCCATTAATGATAATCCAATCCACTTAAGGATTACCATTGATCTACCTCACGAACCCCCATAAGTTAATATGGGCTCCATATATTATATGTACATTTTCTCCCCGTGTTTAAGATCTCGAATGTCTGTCGATTAATTAATTTACTGACCATTAATTAATCGACATCTAACTCCATGAGTAGTACCACTCAACCTTTTCATCATGCCGGACCAAGTCCACCTGCAGGGTTTACATGATGAACCTTATGAGCTCCTCAAGGGGACATCATCATCCTAATATATAGGACACGGTTTCCTCCTATAATCAACGACACACCATATAAATAATATCATCTCCCAACTTACCGAGCCTATCGATTTAATCTATAAATCTCGCCCATTGGTAAATCAAAGAGATGACTACTAAGTATATATGTCCGTTATTATATCGGAATTAAGAGCATGTACAATATAATATCTGAGATCCGATTCGATTATGTAGTCAGCAATAAATCGAATCACCTCTAAGTCGGTCATTCTCAATACACACAAAGTGCACTAGTGTGATTCTATGGTCAATACAAACCAATCCCAAATCACACTACAACCATTCCAATGGTTTGTCCAAAGTCATCTCGGTTGTGAGCCTTTACTTGTACTTTACAAGGAACCGATAACATGATCTCCCGTGTGACACCACACAACATGTTATCTACATTGTAATATATTAGACGATATACACAACCATTAAATATGCAAACAATGATCATGTGATTCTTATTTCAAAATAAAGATGTTCATACAAAAGATACACTTTTCTATATACATCCCAACAATCTCTCACTTATACTAAAAGACTATGCTGTCCTCAAACTGCCATACATCTGATTCCCATTCCGTCCACATACCTATCAAAAGCTCTCACCGGAAGGGCCTTATTGAAAAGATCGGCCAGGTTATCCTCCGATGCAATCTTGGCCACAACATCTTCTCCTCTCTTTATGATTTCTCATATCAGGTGGTACTTGCGCTCTATGTGTTTACTAGCCTTATGGGCTCGCGGTTCCTTCGAGTTTGCAACTGCACCACTATTATCACAATAAATTGTGATACTTCTGGGCAAATCAGGAATCACATCCAAGTCCATCAGGATGTTCTTGAGCCACACAGCTTCTTTGGCCGCCTCAGAGGCTGCCACATACTCAGCTTCCATGGTGGAGTCCGCCACACATTTCTGCTTGACACTCCTCCAAACAATGGCTCCCCCTCCCAAAGTAAACACAAAACCTGATGTAGACTTTCTCATATCCCTATCAGATTGGAAGTCGGAATCTGTGTAACCCACAGGGAGTAATTGGTCTGCCTATTAAACCAGCATATAATCCCTAGTCCTTCTTAAGTACTTTAATATATGCTTTACCACAGTCCAATGTCCCATTCCTGTATTACTCTGATATCTGTTGACCATGCCCATGACATTGTAGATATATGGTCTCGTACATAGCATCGCATACATGAGGCTTCCTACCGCCGAAGCATAAGGAACCGCCTTCATCTCCTCTATCTCCTCAGATGTTCTAGGACACATCTCCTTAGATAAAGGAACTCCATGCCTGAAAGGTAGAAAACCCTTCTTGGAGTTCTTCATGCTAAAACGATCCATAATCATGTCTATGTATGAAGCTTGGGATAAGCACAACATCCTTTTCCTGCGATTCCTTATAACCTTGATCCCAAGGATGTGTCCCACCTCTCCCAAGTCATTCATATCAAACTGTTTGGACAACCATACCCTTACGTCCGATAACACCTTGATATTGTTTCCAATCAATAAAATGTCATCTACGAATAGTACAAGAATTACCACTACATTTCCGTCACATCTCTTGTATACACAAGACTCATCCGGACTTTGAATAAATCCATAAGACTGGATTACCTCATCAAAGCGGATGTTTCAAGACCTTGAAGCTTGCTTCAATCCATAAATGAACCGATTAAGCTTACATAAAAGATGCTCTTTGCCCTTCACAATGAATCCCTCTGGTTGCTTCATATATATGTTTTCCTCAAGACTTCCATTAAGGAAAGCTGTCTTGACATCCATCTGCCGCACCTCATAATCCATATGAGCTGCTATACATAAGAGAATCCGGATAGACTTAAGCATGACTATCGGCGAAAAGGTCTCCTCATAATCAATACCCTCTTTCTGAGTATACCCCTTCGCAATAAGCCTCGCTTTGAAGGTCTCAACCTTCCCGTCTATTCCTCTCTTTATTTTGTAGATCCACTTGCATCCAATGGTTTTTACACCATCAGGTGGTTCTACTAGCTCCCAGACCTGATTTGAATCCATAGATTCAATCTCAGTATTCATTGCACTTTGCCAAGATGTTGCATCTATATCTTGGATTGCCTCGTCATATGTCCAGGGATCAGGTTGATGTTCGCCAGAGACCAAATCAGAAGATTCTCCTAGGAACATGAATCTATCAGGCTGTCTCACAACCCTCCCACTACAATGAGGTATCACCTATGTATCCTCTGTGACATACTGTCCAGTGACTTATGGTATATCCTCTTGTATCGGTGGTACTGAAGAAGTGACTTCCCCTTTTAATTCTTCTAGAACAATTTTACTCTTGGGCTTGTGGCTCATTACATAGTCTTCCTCTAGAAATCTGGCGTTCGTGCTAACAATCAACCTCTGATCTCTATGACTATAAAACAAACCACCCTTCGTTCCTCTAGGATAGCCAACGAACATGCGTACTTCTGTACGAGGTTCCAACTTACCAGTAATTGCCTTCAGCACTTATGCTGGACTCCCCCATATCCGAATATGTCTTAGACTAGGCTTTCGCCCAGTCCACAATTCTGTGGGAGTAGAAGGCACTGATTTAGATGGAGCCATGTTCAGAATGTACACCGATGTATCTAGAGCATATCCCCAGAACGAATCTGGCAACTCAGAATAACTCATCATCGATCTAACCATCTCCATAAGAGTCCTATTCCTTCGCTCTACTACACCATTCTGCTGGGGTGTGCCAGGTTCAGACAATTGGGATTGAATCCCAGCCTCTGACAAGTAGTTCCTAAACAATCCTAAGAGGTACTCGCCACCACGATCAGATCGTAGTGTCTTGATACTTTTACCTTGACGTTTCTCCACATCAGCATTGAATTATTTGAACTTGTTAAAGCATTCAGGCTTGCGGCACATCAGGTAAATGTATTCATATCTTGAGTAATCGTCTATAAAAGAGACGAAATACTCAAAACCACCTCTAGCATGGATTTACATAGGACCACACAAATCAGAATGAACCAATTCTAACACATTTTTGGCTCTATACCCCTTGGCCTTAAAAGGCCTCTTGGTCATTTTACCCTCCAAGCAAGATTCACAGGTTGGGAAATCCTCCACCACTAATGAACCCAGAGGTCTATTAGCTATCAACCTTTGAATTCTGCTTAGGTTAATATGACCAAGCCTAAGATGCCAAAGATATGTTTGGTTCTTCTTCGAAGGTTCTTTTCTCTTATTGGAATTAGAAGATGAGTTATTAACTTCTATTTGCATCGTGGGAGGTTTTGGTTCAAGTGTGTATAGATTTCCTATCAATGCACCTGAACATATAATGTCCCTATTCCTTTTTATAACAACTCTTTCATTAAAAGAAATAGAATATCCATCCATAAACAATTTAGAAACCGAAATTAAATTCTTTCTAAATAAAGGTACATAAAGACAATTCTTAAAAACCAAAAGTTTATTTTTCTCAAAAGATAAATGAACATCTCCCACTGCAACAGCCGCCACCTTCTTGGCATCGCCCAAGTACACGGTAATCTCCCCCTCAGCCAGTCATCTGCTTTCCTGGAACTCCCGCAAAGTATTGCAGACATGATCAGTGGCTCCCGTATCTACACACCAGGTGCCGGTAGATAACACCACTAAACATGTTTCAACGACTAGACAAAAATATATACCTTTGTTCTTGCGGTTGGGGCAGTCCTTCTTCGAGTGTCCAGTCTGCTTACAAGTGAAGCACTTGCCTTTCGGCTTCTTCACTCCTCCTTGAGTACCTCCCACTGCCTTTGCCCCAGTTTGTTTCTTCTTATTCTTGCCTTTCGGCTTCGAAGAAGAAACCTTTTGGGTCACCATGGCATGTGCCTAAGCACTCTGACGAAATAGCCCCTCTACCGCCTGGAGTTCTGTCAGAATATCTGCCAATGAATACAACCTCTTGTTCATGTTGTAGTTCAGGCAAAACTGCTCAAAACTCCTAGGTAGAGACTAGAGTATGATATCGACTTGGGTTTCCCCATCGATCTCAGCTCCAAGGACCTCCAGCTCATTCAAATGAGCCATCATCTTGAGAACATGATCACTTACGGGTGTTCCCTCGATCATGGTGGTCGTCATCAAGTTTCTCATGGATTCTTGCCTCGCAGCCCGATTCTGGTGTCCGAAAAGTTCTTTGAGATTGAGCATCATGTCATAAGCAGTGGGCATGACTTGATGCTGATGTTGCAATACATTTGACATAGATGCCAAAATGTAACACCGCGTCATCTCATCGGCCTTGATCCACTTCTTATAACTCTCTCTCTCTCCTTTTCTCCAGAATCATCTACAGGCTTAGGAGGGCACTCTTTGAGGAGTACATATTTGTATTCCTCAGTAGTCAAGACAATGTCAAGATTCCTCTTCCAATCAACATAGTTGGGTCCAGTAAATTTATTCTCTTTCAGTATCACAACAAGCGGGTTGAAAGTCATTTTGAAAGAAAATCTAAGAATTACATAGATCAAAATATTAGATTTCAAAAAATTATTGATTCCTCAAACAATAAAATTTTAAAATCAACCAACACCTCAAAACACCGAGAATATCGTATGCCACGATAGTGTGGACGTATACGAATTCTACATTTGTAAGAGGAGGTTTTACCCATTAATTTTACTATCTTGTCAACCTAACCTTTTGACAAGTAAAATTAATAGTTGGTTCCTCTTTGGCCCTACAAATAAAAACAGTGACTCCGATGGGGAGGATACTTATATTTGTATGTAAGTGTTCACCATTACTCGGTACCAAGGTAATTATCTCGGGTTATGTGCCTTCCGATGGAAAAGTACACACGCTCCTTAATAATTTCCTATAACCATATTCGACCTTGTGATCCGCAAACAAACTCTTCCGATGGGGAGGAAGGCACTCAGAGCCGACGTGCAAGTTTGTTTGCATCACATGTCAAATTGTAATGGAGGCCGTGGGAATTTATAAAAATATCCCTCTCCCACTTAGTAATTTGAAATTGAGGAATTTTCTAGCCTACGACATGCATATCAAACAATAAACAATAAATATGAAAAATAAATTATTTTCCAACTATTATGGCTTTTGTCTTCAATATGTCTCCCGTCGCATCACCTTCTCGTCCGCTCCTCCTACGCCATGTACAAGTCATCCAGAGATCCGAGCCAAGACTAAAATCTATTTTAATTTACATCCATCGATCCTATACTCCACGAGGGAGTGTACATGAAATCTAGATCGAAAGTAAACTAAAATAAAAAGAGTGGCTAAACAATGCCGTATCTAATTTACAAAAAAAATTAAATACTAACCTCGTCAACCCCGAGGATTAAACAAAATATACACATACAATCACATACACACATATTGTCATAATAGTCGGATCTTATGCCTGCAACCAAAGAGTTAACCTACGCATATCCTACTATTATCCGGCACATATGATATATGGAAAAAATGCATAAGAGTAATCGAATCCTAAACACACAAAATCGAAAACCTTTGCTCTGATACCAATTGTAGGGTATCATTGGGTGATCCGTGAGGGGAAACTTCGCTTCCCACTTCAACTCGATCGCTTATTCTTGGCGATCCCATCAATGTCCCCGGATTAAAAATTTAATCCTAGACAAAAGGGAACACCCAAGCAACCTTGTCATTGTCATGCTATTCGTTTAGAGTAGTCACTTGAACAAACTTGTTGTTCAAGCGACCATCCTCTATTCTACGAGTAGCTACGGAATAGACGATGTACGGATCGCCGACTTTTATGTTTATGTTCGGGATCCAAGTATTATTTTTCCACAAAAAAGAATATATCATGCACATAATTGAAAAACAAATATAAACATGATACAAGAGAATATAGAGAATTGATATACCTCTCGATCTTCTATTGTATGACCTCCCTCCTTTCGGACGTCAAATGGGCGACGATCTACCAAAAGTTGAAGCTTCTAGATCTCCAATCTTCCTTCCTCACTCATTCCGAGCAAGAGGGAGAATAGAAACAAGGCTCTTTTCCTTCTTTCAACCAACCACCAACCTCCAAGGATGGAGCTTGCCGATGGCCAAGAAGGAAGAGTATATTAGGATGGAAACCGGCCAGGACACCAAGGGAAAGCCCTAAATCTTTTTTCCACCGGCCATGGAGAAGGATAAGGGAAGGATTGGATGTTGGACAAAGGCTGGAAAAAGCTATTGTGTTGGAGAATTGAGGCCGCTAGAGGGGGGGGTGAATAGCGTTTGACCGTTCGTAGATTGAAAATGTTCGCGTGCTTGTCTACAATTTTCGTTAGCGCAGCGGAAACAAAGATAATAAAGCAATAACGAAAACACAAACACACAAACGCAAGGATATAACGTGGTTCGGAACCGAACCGGTTCCTACTCCACGGATCGAGCTCTAAAGAGCTCTAGCGATGCCAATGCAATCACTAACCACAAATACTCCTTCTCGACACAAGTCGGAGGTGGAGAAACCTCTTACAAGCTATTCTTACAACAATAAGAAATAGATACAAGCAATTACAACAATGAAATATAATGCAAGTAAAGAAAACTACTTTACTAGAGCACTTTGGTTGCTTGATCTTTGGTTGCCTTGGACTAGCCTTGAAGGACTGGAAGAGCACCAACAATTCCCCTTCAAATCGCCCAAGAAAACCCTTAAGAACTGATGCCAAAAACCCTCCCGTCGAGCTCCTTTTATCCTTGTGCGTGACCTGGATTTCCGCCCATCAGTCGACTGCCATAAGTCACCAGTCGACTGATGCCACTGTTGTCGTGAGACAATGGCTCGATCCACGCTGGAAAAACTCCAACGGATCTCTTGGCAGTCGACTGCCAACATTGGCGCGATCGACCGGATCGCCGCCAGCGATCGGCTACGAGCGCTCAATGCTCGACATTGACTTGCGATCAGGCCCTTGGCGGTTGATCGCTCCAATGAGCAATGATCGCAGAGCATTTCCAGCTCTAAACTGGCAGTCGAACTCAAGTCGACTCACGACAGTCGAACCGGCCATAATGCCAGTCGACTGCCAACCTCAAAAATGAGGTTTTAACCCAAGTATGGTGCCCCCATACTTGCTAGACCACCCTTAGCCTAGACCTAAGCCTTCTAGCCACCTCCATCAGCCTCATGCCTCTCGGATCCCTCCAAGTCATCCATGACTTGTTCATCCATCGCGCTAGCCTCTAGGTGCTTCCGTCAGCTATGTCATGCTAACGGTGTCTACACCGCCAAGGCACATTGGACTTACGCTGCCAAGACTCCGCTTGGACTTTACGCCGCCAACCATTGGACTTATGCTACCAAGACTCCCGCTTGGACTTTACTCAGCCAATATCAAACCCCTTGGACTTCTCATGCCAAGTCTCAACCTTGGACTTTCCCTTGCCAACCCATGTTGGACTTTTACATTGCCAAGACCCATACTTGGACTTTTCCCTTGCCAACCCATGTTGGACTTCTCAAATGCCAAGACCATGCTTGGACTTTCCCTTGCCAACCCATGTTGGACTTTTACATTGCCAAGACCCATGCTTGGACTTTTCATGTGCCAAGTGTCCCAATTGGACTTTTCATGCCAAGTACTCAAGACTTAGACTTTACCAAATGCCAAGTGTTCCACTTGGACTTTCCATGCCAAGTACACAAGACTTGGACTTTCCCATGACAATTACATTGTCATATGTTTTTATCGAAACATCAAAACATCACTCGAGTCAAACTCGAGTCCTGGTCAATCGTGACCTGGGCCGATTGCACCAACAATCTCTCCCTTTTTGATGTTTGACAACAACCAAACAAAACATTTGAGTTAGACCACTAACTCAAATCCCTTACCAATTATCCCAAATTGGTAAACACACTCCAAATGTTCTCCCCCAAACATTCTCCCCCTTTTTGACTAACATCAAAAAGGTTTTCTCTCCAAGGAGGTCAATGTCTCATGTCCCAATGAGATTTTACAATCTCCTCCTTGATCCAAAAATAAATACCTAGGATGCCTACCATCTTCGTAGTGATAATTCACATATCACTCAAGAGAGACAATCCTATACTCTCTCCCAATTTCCAAATAGGGTATCAAAAACCCATCAATTTTCCCAATTGATGATACTCTCCCAATAACTTCTCCTCTTCAAGGAGAAAAACACATCCATCATCCCAAGATGGATACCTCCCCCTAAAGGCTTGCTTCCCTTTGACCATTGCACCAACAATGTCCTTGGGAAGCCCCTAAGCCAATAGGAACTCTAAACCATCAAAATTAAGGTTCTAAGTTCAACATAGAACTTTCACTCACCCTAAATTTGATACTTTGACCTAACACAGCTCCTAATCCATATCCAATGGATTTTCACCCTTTATAATGCTTCTTAAAGCATATCCTAGGGTTAGGAGTGATTAGGAACCTTTTCCATAGCTGAACACGGGCTAAACAAACCTTGTTAACCCGAAATCAGACCTGGCAGTCGACTCCTGACAGTAATCAGTCGACTGCCACCCATATCAGTCGACTGCCACCAAGGGCAGTCGACTGATAGCTGAAATTTCCGAATTTCAACTATCAGAATCGAGATTTGGAAAAGCATAAGTAATTATACGTAATTTGAAAAATCATAAAATTTGATACGTATATTACTTATAGTCATTACAATGGGTGAAAAATATTTAAAAATTATTTTACCCATAAAATAGTGAGTTTGATACAAAACTCAAAACCATTGAGATTTTCAATGTTTTGGCCCTATTTTGTATCAACTTCATCAATGGTGATTGCTATCAAAAGATAGACTTCACCAAGGTTTTCTAAATTGATTTTAAAATGATTTCAAAACCATGTTTTGGATCATATTCTTTGGGCTCTATACACATGACTTGTACTCAAGCTTTCCTAATGATCCACTAATTAAAATTAGATGTGTTTTAGTTCATCTAGATGCAAAAACTATGCACCTTGAACTTAACTCATATCCTGGCATCTCACATGTATCTAGGGTGTATAAATACACATACATGTCAATTGGATGTGAGATATGGGTTTTGATTCATTTTATCTTGGGTTTCATGCATTTCCTAAGCAACCCTACTTGATTCCCTTATAAATGGGACTTCAAGTCATGCCATAGTCCTTAAATCAATTTCAACCAATTGTCCTAAATGCATGAATGATTATGGCATTAGAAATGATATAAATAAGCATATGCTCATAATCATGATGTCATGGTATAAGATGAAATCTAAAAACACATGACATTTAAAACCTTAATCCTAAAACATGAACATGACATATAAAATGATTAAAAGTAAGCATGATGTCATGACATGTTATATGGCAAACAAAGCATGACATATAAAATATATAGGTATAATAATACCTAAATTTTAATATTAATTTCCATTTGTTGGGATTAATCATATTTTGTCATATTAACCTAATCTCCCTAGTGTGCCAAAAACCCAAAATGACACACTAACCTCTAAACCTAAATTGTGCCAATTTAATTGATTTTTCTTAATTTCAAAAGTGCATTGGCACATCCTAAAATCTTTTAGGCTATTGATTCAAATCTATTTCCAAGGTAACCATAACCTTGAAAATATCCTAAAGTGCCACCTTTACCATGGTTGAGTTAACTACCCATCCAATCAAGGTTGGCACACCCTAAACCCATCTTAGCGTGAATCAATCACGCTCTTAATAACCCAAAACCGATTTGAGCTCCTAGGGTTAATTAGGTATTCCTTAGGGATAACCTCCCTAGATACCTTCCTAATAACCCTCCTAGGCTTGTTGGCCTTGGTCATTTGGGTCTTACCTAGGTTGACTCTAGGGGTAACTCCCCTAGCAACCTTCTTAGTGGCCACCCTAGGTTTCCTAGAAACCCTAGCCACTAGGCACAACCTTTGGTCAACCTTAGGGATGACTTTCCTATTGACCTTGGTCTTCCTAGACCTAGTTTGTGTCCCATAATCAAATGGAACACTATGGTAAGCTACCTTAGGCTTAGGTTTGTGACCCAAACCTTGCTTGCCCTTGGTTGACTTTTGACTCTTAGGTCCTTGGTGTTGACTTTGACTTTTGGACCTTTGACTTTGACCATTAGACCCTTTAAATTGGTTTTGTATATTCCTAAGGGTCTTTTCTAGTTTCTCAATCCTTGACCTCAAGCCTTGGTTTTCTAATTCCAATTGCCCAATTTTAGAATTTTGATCAAGTTTTTGAGCATTACCATTTTCTTTAGGCATATGCCTAGTCCATTTAGGATTGAAACCTAGGTGCTCTTGCACCTTTCTAATTGTCTCCCTAGGTAAAATTGATCTTGAGTTATTTGACCTAGGTTTGTCCTTAGGTAAATTGTTTTTAGGGACATTAGTCCCAAATTTCTCCCTATTATCTAAGTAGACATTCTTAGCTCCTAAGCAAAAATACTTGTTCCTATTAGCATGCTTTTCATAAATTGCAAGTGAATTGAAATCCCTAGCATGCTTTTGCTTGTAAATTGAAGAAGGAGCAAAATTAGAAGTTACCCTAGGGTTTGCCTTAGCTCCCCCTACATATGATGCTCCATTTTGAGTCTTCTTGTCCCCCTTCTTGCATTGACTCCGGAAATGTACCGGTTGTCGGCACTTGAAGAAAATTACTTGTTCTTTGCTCTTTTGCATTGAGGGACCGGCATCCTTAACCTTTGGAGCCAGTGGAGCTTTCCTATTCTTCTTTGGGCACTTGCTCTTATAGTGCCCGGTTTCCCTTCACTCAAAACATATTATATGCATTTTATTATTAACACATATGTTTGAGTTACCTAGGTTAATGGAGACCGGAATTGGACTTTGGGCTTCTTCATCTTGACCGGATGTCGAAGCTTCTTCTTGATGTTTCGGTGTGAAAGTTATCTCCTCCCCCTCAATTCTTGAGGTGGATGCTTCTGTTGGTGCAGTGGGCACCAAAGTCGAACCGGTATTTTGATTATGGCAAAAGGCTCAATAGTTAAGGGTATATTTGTTATCTTACGAGCTCAATTAAGTGTGCAGAAATGCTAAAGTTGAGCGGAAGGTCTGCGACACCCGGTGGGAACCGAGGTGGTCGGGCAACGCCAGAGGGACTTCGGAGGAAGCCGAGGTACTCGGGTGAAGACCGGAAGCGAGGCTACAAGGTAAGCTCGTGTGAAAGCGAAGCAAGGTCGTTAAGCGTAGATCCGACCCAATACCTCCAATGGAAGGTCTAGGTCGAGATCAGATGGTTAGAACCATCGTACTTTATATTTTAAGCTAACTTGTACTGCAGTCCAAAACCCTTTGACTACAGTCAACTGCTAGTCATGTTCCAGCCTCGAGAAGAGCTCAATTTCAAGGGGGTGAATTTGGACTTGACTCGTGTTTTGGTACAAAGGGTGATGTGGCATCAAGGTGGACATCCAAACCATCACCAAGCTTCCTTGTGGTGGACGCCCAAAATAAGGTGAGTTGGCACAAGATGGTTGGCTCCCATGATGTGGCACAAGTTGAATGGCTCCAACAAGTTGGCGCCCAAGGAGGTTGGAGGTGGCACAAGGTGGTTGGATGAAACACCTCATCCTCAAGTTGGCGCCCAAGGAGGTTGGAGGTGGCACAAGGTGGTTGGATGAAACACCTCATCCTTGAGTTGGCGCACAAGAAGGTTGGAGGTGGCACAAGGTGGTTGGATGAAACACCTCATCCTTGAGTTGGCGCACAAGAAGGTTGGAGGTGGCACAAGGTGGTTGGATGAAACACCTCATCCTTGAGTTGGGATAAGAACCTCACCTTGGACACTACCTATGTCTAAATTCATAGATCAATATCCATAAATAGACATGTTCAAGCCAAGCAAATAACAAGAATTCAAGAGCTCTCAACACGCCGTCAGAACGCCGCTACTACTACTCACATTTGCTACGACGAAGTGCCGCCGACAACGAAAGCTACATCTTCTACTTATAAGAGTTGTCGGTATATTTATTTAAGTACTACTTCTTTAAATTGTCTTTGTGCTTTAATCGTAACAAGGAAAGGGGGAGTGTCCCTTTGCCTTGATTTCTTTTTGTAATCGTTGCTCCTACCTCCAACGAGGAGGAGTGGTTTTAGTGAATTGCCCTCCGTACGTGATCAAGGATCACTAGGGCCGTGGATTAGCAATCGAAAGATTGTGAACCACGTAAAAATATCTTGTCTACTTTATATTTCCGCTGTGCATTCTCTACTTGCTTTTTACTTATTGCAAAAGTTTTTAACGACAGTATCGCTATTCACCCCCTCTAGCGACACTTTCGATCCAACAATTGGTATCGAGTCGGGCGCTAAGATTCGTGAAACCACCAATCTAGCTTTGTTTTTCTTTTTTTACAGATTTTTATTTATTTATTTCTGTTTTCGTATAATCATTTCACTTGCTTATCTTCTCCTACATATAGAATTGCATTAGAGGCTTTAGGATCCGGATAAGGTTGTCCTTCGGGTTAGATCCGAGTAAGGTTGTCCTCCGGAACTTCAATGACATTCGTGATTTGATTGTTTATTTCTTTTGCAAGTTACATTTTATATATCTTTTTACTTCAAGACTACTAATCCAAGACGAAAGTCTTGGAATATTCTTTCGTGTGTTTTTGCAAGATTCTTTTCGTTGCTCTTCTTCTTGTTTTTAAATGGCCCATCTCGAAGGGTTTAGCACCGCCCGACCCCGCTTTACAACGGTAATGACTTTCAAGTTATTGGAAGGGTCGGATGGAATGCTTTCTTAAAACCCAAATCGAGATGTGGATCGTAATCCAAACCGGTTTCACACTTCCTATTAATGAAGATGGTGAATCTTTGGGTTACGATCAATGGTCAAATTCCATGAAAAACAAGTAGAAGCCGATGCCAAGGCAACTCAAATCTTGCAATGTGGGTTGTCCAAGGAAGAGCTCAACCGCGTCGGCCCCTTCATTAGTGCAAAGGACTTATGGACCAAGCTAGTGGAACTACACGACACGAAGGTATGTAAAAGAGATTTACTTTTAAATAAATTGTATAACTTGAAAATGCAGGAAAACGAGACCGCAACTCAACTACATGCTTGTATCCAAGACATCGCCAACCAACTCCATGCCATCGGACAAAAGGTCGAGAATCGCGACCTTATCGTATTCTCTTAACTCGCTTTCCTAGGACCACCTTGTGGGCATCCATGGTCGATGCCTACAAGGTCTCCAAGGACCTTTCTAAAATTAGGTTAGACGAATTGTTTTGAACTTGAATTACATGAGCAAACTAACGGGTCGGTGCCGAGAAGAGTATTGCGTTAGTTGCAGGTTCCAAGAAGAAGAAGCCCGCAAGCAAGCCACCCCGAAGGAAGAAGACGAGTCCGAATCGAAGTAGACTCGAATAGAATCCGAACTAGTCAATCTAGTTCTAAGATGATCAAGAGACGAAACGACCAACAACTCAAGGTAAGCCTAAACCTAATTCAAATACTTCTAATTTTAGATGCTATGAGTGCAGAGTTCGGTCCACATCAAGTCCGAGTGCCCAAAGCTAAAGAATAACGCATCAAAGACCAAGAAAGCGCTAAACGCTACTTGGGAGGAGTTGTCGGAGGAAGAAGACGATATCCAAGCTCTAATGGCCAAGCCGACCGAGCACGACTCAAACAAGAAGAGTCCGAGTCCGAATCCGATGATGAGCTTCCATTCAAGACAAGCCACGGATCCGTATCCGGTTCAAAAGAATCATTAAGGGTAAGTCGGTCGTTACTTAATACTTTGTATGGTGCAATTAAATTTTTAAATAAGAAACTAGCTAAGTCCGAGTCCAAGGTCGAGACCCTAATTGAGGAGGTTAACCTTCTCAAACATGAGGTCTCCCTAACCTCTTCGACTACTCGTATTCAAGAGGAGGACTCAACTCAAGTTGAAAAGCTTGAAGTTGAGAACTCGCTTTTGAAAACACAAGTCAAGACCTTAGGAACACGTTGGAAAGGTTCACTTTGGGATCCAAGGGACTTGACCTCTTACTTGGATCACAAAGGGCCGTGTACAACAAGGCCGGACTCGGGTTTAACTCAAATACAACCAATAAGTCATATATGTCTATAGTAAACCAACATAAGAAAAATGTCCAAGCATGGGTCCCTAAGACCACTTTGATTTCAACTTTAGGATCTAACATGTATTGGGTTCCCAAGGACCAAATTCACTATGTGAATAGACCCACTCGATTCAATGGTCCAGGGGGAGCCAATACAAAATGTATTTTTGTTAAGTCTTAGAAATTTCATGCTTAGTTTTTCCTTTATTTTTAGAATGGTTAGATAGGACTCATAACCAACTAAAATCATTCGAAAAGATTGAGCCTCGGGGAGCCTCTTTTCAAAAATAAACCAACTAAAATCCTACGAAAAGATTGAGCCTCGGGGAGCCTCTTTTCAAAAATAACTAGTTAGACCAAGACGTAGTCTCAAGTAAGTCGAGTTATCAACTTCTTGAAATTAGCTTTGTCTAAGGAAGTGGTCGTTGTTCCGATCAAAGAAGGCCTCTGTGCCTCGCCACGACCTGGAAGCTAATCTCTTGAAAAGATTACTTGATGAGCTTAGACTAAATCCGAATCTAACCTAATGTTGGTTAATTTAAATTCATTAAAATTAATCAAGTAAAATTGATAGTCATCTCACAATAACACATAGGAATAACATGTTTTGATCATGTAGATATTGGTGAGATGATTTAGGTTTAAAAACTTACAAACAACCCTTTAGTAATTCCAATATCCGATCCAACTACCTTATGTGTAGGATCAATGGATGTTGGACAGTGGTTGCTCCCGACACATGACCGGGGATCAACTCAAATTTTCGAAGTTACGATTCAAACGACAAGGATCGGTAGCCTTCGGAAATAACGGCAAGCTCAAAATCATCTGATCAGGTGATATTGAGCTCAACTCTAACTTTACAATTCAAAATGTCTTATTAGTAGAAAACTTTCAATATAATTTACTTAGTGTAAGCCAATTGTGTGATAACAATTATAAGGTCATATTTCTAGAAAATGAATGCGTAATCAAAATAAATACAACATCTAAAATAATACTTAAAGGAACTAGGAGTAGCAACATCTACACAATAAATTTACCCAACTCCTCAACCAAGTGTCTTATGACACAGCAAGAGGAATCTTGGTTATGGCACCGAAGACTCGGACACTCGCACCCAAGACTCGTCCACAAGATGAGTCAGAGTGGCTTGGTTATAGGTTTGCCTAAACTAAACAACTTGGATAATAAAATATGTAATGCTTGTCAACAAGGTAAACAATCTAGGACACAACATCAATTAACTAATCAAGAACGAACCAAAAGTGTTCTTGAGCTCCTACACATAGATCTATTTGATTCACATGGAGCTAAGTCACTCAATGGTAGTCAATTTTGCTTAGTCATAATTGACGACTATTCTAGATTTACTTGGGTTAGGTTTATCAAACATAAAAATGATACCCTAGACCAACTAATCAATCTTTGTAGGTTAATCAAAAATCAAAAGAACCTTAAGATTAAAAGACTTAGAAGCGATCATGGTGGTGAATTCGAAAACCACAAAGTTTAGTGATTGTGAACCTAAACGGATACCACCATGAGTTTTCATGTCCTAGAACCCCACAACAAAATGGGTTAGTCGAATGGAAAAATAGAACCCTACAAGAAGCCGCTAGGACAATGTTAAACGAGTATAACCTACCCGATAGATTTTGGGCAGAGGCCGTTAGTACGGCTTGCTATGTCCAAAATAGGATCCTTATGGTAAAGAGGCACCAAAAGACCTCGTACGAGATTTATCACGATAAAATACCGAACATCAAGTACTTTAGGGTATTTGGATGCAAGGTACATATCTTAAACACTAAGGATTACCTAGGGAAATTCAAATCCAAAACCCCATCGAACCTTTCTAGGATACTCAACCACCAAGAGAGCTTATAGGGTATACAATCACGACACTCTTAGAGTCGAAGAAACCATTAATATAGTTTTCGATTTAAGGACACGAACCCGCTCAATCCTTAACAAAACCAACTAGCAAATCAACTTATAGAACCCGACTGATCTTGAACTTGAATCTCGTCTAACCCAAGTCATCCTATCGACCAAGTGATAGATGACTCTAACCCAAGTCAAACTAGAACTCACCCAAGTCATCCTATCGACCAAGTGATAGATGACCCTAACCCGAGTCACACTAAGACTCAAACAAATCATCCTATCAATCAAGTTATAGGTGATCCAAATTTAGGGTTCAACTAGAGCTTCATATCGAAACCTTAGTCAAATCTCGCTAATTTCCAAAATCGAACCCAAAACTATTGAACAAGCACTTCTTGATCCCGATCGGATTATTGCTATGCAAGAAGAGCTAGCTCAATTCACTAGAAATGAAGTCCGGGAATTAGTACCACCACCTAAAGAAAAATCAATTATTGGAACAAGGTGGGTATTTCAAATAAACTTGATGATAAAGGTGAAGTAGTTAGAAATAAAGCTAGGTTAGTCGCAAAGGGTTTAGTCAAGTCGAAGGTTTAGATTACGATGAGACCTACGCCCGTAGCAAGACTAGAGTCCATCCAATGTTGTTAGCATATGCACATCGAGGTTTTAAATTGTTTCAAATGGATGTCAAGTCAGCATTTTTGAATGGATACATTAAGGAAGAAGTTTACGCTACCAACCTCCGATTCAAAATCTAGATAAACCTGACCATGTCCTTAGACTTAAGAAAGCCCTATATGGACTCAAACAAGCCCCAAGAGCTTGGTACGAAAGGCTTTCGATCTATCTTAAGTCCAAAGGATTCAACCAAGGTTTAGTCGACCCAACCTTATTCGTTAAAACCGTAGGAAAAGAAAATCTTTATAGCCCAAATCTATGTAGATGATATAATTTTTGGAACTACCAACTCGATCCTCGCTAAACGAATTCATCTCACTTATGGAAAGTGAATTTGAAATGAATTTAGTGGAGAGTTAAGTTTCTTCTTAGGTTTACAAATTAAACAAACTAAAGATGGAATATATTTACATCAACAAAAATATACTAAGGACTTAATAAATCGATTTGGAATGCAAGATGCTAAAATAATCAATACACCTATGGCAACTAATGTTAATATAAACGAAGATGTAGAAGGAAAACCCGTTGACCTAAAATACTATAGGAGCACAATAGGAAGTCTCCTATACTTAACCGCGAGCCGACCCGACATTTTATTCGCGGTAAGTATGTGCGCAAGGTTACAAACCTGTGCCAAGGAGTCTCACCTAACCCTAGTCAAGCGTATCCTTAGATATCTAAAGGGCACGCTAAACGAGGTATTTGGTACCCTAGATCTACCGAGTTTAATCTAATCGGCTACTCGACTCGACTATGCCGGTAGTAAACTCGATAGAAAGAGCACGAGTGGTTGTTGTCAAATCCCGGCTCGAGTCTAGTAAGTTGGTGCGAGGGAAGCAAAGATTGCGTTGCCTTATCTACCACCGGGCCGAATACGCTATGCAATGGGTGAGTGTGTCTCTCAGCTCCTGTGGATGAAGCACACTCTCCAAGACTTTAGCTTAATCTTTAACAACATTAAAACCTACATAGATAACATTAGTTCAATTAACTTAACTAAAAATCCAATATGTCATTCTAGGACAAAACATATAGAAGTTAAACACCACTTCATTAGGGAACATGTAACTAATGGAACTATACAACTAGAGTATGTTGAGTCCAAATCAAACCTAGCGGACATCTTCACCAAACCACTACCCGTCGAATTTAGTTTATTAAGACGAAAGTTAGGTATGTAATAGAGTAGGATTTAAATTTTTCTATATATGTACTCTACTTTTGCTTCTTTTATGAAATTAGCCTAAGTCTTACCTTAGAAATCATATACCTATAGATTTAAGGAGCCAACACATCTCACAACACATAGGACTAATGTGTTTGTGTACTTAGCCACGAGACGGGCGTGAGATGTTAGGACCTTACTCGGTTCCAGATGTAGATTCGTGCATCGACATGAACCATGGAGTATAATTATTTAAATTAATCAACTCCTTCAAGACTTATTGATCATTCTATATCAATCAAGTCCAACCGAGTTGTACATTTTAGATAAACATATTTTCAAGCTTATTATTATTTTAAAAAAATATATATATATATTTATATTGGGAACTTGCTTGACTTACAAACCTTAAAATATATTTACAAACTTTTTGAGTTAAGGCAAAAGGGGAGAAAGTCACAAAAGTAAGGAAGAAAGTAAACAAAATTATTACCTTTTATATTAAGTAATTCCGTTTACTTAAGCAACTATTAAGGGGAGTAAAATTATTTTTCAAGAACTCACCTTCGTCAAGGGGAGGTTACCTCAAAGGGGAGAACTTGAAACAATAATATTTCTCACTCATGCTTAATCTTTATGCTAGCTCACTCATGCTTAATCTTTATGCTAGCTCATTCATACTTAATCATTATGCTAGCTCATTCATATTTAATCATTATGCTAGCTCATTCATACTTAATCATTATGCTAGCTCATTCATATTTAATCATTATGCTAGCTCATTCATATTTAATCTTTATGCTAGCTCATTCATTTTAATCTTTATGCTAGCTCATTCATGCTTAATCATTATGCTAGCCTATTCATATTTAATTTATGCTTAATTTTCCTTAACTTTTGTGTCGGTTTGCCATGAATCAAAGGGGAGATTGTTGGTGCGAGTGGGCACCAAAGTCGAACCAGTATTTTGATTATGGCAAAAGGCTCAATAGTTAAGGGTATATTTGTTATCTTACGAGCTCAATTAAGTGTGCAGAAATGCTAAAGTTGAGCGGAAGGTCTGCGACACCCGGTGGGAACCGAGGTGGTCGGGAAGGCCGAGAGGACTTGGAGGAAGAAGCGAGGTACACAAGGTAAGCTCGTGTGAAAGCGAAGCAAGGTCGTTAAGCGTAGATCCGAGGCCAATACCTCCAATGGAAGGTCTAGGTCGAGATCGGATGGTTAGAACCATCGTACTTTATATTTTAAGCTAACTTGTGCTGGTCAAAACCCTTTGACTACATCATTTGCTAGTCAAGTTCGACCTCGAGAAGAGCTCGAATTTCAAGGGGTGAATTTGGACTTGACTCGTGTTTTGGTACAAAGGGTGATGTGGCATCAAGGTGGACATCAAACCATCACCAAGCTTCCTTGTGGTGGGCCCAAAATAAGGTGAGTTGGCACAAGATGGTTGGCTCCCATGATGTGGCACAAGTTGAATGGCTCCAACAAGTTGGCGCCCAAGGAGGTTGGAGGTGGCACAAGGTGGTTGGATGAAACACCTCATCCTCAAGTTGGCGCCCAAGGAGGTTGGAGGTGGCACAAGGTGGTTGGATGAAACACCTCATCCTTGAGTTGGTGCACAAGGAGGTTGGAGGTGGCACAAGGTGGTTGGATGAAACACCTCATCCTTGAGTTGGGCGCACAAGAAGGTTGGAGGTGGCACAAGGTGGTTGGATGAAACACCTCATCCTTGAGTTAGGATGAACCTCACCTTGGACACTACCTATGTCTAAATTCATAGATCAATATCCATAAATAGACATGTTCAAGCCAAGCAAATAACAAGAATTCAAGAGCTCTCAACACGCGTCAGAACGCTACTACTACTCACATTTGCTACGACGGCGCCGACAACGAAAGCTACATCTTCTACTTATAAGAGTTGTCGGTATATTTATTTAAGTTCTACTTCTTTAAATTGTCTTTGTGCTTTAATCGTAACAAGGAAAGGGGGAGTGTCCCTTTGCCTTGATTTCTTTTTGTAATCGTTGCTCCTACTTCCAACGAAGAGGAGTGGTTTTAGTGAATTGCCCTCCGTACGTGATCAAGGATCACTAGGGCCGTGGATTAGCAATCGAAAGATTGTGAACCACGTAAAAATATCTTGTCTACTTTATATTTCCGCTGTGCATTCTCTACTTGCTTTTTACTTATTGCAAAAGTTTTTAACGACACCGTATCGCTATTCACCCCCCCCCCCCTCTAGCGACACTTTCGATCCAACAGCTTCTTCCACTTCCTCCACCTCTTCTGATCCGGATGTTGATTCCCTATCAACCTCCGAATCCTCACTTCCTTGTGAAGATGATGCATTAGCCTCTTCGGTCTCTTCCTCTTGGACCGGTTGTGAGCCTTCATGATATTTTGCCACTTGACTCCAAAGCTCTTTGGCATCCTTGTACTCACCTAGCTCACACATAATTTTATTAGGAATCAAATCAACCAAGAATTTAATTACCTTTGTATTCTTTTCGAACCCTTGGATTTGTTCCTCGGTCCACTTCTTCATCTTGAGAATTCCTCCCTTGGGCCCTTTTGGATATTGAAATCCCTCCATCAAAATGCCCCACTCTTCAAAGTCCTTCATCATCAAGAATTCTTCAATCCTCACCTTCCATTGATTGAATCCTTCTTGTCCATAGAAGGTATAAGGAATTGGGGTGTTGATGTCCCATCCCAATGATTCTTCCATCTTCACCCTCTAGCCTCTTTGTCATAACTCCCGGCGGTTAGTCCGTAGAAGAGCCCCGGGCTCTGATACCACTTGTTGGGGAATTGAGGCCGCTAGAGGGGGGGTGAATAGCGTTTGACCATTCGTAGATGGAAAATGTTCGCGTGCTTGTCTACAATTTTCGTTAGCGCAGCGGAAACAAAGATAATAAAGCAATAACGAAAACACAAACACACAAATGCAAGGATATAACGTGGTTCAGAACCGAACCGGTTCCTACTCCACGGATTGAGCTCTAAAGAGCTCTAGCGATGCCAATGCAATCACTAACCACAAATACTCCTTCTCGACATAAGTCGGAGGTGGAGAAACCTCTTACAAGCTATTCTTACAACAATAAGAAATAGATACAAGCAATTACAACAATGAAATATAATGCAAGAAAAGAAAACTACTTTACTAGAGCACTTTGGTTCCTTGATCTTTCGTTGCCTTGGACTAGCCTTGAAGGACTGGAAGAGCACCAACAATTCCCCTTCAAATCGCCCAAGAAAACCCTTAAGAAATGATGCCAAAAACCCTCCCGTCGAGCTCCTTTTATCCTTGCACGCAACCAGGATTTCTGCCCATCAGTCGACTGCCATAAGTCACGAGTCGACTGATGCCACTGTTGTCGTGAGACAACTGCTCGATCCATGCTGGAAAAACTCCAACGGATCTCTTGGCAGTCGATTGCCAACATTGGCGCGATCGACATCGTCAGAATCGACATCGCTCCACGGCTACGGAGCGCTCGCTTGACATTGACCGCAATCGATCGCCGACTTGGCGCCGATCGCTCCAATGAGCAATGATCGCGCGAGCATTTCCACTTAAATCGCAATGAACTCAAGTCGACTCACGACAGTCGAACCGGCCATAATGTCAGTCGACTACCAACCTCAAAAATGAGGTTTTAACCCAAGTATGGTGCCCCCATACTTGCTAGACCACCCTTAGCCTAGACCTAAGCCTTCTAGCCACCTCCATCAGCCTCACGCCTCTCGGATCCCTCCAAGTCATCCATGACTTGTTCATCCATCGCGCTAGCCTCTAGGTGCTTCCATCGGCTATGTCATGCTAACGGTGTCTACACCGCCAAGGCACATTGGACTTACGCCACCAAGACTCCTCTTGGACTTTACGCCGCCAACCATTGGACTTATGCTGCCAAGACTCCCGCTTGGACATTACGCAGCCAATATCAAACCCCTTGGACTTCTCATGCCAAGACTCAAGCTTGGACTTTCCCTTGCCAACCCATGTTGGACTTTTACATTGCCAAGACCCATGCTTGGACTTTTCCCTTGCAAACCCATGTTGGACTTCTCAAATGCCAAGACCATGCTTGGACTTTCCCTTGCCAACCCATGTTGGACTTTTACATTGCAAAGACCCATGCTTGGACTTTTCATGTGCCAAGTGTCCCACTTGGACTTTTCATGCTAAGTACTCAAGACTTGGACTTTACCAAATGCCAAGTGTTCCACTTGGACTTTCCATGCCAAGTACACAAGACTTGGACTTTCCCATGACAATTACATTGTCATATGTTTTTGTCGAAACATCAAAACATCACTCGAGTCAAACTCTAGTCCTGGTCAATCGTGACCTGGGCCGATTGCACCAATATATTGGACGCCAACCACCTTGAGGGAAGAAGAAGAAAGGAAAGACCTTCTTTATTTGGTGCCGCCAAGCCCTAAACCCTTGCCACCAAGCTTTGCCGCCCAAAACCCTAATCCTATCTCTAGTTGGATTCAAGTTGCCGCCCACCCCTTACCCTCCTTTTATAGAGTTAGGGATAAGCCTTGTTCTAATCTCCACCATTGGTTCTAGGGATTTAATCTCAACCGTCGGATCTAGAGATTTAATCTCAACCGTCGGATCTAGAGATTTAATCTCTACCTTTGGATCTAGAGTTTTGTTTCTATCCATTGGATCTAAGCATCATGAGGCTTTAATATGATACAATAGGGACCATGAGGAGGAGTTGGATCTTGGCCACCCAATGGATCAAGCCCACATAAAGTCCGATCCATTAATGATAATCAATCGACTAAAGTATTACCATTGATCTACCTCACCAACCCCATAAGTTAATATGGGCTCCATATATTATATGTACATTTTCACCTCGTGTTTAAGATCTCGAATGTCCATCGATTAATTAATTTACTGACCATTAATTAATCGACATCTAACTCCATGAGTAGTACCACTCAACCTTTTCATCATGTAGGACCAAGTCCACCTGCAGGGTTTACATGATGAATCTTATGAACTCCTCAAGGGGACATCATCATCCTAATATATAGGACACGGTTTCCTCCTATAATGAATGGCACACCATATAAATAATATCATCTCTCAACTTACCGAGTCTATCGATTTAATCTATAAATCTCGCCCATTGGTAAATCAAAGAGATGACTATTAAGTATATGTGTCCGTTATTATATCAGGATTAAGAGCATGTACAGTATAATATCTGAGGTTCGATTCGATTATATAGTCAGCAATAAATCGAATCACCTCTAAGTCGGTCGTGCTCAGTACGCACAAAGTGCACTAGTGTGATTCTATGGTCAAGACAAACCAATCCCAAATCACACTACAACCATTCCAATGGTGTGTCCAAAGTCATTTCAGTTGTGACCCTTTACTTGTACTTTACAAGGAACCGATAACATGATCTCCCGTGTGACACCACACACCATGTTATCTACAATGTAATGTATTAGACGATATGCACAACCATAAAATATGCAAACAATGATCATGTCATTCTTATTTCAAAATAAAGATGTTCATACAAAAGATAGACTTTTCAGTATACATCCCAATAGGATGCTGAGGTGGGGGTTGACGTGGCACATGGACAGGGGAGCAATGCAGCGTAAAGTGGGCAAATGGCTAGCTCGTCTCAGCGAGCAAAGGGGCTTGCACGCAACTTGACTGGCCCATGGATGAGCCTTTTCAGGGACAACCAGAACACATCAACGGCAATGAAGCTAGACCAATTTGAGCATATCGGGTCTACAATCCAGATAGGATATGGTGACATCTATGCAGAGGAGATGGTGTTAGGGTTGTGCTTTGTCGGATGTTTCATGGGAAAGCACCAAGGTCAACAAGGGGTGGAGTTGGCGATAAAGAGATGGGGGTACCGTGCAACTTTCATTTACATGCTAGTGGATGGGTGGTGTTCAAGTTTGATGGAGAGGAAGATCGAGAGAAGGTGCTGATTGGCGGACCATATTTCATCTTCGGCATGCCGCTTTTCTTGAAGATTATACCACGATGTTTCCTATTTGTGGAAGATGGGTGGCACGTGCCGGCTTGGGTACAATCTATGGGTTCCCCCCCCCAGATTGTTGGACTCATACGGTACTCAGTTGGATCGGATCGGAGATTGGGAGGCTTCTTTATATAGATAAGCTAACTAGGATGCAAGAATAGATATCGTTTGCCCCGCATACTTGTCGAGGTAGATATTCAAGGGCCAAGGGTTCGAAGGATCTTGGTGGAGCTACCAACGTGGGCCAAGGCTGAGCTTCGGGTCACTTACGAAGTGATCCCTGATTTCTGTGACATTTGTCACAGTTTAGGCCATATGACTAAGAAGTGCAAGCCGATTAAAGCTCCAGCATCCCCTGCATCACAGCAAGCAATGGAAGCGATGCCGAGACATATAATGCTACCTTCTATCGCACTGCTTGGGAGACAGTTCAGATGAATTTTATCGCTGCTGTGCAGGAGTTCTTCCAAGCTGGCAAGCTGCCCAAGGAGTGGAATCATACTTTGATAGTGTTGGTTAATGATTATAGGCCGATCTCATGTTGTTGGGTATTCTACAAAGTCATTGCCAAGATATTAGCGGGACGATAATTGAAGGTAATGGATAAACTCCTGGATCCGGCTCAAGTCGCTTTTGTCCCGGGGTGGAACATTGGTGATAACATTAATTTGGCTCAGTAGCTACTCAAAAAATATACACGGAAGAGGATTTTTCCCCATTGTATGATTAAGGTGGATCTCTAGAAAGCATTTGACACCGTGGATTGGGGCTTCCTTAGTGCGACACTAATTGGTTATGGATTTCCCCAACAGTTCCGCACATGGATTTAGGAGTGCATATCGACAGTTACCTACTCAGTGTTGGGATGTATACTGAAAAGTCTATCTTTTGTATGAACATCTTTATTTCGAAAAAAGAATCACATGATCATTGTTTGTAGATTTATGGTTATGCATATCGTCTAATACATTACATTGTAGATAACATTGTGTGTAGTGTCACACGGGAGACCATGTTATCAGTTCCTTGTAAAGTATAAGTAAAGGCTCACAACCGAGATGGTTTTGGACAAACCATTGGTATGGTTGTAGTGTAATTTGGTATTGATTTGTCTTGACCATAGAATTACACTAGTACACTCTGTGTGTATTGAGTAGGACCGACATAGAGGTGATTCGATTTATTGCTAACTACATAATCGAATTGGAACTCAGATATTATGTTGTACATGCTCTTAATCCCGATATAATAACAGACACATATACTTAGTATTCATTTATTTGATTTACCAATGGGCGAGATTTATAGAGTAAATCGATAGGCTCGGTAAGTTGGGAAATGGTATTATTTATATGGTGTGCCATTGATTATAGAAGGAAAACGTGTCTTATATATTAGGATGATGATGTCCCCTTGAGGGGCTCATAAGGTTCATCATGTAAACCCTGCAGGTGGACTTAGTCCTGTAGGGAGTTGCTTCGGAGGCTCATTGGCTCACATGTCCCCGGATTAAAATTTTCACTAATGAAAGAATTAATCCGGATGGGATGAGCTTCCTTAGCACAACCATTTCGTCGTCGTGCTAACAACTTGAGTGGTCGCTTGAACAAACTAGTCGTTCATGCAACACAACTCTTCTACTTGGTTAGCCGCGGAAGAGACGACGGACGGATCGCCAGTTTTTGTGTTTGTCTTCGGGGTCCATGATTATACAATATATTTTCATACGCATACATGTATAATCAAGACATAAAACAACATGCTCAGATCTGTAAATAAAGAAAAAAAACTGTATACCTTATGATCTTCTACCATATGTCCTATCCTTCTCGTGGACGACGTGTGGACGAAGATCCTCCACGAGGAGAAGCCTTCTAGATCGCGTTCTTCCCTTCCTTGTCCGCTGCAAACAAAGAGAAGAACCAACAAATACCTATCCTTTCTAGAACCGGCCACAAAATTAGGGAATTTGGTTCAACCGCCGGCCAAGGAGCAAGTGGATGATGCGCCGGCCAACTTGAAGAGGGGTTGCCGCCGGCCACCAAGGAGAAAGGGAGGATGAAGAGCACCGGCCACCAATGGAAGGAGAACGGCCGGCAAAGGAATAAGAGAGAGGCCTTGAGAATGGGCGCCGGCCAAGTCTAGATGGAAGAAGGTTGGGCGCCGGCAACTTCTTGGAGGAAGGAGGTTGCCGCCCAAAAAAAACCCTAGCTCCCAAACCCTAGCCGCCCACTTGTTTAAGACCCAAACCCTAGCCCTCTATTAATTATTATGCCACCCAAGCCTAAGCCCCCTATTTATAGAATTGGGCTTAAGCCTCCTTTAATATCCACCGTCGGATCTAGGGATTTAATCTCCACCGTCGGATCTAGGGTTTTATCCCAATCGTCGGATCTAGGGTTTCATCCCAACTGTCGGATCTAGGATTTCATCCCAACCGTCAGATCTAGGGTTTCATCCTAACCATCGGATCTAGGAATTTTAATCCCAACCGTTGGTTCTAGGTTTTGTTTTACATTCTTGGATCTAGTCTTCACAAGGATTATATTAGGCTACGATAGGGACCATAAGGAGGAGTTGGATCTTAGCCACCCGATGGATCGGAACCACACAAACTTGATCCATCAATGATGTTCCATTCCACTAGAGGATCATCATTGAACTACCTCACCAACCCCCATAAATTAATATGGGCTCCATATATTATTTGTACATTAATCTCCCGTGTTTAAGATATCGAATGTCCACAATTAATTGATTTCGACCATCAATTAATTAACATCTAATTCCTCGAGTAGTACCACTCAACCTTATCATCATGTTGACTAAGTCAACCAGCTGGGTTTACATGATGAACCTTATGAGCTCCTCAAGGGGACATCATCAACCTAATATATAGGACACAGTTTCCTCCTATAATCAACGACACACCATGTAAATAATATCATTTCCCAACTTACCAGGCATATTGATTTAATCCATCTAAATCTCACCCTCTGGTAAATCAAAGAAATAAATACTAAGTACATGTACCCATTATTATATCGGGATTAAGAGCATGTACAATATAATATCCGAGGTCCAATTCAATTATGTAGTCAGTACTAAATTGAATCACCTCTATGTCGGTCCTACTCAATACACCTAAGTGTACTAGTGTAACTTTATGTTCAAGAAAAAACAATACCAAGCTACACTACAACCATACCAATGGTTTGTCCAAAACCATCTTGGTCGTGAGCCTCTACTTATATTTTACAAGGGACTGATAACATGATCTTCTGTGCCACACCAAGCACCATGTTATCTACAATGTAAAATATTAGACAATATGCACACATATATAATAAATATATAAAGTGCAAAACAATGATCATGTGATTCTTATTCCAAAATAAAATGTTCATACAAAACTAGCTAGGCTTTCAGTATACATTCCAACAATCTCCCACTTATACTAAAAGACTATGCCGTCATCACTCTGCCATACATCTGATCTCCATGTCCTCCACATGCCTATCAAACACTTTCGCTGGAAGGGCCTTATTGAATGGATCCGCCAGGTTATCCTCTGATGCAATCTTGGTGACAACAACTTCTCCTCGCTTTACGATCTCTCGTATAAGGTGGTACTTGCGCTCTATGTGTTTACTCGCCTTATGGGCTCGTGGTTCCATCGAGTTTGCAACTGCACCACTGTTATCACAATAAATTGTGATAGTTCTGGGCAAACCAGGAATCACATCCAAGTCCATCAAGAAGTTCCTGAGCCATACAACTTCCTTGGCTGCCTCAGAGGCTGCCACATACTCAACTTCCATGGTAGAGTCCGCCACGCATTTCTGCTAGACACTCCTCCATACTATGGCTCCACCTCCAAAAGTAAACACAAACCCCGAGGTAGACTTACTCTTGTCCCTATCTGATTGGAAATCCGAATCCGTGTAACCCACAGAGACTAATTGATTTGCTCGATAAACCAGCATATAATCCCTAGTCCTTCTCAGGTATTTCAATATATGCTTTACCGCAGTCCAATGTCCCTGTCCAGGATTACTCTGATATCTGCTAACCATGCCCACGACAAAGCAGATATCCAGTCTCGTACATAGCATAGCATACATAAGCCTTCCTAATGCCGAAGCATAAGGAACCGCCTTCATGTCCTCTATCTCCTTTGATGTTTTAGGACACATCTCTTTAGATAAAGGAACTCCATGCCTAAAAGGTAGAAAACCTTTCTTGGAGTTCTGCATGCTAAAATGAGCAAGGATAGTGTCAATGTATGAAGCTTGAGATAAGCACAACATCCTTTTCTGGTGATCCCTTATAACTTTGATCCCAAGGATGTGTCCCACTTCTCCCAAGTCCTTCATGTCAAACTGTTTGGACAACCATACCCTTACGTCTGATAACACTTTGATATTGTTGCCAACTAACAAAATGTCATCTACGTATAGTACAAGAAACACCACTACGTTTCCGTCACATCTCTTGTATACACAAGGCTCATCCAGACTTTGAATAAATCCATATGACTGGATTACCTCATCAAAGTAGATGTTCCAAGATCTAGAAGCTTGCTTCAATCCATAAATGGACCGATTAAGCTTACATACAAGATGCTCTTTGCCTTTAGCAATGAATCCCTCTGGTTGCCGCATATAGATGTTCTCCTCAAGACTTCCGTTAAGGAAAGCTGTCTTGACATCCATCTGCCAAATCTCATAATCCATATGAGCAGCTATAGATAAGAGAATCTGGATAGACTTAAGCATAGCTACCGGCGAAAAAGTTTCCTCATAATCGATACCCTCTTTCTGAGTATACCCTTTCGCAACAAGCCTAGCTTTGAAGGTCTCAACCTTCCCGTCTACTCCTCTCTTTCTCTTGTAGATCCACTTGCATCCAATGGTTTTTACACCATCGGGTGGTTCTACTAGCTCCCATACCTGATTATAATGCATAGATTCTATCTCTGAATTCATCGCTCTTTGTCAAGATACCGCATCTCTATCTTGGATTGCCTCGTCATATGTCCAGGGATCAGGTTCATGTTCACCAGGGACTAAGTCCGAAGACTCTTCCAAAAATATGAATCTCTCGGGTTGTCTAACAACCCTCCCACTACGATGAGGTGCCTGCTGTGTATGCTCTGTGACACGCAGTGTAGTGACTTGTGGTGTCTCCTCTTGTACCGGTGGTACTGAAGTCGGGACTTCCCCTGTTAACTCCTCAAGAACAATCCTACTCGTGGGCTTGTGGTTCATCACATAGTCCTCCTCTAGAAATCTGGCATTCGTACTCACGATCACCTTCTGATCTCTAGGACTATAGAATAAACCACCCTTCGTTCCCTTAGGGTAGCCAACAAACAAGCGTACTTATGTACGAGATTCCAACTTACTAGCATCTCCCTTCAGCACATGTGCTGGACTGCCCCAAATCCGAATATGTCTTAGACTAGGCTTTCGTCCAGTCCACAACTCTGTGGGAGTAGAGGGTACTGACTTAGATGGAACCAAGTTCAGAATGTGTGCTGCTGTTTCCAGAGCAAACCCCCAGAACGAATCAGGTAACTCAAAATAACTCATCATCGATCTGACCATCTCCATAAGAGTCCTATTCCTTCGCTCCGCCACACCATTCTGTTGGGGTGTGCCAGGTGCGGACAATTGGGATTGAATCCCAGCCTCTGATAAGTAATTCCTAAACTCTCCCAAGAGGTACTCGCCACCACGATCAGATCGTAATGTCTTGATACTTTTACCTTGACGGTTCTCCACATCAGCCTTGAATTCTTTGAACCTGTCAAAGCATTCAGACTTGCGGCGCATCAAGTAAATGTATCCATATCTTGAATAATTGTCAATAAAAGAGACAAAATATTCAAAACCACCCCTTGCCTGGATAGACATAGGACCGCACAAATCAGAATGAACCAATTCTAACACATCTTTGGCTCTATACCCCTTGGCCTTGAAAGGCCTCTTGGTCATTTTACCTTCCAAGCAAGATTCGTAGGTTGGGAGATCCTCCACCACTAATGAACCCAAAGGTCCATCAGCTATCAACCTTTGAATTCTACTTAGGTTAATATGACCAAGCCTTAGATGCCAAAGATATGTTTTGTTCATCTGCGAAGGTTCTTTTCTCTTATTAGATTTAGAAGATGAGTTATTTACTTCTATATGCATCGTGGGAGTTTTCGGTTCAAGAGTATATAAATTTCCAACCAATGTACCAGAACAGATAATCTTTCTATTCCTTTTTATAACCACTTTGTCATTAAAAGAAACAGAATATCCATCCATAAACAATTTAGAAACTGAAATTAAATTCTTTCTAAAGGTAGGTACATAAAGACAATTTCTCAAAACCAAAACTTTATTCCTATCAAAAGATAAATAAACGTCTCCCACTACAATAGCCGCCACCTTTGAAGCATTGCCCATGAAGATGGTAATCTCTCCCTCAGCTAGTCGTCGGGTTTCCTGGAACCCCTGCAAAGTATTGCAGACATGATCAGTGGCTCCTGTATCTACACACCAGGCATTGGTAGATAACACCGCTAAACATGTTTCAATAACTAAACAAGAAGATATACCTTTGTTCTTTCGGCGAGGACAGTCCGCCTTCCAATGTCCAGTCTGCTTGCAAGTGAAGCACTTGCCTTTCGGCTTCTTCACTCCTGCCTGAGGTCCCACTGCCACTTTCTTCACTCCACCTTGCTTCTTCTTCTTCTTACCTTTCGGTTTAGAGGAAGAAACCTTCTGAGCGACCATGGCTTGAGCACTTTGATGAAAAAGCCCCTCTGCCGCCTGGAGTTCTGTCAGAAGCTCCGCCAACGAATACAACCTCTTGTTCATGTTGTAGTTGAGGCGGAACTGCTCAAAACTCCTAGGCAGAGACTGGAGAATGATATCGACCTGGGTTTGCCCATCGATCTCAGCTCCGAGGACTTCCATCTCATTAAGATGAGCCATCATCTTGAGAACATGATCCCTAATGGGTGTTCCCTAGATCATGGTGGTCGTCATCAAGTTTCTCATTGCCCCCTGCCTAGCCGCCCTACTCTGATGTCCGAAAAGTTCCTTGAGATTGAACATCATGTCATAAGCTGTGGCTATGGACTGATGCTGATGTTGTAGCACATTTGACATAGATGCCAAAATGTAACACCATGCCATCTCATCTGCCTTAACCCATTTCTTATAACGTTCTTTCTCCTTTTCATCAGAGTCATCGGAGGGCTTAGGAGGACAGACCTTGAAGAGTACAAATTTGTACTCCTCCACAGTTAAGACAATATCAAAGTTTCTTTTCCAATCAATGTAGTTTGGTCCAGTAAGTTTGTTTTCTTTTAAAATCACAGCAAGTGGGTTGAAAGCCATTTGAAAATCCTAAAAATCACAATGATCAAAATATTAGATTTCAAATATTATTGATTCCTCAAAAACAATAAAATTCCGAAATCAACCAACACCTCAAAACACCGAGAATATCGCATGCCACGATAGTGTGGACGTATACGAATTCTACATTTGTAAGAGGAGGTTTTACCCATTAATTTTATTATCTTGTCAACCTTACTTTTTGACAAATAAAATTAATAGTTGGTTCCTCTTTGGCCCTACAAATAAAAGCAGTGACTCCAATGGGGAGGATACTTTTAATTTGCATCTAAGTGTGCACCATTACACGATACTAAGGGAATTATTTCGGATTATGTGCCTTACCGATGGGGAAGTACACACGCTCCTTAATAATTTACTATAACCATTATTTGACCTAGTGATCCGCAAACAAACCCATCCGATGGGGAGGAAGGCACTCAGAGCCAACGCACAAGTTTGTTGCATCACACGTCAAATTGTAATGGAGGCCGCGGGAATTAATTAAAATGTCCCTCTCCCACTTAGTAAATTGAAAATGAGGAATTTTAAAACATACACAACAAGCATATAAAACAAATAAGCAATAAATATGGAAAAAATAGAATTTTTCCAACTATTATGGCATTGTCCTTCAATATGCATCCCGTCGTGTCGCCACCTCGTCCGCTCCATCTTTTCCTGTGCGTAAGTCACCAAAGAGATCCGCTCCATCTTTTCCTGTGCGTAAGTCACCAAAGATGTCCGCTCCATCGATCCTATACTCCACGAAGGAGTGTACAAATAATCTAGATCGAAAGTAAACTAAAATGAGCGGCTAAACAATGCCGTATTTAATTACAAAATTAAATACTAATCTAGCCTCGTCAACCCCGAGGATTCAAATAATAAATATTTACACACATCCAATCACATTCACACATATGGCCATAATAGTCGGATCTTATGCCTGCAACCAAAGAGTTAAACTACGCATATCCTACTATTATCCGACACATATAATATATGAATAAGTGCATAAAAATTAACCGAATCCTAAACACACAAAACCAGAAATCGTGGCTCTGATACCACTTGTAGGGAGTTGCTTCGGAGGCTCATTGGCTCCCATGTCCCCGGATTAAAATTTTCACTAATGAAAGAATTAATCCGGATGGGATGAGCTTCCTTAGCACAACCATTTCGTCGTTGTGCTAACAACTTGAGTGGTCGCTTGAACAAACTAGTTGTTCAAGCAACACAACTCTTCTAGTTGGTTAGCAGCGGAAGAGACGACGGACGGATCACCGGTTTTTGTGTTTGTCTTCGGGGTCCATGATTATACAATATATATTCATACGCATACATGTATAATCAAGACATAAAAGAACATGCTCAGATCTGTAAATAAAGAAAAAAAACTTTATACCTTACGATCTTCTACCGTATGTCCTATCCTTCTCGTGGATGACGTGTGGACGAAGATCCTCCACGAGTAGAAGCCTTCTAGATCGCGTTCTTACCTTCCTTGTCCGCTGCGAACAAAGAGAAGAACCAACAAATACCTATCCTTTCTAGAACCGGGCACCAAATTAGGGAATTTGGTTCAACAGCCGGCCAAGGAGCAAGTGGATGAAGCGTCGGCCAACTTGAAGAGGGGTTGCCGCCGGCCACCAAGGAGAAAAGAAGGAGGAAGAGCACCGGCCACCAATGGAAGGAGAACCGCCAGCTAAGGAATAAGAGAGAGGCCTTGAGAATGGGCGCTGGCCAAGTCTAGATGGAAGAAGGTTGGGCACCGGCAACTTCTTGGAGGAAGGAGGTTGCCGCCCAAAAAAAACCCTAGCTCCCAAACCCTAGCCGCCCACTTGTGTAAGAGCCAAACCCTAGCCCTCTATTAATTATTATGCCGCCCAAGCCTATGCCCCCTATTTATAGAATTGGGCTTAAGCCTCCTTTAATCTCCACCGTCGGATCTAGGGATTTAATTTCCACCGTCGGATCTAGGGTTTTATCCCAACCGTCGGATCTAGGGTTTCATCCTAACCATCGGATCTAGGAATTTTAATCCCAACCGTTGGTTCTAGGTTTTGTTTTACATTCTTGGATCTAGTCTTCACAAGGATTATATTAGGCTATGATAGGGACCATAAGGAGGAGTTGGATCTTGGCCACTCGATGGATCGGAACCACACAAACTTGATCCATCAATGATGTTCCATTCCACTAGAGGATCATCATTGAACTACCTCACCAACCCCCATAAATTAATATGGGCTCCATATATTATTTGTAAATTAATCTCCCCGTGTTTAAGATATCGAATGTCCGTCAATTAATTGATTTACTGACCATCAATTAATTAACATCTAATTCCTCGAGTAGTACCACTCAACCTTATCATCATGTTGACTAAGTCAACCAGCTGGGTTTACATGATGAACCTTATGAGCTCCTCAAGGAGACATCATCAACCTAATATATAGGACACGGTTTCCTCCTATAATCAACGGCACACCATGTAAATAATATCATTTCCCAACTTACCGGGCATATTGATTTAATCCATCTAAATCTCACCCTCTGGTAAATCAAAGAAATAAATACTAAGTACATGTGCTCGTTATTATATCGGGATTAAGAGCATGTACAACATAATATCCGAGGTCCGATTCAATTATGTAGTCAGTACTAAATTGAATCACCTCTATGTTGGTCCTGCTCAATACACCTAAGTGTACTAGTGTAACTTTATGTTCAAGACAAAACAATACCAATCTACACTACAACCATGCCAATGGTTTGTCCAAAACCATCTTGGTCGTGAGCCTCTACTTGTATTTTACAAGGGACTGATAACATGATCTTCTGTGCCACACCAAGCACCATGTTATCTACAATGTAAAATATTAGACAATATGCACACATATATAATAAATATATAAAGTGCAAAACAATGATCATGTGATTCTTATTCCAAAATAAAATATTCATACAAAAAGAGCTAGGCTTTCAGTATACATTCCAACAAGTCCGACATGATGATAAGGTTGAGTGGTACTACTCATGGAGTTAGATGTTGATTAATTAATTGTCAGTAAATTAATTAATTGACGGATGTTTGAGATCTTAAACACGGGGAGATAAATGTACAAATAATATATGGATCCCATATTAACTTATGGGGGTTGGTGTGGTAGATCAATGATAATCCTCTAGTGGAATGGATTATCATTAATGGATCGGACATTATGTGGGCTTGATCCATTGGGTGGCCAAGATCCAACTCCTCCTCATGGTCCCTATTGTAGCCTATTAAACCTTCATGGATCTTAGATCCGGTGGTGGAAAATGAAACTCTAGATCCGACGGTGAAAATTAAATCTCTAGATCCGACGGTTGAGATTAAATCACTAGATCCAACGGTTGAGATTAAACCCCTAGATCCGATGGTGGATATTAAAAGGAGGCTTAAGCCTAACTCTATAAATAAGGGCTTATTGCTTGGGCGGCAACTCATTGAAAGGAGATTAGAATTTTTACTTCCTTGGCTTGGGCGGCAAGGCATTAGGATTAGGGTTTCCTTAATCCTTTGGGCGGCGCCAATTGTTCAAGGCGTAGGGATGTATACTGAAAAGTCTACTTTTTGTATAAACATCTTTATTTTGAAATAATAATCATATGATCATTGTTTGCATATTTATATGGTTATGCAATATTGTCTAATACTTTACATTGTAGATAACATGGTGTGTGGTGTCACACAGGAGATCATGTTATCGGCCCCTTGAAAAGTATAAGTAAAGGCTCACAACCAAGATGGCTTTGGACAAACCATCAGAGTGGTTGTAGTGTGATTTGGTATTAGTTTGTCTTGACCATAGAATCACACTAGTGCACTTTGTGTGTATTGAGCAGGACTGACTTAGAGGTGATTCGATTTATTGCTGACTACATAATGGAATCGGACCTCAGATATTATTTAGTACATGCTCTTAATCCTGATATAATAATGCGCACATATACTTAGTACTCATCTCTTGGATTTACCAATGGGCGAGATTTATAGATTAAATCGATAGGCTCGGTAAGTTGAAAGATGATATTATTTATATGGTGTGTCGTTGATTATAGGAGGAAACCGTGTCCTATATATTAGGATGATGATGTCCCCTTGAGGAGCTCATAAGGTTCATCATGTAAACCATGCAGGTGGACTTGGTCCGGCATGATGAAAAGGTTGAGTGGTACTACTCAAGGAGTTAGATGTTGATTAATTAATGGTCAGTAAATTAATTAATCGACGGACATTCGAGATCTTAAACATGGGGAGAAAATGTAAAAATAATATATGGAGCCCATATTATCATATGGGGGTTGGTGAGGTAGATCAATGATGATCCTTTAGTGGATTGGATCATCATTAGTGGATCGGATTTTATGTGGGCTTGATCCATGGGTGGCCAAGATCCAACTCCTTCTCATGGTCCCTAATGTATCCTATTAACACCTCATGAAGCTTAGATCCAATGGATGAAAACAAAACTCTAGATCCAAAGGTAGAGATTAAATCTCTAGATTCGACGGTTGAGATTAAATCTCTAGATCCGATGGTTGAGATTAAATATAATCCCTTGAACCAATGGAGGAGATTAAATCATGGCTTGAGCCCAACTCTATAAATAGAGATCATGAAGTGGGCGGCAAGAAGAGGCATGGCTTAATGGGATTAGGGTTTGCTTCCTTTGGAGGCTAGGAATCCTACTTGGTTTAGGATTAGGTTTGGGTGGCTAGGGTTTTGGGTGCTATGGGTGGGCGGCAACTCAAGGAGGAGTTTTTCTTCTTCCTCCTACGGTGTGGCCGGTTCCTTCCATCTTCCCTCTACCTTGGCTTGTGCTCATCCTAATCTTCTTCCCCACTTCCATGGCCGACCATAAGGAGAGCTAGGATTAGGGTTTGGAGGCTTAGGGTTTAGGAGGCTTGGGTGGCACCAAATAAGGAAGTAGTTTGCTTTCTTCTTCCTATCCTTTGGTGGTCGATGCCCACAGCCCTATCCCAGCCCTTGGCCGGCATACAAAGACCCCTTCTCCTTCTCCTTAGGTGGTGGAAACAAGATATAGGGCTTTCCCTTGGTGTCTTGGCCGGTTTCCACCATTATCTCCTCCTTGTTGGCCGACGGCAAGCATTCTCCTTGTTGCTTGTTGGTTGGCTATAGGAAGGAGAAGAGCTTTGTTTCTATTCTTCCTCTTGCTTTGGAAGAGCAAGGAAGGATGATTTGCGATCTAGGAGCTTCGACTTTTGGTAGAGCGTCGCCCACACGACGTCCGAAAGGAGGAAGGTCACACATTAGAAGATCGAGAGGTATATCGATTCTCTAATTTTTATATGTTACATGTTTGTATTTGTTTTTCAATTATGAGCATGATATAAATCTGTATATGGCTAAATAATACTTGGATCCCGATCATAAATACAGAAACCGGCGATCCGGACATTGTCTATTCCGCGGCTACTCGTAGAATAGAGGATGGTCGCTTGAACAACGAGTTTGTTCAAGTGACCTCTCTAAACAAATAGCACGACCATGGCTTGGTTGTTTGGGAAATCCCTTTTATCTAGGATTAAATTTTAATCCGGGGACATCGAAGGGATTGCCATGATCAAGCGACCGAGGTGTAGTGGGAAGCGAAGTTTCCCCTCACGGACTCAATAAGCAAAAACCATTAAATTGGTATGAGAGCTCACGGGGCAAAAACCCTTAAATTGGTATCAGAGCCAATTTTTCGATTTTGTGTGTTTAGGATTCAATTAATTTTTATGCACTCTTCATGTATTATATGTGTCAGATAATAGTAGGATATGCGTAGTTTAACTCTTTGGTTGCAGGCACAAGATCCGACTATTATGGCCATATGTGTGTATGTGATTGTATGTGTGTAAATATTTATTTTGTCGAATCCTCGGGGTTGACGAGGCTAGTATTTAGTTTTTGTAAATTAAATATGACATTGTTTAGCCACTCTTTATTTTATTTTACTTTCGATCTAGATTTCATGTACACTCCCTCGTGGAGTATAGGATCGATGGATGTAAATTAAAATAGGTTTTAGTCTCGGCTCAGATCTCTAGATGGCTCGTACATGGCATAGGAGGAGCGGACGAGATGGCGATGCGATGGGAGTCATATTGAAGACAAAAGCCATAATAGTTGGAAAATAATTTATTTTTTATATTTATTGCTTTTTGTTTGATATGCATGTCGTAGGCGAGGAAAATTCCTCAATTTCAAATTACTAAGTGGGAGAGGGAATTTTTTAAAATTCTCACGACCTCCATTACGATTTGACAAGTGATGCAAACAAACTTGCGCATTGGCTTTGAGTGCCTTCCTCCCCATCAGATGGGTTTGTTTGTGGATCACAAGGTCGAATATGGTTATAAGAAATTATTAAGGAGCGTGTGTACTTCCCCATCGTAAGGCACATAATCCGAGATAAATACTTTGCTACCAAGTAATGGTGAACACTTAGATACAAATATAAGTATCCTCCCCATTGGAGTCACTGCTTTTATTTGTCGGGCCGAAGAGAAACCAACTATTAATTTTACTTGTCAAAAAGTTAGGTTGACAAGATAGTAAAATTAATGGGTAAAACCTCCTCTTGCAAATGTAGAATTTGTATACGTCCACACTATCGTGGCATACGATATTCTCGGTGTTTTGAGGTGTTGGTTGATTTTAAAATTTTATTGTTTGAGGAATCAATAATTTTTTGAAATCTACAGTAATGATTTATGTGATTCTTAGGATTTTCAAAAATGACTTTCAGTCCATTTACTATGATACTAAAGGAAATAAACTTACTGTACCCAAATAATGTTGATTAGAAAAGAATCTAGATATTGTCTTATCTGCTAAGGAGTACAAGTATGCACTCTTCGAAGAGTATCCTCAAGCCATGGTTGCTCAAAAAGGTTTCTACTTCTAAGCCGAAAGGCAAGAAGAAGGAGAAACAAGGTGGAGCAAAGGTGGTGGGAGGATCTCAGGGAGGAGTGAAGAAGCCGAAAGACAAGTACTTCACTTGCAAGCAGGATGGACATTGGAAGAAGGACTGTTCCAATCCGAAGCAGAAAAAAGGTATATCCTTTGGTCTAGTCGTTGAAACATGGTTAGAGGTGTTATCTACCATCACCTGACGTGTAGATACAGGAGCCTCTGATCATGTCTGCAATATTTTGTAGGGGTTCCAGGAAACTCGACGACGAGCTAAAGGGGAGATTACCATTTACTTGGGCAATGCCATGAAGGTGGCGGCTATTGCAGTGGGAGAAGTTTTATTTATTTCTCGAGAATAATAAAACTTTAGTTCTGAAAAATTCCCTTTATGTACCTTTATTTAGAAAGAATTTAGTTTCAATTTCTAAATTGTTTATGGATGGATATTCTATTTCCTTTAATGACAGAGTTGTTATAAAAAAAAATAGGGAGAATATCTGTTCTGGTACATTGATAGGAAATTTGTATACACTTGAACTAAAAGCTCCCACGATACAAATTGAAGTTCATAACTCATCTTCTAATTCAAATAAGAGAAAAGAACCTTCGAAGATGAACCAAACATATCTTTGGCATCTTAGGCTTAGTCATATTAACCTAAATAAAATTCAAAGGTTGATAGCTGATGGACCTTTGGGTTCATTAGTGGTGGAAGATTTCCCAACCTGCGAATCTTGCTTGGAGGATAAAATGACCAAGAGGCCTTTTTAGGACAAGAGGTATAGAGCCAAAGATGTGTTAGAAATAGTTCATTCTGATTTGTGTGGTCCTATGACTATCCAGGCAAGAGGTGGTCTTGATTATTTTGTCTCTTTCAGAGACGATTATTCAAGATATGGATGACACTACGATCTGATCATGGTTGTGAGTACCTCTTGGGAGAGCTTAGGAACTACTTATTAGAGGATGGGAATCAATCCTAATTGACTGAACCTGGCACACCCCAGCAGAATGTTGTAGCAGAGCCAAGGAATAGGACTCTTATGGAGATGGTTAGATCGATGATGAGTTATGTTGACTTGCCAGATTCGTTCTGGGGATATGCTCTAGATACGGCGGTGTACATTCTGAACTTGGTTACATCTAAATCAGTGCCTTCTACTCCCACAGAATTGTGGACTGGGCGAAAGCCTAGTCTAAGACATATTCGGATATGGGTAGTCTAGCACATGTGCTGAAGGCAGATGCTGGTAAGTTGGAACCTCGTACAGAAGTACGCATGTTCATTAGCTATCCTAGAAGAACGAAAGGTGGATTTTTTTATAGTCCTAGAGATCAGAGGGTGATCGTTAGCACGAACGCTAGATTTCTAGAAGAAGACTATGTGATGAGCCACAAGCCCAAGAGTAAAATTATTCTAGAGGAATTAAAAGGGGAAGTCACTTCTTTAGTACCACCGGTAAAAGAGGATATACCACAAGTCACTGCACCACGTGTCACAGAGGATACATAGGAGATACCTCGTCGTAGTGGGAGGGTTGTTCGACAGCCTGTCAGATTCATGTTCTTGGGTGCATCTTCTGATTTGGTCCCTACCGAACATGAACCTGATCCCTAGACATACGACGAGGCAATCCAAGATATAGATGCAGCATCTTGGCAAAGTGCAATGAATACTGAGATTGAATCTATGGATTTAAATCATGTCTGGGAGCTCTTATGCATAGCAGCTCATATAGATTATGAGGTATGGCAGATGGATGTCAAGAGAGCTTTCCTTAATGGAAGCCTTGAGGAAAACATCTATATGAAGCAACCAGAGAGATTCATTGCTAAAGGAAAGGAGCATCTTGTGTGTAAGCTTAATTGGTCCATTTATGGATTGAAGCAAGCTTCGAGGTCTTGGAACATCCGATTTGATGTGGTGATCCAGGATTATGGATTTATTCAAAGTCCGGATGAGCCTCGTGTATATAAGATATGTGATGGAAACGTAGTGGTATTTCTTGTACTATACGTAAATGACATTTTGGTGATTGGCAACAATATCAAGATGTTATCGGGCGTAAGGGTATGGTTGTCCAAACAGTTTGATATGAAGGACTTGGGAGAGGTGGGACACATCCTTGGGATCAAGGTTATAAGGGATCGAAGGAAAAGGATTTTGTGCTTATCCCAAACTTCATACATAGACAAGATTATGGATCGTCTTAGCATGCAAAACTCCAAGAAGGATTTTCTACCTTTCAGGCATGGAGTTCCTTTATCTAAGGAGATGTGTCCTAGATCATCTGAAGAGATAGAGGAGATGAAGGCGGTTTCTTATGCTTCGGCAGTAGGAAACCTCATGTCTACGATGTTATGTACGAGACCAGATATCTGCTTTGTCGTTGGCATGGTCAGCAAATATCAGAGTAGTCCAGGACAGGGACATTGGACTGCGGTAAAGCATATATTAAAGTGCTTGAGAAGGACTAGAGATTATATGCTAGTTTATGTGGCAGACCAATTACTCCCTATGGGTTAGATGGATTGCGACTTCCAATCAGATAGGGATAACAGTAAGTCTACCTCAGGTCTTGTGTTTACTTTGGGAGTTGGAGCCATTGTATGGAGGAGTGTCAAGCAGAAATGCGTGGCGGACTCTACCATGGAAGATGAGTATGTGGCGGCCTCTGAGACGGCCAAAGAAGTTGTGTGACTCAGGAACTTCCTGATGGACTTGGATGTGATTCCTGGTTTACCCAGTACTATCACAATTTATTGTGTTAATAATGGTGCAGTTGCAAACTCGAAGGAAACACGAGCTCATAAGGCAAGTAAACCCATAGAGCGCAAATACTACCTGATACGAGAAATCATAAAGGAGGTAAAAGTTGTCGTCGCCTAGATTGCAAAAGAGGATGACCTGGTAGACCCTTTTCACAAAGGCCCTTCTAGCAAGAGCTTTGATAGGCATGTGGAGGGAAGGGGAATCAGATGTATGGCAATATAACGACAGCATAGTATTTTAGTATAAGTGGGAGATTGTAGGGATGTATACTGAAAAGTCTACTTTTTGTATGAACATCTTTATTTTGAAATAAAAATCACATGATCATTGTTTACATATTTATATGGTTATGCAATATTGTCTAATACTTTAAATTTTAGATAACATGGTGTGTGGTGTCACACAAGAGATCATGTTATCGGCCCCTTGAAAAGTATAAGTAAAAGCTCACAACCGAGATGACTTTGGACAAACCATCGGAATGGTTGTAGTGTGATTTGGTATTGGTTTGTCTTGACCATAGAATCACACTAGTACACTTTGTGTGTATTGAGCAGGACTGACTTAGAGGTGATTCGATTTATTGCTGACTACATAATCGAATCTGACCTCAGATATTATTTAGTACATGCTCTTAATCCCGATATAATAACGGGCACATATACTTAGTACTCATCTCTTTGATTTATCAATGGGCGAGATTTATAGATTAAATCGTTAGGCTCGGTAAGTTGGGAGATGATATTATTTATATGGTGTGACGTTGATTATAGGAGGAAACCGTGTCCTATATATTAGGATGATGATGTCCCCTTGAGGAGCTCATAAGGTTCATCATGTAAACCCTGCAGGTAGACTTGGTTCGGCATGATGAAAAGGTTGAGTGGTACTACTCAAGGAGTTAGATGTTGATTAATTAATTATCAGTAAATTAATTAATCGATGGACATTCGAGATCTTAAACATGGGGAGAAAATATACAAATAATATATGGAGCCCATATTATCATATGGGGGTTGGTGAGGTAGATCAATGATGATCCTTTAGTGGATTGGATCATCATTAGTGGATCGGACTTTATGTGGGCTTGATCCATGGGTGGCCAAGATCCAACTCCTCCTCATGGTCCCTAATTTAGCCTATTAACACCTCATGAAGCTTAGATCCAATGGATGAAAACAAAACTCTAGATCCAAAGGTAGAGATTAGATCTCTAGATCCGACGGTTGAAATTAAATCTCTAGATCCGACGATTGAGATTAATCCCTAGAACCAATAGAGGAGATTAAATCATGGCTTGAGCCCAACTCTTTAAATAGAGATCATGAAGTGGGCGGCAAGAAGAGGCATGACTTAAGGGGATTAGGGATTGCTTCCTTTGGAGGCTAGGAATCCTAGTTGGTTTAGGATTAGGTTTGGGTGGCTAGGGTTTTGGGAGCTATGGGTGCGCGGAAACACAAGGAGGAGTTTTTCTTCTTCCTCCTAAGGTGTGGCCAATTCCTTCCATCTTCCCTCTACCTTGGCTTGTGCTCATCCTAATCTTCTTCCCCACTTCCATGGTCGGCCATAAGGAGAGCTAGGATTAGGGTTTGGAGGCTTAGGGTTTAGGAGGCTTGGGTGGCACCAAATAAGGAAGTAGTTTGCTTTCTTCTTCCTATCCTTTGGTGGCCGGCACCCAAAGCCCTATCCCAGCCCTTGGCTGGCATCAAGTAGTTTGTTTGCGGATCACAAGGTCGAATATGGTTATAGGAAATTATTAAGGAGTGTGTATACTTCTACATCAGAAGACACATAACTCGAGATAATTACCTTGGTACCAAGTAGTGGTGAACACTTTGATACAAATATAAGTATCCTCCCCATCGGAGTCACTGCTTTTATTTGTTGGGCCGAAGAGGAACCAACTATTAATTTTATTTTTCAAAAAGTTAGGTTGACAAGATAGTAAAATTAATGGGTAAAACCTCCTCTTACAAATGTAGAATTCGTATACGTCCACACTATCGTGGCATACGATATTCTCGGTGTTTTGAGGTGTTGGTTGATTTTAAAATTTTATTGTTTGAGTAATCAATAATTTTTTGAAATCTAATGTTTTGATCTATGTGATTCTTAGGTTTTTTCGAAATGACTTTCAACCCGCTTGCTGTGATACTAAAATAAATAAACATACTGGACCCAATTATGTTGATTGGAAGAGGAATCTTGACATTGTCTTGACTGTTGAGGAATACAAATATGTACTCCTCGAAGAGTGCCCTCCTAAGCCTGCGGATGATTCTGGGGAAAAGGAGAAGGAGATTTATAAGAAGTGGATCAAGGCCGATGAGATGGCACGGTGTTACATTTTGGCATTTATGTCATGTTAGTAATATATGAGAGATGTCCTAAGGCAATCGTCTTATGTATGAACCATTTATATGATAAATGAAGATTCACTATTTGAGTATACATGTTTTATGTATTTGATTGGATCTTAAACTCATTTACTGAATGTCCTCGATACGATTCACAGCATGAGAGAATTTGTGATTGGATCACAACTAGTGAGTATCTCTACATGTGTAATTGTGATGTATCCGAATTATCCCTAGTCGATGAATTGATGGATTTGGACACCATCAATTCTGTCAAGACTAGCACGAGGTACACTCCTTGGTGTATCCAAGCAGCTGATTCTCACTGGCTGGAGACATTGTGATGTCCGGAGTTAATCGTGGATGCTAGTTATGGTAACTAGTTCATTGGAGTGACCAGCCGTAAGACTTCATATGGTTCTCTGCATATATAGATATGTCAATGAAGTTCTTACTGTGGCTTAAGTGCGATGTTCCTTAGACTTGCGGTATTCAAGTCATCTTGATCATGGAGACTTATGCTTTGACATCTTAAGCAAACATCTCTAAGGAGATGTGGACCCGGGATGATTGGGTATAAGTCGAAGTGATCGAAGGTGTTTGAATAGCCTATAAAGGATTCACCACTCCTTGCGAGGAGATGTATACCCATGGCCTCTCGTCGGATTGTTACTAAAATCTTTGGCTAAAGCATTACATGTTTAGAGTAAGGTACTCTTCGATACATGTGGAGTAACTAGAATCCGTAGGACGAGGAAATGATACTTGGGCTAGGTGAGACATTTTCAGCCTAGTGGGGACTGACACAATAGACCATGTCCTGAACCAAGTGGGTATAAGATGAGTGAAGGGAATGGGGAACGACTCATTCGAGCTGTTGAAGGGTTCCAGAAATAGTTCTTGATCAACCGTTGATCTTTTCGGTTAATTGGGGATCATGATGTACTACTAGGTGCCACTCATGATCGTTCTATAATTAATGGTTAATTATAGACGACCAATATAAACCGAGAACCTATTTGGTCACACGCACAACGAGCGTAATCCGAAGGATTTAAAACGAGCTTGAGAATGGGATTCTCAGACCGAGAGAAACTAGGTTTGGTTGGACCAAACATAAAGCGAGCATGAAATGGTTTCAGTCGCAATGGAAGCGTGGAAGGGCCGAGTCTTGTGAAGACATAATGCATAAACCAAAATGGTTTGGTTCTAATCAAATGGATAAGAATAAACCAAAGGGTTTGGTTTATTTTAAACAAATGAACCAAAAGTTGGTTCGGTTCGTTTTAACTTAAAATAAACCATCATGGTTCGGTTTATTTTAACTTATCTTAATGGAGCGGGTTAACGGGCCTAATGGTTATGATCCAATAACCATTAAGAGAATTAGTTCTCTATAAAAGAGGGCTTAAGGAATAATTAAGCCCTAATCCAAGCCCTAGCAAAAGTTGCCGCCCACCCCCATTGAAGGAGTTTTTTGGCGCCAACCCTAAGCGTGCCGCCGTCTAGCTCCTTGCCGGTGTCCAAGCTTCAGCCGGTGAACCCTCCGGCGACCCTCCGGTGATCTTCTTAGGCCTCGGTGAAAAGGTGAGCACTTGGCTTCCTTGTTTTGGCCGGTGCCTACTCCTCCACCAAGCTGTCCAGTTTTCTGGACAGCTTCTTCTCCTCTCGTCGGAGCATCGTTTGGACGATGGTTTGAGCTCCGACAGCGGCTAACTTACCGGGGATTCGATCTCCGGTAATCCTCTGAGGTGGAGGATGAAGGATTCGTCAATTGGGTGACGAATACCTCTCCGGAGAAGCGAGTTTTGATAACTCGTATTAGGATCCGAATTTGGATTCGGATCGTGATCATCTCTCGATCACGTCGTCTTCAACACGAGGCTAGTAACCCGTACGAAGACGAAGCTCGTAGCTTAGCGAAGTCATTCCGAGGAACTCGGCGTGGATACGGATAGAGACGATTCTAGCGAGGATCATTCCGGTTGATGCCTTTCCCGCTACGAGTCATACGAAAGGTATAACGTAGATAAATTTTCTTTTATTGCAAATTTAAATTTACGGTTATGTCTACACTTGGTGTAATATGCATGTGTGTGTTGTAATAAATGTATGTTTATTATTTTTATTGCTTCCGCTGTGTTCATGTTTACGAAACGTGATCGAACACACACACGCCGCGGTGCCGGAAACCCAGCAGTGGTATCAGAGCCCAGGTTGTGTTTCGACATAATCGTAAAAATGGTTTTGCGATAGTCATAATGTATTTCTAGAAATTTTCTAATTTTGGAAATTTAGAAGTATTTATGGAAATTTTTCAATTTTGGAAAGTCTAGAAGTATTTATGGAAATCTTCCACTTTTGGAAAGTTGGAAGTATTTATGGAAATTGATATTTTCCATAAATAAAATATTTGATTAGATTCTGGAAATTTGTTTCCTAATTTAATCATGATTTGATTTGGGAAATCAAATCTTAAAATATTTTATTTCCATAAGTAGTTTTAATGATTTAGGAAATTAGTTTCCTAAATAGATTTTCCTTAATCAAATAATTCCATGAATAAAATATGTGATTAGATTTGGAAATTTGTTTCCTAATTTAATTATGATTTGATTTGGAGAATCAAATCTTAAACATATTTTATTTCCATAAATAGTTATGACATATAAGGAAATTATATACATGACATAATTGTATGTCATGTAATTGCATTAGATGCATAACATTATGCCATGCGTGTCGTGACATGTAGATGTATGCCATGTATGCCATGCCATGTAGATAATAGTTATTTGCATGCAAAGAGGATGAGACATAAAAACCCTTAAACAATATTAAAGCCTACACCTTCCATTAATATGGTTAGAACCAGAGTTCCGTTTCTTGTTTGGGTTGTTGGACTCTCTCCAAGCCCGGCTCGAACTAGAACATGTTCAAACCATGGAATAGTTTAATACTAATATGGTAAGAGTCAGAGGTCAATCGTTAGCTTTGGTTGTTGGACTCTCTCCAAGCTGGGCTAATTGGTTGAATGCGCTCTAACCATATTAAAACTATTTCCCGATTAATGGGTTGGCTTTAACCTGGAGCATCGGCTTGTTGGACTCTCTCCAAGGTCGATGTAAAGGGAGGTGAAGTTGGGTGCTATGCATATGATGCATACTTGTTAATGTGTTAACAACCCGATGTATGTGTGAACATTCAATTAGTTGATAGCACATTGTGATAGTTGCATATACGTGATATGCAATCGGTATAGTTGATACCTACCGTCGTAGTTATGAATGGCTTGTTGGACTCTCTCCAAGGTTGTTCATAACTATGATGGATATCAGCCCATTCGGAGATGGACCTACGATCTCCCGAAGTGATTTTGGGGTTTTTTGAAATTCGAAAAATGAATGGGATTTATAAATGTATATTGATGCATTTTAAAATCATCTTTCTCATATATGCTCGTTTTGTATTTCTAAAATTGATCATGTTGTCTTTTAATTTGCGTTCCATTTTGGATTCGAATAAATTGACTGGGCCGAGCTTCTTGGACTGGCTTAGAAGCTTGAGAATTGTTCTCAAGGTTGAAAAGCTTGCAAATGTCCTCGAAGCGCCTCTTCCCACTCGTCCTAGTGACGATGCAACTCTGGACCAATTGTTGGCCTACTATCGAAACATGAGTGATTCTGAACAAATGAGTTGCATCATGCTAGCCGCGATGGAACCCAAGCTACGAAAGCAGCATGAGCATATGGATGCTCATATCGTAGTCCTTCATCTTTGTGAGTTGGTTGATGAGCAAGTGAGATTCGAAAGGTTTGAAGTCTCAAAGCTCCTCTTCACCTCTGAGATGCTAGAAGGTTCATCTGCGTAGTCTTGCTCGATATCTTTGAGAGGCGTGGAGTCTTGAGAAGCATGGCGAGGGGCAGTCTTGTTAGTTGAGTCCTCGAAGAAAGGTTCTAAGAGGAAGTCAAAGGAATAGCAGAAGGGAAAGAAGAGAAGGGCTAAGAAGGTAGAACTAGCACAAAAGGAAACTTGCCATCATTATGGCAAGGAGAGTCATTTGCGAAGAAAGTGCAAGATTTATCTTGAGTCCGTGAAGAAGGATAAGGCATCGGATGCCCCATCTTCTTCAGATATCTTCGTTATTGATTGTCATTCTATTTCCTTAGACACTTGGGTATTGGATACTGGGTGTGGCTCACATATATGTAATGACATACATGGGCTAAGGAATGAAGAAGACTTCGTCGAGGAGAGTCAAATTTACGTGTTGGGAATGGAGCAACGGTTGCTGCACTCGCCATCGGAACGTATTTGTTGGAACTCCCTGTAGGACTTGTCTTAGAACTGGACAATTGCTTTTATGTTCCTTCGTTGATAAAGAACATCATTTCTATTTCTTGTTTAAATAGAAATGGGTACCATTTGACTTTTAGTAACAATTGTTGTTACATAACTTTGAATGGAGTTCTTTATGGGACTGGAACTTTAAGCAATGGTGTTTATACGTTGGACGTATCCAGTGACATTTTCAATATCGAAGCGAGCAACAAGCGTGCTCGAAAGGATAATCAATTAGACTCCTATATGTGGCATTGTCGTCTTGGCCATATAAGCAAGAAACGCATGTCCGAATTACACCGATGTGGAATTCTGGAATCGTTTGAATTGGATTCATACGATACATGCGAATCATGCTTAAAAGGCAAGATGACTAAGTTACCTTTTATTGGAAAAGGTGAACGAGTGGGAGAGTTACTAGGTCTAATACATACTGATGTATGTGGACCTATGTCAACTCAAGCATTAGGAGGCTATAGCTACTTCATTACCTTCACCGATGATCACTCACGGTTTGGGTATGTGTTCTTGATGAAACACAAGTCTGAAGCCTTTGAAAGGTTCAAAGAATTCAGAAATGAAGTAGAGAAACAACATGACAAGAGTATTAAAATACTTGATCGGATCGAGGTGGTGAATACTTAAGTCAGAGTTTCTTGATTATCTAAGAGACAATGGCATATTGTCTCAATGGACTCCGCCTATACACCACGGCATAATGGTGTATCGAGAGGCATCTTAGGACCTTGTTGGACATGGTCAGTCAATGATGAATCATGCGACTCTTCCCAAGTCCTTTTGGGGCTATGCACTTGAGATTTGTTTACTTGTTAAGCAGAATGCCTACAGTAGTCTCCTACTCCATATGAGATATGGAATAGTAAGAAACCTCATGTATCTTACTTGAAGATATGGGGTTGTCTGCTTATGTGAAGCGGAATGTCGGACAAATTGGATGCTAAGTCGATAAATGTCTATTTATTGGATACCCTAAGGAAACAAGGGTTACCAATTCTATCATCTGTGGAACAAAAGGTGTTTGTTTCAAGGCATCTTTGTGTTTCTAGAAAGAGTTTCTCTTGCAAGAAAATAGTGGGAGTGTTCGAGCTTGAGGAGGCTCGAGACTCAAATAGACATTGATGAGATACGGTGAAGCACAACAGTACAACTCATAGTGATGAGCAATCATTTGGACCTATTGTAACACCACATCTTCGTAGATCACGGTAGAACACGCAATATTCTGAGAGATATGGATTTCTAAGTAAGTGAATCGAGCGAGTGTTACTCATTGATGATGAGAGCCTACAGTTATGAAGAAGTCTTGACAAGTTGAGAAAGGGATAAGTGGCTTGGTGCCATGAAGTCGGAAATGGATTCCATGTATGAAAACCAAGTTTGGAACTTGGTTGACCCACTGAAGGATAAAGCCTATAGGGTGCAAGTGGGTTTTCAAGAAGAAAACCGACATGGATGGTAATGTGATTACCTATAAGGCTAGATTGGTGGCGAAAGGATATCGTCAAAAACAAGGTGTTGATTATGGCGAAACCTATTACTGTAGCTATGCTTAAATCCATTCGGATGCTCTGGCCATAGCGGCTCATTATGATTATGAGATATGGCGGATGGATGTAAGCAACTTTCCTTAATGGAAAACTTGCTCGAGGGCGTGTATATGATACAATCTGACTGAGGTTTCACATCGGTTGATAAAACCAAGGTATGCAATTGCGACGATCCATTTATGGATTGAAGCAAGCATCCGAGGAAGCTGGAATATCCGTTTGATGAGACAATCAAAAAGTTTGATTTCTCACAAAATCGACGAACCTTGTGTGTACAAGAAGGTTAGTGGGAGTGCGATCGTGTTCCTAGTATTGTATGTCGATGACATATTACTTATAGGAAGCGATGTTTCAATCTTCTGATCGATTAAGGTTTGGTTATCCAAGACATTCTCCATGAAAGACCTGGGAGAAGCAGCCTACATCCTCGGGATTAAGATCTATAGAGATAGATCGAAACGGTTGCTTGGTCTTTCGCAGTCTACATATATAGACCGAGTGCTAAAGAGGTTTAGCATGTCGGAATCCAAGAAAGGTTTCCTACCCATCAGGCATGGGGTACACCTTTGAAGTCTATGTCGTCGCCCGAGAAGACGAGAGGATTTGCATGAGTAAGATTCCCTATGCATCCGCAATAGGATCTATCATGTATGCTATGTTATGTACAAGGCCCGATGTATCGTACGCTCTGAGTGTCACGAGCATATATCAGTCCGATCCAGGAATGGATCATTGGGCGACTGTTAAGACGATCCTGAAGTACTTGAGAAGAACTAAGGATGTGTTCCTAATATATGGAGAAGGGTACATGATGATACGTGGGTATACGGATGCCAGCTCCACACAGACAAGGATGATTCCATGTCTTAGTCTGGGTATGTATTCATCTAGAATGGAGGCGCAATAAGTTGGAAAGGTTCCAAGCTTGACGCTATAGCAGATTCTGCCACTAAGGCAGAATAAATTGCAGCTTTGGAAGCAGCAAAGGAAGCGGTTTGGATCAAGAAGTTCATCTCTGAACTTGATGTGGTCTCATCAATGATCCAAACATGTGCTTCGCCGCTATCATCATATCAGAGAGATCATCAGTAGGAACGAAATACAAATCGAGAAAATTCCCACTGAAAGGAACTTAGCGGATCCTTTGACTAAGGCATTACCTCAAAGTAAGTTTGAGGGTCATGTTAGAGCTTATGATATTGGATACCGTAGCGATTGGCATTAGGCCAAGTGGGAGTCTGTTAGTAATATATGAGAGATGTCCTAAGGCAATCATCTTATGTATGAACCATTTATATGATAAATGAAGATTCACTATTTGAGTATACATGTTTTATGTATTTGATTGGATCTTAAACTCATTTACTGAATGTCCTCGATACGATTCACAGCATGAGAGAATTTGTGATTGGATCACAACTAGTGAGTATCTCTACATGTGTAATTGTGATGTATCGGAATTATCCCTAGTCGATGAATTGATGGATTTGGACACCATTAATTCTGTCAAGACTAGCACGAGGTACACTCCTTGGTGTATCCAAGCAGCTGATTCTCACTGGCTGGAGACATTGTGATGTCCGGAGTTAATCGTGGATGCTAGTTATGGTAACTAGTTCATTGGAGTGACCAGCCGTAAAACTTCATATGGTTTTTTGCATTTATAGATATGTCAATGAAGTTCTTACTGTGGCTTAAGTACGATGTTCCTTAGACTTGCGGTATTCAAGTCATCTTGATCATGGAGACTTATGCTTTGACATCTTAAGCAAACATCTCTAAGGAGATGTGGACCCAGGATGATTGGGTATAAGTCGAAGTGATCGAAGGTGTTTGAATAGCCTATAAAGGATTCACCACTCCTTGCGAGGAGATGTATACCCATGGCCTCTCGTCGGATTGTTACTAAAGTCTTTGGCCAAAGCATTACATGTTTAGAGTAAGGTACTCTTGATACATGTGGAGTAACTAGAATCCAGTAGGGACGAGGAAATGATACTTGGGCTAGGTGTGACATAGTCGACCTAGTGGGGTGACACAATAGACCATGTCCGAACCAAGTGGGTATAAGATGAGTGAAGGGAATGGTGCCGCGACTCATTCATTCTTGAAGGGTTCGAAATAGTTACGGATCAAGTTGATCTTTTGGTTAATTGGGGATCATGATGTACTACTAGGTGCCACTCATGATCGTTCTATAATTAATGGTTAATTATAGACGGCCAACATAAACCGAGAACCTATTTGGTCACACGCACAACGAGCGTAATCCGAAGGATTTAAAACGAGCTTGAGAATGGGATTCTCAGACCGAGAGAAACTAGGTTTGGTTGGACCAAACATAAAGCGAGCATGAAATCGTTTCAGTCGCAATGGAAGCGTGGATGGGCCGAGTCTTGTGAAGACGTAATGGATAAACCAAAATGGTTTGGTTCTAATCCAATGGATAAGAATGAACCAAAGGGTTTGGTTTATTTTAAACGAATGAACCAAAAGTTGGTTCGGTTCGTTTTAACTTAAAATAAACCATCATGGTTCGGTTTATTTTAACTTATCTTAATGGAGCGGGTTAACGGGCCTAATGGTTATGATCCAATAACCTTTAAGAGAATTAGTTCTCTATAAAAGAGGGCTTAAGGAATAATTAAGCCCTAATCCAAGCCCTAGCAAAAGTTGCCGCCCACCCCCATTGAAGGAGTTTTTCGGCGCCAACCCTAAGCGTGCCGCTGTCCAGCTCCTTGCCGACGTCCAAGCTTCAGCCGGTGAACCCTCCGGCGACCCTCCGGTGATCTTCTTAGGCCTCAGTGAAAAGGTGAGCACTTGGCTTCCTTGTTTTGGCCGGCGCCTACTCCTCCACCAAGCTGTCCAGTTTTCTGGACAGCTTTTTCTCCTCTCGTCGGAGCGTCATTTGGACGATGGTTTGAGCTCCGACAGCGGCTAACTTACCGGTGATTTGATCTCCGGTAATCCTCTGAGGTGGAGGACGAAGTATTCGTCAATTGGTTGACGAATACCTCTCCGGAGAAGCGAGTTTTGAGAACTCGTATTAGGATCCGAATTTGGATTCGGATCGTGATCATCTCTCGATCACGTCGTCTTCAACACGAGGCTAGTAACCCATACGAAGACGAAGCTCGTGGCTTAGCGAAGTCATCCTGAGGAACTCGGCGTGGATACGGATAGAGACGATTCTAGCGAGGATCGTTCCGATTGATGCCGTTCCCGCTACACGTCATACGAAAGGTATAACATAGATAAATTTCCTTTTATTGCAAATTTAAATTTACGGTTATGTCTACACTTGTTGTAATATGCATGTGTGTGTTGTGTGTGTTGTAATAAATGTATGTTTATTATTTTTATTGCTTCCGCTGTGTTCATGTTTACGAAACGTGATCGAACACACACACGACGCGGTGCCGGAAACCCAACATGTCAAATGTACTGCAACATCAGTATCAAGCCATGCCCACTGCTTATGACATGATGCTCAATCTCAAAGAGCTTTTCGGACACCAGAATCGGGCTGCTAGGCAAGAAGCCATTAGGAACTTGATGACGACCACCATGATCGAAGGAACACCCGTGAGGGATCATGTTCTCAAGATGAGGCTCATTTGAATGAGCTGGAAGTCCTCGGAGTTGAGATCGATGGGGAAACCCTGGTCGATATCATTCTTAATTCTCTACCTAGGAGTTTTGAGCAGTTTTGCTTGAACTACAACATGAACAAGAGGTTGTATTTGTTGGCGAAGCTTCTGACAGAACTCCAGGTGGCAGAGGGGCTTTTTCATCAGAGTGTTCAGGCACAGGCCATGGTTGCCCAAAAGGTTTCTGCTTCTAAGCCGAAAGGCAAGAAGAAGAAGAAACAAGCTGGGGCAAAGGTGGCGGGAGGAACTCAAGGAGGAGTGAAGAAGCCGAAAGGCAAGTGCTTCACTTGCAAGCAGAGTGGACACTGGAAGAAGGACTGGCCCAACTGAAAGCGTAACAAAGGTATATCTTTTGGTCTAGTCATTGAAACATGTTTAGCGGTGTTATATACCAACACCTGGTGTGTAGATACGGGAGCTACTGATCATGTCTGCAATACTTTGTAAGGGTTCTAGGAAACCAGATGACTGACTGAAGGGAAGATTACCGTATACTTGGGCGATTTTACGAAGGTGGCGGCTGTTGTAGTGGGAGATGTTTATTTGACTTTTGAGAGGAATAAAGTTTTGTTTCATAAAAATTGCCTTTATGTACCTTTATTTAGAAAGAATTTGATTTCATTTTCTAAATTGTTTATGGATGGTTTCTAAATTTGATTCCATTTCTTTTAATGACAGAGTTGTTATAAAAAGGAATAGGGAGATTATCTGTTCTGGTGCATTGATAGGAAATTTATATATGCTTGAACCAAAAGCTCCCACGATGCATATAGAAGTGAATAACTCATCCTCTAATTCCAATAAGAGAAAAGAACCTTCGAAGATGAACCAAACATATATTTGGCATCTAAGGCTAGGGCATATTAACCTAAGTAGAATTCAAAGGTTGATAACTGATGGACCTCTAGGTTCATTAGTGGTGGAAGATTTCCCAACCTGCGAATGTTGATTGGAGGGTAAAATGACCAAGAGGTCTTTTAAGGCTAAGGGGTATAGAGCCAAAGATGTGTTGGAATTGGATCATTCTGATTTTTGTGGTCCTATGTCTATCTAGGCTAGAGGTGGTTTTGAGTATTTCGTCTCTTTCATAGACGATTATTCAAGATATGGATATATTTACTTGATGCGCCGCAAGTCTGAATGCTTTGACAAGTTCAAAGAATTCAAGGCTGATGTGGAGAAACGTCATGGTAAAAGTATCAAGACACTACGATCTGATCGTGGTGTGAGTACCTCTCGGGAGAGTTTAGGAATTACTTATCAGAGGCTGTGATTCAATCCCAATTGTCTGCACCTAGCACACCCCAGCAGAATGGTGTAGTAGAGCGAAGGAATAGGACTCTTATGGAGATGGTTAGATCGATGATGAGTTATTCTGAGTTGCCAGATTCATTCTGGGGATATGCTCTAGATACGACAGTGTATATTCTTAACTTGGTACCATCTAAATCAATGCCTTCTACTCCCACAAAATTGTGGACTGGGCAAAAGCCTAGTCTAAGACATATTCGAATTTGGAGGAGTCCAGCACATGTGCTAAAGGCAGATGCTGGTAAGATGGAACCTCGTACAGAAGTACGCATGTTCGTTGGCTATCCTAGAGGAACGAAAGGTGGTTTGTTTTATAGTCCTAGAGATCAGAGGGTGATCATCAGCACGAACACCAGATTTCTTGAAGAAGACTATGTGATGAACCACAACACCATGAGTAAGATTGTTCTGGAGGAAATGAAAGGGGAAGTCACTACTTCAGTACCATCGGTACAAGAGGATATACCATAAGTCACTGCACTGCGTGTCATAGAGGATACACTGGTGATATCTCATTGTACTGGGAGGGTTGTGAGACAGCCTGACAGATTCATGTTCTTGGGAGAATCTTCTGATTCGGTCCCTAGCAAGCATGAACCTGATCCCTGGACATATGATGAGGCAATCCAAGATAAAGATGCAATATCTTGGCAAAGTGCAATTAATGCTGAGATTAAATCTATGGATTCAAATAAGGTCTAGGAGCTAGTAGAACCACCCAATGGTGTAAAAGCCATTGGATGCAAGTGGATCTACAAAAGAAAGAGAGGAATGGACAGGAAGGCTCAGACCTTCAAAGCGAGGCTTGTTGTGAAAAGGTATACTCAGAAAGAGGGTATCGATTATGAGGAAACCTTTCGCCAGTAGCGATGCTTAAGTCTATCCGGATTCTCTTATGTATTGCTACTCATATGGATTATGAGGTATGGCAGATGGATGTCAATATAGCTTTCCTTAATGGAAGTCTTGAGAAAAACATCTATATGTAGCAACCAGAGGGATTCATTGCAAAGGGCAAATAGCATCTTGTGTGCAAGCTTAATCGGTCCATTTATGGATTGAAGCAAGCTTCGAGATCTTGGAACATCCGCTTTGATGAGGTAATCTAGTCTTATGGATATATTCAAAGTCCGGATGAGTCTTGTTTATACAAGAGATGTGACGGAAACGTAGTGGTATTTTTTGTACTATACGTAGATGTAATTTTGTTAATTGACAACAATGTTAAGGTGTTATCGGACATAAGGGTATGGTTGTCCAAACAGTTTGATATGAACGACTTGGGAGAAGTGGGATACATCCTTAGGATCAAGGTTATAAGGGATCACAGGAAAAGGTTGTTGTGCTTATCTCAAGCTTCATACATAGACACCAATATGGATCGTTTTAGCATGTAGAACTCTAAGAAGGGTTTTCTACCTTTCAGGCATGGAGTTTCTTTATCTAAGGAGATGTGTCCTAGAACATCTGAGGATATAGAGGAGATGAAGGCAGTTCCTTATGCTTCAGAAGTAGGAAGCCTCATGTATGCTATGCTATGTACGAGACCGGATATCTGCTTTGTCGTTGGCATGGTTAGCAGATATCAGAGTAATCCAGGACAGGGACATTACACTGCAATAAAGCATATATTGAAGTACAGGAGAAGAACTTGGGATTATATGCTAGTTTACCAAGCAGACCAATTACTCCCTGTGGGTTACACAGATTCTGACTTCCAATCAGATAGGGATAACATCAAGTCTACCTCAGGTTTTGTGTTTACTTTGGGAGGTGGAGACATTGTATAGAGGAGTGTCAAGCAGAAATGTGTGGCGGACTCCACCATGGAAGCTGAGTATGTGGCGGCCTCTGAGGCTGCCAAAGAAGTTGTATGGCTCAGGAACTTCCTGATGGAGTTGGATGTGATTCCTGGTTTGCCCAGAACTATCACAATTTATTGTGATAATAGTGGTGCAGTTGCAAACTCGAAGGAACCACGAGCCCATAAGGCTAGTAAACACATAGAGCGCAAGTACCACCTGATACTAGTAATCGTAAAGAGAGGAGATGTTGTTGTGGCCAAGATTGCATCGGAGGATAACCTGGCAGATCCTTTCACTAAGGCCCTTCCAGTGAGAGCTTTTGATAGGCATGTAGAGGGAATGCAAATCAGATGTATGGCAGTATAAGGACAACATAGTATTTTAGTATAAGTGGGAGATTGTTAGGATGTATACAGAAAAGTCTATCTTTTATATGAACATCTTTATTTTGAAATAAGAATCACATTATCATTGTTTGCATATTTATGATTATGCATATCGTCTAATACATTACATTGTAGATAACATGGTGTGTAGTGTCACACGGGAGATCATGTTATATGTTCCTTGTAAAGTATAAGTAAAGGCTCACAACCGAGATGGTTTGGGACAAACCATTGGTATGGTTGTAGTGTAATTTTGTATTGGTTTGTCTTGACCATAGAATTACACTAGTACACTTTGTGTGTATTGAGCAAGACCGACATAGAGGTGATTCGATTTATTGCTGACTACATAATCGAATCAGACCTCAGATATTATGTTGTACATTCTCTTAATCCCAATTTAATAACGGGCACATATACTTAGTATTCATTTCTTTGATTTACCAATGGGCAAGATTTATAGAGTAAATCGATAGGCTCGGTAAGTTGGGAAATGATATTATTTATATGGTGTGTCGTTGATTATAGGAGGAAACCATGTCCTATATATTAGGATGATGATGTCCCCTTGAGGAGCTCATAAAATTCATCATGTAAACCCTGCAGGTGGACTTGGTCCGGGATGATGATAAGGTTGAGTGGTACTACTCATGGAGTTAGATGTTGATTAATTAATTGTCAGTAAATTAATTAATTGATGGACGTTCGAGATCTTAAACACGGGAAGATAAATGTACAAATAATATATGGAGCCCATATTAACTTATTGGGGTTGGTGAGGTAGATTAATGATTATCCTCTAGTGGAATGGATTATCATTAATGGATCGGACTTTATGTGGGCTTGATCCATTGGGTGGCCAAGATCCAACTCCTCCTCATGGTCCCTATTGTAGCCTATTAAATGCTAATGGAGCTTAGATCCGTTGGTGGAAAATGGAACTCTAGATCCGACGGTGGAGACTAAATCTCTAGATCCGACGGTTGAGATTAAATCTCTAGATCCGATGGTTGAGATTAAACCCCTAGATCCGACCGGTGGAGATTAAAAGGAGGGTTAAGCCTAACTATATAAATAAGGGCTTATGGCTTGGGTGCCAACTCATTGAAAGGAGATTAGGGTTTTTGCTTCCTTGGCATGGGCGGTAAGGCATTAGGGTTAGGGTTTCCTTGATCCATTGAGCGGCACCAATTGTTCAAGGGAAAAAGGGCTGGCGGCAAGGTGGTGAAGGTTTGGATATCTCCTCTTCATTCTTTGGTCGGATTTCCCTTTTCTCCTCTCTTTATGGCCGGCGGCAACCCTTCTCTAAGGTTGGCCGGTGATTCTTTTTCTCCTCCATGGTCGGCGGCAACATCAAGTCCATTGACTTGGTGGCCGATTTTAGATTGGAAGAAGAGTTTTATTTTATGATCTTCCTTTGTTCGGGGTGAACAAAGAAAGGAAGATTGGTGATCTAGGAGGCTTTCACTTTTGGAAGATCATCGCCCACACGATGTCCAAAAGGAGGAAGGACATACAATAAAAGATCGAGAGGTATAATGCTTATTTATATTCTTCTGTATTATGTCTATAATTGTTTTTCAATTATATGCATGTTGTATGTTTTGTTATGTGGCTAATTTACTTGGACCCCGAATACAAACAAAAAAACCGGTGATCCGTACATCGTCTATTCCGCGACTATTCAAAGAATAGAAGTAGGTTGCTTGAACAACAAGTTTGTTCAAGTGACCACTCTAATCGAATAGCACAACGATGGAACGGTTGCTTTGGTAATCCCTCTTTGTCAAGGATTAATTTTTAATCTGGGGACGTAGACGGGATCGCCATTAACAAGCGACCAAGTTTAAGTGGGAAGCGAAGTTTCCTACCTTCACTCAGTGAGCATAAATGGGGGTATGCACGGATTTTTAGAGGTCAGCGGGGATTGCTGCAAGGAGACCCCCTTTCACCGTTTTTGTTTGGACTATGTCATGAGGTCTTCTCGCAACACATGTGGATGGCGGCACAATAGTCTTCATTCCATTATTATCTGATGTGTGAGAAGGTACAACTGACACACCTAGCATACGCAGATGATCTCCTGATGTTTGCCAGAGCGGATCCTTCCTTGCTTCGGGTGGTGTTGGAGTATCTTCTGGATTTTTGGAATATGGTCGGCTTGAGGGCCAACCCCCAAAAGTCCAGCATGTATGTGGGGGGAGTAGATGTACGGACGTGAGCTGAGCTACTATAGATCACAGTGTTTTAGCAGGGATCATTTCAATTCTGGTATCTCGGCATTCCATTTGCCACTGAGAAGCTATGCATTGCCGACTACACTCCACTACTTGTGGCGACTAGTCGGAGGATAGCCACATGGACGAAGCATACATTATCATATGTTGGACAATTGGAGCTTGTGAGATCAGTTTTGCATGGCATCAAGTGCTATTGGTTATCTATCCTCCCTATTCCATGCGGGGTGATAGATAAACTATATAGCATATGTCAGGCCTCTGTGTGGACTACGAGGCATCCGGTGGCTTCTTAGCGATCTTTATGCTTTTCCAAGGAGGAGGGTGGATATGGGCTTCGAGACTTGAGAGCATAAAACTCAGCATTGTTATGCCACACCTTATGGAACATCCACACTAAGGTGGATTAACTTTGGGCCTGATGGGTGCACCACAGATATTTACAGCAGCAGAATATATGGCATTGGAAGCGAAAAGCATGCGGATTCACCAGTGATGAAGAGGATTGGGCTGATAACAGAGCAAATTATGCAGCTAGCAGGGGTGTCAGCAGTAACAACCTCCTTGCTCGAAAAGTGGCATGTACAACAAGCTAGTAGGTGCACAAGTGCGCCAACGGCGTATGCCATCTTCATGCCGCGTGCAACTGAGGTGCGGTGGGCGACTGCAATGTGGAGACTGGATATTCTGCCAAGCACCATTTCACATTTTGGCTTATGGCTCGGGGCAAGCTGTGAACGACAGACACCATCCCATATGAGCCACAAAAGGAATACTGCTTGTCCAAGGTGACAATGGAGTCAAATGAGCACTTGTTCTTCCGGTGTGCATGTACAAGGCGCTTATGGAACCTTGTGCAGGATTGGCTTCACATTAGGGTGTAGATTTTCATCGTCGGGCGACTTTTCTGGGCGTTTGGCAAGGAATTGCGTGGCAAAGGATGTGTGAGGAAAAGGAGAGAATTGGCTATCTTATGTATGGTGTTTTTGGTGTGGCAAGCACATAATAGATGTCATTTTGAGGGTTGTGAGCCATCGGTTGAGAGGATATTCCTCAAGATCCAGACTCATGTCTACCATTTTGTAGACATCTAGATTGTACATAGATACATTCATCTATACACTTTTACCAATCCCAAAAAAAAAAGAAGTGGGCAGTTGGATCGGACTTAGGGTAGATTTGTTTTAATTTATTTTATTTCATTTTTAGGTTTTTACTATTTAGATTAGGTTTAAATCGATTTTAGTAGTTATATTTTAGTTTAGTTCTTCTTCATTTAATTCTGTAAGTCAGTTACTCTATTTACTATTTTTCTTTAAGCAGTAGGTATACTCCTAATTATGTGGCTCGGTTCTTCGTATGCGTAGATGTTTAGGATCGAAAAATCTATTTCCGATAGACCCAGAAATCAAAAGAACCTACCATCGCAGGAGAGTCGAACATAAAGGCATGGAGGATCTAGACACATCTGTGGTAAACTTAGGTAGTTGGCCTTTGAGAGACTATGCAACCCCAAGTGCTAGAGGATATAGGCCAAGAATAACTGGACCATTAATCTAAACCAACAACTTTGAACTGAAACATGCGCTTATACACATGGTCTAGCACAACCAATTCAGGGGAGTTGCAACTGAAGACCGGAACCAGCACATAGAGACCTTTTTGGAGATATGCTCGACGATGAAACTCAATGGAGTACCAGCTGACGTGATCCATCTAAGCCTATTCCCGTTCTCACTGCAGGATAAGGTGAAGACATGGCTCCACTCCCTTCCTTTAGTAAGCATCACCACATGCGAGCAATGTGAGCAGCAGTTCTTAAATAAATTTTTCCCACCAAGTAAGACTACTCACATGTGCCACTTGATCACTAGCTTTTGCCAAAAATAAGGGGAGTCCTTGTTCGAAGCCTGGGATCGCTACAAAGGGTTGCTCCATGAATGCCCCCATCATGGTCTAGAGAGGTGGCTGGTGATCCACATATTATATAATGGGATCATGTACGCCACTAAGGTGTCCCTCGATTCTACTGTAGGAGGAGACTATCGAGGAAGCAGAGGAGCTTATCGAAGAGGTGGCTTAGAAGCACCATCAATGGGCTTCCGAGCATTGTCACCCAGCGCCTACAGTCGGTCGATATGCTGTCAACTCCATCAACCACTTGGCGGAAAGAATGGGCATGCTAAACAGAAAATTTGAATCTCTAACCCCTGCATCTGCATGTGCAACCACTACTTTCGGAGAGGGAGTAGTAGTGTATCAGGAGAACTACTATGGAGGGTAGGGCAGCTACGAAGAGCAAATTGAGCATGTTGACGTGGTTGGTGACCACAACTAAAGGGCTAACAACCCATATTCAAGCACCTATAACCTCGGGTGTAGGAACCATCCGAATTTTTCCTATAGGAATATGGTAGGAAATTTCCAACAAACGGGAGGATATGGGCAACAACAGGGCAGCGGACAGCAGCAACCACCCAAATCTACGCTAGAACTAATGATTGAAGACTTTATTGCTTCCCAAACAAAGGCCAATGCGGAATTCAAGTGCCAACATCAAAGATCTGAAGAGGCACTTAGGGAGTTGAAGTCCTCTATCGATGGGCTTACAAGACACACTAAAATGCTGGAAACGCAAGTGGATCAAATAGCCCAAATCGTGTCACAAACCATGGATAGCTCTCCACCATCAATCGAGAAAAATCAGGTTAAGGAAGAAGGATTATACAGTCAGGGAGTAGGATAGAAAAACAGATTCACTAAGGGATGTGCGGCCATGATTTCGACTTTGCCAAATCAAGCTGAAATTGAAGATAAAATCCCACCCAAGCTGGAGGACCCTGGTGAATTTGTTATACCCCGCATGATTTATGGTGAGAGCTTCGATGAAGCACTGTGCGATCTAGGGTCATCAGTTAGCGTGATACCCTATGCATCCAACATGTAGATGAGACTAAGTGGTATACAACCGACGGGCATAGGTATTTTCATGGTAGATGACACGATCAAGGAGCCCATTGGCATGTTAGAACATGTACCTGTGGTGGTTAAGATTTTTGTCATACCCACAGATTTTATCATACTAGACACAGGACCAAACCCTCAGAGTCTCATCATTTTAGGAAACCCCTTTCTGTAGACTGCGAGAGCATGCATAGACTTGAAGGCGTATAAAGTCTCCTTGGAAGTAGATGACGAGATCATCATATTCAACCTATCAGAGTGTAAGGCTCTCTTCACAAATGGGTATACCTTGTGAAAGATGATGACCACTTCACCGGAAGATACAGATTTTGAGATGGATGAATGGAGACTTACGGAGCCTTCGGAGCCAAGTTGAAATAATGGAGTATGGTCGAGCTAAAAGACATTAAATAAAGCGCTTCTTGGGAGGCAACCCAAGCTTAGTTTATGCATTTTTTATTTGCATTCGTTTGTGTAATTTGAACTTTGATTTATGTCAGTCAACATTTTTTTGCAAATAAAATCAGATTAGAAAGAACCTGCTAGGTAGAAACAAAAATCGTTTTGAGCCTACAATAGGGGTACGGGTGGTCGTGTGGTTTCACACAACCATACCCCATGAGGAGTGGCCAACACGGCAGGGTATATGGGTAAATTCATACCCTGATGTGCTATGGGAGAAAAATAGAGGGGCACACGACCTGCCAATGTGAATTCACTTTTGAGCATGCACCTGCACATACCTCTTTTTCTACTTTTGAGCAAGATGCAGGTACACCCTCCTACGATTTCTCCGAGTTCCAATCACGCCTCGATGACATATATGCCGAGCAGCAGACATAGAGGCAGCGATGGGAGGAGAAAAGCACTTATACGCAGGCGGAGTTTCAGGGCTTACGGGAGCACTTCTAGGGCCCGAGGAGTTCTACGATGAGGCTTGTATCTATTTCTAGGAGGAGGCTGCCCATCGCTAGGAGGAGGCCGCATATCGCCAGGTGGTTCTCCAACACATGTGTGCCCAGCAGGCCTAGTGAGCCTGGGAGCACAGAGTAACTGCTACATCCACTAGCTTGCATATTAACCACATGTACATATGGCATCAGTTGCTAAACACCAAGTTTTCTCAGGAGCCCAACATTCCGAGATTGCCAGACTTCCCACCTCGGCCACCGCATTAGAGGTATTGGTTCATACAAGTCTCGGGGAGAATCTCCAAGTTTTGATATGTTTTGTTGCTAGCAGTACTTTCTTTCTTTATATTTGTATTTTAGTTTTAGTTTGCATTCATTTGTTCATGCATAGAGTATTCAGTTCAACACTTAGTTTTTGCTATCTTTAAGCTACCTCAGTAATATTTTTTTAAGATCTTTTCACTAATTGTTTTCGTAGGTAGCTTAACTTCATTTATCTTGTGGTATTTTATTTTATTTGTTTTAATCAATGTTCTAGACTTACACTGATTATCTTTGTTTTTACACCTACACTTGATGAATATTCTGAAGGGGAGAATCCAGTTCATACATAGTTATGATTCATCCCAGTAGTCTAGAACATTGGAATCCACAGGTGACTCTAGATTTAGAATTTTAGTTACTGGAGATGCTCGGATTGTGTAAGACCATTTCAAAAAATTAAAATCACCTCGTGAGTATGAGAAAAATGAAGGGTCTATTCGCAAAAAAAAATAGTTATCGCGGGTGGAAATGGTTAGGTACCCCTTTGAGATAGAGTTACGTTACTAGGGAAATACCTAACAATTTCTCTCAATACCGAGCACACCTTTGATACTTCGTACTAGATTTAGGGAATGACCCTCACTTTGGCTAGCTAAGTGCCTAAAAGCTGGAGACCTTAGGAAATCTATAAGATGATGAATTAACTTACCGTGGAATGATGTATCCCCTAAGAAGATTCGCTTAACACATGCACGAGAAGCAAACTTAGTGAATTTTTAGAACATCTCTATTTTGATTTGATTTAAAATACAACTTGATAAATCCAATTAGCTTGCTAGGTATGGAACGATATTTCTTTTAAAAATTTCATGGTAGTGAGGTTTGCTTGAAGATGAGCAAAGATTTAAGTTTGGGGGAAGTGATGTGAGCAAAACATATAGGGTTTTAGGAGTAGTTTCTGCTCACACCTCATTACATTTCATACTTGTTTCATGCATATTTCACTTTGTTTTGCATGCATTCCCTATTTTCTTGTTCAGAAATCTGCTCGTTGTACTTTTGTGTGCATGACAATATTTTATAGGGAATATGACACATTTTTGGAGCAAAAGGAAGACATTTGGCAGGTGGAACGGAAGGGGACACAACCTAGCCGTGTGAATCCACACGACCGTGTCCAAACCACGAATTTGGCCACCCAGCGCCACACGGTCTGACCGTGTGACTCCACATGGTCGTGTGGCACTGGATTATTTTGATGCGACTAGGGTTCTTTCGTAGCTTCAGGCAGTGTCGGCTTCAAGTCTATAAAAGGAATGTCATAACCAAACCCTATGGAGGAGGCATGATGACTAGGGCGACATACCGATGACCTAAAAAGCATCAGAAACTCACAACGGGGAGGAAGGAGATGACAAGAGGATCGTAACCTATGCTCCGACATTGAAGAGAAGGACCAAGAGCACTGTAATTCAATTCCCATTCATCTTTTGCATTGTAATGATTAATTCTATTATGCCTTGTGTCCCTTCTTTTCCCTCTATGGAGTAAAATCTTCGATACTAGGATTAGGGAATAGCTTGTGTAACGTAGAACATGCTAGTCAAATGTTAATTCTATTAATGGATTTTTTTCACCGTTTATGTTGGTTTGATTTGATGAAGATTTATGTTTTGGTTTTCTATCTATTGTGCATAGCCGATACATGGGGTGACATCCCTTGTATCAAAGATCTAGGAGAACTAAGTAGGAACATCGTGGTTGTCCTCATCTCCGGTAACCGTAGGTAGAAAAGTATGAAGGAGTAGGGAACGAGACACATTCCAACTCTTCATAGGGATTGATTTGGCATCCTCATACAATCTATCCTATCTTAACGAGAGGGGCATGGGTACTTCCCGGGAGAAGCGAAAGCTCATCGGGAAAGGGTATTATGTCCCTTCCACGAGACATTCATTAGAGAACCAGTCAACATTTAATTGATAGCATGTTTCATGTCGCACAAGTGAAACCGAAGTCCTAGAATCCTTTTTTGAACCTCTAACCAACCTTCACTTCCTCCGTGTGACACCGTATTTGAGTTAGGACCACTATTGTACTTTAGAACACCCACTGAACAATTGGTACTCAAATTTTAGTCTCTATGGGATTGATAATCTATCTATTACTTGACGATATCTGTGCACTTGCGAGCATTGAGCGCGAGTGCGCACTTCGAGTCCTCAGCGATTCCCGTTGTAAGATTTGAGGTCGTATTCACGTGCATCAATTGCCTTTTATACTTGATTGCAAATTGACTTGATATACTTTTTGCAGTATATATATATGTGCATGATTTCAATCTTGTGCCAAAGAATCACACCTAATATTAGAAAAAGGATTTTTAGATATATAAAAGGAACGCTAAGTGTAGGAATATGGTACCCTAGGGCTAGTAATTTTGAGTTAATCAGATACTCTGACTTAGATTATGTCAGTGTAAGCTGAAAAAAAGTACAAGTGACAGTTGCCAACTTCTAGGACTAAGTTTAGTTAGTTGGTGTATGCATTGTCTACTACTGAAGCAGAGTACATAGCTATGAGTGAGTTGTAGCTCAACTTCTTTTGATGAAACACACTCTAAATGACTTTCAACTAAACTTTATTAACACTAAAGTCATGATTGATAACATTAGTTCAATTAGTCTAACTAAGAATCCAATACATCACTCAAGAACTAAATACATAGAAGTAAAACATCACTTTGTAAGAAAACATGTAGCTAATGGTGATGTAACACTTGAGTATGTTGAATCTAAATCGAATCTAGTGTTGGTGCAACAATGCCCCAAGCATTTATATGTTTTGATGTTTGGATAATCATCTAAGTTAGACAATGCTTTGTGATTTAATTACGAACATGTTTAAGTGACAGGAAAAAGAGAAGTCCAAGTATGATCTTGGCAAGGGAAATCCAAGGGACGGACTTGGCAGCATAAGACCAAGCTTGTAGTCTTGGCAGCGTAAAGTCCAAGTGAACCATGGCAAAGGAAGACCAAGTATGATCTTGGCAAAGGAAGTCCAAGGGATGGACTTGGCAGCGTAAGACCAAGCTTGTAGTCTTTGCAGCATAAAGTCCAAGTAAACCTTGGCAAAGGAAGTCCAAAGTAAGGTCTTGGCAGCATAAGTCCAAGCTTGTAGTCTTGGCGGCGTAAAGTCCAAGCATTTGGCAACCCAAGATATGACGAAACCGAAGGAAGCTCTTGGAAGCAAAGCGCAAAGGAAGAACAAGTCGCGGACTCAGAGGGATCCTGGAGGCGCAAGGCTTAATGAGGAGCTAGAAGGTTGAGTCTAGGTCTAGGGTGTAAAATCAAGTGTGAATTACTCATACTTAATGATTATGTCGATGTATCGATCGGTGGTCAGTGCTAGTCGGTGAAACCACGACCATCGATCGCTGCTTTAACGATGGATCGTGATGTTGCAATCGATCGACTACCAGCGATGTGATCGGTGATCTATGCAAATACGAGCACAGAGTGTAGTCACACTCGATTGTGGACTACGATCACTCGACTGATCACTCCATCAGTCGACTGATGCAGGGATCAGTCGATTGATCACTTGGCCGTTGGAAATTGCGGCTACGTATCTCCGCGAATCTGCTTGTTCAAAAGTCGTTGGCTTCGGCGGCAGTCGACTGATGGTGAGCATCAGTTGACTGATCGAAGCCCAACGGGAAAAACAACCCCTCTTCTATAAGAAGGGGCCTTGGGGAGCTTGGTGAAGTTAGTGCTCTCATTCCTAACTATACTCTTGTGCTCACCAAGCTTTCTCCAAGTATTTGTGTGATTCTAAACCTCCTCTTCTAGAGTCTTAATCTTCCATCATTGTAAAGAAGAGGAGTGCATTGTAAAACAAGGTTTCTCCACCTTGGTTCATCCAAAGGAGATTTAGTGAAGCTTGGCTAGGGCTAATCCACCTTACGGATTGCTGTGGAGTAGGAGCGTCATCTCCGAACCACATACATCGGGTGTTAGCATTGCTTTCATTGTTTTCTTATTTGTATTTGTATTGCTTCCGCTAACATTCTTGTAGAAACAAAGAAAGGCTAATCACCCCGCCTCTAGCCATTACAAAGATCCTAACAAGTGGTATCAGAGCCCGGATAGCTTGGAAGATTTCACCATCAACCAAGGCATCAATGGCTCTTCAAGAGGGATATAGCACCGCCAAGCCACTGCTCTTCGATGGGAGTCATTTTGCGTATTGGAAAGGTAGGATGAAATATTATCTAATGAGTAATATTGAAATTTGGCATAGCATTGTAGATGACTTTGAAGAACCGGTGGATGAACATGGAGACCCTATTCCAAGCAAGGATTGGACAAGGGAAATGAATAGGCGGTTCAAATCAAATGCAAAGGCGGTACTCACCATCCAATGCGGCATTACAATGGAGCAACTCAACAAGGTGGGGCCTTTCGAATCCGCCAAGAAGTTATGGGAAAAGCTCATTGAGCTAAATGAAGGATCCAAGGAGTCAAAGAGGGCCAAGAAGGACTTGCTAATTGGACAACTTCAAGCCTTCCAAATGAAGATGCATGAAACCGTAAGCCAAATGCATCGAAGGTTCAAGGAGATTGTGAATGGACTCCATATCATAGGTGAGCGAATTGACAACCGGGATTTGGTAAGATACATACTTCAAGCATTTCCTAGAAATTCTCTATGGACTTCTATAGTTGATGCTATTAAATTAACTAGGGATCTCTCTCAAATTAAAATTGATGAATTATTTTGTTAGTTTGAATTGCATGAGCAAACTAACATGTCTTCTAAGGAAAAGGGTTTAGCTCTATTTGTTGAAAAGAAGGAAAAGAAGAAGAAAGAAAGGAAAGAAGTATCATCATCATCCGAATCGGAGCATGACTCAAGTAGTGATGGAGACTCGTCTAGCGAGATGGCCAACTTTGTCAAGAAACTCTATAGAAAATCAAAGGAGTTCAAGAATAGAGAAGCAAGGAAGGGGTCTCATTCTTCAAGAGGTAAAATTAGTGGTAATTCAAATTTTAATAATAATGTGATTTTCCATGCTTGCAATAAGAAGGGGCACATAAAACCAAATTGCCCAGAGCTAAAGAAGAAGGAGGAAAAAGAAAAGAAAAAGAAGGACAAGAAGAAGAAGAAGAAGAAGGAGGTCATGGTGGCTCAAACCACATGGGACACACCAAGTGTTGAAGATTCTTCCTCCGATGATGAGCTTTGCCACATCACACGCCATGTGACACTCATGGCCCTAGGAGATGACTCCGGTACATCAAGCCAAGAAGAAGACTCTTCAAGTGATGAATCGTCATCTAGTGACGATGAGGTAATGAACTCTCCCAAAGTTAAGCTTCTTTATAAATCAATTGCTTATCTTAAAGAGGCTCTAGATAAGTCTAAATCTAAGGTTAAAAGCATGAAGGTAGAACTAAAGGCCATTAGGAATGAAAAACCTTCACATGTTGACTCTTGCATACTTAAGGAAGAGAACGACAAACTTAAGGATGAGGTTAGTGAGTTAAAGGTATGTCTAGAGAAATTTATAAATGGCTCAAAATATCTTGACATGATCCTTAGCCAACAAAGAGCCGTTTACAATAAGGCCGATATACGATATAATCCAAAAGAAAAAGAAGTTGCCTATATTTCATTTATTAATAGGAAAGCAACCATTAAGGGTAAGGTCAAGAAAGCATGGGTACCTAAGAAGTTTTTACTTAATTCTACCGGTCCAAATGTTTGGGTACCAAAAGCTTGTGTTTTTCATGTGATTTAGGTAGGTGAGAAAGGTTTGTGGATCGTGGATAGCGGTTGCTCAACACACATGACCGGGGATGTGAGCAAGTTCTCCACAATTAAGTATGTGAAGAAGGGAGCGGTGTCTTTTGAAAATAGTGGAAAATTCAAGATATTAGGTAGAGGTACAATTGAGGTATCCCCCAAAATTGTCATTCACAAAGTTTTACTAGTTGAAAATATGAAATTTAATTTATTAAGTGTTAGTCAACTTTGTGATGCAAACTATCATGTTTCTTTTGAATCCTCTAAATGCATGATTAGACACAAGGAATTAAATGATTGTATGTTAGTTGGATATAGGAAGTCAAATATCTATTATGTTGATCTTTCATATCCTTCTAACATTTCTACTAAGTGTCTTGTTGCAAAAGAAGAAGAAAGTTGGCTATGGCATAGGAGATTAAAGATCAAGTATATCAAGAACAAAATGTGTGATGCATGCCAAGAAGGAAAACAAACAAAAGCATCACACAAAGGTAAAACCTTAACTAATACTTCCTTACCATTAGAACTATTGCATCTTGACTTATTTGCCATAGTACTCCTTCTTTAAATGGTAGCAAATATTGTTTAGTTATAGTAGATGATTTTTCTAGGTATACTTGGGTCTACTTTATGAAACATAAGGATGATACCTTAGAAATAATCATAGGATTTAGTAAAAGGGTCGAAAATAAAAAAAGTCTCAAAATCAACCGGATACGTAGTGATCATGGTGGTGAATTTGAGAATTCTAAATTTTCACAATTTTGTTTAGAGCAAGGGTACAAGCATGAGTTCTCTTGTCCTAGAACACCCCAACAAAATGGGGTGGTGGAAAGGAGAAATCGTGCCCTACAAGAGGCGGCTAGGACTATACTTAATGCATATTCTCTACCTAGCTACTTGTGGGCGGAAGCAGTTAATACCGCTTGTTATATCCAAAATAGGGATTAAATCCATAGGTTTTTAGGAAAGACACCATTTGAATTATGGAATGGGACTATTCCCACAATTCATTATTTCAATGTCTTTGGATGTAAAGTTTATATTTTAAACACCAAAGATAACTTAGGAAAATTTGAATCCAAAGCGGATGAGGGAATCCTAGTTGGATACTCATCCACAAGTAGAGGATATAGAGTCTACAATAAGAGAACCCAAGGGATTGAGGAGTCCTCCAATGTTCAATTTGATGAAACCACTAGTACCTACCCTAGAAAGTCCTCCATTGATAAGGATATTAATGACAATAATCAAGACATTACCCAAAAACTTCAAAATTTGACCATAAGGGGTAATGATCAAGGGGGAGGAAGAGGAGATTCCGATGATGAAAGAAGGGTGGAAGATAACAATGATCAATTTGAAACCCTTTCTAGAACCCTAAGAATTCATCAAGATCATCCACTTGACCAAGTAGTAGGAGACATATCTCAAGGAGTAAGAACTAGGTCATTTCATAGACCTCCTACTAGTCAAGTTGCTCTTATTTCACAAATTGAGCCCAAATCGATTAATGATGCATTACATGATCCGGATTGGATCTTGGCAATGCAAGATGAATTTTCTCAATTTGAAAGGAGTCAAGTATGGGAGTTAGTACCTAGACCCAATGATTGCACCATAATTACTACAAGATGGGTCTTTAGGAATAAGCTAGATGACCAAGGAAATAACACTAGAAATAAGGCTAGGTTGGTTGCTAGGGGATTCAATCAAGTTGAAGGGCTTGACTATGATGAGACTTATGCCCCGGTTGCTAGATTAGAATCTATTAGAATTCTCTTAGGGTATGCTTCCTATATGGGATTTAAACTTTACAAAATGGATGTTAAATCGGCATTCTTAAATGGTTATATTAAGGAGGAAGTATATGTAGAGCAACCACCCGGGTTTGAGAACATAGATTATCCAAACTACGTATATAAGCTTAGGAAAGCATTATATGGGTTAAAACAAGCTCCCCGGGCATGGTATGAAAGATTGTCATCTTTCTTAATTTCTAAGGATTTTAGGAGAGGCCAAGTAGATCAAACCTTGTTTATAAAGTCAACATTAAACGATATCTTTATAGCCCAAATATATGATGATGACATTATTTTTTGGTCAACAAATGATGATCTTCTTCAAGACTTTATAAAAAAACATGGAAAATGAATTTGAAATGAGTTTAGTTGGAGAGCTCAACTTTTTCCTAGGGTTACAAGTCAAACAAACCAATGAAGGTATTCATATTTATCAAACCAAATATGCAAATGAAATGATCAAGAAATTTGGTTTGGAAAATTCCAAAATTGTAACCACTCCTATGGCCATTAGCACTAGAATAGATAGTGATCATGATGGTAAATCAATTGATCTTAAACTTTATAGGAGTATGATTGGTAGCCTACTATATCTAACTGCTAGTAGACCCGATATCTTATTTGCGGTAGGTATGTGTGCAAGATACCAATCTTGTGCCAAAGAATCACATTTAGTAGCCGTTAAGAGAATTTTAAGATATATTAAAGGCACCCTAAATGCAGGACTTTGGTATCCTAGGACTAGGTCCTTTGAGTTGCTTGGTTATACCGATTCCGATTATGACGGTTGCAAATTGGATAGGAAGAGTACTAGTGGTGGATGCCAATTTCTTGGGTCTTCCCTAGTTAGTTGGAGTAGTAGGAAGCAACATTGTCTTGCTTTATCAACCACCGAAGCTGAATATGTGGCTATGGGTGGTTGTGTAGCTCAATTACTTTGGATGAGACATACTCTTGTGGACTATGAGCTACACTACTCTAACATTAAAGTTTATTGTGACAATGTGAGTACCATCAACTTGACCAAAAATCCAGTACATCACTCTAGGACCAAGCACATTGAAGTGAAACATCACTTCATAAGAGATCATGTGGCAAGAGGGGACATTGAACTTAATTATGTAGAATCTAAGTCTAACCTTGCCGATATCTTCACCAAAGCTCTTCCCGAAACCGAATTTTCATCATTAAGGAGAGAGCTTGGTATGTGCTTTGTAGAGTAAAAGTCTAGGTTTGCATGATCCCATATTCATATGTTAGCCTTATACCTTGATGCATCTCACAAAAGCCTTAAGAAACCTTGATTTTTGTATTGAGACACTTAGAAATATGTGAGATGATAGGGAAGGTGTACTTGGCTCATCATGCTTGTTATGATGCATTACTATGAGCCAATAACACACCTAGAGACATGAATACCTTATTGACCAATCATTGGGAAGACTTGTATTCAAGTAATGAATACATAGCTCCAAGAACATGGTTGGAAATTTCAAATCATATATATTTTAAACTATATTCATCATAGTTTGAAAAACAGATTTCAAGTGGAACACAAAAGTGATACAAAGTTTGCAAAAATCTTTAGAACTTTTGTTAGGTTCCAAGTTTGTATCAATCTTGAAATCTGGAAAACATATATTTTCAAACTATTTTTCCTTAATAAAGTATGATTCCAGAAATGTGTACGCAAAATTTCGTGATTTTTAGAGATTTTTGGAATTTCTACAGCATTTCGGGTTAATAAAAGGTCAAATTGATTAAGATAGCAATGATCGGTTCGTAAAACCAGTCGACTGATACATTGTATTTTCTGATAAATAGCTCCATTCTCTGATATTTAGTGTATCTTTGATGTCCTAAAACTATAGCATGATAATATTGAGTATAAACAAATCTTTAGGACTGTTTAATGCAGTGTTTTAGGGGGAGTGTCATAAAATATATCTTTTTCATCCCCAAACTTACATTGTTGGTGCAAAGTTAGGACTTAACTTTCTTAACTTTTGTATGCTTTGCTTCCAATGTTATTCACACATCATGAAGCATATCTTGAATTAAGGGGGAGTTTAATATCAATTTTATACCTTAGTCCAAGATACAACAACTTTAATTCTTTCTTGAAATTTATAAATCCTGTTAGTAATATATGAGAGATGTCCTAAGGCAATCGCCTTATGTATGAACCATTTATATGATAAATGAAGATTCACTATTTGAGTATACATGTTTCATGTATTTGATTGAATCTTAAACTCATTTACTGAATGTCCACGATGCGATTCATAGCATGAGAGAATTTGTGATTGGATCACAACTAGTGAGTATCTCTACATGTGTAATTGTGATGTATCGGAATTATCCCTAGTCGATAAATTTGGACACCATCAATTCTGTCGAGACTAGCACGAGGTATACTCCTTGGTGTATCCAAGCAGCTGATTCTCACTGGCTGGAGACATTGTGATGTCCGGAGTTTATCGTGGATGCTAGTTATGGTAACTAGTTCATTGGAGTGACCAGCCGTAAGACTTCATATGGTTCTCTGCATATATAGATATGTCAATGAACTTCTTACTGTAGCTTAAGTGCGATGTTTCTTTGACTTGCGGTATTCAAGTCATCTTGATCATGGAGACTTATGCTTTGACATCTTAAGCAAACATCTCTAAGGAGATGTGGACCCGGGATGATTGGGTATAAGTCGAAATGATCGAAGGTGTTTGAATAGCCTATAAAGGATTTACCACTCCTTGCGAGGAGATGTATACCCATGGCCTCTCGTCGGATTGTTACTAAAGTCTTTGGCCAAAGCATCACATGTTTAGTAGGTACTCTTCGATACATGTGGAGTAACTAGAATCCGTAGGACGAGGAAATGATACTTGGGCTAGGTGTGACGTAGTCAGCCTTGTGGGGACTGACACTATAGACCATGTCCTGAACCAAGTGGGTATAAGATGAGTGAAGGGAATGGGGCACGAATCATTCGAGCTGCTGAAGGGTTTCAGAAATAGTTCTAGATCAACCGTTGATCTTTTCGATTAATTGGGGATCATGATGTACTACTAGGTGCCACTCATGATCGTTCTATAATTAATGGTTAATGATAGACGACCAACATAAACCGAGAACCTATTTGGTCACACGCACAACGAGCGTAATCCGAAGGATTTAAAACGAGCTTGAGAATGGGATTCTCAGACAGAGAGAAACTATGTTTGGTTGAACCAAACAAGAAGCGAGCATGAAATCGTTTCAGTCGCAATGGAAGCGTGGATGGGCCGTGTCTTATGAAGACATAATGGATGAACCAAAATGGTTTGGTTCTAATCCAATGGAGGAGAATAAACCAAAGGGTTTGGTTTATTTTAAACGAATGAACCAAAAGTTGGTTCGGTTCGTTTTAACTTAAAATAAACTATCATGGTTTGGTTTATTTTAACTTATCTTAATGCAGCGGGTTAACGGGCCTAATGGTTATGATCCAATAACCATTAAGAGAATTAGTTCTCTATAAAAGACGGTTTAAGAGATAATTAAGCTCTAATCCAAAAGCCCTAAACCTAGTTGCCGCCCACCTCCTCTCCTTGGAGAATTCGGCGCCAACTCCATTGCCGCCCAGCCCCTTGTGCCGCCGTCCAGCTCCTTGCCGGCGTCCAAGCTTCAGCCGGTGATCCTCCGGCGACCTTCCGGTGATCTCCTTTAGGTTTGGCATCAAGGTGAGCTTTATCTTCCCTTGGTTGGCCGGCGCCTATCTCCTCCACCAAAGCTGTCCAGTTTTTCTGGATAGCTTGTTCTCCTCTCGTCAGAGCATCGTTTGGAAGACGATTAGAGCTCCGACAGCGGCTAATTTATCGGGGATTCGATCTCCGGTAATCCTCTGAGGTGGAGGATGAAGGATTCGTCAAACGGTTGACGAATACCCCTCCGGAGAAGCGAGTTTTGAGGGCTCGTCTTTGCATCCGAATTTGGATTCGGATCGTGATCATCTCTCGATCACGTCGTCTTCAACACGAGGCTAGTAACCCATACGAAGACAAAGCTCATGGCTTAGCGAAGTCATCCTAAGGATACTCGGCGTGGATACGGATAGAGACGATTCTAGCAATGATCGTTCCGGTTGATGCCGTTCCCGCTACACGTAATACGAAAGGTATAACGTAGTTAAATTTTCTTTTATTGCAAATTTAAATTTACGGTTATGTCTACACTTGTTGTAATATGCATCCGTGTGATGTGTGTGTTGTAATAAATATAGATTTATTAATTATATTGCTTCCGATGTGCTCATGTTTACGAAACATGATCGAACACACACACGTCGCGGTGCCGGAATCCCAACAGTGGTATCAGAGCCCAGGTTGTGTTTCGACATAATCATAAAATGGTTTTGCGATAGTCATAATGTTATTTATGGAAATGTTATAATTTTGGAAATTTAGAAGTATTTATGGAAATTTTTCAATTTTGGAAAGTCTAGAAGTATTTATGGAAATCTTCCACTTTTGGAAAGTTGGAAGTATTTATGGAAATTGATATTTTCCATGAATAAAATATTTGATTAGATTCTGGAAATTTGTTTCCTAATTTAATCATGATTTGATTTGGGAAATCAAATCTTAAAATATTTTATTTCCATAAGTAGTTTTGATGATTTAGGAAATTGGTTTCCTATATTGATTTTCCTTAATCAACTATTTCCATAAATAAAATATGATATTAGATTTGGAAATTTATTTCCTAATTTAATCATGATTTGATTTGGAGAATCAAATCTTAAACATATTTTATTTCCATAAATAGATATGACAAATAAGGAAATTATGTACATGACATAATTGTATGCCATGTAATTGCATTAGATGCATATCATTATGTCATGCGTGTCGTGACATGTAGATGTATGCCATGCCATGTAGATAATAGTTATTTGCATGCAAAGATGATGAGACATAAAAACCCTAACTCAATATTAAAGCCTACACCTTCCATTAATATGGTTAGAACCAGAGTTCTGTTTCTTGTTTGAGTTGTTGGACTCTCTCCAAGCCCGGCTCGAACCCGAACATGTTCAAACCATGGAATAGTTTAATACTAATATGGTAAGAGTCAGAGGTCAATCGTTAGCTTTGGTTGTTGGACTCTCTCCAAGCTGGGATAATTGGTTGAATGCGCTCTAACCATATTAAAACTATTTCTCGATTAATGGGTTGGCTTTAACCTGGAGCATCGGCTTGTTGGACTCTCTCCAAGGTCGATGTAAAGGGAGGTGAAGTTGGGTGTTATGCATATGATGCATACTTGTTAATGTGTTAACAACCCGATGTATGTGTGAACATTCAATTAGTTGATAGCACATTGTGATAGTTGCATATACGTGATATGCAATCGGTATAGTTGATACCTACCGTCATAGTTATGAATGGCTTGTTGGACTCTCTCCAAGGTTGTTCATATCTATGATGGATATCAGCCCATTCGGAGATGGACCCACGATCTCCCGAAGTAATTTTGGGGTTTTTGAAATTCAAAAAATGAATGGGATTTATAAATGTAAATTGATGCATTTTAAAATCATTTTCTCATATATGCTCGTTTTGTATTTCTAGGTCAATAAATTGATCATGACGTCTTTGAATTTGCCCACTATTTTTGATTCGAACAAACTGACTGGGCCTAATTTCCTGGACTGGCTTAGAAACCTGAGAATTGTTCTCAAGGCAGAAAAGCTTGCATATGTCCTTGAAGAGCCTCTTCCCAACCGTCCTAAGGACGATGCAACTCCAGACCAAATGTTGGTCTATCAGAAGCATGTGGCAGATTCTGAGCTGGTGAGTTACATCATGCTAGCGGCGATGGTACCCGAGCTGCAAAAGCAGCATGAGCATATGGATGCTAATACTATGGTCTTCCATCTTCATGAGTTGTTCGATGAGCAAGCGAGATCCGAAAGGTTCGAGGTCTCTAGGCCCCTCTTCACCATGAAGATGCAAGAAGGTTCGTCTGTAGTGCAGTTTGTGCTAAAGATGAATGGGTACATCGAGCGGCTAGCTACCCTCGGGTTTGTGATGGATCACGAATTAAGTATTGACTAAATTCTGCATTGTTTGCCCAAGAGTTTCTCACAATTCATGATGAACTATCGGATGAACAAATTGGAATCCACTATTCCCGAGCTCCTCAATATGCTGAAGACTGTGGAGCCTTCTGTGAAGCATGAGGAGAAGGCGGTTCTGTTAGTTGATTCCTCAAAGAAAGGAAGGCAAAAGAACAGAAGAAAGGGAAGAACAAAAAGGCAAAGAAGGCGGAACCAGCGCAAAAGGACACTTGATATCATTGTGGCAAGGAAGGCCACTGGCGAAGAAACTGCAAGATTTATCTTGAGTCCATGAAGAAGAAGAAGGCATCCGATGCCCCATCCTCTTCAGGTATCTTCGTTATTGATTGTCATTCTATTTCCTTAGACACTTGGGTATTGGATACTGGGTGTGGCTCACATATATGTAATGACATACAGGGGCTAAGGAATAGAAGAAGACTCGTCAGAGGGGAGTCAAATTAGCGAGTTGGCAATGGAGCAAAGGTTGCTGCAGTCGCCATCGGAACTTATTTGCTGAAGCACCCCAGTGGACTAGTCTTGGAACTGGACAGTTGCTATTATGTTCCTTCTCTAATAATGAACATTGTTTCTATTTTCTGTTTAAATAGAAATGGTTTCCATTTGACGTTTAGTAACAATTGTTGTTATATAACTTTGAATGGCGTACTTTATGGAACTGAAACTTTGAGTAATGGCATTTATATGTTGGACGTATCCAGTGACATTTTCAATATCGAAGCGAGCAACATGAGTGCTCGAAAGGATAATCAAATAGACTCCTATATGTGGCATTGTCGTCTTGGCCATATAAGCAAGAAACGCATGTCCGAATTACACCGATGTGGAATTCTGGAATCGTTTATATTGGATTCATACGATACATGCGAATCATTCTTAAAAGGCAAGATGACCAAGTTACCTTTTACTGGAAAAGGTGAATGAGTGGGAGAGTTATTAGGTCTAATACATACTGATGTATGTGGACCTATGTCAACTCAAGCTTTAGGAGGCTATAGCTACTTCATTAGCTTCACCGATGATCACTCACGGTTTGGGTATGTGTTCTTGATGAAACACAAGTCTGAAGCCTTTGAAAGGTTCAAAGAATTCAGAAATGAAGTAGAGAAACAACATGACAAGAGTATTAAAATACTTCGATTGGGTCGAGGTGGTGAATACTTGAGTCAGAAGTTTCTTGATTACCTAAGAGACAATGGTATATTGTCTCAATGGACTCCGCCCTATACACCACAACATAATGGTGTATCTGAGAGGCATAACCGGTCCTTGTTGGACATGGTCAGGTCAATGATGAATCATGCGACTCTTCCCAAGTCCTTTTGGGGTTATGCACTTCAGATAGCTGTTTACTTGTTAAACAGAATGCCTACCAAGGTAGTCTCAACTACTCCATATGAGATATGGAATAGTAAGAAACCTCATGTATCTTACTTGAAGATATGGGGTTATCCTGCTTATGTGAAGCGGACAGTATCAGACAAATTGGATGCTAAGTCTGATAAATGTCTATTTATTGGATACCCTAAGGAAACAAGGGGTTACCAATTCTATCATCCTGTGGAATAAAAGGTGTTTGTTTCAAGGCATGCTGTGTTTCTAGAGAAAGAGTTTCTCTTGCAAGAAAACAGTGGGAGTGTCGTCGAGCTTGAGGAGGCTCGAGAGACTCAAATAAACATTGATGAGATACCTGGTGAAGCACAACAGCCGACAACTCATAGTGATGAGCAATCGGCTGGACCTATTGTAACACCACATCTTCGTAGATCTGGTAGAACACGCAATATTCCTGAGAGATATGGATTTCTCGTAAGTGAATCGAACGACGTGTTACTCATTGATGATGAGGAGCCTACTAGTTATGAAGAAGTGTTGACAAGTTCAGAAAGGGATAAGTGGCTTGGTGCCATGAAGTCGGAAATGGATTCCATGTATGAAAACCAAGTTTGGAACTTGGTTGACCCACCTGAAGGCATAAAGCCTATAGGGTGCAAGTGGGTTTTCAAGAAGAAAACCGACATGGATGGTAATGTGATTACCTATAAGGCAAGATTGGTGGCGAAAGGATATCGTCAAAAACAAGGCGTTGATTATGACGAAACCAATTCCCCTATAGCTATGCTTAAATCCATTCGGATGCTCCTAGCCATAGCGGCTCATTATGATTATGAGATATCACAGATGGATGTGAAAACAGCTTTCCTTAATGGAAACCTGCTCGAGGACGTGTATATTATACAGCCTGAGGGTTTCACATCGGTTGATAAAACCAAGGTATGCAAATTGCGACGGTCCATTTATGGATTGAAGCAAGCATCCAGGAGCTGGAATATCCGTTTTGATGAGACCATCAAAAAGTTTGATTTCTCACAAAATCCAGACGAACCTTGTGTGTACAAGAAGATTAGTGGGAGTGCAGTCGTGTTCCTAGTATTGTATGTCGATGACATATTACTTATAGGAAATGATGTGTCAATCTTACAGTCAGTTAAGGTTTGGTTATCCAAGACATTCTCCATGAAAGACCTGGGAGAAGCAACCTACATCCTCGGGATTAAGATCTATAGAGATAGATTGAAACAGTTGCTTGGTCTTTCATAGTCTACATATATAGACCGAGTGCTAAAGAGGTTTAGCATGTCGGAATCCAAGAAAGGTTTCCTACCCATCAGGCATGGGGTACACCTTTCGAAGTCTATGTGTCCGCACACAGAAGACGAGAGGATTTGCATGAGTAAGATTCCCTATGCATCCGCAATAGGATCTATCATGTATGCTATGTTATGTACGAGGCTCGATGTATCGTATGCTCTGAGTGTCATGAGCAGATATCAGTCTGATCCAGGAATGGATCATTGGGTGGATGTTAAGACGATCCTGAAGTACTTAAGAAGAACTAAGGATGTGTTCCTAATATATGGAGAAGGGGACATGGTGATACGCGGGTATACGGATGCCAGCTTCCAGACAGACAAGGATGATTCCAGGTCTCAGTCTGGATACGTGTTCACCTTGAATGGGGGCGCAGTGAGTTGGAAAAGTTCCAAACAAGACACTGTAGCGGATTCTACCACTGAGGCAGAATACATTGCAGCTTCGGAAGCAGCAAAGGAAGCGGTTTGGATCAAGAAGTTCTTTTATGAACTTGGTGTGATTCCGGCCATTGTTGAAGCAATACCAGTCTACTGCGACAACAATGGAGCAATTGCACAGGCGAAAGAGCCAAGGTCTCATCAACGATCCAAACATGTCTTCGCCGCTATCATCTTATCAGAGAGATCATCAGTAGGAACGAAATACAAATCGAGAAAATTCCCACTGAAAGGAACTTAGCGGATCCTTTGACTAAAGCATTACCTCAAAGTAAGATTGAGGGTCATGTTAGTGCTTATGCTATTGGATACCGTAGCGATTGGCATTAGGCCAAGTGGGAGTCTGTTAGTAATATATGAGAGATGTCCTAAGGCAATCGCCTTATGTATGAACCATTTATATGATAAATGAAGATTCACTATTTGAGTATACATGTTTCATGTATTTGATTGGATCTTAAACTCATTTACTGAATGTCCACGATACGATTCACAGCATGAGAGAATTTGTGATTGGATCACAACTAGTGAGTATCTCTACATGTGTAATTGTGATGTAACGGAATTATCCCTAGTCGATGAATTGATGAATTTGGACACCATCAATTCTGTCGAGACTAGCACGAGGTATACTCTTTGGTGTATCCAAGCAGCTGATTCTCACTAGCTAGAGACATTGTGATGTCCGGAGATTATCGTGGATGCTAGTTATGGTAACTAGTTCATTGGAGTGACCAGCCGTAAGACTTCATATGGTTCTCTGCATATATAAATATGTCAATGAAGTTATTACTTTAGCTTAAGTGCGATGTTCCTTTGACTTGCGGTATTCAAGTCATCTTGATCATGGAGACTTATGCTTTGACATCTTAAGCAAACATCTCTAAGGAGATGTGGACCTGGGATGATTGGGTATAAGTCGAAATGATCGAAGGTGTTTGAATAGCCTATAAAGGATTCACCACTCCTTGCGAGGAGATGTATACCCATGGCCTCTCATCGGATTGTTACTAAAGTCTTTGGCCAAAGCATTACATGTTTAGAGTAAGGTACTCTTCGATACATGTGGAGTAACTAGAATCCGTAGGACGAGGAAATGATACTTGGGCTAGGTGTGACGTAGTCAGCCTAGTGGGGACTGACACTATAGACCATGTCCTGAACCAAGTGGGTATAAGATGAGTGAAGGGAATGGGGCACGAATCATTCGAGCTGCTGAAGGGTTTCAGAAATAGTTTTGGATCAACCGTTGATCTTTTTGGTTAATTGGGGATCATGATGTACTACTAGGTGCCACTCATGATCGTTCTATAATTAATGGTTAATGATAGATGGCCAACATAAACCGAGAACTTATTTGGGCACACGCACAATGAGCGTAATCCGAAGGATTTAAAACGAGCTTGAGAATGGGATTCTCAGACCGAGAGAAACTAGGTTTGGTTGGACCAAACAAGAAGCGAGCATGAAATCATTTCAGTCGCAATGGAAGCGTGGATGGGTCGTGTCTTATGAAGTCATAATGGATGAATCAAAATGGTTTGGTTCTAATCCAATGGAGGAGAATAAACCAAAGGGTTTGGTTTATTTTAAACGAATGAACCAAAAGTTGGTTCGGTTCGTTTTAACTTAAAATAAACCATCATGGTTTGGTTTATTTTAACTTATCTTAATGGAGCGGGTTAACGGGCCTAATGGATATGATCCAATAACCATTAAGGGAATTAGTTCTCTATAAAAGAGGGCTTAAGGGATAATTAAGCCCTAATCCAAAAGCCCTAAACCTAGTTGCCGCCCACCTCCTCTCCTTGGAGAATTCGGCGCCAACTCTATTGCCGCCCAGCCCCTTGTGCCGCCGTCCAGCTCCTTGCTGGCGTCCAAGCTTCAGCCGGTGATCCTCCGGCGACCCTCCGGTGATCTCCTTTAGGTTTGGCATCAAGGTGAGCTTTATCTTCCCTTGGTTGGCCGGCGCCTATCTCCTCCACCAAAGCTGTCCAGTTTTTCTGGACAGCTTGTTCTCCTCTCGTCGGAGCGTCGTTTGGACGACGATTAGAGCTCCGACATTGGCTAATTTACCGGGGATTCGATCTCCGGTAATCCTCTGAGGTGGAGGATGAAGGATTCATCAAACGGTTGACGAATACCTCTCCGGAGAAGCGAGTTTTGAGGACTCGTCTTTGCATCCGAATTTGGATTCGGATCGTGATCATCTCTCGATCACGTCATCTTCAACACGAGGCTAGTAACCCGTATGAAGATGAAGCTCGTGGCTTAGCGAAGTCATCCTAAGGATACTCGGCGTGGATACGGATAGAGACGATTCTAGCGAGAATCGTTCTGGTTGATGCCATTCCCGCTACACGTAATACGAAAGGTATAACGTAGTTAAATTTCCTTTTATTGCAAATTTAAATTTACGGTTATGTCTACACTTGTTGTAATATGCATGCGTGTGATGTGTGTGTTGTAATAATTATAGATTTATTAATTTTATTGCTTCCGCTGTGCTCATGTTTACGAAACATGATCGAACACACACACGTCGCGGTGCCGGAATCCCAACAAATCCTTCTATTTTGGATGCGTGTCAAAGGGGGAGAAGGGATGTTTAAGTTAGATTTCATATTATGATTATGTAAAGACCTAACTTAAGTGATTGCCAAACATCAAAAAGGGGGAGATTGTTGGTGCAACAATGCCCCAAGCATTTATATGTTTTGATGTTTGGATAATCATCTAAGTTAGACAATGCTTTGTGATTTAATTACGAACATGTTTAAGTGATAGGAAAAAGAGAAGTCCAAGTATGATCTTGGCAAGGGAAGTCCAAGGGACGGACTTGGCAGCATAAGACCAAGCTTGTAGTCTTGGCAGCGTAAAGTCCAAGTGAACCTTGGCAAAGGAAGACCAAGTATGATCTTGTTAAAGGAATTCCAAGGGATGGACTTGGCAGCGTAAGACCAAGCTTGTAGTCTTGGCAGCGTAAAGTCCAAGTGAACCTTGGCAAAGGAAGTCCAAAGTAAGGTCTTGGCAGCATAAGTCCAAGCTTGTAGTCTTGGCAGCGTAAAGTCCAAGCATTAGGCAACCCAAGATATGACGAAACCGAAGGAAGCTCTTGGAAGCAAAGCGCAAAGGATGAACAAGTCGCGGACTCGGAGGGATCCTGGAGGCGCAAGGCTTAATGAGGAGCTAGAAGGTTGAGTCTCGGTCTAGGGTGTAAAATCAAGTGTGAATTACTCATACTTGATGAGTATCGATCACGATCGATGTGATCGACCGTCAGTGCTCGATTAGTCGGTGAAACCTCGACCATCACCAACCGCTGATGCGCAATCGATTGATGTTGCAATCAGTCGACTGCCAACAGTGGCAGTTGACTGATCAACGCAAATACGAGCACAGAGTGTAGTCGCACTCGACTGCAACCTACGATCACTCGACTGATCACTCCATCAGTCGACTAATCACTTGGCCGTTGGAAATTGCGGCTACGTATCTCCGCGGATCTGCTTGTTCAGAAGCCATTATCGCCGATGATCGACCGATGGTGAGCATCGATCGATCAAGCCAACGGGAAAAACAGCCCCTCTTCTATAAGAAGGGGCCTTGGGGAGCTTGGTGAAGTTAGTGCTCTCATTCCTAACATTACTCTTGTGCTCACCAAGCTTTCTCAAAGTATTTGTGTGATTCTAAACCTCCTCTTCTAGAGTCTTAATCTTCCTTCATTGTAAAGAAGAGGAGTGCATTGTAAAACAAGGTTTCTCCACCTTGGTTCATCCAAAGGAGATTTAGTGAAGCTTGGCTAGGGCTAATCCACCTTACGGATTGCCGTGGAGTAGGAGTGTCATCTCCGAACCACGTACATCGGGTGTTAGCATTGCTTTCATTGTTTTCTTATTTGTATTCTTATTTGTATTTGTATTGCTTCCGCTAACATTCTTGTAGAAATAAAGAAAGTCTAATCACCCCTCTCTAGCCATTACAAAGATCCTAACATCTAGCATACATATTCACTAAACCTCTACCCAAAGCTGAATTTAGTTTACTTAGAAGAAAACTCGGAATGTGTCTAGTAGAGTAGGGATTGGTTTTACTTACATTATTTATCTATTATTTATTTTGTTTTCTTTGGAACTAGCATAGGACTTATCTTAGAAATCATGAGCTTATAGATTTAAGGATCTAATGTATCTCACAACACTTAGGTTGAACTTGATTGTGTACTAAGCCACATAGATGTGCGTGAGCTGTTAGGATCTTACTCCTGATTCCAGATATAGAAGAAGGGCATCAACATGAATCATGGAGCATAATCATTAAACCAATCACTTAAGTGACTAACTCTCACCTAGACTGAGTCATAATTTAATATCATTTGAGTCAAAATGGAGTTGGACATTTTGTCAAGGTCAATTTATTATATTATTTATGTTAAAATATTATTTTTCTAAAGTAAAGAACACATACTTGGATTCATAAATTTGTTTAGTTACTTCATACTTTAAGTTTTTTTTAACTTGGAAATATTTTTGAACTTTAAGTGTTTTTTCAAAATTAACCTTTAAAATGCTCTCTTCATTACATTGTTTTTGATATATGTCAAAGGGAGAGAGAAAAAATTTAAGAGGTTAAAATTTTAATTATTCTTTCAAAACTCATCAAATATTAAGGGGGAGGTATTATTAAGGGGGAGTTTCTAAAAACAATTGATTAATGTATTTATTTACTTAACTTTGAATTGTGTTTCCATAGATCAAAAAGGGAGAGATTATTGGTGCAAGGGCACCAGATAATCGTACCTAATTTCGACATTGGCAAAGGTTTAAAGTTAAGTCATAATGTTATCTTATATGTTATGTTAAGTGTGCAGAACTTGAATAGTCTTGGCTAAGGTCAAAGATGCTAAGGGAATCTCGGTGGGTCAGCAGAGTCTTGACATTAGAGAGAGCCACGATGGTCAAAGGATCAGATGCTAAGCAACATGTCAGAAAACCAAGGTTAAGCAAGGTAACGACCTTGTGTGGAGTGGTAAGGTGGCATCCTCGATATCGGGACAACCTTAGGCGTCGATCCGACTAATGGTTCCGGGGGAAGGCCGAAGTCGAGATCGGATGGTCAAAGACTATCATTACTACTATTGAGATATACATTGTGCTAATCTTGTGATGTAGGTGACATGATGGTAATTCAAGGAAAGGAAACTCAAGCATCAATCGACTGGAATGGAACCCAATTGACTAGTAAAAGGTCCAGTCAACTGAAGTGAATAGAATTAGTCATGAGCCAAGTTGCCACATTAAGATTTAGATCTAGATGAATTGAAGATTTGCAGTTAAATAGGATTTAGATCTACATGAAAATGACTATTTCAAGGAAGTTGGAAAGGTTTATAAATATGGTGTTGGAGACAAACCCTAATCATCTTTTTACCAAGTGCTCTAGCTCTAAATCTCTGCAATCAACAAACGCACTTCGTGCAACAATGCTACAACTCTGACCGTGCACCTCCTTTTGCATTATTTTTGTCGATATGCTTTAGCATACTTTTATTTATTGTACTTAACTTCTAAAAGGAGCAGTAAGGTTGTTACTGTCTCCTTTACATTTGTAAAATTGCATCTTGTTCCTCTAACAAGGGAGAGAGTTCTAGTGAATTGCCCATCTAAAGCGATTAAGGATCGTAAGCCTTGGATTAGCAGCATTTCAAATTTGAACCAAGTAAAAATAAACATGTGTTTATCTTTGTCTTTGAATTTTCCACTGTGCTCTTACTTTGGTTTACGAGCGTCTCAAACAAGAAATATTTTTATTTTAGAAAATTCTATTAACCCCCCCCTCCTCGAGCGTCTTTTCGATCCAACACCAACAAGGATCAAATACTCTAGAGGATATTGATAAAGTGAAAGGAAATAGAATAGAATTAGAAAAATTTAATATGGATGATGACATGATTGATAAAATTTAAAAAATGTTGTATTATTTGTTTAGTGTCATAGACATTATTGAACTTTATGCTTTATGAAATCTTTTATGTTTTAAATTATTTGTTGAACTATTTGGTTATGTAGTAAATGCTATATGAACTACTGTGTGGTGTGGATTATGTATTATGAATTTAATCATAATCCTCATTCTTTAGATCATTTTTGAGTTTAAATCCTCGATGTAAGATGGATTTGAGGTTGTTACTCGTTAGTAAGTTTGATTTTACTAAATCACTAATTTCTACATTAAGATAGGTAGGTACTCTTCGACCAATTCTATACAAAACTCTAGTATATAATTTTAGGTAATTTTTATTGCTTCATTCATTGCAGTTTGGCTATATTTTAGGTGGATGTAATTTGTAGTTGCTTCAGATATTTACTTTCTTATCATGGTACCTAATCTACCTTGTCGGTTGTCACCTTAAGCCCTTAATGACTTAATAAATTTAGAGATTTTTTTTTTATTTTTTGTGGTCCGCGGGTTGGCCCGCCTAATCTGTAACCTGTCCTAGGTTGGGTTGGATTAGGTTGGGGATTTTTTAGCCCGTTGGGAAGGCAGGCTAAACCACCCCCTCCCCATTAAATGTTAGGCTTACAATAGATTGACCTATTCTTCCATGGGTCAACTCGTTTGATAGCTCTACTTGAAAAACATTATTATCACTTATTCGGGTTTTTAGGACACGTGGTACACCAACTCAGCTAGATCAGGCTTCCTCTTTCTATGGGCAAAGAGCTTTGACACCGAACCATACTTACATTCATCATTATAGAGGCTCCTTCTGGTACAACATCGTTCTTAGATGACTGACCCTTAGTGCCTTCAAAGTTGTCGATGCACATTACCATTAGAAGAATAAATTTCCTATTAGGAACATCCCTATTCTATATAATTTTCTTGAGAACATTGCTTTGAAAATATCCATATACTTTTTCATTTTCTTGAAAACATTTCCGTTAGAAATATTCCCATTCTATATGATTTTCTAAGGAATATCCTCATTCTGTATAGTTTTCTTGGGAACATCCCCATTGGAAACATCTCCATCCCATTTTATATGATTTTTTTGGATTCCCATTTTATCTAGCTATTTTAGGAATATCTTCAACCCTTTCTTATTATCCCTATGACTTTAGTGGGATCCAACTTCTCTTTCCGATTGGAAGAAGATTGAATTTCTTAGTATCTCCATGACTTTAGTAGGATCGAGTTCTCTTTGCTATCTCTACAACTTCAGTGGAATCAAGTTCTCTCCTTGGGTGGTGGACTTCTTATTAATGTCTCCATAACTTCAATTGGATTGAGTTATCTCTCTGATTAGTCAACTTCTTGTTGGGATGTATACTGAAAAGTCTATCTTTTATATGAACATCTTTATTTTTGAAATAAGAATCACATGGTCAATTTTAGCATATTTATGGTTATGCATATTATCTAATATATTACATTGTAGATAACATGGTGTGTAGTGTCACACGGTAGATCATGTTATCAGCTTCTTGTAGAGTATAAGTAAAGGCTCACAACCGAGATGGCTTTGGACAAACCATTGGTAGGGATGTAGTGTGATTTGGTATTGGTTTATCTTGACCATAGAATCACACTAGTACACTTTGTGTGTATTGAGCAGGACCGACTTAGAGGTGATCCGATTTATTGTTGACTACATAATCGAATAAGACCTCAGATATTATATTGTACATGCTCTTAATCCTGATATAATAACGGGCACATATACTTAGTATTCATTTCTTTGATTTACCAATGGGCGATATTTATAGAGTAAATCGATAGGCTCGGTAAGTTGTGAAATGGTATTATTTATATGTTGTGTCGTTGATTATAGGAGGAAACCGTGTCCTATATATTAGGATGATGATATTCCATTGAGGAGCTTATAAGGTTCATCATGTAAACCCTGCAGGTGGACTTGGTCCGGCATGATGATAAGGTTGAGTGGTACTACTCATGGAGTTAGATATTGATTAATTAATTATCAGTAAATTAATTAATCTACGGATATTCGAGATCTTAAATACGAGGAGAAAAATGTACAAATAATATATGGATCCCATATTAATTTATGGGGTTGGTGAGGTAGATCAGTGATAATTCTCTAGTGGAATGAATTATCATTAATGGATCGAACTTTATGTGGGCTTGATCCATTAGGTGGCCAAGATCCAACTCCTCCTCATGGTCCCTATTGTAGTCTATTAAAACCTCATGGAGCCTAGATCCAATGATCGAAAACAAAACTCTAGATCCAACGGTGGAGGTTAAATCTTTAGATCCGACGGTTGAGATTAATTCCCTAGATCCAACGGTTGAGATTAATTCCCTAAATCCGACGGTGGAGATTGAAGGAGGCTTAAGCCTAACTCTTTAAATAAGGCTTAAGGGGGTGGGCGGCATGGAGAGATATAAGTGGATTATGGTTTTGGGCGACAAGGGGGCTTGGTGGCTTGGGCGGCCACAATTAAGGAAAGTTTTTCCTTCTTCTTCCTTAGATGGCCGGCGCCCATCCTTTCCTCTTCTCTCCTTGTTTTTGCCGGCGTCCAACCTTCTTCCCTTCATCCTTGGTCGGAGCTTAGGGTCTTCCCTTGAAGCTTTTGGCCGGCCCACTTCCTCATCTCTTCTTCTTGTTGGCTGGCGGCAAGCATCAAGGTTGTCTTCTTGGTGGTTGGATAAAGGAAGGGGAAGAGTTTGGTTTCTATACTTCCTCTTGTTCGGAGCGAGCAAGGAAAGGAAGATCGTGATCTAGGAGGCTTCTACTTTTGGAAGATCGTCGCCCACACGACGTCCAAAAGGAGGAAGGACATTCAATAGAAGATCAAGATGTATAATGTTTGTTTATATTCTTTTGTATTATGTCAATAAATGTTTCTCAAATACATGCATGTTGTATGGTTTTATATGTGGCTAATTTACTTGGACCCCGAATATAAATGCAAAAATCGGCGATCCGTACATCGCCTATTCCGCGGCTAATCTAGAATAGAAGTTGGTTGCTTGAACAACAAGTTTATTCAAGTGACCGCTCTAATCGAATAACACGACGATGAAACGGTAGCTTGGGTGATCCCTCCTTGTCAATGATAATTTTTTTTTTATTCGGGGACAAAGAAGGCATCACCATGAACAAGCGACCGAGTTGAAGTGGGAAGCGAAGTTTCCTACCTTCAAGTGGTATCAGAGCCACGGTTTTCGGTTTTGTGTGTTTAGGATTCAGTTACTTTTATGCACTTTTCATATATTATATGTGCTGGATAATAGTAGGATGTGCGTAGGTTAACTTTTTGGTTGTAGGCATAGGATCCAACTATTATGGTGATATGTGTGTAATTGTATATTTTGTTGAATCCTCGGGGTTGACGAGGCTAGTATTTAATTTTTGTAATTAGATACGACATTGTTTAGCCACTCTTTTTATTTTAGTTTACTTTCGATCTAGATTTCATGTACACTCCTTCGTGAAGTATAGGATCGATGGATGTAAATTAAAATAGTTTTTTCGGCTCGGATCTCCGGATGACTTGTACATGGCATCGGGAGGAGCGGACGAGACGGTGATACGATGAGAGGCATATTGGAGACAAAAGCCATAATAGTTGAAAAATATTTCTTTTTCATATTTATTTCTTATTGTTTGATATTCATGTCGTAGGCTAGAAAATCCCTCAATTTTAAATTACTAAGTGGGAGAGGGATATTTTTATAAATTCCCACGACCTCCATTACAATTTAACATGGGATGCAAACAAACTTGCGCGTCGGCTCTGAGTGTCTTCCTCCCCATCGGATGAGTTTGTTTATAGATCACAAGGTCGAATATGGTTATAGGAAATTATTAAGGAGCGTGTATACATCTCCATCGGAAGGCACATAACTTGAGATAATTACCTTGGTACCGAGTAATGGTGAACACTTAGATACAAATATAAGTATTCTCCCCATCGGAGTCACTGCTTTTATTTGTAGGGCCGAAGAGGAACCAACTATTAATTTTATTTGTCAAAAAGATTGGTTGACAAGATAATAAAATTAATGGGTAAAACCTCCTCTTACAAATGTAGAATTCGTATACGTCCACGCTATCCTGGCATATGATATTCTCAGTGTTTTGAGGTGTTGGTTGATTTTAAAATTTTATTGTTTGAGGAATCAATAATTTTTTGAAATCTAATGTTTTGATCTATATGATTCTTAGGTTGTTTTCAAAATTACTTTCAACCCGCTTGCTGTAATACTAAAAGAAAATAAACTTACTGTACCCAATTATGTTGATTGGAAAAGGAATCTAGATATTGTCTTAACTGCTGTGAAGTACAAGTATGTACTCTTCGAAGAGTGTCCTCCTAAGCCTGTGAATGAGATGGAAGTCATTGAGCTGAGATCGATGGGGAAACCCAGATCGATATCATTCTCCTGTCTCTACCTAGGAGTTTTGAGTAGTTTCGCCTGAATTACAATATGAATCAGAGGTTGTATTCGTTGGCAGAGCTTCTGACAAAACTCCAGGTGATAGAAGGGCTTGCTTAGGCTCTGGCCATGGTTGCTTAGAAGGTTTCTACTTTTAATCCGAAAGGAAAGAAGATGAAGAAACAAGGTGGAGCAAAGGTGGCGGGAGGATCTCAGGGAGGAGTGAAGAAGCCGAAAGGCAAGTGCTTCACTTGCAAGCAAAGTGGACACTGGAAGGACTACCCCAATCGGAAGCAGAACAAAGGTATATCCTTTGGTCTAGTCGTTGAAATATGTTTAGAGGTGTTATCTACCGGCAACTGGTGTGTAGATACGGGAACCACTGATCATGTCTGCAATTCTTTGCAGGGGTTCCAGGAAACCCGATGACTAGATGAAGAGGAGATTACCGTTTACTTGGGTAATGCCACGATGGTGGCGGCTGTTGCAGAGGGAGATGTTTATTTGTCTTTTGATAGGAATAAAATTTTGGTTCTGAAAAATTGCCTTTATATACTTTTATTTAGAATGAATTTGATATCGGTTTCTAAATTGTTTATGGATGGATATTCTATTTCTTTTAATGACAAAGTTGTTATAAAAAGGAATAGGGAGATTATCTATTCTGGTGAATTGATAGAAATTTATATACACTTGAACCAAAAGCTCCCATGATGCAAATAGAAGTGAATAACTCATCTTCTAATTCTAATAAGAGAAAAGAACCTTCGAAGATGAACGAAACATATCTTTGGCATCCAAGGCTTGGTCATATTAACCTAAGCAGAATTCAAAGGTTGATAGTTGATGGACATTTGGGTTCAATAGTGGTGGAAGATTTCCCAACCTACGAATCTTTCTTGGAGGGTAAAATGACCAAGAGGTCTTTTAAGGCCAAGGGGTATAGAGCCAAAGATGTGTTGGAATTGGTTCATTCTGATTTGTGTGGTCCTATGACTATCCAGGCTAGAGGTGATTTTGAGTATTTCGTCTCTTTCATAGACGATTATTCAAGATATGGATACATTTACTTGATGCGCCGCAAGTCTGAATGATTTGACAAGTTCAAAGAATTCAAGGATGATGTGGAGAAACGTCAAGGTAAAAGTATCAAGACACTACGATTTGATAGTGTAGTGAGTACCTCTTGGGAGAGTTTAGGAATTACTTATCAGAGGCTAGGAATCAATCCCAAATTTCTGCACCTGCCACACCCCAGCAGAATGGTGTAGTAGAGCGATGGAATAGGACTCTTATGGAGATGGTTAGATCAATGATGAGTTATTCTGAGTTGCCAGATTCGTTCTGGGGATATGCTCTAGATACGACAGTGTATATTCTGAACTTGGTACCATCTAAATCAGTGCCTTCTACTCCCACAGAATTGTGGATTGGGCGAAAGCCTAGTCTAAGACATATTCGGATTTGGGGAGTCCATCACATGTGCTGAAGACATACACGGGTAAGTTAGAACCTCGTACAGAAGTGTGTATGTTCGTTGCCTATCCTAGAGAAATGAAAGGTGATTTGTTTTATAGTCCTAGAGATCAGAAGGTGATCGTTAGCACGAATGTCAGATTTCTAGAGGAAGACTATGTGATGAACGACAAGCCCATGAGTAAAATTCTTCTGGAGGAATTGAAAGGGGAAGTCACTGCTTTAGTACCACCGATACAAGAGGATATACCACAAGTCACTACACTGCGTGTCATAGAGGATACATAGGTGATACCTCATCGTAGTGGGAGGGTTGTTAGACAACCCAATAGATTCATGTTCTTGGGTGAATCTTCTGATTTGGTCCCTGGCAAACATGAACTTGATCCCTGGACATATAACGAGGCAATCCAAGATAAAGATGCAGTATATTGGGAAAGTGCAATGAATGCTGAGATTGAATCTATGGATTCAAATCAGGTCTGGGAGCTAGTAGAACCATTCGATGGTGTAAAAACCATTGGATGCTAGTGGATCTACAAAAGAAAGAGAGGAATAGACGAAAAGGTTGTGACCTTCAAAGCATGGCTTGTTGCGAAAGGGTATACCCAAAAAGAGGGTATCGATTATGAGGAGACCTTTTCGCCGGTAGTCATGCTTAAGTCTATCCAGATTCTCTTATGTTTTGCTGCTCATATGGATTATGAGGTATGGTAGATGGATGTCAAGATAGCTTTCCTTAATGGAAGTCTTGAGGAAAACAATCATATGAAGCAACCATAGGTATTCATTGCAAAGGGCAAAGAGCATCTTGTATGTAAGCTTAATCGGTCCATTTATGGATTGAAGCAAGCTTCGAGGTCTTGGAACATCCACTTTGGTGAGGTAATCCAGTCTTATGGATTTATTCAAAGCCCAGATGAGTCTTGTGTATACAAGAGATGTTATAGAAATGTAGTGGTATTTCTGTACTATACGTAGATGACATTTTGTTAATTGGCAACAATATTAAGGTGTTATCGGACGTAAGGGTATGATTGTCAAACAATTTGATATGAAGGACTTGGGAGATCATTTTTAGATCCGAATTTTGATTCGGATTGTGATCATCTCTTGGATCACAACGTCTTCGACACGAGGTTGGTAACTCTTGCGAAGACAGTGCTCATGGCTTTATGAAGCTATCCCGAAGATACTCTGCATGGATATGGATAGAGGCAAAACTTACAAGAGTCGCTAAGGTTGATGCAAATTCTGCTTTACGTAATTCGTCAGGTATACCTAGATTAGTTTCTTTATTGAAAAATTTGAAATAGTGATTATGTCTACACTTGATGTATCCTTGCATGTGTGTGGTGTGTGTGTTGTAATAAGTTAGTTATTACTCATTTTATTTTCTTCTGCTGTGCATGTTTACAAAACATGTACGAATGCACACTCACGTCGGTGTCGGGGAAATCCAACAGTGGTATCAGAGCACGACTGTGTTTCGACATAATCATAAAATTGTTTTGCGATTATCATAATTATATTTTTGGAGATTTTCTACTTTTGGAAAGTTTAAAAATAATTATGGAAAGTTTAATTAGTAAAGAAATTCAAATTGGAAATTTTCTATTGTGATTAGGAAATTACAATTTAGGTAATTTGTTTCCTAAATTAAATTTGAATTTTCTTAATTAATATTTTTCATAAATAAAATATGTGATTAAATTTGGAAATTTGTTTTCTAATTTAATCAAGCTTTGATTTTGGAAATCGAATCTCAAACATATTTTATTCCCAAAATTAATTCTGACAATATGGAAACTACTTCTACATGCATCATTGTATGCCATGTAATTACATTAGATGTATATCATTATGCCATGCGTGTCATGACATGTAGATGAATGACAAGTGTGTCATGCTATGTAGATAATAGTTATTTGCATGCAAAGAAGATGAGACCTTAAATCCCTTATAAAATATTAAAGCCTACACCTTCCGTTAATATGGTTAGAACCAGAGTTTCGTTTCTTGTTTGGGTTGTTGGACACTCTACAAGCCCGACTCGAACCTGAACATGTTTAAACCATTGGAATAGTTTATTACTAATATGGTAAGAGTTAGAGGTCAATCATTAGTTTGTGTTGTTGGACTCTCTCCAAGCCTGGCTAATTGGTTGAATGTGCTCTAACCATATTAAAACTATTTCACGATTAATGGGTCGACTTTAACTTGGAGCATCGGTTTGTTGGACTCTCTCCGTAGTCGATGTGAAGGGAGGTGAAGTTGGGTGCTATTTATATGATGCATACTTGTTAATGAGTTAACAACCCGATGTATGTGTAAATATTCAATTAGTTGATAGCACATTGTGATAGTTGCATATATGTGATATGAAATTGTTATACTTGATACCTACCATCGTAGCTAAGAATGGCTTGTTGGAGTCTCTCCAAGGTTGTTCTTATCTATGTTGGATATCAACCCATTCAGAGATAGACCTACGATCTCCCGAATTGATTTTGAGGGTTTTGATTTCGAAAAATGAATGGGATTTATAAATGTATGTTGATGCATTTTAAAATCATTTTCCCGTATATGCTCGATTTGTATTTCTAGGTTAATCGCTTAACCATGACATCTTTGAGTTTGCGATGTATTTTCAATTCTAATAAATTGACTGAGCCAAACTTCTTGGACTGGCTTAGAAACTTGAGAATTGTTCTAATGGAGGAAAAACTTGTGTATGTCCTCGAAGTGCCTCTTCCCACTTGCCCTAAAAATGATATAACTCCAAACCAATTATTGGCTTATCGGAAACATGTGAATTATTCTGAACTGACGAGTTTCATCATGTTAGCGGCGATGGTACCCGAGCTTCAAAAGCAACATGAGAATATGAATGTGAATACTATAATCTTTCATCTACAAGAGTTGTTTAATGAGCAAGCGAGATCCGAAAGGTTCGAAGTCTCCAAGCTTCTCTTCACCTTTAAGATGCAAGAAGGTTCATGTGTAGTACAATTTGTACTAAAGATGAACAGGTACATCGAGCATTTAGGATCACTCGGTTTTGTGATGGATCATGAATTTAGTATCGACTTGATTCTACATTGTTTGCCCAAGAGTTTCTCACAGTTTATGATGAACTATCGGATGAACAAAATTGAAACCACAATTTCTGATCTCCTCAACATGTTGAAGACTATGGAGCCTTCTGTGAAGCATGAGGAGAAGACAACACTGTTAGTTGATTCCTCTAATAAAGGTTCTAAGAGGAAATCAAAGGAACAACGCAAGAGCAAGAAGAAGAAGGTTAAGAAGACAAAACCAGCTCAAAAGGCCACTTGCCATCATTGTGGCAAGGGAGGCCATTAGCGAAAAAAACTATAAGATTTATCTTGAGTCCATGAAGAAGAAGAAAACATCTAATGCCCCATCCTCTTCAGGTATCTTCGTTATTAATTGTCATTCTATTTCCTCTAAAACTTTGGTATTGGATACTGGGTGTGGCTCACATATATGTAATGTCATACAGGGGCTAAGGAATAGAAGGAGACTCGTCAAGGGAGAATCAAATTTGCGAGTTGGCAATTGAACAAAGGTTGCTGCTATAGGGGTGTATACTGAAAAGTCTATCTTTTGTATGAACATCTTTATTTTGGAATAAGAATCACATGATCATTGTTTGCATATTTTTATGGTTATGCAATATTGTCTAATACTTTACATTGTAGATAACATGGTGTATGGTGTCACACAGAAGACCATGTTATCGACCCCTTGAAAAGTATAAGCAAAGGCTCACAACCGAGATGGCTTTGGATAAACCATTGGAATGGTTGTAGTGTGATTTGGTATTGGTTTGCCTTGACCATAGAATCACACTAGTGCACTTTGTGTATATTGAGCAAGACAGACATAGAGGTGATTCGATTTATTACTGACTACATAATCGAATTGGACCTCAGATATTATTTAATACATGCTCTTAATCCCGATATAATAACGGGCACATATACTTAGTACTCATCTCTTTGATTTACCAATGGGCGAGATTTATAGATTAAATCGATAGGCTCGGTAAGTTGTGACATGATATTATTTATATGGTGTGTCGTTGATTATAGGAGGAAACCGTGTCCTATATATTAGGATGATGATGTCCCCTTGAGGAGCTCATAAGGTTCATCATGTAAACCCTGCAGGTGGACTTGGTCCGGCATGATGAAATGGTTGAGTGGTACTACTCAAGGAGTTAGATGTTGATTAATTAATGGTCGGTAAATTAATTAATCGATGGACATTCGAGATCTTTAACACGGGGAGAAAATGTACAAATAATATATGGATCCCATATTATCATATGGGGGTTGGTGAGGTAGATCAATGATGAACCTTTAGTGGATTGGATCATCATTAGTGGATCGGACTTTATGTGGGCTTGATCCATGGGTGGCCAAGACCCAACTCCTCCTCATAGTCCCTAATGTATCCTATTAACACCTCATGATGCTTAGATCCAATGGATAGAAAAAAAACTCTAAGATCCATTGGTAGAGATTAAATCCCTAAGATCCGACGGTTGAGATTAAATATCTAGATCCGACATTTGAGATTAAATCCCTAGAACCAATGGATGATATTAATTCATGAATTATCCCTAACTCTATAAAAGGAGGGCATGAGGAGTTGGCATGGATGAACATTGAAGAGAGCAAGGCTTGGGTGGCAAGAGAGGGGAATCCTAGTTGAGATAGGATTAGGATTAGGGATAGGGTTTGGAGGCTAGGGTGGCACCAAATAAGGCAAGGTTTCCTTTCTTCTTCCTTGTCTTGTGGCTGGCATCCAGCAAGTTTCCAGGCTCTTCCCAGCCCTTGGCCAGTGCCCAAAATCTCCCTTCTCCCTCTCCTTAGGTGGTGGAAACAAGATATAGGGCTTCCCTTGGTGTCTTGGTTGTTTTCCACCATCTTCTCCTTCATCTAGTTGGCCGGCGGCAAATAAAGCTTTGGTTCCTTGTTGGTTGTTTCTAGTGAGGAGAAAAACCTTGTTTCTATTCTTCCTCTTCCTTTGGAAGAGCAAGGAAGGAAGATTTGCGATCTAGGAGCTTCGACTTTTGGTGGATCATCGCCCACACGATGTCCAAAAGGAGGAAGGTCATACATTAGAAGATCGAGAGGTATATCTATTCTCTTTTCTCTTTTGTTCCTTGCTTGTTTTTATTTTTCAAATATAAGCATGTTATATTTCTGTAAATGGCTAAATAATACTTGGATCCCGAGCATGAACACAAAAACCGGCGATCCGGACATCGTCTATTCCGCGGCTACTCGTAGAATAGAGGATGGTCGCTTGAACAACTAGTTTGTTCAAGTGACCTCTCTAAACGAATAGCACGATGATGACTTGGTGGTTTGGGCAATCCCTTTTGTCTAGGATTAAATTTTTTTAATCCGGGGACATCGAAGGGATCGCCATGGACAAGCTACCGAGGTGAAGTGGGAAGTGAAGTTTCCCCACACGGACTCGATAAGCAAAACCCTTCGATTGGTATCAGAGCCAAGGTTTCCGATTTTGTGTGTTTAGGATTCGGTTAATTTTTATGCACTTTTTCATATATTATATGTGCCCGATAATAGTAGGATATGCGTAGTTTAACTCTTTGGTTGCAGGCATAATATCCGACTATTATGGTCATATGTGTGTATGTGATTGTATGTGTGTAAATATTTATTTTGTTGAATCCTCGGTGTTGATGAGGCTAGTATTTAGTTTTTGGTAAATTAAATACGGCATTGTTTAGCCGCTCTTTATTTTATTTTACTTTCTATCTAGATTTCATGTACACTCCCTCGTGGAGTATAGGATCGATGGATGTAAATTAAAATAGGTTTTAGTCTCGGCTCGGATCTCCGGATGGCTCATACATGGCGTAGGAGGAGCGGACGAGATGGTGATGCGACGGGAATCATATTGAAGATAAAAGCCATAATAGTTGGAAAATAATTTATTGAAATCCTCAATTTCAAATTACTAAGTGGGAGAGGGAATTTTTTAAAAAAATTCCCACGACCTCCATTACGATTTGACATGTGATGCAAACAAACTTGTGCGTCGGCTCTGAGTGCCTTCCTCCCCATCGGATGGGTTTGTTTGCGGATCACAAGGTTGAATATGGTTATAGGAAATTATTAAGGAGCGTGTGTACTTGCCCATCATAAGGCACATAACCCGAGATAATTACCTTAGTACCGAGTAATGGTGAACACTTAGATACAAATATAAGTATCCTCCCCATCGGAGTCACTACTTTTATTTGTATGGACAAAGAGGAATCAACTATTAATTTTACTTGTCAAAAAGTTAGGTTGACAAGATAATAAAATTAATGGGTAAAACCTCCTCTTACAAATGTAGAATTCGTATACGTCCACACTATCGTGGCATACGATATTCTCGGTGTTTTGAGGTGTTGGTTGATTTTAAAATTTTATTGTTTCAGGAATCAATAATTTTTTGAAATCTAATGTTTTGATTTATGTGATTCTTAGGTTTTCTTTTAAAATGACTTTCAACCCACTTGCTGTGATACTGAAAGAGAACAAACTTACTGGACCCAACTATATAGATTTGAAGAGGAATCTAGACATTGTCTTAACTACTGAGGAATACAAATATGTACTCCTCGATGAGTGCCCTCCCAAGCCTGCAGATAATTCTGGGGAAAAGGAGAGAGAGAGCTATAAGAAGTGGATCAAGGCCGATGAGATGGCGCGGTGTTACATTTTGGCATTTATGTCAAATGTTCTGCAACATCAGCATCAAGTCATGTCCACTGCTTATGATATGATGCTCAATCTCAAGGAGCTTTTCGGACACCAGAATCGGGCTGCGAGGCAAGAGGCCATGAGAAACTTGATGACGACCACCATGGTCGAGGGAACACCCATGAGGGATCATGTTCTGAAGATGATGGCTCATTTGAATGAGCTGGAGGTCCTAGGAGCTAAGATCGATGGGGAAACCCAGGTCGATATCATACTCCAATCTCTACCTAGGAGTTTTGAGCAGTTTCACCTCAACTACAATATGAACAAGAGGTTGTATTCGTTGGCGAAACTTCTGACAGAACTCCAGGCGGCAGAGGGACTATTTGGTCAGAGTGCTCAGGTGCATGCCGTGGTGACCCAGAAGGTTTCTACTTCTAAGCCGAAAGGCAAGAATAAGAAGAAACAAACCAGGGCAAAGGCGGTGAGAGGTACTCAGGGAGGAGTGAAGAAGCCAAAAAGCAAGTGCTTCACTTGTAAGCAGACTGGACACTAGAAGAAGGACTGCCCCAACCGCAAGAACAAAGGTATATCTTTTGGTCTAGTCGTTGAAACATGTTTAGCAGTGTTATCTACCAGCACCTGGTGTGTAGATATGGGAGCCACTGATCATGTCTACAATACTTTACAGGGGTTCTAGGAAACCAGACGACTGGCTGAAGGAGAGATTACCATGTACTTGGGCGATGCCACGAAGGTGGCGGCTGTTGCAGTGGGAGATGTTCATTTATCTTTTGAGAAAAATAAACTTTTGGTTCTTAAGAATTTCCTTTATGTAACCTTATTTAGAAAGAATTTAATTTTGGTTTCTAAATTATTTATGGATGGATATTCTATTTCTTTTAATGACAGAGTTGTTATATTTAGGAAATTTGTACACACTTGAACCAAAACCTCCCACGATGCAAATTGAAGTTAATAACTCATCTTCTAATTCCATTAAGAGAAAAGAACCTTCGAAGATAAACCTAACATATCTTTGGCATCTTAGGCTTGGTCACATTAACCTAAGCAGAATTCAAAGGTGGATAGCTGATGGACCTTTGGGTTCAATAGTGGTGGAGGATCTCCCAACCTGTGAATCTTGCTTGGAGGGTAAGATGACCAAGAGGCCTTTTAAGGCAAAGGGGTATAGAGCCAAAGATGTGTTAGAATTGGTTCATTCTGATTTGTGGGGTCCTATGTCTATCCGGGCTAGAGGTGGTTTTGAATATTTTGTCTCTTTTATAGATGATTACTCAAGATATGGATACATTTACCTGATGCGCTGCAAGTCTGAATGCATTGACAAGTTCAAAGTTTTCAAGGCTGATGTGGAGAAACGTCAAGGTAAAAGTATCAAGACACTATGATCTGATCGTGGTGGTGAGTACCTCTTGGGAGAGTTTAGGAACTACTTATCAGAGGCTGGGATTCAATCCCAATTGATTGCACCTGGTACACCCCAGCAGAACGGTGTAGTAGAGCGAAGGAATAGGACTCTTATGGAGAAGGTTAGATCGATGATGAGTTATTCTGACTTGCCAGATTCGTTCTGGGATATGCTCAAGATACGGAGGTGTACATTCTGAACTTGGTTTCATCTAAATCAGTGCCTTCTACTCCCATCGAGTTGTGGACTGGGTGAAAGCCTAGTCTAAGACATATTCGAATATGGGAGAGTCCAACACATGTGCTGAAGGAAGATGCCGGTAAGTTGGAACCTCATATAGAAGTACGTTTGTTCGTTGGCTATCCTAGGGGAATGAAGGGTGGATTGTTTTAAAGTCCTAGAGATCAGAGGGTGATCGTTAGCACGAATGCCAGATTTCTAGAGGAAGACTATGTGATGAGCCACAAGCCCAAGAGTAAAATTGTTCTTGAGGAGTTAAAAGGGGAAGTCACTTCTTTAGTATCACTGGTATAAGAGGATATACCACATGTCACTGCACCGCGTATCACAGAGGATACACAGGTGATACATCGTCGTAGTGGGAGGGTTGTGAGACAGCCTGAGAGATTCATGTTCTTGGGAGAATCTTCTGATTTAGTCCCTGGCGAACATGAACCTGATCCCTAAACATATGACGAGACAATCCAAGATAAAGATGCAGTATCTTGGCAAAGTGCAATTAATGCTGAGATTGAATCTATGGATTTAAATTAGGTCTGGGAGCTAGTAGAACAACCCGATGGTGTAAAAACCATTGGATGCAAGTGCATTTACAAGAGAAAGAGAGGGATAGATGGGAAGGTTGAGACCTTCAAAGCGAGTCTTGTTGCGAAGGGGTATACTCAAAAAGAGGGTATCGATTATGAGGAGACCTTTTCGTCGGTAGCCATGTTTAAGTCTATCGAGATTCTCTTATGCATAGCAGCTCATATGGATTATGAGGTGTGGCAGATGGATGTCATGACAGCTTTCCTTAATGGAAGTCCTGAGGAAAACATCTACATGAAGCAACCAGAGGGATTCATTGCTAAGGGCAAAGAGCATCTTGTATGTTAGCTTAATCAGTCCATTTATGGATTGAAACAAGCTTCGAGGTCTTGGAACATCCGGTTTGATGAGGTGATCCAGTCTTATGGATTTATTCAAAGTCCGGATGAGTCTTGTGTATACAAGAGATGTGACTGAAACGTAATGGTATTTCTTGTACTATACGTAGATGACATTTTGTTGATTGGGAACAATATCAAGGTGTTATCGGACGTAAGGGTATGGTTGTCCAAACAGTTTGATTTGAAGGACTTGGGAGAGGTGGGACACAACCTTGGGATCAAGGTTATAAGGGATCGCAGGAAAAGGATGTTGTGCTTATCCAAAGCTTCATACATAGACACGATTATGGAGCGTTTTAGCATGCAGAACTCCATGAAGGGGTTTCTACCTTTCAGGCACGGAGTTCCTTTATCTAAGGAGATGTGTCCTAGATCATCTGAGGAGATAGAGGAGATGAGGGCGGTTCCTTATGCTTCGACAGTAGGAAGCCTCATGTATGTGATACTCTGTACGAGACCAGATATCTGCTTTGCTGTGGGCATGGTCAGCAGATATCAGAGTAATCCAGGATAGGGACATTGAACTGTGGTAAAGCATATATTGAAGTACCTGAGAAGGACTAGGGATTATATACTGGTTTATCGGGCAGACCAATTACTCCCTGTGGGTTACACGGATTCCAACTTCCAATCTGATAGGGATAACAGTAAGTCTACCTCAAGTTTTGTGTTTAATTTGGGAGGTGGAGCCATTGTATTGAGGAATGTCAAGCAGAAATGCGTGGCGGACTCCACCATGGAAGCTGAATATGTGGCGGCCTCTGAGGCGGCCAAAGAAGTTGTATGGCTCAGGAACTTCCTGATGGACTTGGATGTGATTACTGATTTGCCCAGAACTATCACAATTTATTGTGATAATAGTGGTGCTGTTGCAAACTCGAAGGAACCACGAGCCCATAAGGCTAGTAAACACATAGAGCGCAAGTACCACCTGATATGAGAAATCGTAAAGAGAGGAGAAGTTGTTGTGGCCAAGATTGCATCAGAGGATAACCTGACATATCTTTTCACTAAGGCCCTTCCGGTGAGAGCTTTTGATAGTCATGTGGAGGGAATGGGGATCAGATATATGGCACTTTGAGGACAACATAGTCTTTTAGTATAAGTGGGAGATTGTAGGGATGTATACTGAAAAGTATATCTTTTGTATGAACATCTTTATTTTGGAATAAGAATCACATGATCATTGTTTGCATATTTTTATGGTTATGCAATATTGTCTAATACTTTACATTGTAGATAACATGGTGTGTGGTGTCACACAGGAGACCATGTTATCGACCCCTTGAAAAGTATAAGCAAAGGCTCACAACCGAGATGGCTTTGGACAAACCATTGGAATGGTTGTAGTGTGATTTGGTATTGGTTTGTCTTGACCATAGAATCACACTAGTGCACTTTGTGTGTATTAAGCATGACCGACTTAGAGGTGATTCGATTTATTGCTGACTACATAATCGAATCGGACCTCAGATATTATTTAGTAAATGCTCTTAATCCCGATATAATAACGGTCACATATACTTAGTACTCATCTCTGTAATTTACCAATGGGTGAGATTTATAGATTAAATCGATAGGCTCGGTAAGTTGGGACATGATATTATTTATATGGTGTGCCGTTGATTATAGGAAGAAACCGTGTCCTATATATTAGGATGATGATGTCCCCTTGAGGAGCTCATAAGGTTCATCATGTAAACCCTGCAGGTGGACTTGGTCCGGCATGATGAAAAAGTTGAGTGGTACTACTCAAGGAGTTAGATGTTGATTAATTAATGGTCGGTAAATTAATTAATAGATGGACATTCGAGATCTTAAACACGGGGAGAAAATGTACAAATAATATATGGAGCCCATATTATCATATGGGGGTTGGTGAGGTAGATCAATGATGAACCTTTAGTGGATTGGATCATCATTAGTGGATCGGATTTTATGTGGGCTTGATCCATGGGTGGCCAAGACCCAACTCCTCCTCATGGTCCCTAATGTAGCCTATTAACACCTCATGATGCTTAGATCCAATGGATAGAAACAAAAATCTAAGATCCATTGGTAGAGATTAAATCTCTAAGATCCGACGGTTGAGATTAAATCTCTAGATCCGACGGTTGAGATTAAATCCCTTGAACTAATGGAAGAGATTAATTCATGACTTATCCCTAACTCTATAAAAGGAGGGCATGGGGAGTTGGCGTGGATGAACATTGAAGAGAGCAAGGCTTGGGCGGCAAGAGAGGGGAATCCTAGTTGAGATAGGATTAGGATTAGGGTTAGGGTTTGGAGGCTATGGTGGCACCAAATAAGCAAGTTTTTTTTTCTTCTTCCTTGTCTTGTGGTCGGCATTCAGCAAGTTTCCAGGCCCTTCCTGTTAGGACCCTTGGAACGGCTAGAAGGGGGGTGAATAGCGTTTCGTCCGATCGTGGATGGAATTCAATCTCGTTTGTGTCTACAATTTCGTTAGCGCAGCGGAATATATATAATAATAAAAGCAATATTGAAATGGACACAACACAAATCACAACAAGAGCATATAACGTGGTTCGGAACCGAACCTGTTCCTACTCCACGGATTGGGTTCGTACGAACCCTAGCGATGCCACAAACACCACTAACCAATAAAACTCCTTCTTGACACAAGTCAAGGGTGGAGAAACCCCTTACAAGTACTCTTACAACAATAAGATACAAATACAAGCAATTACAATAATGAATATGAAATATAAGTAAAGAAAAGACTTTACAACACTTGTTTTGATTGCTTGAATGCTTTGTTGCTTGCTTGCACTTGGAGACCTGATTTGCACCAACAAATCGCCCCAATAGCCCTCAAGAACCGATTACTTTTTCCTCCATTACGAGCTCCATATAAAGCTTCAACCTGTGCTTGAAAAAGTCGATCAGTCGACTGATCGGGACCATCACTCGACTGATGCCACTGTTGTCATGAGACAACGGCTAGATCCATGCTGGATAAGTCCAACGGAACCTTCATCAGTCGACTGATGGAGTCCTCACTCGACCAGTCGAGTCTCGACTCCATTCTGTGGCCGATTTCTCAAGCACCAGTCGACTGATCACACGATCAGTCGACTGCTCGAGCCATCAGTCGACTGCCCACCTCTGGCAGTCGACTGCTAGGCCATAACCCGCAGTCAAACCCTAGTTGACTCGGTCCAGTCGACTGCCACATGGCACCAGTCGATTGGCACACCTCAAACATGAGGTTTTAACCCAAATATGGTTCCCCCATACTTGCTAGACCACCCTTAGCCTAGACCTAAGCCTTCTAGCCACCTCTATCAGCCTCACGCCTCTCGGATCCCTCCAAGTCATCCATGACTTGTTCTTCCATCGCGCTAGCCTTCAGGTGCTTCCGTCGGCTATGTCATGCTAACGGTGTCTACACTGCCAAGGCACATTGGACATACGCCGCCAAGACTCCGCTTGGACTTTACGCCGCCAACCATTGGACTTATGCTGCCAAGACTACCGCTTGGACTTTACACCGCCAATATCAAACCCTTGGACTTCTCAAATGCCAAGACTCAAGCTTGGACTTTCCCTTGCCAACCCATGTTGGACTTTTCATGCCAAGACCATGCTTGGACTTTCCTTGCCAACCCATGTTGGACTTTACATTGCCAAGACCCATGCTTGGACTTTTCCCAATGCCAAGTGTCCCACTTGGACTTTTCATGCCAAGTACTCAAGACTTGGACTTTACCTTGACAATTACCTTGTCATATGTTTTTGTCGAAACATCAAAACACATCAAAACATTACTCGAGCCAAACTCAATTCCTGGTCAATCGTGACCTGGGCCGATGGTACCAACACTTCCCAGCCCTTGGCCGGCACCCAAAAGCTCCCTTCTCCCTCTCCTTAGGTGGTGGAAACAAGATATAGGGCTTCCCTTTGTGTCTTGGTTGTTTTCCACCATCTTCTCCTTCATCTAGTTGGCCGGCGGCAAGGAAAGCTTTGGTTCCTTGTTGGTTGTTTCTAGTGAGGAGAAAAATCTTGTTTCTATTCTTCCTCTTGCTTTGGAAGAGCAAGGAAGGAAGATTTGCAATCTAGGAGCTTCGACTTTTGGTGGATCATTGCCCACACAACGTCCAAAAGAAGGAAGGTCATATATTAGAAGATCGAGAGGTATATCTATTCTCTTTTCTCTTTTCTCTTTTGTTCCTTGCTTTTTTTTGTTTTTCAAATATAAGCATGTTATATTTCTGTAAATGGATAAATAATACTTGGATCCCGAGCGTGAACACAAAAATTGGCGATCCGGACATCGTCTATTCCGCGGCTACTCGTAGAGTAGAGGATGGTCGCTTGAACAACTAGTTTGTTCAAGTGACCTCTCTAAACAAATAGCATGACGATGACTTGGTGGTTTGGGCAATCCCTTTTGTCTAGGAATAAATTTTTTTAATCTGGAGAGATCGAAGGGATCGCCATGGACAAGCTACTGAGGTGAAGTGGGAAGCGAAGTTTCCCCTCACGGACTCGATAAGCAAAACCCTTCAGCTGCGGTCGCCATCAAAACATATTTGTTGAAGCTCCCTACAGGACTTTTCTTAGAACTGGACTATTGCCATTACGTACCTTCATTAATAAAGAACATTGTTTCTATTTTTATTTAAATAGAAATTGATATCATTTTACTTTTAGTAACAATTGTTGTTACATAACTTTGAATGACGTTCTTTATGGGACTGGAACATTATGCAATGGAATATATACGTTAGACGTATCCAGTGACATTTTCAATATCGAAGCAAGCAACAAGCGTGCTCGAAAAGATAATCAATTAGACTCCTATATTTTGCATTGTCCTCTTGGCCATGTGAGAAAGAAATACATGTCCCAATTACACCGATGTTGAATTCTGGAATCGTTTGAATTAGATTCATATGATACATGTGAATCATGCTTAAAGGGAGAGATGACCAAGTTACCTTTTACTAGAAAGGTGAACTTGTGGGAGAGTTGCTTGGTCTAATACATATTTATGTATGTGGACCTAAGTTAACTCAAGCTCTAGGAGGCTATAGCTACTTCATTACCTTCACCGATGATCACTCACGGTTTGGGTATGTGTTCTTGATGAAACACAAGTCTGAAGCCTTTAAAAGATTCAAAGAATTCAGAAATGAAGTAGAGAAACAACTTGGCAAGAGTATTAAAATACTTCAATCAGATCGAGGTGGTGAATACTTGAGTTAAGAGTTTCTCGATTATCTAAGGGACAATGGTATATTGTCTCAATGGACTCCACCGTATGCACGACAACTTAATGGTGTATCTGAGAGACGAAATTGAACCTTGTTGGACATGGTTAGGTCAATGATGAATCACGCGAATCTTCCCAAGTCCCTTTGGGGTTATGCACTTTAGACTACTATTTACTTGCTAAACAGAGTTCCGACCAAAGTAGTCTCTACTACTCCATATGAGATATGGAATAGTAAGAAACCTCATTTATCTTACTTGAAGATATGGAGTTGTCCGACTTATGTGAAGCGGACTGTATCAGACACACTGGATGCTAAGTCTGATAAATATATTTTTATTGGATACCCTAAGGAAACGAGGGGTTACCAATTCTATCATCCTGTGGAATAAAAGGTGTTTGCTTCAAGGCATGTTGGATTTCTAGAGAAAGAGTTTCTCTTGCAAAAAAACAATGGGAGTGTCGTTGAACTTGAGGAGGTTCAAGAGACTCCAATAGATATTGAGGAGATACCTAGTCAAGCACCTCAATCGATAACTCATAGTGATGAGACATTAACTAAACATATTGTGACACTAAATCTTCGTAGATCTAGTAGAACACGCAACATTCCTGAGAGATATAGATTTCTCGTAAGCGATTCAAATGACGTGTTACTCATTGACGATGAGGAGCCAACCAGTTATGAAGAAGTTCAAAAAATTTCAGAAAGGGACAAATAGCTTGAAGCCATAAAGTCAAAAATGGATTGCATGTATCAAAATCAAGTTTGGAACTTAGTGGACCCACCTGAAGGCATTAAGCCTATAGGGTGCAAGTGGGTTTTCAAGAAGAAGACCGACATGGTGTTGGCAAATCGTGCTAATCCTCGGAGGCTCATTGGCTCCCATGTCCCCGGATTAAAATTTTCACTAATGAAAGAATTAATCCGGATGGGATGAGCTTCCTTAGCACAACCATTTCGTCGTCGTGCTAACAACTTGAGTGGTCGCTTGAACAAACTAGTTGTTCAAGAAACACAACTCTTCTAGTTGGTTAGCCGCGGAAGAGACGACGGACGGATCGCCGATTTTTGTGTTTGTCTTTGGGGTCCATGATTATACAATATATTTACTAATTCACACATGCATAATCAAAACATAAAAGAGCAAGCTCAGATCTGTAAATAAAGTTAAAATAACTTTATACCTCACGATCTTCTACCGTATGTCCTATCCTTCTCGTGGACGACGTGTGGACGAAGATCCTTCACGAGTAGAAGCCTTCTAGATCGCTTTCTTCTCTACCTTGTCTGCTGTGAACAAGGAGAAGAAACAACAAATACCTTCCTATCTAGAACCGGCCACCAAATTAGGGAATTTGGTGCAACCGCCGGCCAAGGAACAATTGGATGATGCGCCGGCCAACTTCAAGAAGTGTTGCCGCCGGCCACTCTAGGATGAAGGGAGGAAGATGAATGCCAGCCACCTATGGAAGGAGAACCGCTGGCCAAGGAAGAAGGGAGAGGCCTCTAGGATGGGCGCCAGCCAAGTGTTGATGGAGGAGGATGGGCGCCGACAATCAACTAAAAGGAAGAAGTTGCCGCCCACTTTGAGAAGAGCCAAACCCTCACTCAAATCCAATTCTTCTTTTTCCGCCCAAGCCTAAGCCCCTATTTATAGAACTTAGGAGAAAGTTGGTTATTGATGAGGTAGCCAAAAATATAGGAACTAATTCCCAATTTTCTTGCCGCCCAAGGATAGCAAGGAATTAGTAAATTTTTTCTTCCTATAATCTTGCCGCCCAAGGTGGCATAGGAAATTTTTTTTTTTCACGAATTCTAATCTTAACATTTTTTTTTAACTAATTCTAATCTTGCCGCCCAAGGTGGCATAGAATTAGGAAAAAAAATTTTTATCAATCTTTTAAACTTGCCGCCAACCTTATCCAACCTTTCCTCTCCCTTTCCTTTCCATTCCCTCCCCTTTCCTTTCCCTCCCCTTTAATCTCCACCGTCGGATCTAGGGATTTAATCTTCACCGTCGGATCTAGGGTTTCATCCCAACCGTCGGATCTAGGGTTTCATCCCATCCATCCGATCTAGGGATTTAATCTCAACCGTCGGATCTAGAGATTTAATCTCAACCGTCGATTCTCAAGATTTAATCTCAACCGTCGGATCTAGAGATTTAATCTCAACCATCGATTCTAGAGATTTAATCTCAACCGTCGGATCTAGAGATTTAATCTCCACCATCGGTTCTAGGGATTTAATCCCAACCGTCGGATCTAGAGATTTGTTTTCCATCATTAGATCTAGACTTCATGAGGTTTATATTAGGCTACGATAGGGACCATGAGGAGGAGTTGGGTCTTGGCCACCCGATGGATCGGAACCACACAAACTTGATCCATCAATGATGTTCCATTCCACTAGAGGATCATCATCGAACTACCTCACCAACACCCATAAATTAATATGGGCTCCATATATTATTTGTACATTTATCTCCCCGTGTTTAAGATATCGAATGTCCGTCAATTAATTGATTTACTAACCATCAATTAATTAACATCTAACTCTTCGAGTAGTACCACTCAACCTTATCATCATGTTGACTAAGTCAACCTACAGGGTTTACATGATGAACCTTATGAGCTCCTCAAGGGGACATCATCAACCTAATATATAGGACACGATTTCCTCCTATAATCAACGGCACACCATGTAAATAATATCATTTCCCAACTTACCGGGCATATTGATTTAATCCATAGAAATCTCACCCTTTGATAAATCAAAGAAATAAATATTAAGTACATGTGCCCGTTATTATATCGGTATTAAGAGCATGTACAACATAATATCCGAGGTCCGATTCAATTATGCAATCAGCAATAAATTGAATCACCTCTATGTCGGTCCTGCTCAATACACCTAAGTGTACTAGTGTAACTCTATGTTCAAGATAAAACAATACCAAGCTACACTACAACCATGCCAATGGTTTGTCCAAAACCATCTTGGTTGTGAGCCTCTACTTATACTCTACAAGGGACTGATAACATGATCTTCTGTGCCACACCCAAGCACCATGTTATCTACAATGTAAAGTATTAGACAATTTTGCATAATCATAAAAATATGCAAACAATGATCATGTGATTCTTATTTCAAAATAAAGATGTTCATACAAAAGAGCTAGGCTTTCAGTATACATCCAACACATGGATGGTAATGTGATTACCTTTAAGGCTATATTAGTGGTGAAAGGCTATCGTCAATAGCAAGGAGTTGATTATGATGATACCTATTCACCGGTAGCTATGCTTAAATCCATTCGGATGGTCCTGGCCATAACGACTCATTATGATTATGAGATATGGCAGATGGATGTGAAAACAACTTTCCTTAATGAAAATCTACTCGAGGACATGTATATGATACAACTCGAGGGTCTCACATCGGTTTAAAAAAACCAAGGTATGCAAACTGTTGGGATGTATACTGAAAAGTCTATCTTTTGTATGAACATCTTTATTTTGAAATAAGAATCACATGATAATTATTTGTATATTTATGGTTATGCATATTTGTCTAATACATTACATTATAGATAACATGGTGTATAGTGTCACACAGGAGATCATGTTATCGGCTCCTTGTAAAGTATAAGTAAAGGGTCACAACCGAGATGGCTTTAGACAAACCATTGGTATGGTTGTGGTGGGATTTGGTATTGGTTTGTCTTGACCATAGAATCACACTAGTTCACTTTGTTTGTATTGAGCAGGACCAACATAGAGGTGATTTGATTTATTGCAGACTACATAATTGAATCGAACCTCAGATATTATATTGTACATGCTCTTAATCCCGATATAATAACGGGCACATATACTTAGTATTCATTTATTTGATTTACCAATTGGCGAGATTTATAGAGTAAATCGATAGGCTCAGTAAGTTGGGAAATTGTATTATTTATATAGTGTGCTTTTGATTATAGGAGGAAACCGTGTCCTATATATTAGGATGATGATGTCCCCTTGAGGAGCTCATAAGGTTCATCATGTAAACTCTGCAGGCGGACTTGGTCCGGCATGATGATAAGGTTGAGTGGTACTACTCATGGAGTTAGATGTTGATTAATTAATTGTCAGTAAATTAATTAATCGACGAACATTCGAGATGTTAAACATGGTGAGATAAATGTACAAATAATATATGAACCCATATTAATTTATGGGGTTGGTGAGGTAGATCAATGATAATCCTCTAGTGGAATGGATTTGTTGGGATGTATACTGAAAAGTCTATCTTTTGTATGAACATCTTTATTTTGAAATAAGAATCACATGATCATTGTTTGCATATTTTTATGGTTATGCATATTGTTTAATACATTACATTGTAGATAGCATGGTGTGTGGTGTCACATGGGAGATCCTGTTATCGGCTCCTTGTAAAGTAGAAGTATAGGCTCACAACTGAGATGGCTTTGGATAAACCATTGGTATGGTTGTAGTGTGATTTGGTATTGGTTTGTCTTGACAATAGAATACCACTAGTACACTTTGTGTGTATCGAAAAGGACCGACTTAGAGGTGATTCGATTTATTGCTGACTACATAATCGAATCGGACCTCGGATATTATATTGTACATACTCTTAATCCTGATATAATAACGGGCACATATACTTAGTATTCATTTCTTGTATTTACCAATGGGCGAGATTTATATATTAATTCGATAGACTCGGTAAGTTGGGAAATTATATTATTTATATGGTGTGCCGTTGATTATAGGAGGAATTCGTGTCCTATATATTAGGATGATGATGTCTCTTTGAGGAGCTTATAAGGTTCATCATGTAAACCCTGCAGGTGCACTTAGTCCGGCACGATGAAAAGGTTGAGTGGTACTACTCATGGAGTTAGATGTTGATTAATTAATGGTCAGTAAATTAATTAATCGATGGACATTCGAGATCTTAAACACGGGGAGAAAATATACATATAATATATGGAGCTCATACTAACTTATGGGGGTTGGTGAGGTAGATCAATGATAATCCTTTAATGGATTGGATTATCATTAATGGATCGGACTTTTTGTGGGCTTGATCCATTGGGTGGCCAAAATCCAACTCCTCCTCATGGTCCCTATTGTAACCTATTAATACCTCATGAAGCTTAGATCCAATGGATAGAAACAAAACTCTAGATCCAAAGTTAGAGATCAAATCTCTAGATCCGACGGTTGAGATTAAGTCTCTAGATCCGACGGCTGAGATTAAATCCCTAGAACCAATGGTGGAGATTAAAACAAGGCTTATCCCAACTCTATAACAGGAGGGCAAGGGGTGGGAAGCAACTAAGAATCCAATTAGAGATAGGATTAGGGTTTTGGGCGGCAAGGCTTGGAGGCTAGGGTTTGGAGTTTGCGGCACCTATTAAGGAAATTTTTTCCTTAACTCCTTCTTCTTCTTTTGGTGGCCGGCGTCCATACAACCCCTTCCTCACCTTGGCCGACATCCATATTAGCTCTTCTCCTTCTCCTTTGCCGGTGGAACCAAGGCTTAGGGTCCTCCCTTGAAGCTCTTGGCCGACAATTCATCTCTTCTCCCTTCTCCTTGTTGGCCGGCGGCAAGCAACTTGCTTGTTGCATGTTGGTTGGCTAAAGGAAGGGGGAAAAGTCTTGTTTCTATTCTTCCTCTTGCTTGGAATGAGCAAGGAAGGAAGATTGGTGATCTAGGAGCTTCAACTTTTGGTAGATCGTCGCCCACACGATGTCCGAAAGGAGGAAGGTCATACAATAGAAGATCGAGAGGTATATCGATTCTCTATTTTCATTTGTTACATGTTTATATTTGTTTTTCAATTATATGCATGATATATATTCTGTTTTGTGGCTAAATATACTTGGACCCCGAACATAAACACAAAAGTCAGCGATCCGTACATCGTCTATTCCATGCTATTCGTGGAATAGAGGTTGGTCGATTGAACAACAAGTTTGTTCAAGTGACTACTCTAAACGAATAGCACGACGATGGCAAGGTTGCTTGAGCAATCCCTCTTGTTAAGGATAAATTTTTTATCCAGGGATGTAGAAGGGATCACCATGAACAAGCGACTAAGTTGAAAGGGGAAGCGAAGTTTCCCCTACCATCAAGTGGTATCAGAGCCACGGTTTCCCGTTTTGTGTGTTTAGGATTCAATTACTCTTATTTATTTTTCATATATTATATGTGCCGGATAATAGTAGGATATGTGTAGGTTAACTCTTTGGTTGCAGGCATAAGATCCGACTATTATGGTCATATGTGTGTATGTGATTGTATGTGTGTAATAGTATATTTTGTTGAATCCTCGGGGTTGACGAGGCTAGTATTTAATTTTTTGTAAATTAGATATGACATTGTTTAGCCACTCTTTCTATTTTAGTTTACTTTCGATCTAGATTTCATGTAGACTCCTTCGTGGAGTATAGGATCGATGGATGTAAATTAAAATAGTTATTTTGTCTCGGCTCGGATCTCCGGATAGCTCGTACATGGCTTAGGAGGAGCGAACGAGATGGCGATGCTACGGGAGACATATTGAAGACAAAAGCCATAATAGTTGGAATATAATTTATTTTTCATATTTATTGCTTATTTTTTGATATGCATGTCGTAGGCTAGAAAATTCCTCAATTTCAAATTACTAAGTGGGAGAGGGATATTTTTATAAATTCCTACGGCCTCCATTACGATTTGACAAGTGATGCAAACAAACTTGTGAGTCGACTCTGAGTGCCTTCCTCCCCATCGGATGAGTTTGTTTGTGGATCACAGGGTGGGATATGGTTACAGGAAATTATTTAGGAGCGTGTGTACTTCCCCATCGGAAGGCACATAACTCGAGATAATTTCCTTGGTATCGAGTAATGGTGAACACTTAGATGCAAATAGGAGTATCCTCCCCATCGGAGTCATTGCTTTTATTTGTAGGGTCGAAGAGAAACCAACTAATAATTTTATTTGTCAAAAAGTTAGGTTGACAAGATAGTAAAATTAATGGATAAAACCTCCTCTTACAAATGTAGAATTCGTATACGTCCACAGGATCGTGGCATACAATATTCTCGGTGTTTTGAGGTGTTGGTTTATTTTAAAATTTTATTGTTTGTGGAATCAATAATTTTTTGAAATCTAAAGTAATGATCTATGTGATTCTTAGGATTTTCAAAAATGACATTCAGTCTACTTGTTGTGATACTAAAGGAAAATAATCTTACTGTACATAATTATGTTGATTGGAAAAAAGAATCTTGATATTGTCTCAACTGCTGAGGAGTAAAAGTATGTACTCTTCAAAGAGTGTCCTCCTAAGCCTGCGAATGAGCTAGAAGTCCCTGGAGCTGAGATCGATGGGGAAACCCAGGTCAATATCATTATCCAGACGACAGAATGGCTTGCTCAGGCTCAGGCCATGGTTGCTCAGAAGGTTTCTACTTCTAAGCCGAAAGGCAAGAAGAAGAAGAAATAAGGTGGAGCAAAGGTGGTGGGAGGAACTCAGGGACGAGTGAAGAAGTGGAAAGGCAAGTACTTCACTTGCAAGAAGGATGGACATTGGAAGAAGGACTATCCCAATCCAAAGAAGAACAAAGGTATATCCTTTGGTCTAGTCGTTGAAACATGGTTAGCGGTGTTATCTACCAGCACTTGGTGTGTAGATACAGGAGCCTCTGATCATAGCTGCAATACTTTGCAGGGGTTCCAGGAAACCCGACGACGAGCTGAGGGAGAGATTACCGTTTACTTGGGCAATACCATGAAGGTGGCGGCTATTACAGTGGGAGATGTTTTATTTATCTTTTGAGAAAAATAAAATTTTGGTTCTAAAAAATTCCCTTTATGTACCTTTATTTAGAAAGAATTTAATTTCAGTTTCTAAATTGTTTATGGATGGATATTCTATTTCTTTTAATGACAGAGTTGTTATAAAAAAGGAATAGGGAGAATATCTGTTCAGGTACATTGATAGGAATTTTGTATACACTCGAACCAAAAGCTCCCACGATGCAAATAGAAGTTAAAACTCATCTTCTAATTCCAATAAGAGAAAAGAACCTTCGAAGATGAACCAAACATATCTTTGCAATCTAAGACTTGGTCATATTAACCTAAGTAGAATTCAAAGGTTGATAGCTGATGGATCTCTAGGTTCATTAGTGGTGGAAGATTTCCCAACATACGAATCTTTCTTGGAGGGTAAAATGACCAAGTGGCCTTTTAAGGCCAAGGGGTATAGAGCCAAAGATGTGTTAGAATTGGTTTATTCTGATTTGTGTGTCCTATGTCTATCCAGGCTAGAGGTGGTTTTGAGTATTTCGTCTCTTTTATAGACGATTATTCGAGATATGGATACATTTACTTGATGCGCTGCAAGTCTGAATGCTTTGACAAGTTCAAAGAATTCAAGGCTGATGTGGAGAAATGTCAAGGTAAAAGTATCAAGACACTATGATCTGATCGTGGTGGTGAGTACCTCTTAGGAGACTTTAGGAATTACTTATCAGAGACTGGGATTCAATCCCAATTATCTGCACCTGGCACACCCCAGCAGAATAGTGTAGCAGAGCGAAGGAATATGACTCTTATGGAGATGGTTAGATTGATGACGAGTTATTCTGAGTTGCCAGATTCATTCTGGGGATATGCTCTAGATACGACGGTGTACAATCTGAACTTGGTTCCATCTAAATCAGTGCCTTCTACTCCCATAGAATTGTGGATTCGGCAAAAGCCTAGTCTAATACATATTCCGATTTGGGGGAGTCCAGCACATGTGCTGAAGGCAGATGCTGGTAAGTTGGAACCTCGTACAGAAGTATGCATATTCGTTGGCTATCCTAGAGGAATGAAGGGTGGTTTATTTTATAGTCCTAGAGTTCAGAGGGTGATCATTAGCACGAACGCCAGATTTCTAGAGGAAGACTATGTGAGGAGCCACAAGACCAAGAGTAAAATTATTCTGGAAAAATTAAAAGGGGAAGTCACTTCTTCAGTACCACCGGTACAAGCGGATATACCACAAGTTATTGCACCGCGTATCACAAAGGATACACAGGTGATACCTCATCGTAGTGGGAGGGTTGTAAGACAGCCTGATAGATTCATGTTTTTGGGAGAATCTTCTGATTTGGTCCCTGGCGAACATGAACCTGATCCCTGGACATATGACGAGGCAATCCAAGATAAAGATGCAGTATCTTGGCAAAGTACAATGAATGTTGAGATTGAATCTATGGATTTAAATCTGGTCTGGGAGCTAGTAGAACCACCCGATGGTGTAAAAACCATTGGATGCAAGTGGATCTACAAAAGAAAGAGAGGAATAGACGGGAAGATTGAGACCTTCAATGCGAGGCTTGTAGCGAAGGGGTATACTCAGAAAGAGGGTATCGATTATGAGGAGACCTTTTCGTCTGTGGACATGCTTAAGTCTATCCGAATTCTCTTATGCATTGCAGCTCATATGGATTATGAGGTGTGGCAGATGGATGTCAAGACAGCTTTTTTTAATGGAAGTCTTGTGGAAAACATCTATATGAAGCAACCAGAGGGATTCATTGCTAAAGGCAAAGAGCATCTTGTATGTAAGCTTAATCGTTCCATTTATGGATTAAAGCAAGCTTCGAGGTCTTGGAACATCTGCTTTGATGAGGTAATCCAGTCTTATGGATTTATTCAAAGTCCGAATGAGTCTTGGGTATACAAGAGATGTGACGAAAACGTAGTGGTATTTCTTGTACTATACGTAGATGATATTTTATATATTGGCAACAATATTAAGGTGTTATCCAACGTAAGGGTATGGTTGTCCAAACAATTTGATATGAAGGACTTGGGAGAGGTGAGACACATCATTGGGATCAAGGTTATAAGGGATCGCAAGAAAAGGATGTTGTTCTTATCCCAAGCTTCATACATAGATACGATTATGGATCATTTTAGCATGTAGAACTCCAAGAAGGGTTTTCTACCTTTCAGGCATGGAGTTCCTTTATCTAAGGAGATGTGTCCTAAAACATCTGAGGATATAGAGGAGATGAAGGCGGTTCCTTATGCTTCGGTGGTAGGAAGCCTCATGTATGCGATGCTATGTACGAGACCAGATATCTGCTATGTCGTGGGCATGGTCAGCAGATATCAGAGTAATCCAGGACGGGGACATTGGACTACGGTGATGCATATATTGAAGTACTTGAGAATGACTAGGGATTATATGCTGGTTTACCAGGCAGACCAATTACTCCCTGTGGGTTACACGGATTCTGACTTCCAATCAAATAGGGATAACAGTAAGTCTACCTCAAGTTTTGTGTTTACTTTGGGAGGTGGAGCCATTGTATTGAGGAGTGTTAAGCAGAAATGCGTGGTGGACTCTACCATGGAAGCTGAGTATGTGGCAACCTCTGAGGCAGCCAAAGAAGTTGTGTGGCTCAGGAACTTCCTGATGGACTTCGATGTGATTTCTGGTTTTCCCAGAACATACAATTTATTGTGATAATAGTGGTGCAGTTGCAAACTCGAAGGAACCACGAGCCCATAAGGATAGTAAACAAATATAGTGCAAGTACCACCTGATACGAGAAATCGTAAAGAGAGGAGAAGTTGTTGTGGCCAAGATTGCATCGGAGGATAACCTGGCTGATCCTTTCACTAAGGCCCTTCCGGCGAGAGCTTTTGATAGGCATGTGGAGGGAATGAGGATTTGATGTATGACAGTTTGAGGACAACATAGTCTTTTAGTATAAGTGGGAGATTGTTAGGATGTATACTGAAAAGTCTATCTTTTGTATGAACATCTTTATTTTGAAATAAGAATCACATGATCATTGTTTGCATATTTTTATGGTTATACATATTGTTTAATACATTACATTGTAGATAACATGGTGTGTGGTGTCACACAGGAGATCCTGTTATCGGCTCCTTGTAAAGTATAAGTATAGTCTCACAACCGAGATGGTTTTGGATAAACCATTGGTATGGTTGTAGTGTGATTTGATACTAGTTCGTTTTGACCATAGAATCACACTAGTACACTTTGTGTGTATTGAGCAGGACCGACTTAGAGATGATTCGATTTATTGCTGACTACATAATCGAATTGGACCTCGGATATTATATTGTACATACTCTTAATCCTGATATAATAACATGCACATATACTTAGTATTCATTTCTTGTATTTTCCAATGGGCGAGATTTATAGACTAATTCGATAGGCTCGGTAAGTTGGGAAATGATATTATTTATATGGTGTGCCGTTGATTATAGGAGGAAACCGTGTCCTATATATTAGGATGATGATGTCCCTTTGAGGAGCTCATAAGGTTCATCATGTAAACCCTGCAGGTGGACTTGGTCCGGCATGATGAAAAGGTTGAGTGGTACTACTCATGGAGTTAGATGTTGATTAATTAATGGTCAGTAAATTAATTAATCGACGGACATTCGAGATCTTAAACATGGGTAGAAAATGTACATATAATATATGGAGCCCATATTAACTTATGGGGGTCGGTGAGGTAGATCAATGATAATCCTTTAGTGGATTGGATTATCATTAATGGATCGGACTTTTATGTGGGCTTGATCCATTGGGTGGCCAAGAACTAACTCCTCCTCATGGTCCCTATTGTAGCCTTGTAATATCTCATGAAGCTTAGATCCAATGGATAGAAACAAAACTCTAGATCCAAAGGTAGAGATCAAATCTCTAGATCCGACGGTTGAGATTAAATCTCTAGATCCGACAGTTGAGATTAAATCGCTAGAACCAATGGTGTAGATTAAAACAAGGCTTATCCCTAACTCTATAAAAGGAGGGCAAGGGGTGGGTGGCAACTAAGAATCCAATTAGAGATAGGATTAGGGTTTTGGGCGGCAAGGCTTGGAGGCTAGGGTTTGGAGTTGGCGGCACCTATTAAGGAAATTTTTTCCTTATCTCCTTCTTCTTCTTTTGGTGGCCAGCGTCCATACAACCCCTTCCTCACCTTGGTCGGCATCCATAGCAGCTCTTCTCCTTATCCTTTGCCGGTGGAACCAAGGCATAGGGTCCTCCCTTGAAGCTCTTGGCCGGCAATCATCTCTTCTCCCTTCTCCTTGTTGGCCGGCGGCAAGCAACTTGCTTGTTGCTTGTTGGTTGGCTAAAGGAAGGAGAAAAGTCTTGTTTCTATTCTTCCTCTTGCTCAGAATGAGCAAGGAAGGAATATTGTTGATCTAGGAGCTTCAACTTTTGGTAGATGGTCGCCCACACGACGTCCGAAAGGAGGAAGGTCATACAATAGAAGATCAAGAGGTATATCGATTCTCTATTTTCATTTGTTACATGTTTATATTTGTTTTTCAATTATGTGCATGATATATATTCTGTTTTGTGGCTAAATATACTTGGACCCCGAACATAAACACAAAAGCCGGCGATCCGTACATTGTCTATTCCGCGGCTATTCGTGGAATAGAGGTTGGTCGCTTGAACAACAAGTTTGTTCAAGTGACTACTCTAAACGAATAGCACAACGATGACAAGATTGCTTGGGCAATCTCACTTGTCAAGGATAAATTTTTTATCTGGGGACGTAGAAGGGATCGCCATGAACAAGCGACTCGTTGAAAGGGAAAGTGAAGTTTCCCCTACCATCTGGATTATGATTAATGGATCGGACTTTATGTGGGTTTGATCCATTGGGTGGCCAAGATCCAACTCCTCCTCATGGTTCCTATTGTAGCCTATTAAAACCTCATGAAGCAAAGATCCAATGGTTGAAAACAAAACTCTAGATCCAACGGTAAAGATTAAATCTCTAGATCTGACGGTTGAGATTAAATCTCTAGATCCGACGGTTGAGATTAAATCCCTAGAACCAATGGTGGAGATTAAAACAAGGCTTATCCCTAACTAAATAAAAAGAGGCTAAAGGGTTGGCGTGGAGATGAATTGGAAGCAAGATAGGATTAGGGTTTGGGCGGCTAGGGTTTGGAGCTTGGGCGGCCACAATTAAGGTAATATTTTTCCTTTCTTCTCTTCTTCCTTAAAATAGTCGGCCCCCATCATCTTCTCTCCTCCCTTGGCTGGCGTCCAAACATCCTCCTTCTCTTCTCCTTGGCCGGTGGAAACAAAGCTTAGGGTCTTCCCTTAGAGCTCTTGGCCGGCACCCATCTCCTTCATCCACTCCTTTGGCCGAAAGACACCAAGATGGTGTTTGGTGGTTGGCGCAAGTAAGGAGAGGAAGAGTTTTGTTATTGATCTTCCTTTGTTCGGAGAGAACAAGGATAGGAAGATTAGCGATCTAGGAGGCTTCAACTTTTGGAAGACTGTCGCCCACACTACATCCAAAAGGAGGAAGGACATAAAATAGAAGATCGAGAGGTATAAATGTTGTTTTATATCCTTTTGTGTTATGTCTATGATTGTTTTTCAATTATATGCATGTTGTATGCTTTGTTTAATGGATAAATTAACTTGGACCCCGAATACAAACACAAAAGTCGGCGATCCATACATCGTCTATTCTGCGGCTATTCGTAGAATAGAGGTTAGTGGCTTGAACAACAAGTTTGTTCAAGTGACTACTCTAATCGAATAGCATGACGATGAAACGGTTGCTTGGGCAATCCCTCTTGTCAAGGATAAATTTTTTTATCCGGGGACATAGAAGGGATCGCCATGAACAAGCGACCGAGTTGAAGTGGGAAGTGAAGTTTTCCTACCTTCAAGTGGTATCAGAGCTTCGGTTCCAAAGGAAAAACCTTCAAGTGGAATCAGAGCCACGGTTTCCGGTTTTGTGTGTTTAGGATTCAGTTACTTTTATGCAATTTTTATATATTATATGTGTCGGATAATAGTAGGATGTGCATAGGTTATCTTTTTGGTTGCAGGCATAGGATCCAACTATTATGGCCATATGTGTGTATGTGATTGTATGTGTGTAATTGTATATTTTATTGAATCCTCGGGGTTGACGAGGCTAGTATTTAATTTTTGTAATTAGATACGACATTGTTTAGCCACACCTTTTATTTTAGTTTACTTTCGATCTAGATTTCATGTTCACTCCTTCGTGGAGTATAGGATCGATGGATCTAAATTAAAATAGTTTTTCTCGGCTCGGATCTCCGGATGGCTTATAAATGGCGTAGGGAGGAGCGGACGAGATGGCGACACGACGGGGGACATATTGAAGACAAAAGGTATAATAGTTGGAAAATATTTATTTTTTATATTTATTGCTTATTGTTTGATATGCATGTCGTAGGCTAGAAAATTCCTCAATTTCAAATTACTAAGTGGGAGAGGGATATTTTTATAAATTCCCACGACCTCCATTATGATTTTACATTTGATGCAAAAAAAATTTCTCGTCGGCTCTGAGTGCCTTCGTCCCCATCGGATGAGTTTGTTTGCAGATCCCAAGGTCGAATATGGTTATAGGAAATTATTAAGGAGTGTGTGTAATTTCCCATCGGAAGACACATAACCCGAGATAATTATCTTGGTACTGAGTAATGGTGAACACTTAGATACAAATATAAGTATCCTCACCATCGGAGTCACTGCTTTTATTTGTAGGGCCGAAGAGGAACCAACTATTAATTTTACTTATCAAAAAGTTAGGTTGACAAGATAGTAAAATTAATGGGTAAAACCTCTTCTTACAAATGTAGAATTCGTATACGTCTACACTATCGTGGCATACGATATTCTCGGTGTTTTGAGGTGTTTGTTGATTTTAAAATTTTATTGTTTGAGTAATCAATAATTTTTTGAAATCTAATCTTTTTGATCTATGTGATTCTTAGGTTTTCTTTCAAAATGACTTTCAACCCGCTTGCTTTGATATTGAAAGAAAATAAACTTACTAGACCCAACTATGTTGATTGGAAGAGGAATCTTGACATTGTCTTGACTGCTGAGCAATACAAATATGTACTCCTTGAAGAGTGCTCTCCTAAGCCTGCGGATGATTCTGGGGAAAAGGAGAAGGAGTGTTATAAGAAGTGGACCAAGGCTGATGAGATGGCGCGGTGTTACATTTTGGCATCTATGTCAAATGTACTGCAACATTAACATCAAGCAATGCCCACTGCTTATGACATAATGCTCAATCTCAAAGAGCTTTTCGGACACCAGAATCGGGCTGCTAGGCAGGAAGCCATGAGGAACTTGATGACAACCACCATGATCGAGGGAACACCCGTGAGGGATCAGGTTCTCAAGATGATGGCTCATTTGAATGATCTAGAAGTCCTTGGAGCTAAGATCGATGGGGAAACCCAGGTCGATATCATTCTCTAGTCTCTACCTAGGAGTTTTGAGTAGTTTCGCCGGAACTACAACATGAACAAGAGGTTGTATTCATTGGTGGAGCTTCTGACAGAACTCCAGGCGACAGAGGGGCTATTTCGTCAGAGTGCTCAGGCGCAAGCCATGGTTACCCAAAAGGTTTCTAGTTCTAAGCCGAAAGGCAAGAAGAAGAAGAAACAAGCCGGGGAAAAGGCGGTGGGAGGAACTCAGGGAGGAGTGAAGAAGCTGAAAGGCAAGTGCTTCACTTGTAAGCAAACTGGAAACTAGAAGAAGGACTGCCCCAACCGCAAGCAGAACAAAGGTATATCTTTTGGTCTAGTCATTGAAACATGTTTAGCGGTGTTATCTACCGGCACCTGGTGTGTAGATACGAGAGCCACTGATCATGTCTGCAATACTTTCCAAGGGTTCCAGGAAACCAGACGATTGGTTGAGGGGGAGATTACCGTATACTTGGGCGATGCCACGAAGGTGGCGGCTATTGCAGTGGCAGATGTTTATTTGTCTTTTGAGAAAAATAAAGTTTTGGTTCTTAAGAATTGCCTTTATGTACCTTTATTTAGAAAGAATTTAATTTCGGTTTCTAAATTGTTTATGGATGGATATTCTATTTCTTTTAATGACAGAGTTGTTATAAAAAGAAATAGGGAGATTATCTGTTCTGGTGCATTGATAGGAAATTTGTATACACTCGAACCAAAAGCTCCCACGATGCAAATAGAAGTTAATAACTCATCTTCTAAATCCAATAAGAGAAAAGAACCTTCGAAGATGAACCAAACATATCTTTGGCATCTAAGACTTGGTCATATTAACCTAAGCAGAATTCAAAGGTTGATAGCTGATGGACCTTTGGGTTCATTAGTGGTGGAAGATTTCCGAACCTGCGAATCTTGCTTGGAGGGTAAAATGACCAAGAGGCCTTTTAAGGCCAAGGGGTATAGAGCCAAAGATGTGCTGGAATTGGTTCATTCTGATTTGTGTGGTCCTATGTCTATCCAAGCTAGAGGTGGTTTTGAATATTTCGTCTCCTTAATAGATGATTATTCAAGATATGGATACATTTACTTGATGCGCCGCAAGTCTGAATGCTTTGACAAGTTCAAAGAATTCAAGGCTGATGTGGAGAAACGTCAAGGTAAAAGTATCAAGACACTGCGATCTGATCATGGTGGTGAGTACCTCTTGGGAGAGTTTAGGAATTACCTATCAAAGGTTGGGATTCAATCCCAATTGTCGGCACCTGGCACACCCCAGCAGAATGGTGTAGCAGAGCGAAGGAATAGGACTCTTATGGAGATGGTTAGTGTAGGGGATCGGTACGGCCGGCTAGAGGGGGGTAAATAGCCCTTTTTCAATGGATGCCGGTATTTGCTCGTCTACAAAACTAATTAGCGCAAGCGGAAGACTAATAAAGACAAGCAAATAGAAATACAAGAAAACAATCGCTAACAAAGAATGTAACGTGGTTCACGGCTACGCCCCTAATCCACGATCCCGATTCGTCCGAGGTGAATCACTCCTCCAAAGCCAATCACTATTGGTCTCTCCTTTGCACCAAGCTAGGTGGAGGTAACCTTTACAATCAAGATCACTCTTCTTACAATAAGAATGGAGTAAAAACAAGTAAGAAGAGTTTAGAGCTTGTGGGGCACTAGGAAGATCACTTAGAGCATAAGCATAAGCCTCTCAAAGGCTTACACCCTCTCTTTATGCAGAGGGTCGATTTCTTCCGTTGGCGCCATCACATTGCGCCCTTGCCGCGATCATTGCAAATCCTAGCGGCCTCCGAACATGTCGGATCCCGACCATTGTAGTCCAACGGAACTCTTGGCGATCGGGATGGAACTCATCACGATCATTGCAGCTCCGCGTAATCGATCGCCCCGATCGGCTACGAAGCGTCTGGCGAAACCCTATTGACTACCGATCTGCCGATCGGTCTATCGGCCGATCGATCGATGGCGATGCGATCGCCACAATCCAGTCAGTCGTATACCAGTCAAACTACACTCGACTCAGAGCAGTCGACTGCCATACATGGCAGTCGACTGGTGTCGGGAAAACCCATCCGACACTTGGCCAAATGGCCAAGTTTCACCTAAGAGTTACCCTTCCCCGGGTTACAATCGCTCACTCTCATCTCTCGGAGTCCCTCGCCTTCGAAGTTCTCTTCGTTCTCGGCCACGTCCCTCGGCAGCATCAGGCGCACGGCTCTGCAATGCTCCTTCGCGTCTCTTGCCTCGAAGTCTACTTCCTCCGGCTTCACTCTAAGCTTCTCGTCCGGCGGTCCCTCGGATGCTCCAAGCGCACGGCTTCCGCAAAGCTATCCTTCACCGACTCAAGGCACGAGTCATGAGATGTGAAACTCGCCACGGCTCTATTTGCGAATTACTAAGTCCTGCACGACTTCAACGCACATATCAAATCAACATATCAAACTAACTTAAACCCTTTGCCACACCATCAAAACCATATTACGACAAGAGATTGCCCTAACAATCTTTCCCTTTTTGATGTGTGGCAATCCGTTTAAGTTAGGTAAAAACATTTGATATAAATTCTAAGGTAAGAAAGCATGTAAAGATAAACATGATATAGCAACATGCCACTCCCCCTTAATCCATGAAACTCTATATTGCAAATTTTCTCCCCCTATCATATATTTCTCCCCCTAAAATAATTAACTTAAACATAAATTATTTCTCCCCCTTTGACACCATCAAAAAGATTAACACTACGTTATAAGCTCATGACATCAAGTAGAATGGAGGGAAAATACCAAAAACATGATTAAAATCTGAAATCAGAAAATTGCAGGCTGATTTTCAGGTGAGCAGTCGACTACTATCAGTATGGCAGTCGACTGGCACAATTGATTCCGAAATTCTGATTTTCTGGACGAATTTCAGAAATGCATTAAAAATTCCATAAAATTTGAAAAATCATGAAATTTGAGGAGCATATTTCTATTAAGTATATCTATCGAGGAAAAATAGTTTTTCATGAAAAATCATTATATTTTCTGAGATTTGCCAAAAATCCAAACACTTGAAAAACCACTAGTTTTTGAGCATGTTAGTATCCATTTTAACACCTAGTCTTGCTTTGAATTGTTCCAAAACATGAATACATAGATTTTAGATTAAGGAATTGTTTTTAAAACATATGAAATATCCAACCATGATCTTTGGGCAATATGTCTATGAATTAAACATAAGCCTTCCCCATGATTGGTCTATTATTGCTATGTTGATACTTTAAATGACCATCTAAATGCCATAGGCATTAGTGGACATTTGTATCATCCTAACATCTCACCCATGCTAAGTTTGCAATCAAGTTAGCCTATAGTGAGTGTGAGATGCATCCTAGGGGGTATTTGTATATACTTAACCAATATGTTCATGCAATTCTATCATGGTTAAGTGTCAACCTAACATCCTACATGATCATAATGACATATATGAATTAATTTCACATTATGATCATGAAATGCATGTTTTCATTAAATTATAATCATGCATTTGGTATTATATGATGATAATAAACAAAGTGTCACCTAAAGCATGATTCAAACCTATTTCTCATGATAATGTGCCAAATATCAAAATCATAAATTATGATTTCAAACATACATAGCAATTACATTAATCATCATGATTTAAGCATTATTACCTTTTTATGGGCACGTTATCATCACCCAATACTATCTAAAAAATGTTGTCCCGTCATCCTAAGTCAACCAAAATATGATATAGGTTAGGACCATGTGGTTGACTACCCTAGGGTTATTCTAACCCTTAAGGATGGATTTTGGAACCCAAAATAGATTCTTTCCTATTGGGTTCACTAAGTACTCCTTGGGGATCCATTTTCTAGCTATTATCTTCTTCTTATCTTGTCCCCTAGCAATTAGGCATTTATAGGCCTTTTCATTTTTCTTTTCTTTGTATCCTAGGCCTTTCTTATTGAAACTAGCTCTTTGGCTCCCTAAGATCATATTTAAGGTGTTGGAGCCAATTGTGAATTTCTCTAGGGCTTTGGTTAAATAATCTACCTTTTCCCTTAAGGCCCTATTTTCATTTATACATGCATCACTAACATCTAATGGCACATAAAGGTCATGTGAGCATGCATCATCTAAGCTAGAAGAAATATTATCATTTAAGCATGCATTTTCTAGCTTATTTTCTAAATCCTTAATTTTATCTAGCATGCTCTTATTTTTCTTTTTCATGCCAAATAAGTCCTTAGTTAAACTAGAGATTATGGAAACTATTTTCTTAGGAGAAGCATTTGTTACCATACTTTCCATGTCTTCTTCTTCTTCTTCGGATGATGAGGATGTAGAAGCTCCCCCTTCATTTGAGCTCTCCCCACTTGAGCTTGATCTTTCATTTTCGGATGAAGAGCAATCCAAGTCATCAAAGGCCATCAAGGCCAAATTGGTGACAAAGGCATTCTCCTCATCCGATGATGATGAGGAGGATGAGGATGGGTCACCCAAGTCCTTACCTTGAGAGCTTTGGCCTTTCCTTTTTCCTTTGTCTTCTTCTCCTGTTCCTTTTTCTTCTTGCTCCCCTTTTTCTTCTTCTTTTCTTCCTTCTTTTTCTTTTCTTCTTTGCTTTTGTTTAGGAGGGGACAATTATCCCTTATGTGCCCTTCTCCTTGGCAATTGTAGCATATGACCTTCCCCCTTGATCTTCTATTCCTATCATTAGATTTATCAAATCTAAAATTCTTAAATGCACGTCTTACCCTCCTTACCATATAGGCTTCTTCGGTGCTATCCATGGAGGAGGAGGAAGACGCTTCGTCATCGGAGGAGGAGGGGATTTCCATCTTCTTCTTCCCCTTATTTGCCAACAATGCTACTCCTCTTGAGGGTTGAATTCTAGGCTCCTCTTGTATTCCTTCAAGCCTAGTTTCGTGGAGCTCCATTGTTGAGAAAAATTCCTCCAAGGTACTTACTTCTAAGTTCTTGGAGATGTAGAATGAATCCACCATGGAGCTCCACTTTGAGGACCGGGGAAAGGCATCTATAGCCTTCATGAGCATGTCCCGGTTTGATAGCTTCTCACCTACACTTGTTAGCCCAATTAAAATTTCTTTAAACCTAGAGTGTAGTGAGGTTACCTTTTCTCCCTTTTCTCCCTTTTCTAGTTTTATATTGGATAGTTGGGAGCGGAGGACGTCTCTCCTTGCTAGCTTGGCCTCGGATGTGCCTTCATGGAGTTCTATAAGCTTCTCCCACATCTCTTTGGCGCTAGCACATTCTCCGATCCGGTTGATCTCTTGTTGGGGGAGCACATTGAAAAGATGATGTTTTGCCTTTGAGTTCGCAAGGTGCTCCTCTCTTTGCCTTTTGGTCCACCTAGATTTCTCTATTGGCTTCCCCTCTTCATCCCTAGGCAAAACAAAACCGGATTCCATTGTAATCATAATGTCAAAATCCGTTTCGAATAATACCTCCATTCGCTTCTTCCACCAAGCGAATTCTCCTTCAAACTTCGGAGGATGGATGTTGGAGCCAGCCATTTTGAAAGTTGCTTGTTGTGGCGGTTAGTCCTCGACAAGCTTTCCTCGGCACTGATACCACTTATAGGGGATCGGTACGGCCGGCTAGAGGGGGGTGAATAGCCCTTTTTCAATGGATGCCGGTATTTGCTCATCTACAAAACTAATTAGCGCAAGCGGAAGACTAATAAAGACAAGCAAATAGAAATACGAGAAAACAATTGCTAACAAAGAATGTAACGTGGTTCACAGCTACGCCGCTAATCCACGATCCCGATTCGTCCGAGGTGAATCACTCCTCCAAAGCCAATCACTATTGGTCTCTCCTTTGCACCAAGCTAGGTGGAGGTAACCTTTACAATCAAGATCACTCTTCTTACAATAAGAATGGAGTAAAAACAAGTAAGAAGAGTTTAGAGCTTGTGGGGCACTAGGAAGATGACTTAGAGCATAAGCATAAGCCTCTCAAAGGCTTACACCCTCTCTTTTTATAGAGAGGGCTGATTTCTTCCCGTTGGCCGCCATCAGTCGACTGCCGCCCTTGGCAGTCGACTGCCGTCACTACAACGGCCTCCGAACATGTCGGATCCCGACCGTTGTAGTCCAACGGAACTCTTGGCAGTCGACTGATGGACCTCATCAGTCGACTGCTGCCTCCGTAGTCGATTGCCCAGTCGGCTACGAACGCCTGCGGGCTAAAACCCTATTGACTACCGACCGCCAGCCGATCGATGATCGGCGATCGCCGACGATGGCGCCGACTGGCCACAATCCAATCGGTATACGGTGAACTACACTGATTCCGAGCGGGCCGACCGCCATACATGGCGATCGCGTGTCGGGAAAACCCATCCGACACTTGGCCAAATGGCCAAGTTTCACCTAAGAGCTACCCTTCCCCGGGTTACAATCGCTCACTCTCATCTCTCGGAGTCCCTCGCCTTCGAAGTTCTCTTCGTTCTCGGCCACATCCCTCGGCAGCATCAGGCGCACGGCTCTGCAATGCTCCTTCGCGTCTCTTGCCTCGAAGTCTACTTCCTCCGGCTTCACTCCAAGCTTCTCGTCCGGCGGTCCCTCGGATGCTCCAAGCGCACGGCTTCCGCAAAGCTACCCTTCACCGACTCAAGGCACGAGTCATGAGATGTGAAACTCACCACGGCTCTATGTGCGAATTACTAAGTCCTGCATGACTTCAACGCACATATCAAATCAACATATCAAACTAACTTAAACCCTTGGCCACACCATCAAAACCATATTACGGCAAGAGATTGCCCTAACAGTTAGATCGATGATTAGTTATTCTTTGTTGCCAGATTCGTTCAGGGGATATGCTCTAGATACGGTAGTGTATATTCTAAACTTTGTACCATCTCAATCAGTGCCTTCTACTCCCACAAAATTGTGGACTGGGCAAAAGCCAAGTCTGAGACATATTCGAATTTGGGGGAGTCCAACACATGTGCTGAAGACAGATACTGGTAAGTTGAAACCTCGTATAGAAGTACGCATGTTCGTTGGCTATCCTAGATGAACCAAAGGAGGTTTGTTTTATAGTCCTAGAGATCAGAGGGTGGTCGTTAGCACGAACACCAGATTTCTAGAGGAAGACTATGTAATGAACCACAAGCCCATGAGTAATATTGTTCTGTTGAAATTGAAAGGGGAAGTCACTTCTTCAGTACCACCGGTACAAGAGGATATACCACAAGTTACTGCACCACGTGTCACAAAGGATACACAGGTTATACCACGTCGTAGTGGGAGGGTTGTGAGACAGCCTGATAGATTCATGTTCTTGGGAGAATCTTCTGATTTGATCCCTGGAGAACATTAACCTAATACCTAGACATATGACGAGGCAATCCAAGATAAAGATGCGGTATCTTGGCAAAGTGCAATGAATGCTGAGATTGAATCTATGGATTCAAATCAGGTCTGGGGTCTAGTAGAACCACTTGATGGTGTAAAAACCATTGGTTGCAAGTGGATCTACAAAAGAAAGAGAGGAATAGATGGGAAGGTTGAGACCTTCAAAGCAAGGCTTGTTGTGAAAGGGTATACTCAAAAAGAGGGTATCGATTATGAGGAGACCTTTTCGCTGGTAGTCATCCTTAAGTCTATCCAGATTCACTTTTGCATTATTGCTCATATGGATTATGTGGTATGGCAGATGGATGTCAAGACAACCTTCCTTAATGGAAGTCTTGAGAAAAACATCTATATGAAGCAACCAGAGGGATTCATTGCAAAGGGCAAAGAGCATCTTGTGTGTAAGCTTAATCGGTCCATTTATAGATTGAAGCAAGCTTCGAGGTCTTGGAACATCTGCTTTGATGAGGTAATCCAGTCTTATGAATTTATTCAAAGTTCGGATGAGTCTTGTGTATACAAAATATGTGACAGAAATGTAGTGGTATTTCTTGGGCTATACGTAGATGACATTTTGTTAATTGGCAACAATGTCAAGGTGTTATCGGACGTAAGGGTATGGTTGTCCAAAAATTTGATATGAAGGACTTGGGAGAAGTGGGACACATCCTTGGGATCAATGTTATAAGGGATCGTAGGAAAAGGATGTTGTGCATATCTCAAGCTTCATACATAGACACCATTAAGGATCATTATAGCATGCAGAACTCCAAGAAAGGTTTTCTACCTTTCAGGCATGGAGTTCCTTTATTTAAGGAGATGTGTTCTAGAACATCTGAGGAGATAGAGGAGATGAAGGCGGTTCCTTTTGCTTCGGTAGTAGGAAGCCTCATGTTTGCGATGCTATGTACTAGACCAGATATCTACTTTGCCATGGGCATGGTTAGCAGATATCAGAGTAATGCAGGACAGGGACATTGGACTGCGGTAAAGAATATATTGAAGTACCTGAGAAGGACTAGGGATTATATGCTAGTTTACCAGGCATACCAATTACTCCCTGTGGGTTACACAGATTTCGACTTCCAATCGGACAGGGATAACAGTAAGTATACCTCAGGTTTTGTGTTTACTTTGGGAGGTTGAGCCATTGTATGGAGGAGTGTCAAGCAGAAATGCATGGCGGACTCCACCATTGAAGCTGAGTATGTGGCAGCCTCTAAGGCGACCAAAGAAGCTATGTGGCTCAGGAACTTCTTGATGGACTTGGATGTGATTCCTGGTTTGCCCAGAACTATCACAATTTATTGTGATAATAGTGGTGCAGTTGTAAACTCAAAGGAACCACGAGGCCATAAGGCAAGTAAACACATAGAGCGCAAGTACCACCTGATACGAGAAATCGTAATGAGAGGAGAAGTTGTTGTGGCCAAGATTGCATCAGAGGATAACCTGGCAGATCCTTTCACTAAGGCCCTTCCAGCGAGAGCTTTTGATAGGCATGTGGAGGGAATGAGAATCAGATGTATGGCAGTTTAAGGACATCATAGTCTTTTCGTATAAGTGGGAGATTGTTGGGATGTATACTGAAAAGTTTATCTTTTGTATGAACATCTTTATTTTGAAATAAGAATCACATGATCATTGTTTGAATATTTATGGTTATGAATATTTTTCTAATACATTACATTGTAGATAACATGGTGTGTAGTGTCACATAGGAGATCATGTTATCGGCTCCTTGTAAAGTATAAGTAAAGGCTGGCAACCGAGATGGCTTTGTACAAATCATTGGTATGGTTGTGGTGTGATTTGGTATTGGTTTGTCTTGACCATAGAATCACACTAGTTCACTTTGTGTGTATTGAGCATGACCGACATAGAGGTGATTCGATTTATTGCTGACTACATAATCGAATCGGACCTCAGATATTATATTGTACATGCTCTTAATCCCGATATAATAACGGGCACATATACTTAGTATTCATTTCTTTGATTTACCAATTGGCGAGATTTATAGAGTAAATCGATAGGCTCGGTAAGTTGGGAAATGGTATTATTTATATGGTGTGTCGTTGATTATTGGAGAAAACCGTGTCTTATATATTAGGATGATGATGTCCCCCTGAGGAGCTCATAAGGTTCATCATGTAAACACTGCAGGTAGACTTGGTCCGGCATGATGATAAGGTTGACTGGTACTACTCATGGAGTTAGATGTTGATTAATTAATCGTCAGTAAATTAATTAATCGATGGACATTCGAGATATTAAACACGGAGAGATAAATGTACAAATAATATATGGTGCCCATATTAATTTATGGGGTTGGTGAGGTAGATCAATGATAATCTTCTAGTAGAATGGATTATCATTAATGGATCGTACTTTATGTGGGCTTGATCCATTGGGTGGCCAAGATCCAACTCCTCCTCATGTTCCCTATTGTAGCCTATTAAAACCTCATGAAACCTAGATCCAATGGATGAAAACAACACTCTAGATCCAACGGTAAAGATTAAATCTCTAGATTTGATGGTTGAGATTAAATCTCTAAATCCGACAGTTGAGATTAAATCCCTAGAACCAATGGTGGAGATTAAAACAAGGCTTATCTCTAACTCTATAAAAAGGGGCTTAAGGGTTGGCGTGGAGATGAATTGGAAGCAAGATTGGATTAGGTTTTGGGCGGCTAGGGTTTGGAGCTTGGGCGGCCACAATTAAGGTAATATTTTCCTTTCTTTTCTTCTTCCTTAAGGTGGTCGGCGCCCATCATCTTCTCTCCTCCCTTGGCCGGCATCCAAATATCCTCCTTCTATTCTCCTTGGCCGATATAAATAAAGCTTAGGGTCTTCCCTTAGAGCTCTTGGTCGGCACCCATCTCGTTCAGTCACTCCTTTGGCCAGCGGACACCAAGTTGGTGTTTGGTTGTTGGCACAAGTAAGGAGAGGAAGAGTTTTGTTATTGATCTTCTTTTGTTCGGAGAGAACAAGGATAGGAAGATTAGCGATCTAGGAGGCATCAACTTTTGGAAGACCGTCGCCCACACGACGTCCAAAAGGAGGAAGGAGATACAATAGAAGATCGAGAGGTATAAATGTTGTTTTATATCCTTTTGTGTTATGTCTATGATTGTTTTTCAATTATATGCATGTTGTATGCTTTGTTTAATGGCTAAATTAACTTGGACCCAGAATACAAACACAAAAGCCGACGATCCATACATCATCTATTCCGTGGCTATTCGTAGAATAGAGGTTAGTGGCTTGAACAACAAGTTTGTTCAAGTGACTACTCTAATCGAATAACACGATGATGAAATGGTTGCTTGGGTAATCCCTCTTGTCAAGGATAAAGTTTTTTATCCGGGGACGTAGAAGGGATCGCCATGAACAAGCGACCGAGTTGAAGTGGGAAGCGAAGTTTTCCTACCTTCAAGTGGTATCAGAGCTTCGGTTCCAAAAGAAAAACCTTCACAAACTTTGACAGTCAATATATGGACTGAAGCAAGAATCCAGGAGCTGGAAAATCGATTTTGATGAGATGATCAAAAGGTTTGATTTCTCATAAAATCCAGACGAACCCTGTGTGTACAAGAAGGTTAGTGGGAGTGCAGTTGTGTTCCTAGTGTTGTGTGTCGATGACATAATACTTAAAGGAAATGATATATCTGTCTTACAGTCCATCAAAATTTGGTTATCCAAAACATTTTCCATGAAAGACCTGGGAGAAGCTGTTAGAATGTATACTGAAAGCCTAGCTCTTTTTCTATGAACATTTTAATTTGAAATAAGAATCACATGATCATTGTTTGCATTTTATATATTCATTATATATGTGTGCATATTGTCTAATATTTTACATTGTAGATAACATGGTGCTTGGTGTGGCACAGAAGATCATGTTATCAGTACCTTGTAAAATATAAGTAAAGGCTCACAACCAAGATGGTTTTGGACAAACCATTGGCATGGTTGTAGTGTAGCTCGGTATTGTTTTATCTTGAACATAGAGTTACACTAGTACACTTAGGTGTATTAAGCAGGACCGACATAGAGGTGATTCAATTTAGTGCTGACTACATAATTGAATCGGACCTCGGATATTATATTGTACATGCTCTTAATCCCGATATAATAACGGGCACATGTACTTAGTATTTATTTCTTTGATTTACCAATGGGTGAGATTTAGATGGATTAAATCAATATGCCCGGTAAGTTGGGAAATAATATTATTTACATGGTGTGCCGTTGATTATAGGAGGAAACCGTGTCCTATATATTAGGTTGATGATGTCCCCTTGAGGAGCTCATAAGGTTCATCATGTAAACCCAGCTGGTTGACTTAGTCAACATGATGATAAGGTTGAGTGGTACTACTCGAGGAGTTAGATGTTAATTAATTGATGGTCAGTAAATCAATTAATTGATGGACATTCGATATCTTAAACACGGGGAGATAAATGTACAAATAATATATGGAGTTCATATTAATTTATGGGGGTTGGTGAGGTAGTTCAATGATGATCCTCTAGTGGAATGGAACATCATTGATGGATCAAGTTTGTGTGGTTCCGATCCATCGGGTGGCCAAGACCCAACTCCTCCTTATGGTCCCTATCGTAGCCTAATATAATCCTTGAGAAGTCTAGATCCAAGAATGTAAAACAAAACCTAGAACCAACGGTTGGATTAAATCCATAGATCCAATGGTTAGGATGAAACCCTAGAACCAACGGTTGGATTAATCCATAGATCCGATGGTTGGGATGAAATCATAGATCCGATGGTTGGATGAAATCCTAGATCCAGTTGGGATGAAATCCTAGATCCGACGGTGGAGATTAAATCCCTAGAACCGGTGGAGATTAAATCCTAGATCCGACGGTGGAGATTAGAGGAAGCAAGCGCCTAAATTATAGAATTAGGTTTGGCTCATCCATGGGTTGGCGCAACAAACCCTAGAGGAGTTAGGGGTTGGGCGGCAAGAATATAGGAATTAGTTCCTATATTTTAGGCTTACCAACTTTCTCCTAAATTCTATAAATATACGGCTTAGGGTTGGGCGGCTAGAGATATACGAGTTGGTTCGAATTGAGGCTTGGGGTTTTGGCTCTTATCAAGTTGGGCGGCTAGGGTTTGGAGATAGAGCTTGGGCAACTTTCCTTCTTCCAACATTGTTGCCGGCGCCCATTATTCTCCATCAAGGCTTGGCCGGCGTCCATCTTGTAGACCTCTCCTTTCTTCCTTGGCCGGCCCTCATTCTTCTCCCTTAATCCTTGGTGGCCGGTGGTTCCAAGCTTCTTGGTGGCCGGCGCTCATCCATTGGTGGCCGGCGGCAACTTTGTCTCAAAGTTGGCCGGCTCATTCATTCGTTCCTTGGCCGGCGGTTACACATCAAACTTCTTTTCTTGGTGGCCGGTTCTAGAAAGGAAAAGGTTTTGTTCGTTTTTCTCTTTGTTCGCAGCGGACAAGGTAGAGGAGAACTCGATCTAGAAAGCTTCAACTCGTGGAGGATCTTCGTCCACACGTCGTCCACGAGAAGGATAGGACATACGGTAGAAGATCGTAAGGTATAAAGTTATTTTAACTTTATGTACAGATCTGAGCATGTTCTTATTTGTTTTGATTATGCATGTTCGTATATGAATATATGTTGTATAATCATGGACCCCGAAGACAAACACAAAAACCGGCGATCCATCCGTCGTCTCTTCCGCGGCTAATCAACTAGAAGAGTTGAGTTGCTTGAACAACTAGTTTGTTTGAGCGACCACTCGAGTTGTTAGCACGACTAAAATGGTGTTGCTATGAAGCTCATCCCATCCGGATTAATCCTTTCACTGGTGAAAATTTTAATCCGGGGACATGGGAGCCAATGAGCCTCCGAAGCGACATTCATCAACTGGTATCAGAGCCACGGTTTCCGGTTTTGTGTGTTTAGGATTCGGTTATTTTTTTTATGCATTTTTCATATATTATATGTGCCGGATAATAGTAGGATATGCGTAGTTTAACTCTTTGGTTGCAGGCATAAGATCCGACTATTATGGCCATGTGTATGTATGTGAATGGATGTGTGTAAAAATTTATTATTTGAATCCTCGTTGATTTAGGCTAGATTAGTATTTAATTTTTGTAATTAAATACGGCATTGTTTAGCCGCTCATTTTAGTTTACTTTCGATCTAGATTATTTGTACACTCCTTCGTGGAGTATAGGATCGATGGATGTAAATTAATATGATTTATCTCTCGATTTTGGTGACTCATGACGGGAAAAGATGGAGCGGACGAGGTGGCGACACGACGGGATGCGTATTGAGAACAATGTCATAATAGTTGGAAAAATTCTGATTTTTCCATATTTATTGCTTAGTTGTTTTATATGCATGTTGTGTTTGTTTTAAAATTCTCGATTGCAATTTACTAAGTGGGAGAGGGACATTTTAATTAATTCTCGCTGCCTTCCATTACAATTTGACGTGTGATGCAACAAACTCAAGGCTGGCTCGAGTGCCTTCCTCCCATCGATGGGTTTGTTTATGCGGATCACTAGGTCAAATAATGGTTATAGGAAATTATCTAGGAGCGTGTGTACTTCTACGGTAAGGCACATAATCCAAATAATTCCCTTAGTATCGTAATGGTGCACACTTAGATGCAAATAAAAAGTATCCTCCCCATCGAGTCACGCTTATTTGTAGGGCTAAAGAGGAACCAACTATTAATTTTATTTGTCAAAAAGTAAGGTTGACAAGATAATAAAATTAATGGGTAAAACCTCCTCTTACAAATGTAGAATTCGTATACGTCCACACTATCGTGGCATGCGATATTCTCGGTGTTTTGAGGTGTTGGTTGATTTCGGGCTTTTATTGTTTTGAGGACTCAATCTTATTTGAAATCTGATATTTTTTTTTTGATCATTGTGAGTTTTAGGATTTTCAAATGGCTTTCAACCCACTTGCTGTGATTTTAAAAGAAAACAAACTTACTGGTCCAAACTACATGGATTGGAAAAGAAACCTGGAAATTGTCTTAACTGCGGAGGAGTACAAATTTGTACACTTCGAGGTCTGCCTCCTAAGCCCACCGATGACTCTGATGAAAAGGAGAAAGAACATTATAAGAAGTGGGTTAAGGCAGATGAGATGGCGCGGTGTTACATTTTGGCATCCATGTCAAATGTGCTGCAACATCAGCATCAGGCCATAGCCACTGCTTATGATATGATGTTCAATCTCAAGGAACTTTTCGGACATCGTAGTAGGGCTAGGCAGAGTGAGGCAATGAGAAACTTGATGACGACCACCATGGTCGAGGGAACACCGTTAGGGATCATGTTCTCAAGATGATGGCTCATCTTAATGAGATGGAAGTCCCTGAGCCGAGATCGATGGGGAAACCTGTGTCGATATCATTCTCCATCCACGCCTAGGAGTTTTGAGTAGTTCGCCTCAATTACAAAATGAACAAGAGGTTGTATTCTTGGCGGAGCTTCCGATGTAACTCCAGCGAAAGGGGCTTTTTCGTCGAGTTCTCAAGCCATGGTCGCTGAAGGTTTCTTCCTCTAAACCAAAAGGTAAGAAGAAGAAGAAGCAAGGTGCAAAGAAAGTGGCGAGGGACCGTGCAGGAGTGAAGAAGCCGAAAGGCAAGTGCTTCACTTGCAAGCAGACTGGACATTGGAAGGCGGACTGTCCTCGCCGAAAGAACAAAGGTATATCTTCTTGTTTAATTGTTGAAACATGTTTAGCGGTGTTATCTAAGACTGTGTGTAGATACAGAGCCATCGATCATGTCCGCAATACTTTGCGTGGGTTCCAGAAACCCGACGACTAGCTGAGGGAGAGGTTACCGTCTACATGGGCAATGCTTCAAAGGTGGCAGCTATTGCAGTGGGAGACGTTTATTTATCTTTTGATAGAAATAAAGTTTTGGTTTTAAGAAATTGTCTTTATGTACCTACTTTTAGAAAGAATTTAATTTCAGTTTCTAAATTGTTTCTGGATGGGTATTCTGTTTCTTTTAATGACAGAGTCGTTATAAAAAGAAATAGAGAGATTATCTGTTCTGGTACATTGGTTGGCAATTTATATACTCTTGAACCAAAAACTCCCACGATGCATATAGAAGTTAATAACTCATCTTCTAAATCTAATAAGAGAAAAGAACCTTCGCAAATGAACCAAACATATCTCTGGCATCTGAGGCTTGGTCATATTAACCTAAGTAGAATTCAAAGGTTGATAGCTGATGGACCTTTAGGTTCATTAGTGGTGGAGGATCTCCCAACCTGCGAATCATGCTTGGAAGGTAAAATGAACAAGAGGCCTTTCAAGGCCAAGGGGTATAGAGCCAAAGATGTGTTAGAATTGGTTCATTCTGATTTGTGCGGTCCTATGTCTATCCAAGCAAGAGGTGGCTTTGAATACTTCGTCTCTTTTATAGACGATTATTCGAGGTATGGATACATTTACTTGATGCGCCGCAAGTCTGAATGCTTTGACAGGTTCAAAGAATTCAAGGCTGATGTGGAGAACCGTCAAGGTAAAAGTATCAAGACATTACGATCTGATCGTGGTGGCGAGTACCTCTTGGGAGAGTTTAGGAGTTACTTATCAGAGGCTGGGATTCAATCCCAATTGTCTGCACCTGGCACACCCCAACAGAATGGTGTGGCGGAGCGAAGGAATAGGACTCTTATGGAGATGGTCAGATCTATGATGAGTTATTCTGAGTTACCTGATTCATTCTGGGTTTGCTCGAAACAAAGAAAGACACATTACGAACTTGGTTCCATCTAAGCCGCACTTACTCCCACAGAGTTGTGGATCGGGCGAAAGCCTAGTCTAAGACATATTCGATTTAGTAGTCCAAAGACATGTGCCAAGGGAGATCCGGTAAGTTGGAATCTTGCATGTATGCGCTTGTTTGTTGGCTACCCTAAGGGAACGAAGGGTGGTTTATTCTATAGTCCTAGAGATCAGAAGGTGATCGTGAGTACGAATGCCAGATTTCTAGAGGAGGACTATGTGATGAACCACAAGCCCACGAGTAGGATTGTTCTTGAGGAACTCACAGGAAGTCCCACTTCAGCACACCACCGCACAAGAGGAGACACCACAAGTCATCGCACCGCTGGTCACAGAGCATACATGTGAGGCACCTGTCAGAGTGGAGGGTTGTTAGACAACCCGACAGATTCATGTTTTTGGGAGAGTCTTCGGACTTGGTCCCCGTGAACATGAACTCGATCCTGACATATGACGAGGCAATCCAAGATAGAGATGCGATCTTGGCAAAGAGCGATGAATTCGTAGATAGAATCTATGGATTCTAATCAGTCCGGGAGCTAGTAGACCCACCCGATGGTGTAAAACCATTGGGTGCAAGTGGATCTACAAGAGAAAGAGAGGAGTAGACGGAAGGTTGAGACCTTCAAAGCTAGGCTTGCGAAAAGGGTATACTGTAAAGAGGGTATCGATTATGAGGAGACCTTTTCACCGGTAGCTATGCTTAAGTCTATCCGGATTCTCTTATCTATAGCTGCTCATATGGATTATGAGATTTGGCAGATGGATGTCAAGACAACTTTCCTTAACGGAAGTCTTGAGGAGAACATCTATATGCGGCAACCAGAGGGATTCATTGCTAAAGGCAAAGAGCATCTTGTATGTAAGCTTAATCGATCCATTTATGGATTGAAGCAAGCTTCTAGATCTTGGAACATCTGCTTCGATGAGGTAATCCAGTCATATGGATTTATTCAAAGTCCGGATGAGCCTTGTGTATACAAGAGATGTGACGGAAACGTAGTGGTGTTTCTTGTACTATACGTAGATGACATTTTGTTAGTTGGCAATAATATCAAAGTGTTATCAGACGTAAGGGTATGGTTGTCCAAACAGTTTGATATGAAGGACTTGGGAGAAGTGGGACACATCCTTGGGATCAAAGTTATAAGGGATCGCAAGAAAAGGATGTTGTGCTTGTCTCAAGCTTCATACATTGACACTATCCTGCTCGTTTTAGCATGCAGAACTACAAGAAAGGTTTTCTACCTTTTAGGCATGGAGTTCCTTTATCTAAAGAGATGTGTCCCAGAACATCAAAGGAGATAGAGGACATGAAGGCGGTTCCTTATGCTTGCAGAGGGAAGCCTTATGTATGCTATGCTATGACGAGACCGGATATCCGCTGCTGGGCATGGTTAGCGATATCGAGTAATCTCGACAGGACATTGATCGCAGTAAAGCATATATTGAAGTACTTGAGAAGGACTAGGATTATATGCCAGTTTACTCGCATCAATTAGTCCTCAGTAGGTTACACGATTCGGATTTCCAATCGATAGGGACAAGAGTAAGTCTACCTCGGGTTTGTGTTTACTTTTGGAGGTGGAGCCATAGTATGGAGGAGTGTCAAGCGTAAATGCGTGGCGGACTCTACCATGGAAGTCGAGTATGGCGACCTCCGAGGCACTAAGGAAGTCAGTATGGCTCAGAACTTCTTGATGGACTTGGATGTGATTCCTGGTTTGCCCAGAACTATCACAATTTATTGTGATAACAGTGGTGCAGTTGCAAACTCGAAGGAACCACGAGCCCATAAGGCAAGTAAACACATAGAGCGCAAGTACCACCTCATACGAGAGATCGTAAAGAGAGGAGAAGTTGCCGCCAAGATTGCATCGAGAATAACTCGCGATCCATTCACTAAGGCCCTTCCAAATAAAAGCGTTTGATAGGCATGTGGAGGACATGGGGATCAGATGTATGGCAGAGTGATGACAGCATAGTCTTTTAGTATAAGTGGGAGATTGTTAGAATGTATACTGAAAGCCTAGCTCTTTCTCTATGAACATTTTAATTTGAAATAAGAATCACATGATCATTGTTTGCATTTTATATATTCATTATATATGTGTGCATATTGTCTAATATTTTACATTGTAGATAACATGGTGCTTGGTGTATGTAAGATCATGTTATCAAGACTTGTAAAATATAAGTAGAGGCTCACAACCAAGATGGTTTTGGACAAACCATTGGCATGGTTGTAGTGTAGCTTGGTATTGTTTTATCTTGAACATAGAGTTACACTAGTACACTTAGGTGTATTAAGCAGGACCGACATAGAGGTGATTCAATTTAGTGCTGACTACATAATTGAATCGGACCTCGGATATTATATTGTACATGCTCTTAATCCCGATATAATAACGGGCACATGTACTTAGTATTTATTTCTTTGATTTACCAATGGGTGAGATTTAGATGGATTAAATCAATATGCCCGGTAAGTTGGGAAATAATATTATTTACATGGTGTGCCGTTGATTATAGGAGGAAACCGTGTCCTATATATTAGGTTGATGATGTCCCCTTGAGGAGCTCATAAGGTTCATCATGTAAACCTAGCTGGTTGACTTAGTCAACATGATGATAAGGTTGAGTGGTACTACTCGAGGAGTTAGATGTTAATTAATTGATGGTCAGTAAATCAATTAATTGACGGACATTCGATATCTTAAACACGGGGAGATAAATGTACAAATAATATATGGAGCCCATATTAATTTATGGGGGTTGGTGAGGTAGTTCAATGATGATCCTCTAGTGGAATGGAACATCATTGATGGATCAAGTTTGTGTGGTTCCGATCCATCGGGGGGCCAAGACCCAACTCCTCCTTATGGTCCCTATCGTAGCCTAATATAATCCTTGAGAAGTCTAGATCCAAGAATGTAAAACAAAACCTAGAACCAACGGTTGGATTAAATCCATAGATCCAATGGTTAGGATGAAACCCTAGAACCAACGGTTGGATTAATCCATAGATCCGATGGTTGGGATGAAATCATAGATCCGATGGTTGGATGAAATCCTAGATCCGACGGTTGGGATGAAATCCTAGATCCGACGGTGGAGATTAAATCCCTAGAACCGGCGGTGGAGATTAAATCCTAGATCCGACGGTGGAGATTAGAGGAAGCTTAAGCCTAAATTATAGAATTAGGGTTTGGCTCATCCATGGGTTGGGCGGCAACAAACCCTAGAGGAGTTAGGGGTTGGGCGGCAAGAATATAGGAATTAGTTCCTATATTTTAGGCTTACCAACTTTCTCCTAAATTCTATAAATATACGGCTTAGGGTTGGGCGGCTATAGATATACGAGTTGGTTCGAATTGAGGCTTGGGGTTTTGGCTCTTATCAAGTTGGGCGGCTAGGGTTTGGAGATAGAGCTTGGGCGGCAACTTTCCTTCTTCCAACATTGTTGCCGGCGCCCATTATTCTCCATCAAGGCTTGGCCGGCGTCCATCTTGTAGACCTCTCCTTTCTTCCTTGGCCGGCCCTCATTCTTCTCCCTTAATCCTTGGTGGCCGGTGGTTCCAAGCTTCTTGGTGGCCGGTGGTTCCAAGCTTCTTGGTGGCCGGCGCTCATCCATTGGTGGCCGGCGGCAACTTTGTCTCAAAGTTGGCCGGCGTTCATTCATTCGTTCCTTGGCCGGCGGTTACATCAAACTTCTTTTCTTGGTGGCCGGTTCTAGAAAGGAAAAGGTTTTGTTCGTTTTTCTCTTTGTTCGCAGCGGACAAGGTAGAGGAGAACTCGATCTAGAAAGCTTCAACTCGTGGAGGATCTTCGTCCACACGTCGTCCACGAGAAGGATAGGACATACGGTAGAAGATCGTAAGGTATAAAGTTATTTTAACTTTATGTACAGATCTGAGCATGTTCTTATTTGTTTTGATTATGCATGTTCGTATATGAATATATGTTGTATAATCATGGACCCCGAAGACAAACACAAAAACCGGCGATCCATCCGTCGTCTCTTCCGCGGCTAATCAACTAGAAGAGTTGAGTTGCTTGAACAACTAGTTTGTTTGAGCGACCACTCGAGTTGTTAGCACGACGACGAAATGGTGTTGCTAAGGAAGCTCATCCCATCCGGATTAATCCTTTCATTAGTGAAAATTTTAATCCGGGGACATGGGAGCCAATGTGCCTCCGAAGCGAATTCCATCAGAAGCGACTTACATCCTCGGGATTATGATCTATAGAGATTGATCAAAATTGTTGCTTGGTCTTTCGCAGTCTACAAATATAGACCGAGTGCTAAAGAAGTTTAGCATGTCGAAATCCAAGAAAGGTTTCCTTCCCATTAGGCATGGGATACACCTTTTGAAGTCTATGTGTCTGCGCATAGAAGATGAGAGGATTTGCATGTGTCAGATTCCCTATGCATCCGCAATAGGATCTATCATGTATGCTATGTTATGTATGAGGCCCGATGTATCTTATGCTCTGAGTGCCACGAGAAGATATCAGTCTTATCCAGGAATGGATCATTGGGCGGCTGCTAAGACAATCCTTAAGTACTTAAGAAGAACTAAGGATGTGTTCCTAATATATGGAGAGGGTGATATGGTAATATTCGGGTATATGGATGCTAGCTTCTAGACAGACAAGGATGATTCTAGGTCTCAGTTTGGTTACGTATTTACCTTAAATGGAGGCACAATCAGCTGGAAAAGTTTCAAGCAAGACACTATAGCGAATTCTACCACTGAGGCAGAATACATTGCAGCTTCAGAAGCAACAAAGGAAGCGATTTGGATCAAGAAGTTCATCTCTGAGTTTGATGTGGTCTCATCAATGATCCAAACATGTGCTTCGCCACTATCATTTGATCAGAGAGATCATCAGTAGGAAGGAAAAAAAAATCGAGAAGATTCCCACTAAAAGGAACTTAGCGGATCCTTTAACAAAGGCCTTACCTTAAAGTAAGTTTGAGGGTCATGTTAGAGATTATGGTATTGGATACCATGGCAATTGGCATTAGGCCAAGTGGGAACTTGTTAGTGATATATGAGACTTGTCCTAAGGTAATCGTCTTATGGTTGTACCATTTATTTGATAAATGAAGAATCACTATTTGTGTATACATGTTTTCATGTATTTGATTGGATCTTAAACTTATTTATTGAATGTCCACAATACGATTCACAACATGAGAGAATTTATGATTGGATCACAACTAGTGATTATCTCTACATTTGTAATTGTGATGTATTAGAATTATCCCTAGTCTATGAATCGATGTATTCGGACACCATCAATTCTGTTGAGACTAGCACGAGTTAAACTCTTTGGTTTATCCAAGCAGCTATTTCTCATTGGCTTGAGACATTGGGATGTCCGGAGTTAATCGTGGATGCTAGTTATGGTAACAAGTTCATTGGAGTGACTAGCTATAAGACTTCATATGGTTCTCTACACATATGGATATGTTAATGAAGTTCTTACAACAGCTTAAGTGCGATGTTCCTTCGACTTGCGGTATTCAAGTCATCTTGATCATGTAGACTTATGCTTTGACATCTTAATCAAACATTTCTGAGGAGATGTGGACCCGAGATGATTGTGTATAAGTCGAAGTGCCCGAAGGTGTTTGAATAGCCTATAAAGGATTCACCACTCCTTGCGAGGAGATGTATACCCTTGGCCTCTCGTCGGATTGTTACTAAAGTCTTTGACCAAAGCATTACATGTTTAGAGTAAGGTACTCTTGGATACATATGAAGTAACTAGAATCCGTAGGATGAGGAAATGATACATGGACTAGGTGTGACGTAGTCAGCCTAGTAGGAACTGACACTATAGACCATGTCTTGAACCAAGTGGGTATAAGATGAGTGAAGGGAACGGGGCACGATTCATTGTGGCTTCTAAAAGGTTTCAAAAGATGTTCTAGTTAATTGGGGATCATGATGTACTACTAGGTGTCACTCATGATCATTCTATAATTAATGGTCAAATATAGACGACCAACATAAACTGGGAACCTATTTTGTCACACGCACAACAAGTGTTATCCGAATGATTTAAAATTAGCTTGAGAATGGGATTCTCAGATCGAGAGAGACTTGGTTTGGTTGGACCAAACATAGAGCGTGTTAGTAATATATGAGAAATGTCTTAAGACAATCGCCTTATGTTTGAACCATTTATATGATAAATGAAGATTCACTATTTGAGTATACATGTTTTCATGTATTTGATTAGATCTAAAACTCATTTACTGAATGTCCATGATACGATTCACGGCATGAGAGAATTTGTGATTGGATCACAACTAGTGAGTATCTCTACATGTGTAATTGTGATGTATCGGAATTATCCCTAGTCGATGAATTGATGGATTTGGACACCATCAATTCTGTCGAGACTAGCACGAGGTATACTCCTTGGTGTATCCAAGCAGGTGATTCTCGCTGGCTAGAGACATTGTGATGTCCGAAGTTAATCGTGGATGCTAGTTATGGTAACTAGTTCATTGGAGTGACCAGCCATAAGACTTCATATGGTTCTATGCATATATAGATATGTCAATGAAATTCTTACTATAGCTTAAGTGCGATGTTCCTTTGACTTGCGGTATTCAAGTCATCTTGATCATGAAGACTTATGCTTTGACATCTTAAGTAAGCATCTCTGAGGAGATGTTGACCCGGGAAGATTGGGTATAAGTCGAAGTGATCGAAGGTGTTTGAATAGCATATAAAGGATTCACCGCTTCTTGCGAGGAGATGTATACCCATGGCCTCTTGTCGGATTGTTACTAAAGTCTTTGGCCAAAGCATTACATGTTTAGAGTAAGGTACTCTTCGATACATGTGAAGTAACTACAATCTGTAGGACGGGGAAATGATACTTGGGCTAGGTGTGACATAGTCATCCAAGTGGGGACTGACACTATAGACCATGTCCTGAACCAAGTGGGTATAAGATGAGTGAAGGGAATGGGGCACGATTCATTCGAGCTGCTGAAGGGTTTCAGAAATAGTTCAGGATCAACCGTTGATCTTTTCGGTTAATTGGGGATCATGATGTACTACTAGGTGCCACTCATGATCATTCTATAATTAATGGTTAATTATAGACGGCCAATATAAACCGAGAACCTATTTGGTCACACACACAACGAGCATTATCCGAAGGAATTAAAACAAGCATGAGAATGAGATTCTCAGACCCAGAGAAACTAGGTTTGGTTGGACCAAACATGGAGCGATCATGAAATCGTTTCAGTCGCAATGGAAGCATGGATGGGTCATGTCTTATAAAGACATGATGGATGAACCAAATTGGTTTGGTTCTAATCCAATGGAGGAGAATAAACCAAATTGGTTTGGTTTGTTTTAAACGAATGAACCAAAGATGGTTCGGTTCATTTTAACTTAAAATAGACCAACATGGTTTGGTTTATTTTAACTTAAATTAATGGAGCGGGTTAACGGGCTTTTGGTTATGATCCAATGACCATTAAGAGAATTTGTTCTCTATAAAATAGGGCTTAAGGGTTTTTGTTAAACCCTAATTCATGCAACCCTAATTGTTTGGTCGCCCACCCTCTCCCTCTTCTCCAAGTGGTCGGCTCCGCCGACCACCCTCTTGTCTCGAGCTGCTGCCGGAAGAGCTCTAATGATCTTCGGCATCTGAGTGCTTTCCTTATTTTCTCCACCAAAGCTGTCCAGTTTTTTGGACAGCTTGTTTCCTTCTTGTCAGAGCGTCGTTTAGAGCTCCGACAGCGCCTTCCTTACCGGAGATTCGATATTCGGTAATTCTCATAGGTGGAGGACGAAGGATTTGTCAAACGGTTGACGAATACCTCTCCGGAGAAGCGAGTTTTTGAGGACTCATTTTGGATCTGAATTTTGATTCGGATCGTGATCTTCTCTCGATCACATCGTCTTCAACACGAGGCTAGTAACCCATACGAAGACGAGGCTCGTGACTTTGTGAATTCATCTCGAAGATACTTGGCGTGGATACGGATAGAGACGATTCTAGCGAGAATCGTTCCGGTTGATGCCTTTCCCGCTACACGTGATACGTCAGGTATATGTAGTTTAAATTTCTCTTTATTGAAAAATTTGAATTTATGGTTATGTCTACACATGTTGTACTATGCATGCGTGTGATGTGTGTTTTGTAATAAATTAGTTTTATTATTTTATTCCTTCCGCTATGCACATGTTTACGAAACATGTTCGAACACACACTCGCCGCGGTGCCGGAAATCCAACAGTGGTATCAGAGCCCAGGTTGTGTTTTGACATAATCGTAAAATTATTTTGTGATAGTTATAATGATATTTCTGAAAATTTTCTACTTTTGGAAAGTTAGAAGTATTTATGGAAATTTTTAATTTTGGAAAGTCTAGAAGTATTTATAGAAATCTTCTACTTTTGGAAAGTTTGAAGTATTTTTGGAAATTGATATTTTCCATAAATAAAATATTTGATTAGATTTTGGAAATTTGTTTCCTAATTTAATCATTATTTGATTTGGGAAATCAAATCTTTAAATATTTTATTTCCATAAGTAGTTTTGATGATTTAGGAAATTGGTTTCCTAAATTGACTTTCCTTAATCAACTATTTCCACAAATAAAATATGTGATTAGATTTGGAAATTTTTTTCTTAATTTAATCATGATTTGATTTGGAGAATCAAATCTTAAACATATTTTATTTCCATAAATAGTTATGACATATAAGGAAATTTTGTACATAACATAATTGTATACGATGTAAATGCATTAGATGCATATCATTATGTCATGCGTGTCGTGACATGTAGATGTATGTCATGTATGCCATGCCATGTAGATAATAGTTATTTGCATGCAAAGAGGATGAGACATAAAAACCCTTACTCAATATTAAAGCCTACACCTTCCATTAATATGGTTAGAACCAGAGTTCCGTTTCTTGTTTGGGTTGTTGGAATCTCTCCAAGCACGGCTCAAACCCGAACATGTTCAAACCATGGAATAGTTTAATACTAATATGGTAAGAGTCAGAGGTCAATCGTTAGCTTTGGTTGTTGGACTCTCTCCAAGCCGGGCTAATTGGTTGAATGCACTCTAACCATATTAAAACTATTTCTCGATTAATGGGTTGGCTTTAACCTGGAGCATCGGCTTGTTGGACTCTCTCCAAGGTCGATGTAAAGGGAGGTGAAGTTGGGTGCTATGCATATGATGCATACTTGTTAATGTTTTAACAACCCAATGTATGTGTGAACATTCAATTAGCTGATAGCACATTGTGATAGTTGCATATATGTGATATGCAATCGGTATAGTTGATACCTACCATCATAGTTATTAATGGTTTGTTGGACTCTCTCCAAGGTTGTTCATATCTATGATGGATATCATCCCATTCGAAGATGGACCTACGATCTCCCGAAGTGATTTTGGGGCTTTTTGAAATTCGAAAAATGAATGGAATTTATAAATGTATATTGATGCATTTTAAAATCATTTTCTCATATATGCTCATTTTGTATTTCTAGGTTAATCGATTGTTCATGACGTCTTTGAATTTGTGCACTATTTTGGATTCAAACAAATTGACTGGGCCTAACTTCCTGGGCTGGCTTAGAAAACTGAGAATTGTTCTCATGGCGGAAAAGCTAGCATATGTCCTTGAAGAGCCTCTTCCCAACCATCCTAAGGACGATGCAACCTGCACTAAAATGTTGGTCTATCGTAAGCATGTGGCGTATTCAGAGTCGAGTTGCATCATGCTAGTCGCGATGGTACCGAGTCAAAAAGCAGCATGAGCATATGGATGCTAATACTATGGTCTTCCATCTTCATGAGTTGTTTGATGAGCAAGCGAGATCCAAAAGGTTCGAAGTCTCCAGGCTCCTCTTCACCACGAAGATGCAAGAAGGTTTGTCTGTAGTGCAGTTTGTGCTAAAGATGAACAGGTACATCGAGCACCTAGCCACCCTCGGGTTTGTGATGGATCATGAATTAAGTATTGACTTAATTCTGCATTGTTTGCCCAAGAGTTTCTCACAATTTGTGATGAACTTTCGGATGAACAAATTAGAATCCACTATTCTTGAGCTCCTCAATATGCTGAAGAATGTGGAGCCTTCTGTGAAGCTTGAGGAGAAGCCAGTTCTGTTAGTTGATTCCTCAAAGAAAAGTTCTAAGAGGAAGGCAAAGGAACAGAAGAAAGGGAAGAACAAGAAGGCAAAGAAGGTAGAACCAGCACAAAAGGGTGTTAGGTGGCCGCATCGGAGGCTCATTGGCTCCCATGTTCCCGGATTAAAATTTTCACTAATGAAAGAATTAATCCGGATGGGTTGAGCTTCCTTAGCACAACCTATTCGTCGTTGTGCTAACAACTTGAGTGGTCGCTTGAACAAACTAGTTGTTCAAGCAACACATCTCTTCTAGTTGGTTAGCCGCGGAAGAGACGACGGATGGATCGCCGGTTTTTGTGTTTGTCTTCGGGGTCCATGATTATACAATATATATTCATACACACACATGCATAATCAAAACTAATAAGAACATGCTCAAATCTGTACATAAAGTTAAAATAACTATATACCTCACGATCTTCTACCGTATGTCCTATCCTTCTCGTGGACGACGTGTGGACGAAGTTCCTCCACGAGTAGAAGCCTTCTAGATCGCTTTCTTCTCTACCTTGTCCGCTGCGAACAAAGAGAAGAACTCACAAATACCTTTCCTATCTAGAACCGGCCACCAAATTAGGGAATTTGGTGCAACCGCCGGCCAAGGAGCAATGGATGATGCGCCGGCCAACTTCAAGAAGTGTTGCCGCCGGCCACTTTGGAGAATAGGGAGGAGGAAGAGAACCGGCCACCAATGGGAGGAGAACCGCCGGCCAAGGAAGAAGGGGGGAGCTTCTAGGATGGGCGCTGGCCAAGGAATTATCAATGGAAATGGGCGCCGACAATCAACAAGATGGAAGAGGTTGTCGCCCACTTTGCTCCAAACCCTAGCCGCCACAAAACCCTAGCCGCCCAAAACCCTAACTCCAATTCTTTTTATCTTTTTTTTTGCCGCCCAACCCTAGGCATCTATTTATAGAATAGGGCTTAAGCCTCCTTTAATCTCCACCGTCGGATCTAGGGATTTAATCTCCACCGTCGGATCTAGGGTTTTATCCCAACCGTCGGATCTAGGGTTTAATCCCAACCATCGGATCTAGGATTTCATCCCAACCGTCGGATCTAAGGTTTCATCCCAACCGTCGGATCTAGGGTTTTATCCCAAATATCGGATCTAAGGATTTAATCCCAACCATCGATTCTAGTATTTCATCCTAACCATCGGATCTAGGGATTTAATCCCAACCGTTGGTTCTAGGGTTTCATCCAACCATCGGATCTAGAGATTTAATCCCAACCGTTGGTTCTAGGTTTTGTTTTACATTCTTGGATCTAGACTTCACAAGGATTATAATAGGCTACGATAGGGACCATAAGGAGGAGTTGGGTCTTGGCCACCCGATGGATCGGAACCACACATACTTGATCCATCAATGATGTTCCATTCCACTAGAGGATCATCATTGAACTACCTCACCAACCCCCATAAATCAATATGGGCTCCATATATTATTTGTACATTAATCTCCCCGTGTTTAAGATATCGAATGTCCGTCAATTAATTGATTTACAAACCATCAATTAATTAACATCTAATTCCTCGAGTAGTACCACTCAACCTTATCATCATGTTGAATAAGTCAACCAGCTGGGTTTACATGATGAACCTTATGAGCTCCTCAAGGGGACATCATCAACCTAATATATAGGATACGGTTTCCTCCTATAATCAATGGCACACCATGTAAATAATATTATTTCCCAACTTACCGGGCATATTGATTTAATCCATCTAAATCTCACCCACTGATAAATCAAAGAAATAAATACTAAGTACATGTGCCCGTTATTATATCGGGATTAAGAGCATGTACAATATAATATCCGAGGTCCGATTCAATCATGTAGTCGACTAAATCAATCACCTCTATGTCGGTCCTCAATACACCTAAGTGTACTAGTGTAACTCTATGTTCAAGATAAAACAATACTAAGCTACACTACAACCATGCCAATGGTTTGTCCAAAACCATCTTGGTTGTGAGTTTTTACTTATATTTTATAAGGATAATAACATGATCTTCGTGCTACACCAAGCACCATGTTATCTACAATGTAAAATATTAGACAATATGCACACATATATAATGAATATGTATATTTTGATGTAAAAATCAAATTCTTCTTAAAGAGCAATACGTAACTGAACGTAAGAGCTAGGCTTTCAGATACATTCCAACAATCTCCCACTTATACTAAAAGACTATGCCGCCATCATCACTGCCATACATCCGATCCCCATGTCCTCCACATGCCTATCAAACGCTACCGAAGGGCCTTAGTGAATGGATCCGCCAGTTATCCTCTCGATGCAATCTTGGCGATAAAGAACTTTCTCCTCGCTTTACGATCTCTCGTGATAAGGTGGTACTTGCGCTTTATGTGTTTACTCGCTTTATGGGCTCGTGGTTCCTTCGAGTTTGCAATCGCCATCAAGTATCACAATAAATTGTGATAGTTCGGGCAAACCAGAATCACATCCAAGTCCATCAAGAAGTTCCCGAGCCATACACTTCCTTTGGTCGCCTTCGCAGGTCGCTACATACTCATACCTTCCATGGTAGAGTCCGCCACGCATTTCGCTTGACACTCCTCCATACTATGGCTCCACCTCCAAAAGTAAACACAAACCCCGAGGTAGACTTACTCTTGTCCCTATCCGATTGGAAATCAATCAGGTAACCCACAGTGACTAATTGATCCGCCGAAACCAAAGATATAATCCCTAGTCCTTCTCGTACTTCAATATATGCTTTACCGTACCCAATGTCCCCTATCCAGATTACTCGATATTCGCTAACCATGCCCACGCAAAGCAGTATATCCGTCTCGTGACATAAGATAGCATACATAAGGCTTCCATCGCCAAGCATAAGGAACCGCCTTCATGTCCTCTATCTCCTTTGATGTTTTGGGACACATCTTTAGATAAAGGAACTCCATGCCTAAAAGGTAGAAAACCTTTCTGAGTTCTGCATGCTAAAACGAGCAAGGATAGTGTCAATGTATGAAGCTTGAGATAAGCACAACATCCTTTTCTTGCATCCCTTATAATCTCGATCCCAAGGATGTGTCCCACTTCTCCCAAGTCCTTCATATCAAACTGTTTGGACAACCATACCCTTACGTCTGATAACACTTTGATATTGTTGCCAACTAACAAAATGTCATCTACGTATAGTACAAGAAACACCACTACGTTTCCGTCACATCTCTTGTATACACAAGGCTCATCCGGACTTTGAATAAATCCATATGATTGGATTACCTCATCAAAGCGGATGTTCCAAGATCTAGAAGCTTGCTTCAATCCATAAATGGACCGATTAAGCTTACATACAAGATGCTCTTTTCCTTTAGAAATGAATCCTCCGCTGCCGTGATATAGATGTTCTCCTCAAGACTTCATTAAAGAAAGTGTCTTGACATCCATCCGCCAAATCTCATAATCCATATGAGCTATAGATAAGAGAACTGGATAGACTTAAGCATAGCTACCATTTAAAAGGTCTCCTCATAATCGATACCCTCTTTCTGAGTATACCCTTTCTCAATAAGCCTAGCTTTGAAGGTCTTAACCTTCCCGTCTACTCCTCTCTTTCTCTTGTAGATCCACTTGCATCCAATGGTTTTTACACCATCGGGTGGCTCTACTAGCTCCCAGACCTGATTAGAATCCATAGATTCTATCTCTGAATTCATCGCTCTTTGCCAAGATACGATCTCTATCTTGGATTGCCTCGTCATATGTCCAGGATCGTTCATGTTCACAGTGACTAAGTCCAAGACTCTCCCAAAAACATGAATCTCGGGTTGTCTAACAACCCTCCCACTACGACGAGGTGCCTCCCGTATGCTCTGTGACACGCGTGCTGACTTGTGGTGTCTCCTCTTGTACCGGCAGTGGTCTGGGACTTCCCGCCATCTCCTCAAGAATAATCCTACTCGTGGGCTTGTGGTTCATCACATAGTCTTCCTCTAGAAATCTGGCATTCGTACTCACGATCACCTTATGATCTCTAGGACTATAGAATAAACCACCCTTCGTTCCCTTAGGGTAGCCAACAAACAAGCGCACTTCTGTACGAGATTCCAACTTACTAGCATCTCCCTTCAGCACATGTGCTGGACTACCCCAAATCTGAATATGTCTTAGACTAGGCTTTCGCCCAGTCCACAACTCTGTGGGAGTAGAGGGTACTGACTTAGATGGAACCAAGTTCAGAATGTGTGCTGCTGTTTCCAGAGAAAACCCCCAGAACGAATCAGATAACTCAGAATAACTCATCATAGATCTGACCATCTCCATAAGAGTCATGTTCCTTCGCTCAGCCACACCATTCTGCTGGGGTGTGCCAGGTGCGGACAATTGGGATTGAATCCCAGCCTCTGATAAGTAACTCCTAAACTCTCCCAAGAGGTACTCGCCACCACGATCAGATCGTAATGTCTTGATACTTTTACCTTGATGGTTCTCCACATCATCCTTGAATTCTTTGAACTTGTCAAAGCATTCAGACTTGCGACGCATCAAGTAAATGTATCCATTCCTTGAATAATCGTCTATAAAAGAGACGAAGTATTCAAAGCCACCTCTTGCCTGGATAGACATAGGACCACACAAATCAGAATGAACCAATTCTAACACATCTTTGGCTCTATACCCCTTGGCCTTAAAAAGCCTCTTGGTCATTTTACCTTCCAAGCAAGATTCGCAGGTTGAGAGATCCTCCACCACTAATGAACCCAAAGGTCCATCAGCTATCAACCTTTGAATTCTACTTAGGTTAATATGACCAAGCCTTAGATGCCAAAGATATGTTTGGTTCATTTGCGAAGGTTCTTTTCTCTTATTAGATTTAGAAGATGAGTTATTTACTTCTATTTTCATCGTGGGAGTTTTTGGTTCAATAGTATATAAATTGCCAACCAATGTACCAGAACAGATAATCTCCCTATTCCTTTTTATAACCACCTTGTCATTAAAAGAAACAGAATATCCATCCAAAAATAATTTAGAAACTGAAATTAAATTCTTTCTAAAAGTAGGTACATAAAGACAATTTCTCAAAACCAAAAATTTATTCCTATCAAAAGATAAATAAACATCTCCCACTGTAATAGCTGCCACCTTTGAAGCATTGCCCATGAAGATGGTAATCTCTCCTCGCTAGTCGCGGGTTTCGAACCCCCGCAAAGTATTGCAGACATGATCGCTGGCTCTCAGATTCACACACCGGTAGATAACACCGCTAAACATGTTTCAACAACTAAACAAGAAGATATACCTTTGTTCTTTCGGCGAGGACAGTCCGCCTTCCAATGTCCAGTCTGCTTTCAAGTGAAGCACTTGCCTTTCGGCTTCTTCACTCCTGCCTGAGGTCCCACTGCCACCTTCTTCGCTCCACCTTGCTTCTTCTTCTTCTTACCTTTCGGTTTGGAGGAAGAAACCTTCTGAGCGACCATGGCTTGAGAACTCTGACGAAAAAGCCCCTCTGCTGCCTGGAGTTCTGTAAGAAGCTCCGCCAACGAATACAACCTCTTGTTCATGTTGTAGTTGAGGCGGAACTGCTCAAAACTCCTAGGCAGAGACTGGAGAATGATATCGACCTGGGTTTCCCCATCGATCTCAGCTCCGTGGACTTCCATCTCATTAAGATGAGCCATCATCTTGAGAACATGATCCCTAACGGGTGTTCCCTCGACCATGGTGGTCGTCATCAAGTTTCTCATTGCCTCCTGCCTAGCCGCCCTACTCTGATGTCCGAAATGTTCCTTGAGATTGAACATCATGTCATAAGCAGTGGCTATGGCCTGATGCTGATGTTGCAGCACATTTGACATAGATGCCAAAATGTAACACCGTGCCATCTCATCTGCCTTAACCCATTTCTTATAATGTTCTTTCTCCTTTTCATCAGAGTCATAGGAGGGCTTAGGAGGACAGACCTCGAAGAGTACAAATTTGTACTCCTCCGCAGTTAGAACAATATCCAGGTTTCTTTTCCAATCAATGTAGTTTGGACCAGTAAGTTTATTTTCTTTTAAAATCACAGCAAGTTGGTTAAAAGCCATTTGAAAATCCTAAAAATCACAATGATCAAAATATTAGATTTCAAATATTATTGATTCCTCAAAACAATAAAATCCTGAAATCAACCAACACCTCAAAACACCGAGAATATCGCATGCCACGATAGTGTGGACGTATACGAATTCTACATTTGTAAGAGGAGGTTTTACCCATTAATTTTATTATCTTGTTAACCTTACTTTTTGACAAATAAAATTAATAGTTGGTTCCTCTTTAGCCCTACAAATAAAAGCAGTGACTCCGATGGGGAGGATACCTTTATTTGTATCTAAGTGTGCACCATTACACGATACTAAGGGAATTATTTCGGATTATGTGCCTTACCGATGGGGAAGTACACACGCTCCTAAATAATTTCCTATAACCATTATTTGACCTAGTGATCTGCAAACAAACCCATCCGATGGGGAGGAAGGCACTCAAAGCCAACGCGCAAGTTTGTTGCATCACACGTCAAATTGTAATGGAGGTCATGAATTAATTAAAATATCCCTCTCCCACTTAGTAAATTGAGATCGAGGAATTTTAAACATACACAACATGCATATAAAACAAATAAGCAATAAATATGGAAAAACAGAATTTTTTCCAACTATTATGGCATTGTCCTCCAATATGCATCCCGTCGTGTCGCCACCTCATCCGCTCCACCTTTTCCCGTACGCAAGTCACCAAAGATATCCGAGCCGAGATAAATCATTTTATTTACATCCATCAATCCTATACTCCACGAAGGAGTGTACAAATAATCTAGATCGAAAGTAAACTTAAATGATCGGCTAAACAATGCCGTATTTAATTACAAAAATTAAATACTAATCTAGCCTCGTCAACCCTGAGGATTCAAATAATAAATTTTTACACACATCCATTCACATACACACACATGGCCATAATAGTCGGATCTTATGCCTGCAACCAAAGAGTTAAACTACGCATATCCTACTATTATCCGGCACATATAATATATGAAAAATGCATAAAAAATTAACCGAATCCTAAACACACAAAACCGGAAACCGATGGCTCTGATACCAGTTGTTAGGTGGTCGTATCGGAGGCTCATTGGCTCCCATGTCCCTGGATTAAAATTTTCACTAATGAAAGAATTAATCCGGATGGGTTGAGCTTCCTTAGCACAACCTATTCGTCGTCGTGCTAACAACTTGAGTGGTCGCTTGAACAAACTAGTTGTTCAAGCAACACAACTCTTCTAGTTGGTTAGCCGCGGAAGAGACGACGGATGGATCGCCAGTTTTTGTGTTTATCTTCGGGGTCCATGATTATACAATATATATTCATACACACACATGCATAATCAAAACTAATAAGAACATGCTCAGATCTGTACATAAAGATAAAATAACTTTATACTTCACGATCTTCTACCGTATGTCCTATCCTTCTCGTGGACGACGTGTGGACGAAGTTCCTCCACGAGTAGAAGCCTTCTAGATCGCTTTCTTCTCTACCTTGTCCACTGCGAACAAAGAGAAGAACTCACAAATACCTTTCCTATCTAGAACCGGCCACCAAATTAGGGAATTTGGTGCAACCGCCGGCCAAGGAGCAATGGATGATGCGCCGGCCAACTTCAAGAAGTGTTGCCGCTGGCCACTTTGGAGAATAGGGAGGAGGAAGAGAACCGGCCACCAATGGGAGGAGAACCGCCAGCCAAGGAAGAAGGGGGGAGCTTCTAGGATGGGCGCCGGCCAAGGAATTATCAATGGAAGTGGGCGCCGACAATCAACAAGATGGAAGAGGTTGCCGCCCACTTTGCTCCAAACCCTAGCCACCCAAAAACCCTAGCCGCCCAAAACCCTAACTCCAATTGTTTTTATATTTTTTTTTTGCAGCCCAACCCTAGGCATCTATTTATAGAATAGGGCTTAAGCCTCCTTTAATCTCCACCGTCGGATCTAGGGATTTAATCTCCACCGTCGGATCTAGGGTTTTATCCCAACCGTCGGATCTAGGGTTTAATCCCAACCATCGGATCTAGGATTTCATCCCAACCGTCGGATCTAAGGTTTCATCCCAACCGTCGGATCTAGGGCTTTATCCCAACTATCGGATCTAAGGATTTAATCCCAACCGTCGATTCTAGGATTTCATCCTAACCATCAGATCTAGGGATTTAATCCCAACCGTTGGTTCTAGGGTTTCATCCAACCATCGGATCTAGGGATTTAATCCCAACCGTTGGTTCTAGGTTTTGTTTTACATTCTTGGATCTAGACTTCACAAGGATTATATTAGGCTACGATAGGGACCATAAGGAGGAGTTGGGTCTTGGCCACCCGATGGATCGGAACCACACATACTTGATCCATCAATGATGTTCCATTCCACTAGAGGATCATCATTGAACTACCTCACCAACCCCCATAAATCAATATGGGCTCCATATATTATTTTTACATTAATCTCCCCATGTTTAAGATATCGAATGTCCGTCAATTAATTGATTTACTGACCATCAATTAATTAACATCTAATTCCTCGAGTAGTACCACTCAACCTTATCATCATGTTGACTAAGTCAACCAGCTGGGTTTACATGATGAACCTTATGAGCTCCTCAAGGGGACATCATCAACCTAATATATAGGACACGGTTTCCTCCTATAATCAACAGCACACCATGTAAATAATATTATTTCCCAACTTACCGGGCATATTGATTTAATCCATCTAAATCTCACCCACTGATAAATCAAAGAAATAAATACTAAGTACATGTGCCCGTTATTATATCGGGATTAAGAGCATGTACAATATAATATCCGAGGTCCGATTCAATCATGTAGTCAGTACTAAATTGAGTCACCTCTATGTCGGTCCTGCTCAATACACCTAAGTGTACCAGTGTAACTCTATGTAAAAGACAAAACAATACCAAGATACACTACAACCATGCCAATGGTTTGTCCAAAACCATCTTGGCTGTGAGCCTTTACTTATATTTTACAAGGTACTGATAACATGATCTTCTGTGCCACACCAAGCACCATGTTATCTACAATGTAAAATATCAGACAATATGCACACATATATAATGAATATATAAAATGCAAATAATGATCATGTGATTCTTATTTCAAAATAAAATGTTCATACAAAAAGAGCTAGGCTTTCAGTATACATTCCAACAAAGGGCACTTGGCATCATTGTGGCAAGGAAGGCCACTTGCAAAGAAACTGCAAGATTTATCTTGAGTCCATGAAGAAGAAGAAGGCATCCGATGCCCCATCCCCTTCAGGTATCTTTGTTATTGATTGTCATTCTATTTTCTTAGACACTTGGGTATTGGATACTGTGTGTGGCTCACATATATGTAATGACATACAGGGGGGGCTAAGGAATAGAAGAAGACTCGTCAGAGGGGAGTCAAATTTGCGAGTTGGCAATGGAGCAAAAGGTTGTTGTGGTCGCCATCGGAACTTATTTGGTGAAGCTCCCTAGTGGACTAGTCTTGGAACTGGACAATTGCTATTGTGTTCCTTCTCTAATAAAGAACATTGTTTCTATTTCCTGCTTAAATAGAAATGGTTACCATTTGACATTTAGTAACAATTGTTGTTATATAACTTTGAATGACATACTTTATGGAATTGGAACTTTGAGCAATGACATTTATACGTTGGACGTATCTAGTGACATTTTCAATATCGAAGCGAGCAACAAGCATGCTCGGAAGGATAATCAATTAGACACCTACATGTGGCATTGTCGTCTTGGCCATACAAGCAAGAAACGCATGTCCGAATTACACTGATGTGGAATTCTGGAATCATTTGAATTAGATTCATATGATATATGCGAATCATGCTTAAAAGGCAAGATGACTAAGTTACCTTTTACAGGAAAAGATGAACGAGTGGGAGAGTTGCTAGGTCTAATACATACTGATGTATATGGACATATGTCAACTCAAGCTTTAGGAGGCTATAACTACTTCATTACCTTCACCGATGATCACTCACGGTTTGGGTATGTGTTCTTGATGAAACACAAGTCTGAAGCCTTTGAAAGGTTCAAAGAATTCAGAAATGAAGTAGAGAAACAACATGACAAGAGTATTAAAATATTTCGATCGGATCGAGGTGGTGAATACTTAAGTCAAGAGTTTCTTGATTATCTAAGAGATAATGGTATATTGTCTCAATGGACTCCGCCATATACACCACATCATAATGGTGTATCTGAGAGGCCTAACCGGACCTTATTGGACATGGTCAGGTCAATGATGAATCATGCGAATCTTCCCAAGCCCTTTTGGGGCTATGCACTTCAGACAACTATTTACTTGTTAAACAGAATGACAACCAAGGTAGTCTCTACTACTCTATATGAGATATGGAATAGTAAGAAACCTCATGTATCTTACTTGAAGATATGGGGTTGTCCTGCTTATGTGAAGCGGACTGTATCAGACAAATTGGATGCTAAGTCTGATAAAATGTCTATTTATTGGATACCCTAAGAAAACAAGGGGTTACCAATTCTATCATCCTGTGGAACAAAAGGTGTTTGTTTCAAGGCATGTTGTGTTTCTAGAGAAAGAGTTTCTCTTGCAAGAAAATAGTTGGAGTGTCGTTGAGCTTGAGGAGGCTCGAGAGACTCAAATAGACATTGATGAGATACCTGGTGAAGCACAACAACCGATAACTCATAGTGATGAGCAATCGGCTGGACCTATTGAAACACCACATCTTTGTAGATATGGTAGAACACGCAACATTCCTGAGAGATATGGATTTCTCGTAAGTGAATCGAACGACGTATTACTCATTGATGATGAGGAGCCTACCAGTTATGAAGAAGTGATGACAAGTTAAGAAAGGGATAAGTGGCTTGATGCCATGAAGTCGGAAATGGATTCCATGTATGAAAATCAAGTTTGGAACTTGGTTGACCCACCTGAAGGCATCAAGCCTATAGGGTGCAAGTGGATTTTCAAGAAGAAAACCGACATGGATGGTAATGTGATTACCTAGAAGGCTAGATTAGTGGCGAAAGGATATCGTCAAAAACAAGGTGTTGATTATGACGAAACGTATTCGCCTGTAGCTATGCTTAAATCCATTCGGATGCTCCTGGCCATAGCAGCTCACTATGATTACGAGATATGATAGATGGATGTGAAAACAGCTTTCCTTAATGGAAACCTACTCGAGGACGTGTATATGATACAACCTGAGGGGTTCACATCGGTTGATAAAACCAAGGTATGAAAATTGCGACGGTCCATATATGGATTGAAGCAAGCATCCAGGAGCTGGAATATCCGTTTTGATGAGACAATCAAAAAGTTTGATTTCTCACAAAATCCAGACGAACCTTGTGTGTACAAGAAGGTTAGTGGGAGTGCAATCATGTTCCTAGTATTGTATGTCGATGACATATTACTTATAGGAGACAATGTTTCAGTCTTACAGTCAGTTAAGATTTAGTTATCCAAGACATTCTCCATGAAAGACCTGGGAGAAGCAACCTACATCCTCGGGATTAAGATCTATAGAGATAGATTGAAACGGTTGCTTGGTCTTTCACAGTCTACATATATAGACCGAGTGCTAAAGAGGTTTAGCATGTCGGAATCCAAGAAAGGTTTCCTACCCATCAGGCATGGGGTACACCTTTCGAAGTCTATGTGTCCGCGCACAGAAGGCGAGAGGATTTGCATTAGTAAGATTCCCTATGCATCCGCAATAGGATCTATCATGTATGTTATGTTATGTACGAGGCCCGATGTATCGTATGCTTTGAGTGTCACGAGTAGATACCAGTCTGATCCAGGAATGGATCATTGGGTGGCTGTTAAGATAATCCTTAAGTACTTAAGAAGAATTAAGGATGTGTTCCTAATATATGGAGAAGGGGACATGGTGATATGCGGGTATACGGATGCCAGCTTCCAGACAAACAAGGATGATTCCAGGTCTCAGTCTAGATACGTGTTCACCTTGAATGGGGGCGCAGTAAGTTGGAAAGGTTCCAAGCTTGACACTATAGCGTATTGTGCACTAAGACAGAATACATTGCAGCTTTGGAAGCAGCAAAGGAAGCAGTTTGGATCAAGAAGTTCATCTCTGAACTTGATGTGGTCTCATCAATGATCCAAACATGTGCTTCGCCGCTATCATCTGATCAGAGAGATGATTAGTAGGAAGGAAATACAAATCGAGAAAATCCCCACTGAAAGAAACTTAGCGGATCCTTTGACTAAGGCATTACCTCAAAGTAAGTTTGAGGGTCATGTTAGAGCCTATGGTATTGGATACCGTAGCAATTGGCATTAGGCCAAGTGAGAGTTTGTTAGTAATATATGAGAAATATCCTAAGGCAATCGCCTTATGTTTGAACCATTTATATGATAAATGAAGATTCACTATTTGAGTATATATGTTTTCATGTATTTGATTAGATCTTAAACTCATTTACTGAATGTCCATGATACGATTCACAACATGAGAGAATTTGTGATTGGATCACAACTAGTGAGTATCTCTACATGTGTAATTGTGATGTATCGGAATTATCCCTAGTCGATGAATTGATGGATTTGGACACCATCAATTCTGTCGAGACTAGCACGAGGTATACTCCTTGATGTATCCAAGCAGCTGATTCTCGCTGGCTAGAGACATTGTGATGTCCGGAGTTAATCGTGGATGCTAGTTATGGTAACTAGTTCATTGGAGTGACCAACCGTAAGACTTCATATGGTTCTCTGCATATATAGATATGTCAATGAAGTTCTTACTGTAGCTTAAGTGCGATGTTCCTTTGACTTGCGGTATTCAAGTCATCTTGATCATGAAGACTTATGCTTTGACATCTTAAGCAAGCATCTCTGAGGAGATGTGGACCCGGGATGATTGAGTATAAGTCGAAGTGATCGAAGGCGTTTGAATAGCCTATAAAAGATTCACCACTCCTTGCGAGGAGATGTATACCCATGGCCTCTCGTCGGATTGTTACTAAAGTCTTTGGCCAAAGCATTACATGTTTAGAGTAAGGTACTCTTCGATACATGTGAAGTAACTAGAATCCGTAGGACGAGGAAATGATACTTGGGCTAGGTGTGACGTAGTCAGCCTAGTGGGGACTGACACTATAGACCATGTCCTGAACCAAGTGGGTATAAGATGAGTGAAGGGAATGGGGCAGAGCATCAAGGGTTTCAGAAATAGTTCTGGATCAACCGTTGATCTTTTCGGTTAATTGGGGATCATGATGTACTACTAGGTGCCACTCATGATCGTTCTATAATTAATGGTTAATTATAGAGGGCCAACATAAACCGAGAACCTATTTGGTCACACGCACAACGAGAGTAATCCGAAGGATTTAAAACAAGCTTGAGAATGAGATTCTCAGACCGAGAGAAACTAGGTTTGGTATGACCAAACATGGAGCGAGCATGAAATCGTTTCAGTCGCAATGGAAGCGTGGATGGGCCGTGTCTTATGAAGACATGATGGATGAACCAAATTGGTTTGATTCTAATCCAATGGAGGAGAATAAACCAAATGGGTTTGGTTTGTTTTAAACAAATGAACCAAAGATGGTTTGGTTCGTTTTAACTTAAAATAGACCAACATGGTTTGGTTTATTTTAACTTAAATTAATGGAGCGGGTTAACGGGCTTTTGGTTATGATACGATAACCATTAAGATAATTTGTTCTCTATAAAATAGGGGTTAAGGGTTTTTGTTAAACCCTAATTCATGCAACCCTAATTGTTTGGCCGCCCACCCTTTCCCTCTTCTCCAAGTTGTCGGCGCCAACCTCCTTGCCGCCGCCTAGCTCCTTCAACTAGCGTCCAGCTACTACCGACCACCCCTCTTGCCAGTGTCGAGCTGCTGTCGGAGGAGCTCCGGTGATCTTCCTTGGCTCCTGTGACAAGTTGAGCACATTGCTTTCCTTATTTGGCCGGCGCAAGGTCTCCACCAAAGCTGTCCAGTTTTCTGGACAGCTTGTTTCCTTTTTGTCGGAGCGTCATTTGGACGACGTTTGGAGTTCCGACAGCGCCTTCCTTATCGGGGATTTGATCTCCGGTAATCCTCATAGGTGGAGGATGATAGATTCGTCAAACAGTTGACGAATACCTCTCCGGAGAAGCGAGTTTTTGAGGACTCGTTTTGGATCCGAATTTTGATTCGGATCGTGATCTTCTCTCGATCACATCGTCTTCAACACGAGGCTAGTAACCCATACGAAGACGAGGCTCGTGACTTTTTGAAGTCATCCAGAAGATACTCGGCATGGATACGGATAGAGACTATTCTAGCGAGAATCGTTCCGGTTGATGCCTTTCCAGCTACACGTGATACGTCAGGTATACGTAGTTTAAATTTCCTTTTATTGTAAAATTTAAATTTACGATTATGTCTACACATCTTGTACTATGCATGCGTGTGATGTGTGTGTTGTAATAAATTAGTTTTATTATTTTATTCCTTTCGTTGTGCACATGTTTACAAAACATGTTCGAACACACTCACCGCGGTGTCGGAAACCCAACAGAGCGAGCATGAAATGGTTTCAGTGGCATCGGAAGCATGGATGGGTCGTGTCTTTTGAAAACATGATGGATGAACCAAAATGGTTTGGTTCTAATCCAATGGTGGAAAATAAACTAAAGGGGTTTGGTTTGTTTTAAACGAATGAACCAAAGTTGGTTCGGTTCATTTTAACTTAAAATAGACCAACGTGGTTTGGTTTATTTTTACTTAAGTTATTGGAGCGGGTTAACGGGTTTTTGTTATGAACCAATAACCACTAGGAAAAGGTTTCTTGATAGTAAAGAAACACGCTCTCTATAAAATACGTCTTAAGGGTTTTTGGAAACCCTAATGAAGCTCTAAGAGTTGCCGCCCACTTCTCTTTTCCTCTTCCTCTTCTTGTCGCCCAACCAAAGGAGGGTCTCCTTGATTCCCAAAGGTTGCTGAAGGGTTTTGCTTATCGAGTCCGTGAGGGGAAACTTCGCTTCCCACTTCACCTCGGTAGCTTATCCATGGCGATCCCTTCGATATCCCCGGATTAAAAAAAAATTAATCTTAGACAAAAGGGATTGCCCAAACCACCAAGTCATCGTCGTGATATTCGTTTAGAGAGGTCACTTGAACAAACTAGTTGTTCAAGCGACCATCCTCTATTCTACGAGTAGCCGCAGAATAGACGATGTCTGAATCGCCGGTTTTTGTGTTTATGCTCGGGATCCAAGTATTATTTAGCCATTTATAGATTTATAACATGCTTATAATTGAAAAACAAAAACAAGAAACAAACAAAAGAGAAAAGAGAATAGATATACCTCTTGATCTTCTAATGTATGTCCTTCCTCCTTTTGGACGTGGTGTGGGCGACGATCTACCAAAAGTCGAAGCTCCTAGATCGTAAATCTTCCTTCCTTACTCTTCCAAAGCAAGAGGAAGAATAGAAACAAGGTTTTTCTCCTCCCTAAAACCAACCAACAAGGAGCACAAAAACTCCTTGCCGCCGGCCAACTAGAAGGAGGAGAAGATGATGGAAAACAACCAAGACACCAAGGGAAGCCCTATATCTTGTTTCCACCACCTAAGGAGAAGGAGAAGAGAGCTTTTGGGTGTCGGCCAAGGGCTGGGGGGCTGGAAAAAAGCTGGACGCTGGCCAATGGAGAAGGAAGAAGAAAATAACACCTTCCTTATTTGGTGCCGCCCTAGCCTCCAAACCCTAACCCTAATCCTATCTCAACTAGGATTCCCTCTCTTGCTGCCCAAACCCTAGCTCTCCTTTCATGTTGTTCACGCCAACCCCTTTGACCTCCTTTTATAGAATTAGGGATAAGTCATGAATTAATCTCCTCCATTGATTCTAGGGATTTAATCTCAACCGTCGGATCTAGAGATTTAATCTCAACCGTCGGATCTTAGAGATTTAATCTCTACCTATGGATCTTAGAGTTTTGTTTCTATCCATTGGATCTAAGCTTCATGAGGTGTTAATAGGCTATATTAGGGACCATGAGGAGGAGTTGGATCTTGGCCACCCATGGATCAAGCCCACATAAAGTTCGATCCACTAATGATGATCCAATCCACTAAAGGATCATCATTGATCTACCTCACCAACCCCCATATGATAATATAGGATCCATATGTTATTTGTACATTTTCTCCCCGTATTTAAGATCTCGAATGTTCGTCGATTAATTAATTTACTGACCATTAATTAATCAACAGCTAACTCCTTGAGTAGTACCACTCAACCTTTTCATCATGCCGGACCAAGTCCACCTGCAGGGTTTACATGATGAACCTTATGAGCTCCTCAAGGGGACATCAACATCCTAATATATAGGACACGGTTTCCTCCTATAATCAACAGCACACCATATAAATAATATCATCTCCCAACTTACCGAGCCTATCGATTTAATCTATAAATCTCGCCCATTGGTAAATCAAAGAGATGAGTACTAAGTATATGTGCCCATTATTATATGGGGATTAAGAGCATGTACTAAATAATATTTGAGGTCCGATTCAATTATGTAGTCAGCAATAAATCGAATCACCTCTATGTCGGTCCTGTTCAATACACATAAAGTGCACTAGTGTGATTCTATGGTCAAGACAAACCAATACCAAATCACACTACAACCATTCCGATGGTTTGTCCAAAGTCATCTTGGTTGTGAGCTTTTACTTATACTTTTCAAGGGGCCGATAACATGATCTCCTATGTGACATCACACGACATGTTATCTACAATGTAAAGTAATAGACAATATTGCATAACCATAAAAATATGCAAATAATGATCATGTGATTCTTATTTCAAAATAAAGATGTTCATACAAAAGGTAGACTTTTCAGTATACATCCCTACAGTTGCTACCGCCCAACCTTGCTGCAGCAGCTCCTCCTCCCCGCCGCCGATCACTCACCAGCTACCGACAACTCCTCCGACCATCTCCCCTTGGTCGCTGGCGACCAAGGAGCAACCGACCATTGATTGGTCGACCATCTTCTCCACCAACACAAGATGTCCCGTTTTGGAAAGCTTGTTTCTCTCTTCATAGAGAGGTCATTTGGTTGGTGTTTTGTGCTCTGACAGCAACCTACTTGTCGGGGATTGGATCTCTGACAATCCTGATAGGTGGAGGACCAAGGTTTCATCAATTGGTTGAAGAAAACCGCTTCCAAGAAACGAGTTCGTTGAGCTCGTTTTTAGATACAAATTTTGATTCGGATTGTGATCGTCTCTTGGATCACAATGTCTTCAACACGAGGCTAGTAACTCTTGTGAAGACAGGGCTCGTGGCTTTGTGAAGCTATCCCAAAGACACTCGGCGTGGATACGGATAGAGGTGAAACTTATGAGGGTCGCTAAGGTTGATGTCATTTCCACTTCACATAATTCATCAGGTATACCTAGATTAGTTTCTTTATTGCAAAATTTAAAATAGTAATTATGTCTACACTTGATATATCCTTTCATGCGTGTGGTGTGTATGTTGTAATAAGTTAGTTATTACTTGTTTTATTTGCTTCCCTTGTGCATGTTTACGAAACATGTTCAAACGCACACCCATGTCGGTGCCGGGAAACTCAACACAACCACCATCGAGAGTATTAGAATAATTTTCTTTATTTTTCTAGCATTATATTTAATTTTAATATTTTTCTAGCATTAGATTAATTTTTGATATTTTTTCTACCATTAGATTAATTTTTAATATTTTTGAGCTTTAAAGTTGTGACATTTTAAACTTAATTTAGATTTTTATGTATACCTAGGGGGGAGAGAGGAGATATAAAGTTAGAGAGAAGAGACTTATTGAAAGGAAGATGTAAAAATTTATTTATGCATCTCATACATGTTTAACTTAATGAATTTCTTATATATGTCAAAATTTTAATATTGCTATCTTATTCTCCTAACTTTAACTTGTTGGATCGAAGCGGATCGCTAGAGGGGGGGGGTTAATAGCGATAAACCTTTTCTTTTTCGAATTCATTTTAAAAAACTTATACACAGCGGAATGATAAATGTAAAGTAAATGAGACAAGAGAATTTTACTTGCTTCGTAGCCTTCGGCTACTACACCAAGGCCCTAGTGGTCCTTGACCACATACGGAGGGCAAAACACTAATGAACTCCTCCTTGTTAGAGGTAGGAGTTAATCGAAACAAAAGAAACACAAATTTTGAGGTAGAGGGACACTCCCCCTCTCCTCGTTATGATAAAAGCTCCGAGAAAGTAAAGTAATGAACTGAAATAAAACTTATACCGACGTAACAAAAATGAAAGCAATTTAAACCTAGACGTCAGAGAAGAAGCACTTCGTTGTCGGAGAGTTGTATCTTGGCAGAGGCTTTTGGAAGCTTAGAATTGATGATGAAACCCTAGGATAGGCCCTCCTTTTATAGCCTTTGAGCCCCTTTTCGAGAGGAACTTTATCCAATCACAATTGAGCTCCACTCCCCTTGAAATGAGGTGATAAGTCTTGACTCCTCGAAGCTGATCCTTGACCATCAGTTGACTGATAGCCATCATCAGTCAACTGATGGCAGCATCAGTCGAATGCTGACCGTAGACAGTCGACTAATTGACAGCAGTCGAGTCCTCCAAGCTGGCAGTTGAATGATGCTAGCTGCAATGACAAGTTAGCTAAACAATAACATTATTTCGACAGCCTCCGACCGTCCGATCTCGACCTAGACCACCGATGGGATGTCTTGGGTCAGATCTACGCTTAAGTCTATCCCCGTAAAGAGGATACGACCTCACTTACACTCGCACACACATAAGCTTACCTCTATACTTACTGTGTCACTTTCGCTTTCGGCCATCCACTCGATTCCTTCGGCTCCTTCCGAAGTCACTCGAGTGTCGCCCGACCATCTCAGCTTCCTCCGGGTGTCGCTAACCTTCAGCTCCATCTATAGGAATTTTCTGCACACTCGATTCAGCACGTGAGATAACGACATGTAATGCCCGCCCTTATCTGCTCTCAGGGTGGCGCTACTTGACCCTTTTTTTTTTTTAACATAACATATATGGATCATTTCACCATTTACTTAAGCATGTTATCATGGCATAAACCTTCTTTTCTACATGCATCACCTATCTTATTCATAGTTAGCATGTTACCATATCTTATCTCATTTCATAACATGCCCCTCATAAAGATCCATTCGTGAGTTCTATCATATCAACTTTCTTAAGTAATTGAACAATAACATAACTAAGCAACATCTAGCATGGTACTAATAATTCACAAGTCTTATAAGCGGAAGCAATGTCTTAAGTTGTTAATTGAGCATATAAATATAAGCAGATAGTAATAGGGTCTTTCTCCACCATGCCACTATCACACACATTGGGCCCTTCCTGCTACTTCCTCTAGTTCAGGTTTCCTTGATCTGCAGTATATGGACAACATAAACTATAAGCATACAGCTTAGTAAGATTCTTGCCTACTCACAAAAAACCACGAACTTCATCAAGCAATTAGAAACATAAGCATGCTAGCATAAATGGCCTAAGTATTCCATAGTAACACTGATCAACAACATACCATGTAATGAAACCTAAGCATGGCATAGAGTTTACATCAGCATGCTAAGCATAATTAAAACCAAGCAGGGCATACTCTAAACATAAGCATTCATGATATAAATCTTAGACATGCAGGAAGTACATAAACCCAAATGTTCTTACTATAAGCATCATAACTTAGTAAAATCTAACCTGCTCAAAGAACATAATCATAAGCATTTTTAGCTTGAGCATAAACATTTATAATGACATAAATCCTAAACATGCACAAGGTACATAATCATAAGTATTCTTAAACTACTGTAAGCATCCTAACTTCATAGAGTCTAACATGCATAAGGACATAATCATAAGCATTTTTAACTTAAGCATAAACATTTATAATGACATAAATCCAAAACATGCATAAGGTACATAATCACAAGTATTCTTAAACTACTGTAAGCATCCTAACTTCATAGCATCTAAAATGCATAAAGGACATACTCATAAGCATTTTTAACTTGAGCATAAACATTTAATATGACATAAATCCTACACATGCATAAGGCACATAATCACAAGTATTCTTAAACTACTGCAAGCATCATAACTTCATAGAGTCTAACATGCATAAAGGACATAATCATAAGCATTTTTAACTTGAGCATAAACATTTATAATGACATAAATCCTAGACATGCATAAGGTACATAATCACAAGTATTCTTAAACTACTGTAAGCATCCTAACTTCATAGCATCTAAAATGCATAAAGGACGAGTTCGTAAGCATTCATAATCTTTAACATAAGCATACACAATTTCATAAAAGTCTTTTCTTTTCAAAACATATACATATAGATACTTCAACATCATCATAACTTGTTTGGGGGGGCCCTAGGTTAAGTACCACATAATGCGCGTTCCCTAATAGGCTGGGGTAGCGAGCCACCAGACCTACCAGAGCAAGACCTCTTACGTCTTACCAGGGCAAGACCTCTTACGTCTTCTTATGTCCCTATGGATTTGATTAACGACCACCTGACGAGTCGGGTACTTAACCTCTTACAAAGTAAAATACTTAATTCCTTTCTTTTCTTGTCATAGTATAAAGAATGCTCTTGATCCCCAACATAAATAGGGAAGCATCTTAATCTTATCTTATCATAAGGAGAGCTCTTGATCCCTACTTGAAAGGGAAGCATCTCCATTTTATCTTATCTTAAGGAGAGCTATTGATCCCTACTTGAAAGGGAAACATTTCCATCTTATCATAAGGAGAGCTCTTGATCCCTACTTGAAAGGGAAGCATCTCCATCTTATCATAAGGACACATGCATTCATAACATAAGAGTACCCTAAAGGGGTCCTAAAGTATAAACATGTTCATCACATAAACATATTTCGTGGCACATTACATCATAAACATGAAGCATATTTCCTTGGCATATTCATGGCATATTAAATCACAAAAACATGTTCATCACATAAGCATATTTCGTGGCACATTACATCATAAACATGAAGCCTATTTCCTTGGCATATTCATGGCATATTAAATCACAAAAACATGTTCATCACCTAAGCATATTTCATGGCACATTACATCATAGACATGTAGCATGTTTCCTAGGCATATTCATGGCATATTAAATCATAAAAAAAACATGTTCATCACCTAAGCATATTTCATGGCACATTACATCATAACATGAAGCCTATTTCTTTGGCATATTCATGGCATATTAATCACAAAGCATGTTCATCACCTAAAACTCCTACATGAGGCATAGAACATCCCCTAGTTCCCTTAGAAGCCTTTTTCTTGCAACCCTAACCCTAGTTTCCTTGGTTGGCCAAAACTTGTGAAGGGCTCAAGCTTGGGTTTGTCCCCTAAAACTCATTCATGAAACCTTATAACCTATCATGGCATCATTAGAAATATTTTTCATGCAACCCTAACCCTAATTTCATGGGTTGGCCGAAACTTGTGAGGGGCTCAAGCTTGGGTTTGTCCCCTAAAATTCATTCATGAAGCCTTATAACCTATCATAGTATCCTTAGAAATATTTTTCATGCAACCCTAACCCTAATTTCATGGGTTGGCCGAAACTTGTAGGGTTAAGATCTTTGGATTTTTATCACCTAAATCAATTCATGTAGGCATATATCATAACCTAACTTCATAAGGGGGAGCTCTTCATGAAACCCTAACCCTAAACCCTTGGTGGCCGAAACATATAGGGTTTAAAACCCTTGGACTTTTGTTACCTAAGGATCCCTACTTGGAGCATACAACATATAAAAGGTTTCCCTAATAGCATATTTCATGAATCCTAGCCCAAGACTTAGTTGGCCGAAACATATGAAGCTCCAAACTCATATTTCTTTCATGTAATTCATCCTACAAAACTAATATACTGCAGGTGAGGAAATCTTACATCCTTCGCTTTGCTTTTTAGTTGGAAGATGACCTAATGGAAGTCAACCCTAGCCTTCTTCTTGCTTGGAGGAATTTCGGCCAAAGGTGCAATTGGAGAGGGGGAGCAAGGTGGTTTCGGTGAGGATGAGGAGGAGAGGAAGAAGTGGCCAAATGGGAACTTCCTTCTTCTTTATAAAGGGAGGAAGGGAAGTTCCTCTTTTCTTTTCCATGCCCCTTCATTTACCCTCATCACCCTTATCTATAATTCCCCTCTTCTCTTAATGATATAATCCTATTGGGCTTATGGTTAGTGGGTGCATCTATAGGGCTTGGCTATCTCTAGAGATTTGGGGTTCAATTCCTAGGCCTTGCATCTCTTTTTGGCTATTTCCTTTTATTTTCGGAAAACCCCCATAAAGCCCATTATCGTAAAGCCAAAAATCCTCGTAAAATTGCTGGAGACTTTTTACGGGCATTACACGACATGAGCTTAACTTTGTATCGTTTGCTATAATCAAAACTCAGGTTCGACTTAATTGCCTACTGCACCAACAATCTCCCCCTTTTTGATTTATAGCAAACCCACATACAAAGTTAAGAAAATAGTATGCATGAAGAATAATAATGTGTATGGGAAACAAAAATGAAGATTAAGTTGGAGTAGTAAGGATTTTCTTCAAGTACTCCCCCTTGAGGAAACCTCCCCCTTGACCGATGGTGAGTCTTGAAGAAAGACCTTACTCCTCCCCCTTGAGGGTTGCTATCTAGAAAGAGTTTAAGTAATTAACATTACTTAAAGTTGGCCTTAGTGAAACGTTTAAGTTAAGAAAACTTCTTTACATAGCCTTTACTTCCGTTTAGTAAACAAAAATGAGTTAAGTGAATTTTCAAGTTAAGGCAATTTTCAAAACTTAAAGTTAAGTTTTCATAAATATGAAGTGAGTTAAGTTATAAAAAAAAATTGATCCCTTGTTGCTATCTAGAAAGAGTTTAAGTAATTAACATTACTTAAAGTTGACCTTAGTGAAACGTTTAAGTTAAGAAAACTTATTAACTTAGCCTTTACTTCTGTTTAGTTAACAAAAATGAGTTAAGTGAATTTTCAAGTTAAGTAAATTTTCAAAACTTAAAGTTAAGTTTTCATAAATATGAAGTGAGTTAAGTTATCAAAAAAAAAAATTGATCCCTTAACTTTGGCCTTATCAAAAAAAATTAATCCCTTAAATTTTGCCTTTTTCTCCCCCTTTTTCCATATATCAAAAAGACTGGGGGTGTGTGAAAGTCAAAAATAAGTATTAAATTTAAAGTCTAAGCATGTTCCATATTATTTTGAAAATAATATACTGAAAATAATCTCATCTATAAAATGTTCGACTCATATTTGGCTTGATTGATAAGAAAGATCAACCAGTCCTGGTAAGAGTCGGTTAATATGTATTATTATACTCTGTGGTTCATGGCGATGCACTAGCTCTTCATCTAGAACCAGGATTAAGTTCCTAACATCTCACGCCCATCTACGTGGCTAAGCACACAAACACATTAGTCCTATGTGTTGTGAGATGTATTGGATCCTTAAATCTTTAGGTGCATGATATCTAAGGTATGTCCTATGCTAGTTCCATGAAAATGAAAAGTAAGAAATAGTAGTAAGAAAATATAATTTGTAAGTTCCTATTCTATTACGCACATGCCCAATTTTCGTCTTAATACACTAAATTCGGCTTCGGGTAGGGGTTTAGTAAATAGGTCTGCCAAGTTAGACTTCGATTCGATGTATTCGAGTTGTATGGCTCTGTTGGCCACATGTTCTCGAATGAAATGGTGTTTGACCTCTATATGGTTGGTCCTAGAGTGACATATCAGATTTTTAGTAAGGTTAATTGAACTAATGTTATCTACGTGAAGTTTAGTATTTGTTAAGTCTAACTTAAAGTCGTGGAGAGTGTGCTTCATCCAAAGAAGCTGAGTGACACACTCACCCATCGCGATGTATTCGGCTTCGGTGGTAGATAAGGCAACACAATGTTGCTTCCTACTGCACCAACTCACTAGGCTCGAGCTGAGAAGTTGACAACAACCACTCATACTCTTTCTATTGAGCTTACTACTGGCATAGTCCAAATCGGAGTAGTCGGTTAGTTCGAACTCGATAGATCTAGGGTACCAAATACCGACATTAAGTGTACCCTTTAGATATCTAAGGATACACTTGACTAGAGTTAGGTTAGACTCCTTGGCACAGGTTTGGAACCTTGCGTAAATACTTACTGCAAATAAGATATCAGGTCGGCTTATAGTTAAGTAAAGAAGATTCCCTATTACGCTTCTATAGTATTTTAAATCAATTGAGTTTTCGATTAAATCTTCTTCTATATTCACATTAGTTTCCATTGGGGTATTAATAATTTTAGCGTATTGCATTCCAAAGCGTTAAATTAATCCCCTAGTATATTTGCGTTGATGTAGGTATATTCCATCATTAGTTTGTTTAATTTGTAGACCTAAGAAGAAACTCAACTCGCCTACTAAATTCATTTCAAATTCACTTTCCATAAGTGAAATGAATTCATTCAGTAGGATCGAGTTGTGGTTTCGAAAATAATATCATCTACGTAGATTTGGCCTATGAATATGTCTTTACCTAATGTTTTTACGAAAAGGGTTGGGTCAACTACACCCTGGTTAAATCCTTTGGACTTAAGATACACCGAAAGTCTCTCGTACCAAGTTCGAGGAGCTTGTTTAAGCCCATAGAGGGCTTTCTTTAACCTAAAGATATGGTCGGGTTTATCTAAACTTTCAAAACCGGGGGGTTGACTAACATAAACCTCTTCTTTAATGTATCCATTCAAGAACGCAGATTTCACATCCATTTGAAACAACTTAAATCCTCGATGTGCAGCATACGCTAATAGCATTCGAATGGACTCTAATCTAGCTACTGGGGCATAGGTCTCATCGTAATCTAAACTTCGACTTGACTAAATCATTTAGTGACTAGTCTAGCTTTATTTCTAACTACTTCACCTTTATCATCAAGTTTATTTCTAAACATCCACCTTGTTCCAATGATTGTTTTATCTTTAGGTGGTGGTACTAATTCTCATACTTCATTCCTAGTGAATGGAGCCAGCTCTTCTTGCATTGCAATAATCCAATCTGGATCAAGAAGAGCTTGGTCAATAGTTTTTGGTTCAATTTTAGAAATCAAGGAGATTTGACTAAGGTTTCTGTATAAAGCTCTAATTCGAACTCCTAGACTTGGATCACCTATCACTTGGTCGATAGGATGATTCGTTTGAGTCCTAGTTGGATTTGGGTTTGAGTCTACCACTTGATCAATAGGATAACTCGTTTGAGTTCTAGTTGGATTTGGGTTTGAGTCTACCACTTGATCAATAGGATGACTCGTTTGAGTTCTAGTTGGATTTGGGTTTGAGTCTACCACTTGATCAATAGGATGACTCGTTTGAGTTCTAGTTTGGTTAGAGTCATCTATCACTTGGTCGATAGGCTGACTTGGTTGACTTAGGTTAGGATTACCACTAGACTTGATCTCCGGATCGAAGTTGAGTCTGGTATGAATCGGCTCGCTAATTGGGGTTGTCGGGGGATTTGGAGGTTCGTGTCCTTCGTCAAATACTACATTGATAGTCTTCTCGACTCTAAGAGTGTCATAATTATATACTCTATACGCTCTACTCGTAGTCGAGTATCCTAGAAAGATTCCGGTCGAGGTTTTGGATGTAAATTTCCCTAGGTAATCCTTAGTGTTTAGGATATGTACCTTACACCCAAATACCCTAAAGTACTTGATGTTCGGTATTTTATCATGATAAATCTCGTATGAGGTCTTAAGGTGCCTCTTTACCATAAGAATCCTATTTTGGACATAGCATGCCATACTCACGGCTTCCGCCCAAAACCTATCGGGTAGGTTATACTTGTTTAACATTGTCCTAGCGGCTTCTGGTAGGGTTCTATTCTTATGTTCTACTAGGCCATTCTATTGTGGGGTTCTAGGACAAGAGAACTCATGGTGGTATCCATTTAGGTTACAAAATTCTATAAACTTGTGATTCTCGAATTCACCACCATGATTAGTCCTAAGTCTTTTAATTTTAAGGTTTTGTTGATTTTCTATTTGTTTAAATAGGTTGATTAGTTGATCTAGGGTATCATTTTTGTGTTTGATGAACCTAACCCAAGTAAATCTAGAATAGTCATCAATTATGACTAAGTAGAATTTACTCCCATTAAGTGACTTAGCTCCGTGTGAATCAAATAGATCCATGTGCAGGAGCTCAAGAACACTTTTGGTTCGTTCTTGATTAGTTAGTTGATGTTGTGTCCTAGATTGTTTACCTTGTTGACAAGCATTACATATTTTCTTGTTCAAGTTATTGAGGTTAGGCAAACCTCTGACTAAGTCACTCTGACTCATCTTGTGGATGAGTCTTGGGTGTGAGTGACTGAGTCGTCGGTGCCACAACCATGATTCCTCTTGCCATGTCATAAAACACTTGGTTGATGAGTTAGTTAGATTAATAGTGTAAATATTGTTGTTTTTCATTCCCTTAAGGATTGTTTTAGAAGTTTTATTTGTATTAATTACGCATTCATTTTCTAGGAATATGACCTTATAGTTATTATCACACAATTGGCTTACACTAAGTAAATTATATTGAAAATTTTCTACCAATAAGACATTTTGAATAATAAAGTTAGAGTTGAGCTCAATATCACCTGATCCGATGATTTTGAGCTTGCTGTTGTTTCAGAAGTCTATCAATCCTTGTCGTTTGAATCGAAGCTTCAAAAACTTGAGTTGATCCCCGGTCATGTGTCGGGAGCAACCACTGTCCAACATCCATTGATCCTACACACAAGGTAGTCGGATCGGATATTGGATTTATTAAAGATTGGTTGAAGATTATTAACCTAAATCATCTCGCCCATGTCTACATGATCAAACATGTTAACCCTATATGTTCTTGTGAGATGACTTCCAATTTTACTTGATTTAAATTTAATGACTTGAACACTTGTCATCCTTGCGTTAGATTCAGATTTGACCTTAGGCTCATCAAGTCACCTTTTCAAGATCATGGCTTCCAGGTCGTGGCGAGGCACAGAGGCCTTCTTTTATCGGAACAACGACCACTTCCTTAGACAAATCCATTTTCAAGAAAATAGAGACTTGACTTACCTAAGACCACTTCCTGGTCTAACTAGTCTAGGATACGGCGAGGTAGCTTCAGCTAGTTCCGCTTGGTCAAGTGCACCGAACTAGATACACCTTATCTAGCCCGAATACACAAGACTCCACTTTCCTAGCGTACTATCATCTCGCCACGTCCTAGTACTATATTATCAAGTATTGACGAGTTATAGTCCTATTTATCCATTCTAAAAAGAAAAATCAAACTAAATAAAGAACCTAAGCATGCAACTTCTAAGTTAAAATACAAACAAGTTTCGTACTAGCTCTCCCTGGACCATTGAATCGGTTTGGTCTCTCCACATAGTGGATTTGGTCCTTGGGAACCCAGTACTGGTTCGATTCTAAGTTTGAAATCAAGGCGGTCTTAGGGACCCATGCTTGGACACATTTTTTATGTCGACTTACAATCGACATATACGACTTGTTGGTTGTATTTGAGCTAAACCCTAGTCCAGCCTTGTTGTACACGACCCTTTGCGATCCAAGTAGGAGGTCAAGTCCTTTGGATCCCAAAGTAAACCTTTCGAACGTGTTCCTAAGATCTTCAACTTGACTATTCTAGAGTGAGTTCTCAACTTCGAGCTTTTCAACCCGAGTTTAGTCCTCTTCTTGAACTTGACTAGTCGAAGAGGTTAGGGAGACCTCGTGTTTGAAAAGTTTAACTTCCTCAACCAGGATCTCGACCTTGGACTTGGACTTAGCTAATTTTCTAGTTAAAAACTTAATTGCACTATAAAGTGTACTAATGAGGGATCGACTTACCTTGAGTGTATCTTTTGAACCGGATGTGTATCCATGGCTTGTCTTGAATAGTGCTTCGTAGTCCGACTCGTCTTCGGTTTTCGATTCATGTTCCGGTTTTGACTCCGTCTTCGATTCCACCGGTTTAGCCATGAGGACATGATCATTATCTTCTTCCTCGAATGCTTCTTCCCAAGTAGCGTTGAGTGCCTTTTTGTGTTTTGGTGCTTTGCTCTTGAGTTTTGGGCATTCGGACTTGATGTGTCCAAACCTGTTGCATTCGTAACATCTAATATTCGAACTTTTAGGCTTACCTTCGTTGGGTCGAGTGACGGTTCATTTTCGGCCCTTGACTTTCCTCCGAACTAGGTTGACTAGTTCGACCTCCATTTCCGAGTCGACCTCCGAATCGGACTCATCCTCTTCTTCCTTCGGAGGTGGCTTGCTTGTAGTTTTCTTCCTCGAACCTGCAAAAAGTGTTATACCCTTCTCGGGTTCTGAGTTAGAATATTCATGAAGTTCAAAATCGGAAAATAATTCATCTAACCTAAGCTTCGAAAGATCCTTGGAAACCTTGTAGGCATCGACCATTGATGCCCACAAGGTAGTCCTCGAAAAAGAGTTAAGAGCATACCTTATAAGTCACGGTTTTCGACCTTTTGCCAGATCGTGTGTAGATTATTGACTATGTCTTGAATGCGGCAATGAATTTATGTCACCGATTCGTGTTCCTGCATTTTTAGATTATATAATTTATTAAACAAAAGATCACGCTTACATACCTTGGCTTCATCGGTCCCTTCGTGTAGCTCTACTGGCTTTGTCCAAAGGTCCTTTGCGCTGATGAAGGGGCCGACGCGATTAAGCTCCTTCTTGGACAAGCCGAATTGGAGGATTTGAGTTGCCTTGGCGTCGGCTTCGACTTGTCTTTTTGTCGTAATGGTCCATTGGTCATAATCCAAGGATTCACCCACTTCGTTAGTCGGAAGTGTGAATCCAATTTGGATTATGATCCACATCTCGATTTGAGTTTTAAGAAAGCATTCCATCCGACCCTTCCAATAATCAATGTCATCTCCATTGTAAAACGGAGGTCGGACGGTGCTAAAACCCTCGAGATGGGCCATTGAAACAAAATAAACAAGGAGATGAAGACGAAAAAACCTAGCAACGACACAAACACACAAAATGTACCAAGACTCGCGTCTTGGATTAGTAGTGGAGGAAAAAAAATTAACCAAATGAAATAAATTTGAAATAAAGAAAAAATCTGTAATAAAAAAACTAGATCGATGGTTTCACCTAATCTTAGAACCCCCGGCTCTGATACCAATTGTTGGATCGAAGCGGATCGCTAGAGGGGGGTGAATAGTGATAAATCTTTTCTTTTTCGAATTGGTTTTAAAACACTTATACGCAGCGGAAAGATAAATGTAAAGTAAATGAGACAAGAGAATTTTACTTGGTTCGTAGCCTTCGGCTACTACTCTAAGGCCCAAGTGGTCCTTGACCACGTACGGAGGGCAAAACACTAAAGAACTCCTCCTTGTTAGAGGTAGGAGTTAATCGATACAAAAGAAACACAAATCTTGAGGTAGAGGGACACTCCCCCTCTCCTCGTTACGATAAAAGCTCCGAGAAAGTAAAGTAATGAACTGAAATAAAACTTATATCGACGTAACAAAAATGAAAGAAATTTAAACCTAGATGTCGGAGAAGAAGGACTTCGTTGTCGGAGAGTTGTAGCTTGGCGAAGGCTTTTGGAAGCTTAGAATTGATGATGAAACTCTAGGATAGGCCCTCCTTTTATAGCCTATGAGCCCCTTTTCGAGAGGAACTTTAGCCAATCACAATTGAGCACCACTCCTCAAAATGATAAGCCTTGACTGTCGATCTCTGACCATCACCAACTGATGGCCATCATGATCACGATGGCAAGATCATCGATCACAAATAATCGATCGATACGAGTGAGTCCTCCAAGCGGGCAATGACGATGCTAATAAATGACAAGTTAGCAACAATAACATTATTTCGACGCCCGACTATCCGATTCGACCTAGACCACCATGGGATGTCTTGGCCTGATCTACGCATCATCCCCGTAAAGAGGATACGACCTCACTTACACTTGCACACACACGAGCTTACCTCGATACTTACGTCGCTGCCACTTTCCACTGATTCCTCCTCCAAGTCACTGAGTGTCGCCGACCACCACTTCTCCGTGTTAGCCTTCACCCAAATATAGCAATTTTAGACACCACCCAATCAGATTGTCACTTAAACCGCTTATAATCAAACATATGAGCAATACGTAAATTGAACGCAACATAACTGATGTGTTGTCATACATCAAAAAGGGAGAGATTGTTGATGTAGTGAGCATCACTCCTTGGTTTTGTTGTTTGAACCGTAGTTAAAGTTAGGAATAACTTGTGTTCTAATATCAGAGTTAAGTGTGCAGACTTAATAGAAAGCCCTAGTTGGTCATGTTAACCGAATATTACATAGTTGACTTGACAGAACAGGAGGATCGAACACCAGGCATGAAGTCCAGATGGGTTGTGTGGACAAGACATTTGGCATGAAGAACGGTTGGGTGAGGAGACCGGACAATCGATAAAAAGTCCAGATGGGTCAGGCAGACCAGATAGTTGGTGGAAGCCCTGGTGGGTCAGATCTGATGTCAAGAGTGGTAAGTTCGGCAAGCAGCTGACAGGTAAACCTTCAGTAAAGAGGTAAGGATGAGTCCTCTATAGGGGGACAAAGTTAGGCATCGATCCCGCGAAAAGTCCGTGTGGGACATAAAACTCGAGATCGAGCAGTATTAATACTGCTATCATATTTGATTTTATCTATTTGTGCTAATCTCATTTTGCAGAGATCAGTCGACTGAATACACTCCAGTCGATTGAAGTTCAGTCGACTCTGTTTGGTTCAGTCGACTGGATACACACTTAATAGGATTAGTGATGCACACAAATGCGACCCTAAATCCCGCGACGGAGATCGTCGAAGACATAAAGCGCACGCTCACGCTCAACGCCCGCAAGTGCACGAATGTCATCAAGTAATAAAGATTATCGATCCCACAGGGATTGGGATTCGAATAGCAATATATTCAGTGGTTGTAATTGTTCAGACGTAACTCTAAGGTGTTTCGATTAGTAAGGGCTGTCAGTGAACTTTACTCTATAAAATGTCACACGGAGGAGGAAAGGAGTTTGCCGAGGTTTTCAAAGGTGATTCTAGGACTTCGATTTCTCTTGTGTATCACAAAACAATGCTGTCAATTGCCATTGTCTAAATGTTTAGTTATGGTTTTGTGGAAGGGACATCATACACTCTTCTACAGAGCCGCCACATCTACCGAGAGCTATCTCCACCTAAAAGAACGAGATAGACAGTACGAGGATGCTAAATCAATCTCTACGATGAACCGTTTCCGATTCCACCGCACCCTTCTACCAGCAGTTAAAGGAGATCAGGTTTACCCCTAGGTTCCTTGTATCAAATCCTCTAAATCTTATATACGAGGGCTGTCATAGCTCGTATCGCCTAAGCACAGTGGATAGAAAACTAAACACGCATAGATATAGTAAAAAAACAACTACCAATTGTCAAATCAAACTCCAAGACAGAATTTAACATGAACCAACATTATAATGTGCACACAAGCTACTCCCTAATCCTAGAATCGAAAGTACTACTCCATGTATAAGAAGGAAGAATCACAAAGCATGTTTATGTTCTAATACATAAAGAATAAAACAAGGAAGAAAGAGTTACAATGCTTTCGTGGTCTTCTCTCTGGCGTTGAAGTGCAAGGCGTGGACCTCCGGCGACGTTCCTCCTCCCCGTTGCAAGTTACCGAAGATTTTTAGGGCTTCGGCATACCATCCTAGTCGTCGTACCTCCTCCCTAGGGTTTGGACGGAGTCATCCTTATATAGACATCCCCTCGGACCGCTGTAAAATCCGAAAAAAAACCTAGTCATGCAAAAATGGCGGGCCGCGACACAGCCGTGTGTTTCAACACGGTCAGGTCGTGTGCGGCCCTGGGGTGCTGATCTCGCCCATTGGGCATGACCGTGTGAATCCACATGCCCTAGTCGTGTCCCACTCTGCATCTAGCTGTAAAATATCCTTTTGCTCTGAAAGCGCATCTTTTTAACCCGAAATGCTAACCTGCACACAAAAGTCCAACGAGCAAACCTCCGAACCAGAAAATAGGAAATGTGTGCAAAATAGAATAACATAAACATGAAATGCAACAAGATGTGAGCAAAAACTACTCCTAAAACCCTATACGTTTTGCTCACATCACTTCCCCCAGACTTAAATCTTTGCTTGTCCTCAAGCAAACCTTAGTACCATGAAATTTAAAAAACATTGTTCCATACTTAGCATGAAAACTAAATTTATCAAGTGGTATTTACAATCAAATAAGAATAAATATGTTATAGAAATTCACTAAGTTAGCTTTTCATGCAGGTGCTAAGTGAAATTTCTTAGGGAATACTCATTCCATAGTGAGTTAAGTCGTCATACCATAGCTTTCCTAAGGTTTTAGGCTCTTAGGCACATACCTGCCCAAAGCGAGGGTCGTTCCCTAGGTCTAGCATAAAGTCTCAAAGGCGTGCTCGGTATTGAGATAAATTGATCTTGGATCGATATGAGCACTAGAGGGGGGGGGGGTGAATAGCGTTCGTAAAAACTTTTCTTTTTCGACGATTAAAACCAAATACACAGCGGAAAACTAAAAGACAAACACAAGAAAGACACAAAGCCTTTTTACTTGGTTCACAACCCACCGGGTGCTAATCCAAGGCCCTGCGATCCTTGATCACTTCCGAAGGGCAATCACTAAAAGTCTCTTCCTCGTTAGAGGTAAGCAACAAGACAATTACAATGAATATAAGGCCGGTAACAACCTTACCGGTCCTTATACAAATTAAGTACAAAAAGATATTAATAATACCGACAATTAATTAGAAGATGACGCATGGTCAGAGTAGCGTTGTAGAGAGCACGAGAACTTGGGAGATTCTTTTTTGGGTGTGAGTCCTCCCCTCCTTTTATAGATTTACGCCTTGTAATTTGTCCCGATCCAGATCTAAAACTAGTGGATCTTATCTTGAGGTGGCGGCTTATTTAATCCTGAGGTGGCGGCGTATCTTATTCTGAGGTGGTGGCATCAATCTCTATCTCTTGGACCTTGTGCATTGGGAAAATTCATCGACATCAGTCCATTGATCCTCTTAGCAGTCGACTACTGACATCTCCAGTTGACTGCTGCACTTGAGAATTCCTGCAATACAAGATTAGCACAATAGATGCATAATGTCATGAGTGTGACAGTCCTTTGACTGTCCGATCTCGACTTCAACATTCCTCCGGAAGCCTTAGTCGGATCGACGCCTAGGATTGTCCTCTAACCGAGGACGCGTCCTTACTACCGCTCCACACACGGAGCTTACCTTTGGTCCTCTTGACCTATCGCTTAGATTTCGGTCACCACCGAGGTTCCTCGACTCCCCGAGGTTCTCTTGGTGTCGCCCGACCACCACGGTTTCTCAACTTGAGATTCTCCGGATGTCGCTCGACCTTTGGCTTAGCTTTAACACTTCCTGCACACTTAGCATATCACATGAGATAATAAAATAGCTTAACTTTGAATCTTTTCCATCATCAAAACCAAGGTTCGATTATCTAGTGCCCCTGCACCAAAAATCTCTCTCTTTTTGATCTATGGCAAACTAATTCAAAGTTAAGAGAAAATAAGCAGTAAGCATTGAACAATCATTTTTCAAAACCTCCCCCTTAAGGGTACCTAGGTGAGTTTTGAAAAACAATTACTTTTTGGGAAAGAAAAAGTAAGTAACCTCTTAACTTTATTCTCTCTCCCCCTTTGACATATATCAAAAATAACTTTATATTGGGTACATTGCCAAGAAATAGAATTTTTAAACATGCTAATCAAGTTGATTTAATATGTTCAACTCCCTTTAATACTTAAGAGTTTAGGAGTTTAGGTTTCTAGATCCTGCACCAACAATGTATATCCTAGGTTAGAATGTGACCCCCTAACCTTTAACACTGTTATAAAATTTTGAGAAAGAATTAAAAAAACCATTTTAAAGGCTCATGTCTATTGGTTTTTATGCCAAACTGGAGGTAGCTAGATACTAAGTTTGTCCAACTTAAGTCTTCTCTCCCCCTTGGCATATTATCAAAAGAAGGATTTAAATTTAGAAAGTACTGGTGATTTTTTTTTAAAAAATATTTTTTAACAACTTCTATGATGATTATCCAATTAGAACCTCCCCCTTAACCTAACATCCTTGTTAGCCACAAGGAAGGCATATCTAGAGGGTCTCCCCTTTTGTCTGACAAACTCTTAGGATATCCTTGTTGCCCATAAGGAAGGCTCACCTAAGTGTCTAGAGGGTCTAGGTATCTAAAGTTGACCTAAGGATTTAGACATTCAATATTGGTCAACTAACCATCATTTTAAGAAGCATAGTTGTTTTGTAAACTACATATAACTACACACAATAATCATGGCAACCAATAAAATTAGTTTTAAGAACATATTTATGTGTATATAAATTTTGAAATCATTTTTAATTTGTTGTCCTTACCATCTCACCCATTCTACATGATCAACCAAGTTATTCTTATAGGTATTGTGAGATGAATTTAATTTAATGCCTTTGAAATTAATTAATCTTGGGTTAGATTCGGATTTCACCTTTAGTTAGTTAAGTGAACATTTCAAAAGAGGGCTTCCAGGTCGTGGCGAGGCATAGGGGCCTTCTTTGATCAGAACAACGACCACTTCCTTAGACAAAGCCAACTTAGGAAATTACACACTTAATTCACTTAGGATTATGTCCTGGTCTAACTAGTTTAGGATGTGGTGAGGTAGCTTCAGTTAGTTCCACTTAGTTAAATGCACCAAGCTAGATACTCCTTATCCAACTCAGATAAACTTGACTTCGTTTTCTTAACGTACTATCATCTTATCGCATCCTAATACTATGTTGTCAAGATTAATTAATTATTTCCTATCTAACCATTCTATGAGAGTGAATTTAAAACTAGTATGTATGACATGACAAAATAAGCATGATAATGATATGTATGCATGAGCAAGCTACATTCAATCAATTTAAAGAAATGGTTGTTTTCTTGGGTAGACTTTTATTTGTTCTATAGTTATAAGATATTTTATTATAATTAGGTTTACAAATTTTAGTGTCTTGATTTTTAGTTAGCTTAGACTTGTAACCCAAGTCTACATATTTATTAGTTGAATTTTTAAAAGTTGAAGGTTTAATTACTTGATTATTAATTTGTGTATAATCAAATGGTACTCTATTATAATTAATTTTATTGGTTTGATTATGTAATTTTGAATTTTTAATTAAGTTAGATTGTGAATTATTTAAAATAGAATTAATAGAATTTTTCAAAATAATATTATTAGACTTTTTCAAGATATTATTATCAGACTTTTTAAAAGTAGAATTATTAGAATTTTTTAAGATAAGATTATTAGACTTTTTAAAAATAAAATTATTAAAATTATTAGAATTTTTTAAGGTTGAATTATTAGAATTATTTAAGATAAGATTATTAGAATTTTTAAAGGTAGAATTATTATTTGAATTATTTAAGATAAGATTGTTAGAGTTTTTAAAGGTAGAATTATTATTAGAATTATTTAAGATAAGATTGTTAGAGTTTTTAATGGTAGAATAATTATTAGAATTATTTAAGATAAAATTGTTAGAGTTTTTAAAGGTAGAATTATTATTAGAATTATTTAGATTATCTTTGGAATTTTTTAAAGTTAATTTCGATTTTTTTATGGTTGAATTTTTCAAAATAGAATTTTTTAATTCGGAATTATCTAGATTAATCAGATATAGGATTTGATGATTCTGTTCTATTGTTTGATTATTCTGATTAAGTCTTAAGTTGGTTTTATCTTTGACTTGATCTTGATCTATGTTGATTAAACTAAATATTTGATTAATCTCTTTGTTAATTTTATCAACTGTTAGATTAATTTGATCATTTTCTTCCATGATATTATTATTATTATTATTTAAACTAATTAAATATGAATTAATTATTAATTGTATTAATTAATTGAAAACAATTACATAATTTATCTAAATTTTCAACTATTTTAAAACTCAACTTTTCAAAATTATTAACTTTACTAACCTTTTTTTTCGGACACCGATTCTTGTAATGACTGAATCTTCCGCACCCGAAGCACTTGATGTGCTCCTTGTTTTTTCGGATTCCTGGCAATGGTGTCTCTTTTGCCGTCGGTTGCGTCGTTCGAATCTTACGAGTAGGACACTTATTTTTATAGTGTCCTCTCTCCCTGCACTTAAAGCAAATAATATGAAATTTAAAGTTTAAATTGACATTGTTACCTTTATGCCTTGTGGGAGACTCTTCCATGGTTGGCTCGGTCAATGATTTTCTAAAACTCGCAAAAAAAAAATACAAACCAAAAAGTCCCAAGACTTGGTCTTGGATTAGTAGTGTGGGAGATATTTAAAAATAAAAATAAAAATAAAGAAAAGAAAATGCTCGACCGGTGGTTGCACCGAATCTGAGCGCCCCCACTCTGATACCAATTGTTGGATCGATATGAGCACTAGAGAGGGGGGCTGAATAGCATTCGTAAACACTTTTCTTTTTCGACGATTAAAACCAAGTACACAGCGGAAAACTAAAAGACAAACACAAGAAAGACACAAAGCCTTTTTACTTGGTTCATAGCCCACCGGCTGCTAATCCAAGGCCCTGAGATCCTTGATCGCTTCCGAAGGGCAATCACTAAAAGTCTCTTCCTCGTTAGAGGTAAGAGGCAAGACGATTACATTGAATATAAGGTCGGTAACAACCTTACCGGTCCTTATACAAATTAAGTACAGAAAGATAATAATAATACCAACAATTAATTAGAAGATGACGCACGGTCGGAGTAGCATTGTAGAGAGCACGAGCACTTGGGAGATTCTTTTTTGGGTGTGAGTTCTCCCCTCCTTTTATAGATTTGCGCCTTGGAATTTTTCCTGATCCAGATACAAAACTCGTGGATCTTATCTTGAGGTGGCGGCTTATTTTATCCTGAGGTGGCGGCTTATCTTATCCTGAGGTGGTGGCATCAATCTCTATCTCTTTGACCTTGTGCACTAGGCTGATTCGTCGACATCAGTCGACTGATCCTCTTAGCAGTCGACTGCCTTCAGTCGACTATTGACATCTCCAGTTGACTGCTGCACTTGGGAATTCCTGGAATACAAGATTAGCACAATAGATGTATAATTTCATGAGTGTGACAGTCCTTTGACTGTCCGATCTCGACTTCAGCATTCCTCCGGAAGCCTTAGTCGGATCGATGCCTAGGATTGTCCTCTAACCGAGGACGCGTCCTTACCACCGCTCCACACACGGAGCTTACCTTTGGTCCTCTTGACCTGTCGCTTAGCTTTCGGTCACCACCGAGGTTCCTCGACTCCCCGAGGTTCTCCTGGTGTCGCCTGACCACCACTGTTTCTCAACTTGAGATTCTCCGGATGTCACTCGACCTTTGGCTTAGCTTAAACACTTCCTGCACACTTAGCATATCACATGAGATAACAAAATAGATTAACTTTGAATCTTTGTCATCATCAAAACCAAGGTTTGATTATCTAGTGCCTCTGCACCAACAATTGATAGGTGTTTCCCCAGTAACCTAACTCGATCTCAAAGGGGCACCTAGCCATTTTCACCCACGACAACTGTTTTTTTATCCCTTATAATCTTTTCTCTCTTTTTTTTCTTTTCTTTCTTTTCTTTCTCATTTTTTTTTCTTTTCTCTTTCTTCTCATTGGGATTTTGATTTTTCCAAATGCGCTTACATAATTCGAACATCTCCAGTAACTAAAATGCTAAACCTAGAGTCACCTATGGATTCCAAAGTACTAGACTACTGAGATGAATCATAACTAGGTATGTACTAGATTATCCCTTTTAGAATGTTCAACATGTGTAAGTGTAAAGAAATAAAGCTAACTAGTGTAAGTCTAGAACATTCATTAAAGCAAATAAAATAAAATACCACGAGATAAATGAAGCTACGCTACCTATGGGAATAACTCATGTAAGCAACTTTTTTATAAATACTACTGAGACAACTTTATAGATAAACAAAACCTAAGTACTGAAAGAAGTTTAACAACCCATTCATGAATAAATGAATGAAAATACCATAAAAGAAACTACTGCTAGGAAACAAAACAAAATAAACTTTGGGGTCTTCCCCCCCCCCCAGACTTAAATGAAAATATACCTCTAGTATGGTGGACGAGGTGGAAAATCTGGGAGCTTGGGCATCTCTGGATCCTGGGAGAACCTACTGCTGAGCTGTTGATGCCACATGTACATATGGTCAATCTGGGAGCTGGTGGATGCAGTGGATGCTCAGTGCTCCTCCTCACTAGCCCACTGCACCTGCTGGGAGTGCATGTGCTGTCGCATCTCTCTGCGGCAGGCGGCCTCATCCTAGCGACGAGAAGCCTCCTCCTGGAAGTATATGTGGGCCTCATCGTAGAACTCCTCAGCCCACTAGAAGTGCTCCCAAAATCCCTAGAACTCTGCCTGCTGGTAGGCACTCTGCTCCTCCCATCGCTGCCTCTACGTCTGCTGCTCAGTGTAAATGTCGTCGAGGCGCGATCGGAACTCCGAGAAATCATAAGCCAACTTACCTGCATCCTGCTCAAAGGTGGAAAAATGTGGTGGTGCAGGTGCAGACTCTTGTCGGCGTGGACTAGGTGGGCTCCTATGCATGTGTGGAATAGAGGGAGAGTGATATAAATGTTGGAATGTATACTGAAAGCCTAGCTCATTTTGTATGAACATTTTATTTTGGAATAAGAATCACATGATCATTGTTTGCACTTTATATATTTATTATATATGTGTGCATATTATCTAATATTTTACATTGTAGATAACATGGTGCTTGGTGTGGCACAGAAGATCATGTTATCAGTCCCTTGTAAAATATAAGTAGAGGCTCACGACCAAGATGGTTTTGGACAAACCATTGGCATGGTTGTAGTGTAGCTTGGTATTGTTTTGTCTTGAACATAAAGTTACACTAGTACACTTAGGTGTATTGAGCAGGACCGACATAGAGGTGATTCAATTTAGTACTGACTACATAATTGAATCGGACCTCGGATATTATGTTGTGCATGCTCTTAATCCCGATATAATAACGGGCACATGTACTTAGTATTTATTTCTTTGATTTACCAGAGGGTGAGATTTAGATGGATTAAATCAATATGCCCAGTAAGTTGGGAAATGATATTATTTACATGGTGTGCCATTGATTATAGGAGGAAACCTGTCCTATATATTAGGTTGATGATGTCCCCTTGAGGAGCTCATAAGGTTCATCATGTAAACCTAGCTGGTTGACTTAGTCAACATGATGATAAGGTTGAGTGGTACTACTCGAGGAATTAGATGTTAATTAATTGATGGTCAGTAAATAAATTAATTGACGGACATTCGATATCTTAAACATGGGGAGATTAATGTACGAATAATATATAGAGCCCATATTAATTTATGGGGGTTGGTGAGGTAGTTCAATGATGATCCTCTAGTGGAATGGAATATCATTGATGGATCAAGTTTGTGTGGTTCCAATCCATCGGGTGGCCAAGATCCAACTCCTCCTTATGGTCCCTATCGTAGCCTAATATAATCCTTGTGATGTCTAGATCCAAGAATATAAAACAAAACCTAGAACCAACGGTTGGGATTAAATCCCTATATCCGATGGTTAGGATGAAACCCTAGAACCAATGGTTGGGATTAAATACCTAGATCCGATGGTTAGGATGAAACCCTAGAATCGACGGTTGGGATTAAATCCCTAGATCCGACGGTTGGGATAAAACCCTAGATCCGACGGATGGGATGAAACCCTAGATTCGACGGTTGGGATGAAATCCTAGATCCGACGGTTGGGATGAAACCCTAGATCCGACGATTGGGATAAAACCCTAGATCCGACGGTGGAGATTAAATCCCTCGATCGGACGGTGGAGATTAAAGGAGGCTTAAGCCCAATTCTATAAATAGAAGGCTTAAGCTTGGGCGGCAAGGATAATGGAATTGGAGTTAGGGTTTGGCTCTTCTCAAAGTGGGCGGCTAGGGTTTGGAGCAAAAGCTTGGGCGGCAACCATCTTCCTTCTCCTTGTTGCCGGCGCCCATCTTCCTCCATCAAGACTTGGCCGGCGCCCATCCTCTAAGCCTCTCTCTTATTCGTTGGCCGGCGGTTCTCCTTCCATTGGTGGCCGGCGTTCACTCCTTCAATCTCTCCAAGGTGGCCGGCGGTTCTCCTTCCATTGGTGGTCGGCACTTCATCCACTTGTTCCTTGGCCGGCGGTTGCATCAAATTCCCTAATTTGGTGGCCGGTTCTAGAAAGGATAGGTATTTGTTGGTTCTTCTCTTTGTTCGTAGCGGACAAGGAAGGGAAGAACGCGATCTAGAAGGCTTCTACTCATGGAGGATCTTCGTCCACACGTCGTCCACGAGAAGGATAGGACATACGGTAGAAGATCGTAAGGTATAAAGTTTTACAACTTTATTTTCAGATCTGAGCATGTTCTTTAATGTGTTGATTATACATGTGTGAGTATGTATATATTTTTTGTATAATCATGGACCCCGAAGACAAACACAAAAACCGGCGATCCGTCCGTCGTCTCTTCAGCGGCTAACCAACTAGAAGAGTTGTGTTGCTTGAACAACTAGTTTGTTCAAGCGACCACTCAAGTTGTTAGCACGACGACGAATTGGTTGTGCTAAGGAAACTCATCCCATCCGGATTAATTCTTTCATTAGTGAAAATTTTAATCCGAGGACATGAGAGCCAATGAGCCTCCGAAGCAACCCCCTACAAGTGGTATCAGAGCCACGGTTTCCGGTTTTGTGTGTTTGGGATTCGGTTAATTTTTATGCACTTTTTCATATATTATATGTGCCGGATAATAGTAGGATATGTGTAGTTTAACTCTTTGGTTGCAGGCAAAAGATCCGACTATTATGGCCATATGTGTGTATGTGATTGGATGTATGTAAATATTTATTATTTGAATCCTCAGGGTTGACGAGGCTAGATTAGTATTTAATTTTTGTAATTAAATATGGCATTGTTTAGCCGCTCATTTTAGTTTACTTTCGATCTAGATTATTTGTACACTCCTTCGTGGAGTATAGGATCGATGGATGTAAATTAAAATAGCTTAATCTCGGCTCGGATCTCTTTGGTGACTTGCGCACGGGAAAAGATGGAGCGGACGAGGTGGCGACACGACGGGATGCATATTGGAGGACAATGCCATAAAAGTTGGAAAAATTCTGTTTTTTCCATATTTATTGCTTATTTGTTTTATATGCATGTTGTGTATGTTTTAAAATTCCTCATTTTCAATTTACTAAATGGGAGAGGGACATTTTAATTAATTCCCACGACCTCCATTACAATTTGACGTGTGATGCAACAAACTTGCGCGTTGGCTCTGAGTGCCTTCCTCCCCATCGGATGGGTTTGTTTGTGGATCACTAGGTCAAATAATGGTTATAGGAAATTATTAAGGAGCGTGTGTACTTCCCCATCGGTAAGGCACATAATCCGAAATAATTCCCTTAGTATCGTGTAATGGTGCACACTTAGATGCAAATAAAAAGTATCCTCCCCATCGGAGTCACTGCTTTTATTTGTAGGGCCAAAGAGGAACCAACTATTAATTTTATTTGTCAAAAAGTTAGGTTGACAAGATAATAAAATTAATGGGTAAAACCTCCTCTTACAAATGTAGAATTCGTATACATCCACACTATCGTGGCATGCGATATTCTCGGTGTTTTGAGGTGTTGGTTGATTTCGGAATTTTATTGTTTTTCAGGAATCAATAATATTTGAAATCTAATATTTTGATCATTGTGATTTTTAGGATTTTCAAATGGCTTTCAACCCACTTGCTGTGATTTTAAAAGAAAACAAACTTATTGGACCAAACTACATTGATTGGAAAAGAAACTTGGATATTGTCTTAACTGCGGAGGAGTACAAATTTGTACTCTTCGAGGTCTATCCTCCTAAGTCCTCCGATGACTCTGATGAAAAGGAGAAAGAACGTTATAAGAAATGGGTCAAGGCAGATGAGATGGCATGGTGTTACATTTTGGCATCTATGTCAAATGTGCTGCAACATCAGCATCAGGCCATAGCGACAGCTTATGACATGATGTTCAATCTCAAGGAACTTTTCGGACATCAAAGTAGGGCGGCTAGGCAGGAGGCAATGAGAAACTTGATGACGACCACCATGATCGAGGGAACACCCATTAGGGATCATGTTCTCAAGATGATGGCTCATCTTAATGAGATGTAAGTCCTTGGAGCTGAGATCGATGGGGAAACCCAGGTCGATATCATTCTCCAGTCTCTGCCTAGGAGTTTTGAGCAGTTCCGCCTCAACTACAACATAAACAAGAGGTTGTATTCGTTGGCGGAGCTTCTGACAGAACTCCAGGCGGCAGAGGGGCTTTTTCGTCAAAGTGCTCAAGCCATGGTCGCTCAGAAGGTTTCTTCCTCTAAACCGAAAGGTAAGAAGAAGAAGAAGCAAGGTCGAGCGAAGAAAGTGGCAGTGGGACCTCAGGCAGGAGTGAAGAAGTCGAAAGGCAAGTGCTTCACTTGCAAGCAGACTGGACATTGGAAGGCGGACTGTCCTCGCCGAAAGAACAAAGGTATATCTTCTTGTTTAGTTGTTGAAACATGTTTAGCGGTGTTATCTACCAGTGTCTGGTGTGTAGATACAGGAGCCACTGATCATGTCTGCAATTCTTTGTAGGGGTTCCAGGAAACCCGACGACTAGCTGAGGGAGAGATTACCGTCTTCATGGGCAATGCTTCAAAGGTGGCGGCTATTGCAGTGGGAGACGTTTATTTATCTTTTGATAGGAATAAAGTTTTGGTTTTAAGAAATTATCTTTATGTACCTACTTTTAGAAAGAATTTAATTTCAGTTTCTAAATTATTTATGGATGGATATTCTGTTTCTTTTAATGACAAAGTGGTTATAAAAAGGAATAGGGAGATTATCTGTTCTGGTACATTGGTTGGCAATTTATATACTCTTGAACCGAAAACTCCCATGATGCATATAGAAGTAAATAACTCATCTTCTAAATCTAATAAGAGAAAAGAACCTTCGCAGATGAACCAAACATATCTTTGGCATCTAAGGCTTGGTCATATTAACCTAAGTAGAATTCAAAGGTTGATAGCTGATGGACCTTTGGGTTCATTAGTGGTGGAGGATCTCCCAACCTGCGAATCTTGCTTGGAAGGTAAAATGACCAAGAGGCCTTTCAAGGCCAAGGGGTATAGAGCCAAAGATGTGTTAGAATTGGTTCATTCTGATTTGTGCGGTCCTATGTCTATCCAGGCAAGAGGTGGTTTTGAATATTTCATCTCTTTTATAGACGATTATTCAAGATATGGATACATTTACTTGATGCGCCGCAAGTCTGAATGCTTTGACAGGTTCAAAGAATTCAAGGCTGATGTGGAGAACCGTCAAGGTAAAAGTATCAAGACATTACGATCTGATCGTGGTGGCGAGTACCTCTTGGGAGAGTTTAGGAGTTACTTATCAGAGGCTGGGATTCAATCCCAATTGTCCGCACCTGGCACACCCCAGCAGAATGGTGTGGCGGAGCGAAGGAATAGGACTCTTATGGAGATGGTCAGATCGATGATGAGTTATTCTGAGTTACCTGATTCGTTCTGGGGGTTTGCTCTGGAAACAGCAGCACATATTTTGAACTTGGTTCCATCTAAGTTAGTACCCTTTACTCCCACAGAGTTGTGGACTGGGCGAAAGCCTAGTCTAAGACATATTCGGATTTGGGGTAGTCCAGCACATGTGCTGAAGGGAGATACTGGTAAGTTGGAATCTCGTACAGAAGTACGCTTGTTTGTTATCTACCCTAAGGGAATGAAGGGTGGTTTATTCTATAGTCCTAGAGATCAGAAGGTGATCGTGAGTACGAATGACAGTTTTCTAGAGGAGGACTATGTGATGAACCACAAGCCCACGAGTAGGATTGTTCTTGAGGAGTTAACAGGGGAAGTCCCGACTTCAGTACCACCGGTACAAGAGGAGACACCACAAGTCACTGCACCGCGTGTCACAGAGTATACACAAGAGGCACCTCGTCGTAGTGGGAGGGTTGTTAGACAACCTAAGAGATTCATGTTTTTGGGAGAGTCTTCGGACTTAGTCCTTGGTGAACATGAACCAGATCCCTAGACATATGACGAGGCACTCCAAGATAGAGATGCGGTATCTTGGCAAAGTGCGATGAATTCAGAGATAGAATCTATGGATTCTAATCAGGTCTAGGAGCTAGTAGAACCACCCGATGGTGTAAAAGCCATTGGATGCAAGTGGATCTACAAGAGAAAGAGAGGAGTAGACGGGAAGGTTGAGACCTTCAAAGCTAGGCTTGTTGCGAAAGGGTATACTCAGAAAGAGGGTATCGATTATGAGGAGACCTTTTCGCCAGTAGCTATGCTTAAGTCTATCCGGATTCTCTTATCTATAGCTGCTCATATGGATTATGAGATTTGGCAGATGGATGTCAAGACAGCTTTCCTTAACGGAAGTCTTGAGGAGAACATCTATATGCGGCAACCAGAGGGATTCATTGCTAAAGGCAAAGAGCATCTTGTATGTAAGCTTAATCGGTCCATTTATGGATTGAAGCAAGCTTCTAGATCTTGGAACATCCGCTTTGATGAGGTAATTCAGTCATATGGATTTATTCAAAGTCCGGATGAGCCTTGTGTATACAAGAGATGTGACGGAAACGTAGTGGTGTTTCTTGTACTATATGTAGATGACATTTTGTTAGTTGGCAACAATATCAAAGTGTTATCAGACGTAAGGGTATGGTTGTCCAAACAGTTTGATATGAAGGACTTGGGAGAAGTGGGACACATCCTTGGGATCAAAGTTATAAGGGATCGCAAGAAAAGGATGTTGTGCTTGTCTCAAGCTTCATACATTGACACTATCCTTGCTCGTTTTAGCATGCAGAACTCCAAGAAAGGTTTTCTACCTTTTAGGCATGGATTTCCTTTATCTAAAGAGATGTGTCCCAAAATATCAAAGGAGATAGAGGACATGAAGGCGGTTCCTTATACTTCGGCAGTAGGAAGCCTCATGTATACTATGCTGTGTACGAGACCGGATATCTACTTTGCCGTGGGCATGGTTAGCAGATATCAGAGTAATCCTGGATAGGGACATTGGACTGCGATAAAGCATATATTGAAGTACCTGAGAAGGACTAGGGATTATATGCTGGTTTACCGGGCAGATCAATTAGTCCCTGTGGGTTACACGGATTCAGATTTCTAATCAGATAGGGACAAGAGTAAGTCTACCTCGGGGTTTGTGTTTACTTTTGGAGGTGGAGTCATAGTATGGAGGAGTGTCAAGCAAAAATGCGTGGCGGACTCTACCATGGAAGCTGAGTATGTGGCAGCCTTTGAGGCAGCCAAGGAAGTTGTATGACTCAGGAACTTCTTGATGGACTTGGATGTGATTCCTGGTTTGCCCAGAACTATCACAATTTATTGTGATAACAGTGGTGCAGTTGCAAACTCGAAGGAACCACGAGCTCATAAGGCGAGTAAACACATAGAGCGCAAGTACCACCTTATACGAGAGATCGTAAAGCAAGGAGAAGTTGTTGTCGCCAAGATTGCATCAGAGGATAACCTGGCGGATCCATTCACTAAGGCCCTTCCAGCGAAAGCGTTTGATAGGCATGTGGAGGACATGGGGATCAGATGTATGGCAGAGTGATGACGGCATAGTCTTTTAGTATAAGTGGGAGATTGTTGGAATGTATACTGAAAGCCTAGCTCTTTTTGTATGAACATTTTATTTTGGAATAAGAATCACATGTTCATTGTTTACACTTTATATATTTATTATATATGTGTGCATATTGTCTAATATTTTACATTGTAGATAACATGGTGCTTGGTGTGGCACAGAAGATCATGTTATCAGTCCCTTGTAAAATATAAGTAGAGGCTCACAACCAAGATGGTTTTGGACAAACCATTGGTATGGTTGTAGTGTAGCTTGGTATTGTTTTGTCTTGAACATAAAGTTACACTAGTACACTTAGGTGTATTGAGCAGGACTGACATAGAGGTGATTCAATTTAGTACTGACTACATAATTGAATCGGACCTTGGATATTATGTTGTGCATGCTCTTAATCCCGATATAATAACGGGCACATGTACTTAGTATTTATTTCTTTGATTTACCAGAGGGTGAGATTTAGATGGATTAAATCAATATGCCCGGTAAGTTGGGAAATGATATTATTTATATGGTGTGTAATTGATTATTGGAGGAAACCGTGTCCTATATATTAGGTTGATGATGTACCCTTGAAGAGCTCATAAGGTTCATCATGTAAACCCAGCTGGTTGACTTAGTCAACATGATGATAAGGTTGAGTGGTACTACTCGAGGAATTAGATGTTAATTAATTGATGGTCAGTAAATCAATTAATTGACGGACATTCGATATCTTAAACATGGGGAGATTAATGTATGAATAATATATGGAGCCCATATTAATTTATGGGGGTTGGTGAGGTAGTTCAATGATGATCCTCTAGTGGAATGGAACATCATTGATGGATCAAGTTTGTGTGGTTCCGATCCATCAGGTGGCCAAGATCCAACTCCTCCTTATGGTCCCTATCGTAGCCTAATATAATCCTTGTGAAGTCTAGATCCAAGAATGTAAAACAAAACCTAGAACCAACGGTTGGGATTAAATCCCTAGATCCGATGGTTAGGATGAAACCCTAGAACCAACGGTTGGGATTAAATCCCTATATCCGATGGTTAGGATGAAACCCTAGAATCGATGGTTGGGATTAAATCCCTAGATCCGACGGTTGGGATAAAACCCTAGATCTGACGGATGGGATGAAACCCTAGATCCGACGGTTGGGATGAAATCCTAGATCCGACGGTTAGGATGAAACCCTAGATCCGACGGTTGGGATAAAACCCTAGATCCGACGGTAGAGATTAAATCCCTAGATCCGACGGTGGAGATTAAAGGAGGCTTATGCCCAATTCTATAAATAGAAGGCTTAAGCTTGGGCGGCAAGGATAATGGAATTGGAGTTAGGGTTTGGCTCTTCTCAAAGTGGGCGGCTAGGGTTTGGAGCAAAAGCTTGGGCGGCAACCATCTTCCTTCTCCTTGTTGCCGGTGCCCATCTTCCTCCATCAAGACTTGGTCGGTGCCCATCCTCTAAGCATCTCTCTTATTCGTTGGCCGGCGGTTCTCCTTCCATTGGTGGCCGGCGTTCACTCCTTCAATCTCTCCAAGGTGACCGGCGGCTCTCCTTCCATTGGAGGTCGGCGCTTCATCCACTTGTTCCTTGTCCGGCAGTTGCATCAAATTCCCTAATTTGGTGGCCGGTTCTAGAAAGGATAGGTATTTGTTGGTTCTTCTCTTTGTTCGTAGCGGACAAGGAAGGGAAGAACGCGATCTAGAAGGCTTCTACTCGTGGAGGATCTTCGTACATACGTCGTCCACGAGAAGGATAGGACATACGGTAGAAGATCGTAAGGTATAAAGTTTTACAACTTTATTTTCAGATCTGAGCATGTTCTTTAATGTGTTGATTATACATGTGTGCGTATGTATATATTTTTTGTATAATCATGGACCCCGAAGACAAACACAAAAACTGGCGATCCGTCCGTCGTCTCTTCCGCGGCTAACCAACTAGAAGAGTTGTGTTGCTTGAACAACTAGTTTGTTCAAGCAACTACTCAAGTTGTTAGCACGACGATGAATTGGTTATGCTAAGGAAACTCATCCCATCCGGATTAATTCTTTCATTAGTGAAAATTTTAATCCGGGGACATGGGAGCCAATGATCCTCCGAAGCAACCCCCTACAATAAATGTGGAGAGATGGGCGCCGATGTGGAGGGTCCGTCATATGAAGGGGACTCCACTATCAGGTCCAAGCGCCAGTTGGCGCGTGTGGTGATGGTGGTACGATCAGGGTCGAGGAGCCTAAGGGCCGTCAGATTTTTCCTTACAAAGCATAAGGAGCCTCCTTCTCTCACAATCATCTTCATGGCCATGCACACTCCTAGGTCGATCCTAGTGCTCTCCTCTATACTCTCTAATGTAGTGTAATCGTATCTCATCCTATGGCAAATGTGGATAAGTAGGCCTCCCACATTAATCTCTCCTCGTGCTGCTTTGCTCATCTTCACTAAGTGTATGATGAAGTGGGACCCTACATTGATGCTACTCCTTTCTTGTAGCATGTCCCAGAGGAAAAGCAATTCGCTAGCCCTAACTACACCGTCACTCTCCCCATGACCAAATATAGTGCTGGCCATGATGCGGTGGAGGTATTGGAAAATGGGGTTTTGGAGGCGCGACGCTTTGACCCTAGATGGGTCATAAGCATGCTCCCCCATTAACTCAGTCCAAACTATCTGAGAGTTAAACCCAATAGGGGTTCTTTTCTCTCCCCCACTTGGCAAGCCAAAGCATTAGTTCCATTGGTGAAGGGTCCACTCATGCTCAATGTTAAAAAGCCTAAAAGTTATCCTACCCTCCTCGCTCTCTCTACCCGTTAAAATTTTCGCCTCTAAGGAACTTAAAAATTCTAGAACTATCCTAGGATATGTTGGGTGCCTTATTCCCATCATCTCTTCCCACCCCATTTTTACAAATAGTCCTTGAATATCACCCAACAAGCCTAAAGACTCTAGCAAATCTTCATCTAAGTATCTAGTAGCAGTGATCTTACGAGTAGAGAGCACATTATATCTATCTCTATGTTCATTATTGTGAAAAAGAATAGTGGGTAGGGTGTTACCCTCCTCCGGAGCTTGAGGGGCATCGGCTCTCCTTGGTCATCGCTCCGAAATGCTGGATCGAGGTGCTATTTGCTTGGTCCTCCTCATCCTTGCTCCTTTTGGCTTCCTTATAGGTTAAAAGTGCTTCTAGATGGTGGGGAAGACGAAATCACATGGCTAGGGCAAGAGCTTTCAAAGCACACGATGCAAATGGGGGGAAAACACATGGCTCGTACCCTTTTAACCTCGCGTGACACGACCATGTGAAAGCACACAGCTAGGCCGTGTGTGCCTCGGGTCGATCAGGCACGGCTGTGGGAAAAGACACGGTCAGGCCGTGTGTCCCCATTTCTCTCCCCGTTTTGCGTCAGAACTTGAATTCTCTCACACCTTTCGCCGTGTAGGTTAATATAGATTTTATTTTTGCCTAGCAAAGTTCTTTTCTATACCTAACTCTAAATGGGATGGAAATCAAAACTAAAATCAAACAAATGCATGCAATGAAATAAAAAAGGGATGTCTAAAACTTAACTTGGGTTGCCTCCCAAGAAGCGCTTTGTTTAAGGTCATTTAGCTCGACCGCACTCCACTATCAACTTGGCTCTGGAGGTTCAGTGAACCTCCATTCATCCATCTTGGAATCTTCATCTGGCGATTTTGGCTTCATTCTGCTAAACGTGAAGCCATCGAGGTAAGGGGATTTGTGCTCTGAGAGGGTGAAGAGGATGATCTCCCCATCTACCTCCAAGGAGATCTAGTGTGCTTTCACATCTATACACGCCCCTGCAGTTGCCAGAAAAGGCCTTCCCAGAATGATGGGATTCTGGGGATTTAGTCCTGTGTTCAGTATGATAAAGTCCGTGGGTTTCACGAAATCCTTAATCACCACAGGCACATGTGGTAGCATGCCAACGGGCTTCTTGATCGTGTCGTCTGCTATACGTATACCTATACTCGTTGGTTGTATATTACCCAATCCCATCTCTAGGTAGAATGCATAGGGAATCACACTCACTGATGACCCCAAGTCGCACAACGCGTTATCGAAGCTTTCTCCATAAATCGAGCAAGGAATAAAAAATTCACCAGGGTCCTCAAGCTGTAATGGAATCTTCTCTTCAAACTCAACTTGGTCAGGTAGGGTGGTAATCATGGTTGCACACCTCTTGGCGAATTGGCTACTCTGCCCCACTCCTTCCTCTTTTCCTTGACTCACCGGAGAGCTTTTCATAGGTTGTGACACGGTATGGGCTATTTGGGCCACTTGCGTCTCCAACATCCTGGTATGACTTGCAAGGCTATCAACGGTGGCCTTCAAGTCTCTGAGTGATTCTTTAGACTTCTGATGTCGGCGTCAAAATTCCTCATTGGCCTTAGTTTGGGTAACGATGAAGTCCTCCATCATCAGTTCCAGTCTATACTTTTGTGGTCGCTGCCCATTGGCCTGCTGCTACCCATACCCCCCTGATGGTTGTGAGTTTCCTGAGTTATTCTTATAGGAGAAATTCGGGTGATTCCTCCATCCGGAATTGTAGGTGTTGGAGTATGGGTCGTTGGGCCTTTGGTCGTAGTCCCCAACCGTGTCAATATGCTCAATCTGCTCCTCTGAGGTTCCCTACCCTCCAAAGTGGTCCTCTCGATACGCTGTTGCTCCCTCTCCAAAGTCAATGGCCGCGCATGCAGATGAAGGATTCAAAGATTCAAACCGTTTGCTGAGTGCGTCCATCCTTGTTGCAAGGTGGTCCATGGAGTTGACAGTGTATCATCCCGCTGCAGGTGTAGGTGGACCACATTCAGAAGCCCATTGATGGTAGTTTTGGGCCACCTCTTCGATAGGCTCTTCCACTTCCTCTATGATCTTATTCATCGGTGCTCCTTTTGCGGCATAATCTAGGGACATCTTCATGGTGTAAGCCATCCCATTGTAGAAAATGTGGATCACCAGCCACCTTTCTAGTCCATGGTGGGGGCATTGTTAGAGTAGTCCCTTGTAGCGATCCCAGGCCTCGAATAAGGACTCCCCCTCCTTCTGGCAGAAGCTCGTGATAAGATGGCGCATGTGAGCAGTCTTGCTTGGTGAGAAGTATTTGTTCAGGAACTATTGCTCACATTGCTCCCATGTAGTGATGCTTCCCGAATATAGGGAGTGAAGACATGCCTTAGCCTTATCCCTCAATGAGAATGGGAACAAGCTTAGGCGGATCACGTCAGTTGGGACTCCGTTCATTTTCATCATTGAGCAGACTTCTAAAAATGCATCTAGGTGCCGGTTCGGGTCTTCAGTCGCAGCTCCCCCGAATTGACTCTACTGGACCATATGTATAAGTGTCAGCTTCAGCTGAAAGTTATTTGCCGAAATAGATGGTCCAGCTATACTTGGCCTGAATCCTCTAGCGCTAGGAGTTGCGTAGTCTCACAGAGGTCGACTACCTATGTTAACTTTGGATGTGGCTTGATCCTCCATACTTCACTGCTCTGCTCTCTGCGATGAAAGATTCGCTCGATTTCTAAGTCGATCGGAATTAGACCTTTTGATCCTAAGCATCTAAGCATATGACGAAGCAAGAAACAAAACTAGGAGTGCTAATTAATTCTAAAAGCAGAAAATAGAACAATCTAGGTAATAAAATCTAAGATGTAAAAAAAAGAAATAAAAGCAACCACTGCTAGAATTAAATAAAATAAAAATAACAGAAAATTAAAACTAAAGCTAAATTAGAAAGATATAAAAACTTAAAGAAAATAAAGTGAACTAGAAAGAAAATAAAGCAAGTAAATAAATCTAATCCTAAGTTCGATCCAATTTACCACCGTTTGATTCGATATCGAACCGACCAGTCCTAGGCAACGATGCCAAAAACTTGATGCGCACGAACGCGACCCTAAATCTCACGACGGAGACCGTCGAAGACTCAAAGCGCGCGCTCGTGCTCAATGCCCGCAAGTGCACAGATGTCATCAAGTAATAAAGATTACCGATCCCACAGGCACTGGGATTCGAATAGCAATATATTCAGTGGTTGTAATTGTTCGGACGTAAATCTAAGAGATTTCGATTGGTAAGGGTTGTCGGTGGACTTTACTCTATACGGTGTCACATGGAGGAGGAAAGGAGTTTGCCGAGGTCATCAAAGGTGATTCTAGGACTTCGGTTTCGCTTGTTTATTATAAAACAATGTTGTCAATTGGCATTGTCTAGACGTTTAGCTATGGTTTTGTGGAAGGGACATCATACACTCTCCCGTAGAGCTGCCACATCTACCGGGAGCTATCTCCGCCTAAAAGGATGGGATAGACGGTACGAGAATGTCAAATCAATCCCTACGATGAACCGTTTCCGATTCCACAGTACCCTTCTACCCATAGTTACAGGACATCAGGTTTACCCCTAGGTTCCTTGTATCAAATCCCCTAAATCTTAAATACGAGGGATATCACACCTCATATCGCCTAAGCACAGCGGATAGAAAACCAAACACGCATAGATATAGTAAAAAACAACTACCAATTGTCAAATCAAACTCAAAGGCAGAATTTAACATGAACCAACATTGTAATGTGCACACAAACTACTCCCTAATCCTAGAATCGAAAGTACTACTCCATGTATATGAAGGAAGAATCACAAATCATGTTTATGTTTGAATACATAAAGAATAAAACGCAGGAACAAAGAGTTACAATGCTTTCATGGTCTTCTCTCCGGCGTTTAAGTGCAAGGCGTGGACCTCCGGCGACGTTCCTCCTCGTCGTTGTGAGTTACTGAAGCTTTTTAGGGCTTCGGCGTACCATCCTAGCCATCGTGCCTCCTCCCTAGGGTTTGGGCGGAGCCTTCCTTATATAAACATCGCCTCAGACCACTTTAAAATCCGGAAAAAGCCTTAGTCGCGCAAATATGGCTGGCCGCCACACGACCGTGTGTTTCCACATGGCCAGGCCATGTGCGGCCCTAGGGTGCTGATATCTTCCATTAAGCATGGTCGTGTGAATCCACATGCCCTGTCCGTGTCCCACTCTACGTCTAGATGCGAAATGTCCTTCTTTTGCTCCGAAAGCGCGTCTTTTTTGTAGGACCATTGGCGTCGCTAGAAGGGGGGATGAATAGCGATACTCGTCTCTTTGATTCGTTGTGCTCGTCTACAATGTTAGTACGCAGTGAAAAACTCGAATACAAGCACAACAACACACAACAGGCACAAAACACAGTATTTACGTGGTTAAGAACTCAAGTTCCTACTCCACGGTTGAGCCCCTCGTCGGCTCTAGTGATGCACACCACCACTATAATACTTCTCCTCCTTGGTGACACACCGGAGGTGGAGAAACCTCTTAACACAGTTTATCAAAAATTTTCACGAAACTTACAGTAGTAGTAGATGAAGAAGAAACCGATTACAATGATTGCAGTGAAAACTAGATTGCTTCTTCTTTTCAGAACCTGTAATTGCATTCGAGATCAAATACCTCAAGGATGCAAGAACCCTTGTTTGAGTAATAGCTTCTTAGGTTCTCGATCACACTAAGTCTTTTTTCCTTCGCTTATGTTAATGAAAAACAGTCGTGTAAAGCCATTAAATCGAGCCTGATTAGGGCTTTTCCAGCCCGTGTAGTCGAGTCACCTCGACTAGCGCATTAACTCTCATTTAATGAGTTTCCAATGGTAAGTTTTCCACCATAATTAACATTATTTGTCCGTTGTAACTTAGGTCCAGTCAAGGCAATGGTTCATCACCTCGACTAGTAGGATTTAGTCGAGCCTTCAGTCGAAACTCCCTTATTTCTGTTTCAATCTAAACAGAGCAACAGTCGAGCTCGCAGTCGACAGTCCCTTGCATCTGTTTCGTTGAACCAAGCATCAGTCGAGGCGTTGCCTCGACTGCTGAGGGATTTTTCCTTTGAAACATGTAGACATCAGTTGAGGCTTTAATCGACTATGGCTTGCTTCTGTTCGTGAGTAACAACCCCAGTCGAGGCATCGCCTTGACTGCTACAGTCATCTCAGTATTTTGCAAGCCAGTCGAGGTGCTGCCTCGACTCTTGATCGTTTCAACTCGTCTAGAGTCGAAACCATGCCTAAGAGAGGGTCTACCCTGTACCCTTTACTTGATGCCTATGAACCACCGTTCATAGGTCTTCCGTGCCAAGAATCACTTTCGGGACTTCGTGCCAAGACTCCTCGTCTTGGTCTTCATGCCAGGACTCCTCATCCGGGCCTTCATGCCAGGACTCCTCCTCCGAGTCTTCACTTGCCATGACTCCTCGTCTGGGTCTTCACTTGCCAGGAGTCCTCGTCCGGGTCTTCACTTGCCAAGACTCCTCGTTCGGGTCTTCATTTGCTAGGACTCCTCGTCCGGGTCTTCATTTGCCAGGACTCCTCGTCCGAGTCTTCACCACCTTGTATCCAGTCCTTGGCCTACAAGGAATTTCCTGAAAATACATCTCAACCAACCGCATGAGAACACATAATTATCACCTAGACTTGAACCCTTGCCAAACACCAAAACATCATCTAGGTCTGATTGCACTAACAATCTCCCCCTTTTGATGTTTGACAACCTGGTTTAAGATTTAGTTGATGAAATTATAGCATAATTATGATATACTCGAAATTGATTAAGAACTTCATTAGGTCATCAAATCAAGATATGCAATAAGATTTTCATTTCAAAAAAAATATAGATTTGCACTACGTTTGCCATTTTAGAAAATTTATAATTCATATTATTTTCAAAACGAGATATAGCTCCACTTATTCCACTTATCTTACCACCTTAAACTTAAAACCTACTCGTCTCTCCCCCTTTGACAAACACACAAAAAGAGCTGTCTATAGGATCACTCCCCCTGAATTCATTGCCCTTAGTTATCCAATTCACCAACAATATATTTCAACAAGTAGATATCGATTGTGCATATATTTTGAAAGGTATAGACAACCAAAAAAAATTTGGCAGAATTTTCCTTAAAAATGGTTGTGATAAACCTATTCATAATATCTAAATACAGAAACTAAATACAAAAGAACAGTCATATTCAATCAAAATATATGTAGTCAACACATTTAAATATATAACTCAAGTGTTAGCCAACCATCTTGAAATACACAATTTTCTTGAATTCAAAAGTTTAATACATATATAAAAGAGAATCACTGTCCCAATACTATATAGCTGGCGACAATGGACCCGACGAATCCATCATCATGGCACGTAGGAGAGTAAGAATCTCCTCCTACTGGGCAGAAACTTCTGAAAATCGGGTATCCATCCTGGTTTGAAGCTTTTTGAATCGAGTATCAATCATCGTACTAAGGTCCTTGTGTTGTGTATCAATTGTTGTACTAAGGTCCTTATATTTTGTATCAACTAAGTCCACGAACTCAGCATAATCTTTGCCCAGTTTCTCGAGCTATTCAGACACAAAGGAATGTGGTTCATCAGCTTGGGCTGGAGGTTCTTTTTCTCCTTCTTCAGCTCCCATGTCCCACCTCTCACCAGCCTGGTGTCCATCGGCCCACTCAATGTTCCCATTTACTCGAGCCATTCCAGCCAATGAAAAGTTTTGCCACTTGATAAAATCAAAGTCCGTCATATGTTTAACCTTGCCCCTGGCTGTATTGATGCCTATGGATTCTAACCAGAAGGTGATGATATGTCCAAAAGGCATGTAAATTTTCTTTTGGACAGGGACGGTGAAGTGGACTATGCAGAGAAACATGTTCGATGCAATGTTAATGTCGAGATGATTTTTTAGGAGATGTAATGCAAGTAAATGATGTGGTCGTATTTTTGCTTGCCCCTAGTGACAATGGGAAGTATGCATCCTACGATGACCTTATATAAAACATTATCAGGAGCAGCTAATGCCATGGCTGGATATAGATTAAGGCAAGGTTATCTTGGTTTCCTAAAGAAGTACTCATGTATGGCATTGATAGAGTATCCCTCAATTGGTTCTTGAATGCTTGGATAGCACTCAAGAGCTGAGTTTGACTCTCGGCACTCTAGAAATGCCATAAGAATATCAGGAGTGAATGATATATCCCTCCTGGCTACCCTACTTTTATAAATGAGCCTATCACCTGTAGCATGTAGGTTGTTATAGAATTCACTAACTAAGTCTATATTGATGTCATGGTCACAGTAGACTAACTTACTGAGGTCATAATGATTAACTACATGCTTGACATTATTAGCAAATTTGTCAAAAAACTTCTTATTCAAAGAATGAGTAGCCATCAGCTCGAACTTATGGGTCATGTAAGTGTGCTGATGATGTTCAGAAGGAAATCATGGGTCCGAAGATGGATTCTCCCTCGGTGTTTCCTTCCTACTAGTCTCGGTTATCTTCCATTTTTGCCTAAGGATGTAAAAATTATGTCCAAAATGCAAGATGAATGCCATATGATGGTATGATGAATGACAAAGACCAGCACCCGATTAGCTAACCCAGATAATTTCTAAATTGTGAAACCAAAGAGAAGGGTTTAGAAATTTACTTTGGTGCCATTTTCATTGATCAGAAAAGGGTGAGATCTTGAGTGATGTGGAAGACACTAGAACCCTCTATGAAATGACCTTCTCTTGCGAGAGGAACACCGAGGAACCCTAGGTTTGGAGAAACTTGCGATTAGGGTTAGGGTTTGACTGTGGAACGAAATGAGAGGCTAGAAAACTTACTCGAGGTAAGTTAGGGTTCAATGGAGGTCATCTAAGCTTTGGTCGCCGTTGATCATGCCAGAAACGAGAGAGGCGACGGAGAGGGTGACGAGATCGCAATCGCAGTGAGAAGAGTTGAAAAAAATTTGGGTCTGGGAGAGGTGGTAAGTGGGTTTCCTTATTAGTCCGAGTTGATCAGTCAAGGCAATAAGTTGAATGCCTCGACTATTAAATCAGTCGAGGCGCCAATCAAGTGCGCCTCACTTCTGTGCTTTCATCCAGACGAACATTCGAGGTGTGGGTCGAGTTTACCTCGATTCTGTTCCTAACTTCTTAAACCGGCCTGACTTCTTAAACCATCCTAACTTCTGAACCACCCTGAAATCTAAACCACCCTGATTTTTAAACCATCATGAAATCGAACCAGTTTGGGATTAAAAATGGCCTGGAATAAAATCGGCCTGGAATTAAACTGCCCTGACATTAAACCACCCTAGGATTAAACTAGTTTGAGATTAATGTAGTCTAGAATTCCTTACGATCCCTGGAACCCAGTCTGAACTTCCGAAAACTCCCTGGAACCCAGTCTGAAGTTACATTGGTCTGGAATTTCTTAAGTCCTCTGGAAACCAGTCTGACACTTCTTAACTACCCTAGAAACCAGTCCGAAACTTCTTAACTACCCTAGAAACCAGTCTGAAATTTCGAAAAGTGTTCTTACTTTCAAACAACTGTTCTGGATTTTTGAAAAACTAGTCTGGTATTGCGAAGACTTGTCTAGAATTTCGAAAACTTATTTGAAAACTCATCTGGACTTGTGAAAACTCGTCTGAATTTCTTAAGTCCCCTTTTAAGATGTCCAATCGAGGCGCCGATCAAGTGCACCTCGATTTTTGTCGCTGGTGGCTGCAAACGAGAGTGCCAGTAGAGGCACCGGTCGAGTGCGCCTCACTTACGCTTGCTCATAGAAATTTGGCAATGAGGCCAATCCGAAATGCCTTTTTTCTTTGTTAGGTATTTTAAGTCCTCAATTCGTTGTATTAAAGTCCCTAAACCATTTTACAAGTGACAGTACACTTAATAAATAATTTCTAACATATTTGGGATGTTTTACTTGAGTTTTATCGTCATTTAAGGTGTCCAACCAATTTGACTTGATTGGAATGTCCAATTATGATTTTAAAACCAAATACACATGAATTATGTAATGGTTTTCCCCATAATTGGTCAACTTAATGATTTATATAATTTTCAACCTTATTACTCAAGTCATGCATCATAACGAACATTTTGAGTAACTTGGTTGTTCCTAACATCTCACCCCTATCTAGCAATATATAAGCATAGTTAATCCTATGGTTTGTGTGAGATGTTTCCCCAAGGATATCCAAAAAATAAATTTACCATTTCTTTTGTACTTATGAATTAGGCCTTATGATCAAGGAGAGTTTTCACTCAGCGGCACACATTCCTAATTCTCTTCTTAAATAACTAAATTCATTTTCTGGAAGAGCTTTTATTAAAATATCAGCAAGATTATCCTTAGACTCAACATAATTGAGTATTATATCTCCTCTTGTTGCATGATCCCTAATGATGTGATGTCTCACTTTAATGTGTTTTGTTCTGGAATGATGGACTGGGTTTTTCGTTAAGTTTATCGTGCTAATATTATCACAAAGCACTTGCACATTTTTATATGAAAAACCATAATCCTCCAAGGTGTGAGTCATCCATAACAATTGTGACACACTCTCTCCCATGGCTATGTACTCAGCCTCAGTGGTGGAGAGAGCGACACAATGTTGCTTTTGACTTGACCAACTCACTAATGCTGAACCTAAGAATTGACAGCCACCGCTAGTACTTTTCCTATCTAGTTTGCATCCCGCATAATCTGAATCTGTATAGCCTACTAAATTAAAAGACTCAGTTCGGGGATACCACAGTCCAACTGAAATGGTTGCTTTAAGATATCTCATAATTCTTTTAACATCAACCCAATGAGACTCTTTCGCGCATGATTGATATCGTGCACACATATCTACAGCATATACTATATCAGGTCTACTTGTTGTAAGGTATAAAAGACTACCTATGGCACTCCTATAAAGCTTTAAATCAATAGGTTTTCCATCTATATCACTATCTAAGTGAGTGTTTTGTGCCATTGGAGTGAGAACCTCCTTAACATTCTCCATGTTGATTCTTTTCAGCAACTCCATGGCATACTTTGATTGTTAGACATGAATTCCTTCTTTGGTTTGTTTGATTTGTAGTCCAAGAAAAAATGTCAATTCTCCTACTAGACTCATCTCAAACTCACTCTCCATGTGCTCTATGAATTCATTGAGATAATCCTTATTGTTTGAACCACAAATTATGTCATCGACATAAATCTGAGCTACAAATATATCTTCACCATTTATTTTCAAAAATAGTGTGGGATCAATTTGACCTCTTCTAAAGCCCCTTTCAACTAGAAAAGTTGACAACCTTTCATACCAAGAACGAGGTGCTTGTTTCAGCCCATAAAGAGCCTTCTTAAGTTTATACACGTGATTTGGAAATGCAGAATTTTCAAATCCCGGTGGTTGTTCAACATATATTTCCACCTTTATAAAACCATTCAAAAATATTGACTTAACATCCATTTGATATAATTTGAATCCTTTATATGCTGCAAATGCTAGCATTAGTCTTATGGATTCTAATCTAGCCATGGGTGCATAAGTTTCATCATAATCAAGTCCCTCGACTTGATTGTACCCTTTGGCAACTAACCTGGCTTTATTTCTAACTATTTCTCCCTTATCATTCATTTTGTTTTTAAATACCCATTTTGTCCCTATTATGGTAGCTTGATCAGGTCTTGGAACTAAATCTCAAACTTGACTTCTCTCAAATTGTCCCAATTCATCTTGCACTGCAATAATCCAGTCCAGATCAAGCAAAGCTTCATCGATTACTTTTGGTTCAATATCAGAGATTAATGCTACTTGATTCACTTCACTCCTAAAGAATGATCTCGTCCTCACCCCATGATGGATGTCTCCAACAAATTGATCTAGGGGATGACTAGTGACCATTCTTGTGAATCTTGGTACTTGAGATGTCTCACAATTTGGCACAAGCTCAAGTGATGACCCTTCTGACTTAGATTTTTCATTTTCGGAGACAGATTTAACTCCCCCTACATTAGTGTTCTCATTCAACCTCAATCTCTTGAGTTCAAACTCAACTTCATCGCTCTTACATCCTTAGAGTCAACTTGCTCTTTACATTCTTCAAAAACTATATTTGACAATTCCTCAACCAACTTCGTTCTCATTATAAACTCGATACGCCTTACTGGTGAGAGAATATCCTAAAAGAACACCTTCATCTGCTTTTGCAGTGAATTTTCCTAGATGATCTTTAGTGTTTAAAATGAATACCTTGCAACCAAATACCCTACGATGTTTGATTGTTGGTGGTTTTCCAAACCATAGTTCATGAGGCATTTTTCTTAAAAACCTATGTATCAAAACTCTGTTTTGAACATAGCATGCAGTATTAATTGCCTCAGCCCACAAGTAACTAGGAAGAGCATACTCATTTAGCATACTCCTCGCAGCTTCTTGTAAAACTCTATTTTTCGTCTCTACCACACCATTTTGTTGTGGTGTCCTAGGAGTGGAAAATTCATGTTTATACCCTTTTTCTAAACAAAATTCCTTAAACCTCATGCTTTCAAATTCTCCTCCATGATCACTTCTAATTGTTTTAATTGTTGCATTTTTCTCATTCTCAATTCTTCTCCAAAAGGAAATAAAAATTTCTAACGTTTGATCCTTATGTTTGAGAAAGAAAGTCCATGTATATCTAGTATAGTCATCTACTACTACCAAGCAATATCTACTACCATTCAAAGATTTAGTTGAGCTACTATCAAACAAATCCAAATGCAATAAATCTAAAGCATTTGACTTACTTACAGCATTTTTGCTTTTGTGTGATGCTCTTATTTGTTTACCTTTTTGACATGCATCACATAGCTTGTCCTTTTCGTACTTGAGCAATGGTAGGTCTCGCACAAGCTCTTCCTTGGCCAACCTCTTAATATTCTTCATGTTGACGTGTTCGAGTCTTCGATGCCATAACCAAGAGTCATCTTCTTTGGACAAAAAACACTTCACACGCATGTTAGTAGCACTACTAAACTAAACTTGATAGATATTTTCCTTCCTAGTCCCTACTAGCATGAGAGTATTTGATTCATTATGTTTAATTAAGCATTTAGTTGAATAAAATTCTACTCTATATCCTTTATCACATAATTGACTAACACTCAACAAATTAAAAACCATTCCTTTAACTAGCAGAACATTCTTAATCCTAAATTGTTCAGAAATAACTATATCTCCTACTCCTATGACTTTTAGTTTGCCACTATTACCAAAAAAGACAGTACCTTTACTCTTGTTTTTAAATGAAGCAAACTTTGAGGAATCCTCGGTCATGTGCTTGGAGCATCTGCTATCGACAACCCACATCATCAGACACTCCCCCTTGACCAGTACCTAATCAAACATGAAATACAAGATCTTTTGGAACCCAGATTTTGGGTCCACTAGCATTCACAACATATTGTTTAGGAACCCAAGCTTTAGTTACGTTTGCCTTAACAACATGAGTTCTACTAACTAATGACATGAAACTGAATTCCTTTTGTTTTGATTTATAGCCTATCCCGGCTTTGTTATAGACTGCCCTTTGGGCATCTAAAATCATGTTAAGGGTTTGAGAGCTTGTTGTGAATTTCTCAAGTGTGCACTTGAGATCATCAACTTGTGCTCTCATGGAATTGTTTTCCTCTCTATGTTTTTCAATTTCAGAGGTATCAGTTATTTTTTCTGCAGAAATAGAATTCTGATTCTTATGTTCTTCAACCTCTGATTTCAACATCTTAACTTTCATTTTTGATCTACTCAAGGCATTGGTCAAGCATGCTATTGTTTCATACAATGTATCTAACTCAGGAGATGTTACCTCATCACCATCAGATGATGATGTGTCCTCCGATGAAGATTCATTCTGACTTTCATTTTCCTCTGAATCTGAGTTATCAAACGTCATTAGCGCAGTATGCTTGTTCCCTTTTGCCTTATCTTTATCTTTTGAGGAGCTGGAAGAGGACTCATCCCATGTCGCCCTCAATGCCTTCTTCTTTCTGGGCTTGCCCTCTATCTTGTTGAGATCAGGACATTCACTTTTGATATGCCCTTTCCTATTACACTCAAAACAAACAACATCAGTTTTACCTCTAAATTTATGTGATGACTTACCCTTCCTCTTGTCTGCGAAGATTTTCTTCACATCCTTCTTATTGTACTTTCTACTTCTCCTCATTCTCCTCTTCATGAAATTTGCTATCTCACTGGATGATGACTGATCATCACTGTCACTGCTTGTCTCGGATGAGGATGAAGATGACTCCCTCTTCTTCTCCTTTTTCTTGTTCTCCTTGTATTGCTCACCTGCAACAAATGCAATACCTTTCTCTTTTGGACCCTTATTAGCTTCCTCATGTAGTTCCATTTCACAAAACAATTCATCCAATTTTACAGTAGATAAATCCCTTGATACTTTGTAGGCATCTACCATAGATGACCACAAAGCATTTCGGGGAAAGGATTTTAGGACATACCTGATAGTGTCTCTATTTTCCAAACTTTCTCCAACTAAATGCAACCCATTGAACACCTCCTTGAACCTTCCGTGCAATTCGTCAACAGTCTCTCCATCTTTCATAGTGATATTTTGCAGCTGGTTCATGTAGAGATCACGTTTTGCGATTCTCAAGTCTCTTATGCCTTCGTTGAGTTCTATCAGTTTATTCTAGAGATCTTGTGCGCTACTGAACGGACCAATCTTGTTGAGTTGGTCCTTCGCCAAACCACATTGTAGAGTTACTGTGGCCTTAGCATTTGTTTGTGCCTTGTATTTTTGCTCTGCAGTCCACTTTCCAGACTCAAATATTTTGCCTTCTGCATCCATTGGTGTTGTGAAGCCTTCGATCACCGAAAACCACATATCTATCTCAGACATGAGATAGTACTCCATTCGGCTTCGCCAATACTGGAAATTTGTTCCGTCAAAGAAGGAGGCATGTTTGTGTTGTAGCCTTCTTGCATCACCATTTTAACTTGCTCTTGCAGTTGTGAGTCCGGAGAAGAGTACGAGGCTCTGATACCACTTGTAGGACCGTTGACGTCGCTAGAAGGGGGGATGAATAGCGATACTCATCTCTTCGATTCATTGTGCTCATCTACAATGTTAGTACGCAGCGGAAAACTCGAATACAAGCACAACAACACACAACAAGCACAAAACAAAGTATTTATGTGGTTCGAAACTCAAGTTCCTACTCTACGGTTGAGCCCCTCGTCGGCTCTAGTGACGAAACTTACAGTATAATACTTCTCCTTCTCGGTGACACACCGGAGGTGGAGAAACCTCTTAACATAGTTTATCAAAAATTTACACAAAACTTACAGTAGTAGTAGATGAAGAAGAAACTGATTACAATGATTGCAGTGAAAACTAGATTGCTTCTTCTTTTCAGAACCTGTAATTGCCTTTAAGATCAAATACCTCAAGGATGCAGGAACCCTTGTTTGAGTAATAGCTTCTTAGGTTCTCGATCACACTAAGTCTTTTTTTCCTTCGCTTATGTTAATGAAAAATAGCCGTGTAAAGCCTTTAAATCGAGCCCGATTAGGGCTTTTCCAACCCGTGAAGTCGAGTCGCCTTTACTGGCGCCTCGACTGGCGCATTAACTCGCATTTAATGAGCTTCTAATGGTAAGTTTTCCACCATAATTAACATAATTTGTCCGTTCTAACTTAGGTCCAATCGAGGCGATGGTTCATCGCCTCGACTGGTAGGCTTTAGTCGAGCCTTCAGTCGAAACTCCCCGTCTTCTGTTTCAATCTAAACAGAGCAACAGTCAAGCTCGCAGTTGATAGTCCCTTGCGTCTCTTTCATTGAACCAAGCATCAGTCGAGGAGTCGCCTTAACTGCTGAGGGATTTTTCCTTTGAAACACACAGAACGCAGTCAAGGCTTTAATCGACTAAGGCTTGCTTTTGTTCGTGAGAAACAACCCTAGTCGAGGCGTCGCCTCAACTGCTACGGTCTTCTCACCATTTTGCAAGCCAGTCGAGGTGCTGACTCGATTCTTGACTGTTTCAACTCGTCTAGAGTCGAAACCATGCTTAAGAGAGGGTCTACCCTGTACCCTTTACCTGATGCCTGTGAACCACTGTTCATAGGTCTTCCGTGCCAAGAATCACTTCCGAGACTTCGTGCCAAGACTCCTCGTCTGGGTCTTCATGTCAGGACTCCTCTTCCGAGTCTTCATGCCAGGACTCCTCATCTGGGTCTTCATTTGCCTGGACTCCTCGTCCGGGTCTTCACTTGCCAGGACTCCTCATCCAGGTCTTCACTTGCCGGTACTCCTCGTCTGGGTCTTCATTTGCAAGGACTCCTCGTCTAGGTCTTCATTTGCCAGGGCTCCTCGTCCGAGTCTTCACCACCTTGCATCCAGTCCTCGCCCTACAAGGAATTTCCTGAAAATACATCTCAACCAACTGCATGAGATAACACATAATTATCACCTAGGCTTGAACCCTTATCAAACACCAAAACATCATCTGGGCCTAATTGCACTAACATTTTTAACCTGAAATGCTAACCTGCACACAAAAGTCCAACGCACAGACCTCCGAACCAGAAAATAGGAAATGTGTGCAAAATAGTGTAACATAAACATGAAACTAACATGAAATGTAACAAGATTTGAGCAAAAACTACTCCTAAAACCCTATACATTTTGCTCACATCAATTAGCTGGTGATCAGTCGAAGATCTGGCACCGTAGTTGGAAAGTTTTTCAGTCGTATGGGGAGTTTCAGTGGATTGAAGTGGAAAATTTCTTGATGCGGAGCTGGGTGATCTGGAGTCGATTGGAGAGGATTCAGTCGACTAGAAGACCAGAAGTTCCATATCGACAGGCTGATGTGGAGTCGACTGGAAAAGATTTATAAAATAAGTGCTTGACCAGATTCGAGTAGAACACAACTACTACGCCGAAGTGCTGTCAAAATTCGCTCTCGTTCTTAAGAGCTCTACTTCCTCACGATGGCGCATTTCCGACACTCCGTGCCTACTTTAAACTCCTCAAAAGTGTCGGTATATTTTAGCTTGTATTCTTTCTATTCATATTCACTTGTTGTACTTAATTTCAAGAGAAGGTAGAGTGTTACCTTTCTCTCATTTTTGTAAAAAACGAATCCCTCCAAAGTCGAGAGTTTTCAAATCGGAGGGTACTATAGTGATTGCCCGTCGAGGTAGCTCTAGGAAGAGCTACGAACCTTGAAGTAGCACCCAGTTAGGGTTGTGAACCAAGTAAACTGATTGTATCTAAATTTTATTTAATTATCGCTGTGTACTCATATTTGAAAATATAAAATAAGCTTTAAAATTAATGCAAATGATAAACTCCGAGATTCACCGCTCTCTTGGAATATTACGATCCTACAATTGGTATCAGAGCGATACTGCTCCGAATTTGGTGCAACCACCATTGCGAGTATTAGGATTATTTTCTTTATTTTTCTAGAATTATATTAATTTTTAATATTTTTCTAGTATTATATTAATTTTTAATATTTGTTCTAGCATTAGATTAATTTTTAATATTTGTTCTAGCATTAAATTAATTTTCTACATATTAGAATAATTAAATTAATTTTCTGCATATTAGAATAATTAAATTAATTTTCTGCATATTAGAATAATAAAATTAATTTTCTACGTTTTAGGATAATTAAATTAATTTTCTACGTTTTAGGATAATTAAATTAATTTTCTGCATTTTAGTTTAATTAAATAATTTTCTACATATTAGGTTAATTAAATTAATTTTCCGTATTTTAGAATAATTAAATTAATTTTCTACATTTTAGATTAATTAAATTAATTTTCTGCATTTTAGATTTATTAAATTAATTTTCTGCACTTAGCTTAATTTTTATTCTAGAATAGTTTTTGCTTAGAATAAATTATTCATTAATTTGTGTACTTAGTGTAAATTTAATTCTTGCAAAATATTATTTAATTTAAACAACTCTAGAAATAATCCTCAACTTTAATTAATTTAAATAAAAATCTATTATTAAAATATTTATTTAGGAATGTCACACTTAGAAGGGTATAGCATCGATCACCCTCGTCTCTTCAACGGAGAGGACTTTTTCCACTGGAAAAGACGAATGGAGTATTACTTGAAAACTAACCTAGAGATTTGGTTTTCGATTTGGAAAGGGTTCATAGCTCCGGTAGACGACTCGGGTGAGTTGTTAGAACTGGAAAAATAGACCACAGATATTAGAAAATGGGCTCAAGTCGATTACAAGGCCCTTAACACCTTGCAATGCGGACTTACCAAAGAAGAGCTCAATAAGGTGGGCCCATTCGAAAACTCTAAGGAATTATGGGATACATTAATTGAATTGCATGAAGGTACAAATGATACTAGGATAGCTAAATGAGACATGTTACTAAATAAATTATTTAATTATAAAATGAATGAAAATAAAAAAACTAGTTAACTTCATACGAGAATAAAAGACATTTTAAATGGATTACATTTAATAGGACACCAAATAGAAAATAGGGACTTAATTAGGTATACACTTAAGGCATTCCCGAAAAATGCCTTATGGACATCAATTGTCGATGCCTATAAGGTTTCTAGGGATCTTTCCACAATTAGACTAGACGAATTATTTTGTGAACTTTAACTATATGAACAAGCTAACTGGGGTCAAACCGAGAATGGTATTGCTTTAATGGCAAGTTCAACGAAAAAGGAATGAAAAGCAAAAAGTGAATCTGAAGATGAGTCGGAGTCGAAGTCAAATTCAAACGGAGAAGAGGAAATAGTAAACATGGTCTGGAAGATGTTCAATCGGAGAAAGAGGTTTACGAAGAAGGATGCTAAGAAAGTTGTTAATAACAAGCCGAGACCCCGATCGGAAGTGACATGCTACGAGTGCAACAGAAAGAAACACTACAGGTCAGAGTGCACAAACCTAAAAAAGGAAGAAAAACCAAAACAGGAAAAGAAGAAGAAAGCACTTAAGGCAACTTGGGACGAGTCATCATCAGAAGAGTAGGTCACAGAAGAAATGAAGAGAAGTTTCATGGTGTTCATGCCCGAATCAAGCTTCAGAGCGGAGTCAAGTTTCGAGTACGAGTCCGATTTCGAGTCCGAAAGAAGCCACGGATCCGCATCCGTTTCTGAAGGACTAGATGAGGTAACTTCTCCCTTAGAAGATAAGTTGTACAATATAATTGCATGCCTAGGTAGGAAGTAAGTTAAGTCTGAGAATTGAGTCGACTCACTACTTAAGGAAGTCCAAATACTTAAGGAGCAAGTCAACTAGAAGACTTTGACATGCCAAATTAAGGATAGAGACTCAACTCAAGTTGCAAAGCTTGAGGAAGAGAACTCGGTCCTAAAAAGGCAAGTAGAAGATGTAAGATATGGGAAAAAATATTCCTTGCTAATTAAGAAATTATCTTGTGAAATTTTTCAAGAATTTTTAGAAATATTTCTGAATTCAAAATAAGTTCATACGACTGTTTAAGAGGAAGAGTAAAGCCTAAATGGGAGATTGTGTTAAACCTAAGTTAGCTTTGGGTTACTCAATCAATAGGCCGACTTTTAAAAACCTTCCGAACCCAAACCCGATCCGCGACTTTCTTCTTCTCAAAATCTTGACCTCGTTCATTTCCTCTGCTGGATCATTTCTTCCCGCCGTCGATTCATCACCTTTCTCCTGATTCTTCGCCGCTCCATCTCATTGCGAGTTCGAGCTCCGGTCGATCTCTGTCGTCTCTCATCGATCGACACTACAGCTACGCAAGTTGGCAATTTGGAGAGGAGAAGCTGGCGGCTTAGGGTTCTCGGTGATGACCCTGATCTGGTGCGCCACTCCCTCGAGCTTTGCCAGCTTTCTCTTCTTCTCCATTGGCTACTTGGCGGCGATTTCTGACTTGGATTATTGTCATCCCATGAGCTGATGTTGAGGCCAAGAGGGAGATCCGACGGCTAATGTGAGAAAAACATATAGGGTTTTAGGAGTAGTTTTTGCTCATATCTCATTACATTATATGTTTATTTCATGCATATTTTACTTTATTTTGCATGCATTTTATATTTTCTAGTTCGGAGATCTGCTCTTTGTACTTTTGTGTGCAGGATAGCATTTCATGGGGAAAATGATGCATTTTCATAGCAAAAGAAGGGAATTTTATAGCTGGACGTAGAAGGCGACACGGCCAAGGCATGTGGCTACACATTGTCATGTCCCAGGGTCGAAGTTGGACACCATGGTGCCACACACAGCCGTGTGGTACTTCGTGATTTCAACACGATTTGGTTATTTTCTAGGTTTTAGAGAGATCCAAGCTGATGTCTATATAAAGGAGGCTACACCCAAACCCTAGTGGTTAGGCATGATGGCCGGGACTACACTCTGACGCCCTAAAAAGCTTCGAGAACTCGCAACAGGGAGGAAGAAAGCCGCCGGAGGTTCAAATTCTGCACTTCAATGCCAGAGAGAAGTGTCACATCGCATTGTAAATTCTGCACTATACATAATTTCCATTGTTTATACGAACATGATCATGCTTTGTGTTTCTCCTATCTTATTTATGGAGTAGACTCTTCGATTCTAGGACTAGGGAGTAGTTTGTGTTGAGTTAGAGCATGTTGGTTCAAATATCTTTTCATTCTTGAATTTATAATTGCAATTGGCATTTGGTTTATAGCTATAACTATTGTTTTGGTTTTCTATCTACTGTGCTTGCCGATACGAGGGGTGACAACCCTCATATCTAAGATTCAGGAGAATTAAGGAGGAACCTAGGGGTTGACTTCATCTCCCGTATGAAGGGGTTTGCTTATCGAGTCCGTGAGGGGAAACTTCGCTTCCCACTTCACCTCGGTAGCTTGTCCATGGCGATCCCTTAGATGTCCCCGGATTAAAAAAAAATAATCCTAGACAAAAGGGATTGCCCAAACCACCAAGTCATCATCGTGTTATTCATTTAGAGAGGTCACTTGAACAAATTAGTTGTTAAAGCACCATCCTCTATTCTACGAGTAGTCGCGGAATAGACGATGTCCGGATCGCTGGTTTTTGTGTTTATGCTCGGGATCCAAGTATTATTTAGCCATGTACAGATTTATATCATCCTCATAGTTGAAAACAAATACAAACATGTAACATATAAAAATTAGAGAATCGATATACCTCTCGATCTTCTAATGTATGACCTTCCTCCTTTCGAACGTCGTGTGAGCGACGATCTACCAAAAGTCAAAGCTCGTAGATCGCAAATCTTCCTTCCTTGCTCTTCCAAAGTAAGAGAAAGAATAGAAACAAGGTTTTTTCTCCTCCCTAAAACCAACCAACAAGGATCACACAAACTCCTTGCCGCCGGCCAACTAGAAGGAGGAGAAGATGATGGAAAACAACCAAGACACCAAGGGAAGCCCTATATCTTGTTTCCACCACCTAAGGAGAAAGAGAAGAGAGCTTTTGGGTGCCGGCCAAGGGCTGGGAAGGGGCTGGACGCCGGCCAAATGGAGAAGGAAAAAGAAAAGAACACCTTCCTTATTTGGTGCCACCCTAGCCTCCAAACCCTAACCCTAATCCTATCTCAACACGGATTCCCTCTCTTGTCGCCCAAAGCCTAGCTCTCATGATGATTGTGTTGGGATGTCGATGCTTCGGAGGCTCATTGGCTCCCATGTCCCCGGATTAAAATTTTCACTAATGAAAGACTTAATCCGGATGGGATGAGCTTCCTTGGCACAACCTATTCGTCGTCGTGCTAACAACTTGAGTGGTCACTTGAACAAACTAGTTGTTCAAGCAACACAACTCTTCTAGTTTGTTAGCCGCGGAAAAGACGACGGATGGATCGCCGGTTTTTGTGTTTGTCTTCGGGGTCCGTGATTATACAATATATATCCATTCATACACATGCATAATCAAAATATTAAAGAACATATTCAGATCTGTAAATAAAGTTAAAAACAACTTTATACCTTACGATCTTCTATCGTATGTCCTATCCTTCTCGTGGACGACGTGTGGACGAAGATCCTCCACGAGTTGAAGCCTTCTTAATCACTTTCTTCTCTACCTTGTCCGCTGCGAACAAAGAGAAGAAATCACAAATACCTTTCCTATCTAGAACCGACCACCAAATTAGGGAATTTGGTGCAACCGCCGGCCAAGGAGCAAGTGGATGATGCGCCGACCACCAAATGAATGGAAACCGCCGGCCACCTTGGAGAGATTGGAGGAAGATGATTGCCGGCCACCAATGGATGGAGAACCGCCGGCCAAGGAGCAAGGAAAAGGGAAGAGTGCCGCCCAAAACCAAGGAGGAGAAGAGAGGGATGACCGGCCAAACCCTAGCTTGCCGCCCAAGCTTGTAGCCGTCCAAACCCTAGCCGCCCAATGGAAGATGAGCAAAACCCTAACCCTAATTCGAAAACTAATCTTCTTATCTTATTCTTGCCGCCCAACCCTAAGCACCTATTTATAGAATAGGGCTTAAGCCTCCTTTAATCTCATCTGTCGGATTTAGGGATTTAACCTCCACCGTCGGATCTAGGGTTTTATCCCAACCGTCGGAACTAGGGTTTCATCTCAACCGTCAGATCTAGGATTACATCCTAATCGTCGCATCTAGGATTTCATCCCAACCGTCGGATGTAGGGTTTTATCCCAACCGTCAGATCTAGGGATTTGATCTCAACCGTCGATTCTAGGGTTTCATCCTAACCATCAGATCTTAGGGATTTAATCCCAACCGTTGGTTCTAGGGTTTCATCCTAACCATCGGATCTTAGGGATTTAATCCCAACCGTTGGTTCTAGGTTTTGTTTTACATTCTTGGATCTAGACTTCACAAGGATTATATTAGGCTACGATAGGGACCATAAGGAGGAGTTGGGTCTTGGCCACCCGATGGATCGGAACCACACATACTTGATCCATCAATGATGTTCCATTCCACTAGAGGATCATCATTGAACTACCTCACCAACCCCCATAAATTAATATGGGCTCCATATATTATTTGTACATTAATCTCCCCGTGTTTAAGATATCGAATGTCCATCAATTAATTGATTTACTGACCATCAATTAATTAACATCTAACTCCTTGAGTAGTACCACTCAACCTTATCATCATGTTGACTAAGTCAACCAGCTGGGTTTACATGATGAACCTTATGAGCTCCTCAAGGGGACATCATCAACCTAATATATAGGACACGGTTTCCTCCTATAATCAATGGCACACCATGTAAATAATATTATTTCCCAACTTACCGGGCATATTGATTTAATCCATCTAAATCTCACCCACTGGTAAATTAAAGAAATAAATACTAAGTACATGTGCCCGTTATTATATCGGGATTAAGAGCATGTACAACATAATATCCGAGGTCCGATTCAATTATGTAGTCAGTACTAAATTGAATCACCTCTATGTCGGTCCTACTCAATACACCTAAGTGTACTAGTGTAACTCTATGTTCAAGATAAAACAATACTAAGCTACACTACAACCATGCCAATGGTTTGTCCAAAACCATCTTGGTTGTGAGCCTCTACTTATATTTTACAAGGGACTGATAACATGATCTTTTGTGCCACACCAAGCACCATGTTATCTACAATGTAGAATATTAGACAATATGCACACATATATAATGAATATATAAAATGCAAACAATGATCATGTGATTCTTATTTCAAAATAAAATGTTCATACAAAAAGAGCTAGGCTTTCAGTATACATTCCAACAATCTCCCACTTATACTAAAAGACTATGTCATCATCACTCTGCCATACATCTGATCCCCATGTCCTCCACATGCCTATCAAACGCTTTCGCAGGAAGGGCCTTAGTGAATGGATCCGCCAGTTATCCTCTGATGCAATCTTGGCGACAAAGAACTTCTCCTCGCTTACGATCTCTCGATGAGGTGGTACTTGCGCCTATGTGTTTACTCGCCTTTATGGGCTCGTGGTTCCTTCGAGGAATCGCACCACTATATCACAATAAATTGTGATAGTTCGGGCAAACCAGAATCACATCCAAGTCCATCAAGAAGTTCTCGAGCCATACAGCCTTCCTTGGTCGCCTGTCAGAGGTCGCCACATACTCACTTCCATGGTAGAGTCCGCCACGCATTTCGCTGACACTTCCATACTATGGCTCCACCTCCAAAAGTAAACACAAACCCCGAGGTAGATTCTACTTGTCCCCTATCGATTGGAAATCCGAATCTGTAACCCACAGAGACTAATTGATCGCGGTAAACCAAAGATATAATCCCTAGTCCTTCTCAGGTACTTCAATATATGCTTTACCGCAGTCCAATGTCCCTGTCCAGGATTACTCTGATATCTGCTAACCATGCCCACGGCAAAGCAGATATCCAGTCTCGTACATAGCATAGCGTACATAAGGCTTCCTACTGCCGAAGCATAAGGAACCGCCTTCATGTCCTCTATCTCCTTTGATGTTTTGGGACACATCTCTTTAGATAAAGGAACTCCATGCCTAAAAGGTAGAAAACCTTTCTTGGAGTTCTGCATGCTAAATCGAGCAAGGATAGTGTCAATATATGAAGCTTGAGATAAGCACAACATCCTTTTCTTGCGATCCCTTATAACTTTGATCCCAAGGATGTGTCCCACTTCTCCCAAGTCCTTCATGTCAAACTATTTGGACAACCATACCCTTACATCTGATAACACTTTGATATTGTTGCCAACTAACAAAATGTCATCTACGTATAGTACAAGAAACACCACTACGTTTCCGTCACATCTCTTGTATACACAAGGTTCATCCGGACTTTGAATAAATCCTTATGACTGGATTATCTCATCAAAGCGGATGTTCCAAGATCTAGAAGCTTGCTTCAATCCATAAATGGACCGATTAAGCTTACATACAAGATGCTCTTTGCCTTTAGCAATGAATCCCTCTGGTTGCCGCATATAGATGTTCTCCTCAAGACTTCCGTTAAGGAAATCTGTCTTGACATCCATCTGCCATATCTCATAATCCATATGAGTAGCTATAGATAAGAGAATCCGGATAGACTTTAGCATAGCTACCGGCGAAAAGGTCTCCTCATAGTCGATACCCTCTTTCTGTGTATACCCTTTCGCAACAAGCCTAGCTTTGAAGGTCTCAACCTTCCCGTCTACCCCTCTCTTTCTCTTGTAGATCCACTTGCATCCAATAGTTTTTACACCATCGGGCGGGTCTACTAGCTCCCAGACCTGATTAGAATCCATAGATTCTATCTCTGAATTCATCGCTCTTTGCCAAGATACCGCATCTCTATCTTGGATTGCCTCATCATATGTCCAGGGATCAGGTTCATGTTCACCTGGGACTAAGTCCGAAGACTCTCCCAAAAACATGAATCTATCGGGTTGTCTAACAACCCTCCCACTACGACGAGGTACCTCCCGTGTATGCTCTGTGACATGCGGTGCAGTGACTTGTGGGGTATCCTCGACGGTGGTATCAAGTCGAACTTCCCCGCCAACTCCTCAAGAACAATCCTACTCTTGGGCTTGTGGTTCATTACATAATCCTCCTCTAGAAATCAAGGCTCGTGCTAACGATCACCCTCGATCTCTAGGATTATAAAATAAACCACCTTCGTTCCTTAGGGTAGCCAACAAACATGCATGCACGAGGTTCCAACTTACCAACATCACCTTCAAAGACATGTCTTGGACTCCCATATCCGAATATGTCTCGGACTAGGCTTTTGCCAAGTCCACAATTCTACAGGTAGAAGGTACTGATTTAGATGGAACCAAGTTCGAGTATACATCAGTATCCAAAGGTGCATACCCCGAATCTAAACAGGTAACTCAGAATAACTCATCATCGATCTGACCATCTCCATAAGAGTCCTATTCCTTCGCTCCGCTACACCATTCTGCTGGGGTGTGCCAGGTGCAGACAATTGGGATTGAATCCCAGCCTCTGATAAGTAACTCCTAAACTCTCCCAAGAGGTACTCGCCACCACGATCAGATCGTAATGTCTTGATACTTTTACCTTGACGGTTCTCCACATCAGCCTTGAATTCTTTGAACTTGTCAAAGCATTCAGACTTGCGGCGCATCAAGTAAATGTATCCATACCTTGAATAATCGTCTATAAAAGAGACGAAGTATTCAAAGCCACCTCTTGCCTGGATAGACATAGGACCGCACAAATCAGAATGAACCATTTCCAACACATCTTTGGCTCTATACCCCTTGGCCTTGAAAGGCCTCTTGGTCATTTTACCTTCCAAGCAAGATTTGCAGGTTGGGAGATCCTCCACCACTAATGAACCCAAAGGTCCATCAGCTATCAACCTTTGAATTCTACTTAGGTTAATATGACCAAGCCTTAGATGCCAAAGATATGTTTGGTTCATTTGCGAAGGTTCTTTTCTCTTATTAGATTTAGAAGATGAGTTATTTACTTCTATATGCATCGTGGGAGTTTTTGGTTCAAGAGTATATAAATTGCCAACCAATGTACCAGAACAGATAATCTCCCTATTCCTTTTTATAACCACCTTGTCATTAAAAGAAACAGAATATCCATCCAAAAACAATTTAGAAACTGAAATTAAATTCTTTCTAAATGTAGGTACATAAAGACAATTTCTCAACACCAAAAATTTATTCCTATCAAAAGATAAATAAACGTCTCCCACTGCAATAGCTGCCACCATTGAAGCATTGCCCATGAAGACGGTGATTTCTCCCTCAGCTAGTCATCGGGTTTCCTGGAACCCCTGCAAAGTATTGCAGACATGATCAGTGGCTCCTGTATCTACACACCAGGTACTGGTAGATAACACCGCTAAACATGTTTCAACAACGAAACAAGAAGATATTCCTTTATTCTTTCGAGGACACCGCCTTCCAATGTCCACGCTTGCAAGTGAAGCACTTGCCTTTCGGCTTCTTCACTCCGCCTCGAGGTCCTCCCGCCACTTTCTTCGCCTCCACCTTGCTTCTTCTTCTTCTTACCTTTCTTAGAGGAAGAAACCTTCGAGCGATCATGGCTTGAGAACTCACGATGAAAAGCCCTCGCACTTTGGAGTTACACGGAAGCTCCGCCAACGAATACAACCTCTTGTTCATGTTGTAGTTGAGGCGAAACTGCTCAAAACTCCTAGGCAGAGACTGGAGAATGATATCGACCTGGGTTTCCCCATCGATCTCAGCTCCGAGGACTTCCATCTCATTAAGATGAGCCATCATCTTGAGAATATGGTCCCTAACGGGTGTTCCCTCGACCATGGTGGTCGTCATCAAGTTTCTCATTGCCTCCTGCCTAGCCGCCCTACTCTGATGTCCGAAAAGTTCCTTGAGATTGAACATCATGTCATAAGCTGTGGCTATGGCACGATCGATGTTGCGACATTTGACATAGATGCCAAAATGTAACACCGCGCCATCTCATCTGCCTTAACCCATTTCTTATAATGTTCTTTCTCCTTTTCATCAGAGTCATCGGTGGGCTTAGGAGGACAGACCTCGAAGAGTACAAATTTGTACTCCTCCGCAGTTAAGACAATATCTAGGTTTCTTTTCCAATCAATGTAGTTTGGACCAGTAAGTTTATTTTCTTTTAAAATCACAACAAGTGGGTTGAAAGCCATTTGAAATTCCTAAAAATCACAATGATCAAAAATATTAGATTTCAAATATTATTTATTCCTCAAAACAATAAAATCCTGAAATCAACCAACACCTCAAAACAATTTGTGTGGACGTATCGAAACCTACATTTGTAAGAGGAGGTTTTACCCATTAATTTTATTATCTTGTCAACCTTACTTTTTGACAAATAAAATTAATAGTTGGTTCCTCTTTGGCCCTACAAATAAAAGCAGTGACTCCGATGGGGAGGATACTTTCATTTGCATCTAAGTGTGCACCATTACACGATACTAAGGGAATTATTTCGGATTATGTGCCTTACCGCTGTGGAAGTACACATGCTCATAGATAATTTCCTATAACCATTATTTGACCTAGTGATCCACAAACAAACCCGTCCACAGGGAGGAAGGCACTCAGAGCCAACACACAAGTTTGTTCGCATCACACGTCAAATTGTAATGGAGGTCGCGGGAATTAATTAAAATATCCCTCTCCCACTTAGTAAATTGCAAATGAGGAATTTTAAATCACACACAACATGCATATAAAACAAATAAGTAATAAATATGGAAAAAACAGAATTTTTCCAACTATTATGGCATTGTCCTCCAATATGCATCCCCACCTCGTCCGCTCCATCTTTTCCCGTGCGCAAGTCACCAAAGAGTTCCGAGCCGAGATAAAACATTTTAATTTACATCCATCGATCCTATACTCCACGAAGGAGTGTACAAATAATCTAGATCGAAAGTAAACTAAAATGAGCGGCTAAACAATGCCATATTTAATTACAAAAATTAAATACTAATCTAGCCTCGTCAACCCCGAGGATTCAAATAATAAATTTTTTACACACATCCATTCACATACACACACATGGCCATAATAGTCGGATCTTATGCCTGCAACCAAAAAGTTAAACTACGCATATCCTACTATTATCCGGCACATATAATATATGAAAAATGCATAAAAAATTAACCGAATCCAAAACACACAAAACCGGAAACCGTGGCTCTGATACCAATTGTTGGGATGTCGCTTCGGAGGCTCATTGGCTCCCATGTCCCCGGATTAAAATTTTCACTAATGAAAGACTTAATCCGGATGGGATGAGCTTCCTTGGCACAACCTATTCGTCGTCGTGCTAACAACTTGAGTGGTCACTTGAACAAACTAGTTGTTCAAGCAACACAACTCTTCTAGTTGGTTAGCCGCGGAAAAGACGACAGATGGATCGCCGGTTTTTGTGTTTGTCTTTAGGGTCCATGATTATACAATATATATCCATTCATACACATGCATAATCAAAATATTAAAGAACATATTCAGATCTGTAAATAAAGTTAAAAACAACTTTATACCTTACGATCTTCTATCGTATGTCCTATCCTTGTCGTGGACGACGTGTGGACGAAGATCCTCCATGAGTTGAAGCCTTCTTGATCACTTTCTTCTCTACCTTGTCCGCTGCGAACAAAGAGAAGCAATCACAAATACCTTTCCTATCTAGAACCGACCACCAAATTAGGGAATTTGGTGCAACCGCCGGCCAAGGAGCAAGTGGATGATGCGTCGGCCACCAAATGAATGGAAACCGCCGGCCACCATGGGGAGATTGGAGGAAGATGATTGCCGGCCACCAATGGATGGAGAACTTCTAGCCAAGGAGCAAGGAAAAGGGAAGAGTGCCGCCCAAAACCAAGGAGGAGAAGAGAGGGATGACCGGCCAAACCCTAGCTTGCCGCCCAAGCTTGTAGCCGCCCAAACCCTAGCCGCCCAATGGAAGATGAGCAAAACCCTAACCCTAATTCGAAAACTAATCTTCTTATCTTATTCTTGCCGCCCAACCCTAAGAACCTATTTATAGAATAGGGCTTAAGCCTCCTTTAATCTCATCCGTCGGATCTAGGGATTTAACCTCCACCGTCGGATCTAGGGTTTTATCCCAACCGTCGGAACTAGGGTTTCATCACAACCGTCGGATCTAGGATTACATCCTAATCGTCGGATCTAGGATTTCATCCCAACCGTCGGATGTAGGGTTTTATCCCAACCGTCGGATCTAGGGATTTGATCTCAACCGTCGATTCTAGGGTTTCATCCTAACCATCGGATCTTAGGGATTTAATCCCAACCGTTGGTTCTAGGGTTTCATCCTAACCATCGGATCTTAGGGATTTAATCCCAACCGTTGGTTCTAGGTTTTGTTTTACATTCTTGGATCTAGACTTCACAAGGATTATATTAGGCTACGATAGGGACCATAAGGAGGAGTTGGGTCTTGGCCACCCGATGGATCGGAACCACACATACTTGATCCATCAATGATGTTCCATTCCACTAGAGGATCATCATTGAACTACCTCACCAACCCCCAAAAATTAATATGGGCTCCATATATTATTTGTACATTAATCTCCCCGTGTTTAAGATATCGAATGTCCGTCAATTAATTGATTTACTGACCATCAATTAATTAACGTCTAACTCCTTGAGTAGTACCACTCAATCTTATCATCATGTTGACTAAGTCAACCAGCTGGGTTTACATGATGAACCTTATGAGCTCCTCAAGGGGACATCATCAACCTAATATATAGGACACGGTTTCCTCCTATAATCAACGGCACACCATGTAAATAATATTATTTCCCAACTTACCGGGCATATTGATTTAATCCATCTAAATCTCACCCACTGGTAAATTAAAGAAATAAATACTAAGTACATGTGCCCGTTATTATATCGGGACTAAGAGCATGTACAATATAATATCCGAGGTCCGATTCAATTATGTAGTCAGTACTAAATTGAATCACCTCTATGTGGGTCCTACTCAATACACCTAAGTGTACTAGTGTAACTCTATGTTCAAGATAAAACAATACCAAGCTACACTACAACCATGCCAATGGTTTGTCCAAAACCATCTTGGTTGTGAGCCTCTACTTATATTTTACAAGGGACTGATAACATGATATTCTGTGCCACACCAAGAACCATGTTATCTACAATGTAGAATATTAGACAATATGCACACATATATAATGAATATATAAAATGCAAACAATGATCATGTGATTCTTATTTCAAAATAAAATGTTCATACAGAAAAGAGCTAGGCTTTCAGTATACATTCTAACAGATTGTTCACGCCAACTCCCATGCCCTCCTTTTATAGAGTTAGGGATAAGTCATGAATTAATCTCCTCCATTAGTTCTAGTGATTTAATTTCAACCGTTGGATCTTAGAGATTTAATCTCTACCTATGGATCTTAGAGTTTTGTTTCTATCCATTGGATCTAAGCTTCATGAGGTGTTAATAGGCTACATTAGGGACCATGAGGAGGAGTTGGATCTTGGCCACCCATGGATCAAGCCCACATAAAGTCTGATCCACTAACGATGATTCAATCCACTAAAGGATCATCATTGATCTACCTCACCAACCCCCATATGATAATATGGGCTCCATATATTATTTGTACATTTTCTCCTCGTGTTTAAGATCTCGAATGTCCGTCGATTAATTAATTTACTAACCATTAATTAATCAATATCTAACTCCTTGAGTAGTACCACTCAACCTTTTCATCATGCCGGACCAAGTCCACCTGCAGGGTTTACATGATGAACCTTATGAGCTCCTCAAGGGGGATATCATCTTCCTAATATATAGGACACAGTTTCCTCCTATAATCAACGACACACCATATAAATAATATCATCTCCCAACTTACCGAGCCTATCGATTTAATCTATAAATCTCGCCTATTGGTAAATCAAAGAGATGAGTACTAAGTATATGTGCCCATTATTATATCGAGATTAAGAGCATGTACTAAATAATATCTGAGGTCTGATTCGATTATGTAGTCAGCAATAAATCGAATCACCTCTAAGTTGGTCCTGCTCAAAACACACAAAGTGCACTAGTGTGATTCTATGGTCAAGACAAACCAACACCAAATCACACTACAACCATTCCAATGGTGTATCCAAAGCCATCTCGGTTGTGAGCCTTTACTTATACTTTTCAAGGGGCCGATAACATGATCTCCTGTGTGACACCACACACCATGTTATCTACAATGTAAAGTATTAGACAATATTGCATAACAATAAAAAAAATGCAAACAATCATCATGTGATTTTTATTACAAAATAAAGATGTTCATACAAAAGATAGACTTTTCAGTATACATCCCTACAATCTCCCACTTATACTAAAAGGTTATGTTGTCCTCAAAGTGTCATACATCTTATCCCCATTCCCTCCACATGCCTATCAAAAGCTCTCGCCGGAAGGGCCTTAGTGAAAGGATCTGCCAGGTTATCCTCCGATGCAATCTTGGCCACAATAACTTCTCCTCTCTTTACGATTTCTCGTATTAGGTGGTACTTGCGCTCTATGTGTTTATTAGCCTTATGGGCTCGTGGTTCCTTCGAGTTTGCAACTGCACCACTATTATCACAATAAATTGTGATAGTTCTTGGCAAACCAGGAATCACATCCAAGTCTATCAGAAAGTTCCTGAGCCATACAGCTTCTTTGGCCGCCTCAAAGGCTGCCACATACTCAGCTTCAATGTGTAGTCCGCCACGCACTTCTGCTTAACACTCCTCCATACAATGGCTCCACCTCCCAAAGTAAACACAAAACCTGAGGTAGACTTAGTGTTATCCCTATCAGATTGGAAGTCGGAATCCGTGTAACCCACATGGAGTAAATGGTCTGCCTGGTAAACCAACATATAATCCCTTGTCCTTCTCAGGTACTTCAATATATGCTTTACCTCAGTCCAATGTCCCTGTCCTGGATTACTCTGATATCTGCTGACCATGCCCACGGCAAAGCAGATATCTGGTCTCGTAAAGAGCATCGCATACATGAGGCTTCCTACTGCCGAAGCATAAGGAACCACCTTCATCTTCTCTATCTCCTCAGATTATCTAGGACACATCTCCTTAGATAAAGGAACTCCATGCCTGAAAGGTAGAAAACCCTTCTTGGAGTTCTGCATGCTAAAACGCTCCATAATCGTGTCTATGTATGAAGCTTGGGATAAGCACAACATCCTTTTCCTGCGATCCCTTATAACTTTGATCCCAAGGATGTGTCCCACCTCTCCCAAGTCCTTCAAATCAAATTGTTTGGACAACCATACCCTTACGTCCAATAACACCATGATATTGTTGCCAATCAACAAAATGTCATCTACATATAGTACAAGAAATACCACTACGTTTCCGTCACATCTCTTGTATACACAAGACTCATTCGTACTTTGAATAAATCTATAAGACTGGATCACCTCATCAAAGTGGATGTTCCAAGACCTCGAAGCTTGTTTCAATCCATAAATGGACCGATTAAGCTTACACACAAGATGCTCTTTGTCTTTAGCAATGAATCCCTCTAGTTGCTTCATGTAGATGTTTTCCTCAAGACTTCCATTAAGGAAAGCTGTCTTGACATCCATAAGACACACCTCATAATCCATATGAGCTGCTATGCATAAGAGAATCCAGATAGACTTAAGCATGGCTACCGGCGAAAAGGTCTCCTCATAATCGATACCCTCTTTCTGAGTATACCCCTTTGCAACAAGCCTCACTTTGAAGGTCTCAACCTTCCCATCTATTCCTCTCTTTCTCTTGTAGATCCACTTGCATCCAATGGTTTTTACACCATCGGGTGGTTCTACTAGCTCCCATACCTGATTTGAATCCATAGATTCAATCTCAGCATTCATTGCACTTTGCCAAGATACTGCATCTTTATCTTGGATTGCCTTGTCATATGTCCAGGGATCAGGTTCATGTTCGCCAGGGACCAAAAAATAAGATTCTCCCAAGAACATGAATCTATCAGGCTCTCTCACAACCCTCTCACTACGATGAGGTATCACCTGTGTATCCTCTGTGACACGCGGTGCAGTGACATATGGTATATCCTCTTGTACCGGTGGTACTAAAGAAGTGACTTCCCCTTTTAACTCCTCCAGAATAATTTTACTCTTGGGCTTATGGCTCATCACATAGTCTTCCTCTAGAAATCTGGCGTTCGTGCTAAGGATCACCCTCTGATCTCTAGGACTATAAAAAAGCCACCCTTCATTCCTCTGGAATAGCCAACGAATAGGCATACTTCTGTACGAGGTTCTAACTTACCAGCATTTGCCTTCAGCACATGTGATGGACTCCCCCATATCTGAATATGTCATAGACTAGGCTTTCACCCAGTCTACGACTCTGTGGGAGTAGAAGGCACTGATTTAGATGGAACCAAGTTCATAATGTACACTGTCGTATCTAGAGCATATCCCCAGAACAAATCTGGCAAGTCAGAATAACTCATCATCGATCTAACCATCTCCATAAGAGTCATATTCCTTCGCTCTACTACACCGTTCTGCTGGGGTGTGCCATGTGAAATCAATTGGGATTGAATCCCAACCTCTGATAAGTAGTTTCTAAACTCTCCCAAGAGGTACTCACCGCCACGATCAGATTGTAGTGTCTTAATACTTTTACCTTGACGTTTCTCCACATCAGCCTTGAATTCTTTGAACTTGTCAAAGCATTCAGACTTACGGCGCATCAGGTAAATGTATCCATATCTTGAGTAATCATCTATAAAAGAGACGAAATACTCAAAACCACCTCTAGCCTGGATAGACATAGGACCACACAAATTAGAATGAACCAATTCTAACACATCTTTGGCTCTATACCCCTTGGCCTTAAAAGGCCTCTTGGTCATCTTACCCTCCAAGTAAGATTCACAGGTTGGGAGATCCTCCACCACTAATGAGCCCAAAGGTCCATCAGCTATCAACCTTTGAATTCTGCATAGGTTAATGTGACCAAGCCTAAGATGCCAAAGATATGTTTGGTTCATCTTCGAAGGTTCTTTTCTCTTATTAGAATTAGAAGATGAGTTATTAACTTAAATTTGCATCGTGGGAGGTTTTGGTTCAAGTGTGTACAAATTTCCTATCAATGCACCCGAACAGATAATGTCCCTAATCCTTCTTATAATAACTCTATCATTAAAATAAATAGAATATCCATCGATAAACAATTTAGAAACTGAAATTAAATTCTTTCTAAACAAGGGTACATAAAGGCAATTCTTAAGAATCAAAAGTTTATTTTTCTCAAAAGATAAATGAACGTCTCCCACTGTAATAGCCGCCACCTTCGTGGCATCGGCCAAGTACACGGTAATCTCCCCCTCAGCCGGTCGTCTGGTTTCCTGGAACCCCTGCAAAGTATTGCAGACATGATCAGTGGCTCCCGTATCTACACACCAGGTGCCGGTAGATAACACCGCTAAACATGTTTCAACGACTAGACCAAAAGATATACCTTTGTTCTTGCAGTTGGGGCAGTCCTTCTTCCAGTGTCCAGTCTGCTTACAAGTGAAGCACTTGCCTTTCGGCTTCTTCACTCCTCCCTGAGTACCTCCCACCGCCTTTGCCCCAGTTTGTTTCTTCTTCTTCTTGCCTTTCGGCTTAGAAGTAGAAACCTTTTGGGTCACCACGGCATGCGCCTGAGCACTCTGATGAAATAGTCCCTCTGCTGCCTAGAGTTCTATTAGAAGTTCCGCCAACGAATACAACCTTTTGTTCATGTTGTAGTTCAGGAGAAACTGCTCAAAACTCCTAGGTAGAGACTGGAGTATGATATCGACCTGGGTTTCCCCATCGATCTCAGCTCCTAGAACCTCCAACTCATTCAAATGAGCCATCATCTTAAGAACATGATCCCTCACGGGTGTTCCCTCGATCATGGTGGTCGTCATCAAGTTTCTCATGGCCTCTTGCCTTGCAGCCCGATTCTGGTGTCCGAAAAGCTCCTTGAGATTGACATCATATCATAAGCAGTGGACATGGCTTAATGCTGATGTTGTAGTACATTTGACATAGATGCCAAAATGTAACACCGCGCCATCTCATCGGCCTTGATCCACTTCTTATAGCTCTCTCTCTCCTTTTCCCTAGAATCATCTGCAGGCTTGGAAGGACACTCTTCGAGGAGTACATATTTGTATTCCTCATCAGTCAAGACAATATCTAGATTCCTCTTCCAATCTACATAGTTGAGTCCAGTAAGTTTATTCTATTTCAGTATCACAACAAGTGGGTTGAAAGTTATTTTGAAAGAAAACCTAAGAATCACATAAATCAAAACATTAGATTTTAAAAAATTATTGATTCCTCAAACAATAAAAATTTAAAATGAACCAACACCTCAAAACTCCGAGAATATCATATGCCATGATAGTGTGGACGTATACGAATTCTACATTTGTAAGAGGAGATTTTACCCATTAATTTTACTATCTTGTCAACCTAACTTTTTGACACGTAAAATTAATAGTTGGTTCCTCTTTGGCCCTACAAATAAAAGCAGTGACTCCGATGGAGAGGATACTTATATTTGTATCTAAGTGTTCACCATTACTCGGTACCAAGGTAATTATCTCGGGTTATGTGCCTTACGATGGGCAAGTACACACGCTCCTTAATAATTTCCTATAACCATATTCGACCTAGTAATCCGCAAACAAACTCATCCGATGGGGAGGAAGGCACTCAGAGCCGACGTACAAGTTTGTTTGCATCACTTGTCAAATTGTAATGGAGGTCGTGGAAATTTTAAAAATTCCCTCTCCCACTTAGTAATTTGAAATTGAGAAATTTTCTTAGCCTACGACATGCATATCAAACAAAAAGAAATAAATATGAAAAATAAATTATTTTCCAACTATTATGGCTTTTGTCTTCAATATGTCTCCCGTCGCATCACCATCTCGTCTGCTCCTCCTACGCCATGTATGAGCCATCCGGAGATCCAAGCCGAGACTAAAACCTATTTTAATTTACATCCATGGATCCTATACTCTACGAGGGAGTGTACATGAAATATAGACGAAAGTAAAATAAAATAAAGAGTGGCTAAACAATGTCGTATTTAATTTACAAAAACTAAATACTAGCCTCGTCAACCCCGAGGATTCAACAAAATAAATATTTACACACAAACAATCACATACACACATATGGCCATAATTGTCGGATCTTATGCCTGCAACCAAAGAGTTAAACTACGCATATCCTACTATTATCCGACACATATAATATATGAAAAAGTGCATAAAAATTAACCAAATCCTAAACACACAAAACCGAAAACCTTGGCTCTGATACCAATTGAAGGGTTTTGCTTATCGAGTCCATGAGGGGAAACTTTGCTTCCCACTTCACCTCGATAGCTTGTCCATGGCGATCCCTTCGATGTCCCCGGATTAAAAAAATTTAATCCTAGACAAAAGGGATTGCCCAAACTACCAAGTCATCATCGTGCTATTCGTTTAGAGAGGTCACTTGAACAAACTAGTTGTTCAAGCGACCATCCTCTATTCTACGAGTAGCCGCAGAATAGACGATGTCCGGATCGCCGGTTTTTGAGTTTATGCTCGGGATCCAAGAATTATTTATCCATGTATAGATTTATATCAAGCTCATAGTTGAAAAACAAATACAAACATGTAACATATAAAAATTAGAGAATCGATATACCTCTCGATCTTCTAATGTATGACCTTCCTCCTTTCGGACGTCGTGTGGGCGATGATCTACCAAAAGTCAAAGCTCCTAGATCACAAATCTTCCTTCCTTGCTCTTCCAAAGGAAGAGGAAGAATAGAAACAAGATTTTTTTCTCCTCCCTAAAACCAACCAACAAGGAGAACACAAACTCCTTGCCGCCGCCCAACTAGAAGGAGGAAAAGATGATGGAAAACAACCAAGACACCAAGGGAAGCCCTATATCTTGTTTCCACCACCTAAGGAGAAGAAGAAGAAAGCTTTTGGGTGCCGGCCAATGACTGGGAAGGGGCTGGAAAAGAGATGGACGCCGACCAAATGGAGAAGGAAGAAGAAAAGAACACCTTCCTTATTTGGTGCCGCCCTAGCCTCCATACCCTAACCCTAATCCTATCTCAACTAGGATTCCCTCTCTTGCCGCCCAAAGCCTAGCTCTCTTGATGATTGTTCATGCCAACTCCCATTCCCTCCTTTTATAGAGTTAGGGATAAGTCATGAATTAATCTCCTCCATTGGTTCTAGGGATTTAATCTCAACCGTCGGATCTAGAGATTTAATCTCAACCGTCGGATCTTAGCGATTTAATCTCTACCTATGGATATTAGAGTTTTGTTTCTATCCATTGGATCTAAGCTTCATGAGGTGTTAATAGGCTACATTAGGGACCATGAGGAGGAGTTGGATCTTGGCCACCCATGGATCAAGCCCACATAAAGTCCGATCCACTAATGATGATCCAATTCACTAAAGGTTCATCATTGATCTACCTCACCAACCCCCATATGATAATATGGTCTCCATATATTATTTGTACATTTTCTCCCCGTGTTTAAGATCTCGAATGTCCATTGATTAATTAATTTACTGACCATTAATTAATCAACATCTAACTCCTTGAGTAGTACCACTCAACTTTTTCATCATGCCGGACCAAGTTCACCTGCAGGGTTTACATGATGAACCTTATGAGCTCCTCAAGGGGACATCATCATCCTAATATATAGGACACGATTTCCTCTTATAATCAACGGCACACCATATAAATAATATCATCTCCCAACTTAGCGAGCCTATCGATTTAATCTATAAATCTCGCCCATTGGTAAATCAAAGAGATGAGTACTAAGTATATGTGCCCGTTATTATATCGGGATTAAGCGCATGTACTAAATAATATCTGAGGTCCGATTCGATTATGTAGTCAGCAATAAATCAAATCACCTCTAAGTCGGTCCTACTCAATACACACAAAGTGCACTAGTGTGATTCTATGGTTAAGACAAACCAACACCAAATCACACTACAACCATTCCGATGGTTTGTCAAAGCCATCTCGGTTGTGAGCCTTTACTTATACTTTTCAAGGGGCCGATAATATGATCTCCTGTGTGACACCACACACCATGTTATCTACAATGTAAAGTATTAGACAATATTGCATAACCATAAAAATATGCAAACAATGATCATGTGATTCTTATTCCAAAATAAAGATGTTCATACAAAAGATAGACTTTTCAGTATACATCCCTACACCGTAACCGTGGGTTGAAGGATGCGATAGAGTAGGAAATGCACCCAATTTTTGACTCGTCGTAGGGATAGATTCGGCATCCTCATACATACTAGCTCGTCCTAAGTCTAGGGGTTGACCTGGTAATGGCAGAGGTAGCTTTTGTTAGATGCGAAGGCTCATCGGGGGAGTGTACGATGTCCTTTCCACAAAACCATAGCTAAAAACCTAGACAAAACCCAATTGACAATGTGTTTTGTGACACACAAACGAAAATGAAATCATAGAATCCCTTTCAAAGACTCGCAACTAGTTTCTTTCTTCTTCCGTGTGACACCGTATTGATTTGGGACCACCGTCAACCCTCGCAATCCCAACCCTTAGATCTTAATTCTGAACAATAACCTTTACTTACCAAATCGGTTCTCAAATCTTAGTCCCTATGGGATCGATAATCTTTTTATTACTTGACGACATCTGTGCACTTGCGGGCGTTGAGCACGAGCGCACACTTCGAGTCCTCGACGGTCTCCGTCACGAGATTTGAGGTCGCGTTCGGGTGCATCAAGTTTTTGGCACCATTACCAGGGATTAATTTATTCGATATCGAATCAAGAAGTGGATAATTGGATCAAACTTAAGGTAGATTTATTTACTTGCTTTAATTTTATTTCTTTTGTTTATTTTTATTTACTTCAGTTTTAGATTTTTAATATCTAGAGTAAGTTTAGATTTATTTCAGTAATTACCTTGCATTAACCTTTAATATTTTCTGCATTTGATTTAGAATTAGTTAGGCTATTTTCTATTTTAATACTCCTAAATTTGTGGCTCAGTTCTTCGTATGCTTAGACACCTAAGATCGGGAGACCTGATTTCGATCGATCTAGAAATTGAATGAACCTATCATCGCCGAAGAGATGAACAGAAGAGGATGGAGGACCAAGCCGCATCTGAAGTCAATATAGGTAGCCGACCTTTGCGGGATTATGCAACCCCTAATGCTAAAGGCTTTTGGCAGAGTATAGCTGGACCATCCATTTTAGCAAACAACTTTGAGCTGAAACTGACACTCATACACATGGTCCAGCAAAGTCAATTTGGAGGAGCTAAAACTGAAGACTCAAACTGGCACCTAGGGTCATTTTTGGAAATCTGCTCAACAATGAAGATTAATGGAGTCCCTGCAGATGCGATCCGCCTGAGCCTATTCCCGTTCTCATTGCGAAATAAGGCTAAGGCATGGCTTCACTCCCTGCCTTCGGGAAGCACTACTACATGGGAGCAATGTGAGCAGCAGTTCTTGAATAAATACTTCCCACCTAGCGAGACTGCTCACATGCGCCATCTAATAACGAGCTTCCGTCAAAAGGAAGGGGAGTCCCTATTTGAAGCCTGGATCGCTACAAGGGGTTACTCTACCAATGCCCCCACCATGGACTGGAAAGGTGGCTGGTGATCCACATCTTCTATAATGGGATCATGTACGCCACAAAGATCTCCCTTGATTCTACCGCAGGAGGAGCACTTATGAACAAGACTATTGAGGAAGCGGAGGAGCTAATAGAGGAGGTGGCCCAGAACCACCATCAATGGGCTTCCGAACGTTGTCACCTAACTCCTGCCGCGGGACGATATGTTGTCAACTCTGTGGACCACATGGCAGTGAGGTTGGATGAACTTAGCAGATGGTTCGTCTCTTTCAATCATGTTTTTGCATGTGCGGCCAATGACTTTAGAGAACGAGCAACATCATATCGAGAGGACTATTATGGAGGGTCGGGTGGCTCAGAAGAACAGATTGAGCATGTCGACGCAGTTGGGGACTATAATCAAAGGCCCAACAACTCATACTCTAGTACTTACAATCCCAAATGGAAGAACTGCCCAAACATTTTCTATCAAAATAACTCAGGGAACTTCCAATCATCAGGAGGGTATGGGCAGCAACAGGGCAATGGGCAGCAACAACCACAAAAGTCTAGGCTAGAATTGATGATGGAAGAATTCATTTCTATCCAAACAAAGGACAATGAAGAGTTTCGACGCCAACATCAGAAAATAGAAGAGTCACTTAAGGATTTGAAGGCCACTATTGATGGTCTTGCAAGTCACACAAGGATATTGGAAACACAAGTGGCCCAGATATCCCAAACCGTGTTGCAACCTATGGATAGTTCTCCATCATTACCCAAGCTGAGTCAAGTCTAGGAGGAGGGAATATACGGTGAAAGAGTAGGTCAGAAGAACAAATCCACCAAGGGGTGTGCAACCATGATTTCCACCCTACCCAACCAAGATGAAATTGAAGATAAAATTCCACCACAACTTGAAGACCCTAGTGAATTTGTTATCCCCTGCTCAATTTATGAGGAAAGCTTCGATGAATCATTGTGCGACTTGGGGTCATCAGTAAGTGTGATGGCCTATGCATACTATATGAAGATGGGACTGAATGGGATCCAATCAACGAACCTTGGTATTCGCATGGGGGACAACTCAGTCATGGAACTCGTCGGCATGCTAGCACATGTTCCTGTGGTCATTGAGAATTTCATGATACACACGGATTTTATTATATTGGACACAGGACCAAATCCCCAAAATCCCATCATTTTGGGAAGACCCTTTGTGGGGACTATGGGAGCATTAATAGATGTAAAGGCGCACAAGATCTCCTTGAAGGTAGACGGAGAGATCATCATTTTCAATCTGTCAGAGTATAGAGCGCCCTTTCTAGACAGCTACACTTTCAGTAGGGTTGAGCCAAACCCACCGGATGTCAACTCCGAGATGGATGAATGGTGGTTCACAGAACCTCCAGAGCTAAGTTAAGACAATGGAGTAGGGTCGAGCTAAAAGTCTTTAAACAAAGCGCTTCTTGGGAGGCAACCCAAGTTTAGTTTTTAGGTGTTCTTTTCATTGTATTGCATTTATTTGTTTAATATGAACTTTAGATTCTATTCATTTAGCATTTTAAACATGAATTAGGACTAGAAAGAACCTGCTAGGTAAAAGAAAAATCACTTTGAACCCACACAACTGAGCGTGTAAGGAGAATTCGAACCATTGTGCACCATGAGAGAGAAAGGGGGGCACACGGCCTAGCCGTGTGCTTCCACATGGTCGTGCCCCACATTCCAACAGTGCACACTGTCTGGCCATGTGTTTTCACATGGTCTGCCCATTTGTTTTCACACGACCATGTTGCGCAAGGGATAAACGACGCTGCACCTTGTGTTTCCCCGCTTTGTATCACTCTCCCTCCTATCCACACATGTATATTAGCCCACCTAGTCCACATTGACATGAGCATGCACCTGGACCACCACCTTTTTCTACTTTTTAGCAGAATGTAGGTACATCTACCTATGATTTTTTGGAGTTCCGATCATGCCTCGATAACATATATGTCAAGTAACAGATGCAGAGGCAGCGATGGGAGGAGCAGAGCGCTTACATGCAAGCAGAGTTTCAGGGCTTCCGGGAGCACTTCCAGCGGGCTGAGGAGTTCTACAATGAGGCCCGCGTCTACTTCCAAGAGGAGGTTGCCCGTCGCCAAGATGAGGCCACCTACTGCCAGGAGATGTGGCAACACATGCATTCCCAGCAGGCACAGTGGGCCCGGGAGGAGCAGCACAGAGCGGTCGTTGCGTCCACCAGTTCTCAGATTGACCACATCTACATGTGGGATTAGCGCCTTAGCACAAGGTTTACCTAGGAGCCTGACATGCCGAGACTGTCGGACTTCCCACCTCGACCACCATATTAGAGGTACAGTCTCATATAAGTCAGGGGGGATCCCAAGTTTTGATTTATTTTGTTTCTAAGAGTTGTGTCTTTCCTGTCATTTGCATTTTTTATTAGTTAGCATTCATTTGTTCATACATAGAGTTTTTAGTTTCGTCAGTATTTAATTTTTGCTATCTTTAACCTACCTTAGTAGTATTTTTAGAGTTTTTCTTTCATGAGTTGTTTCCATGGGTAGCTTAACTTCATTTACCTTGTGGTATTTTATTTTATTTGCTCTAATGAATCTTCTAGTCTTACACTATTTAGCTTTTATATTTACACCTATACATGATGAACATTCTCAAAGGGAGAGTCTAGTACGTACCTAGTTATGATTTATCTCAGTAGTCTAGTACTTTGGAATCTACAGGTGACCCTAAGTTTAGCATTTTAGTTATTGGAGTTGCTCGAATTGTGGAATCCCATTCGTAAAAATCCAAATCCTTAGAGCTAAAAAAAAAGTTGTCGTGGGTTGAAATGGTTAGGTGGCCCCTTGAGACCGAGTTAGGTTACTGGGGAAAAACTTACCAATTTCTTTCAATACCGAGCACGCCTTTGAGACTTTGTGCTAGATCTACGGAACGACCCTCGCTTTGGGCAGTGCCTAAGAGCTGGAGACCTTAGGAAAGCTATAGGATGATGACTTAACTTACCATGGAACAAGTATCCCCTAAGAAGATTCGCTTAGCACGAGCACGAGGAGCTAACTTAGTGAATTTCTAGAACATATCTAGTTTGCTTTGATTGCAAATACCACTTGATAAATCTAGTTAACATGCTAAGTATGGAACAATACACTTTTAAAAATTTGATGGCACTGAGGTTTGCTTGAGGATAAGCAAATACTTAAGTCTGAGGGAATTGATGTGAGAAAAACATATAGGATTTTAGGAGTAGTTTTTGCTCACATCTCATTACATTTTATGTTTGTTTCATGCATATTTTAATTTGTTTTGCATGCGTTTCCTATTTTCTAGTTCGGAGATCTGCTCTTTGTACTTTTTTGTTCAGGATAGCATTTCATGAGGAAAACGGTGCATTTTCAGGGCAAAAGAAGGACATTTTATAGCTATACGCAGAAGGGGACACAACCAGGGCGTGTGGATACACATGGTCACGACCTAGGGTCAAAGTTGGCTACCATGGCACCACACATGGCCTGGCCATGTGGTAACACACGGTCGTGTTGCACTTCGCTATTCCGATGTGATTCGGTTATTTTCCAGGTTTTAGAGAGATCCAGGCTGATGTCTATATAAAGGATGCTATGCCCAAACCCTAGGGGGGAGGCATGACGGTCGGGATGTCACTCCGACGCCCTAGAGAGAAGAGTCACATCGCATTGTAAATTATGCTCTTTACATAATTTCCATTGTTTATATGAGGATGATCGTGCTTTGTGTTTCTTCTCTCTTATTTATGGAGTAGACTCTTCGATTCAAGGAATAGGGAGTAGTTTGTGTTGAATTAGAACATTGTTGGTTCAAATATCTTTTGGTTCTTGAATTTATATTAGCAATTGGCATTTGGTTTAGAGTTATAACTATTGTTTTTGTTTTCTATCTACTGTGCTAGCCGATACGAGGGGTGACAACCCTCGTATCTAAGATTTAGGAGAATTAAGGAGTAACCTAGTGGTTGGCCTCATCTCCCGTAACCGTGGGTAGAAGGATTCTATAGAGTAGGAAATGCACCCCGTTTTTGACTCGAAACAGGGATTAATTCAACATCCTCGTTCTGACTACACCATCCTAAGTCTAGGGGTAGACCTGGTAATGGAAGAGGTAGCTTCCGCTAGATGGGAAGGCTCATCGGGGGAGTGTATGATGTCCTTTCCACAAAATTGTAGCTAGAAACCTAGACAAAACTCAATTGACAACGTGTTATGCGAAACACAAACGAAACCAAAATCCTACAATCCCTTTCAAAGACTCACAACTAGTTTCTTTTTTCTTCCGTGTGACATTGTATTGAGTTAGGACCGCCGTCAACCCTCGCAATTACAACCCTTAGATCTTAATTCCAAACAATAACCTCCACTTACTAAATCGATACTCGAATCTCAGTCCCTGTAGGATCGATAATCTTTTTATTACTTGATGACATCCGTGCACTTGCGGGAGTTGAGCACGAGCGCGCGCTTCAAGTCCTCGATGGTCTCCGTCGCGAGATTTAAGGTTGTGTCTGTGTGCATCAATGGCTATGTTTGGGACAGGAAGGTATGCTATTGTTATAACTTTGAATTAGTGTATTACTCAATTGTTTCATACTGATCTATTTGATTTCGTAGATATTGATTAGGATTTTCGTAATGGTTTTGCTATGGTGATGAAATTTAAACTGGGGGGGGGGGCTCAGATCTGGGAATCAACACTCGGTTGTGTTGAGGTATCAGTCGATTGTTTCTTGGTTTGGTTTTGTTTGAAGGTTGTGAGGATTTAGCAACCTATTGAAGTGTGTTTTGGATTCTGGCCGGAAGCTATGTTTGTGATGGGGAAGTAGGCTACTGTTAAAACTTTGATTTGGAGTGTTATTTAATTATTTCTCATTGATCTAGTTGATATTCTGTGGTAGGATCAAGAGACTACTGTGGTGAATTGGATCAAGAAGCTGTGAAGCATTGAAAGGTAAGCTTTAATTTGGTATGTTATGGAGTAGGATGTGTTACCTTTATTGTTGATGTTGTAGTTGATTGATGATTATTAGTTGTGAATAGAGTAGGTGTTGTTTATTGAGAGGTGGATTTGATTAGCTTGATCTACTGCTAATTAACTGGAAATAGAAGGAATTTGATTAGTGATGGATTCTCGTATGTGTGGATAGCTAATACGGGCTACATACCAGGTGAGTAATATTCTACCCTGGTCAGGTAGATGGTTAAACTTGGCGCATGAATTTTATGTTGATGATGTCATTGTTACCTTGACTCCACTCATGTTATTTCGTTGCTTGATACTTAGTCTTTAGACTTTGAGATGCTCTGTTGTTGTTGTTACATTTCGTTCATCATTGTTATGATTTATAGATGTTATGGTATGTGGACCTATAGATGCTTAACTATGAATACGTAGCTGAGTATGCTTGTAGACTTGATTTGTGTCATCAGAATAAATCACCTAGGGATGGGTGATGTTGTAAATGTAGAGTGGATTGTCGTATCACATTCCTTTACATTCTGCATCTATTGTGGATCATATTTTGTATATGTTGAGTGGGTTGTCGATAGTGGGATGTTACAGACTGGAGGTCCTAGCGTGGTTGTATATCCATTATGGATCATATGTTTGTGTATGGTTGTATGAATTGTTGATAGTGTGTCGCTACGGACTGGAGATCTTAGCATGGTTGATTGTCGATAGTATGTCGCAATGGACTGGAGGTCCTAGCGTGGTTGACTGTCGGTTGTGTATGACTCTCTGTGTGATAGAGAGAGTGTTGTGGATTTATGTGTGTGGTTTTATGCATCATTACATTGCATGCATGTTGTTGACTGGGTCTCCCTTGTGGTTGAGACGGGTCGCCAGTCATCCTGACTCCTCGGCCACTCGGGGTAATGGTAGCAGGGTTGAGCGCAGATCATCTGTTGTGTCGTACTCGGCCACTATAGATGGTGGTAGCTGGAGTTGCATACTTTGCCACTGTTAGTGGTGGTAGTTATTGCGCACTCGCCCACTATAGATAGTGGTAGTTGGAGTTGTGTGCAGTTGTCCTGTGTGTAGTGCTCGACCACCCATGGGTAGTGAAGGAGCGGCCAACAGCAGGGACCCCCGTGGTGTAGCATGTAGTTCTCTAGTGGCTAGCCATTTTTTCATACTACCCATTCGGCCACTCAAGAGTAGTGGTAGCTGGAGTTGGGATAGTTTTCATGTCATGCAACCCAAGCCATACTAGGGTCGTGGTTGTGCATAGGGTCTGCAGACATGACCATACATATGCATTGCTAGTTGTGATGACATATGTGTGTGTGTGTGTGTGTGTGTGTGTGTGTGAGGTGTGTTTTACATATGCCTTTGAGATGTTGCATTTGGTTGAACTATGATTGCTGCATATGTTTGTACTACATTATGCATATCATTTGCCTGTTCTATACTATGGTATATGGTGTATGTGGGTATGAGTAGGATCAGGGTGGATCGTTGTTTAGGTATGTGCAATGTACCTATTGGATCAGACTGTTTTATGCATTTGACCAGCGTCATGATACTACAGAGTATGGATCAGGTTTGTTTATACAGTTGATTATTTGTTGTTCATATGATTATGTGTTGATCACAGATGTGTTATTGTTATGTATGTTATTGGTATGTGCTACATTGTTGTATACTTGTTCAGGTTGTTTGTGAGTTGTGTCACTGCAGACCATCAGGGATGTCGGTACATTATCTTATTCAGTTGATCAGTTTGGTATATGCATTGATTATGACTATACCGGTGGTTAGTTGTTATTACCTTAAGATTGTATATCTATTGAACTCCATTTATATACTTGTAGATCTCCATATGATATTTGTTGTTCATGTACTATCTTTCATATTATCGCTGAGTTTTATATTCACCACCATAGACCCTGGGTTTTCTTGTCTCCCAGGTAACAGGTAGAAGATGCCTTGGGTGCTCGGAGCTCCACCAGCTGATCCCATCTCACACCGAGTGTATGGATTATATTCCATATTGTTGTATTATGCTGGATTATTGTTTTGGGATTTTATCCTATGTTGTTTCCGCATTTAGAGCGTATGAATGTGTTGAATATATTTGGGTTTATTATGGAGTTGATTTGGACGTTGGTTTTGACTATGTTTTTGTTGTGTCAAAGTCGTACCGGTACGCATGTATTTGAGTCATTGTATTTTCTTTATTATTTGTCTGTGTATTCGGCTGTGTTTTATGGCTTATCTGTGATAGCAGCTATGTGGGTCATGTATCGGTGGTTTATCTTATATTGTCACAAGAGGGTACCATCCGGTCAAGGGACAAATATACTATCGGGGCGTGACAGATGATCTAACTGGATCGTTGGAAAGGTTCACTTCGAGCTCCAAGTATCTCAACATGATGCTTGGATCTCAGCGAGCCGTGTACAACAAGTCTAGACTCTAATACAAAGCTAAATCCTCCTATAAATCATACATATCATTACATAGCCGAAACGCTAAAAATCGAGTCCAAGCATGGGTTCCTATGTCTAACTTAGTCAACCAAGTTGGACCAAATCAATTTTGGGTTCCCAAAATTCAAGTTCACTTAGTGAACAAAACTCAACCTGGCTACCACTTAGGGGGAGCTAAAACCTTGATTGTTTCCTTGTTTAGTTAAACTCTTGCATGCTTTAGTTTACTTTACTTGCTTAATTTAAAATGGACCAGATAGGAAAACAAATAGTTTAAACTTGAACAACCTAGTACTAAGACAAAGTGAACTGATAGTAAGTTAGGGAAACTATTCAAAGTGCATGTCTAAGAAGTGGTTGTCGCTCCGATATCCAAGAAGATCATGTGCCTTGCCACAACCTAGTGCACTAAGTCGAGTGGAACTGATCGAAGCTAACTCACTAAGTCTTTGACTAGTTAGACCAAGGCTTAGTCCAAAGTTAATCAAGTACTTGATTCCTTCATAGACTTTGTCTAGAAAGTGGTCGTTGCTCCGATATACAAGAAGATCATGTACCTCGCCACGACCTAGAAGTTAATGGTAGAAAAATCTACTTGACTAGCTCAAACTAAGCTTGAATCTAACACAAGTTTAAAAACTTTGAAATTACTCATTAAAGTTAATTAAGATAAAAATAAATCCTCATCTCACAAAACACATAGGAGTAACATGTATTGAAAACCTAGCTTGTGTTAGATGATTTAGAATTTAATCAAGCTTAATTAGTTTAATACAATTCACCTAACTTAACAACTTAATTAATAACTTTACTTAAACTAATTTAACTTAACTCAACTTAATATAGTCAACTCAAACTCAATAAATTAACTAAATTTAACTTAACAACTTACCTTAATTAAACTTGACTAAATTCAACTTAATATACTAAGCTCAACTCAACTTAGCAAATTTAACTTAATTTGACAAATTTACTTAAAATAATCTTAACTAGATAAATTTACAACATGAATAAACACAAGATGATTCATCTTATTCAAGGTGTGAATTATCTTTAAAAAGTTTTAATTCATGTAGGACTCCAGAATGGACCAATGGATTCTGGATAGTGGCTACTCCAGACATATGACTGGTGATATTCAAAAGTTCTCAGAATTAAGCTACAAGAATCTAGGTACAATCGCCTAGGGAAACAATGACAAACTTAAGGTAATTGGATCAGGTAATATTGAACTAGAGTCAAATTTTGTTATACAAAAAGTTTTGCTTGTAAAGAATTTCAAATTTAACTTGCTTAGTATAAGTCAGTTATGTGAAGCAAGTTATGAAGTGAAATTTTTATCGAATGAATGTTTGACCAACAATATTGAAAACACAAAAATATTACTTAAGGGAGTTAGGAATAAAAATATATATTCAATAAATTTAGAAAGATCCTCAATTAAGTGTCATATGACACAGCAAGAGGTAAGTTGGTTGTGGCATAGGCGACTTGCTCACACCAACTTTAGGAATATAACGAAGTTAAGTGAAACTAACCTAATTAGAGGGCTGCCCAAACTTAAAAATATTGAAAACAAAGTTTGTAATGCTTGCCAACAAGGAAAAAAAACTAAGTCTCAACATAAATCAACTAATCAAGGTCGAACAAGTTTAATACTTGAGTTAATTCACTTAGACTTTTTCGATTCACATGGGGTTAAATCACTAAGTTTAAATTTATATTGTTTAGTGATAATTTACGATTACTCTAGGTTTACATGCATAAAATTTCTAAAAAAAAAGATGAAACATTTGAAGTATTTAAAAACTTTAGTAAACAAATAGAAAATGAAAAATACCGTAAGATAAAAAGAATACGAAGTGATAATGGAGGGGAATTTAAAAATTAAAAATTTACAAACATGTGTCTAGAAAATGGATATCACCATGAATATTCATGCCCTAGAACCCCCCAACAAAATGGAATAGTAGAAAGAAAAAATAGAACTCTACAAGTAGTTGCTAGGTCAATGTTAAATGAATACAACTTACCTAGTTACTTATGGGTTGAAGCTATAAACACTGCATGTTATGTGTAAAATAGAATAATAATTAATAAATTGCATAATAAAACATATTATGAAATTTTTAATAATAAAATACCATCAATAAAATATCTAAAAGTATTTGGATGCAAAGTATTTATTTTAAATCGGAAAGACCATCTCGGAAAATTTTCTTCAAAATCCAATGAAGGGATATTTCTAGGGTATTTGACCACTAGTAGGGCTTATAGGATTTATAATAATAAAACCTTAAAAATTGAAGAAACAACTAATGTAAAATTTGATGAGGATGAAATTACTAATAATCAACTAAACACATTAAAAGATAATCAAAATGAGTTAAATGAAATAACACATGATGATGAATAATAAATCATATGTGAAGAAAACTTAAAGACATCTAGAATTAAACCTAATCATCCACTTGAACAAGTATTAGGAAATCCAACTTTAGGTGTTCAAACTAGATCAACCCTAAGAAACTTAAGTCAAATCGCATTGATATCAAAATTAGATCCAAAGTCAATAGATGAGTCTTTACCGGACCCTGATTGGATAATAGCCATTCAAGAAGAACTAGCACAATTCGATAGAAATGAAGTGTGGGACTTAGTACCTTCACCATCCAATAAATCAATAATACACACTAAATGGGGATTCAGAAATAAATTAAACGATTATGGAGAAATCATAAGGAATAAATCTCAATTAGTAGCCAAGGGGTTTAGTCAAGTAGAAGGGTTAGACTATGATGAAACTTATGCCCCAGTAGCGAGGCTTGAGTCAATTATGATGTTGCTAGCTTATGTGGCACATAAAGGATTCAAGTTATAACAAATGGGTGTCAAATATGCATTTTTAAATGGAGTAATAAAAGAAGAGGTATACATAAGTCAACCCCCAGGTTTTGAGAGCTTAAAATACCCTAATTATGTATACAAGTTAAAAAAAGACCTTATATGGATTAAAACAAGCTCCTAAAGCCTAGTATGAGAGACTATCCTCATACTTAATCTCTAAAGACTTCAGACAAGGTCAAATTGACTCAACACTTTTTGTAAAAACCTTGAACAAAGACATTTTTATTGCTCAAATATATGTTGATGATATAGTCTTTGGATCAACAAATTCAAAATTTTTAAAAGAAATTATAAACCTAATGGAACAATAATTTGAAATGAGTTTAGTAGGTGAGTTAAACTTCTTCTTAGGTTTACAAGTAAAACAAACAAGAGATGGTAACTATATATACCAAAATAAGTATGCAAGAGAATTAATTAAAAAATTTGGTATGGAAAATGCAAAAGACATTAAAACAACCATGGCTACGAATGTTATATTAAATGAAGACAAAGAAGGAAAGTCTGTAGATCTAAAGTACTATAGGAGTGTCATTGGTAGTTTACTATACTTAACTGCAAGTAGACCCGACATACTATTTGCAGTAAGTATATGTGCTAGATATTAAACTTGTGCTAAGGAATCAAATTTAACACTTGTCAGAAGAATCCTAAGATACATTAAAGGAACAATTAATGTAGGTATGTGGTACCCAAGATCTAGTAACTTTGAGTTAATAGGATACTCTGACTCAGACTATACAGGGTGCAAACTAGATAGGAAAAGTACTAGTGGAGGATGTCAACTCTTACGATCATGCATAGTAAGCTGGTTCAGTAGGAAGCAACATTGTGTTGCTCTTTCCACAACTGAAGCAGAATACATAGCATTAGGTGAATGTGTGGCACAACTATTATGGATGATGCACACACTTAAGGATTTCGAATTAGATTACAAAAAGGTCAAAACATTATTTGATAACATAAGTTAAATATATTTAACTAAAAATCTAATTCATCACTCATGTGTTAGTAATATATGAGAGATGTCCTAAGGCAATCGCCTTATGTATGAACCATTTATATGATAAATGAAGATTCACTATTTGAGTATACATGCTTCATGTATTTGATTGGATCTTAAACTCATTTACTGAATGTCCACGATGCGATTCACAGCATGAGAGAATTTGTCATTGGATCACAACTAGTGAGTATCTCTACATGTGTAATTGTGATGTATCGGAATTATCCCTAGTCGATGAATTGATGGATTTGGACACCATCAATTCTATCGAGACTAGCACGAGGTATACTCCTTGGTGTATCCAAGCAGCTGATTCTCACTGGCTGGAGACATTGTGATGTCCGGAGTTAATCTTGGATGCTAGTTATGGTAACTAGTTCATTGGAGTGACCAGCCATAAGACTTCATATGGTTCTCTGCATATATAGATATGTCAATGAAGTTCTTACTGTGGCTTAAGTGCGATGTTCCTTTGACTTGCGGTATTCAAGTCATCTTGATCATGGAGACTTATGCTTTGACATCTTAAGCAAACATCTCCGAGGAGATGTGGACCCGGGATGATTGGGTATAAGTCGAAGTGATCGAAGGTGTTTGAATAGCCTATAAAGGATTCACCACTCCTTGCGAGGAGATGTATACCCATGGCCTCTCGTCGGATTGTTACTAAAGTCTTTGGCCAAAGCTTTACATGTATAGAGTAAGGTACTCTTCGATACATGTGGAGTAACTAGAATCCATAGGACGAGGAAATGATACTTGGGCTAGGTGTGACGTAGTTAGCCTAGTGGGGACTGACACAATAGACCATGTCCTGAACCAAGTGGGTATAAGATGAGTGAAGGGAATGGGGCACGAATCATTTGAGCTACTGAAGGGTTTCAGAAATAGTTCTGGATCAACCGTTGATCTTTTCGGTTAATTGGGGATCATGATGTACTACTAGGTGCCACTCATGATCGTTCTATAATTAATGGTTAATTATAGACGGCCAACATAAACCGAGAACCTATTTGGTCACACGCACAACGAGCGTAATCCAAAGGATTTAAAACGAGCTTTAGAATGGGATCCTCAGACCGAGAGAAACAAGGTTTGGTTGGACCAAACATAAAGCGAGCATGAAATCATTTCAGTCGCAATGGAAGCGTGGATGGGCCGCGTCTTATGAAGACGTAATGGATGAACCAAAATGGTTTGGTTCTAATCCAATGGATGAGAATAAACCAAAGGGGTTTGGTTTATTTTAAACGAATGAACCAAAAAGTTGGTTCGGTTCATTTTAACTTAAAATAAACCATCATGGTTTGGTTTATTTTAACTTATCTTAATGGAGCGGGTTAACGGGCTTTATGGATATGATCCATTAACCATTAAGAGAATTAGTTCTCTATAAAATAGGGCTTAAACCCTAATCCAAAGCCCTAATCAAGCTTGGCCGCCCAAACCCCTTCCTCTTGTTGGCGTTAATTCCATTGCCACCGCCCAGCTTGTGTGCTGCCGTCCATCTCCTTGCCATCGTCCAAGCTTCAGCCGGTGGACCCTCCGGCGACCCTCCGGTGATCTTCCTAGGCCTCGGTGAAAAGGTGAGCACTTTACTTCCTTGTTTTGGCCGGCGCCTACTCCTCCACCAAGCTGTCCAGTTTTCTGGACAGCTTCTTCTCCTCTAGTCGGAGCGTCGTTTGGACGACGGTTAGAGCTCCGACAGTGGCTAAATTACCGGGGATTCGATCTCCGCTAATCCTCTGAGGTGGAGGACGAAGGATTCGTCAATCGGTTGACGAATACCTCTCCGGAGAAGCGAGTTTTGAGGACTCGTCTTAGGATCCGAATTTGGATTCGGATCGTGATCATCTCTTGATCACGTCGTCTTCAACACGAGGCTAGTAACCCGTACGAAGACGAAGCTCGTGGCTTAGCGAAGTCATCCCGAGGAACTCGGCGTGGATACGGATAGAGACGATTCTAGCGAGAATCGTTCCGGTTGATGTCGTTCCCGCTACACGTCATACGAAAGGTATAACGTAGATAAATTTCCTTTTTATTGCAAATTTAAATTTACGGTTATGTCTACACTTGTTGTAATATACATGCGTGTGTTGTGTGTGTTGTAATAAATAGGAGTATTTATTATTTTTATTGCTTCCGTTGTATTCATGTTTACGAAACATGATCGAACACACACACGCCGCGGTGCCGGAAAACCAACAGTGGTATCAAAGCCCAGGTTGTGTTTCGACATAATCGTAAAAATTGTTTTGCGATAGTCATAATGTATTTCTGGAAATTTTCTAATTTTATAAATTTAGAAGTATTTATGGAAAATTTTCAATTTTGGAAAGTCTAGAAGTATTTATGGAAATCTTCCACTTTTGGAAAGTTGGAAGTATTTATGGAAATCGATATTTTCCATAAATAAAATATTTGATTAGATTCTGGAAATTTGTTTCCTAATTTAATCATGATTTGATTTGGGAAATCAAAAAACTATGTGATTAGATTTGGAAATTTGTTTCCTAATTTAATTATGATTTGATTTGGAGAATCAAATCTTAAACATATTTTATTTCCATAAATAGTTATGACATACAAGGAAATATATACATGACATAATTGTATGCCATGTAATTGCATTAGATGCATAACATTATGCCATGCATGTCGTGACATGTAGATGTATGTCATGCCATGTAGATAATAGTTATTTGCATGCAAAGAGGATGAGACATAAAAACCCTTAAACAATATTAAAGCCTACACCTTCCATTAATATGGTTAGAACCAGAGTTCCGTTTCTTGTTTGGGTTGTTGGACTCTCTCCAAGCCCGGCTCGAACCCGAATATGTTCAAACCATGGAATAGTTTAATACTAATATGGTAAGAGTCAGAGGTCAATCGTTAGCTTTGGTTGTTGGACTCTCTCCAAGCTGGGCTAATTGGTTGAATGCGCTCTAACCATATTAAAACTATTTCCCGATTAATGGGTTGGCTTTAACCTGGAGCATCGGCTTGTTGGACTCTCTCCAAGGTCGATGTAAAGGGAGGTGAAGTTGGGTGCTATGCATATGATGCATACTTGTTAATGTGTTAACAACCCGATGTATGTGTGAACATTCAATTAGTTGATAGCACATTGTGATAGTTGCATATACGTGATATGCAATCGGTATAGAAGATACCTACCATCGTAGTTATGAATGGCTTGTTGGACTCTCTCCAAGGTTGTTCATAACTATGATGGATATCAGCCCATTCGGAGATGGACCTACGATCTCCCGAAGTGATTTTGGGGTTTTTTGAAATTCGAAAAATGAATGGGATTTATAAATGTATATTGATGCATTTTAAAATCATCTTTCTCATATATGCTCGTTTTGTATTTCTAAAATTGATCATGTTGTCTTTTAATTTGCGTTCCATTTTGGATTCGAATAAATTAGTGGGCGAAGTTTCATGGGTGGCTTAGAAGCTTGAGAATTGTTCTCAAGGTTGAAAAGCTTGCAAATGTCCTCGGCGCCTCTTCCCGTCCTAGTGTGATGCAACTCTGGACCAATTGTTGGCCTATCGAAACATGAGTGATTACGAACAAATGAGTTGCATCATGCTAGCCATGATGGAACCCAAACTATGAAAGCGACATGAGCATATGGATGCTCATATCGTGTCCTTCATCTTTGTGAGTTGGTTGATGAGCAAGTGAGATTGAAAGGTTGAAGTCTCAAAGCTCCTCTTCACCTCACGAGATGCTAGAAGGTTCATCTGCGTAGTGCTCAATATCTTTGAAGACTATGGAGTCTTGAGAAGCATGGCGAGGGGCGGTGCTATTAGTTGATTCCTCGAAGAAAGGTTCTAAGAGGAAGTCAAAGGAGCAGTGAGAAGGAAAGAAGAGAAAGGCTACGAATGTAGAACTAGCACAAAAGGAAACTTGCCATCATTATGGCAAGGAGAGCCATTTGCGAAGAAAGTGCAAGATTTATCTTGAGTCCATGAATAAGGATAAGGCCTCAGATGCCCCATCTTCTTCAGAAATCTTCTTTATTGATTGTCATTCTATTTCCTCAGACACTTGGGTATTTGATACTGGGTGTGGCTCACATATATGTAATGACATACATGGGCTAGGAATAGAAGAAGACTCGTCAAGGGAGAGTCAAATTTACGTGTTGGGAATGGAGCAGCGTTGTTGCACTCGCCATCGAGCGTATTTGTTGGAACTCCTGTAGGACTTGTCTTAGAAGCTGGACAATTGCTTTTATGTTCCTTCGTTGATAAAGAACATCATTTCTATTTCTTGTTTAAATAGAAATGGGTACCATTTGACTTTTAGTAACAATTGTTGTTACATAACTTTGAATGGAGTTCTTTAAGAAATTGGAACTTTAAGCAATGGTGTTTATACGTTGGACGTATCCAGTGACATTTTCAATATCGAAGCGAGCAACACGCGTGCTCGAAAGGATAATCAAATAGACTCCTATATGTGGCATTGTCGTCTTAGCCATATAAGCAAGAAACGCATGTCCGAATTACACCGATGTGGAATTCTGGAATCGTTTGAATTGGATTCATACGATACATGCGAATCATGCTTAAAAGGCAAGATGACTAAGTTACCTTTCTTGGAAAGGTGAGCAGTGGGAGAGTTACTAGGTCTAATACATCGATGTATGTGGACCTATGTCAACTCAAGCATTAGGAGGCTATAGCTACTTCATTACCTTCACCGATGATCACTCACGGTTTGGGTATGTGTTCTTGATGAAACACAAGTCTGAAGCCTTTGAAAGGTTCAAAGAATTCAGAAATGAAGTAGAGAAACAACATGACAAGAGTATTAAAATACTTCGATCGGATCGAGGTGGTGAATACTTAAGTCAAGAGTTTCTTGATTATCTAAGAGACAATGGTATATTGTCTCAATGGACTCCGCCATATACACCAAAGCATAATGGTGTATCTGAGAGGCGTAACCGGACCTTGTTGGACATGGTCAGGTCAATGATGAATCATGCGACTCTTCCCAAGTCCTTTTGGGGCTATGCACTTCAGACAGCTGTTTACTTGTTAAACATAATGCCTACCAAGGTAGTCTCAACTACTCCATATGAGATATGGAATGGTAAGAAACCTCATGTATCTTACTTGAAGATATGGGGTTGTCCTGCTTATGTGAAGCGGACTGTATCAGACAAATTGGATGCTAAGTCTGATAAATGTCTATTTATTGGATACCCTAAGGAAACAAGGGGTTACCAATTCTATCATCCTGTGGAACAAAAGGTGTTTGTTTCAAGGGAAGCTGTGTTTCTAGAGAAAGAGTTTCTCTTGCAAGAAAATAGTGGGAGTGTCGTCGAGCTTGAGGAGGCTCGAGAGACTCAAATAGACATTGATGAGATACCTGGTGAAGCACAACAGTCGACAACTCATAGTGATGAGCAATCGACTGGACCTATTGTAACACCACATCTTCGTAGATCTGGTAGAACACGCAATATTCCTGAGAGATATGGATTTCTCGTAAGTGAATCGAACGACGTGTTACTCATTGATGATGAGGAGCCTACGGTTATGAAGAAGTCCGACATAAGTTCGAGAAGGGATAAGTGGCTTGGTGCCATGAAGTCGGAAATGGATTCCATGTATGAAAACCAAGTTTGGAACTTGGTTGACCCACCTAAAGGGATAAAGCCTATAGGGTGCAAGTGGGTTTTCAAGAAGAAAAGCGACATGGATGGTAATGTGATTACCTATAAGGCTAGATTGGTGGCAAAAGGATATCGTCAAAAACAAGGTGTTGATTATGACGAAACCTATTCGCCTGTAGCTATGCTTAAATCCATTCGGATGCTCCTGGCGATAGCGGCTCATTATGATTATGAGATATGGCAGATGGATGTGAAAACAGCTTTCCTTAATGGAAACCTGCTCGAGGACGTGTATATGATACATCCTGAGGGTTTCACATCGATTGATAAAACCAAGGTATGCAAATTGCGACGGTCCATTTATGGATTGAAGCAAGCATCCAGGAGCTGGAATATCCGTTTTGATGAGACAATCAAAAAGTTTGATTTCTCACAAAATCCAGACGAACCTTGTGTGTACAAGAAGGTTAGTGGGAGTGCAGTCGTATTCCTAGTATTGTATGTCGATGACATACTACTTATAGGAAACGATGTTTCAATCTTACAGTCAGTGAAGGTTTGGTTATCCAAGACATTCTCCATGAAAGACCTGGGAGAAGCAATCTACATCCTCGGGATTAAGATCTATAGAGATAGATCGAAACGGTTGTTTGGTCTTTCGCAGTCTACATATATAGACCGAGTGCTAAAGAGGTTTAGCATGTCGGAATCCAAGAAAGGTTTCCTACCCATCAGGCATTGGGTACACCTTTCGAAGTCTATGTGTCCGTGCACAGAAGACGAGAGGATTTGCATTAGTAGGATTCCCTATGCATCCGGAATAGGATCTATCATGTATACTATATTATGTACGAGGCCCGATGTATCGTATGCTCTGAGTGTCACGAGCAGATACCAGTCCGATCCAGGAATGGATCATTGGGCGGCTGTTAAGACGATCCTTAAGTACTTGAGAAGAACTAAGGATGTGTTCCTAATATATGGAGAAGGGGACATGGTGATACACGGGTATACGGATGCCAGCTTCTAGACAGACAAGGATGATTCCAGGTCTCAGTCTGGGTATGTATTCACCTAGAATGGAGGCGCAATAAGTTGAAAAGGTTCCAAGCTTGACGCGATAGCGGATTCTGCCACTAAGGCAGAATACATTGCAGCTTTGGAAGCAGCAAAGGAAGCGGTTTGGATCAAGAAGTTCATCTCTGAACTTGATGTGGTCTCATCAATGATCCAAACATGTGCTTCGCCGCTATCATCTTATCAGAGAGATCATCAGTAGGAACGAAATACAAATCGAGAAAATTCCCACTGAAAGGAACTTAGCGGATCCCTTGACTAAGGCATTATCTCAAAATAAGTTTGAGGGTCATGTTCGAGCTTATGGTATTGGATACCGTAGCGATTGGCATTAGGCCAAGTGGGAGTCTGTTAGTAATATATGAGAGATGTCCTAAGGCAATCGCCTTATGTATGAACCATTTATATGATAAATAAAGATTCACTATTTGAGTATACATGTTTCATGTATTTGATTGGATCTTAAACTCATTTACTGAATATCCACGATGCGATTCACAGCATGAGAGAATTTGTCATTGGATCACAACTAGTGAGTATCTCTACATGTGTAATTGTGATGTACCGGAATTATCCCTAGTCGATGAATTGATGGATTTGGACACCATCAATTCTGTCGAGACTAGCACGAGGTATACTCCTTGGTGTATCCAAGCAGTTGATTCTCACTGGCTGGAGACATTGTGATGTCCGGAGTTAATCGTGGATGCTAGTTATGGTAACTAGTTCATTGGAGTGACCAGCCGTAAGACTTCATATGGTTCTCTGCATATATAGATATGTCAATGAAGTTCTTCTTGTGGCTTAAGTGCGATGTTCCTTTGACTTGCATGTATTCAAGTCATCTTGATCATGGAGACTTATGCTTTGACATCTTAAGCAAACATCTCTAGGAGATGTGGACCCGGGATGATTGGGTATAAGTCGAAGTGATCGAAGGTGTTTGAATAGCCTATAAAGGATTCACCACTCCTTGCGAGGAGATGTATACCCATGGCCTCTCGTCGGATTGTTACTAAAGTCTTTGGCCAAAGCATTACATGTATAGAGTAAGGTACTCTTCGATACATGTGGAGTAACTAGAATCCGTAGGACGAGGAAATGATACTTGGGCTAGGTGTGACGTAGTCAGCCTAGTGGGGACTGACACAATAGACCATGTCCTGAACCAAGTGGGTATAAGATGAGTGAAGGGAATGGGGCACGAATCATTCGAGCTACTGAAGGGTTTCAGAAATAGTTCTGGATCAACCGTTGATCTTTTCGGTTAATTGGGGATCATGATGTACTACTAGGTGCCACTCATGATGCGTTCTATAATTAATGGTTAATTATAGACGGCCAACATAAACTGAGAACCTATTTGGTCACACGCACAACGAGCGTAATCCAAAGGATTTAAAACGAGCTTGAGAATGGGATTCTCAGACCGAGAGAAACAAGGTTTGGTTGGACCAAACATAAAGCGAGGATGAAATCGTTTCAGTCGCAATGGAAGCGTGGATGGGTCGCGTCTTATGAAGACGTAATGGATGAACCAAAATGGTTTGGTTCTAATCCAATGGATGAGAATAAACCAAAGGGGTTTGGTTTATTTTAAACGAATGAACCAAAAAGTTGGTTCGGTTCGTTTTAACTTAAAATAAACCATTATGGTTTGGTTTATTTTAACTTATCTTAATGGAGCGGGTTAACGGGCTTTATGGATATGATCCATTAACCATTAAGAGAATTAGTTCTCTATAAAATAGGGCTTAAACCCTAATCCAAAGCCCTAACCGCCAAACCCCTTCCTCTTGTTGGCGTCAATTCCATTGCCGCCGCCCAGCTTGTGTGCTGCCGTCCATCTCCTTGCCGGCGTCCAAGCTTCAGCCGGTGAACCCTCCGGCGACCCTCCAGTGATCTTCCTAGGCCTCGGTGAAAAGGTGAGCACTTGACTTCCTTGTTTTGGCCGGCGCCTACTCCTCCACCAAGCTGTCCAGTTTTCTGGACAGCTTCTTCTCCTCTAGTCGGAGCGTCGTTTGGACGACGGTTAGAGCTCCGACAGCGGCTAAATTACCGGGGATTCGATCTCCGGTAATCCTCTGAGGTGGAGGATGAAGGATTCGTCAATCGGTTGACGAATACCTCTCCGGAGAAGCGAGTTTTGAGGACTCGTCTTAGGATCCGAATTTGGATTCGGATCGTGATCATCTCTCGATCACGTCGTCATCAACACGAGGCTAGTAACCCGTACGAAGACGAAGCTCGTGGCTTAGCGAAGTCATCCTGAGGAACTCGGCGTGGATACGGATAGAGACGATTCTAGCGAGAATCGTTCCGGTTGATGCCGTTCCCGCTACACGTCATACGAAAGGTATAACGTAGATAAATTTCCTTTTTATTGCAAATTTAAATTTACGGTTATGTCTACACTTGTTGTAATATGCATGCGTGTGTTGTGTGTGTTGTAATAAATAGGAGTATTTATTATTTTTATTGCTTCCGCTGTGTTCATGTTTACGAAACATGATCGAACACACACACGCCGCGGTGCCGGAAAACCAACATCACGCACTAAACACATTGATGTTAAACATCATTTTGTAAGAGATCATGTGGCAAAGGGTAGTATTGAACTCAACTATATTGAGTCCAAATCTAACCTTGCTGATATCTTCACTAAGCCACTTCCAGAAGAAGAATTTAGTATTCTTAGAAGATAATTAGATATGTGCTTGGTAGATTACGATGTTTTCATACTCATTACTCAAACTTATTTTGATAAGTAATATTATATTATTTTTAAAGAAAAGTTAAAAATCAATCTAAGACAATTTAGATTTTATGATCCTATAGATTTAAGTAAGCCTTCGCATCTCACAAACACCTAGGATTACCTATTTGTGTATTGAGCCACGAAGATGGGCGTAAGATGTTAGGACTGCACCTCTGGTTCCAGATGTAGATCCAGTACATCGACATGAATCAACATAGGATTTACAAGAGCAACTCAATCACTTCGGTGACTAACTCTAATTCAAAGCTTGATGATTAATTCTATATCATTTGAGCTAGTAATGAGTTGGACATTTGCTTTAAGGATGATTTTTAGATGTATATTTTTAAATATTAAAATAATATTCTGAAATTCATGCTTGCACATATTTTCTATCATATTTGCATCATCTTAAAATTTTAAAAATTTTAAGATTCACTGAATTTTTTAGTTAATTGTATGGGGAGTTAGAAAATTTTGAAAATTTTTAAATTTTTTTATATTTGAAAATATTTTATTATTCAGGGAGAGTTAGAAAAATTAGAAAATTTTTAAAAAATTTTGGAATTTAAAAATATGTTATTATTCAGGGGGAGTTAGAAAATTTTGAAAATTTTTGAAAAAAAAATTGGAATTTAAAAATATGTTTTTATTTAGGAGAAGTTATAATTTTAAATCTTGGAATTTAGAAATATGTTTAGGGTTTGTTAAACTTTTGAAAATTAAAATTTTAGAAAAAATCTTGTTATGTTTTGAAAATTTTTATAAAGGGAGAGATCCTATTTTTAAATGAAGAAAACCTTATTAAATATAGGGGAGGATTGATTTCAAAACTTAAGCATTTTTTAGATTAATATTTAATTTAAAGTTGTGGCATTTTTGAGCATTAAAGTTGTGGAATTTTAAACTTAATTTTGATTTTGATGTATGCCAAAGGGGGAGAGAGGAGATATAAAGTTAGAGAAAAGAGACTTATTGAAAGGGAGATGTCAAAATTTATATATGCATCTCATACATGTTTAACTTAATGCATTTCTTATATATATCAAAATTTGAATATTGTTGTCTTATTCTCCTAACTTTAATTGATGTATTGTCATACATCAAAAAGGGGGAGATTATTGATGTAGTGAGCATTACTCCTTAGTTTTGATGTATGAACCGTAGTTAAAGTTAGGTATTACTTGTGTTCTAATATCAGTGTTAAGTGTGCAGACTTAACAGGAAGTCCTAGTAGGTCGTGTTGACCGGATACTAGGCAGTTGACATGACATATCAGGAGGATCAGACACAGGCATGAAGTCCAGATGGGTCGTGTGAACTAGACATTTGGCATGAAGACCGGTTGGGTCAGGAGACCAGACAATCAATAAAAAGTCTAGTTGGGTCAGGCAGACTAGACAGTTGATGGAAGCCCCTGGTAGGTCAGATCGGATGTCAAGAGTCGTAAGCCCCACAGGCAGTCGACGAGTAAGCCTCGAGTGAAGAGGTGAGGTCGAGTCTTCTTTAGGGGGTCAAACCTAGGCGTCGATCCAATGGAAAGTCCATGTGGGACTTGTTGGGATGTATACTGAAAGCCTAGCCTTTGTATGAACATCTTCATTTTGAAATAAGAATTACATGATCATTCTTTGCATTTTATATTTATGCATATTGTGTGATACGTTACATTGTAGATAACATGGTGTGTGGTGTCACACAGAAGATCATGTTATCAGTTCCTTGTAGAGTATAAGTAGAGGCTCACAACCAAGATGGTTTTAGATAAACCATTGCCATGGTTGTAGTGTGATTTGGTATTGGTTTATTTTGACCATAGAATTACACTAGTACACTTTGTGTGTATTGAGCAGGACTGATTTAGAGGTGATTCAATTTATACTGACTATATAATTGAATCATGCCTTAGATATTATGATGTACACGTTCTTAATCCCGATATAATAACAGGCACATGTACTTAGTATTTATTTCTTTGATTTACTAATGGGCGAGATTTATGTGTTAAATCGATAGGTCTGGTAAGTTGGGAAATAATATTATTTACATGATGTGCCATTGATTATAGTAGGAAACCGTGTCCTATATACTAGGATGATGATGTCCCCTTGAGGAGATCATAAGGTTCATCATGTAAATCTTGCAGGTGGACTTGGTCCAACATGATGATAAGGTTAAGTGGTACAACTCATTCAGTTAGATATTAATTAATTAAATTGTTAGTAATTTAATTAATTAATGGGCATTCGATATATTAAACACGGGGAGATATTTTGTACAAATAATATGTGGAGCCCATATTTATTTATGGGTGTTGGTGAGGTAGATCAATAATTATCCTCTAGTGAAATGGATCATCATTAATGGATCAGGTTTTGTGTGGTTCGGACCGATTGGGTGGCCAAGATCCAACTCCTCCTCATGGTCCCTATTGTTGCCTATTATAAATACCTCATGAAGCCTAGACCTATGGGCATCCAAGGGTTGGCGTTGGAAAGGCTTGGGTGGCAAGGAGATAGGAGGTGTGCTAGGGTTTTGTCTCTTTGGCCGGCGGCACAAGAGGGTCTAGGTTTCCTTCTCTCTCTCTTGGCTGGCGCACCCTCTTCTACTCCTAGGGCCGGTGGCGCCACCTTCTCTCTCTCCCTTGGCCGGCGGCAATAAGAGAGTTCTCTTGGCCGGCACTCCTTTCCTCCCCTTAGGGCTGGCGGACACCAACCTTGGTGATTGGTGGCCGACAAAAGCAAGGAGAAGAAGGGAGCTTTTGTTCTTCCCTTGTTCGGAGCGAGCAAGGAAGGGAAGACATGTGGTCTAGGAGGCTTCGACTCTTGGAAGATCATCGCCCACACGACCTCCAAGAGGAGGATAGGAATACAATAGAAGTTCAAGAGGTAAAACAAGAGGTATAATCTTGTTTAATTTTGATTAGTGTTCTTTTGTATTTGTATGTTATTGATTAACATGGACCTCGATGATAAACACAAAAACCGGCGATCCATTCATCATCTATTCCACGGTTAATCGAGGAAAAGAGTTAGGTTGCTTGAACAATAAGTTTGTTCAAGCGACTACTCAAATCGAATAGCATGATGATGGATCGGTTGCTTGGGTAATCCATCTCTATCCGGATTAGTTTTAGTTGATAAAATTTTAATCCAAGGATGTCTGATAGGATCACCATGCATAAGCGACCGAAGCGGGATGCATTTCCCTTCAAGTGGTATCAGAGCCATGGTTTCCGGTTTTGTGTGTTTTGGACTAGGTTACTTTCATGCATTTATCATATATTATTTATGCCGGATAATAGTAGGATGTGCGTAGGCAAACTTTTTGCTTGCAGGCATAAGATCCAACTATTATGGCTATGTGGATGTATGTGATTGTAATTATTTATTTGAATCTTCGGGGTTGATAAGGATAAATAGTATTTAATTTTTGTAATTAAATACGATATTATTTAGCCGATCATTTTAATTTACTTTCGATCTACATATGTTGTACACTTTTTCGTGGAGTATAGGATCGATGGATGTAAATTAAAATTGTTTATCTCGGCTCGGATCCCCTTATGGCTAGAGCATGGTAAAGGGAGGAGCGAACGAGGTGGCGACACAACGGGAAGCATATTGAAAAACAAAAGTCATAATAGTTGGAAAATATTTTTTTCATATTTATTGCTTATTGTTTGATATGCATGTTGTGTGTTTCAGAAAATTCCTCAATTTTAAATTAATAAGTGGGAGAGGGATATTTTTTTAATTCCCACGGCCTCCATTACAATTTGACATGTGATGCGAACAAACTTGCGCGTTGGCTCTGAGTGCTTTCCTTCATATCGAATGAGTTTGTTTTGCGGATCACTAGGTCAAATATGGTTATAGAAAGTTATTTAGGAGCGTGTGTACTTCTTCATCGGAAGAAACATAATCCGAGATAATTGCCTTAGTATCGGGTAATGGTAAACACTTAGATGCAATTAAAAGGATCCTCCCCATCGGAGTCACTGCTTTTATTTGTAGGGTCGAAGAGGAACCAACTATTTATTTTATTTGTCAAAAAGTAAGGTTGACAGGATAATAAAATTAATGGGTAAAATCTCCTCTTACAAATGTAGGATTCGTATTCATCCACACTATCGTGGCATACGATATTCTCGGTGTTTTAAGGTGTTGGTTGATTTTAAAATTTTATTGTTTGAGGAATCAATAAATTTTTGAAATATAATGTTTTGATTTATGTGATTCTTAGGTTTTTCAAAATGACTTTCAACCCACTTGTTGTGATTATGAAAGAAAACAAACTTACTGGACCTAACTATGTTGATTATAAAAGGAATCTTGACATTGTCTTAATTATCGAGGAGTACAAATATGTACTCTTCGAAGAGTGTCCTCCTAAGCCTATGGATGATTTTGGTGAAAAGGAGAAAGAGAGTTATAAGAAGTGGATCAAGGCTGATGAGATGGCGCAGTGTTACATTTTGGCTTCTATGTCAAATGTATTGCAACATCAGCATCAGGCCATGACTACTGCCTATGACATGATGCTCAATCTCAAGGAACTTTTTAGACACCAGAATTGGCCTACTAAGTAGGAAGCTATGAGGAACATGATGACGACCACCATGGTTGAGGGAACATCCATGAGGGATCATGTTCTCAAGATGATGGCTCATTTGAATGAGCTGGAAGTCCTTGGAGTGGAGATCGATAGGGAAACCCAGGTCGATATCATTCTCCAATCTCTACCTAGGAGTTTTGAGCAATTTCACCTGAACTACAACATGAATAAAAGGTTGTATTCATTGGCGGAGCTTCTGACAGAAATCCAGGCGGCAGAGGGACTTTTTCGTTAGAGTTCTCAGGCTTTGGTTACTCAGAAGGTTTCTACTTCTAAACCGAAAGGCAAGAAGAAGAAGAAACAAGGTGTAGCAAAGATGGAGACAGGACCTCAAGTAGGAGTGAAGAAGCCGAAAGCAATTGCTTCACTTGCAAGCAGACTGGACATTGGAAGGCGGACTGTCCCAACCAGAAACAGAACATAGGTATATCTTTTAGTTTAGTCTTTGAAACATGTTTAGCGGTGTTATCTACCGGTACCTGGTGTGTAGATACGGGAGCCACTGATCATGTCTGTAATTCATTGCAGAGGTTCCAGGAAACCAGACGACTAGCTGAGGGGGAGATTACAGTCTACATAGGCAATACTATAAAAGTGGAGGCTATTACAGTGGGAGATGTTTATTTATCTTTTGATAGGAATAAAACTTTGGTTCTGAGAAATTGCCTTTATGTACCTTCATTTAGAAAGAATTTGATTTGAGTTTCTAAATTGTTTTTGGATGGATATTCTATTTCTTTTAATGACAGAGTTGTTATAAAAAGGAATAGAGAGATTATCTGTTCTGGTGTGTTGGTAGGAAATTTATATACTCTTAAAACAAAAGCTCCCACGATGCGAATAGAAATAAATAACTTATCTTCTAAATCTAATAATAGAAAAGAACCTTCGAAAATGAATCAAACGTATCTTTGGAATCTAAGGTTAGGTCATATTAACCTGAGTAGAATTCAAAGGTTGATAGCTGATGTGTTGGGTTTCCCTGCCACCGCAGCAAGTGTGTGTTCGAACATGTTTCGTAAACATGTGCACAGTAGAAGAATTAAAAACAATAAATCTAATTTATTACAGCACACACACCACACGCATGCAAGATACAATATGTGTACACATAATCACAGTTTTAAATTTTGCAATAAAAGGAAATTACGCTAGTTATACCAGACGTATCACGTGCAACGAGAATAACATCATCCGGAGCAACTCCCGCTAGAGTTGCCTCTATCCATATCCACGTCGAATACCGTCGAAATAGCTTCGCCAAGCTACGAGCCTTGTCTTCATAGGAGTCACTAGTCTCGTGTCGAAGACAATGTGATCAAGAGAAGATCACAATCCAAATCAAAATTCGGATGCAAAAATGAGTCCCCAAATATCACTTCTCAAGAGAGGTATTCATCAACCAATTGACGAATCTTTGATCCTCCACCTATGAGGATTATCGGAGATCCAATCCCCAGCAAGGAAGTCGCTGTCGGAGCTCCAAACGCCATCCAAACGATGCTCCGACAAGAAGGAAACAAGCTGTCCAAAAACTGGACAGCTTGGTGGAAGACTTGGCGCCGGCCAAAGGAGGTGGCCGGCTAATCCTTGGCCACTGGTGCCAAGGTGGATTGCCAGAGGGTTGCCGGAGGGATGGCCGGCAGCAGCTAGATGCCGGCGGCACAAAGGGGCGGCGGCTCAAGAGCTGGGCGTGGATCCTCTTGGGCGGTGGCAAGGAGAAGAGAGGTAGAGGAGAGGAAGAGAAGTTTCCAAAAATAAACTTAGGGCTCTCCAAACCTCTAGCCGCGCTTTTATAGAGCGCATGTTTCTTAACCAAAACCCATTAACCCGCTCCAATAACTTAAGTTAAAATAAATCGAACCGAGTTGGTCTATTTTAAGTTAAAACGAACCGAACCAACTTTGGTTTATTGGTTTAAAAAAAACAAACCACTTTGGTTTATTTTCCACCATTTGATTAGAACCAAACCAATTTGGTTCATCCATCATGTCTTCATAAGACTCGCCCCATCCATCTTCCGTTGCGACTGAAACGATTTCATGCTCGCTTCTTATTTTGTCCAACCAAACCTAGTTTCTCTCGATCTGAGAATTTCATTCTCAAGCTCGTTTTAAAACCTTCGGATTACGCTCGTTGTGCGTGTGACCAAATAGGTTTCCGATTTATGTTGGCCATCTATAATTAACCATAAATTATAGAATGATCATGAGTGGCACCTAGTAGTACATCATGATCCCCAATTAATCGAAAAATCAACGATTTATCCCAGAACCATTTCTGAAACCCTTCAGTAACTACAATGAATCATGCCCCATTCCTTTCACTCATCTTATACCCACTTGGTTTAGGACATGGTCTATTGTCTCAGTCCCCACAAGGTTGACTACGTCACACCTAGCCCAAGTATTACTTCCACATCCTTCGGATTCTAGTTACTGCACATTTATCCTAGAGTACCATACTCTAAACATGTAATGCTTTGGCCAAAGACTTTAGTAACAATCCAATGAGAGGCCATAGGGTATACATCTCCTCACATGGAGCGGTGAATCCCTTGTAGGCTATTCAAACACCTTCGGTCACTTCGACTTATACCCAATTATCCCATGTCCACATCTCCTTGGAGATGCTTGCTTAAGATGTCAAAGCATAAGTCTCCATGACCAAGATGACTTTAATACCGCAAGTCAAAGGAACGTCGCACTTAAGCTGCAATAAGAACTTCATTGACATATCCATATATGCAGAGAACCATATGAAGTCTTACATCTAGTCACTTCAATGAACTATTTACCATAACTGGCATACACAATCAACTCCAGACATCCCATTGTCTCCAGTCAGTGTGAAACAGCTGCTTGGATAAACCAAAGAGTATACCTCGTGCTAGTCTCAACAGAATCGATGGCGTCTGAATCTATCAAATCATCAACTAGGGATAATTCCAATACATCACAATTACACATGTAGAGATACCCACTAGTTGTGATCGAATCACAAATTCTCACATGCTGTGAATCGTATTACGGACATTTAGTAAATGAGTTTAAGATCCAATCAAATATGTGAAAACATGTTTAATAAAATAGTGAATCTTCATTTATCAAATAAATGGTGCAACCATAAGGCGATTGTCTTAGGACACCTCTCATATATAACTAACAAACTCCCACTTGGCCTAATGTCAATCGCTACGGTTTCCAATACAATAAGCTCTAACATGACCCTCAAATTTACTTAGAGGTAAGGCCTTAGTTAACGGGTCTGCTAAGTTCCTTTCAGTGGAAATCTTCTTGATTTATATTTCCTTCCTACTTATGATATCTCTGATCAAATGATAGCAGCGAAGCACATGTTTGGATCGTTGATGTGACCACATCAAGTTTAGAGATGAACTTTTCGATCAAAATCGCTTCCTTTGCGACTTCCAAAGCTGCAATGTATTCTGCCTTAGTGGTAGAATCTACTACGGTGTCTTGCTGGGAACCTTTCCAACTTATTGCGCCTCCAATTAAGGTAAATACGTAACCAGACTGAGACCTGGAATCATCATTGTATCTCTGAAAGCTGACATCTGTATACTCGTATATTACCATATCTCCTTCTCCATATATTAAGAACACATCCTTAGTTCTTCTCAAGTACTTAAGGATCATCTTAACAACTGCCCAATGATCCATTCCTGGATCAGACTGGTATCTGCTCGTGACACTCAGAGCATACGATACATCGGGCCTCGTACATAACATAGCATACATGATAGATCCTATTACGGATGCATAGGGAATCTTATTCATGTAAATCCTCTCGTCTTCTGTGCATAGACACATAGACTTCGAAAGGTATATCCCATGCCTGATGGGTAGGAAACCTTTCTTGGATTCCGACATGCTAAACCTCTTTAGCACTCAATCTATATATGTAGACTGCGAAAGACCAAGCAACCGATTCGATCTATCCCTATAGATCTTAATCTCGACATAGGTTGCTTCTCCCAGGTCTTTCATGGAGAACGTCTTGGACAATCAAATTTTAACTGACTGTAAGATAGAAACATCACTTCCTATAAGTAATATGTCATGGACATACAATACTAGGAACACGACTGCACTCCCACTAACCTTATTATACACACAAGGTTCATCCAAATTTTGTGAGAAATCAAACCTTTTGATTGTCTCATCAAAATAGATATTCCAGCTCCTGGATGCTTGCTTCAGCCCATATATGGACCGTCGCAGTTTGCATACCTTTATTTTATCAATTGATGCGAAACCCTCAGGTTGTATCATATACACGTCCTCGAGTAGGTTTCCATTAAGAAAAGTTGTTTTCACATCCATCTTCCATATCTCATAATCATAATGAGCCGCTATGGTCAGGAGAATCTGAATGTATTTAAGCATCGCAACAGGTGAATAGGTCTCGTCATGATCAACACCTTGCTTTTGGCGATACCCTTTCGCCACAAATCTAGACTTATAGGTAATCACATTACCATCCATGTTGATTTTCTTCTTGAAAACCCACTTGCACTCTATAGGCTATATGCCTATAGGTGGGTCAACTAAGTTCCAAACTTGATTTTCATACATGGAATCAATTTCCGACTTCATGGCATTAAGCCATTTATCCCTTTCTGAACTTTTCAGAACTTCGTCATAACTGGTAGGCTCCTCATCATCAATGAGTAACACATTGTTTGATTCACTTACGAGAAATCCATATGTCTCAGGAATGTTGCGTGTTCTACCAGATCTACGAAGATGTGGTGTCACAATAGGTCCAGCCGATGGCTCATCACTACGAGTTATCTGTTGTGGTGCTTCACCAGGTATCTCACCAATGTCTATTGGAGTCTCATGAGCCTCCTTAAGCTCAACGACTCTCCCAATATTTTTCTTGCAAGAGAAACTCTTTTTCTAAAAACACAGCATGCCTTGAAACAAACACCTTTTGTTCCACAGGATGATAGAATTTGTAACCCCTCATTTCCTTAGGGTATCCAATAAATAGACATTTATCAGACTTAGCATCCAATTTGTCTGATAAAGTCCGCTTCACATAAGCAGGACAACCCCATATCTTCAAGTAAGATAAATGAGGTTTCTTACTATTCCATATCTCATATGGAGTAGTAGAGAATACCTTGGTCGGTACTCTGTTTAACAAGTAAACAGTAGTCTAAAGTTCATAGTCCTAAAAGGACTTGGGAAGATTCGCATGATTCATCATCGACCTAACCATGCCCAACAAGGTTCGGTTTCGCCTCTCAGATTCACCATTATGCTATGGTGTATATGGTGGAGTCCATTGAGACAATATACCATTGTTCCTAAGATAATCCAGAAACTTTTGACTCATGTATTCACCACCTTGATCAGATCGAAGTATTTTAATACTCTTGCCAAGTTGTTTCTCTACTTCATTTCTAAATTCTTTGAACCCTTCAAAGACTTCAGACTTGTGTTTCATCAAGAACACATACCCAAACTGTGAGTGATCATCGGAGAAGGTAATGAAGTAGCTATAGCCTCCTAGAGCTTGAGTTGACATAGGTCTACATACATCAGTAAGTCTTAGACCAAGCAACTCTCCCACCGATTCATCTTTTCTCGTAAAAGGTAACTTAGTCATATTGCCTTTTAAGCATGATTCACATGTATCCTATGAATCTAATTCAAATGATTCTAGAATTCCAAATCAGTGTAATTCGGACATGCATTTCTTGCTTACATGACCAAGACGGCAGTGCCACATGAAGGAGGCTAATTGATTATCTTTTTGAGCACGCTTGTTGCTCTCTTCGATTTTGAAAATGTCACTGGATACGTCCAACGTATAAATACCATTGCTTAAAGTTCTAGTCCCATAAAGAACGTCATTCAAGGTTATATAACAACAATTGTTACTAAACATCAAATGGTAATCATTTCTATTTAAACAAGAAATAGAAATGATATTCTTTATCAACGAAGGAACATAAATGCAATTGTCCAGTTCTAAGACAAGTCCTGTAGGGAGTCTTAACAAAGACGTTCCGATGGGAGTGCAACAACCTTTGCTCCATTCCCAACACGTAAATTTGACTCTCCCTTGACGAGTCTTCTTTTATTTCTTAGCCCATGTATGTCATTACATATATGTGAGCCACACCTAGTATCTAATACCCAAGTGTCTGAGGAAATAGAATGACAATTAATAACGAAGATATCTGAAGAAGATGGGGCATCTGATGTCTTATTCTACTTCATGGACTCAAGATAAATCTTGCAGTTTCTTCGCCAATGGCCCTCCTTGCCATAATAATGGCAAGTTCCCTTTTGAGATGGTTTTGCCTTTTTAGTCTTTTTCTTCTTCCCCTTATGTTGTTCCTTTGACTTCCTCTTAGAACCTTTCTTCCAGGAATCAACTAACAACACCGTTCCCTACTCATGCTTCACAGAAGGCTCCATAGTCTTCAGCCTGTTGAGTAGTACCATAGATGAACCTTCTTACATCTCAGAGGTGAAGAGGAGCTTGGAGACTTTAAACCTTTCGAATCTCACTTTCTCATCAAACAACTCATAAAGATGAAAGACTATGGTATGAGCATCTATATGCTCATGTTGCTTTCGTAGCTCGGGTACCATCACAACTAGCATGATGCAACTCACTAGTTCAGAATCACTCACATGTTTCTGATCGGCCAACAATTGGTCTAGAGTTGCATCATCACTAGGACGGGCGAGAAGAGGCTCTTCGAGGATATACAAAAGCTTTTCCGCCTTGAGAACAATTCTCAAGTTTCTAAGCCAGTCCAAGAAGTTCGTCCCAATCAATTTATTCGAATTCAAAATAGAGCGCAAATTCAAATACGTCATGATCAAGCGATTAACCTAGAAATACAAATCGAGCATATATGAGAAAGATGGAAAAATGCATCAAAATACATTTACAAATCCCATTCATTTTTCGAATCTTAAAACCCCAAAATCACTTCAGAAGATCGTAGGTCCATCTCTGAATAGGCTGATATACAAAATAGATATGAACAACCTTGGAGAGAGTCCAATAAGCCATTCATAGCTACAATGGTAGGTATCAAGTATACCGATTGCATATCACATATATGCAACTATCACAATGTCCTATCAACTAATTGAATGTTCACACATATATTGGGTTGTTAACTCATTAATAAGTATGCATCATATGCATAGCACCCAACTTCACCTCCCTTCACATCGACCTTGGAGAGAGTCCAACAAGACAATGCTCCAGGTTAAAGCCAACCCATTAATCAAGAAATAGCTTTAATATGGTTAGAGCGCATTCAACCAATTAGCTCGGCTTGGAGAGAGTCCAACAACCAAAGCTAACGATTGACCTCTAACTCTTACCATATTATTATTAAACTATTCCATGGTTTGAACATGTTCAGGTTCGAGCTGGGCTTGGAGAGAGTCCAACAACCCAAACAAGAAACAAAACTCTGGTTCTAACCATATTAATGGAAGGTGTAGGCTTTAAAATTGTGCAAGGGTTTTAATGTCTCATTCTCTTTGCATGCAAATAACTATTATTTACATGGCATGGGATACATGACATACATCTACATGTCACGACACGTATGACATAATGATATGCATCTAATGCAATTACATGACATACAATTATGGCATGTACAAAAATTTACTTATATGTCATAACTATTTATAGAAATAAAATATATTTGAGATTAGATTCCCCAAATCAAATCATGATTAAATTACGAAACAAATTTCTAAATCTAATCACATATTTTATTTATGGAAAGTGTTAATTAAGGAAAGTCAAATTTAATTTAGGAAATAAATTTCCTAAATTGTCAAAACTAATTATGGAAATAAAATATGTTTTAGATTTGATTCCCCAAATCAAATCATGATTAAATTAGGAAATAAATTTCCAAATCTAATCACATATTTTATTTATGGAAAGTGTTAATTTCCATAAATACTTCTAAACTTTCCAAAAGTAGAAATTTCCATAAATACTTCTAAACTTTTCATAATTAGAAAATTTTAATAAATACTTCTAAACTTTCTAAAAGTAGAAAATTTCCATAAATACAATTATGACTATCGCAAAATAATTTTATGATTATGTCGAAACACAACCTGGGCTCTTATACCACTGTTGGATTTCCCCGGAACCGCGGCAAGTGTGTGTTCGAACATATTTCGTAAACATGTGCACAGCGGAAAAATTAAAAGTAATAAATCTAATTTATTTCAACGCACACACCCCACGCATGCAAGATACAATATGTGTAGACATAATCGCAGTTTCAAATTTTGCAATAAAAGGAAATTATGCTAGTTATACCTTACGTATCACGTGCAGTGGGAATGACATCAACCGGAGCAACTCACGCTAGAGTTGCCTCTATCCGTATCCAAGATGAGTACCATCGGGATAGCTTTGCCAAGCTACGAGCCTCGTCTTCATAGGAGTCACTAGCCTCGTGTCGAAGACTATGTGATCAAGAGAAGATCACAATCCGAATCAAAATTCGGATGCAAAAATGAGTCCCCAAAACTCGCTTCTCCGGAGAGGTATTCGTCAACCGATTGACGAATCCATGGTCCTCCACCTATGAGGATTACTGGAGATCCAATCCCCAGCAAGGAAGTCTCTGTCGGAGCTCCAAACACCGTCCAAACGACGCTCTAACAAGAAGGAAACAAGCTGTCCAAAAATTGGACAGCTTGGTGGAGGACTTGGCGCCAGCCAAAGGAGGTGGTCGGCTAATTCTTGGTCACCGGAGCAAAGGTCGATCGCCGGAGGGTCACCGGAGGGGTGGTTGGCAGCAGCTGGATGCCGACTGCACAAAGGGGCGGCGGCAAGGAGAAGAGAGTGAGGGGAGAGGAAGAGAAGTTTCCAAAATTAAACTTAGGGCTCTCCAAACCTCTAGTCGCGCTTTTATAGAGCGTGTGTTTCTTAACCATTAAGAAACCTTCTCCTTAGAGTTATTGGTTCATAACCAAAACCCATTGACCCGCTCCAATAACTTAAGTTAAAATAAACCGAACCGAGTTGGTCTATTTTAAGTTAAAACAAACCGAACCAACTTTGGTTCGTTCGTTTAAAACAAACCAAACCACTTTGGTTTATTTTCCACCATTGGATTAGAACCAAACCAATTTGGTTCATCCATCATGTCTTCATAAGACTCGGCCCATCCATGCTTCCGTTGCGACTGAAACGATTTCATGCTCGCTCCTTGTTTGGTCCGACCAAACCTAGTTTCTCTCGATATGAGAATCTCATTCTCAAGCTCATTTTAAATCCTTCGGATTATGCTCGTTGTGCGTGTGACCAAATAGGTTCCCAATTTATGTTGACCGTCTATAATTAACCATTAATTATAGAATGATCACGAGTGACACCTAGTAGTACATCATGATCTCCAATTAATCGAAAAATCAATTGTTGATCCCATAACCATTTATGAAATCCTTCAACAGCTACAATGAATCGTGCCCCATTCCTTTCACTCATCTTATACCGACTTGGTTCAAGTCATGGTCTATTGTGTCAGTCCCCACTAGGCTGACTACGTCACACCTAGCCCAAGTATTACTTCCTCATCCTTCGAATTCTAGTTACTACACATGTATCCAAGAGTACCATACTCTAAACATGTAATGCTTTGACCAAAGACTTTAGTAAAAATCCGACGAGAGGCCATAGGGTATACATCTTCTTGAAAGGAGCGGTGAATCCTCTGTAAGCTATTCAAACACCTTCAGCCACTTCGATTTATACCCAATCATCCCGGGTCCACATTTCCTTGGAGATGCTTGTTAAGATATCAAAGCATAAGTCTCCATGACCAAGATAACTTGAATACCACAAGTCGAAGGAACATCTCACTTAAGCTAAAGTAAGAACATAATTGACATATCAATATATGTAGAGAACTATATGAAGTCTTATAGCTAGTCACTTCAATGAACTAGTTACCATAACTAGCATCCACAATCAACTCCGGACATCCCACTTGGCCTAATGTCAATTGCCATAGTTTCCAATACAATAAGCTCTAACATGACCCTCAAACTTACTTTGAGGTAAGACCTTAGTTAAAGTGTCCGCTAAGTTCCTTTCAGTGGGAATCTTCTCGATTTGTATTTCCTTACTACTTATGATATCTCTGATCAAATGATAGCTGCGAAGCACATGTTTGGATTGTTGATGAGACCACATCAAGTTCAGAGACGAACTTCTCGATCCAAACAGCTTCCTTTGCTGCTTCCAAAGCTGCAATGTATTCTGCCTTAGTGGTAGAATCAACTACGGTGTCTTGCTTGGAACCTTTCCAACTTATTGCGCCTCTATTTAAGGTAAATACGTAACCAGACTGAGACTTGGAATCATCCTTGTCTGTCTAGAAGCTGGCATCCATATACCCTTGTATTACCATATCTCCATCTCCATATATTAGGAACACATCCTTAGTTCTTCTCAAGTACTTAAGGATCATCGTAACAGCTACCCAATGATCCATTCCTGGATTAGACTGGTATCTGCTCATGACAATCACAGCATACGATACATCGGGCCTCGTACATAACATAACATACATGATAGATCCTATTACTGATGCATAGGGAATCTTATTCATGCAAATCCTCTCGTCTTCTGTGCGCGGACACATATACTTCGAAAGGTGTATCCCATTCCTAATGGGTAGGAAACCTTTCTTTGATTCCGACATGCTAAACCTCTTTAGCACTCAATCTATATATGTAGACTACGAAAAACCAAGCAACCGATTTGATCTATCCCTATAGATCTTAATCTCGAGGACATAGGTTGCTTCTCCCAGGTCTTTCATGGAGAACGTCTTGGACAATAAAATTTTAACTGACTGTAAGATAGAAACATCATTTCCTATAAGTAATATGTCACCGACATACAATACTAGGAACACGACTGCACTGCGACTAACTTTCTTGTACACAAAAGGTTCGTCCGGATTTTGTGAGAAATCAAACCTTTTGATTGTCTCATCAAAATAGATATTCCAGCTCCTGGATACTTGCTTCAGTCCATATATGGACCGTCGCAGTTTGCATACCTTGGTTTTATCAACCAATGTGAAACACTCAGGCTATATCATATACACGTCCTCGAGTAGGTTTCCATTAAGGAAAGCTATTTTCACATCTATTTATCATATCTCATAATTATAATGAGTCACTATGGCCAGGAGCATCCGAATGGATTTAAGCATAGCAAAAAGTGAATCGGTCTTGGCATAATCAACACCTTGCTTTTGACGATACCCTTTCGCCACTAATCTAGCCTTATAGGTAATCACATTAACATCCATGTCGATTTTCTTCTTGAAAACCCACTTGCACTCTATAGGCTATATGCCTATAGTGTTGGTGCAATCGGCCCAGGTTACAATTGACCAGGACTCGAGTTTGACTCGAGTGATGTTTTGATGTTTCGACAAAAACATATGACAATGTAATTGTCATTTGGTAAAGTCCAAGTCTTGAGTACTTGGCATGGAAAGTCCAAGTGGGACACTTGGCACATGAAAAGTCCAAGCATGGGTCTTGGCAATATAAAGTCCAACATGGGTTGGGAAAGAAAGTCCAAGCATGGTCTTGGCATGGAAAGTCCAACATGGGTTGGCAAGGAAAGTCCAAGCATGGTCTTGGCATGGAAAGTCCAACATAGGTTTGCAAGAGAAAGTCCAAGGGGATTGATATTGGCGGCGTAAAGTCCAAGCGGGAGTCTTGGCAGCATAAGTCAAATGGTTGGCGACGTAAAGTCCAAGCGGAGTCTTGGCGGCGTAAGTCCAATGTGCCTTGGCGGTGTAGACACCATTAGCATGACATAGCCGATGGAAGCACCTGAAGGCTAGCGCGATGGATGAACAAGTCATGGATGACTTCGAGGGATCCGAGAGGTGTGAGGTTGATGGAGGCGGCTAGAAGGCTTAGGTCTAGGCTAAGGGTGGTCTAGCAAGTATGGGGGAACCATACTTGGGTTAAAACCTCATGTTTGAGGTGTGCCAGTCCACTGGTGCCATGTGGCAGTCGACTGGACCGAGTCAACTAGGGTTTTACTGCGGGTTATGGCCTAGCAGTCGATTGCCAGAGTTGGCCAGTCGACTGATGGCTCGATCAGTCGACTGATCGTGTAATCAGTCGACTGATGCTCGGATTTTCGGCCACAGAATGGAGTCTCACTCGACTGCTGAGACGAGCAGTCGAGTGATGGCTCATCAGTCGACTGATGGTCATGATCAGTCGACTGATGTCCTAGCCGTTGGATTTTATCCAGCGTGGATTACACCGTTGTCTCACAGCAACAGTGTGATCGTGATCGTGATGGTCCCAATCGATCGGTGATCGACCTTTCGACTGAGTTGAAGCTATATAAGGAGCTCGTGATGGAGGAAAAGATAGCGATTTTCTTGAGCGAAATTGAAGGGGGAAGTTGGTGCTTTCCAGTCCTTCAAAGCTAGTTCAAGGCAATCAAAGATCAAGCAATCCAAAGCTCTTGTAAAGTGTTTTTCCTTTACTTGCATTTGTATTTCATATTGTATTTGCTTGTATTTACTTGTTTATTGTTGTAAACATTTGTACGAGGTTTCTCCGCCTCCGACTTGTTGTCGAGAAGGAGTTTATTGATTAGTGGTGTTTGTGGCATCGCTAGGGTTCGTACGAACCCGATCCGTGGAGTAGGAACCGTGTGGTTCCGAACCACGTTATATCATTGTGTTAGCGTGATTGTATATTTCGTTATTGCTTTCATTATCTATATTCTGCTGCGCTAACGAAATTGTAGAAACAAACGCGAAAGAATTCCATTGATGCTATTCACCCCCCCTCTAGCCGTTCCAATATTCCTAACAAGTGGTATCAGAGCCCGGGGCTCTTCTACGGACTAACTGCCCGGAGCTAAGACAAAAGGCTAGAGGGTGAAGATGGAATTCCAAGACAAGCTTGGATGGGATATCAACACTCCACCTCTATATGATCCAGAAGATTTTCCGGCATGGAGAGCAAGAATGGAAACATTCTTGATGATGAACATAGAGGATTGGTTCATCCTCATTGAAGGCCTTGAACCCCCTAGGGATAAGAAGGGAAATGTCCTAAAATTGAAAAAGTGGACCCAAGAGCAACGTCAAAAGCTTAAGACCGAAATTAAGGTAACGAAACTTTTGGAAGATTTAATCCCTAATGATGTTTTGTGCAAGCTAGGGGATTACATGTATGCCAAGGAGCTATGGAGAAAGTTGGCAAGACTCCATGAGGAGAGTTCATCCTCAAGTGAAAGTGAGGAATCGGAAGTTGAGATGGAGTCAACTTCCGGATCGGAGAAAGAAGAAGTAGAAGAGGTGGAAGAAGCATTTACTTCTAGGATTGAGGAGGAGAGACCATCCTCTACACCGGAGCAACCTCAAGAAGAGCTTTCAACATCCGATCAAGATGAGGAAGCTCAAAATTCAACTCCGGCACCTACCAACACCCTAGGTAACTCAAACACTTTATTTTCAAATAAAAATCATATAATGTGCTTTGAGTGTAGGGAGTATGGGCACTATAAGAGCAAGTGCCCAAAGAAGGTTAGGGAAGCTCCACCGGCACCAAAGGCCAAGGATGCCAGTCCCTCAAGTCAAAAGAGCAAGGAGCATATTATATGCTTCAAGTGCAACTCAAAGGGACATTATTGGAGTCAATGTCTAATGGGAAAGAAGAAAGGGCAAGAAGGAGCAACACAAGTAGGGGGAGCCTCCAAGGCAAACCCTAAGGTAAAATTTATTAATGCACCTTCAATTTCTAGGGATAAGAAGCATGCTAGGAATAATTTTAATAGTCTTGCTATTGTGCATGAAAAGCATGCTAGAAATAATAGACATATTTGCCTAGGAGCTAAGAGTGTTCACTTAGGAAATAAGAAGAAATTTGGGACTAATGTCCCTAAAAATATATTACCTAAGGAAAGCATTAAGAAAATAGGAGAACATCTAGGCTTTAATGTTAAGAAATCTAGACATATGCCTAGAAATAAAAATATCTCAAGAGAAAATGAAAAATCAAAAATTGAGATATTAGAAAAGGAAAATCAAGCCTTGAGATCAAGGCTTGAAAAACTTGAAAATACCCTTAAGGTTATGCAAAATCAAATGCAAGGGTCAATTACTCAAACTTCTAGGTCCAAAAGTCAAAGTCAACACCTAGGACCTAAGAGTCAAAAGTCAACCAAGGGCAAGCAAGGTTTGGGTCACAAACCTAAGCCTAAGGTGGCTTACCATAGTGTTCCATTTGATTATGGAACACAAACTAGGTCTAGGAAGACTAAGGTCAATAGGGAAGTCATCCCTAGAGTTGACCAAAGGGTGTGTCTAGTGGCTAGGGTTTCTAGGAAACCTAGGGTGGCCACTAAGAAGGTTGCAAGGGGAGTTACCCCTAGAGTCAACCTAGGTAAGACCCAAATGACCAAGGCTAATAAGCCTAGAAGGGTCATTAGGAAGGTATCTAGGGAGGTTATCCCTAAGGAATACCTAATTAACCCTAGGAGCTCAAATCGGTTTTGGGTTTCTAAGAGCGTGATTGATTCACGCTAGATGGGTTTAGGGTGTGCCAACCTTGATTGGATGGGTAGTTAACTCAACCATGGTAAAGGTGGCATGTTAGGTCATTTTCAAGGTTATGGTTACCTTGGAAATACATTTGAGTCTTAATCCTAAAAGTTTTAGGATGTGCCAATATTACTTGAGAAGTTTGATAAAATGATCAAAATTGTCACAATTTAGGCTTAGAGGTTAGTGTGCCATTTTGGGTTTTTGGCACATTTGGGGGAAAAATAGAAATATGGCAAAATATAATTAATTATATGAAATGACAGTAAATATTAAAATTTAGGTATTACTATACCTATATATTTTATATGTCATGCTTTGTTTGTCATATAACATGCCATGACATCATGCTTATTTTTAATCATTCTATATGTCATGTACATGTTTAGGATTAAGGATTAAATGTCATGTGTTTTTAGATTTCATATTATGCCATGACATCATGATTATGAGCATGTGTTTATCTATATCATCTCTAATGCCATAATCATTTCATGCATTTAAGATAATTTGATTAAAATTGATATAAGGACTATGGCATGACTTGGAGTCCCATTTATAAGGGAATCAAGTAGAGTTGCCTTAGGAAAATGCATGAAACCCTAGATTAGGGAGAACAACACCCACATCTCACATCCAATGGACATGTATGTGTATTTATACACCCTAGATACATGTGAGATGCTAGGATATGAGTTAAGTTCAAGGTGCATAGGTTTTGCATCTAGATGAACTCAAACTCATCTTATATGATTTGTGGATCATTGGGAGAGCATGTGTACAAGTCATGTACATAGAGCCCAAGGAATATGATCCAAGATAAGGCTTTGAAAACATTTTAAAATCATTTTAGAAAACCTTGGTGAAGCCTATCTTTTGATAGCAATCACCATTGATGAAGTTGATACAAAGTAGGACCAAAACATTGAAAATTTCAATGGTTTTGAACTTTGTGCCAATTTCACTATTTTATGGGTAAAATAATTTTCAAACATTTTTCACCCATTGTAGTCGTCATAAGTATTATACGTATCAAATTTCGTGATTTTTCGATATACGTATAATTAGTTATGATTTTTTAAAACTCATTTCTGATAACTAAAAATCGGGATTTTCAGTTATCGATCGCCTCGGGTGGCGATGATGATGGAGGTGCAATGATCTGATTTCTGAATCACTCGACTGGTAGCCTGATTTCGGGGTAAACAAGGTTGTTTAACCCGATTTCAGCCACGGTTGTGGTCTCTAATCACTCCTAACCCTAGGATATGCTTTAGGAAGCATTATAAAGGGTGAAAATCCATTGGATATGGATTAGGAGAAGTATTTAGGGTTTGTATCAATTTTAAGGTGTTGGAAAGTTCAATGTTGAATTTCTAACCTTAATTTTGATGGTTTAGAGTTCCTATTGGCTTAGGGACTGCCCAAGGACATTGTTGGTGCAATGGTCAAGGGGGAGCAAGCCTTTAGGGGGAGGTATCCATCTTGGGATGATGGATGTGTTTTTCTCCTTGAAAAGGAGAAGTTATTGGGAGAATATGACATCAATTGGGAAATTGATGGGACTTTTGAGAGACCCAATTTGGAAAATGGGAGAGTAAATGGAATTGTCTCTCTTGAGTAATATTGGACTTATCACTAGGAAGATGGTAGGCATCCTAAGTATTGTTGGATCAAGGGGGAGATTGTAAGATCTCATTGGGACATGAGACATTGACCTCTTTGGAGAGAAAACCTTTTTGATGTTAGTCAAAAAGGGGGAGAATGTTTGGGGGAGAACATTTGGAGAATATTTACCAATTTGGGATAATTGGTAAGAGATTTGAGTTAGTGTTCTAACTCAATAATTTGTTTGGTTTTTGTCAAACATCAAAAAGGGGGAGATTGTTGGTGCAATCGGCCCAGGTCACAATTGACCAGGACTCGAGTTTGACTCGAGTGATGTTTTGATGTTTCGAAAAAAACATATGACAATGTAATTGTCATTTGGTAAAGTCCAAGTCTTGAGTACTTGGCATGAAAAGTCCAAGTGGGACACTTGGCACATGAAAAGTCCAAGCATGGGTCTTGGCAATGTAAAGTCCAACATGGGTTGGGAAGGAAAGTCCAAGCATGGTCTTGGCATGGAAAGTCCAACATGGGTTGGCAAGGAAAGTCCAAGCATGGTCTTGGCATGGAAAGTCCAACATGGGTTGGCAAGAGAAAGTCCAAGGGGATTGATATTGGCAGCGTAAAGTCCAAGCGGGAGTCTTGGCAGCATAAATCCAATGGTTGGCGGCGTAAAGTCCAAGCGGAGTCTTGGCAGCGTAAGTCCAATGTGCCTTGGCGGTGTAGATACCGTTAGCATGACATAGCCGATGGAAGAACATGAAGGCTAGCACGATGGATGAACAAGTCATGGATGACTTGGAGGGATCCGAGAGGCGTGAGGCTGATGGAGGTGGCTAGAAGGCTTAGGTCTAGGCTAAGGGTGGTCTAGCAAGTATGGGGGAACCATACTTTGGTTAAAACCTCATGTTTGAGGTGTGCCAGTCGACTGGTGCCATGTGGCAGTCGACTGGACCGAGTCAACTAGGTTTTGACTGCGGGTTATGGCCTAGCAATGATCGTGCGAGTTAGCGGTCATCGATGGCTCAGCGATCGGCCCGATCGATGTAATCGATCGATGCTCGGATTTTTGGCCACAGAATGGAGTCTCACTCGACTGCTGAGACGAGCAGTCGAGTGATGGCTCATCAGTCGACTGATGGTCATGATCAGTCGACTGATGTCCTAGCCATTGGATTTTATCCAGCGTGGATTACACCGTTGTCTCACAGCAACAGTGTGATCAGTCGACTGATTGTCCCAATCAGTCGACTAATCAACCTTTTCCAGCACAGGTTGAAGCTATATAAGGAGCTCGTGATGGAGGAAAAGATAGCGATTTTCTTGAGCGAAATTGAAGGGGGAAGTTGGTGCTTTCCAGTCCTTCAAAGCTAGTTCAAGGCAATCAAAGATCAAGCAATCCAAAGCACTTGTAAAGTGTTTTTCCTTTACTTGCATTTGTATTTCATATTGTATTTGCTTGTATTTACTTATTTATTGTTGTAAACATTTGTACGAGGTTTCTCCGCCTCCGACTTGTTGTCGAGAAGGAGTTTATTGATTAGTGGTGTTTGTGGCATCGCTAGGGTTCGTACGAACCCGATCCGTGGAGTAGGAACCGTGTGGTTCCGAACCACGTTATATCATTGTGTTAGTGTGATTGTATATTTCGTTATTGCTTTCATTATCTATATTCCGCTGCGCTAACGAAATTGTAGAAACAAACGTGAAAGAATTCCGTTGACGCTATTCACCCCCCTCTAGCCGTTCCAATATTCCTAACATATAGGTGGGTCAACCAAGTTCCAAACTTGATTTTCTTACATGGAATCCATTTCTGACATCATGGCGTTAAGCCATTTATCCCTTTCTGAACTTTTCATAACTTCTTCATAACTGGTAGGCTCCTCATCATCAATGAGTAACATGTCGTTCGATTCACTTATGAGAAATACATATCTTTCAGAAATGTTGCGTGTTCTACCAGATTTATGAAGATGTGGTGTCACAATAGGTCCAGGCGATGGCTTATCACTATGAGTTATCGGTTGTGGTGCTTCACCAGGTATCTCATCAATGTCTATTGGAGTCTCATGAGCCTCCTCAAGCTCAACGACACTACATAGCATGCCTTGAAACAAACACCTTTTGTTCCACAGGATGATAGAATTGGTAACCCCTCATTTCCTTAGGGTATCCAGTAAATAGACATTTATCAGACTTAGCATCCAGTTTGTGTGATACAGTCCACTTCACATAAGCAGGACAACCCCATATCTTCAAGTAAGATAAATGAGGTTTCTTATTATTCCATATCTCATATGGTGTAATAGAGACTACCTTGGTCGGGACTCTGTTTAACAAGTAAACAACAGTCTGAAGTGCATAGCCCCAAAAGGACTTGGGAAGATTTGCATGATTCAGCATCGACCTAAACATGTCCAACAAGGTTCGGTTTCGCCTCTGAGATACACCATTATACTGTGGTGTATACGGCGGAGGTCATTGAGACAATATACCATTGTCCCTTAGATAATCCAGAAACTTTGACTCAAGTATTCACCACCTCGATCCGATCAAAGTATTTTAATACTCTTGCCAAGTTCTTTCTCTACTTCATTTCTTAATTCTTTTAACCCTTCAAGTATGTGAGTGGTCTACTTCATTTCTGAATTTTGAAACTCCATTATATGGAGGAGTGCCAAGCAAAAATGTGTGGCAGACTATACCATGGAAGCTGAGTATGTGGCAGCCTCTAAGGTAGTCAAAGAAGCTTTATGGCTTAGGAACTTCTTGATGGACTTGGATGTGATTCCTAGTTTGCCTAGAACTATCACAATTTATTGTGTTAACAGTGGTGCAGTTGCAAACTCGAAGGAACCACGAGCCCACAAGGCAAGTAAATGTTAGGGAAATCTCTTGCCATGATAAGGTTTTAATGTGTGTGGCAAAGGGTTTAAGTTAGATTGTTATTATGTTTTGATATGTGTGTTAGAGTCTTGCAGGGCTTAGTAATTCGCACATGGAGCCTTGGCGAGTTTCACCTCTCATGACTCGGTCCTTGAGTCGGTGAAGGATGGCTTTGCGGAAGTCGTGCGCTTGGAGCAAATGAGGGACCGCTGGACGAGGAGCTTGGAGTGAAGCAGGAGGAAGTAGACTTCAGGGCGAGACACGAAGGATGGCGTTGCAGAGCCGTGTGCTTGGCGCATCCGAGGGACGTGGTCGGACGAAGATAACTTCAAAGGTGAGGGACTCCGAGGGATGAGTGTGAGCGAATGTAACCCGGGAAGGGGTAGTATCTCTTAGGTGAAACTTGTCCATTTAGCTAAGTGTCTGATGGAATTTCCCGACATTAGTTGACTACCATGTTAAGATGGAAAATCACTTGGTCGTAACTTTGGTTTCTCCATCACGAGCCCATATATAGAGCACATGTAACTGAACGAAGTACAATTAATCAGAAGACCACGATACCGATGAAGGCATCACCGATCGTCGCAAGTGTTTCAGTGTAACGGAGTCGAGCTCGCGTGAGCACTCGATCGTCGAGCATCGATTGATGGCATCACCGATCGATGATGCGGTGTCGTGGATGAAATCCAACATGGAAAGCAGCCGTTATTGGGCAACGGCTACAGGACCAGTCCACTGATAGGAACATCAGTCGACTGCTCCTGTGTCAACGGGAAGAAACTCTCTTCCTCTATAAAGAGGAATGGTGTGGGGCTTTGGGAACCTAATGCTTCAACTCATAACATCTCCCAAAGTGCTCTAAGGGTTTTTCCACTCTTCTTCTTGTGCTAATTCTCATTCAATTGTAAGAAGAGGGATTGTAAAGAGGTTACCTCCACCTAGCTTGGTGCAAAGGAGAGACTTAGTGGATTTGGCAAAGGAGTGATTCATCTTAGACGAATCAGGATCGTGGATTAGCGGCGTAGCTGTGAACCATGTTACGACCTTGTGTTATCATTGTTTGTTTCCTTTGCTTTGTTTTTATTTGTTGATTTGCTTGTCTTGTTGTTTCCGTTGCGCTAATCTTTTTGTAGATGAGCAAATACCATTATCCAACGTAAGAGGGCTATTCACCCCCCTCTAGCTGGCCGATCAATCCCCTACAAGTGGTATCAGAGCCAAGGAAAGCTTGTCGAGGACTAACCGCCACAACAAGCACATTCTAGAATGGCCGGCTCTAATATTCATCCGCCAAAGTTCGAGGGGGAATTCTCTTAGTGGAAAAAGATAATGGAGGTATTTTTCGAGACCGATTTTGAAATTCTTTTGATTATGGAAAATGGTTTCGAATTCCCTTGGAATGAAGAAGGGGAGCTATTGGAAAAATCAAGATGGAGTAAAAGACAAAGAGAGGAGTACTTGGCGAATTCAAAGGCCAAGCACCACCTCTACAATGTACTCCCCCAACAAGAAGTAAATAGGATAGGGGAGTGTGCTAGCGCCAAGGAAATGTGGGAGAAATTAATAGAAATTCATGAAGGCACATCCGAGGCGAAACTAGCTAGGCGAGATGTCCTTCGCTCCCAATTATCCAACATCAAACTCGAAAAGGGAGATAAGGTAAAATCCCTACACTCTAGATTTAAGGAAATTCTAACCGGCTTAACAAGTTTAGGTGAAAGGCTCTCCAACCGGGATATGGTAATGAAGGCCATAGATGCCTTTCCCCGGTCCTCAAGATGGTGCTCAATGGTGGACTCATTTTACATCTCCAAGAACTTAGAAGTGAGCACCTTGGAGGAGTTCTTTTCAACAATGGAGCTCCACGAAACGACGCTTGAAGGAATACAAGAAGAGCCAAAGTTTCAACCTTCAAGAGGAGTAGCCTTGATGACACACAAGGGGAAGAAGAAGATAGAGATCCCCTCCTCCTGCGATGAAGCGTCTTCCTCCTCCTCCATGGATAGCACTGAAGAAGCCTATATGGTAAGGAGGGTAAGGCGTGCATTAAAAGGTTTTAAATTTAATAAATCAAATGAAAGGAGTAAAAGACCAAGGGGGAAAATTATTTGCTACAATTGCCAAGGAGAGGGACACATAAGGAACAATTGTCCTCTCCTAAACAAGAGAAAAGAAGAATGGAAGAAGAAAGAAGAAAAGAAGAAGAAGGAGAGCAAGAAGAAAAAGGAAGAAGAAAAGAAGGCCAAAGAAAAAGGGAAGGCCAAGGCATTCAAAGCAAAGACATGGGATGACCCCTCCTCATCATCTTCATCATCATCAGAAGAGAAGAATGCCTTTGTCACCAACTTAGCCCTAATGGCCTTTGACGACCTAGATTGCTCCTCCTCCGAAAATGAAGAAGCAAGCTCAAGTGAAGGGGGAGCCTTCTCTACATCCTCATTTTCGGAAGAGGATTTGGTAAGTGAGGTAATGAATCTACCCCCTAAGCAAATAATGTCCATGATTTCTAGCCTCACTAAGGATTTATTTAGAGCTAAAAAGAAAAATAAGAGCATGCTAGATCAAATTAAGGACTTAGAAAATAAACTAGAAAAGGCATGCTTAAATGTAAATATTTCTTCTAATGATAATGATGCATGCTCACATGATAACTATATGCTTTTGGATGTTAATGATGCATGCATAGAAGAAAATAGGGATCTAAGGGAAAAGGTAGACCACTTGACCAAAGCCCTAGAAAAATTTACAATAGGCTCCAATACCCTTAACATGATAATTGGGAGCCAAAGAGCTAGTTTCAACAAGAAAGGCCTAGGTTATAAAGAAAATAAAAATGAAAAGGCCTATAAATGTCTAATAGCTAGGGGTCAAGATAAAAAGAAGGTAATAGCTAGAAAATGGATCCCTAAAGAATTTTTAGTGAACCCCATAGGAAAGAACTTATATTGGGTTCCAAAATCCATCCTTAAGGGTTAGGAAAACTCTAGGATAGTCAACCATTTGGACTTTACCTATATCATATTTTTGGTTGACTTAGGATGGCGGGACAACATTTTTGAAATAGTGTTAGGTGATGATAATGCACCTATAAATAGATAAATCATGCTTTAGGTGATATTTGCTTTATTATCATGATATAATACCTAAGGCATGATCGCAATTTGATGAATACATTTGTTTCATGATCATAATGTGAAATTAATTCATATACATCTTTATGATCATGTGGAATGATAGGATGATACTTAACCTTGATGGAATTGCATGAAAATAATGATTAAGTATATACAAATACCTTTAGGATGCATCTCACACTCACCATAGGCTACCTTAATTGAAAACTTAGCATGAGTGAGATGTTAGGATGATACAAATGTCCACTAGTGCCTATGGCATTTAGATGGTCATTTAAGGTATCAAAAGAGCAATAATAGACCAATCATGGGGAAGACATATGTTTAATTCATAGACATATTGCCCAAAAATCATAGTTGGATATTTCACAAGTTTTCAAAACACTTTCTTACTTTAAAATCTGTGTATTCATGTTTTGAAACAATCCAAAGCAAGACTAGGTGTTAAAATGGATACTAACATGATCAAAAACCTAGTGGTTTTTAAACCTTTTGGATTTTTGGAAAATACTTGAAAATACAATATTTTTTCATGGAAAACTATTTTTCATTGATAAATATACTTACAAGATATGTGTTCCCAAAATTTCATGATTTTTCGGATTTTATATATTTTCTAGTGCATTTCTGAAAGCCACCCTGAAAATATAAAAAACCCGAAATGCACGTACCAGTCGACTGGTAGTCTGAACCAGTCGACTGGTAGCCTAATAACATGCCCAGTAATTTCTTTAAACCAATTTTAAGGCATGTTTTGGTTTTTGTTTCTCTCTAGACTTGATGTCATGCTATATAAACCTTGTTAATTATTTTTGATGGTGTCAAAGGGGGAGAAATGTTATGTTTAAGTAAGGGGGAATATATTTAGGGGGAGTTTCATGTATTAAGGGGGAGAGTTGCTAATCATGTTATTTACATGCTTTCTTTCCTTAATAGTTTTATCAAATGTTTTACCTAACTTAAACGGATTGCCATACTTCAAAAAGGGGGTGATTGTTAGGGAAATCTCTTGCCATGATAAGGTTTTGATGTGTGTGGCAAAGGGTTTAAGTTAGATTGTTATTATGATTTGATATGTGCGTTGGAGTCTTGCAGGGCTTAGTAATTCGCACATGGAGCCTTGGCGAGTTTCACCTCTCATGACTCGGTCCTTGAGTCGGTGAAGGATGGCTTTGCGGAAGCCGTGCGCTTGGAGCATCCTAGGGACCGTCGGATGAGGAGCTTGGAGTGAAGCCGGAGGAAGTAAACTTCAGGGCGAGACGTGAAGGATGGTGCTGTAGAGCCGTGCACTTGGCACATCCGAGGGACATGGCCGGACGAAGATAACTTCAAAGGAGAGGGACTCCGAGGGATGAGTGTGAGCGATTGTAACCCGAGAAGGGGTGGTAGCTCTTAGGTGAAACTTGACCATTTGGCTAAGTGTCGGATGGGATTTCTCGACATCAGTGGACTACCATGTTAATGGTAGTCGACTACTCTAAGTCGACGGTGACTCGACTAGTGTTCGAGTCTGGTTCAAGTGCCAACAGTCGACTGCCATGGAATGGCAGTCGACTGCGAGACCACCAGTCGACTGATGAAGGCATCAGTCGACTAGTCGCAAGTGTTTCTGGCACAGAATGGAGTCGAGCTCGCGGAGCACTCGACTGGTCGAGCATCGATCGGGATGGCAATATCACGATCGTGATGCGATGTCGTTGGATGAAATCCAACGTGGAAAGCAGCCGTTATTGGGCAACGGCTATAGGACCAGTCGACTGATAGGAACATCAGTCGACTGCTCCTGTGTAAACGGGAAGAAACCCTCTTCCTCTATAAAGAGAAATGGTGTGGGGCTTTGGGAACCTAATGCTTCAACTCATAACATCTCCCAAAGTGTTCTAAGGGTTTTTCCACTCTTCTTCTTGTGTTAATTCTCATTCAATTGTAAGAAGAGGGATTGTAAAGAGGTTACCTCCACCTAGCTTGGTGTAAAGGAGAGACTTAGTGGATTTGGCAAAGGAGTGATTCGCCTTGGATGAATTGGGATCGTGGATTAGCGACGTAGTCGTGAGCCACGTTATGACCTTGTGTTAGCATTGTTTGTTTCCTTTGCTTTGTTTTTATTTGTTTGATTTTCTTGTCTTGTTGTTTTCATTGTGCTAATATTTTTTTAGACGAGAAAATACCATTATCCAACGTAAGAGGGCTATTCACCCCCCTCTAGCCGGCCGATCGATCCCCTACAGTAAACACATAGAGCACAAGTATCACCTGATACGAGAGATCGTAAAGCGAGGAGAGGTTGCTATCGCCAATATTGCATCAGAGGATAACCTGGCAAATCCTTTTACTAAGGCCCTTCCAGTGAGAACTTTTGATAGGCATGTGTAGGGAGTGGGAATCAGATGTATGGTAGTTAGATGACATCATAGTCTTTTAGTACAAGTGGGAGATTGTTGGGATGTATACTGAAATCCTAGCCTTTGTTTGAACACCTTTATTTTGAAATAAGAATCACATGATCATTATTTGCATTTTATATTTATGCATATTGTCTAATACGTTTCATTGTAGATAATATGGTGTGTGGTGTCACACAGAAGATCATGTTATTAGTTCCTTGTAGAGTATAAGTAGAGGCTCACAACCAAGATGGTTTTGGATAAACCATTGGCATGGTTGTAGTGTGATTTGGTATTGGTTTATCTTGACCATAGAATTACACTAGTACACTTTGTGTGTATTGAGTAGGACCGATTTAGAGGTGATTCAATTTATACTAACTATATAATTAAATCAGACCTCAGATATTATGATGTACATGCTCTTAATCCCGATATAATAATTGGCACATGTACTTAGTATTTATTTCGTTGATTTACCAATGGGCAAGATTTATGTGTTAAATCAATAGGCCTAGTAAGTTGGAAAATAATATTATTTACATGGTGTGTCGTTGATTATAGGAGGAAACCGTGCCCTATATACTAGGATGATGACGTCCCCTTGAGGAGCTCATAAGGTTCATCATGTAAATCCTAGCAATGGACTTGGTCCAACATAATGATAAGGATGAGTGGTACTACTCATGGAGTTAGATATTAATTAATTAAATTGTCAGTAATTTAATTAATTAATGGGCATTCAATATCTTAAATACGGGGAGATATTTTGTACAAATAATATGTGGAGCCCATATTTATTTATGGGGGCTGGTGAGGTATATCAATGATGATCCTCTAGTGGAATGGATAATCATTAATGGATCGGGTTTTGTGTGGTTCGGATCCATTGGGTGGCCCAGATCCAACTCCTCCTCATGGTCTCTATTGTAGCCTATTATAAATACCTCATGAAGCCTAGACCTAGGGGCATCCAAGGGTTGGCGTTGGAAAGGCTTGGGCAGCAATGAGATAGGAGGTGTGCTAGGGTATTGTCTCTTTGGCCGATGGCACAAGAGGGTCTAGGTTTCCTTCTCTCTCTCTTTGCTGACGCACCCTCTTCTACTCCTAGGGTCAGCGGTGCCACCTTCTCTCTCTCCCTTGGTTGGCGTTAACAAGAGAGCTCTCTTGGCCGACACTCCTTTCCTCCCCTTAGGGTCGGCAGACACCAACCTTGGTGATTGGTGGCCGGCACAAGCAAGGAGAAGAAGGGAGCTTTTGTTCTTCCCTTGTTCGGAGTGAGCAAGGAAGGGAAGACATGTGGTCTAGGAGGCTTCGACTCTTGGAAGATCGTCTCCCACACGACGTCCAAGAGGAGGATAGGAATACAATAGAAGATCAATAGGTAAAACAAGAGGTATAATCTTGTTTAATTTTGATTAGTGTTCTTTTGTATTTTGTATGTTATTGATTATCATGGACCCCGATGATAAACACAAAAACTGACAATCCGTTCATCATCTATTCCGTGGCTATTCGAGGAAAAGAGTTACATTGCTTGAACAACAAGTTTGTTCAAGCGACTACTCAAATCGAATAGCACGATGATTGTTTAGTTGCTTGGGTAATCCCTCTCCGTCTGGATTAGTTTTAGTTGATAAAATTTTAATCCGAGGATGTGTGATAGGATCACCATACACAAGCGACCGAAGCGGGATACAATTCCTTTCAAAACATAGAAGTCGAGATCGAGCAGTATTACTACTCTTATCATATCTGATTTTATCTATTTGTGCTAATCTCATTTTGCAAGGATCAGTCGACTGAAGTTCAGTTGACTCTGTTTGGTTCAGTCGACTGGATACACACTTGGAAGGATTACCTGGTGATCAGTCGAAGATCTAACACCGTAGTTGGAAAGTGTTTTAGTCGACTTGGGAGATTCATTCGACTGAAGTCGAAAACTTTCTAATGCGGAGTTGGGTGACCTGGAGTCGACTGGAGAGGATTCAGTCAACTGGAAGACTAGAAGTTCCATATCGACGGGCTGATGTGGAGTCGACTAGAAGGCATTCCAGTTGACTGGAAAAGGTTTCTAAAAAATGTGCTTGACCATATCCGACTAGAACACTACTACTACGCCGAAGTGTTGTCAAAATTCACTCTCGTTCAGAAGAGCTCTACGTCCTCACGAAGGTGCATTTCCGACATTCCGTTCCTACTTCAAACTCCTCAAAAGTGTCGGTATAATTTAGCTTGTATTCTTTCTATTCATATTCTCTTGTTGTACTTAATTTCAAGAGAAGGCAGAGTGTTACCTTTCTCTCATTTTTATAAAACGTGAATCCCTCCGAAGTTGAGAGTTCTCGAATCGGAGGGTACTATAGTGATTGCCCATCGAGGTAGCTCTAGGAAGAGCTACAGGCCTTTGAGTAGCAACCTAGTTAGGGTTGTGAACCAACTAAACTGAATGTGTATAAATTTCATTTAATTTCCGCTGCGTACTCATATTTGAAAATATAAAATAAGCTTTAAAATTAAATAAAATTATAAACTCCGAGATTCACCCCCTCTCTCAGAATATTGCGATCCTACAGTCGACACTTCCGAGAAAACAAGTTCTTTGAACTTGTTTTGTGATCGTCTCTCGGATCACAACATCTTCGACGCGAGACTAGTATCTCTCGTGAAGATGGGGCTCGTAGCTTAGTGAAGCTATCCCGACGATACTCGGCGTTGACTTGGATAGAGGCAAAACTTACGAGGGTCGCTAAGGTTGATGTCATTTCCGCTACACGTAATTCATCAGGTATACCTAGTATAAATTTTCTTTATTGCAAAATTTTAATATGTGATTATGTCTACACTATTGTATCCTTCATGCGTGTAGTGTGTGTTGTAATAAATCGTTTATTACCATTTTATTTTCTTCCGCTGTGCATGTTTACGAAACATGTTCGAACACACACCCACATTGGTGCCCCGGACACCCAACATGGAAATGGCTTATAAAAGAAATGCATGACCAGCTTCGAAATCAACTCATCTACTATGTACAAGTGTTGTTACAAGTGTTCTTCATCCACAGAAGATATATCCCATTGCATCCATGCAACTCCAACACTCCGTGCCTTAATTCAATAGCTACTCAAGTGTCATTACATTCTATTTATTTTTATTTCCCTTTATGTACATCATTTCAAAGAGAAGGTAGTGTGTTACCTATATCTTAATTATTGTAAAAAAAAAAATCCCTTTGAAGTCGAGAGTTCTCGAGTCGGAGGGTCTTATAGTGCATTGCCCACAAGGTAGCTCTTGGAGAGCTATGAGCCTTAGAGTAGCAACCCAGCTAGGGTTGTGAACGTAGTAAATAACTTGTCTTCTTATTTTATTTAATTTCACTGTGTACTTTTTGTTTCTAAAGATTTTTAAAAATAATTTTAAATTTCTAAAGAAAATTTATAACTTCCAAGATTCACCCCCTTTCTCGGAACATTACGATCCTACAATTGGTATCAGAGCGGGGCACTCCAATTTTGGTGCAACCAACAACGAGAGCATTAGGAATTTTTTTTAGTTTTAGCATTATTGTCTTAGAATATTTTTTACATTAATTTTACATTAGAATAATTTTTTAATATTTTCCCTGCTTTTGTGTAAATTTATTCTTTTTGCACAATACAATATTGCTTAATTTGAATAACTCTAGGAATAATTCTGAATTTTAATTTAATTAATTTTAATAAAAATTTAATAACAAAAATTTGCTAGTAATGTCGCACTTAGAAGGGTACAATACCGTTCACGCTCCTCTCTTTAACGGAAAGGACTTTTCTTATTGGAAGAGGCGAATGGAGTGCTACCTGAAAACCAACCTCGAGGTATGGTTTTCAATTAGGATAGGTTTCGTATCTCCAGAAGATGACTCAAGTGAGTTGTTAGAACCACAGAAATGGACCGCGGATGTAAGAAAATGAGCTCAAGTCGATTACAAGGCCCTTAACACCTTGCAATGCGAACTTACCAAAGAAGAGCTCAATAGAGTCGGTCCCTTCAAAAATTCAAAGGATCTTTGGGATAAGCTAATTGAATTACACGAAGACACTAATGATACTAGAATAGCTAAATGAGATATGTTACTTAATAAACTTTTTAATTGTAAAATGAATGAAAATGAAGATGCTAGTCAACTCCACACTAGAATAAAAGATATATTAAATGGACTTCATTTAATAGGACATCAAATAGAAAATTGAGATGTAATTAGGTATAGACTTAAGGCATTCTCGAGGAACACCTTATGGATATCCATTGTTGATGCCTATAAAGTCTCCAGGGATCTTTCCTTAATTTGATTAGACAAACTATTTTGCAAACTCGAATTACACGAACAAGTTAACTCGGGTTAAACCGAGAATGATATTGCTTTAGTGGCAGGTTTGACTAAAAAGGAAAGAAAAACAAAAAGTGAATTCGAAGACGAGTTGGAGTCGGACCTAAATGGAGAAGAGAAAATCATAAACATGGTCCGAAAAATGTTCAACCGGAGAAAAAGGTTTACAAAGAAAGTTGCCAAAAAGATCGTCGACAACAAGCCGAGACCTAGATCAGAAGTAACGTGTTACGAGTGCAATGGAAAAAGAAACTACAAGTCAGAATGCACAAATCTAAAAAAGGAAGAAAAACCTAAAAAGGAAAAGAAGAAGAAAGCACTTAAGGCAACTTGGGATGAATCATCTTTGGAAGAGTCAGACACAAAAGAGATAAAGAGAAGGTTTGTGGCATTCATGGCCGAATCAAGCTCCAGAGCCAAATCAAGTTCTGAGGCTGAGTCCGAGTCCGAGAGAATCCACAGATCTGCATCCATTTCCGAAGTATTAGACGAGGTAACTTCTTCTTTAGGAGATAAACTTTACAACATAATTGCATGCCTAGGAAAGAAATTAGCTAAATCCGAGAACCAAGTAGACTCACTCCTTAAGGAAGTTCAAATACTTAAGAAGCAAGTAAACTTGAAAACTTCAACTTGCCAAGTTGAGGATAGAGACTCAACTCAAGTTGTAAAACTTGAGAAAGAGAACTCGGTCCTAAAAAGGCAAGTAGGAGATATTACCAGAATGTTGGAAAGGTTCACTTTGGGCTCCAATTATCAAAACATGATGCTTGGATCTTAGCGAGCTTTGTACAATAACTCCCGACTCGGACACAAAGCTAAATCCTTATATATATCATACATGTCATTACTTAGCCGAAATGCTAATAATCGAGTCCAAGCATGGGTTCCTAAGTCTAGCTTAGTCAACCAAGTTAGACCGAATCAATTTTGAGTTCCCAAGAGTCAAATTCACTTAGTGAATAAAACTTAACCAAGTTATCACTTAGGGGGAGCAAATACCTTGCTTGTTTCTTTATTTAGTTAAACTCTTGCATGTCTTAGTTTAATTTACTTGCTTAATTTAGAATGGACTAGATAAGAAACAAAGTAGTTTAAACTTGAACAACCTAGTACTAAGACGAAGTGAACTGATAGTAAGTTAGGGAAGCTCTTCGAAGTGCATATCTAGGAAGTGGTCCATCCGATATCCAAGAAGGTCATATGCCTCACCACGACCTGGTGCACTAAGTCAAGTGGAACTGACTGAAGCTAACTCACTAAGTCTTTAACTAGTTAGACCAAAGTGAGTCAAGTACTGATTCCTTCATTGACTTTGTCTAGGAAGTGGTCCCTCTGATATCCAAGAAGGTCATATGCCTCGCCACGACCTAGAAGTCAATGTTGGAAAAACCTACTTGATTAGCGCAAGCTAAACTTGAATCTAACACAAGTTTAAAAAGTTTGAAATTTCACTTTAAAATTAAGATAAAATAAATTCTCATCTCACAAAATTCATAGGATTAACGTGTATTGAAAACATAGTTCCGATGAGATGAATTAAAACTTAACCAAGCTTAAATAGTTTAATTTAACTCAAATTAAACAACTTTACTTAATTTAACTCAAATTTAACAACATTACTTAATTTAACTCAAATTTAACAACATTACTTAATTTAACTCAAATTTAACAACTTTACTTATTTTAACTCAAATTTCACATCTTTACTAACAAATTTAAATAACTTAATTCAATTTAACCATTTAATCAAACTTAATCAAATTAATCAATCAACTCAATTTAGTTAACGTAATAGACTAACCCTAATTAATTAATGGAAAAAATTATTCAAAAATAAAATTAATCAATTCCAGTCTACTGGACAATATTCAATCGACTGAATGATATTCAGTTGCCTCCAATGTTCGGAAAGGTAAAATGCGACTCCAATGGACTGAAACTAATTCAGTCGATTGGAATGCAACGATAGATAAGTTTTAGGTAGAAACAATAAATGTTCAATTTATGACAGTCGACTGAACCAAGTCCAGTCGGCTCGAATTCTGTCGACTGAACTCTTTCTAGTCGACTGGATTCTGTCTATAAAACCAGCACAAGGGCAATGCCGAGTCTACTCATAATCACCCCAACCAACCGCAAAAACCTCTTTTTCAACCCTTCGAAGCATCTAGGTTGTCATATCTCTTTGATAACATCATTTATAATGATGAGGTAACAATTCTAAACTCTAATTTCAATTATTTTTTCATAAATAATAAATTATTGCAATTTAATTAGGGATAAAAGAAGAGCAATCGAGGTTGAGTCATCTTCTACACCATGTATGGAGATTAGGTTCCCCACTGAGGGATATAGGATTAGGTTTGAAAGCACTCTTTATATCCCCATGCCTACTAGATATATTAGTAGATCAATTTTTAGTAGATCATGCATACCTAGCATGGAAATCATAGCGCATTATGGTCTAGATAAATTAGTTTATTGTAAAAAATCTATTAACATAGATCTATGTGCAGAGTTTTTCAATAACTTTACTAGAATTGATGATCTTACATATTCCACTAGAGTACAGGGTAAAGACTTTATCCTTACTCCTTCATTATTGAGAGATCTTTTAGAACTCATGCATTCATCATGTCCAGTTGCATGTTTTCCATCTATGGAATTACTGTTGGTGCAATCGGCTCAGGTCACGATTGACCTGGAATCGAGCTTTGCCCGAGAGATGTTTTGATGTTCGACAAAAACATATGACAATGTAATTGTCATGGGAAAGTTCAAGTCTTATGTACTTGGGCTGGAATGTCCAAGTGGGACACTTGGCATTTTGGAAAGCACAAGCATGGGTCTTGGCAATGTAAAGTCCAAGCATGGGTCTTGGAAAGGTAAAGTCCAAGTCATGGGTACTTAGCATGAAATGTCCAAGCATGGGTCTTGGCATGGAAAGTCCAACATGGGTTGGCAAGGGAAAGTCCAAGCTTGAGTCTTGGCATTTGAGAAGTCCAAGGGGAATATTGGCGGCGTAAAGTCCAAGGGTGAAGGCTTGGCAGCATAAGTCCAATGGTTGGCGGCGTAAAGTCCAAGCGGAGTCTTGGCAGCATAAGTCCAATGTGCCTTGGCGGTGTAGACACCGTTAGCATGACATAGTCGATGGAAGCACCTGAAGGCTAGCGCGATGGATGAACAAGTCATGGATGACTTGGAGGGATCCGAGAGGTGTGAGGCTGATGGAGGTGGCTAGAAGGCTTAGGTCTAGGCTAAGGGTTGTCTAGCAAGTATGGGAGAACCATACTTAGGCTAAAACCTCATGTTTAAGGTGTGTCACTGATCGGGTGTCATGTGGCGATCAACCGCTGGAGTTAACTAAGATTTGGATCGAAATTGCCCTAGCGATCGCCATATGTGGGCGATCGGCCGATTAATCAGCGATCGTGATCTTGTGATCAGTCACCTAGTGCTCGAGAAATCGAGCATAGAATGGAGTCTCACTCGACCACTGTGGTCAGCAGTCGAGTGATGGTTTGATCAGTCGACTGATGATGGATCCATTGGACTTATCCAGTGTGGATCTAGCTGTTGTCTCACGACAACAGTGGCATCAGTCGACTGATGGTCCCGACCAGTCGACTGATCGATTTTTTCCAACACAGGTTGAAGCTATAAAAGGAGCTCGTGATGAAAGGAAAAAGGTATGGTTTCTTGAGAGCATTTGGGGCGATTTGCTACTGCAAATCAGGGTCTCCAAGTTGATATCAAGCCACCAAGCGATCAAGCATTCAAAGAGCAATTATAAAGTAGTTTTCTTTACTTGCATTATATTTAATTATTGTAATTGCTTGTATCCATTTAGATTATTGTTGTAATCTTTTGTACGAGGTTTCTCCGCCTCTGACTTGTGTCGAGAAGGAGTATTTGTGATTAGCAATTGCATTAGTGTTGCTAGAGCTCTTTAGAGCTCAATCCGTGGAGTAGGAACCGTTTGGTTCCGAACCACATTAAACATCTTGTGTTTGTGATTGTGTTTTGTGTTACTGCTTTTATTATTATTATTCCGCTGCGCTAACACGATTTGTAGACGTGATCACAATCGAATTCCATCATCGGTACTAGCACGCGCTATTCACCCCCCCCTCTAGCGTCCAATCGATCCCCTACAAGTGGTTTCAGAGCGAGGCCGCTCTTCAAGGTTTAACAACTAAGGGAGCATGCTAGAGGGTGAAGATGGAAGTCCAAGAACAATTAGGATGAGACATCAACACACCGGTGCCCTACACCCTATACGGACGAGAAGGCTTCAATTCTTGGAAGAGAAGAATTGAGGACTTTTTGATGATGAAAGATCTTGAGGAATAGTCCTTATTGATGGAAGGATTTGAGTATCCAAGAGTACCAAAAGGTGGTTTCCTCAAGAAGAAGAAATGGAGTGAAGATCAACTCCAAAGATTCGAGAAAAACAAGAAGGTAATCAAATTCATTTTTGATTTAATTTCCTAATGACTTCTTGTGTAGCCTAGGTTAGTGCATGGATGCTAAATAGCTTTGGAGCAATTTGGCCAAGCTCCATGAAGGTCCATCACCGGTCCAAGAGGAAGGGACCGAAGAGGCAAGCACATCTTCCTCACAAGGAAGTGAGGACTTGGAAGTTGAGAGACCATCAACATCCAAGGAGAAAGACGAAATAGAATCGGAGGAGACCTCCACCTCTAGGATTGAGGGGGAGGAGATTAGATCACCGGAGCAACACCTAGAAGAAGCTTCGACATCCGGTCAAGATGAAGAAGCTCAAAATCCAATTCTGACACCTACCACCACCATAGGTAACTCAAACACTGTAATTCAAAATAAAAATAATATTATGTGTTTTGAGTGTAGAGAATTTTGGCACTATAAGAGCAAGTTCCCAAAAAAGGTAAACAAAGTTCCTCCGGCACCAAAAGTCAAGGATGTCGGTTCCCCAACCATCAAAAGCAAGGAGCACATTATTGTTGGGTTTCCGGCACCACGGCGTGTGTGTGTTCGATCACGTTTCGTAAACATGAGCACAGCGGAAGCAATAAAAATAATAAATCTACATTTATTACAACACACACATCACACGCATGCATAGTACAACAAGTGTAGACATTACCGTAAATTTAAATTTGCAATAAAAGGAAATTTAACTACGTTATACCTTTCGTATTACGTGTAGCGGGAACGACATCAATCGGAACGATCCTCGCTAGAATCGTCTCTATCCGTATCCACGCCGAGTATCCTTAGGATGACTTCGCTAAGCCACGAGCTTCGTCTTCGTACGGGTTACTAGCCTCGTGTTGAAGACGACGTGATCGAGAGATGATCACGATCCGAATCCAAATTCGGAACCAAAAATGAGTCCTCAAAACTCGCTTCTCCGGAGAGGTATTCGTCAACTGATTGACGAATCCTTCGTCCTCCACCTCAGAGGATTACCGGAGATTGAATCCCCGGTAAGTTAGCCGCTGTCGGAGCTCTAACCGTCGTCCAAACGACGCTCCGATGAGAGGAGAACAAGCTGTCCAGAAAACTGGACAGCTTTGGTGGAGGAGATAGGCGCCAACCAACCAAGGGAAGATAAAGCTCACCTTGATGCCAAACCTAAAGGAGATCACCAGAGGGTCGCCGGAGGATCATCGGCTGAAGCTTGGACGCCGGCAATGAGCTGGACGGCGGCACAAGGGGCTGGGCGGCAATGGAGGTTGGCGCCAACTCTTAGAGGGGATGAAGTGGGAGGCAACTATTGCTAGGGTTTTGGATTAGGGCTTAATTATCCCTTAAGCCCTCTTTTATAGAGAACTAATTCTCTTAATGAATATTGGATCATAATCATTAGGCCCGTTAACCCGCTCCATTAAGATAAGTTGAAATAAACCAAACCATGATGGTTTATTTTAAGTTAAAATGAACCGAACCAACTTTTGGTTCATTCGTTTAAAATAAACCAAACCCTTTGGTTTATTCTCCTCCATTGGATTAGAACCAAACCATTTTGGTCCATCCATTATGTCTTCATAAGACACGGCCCATCCACACTTCCATTGCGACTGAAACGATTTCATGCTCGCTCCATGTTTGGTCCAACCAAACCTAGTTTCTCTCGGTCTGAGAATCCCATTCTCAAGCTCGTTTTAAATCCTTCGGATTACGCTCGTTGTGCGTGTGACCAAATAGGTTCTCGGTTTATGTTGGTCGTCTATAATTAACCATTAATTATAGAACGATCATGAGTGGCACCTAGTAGTACATCATGATCCCCAATTAACCGAAAAGATCAACGGTTGATCCAGAACTATTTCTGAAATCCTTCAGCAGATCGAATGATTTGTGCCCCATTCCCTTCACTCATCTTATACCCACTTGGTTCAGGACATGGTCTATAGTTTCAGTCCCCACTAGGCTGACTATGTCAGACCTAGCCCAAGTATCATTTCCTCGTCCTACGGATTCTAGTTACTCAACATGTATCGAAGAATACCTTACTCTAAACATGTAATGCTTTGGCCAAAGACTTTAGTAACAATCCAACGAGAGGCCATGGGTATACATCTCCTCGCAAGGAGTGGTGAATCCTTTATAGGCTATTCAAACACCTTCTATTATTTCGACTTATACCCAATCATCCCGGGTCCACATCTCCTTAGAGATGCATGCTTAAGATGTCAAAGCATAAGTCTCCATGATCAAGATGACTTGAATACCGCAAGTGAAAGGAACATCGCACTTAAGCTACAGTAAGAACTTCATTGACATATCTATATATACAGAGAACCATATGAAGTCTTACGGCTGGTCACTCCAATGAACTAGTTACCATAACTAGCATCCACGATCAACTCCGGACATCACAATGTCTCCAGCCAGTGAGAATCAGCTGCTTGGATACCAAGGAGTATACCTCGTGCTAGTCTCGACAGAATTGATGGTGTCCAAATTCATCAATTCATCAACTAGGGATAATTCCAATACATCACAATTACACATGTAGAGATACTCACTAGTTGTGATCCAATCACAAATTCTCTCATGCTTTGAATCGTATCGAGGACATTCAGTAAATGAGTTTAAGATCCAATCAAATACATAAAACATGTATACTCAAATAGTGAATCTTCATTTATCATATAAATGGTTCATATATAAGGCGATTGCCTTAGGACATCTCTCATATATTACTAACAATTATTTGCTTCAAATGCCGACTACCGGGACACTACCAGAGTCAATGCTCTATGGGGAAGAAGAAGGGGTAAGAAGGAGCTACACAAGTAGGGGGAGCTTCCAAAGCTAACCCTAAGGTATTCTTAAATAAATTTCCTTATTCAAATAATGTCAAAAAGTATGCTAGGAATTTTAATTCTCTTGCAATTTATGAAAAGCATGCTAATAGGAACAAGTACTTTTGTTTAGGAGCTAAGAATTTTCATTTTGAAAATAAGGAGAAATTTGGGACTAATGTCCCTAAAAATAATTTATCTAAGAACAAACATAGATCAAACAACTCAAGACCAATTCTACCTAGGGAATCTTGTTGGGTTTCCGGCACCGCGGCGTGTGTGTGTTCGATCATGTTTCGTAAACATGAGCACAGCGGAAGCAATAAAATTAATAAATCTAAATTTATTATAACACACACATCACACGCATGCATAGTACAACAAGTGTAGACATAATCGTAAATTTAAATTTGCAATAAAAGGAAATTTAACTACGTTATACCTTTCGTATTACGTGTAGCAGGAACGACATCAACCGGAACGATCCTCGCTAGAATCGTCTCTATCCGTATCCACGCCGAGTATCCTTAGGATTACTTCGCTAATCCACGAGCTTCGTCTTCGTACGGGTTACTAGCCTCGTGTTGAAGAAGACGTGATCGAGAGATGATCACGATCCGAATCAAAATTCGGATGCAAAATGAGCCCTCAAAACTCGCTTCTCCGGAGAGGTATTCGTCAACCGATTGACGAATCCTTCGTCCTCCACCTCAGAGGATTACCGGAGATCGAATCCCCGGTAAGTTAGGCGCTGTCGGAGCTCTAACCGTCGTCCAAACGATGCTCCGACGAGAAGAGAACAAGCTGTCCCAAAAATTGGACAGCTTTAGTGGAGGAGTAGGCGCCGGCCAAACAAGGGAAGCCAAGTGCTCACCTTATCACCGAAGCCTAGGAAGATCACCGGAGGGTCGCCGGAGGATCACCGGAGGGTCGCCAAAGGATCACCGGCTGAAGCTTGGACGCCGGCAAGGAGCTGGACGGCGGCACATGGGGCTGGGCGGCAATGGGGGTTGGCGCCGAGAGTCTCCAAGGAGAGGTGGGCGGCAACTATTGCTAGGGTTTTGGATTAAGGCTTAATTATCCCTTAAGCCCTCTTTTATAGAGAACTAATTCTCTTAACGGTTATTGGATCATAACCATTAGGCCCGCTAACCCGCTCCATTAAGATAAGTTAAAATAAACCAAACCATGATGGTTTATTTTAAGTTAAAACGAACCGAACCAACTTTTGGTTCATTCGTTTAAAATAAACCAAACCCTTTGGTTTATTCTCCTCCATTGGATTAGAACCAAACTATTTTGGTTCATCCATTATGTCTTCACAAGACACGGCCCATCCACGCTTCCATTGCGACTGAAACGATTTCATGCTCGCTTCATGTTTGGTCCAACCAAACCTAGTTTCTCTCGGTCTGAGAATCCCATTCTCAAGCTCATTTTAAATCCTTTGGATTACGCTCGTTGTGCGTGTGACCAAATAGGTTCTCGGTTTATGTTGGCCATCTATAATTAACCATTAATTATAGAACAATCATGAGTGGCACCTAGTAGTACATCATGATCCCCAATTAACCGAAAAGATCAACGGTTGATCCAGAACTATTTCTGAAACCCTTCAGCAGCTCGAATGATTCGTGCCCCATTCCCTTCACTCATCTTATACCCACTTGGTTCTGGACATGGTCTATAGTGTCAGTCCCCACTAGGCTGACTACGTCACACCTAGCCCAAGTATCATTTCCTTGTCCTACGGATTCTAGTTACTGCACATGTATCGAAGAGTACCTTACTCTAAACATGTAATGCTTTGGCCAAAGACTTTAGTAACAATCCGACGAGAGGCCATGGGTATACATCTCCTCGCAAGGAGTGGTGAATCCTTTATAGGCTATTCAAACACCTTCGATCATTTCGACTTATACCCAATCATCCCGGGTCCACATCTCCTTAGAGATGTTTGCTTAAGATGTCAAAGCATAAGTCTCCATGATCAAGATGACTTGAATACAGCAAGTCAAAGGAACATCGCACTTAAGCTACAGTCAGAACTTCATTGACATATCTATATATGCAGAGAACCATATGAAGTCTTACGGCTGGTCACTCCAATGAACTAGTTACCATAACTAGCATCCATGATCAACTCCGGACATTATAATGTCTCCAGCCAGTGAGAATCAACTGCTTGGATACACCAAGGAGTATACCTCGTGCTAGTCTCGACAGAATTGATGGTGTCAAAATTCATCAATTCATCGACTAGGGATAATTCCGATACATCACAATTACACATGTAGAGATACTCACTAGTTGTGATCCAATCACAAATTCTCGCATGCTGTGAATCGCATCGTGGACATTCAGTAAATGAGTTTAAGATCCAATCAAATACATGAAACATATATACTCAAATAGTGAATCTTCATTTATCATATAAATGGTTCATACATAAGGCGATTGCCTTAGGACATCTCTCATATATTACTAATAGACTCCCACTTGGCCTAATGCCAATCGCTACGGTATCCAATACCGTAAGCACTAACATGACCCTCAAACTTACTTTGAGGTAATGCTTTAGTCAAAGGATCCGCTAAGTTCCTTTCACTGGGAATTTTCTCGATTTGTATTTCGTTGCTACTGATGATCTCTCTGATAAGATGATAGCGGCGAAGCACATGTTTGGATCGTTGATGAGACCTTGGCTCTTTCGCCTGTGCAATTGCTCCATTGTTGTCGCAGTAGACCGGTATTGCTTCAACAATGGTCGGAATCACACCAAGTTCATAAACGAACTTCTTGATCCAAACCGCTTCCTTTGCTACTTTCGAAGCTACAATGTATTCTGACTCAGTGGTAGAATCCGCTACAGTGTCTTGTTTGGAACTTTTCCAACTCACTGCGCCCCTATTCAAGGTGAACACGTATCCAGACTGAGACCTGGAATCATCCTTGTCTGTCTGGAAGCTGGCATCCGTATACCCGCGTATCACCATGTCCCCTTCTCCATATATTAGGAACACATCCTTTGTTCTTCTTAAGTACTTAAGGATCGTCTTAACAACAACCCAATGATCCATTCCTGGATCAGACTGGTATCTGCTCGTGACACTCAAAGCATACGATACATCGGGCCTCGTACATAACATAACATACATGATAGATCCTATTGCGGATGCATAGAAAATCTTACTCATGCAAATCCTCTCGTCATCTGTGCGCGGACACATAGACTTCAAAAGGTGTACCCCATGCCTGATGGGTAGGAAACCTTTCTTGGATTTCGACATGCTAAACCTCTTTAGCACTCGGTCTATATATGTAGACTGCGAAAGACCAAACAACTGTTTCGATCTATCTCTATAGATCTTAATCCCGAGGATGTAGGTTGCTTCTCCCAGGTCTTTCATGGAGAATGTTTTGGATAACCAAACCTTAACTGACTGTAAGATTGACACATCGTTTCATATAAGTAAAATGTCATCGACATACAATACTAGGAACACGACTGCACTCCCACTAAGCTTCTTGTACACACAAGGTTCGTCTGGATTTTGTGAGAAATCAAACTTTTTGATGGTCTCATCAAAACGGATATTCCAGCTCCTCGATGCTTGCTTCAATCCATAAATGGACCGTCACAATTTGCATACCTTGGTTTTATCAACCGATGTGAAACCCTCAGGCTGTATCATATACACGTCCTCGAGCAGGTTTCCATTAAGGAAAGTTATTTTCACATCCATCTGCCATATCTCATAATCATAATGAGCCGCTATGGCCAGGAGTATCCGAATGGATTTAAGCATAGTTACAGGCGAATAGGTTTCATCATAATCAACGCCTTATTTTTGACGATATTCTTTCACCACCAATCTAGCCTTATAGGTAATCACATTACCATCCATGTCGGTTTTCTTCTTGAAAACCCACTTGCACCCTATAGGCTTTATGCCTTCAGGTGGGTCAACCAAGTTCCAAACTTGGTTTTCATACATGGAATCCATTTCCGACTTCATGGCACCAAGCCACTTATCCCTTTCTGAACTTGGCAGCACTTCTTCATAACTGGTAGGCTCCTCATCATCAATGAGTAACACGTCGTTCGATTCACTTACGAGAAATCTATATCTCTTGGGAATATTGCATGTTCTACCAGATCTACGAAGATATGGTGTTACAATAGGTCCAGCCGATTGCTCATCACTATGAGTTGTCGGCTGTTGTGCTTCACCAGGTATCTCATCAATGTCTATTTGAGTCTTTCGAGCCTCCTCAAGCTCGACGATACTCCCACTGTTTTCTTGCAAGAGAATCTCTTTCTCTAGAAACACAACATGCCTTGAAACAAACACCTTTTGTTCCACAGGATGATAGAATTGGTAACCCCTTGTTTCCTTAGGGTATCCAATAAATAGACATTTATCAGACTTAGCATCCAATTTGTCTGATACTGTCCGCTTCACATAAGCAGGACAACCCCATATTTTCAAGTAAGATACATGAGGTTTTTTACTATTCCATATCTCATATGGAGTAGTAGAGACTACCTTGGTAGGCATTCTGTTTAACAAGTAAACAGCTGTCTGAAGTGCATAGCCCCAAAAGGACTTGGGAAGATTCGCATGATTCATCATTGACCTGACCATGTCCAACAAGGTCCGGTTACACCTCTCAGATACACCATTATGCTGTGGTGTATATGGTGGAGTCCATTGAGACAATATGCCATTGTCTCTTAGATAATCAAGAAACTCCTGACTCAAGTATTCACCACCTCGATCCGATCGAAGTATTTTAATACTTTTGTCATGTTGTTTCTCTACTTCATTTCTGAATTCTTTGAATCTTTCAAAGGCTTCAGACTTGTGTTTCATCAAGAACACATACCCAAACCGTGAGTGATCATCGGTGAAGGTAATGAAGTAGCTATAGCCTCCTAAAGCTTTACTTGACATAGGTCCACATACATCAGTATGTATTAGACCTAGTAACTCTCCTACTCGTTCACCTTTTCCAGTAAAAGGTAACTTAGTCATCTTGCCTTTTAAGCATGATTCACATGTATCATATGAATCCTATTCAAATGATTCCAGAATTCCACATCGGTGTAATTCGAACATGCATTTCTTGCTTACATGGCCAAGACGACAATGCCACATATAGGAGTCTAATTGATTATCCTTTCGAGCACGCTTGTTGCTCGCTTCTATATTGAAAATGTCACTAGATACGTCCAACGTATAAATACCATTGCTTAAAGTTCCAGTCCCATAAAGAACTCAATTCAAAGTTATGTAACAACAATTGTTACTAAAAATCAAATGGTAACCATTTCTATTTAAACAAGAAATAGAAATGATGTTCTTTATCAAAGAAGGAACATAAAAGCAATTGTCTAGTTTTAAGACAAGTCCTATAGGGAGTTTCAACAAATACGTTCCGATGGCGAGTGCAGCAACCTTTGCTCCATTCCCAACACGTAAATTTTGACTCTCCCTTGACGAGTCTTCTTCTATTCCTTAGCCCATGTATGTCATTACATATATGGGAGCCACACCCAGTATCCAATACCCAAGTGTCTGAGGAAAAAGAATGACAATCAATAACGAAGATATCTGATGAAGATGGGGCATCCGATGCCTTATTCTCCTTCACAGACTCAAGATAAATCTTGCAATTTATTCGCCAATGGCCTTCCTTGCCATAATGATGGCAAGTGCCTTTTGAGCTGGTTATGCCTTTTTAGCCCTTTTCTTCTTCCCCTTCTACTGTTCCTTTGACTCCCTCTTAGAACCTTTCTTCGAGGAATCAACTAACAGCACCGTCCCCTGCTCATGCTTCTCAGAAGGCTCCACAGTATTCAGCATATTGAGCAGTACCACAGATGAACCTTCTTACATCTCAGAGGTGAAGAGGAGCTTGGAGACTTCGAACCTTTCGAATCTCACTTACTCATCAACCAACTCATAAAAATGAAAGACTATAGTATGAGCATCCAAATGCTCATGCTGCTTCCGCAGCTCAGGTACCATCGTGGCTAGCATGATGCAACTCACCATTTCAGAATCAGTCATATGTTTCTGATAGGCCAACAATTGGTCCATGTTGGTGCAATCGGCCCAGGTCACGATTGACCAGGACTCGAGTTTAACTCGAGTGATGTTTTGATGTTTCGACAAAAACATATGACAATGCAATTGTCATGGGAAAGTCCATGTCTTGTAACTTGGCATGGAAAGTCCAAGTGGAACTCTTGGCAATGTAAAAGTCCAACATGGGTTGGCAAGGGAAAATTCCAAGCATGGGTCTTGGCAATGTAAAAGTCCAACATGGGTTGGCAAGGGAAAGTCCAAGCTTGAGTCTTGGCATGAGAAGTCCAAGGGGTTTGATATTTGTTGCATAAAGTCCAAGCGGGAGTCTTGGCAGCATAAGTCCAATGGTTAGCAGCGTAAAGTCCAGGCGGAGTCTTGGCGGCGTAAGTCCAATGTGCCTTGGTGGTGTAGACACCGTTAGCATGACATAGCCGAGGGAAGCACCTGGAGGCTAGCGCGATTGATGAACGAGTCATGGATGACTTGGAGGGATCCGAGAGGCGTGAGGCTGATGGAGGTGGCTAGAAGGCTTAGGTCTAGGCTAAGGGTGGTCTAGCAAGTATGGGGGCACCATACTTGGGTTAAAACCTCATGTTTGAGGTTGGCAGTCGACTGGCAATATGGCCGGTTCGATTGTCGTGAGTCGACTTGAGTTCGACTGCCAATTTAGAGTTTCTCTGCGTCATTGCTCATTGGAAGCGATCGATGTCTGGCGATCGATCGCCGGGTCGATCGGTCGGCTAGTTCTAGTCAAGCAAGCGGCCGTAACGCCAGCGATCAACTATGGGCATTGGAAGTCGACTGCCCAGAGTCCCGTTGGAACTTGTCCAACGTGGATTGAGTCGTTGTCTCATAGCTCTGAGCGGATCATTTGAGGACTTATGGCGATCGCTAGGTAGAAAATCGGCATGAAGGATAAAAGCAGTTGTTCGTGGAAGGCTCAAGCAATCAGTTCTTTGGGGGCTTTGGTGAGGTGATTTAAAGGCAATTTGCAGGTGCATTTCAGGGTCCTTCAAGCTCATTCAAGCAACCGACAAGCAAGCGCTCAAAACCCTAGTTTGTAAAGTGTTCTTTACATTTTCACTTTTATTTTCTTGTTTACTTTGTATTACTTGTTGTAATTCATTGTACGAGGTTTCTCCACCTCCAACTTGTTGTCGAGAAGGAGCTTTAGTGCTTAGTGGTGTTTGTGGCATCCCTAGGTTTCGTACGAACCCAATCCATGGAGTAGGAACCGTTACGGTTCCGAACCACGTTATATCCTTGTGTTCGTGATTGTATCTTTTCGTTATTGCTTTTATTATTTCTATTCCGCTGTGCATAACGAGTTTTGTAGAGACGATCGCGAATGAATTCCATCTACGCAAGAGTAAACGTTATTCACCCCCCCCTCTAGCGGCCTCAAATCTCTAACAATTGGTATCAAAGCCCGGGGCTCTTCTACGGACTAACCGCCGGGAGCTAGGACAAAGAAGCTAGAGGGTGAAGATGGAAGAACAATTGGGATGGAATTTTAACACACCGATCCCTTACTCCTTCTATGGACAAGAAGGGTTTAAGCAATGGAAGTCAAGAATTGAAGACTTCCTAATGATGAGGGACTTCGAAGAATGGTCTATCTTAATGGAAGGATATAGCTATCCAAGAGGACCAAAAGGTGGATTCCTCAAGAAAAAGAGATGGACCGAAGAGCAAGTCCAAGCATTCGAAAAGAATGAGAAGGTAATGAAGTTGTTAATTGATTTAATACCTAACAATATCTTGTGTATGTTAGGTAATTATGTAGATGCAAACGAGCTATGGAGCCAAGTGACCAAGCTCCATGAAAGCCCGTCAATGGTCCAAGAGGAAGAGACCGAAGAGGCTAATGCATCACCCTCACAAGGAAGTGAGGACTTGGAGGTTGAGATATCATCAACATCCAAAGAGGAAGAGGAAGTAGAATCGGAAGTTGATAGGGAGTCAATTTCTGGGTTGGTGGAGGAAGTGGAAGAAGCATCCACTTCTAGGATTGAGGAGGAGATTAGAGTTTCCTCAACACCGGAGCATCAAGAAGAAGCTTCTACATCCAGTCAAGATGAAGAAGTGTCAATTTCGAACTACACCACTAACCTAGGTAACTCAAACACTCTAATTTCAAATAAAAATAATATTATGTGTTTTGAGTGTAGGGAATTTGGGCACTATAAGAGCAAGTGCCCAAAGAAGATTAGGAAAGCTCTACCGGCACCAAAAGTCAAGGATGCCGGTTCCCCAACACCTAAAGGCAAGGAGCACATCATATGCTTCAAGTGCAATTCAAAGGGGCATTATCGGAGTCAATGCCCTAGGGGGAAGAAGAAGGGGCAAGGAGGAGCATCACAAGTAGGGGGAGCTTCTATAGCTAACCCTAAGGTACATTTAATAATGCACCTTCCAAATTTAAAAGTCAAAAGCATGCTAGAAATTTTAATTCTCTTGCAATTCACCATGAAAAGCATGCTAGAGATAAATATATTTGTTTAGGAGATAAAAGTGTTAACTTCAAAAGTAAGGAGAAATTTAGGACTAATGTCCCTAAAAACAATTTATCTAAGGATAAACCTAGGTCAAATAACTCTAGAAAATTTTTACCAAGGGAGACCATTAGAAAGGTGCAAGAGCACCTAGGTTTCAATCCTAAATGGACTAGGCATATGCCTAAGAAGTCAAATGCCCAAAAACTTAATCAAAAATCAATTGGGCAATTAGAGGTTGAAAATCAAGCCTTGAGGTCAAGGCTTGAAAAACTAGAAAAGACTCTTAGAAATATACAAAACCAATTTAAAGGGTCAAATGATCAAAAGTCTAGGTCAAAATCTCAATGTCAACACTTAGGACATAAGAGTCAAAAGTCAACTAAGGGCAAGCAAGGTTTGGGTCACAAACCTAAGCCCAAGGTGACTTACCATAGTGTTCAATTAGATTATGGAACACTGACTAGGTCTAGGAAGACCAAGGTCAATAGGGAGGTTATCCCTAGAGTTGACCAAAGGGTGTGCCTAGTGGCTAGGGTTTCTAGGAAACCTAGGGTGGCCACCAAGAAGGTTGCAAGGGGAGTTACCCCTAGAGTCAACCTAGGTAAGACCCAAATGACCAAGGCTAACAAGCCTAAGAGGGTCATTAGGAAGGTATCTAGGGAGGTTATCCCTAAGGAATACCTAATTAACCCTAGGAGCTCAAATCGGTTTTGGGTTCCTAAGAGCGTGATTGATTCACGCTAGGTGGGTTTAGGATGTGCCAACCTTGAGTGGATGGGTAGTTAACTCAACCATGATAAAGGTGGCATTTTTGGATATCTTCAAGGTTATGGTTACCTTGGAAATAGATTTGAATCAATATCCTAAAAGATTTTAGGATGTGCCAATGCACTTTTGAAATTAAGAAAAATCAATTAAATTTTCACAATTTAGGTTTAGAGGTTAGTGTGCCATTTTGGGTTTTTGGCACACTAGGGAGATTAATGATAATATGGCAAAATACATCTAATTATATCAAATGGCAATTAATATCAAAATTTAGGTAATACTATACCTATATATTTTATATGCCATGCTTTTATTGCCATATGCCATTTCATGACATCATGCCTATTTCTATGATTTTATATGTCATGTTCATGTTTAGGATTAAGGTTTCAAATGTCATGTGTTTTTAGATTTCATCTTATGCCATGACATCATGATTATGATCATATGCTTATTTATAACATTTCTAATGCCATAATCATTCATGCATTTAAGACAATTTGGTTGAAATTGAATTAAGGACTATGGCATGACTTGAAGTCTCATTTATAAGGGAATCAAGTAGGGTTGCCTTAGAGAATGCATGAAACCCTAGATTAGGATGAAGAAAACCCATATCTCACATTAAATTGACATGTATGTGTATTTATACACCCTAGATACATGTGAGATGCTAGGATATGAGTTAAGTTCAAGGTGCATAGTTTTTACATCTAGATGAACTAAAACTCATCTAATTTCAAATGTGGATAATTGGGAGAGCATGTGTACAAGTCATGTACATAGAGCCCAAGGAATATGATCCAAAATAAGGTTTTGAAAAAATTTTAAAATCATTTTGAAAAACCTTGGTGAAGTCTATCTTTTGATAGCAATCACCATTGATAGAGTTGATACAAAATAGGGCCAAAACATTGAAAATTTCAATGGTTTTGAGTTTTGTATCAAACTCACTAGTTTATGGGTAAAATAATTTTCAAATATTTTTCACCCATTGTATTGACTATAAGTAATATACGTATCAAATTTTATGATTTTTCTAATTACGTAGAATTACTTATGCTTTTCCTAATCTCATTTTTGATAGCAGAAATTTAGAAATTTCAAATCGATCGTACCCTTGGTGGCGATCATTTGAGTATAAATGTGATCGATTACTATAAGGAGTCAACTGGCAGGTCTGATTTCGGGTTAACAAGGTTTGTTTAGCCCGTGTTCAGCTATGAAAAAGGTTCCTAATCACTCCTAACCCTAGGATATGCATTAGGAAGCATTATAAAGGGTGAAAATCCATTGGATATGGATTAGGAGAAGTGTTAGGTCAAAGTATCAAATTTAGGGTATGGAAAGTTCTATGTTGAACTTAGAACCTTAATTTTGATGGTTTAGAGTTCCTATTGGCTTAGGGGCTTCCCAAGGACATTGTTGGTGCAATGGTCAAGGGGGAGCAAGCCTTTATAGGGAGTTATCCATCTTGGGATGATGGATGTGTTTTTCTCCTTGAAGAGGAGAAGTTATTGGGAGAGTATCATCAATTGGGAAAATTGATGGGTTTTTGATACCCAATTTGGAAATTGGGAGAGATTATAGGATTGCCTCTCTTGAGTGATAAGTGACTTATCACTAGGAAGATGGTAGGTATCCTAGGTATTTATTTTTGGATCAAGGGGGAGATTGTAAGATCTCATTGGGACATGAGACATTGACCTCCTTGAAGAGAAAACCTTTTTGATGTTAGTCAAAAAGGGGGAGAATGTTTGGGGGAGAACATTTGGAGAGTGTTTACCAATTTGGGATAATTGGTAAAGGATTTGAGTTTGTGTTCTAACTCAATGATTTGTTTGGTTTTTGTCAAACATCAAAAAGGGGGAGATTGTTGGTGCAATCGGCCCAGGTCACGATTGACCAGGACTCAAGTGATGTTTTGATGTTTCGACAAAAACATATGACAATTCAATTGTCATGGGAAAGTCCAAGTCTTGTATACTTGGCATGGAAAGTCCAAGTGGAACTCTTGGCAATGTAAAAGTCCAACATGGGTTGGCAAGGGAAAAGTCCAATCATGGGTCTTGGCAATGTAAAAGTCCAACATGGGTTGGCAAGGGAAAGTCCAAGCTTGAGTCTTGGCATGAGAAGTCCAAGGGGTTTGATATTGGCTGCGTAAAGTCCAAGCGGGAGTCTTGGCAGCATAAGTCCAATGGTTGGCAACGTAAAGTCCAGGCGGAGTCTTGGCGGCGTAAGTCCAATGTGCCTTGGCGGTGTAGACACCGTTAGCATGACATAGTCGAGGGAAGCACCTGGAGGCTAGCGCGATTGATGAACGAGTCATGGATGACTTGGAGGGATCCGAGAGGCGTGAGGCTGATGGAGGTGGCTAGAAGGCTTAGGTCTAGGCTAAGGGTGGTCTAGCAAGTATGTGGGCACCATACTTGGGTTAAAACCTCATGTTTGAGGTTGGTAGTCGACTGGCAATATGGTCGGTTCGACTACCGTGAGTCGACTCGAGTTCGACTGCCAATTTAGAGATGGAATTGCTCGCGTCATTGCTTCATTGGAAGCGATGTGATGATGTCTCGCGATCGGCCAAGGGTCAATCGATCATTGCTAGTTCTATGTCGAGCATAAAACGCTTCGTAGCCGACTGGCTAATCGACTACGGGCATTGGCAGTCGGCTGCCAAGAGTCCCGTTGGAACTTGTCTAACATGGATTGAGCCGTTGTCTCACATCTCTACTTCTTGATCATGACTGGGGACTTATGGCGATCATTGCTAGCGAAATCGGCCGATGGAGGATAAAAGCAGCTGTTTGTGGAAGGCTCAAGCAATCAGTTCTTTGGGGGCTTTGGTGAGGCGATTTGAAGGCGATTTGCAGGTGCATTTCAGGGTTCTTCAAGCTCATCTAAGCAACCGACAAGCAAGCGCTTAAAACCCTTGTTTGTAAAGTGTTCTTTACATTTTCACTTGTATTTGCTTGTTTACTTTGTATTACTTGTTGTAATTCATTGTACGAGGTTTCTCCACCTCCGACTTGTTGTCGAGAAGGAGCTTTAGTGCTTAGTGGTGTTTGTGGCATCGCTAGGGTTCGTACGAACCCAATCCGTGGAGTAGGAACCGTTACGGTTCCGAACCACGTTATATCCTTGTGTTCGTGATTGTATCTTTTCGTTATTGCTTTTATTATTTCTATTCCGCTGCGCATAACGAGTTTTGTAGAGACGATCACGAACGAATTCCATCTACGCAAGAGTAAACGCTATTCACCCCACCTCTAGCGGCCTCAAATCTTCAACAGTCCAGAGTTGTATTGTCACTTGGACGGGCGGGAAGAGGCGCTTCGAGGACATACGCAAGCTTTTCCACCTTGAGAACAATTCTCAAGTTTCTAAGCCAGTCCAAGAAGTTCGGCCCAATCAATTTATTCGAATCCAAAATGGAACGCAAATTTAAAGACATCACGATCAATCTTAGAAATACAAAACGAGCATATATGAGAAAGATGATTTTTTAAAATGCATCAATATACATTTATAAATCCCATTCATTTTTTGAATTTCAAAAAACCCCAAAATCACTTCGGGAGATCGTAGGTCCATCTCCGAATGGGCTGATATCCATCATAGTTATGAACAACCTTGGAGAGAGTCCAACAAGCCATTCATAACTACGACGGTAGGTATCAACTATACCGATTGCATATCACGTATATGCAACTATCACAATGTGCTATCAACTAATTCAATGTTCACACATACATCGGGTTGTTAACACATTAACAAGTATGCATCATATGCATAGCACCCAACTTCACCTCCCTTTACATCGACCTTGGAGAGAGTCCAACAAGCCGATGCTCCAGGTTAAAGTCAACCCATTAATCGAGAAATAGTTTTAATATGGTTAGAGCGCATTCAACCAATTAGCCCAGCTTGGAGAGAGTCCAACAACCAAAGCTAACGATTGACCTCTGACTCTTACCATATTAGTATTAAACTATTCCATGGTTTGAACATGTTCGGGTTCGAGCCGGGCTTGGAGAGAGTCCAACAACCCAAACAAGAAACGGAACTCTGGTTCTAACCATATTAATGGAAGGTGTAGACTTTAATATTGAGTAAGGGTTTTTATGTCTCATCCTCTTTGCATGCAAATAACTATTATCTACATGGCATGGCATACATGGCATACATCTACATATCACGACACGCATAGCATAATGATATGCATCTAATGCAATTACACGGCATACAATTATGTCATGTACATAATTTCCTTATATGTGATAACTATTTATGAAAATGAAATATATTTAAGATTTGATTCTCCAAATCAAATCATGATTAAATTAAGAAACAAATTTCCAAATCTAATCACATATTTTATCTGTGGAAATAGTTGATTAAGGAAATTAATTTAGGAAACCAATTTCCTAAATCATCAAAACTACTTATGGAAATAAAATATTTTTAAGTTTTGATTTCCCAAATCAAATCATGATTAAATTAGGAAACAAATTTCCAAAATCTAATCAAATATTTTATTTATGGAAAATATCAATTTCCATAAATACATCCAACTTTCCAAAAGTGGAAGATTTCCATAAATACTTCTAGACTTTCCAAAATTGAAAAATTTTCATAAATACTTCTAACTTTCTAAAAGTAGAAAATTTCCAGAAATATCATTATGACTATCGCAAAACAATTTTACGATTATGTCGAAATACAACCTGGGCTCTGATACCACTGTTGGGTTTCTCGCACCGCGGCGTGTGTGTGTTCGATCATGTTTCGCAAACATGACCACAGCGGAAGCAATAAAATTAATAAATCTACATTTATTACAACACACACATCACACGCATGCATAGTACAACAAGTGTAGACATAACCATAAATTTAAATTTGCAATAAAAGGAAATTTAACTACGTTATACCTTTCGTATTACGTGTAGCTGGAACGACATCAACCGGAACGATCCTCGCTAGAATCGTCTCTATCCGTATCCACGCCGAGTATCCTTAGGATGACTTCGCTAAGCCACGAGCTTTGTCTTCATACGGGTTACTAGTCTCGTGTTGAAGACGACGTGATCGAGAGATGATCACGATCCAAATCCAAATTCGGATGCAAAACGAGTCCTCAAAATTCGCTTCTCCGGAGAGGTATTCGTCAACCGATTGACGAATCCTTCGTCCTCCACCTCAGAGGATTACCGGAGATCGAATCCCCGGTAAGTTAGGCGCTGTCGGAGCTCTAACTGTCGTCCAAACGACACTCCGACGAGAAGAGAACAAGCTGTCCAAAAAACTGGACAGCTTTGGTGGAGGAGTAGGCGCCGGCCAAACAAGGGAAGCTATTGCTAGGGTTTTGGATTAGGGCTTAATTATCCCTTAAGCCCTCTTTTATAGAGAACTAATTCTCTTAACGGTTATTGGATCATAACCATTAGGCCCGCTAACCCGCTCCATTAAGATAAGTTAAAATAAACCAAACCATGATGGTTTATTTTAAGTTAAAATGAACCGAACCAACATTTGGTTCATTCGTTTAAAATAAACCAAACCCTTTGGTTTATTCTCCTCCATTGGATTAGAACCAAACTATTTTGGTTCATCCATTATGTCTTCACAAGACACGGCCCATCCACGCTTCCATTGCGACTGAAACGATTTCATGCTCGCTTCATGTTTGGTCCAACCAAACCTAGTTTCTCTCGGTCTGAGAATCCCATTCTCAATCTCATTTTAAATCCTTTAGATTACGCTCGTTGTGCGTGTGACCAAATAGGTTCTCGGTTTATGTTGGCCGTCTATAATTAACCATTAATTATAGAACGATCATGAGTGGCACCTAATAGTGCATCATGATCCTCAATTAACCGAAAAGATCAACGGTTGATCCAGAACTATTTCTGAAACCCTTCAGCAGCTCGAATGATTCGTGCCCCATTCCCTTCACTCATCTTATACCCACTTGGTTCAGGACATGGTCTATAGTGTCAGTCCCCACTAGGCTTACTACGTCACACCTAGCCCAAGTATCATTTCCTCGTCCTACGGATTCTAGTTACTGCCCATGTATCGAAGAGTACCTTACTCTAAACATGTAATGCTTTGGCCAAAGACTTTAGTAATAATCTAACGAGAGGCCATGGGTATACATCTCCTCGCAAGGAGTGGTGAATCCTTTATAGGCTATTCAAACACCTTCGATCATTTCGACTTATACCCAATCATCCCGGGTCCACATCTCCTTAGAGATGTTTGCTTAAGATGTCAAAGCATAAGTCTCCATGATCAAGATGACTTGAATACCACAAGTCAAAGGAACATCACACTTAAGCTATAGTAAGAACTTCATTGATATATCTATATATGCAGAGAACCATATGAAGTCTTACGGCTGGTTACTCTAATGAACTAGTTACCATAACTAGCATTCACGATCAACTTCGGATATCACAATGTCTCCAGCCAGTGAGAATCAGCTGCTTGGATACACCAAGGAGTATACCTCGTGCTAGTCTTGACAGAATTGATGGTGTCCAAATTCATCAATTCATTGACTAGGGATAATTCTGATACATCACAATTACACATGTAGAGGTACTCACTAGTTGTGATCCAATCACAAATTCTCTCATGCTGTGAATCGCATCGTGGACATTCAGTAAATGAGTTTAAGATCCAATCAAATACATGAAACATGTATACTCAAATAGTGAATCTTCATTTATCATATAAATGGTTCATACATAAGGCGATTGCCTTAGGACATCTCTCATATATTACTAACAAATCTATCAAGAAAATAAGAGAACACCTAGGTCTCAACCTTAAATGGACTAGGCATATGCCTAGGAAGTGTCATGCCCAAAAATCTAATCAAGAATCAATTGGGCAATTATAGTTTGAAAATCAAGCTTTAAGGTCAAGGCTTGAAAAATTTTAAATGACCCTAAATAAGATACAAAATCAATTTCAAAAGTCTAATGGTCAAAGTCAAGGGTGTTAGTAATATATGAGAGATGTCCTAAGGCAATCGCCTTATGTATGAACCATTTATATGATAATTGAAGATTCACTATTTGAGTATACATGTTTTATGTATTTGATTGGATCTTAAACTCATTTACTGAATGTCCACGATACGATTCACAGCATGAGAGAATTTGTGATTGGATCACAACTAGTGAGTATCTCTACATGTGTAATTGTAATGTATCGAAATTATCCCTAGTCGATGAATTGATGGATTTGGACACCATCAATTCTGTCGAGACTAGCACGAGGTATACTCCTTGGTGTATCCAAGCAGCTGATTCTCACTGGCTGGAGACATAGTGATGTCCGGAGTTAATCGTGGATGCTAGTTATGGTAACTAGTTCATTGGAGTGACGGTAGTAAGACTTCATATGGTTCTCTGCATATATAGATATGTCAATGAAGTTCTTACTGTGGCTTAAGTGCGATGTTCCTTTGACTTGCGGTATTCAAGTCATCTTGATCATGGAGACTTATGCTTTGACATCTTAAGCAAGCATTTCTAAGGAGATGTGGACCCGGGATGATTGGGTATAAGTCGAAGTGATCGAAGGTGTTTGAATAGCCTATAAAGGATTCACCACTCCTTGCGAGGAGATGTATACCCATGGCTTCTCGTCGGATTGTTACTAAAGTCTTTGGCCAAATCATTACATGTTTAGTGTAAGGTACTCTTCGATACATGTGGAGTAATTAGATTCCGTAGGACGAGGAAATGATACTTGGGCTAGGTGTAGTAATCGACCTAGTGAGGTGCTACAATAGACCATGTCTGAACCAAGTGGGTATAAGATGAGTGAAGGAATGCAATCATTCGAGTCTTGAAGGGTTTGAAATAGTTACGGATCAACCGTTGATCTTTTGGTTAATTGGGATCATGATGTACTACTAGGTGCCACTCATGATCGTTCTATAATTAATGGTTAATTATAGGCGGCCAACATAAACCGAGAACCTATTTGGTCACCACGCTGCAGCGTAATCAAAGGATTTAAAGCGAGCTTGAGAATGGGATTCTCGGAAGGAGAAACTAGGTTTGGTTGGACCAAACATAAGCGAGCATGAAATCGTTTGATCGCAATGGAAGCGTGGATGGGCGTGTCTTATGAAGACATAATGGATGAACCAAAATGGTTTGGTTCTAATCAATGGAGGAGAATAAACCAAAGGGTTTGGTTTATTTTAAGCGAATGAACCAAAAGTTGGTTAGTTCGTTTTAACTTAAAATAAACCATCATGGTTTGGTTTATTTTAACTTATCTTAATGGAGCGGGTTAACGGGCTAATGGTTATGATCCAATAACCATTAAGAGAATTAGTTCTCTATAAAAGAGGGCTTAAGGGATAATTAAGCCCTAAACCTAATCCAAACCCTAGCTGGCCGCCCAACCCTCTTCCTCTTGTTGCGCCAAACTCCATTGCCGCCCAACCCTTGAGCCGTCCAGCTCTTTTTGCGGTCCAAGGTGATCCTCCGCGACCCTCGGTGATCTTCCTAGGCCTCGGTGAAAAGGTGAGCACTTGGCTTCCTTGTTTTGGCGGCGCCTACTCCTCCACCAAGCTGTCCAGTTTTCTGGACAGCTTCTTCTCCTCGTCGGGCGTCGTTTGGGATGACGGTTTGAGCTCCGACAGCGGCTAAACTTACGAGGATTGATCTCGGTAATCCTCTGAGTGGAGGATGAAGGATTCGTCAATTGGTTGTGAATACCTCTCGGAGAAGCGAGTTTTGAGAACTCGTATTAGGATCGAATTTGGATTCGGATCGTGATCATCTCTCGATCACGCGTCGTCTTCAACACGAGGCTAGTAACCCGTGCGAAGGCGAAGCTCGTGGCTTAGCGAAGTCATCGAGGAACTCGGCGTGGATCTGGATAGAGCGATTCTAGCGAGGATCGTTCGGTTGATGTCGTTCCGCTACCGTCATCTGAAGGTATAACGTAGATAAATTTCCTTTTATTGCAAATTTTAATTTACGGTTATGTCTACACTTGTTGTAATATGCATGCATGTGTTGTGTGTGTTGTAATAAATATAGATTTATTATTTTTATTGCTTCATTTGTTCATGTTTTACGAAACATGATCGAACACACACTGCCTTGTGATTGGAAACCTTGATGGTATCGAGCCCAGGTTGTGTTTCGACATAATCGTAAAAATGGTTTTTGCGATAGTCATAATGTATTTCTGGAAATTTTCTAAATTTTGGAAATTTAGAAGTATTTATGGAAATTTTTCAATTTTGGAAAGTCTAGAAGTATTTATGGAAATCTTCCACTTTTGGAAAGTTGGAAGTATTTATGGAAATTGATATTTTCCATAAATAAAATATTTGATTAGATTAAATTTGTTTCCTAATTTAATCATGATTTGATTTAAATCAAATCTTAAAATATTTTATTTCCATAAGTAGTTTTAATGATTTAGGAAATTGGTTTCCTAAATAGATTTTCCTTAATCAAATAATTCCATGAATAAAATATGTGATTAGATTTGGAAATTTGTTTCCTAATTTAATTATGATTTGATTTGGAGAATCAAATCTTAAACATATTTTATTTCCATAAATAGTTATGACATATAAGAAATATATACATGACATAATTGTATGCCATGTAATTGCATTAGATGCATAACATTATGCCATGCGTGTCGTGACATGTAGATGTATGCCATGTATGCCATGCCATAGTAGATAATAGTTATAAGAGGATGAGACATAAAAACCTTTAAACAATATTAAAGCCTACACCTTCCATTAATATGGTTAGAACCAGAGTTCCGTTTCTTGTTTGGGTTGTTGGACTCTCTCCAAGCCCGGCTCGAACCCGAACATGTTTAAACCATGGAATAGTTTAATACTAATATGGTAAGAGTCAGAGGTCAATCGTTAGCTTTGGTTGTTGGACTCTCTCCGTGGGCTAATTGGTTGAATGCGCTCTAACCATATTAAAACTATTTCCGATTAATGGGTTGGCTTTAACACGAGCATCGGCTTGTTGGACTCTCTCCAAGGTCGATGTAAAGGGAGGTGAAGTTGGGTGCTATGCATATGATGCATACTTGTTAATGTGTTAACAACCCGATGTATGTGTGAACATTCAATTAGTTGATAGCACATTGTGATAGTTGCATATACGTGATATGCAATCGGTATAGTTGATACCTACCGTCGTAGTTATGAATGGCTTGTTGGACTCTCTCCAAGGTTGTTCATAACTATGATGGATATCAGCCCATTCGGAGATGGACCTACGATCTCCCGAAGTGATTTTGGGGTTTTTGAAATTCGAAAAATGAATGGGATTTATAAATGTATATTGATGCATTTTAAAAATCATCTTTCTCATATATGCTCGTTTTGTATTTCTAAAATTGATCATGTTGTCTTTTAATTTGCGTTCCATTTTGGATTCGAATAAATTGACTGGGCCGAACTTCTTGGACTGGCTTAGAAACTTGAGAATTGTTCTCAAGGTGAAAAGCTTGCGTATGTCCTCGAAGCGCCTATTCCCGCCCATCCTAGTGACGATGCAACTCCGGACCAATTGTTGGTCTATCAGAAACATGTGACTGATTCTGAACTGACAAGTTGCATCATGCTAGCCGCGATGGAACCCAAGCTATGAAAGCAGCATGAGCATATGGATGCTCATATCGTAGTCCTTCATCTTTATGAGTTGTTTGATAAGAAAGTGAGATTCGAAAGGTTCGAAGTCTCCAAGCTCCACTTCACCTATGAGATGCAAGAAGGTTCATCTGTGGTACTGCTCAACATGTTGAAGACTGTGGTGCCTTCTGAGAAGCATGAGCAGGGGACGGTGTTGTTAGTTGATTCCTCGAAGAAAGGTTCTAAGAGGGAGTCAAAGGAACAACAGAAGGGGAAGAAGAAAAAGGCTAAAAAGGCAGAACCAGCTCAAAAGGGCACTTGCCATCATTATGGCAAGTAGGGCCATTTGCGAAGAAAGTGCAAGATTTATCTTGAGTCCGTGAAAAAGGATAAGGCATCGGATGCCCCATCTTCTTCAGAAATCTTCTTTATTGATTGTCATTCTATTTCCTCAGACACTTGGGTATTTGATACTGGGTGTGGCTCACATATATGTAATGACATACATGGGCTAAGGAATAGAAGAAGACTCGTCAAGGGAGAGCCAAATTTACGTATTGGGAATGGAGCAAAGGTTGCTGCACTCGCCATCGGAACGTATTTGTTGAAACTCCCTGCAGGACTTGTCTTAGAACTGGACAATTGCTTTTATGTTCCTTCGTTGATAAAGAACATCATTTCTATTTCTTGTTTAAATAGAAATAGGTACCATTTGACTTATAGTAACAATTGTTGTTACATAAATTTGAATGGAGTTCTTTATAGGTCTGGAACTTTAAGTAATGGTGTTTATACGTTGGACGTATCCAGTGACATTTTCAATATCGAAGCGAGCAACACGCGTGCTCGAAAGGATAATCAAATAGACTCCTATATGTGGCATTGTCGTCTTGGCCATATAAGCAAGAAACGCATGTCCGAATTACACCGATGTGGAATTCTGGAATCGTTTGAATTGGATTCATACGATACATGCGAATCATGCTTAAAAGGCAAGATGACTAAGTTACCTCGAAAAGGTGAACGAGTGGGAGAGTTACTAGGTCTAATACATACTGATGTATGTGGACCTATGTCAACTCAAGCATTAGGAGGCTATAGCTACTTCATTACCTTCACCGATGATCACTCACGGTTTGGGTATGTGTTCTTGATGAAACACAAGTCTGAAGCCTTTGAAAGGTTCAAAGAGTTTAGAAATGAAGTAGAGAAACAACATGACAAGTGTATTAAAATACTTCGATCGGATCGAGGTGGTGAATACTTGAGTCAGGAGTTTCTTGATTACCTAAGAGACAATGGTATATTGTCTCAATGGACTCCGCCCTATACACCACAGCATAATGGTGTATCTGAGAGGCGTAACCGGACCTTGTTGGACATGGTCAGGTCAATGATGAATCATGCGACTCTTCCCAAGTCCTTTTGGGGTTATGCACTTCAGACAGCTGTTTACTTGTTAAACAGAATGCCTACCAAGGTAGTCTCAACTACTCCATATGAGATATGGAATAGTAAGAAACCTCATGTATCTTACTTGAAGATATGGGGTTGTCCTGCTTATGTGAAGCGGACTGTATCAGACAAATTGGATGCTAAGTCTGATAAATGTCTATTTATTGGATACCCTAAGGAAACAAGGGGTTACCAATTCTATCATCCTGTGGAACAAAAGGTGTTTGTTTCAAGGCATGCTGTGTTTCTAGAGAAAGAGTTTCTCTTGCAAGAAAATAGTGGGAGTGTCGTCGAGCTTGAGGAGGCTCGAGAGACTCAAATAGACATTGATGAGATACCTGGTGAAGCACAACAGCTGACAACTCATAGTGATGAGCAATCGGCTGGACCTATTGTAACACCACATTTCGTAGATCTGGTAGAACACGCAATATTCCCGAGAGATATGGATTTCTCGTAAGCGAATCGAACGACGTGTTACTCATTGATGATGAGGAGCCTACCAGTTATGAAGAAGTGCTGACAAGTTCAGAAAGGGATAAGTGGCTTGGTGCCATGAAGTCCGAAATGGATTCCATGTATGAAAACCAAGTTTGGAACTTGGTTGACCCACCTGAAGGCATAAAGCCTATAGGGTGCAAGTGGGTTTTCAAGAAGAAAATCGACGTGGATGGTAATATGATTACCTATAAGGCTAGATTGGTGGCGAAAGGATATTGTCAAAAGCAAGGTGTTGATTATGACGAAACCTATTCACCTGTAGCTATGCTTAAATCCATTTGGATGCTCCTGGCCATAGCGGCTCATTATGATTATGAGATATGGCAGATGGATGTGAAAATAGCTTTCCTTAATGGAAACCTGCTCGAGGACGTGTATATGATATAGCCTGAGGGTTTCACATCGGTTGATAAAACTAAGGTATGCAAATTGCGACGGTCCATTTATGGATTGAAGCAAGCATCCAGGAGCTGGAATATCCGTTTTGATGAGACAATCAAAAAGTTTGATTTCTCACAAAATCCAGACGAACCTTGTGTGTACAAGAAGGTTAGTGGGAGTGCAGTCGTATTCCTAGTATTGTATGTCGATGACATACTACTTATAGGAAATGATGTTTCAATCTTACAGTCAGTGAAGGTTTGGTTATCCAAGACATTCTCCATGAAAGACCTGGGAGAAGCAACCTACATCCTCGGGATTAAGATCTATAGAGATAGATCAAAACGGTTGCTTAGTCTTTCGCAGTCTACATATATAGACCGAGTGCTAAAGAGGTTTAGCATGTCGGAATCCAAGAAAGGTTTCTTACCCATCAGGCATGGGGTACATCTTTCGAAGTCTATGTGTCCGCACACAGAAGACGAGAGGATTTGCATGAGTAAGATTCCCTATGCATCCGCAATAGGATCTATCATGTATGCTATGTTATGTACAAGGCCCGACGTATCATACGCTATGAGTGTCACGAGCAGATACCAGTCTGATCCGGGAATGGATCATTGGGTGGCTGTTAAGACGATCCTTAAGTACATGAGAAGAACTAAGGATGTGTTCCTAATATATGGAGAAGGGGACATGGTGATACGCGGGTATACAGATGCGGCTTCGAGACGAGACAAGGATGATTCCAGTCTCGGTCACGGATATCGTGTTCACCTTGAATGCGCGATGAGTTGGAAAAGTTCCAAACAAGAGTAGCGGATTCTACCACCGAGGCGAGAATACATTGCGGAGCGCGGTTTGGATCAAGAAGTTCGTTCATGAACTTGGTGTGATTCCGGCCATTGTTGAAGCAATACCAGTCTACTGCGACAACAATGGAGCAATTGCACAGGAGAAAGAGCCAAGGTCTCATCAACGATCCAAACATGTGCTTCGCCGCTATCAGAGAGATCATCAGTAGGAACGAAATACAAATCGAGAAAATTCCCACTGAAAGGAACTTAGCGGATCCTTTGACTAAGGCATTACCTCAAAGTAAGTTTGAGAGTCATGTTCGAGCTTATGGTATTAAATACCGTAGCGATTGGCATTAGGCCAAGTGGGAGTCTGTTAGTAATATATGAGAGATGTCCTAAGGCAATCACCTTATGTATGAACCATTTATATGATAAATGAAGATTCACTATTTGAGTATACATGTTTTATGTATTTGATTGGATCTTAAACTCATTTACTGAATGTCCACGATACGATTCATATCATGAGAGAATTTGTGATTGGATCACAACTAGTAAGTATCTCTACATGTGTAATTGTGATGTATCAGAATTATCCCTAGTCGATGAATTGATGGATTTGGACACCATCAATTCTGTCGAGACTAGCACGAGGTATACTCCTTGGTGTATCCAAGCAGCTGATTCTCACTGGCTGGAGACATAGTGATGTCCGGAGTTAATCGTGGATGCTAGTTATGGTAACTAGTTCATTGGAGTGACCAGCCGTAAGACTTCATATGGTTCTCTGCATATATAGATATGTCAATGAAGTTCTTACTGTGGCTTAAGTGCGATGTTCCTTTGACTTGCAGTATTCAAGTCATCTTGATCATGGAGACTTATGCTTTGACATCTTAAGCAAGCATTTCTAAGGAGATGTGGACCCGGGATGATTGGGTATAAGTCGAAGTGATCGAAGGTGTTTGAATAGCCTATAAAGGATTCACCACTCCTTGCGAGGAGATGTATACCCATGGCCTCTCGTCGGATTGTTACTAAAGTCTTTGGCCAAATCATTACATGTTTATAGTAAGGTACTCTTCGATACATGTGGAGTAACTAGAATCGGTGGGACGAGGAAATGATACTTGGGCTAGGTGTGACGTAGTCAGCCTAGTGGGGACTGACACAATAGACCATGTCCTGAACCAAGTGGGTATAAGATGAGTGAAGGGAATGGGGCACGAATCATTCGAGCTGCTGAAGAGTTTCAGAAATAGTTCTGGATCAACCGTTGATCTTTTCGGTTAATTGGGGATCATGATGTACTACTAGGTGCCACTCATGATCGTTCTATAATTAATGGTTAATTATACACGGCCACCATAAACCGAGAACCTATTTGGTCACACGCACAACGAGCGTAATCCAAAGGATTTAAAACGAGCTTGAGAATGGGATTCTCAGACCGAGAGAAACTAGGTTTGGTTGGACCAAACATAAAGCGAGCATGAAATCGTTTCAGTCGCAATGGAAGAGTGGATGGGCCGTGTCTTATGAAGACATAATGGATGAACCAAAATTGTTTGGTTCTAATCCAATGGAGGAGAATAAACCAAAGGGTTTGGTTTATTTTAAACGAATGAACCAAAAGTTGGTTCGGTTCGTTTTATCTTAAAATAAACCATCATGGTTTGGTTTATTTTAACTTATCTTAATGGAGCGGGTTAACGGGCCTAATGGTTATGATCCAATAACCATTAAGAGAATTAGTTCTCTATAAAAGAGGGCTTAATGGATAATTAAGCCCTAATCCAAAACCCTAGCTTGGCCGCCCAACCCCTCTTCCTCTTGTTGGCGTCAACTCCATTGCCGCCCAACCCTTGAGCCGCCGTCCAGCTCTTTGCCGGCATCCAAGCTTCAGCCGGTGATCCTCCGGCGACCCTCCGGTGATCTTCCTAGGCCTCGGTGAAAAGGTGAGCACTTGGCTTCCTTGTTTTGGCCGGCGCCTACTCCTCCACCAAGCTGTCCAGTTTTCTGGACAGCTTCTTCTCCTCTCGTCGGGGCATCGTTTGGATGACGGTTTGAGCTCCGACAGCGGCTAAACTACCGGGGATTCGATCTCCGGTAATCCTCTGAGGTGGAGGATGAAGGATTCGTCAATTGGTTGACGAATACCTCTCCGGAGAAGCGAGTTTTGAGAACTCGTATTAGGATCCGAATTTGGATTCGGATCGTGATCAACTCTCGATCACGTCGTCTTCAACACGAGGCTAGTAACCCGTACGAAGATGAAGCTCGTGGCTTAGCGAAGTCATCCCGAGGAACTCGGCGTGGATACGGATAGAGACGATTCTAGCGAGGATCGTTCCGGTTGATGCCGTTCCCGCTACACGTCATACGAAAGGTATAACGTAGATAAATTTCTTTTTATTACAAATTTAAATTTACGGTTATGTATACACTTGTTGTAATATGCATGCGTGCGTTGTGTGTGTTGTAATAAATGTAGATTTATTATTTTTATTGCTTCCGCTGTGTTCATGTTTACGAAACGTGATCGAACACACACACGCCGTGGTGCCAGAAACCCAACAAAGGGTCTAGGACTCAAAGTCAACATCTAGGACCTAAAGGACAAAAGTCAACCAAAGGCAAGCAAGGTTTGGGTCACAAACCTAAGCCTATGGTGCCTTATCATAGTGTTTCATTTGATTATGGAACACAATCTAAGTCTAGGAAGACCAAGGTCAATATGGAAGTCATCTCTAGAGTTGACCAAGGTTTGTGCCTAGTGTCTAGGGTTTCTAGGAAATCTAGGGTGGCCACTAAGAAGGTTGCAAGGGGAGTTACCCCTAGAGTCAACCTAGGTAAGACCCAAATGACCAAGGCTAATAAGCCTAGGAGGGTCATTAGGAAGGTATCTAGGGAGGTTATCCCTAATCAATACCTAGTCAACCCTAGGAGCTCAAATAGATTTTGGGTTCCTAAGAGCGTGATAGATTTACGCTAAATGGGTTAGGGTGTGCCAACTTTAAATGGAAGAGTAGTTAACCTAACCATGGTAAAGGTGGCACTTTAGGTCATTTTCAAGGTTATGTTTACCTTGGGAATGTGGTTTGATTTGAATCCTAAAGGTTTTTAGGATGTACCAATATTAATTATGAAGTTTGATAAAATGATCAAATTGGCACATTTTAGGTTTAGGGGTCATAGTGTGTCATTTTGGGTTTTTAGCACACTAGGGAGAAAAGTAATATTATGGCAAAATATACTTAATTATATCAAATGGAAATTAATATTAAAATTTAGGTATTATATACCTTTATATCTTATTTTCCATGCCTTGATTTGCCATATAACATGCCATGACATCATGCTTATTTTTAATCACTTATTTGTCGTGATCATGTTTAGGATTTAGGATAAATGTCATGTAATTTTAGATTATATCTTATGTCATGACATCATGATTATGAGCATGTGTTTATTTATATCATCTCTAATGCCATAATCACTCATGCATTTAAGATAATTTGATTAAAATTGAGTTAAGGACAATTAGCATGACTTGGAGTCCCATTTATAAGGGAATCAAGTAGAGTTGCCTTAGAAAAATGCATGAAATCTTAGATTAGGGAGAACAATCCCCACATCTCACATCACATTGACATGTATGTGTATTTATACACCCTAGATACATGTGAGATGCTAGGATATGAGTTAAGTTCAAGGTACATAGTTTTTGCATCTAGATGAACTCAAACTCATCTTATATGAGTGATGGATCATTGGGAAAGCTTATGTACAAGTCATGTACATTAAGCCCAAGGAATATTATCCAAAATAAGGTTTTGAAAACATTTTAAAATCATTTTGAAAAACCTTGGTGAAGTCTATCTTTTGATAGCAATCACTATTGATGAGATTGATACAAAGTGAGCCAAAACATAGAAATTTTCTTCACTTTTGAATTTTGTATCAATTTCAGTATTTTATGGGTAAAATAATTTTCAAATATTTTTCACCCATTGTATTGGTCATAGGTATTATACGTATCAAATTTCATGATTTTTTGAATTAAGTAAAATTATTTATTAATTTCTGAAATTCAACTCTGATAACTGAAATTCGAAAATTTCAGTTATCAATCAACTGCCTTGCGTGGCAGTCGACTGATGTGAGTGGCAGTCGACTGATAACTGACGGAGTCGACTGCCAATGCTGATTTCAGGAAAACTAAGTTTGTTTAGCCCGTGTTCAGCTACGGTTAAGGTCCCTAACCACTCCTAACCCTAGGATATGCTTTGGGAAGAATTATAAAGGGTGAAAATCCATTGGATATGGATTTGGTGAGGTGTTAGGTCAAAGTATCAAATTTAAGGGTGAAAGAGTTCATGTTTGAACTTAGAACCTTAATTGGTTTAGAGTTCCTATTGGCTTAGGGACTTCCCAAGGTATTTGTTGGTGCAATGGTAAAGGAGGAGCAAGTCTTTAAGGGGAGGTATCCATCATGGGATGATGGATGTGTTTTTCTCTTCTTGAAGGGGAGGAGTTATTGGAAGAATGTTATCAATTGGAAAAATTGATGGGATTTTGAGAGGCCCAATTTGGAAATTGGGAGAGTGAATAGGATTGCCCCTCTTGAGTGATATGGGACTTATCACTAGGAAGATGGTAGGCACCCTAGGTAATTTTGGATCAAGGGGGAGATTGTAAGATCTCATTGGGACATGAGACATTGACCTCCTTGGAGAGATAACCTTTTTGATGTATGTCAAAAAGGGGGAGAAAGATAAGATTACCAATTTGGGATAATTGGTAAGGAGTTTTTAAGTTAGATGGTCTAACTCAAATGGTTTGTTTGGTTTGTGTCAAACATCAAAAAGGGGGAGATTGTTGGTGCAATCGGCCAAGGTCACGATTGACCACGACTCGAGCTTGGCTCGAGAGATGTTTTGATGTTCGACAAAAACATATGACAATGTAATTGTAATGGGAAAGTCAAAGTCTTAGGTACTTGGCATGGAAAGTCCAAGTGGGACACTTGGCATTTGGCAAAGCCCAAGCATGGGTCTTGGCAATGTAAAGTCCAAGCATGGGTCATGGCAAGGTAAAGTCCAAGTCTGGGTACTTGGCATGAAAAGTCCAAGCATGGGTCTTGGCATGGAAAGTCCAATATGGGTTGGCAAGGGAAAGTCCAATCTTGAGTCTTGGCATTTGAGAAGTCCAAGGGGAATATTGGCGGCGTAAAATCTAAGGGTGAAGTCTTGGCAGCATAAGTCCAATGGTTGGCGGCGTAAAGTCCAAGCGGAGTCTTGGCGGCATAAGTCCAATGTGCCTTGGTGGTGTAGACACCGTTAGCATGACATAGCCGATGGAAGCACCTGAAGGCTAGCGTGATGGATGAACAAGTCATGGATGACTTGGAGGGATCCGAGAAGCGTGAGGCTGATGGAGGTGGCTAGAAGGCTTAGGTCTAGGCTAAGGGTGGTCTAGCAAGTATGGGGGAACTATACTTCGGATAAAACCTCATGTTCGAGGTGTGTTAGTCGACTGGTGCCATGTGGCAGTCGACTGGTCTGAGTCAACTAGGGTTTGACTAGGGAATTGCCCTAGCAGTCGACTGCCATATCTGGGCAGTCGACTGATCTTGTGATCAGTCGACTGGTGCTCAAGAAATCGAGCACAGAATGGAGTCTCACTCGACCGCTGCAGTCAGCAATAGAGTGATGGCTTGATCAGTCAACTGATGGTCATAATCAGTCGACTGATGATGGATCCGTTGGACTTATCCAGCGTGGATCTAGCCGTTGTCTCACGACAACAGTGGCATCAGTCGACTGATCGATTTTTTCTAGCACAGGTTGAAGCTATAAAAGGAGCTCGTGATGGAGGAAAAAGGTATGGTTTCTTGAGAGCATTTGGGGCGATTTACTGCTGCAAATCAGGGTCTCTAAGCTGATATCAAGCCACCAAGCGATCAAACATTCAAAGAGCAATTGTAAAGTAGTTTTCTTTACTTGCATTGTATTTCATTATTGTAATTGCTTGTATCCATTTAGATTATTGTTGTAATCTTTTGTATGAGGTTTCTCCGCCTCCGACTTATGTCGAGAAGGAGTATTTGTGATTAGTGATTGCATTGGCATCGCTAGAGCTCTTTATAGCTCAATCCGTGGAGTAGGAACCGTTCGGTTCCGAACCACGTTAAACATCTTGTGTTTGTGATTGTGTTTCGTGTTATTGCTTTTATTATTATTATTCCACTGCACTAACACGATTTCTAGACATGATCACGATCGAATTCCATCATCGATACTAGCACGCGCTATTCACCCCCCCCCCTTAGCGTCCTATCGATCCCCTACAATTACCATATGGTGATCCCACCTCACACATCACATTAGATATGATACACATGCATTTATTTGGTGAGGAGAGGACTCTATCTGTGAGTATTTTAAGTTCCACTAGACTCAGAGTACAGGACTATACCCTGTACAGAGTCATAGTGAACTGCATTTTGTCACTCACCACTAGGGACATCGCTATGATGCATCCTTATCATTCATTTCTACTTTATGTACTTAATCATAAATTAGACTTAGACATTAGTTTATAGATGTTTCACTCTATCATTCATCGTTCTAGGATAGTTACTAGTAGAAAGACACATCTGCCTTATTGCCATGTCATTACATCTTTACTAGCCACATTCGGGTTTGATGTTACCATTGGTAACATCAAACAACTTTCTAAGTATGACATGATAGGCTCTAGACATTTTGGTTTAGCTAAAATAGGTTTAGATGAAAATAATGTCCTGACATGGAGGAAAGATGGTCCTCAGCCCCAGCACCAGCCTGAGCCTGAGCTTGAGCTAGATATTGATCCAGAGCATCATTTTGATCCTCAACCTGAGCATCATGAAGCAGTAGGATTTGATAGTTTATCTCCTTTTCTTGTGCTTCTAGCAGCTCCACCTGTGGCTGAGAGATTATATAGGTTGGAGATTGCGATGAAGCATTAGGAGCAACAACATCAGGCCCGTCATCTTGAGATGATGCAGATGTTTCAGACACAAAGAGAGGATCACCAAGAGATGATGGAACTTTTTCGTTCTTAGAGCATGGGTCATCCACCACCACCACCTCCTTCTTCTGATTAGGACTATCTTAGATAAACTAGTTGTTACAATTTGAACTTATAAATTTGGTAAATTTTAAATCTTTGATATTCTTAAAAATGACTTGAATTATGCTTAGTAGTATAGGATCCTTTGATGCTCATTATTTAAAATCTATTAAACTATTTTGTTTTATACTATTTTCTTAAAGGAAAACTTAAAACTAATCTAGCCTAGGGCATTTTAGATTTCATGATCCTATAGACCTTGATAAGCATTTGCATCTCACAAACACCTAGGATTACCTATTTTTGTATTGAGACACGCAGATAGACGTTAGGTGTTATGATTGCACCCTAGGTTCCAGATGTAGATTCAGTGTATCAACATGAACTAACATGGGGTTTAAAAATCAAATTAATCACTTTAGTGACTAACTCTTGTAGGATCGAAATGAGCGCTAGAGGGGGGGGGGGGTGAATAGCGCAAAACAGTTTTTCTTTTCTTTTGTTGTAAAAACGATAAGTGAGAGATAAACGCAGCGAAAAAGAGATGGACACAAGGAGTTTTACTTGGTTCACAGCCAACCGGCTGCTAATCCAAGGCCCTAATGGTCCTAGACCATGTACGGAGGGCAATCACTAAAACACTCCTCCTCGTTGGAGGTAGGAGTTACGATTACAAAACTTTCGACAAAAACACAAGGATGAGAGACAAGCCCCTCTCTCCTTTTTGATATAAAAGCTCGAAAAACACAACTTAAATTAATCGACTAAAATGATTACCAACACTTTAACGGTGAAGCTTCGTGTTGGCAGCACTTCGTTGTAGTGGCATCGTCGTAGAAGAGCGGCGTTGTGGAGGCGTTTGAGAGCTTTGTAATAATTGTTGTATCTAAGATGTGAAGCACCCCCCTCTATTTGAAGCCTTGTCCGCCCACTTGAGATCCGGCCACCTCACCACCAATTGAGGGATAAGTTTCCACCTTGCTTTTGACTGGCCACCTCACCAAGATTTGGGGGATAAGTTGCCACCTTGCTTTTAGTTCCTTTTGCCCATTTTCAGGATACTTTTGTTATTTAATTTTATTTCAATTTGAATTAGAGTAACTTCGAATTCAAACAAGGGTTAGCTCAAAGCAATATATAGAAATATTAAATGTGATGGATTTAGATGGTTTCTAACCATCCGATCTCGACTTAGACTTTCATGGAAAGTTTTGGGTCGGATTGTCGCCTAAGATCAACTCCTAAACGGAGGATCCGACCTCACTTACGCTCGTCGGACACGAGTCTTACCTTGCACTTACTGTGTCACAGATCTCCAACTCAAGCTTAACCTGTTTCTGCACACTCAAGTAGACTCATGAGATAACAAAATAGACTTAACCTTGTGTCTTTGCTATATTCAAAACACAGGTTCGATTTCGGTGCCTCACTGCACCAACAATCTCCCCCTTTTTGATCTATGGCAAAAACACACAAAGTTAAGGAAATTAAGTGCATGAAACAGTAAAGACATGAAGCAAAAGTAGGAGTAGTAAAAATATTTCTCAAGTTCTCCCCTTAGAGGAACCCTCCCCCTTGACCGAGGGTGAGTACTTGAAAAAGACTTTTAGTTCTCCAAACACAAAAGATAACGAGTTAAGTAAATGGCATTACTTAACTTAGGCTCTTTAGAGTCAAAAATAAGTGCAAGTTAAGTAATCAAAAGTTAAGTCAAAAGGTTAATTATTCAAAAGGTTTAACTTTTGATTTCTTAACTTGGGCCTTTAAAGTTTTCAATTCCGAAGAGTTGAAACCTAAACCTTACTCCCCCTTAACTTAGGCCAGAATCAAAGTTTTAAGTTAAGTTATCAAATTCAAAAATTTGAATTTATTGAACCTTAACTTTGCCCTTTTCTCCCCCTTTTGACATAAATCAAGAAAAAAAGTAGGGGGGGGGGGTTTAAGAAAACCCTAAGTCCAAGCATGATGATTTTGAAAACAGTATGTGAAAATAATTCATCTAAATGTTCAACTCTAGTATGACTTGATTGAAATGATATTATCAACAAGTCCTGATTAGAGTTGGTTAATATTAGTTGCATATTTATACTCCGAGGTTCATATTGACACACTTGATCTACATCTTGGAACCTGGAGTAGGGTCCTAACATCTCACGCCGTTCTAGGTGGCTTAATACACAAACACATTAACCCTATGTGTTCTAAGATGTGTTGGCTCCTTAAATCTGTAGGATCATGATATCTAGGGGAAGTCCTAAACTAGTTCCATTTGCATAAAGAAAAAAAATAAGAAAAATAAAATTCAAAAATAAAATTTTTGAAAATAGCATTTGAAAACTTTTGCTAACCTATTCTATTACGCACAGGCCCAATTTTCATCTCAAGAGACTAAATTCGGCTTCGGGTAGTGGTTTAGTAAATAGGTCTGTTAGGTTAGACTTCGAGTCAACATATTCGAGTTGTATGGAGCCGTTGGCTACATGTTCTCGAATGAAATGGTGTTTTACCTCTATATGCTTTGTCCTTGAATGGCATATAGGGTTCTTAGTTAGATTTATCGAACTTATGTTGTCTACAAAAATTTTAGTTTTGGTGAAGTCCAACCTAAAGTCTCGGAGAGTGTGCTTCATCCAAAGAAGCTAAGTTACACACTCACCCATCACAACGTATTCGGCTTTGGTGGTAGATAAGGCAACACAATGTTGCTTCCTACTGCACCAACTCACTAGACTCGAGCCGAGTAGTTGACAACAACAACTCGTGCTCTTTCTATCGAGTTTACTACCGGCATAATCCGAATCGGAGTAGCCGATTAGTTCGGACTCCATAGATCTAGGGTACCAAATACCAACGTTAAGTGTACCCTTAAGATATCTAAGGATACGCTTAACTAGGGTTAGGTGAGACTCCTTAGCACAGGTTTGAAACCTGGCGCACATACTTACTGCGAATAGGATGTCGGGTCGACTCGCAGTTAAGTATAGGAGACTTCCTATCGCACTCCTATAGTACTTTAAGTCAATGGACTTACTTTCTAGGTCTTCTCCTATGTTAACATTAATCATCATTGGGGTGTTTATTATCTTAGCGTCTTGCATTCCAAATATTTTAATTAACTCCTTAGTGTATTTTTGTTGATATAGGTATATACCATCCTTAGTTTGTTTAATTTGTAGACCTAAAAAGAAACTCAACTCGCCTACCAAGTTCATTTCGAACTCACTTTCCATGAGTGAAATGAACTCGTTTAGTAAGGCTGAGTTAGAGGTTCCAAAAATTATATCGTCTATGTAAATTTGAGCTATGAATATTTCTTTACCTAAGGTTTTTACGAAGAGAGTTGGGTCAACTAAGCCTTGGTTAAACCCTTTTGACTTAAGATGGATTGAAAGTCTCTCGTACCAAGCTCGAGGAGCTTGTTTAAGTCCATAGAGAGCTTTCTTAAGTTTTAGAACATGGTCGGGTTTATCTAGATTTTCGAATCCGGGGGGTTGGCTAACATAAACTTTTTCTTTAATGTATCCATTTAGGAATGTCGACTTAACATCCATTTGAAACAGCTTAAATCCTCGATGTGCGGCATAAGCTAGCAACATTCGAATGAATTCAAGTCTAGCTACTGGGGCATAGGTTTCGTCGTAATCTAAGCCTTCGACTTGACTAAACCCTTTGGCGACTAACCTAGCCTTGTTTCTAACTACTTCACCTTTATCATCAAGCTTATTTCGAAACACCCACCTTGTTCCAATTATCGTTTTGTCTTTAGGTGGTGGTACTAATTCCCACACTTCATTCCTAGTAAATTGAGCTAGCTCTTCTTGCATTGCAATAATCCAATCGGGATCAAGAAGAGCTTGTTCAATTGATTTGGGTTCTATCTTTTAAATTAAGGAAATTTGACTAAGGTTCCTATAGGATGCTCTAGTTCGAACTCCTAGATTAGGATCTCCTATCACTTGATCGATAGGGTGGTTAGTCTGAATCCTAGATTGGGTTGGGTTTGTGTCACCTAATGCTTGATCAATGGGGTGACTTGGTTGAACACTAGTTTGACTCGGATCACTTGTCACTTGGTCGACAAGAGAAGTTGGTTGATGTGGATTAGACTCGATCTCAGGGTCGGAGACGAGTTTGGTATCAGTGGGCTCAACACTTGGGGTCATTAAGGGTTTTGTAGGTTCGGGTACTTCATCGAACACTACATTAATAGTCTCTTCGACTTTAAGGGTATCGTGGTTATATACCTTATAGGCCCTACTCGTGGTTGAGTATCCTAAGAAGATTCCGGTGGAGGTTTTGGATTTGAATTTCCCTAGGTGGTTCTTAGTGTTTAAGATATGTACTTTACATCCAAATACCCTAAAGTACTTGATGTTGGGTACTTTATTGTGATAAATCTCGTACGAGGTCTTAAGGTGCCTCTTTACCATAAGGATCCTATTCTGGACATAGCAAGTTGTGCTAGCAGCTACATCCAAAACCTATCAGGTAGGTCGTATTCGTTCAACATGGTCCTAGAGGCTTCTTGTAGAGTTCGATTTTTCCGCTCCACTAGGCCATTTTGTTGAGGGGTCCTAGGGCAAGAGAATTCATGGTGGTATCCGTTTAGGTTACAAAAGTCGGTGAACCTTTGATTTTCGAATTCACCACCATGATCGCTTCTAAGTCTTTTAACCTTAAGGTTTTTTTGATTCTTGATTAATTTGAATAGATTGATTAATTGATCTAGAGTATCATTTTTATGTTTGATGAACCTAACCCAGGTAAACCTGGAGTAGTCGTCAATTATGACTAAGTAATATTGACTTCTATTGAGTGACTTGGCTCCATGTGAATCGAATAGATTCATATGCAGGAGCTCAAGTACACTTGAGGTTCGTTCTTGGTTAGTTAACTTGTGTTGTGTCCTAGGTTGTTTTCCTTGTTGACAAGCATTACAGATTTTATTAACCAAATTGTTGAGGTTGGGTAAGCCTCGACTAAGCCACTCGACTCATCTTGTGGGCCGAGTCTTGGGTGCAGTGATGAAGTCGTCGGTGCCACAACCATGATTCCTCTTCCTGTGTCATAAGACATTTGGCTGAGGATTTGATTAAGTTAATTGTATAAATGTTATTTGTCCTAGTTCCTTTGAGTATTGTTTTAGCTATTTTATTTGTTTTAATTACACATTCATTTTCTAAAAATACGACCTTATAGTTATTGTCACATAATTGGCTTACGCTAAGAAGGTTATATTCAAAATTCTTTACAAGTAATACATTTTTAATAACAAAATTCGAGTTAAGCTCGATATCACCTGATCCGATGATTTTGAGTTTGCCGTTATTCCAAAAGGCTACCGATCCTTGTCGTTTGAATCGAAGCTTCGTGAATTTGAGTTGATCCCCGATCATGTGTCGGGAGCAACCGCTGTCCAACATCCATTGATCCTACACACAAGGTGGTTGGATTGGATGTTAGATTTTTTTTAAAAAAAATTGGTTGTAAGTTGTTAAACCTAGGTCATCTCACCTGTGTCTATATGATCAAGCATGTTATACTTATGTGTTTTTCATGAGATGACTTCCAATTAAGTTGATTAAGTGCATTTAGGTTCAAGTAATTTTATGTTAGATTTGGATTTGACCCTAGGCTTGTCAAGTTTAACTTTTCAAGATCATGGCTTCCAGGTTGTGGCGAGGCACAGGGGCCTTCTTTTATCGGATCATCGACCACTTCCTTAGACAAAGCCATTTTCAAGAAAATGATGACTTGACTCACCTAAGACTATTTCCTAGTCTAACTGGTTATTTTTGAAAAGAGGCTCCCCGAGGCTCAATCTTTTCGAAGGATTTTAGTTGGTTATGTACGTGTTCTAAGTGAGTTCACAAGTTTTAAAAAAAAAGCATGCAATTTCTAAGTTAAAGCACAAACATGTTTTGTACTGGCTCCCCCTAGACCGTTGAATCGGTTCGGTCTATCCACATAGTGGATTTGGTCCTTGGGAACCCAGTACGGGTTGGATCCTAGAGTTGAAATCAAAAAGTTCTTAGGGACCCATGCTTGGACATGTTTCCTATGTCGACTTACAATCGACATATATGACCTATTAGTCGTGTTTGAGTTAAACCCTAGTCCAGCCTTGTTGTACACGACCCTTTGAGATCTAAGTAGGAGGTCAAGTCCTTTGGATCCCGAAGTGAACCTATCCAACGTGTTCCTAAGATCTTCAACTTGACTTTTCAAGAGAGAGTTCTCAACCGAGCTTTTCAGCTCGAGTTGGGTCCTCTTCTCGAACTTGACTAGTCGAAGAGGTTAGGGAGACCTTGTGTTTGAGAGTTTGACCTCCTCGGCGAGTCTCAACCATGGACTCGGACTTAACTAATTTCCTAGACAAAAACCTAACCGTATTATGTAAAGTATTAAATAAAGTTCGACTCACTTTAAGGGTATCTTTTGAACCGGATGCGTATCCGTGGCTTGACTTGAAGGTAGCTTCGTAGTCCGAGTCATCCTCAGGATCTGACTCAAGTTCAGGTTATGTCTCCGTGTCTGACTCAATCGATTTTGCAATGAAGATGTGGTCTTCGTCTTCTTCGGATGACGCTTCTTCCCATGTCGCGTTGAGGGCCTTCTTGTGCTTAGGTGCTTGGTGGTTGAGCTTGGGGCACTCGGACTTGATATGTCAAACTGTTACACTCATAACACCTAATATTAGAACTTTTAGGCTTACCTTGGTTGGGTCAGTCGTGGTTCGCTTTCATCCCTTGGCTATCCTTGAGCTAGGTTCATTAGTTCGTGATCGACTCGGGTCAACTTCTTCTTCGGACTCGTCTTCCTCCTCGGTTGGTGGTGGCTTGCTTGTGATTTTCTTCTTCTTTGAACCTGCAAACAAGGCTATACCCCTCTCGGGTTCCGAGTTGGACTGCTCATGTAATTCGAAATCTGAGAATAATTCGTCTATTCTAACTTTAGCTAGGTCCTTAGATACCTTGTAGGCATCGGCCATGGATGCCCACAAGGTAGTCCTAGGAAAGAATTTAGAACATACCTGATTAGATCTCGGTTTTCGACTTTCTGTCCTATTGAATACAGCTGGTTGACTATGTCCTGGATGCGGGCGTGCAATTGTGTTGTCTCGTGTTCCTGCATTTTTAGTGTGTACAATTTATTGAACAACAAATCGCGTTTGCAAACCTTAGCTTGATCCGATCCTTCGTGTAACTCGATTAGCCTCGTCCAGAGATCTCTTGCGCGATGAAGGGTCAGGCTCGGTTCGGCTCCTCCTTGGATAGCACCGCTGCGAGATTTGAGTCGCCTTTGCATGCCTCGACTTGTCGTTTAGTGGTAATGGACCAGCGATTGTAATCCAGGATTCACCTTCTTCATTAGTAGGAAGGGTGAACCGGTTTGGATCACAATCCACATCTCTATTTGGGTTTTAGGAAGCACTCCATCAGGCCTTTCGATGCGAAATCGTCACCGTTGTAAAACGGTGGTCGGACGGTGCTAAAACCCTCGAGATGGGCCATTAACACGAAACGGTAAGAAGAGAAAAAAAAGAAAAAACACACAGACAACAAAAGTTCCAAGACTTGCGTCTTGGATTAGTAGTGCGGGAAGAAGAAAAGATAAATAAATCAATCAATAGATTAATTAATTAGAAAATTAATTTTAATTCTGTAAAAAAAATAATTAATTAATTAATTTCGAAAATTAATTAAAAACTATTTTGTAGAACAAAAAAATCTAATGTTGAAATTAAGTAAAAAATATTGAAAAACCAAACTTATATTCTAGACAAGATTTAAAAATTAAAATAAGTTTTTAATTGATTTTAATTGATTAAATTTTGTAAATTGATTGAAAATCTATTTTAGTGGAAATAAGATTTAATTCAATGCTAAGATTAACGAGAAAACTTTATAAAACGAAATATAAAGATTTTAGGGTTTGAAAAATTCAAGTGTTTAAAAAAAATGAAAGAATTTTTAATTCTGAGAAAAACTAATTTTGATCAGTAATAGAATTAAAAAATCATAATTAAGAGTTTTTTTTGTTAGGATGATCAATAGAAAGATTAAAAGCGATAAAATTAAATTAAAGAAAAGTCTGAAAAAAAATTCAAAAAAATTAAAAAAAACAAAAATTAACGTAGACAGAAACAAAGGAAACAAAAGAAATAAAAATTACTCAAATTGGTGGTTTCACCAAATTTGAGTGCCCCCAGCTCTGATACCAATTGTAGGATCGAAATGAGCGCTAGCTTTTCTTTTGTTGTAAAAACGATAAGTGAGAGATAAACGCAGCGAAAAAGAGATGGACACAAGGAGTTTTACTTGGTTCATAGCCAACCGGCTACTAATCCAAGGCCCTAATGGTCCTAGACCACGTACGGAGGGCAATCACTAAAACACTCCTCGTTGGAGGTAGGAGTTACGATTACAAAACTTTCGACAAAAACATAAGGATGAGAGACAAGCCCCTCTCTCCTTTTTGATATAAAAGCTCGAAAAACACAACTTAAATTAATCGACTAAAATGATTACCAACACTTTAACGGTGAAGCTTCGTGTTGGCAGCACTTCGTTGTAGTGGCGTTGTCGTAGAAGAGCGGCGTTGTGGAGGCGTTTGAGAGCTTTGTAATAATTGTTGTATCTAAGATGTGAAGCACCCCCCTCTATTTGAAGCATTGTCCGCCCACTTGAGATCCGACCACCTCACCACCAATTGAGGGATAAGTTTCCACCTTGCTTTTGACCGGCCACCTCACCAAGATTTGGGGGATAAGTTGCCACCTTGCTTTTAGTTCCTTTTGCCCATTTTCAGGATACTTTAGTTATTTAATTTTATTTCAATTCGAGTTCTAATTTTAATTCGAATTAGAGTAACTTCGAATTCAAACAAGGGTTAGCTCAAAGCAATATGTAGAAATATTAAATGTGATGGATTTAGATGGTTTCTAACCATCCGATCTCGACTTAGACTTTCATGGAAAGTTTTGGGTCGGATTGTCGCCTAAGATCAACTCCTAAAAGGAGGATCCGACCTCACTTACGCTCGTCGAACACGAGTCTTACCTTGCACTTAGTGTGTCGCAGATCTCCAACTCAAGCTTAACCTGTTTCTGCACACTCAAGTAGACTCATGACATAACAAAATAGACTTAACCTTGTGTCTTTGCTATAATCAAAACACAGGTTCAATTTCGGTGCCTCACTGCACCAACAACTCTATTTAAAAGTTTGATGATAATTTTATATCACATGAGCTACTAAAGAGTAGAAAATTTGCTTTAAGGACAATTTTTAGATGTGCTTTTAAGTATAAAAATAATGTTTATAAATTCATGCTTGGACATTTTTCTATCTCATTTACATTATCCTAACTTAATTTTAGAGCAAATGTTGAAATTTTTCAAAACTTTGGGTTTCATTTTAAATTTTTTTTAGCTTTTATTGAGAATTTCAATAATTTCAAAGATATTTTTAATGAGAAGGAGTTTTGAAAATTGAAATATTGAGAATTTTGAAATTTTCAAAAATATTTTTATTGAGGGGGAGTTTTGATGATTGAAATATTAATGGTTTTGAAAACTTTGACTTTTGGATATTTTCATAAATTCATTCAAATTTTGAAAATGTTAAAAGTTTGATTTAAAAATATTAATCTTTTGTAAAGGTTAAGTACTTTTGAAAATTTTGATTATGAAACTCTTAGATAAAGGGGGAGATCTTATTTTTAAAGAAAATATTATTGCATGAATTTAGGGGGAGTATTGATAAATAATTTTTGAAAATAGAGTTTTCAGAAAACACTGAATTAAGAAGAGAAAGTTTCTATAAATAGTTTTCAAATTTAGCTAATTTTGAAAAACCTAAGTCTTTTGAAATATTAAATGTTTTGAAATTTATAAAGCTTAGGCATTTTTGAAATACTCATGAAGCTTTTCAAGTAAGTGTTATAACCTTTAGTCCTTATGTTTGAAAAGATTTAAAACTCATCTTTATATTATGGCATTTGGTGGTTAATAATTCTTTTGATGTATGCCAAAGGGGGAGAGAGAGAGAAGGTTTAAAGTTAGAGAAATTTAAAGTAAGAAAGCTTTTCATGCATATGAGCATCTCATGCAGAAACTTTATACATTTTTAGCTCAATGCATTCCTGATATATGTTAAATTTGAATATTACAAATTGATTCTCCTAACTTTAACTCATGTATTGTAATACATCAAAAAGGGGAAGATTGTTGGAGTAGAAAGCACTAATCCTTAGTTTTGATGTATGAACCATAGTTAAAGTTAGGAATTACTTGTGGTTTGATATATGTGATAAGTGTGCACGCTTAATAGGAAGTCCTAGTAGGTCAGACATAGTGAATACTAGACAAAGTATGGAAAGTCCTAGTAGGTCATGTTGACCGGATACTAGGCAGAAGACTTGACATATTAGGAGGACCGGACATCAGGTAGTAAGTCCAGGTGGCTCAGGAGACCGGGCATCTACATGAAGACCAGTTGGGTCAGGAGATCGGACAACCGACATGAAGTCCAGTTGGGTCAGGAAAGACTGGTCTACTAGCGGGAAGACCTGGTGGGTTAGATCGCATGTCAAGTATAGTAAGTACAGTAGGACAACCGACAAGTAATCCTTGAGTGAAGAGTTGAGGCCAAGTCCTCTGTAGGAGGACAAAGCTAGGCATCAATTTGACGGATAATCCGCATGGGACTAAGAAGTTGAGATCGAGCAGTATTACTATTGCTTTTATATTTTATATTGTTTGTTTTTTCTATTCTCGTTTTGCAGGGAACAATCGATTGAATGGATTCCAATCGATTGAAGTCCAGTCGACTGAGTATGGTCTAGTCGACTGGATACCCAGTTGGTAAGATTAGCTGGTGATCGATCGAAGATTTGACATCCTAGATGGAAAGAGTTTCAGTTGAATGGGGAGGTCTAGTCGATTGGAAAGGTAAATTTCTGTATGTGGAGCCAGGTGACCTGGAGTCGACTGGAACAAGACTAGTCGACTAGAAAGATCGAAGTACCATATCGATGGGCTGATGTGGAGTCGACTGAAGTGCATTCTAGTCAACTGTAAATGACTTATAAAAGAAATAAATGACTAGCTTTGAAAACAACTCATCTACTACCTCCCATTGCATCCATGCAACTCCGACACTTCGTTCCCAAATTCAATAACTACTCAAGTGTCAGTACATTCTATTTATTTTTATTTCACTTTATGTACTTCATTTCAAAGAGAAGGTAGTGTGTTATTAATCTCTTACTCATTGTAAAAAAGTGAATGCCTCCGAAGTCGAGAGTTCTCGAGTCGGAAGGCCTTGTACATTGCCCATCGAGGTAGCTCTCGAAGAGCTATGGGCCTTGAAGTAGCAACCCGGCTAGGGTTGTAAACCAAGTAAATAACATATATTCTTATTTTATTTAATTCTGCTGCGTACTTTTTGTTTCTAAAGATTTCTAAAAATAAGTTTTAATTTATAAAGAAAATTTATAACTTCCGAGATTCACCCCATCTCTCAGAACATTACGATCTTACAATATCATCTACATAGATTTGTGCTATAAATATTACTTTTCCAATAGTTTTTATAAATAAAGTTGGGTTAATTAATCCTTGATTAAATCCTTCATATTTAAGATAAATAGATAGTCTCTCATGTTGGGAATTGGACATCGCTAGAGGGGGGGTGATTAGCGTGTTCGTTGCTTCATGAAATTTGATCGCATGGTTGCTACAAGAGTTGGTGTACACAGCGGATTATATAATGATAAACAAAAACAAATGCACAATCACAAGCACACAATACATAAGATATAACATGGTTCAGAACATTAGGGTTCCTACTCCACGGGTTGAGCGCAGATGAGCTCTAGGGATGCAAACACCACCACTAATCTAAAACACTCCATCTCAGTGACACACCGAAGGTAGAGAAACCTCTTACAATGATTAAAACAGTAATACAAAGAAACAATAAGCAAATACAAAGTAAATACAATAAGAGAACTAAAGAACACTTTACAAAAAACTCTTTTGGATGCTTTCTTGTTGATCGCCTTGGACTAGCCTTGAAGGACTGCAAAGCACCAACTATTCCCCTTCAAATCACCCAATAAAATCACTGCAAAATCCTCCCTTTCGAGCTTCTTTTATAACATGCATTGGGCTAATTTTGTGTCTGGCATTTGACTGCCATAAGGCCCCAGCCGACTGCCAACAGTGTCGTTGTCTCACAACAGACTTAATCCACGTCGGTATTTAAGCCAACAGATACACTGGCAGTTGACTGCCATTACCCATCAGTCGACTGCCAACCTCATAGCCGATTGACCAGTCGACTACCGAGCATTCTGCTCCTACAACCTCGACTAGCAGTCGACTACCTTTTATGGCAATCAACTGCTCAATGCTAGCAGTCGATTTCTAAGGCAATCTGCCGTAGTCGAATGCTAGTCGACTCTCGACCAGTCGATTGATCATAATCCCAGTCGACTGCCCAGAGTCCACCCGGCTGCCAAGTGTCAAAACACTTGGCCAATCAACTGGTCAAAATTCCCAGTCGACTGACAAACCTCAAACAAGAGTTTTAACCCCAAGTATAATGCCATCATACTCTCTAGACCACCCGTAGCCTAGACCTAAGCCTTCTAGTCACCTCCATCAGCCTCACGCCTATCGGAACCCTCCAAGTTATCCATGACTTGTTCATTCATACACTAGCCTTTAGGTGCTTCAATCAGCTATTGTCATGCTAAGCTGGTTTATACTGCAAAGACACATTCGGACTTATGCTGCCAAGACATTGGACTTATGTCGCCAAACCATTGGACTTATGCTTCCAAGACCCCCGCTTAGACATTACGCTGCTAATACCCTTGGACTTCCCTTGCCAACCCATGTTGAACTTTCCATTTGCCAAGACTCAAGCTTGGACTTTCTCTTACCAAAACACATGCTTGGACTTTCCATGCCAAGTTCCCAAGACTTGGACTTTCCATGCCAAGTACACAAGACTTGAACTTTCCATTGCGAAGTGTCCCACTTAGACTTCTCCATCATATGGTCAACCCCATGTCAACAATATAGTCAACCCATTGTCAAACAATGGTAAACTCATTGTCAAACATCAATGTCAAACATCAAAACACTAACATCAAACTACTACTCGAGTCAAACTCGAGTCTGGTCAATCGTGACCTGGGGCTATTGCACCAACATCTCATACCAAGCCTTAGGTGCTTGTTTTAATCCATATAATGCTTTCCTATGTTTAAGTACATGGTTAGGTTTATCTAAGTTTTCAAATCCTAGTGGTTGGCTAACATACATCTCTTCTTTGATAAATCCATTTAGAAATGCAGACTTGACATCCATTTGAAATAGTTTAAATCCTCGATGTGTAGCATAGGCTAGTAGCATTCTAATTGATTCAAGTCTAGCTACGTGTGCATATGTTTCATCATAATCCAACCCCTCTACTTGACTAAATCCTTTTGCTACTAATCTATCTTTATTCCTTATAACTTCACCTTTGTCATCAAGTTTTTTCCAAAATACCCACCTTGTTCGTTTGATTGTTTTTCCTTTAGGTGGGGGTACTAATTCCCAAACTTGGCTCCTAGTGAATTGAGCTAACTCTTGTTGCTTGGCAAAGATCCAATCTAGGTCAAGAAGAGCTTGTTCTATGGTTTTGGGTTCGATTTTAGATATAAGTGATATTTTACTTAGATTTCTATAGGATGCTCTAGTTCGAACTACTATTTTTGGATCACATAACACTTGGTTAATTGGATGATTAATTTGTATTCTAGATTGATTTGGATTAGGGTTTACACTTGATTAGTTTTATAGGTTAGGTTTAGGTCTAACTTCATTTTCTAATGATTTATTGTTTAATTTAATGTTTACTTCATATTTCATAGGATTATTTTCTTCATCAAATACCACATTAATTGTCTCTTCAATTTTTAAGGATTCATTGTTATATACCCTATAGGCTTTACTAGTGGTTGAATATCCTATGTCGGTGGTTGTTTAGAGGTAAATTTTCCTAAGTAATCTTTTGTATTTAGTATGTGTACCCTACATCCAAAGACTCTAAAGTACTTAATGTTGGGTAACATTCCCTAGTATATTTCATAAGAAGTTCTCAGGTGTCGTTTAATTATTAAAGTTCTATTTTAGACATAGCCGACAATATTAACTGCTTTTGCCCAAAACCTATTAGGTAAATTATATTCGTTTAACATAGTCCTAGCAGCCTCTTATAGGGTTCTATTTTTCTATTCAACTAAACCATTATGTTAAGGGCTCCAAGTGCAAGAAAATTTATGGTGGTATCCGTTTTGATTACAAAATTCAATAAACTTATGATTTTCGAATTCTCCACCACAATAACTTCTAATTATTTTAATCCTTAAGTTCTTTTCATTTTCTATTAGTTTACATAAATTACTAAATTGATCTAAGGTTTCACTTTTGTGTTTTAAGAATTTTATCCAAGTAAACATAGAGTACTCATCTACTATTACTAAACAATATTGATTACCATTTAGTGACTTGGCTCCATATGAGCCAAATAGGTCCAAGTGTAGGAGCTCAAGCACATTTTTAGTTCTTTCTTGATTAGTTAATTTGTGTGAAGTCTTAATTTGTTTTCCTTGTTGACAAGCATTACATATTTTATTTTTTAGGTTACCTAGTTTGGGTAGACCTCTAACTAGACAATTATGACTTAGTTTATGTATAAGTTTTAGATGGGAGTGGCCCAATCATCTGTGCCACAACCATGATTCCTCTTGTTGTGTCATTAGACACTTAGTTGAGGAGTTGGGTAAAATTATTGTATAGATATTATTATTCATAATTCCCCTAAGTATAATTTTTGAGCAATCATTATTTTTAATTAGACATTCATTTGGTGAAAACATAACTTTGTAACTACTATCACACAATTGGCTATACTTAGCAGATTAAAATCAAAATTTTCTACGAGTTGGACTTTGCGTATTATGAAGTTCGTGTTAAGCTCAATATCACCCGATCTGATGATTCTGAGTCTCTTGTTGTTTTCGAAAGCTATGGATCCTTGGTTTTTGAATATTAGCTTTGTAAACTTTAGTCGGTCTCCGATCATATGTCTGGAGTACCCACTATCTGACATCTATTGATCCTACACATATAGTAGTTGGATCAGATATTGGAATTTTAAATTGATTTAGAAGTTTTTTAACCTAAGATTCAGCTCATTCTTTCTACATGATCAATCATCTTAACCTTATATGTTATGTGAGATGACTTTTCCATTTTACTTAGTTAATTTTAATGATTTGAAAATTAATTAACCTTGGGTTAGATTCAGATTTAACCTTTAGTTAGTTAAGTGAACCTTTCAAAAGATGGCTTCTGGAACAACGACCACTTCCTTAGACAAAGCTAACTTAAGAAATTGTACACTTAATTCACTTTAGGGTTATTTCCTGGTCTAATTAGTTTACGATGTGGTGAGGTAGCTTCAGCTAGTTCCACTTAGCCAAGTGCACCAAGCTAGATACTCCTTATCTAACCTGAATACACGAGACTTCATTTCCCTAATGTACTATCATCTCACCGCATCTTGATACTCTGTTACAAGGTTAATTAACCATTAGTCCTATCTAACCGTTCTAAATTAAGCAAATATTAACTAACTAGGCATGTAAAGCTAAATTAATCAAGTAATTAAACACACAATTTTAGTATTGGCTCCCCCGAGATCATTGAATCGATATGGTCTATCCACATAATGGATTTGATCTTTGGGAATCTAATACTTAGTTGAACCTAATTGTGATGTTAAAATGGTCTTAGGGACCCATGCTTGGATTCTTCCATTATTATGATTTACGATTGACACATATGATCTATTTGTTGTTCTAAACCCGAGTCCGACCTTATTGTACATGACACTTTGCGATCCAAGAAGTAGATCAAGACACTTGGAACCCAATGTGAACCTTTCCAATGATTTCCTAAGATCTTGAACTTGCCCTTTCAAGAGAGAATTCTCTTCCTCAAGTTTTTCAACTTGAGTTGAGTTTCTCTCTTGAACTTGACTAGTTGAAGAGGTTAGGGTAGCTTCATGCTTGAGAATTTTAAACTTCTTAAGTAATGACTCGACTTTAGACTCGGACTTAGCTAATTTCTTATCTAAAAATTTAATGTCATTATATAAGGTGTTAATTAATGGCCGACTTACCTTGATTTATTCTTTTGAACTAGATATGGATCTGTGGCTTGTCTTGAATTGGAGGTCGGTGTCAGATCTAGAATCAGATTCGGACTCGGACTCATTGTCGGCTTCAGGTTCAGACTCGAACTCGGACTCTGTTGGTATTGCCATGAATGCCAAGTTGTTGACTTGGTCTTCTTCTTCTTCCGACTATTCCTCCTAAGGTGCATTGAGTGCCTTTTTGATTTGCGATTGCTTGTTCTTTAGACTCGGACACTCAGACTTGAAGTGACCCTTCTTATTCCACTCGTAGCATTTGTAGTTTTTACTTAGGTTGGGTCTCTTCTCCTTCGTTGGCTTGGTGGGTCACCTTCTACGCTTGATCATTTTCCAAACTAGATTGACTAGTTTGGTCTCCACCTCTTCGTCTAACTCTGAGTTGGACTTGTCTTCTTCGGGTGGAGGCTTTATTTTCCCCTTTCTTGTCCTGTAACCAAAGCTACACTTTTCTCGATCGGGATTAAGATAGATTGTTCATGCAATTCAAATTCTGAAAATAGTTCATCTAACCTAATTTTAGAAAGATCTCTAGAAACTTTGTAAGCATCAACCATGGATGCACACAAAGTAGTCCTAGGGAAAGCCTTAAGCACATACCTTATGACGTCTCAGTTCTCTACCTTTTTTCCAATAGAGTGAAGGTTGTTCATTATATCATGGATCCGAGCACGAAGTTGCACGACCGTCTCATTATCCTGCATTTTTATGTTAAACAATTTATTAAGGAGCAAGTCCCGTTTACATACGTTAGTGTCGGCGGTTCCTTCGTGTAACTCGGTGAGCCTATCCCAAAGGTCCTTGGCACTAATGAAGGTTCCGACATAGTTGAGTTTCTCCTTGGCCAATACGCATTGCAAGATCTAGGTTTCTTTTGCATCGACTTCGATTTGATGCTTCATTGTGTTGGTCTACTTATTGTAGTTCAATGGTTCCCCATGGTCATTGGTAGGTAAAGCATAGACGATTTGGATTACAATCCGCATCTCGGCTTGTGTTTTTAAAAAACACTCCATCCGACCCTTCCAATAGCGAAAGTCATCTCCATTAAAGAATGGAGGTCGGGTGGTGCTATACCTCTTAACGTAAGTCATTTAAAATAAAACTTGCAAAGACACAAACAACAAAAAACTTCCCAAACATGGTCTTGGATTAGTAGTGCAGGAAATAAATAAAAAAACTTTAAATGATAAAAATACAAAAAAAAAGTGCTTGACCGGTGGTTGCACTGAATCTGAGTGCCCCCGCTCTGATATCAAATGTAGGATCAAGAAATGCTAGAGGGGGTGATTAGAGTATTTTCAAAACCTTTTATTTTCTTTTAAAATTGAGTAAATCACAGAAGAAACACTAAAATTAAAGACACAAAAGACACAATGGAATTTTACTTGGTTCACAGCCCACCGGTTGCTAATCCATGGTCCTTGCGATCCTAGACCGCTTCCGAAGGGCAAAGCACTAAATACATCTCTTCCTCATTAGAGGTAAGAGACTAATCGATTACAAATAATGTGGAGGACAAGGTAACAAGCCTACCTTACCTCCTATCAATTAAAAAGTATGGAACAAGAATAAAAATTAATATATAGACTAAAAGTGTGAGTGTTGGAAGCTCGGTTGGTGTTATGACATTGTTACATGGCAATGAACACTTTGAATTGATGGAGCACTTTTTGGAGTTTTTTTTATAGTGAAAAAGGGTGATTTGCCTCTTCTTTTATAGTCGTTCAAGCCCCATCTCATTGAGATCTATATCTGAGTCAAACAAGCCTATCTCCCCTCATTTTGTAGCTCTTATCTTGACTTTCTTTCAAGTGTCCAGATTCACTAGCAATCGATTGAAGCTTATAGCAGTCGACTGATGGTGATCCACTCGACTTCCATTTTCCTCCAATCGACTGATGTCTTGATAAATCACATGCAATACATGGTTAGCATAAGAACTATATAGCAAACAAATTCGATGGTCCTGTACCATCTGACCTTAACTTAGACCTTCCTCCGGAAGTTTTAGTTGGATCGTCTCCTACTATTGTCCTTGTACGGAGGATGCACCCATACCATCGCTCCACACTCAGAGCTTACCTTTGGTCCTTCTGACTTGTCGCTTAGCTCTCGATCATTCGATCACTGAGGTTTCTTCTACCGATATTCTCCTAGTGTCATCCAACCACTGAGGTTTCTCGTCTTGAGATTCTCCTGGTGCATTCGACCACGACGTTTCTCGTCCGAGATTCTCTTAGAGTCGTCGACCTTAGCAAAGCCTAATACATTACCTGCATAATCAATATAACATATGAGATAACAAAACAACTTAACTTTGAATCTTTGCATTATCAAAACCTAGGTTCGATTATCTGGTGCCCCTGTTCCAACATAACTCTCAATTAATATGCTAGTTACAGGAGATGCTCGGATTGTGTAAGCCCATTAAGAAAAATCTAAATCTTAGTGAGAGTGGGAGAATCAAAAGATTTTCATTGAAAAAAAGTTGACATGGGTGAAAATGGTGTGATGCCTCTTTAAGATCGAGTTAGGTTACTAGGGAAACACTTACCAATTTCTCTCAATACTTAGCACACCTTTAAGACTATGTTAATTTTAGAGGATTACCCTCGCTTAGGGTAGGTAGGTGGCTAAAGTTGGAAACCTTAGGAACATGATAAGATGATGACTTGACTTAACATGGAATTTAAAAATTTTAGGATCAAGTTATGCACTTGCATGAAAAACTTTCTTTGTAGACTTGGTGAATCTAATTGTGTGCAGTAGCTTGACAGTGGTACCACTTGATAGGATTAGACGAACATACTAGATAGTGAAGCTATTATTGGTGCTATCGATCTCAGGTCAAGGTTGACCAAACTAGAGTGAGACTCGAGTCGAGTTTTGATGTTTGACAATATTACTAGATGGTATGGGACATTCATAGTCATATGAAGTTGGTGTGACGAGAAGTCAAGCAAGTCAAGATTGACTAAATACTTGATGAGGAAAGTCCAAGTGTGAAGACTTGATGAGGAAAGTCCATGTATAGAGCCTTGGCAAGGAAAGTCCAAGTATGAAAACTTGGTAAGGAAATTCCAAGTATGGATAGTTGACAAGGAAAGTCCAAGTATAGAGAACTAGCAAGGAAAGCCAAAGTATGCAGTCTTGGTGGTGTAAGTCCAAGTGTAACTTGGGAATGGAAGTTCCGGAGCATGGTTCTTAGTGGAAAGTCTTGGAGGCATGACCTCTTGGAAAAGGAAGACCTGATATCATGACAAAGGCGAAGGAAGCACTTGAAGGGGTGAGGAGTCATGGACTCGGATGCATCTAAAAGGGGTGAGGCTGATGGAAGAAGCTTGAAGGATTAGGTCTAGGCTAAGGGTAAGTGTCAAGTATGAGAGGATCATACTTGGTACATTAAACCTCAGTTTTGAGGTATACCAGTCAACTAGTGATTTGCTCAATTCGACTGGTCGTCTATTGGGTGCTCGGACGAGTGAGAAACTTAGTGCTTGGGCACTCGGGTGCTTGGGAAAGATGGTCAGGTGCACGATGAGGAATGCGGAGTCGGAAGTGGCGGTGCTCAAGCGGAAGACTGTAGTACTTGGGAGACCAGTCGACTGGCAAAGTGAGAAGTCGACTGCTAGTTGAGAAAGTGAGTGCTCGGGAGCACTCGATGATGTGCACATTTTATATAGGATTTTAGTTATCATTTTGGTGCACATCTTACCTTGTTATTAGGGTATTCATTGCATATTATCTTTGTTTTACATCATTAAGTTACGTTCTTATTTGGAGATCTGCTTTAATTGTTTTCCTCTCGATAGGATAAATATTTAAAGGAAAATGGAGTTTCTTGCGGGACATAGAAGGGGAGCATGCTCTGCCTGTGTCCCAAAGATACGAGCATGTTTTCGGGAAAAATAAGCAAAGTTCGAAGAGATTCTACAGGAGAACACGACAGGCCATGTGAAACACACACAACCATGTCTCATTCTGAGGAGAGGACAACTGACAATGAGTTCTCGGCATGATGAAGCAATTTCTCTTGAGGAACATATGACCGATCGTATGTTTTACACATGGTCGTGCCTTTTCTAAATGAGTTTCTAGCTTCACACTCAACCAACCATGTGAATTTCACACCGCCGTGTGGTGGCGCTACAATTTCGAGGATTTAGGTTTTTCGTGTATTTTTGGAAAGTCCATAGCCACATCTATATAAAAGAAACCCATTTACGAGATCGGTGATCGTGAAGAGAGCCACCCTAGGGATCCCAAGCCCCAAAAGGGAGTCATCCAAGAGCCCCCAAACTGCCAGAAGATGTCGTTCTATAATTCTCCACCTCTATAGATGCATCAGAAGGAAGCTCTCTACTACAACTCTAGATCTAAATGCAAGATTGCAGCCAAGGACATGCCTAATGTTGGTGCAATCGACCCAGGTCACAATTGACCAGACTCGAATTTGACTCGAGTAGTATTTTGATGTTTGACATGGATGTCTAACATTGATGTCTGACATGTGTTGGGGAGATTGCTGATGCAATCGACCCAGGTCATACTTGATGTTTGATGATGGTTTGACTATTGTCATGGGAAAAGTTTAAGTCTTGTGTACTTGGCATGGAAAGTCCAAGCTTGAGTCTTGGCATGGAATGTCCAAGCTTGAGTCTTGGTATGGAAAGTCCAACATGGGTTAGCAAAAGAAAGTCCAAGCATGGGTCTTGGCAAGGAAAAGTCTATGCATGGGTCTTGGCACGGAAAGCCCAACATGCATTGGCAAGGGGAAGTCCAAGCTTGAGTCTTAGAAATTGAGAAGCCCAAGGGGAATATTGGTGGTGTAAAGTCCAAGGGTGAAGTCTTGGCAGCATAAGTCCAATGGTTGGCAGCGTAAAGTCCAAGCGGAGTCTTGGCAACGTAAGTCCAATGTGCCTTGGCAGTATAGATCATCTTAGCATGACATAGCCGATGGAAGCACCTGAAGGCTAGTGTATGGATGAACAAGTCATGGATGACTTAGAGGGATCCGATAGGCGTGAGGTTGATGGAGGTGGCTAGAAGGCTTAGGTCTAGGCTAAGGGTGGTCTAGCAAGTATGGGGGCACCTTACTTGGGTTAATACCTCATGTTTGAGGTGTATCAGTCGACTGGGACTATGGTCAGTCAACTGAAGGGAGTCAGCAAGGGTTTGATTGTGGGAAGATGGCCTAGCACTCATTTGCGGCATTAGGCGATCGGTGATGAGCAATGATCGTGATCGGAGATCGATCGGCCATTGTCGAAATTCATGCACAATGAATTGTCTAGTCGAGTGATCAACCCGAACACTCGACTGATTGAGCCATCAGTTGACTAATCGGTATAATCAGTCGACTGATGGCCTATCCGTTGGACTTATCTGACGTGGTTCATGCCGTTGTGAGACAACGACTACAGGGGCAGTCGACTGATGGTCCCAATTAGTCGACTACTAAGCAAAAATTCAGCCTGATTGCAAGTTATAAAAGCAGCTCAGAAGGAGAATTTTTTGCATCAGTTCTTGGATGTGTTTCGAGCGATTTGTTGCTACAAATCAAGGTCTCCAAGTGCAACTCAAGCAACCAAAAAAGTAAGCATCCAAAAGCTCTTTGTAAAGTTTTCTTTACTTGCATTTTAGTGTATTTTACTTGTATTTCATTCTTATTATTGTAAGAACTATTGTACGAGGTTTCTACACCTTCGGATTGTTCTGAGATGGAATTATTGTTATAGTGGTGTGTGATTTGCATCGCTAGGGCTCATTTGAGCCCAATCCATGGAGTAGGAACCATTCGGTTCCGAACCACGTTATATTCGATGTTGTGATTGTGCTTGTGTGTATTTATTTTTGTTATATATATATTCTACTGCGTATAACACATTTTGTAGCAAGCGCGATCGAATTCCTCCATCTAGGACATACACGCTATTCACCCCTCCTCTAGCGGCCACCAAGGTTCCTAACACCTAATTCAAGACTAAGTTCTCTTTTACTCTTGCTTTCATGTCTCGAGTTTAGTCTTTTGATCGGGGATGCCCTGTGATTGTAAATCTATCTTTATGGAGTAGTTTCAATGATTCTATGATTAGGAAGTAGCCTATTTGATTTGTAAACATATGTATGCAATGAATCCATGTTATTTTACATGCTTTCATTATATATGCTTGTCTTCTATTCCATGATATGGTTATTTGTTTATGACTTTATTGTGTTGATCCGATTTAGATGCCAAAAATACTAGGTCATATCTTAGAGGTGAGGGGAAGGACCGAAAGGAGAACCAATCCTCTGACCCATAGAGAATCGAGATGTGGGAGAATCGACTATGAGTGAGGCTTTAAGTCTAGAATTGATCCGCTGGGGTTCTCGTGACAAGTTTCCAATGCGACTAAGGTCATCTATGCATGTATATCTTGCAAGAAGATCGATTTACCTTGAGAACCCATAGGTATCATAGAAGGTAATGAACTTATTTCAGTAGAAGCCCTGAAGTAAGAGAAATCAACTAGGAGAAGTTGTGAGACCTCCTGAGCTCTGTCAATCTGAAAGGGAAACATGGCTAGGAATAGGGTAATTCGACGTAGTTCCAAAAGATCACATCGGATAAAATAGGATATCCTACCAACATGCAAAGCCATTGAGAGGTAGGAGTAAGATATATGTTTATAATCATTTAGGTGAAAGCGAAAACATAGATTCATCCCGTCGATCATAACAGGGACCCAGTGACAGTGGCGTCCCGGTGAAAGTGATCTCTATATCCTTCTTGCTCCCCATTCTCACCCTTTTGACCCTCTGATTTCTCCACCAATTGATTCAGTCAAGAAAATCTATATTCCCTTAATAAATTAGTACTCAATTACCAGTCCCTGTGGGATCGATATTTTATTACTCAACGACAACTGTGCACTTGTGGTAATTGAGCGTAAGTCAATCTTTGACTTCATAATTGAGGTATCAATTTGCACGCATCAAGTTTTTAGTGCCATTGTCGTGGACTGATCAATTTGATATTGGTTCAAAAGGGAATAAATTTGATCGGACCTAGTTTTCTTTTGATTTAGTTTCAATTCAATTGTTTATTTTAGTTCCTAGTGTAGTTATTTTCTAGCAATTTCTTTTACTTTATTTTCAATTATTTTATCAGTGATTATTTTTTCTTGTTTTACTGCTTATTCATTTTTTGTCAATTGCATAGATACTCCTATTTTGTCCCTTGAATACACAGGCATACGAGACCTAGCTATTTGCTTCCATTGGATCTAGAGATCGACTAAACCTTTCATCGTAGGAGAGGTAAGCAAAGGGAGATGGAAGAAAATGATGCACCATTGGCCAACATCAGAAACCATCCCCTATAGGACTATGCTGCTCCGAGTACCAGAGGATTCAGATCGAGTATTGTTGGACCAACCATTGCAAAAAAGAACTTTGAACTCAAACCTACATTGATACACATGGTCTAGCAAAATCAATTCGAAAGGACAACTATTGAAGACCAAAACCTGCAAATAGAAATGTTTCTGGAGATCTACTCCATCCTAATGTTTAATGGAGTACCAGCAGATGCCATCCGCCTAAGCTTATTTGCATTTTCACTTAACAAAAAGGCAAAGACGTGGCTCCATTCAATACCATTTGGAAGTATCACATGGGAGCAGTGTGAGCTACAATTTCTGAACAAATTCTTCCCACCAAGCAAGACAACCCACATGCACCATCTAATCACCAACTTCCACTAGAAAGAGGGGGAGTCTCTTTTTGAAGCATGGGATCAGTTTAAAGGTTTACTCCATAAGTTCCCCCATCATGGTCTCGAGAGGTGACTAGTGATTAACACATTCTACAACGGGATCACGTATGCCATGATGGTGTCCATGGACTCTGTTGTAGGAGGAGCTCTGATGAATAAGACTATTGAAGAAACAGAGGATCTTATTGAGGAGGTGGCCCAAAATAACCATCAATGGGATTATGAGCGTAGTCATCCCACACCAGCAGCAGGAAGATATTTTGTGAATTCTGTTGATCACTTAGCAGCAAGGATGGATGCATTGACGAAGAGGTTTGACTTTTCAATCCTAGTATAATAAATGCCACTAATTTATGTTGTGCAGGTAGTAGATCAGCGAGACATTTAGAAGTTTTTTTTCTGGGAAGCAGAATAACCAGGAAGGTAACTCTGAGCAAGTCGACACTGTGGCTCGTTTTAATCAGAAGCCCAATGATCTGTATTCCAACACTTATAATCCGAGCTGAAGAAACCATCCAAATTTCTCCTACAGGAATAACTCAAGAAATTTCTAGCCATTAGGAGGATATGGACAACAGAATAGTGGATAATAGCAACCTCAAAAATCCAGACTTGAGTAGATGATGGAGGGATTTATTATCACATAGACCAAGGCTAATGCAAAATTCTAGTAGAGGCATCAGAAAATAGAGGAAGTACTGAAAGAGATAAAAGCCTCTACTGATGGTCTCACAAGCCATACCAAGATGCTGGAAATGCATGTAGCCTAGATAGCCAATGCATCATCACGAGCTACAAAGGGATTCACTAGGAAATCTGAATCAAGCCACATAGAACATTATAACGTTGTGTATGTCACAAAATGGCACCAAGACCTAGTAGAGCATGACAAGTCATCATGGGAATTGGTGGATTAAGAAAATAGGTGTACCAAGAGCTACACATCCGTGATTCTAACACTAGAGAGTGTTGGGGAATTGATCATCGCTAGAGGTGGGTGAATAGCGTGTCGTACGTTGCGTGATGAAATTCGATCGTTCGTCTCTACAATCGTCATTAGCATAGTGGAATATAGAAATACAAATGTAGAAAATAATACAAAATCAAATACACGTACAACACAAGTGATATAAAGTGGTTCGAAACCTTAGGGTTCCTACTCCACGGGGCGAGCTCAACGAGCTCTAGTGATGACAACACCACTAATAAAATTCCTTCCAGACAACACTTCAGAGGCGGAGAAACCACATATAAGTAATTATAGAAGTAATACAAGGTAAAACAAGAAAATACAAAATGAATACAACAATCTATGTAAAGAAAGACTTTACAAATGCTCTTTTGAATGCATGCTTGTTGATCGCCTTGGACTAGCCTTGAAGGTCTGGAATGTAGTAGCAATTCCCCTCATAATAGAACAATAAAATCGCTGCCCAAATCCTCCATGAGCTGCTCCTTTTATGCCTACATCGGGCTGGATTCTTGCCTTGCAGTCGATTGTCATAAGGCCCTAGTCGACTGCCAACAGTACCATTGTGAGACAACGACTTAATAACATTACCATCTAAGCCAACGATTACACTGGCGATCATTATAACTCATAACCTGATTGCCAGTGCGAGTTAATCACGACCAATCGACTATCAAGAATTGCTCCCATAACCCCGACCAGCTTGATCGCCATCTATGGCGATCGGCGCCTGCTATCGATCTCAATCTTTGGCGGTCGCGAGCTATTTCTGATCGAACACCGACTGGCGATTCACTATAATCCCGGTCGATCAGAAGTCTACTCGACTTCTAAGTGTCAAAACACTTGACCAGTCGACTGTTAACCTCAATCATGAGGTTTAACCCCAAGTATGGTGCCCTAATACTTGCTAGACCACCCTTAGCCTAGACCTAAGTCTTCTATCCACCTCTGTCAGCCTCACGCCTAACAGATCCCTCCAAGTCATCCATGACTTGTTCATCCATATACTAGCCTTTCGGTGCTTCCATCGACTATTGTCATGCTAAGCTAGTATATACTACCAAGGTGCATTGGCCTTACACTGCCAAGACTACTACTTGGAATTTACGCCGCTAACCATTGGACTTATGGTGCCAAGACTCAACCCTTGGACTTTACGCCGCCAATATCAACCCTTGGACTTCACTTGCCAACCTATGTTGGACTTTCCATTTGCCAAGACTCAAGCTTGGACTTTCCCTTGCCAAGACCCATGTTAGTTAAAGCCCTAGAACCAATCATGTGATGGTTGAATAGGGAACATTTTGTATCATATTCTATAAAGGCAAAGGATTGGTTATTATATTTACATCTTGCTTGTGCCAGCTAATTTAAATATAATAATGCCCTAGAAAAGTAGGTTCTTATCTACAGCACATCAATTGGCAGAATTGATTATGAGAGGCTGTAGAGAACACTTTCCTAAATGTTCCTAGTCGAGTATTAATATGCAAGGGCAATATTAATACATAAAGACTAGCATGTAGGTCAATTGATGACTTGATCTCACAAGTCATGGATATATGATATCAAGTTGACACATGGGTATATATTGGAGAATATATACTGAACTGACCCGCCATGAGAAAGTTTCATGGATCGTTATATGAGTGTCATAAACTTTCTCATGTGACTATTGGTATGAATAGTCCTCGGACACGAAGTCACTACGGTTCCCTACATAAGGAGTTATGTACTTTGGTATCGTCAGCGTCACCCATGTAGGTGGACCATAAAGCGATTCTTGGGTATATAACAAATTATGCGGAGGGATGTGAGTGATGTAGATGGGATCTATCCCTCTCATATGACGAGAGTGATATCGGTGGGCCCCTTGATTGAGTAGAACTACTAAAATGCATGGCCATGCTCGAATGAGTCAATATGAGATATTGAGCTCATTTGTTTGAGTTAGTTTACTCAGGGATCAAGAAACACATAGATTGATCGAGGATGACCGGTCTATGCCTCATTGATCAATCGATATCAAGGATAGAAGGACACGGTCATATATTATAGTAGTCACGGAAAGGTTAGTCGGATCTTGACTTATCTCAGTAACTTCAGGTAGCAATGATGTATTGCTAGATGCCGCTCATTGCTTGTGTATCTAAAAGAGTTTAGATCCACTGCCAACGTTATGAGAGCCTATAGGGTCACACACAAAGAGCATGATAATTAGAGGAATTAGAGTATTCTAGTTTGACTAGAATAATTTGGGAATAAGCTTAAGTACAAAATGGTTTTTGGACTTTAAGCTTAATGAGAATTTTAGCTAATTGATTTAATGAGATTAATTCAATATGTTACCTTATTGATTTAATAAGATTAATTCAATATGATAACATAAGCTTAATTGAATTAATAAGATTAATTCAACATGCATGAAAGCCACATAAGAATGCCACATAAGCATGCCACCTAAGCATCCACCTAAGCTAGATGAGGTGGAAGAAGACAAATTGGTTTTTGTCTCCTTAAGTGGCCGGCCAAACAAGGATATGTCTCAATGCAATGGATTGCATTGAATGTGTGGAGGTGAAAGGGTTTTTCCAACCCTATAAAAGACACCCTAAGTGGCCGGCCAAAGACAACATTGGCTTTTGTTGTTGGTGGAAGCTTTGGTTGTGTTAGTGGTGAGAAAGCTTGGTGGAAGCTTTGGTTGTGTGGGTTTGTGAGTGTAGGCTAGCAAGAAGAGGAGTCTTCTTCTTCCTTTCTCCTTTTCCCTCTCTTCCTCTCCTTTAGGGACTTCTCTAGCAAGAAGTAAAGGAGAGCTCTTCTAGTTTTCCTTTTGTGAGAAAAGAGCGTGCTCGTGTGGATACGTATAGAGGCACGGACACTTGAACGTGCTAAAGATCCAACAAACCGAAAGGAAAAGCGGGATTAACAAGGGCACGCAACAAAGGTAATCCTCTCCTATAAGATAGGTTTGGTTTAGAGAAATTTATTTTATACGAGTTTGCTTTCGCATGGATCACTTGGAAGGGATCCTATTTTCCGTTGCGCATATGCCATTTGGCATACGAGATTTCCCTACGTGGTATGAGCCACTTTGCGAAGATCTAAAAATAGGTTTCTCTATTTTATATGTGATATAGAAGTAGGATAAATTTTATTATGAGTTGATAATTGCATTAGCAAATTTTCAAACATAATAAAATATCAATGTCTTTTAAAAGTTAAAATGACATGGTGCATGGTTATGGCCTAGTCCCAAAAAGTTTGTGATTGTGTGTTGTAATTCTTAATACGGCTGCGTGTCGTGCCTTTCTCCTAATATTCTTGTTGTAAAATTAGTTTTAGACTCGAATGTAACTCGAGTATTTCTCCTTTTGTAATGTACAAAACAAGGATGGAGGGTCCATTGGAAGATGAGGTTACAAGGAGGAAGTCAACACACAAGACAACCAAAGGAAGCACTTAGGAGAAGATGCTATCCCTAGGTTGACCAATCAATCTTTTCATTGGCTTGAGAAGATTGTAGAATAAGGGCCATAACCATGACACGTTAGTTTAATATGTATGTGATGCATGTTAGTTTAGCTTGTATGTGATGCATGATTAGTTTAGCTTATATGTGATGTATGCTAATATGTATATGATACATGTTTATTTCTTAATAAGTCTAAACGATATGCCTACCAAAGTTGGTACTCACTACTTCCTTGATCATTTGTTATTGGGTTTGCCAAAGCAAAGCAATGCATTTTATCTTGGAGGGGTGCGAGTGGACAATAGTGATGTCCCGCTATCAGTCTTGTTTAATACTTAATTAAGTGTTTTCTTAATTGGTTAAGAAAGTAGAGGCATATATTAGCTTTGAACATAAGTGTTAACATTAGTTTTGTGTGATTTCCGAACATCAGCTTTGTCTTAGAAGTGGTCGTTGCTCCGATATCCAAGAAGGCCTCTGTGCCTCGCCACAGCCTGGAAGCTGGTTTAGGAATAAACACTAAACTAATCTAAAACTTAACCAAAGCTATTAAAGAGTTACATCAGATGTAATTGGCAAAAGATTGCCTACCTAATTATACTACGTCTTGGGCGATTAGCCAAAGCTAACTCAAGGCAATTATGATGTGGATCTTTATCCCATATAAATTTATAGCTAAATAGTAGCTATGAGAATTTAGTAGAGCCTCATTTAATTAAAGGCCTAATTAAATGATTTAGGTATGATACTTAACTTTGCATTTTAATGTTGTAGATCACCATGTCATCTAACACGACACACCCCCTCAACTTGCGATCTGTCCTTGAGAAGGACAAGCTCAATGGAGCAAACTTTCTTGACTGGTATAGGAACTTGAGGATTATCCTCAAGCAAGAACGCAAACTATATGTCCTAGAGCAGGCTACCCCTGAAATACCCGCCCCTACGGCCACTCGTGCTGAAAAGGATGCTTATAAGAAGCATCAAGATGACGCATTAGATGTGTCATGCCTTATGCTTGCCACCATGAACTCTGAGCTTCAGAAGCAACATGAGTACATGGATGCCTATGATATGGTTGAGCATTTGAAACAACTATATCAAGGACAAGCTAGGCACGAGCGTTTTGAAGTGTCTAAGGCTCTTTTTGCATGCAAGATGCAAGAAGGAACACCTGTAGGAACTCACGTACTCAAAATGATTGGGTACGTTGAGAACCTTGAAAGACTAGTTTTTCCACTGAGCCAAGAATTGGCAACTGATGTTATCCTGCAATCGTTGCCGGAAGCATACAATCAATTCGTCATGAATTATAACATGAATGAAATTGATAAACCTTTGCCTGAGATTCTCAGCATGTTGAGAACTGCTGAACCAAATCTCAAGAAGAAAGTTAGTAATGTACTAATGGTCAAGAAGGACAAAGGTAAGCGCAAAGGCAAGGGTAAGACCCAAGCCAAAGGCAAGGCCAATTCATCCACTTCAAAGGGTAAAGGTAAAGTACCTAAGGAAGGGGCTGCTTCCATTGCGGTGAGGTGGACCTTTGGGCGGGCTGCAAAGTCTACCTTGAGAAGTAAAGAACAAGAAGTGGGACTTACGCCTCGGTATACGTTATAGAAGTTAATCTATCTATTTCTTCTACATGGGTATTAGATCGGATGTGCATCTCACATTTGTACTAATGTGCGAGGGAGAAATAGTAGAATAATGGCAAAGGGTGAAGTGGACCTCTGAGTAGGCAATGGCGCAAAAGTTCTTTCTTTGTGCTGTAGGAACATATTCTTTGTCTTTGCCTTGCTGGGCTTATCTTAGAACTAGAGGAGTGCTTCTATGTACCGCATTAACAAAGAACATAATTTACGTATCTTGTTTAGACAAGAAAAACTTTTCTTTTATAATAAAGGACAAATGTTGTTCCATTTATTTTAAATGAAATGTTCTATTGTAATGCACCACTTATGAATGGTCTCTATGTTCTAGATTTAGATAACCCAATTTATAACGTAAATACCAAGCAGTTCAAATCGAATGATTTGAACGGACATATCTCTGCGCTTTATCGCCTAGGTCACATAAATGAAAAAAGCATATCCCAACTCCATAAAGATGGATTATTGGACTCATTTGATTTTGAATCATATGAGGTATCAATCTTGTCTTTAGGAAAGATGACTAAAACTCCATTTAGTGGACATGGCGAGAGCGGACGAGTTTGTTAGGACTCATACATCTTGATGTATGTGGCCCTTTCAATGTCGAAGCGAGGAGGCTATAAGTACTTTATTACTTTCGCGATAATATGAGTAGATTTGGCTACTTATATTTGATGAGACATAAGTCGAGAATCCTTTGAAAAGTTCAAAGAATTCAGAATGAAGTACAAAACCAACTTGGTAAGCGTGTTAAGCTACTTGATCGGATCGAGGTGGTGAATACCTTAGTCAAGAGTTTCGTGATCACCTGGCTGAGTGTGGGATAATATCCCAACTCACTCCACCTGGAACACCACAATGGAATGGTGTATCTGAGAGGAGAAATCGTACTCTATTAGATATGGTAGGATCAATGATGACCCAGACTGATCTACCTACTTCCTTTTGGGGTTTAGCTCTAGAGACAGCCGCTTTCACACTTAATCGCGTTCCATCAAAAGCCGTAGAAAAGACACCATATACGATATGGACCGGGAAGAGTCCCAAAATGTCTTTTATAAAGATTTGGGGTTGTGAAGCTTACGTTAGACGTCAAGTCTCAGATAAACTAGGACCCAAATCAGATAAGTGTTATTTTGTAGGATATCCCAAGGAAACTAAGGGATATTACTTTTACAATCCCACACTTGGCAAGGTGTTTGTTGCCAGAAATGTTGTCTTTCTAGAAAGAGAATTTATTTCTAGAAATACTAGTGGGAGTAAAATTCATCTTGAAGAAGTTCAAGATGATGATAACACTAAGGCTTCGATGGAAAATGAACAGGCACCACAAAGTGTTGTGGATGAGGAATTTGTTGCCCAAAGAGTTGTGGAGCAAACATCTGTTCAAGTAGACCAACCTCTTCGTAGATCTAATAGGATCCGTCGTCAACCCGAGAGATATTCTTTTCTCTTGACTGACAACAGTGATGTATTGCTTATCAATCTTGACGAGCCTACATCCTATAAAGAAGCTATGATGAGCCCAGATTCCGAGAAATGGCTAGAGGCCATGAGATCCGAAATGGAATTCATGTACACTAACCAAGTATGGACTTTGGTTGATCCACCTGAAGGGGTAAAACCCATTGGGTGTAAGTGGGTCTTTAAAGTAAAGACTGACATGGATGGTAATAAGCATACCTATAAAGGTAGATTGGTGGCTAAAGGATTCAAACAAATTCATGGTATTGACTATGAAGAAACCTTTTCACGGTTGCGATGCTTAAATCCATTCGGATCATACTTGCTATTGCGACCTACCATGATTATGAGATCGCGGATGGATGTCAAAACCACTTTTACGAATGGAAAGCTACTCGAGGATGTGTACATGACACAACTTTGAGGTTTTGAAGATCAAAGCATCTGGAAAGGTATCTGTTGCAAAGGTCCATTTATGGACTAAAGCAAGCCTCTCGAATGGAATCTTGATTCGATGATCAAGAGTTTGGTTTCATCAAGAATGAAGATGAGCCTTGTGTCTACAAGAGAAATAGTAGAACACGAGTTGTATTTCTTGTCTTGTATGTAGATGACATACTTCTCATCGGAAATGATATTCCCTCACTCCGATGCAGTGAAGATGTGGTTAGGAATTGTTTCTCGATGAAGGACTTAGGTGTTGCCTATATTCTAGGCATCAAGATCTATAGAGATAGATCTAGAAGATTACTTGGCCTAAGTTAGAGTACATACATTGATAAAGTGCTAGATCGTTTTGCTATGCAAAATTCTAAGAAAGGGTTTCTGCCTTTATCACATGGTGTGAGTCTTTCGAAGACTCAATGTCCCTCTTCTAAGGAGGAGAGAGATCGCATGGATAAGATCCCTTATGCATCAGCTATAGGGTCTATCATGTACGCCATGCTTTGTACTCGTCCTGACGTCTCGTATGCTTTGAGCATGACGAGTAGATACGATCGGATCGGTGAAAGTCAGCTGGATGGCGGTCAAAAATATTCTTAAGTACTTACGAAGAGCGAAAGAATATTTCACGATATTTGGAGGCAATGAGAGCTAGCGTAAAGGGTTACGGTGATGCAAGCTTCCAAGCAGACAAGGATGACTATAGATCGCAATCGAGTGCGTGTTTTGCACGAATGGTGGGGTGTGGTGGAAGAGTTCGAGCGAGGACACGATTCTTGATTCTACTGAAGAGTATATTGCGGCATCGATGCGTGAAGGAGGTTGTTTGGCTCCACAAGTTCATCAGTGAACTTGGGGTAGTTCCTAGCATTGCAGATCCAATAGACCTCTATTGTGACAACAATGGGGCTATTGCACAGGCTAAGGAACCTCGATCACATCAGCGGACCAAACACATACTGCGGCACTTCCATCTCATTCGAGAGATCATCGATAGAGGAGATGTGAGGATATCTGATGCGAAGCTAACATCGCGATCCATTGACCAAGGCTTTGGCACAGAGGAAGCATGATGGTCACACTAGGTCACTAGGTATTAGATATCATAGTGATTGGTACTAGTGCTAGTGGGAGATTGTTAGTTAAAGCCCTAGAACCAATCATGTGATGGTTGAATAGGGAACATTTTGTATCATATTCTATAAAGGCAAAGTTGGTTATTATATTTACATCTTGCTTGTGCCTAATTTAAATATAATAATGCCCTAGAAAAGTAGGTTCTTATCTACAGCACATCAATTGGCAGAATTGATTATGAGAGGCTGTAGAGAACACTTTCCTAAATGTTCCTAGTCGAGTATTAATATGCAAGGGCAATATTAATACATAAAGACTACCATGTAGGTCAATTGATGACTTGATCTCACAAGTCATGGATATATGATATCAAGTTGACACATGGGTATATATTGGAGAATATATACTGAACTGACCCGCCATGAGAAAGTTTCATGGATCGTTATATGAGTGTCATAAACTTTCTCATGTGACTATTGGTATGAATAGTCCTCGGACACGAAGTCACTACGGTTCCCTACAGGAGTTATGTACTTTGGTATCGTCAGCGTCACATGTAACAGGGTGGACCATAAAAAGCGATTCTTGGGTATATAACAAATTATGCGGAGGATGTGAGTGATGTAGATGGGATCTATCCCTCTCATATGGCGAGTGATATCGGTGGGCCCCTTGATTGAGTAGAACTACTAAAATGCATGACCATGCTCGAATGAGTCAATATGAGATATTGAGCTCATTTGTTTGAGTTAGTTTACTCGGGGATCAAAACACATAGATTGATCGAGGATGACACGATACATACCTCATTGATGATCTGATATCAAGGATAGAAGGACACGGTCATATATTATAGTAGTCACGGAAAGGTTAGTCGGATCTTGACTTATCTCGTAACTTGGGTAGCAATGATGTATTGCTAGATGCCGCTCATTGCTTGTGTATCTAAAAGAGTTTAGGTCCACTGCCAACGTTATGAGAGCCTATAGGGTCACACACAAAGAGCATGATAATTAGAGGAATTAGAGTATTCTAGTTTGACTAGAATAATTTGGGAATAAGCTTAAGTACAAAATGGTTTTTGGACTTTAAGCTTAATGAGAATTTTAGCTAATTGATTTAATGAGATTAATTCAATATGTTACCTTATTGATTTAATAAGATTAATTCAATATGATAACATAAGCTTAATTGAATTAATAAGATTAATTCAACATGCATGAAAGCCACATAAGAATGCCACATAAGCATGCCACCTAAGCATCCACCTAAGCATCCACCTAAGCTAGATGAGGTGGAAGAAGACAAATTGGTTTTTGTCTCCTTAAGTGGCCGGCCAAACAAGGATATGTCTCAATGCAATGGATTGCATTGAATGTGTGGAGGTGAAAGGGTTTTTCCAACCCTATAAAAGACACCCTAAGTGGCCGGCCAAAGACAACATTGGCTTTTGTTGTTGGTGGAAGCTTTGGTTGTGTTAGTGGTGAGAAAGCTTGGTGGAAGCTTTGGTTGTGTGGGTTTGTGAGTGTAGGCTAGCAAGAAGAGGAGTCTTCTTCTTCCTTTCTCCTTTTCCCTCTCTTCCTCTCCTTTAGGGACTTCTCTAGCAAGAAGTAAAGGAGAGCTCTTCTAGTTTTCCTTTTGTGAGAAAAGAGCGTGCTCGTGTGGATACGTATAGAGGCACGGACACTTGAACGTGCTAAAGATCCAACAAACCGAAAGGAAAAGCGGGATTAACAAGGGCACGCAACAAAGGTAATCCTCTCCTATAAGATAGGTTTGGTTTAGAGAAATTTATTTTATACGAGTTTGCTTTCGCATGGATCACTTGGAAGGGATCCTATTTTCCGTTGCGCATATGCCATTTGGCATACGAGATTTCCCTACAACCCATGCTTGGACTTTCCTTGCTAACCCATGTTGAACTTTGCCAGACTCAAGCTTGGACTTTCGCTTGCCAAGACCCATGCTTGGACTTTCCATGCCAAGTACACAAGACGTGGACTTCTTCATCATATGGTCAACCTCATATCAAACATATAGTCAAACAATGGTCAAACCATCGTCAAACATCAAAATTCCACTCGAGTCAAACTCGAGTCCGGTCAATCATGACCCGGGTCGATTACATCAACAATCTCCCCAAAACATTGTCAAACATCAAAACACTACTCGAGTCCAACTCGAGTTTGGTCAATCGTGACCTGGGCTAATTGTACCAACAATCTTCCCCTTTTTAATGTTTGATAAAAACCAACAAATCATTGAGTTAGGTTACCTAACTCAAATCTCCTTACCAATTCTCCAAAATTGGTAATTTCATAAATTCTCCCTCTTTTTGACATACATCAACAAGTTTCTCTCCCAAAGGGTATCAGTGTCTCATATCCCAATGAGATCTTGCAATCTCCCCTTTGGACAAAAAATATCTAGGATGCCTTCACTCTTCCTAGTGATAAGTCCCATATCACTCAAGAGAGGTAATCCTACAAACTCTCCCAATTTCCAAATTTGGCATCTCACATTCTCCCAAAATTCTCCCCCTCGTGAGGAAGAACACATCCATCATCCCATGATGGATACCTCCCCCTAAAGGCTTGCTCCCCCTTGACCATTGAACCAACAATGTCCTTGGAGAGTCCCTAAGCCTATAGGAACACTAAAACATCAAAATTAAGGTTAAAAGTTTAACCTTGAACTTTCACACACCTTAAAATTAATACACACCCTAAACAACTCTCCAAATCCATATCCAATGAATTTTAACCCTTTCCAATGCTTTCCAAAGCATATCCTAGGGTTAGGAGTAGTTAGGGAAGCCTAACATAGCTGAAAACAGGCTAAACAAACCTTATTTACCCGAAATCAGCTCTGGCAGTCAACTCTTACAATCACCAATCGATTGCTGTTGATGCCAGTCAACTGATTTCTGTAGTTTGCAGAAATCAGATTCAGAAATCAATTTCAAAAATTCATAAGTAATTATACATAATACAAAAAATCATGAAAATTTATATGTATAATACTTATGATAAATACAATGAGTGAAAAATATTTAAAAATTAATTTACCCAAAAAATAGTGAAATTGATACAAAGTTCAAAAATAAGAAAAGCTTCAATGTTTTGAGCCCTCTTTCTACCAATTCCATCAATGGTGATTGTTATCAAAAGATAGACTTTACCAAGGTTTTCTAAAATGATTTTAAAATATTTTTGAAAACCTATATTGGATCATGATAAATGGGCTCAATGCACATGACTTGCACATTAGCTTTCTCCATAATCCACTAATGGTATAAGATGAGTTTGAGTTCATCTAGATGTAAAAACTATGCACCTTGAACTTAACTCATTTCCTATCATCTCACATGTGTTAGGGTGTTTGAAAATACACACATGTCAATGTAATGTGAGATGTGGGTTTTGGTTATCCTAATCTAAGGCCTCATGCATTTTCTAACGCAACACTATTTGATTCTCTTATACATGGGACATCAAGTCATGCCATAGTCCTTAACTTAATTTTATTAATGCATGAAATGATCATGGCATAAATATAACATAAATAAGCATGACCAATGATCATGATGTCATGACATATGATTAAATCTAAATATACATGACATAAACCTAAGCATGATCATGACATATAAATGATAAAAATAAATATGATGTCATGACATGGTATATGACAAATAAAGCATGAGAAATAAAGCATGGAAAATAAAATGTATAGGTATAACAATACCTAAATTTTAATATTGATTTCCATTTGTTAGGATTAAATTCATTTTTCCATAATACTAATTCATTTCCAAACTGTGCCAAAAACTCAAAATGGCACACTAAGACTTCTAGACCTAATTTGTGTTAGTGCAGTAGACACCAGAATCGATCCTAAGTTTTGATTATAGCAAAGACACAAAGTTAAGCTCATATTGTTATCTCATGAGATGAATCAAGTGTGCAGGAATGCTAAGCTAAGATGAAGGTCGGGGACACCCGGAGGTTCTCATCTTGAGAAACCATGGTGGTCAGGCGACACGTAGAGGACTTCGGAGGGAGCCGAAGAAATCAGGTGGAGACCGGAGGCAAAAGATACAAAGGTAAAGCTTGAGGTAAGCTCGTGTGAGTAAGTGTAAGTAAGGTCGAGTCCTCGGTATGGGGACATCCTTAGGTGACGATCCGACTAAGACATCCCATGGAAGGTCTATGTCGAGTTCAGACGGTTGGTGGCCATCGAAAATACTTAGTTTTATATGATTTCGAGCTAACGATTTATTGCAGTCGAAAACCCTAGCCAACAGTCAACTGATGGCTTATAGTAGTCGACTGTTGGGCATCAGTTCGACTGATAAGGGTGGCAGTCGGCTGCTGTTCAAATTCCAGCCTCGAGGATAGTTAAAAACTCATCCCCTTATCTTAGGGTGAGGTGGCTTTGGAAGATAAGACTTGAGCTCAACGTCTAGGGTTCTCAAAGGCTATAAAATAAGGTGTGTTCTTCACCATTTTCATCATCTCCAAGCTTCCAAAGTGCTCTCGTAACGCCGCTCTTCTATAACGATCTTCATATGACGAAGTGCTACCGAATCTCCAACGATCCAAGCTCAAATTCTCTACCTCATTAGTCGTCAATATAAGCTTATTCTAATTCTTGTATTTACTTTTGTCTCGGAACTTTTCATTGTAATAAGGAGTGGGAGAGTGTCCCACTACCTTGATCTTTTTAATTTGTGTATTCGTTGTCTCCTACCTCCAACGAGGAGGAGATTGTTTTAGTGAATTGCCCTCCGTGTGCGATCTCGGATCGCTAGGGCATTGGACTAGCACCTGGTAGGTTGTGAACCAAGTAAAAATAAACTCGTGTCATTTTATTTCTACTTTGTATTTCTCTTTCACTTATTTTATACTCAACGAATGAAAAGTTTTCTTGTGCGCTATTCACCCCCCCCCTCTAGCACTCATTTCGATCCCACAATTGGTATCAATGTGGGGGCACTACGATTTGGTGCAACCATTAATCCAGCAATCATTTTTAAGTTTTCTTTTAATTTTTGGTTTTTCGATTCAAAGCTTTAAGACTTTTAGTTTTGTTAATTTCCTTACTTCCACACTACTAATCCAAGATGAAAGTCTTAGTACCTTTTTTTTGTTTTTGTCGTTGCGAGGTTTTTTTTTAAATGGCCCATCTCAAAGGGTTTAGCATGGTCCGACCTCCGTTTTACAATGGAGACGACTTCCGTTACTGGAAGGGTCGGATGAAGTGCTTTCTAAAAACCCAAATCGAGATGTGGATCGTAATCCAAATCGGATTCACACTTCCTACTAATGAAGTTGGTGAATCGTTGGATTAAGATCAATGGATGAACACCATGAAAAGAAAAGTGGAAGCCAACACCAATGCTACCCAAATTCTACAAGTGGTTTGTCCAAAGAGGAGCTCAACTGCGTCGGCCCCTTCATTAGTGCGAAGGACCTATGGAACAAGCTCGTAGAGCTACATGAAGGGACCGACGACTCAAAGGTATGTAAATGTGATTTATTGTTTAATAAACTGTATAACCATAAGATGCAGGAACATGAGACTGCAACTCAACTACATGCTCATATACAAGACATCGTCAATAGCCTACACTCCATCGGACAGAAGGTCGAAAACCAGAATCTAATAAGGTATGCCCTAAACGCATTCCGTAGGACCACCTTGTGGGCATCCATGGTTGATGCCTACAAGGTCTCTAAGGACCTTTCTAAGATTAGATTAGATGAGATATTTTCGGAATTTGAACTTCATGAACAAACTAACGTGGTCCAGGCCGAGAAAGGAATTGCTCTATTTGCAGGATCAAAAAGAAAGCCCAAAAGAAAACCACCTCCGGAGGAAGAAGATGAGTATGAATCCTAAATAGATAGTGAGATGGAAACCGAACTAGTGAATCTAGTTCAAAAGATGATCAAAAGTCGAAGATGACCCATCAACCAATCTAAAGAAGGTAAGTCCAAAGTAAATTGCAATATTAGATGGTATGAAAGTAATAGGTTTGGACACATCAAGTCAGAATGTCTGAAACTCAAGAACAAAGCACCTAAGTCCAAGAAAACACTTAACACCACATGGGAGGAATCATCAGAGAAGGAAGATGACAACCTCGTCTTCATGGCCAAACCGACCGAACTCGAGCAAGAGTCCGATTCAGGATCCGACGATGAGTCGCTATTCAAGACAAGCCATGGATCCGCATCCGGTTCAAAAGGTTCACTTAAGTTAAGTCAGTCTTTGCTTAGTACATTGTATAACGCTATCAAATTTCTAACTAGAAAATTAGCTAAGTCTGAGTCCAAGGTCGAGACCTTAGTTGAGGAGGCTAAACTCCTTAAACACGAGGTCTTCCTAACCTCTTCGACTAGTAAGGTTCAAGAGGAGGACTCACTCTTGAAAGGACAAGTCAAAGATCTTAGGCAAACATTAGAAAGGTTTACTTTGGGTTCCAAGGGACTTGGCCTATTACTTGGATTGCAAAGGGTCATGTACAACAAGGCCGGACTAGGTTTTAGCTCAAATACGACTAACAAGTCATATATGTCAATAGTTAATCGCAATAGAAAACAAGTTCAAGCATGGGTCCCTAAGACAACTTTGATTTCTAAATTAGGATCTAACAAGTACTGGGTTCCCAAGGACCAAATCCACTATGTGGAAAGACCGAACCAATTCAATGGTCCGGGGTCAATGGTCCAGGGGGAGCTAGTATAAAATTTGTTTGTGCTATTACTTAAAATTAGAATTTGCATGCTTAGGTTTTTTTTTTTAGAATAGTTAGATAGTGCCTATAACTAGTCAATTCTTGATAACATAGTACTAGGATGCGGCGAGATGATAGTATGCTAGGGAAGTGAAGTCCCATGTGTCCAAGTTAGATAAGGCATATCTAGCTCGGTGCACTCGACTAAGTTGAACTAACTGAAGCTACCTCACCATATCCTTAACTAGTTAGACCAGGAAATAATCTTAAGTGAATCAAGTTATCATTTTCCCAAACATGGCTTTATATAAGGAAGTGGTCGTTGTTCCGATCAAAGAAGGCCTCTATGCCTCGCCACGACCTGGAAGCCAATTTCTTGAAAAGGTGACTTGAAGAGCGAAGGGTTAAATGTGAATCTAACCCATGGTTGACTAGTTTCATTCCATTAAATTTAAACAAGTAAAATTGAAGTCATCTCACAAGAACACATAAGAATAACGTGTTTGATCATGTAAAAAAAGGGTGAGATGATTCTAAGGACTAATAATCTTCAACCAACCTTTAAATTCCAATATCCGATCCAACTACTATATGTCTAGGATCAATGGATGTTGGATAGTCGGTGCTCCCGACATATGACCGGAGACCAACTTAAATTTTCAAAACTTAGATTCAAACAACAAGGGTCGGTAGCTTTCGGAAACAACGACAAGCTCAAAATCATCAAATCAGGTGATATTGAGCTAAACTTGAATTTTACGATTCAAAATGTCTTATTAGTCGAAGATTTTGAATATAACTTACTTAGTGTTGTTGGAATGTATACTGAAAGCCTAGTCTTTGTATGGACATCTTCATTTTGAAATAAGAATCACATGATCATTGTTTGCATTTTATATTTATTATATGTGTGCATCTTGTCTAATACTTTACATTGTAGATAACATGATGTGTGGTGTCACACAGAGGATCATGTTGTCAGTTCCTTGTAGAGTATAAGTAGAGGCTCACAACCAAGATGATTTTGGATAAATCATTGGCATGGTTGTAGTGTAATTTAGTATTAATTTATCTTTACCATAGAATTACACTAGTACACTTTGTGTGTATTGAGCAGGACCGACTTAGAGGTGATTCAATTTATTGCTGACTACATAATTGAATCGGACCTCGGATATTATGGTGTATATGCTCTTAATCCCGATATAATATATAATAATGGGCACATGTACTTGATATTTATTTCTTTGATTTACCAATGGGGGAGATTTATGGGTTAAATCAATAGGTCTGGTAAGTTAGGAAATGATATTATTTATATGGTGTACCATTGATTATAGGAGGAAACTGTGTCCTATGTATTAGGATGATGATGTCCCCTTGAGGAGCTCATAAGGATCATCATGTAAATCCTACAGGTGGACTTGGTCCAGCATGATGATAAGGTTGAGTGGTACTACTCATGGAGTTAGATGTTAATTAATTAATTGTCAGTAAATTAATTAATTAATGGACATTCGATATCTTAAACACGAAGAGATATTTGTACAATAAATATATGGAGCTCATATTTAATTATAGGGGTTGGTGAGGTAGATCAATGATAATCCTCTAGTGGAATGGATTATGATTAATTGATCATATTTTATGTGGGCCAGATCCATTTGGTGGCCAAGATCCAACTCCTCCTCATGGTCCCTATTGTAGCCTATTAAAACTCTCAAGAAACCTAGATCCAACGGACACGATTAAAAGGAGGCTTGGGCGAAATCTATAAAGAGATTCCAAGGCTTGGGCAGCAAGAATAATCTTGGAGGGCTAGGGTTTGGAGTTTCTAAGGGTTGGGAGGCAACTAGGTTTGGCTTCTCCCTTAGGGTCGATGTCAACACAAGAAAAGGATAAGGGTTTCATCTTCTCCTTGGTTCTTGGCCGGCTTCTCCTTCTCCTCTCCTAGGGAGGCTCCTTCTTCCCTCAAGTTTTGGCGGCGGCAACAAGAGCTCACCTCTTGGCCGGTGCCCACCTCTCCTTCTTCCTCTCCTTGGCTGGAGGCAACAACCAAGCTAGGTTAGATAAGAGAAGAAGAGTTTGGTTATCTTCCCTTGTTGGAGCGAGCAAGGAAGGGAAGATATGTGATATAGGAGGCTTCAACTCTTGGAAGATCGTCGCCCACATGACGTCCAAAAGGAGGATAGGACATACAATAGAAGATCAAGAGGTAAACAAGAGGTATAATCTTGTTTGCTTTTATTTTAGTTCTTTTGTTTCATGTATGTGGTTAATTTACTTGGACCCCGATGATAAATCCAAAAATCGGCGATCCGTACATCATCTATTTTGTAGCTAATCGAGGAAAAGAGTTAGGTTGCTTGAACAACAAGTTTGTTCAAGCGACAACTCAAATCGAATAGCACGATGATGGATCGGTTGCTTGGGTAATCCATCTTTGTCTGGATTAATTTTATTTTTTAATTCGGGGACATATGATAGGATCACCATTCACGAGCAACCGAAGCTAAGCGAGAAGCGAAGCTTCAACCTTCAAGTGGTATCAGAGCCACAGTTTTCAGTTTTGTGTGTTTAGAATTCGGTTACTTTTATGCACTTATCATATATTATGTGTGTCGGATAATAGTAGGATGTGAGTATGCTAAATTTTTGTTTGCAGGCATAAGATCCAACTATTATAGCCATATGTGTGTGTATGTGATTGTATGTGTGTATTCGTAATATTATTTGAATCCTCGGGTTTGACGAGGCTAGTATTTAATTTTTGTAATTAAGTATGACATTGTTTGGCCACTCTTTTATTTTAGTTTACTTTCGATCTAGATTTCATGTACACTCCTTTATGGAGCATAGGATCGATGGATGTAAATTAAAGTAATTTTTCTCGGCTCGGATCTCCGGATGGCTTGTACATGGCGTAGGGAGGAGTTGATGAGGTGGCAACACGACTGGAGGCAAATTGGAGAACAAAAGCCATAATAGTTAGAAAATTTGTTTTTTCATATTTATTGCTTTTGATTTACATGCTTTATGTGCTTGCATAGTTAAAATTCCTCAATTTTAAATTACTAAGTGGGATAGGGATATTTTTAAAAATTCCCGCGGCCTCCATTACAATTTGACATGTGATGCGAACAAACTTGTGCGTTGGCTCTGAGTGCCTTCCTCCATATCGGATGAGTTTGTTTTGTGGATTACTAGGTCAAATATGGTTATAGGAAGTTATTTAGAAGCGTGTGTACTTCCCCATCGGAAGGCACATAATCTGAGGTAATTACCTTAGTATCGGGTAATGGTGAACACTTAGATGCAAATAAAAGTATCCTTCCCATCGGACTCACTGCTTTTATTTGTAGGGCCGAAGAGGAACCAACTATTAATTTTATTTGTCAAAATATAAGGTTGACAAGATAATAAAATTAATGGTTAAAACTTCCTCTTACAAATGTAGAATTCGTATATGTCCACATTATCGTGGCATACGATATTCTCGGTGTTTTGAGGTGTTCGTTGATTTTAAAATTTTATTGTTTGAGGAATCAATAATTTTTTGAAATCTAAATGTTTTTTATCCATGTGATTCTTAGGTTTCTTCAAAATGACTTTCAACCTACTTGTTGTGATTCTAAAGGAAAATAAACATACTGGACCTAACTATGTGGATTGGAAAAGGAATTTAGACATAGTCTTGACTGCTGAGGAGTACAAGTATGTACTTCTCGAGGAGTGTCCTCCTAAGTCTATGGATGATTCTAGGGAAAAGGAGAAAGAGAGTTATAAGAAGTGGATCAAGGTTGATGAGATGGCGCAGTATTACATTTTGGCTTCTATGTCAAATATATTGCAACATCAGCATTAGGCCATGACTATTACTTATGACATGATGCTTGTTAGGGCAATCAACCCGTGATATGGTTTTGATGTGTGTGGCAAAGGGTTTAAGTTAGGTTGTTATTGTGATTTGATATGTGCGTTGGAGTCTTGCAGGACTTAGTAATTTGCACAGGGAGCCTTGGCGAGTTTCACCTCTCATGACTCGGTCCTTGAGTCGGTGAAGGATGAATTTGCGGAAGCCGTGCGCTTGGAGCATCCGAGGGACTGCCGGACGAGGAGCTTGGAGTGAAGCCGAAGGAAGTAGACTTCAGGGCGGGACACGAAGGATGAAGCTGCAAAGGCGTGCACTTGGCGCATCCGAGGGACGTGGTTGGACGAAGACAACTTTGAAGGCGAGGGACTTCGAGGGATGAGAGTGAGCGAATGTAACCCGAGAAGGGGTAGTGCTCTTAGGTGAAACATGACCATTTGCCTATGTGTCGGATGAGATTTCTCGACATCAGTCGACTGCCATAGAATGGCAGTCGACTGCTCTGAGTCGAATGGGGTTCGACTGATATTTTTTTGGCCCAATAGTCGACTGCCATATATTGGCAGTCGACTGCCAAGACCATCAATCGAATGCTGATGGCAGCAGTCGACTGGTCGAGAGGGTTTTGGGCACAGAACCTCACGTAGCCGACTGGGCAGTCGACTACGAAGGCATCAGTCGACTGATGGATACATCAGTCGACTGCCAAGGGTTCATTTGGACTACAACGGTCGGGATCTGACGTGTTCGGAGGTCATTGTAGTGGTGGCAGTCGACTGCCAAGGGCAGCAGTCGACTGATGGCGGCCAACGGGAAGATATCATCCCTCTCTATAAAAAGAGAGGGTGTGCTTTTGGATGGCTAATGCTTAAGTCTTAAATGATCATCCAAGTGCCCCACAAGCTTTCAACTCCTTCTCCTAGTTTTCTTTCACATTTATTGTAAGAAGGAGTGTTTGGGTTGTAAGAAGGTTTACCTCCACCTTGCTTGGGCTAAAGAGAGAGACCAATAGTGAATTGGTTGCGGAGTGATTCACCGTGGATGAATTGGATCGTGGATTAGCGGCGAGGCCATTAACCACGTTATATTTTGGTGTTAGCATTGTTTGGTATTCTTATTTATATTTGCTTGTCTTGTTTTGTTTTCGTTGCGCTAATATTCTTTGTAGACGAGCAAATTCCATCATCATACGAAGAGGGCTATTCACCCCCCCCCTCTAGCCAGCCAACACATACACATCGATCGATCCCCTACAAGTGGTATCAGAGCAAGGAAAGCTTGTTGAGGACTAACCGCCACAACAAGCACATTCAAGAATGGCCGGCTCCAACATTCACCCACCAAAGTTTGAAGGAGAATTCTCTTGGTGGAAGAAGAGAATGGAGGTATTTTTCGAAAATGATTTCAAAATTCTATTAATTATGGAAAACGGTTTCGAAATGCCTAGGTGTGAAGATGGGGAGCCATTTGAAAAATCAAGGTGGAGCAAGAGGCAAAGGGAAGAATACTTGGCAAACTCAAAAGCCAAACATCACCTCTACAATGTACTCCCACAACAAGAAGTAAACCGGATAGGAGAGTGTGCTAGCGCCAAGGAGATGTGGGAGAAACTAATAGAGATTCATAAAGGCACATCCGAGGCGAAGCTAGCAAGGAGAGATGTCCTTTGCTCCCAATTATCCAATATCAAACTTGAAAAGGGAGAGAAGGTAAAATCCCTACACTCTAGATTTAAGGAAATTCTAACCGGTTTGACAAGTGTTGGTGAAAAACTCTTCAATCGGGATATGGTAATGAAGGAAATAGATGTCTTTCCCCGGTCCTCAAGATGGAGCTCTATGGTGGACTCCTTCTACATCTCCAAGAATTTGGAAGTGAGCACCTTGGAGGAGTTTTTCTCAACCATGGAGCTCCACGAAACAAGGCTTGAAGGACTAGTAGAAGAGCCTAGAATTCAACCTTCAAGAGGAGTAGCTTTGATGGCCAACAAAGGGAAAAAGATGATGGAGAATTCCTCCTCCTCCAATGAAGTATCCTCCTCTTCCTCCATGGATAGCACGGAAGAAGCTTACATGGTAAGGAAGATAAGGCGTGCATTGAAAAATTTTAAATTTAATAAATCTAATGATAGGAGAAGAAGACCAAGGGGGAAGGTGATATGCTATAATTGCCAAGGAGAGGGACACATAAGGGACAATTGTCCCCTCCTAAACAAGAGCAAAGAAGAGAGGAGGAATAAGGAAGAAAAGAAGAAGAAGGGGAGCAAGAAGAAAAAGGAAGAAGAGAAGAAGGCCGAGGAAAAGGGGAAGGCAAAGGCATTAAAAGCAAAGACATGGGATGATCCCTTTTCATCATCCTCATCCGAAGAAGAGGAAGAACATGTTTACTCAAACATTGCCCTAATGGCATTTGACGTCGTAGATTCCTCCTCCTCCGAAAATGAAGAAGCAAGCTCAAGTGAGGAGAGCTCGAGTGAAGGGGGAGCCTCTTCTACATCCTCATCATCGGGAGAGGATTTGGTAAGTGAGGTAACAAATCTTTCCCCTAAGAAAATTATGTCAATTATTTCTAGCCTCACTAAGGACTTATTTAGGGCAAAGAAAAAGAACAAATGCATGCTAGATCAAATTAAAGACTTAGAAGAAAAAAAAATAGAAAAAGCATGCTTAAATGATAATGAAAATATTTCTTCTAGTCATGATGATGCATGCTCACATGATCACTATATGCCATTTGATGTTAATGATGCATGTATGGAAGAAAATAGAGACCTAAGGGAAAAGGTAGACCATTTGACCAAGGCCCTAGAAAAATTTACAATTGGCTCAAATACATTGAACATGATAATTGGGAGCCAAAGGGCTAGCTTCAATAAGAAAGGCCTAGGATATAAGGAAAATAGAAATGAAAAGGCCTATAAATATTTAATTGCAAGGGGTCAAGATAAAAAGAAGACAATTGCTAGAAAATGGATCCCTAAGGAGTATTTAGTGAACCCCATAGGAAAGAACTTATTTTGGGTTCCTAAATCCATCCTAAAGGGTTATGAAACCCCTAGGATAGTCAACCATAAGGATTTCACCTATATCATATTTTTGGTTGACTTAGGATGGCGGGACAAATTTTTGAAATAGTGTTGGGTGATGATAATGCACCCATAAATGTTTTAAATCATGCTCAACACTTGGTGTAATGTGATACTCATGACCTATACATTTCTAGAATAGTGTTGGGTGATGATAATGTGCCCATAAATAGATAATAATGCTTAAATCATGATAGTTAATGAAATTGCTATGTATGTTTGCAATCATGATTTATGATCTTGATATTTGGCACATAATCATGGGCATTAGGGGTCAAAGCATGCTCTAGGTGATATTTTACTTTTTATCATGATATAATACCAAATGCATGATTACAATTTGATGAATACATTTGTTTCATGATCATAATGCAAAATTCATACATATATGTCTTTATGATCATGTGGGATATTAGGATGATACTTAACCATGGGCAGAAATGCATGAAATTAAGGGTTAAGTATATACAAATACCTTTAGGATACATCTCACACTCACCATAGGCTACCTTGATTAAGAACTTAGCATGGGTGAGATGTTAGGATGATACAAATGTCCACTAGTGCCTATGACATTTAGATGGTCATTTAAAGTATCAAAATAGCAATAATAGACCAATCATGGGGAAGGCTTATGTTTAATTCATAGACATATTGCCCAAAGATCATGGTTGGATATTTCATATGTTTTCAAAACAATTTCTTACTTTAAAATTTGTGTGTTCATGTTTTGAAACAATTTAAAGCAAAGCTAGGTGTTAAACTTGATACTAACTTGATCAAAAACCTAGTTACTTTTGAAACTTGTGGATTTTTGAAAAATACTTGAAAATATAATGATTTTTCATGGAAAACTATTTTTCATTGATAAATATACTTACAAGAAATATGTTTCCCAAATTTCATGATTTTTTGAATTTTGTAGAATTTTTAATGCATTTCTGAAATTCAGCCCGAAAATCAGAAAAACCTAAAATGCATGTGTCGGTCGACTAGTAGTCTGAACCAATCGACTGGTCGCCTGATAACATGCCCAGTAACTTATTTTATCCAATTTTAAGGCATGTTTTTGTTTTTGTTTTTCTCTAAACTTGATGTCATGCTTGTATAAACTTTGTTTAATATTTTTGATGGTGTCAAAAGGGGAGAAATGTATATGTTTAAGTAAGGGAGAATTGTATTTAGGGGGAGTTTCATGTATTAAGGGGGAGAGTTGCTAATCATGTTATTTACATGTTTTCTTACCTTAGTATTTTATCAAATGTTTTACCTTACTTAAACAGATTGTCACATATCAAAAAGGGGGAGATTATTAGGGTAATCAACTCGTGATATGGTTTTGATGTGTGTGGCAAAGGGTTTAAGTTAGGTTGTTATTGTGATTTGATATATGCGTTGGAGTCTTGCAGGACTTAGTAATTCGCACATGGAGCCTTGGCGAGTTTAACCTCTCATGACTCAGTCCTTGAGTCGGTGAAGGATGACTTTGCGAAAGTCGTGCACTTGGAGCATCCGAGGGACCGCCAGACGAGGATCTTCGAGTGAAGCCGGAGGAAGTAGACTTCAGGGCGGGACACGAAGGATGGCGTTGATGAGTCATACGCTTGGCGCATCCCAGGAACATGGCCAGACGAAGCCAACTTCGAATGCGAGGGACTCCGAGGGATGAGAGTGAGCGAATGTAACCCGGGAAGGGGTAGTGCTCTTAGGTGAAACATGGTCATTTGGCTAAGTGTAGGATGAGATTTCCCGACATCAGTTGACTGCAATGGAATGACAGTCGACTGCTTTGAGTCGAATGGGATTTGACCGTATCCGATCGATGGGTTTTGCCAATGATCGCCATATATTTGCAATGATCGCTAAGACCATCACGATCGCTAATGGCGAGCTTGATCCGGTCGAGAGGGTTTTGGGCATAGAATCTCTCGTAGCCGACTCAGGCCGACTACGAAGGCATCACGATCGATGGATACATCACGACTACCAAGGGTTCTCTGGACTACAACCGGATCCGACGTGTTTGGAGGTCATTAGTGGCGTAATGATCGCCAAGGGCAAGAATGATCGATGGCGGCCAACGGGAAGAAATCAACCCTCTCTATAAAAAGAGAGGGTGTGGGCTTTTGGACGGTTAATGCTTAAGTCTTAAACGATCATCCAAGTGCCCCACACGCTTTCAACTCCTTCTCCTAGTTTTCTTTCATATTTATTGTAAGAAGGAGTGTTTGGGTTGTAAGAAGATTTACCTCAACCTTGCTTGGGCTAAAGGGAGAGACCAATAGTGAATTGGTTACGGAGTGATTTGTTAGGATCCTTGGAATGGCTAGAGGGGGGTGATTAGCCTTTCTTGTTTCTACACAAAATGTTAGCGGAAGCAATACAAATATAAGCACAAACAAAAACAAGAAACAAAACTAACACCCGATGTAACGTGGTTCGGAGATGACGCTCCTACTCCACGGCAATCCGTAAGGTGGATTAGCCCTAATCAACCTTCACTAGAACCTCCTTTGGATGAACCAAGGTGGAGAAACCTTTCTTACAATGCTCTCCTCTTCTTTACAATGATGGATGATCAAGAACAAGAGAAGAGGAGGATTTAAATCACTAAAAACACTTGGAAGGCTTGGTGAGCACGAGAGTATAGTTAGGAGCAAGAGCACTGGCTTCACCAAGCTCCCCATGGCCCCTTTTTATAGAAGAGGGGTTGTTTTTCCGTTAGCCGATCACGAATGATGCATGCCATCGGCCGATCGCCAAAGCCAACGGCTTCAAACGCGATCTCCGCAGAGATTCAGCCGCAATCTCTAACGGCCAGCGATCACGATCGATCCTCCATCACGATCGATAGGGTGATCCCGAGTGATCAAGCGCAGAGTGAGTGCATTCGCGTGGTGATATTTCCCTTGATCACCGATCGATGCCCTTCGGCCGATCGATCGCGATCCGATCGCTCTAATCAAGGCCCGATCGATGTTCGTGGTTTCACCGACTCCGAACGCTCGACTAGCCGATCGATACATCGTATCAGTCGATTGTTACTCATCAAGTATGAGTAATTCATACTTGATTTTATACCCTAGACCTAGACTCAACCTTCTAGCTCCTCAATAAGCCTTGCGCGCCTTCAGATCCCTCCGAGTCCGCGACTTGTTCATCCTTTGCGCTTTGCTTCCAAGAGCTTCCTTCTTTCACATGTCTTGGGTTGCCAAATGCTTGACTTTACGCCAAGACTACACGCTTGGACTTATCTGCCAAGACTTTACTGACTTCCTTTGCCAAGGTTCACTTTGGACTTTATGTCGCCAAGACTACAAGCTTGGTCTTATGCCGCCAAGTCCATGCCTTGACTTCCTTTGCCAAGATCATACTTGGACTTCCTTTACCAAGTACTTCATCCTTGGATTTCCACTTAAACACATTCATAATTAGATCACAAGATATTGCCTAACTTAGATGATTAGCCAAACATCAAAACATATAAATGCTTGGAGCATTGTTGCACCAACAATCTCCCCCTTTTTGATGTTTGACAATCATTTAAGTTAGGTCTTTAAAGATACACACATAATCATCTAACTTAAGCATTCCTTCTCCCCCTTTGACATACATCAAAAAGAGAAGGATGAAAGAATTAAGAATGTTGGTTCTTGGACTAAGGTATTAGATTGAAACTAAGCTCCCCCTTAATCCAAGATAGGATGTAAATTACATTTGAAGCAAAACATAATCTAAAATTCAAAAGTTAAATCCTAACTTTGCACCAACAATGGTTTTGGGGATAAAAGGATAGAATTTATTGAAACTCCCCCTAAACAACTGTATTAAGCAGTCCTAAAACTTGTTTATACGCAATATTATCATACTAGAGTATTAGGACATCAAAAATACACCAAATATCAGAAAATGGAGCTTATTATCCCGAATCGATCGCTGATCATACTAAATCGAAATTTCAGCCTTTTCAGCCCATTTTCAGAAATGCGATAGAAATTCCAAAAATCTCGAAAAATCACAAAATTTTGCGTACATATTTCTGAAATCATACTTTATTAAGGAAAAATATTTTGAAAAATATATGTTTTCCATATTTCAAGATTGATACAAATTTGGAAACTTACAAAAGTTCTAAAGAAATTCCAAACTTTGTACCACTTTTGTGATTTAATTGAAAACTGTTTTCCAAAATATAATGAACATGTTTTAAAATATATACGATTTGGAATTTCCAACCATGTTCTTAGAGCTATGTACTCATTACTTGAATACAAGCCTTCCCAATGGTTGGTCCATAAGGTATTTATGTCTCTAGGTGTGTCATTGGCTCATAGTAATGCATTATAACAAGCATGATGAGCCAAGTACACCTTCCCTATCATCTCACATGGTTCTAAGTGTCTCAATACAAAAATCAAGGTTTCTTAAGGCTTTTTGTGAGATGTATCAAGGTATAAAGATAACACATAAACATGGGATCATGCACACCTAGAATTTTACTCTACAAAGCACATACCAAGCTCTCTCCTTAAAGATGAAAAATCATTTTCGGGAAGAGCTTTGGTGAAGATATCGGCAAGGTTGGACTTAGATTCTACATAATTAAGTTCAATGTCCCCTCTTGCCACATGATCTCTTATGAAGTGATGTTTCACTTCAATGTGCTTGGTCCTAGAGTGATGTACCGGATTTTTGGTCAAGTTGATGGTACTCACATTATCACAATAAACTTTGATGTTAGAGTAGTGTAGCTCATAGTCTACAAGAGTATGTCTCATCCAAAGTAATTGAGCTACACAACCACCCATAGCCACATATTCGGCTTCGGTGGTTGATAAAGCAACACAATGTTGCTTCCTACTACTCCAACTAACTAGGGAGGACCCAAGAAATTGACATCCACCACTAGTACTTTTCCTATCCAATTTGCACCCGGCATAATCGGAATCGGTATAACCAAGTAATTCAAATGACTTAGTCCTAGGATACCAAAGTCCTACATTTAGGGTGCCTTTAATATATCTTAATATTCTTTTGACGGCTACCAAATGTGATTCTTTGGCACAAGATTGGTATCTTGCACACATACCTACCGCAAATAAAATGTCGGGTCTACTAGCGGTTAGGTATAGTAAGCTACCAATCATACTCCTATACAATTTAAGATCAATTGATTTACCTTCATGATCACTATCTATTCTAGTGCTAGTGGCCATAGGAGTGGTTACAATTTTGGCATTTTCCAAACCAAATTTCTTGATCATTTCATTTGCATATTTGGTTTGATAAATATGAATACCCTCATTGGTTTGTTTGACTTGTAAACCTAGGAAAAAGGTAAGCTCTGATACCACTTGTTAGGACCCTTGGAATGGCTAGAGGGGGGGGGGGGTGATTAGCCTTTCTTGTTTCTACACAAAATGTTAGCGAAAGCAATACAAATATAAGCACAAAAAAAAACAAGAAACAAAACTAACACCCGATGTAACGTGGTTCGGAGATGACGCACCTACTCCATAGCAATCCGTAAGGTGGATTAGCCCTAATCAACCTTCACTAGAACCTCCTTTGGATGAACCAAGGTAGAGAAACCTTTCTTACAATGCTCTCCTCTTCATTACAATGATGGATGATCAAGAACAAGAGAAGAGGAGGATTTAAATCACTAAAACACTTGGAAGGCTTGGTGAGCACGAGAGTATAGTTAGGAGCAAGAGCACTGGCTTCACCAAGCTCCCCATGGCCCCTTTTTATAGAAGAGGGGCTATTTTTCCCGTTGGGCGTCAATCAGTCGACTGATGCATGCCATCAGTCGACTGCCGCCAAAGCCAACGGCTTCTGAAATGCGATCTCCGCGGAGATTCGTAGCCGCAATCTCCAACGGCCAGGCGATCAGTCGAGTGATCAAGGCAGCAGTCGAGTGAGACTGCATTCTGTGGCGATATTTCCCTTGATCACCGATCGATGCCCTTTTCATCGATCGATCGCAGAGATCAATCGATCGTTTAATCAAGGCGATCGATGTATTGTGGTTTCACCGACTCGCCAACGCCGACCGATCCGATCGATACATCGACAATGATCGATACTCATCAAGTATGAGTAATTAATACTTGATTTTATACCCTAGACCTAGACTCAACCTTCTAGCTCCTCAATAAGCCTTGCGCCTTCAGGATCCCTCCGAGTCCGCGACTTGTTCATCCTTTGCGCTTTGCTTCCAAGAGCTTCCTTTGGTTTCGTCATGTCTTGGGTTGCCAAATGCTTGGACTTTACGCCGCCAAGACTACACGCTTGGACTTATGCTGCCAAGACTTTACTTTGGACTTCCTTTGCCAAGGTTCACTTTGGACTTTATGCTGCCAAGACTACAAGCATGGTCTTATGCCGCCAAGTCCATCCCTTGGACTTCCTTTGCCAAGATCATACTTGGACTTCCTTTTACCAAGTACTTCATCCTTGGATTTCCCTGTCACTTAAACACATTCGTAATTAGATCACAAGATATTGCCTAACTTAGATGATTAGCCAAACATCAAAACATATAAATGCTTGGAGCATTGTTGCACCAACATGATTCACCGTGGACGAATCGGACCGTGGATTAGCGGTGAGGTCGTGAACCACGTTATATTTAGGTGTTAGCATTGTTTGGTATTCTTATTTATATTTGCTTGTCTTGTTTTGTTTACGTTGCGCTAATATTCTTTGTAGACGAGCAAATTCCATCATCATACGAAGAGGGCTATTCACCCCACCCCCCCCCTCTAGCTAGCCAACACATACACATCGATCGATCCCCTACAATTCTCAATCTCAAGGAACTTTTCGGACACCAGAACTTTTCTGGCTGCTAGGCAAGAAGCCATGAGAAACTTGATGATGACCACCATGGTTGAGGGAACACCTATCACGTCCCGAGAGTTTGCCGAGCTTAAAATAATCGGACAGCATCTCCCCTATACGTGATATAATTCTCTGATATACATAAAGCCTTTCGGCCACAATCACATAACATATATATGGACATAATCCATAAAACACAGCGGAATATACTGACAAACAATAAATACACAATGACTCAACTATGTACTCCAGAGTTACTTTGACACAACAAGAACCATAATACAGACCACACCAAAGGTCGAATACATACAACACATCGGTAACCACAAATACGGAAATGATACAGGATAAAATCCCAAAACAATAATCCAACAGAATACCACAAATTGTAATAACATCCATCCGTTCGGTGTGAGATGGGATTAGCTGGCGGAACTCCGAATGTCCAAGGAAATTTTCTACCTGTTACTTGGGCGACAAGAAACCCAGGGTCTGGGTTGGTGAGTATAAACTCAGGGGTAATATGTAGAAAGTGCATGAACAATATATAGGGATATAAAGATCTACAAGTATACATGTGAAGATCTACGGTATACAGAATGAGTCCAATAGACACACAATCCTAAATGTAATAACAAGTAACTACAGTATAATCATACTCACTGCATATACTAAACTAATCAACTGAACATGAAATAATGTACTAACGTACCTGACGATCTGCAACACCATAAGCTATATCATCCTGAACAGGTATACAATAACATAACTCATATAACGTACAATGTCAATCTCATATCTGACCAACACTCAAACATATGAACAGTATATAATCACATGTAATAACATCCCGATCCATACCACACTATGACATAACGCTAATCAAATGCATACAACATATATCATGCTCAACACACAGCAGTATATAATATGCAAATGACATGTATCATGATGTACAAACATCTGCAACAAACAAATGCAGCATTTCACAAGCATATATAAAACATATATCAAATACATACATACATATATATCGGCAATGCATATGCATGGCCTGATGGGAGGGGAAACTTTGCTTCCCCTTTCAACTTAGTTGCTTGTTCATGGTGATCCCTTCTACGTCCCTAGAAAAAAAAATTTATCCTTGACAAGAGGGATTGCCCAAGCAACCTTGTCATCGTCGTGCTATTCGTTTAGAGTAGTCACTTGAATAAACTCATTGTTCAAGCGACCAACCTCTATTCCACGAATAGGCGCGGAATAGACGATGCACGGATCGCCGGCTTTTGTGTTTATGTTCGGGGTCATAGTATATTTAGCCACAAAACAGAATATATATCATGCATATAATTGAAAAACAAATACAATCATGTAACAAATGAAAATAGAGAATCGATATACCTCTCGGTCTTCTATTGTATGACCTTCCTCCTTCCGGACGTCGTGTGCGCGACGATCTACCAAAAGTTGAAGCTCCTAGATCACCAATCTACCTTCCTTGCTCGTTCTGAGAAAGAGGAATAATAGAAACAAGACTTTTCTCATTCTTTCAACCAACCACCAAACTCCAAGGTTGGTGCTTGCCACTAGCCAAGAAGGAAGAGGAGAATAGGATGGAAACCGGCCAAGACTCCAAGGGAAGGCCCTAAATCTTGTTTCCACCAGCCAAGGAGAGGGAGAAGGGAGCCTTTGGATGCCGTCCAAGAGCTGGAAAGGGTTGCTTGAGCGCCGACAACCTTGAGGAAGAAGAAGATAAGGAAATATATTCCTTATTTGCTGCCGCCAACGCCTATCCTTCTTGCCGCCCAAAACCCTAGCCTCCCCCTTGATTGTTGTCTTCCACGCCAACCCTAAGGGCTCCTTTTATAGAGTTTTGGGATAAGCCTTGTTTTAATCTCCACCATTAGTGCTAGGGATTTAATCTCAACCATCAGATCTAGAGATTTAAACTCAACCGTCGAATCTAAAGATTTAATCTCTACCTTTGGATCTAGAGTTTTGTTTCTATCCATTGGATCTAAGCTTCATGAGGTATTAATAGGCTACAATAGGGACCATGAGGAGGAGTTGGATCTTAGCCACCCAATGGATTAAGCCCACATAAAGTCCGATCCATTAATGATAATCCAATCCACGAAAGGATTATCATTGATATACCTCACCAACCCCCATAAGTTAATATGGGATCCATATATTATATGTACATTTTCTCTCCGTGTTTAAGATCTCGAATGTCTGTCGATTAATTAATTTACTGACCATTAACTAATCATCATCTAACTCCATGAGTAGTATCACTCAACCTTTTCATCATGCCGGACCAAGTCCACCTGCAAGGTTTACATGATGAACCTTATGAGCTTCTCTTGGGGACATCATCATCCTAATATATAGGACACAGTTTCCTCCTATAATCAACGGCACACCATATAAATAATATCATTTCCCAACTTACCAAGTATATCGATTTAATCTATAAATCTCGCCCATTGGTAAATCAAAGAGATGAATACTAAGTATATGTGCCCGTTATTATATCAGGATTAAGTGTATGTACAATATAATATCTGAGGTCCGATTCGATTATGTAGTCAGCAATAAATCGAATCACCTCTAAGTCGGTCTTGCTCAATACACACAAAGTGCACTAGTGTGATTCTATGGTCATGATAAACCAATACCAAATCACACTACAATCATTCTAATGGTTTGTCCAAAGTCATCTCGGTTGTGAGCCTTTTCTTATACTTTACAAGGAACCGATATCATGATCTCCCGTGTGACACCACACACCATGTTATCTATAATGTAATGTATTAGATAATATGCATAGCCATAAAAATATGCAAACAATGATCATGTGATTCTTATTTCAAAATAAAGATATTCATATAAAAGATAGACTTTTCAGTATACATCCCAACAATCTCCTACTTATACTAAAAGACTATGTTGTCCTCAAACTACTATACATCTGATCCTCATTCCCTCCACATGCCTATCAAAAGCTCTCACTGGAAGGGCCTTAGTGAAAGGATCTGCTAGGTTATCCTCCGATGCAATCTTGGGCACAACAACTTCTCCTCTCTTTACGATTTCTCGTATTAGGTGGTACTTGCGCTCTATGTGCTTACTTGTCTTATGGGCTCATGGTTCCTTTGAGTTTGCAACTGCACCACTATTATTACAACAAATTGTCATAGTTCTGGGCAAACCAGGAATCACATCCAAGTCCATCAGGAAGTTCCTGAGCCACACAACTTCTTTGGCCGCCTCAGAGGCTACCACTTACTCAGCTTCCATGGTAGAGTCTGCCACACATTTCTGCTTGACACTCCTCCATACAATGGCTCCACCTCCCAAAGTAAACACAAAACCTGAGGTAGACTTATTGTTATCCCTATCTGATTGGAAGTCGGAATTCGTGTAACCCACAAGGAGTAATTGGTTTGCATGGTAAACTAGCATATAATCCCTAGTCCTTCTCAGGTACTTCAATATATGCTTTACCGCAGTCCAATGTCCCTGTCCCGGATTACTCTGATATCTGTTGATCATGCACACGGAATAGCAGATATTTGGTCTCGTACATAGCATCGCATACATGAGGCTTCCTACCATCGAAGCATAAGGAATCGCCTTCATCTCCTCTATCTCCTCAGATGTTCTAGGACATATCTCTTTAGATAAAGGAACTCCATGCCTGAAAGGTAGAAAACCCTTCTTGGAGTTTTGCATGCTAAAACGATCCATAATCGTGTCAATGTATGAAGCTTGGGATAAGCACAACATTCTTTTCCTGCGATCCCTTATAACCTTGATCCCAAGGATGTGTCCCACCTCTCCCAAGTCCTTCATATCAAACTGTTTGGACAACCATACCCTTATGTTCGATAACACCTTGATATTGTTGCCAATCAACAAAATGTCATCTACGTATAGTAAAAGAAATACCACTACGTTTTCGTCACATCTCTTGTATACACAAGACTAATTCGGACATTGAATAAATCCATAAGACTGGATTACCTCATCAAATCGAATGTTCCAAGACCTCGAAGCATGCTTCAATCCATAAATGGACCGATTAAGCTTACATACAAGATGCTCTTTGCCCTTCGCAATGAATCCCTCTGGTTGCTTCATATAGATGTTTTCCTCAAGACTTCCATTAAGAAAAGCTGTCTTGACATCCATCTGCCACACCTCATAATCTATTTGAGCTGTTATACATAAGAGAATCCGGATAGACTTAAGCATGGCTACTGGCGAAAAGGTCTCCTCATAATCGATACCCTCTTTCTGAGTATACCGCTTCACAACAAGCCTCGCTTTGAAGGTCTCAACCTTCCCGTCTATTCCTCTCTTTCTTTTGTAGATCCACTTGCATCCAATGGTTTTTACTCCATCGGGTGGTTCTACTAGCTCCCAGACCTGATTTGAATCCATAGATTCAATCTCAGCATTCATTGCACTTTGCCAAGATACTGCATCTTTATCTTGGATTGCCTCGTCATATGTCCAGGGATCAGATTCATATTCGCCAGGGACCAAATCAGAAGATTCTCCCAAGAACATGAATCTATCAGGTTGTCTAACAACCCTCCCACTACGACGAGGTATTACCTGTGTATCCTCTGTGACACATGGTGCAGTGACTTGTGGTATATCCTCTTGTACCGGTGGTACTGAAGAAGTGACTTCCCCTTTTAATTCCTCCAGAACAATTTTACTCTTGGGCTTGTGGCTCATCACATAGTCTTCCTCTAGAAATCTGGCGTTCGTGCTAATGATCACCCTCTGATCTCTAGGACTATAAAATAAACCACCCTTCGTTCCTCTAGGATAGCCAATGAATATGCGTACTTCTGTACGAGGTTCCAACTTACCAGCATCTGCCTTCAACATATGTGCTGGACTCCCCCAAATCCGAATATGTCTTAGACTATGCTTTCGCCCAGTCCACAATTCTGTGAGAGTAGAAGGCACTGATTTAGATGGAACCAAGTTCATAATGTACACCGCCGTATCTAGAGCATATCCCCAGAACGAATCTGGCAACTCAGAATAACTCATCATCGATCTAACCATCTCCATAAGAGTCCTATTCCTTCACTCTGCTACACCATTCTGCTGGGGTGTGCCAAGTGCAGACAATTGGGATTGAATCCCAGCCTTTGATAAGTAGTTCCTAAACTCTCCCAAGAGGTACTCACCACCACGATCAGATCGCAGTGTCTTGATACTTTTACCTTGATGTTTCTCCGCATCAGCCTTGAATTCTTTGAACTTGTCAAAGCATTCAGACTTGTAGCGCATCAAGTAAATGTATCCATATCTCGAATAATCATCTATAAAAGAGACGAAATACTCAAAACCACCTCTAGCCTGGATAGACATAGGACCACACAAATCAGAATGAACCAACTCCAACACATCTTTGGCTCTATACCCCTTGGCCTTAAAAGGCCTCTTGGTCATTTTACCCTCCAAGCAAGATTCGCAGGTTGGGAAATCTTCCACCACTAATGAACCCAGAGGTCCATCAGCTATCAACCTTTGAATTCTGCTTAGGTTAATATGACCAAGCCTAAGATGCCAAAGATATGTTTTGTTCATCTTCGAAGGTTCTTTTCTCTTATTGGAATTAGAAGATGAGTTATTAACTTCAATTTGCATCGTGGGAGGTTTTGGTTCAAGTGTGTATAGATTTCTTATCAATGCACCTGAACAGATAATGTCCCTATTCCTTTTTAGAATAACTCTGTCATTAAAAGAAATAGAATATCCATCCATAAACAATTTAGAAACCGAAATCAAATTCTTTCTAAATAAAGGTACATAAAGGCAATTCTTAAGAACCAAAACTTTATTTTTCTCAAAAGATAAATGAACGTCTCCCACTACAACATGCGCCACCTTCGTGGCATCACCCAAGTATACTGTAATCTCCCTTTAGCACCGTCTGGTTTCAAAACCTCGCAAAGTATTCCAGATAAGATCTGGCTCTCGTGATTCACACACCAGTGAGAGATAACACCGCTAAACATGTTTTAATGACTAGACCAAAAGATATACCTTTGTTCTGCTTGCGGTTGGGGCAATCCTTCTTCCAGTGTCCAGTGTACTTACAAGTGAAGCACATGCCTTTCGGCTTCTTCACTCCTCCCTGAGTTCCTCCCACCGCCTTCACCCCAGTTTGTTTCTTCTTCTTCTTGCCTTTCGGCTTAGAAGTAGAAACCTTTTGGGTCACCATGGCATGCGCCTGAGCACTCTGACAAAATAGCTCCTCTACCGCTTGGAGTTCTGTTAGAAGTTTCGCCAACGAATACAACCTCTTGTTCATGTTGTAGTTGAGGTGAAACTGCTCAAAACTCCTAGGTAGAGACTGGAGAATGATATCGACCTAGGTTTCCCCATCGATCTCAGCTCCAAGGACTTCCAACTCATTCAAATGAGCCATCATCTTGAGAACATGATCCCTCACGGGTGTTCCCTCGATCATGGTGGTCGTCATCAAGTTCCTCATGGCTTCCTGCCTTGCAGCCTGATTCTGGTGTCCGAAAAGCTCTTTGAGATTGAGCATCATGTCATAAGCAGTAGGCATGGCTTGATGCTGATGTTGCAGTACATTTGACATAGATGCCAAAATGTAACACCGCGCCATCTCATCGGCCTTTATCCACTTCTTATAACTCTCTTTCTCCTTTTCCCTAGAATCATCTGCAGGCTTAGGAGGGCACTCTTCAAGGAGTACATATTTGTATTCCTCAGCAGTCAAGACAATGTCAAGATTCCTCTTCCAATCAACATAGTTGGGTCCAGTAAGTTTATTCTCTTTCAGTATCACAACAAGCGGGTTAAAAGTCATTTTGAAAGAAAACCTAAGAATCACATAGATTAAAATATTAGATTTCAAAAAATTATTGATTCCTCAAACAATAAAATTTTAAAATCAACCAACACCTCAAAACACCGAGAATATCGTATGCCACAATAGTGTGGACGTATACGAATTCTACATTTGTAAGAGGAGGTTTTACCCATTAATTTTACTATCTTCTCAACCTAACTTTTTGACAAGTAAAATTAATAGTTGGTTCCTCTTTAGGCCTACAAATAAAATCAGTGACTCCGATGGGGAGGATACTTATATTTGTATCTAAGTGTTCACCATTACTCGGTACCAAGGTAATTATCTTGGGTTATGTGCCTTCCGATGGGGAAGTACACACGCTCCTTAATAATTCCGTATAACCATATTCGACCTTGTGATCCGCAAACAAACTCATCCGATGGGGAGGAAGACACTCAGAGCCGACGCGCAAGTTTGTTTGCATCACTTGTCAAATTGTAACGGAGGCCGTGGGAATTTATAAAAATATCCCTCTCCTACTTAGTAATTTCGAATTGTTGAATTTTCTAGCCTACGACATGCATATCAAACAATAAGCAATAAATATGAAAAATAAATTATTTTCCAACTATTATGGCTTTTGTCTTCAATATGTCTCCCGTCGCATCGCCATCTCATCTGCTCCTCCTACGCTATGTACGAGCCATCCGGAGACCCGAGCTGAGACTAAAAACTATTTTAATTTACATCCATCGATCCTATACTCCACGAGGGAGTGTACATGAAATCTAGATCGAAAGTAAACTAAAATAAAATGAGTGGCTAAACAATGTCGTATCTAATTTATAAAAAATTAAATACTAGTCTCGTCAACCCCGAGGAATCAACAAAATATACTATGACACACATACAATCACATACACACATATGGCCATAATAATCGGATCTTATGTCTGCAACTAAAGAGTTAACCTATGCATATCCTACTATTATCCGGCACATATAATATATGAAAAATGCATAAGAGTAACCGAATCTTAAACACACAAATCCGAAAACCGTAGCTCTGATACCAATTGATGGGAGGGGAAACTTCGCTTCCCCTTTCAACTTAGTCGCTTGTTCATGGCGATCCCTTCTACGTCCCCGGATAAAAAAAAATTATCCTTGACAAGAGGGATTGCCCAAGCAACCTTGTCATCATCATGCTATTCGTTTAGAGTAGTCACTTGAACAAACTCGTTGTTCAAGCGACCAACCTCTATTCCACGAATAGTCGCGGAATAGACGATGCACGGATCGCCGACTTTTGTGTTTATGTTCGGGGTCCAAGTATATTTAGCCACAAAGCAGAATATATATCATGCATATAATTGAAAAACAAATATAAACAAGTAACAAATGAAAATAGAGAATCGATATACCTCTCGATCTTCTAATGTATGACCTTCCTCCTTTCGGACGTCGTGTGGGCGATGATCTACCAAAAGTTGAAGCTCCTAGATCACCAATATTCCTTCCTTGCTCATTACGAGCAAGAGGAAGAATAGAAAAGAGACTTTTCTCCTTCTTTCAACCAACCACCAAACTCCAAGGTTGGTGCTTGCCGCCGGCCAAGAAGGAAGAGGAAAATAGGATGGAAACCGGCCAAGACTCCAACGGAAGGCCCTAAATCTTGTTTCCACCGACCAAGGAGAAGGAGAAGGGAGCCTTTGGACGCCAGCCAAGGGTTGGAAAGGGTTGCTTGAGCGCCGGCAACCTTGAGGAAGAAGAAGATAAGGAAATATATTCCTTATTTTGTGCCGCCAACACCTATCCTTCTTGCCGCCCAAAACCCTAGCCTCTCCCCTTGATTGTTGTCTTCCACGCCAACCCTAAGGGCTCCTTTTATAGAGTTTAGGGATAAGCCTTGTTTTAATCTCCACCATTGGTTCTAGGGATTTAATCTCAACCGTCGGATCTAGAGATTTAATCTCTACCTTTGGATCTAGAGTTTTGTTTCTATCCATTGGATCTAAGCTTCATGAGGTATTAATAGGCTAGAATACGGACCATAAGGAGGAGTTGGATCTTAGCCACCCAATGGATCAAGCCCACATAAAGTCCGATCCAATAATGATAATCCAATCTACTAAAGGATTATCATTGATCTACCTCACCAACCCCCATAAGTTAATATGGGCTCCATATATTATATGTATATTTTCTCCCCGTGTTTAAGATCTCGAATGTCCGTCGATTAATTAATTTACTAACCATTAATTAATCAACATCTAACTCTATGAGTAGTACCACTCAACCTTTTCATCATGCCGAGCCAAGTCCACCTGCAGGGTTTACATGATGAACCTTATGAGCTCCTCAAGGGGACATCATCATCCTAATATATAGGACACGATTTCCTCCTATAATCAACGACACACCATATAAATAATATTATTTTCTAACTTACTGAGCCTATCGATTTAATCTATAAATCTCGCCCATTGGTAAATCAAAGAGATGAATACTAAGTATATGTGCCCGTTATTATATCGGGATTAAGAGTATGTACAATATAATATCTGAGGTCCGATTCGATTATGTAGTCAGCAATAAATTGAATCACCTCTAAGTCGGTCTTGCTCAATAAACACAAAGTGCACTAGTGTGATTCTATGGTCAAGATAAACCAATAGCAAATCACACTACAACCTTTCCAATGGTTTGTCCAAAGCCATCTCGGTTGTGAGCCTTTACTTATACTTTACAAGGAACCGATAACATGATCTCCCGTGTGACACCACACACCATGTTATCTACAATGTAATATATTAGACAATATGCATAGCCATAAAAATATACAAACAATGATCATGTAATTCTTATTTCAAAATAAAGATGTTCATACAAAAGATAGACTTTTCAGTATACATCCCAACATGGCCATGTCTGCGGACCCATCCAACCACGACCCCAGTATGGCCTGGGTGGCACGACATGACGACTAGCCCGACTCCAACTACCACTACTCTCGAGTGGCTGAGTTAGGTAGTATGAATAAGTAGCATATAAGCGTAAAAAGCTAACTACTCCACGTGGGTCCCTGCTGTTGGCTACTCCGTCACTACTCATGAGTAGACGAACTTCGCACACAGGACAACTGCACGTCACACAACCACCGTCTATAGTGGGTGAGTACTAACACCACTCTACACAGTGGCCAGGTGCGCATCTCCAGCTACCACCATCTATAGTGGCCGAGCGCGGCACATCCAATGCTCTACCCTCAACCCTGCTACCACTACCCCGAGTGGTCGGGGAGGCAGGATGACTGAGGATCTGTCTCAACCATAAGGGAGACCCCAGTCGACAACATGCATGCAATGTAATGATGCATAGCTCCACATACGTATTCTCGCAACACTCCCTATCCCATGGGGAGTCCTGGTCAACCAAAAGTCAACTATGCAAGGACTACTAAATCACAAGACAGTCTCTCTGCCACACAGAGAGTCATACACAATTGACAGTCAACTATGCTAAGACTTCCAGTCCGTAGTGATATACTATTAACAATCCATATAACCATACCAAGATACACGATCCATAATGGATATACAATCACACTAGGACCTCTAGTCCATAGCCACATACTTACAACCACACACCTATCTATGCACAGACAACTAGATCCACCATAGATGCATCACTGATATGTGTATGATATAACAATCGACTCCATAATATAATCCATCACCTAACCCTAGTGATGTAACACAGTAACCCAATCTGAGGTCACAAAGATAACCCTAACCACATGTACTTAACTGAACATTCATCAGCTAACACACAATAGGGTTTGTAGTTCATATCCGTGATAGATAAACGATGAAGTAACAACAATATATCTCAAAGGTCAAGGCTAAGTACAAGGACATGATTAAATAAGAGTGGAGTCAAGGTAAAAGAATTCAGCATAAATCCAAATTCATGCACCAAAATTAGTCAAAACAACCTGACCAGGGTAGATATTACCTACCTGACATTAAGCTCAAAATAATGATCCTCAAGCCCGGGGACCTACCTCGTATCCCAAACCTGCACATAATAGCAAACAATGATTAAGTACAAGTGTCCGACCAATATACGAACTAAAGACTACATCGTTTCTATATTCACATCCTTTCCACATCTACGAATTAGAAACCCCGATTATCCCAACCTGATACACCATAACCAAACTCGTAATAGATCATCGACATCCATAAGATCAATTAAGGTAAATAGATCTAAACACAATTAAATCAACCTGCATACTCACATATCTAACCTCATTCCAAATCGCCACAGCCAATCAAACCAGCTACCCCAAGAACAATTATAACATAATTACCACAAATTAGATAGGTAAACCATAAGCAATTCCTCTGTTGTTCACCGATCTGAGCCAATCAACCCAGATGCAACTTCTCCTTCCCCACACATGGCTGACACAACAACACTTAGAAATAATCCATCCCTACCTCAAGCACGATCCACATCTCCACAAATCCTTGAATCAATCACAATTCACTATCTATAACACTCACGGATCAACCTAACATCAATTGGATCTCTCAACTCAACCCAGCTATCTTCTCCTTCCCACTCATAGCTAGCACCACATGCTAATCCATGAATAGAGTCCATTTAATCTCATAGGCATGAACACACAACCGCAATCCATCCACAAAAATGAAATGGACAGAAAAAGAAAAAACAATCGGGATATATATCAGTAATTGAACCTACCTAAACTACTGCAAATCTAGATCCAAGCTCCTCACCTGATACAATCGACCCGATATATCATCGAAGCTCACAGCTCGCACAAAAGGGAGGAAACAAAACTATCCAATCATGACAACCAGAATCAAACCAACCACAGAGGAAAAGAAGAAGATAGATCGAGATATACCAATGATTGGAACCTTCCCCAGTAGCTCTCCTCTCCAATTGCCTTGTTCGCTGGAGAACCCCTGCTGCCCTTCGCCACAAATTCACCAACTGCGACCCCGAGATCGAAGTCAATCCCTATCCCACAAATGGATCTAGTGAAGAAACTCACATCAAAACCTAACAAACCTATGGTAGTAGCTTCGCACGATCGAATCCATGGCATCGTAGCCGCAGCAGGAAGGGATTGATGAAATCCCGAAAGAAGGAAATCAAGCTATCTTCCGGCCGGAGTGACCTACCGTAGCGGAGACATCTTCGTGTTGCTTGCTCGAGGACACTGACGAACTGAGATAGGAGAGCTCGATGGAAACTGGCCACTACGGAGATGGGCGATGAGGAAATCAAAGTTACGGTGAGGAATAGGAGAGAATCGCGAGCAAGTAAATGAATCGGGATCGGGAAGGCTTTTAAAGCCCGGTCAATGACTTGAGCTAGCTCAAGTCCAACCATAGCCAACCTAGGTTTAACCCAATCTCTCTGTTAAACTTTAAATCTTCCTCGCATGGACTCCTTTTGAATCCGATAAAATTTCTATGAATACCTAAGAAATTATATAAGATAATTTCCTAATTAACCAGGGATATATTATTATTATTATTATTATCGGTATCTTACATTCTCCCCCACTAATAAAAATTTGGTCCCCAAATTTTCGACTCATGTACGAGCACGAGATGTCACAACAACCATCTCACATATCTGGAGAAAAGTCACACACCTCAAGTGACTAATGTTGGGTTTCCGGCACCGCGGCGCGTGTGTGTTCGATCATGTTTCGCAAACATGAACACAGCGGAAGCAATAAAAATAATAAATCTACATTTATTACAACACACACAACACACACATGCATATTACAACAAGTGTAGACATAACCGTAAATTTAGATTTGCAATAAAAGGAAATTTATCTACGTTATACCTTTCGTATGACGTGTAGCGGGAACGGCATCAACCGGAACGATCCTCGCTAGAATCGTCTCTATCCGTATCCACGCCGAGTTCCTCGGGATGACTTCGCTAAGCCACAAGCTTCGTCTTCGTACGGGTTACTAGCCTCGTGTTGAAGACGACGTGATCGAGAGATGATCACGATCCGAATCCAAATTCGGATCCAAAATGAGTCCTCAAAACTCGCTTCTACGGAGAGGTATTCGTCAACCGATTGACGAATCCTTCGTCCTCCACCTCAGAGGATTACCGGAGATCGAATCCCTGGTAAGTTAGCCGCTGTCGGAGCTCTAACCGTCGTCCAAACGACGCTCCGACGAGAGGAGAAGAAGCTGTCCAAAAAACTGGACAGCTTGGTGGAGGAGTAGGCGCCGGCCAAAACAAGGAAGCCAAGTGCTCACCTTTTCACCGAGGCCTAGGAAGATCACCGGAGGGTTCACCAGCTGAAGCTTGGATGCCGGCAAGGAGATGGACGGTGGCACAACAAGCTGGGCGGCACACCTAGGGTTGGCGCCGAAATCTCCAAGGATGAGGTGGGCGGCAACCTTAGGGCAAGGGTTTTGGATTAGGGCTTAATTATCCATTAAGCCCTCTTTTATAGAGAACTAATTCTCTTAATGGTTATTGGATCATAACCATTAGGCCCATTAACCCGCTCCATTAAGATAAGTTAAAATAAACCAAACCATGATGGTTTATTTTAAGTTAAAACGAACCGAACCAACTTTTGGTTCATTCGTTTAAAATAAACCAAACCCTTTGGTTTATTCTCCTCCATTGGATTAGAACCAAACCATTTTGGTCCATCCATTATGTCTTCATAAGACACGGCCCATCCACACTTCCATTGCGACTGAAACGATTTCATGCTCGCTCCATGTTTGGTCCAACCAAACCTAGTTTCTCTCGGTCTGAGAATCCCATTCTCAAGCTCGTTTTAAATCCTTCGGATTACGCTCGTTGTGCATGTGACCAAATAGGTTCTCAGTTTATGTTGGTCGTCTATAATTAACCATTAATTATAGAACGGTTTGCTTAAGATGTCAAAGCATAAGTCTCCATGATCAAGATGACTTGAATACTGCAAGTCAAAGGAACATCGCACTTAAGCCACAGTAAGAACTTCATTGACATATCTATATATGCAGAGAACCATATGAAGTCTTACGGATGGCCACTCCAATGAACTAGTTACCATAACTAGCATCCACGATTAACTCCGGACATCACAATGTCTCCAGCCAGTGAGAATCAGCTGCTTGGATACACCAAGGAGTATACCTCGTGCTAGTCTCGACAGAATTAATGGTGTCCAAATCCATCAATTCATCGACTAGGGATAATTCTGATACATCACAATTACACATGTAGAGATACTCACTAGTTGTGATCCAATCACAAATTCTCTCATGCTGTGAATCGCATCGTGGACATTCAGTAAATGAGTTTAAGATCCAATCAAATAAATGAAACATGTATACTCAAATAGTGAATCTTCATTTATCATATAAATGGTTCATACATAAGGTGATTGCCTTAGGACATCTCTCATATATTACTAACAACTAAGTGGGGTACTGAGCTCAAATATTATATTCTAGCTCTTATATACACTCTCAATAGGTAAATAACTGTACCAGAGTGGAGCTCTATATTCGTAACTGATGGGAGACTTTGTTAGAATTGTAAGGTGAAACATGAATCACTATCGGAAATGATACTCAAAGATACTCCATGTATATAATTCCGTTAAGCGATCCAATGAAATCCATCATACGGCTCGGAAGGAAATGAGCAGGCCTAGCTAATCGATCATCGATTACCCAAATCACATCAAGTCCTTTTCAAATTCCAGATAATCTCCCAACACAATCCATCGTACTAAGCTACCACTTCCTTCTCGGTACGTAACCCTACTGGTCATTAATATTTCACCTTTATTTGTTGGCACACCCAACATCAACCTATGAAATCAATCATCGTCTAGGCCATGAAACCTAGTTTCACAAACTTCTGACCAAGTGATTCACATCACCTTCTTGGTCCAATAAGTCAGCAGTATAGTAACGCTAGTAACATCCTATCAACCTCTACGATATCAACCAGATCAATCCGAGGAAACGACAACTTCCCTTAAGATTGGAAATATATCCATAAATATATCGTCTAAAATGACAACGACCAACTGGTATAATCGCTTCTAGAATATTCGATTCCTCAAGTCAATGGACGACTAAATTGTCGACAAGTCTAACAACATTATCAACATCTCCTAAAATTCATACTAAGTATGAAATATCCTTTTCCACACACCCGTACCCTTTTTACTCTGAGTTGATGATAGCTCAATCATCACACTAACAATGATAATTGTATGACACTAAGTCACTAGAATATCAACACCAGTCATAATCAACCCTAGAGTATACACAGGTGTCCTTTAGCTGAACTAAATAGATCATTTATCCACAACGAAGGATATCATTTCCAACAACTAGTGCATACCACCATCGATAATTGATGCATAATCTCAAAGGTTCATCTCTCTCTTAACAAAGAGTTTCAAATCTTCTCAATAAAAAAAACATTGAAACAGATAAATCTCCCATCTGATACCTCATATAATTGCAACTTATATTCTTCTAATTTCCACAGTGTTTAGCAACACTGATACCAATAAAATCATCTCCCAGTATGAGGTCTTCCATATCGAAACTATTCCCAAAATCACCCCTAATTGCATATTCCACTTGCCCATGCAGTGACAAGCCCGGGAGTTAATCCGAAACTATATCCGAATACTCTCGAATTATATGCACATCCGAGATACATTTATACCCTCTTTTCAACAATTTAACTATCTGTAAGGATATGTTTATTGTGAATGTATGTCTATCAAAGTCTAAGGGTATCCCTCGACTTTGTGATCATTGGTCAACATCTCACTTGACGGTAGATATACCACCAACCCACAAGTCGATAGGAACCCATCTAATCCTATCTAAGAATGTTCTAGATCTAGATACTTGTAAACTACTAGTATCTCTCGATACACCAGCAAATAGGGTAACCTAGAGTAATACCCCGAATAACCAATTCTTCGGTCTTCTATACCTCTTCTCGAGTAACCATGTAAATTTGTCTAACATCTGTTCTTGATGGCTGAGCTCAAGTAGCTGCAAAAGTCTGCCATGGAGGAACTGAAATCTACTACTGAGACTGAGATACCAACCAAAACAATTGCAACGGAGATGGTAAACACTGTTGTATTGGTAAAGAATACACAACCGACTGTAAAATACTGAATAGTTGTCAACATCATAGCACGCTCCATCTCTGCAAATAGTATAACTGCATCTGAAGAATACATTATAGATACGACCATCGTCGTAAACTCTCTCCTCTGTATAAAGCATAACCACGCTTGGGAAGGTAATAGTTGTCGTCTGGACGTCTGAGTCTTCTGAGATATCTTCTGTTGATACTGCTGAGTAAATTGCTTCTCCCGGATGGAAGTATCAAAGAGCTCCAACTATATCTGAGGTAGTAGATCGCTGCTGACGTGATAACCCAATCTTCTGTGATGATCTTGGCTTCCGAGGTTGTGGATTATTCTCTTGAAAGCTTCATCCATAGTCTTCAACTGAGTCTTCAAAGTATATACTCTCCTCATAGATACTGGCTACTTATAGTAGAAGCAGATAAAATAATCCATTGGATAATCTGACTCTATGTGTCATCGTGACCCACATTGCACGCACGTAATCTCCCTTTGGAGTCTTTTCTTTGATTCCACTGATAAACATGAGAAGGTGCTGACAATCTGCAGTCGGTCTTCTATGATTGAAAAACTCTCCAATAGTCGCTTGTGACCTACGACTCCAATCTGGTTCCTTTTGTCAAACATTTGGAGACTTTTGATTCCAATAATTTGACTTGCAATATATGCTTATCAAATCTCCAACTCTTAAACACTTGCTATAGAGTCATTTCATACACATGACTCGGTTTAACGCCTTCCGGTATGATCTGGTAGGAGATCCAAACATCCTGATCAAAATATCAGCCAATAAACTGTGGGTGGCTTAAGACATGTCAATCACATTCTCAAGCTATTAGGTGGTCGTAACCCTCGCAAGTCTAATGACTTTGCATGGTACCTTCGTTACCAAACGATCACCCAACCTAAAGCTCAAGAATTGCCTAAAAATTAGTCAAAGAAGATGACGTGGAAAAATACTCTCTCACAACATCACTACACCATAACCAAGTGATGTGTTATTTCCTACATCTTCCACCAAATACCGGATTGATTCTGATAATGGTGTGCAACTAACATTACTTTCTTTGCATAACACAAGTTATGTACTCAAAAGTACCTTCAAAGTTATACAACCTAGAATTACCAACCCAGGGATCAAAATCCCTATGAATATCATCCACTAATTTTCTACTATCTACATCAGCAATAGTTTACTCGCTTAGTCCATTACCCCTTAGGTAATAATCTGACAAGCATATTTAGTGAAAATCCTTAGGACTGTAATCTTTAATCTCCACAAGAGATGTGACTACCTAACCCCTGCTTTTCGACTCAGTATCAGTCGGCTCTCAAAGGTAATTTACCTTTTCGAAAGCAGGTACAAGACTCATCCAGTCGTTCCCGTGGTCAACTCAAATCACAGTTATGAATAGTGACGACCACACTATAAGTCATGCCTGTTATAAGCAACTAAATGCATAGCCAACAGAAAGGATATGTGATAACAGTTAACATACCTTAAACCTTGTAGCACGGAGATGTCTCGCAATAGCCAGATCCCAGAACTCACCAAACAAAAATCGAGTAAAGAAAAACTTGATGTCTGAACGAAATAAAATTCGAAAGTGGACTTCGCAACCTAGGGCTTTGATAACACCGGTGAGGGATCATGTTCTCAAGATGATGGCTCATTTGAATGAGCTAGAAGTCCTTGGAGTTGAGATCGATGGGGAAACTCAGGTTGATATCATTCTCCAATCTCTACCTAGGAGTTTTGAGCAGTTTTGCCTGAACTACAACATGAATAAGAGGTTGTATTCGTTAGCGGAGCTTCTGACAGAACTCTAGGTGGTAGAGGGGTTTTTTCATCAAAGTTCTCAGGTTTTGGTTGCCCAGAAGGTTTCTACTTCTGAGCCGAAAAACAAGAAGAAGAAGAAACAAGGTGTAGCGAAAGTGGTGGGAGGATCTCAGGGAGGAGTGAAGAAGCCGAAATGCAAGTGCTTCACTTGCAAGTAGACTAGATATTGGAAGGTTGATTGCCCCAACCGTAAGTAGAACAAAGGTATATCTTTTGGTCTAGTCATTGAAACATATTTAGCGGTATTATCTACCGACACCTGGTGTGTAGATATGGGAGCCACTGATCATGTGTGCAATACTTTGTAAGGGTTTCAGGAAACTAAATGACTAGTTGAGGGGGAGATTACCGTCTACATGGGCAATGCTACTATGGTGGTGGCTATTGCAGTGGGAGATGTTAATTTATCTTTTGATAGGAATAAAACTTTGGTTCTGAGAAATTGCCTTTTTGTACCTTGATTTAGAAAGAATTTGATTTCAATTTCTAAATTGTTTTTGGATGGATATTCTATTTCTTTTAATGACAGAGTTGTTATAAAAAGGAATAGGGAGATTATCTGTTCTAGTGTGTTGGTTGGAAATTTATATACTCTTGAACCAAAGGATCCCACGATGCAAATAGAAGTAAATAACTCATCTTCTAAATCTAATAAGAGAAAAGAACCTTCGAAAATAAACCAAATGTATCTTTGGCATCTAAGGTTAGGTCATATTAACCTGAGTAGAATTTAAAGGTTGATAGCTAATGGACCTTTGGGTTCATTTGTGGTGGAAGATTTCCCAACCTGTGAATCTTGCTTGGAAGGTAAAATGACCAAGAGGCCTTTTAAGGCCAAGGGGTATAGAGCCAAATATGTGTTGGAATTGGTTCATTCTGATTTGTGTGGTCCTATGTCTATCCAGGCTAGAGGTGGTTTTGAATATTTCATCTTTTTTATAGACAATTATTCAAGATATGGATACATTTACTCGACGCACCGCAAGTCTGAATGCTTTGACAGGTTCAAAGAATTCAAGACTAATGTAGAGAAACGTCAAGATAAAAGTATCAAGACACTACGATCTGATCGTGGTGGTGAGTACCTCTTGGGAGAGTTTAGGAGTTACTTATCAGAGGTTGGGATTCAATCGCAACTATCTACACCTAGTACACCCCAGCAAAATGGTGTGGTAGAGCGAAGGAATAAGACTCTTATTGAGATGGTTAGATCGATGATGAGTTATTCTGATTTACCAGATTCGTTCTGGGGGTATGCTCTGGATATGGCAGTGTATATTCTGAACTTAGTACCATCTAAATCAGTACCTTCTACTACCATAGAATTGTGGATAGGGCGAAAGCCTAATCTAAGACATATTCAAATTTCGGGTAGTCCAACACATCTGTTGAAGGTAGATACTGGTACATTGGAACCTCGTACAGAAGTGCGCTTGTTCGTAGGCTATCCTAGAGGAACGAAAGGTGATTTGTTCTATAGTCCTAGAGATCAGAGGGTTATCGTTAGCATGAATGCCCGATTTTAAGAGGAAGACTATGTGATGAACCACAAGCCCATGAGCAAGATTGTTCTGGAGGAGTTGAGTGGAGAAGTCACTACTTCAGTACCAACGGTACAAGAGGACATACCACAAGTGACTGCACCGTGTGTCACAGAGGATACATAGGTGATACCTCGTCATAGTGGGAGGGTTGTTAAACAAGCTGAGAGACTTATGTTCTTGGGAGAATCTTCTGATTTCATCCCTGGCGAACATGAATCTGATCCCTGGACATATGATGAGGCAATACAAGACAAAGATACAGTATCTTGGAAAATGGCGATGAATTCTGAGATAGAATCTATGGATTCAAATCAGGTCTGGGAGCAAGTAGAACCACCCAATGGTATAAAAGCCATTGGATGCAAGTGGATCTACAAAAGAAAGAGAGGAATAGACGGGAAGGTTGAGACCTTCAAAGTAAGGCTTGTTGCAAAAGGGTATACTCAGAAAGAGGGTATCGATTATGAGGAGACCTTTTCACCGGTAGTCATGCTTAAGTCTATCCGGATTCTCTTGTCTATTGCTGCTCATATGGATTATGAGGTTTGGCAGACGGATGTCAAGACAGCTTTCCTTAATGGAAGTCTTGAAGAAAACATCTATATGGAGCAACAAGAGGGATTCATTGCAAAGGGCAAAGAGCATCTTGTATGCAAGCTTAATCGGTCCATTTATGGATTGAAGCAAGCTTCGAGATCTTGGAACATCCGCTTTGATGAGGTAATCCAGTTATATGGATTTATTCAGAGTCCGGATGAGTCTTGTGTATACAAGAGATGTGACGGAAACGTAGTGGTATTTCTTGTACTATATGTAGATGACATTTTGCTCATTGGAAACAATGTCAAAGTGTTGTCAGATGTAAGGGTATGGTTGTCCAAATAATTTGATATGAAGGACTTGGGAGAAGTGGGACATATCCTTGGGATCAAGGCTATAAGGGTTCGCAAGAAAAGGATGTTGTTCTTATCTCAAGCTTCATACGTAGACACTATTTTAGCTCATTTTAGCATGCAGAACTCCAAGAAAGGTTTTCTACCTTTTAGGCATGGAGTACATTTATCTAAAGAGATGTGTCCTAGAACATCAAAAGAGATAGAGGAGATGAAGGTGGTTCCTTATGCTTCGGCGGTAGGAAGCCTCATGTATGTTATGTTATGTACGAGGCTGGATATTTGCTTTGTTGTGGCCATTGTTAGCAGATATCAGAGTAATCCAAGATAGGGACTTTGGACTGTGGTAAAGCATATATTGAAGTACCTGAGAAGGACTAGGGATTATCAGCTGGTATACTAGGCAAATCAATTACTCCCTGTGGGTTACACAGATTCTGACTTCAAATCAGATAGAGATAACAGTAAGTCTACCTCAGGTTTTGTGTTTACTTTGAGAGGTGGGGCCATTGTATGGAGGAGTGTCAAGCAGAAATACGTGGTGGACTCCACCATGGAAGCTAAGTATGTGGCAGCCTTTGAGGCAGCAAAAGAAGTTGTATGACTCAGAAACTTCTTGATGGACTTGGATGTGATTCCTAGTTTGCCCAGAACTATCACAATTTATTGTGATAACAGTGGTGCAGTTGGAAACTCGAAGGAACCACGAGCCCATAAGGCAAGTAAACACATAGAGCGCAAGTACCACCTGATACGAGAGATCATAAAGCGAGGAGAAGTTGTTGTCGCCAAGATTGCATCAGAGGATAACCTGGTAGATCCTTTCACTAAGGCCCTACCAGCAAGAGTTTTTGATAGGCATATGGAGGGAATGGGAATCAAATGTATGACACTTTGATGGCAGCATAGTCTTTTAGTATAAGTGGGAGATTGTTGGGATATATACTGAAAGCCTAGCCTTTGTATGGACATTTTCATTTTGAAATAAGAATCACATGATAATTGTTTGCATTTTATATTTATTATATGTGTGCATCATGTCTGATACTTTACATTGTAGATAATATGGTGTGTTGTGTCACACAGAGGATCATGATATCAATTCCTTGTAGAGTATAAGTAGAGGATCACAACCAAGATGGTTTTGGACAAACCATTGGCATGGTTGTAGTGTAATTTGGTATTGTTTTATCTTGACCATAGAATTTGTAATGCCTGCCCTTCCCGTCCTCCTAACACACATCCTATAGACGGGCGACAGCGCTACGCGATCATACATTCATGCATATAACAGCAGAAGCATTTAAAAACTTTACAACTTTTAACTCTATTTACATTAACCCAATCAACCTAACAATTTAATGATGGCAAAAGGTCTTAGCAATTTATTTAACTAAACATGTATTAACCATTTCAATGTTCATAAAAATAAACATGAGTAACAACCATAGAAAGCATTAACGTCTCCAAACAGTTTACACATAAACTGACAATCATGCATAAGTCTGTATATGAAAAATGATCTCATCCACCATGCCACTGCCACACACATCTTTGCCCCTCCTGCTGCTCCCTTTAATTTATCCATTCCTTGCCCTTTTCTACAGTACAAGGAAAGTAAACTGTAAGCGCGTAGGCTTAGTAAAGTCCTTTCCTACTCACAAAAATATGCATCATGAATTAAACGTAAAGTAATGACATGTTCGTTTAAACAACATATGAGCACAGCATTTATTTAAAGTAGAGACATCATCAATTTAGGAAAAGAACATAAACTTAGCATTTTCATCGCAACAGTACATCGTCTCTAAATATGATAATTCGATGAACATAAAATGGTATATGCAGGATGCTCTTTGAAAACATATAGTTTATATACTTAAACATAATCTCAACTTATTGGGCGCGACATTGTACCACATACATCATTCGTGCGCATCCTAAATAGATCCGAGGTAGTTAATCCTGAACCTACTAGGTTACTAGGTTCGTACTATGTCCGTCGACCTAGGGGCAACCTTGGAGCCCATCCCGTGGACCTTGTTAGGGTCCGGTACAAGCCATGCAAAAAGTAAAATAACATACATGTTCTTTGTCCTAAAGAGTGTTCTTGTCCCCACTCTAAGGGAAACATTTCTTAGACATTTCATATACGTGAGTCATGCCTAACATGGGTGAAAACATAAGCATGTAGCATAGCATAAATCGGCATGAGTACAATTTAACATGGCATAAGGGAGTGACATAAGGAAAATTAAGCTAACATAAATAGAAATCATCATCTAACATGCATAACGTGGAAGAATTTCAACAAAAATAATTTCTCTAATCCTATTAGCCGAACCTTCTACACATAGTTCTAGATTCTTTCATTCAAAATCAAGCATACAACATTACATCGTAAGCACTTATACTGCAGGTGAGGGGATACTTATATCCTACGCTTTTTCACCAATTTATACCGTTAGACTTCGCAAAGAGAAAACCTCCTACGTGTTTCCTTGTGCAGTATAACTTGTGATAGCATCTGAACAAATGGAATCATATTTTCATAAAAGGAGATAAACTCCTCCGCCGTATTCAATTCCCTCTAGTAAATGAGGCTCTCTCGTAAGAATGATGAACCCTCGGATGGTTCAACTTTAACGGGGTCAAGGCTATGAAAACATTGATCTGTATCTCTACCAGTACTTGGTTCACCCTTTCTGTTTGCCCATCTGTCTGAGGATGAAAGGCGGTACTAAAACACATCTTCGTGCCATGTGCCTTATGAACGCTTCCCCAAAACTGTGAAGTGAAGCGACCATCCCTATATGAAATGATGGTCATGGGAATACCATGCAGTCTGATGATTTCCTTAGCATATAATTGAGCCAGTTGCTCAATCGAATATGTCATCTTGATTGCTAGGAAATGAGCTAACTTTGTCAATCTGTCAACGATAACCCATATAGCGTCATATCCGTTCGTAGTCCTGGGAAGACTTGAAATGAAATCCATAGAGATGTCTTCCCATTTCCACTCCGGAATTTGGATCGGTTGCAGAACTCCTCCAGGCCTCTGGTCTTCTGCTTTAACTTGCTAGCAGGTCAGGCAGGTACTGACATGCTGAGCTACGTCCCTCTTCATACCGGACCACCAGAACTTCTCTTTCAGGTCTTGATACATTTTGGTGGATCCCGGATGCATAGAATGAAGGGTTTTGCTTATCGTTGATCCGTGAGGGGAAACTTCGCTTCCCACTTCACTCTGATAGCTTGTCCATGGCAATCCCTTCGATGTCCCTGGATTAAAAAAAAATTTAATCCTAGTCAAAAGGGATTGACCAAACCACCAAGTCATCGTCGTGCTATTTGTTTTGAGAGGTCACTTGAACTAACTAGTTATTCAAGCGAACATCCTCTATTCTACGAGTAGCCGCGGAATAGACGATGTCCGGATCGCCGGTTTTTGTGTTTATGCTCGGGATCCAAGTATTATTTAGCCATATACAGATTTATATCATGCTCATAAATGAAAAACAAATACAAACATGTAACATATAAAAATTAGAGAATCGATATACCTCTCGATCTTCTAATGTATGTCCTTCCTCCTTTCGAACGTCGTGTGGGTGACGCTCTACAAAAAGTCGAAGCTCCTAGATCGAAAATCTTCCTTCCTTGCTCTTCCAAAGCAAGAGGAAGAATAAAAACAAAACTCTTCTCCTTCCTATGGCCAACCAACAAGCAACAAGGAGAATGCTTGCCGCCGGCCAACAAGGAGAAGGAGATAATGGTGGAAACCGGCCAAGACACCAAGGGAAAGCCCTATATCTTGTTTCCACCACCTAAGGAGAAGGAGAAGAGGTCTTTGGATGCTTCCCAAGGTCTGGGATAGGGCTGTGGGTGTTGGCCACCAAAGGATGAAGATGAAAGAAACCTTCCTTATTTGGTGCCACCCAAGCCTCCTAAACCCTAAGCCTCCAAACCCTAATCCTAGCTCTCCTTATGGACGGCTATGGAAGTGGGGAAGAAGACAAGGATGAGCTCAAACCAAGGTAGAGGGAAGATGGAGGAACTGGCCACACCTTAGGAAGAAGAAGAAAAACTCCTCCCAATATTGTCGCCCACCCATGACTCCCAAAACCCTAGCCACCAAACACAATCCTAAACCAACTAGGATTCCTAGCCTCCAAAGGAAGCAAACCCTAATCCCCTTAAGCCATGCTCTCAGATGAAAGGGAGGATGTTGGATGCCGGCCAAAACCAAGGAGAGTAGAGGGAAGAAAGGTGCTGGCCACCATAAGGAAGAAGAAGAAGAAGAAGAAGCATCTTTCCTTAATTGTGGCCACCCAAAACCCTAAATCTCCAAAGCCCTTGCCGCCCAACCTAAGCCCCCCTTTTTTCTTCCATGTGTTGCCGCCCACCCTTAAGCCAATATTTATAGAGTTAGGCTTAAGTCTTGATTTAATCTCCTCCATTGGTTCTAGGGATTTAATCTCAACCGTCAGATCTAGAGATTTAATCTCAACCATCGGATCTAGAGATTTAATCTCCACCTTTGGATCTAGAGTTTTGTTTCTATACTTTGGATCTAAGCTTCATGAGGTGTTAATAGGATACATTATGGACCATGAGGAGGAGTTGGATCTTGGCCACCCATGGATCAAGCCCACATAAAGTCCGATCCACTAATGATGATCCAATCCACTAAAGGATCATCATCGATCTACCTCACTAACCCCCATATGATAATATGGGCTCCATATATTATTTGTACATTTTCTCCCCATGATTAAGATCTCGAATGTCCGTCGATTAATTAATTTACTGACTATTAATTAATCAACATCTAACTCCTTGAGTAGTACCACTCAACCTTTTCATCATGTCGGACCAAGTCCACCTGCAGGGTTTACATGATGAACGTTATGAGCTCCTCAAGGGGACATCATCATCCTAATATATAGGACACGGTTTCCTCCTATAATCAACGGCACACCATATAAATAATATCATCTCCCAACTTACCGAGACTATCGATTTAATCTATAAATCTCGCCCATTGGTAAATCAAAGAGATGAGTACTAAGTATATGTGCCCGTTATTATATCGGGATTAAGGGCATGTACTAAATAATATCTGAGGTCCGATTCGATTATGTTGTCAGCAATAAATCGAATCACCTCTAAGTCGGTCCTACTTAATACACACAAAGTGCACTAGTGTGATTCTATGGTCGAGACAAACCAATCCCTAATCACACTACAAACATTCCGATGGTTTGTCCAAAGTCATCTAGGTTGTGAGCCTTTACTTATACTTTTTCAAGGGGCCGATAACATGATCTCCTGTGTGACACCACACACCATGTTATCTACAATGTAAAGTATTAGACAATATTGCATAACCATAAAATTATGCAAACAATGATCATGTGATTCTTATTCCAAAAAGATGTTCACACAAAAGATAGACTTTTTAGTATACATCCCTACAATCTCCCACTTATACTAAAAGACTATGCTGTCCTCATACTGCCATACATATGATTCCCCTTCCCTCCACATGCCTATCATAGCTCTCGCTATAAGGGTCTTAGTGAAAAGGGTCTACCAGGTCATCCTCTGATGCAATCTAGGCGACAACAACTTCTACCTACTTTACGATTTCTCGTATCAGGTAGTACTTGCACTCTATGTGTTTACTTGCCTTATGAGCTCGTGTTTCCTTTGAGTTTGCAACTGCACCATTATTATCACAATCAATTATGATAGTTTTGGGTAAACTGGGAATCACATCTAAGTCCATCAGAAAGATCCTGAGCCACACAACTTCTTTGGCCGCCTCAGAGGTTGTCACATACTCAGCTTCCATGGTGGAGTCCGCCATGCATTTCTACTTGACACTCATCCACACAATGGCTCCACCTCCCAAAGTAAACACAAAACCTGAGGTAGACTTACTGTTATCCCTACCAGATTGGAAGTTCAATCCATGTAACCCACAGGGAGTAATTGGTCTGCCCGGTAAACTAGCATATAATCCCAAGTTCTTCTCAGGCACTTCAATATATGCTTTACCGTAGTCCAATGTCCCTGTCCTGGATTACTCTAATATCTGCTGACCATGCCCACGGCATAGCAGATATCTGGTCTCGTACATAGCATTGCATACATGAGGCTTCCTACCGCCGAAGCATAAGGAGCCGCCTTCATTTCCTCTATCTCCTCAGATGTTCTAGGACACATCTCCTTAGATAAAGGAACTCCATGCTTGAAAGGTAGAAAAAACTTTCTTGGAGTTATGCATGCTAAAACGATCCATAATTGTGTCTTATGTATGAAGCTTGGGATAAGCACGATAACCTTGATCCCAAGGATGTGTCCCACTTTTCTCAAGTCCTTCATATCAAACTGTTTGGACAACCATACCCTTACGTCCGATAACACCTTGATATTGTTGCCAATCACCAAAATGCCATCTACGTATAGTACAAGAAATACCACTATGTTTCTGTCACATCTCTTGTATACACAAGACTCATCCGAACTTTAAATAAATCCATAAGACTGATTTACCTCCTCAAAGTGGATGTTCCAAGACCTTGAAGCTTACTTCAATACATAAATGGACCGATTAAGCTTACATACAAGATGCTCTTTGCCCTTAGCAATGAATCCCTCTGGTTGCTTCATATAGATGTTTTCCTCAAGACTTCCATTAAGGAAAGCTATCTTGACATCCATCTGCCACACCTTATAATCCAAATACTTTAGGGTATTTGGATGTAAGGTACATGTCCTAAATACTAAGGACTACCTAGGAAAGTTCACCTCCAAAACAACCACTGGAATATTGATACTCAACCACAAGTAGAGCCTATATGGTATACAACAATGAAACCCTTAAAATCGAGGAAACCATTAATGTAGTATTCGATGAAGGGCATGAACCCACAAAACCCATAGTAAAACCAACTGACGAACCGATTCATACTAGACTCGACTTTGACCATGAAATCGAGTCTAGTATTAATCCTAACCCGAGTCAGTCTAGGATTCAATCAAATCATCCTATCAACGAAGTGATAGGTGATCCTAACCTAGGGGTTCGAACTAGAGCATCATATCGAAACCTTAGTCAAATCTCATTGATTTCGAAAAACGAACCCAAGTTAATTGAACAAGCTCTTCTTAATCCCGTTTGGATTATTGCAATGCAAGAAGAGCTAGCTCAATTTACTAGGAACGAAGTTTGTGAATTAGTACCACCACCTAAAGATAAATCAATTATTGGAACAAGGTGGATATTCCAAAATAAACTTGATGACAAAGGTTAAGTAGTTAGAAACAAAGCGAGATTGGTCGTGAAAGGTTTTAGTCAAGTAGAAGGGTTAGATTATGATGAGACCTATGCTCTCGTAGCTAGATTAGAATCCATCCGAATGTTGTGGGCATACGCTGCACATCGAGGATTTAAACTATTTCAAATGGATGTCAAGTCAACATTCTTAAATGGTTGTATTAAGGAAGAGGTCTATGTTAGCTAACCCCCAAGATTCGAAAGCCTAGACAAACCCAACCATGTGTTTAAACTTAAGAAAGCCCTATATGGACTAAAACAAGCTCCTAGAGCTTGGTATGAAAGGCTTTCCTTATACCTTAAGTCTAAAGGGTTTAGCCAAGGCTTAGCCGACCCAACTCTTTTTGTAAAATCAGTAGGAAAAGAAATTTTTATAGCCAAAATTTACGTAGATGATATAATATTTGGAACAACTAACTCAATCCTACTAAACGAGTTTATTTCACTAATGGAAAGTGAATTTGAAATGAACTTAGTAGGAGAATTAAATTTCTTCCTAGGATTACAAAATAAACAAACTAAAAAAGGAATCTACCTACATCAACAAAAATATGCTAAGGAATTAATTAACTGATTCAAGATGCAAAATGCTAAAATAATTAATACACCCATGGCAACAAACGTTAATATAGGAGAAGATGTAGAAGGAAAACCTATTGACCTAAAATACTATAGGAGTGCAATAGAGAGTCTCGTTTACTTAACTGCGAGTCGACTATTGGATCGAGAAGCATCGCTAGAGGGGGGTGAATAGCGAGTGTAAATCTTTTCGTTCGATCGTTCGATACACGACTAAGCTCAGCGAAAAATAGAGAGACACATTTATTTTTACTTGGATCACAACCCAACGGTTGCTACTCCAAGGCCCTAATGGTCCTAGACCGCGTACGGAGGGCAAAACACTATAACGTCTCCTCCTCGTTGGAGGTAGAAGACAACTATCACAAAACTAAAAGTATGAGGATGAGGCAACAAGCCTACCTCACCTCGTTACGAATAAAAACAAAGAATACAATAATAAACTATGTTACTTGTTGCTGTTACCGACGAAGAAGATCAGAACTTGTCGTCGCATCGGCGTTATGACGGTGTTGGAGCTTTGACATTATAGGAGCACTTGAGAATTAAACTTGATGATATTTGGAGTTGGAATCCTCCCCTCCTTTTATAGAGTTTGGCCTTCGAATATGTCTCCTCATCTTTTAGAACAGATCACGAAGTTGTACAAATTTTATCGCGAAGTGGCCGCGTCAAACGTTATCCATTTTGACCTAGCGCAAAGGCGTATTCGTCGCCATCATTCGACTGATGCCTCCCATCAGTCGACTGATGAGCATCAGTCGACTTCTCAATGTCCAACAGTCGACTGCCAGCCTGACCACTTCCCTGCAGTAAGAGGTTAGTACGAAAAATGGTAAATGCGATAGTTTCTAACCATCCAATCTTGACCTAGACCTTCCACAAGAAGTCTTAGTCGGATCGCCGCCTACGGTAGTCCTCGTACAGAGGACACGACCTTACCATCTCTCACTCACACGAGCTTACCTCGATACTTACTATGTCACTTTCGCTTCCAACCTTCCACTCGATTCCTTCGGCTCCCTCCAAAGTCACTCGAGTGTCGCCCGACCACCGCGGCTTCCTCCGGGCGTCGCTAGCCTTCAACTCTAGCTTTAGTACTTTTCTGCACACTCGATTTAGCTCGTGAGATAACAATGTAAACTTAACTTTGTGTCTTTTCCATAATCAAAACACATGTTCGATTATCTGGTGCCCCTGCACCAACATCGACCCGATATATTATTTGCAGTAAGTATATGCGCAAGGTTCCAAACTTGTGCCAAGGAGTTGCACCTAACGTTAGTTAAGCATATCCTTAGATATCTAAAGGGCATGCTAAGCGTAGGTATTTGGTACCCTAGATCTACTGAGTTCGAACTAATCGGCTACTTCGACTCAAATTTTGTCGGTAGTAAACTCAATAGAAAGAGCACAAGTGGTTGTTGTCAACTTCTCGGCTCAAGTCTAGTGAGTTGGTGTAGTAGGAAGCAACACTGTGTTGCCTTATCTACTACTAAAGCCGAATACGTCGCAATGGGTGAGTGTGTAGCTCAGCTTCTTTGGACGAAGCACACTCTCCAAGACTTTAAGTTAAACTTCAACAATACTAAAATTCACATAGATAACATTAGTTCAATCAATTTAACCAGAAATCCTATATGTCATTCTAGAACCAAACATATAGAAGTCAAACACCACTTCATTCAAGAACATGTAGCTAAATGAACCATACAACTCGAATACGTGGAGTCCAAACCAAACCTAGCAGGCCTTTTTACCAAACCTCTACCCGAAGCCGAATTTAGTCTCCTAAGATGTAAATTAGGCATGTGCATAATAGAGTAGGATATAAAACTTATATTTTTGCTATACTCTATTATTTACTTTTCATGCAAAATGGAACTAGCTTAGGACTTACCCTAGAAATCATGCACCTATAGATTTAAGTAGCTAATACATCTCACAACAAATAGGACTGATGTGTTTGTGTACTTAGCCATGTAGATGGGCGGGAGATGTTAGGACCTTACTCCTGGTTCCAGATGTAGATCTAGTGCATCGACATGAACCATGGAGTATAATTATTTAAATTAACCAACTCTAATCAGGACTTGTTGATCATTCCATATCAATCAAGTCAAATAGAGTTGAACATCCAAATAGATGAGCTTATGTTTAAATTACTATTTTCAAAATTTATTTGGAACATGCTTGGACTTTAAACTTAATTTACGACAAAATTCAAAAATAATGTTTTTTAAACCCCCCCCCCCCCTGTTGGTGCAGTGGGCACCTAAGTCGAACCTAAGTTTTGATTATAGCAAATGATATAAAGTTAAGCTTATATTGTTATCTCACGAGCTAAATCAAGTGTGCAGAAAAGTCTCAATGCTGGAGCTGAAGGCTAGCGACACCCGGAGGAAGCCGCGGTGGTCGGGTGACACTCGAGTTACTTCGGAGGGAGCCGAAGGAATCGAGTGGAAGGCCGGAAGCAAAAGCGACACATAAGTATCGAGGTAAGCTCGTGTGTGCGAGCGTAAGTGACGTCGTATCCTCTTTACCGGGATGATCTTAGGCGACGATCCGACCCAAGACTTCCCATGGAAGGTCTATGTTGAGATCGGACGGCAAGTGGCCATCGAATACACTTATATTTTGAGCTAACTCTTTATTGTAGTCAACCGCCACTCAACCGCGCCAGGCTCACCAAGCCGCTTCAACCGGTGGTCAAAAATAGCCTCGAGGAGTCAAGCTTTATCACCATTTTTCAAGGGGTTTTGTGCCCATTTGTGATTGGTTGAAGACCCATTCGTTGAGGGGCTTAAAGGCTATAAAAGGAGGGCCAAACCTAGGGTTTCATCCTCAATTCTAAGTGCTCAAAAGCCTCCGTTACGCTGTAACTCTCCGACGACTCTACAACAACGAAGTGCTGCCAACAACCCTAGCTTAAAGTTTCTTTTGTTTAGTTGTTGGTATAATCTTAATTTGTTATTGCTTTCAATATTGCAATTCTTTTTAATCGAGGCTTTTCGTTGCATTTTACTTTAATAGAAGAGAGGGTTTGTCTCTATCTTTTTGCTTCGAAGGCTTTTGTAATCGTAAAACTCCTACCTCCAACGAGGAGGAGTGTTTTAGTGAATTGCCCTCCGTACACGGTCTAGGACCGTTAGGGCCTTGGAGTAGTAGCCGAAGGCTACGAACCAAGTAAAAAAACTATTTATCTCATTTAGTTTTTATTTACATTTCCGCTGCGTTTAATTGTCTATCGAATGATTTAAAAGAAATATTTTTATCGCTATTCACCCCCCCCCCTCTAGCGATCCGCTTCGATCCAACAATTGGTATCAGAGACGGGGGTTCCTAAGATTTGGTGAAACCACCAATCTAGCCATTTTTCACAGATTTATTTTTCTTTTATTTCTGTTTATTTCTGATTTATTTCGCTTTGTTAAATTTACTCCCGCACTACTAATCCAAGACGCGAGTCTTGGTACCTTGTTTTGTGTTTTTGTCATTGCTAGTTTCTTCGTCTTCGTCCCTTTTTGTCTTTTGTTCTAATGGCCCATCTCGAGGGTTTTAGCACCGTCCGACCTCCGTTTTACAATGGAGATGACATCCGTTATTGGAAGGGTCGGATGGAATGCTTTCTCAAAACCCAAATCGAGATGTGGATCATAATCCAAATGGGTTTCACACTTCCGACTAATTAAGTGGGTGACTCCTTGGATTATGATCAATGGACCATTGCGACAAAACTGTTAGTTATAGCCCTAAGAACCAATCATGTGATGGTTGAATAGGGAACATTTTGTATCATATTCTATAAAGGCAAAGGATTGGTTATTATATTTAAGTCTTGCTTGTGCCAGCTAAATTAAATATAGTAATGCCCTAGAAAAGTAGGTTCTTATCTACAGCACATCAATTGGCAGAATTGATTATGAGAGGCTGTAGAGAACACTTTATAAATGTTCCTAGTCAAGTATTAATATGCAAGGGCAATATTAATACATAAAGACTAGCATGTAGGTCAATTGATGACTTGATCTCACAAGTCATGGATATATGATATCAAGTTGACACATGGGTATATATTAGAGAATATATACTGAACTGACCCGCCATGAGAAAGTTTCATGGATCGTTATATGAGTGTCATAAACTTTCTCATGTGACTATTGGTCTGAATAGTCCTCAGACCTGAAGTCACTACGGTTCCCTACATAAGGAGTTATGTACTTTGGTATCGTCAAACGTCACCCGTAACAGGGTGGACCATAAAGGCGATTACTGGGTATATAACAAATTATGCGGAGGGATGTGAGTGATGTAGATGGGATCTATCCCTCTCATATGACGAGAGTGATATCGGTGGGCCCCTTGATTGAGTAGAACTACTAAAACGCATGGCCATGCCCGAATGAGTCAATATGAGATATTGAGCTCATTTGTTTGAGTTAGTTTACTCAGGGATCAAGAAACACATAGATTGATCGAGGATGACACGGTCTATGCCTCATTGATCAATCTGATATCAAGGATAGAAGGACACGGTCATATATTATAGTAGTCACGGAAAGGTTAGTCGGATCTTGACTTATCTCGTAACTTGGGTAGATATGATGTATTGCTAGATGCCGCTCATTGCTTGTGTATCTAAAAGAGTTTAGGTCCACTGCCAACGTTATGAGAGCCTATAGGGTCACACACAAAGAGCATGATGATTAGAGGAATTAGAGTATTCTAGTTTGACTAGAATAATTTGGGAATAAGCTTAAGTACAAAATGGTTTTTGGACTTTAAGCTTAATGAGAATTTTAGCTAATTGATTTAATGAGATTAATTCAATATGTTACCTTATTGATTTAATAAGATTAATTCAATATGATAACATAAGCTTAATTGAATTAATAAGATTAATTCAATATGATTGAATTAATAAGATTAATTCAACATGATAACATAAGCTTAATTGAATTAATAAGATTAATTCAACATGCATGAATGCCACATAAGAATGCCACATAAGCATGCCACATAAGCATGCCACCTAAGCATCCACCTAAGCTAGATAAGGTGGAAGGAAACAAAATGGTTTTGTCTCCTTAAGTGGCCGGCCAAACTTGTGTCCCAATGCAATGGATTGCATTGAATGTGTGGAGGTGAAAGGGTTTTTCCAACCCTATAAAAGACCCCATGAAGTGGCCGGCCAAAGGAAGTGTTGTTGTGGTTGTGAGAGAGCTTGGTGGAAGCTTTGGTTGTGTGGGTTTGTGAGTGTAGGCTAGCAAGAAGAGGAGTCTTCTTCTTCCTTTCTCCTTTTCCCTCTCTTCCTCTCCTTTAGGGACTTCTCTAGCAAGAAGTAAAGGAGAGCTCCTCTAGTTTTCTTTTGTGAGACAAGAGCTTGCTCGTGTGGATACATATAGAGGCACGGACACTTGAACGTGCTAAAGATCCAACAAACAAAAGGAAGAAGCGGGATTAACAAGGACACGCAACAAAGGTAATCCTCTCCTATAAGATAGGTTTGGTTTAGAGAAATTTATTTTATACGAGTTTGCTTTCGCATGGATCACTTGGAAGGGATCCTAATTTTTCCGTTGCGCATATGCCATTCGGCATAAAGAATTCCCTACAAAAACGAAAAGTCGAAGCCGACGCCAAGGCAACACAAATCCTCCAATGCGGCTTGTCCAAGGAGGAGTTAAATCGCGTCGGCCCCTTCATTAGCGCAAAGGACCTTTGGACAAAGCTGATCGAGTTACACGAAGGATCGGATCAAGCTAAGGTTTGCAAACATGATTTGTTGTTCAATAAATTGTGCACACTAAAAATGCAGGAACACGAGTCCGCGACGCAACTCCATGCCCGTGTCCAAGACATAGTCAACAACCTACACGCAATCGGGCAAAAGGTCGAAAACCGCGACCTTATAAGGTATGTTCAAAACTCATTTCCAAGGACTACCTTGTGGGCATCCATGGTCGATGCCTACAAGGTCTCCAAGGACCTTTCTAAACTTAGATTAGATGAACTCTTTTCAGATTTTGAATTACATGAGCAGTCCAACTCGGAACCCAAGAGGGGTATAGCCTTGTTTGCAGGTTCAAAGAAGAAGAAAATCGCAAGCAAGCCACCACCAACCGAGGAGGAAGATGATTCTGAAGAAGAAGTTGACCCGGAATTGACTGCCGAACTAATGAACCTAGCTCGAAGGATAGCCAAGGGACGAAAGCGAACCAAAACTCGACCCAACCAAGGTAAGCCTAAAAGTTCTAATATTAGGTGTTATGAGTGTAACAGGTTTGGACATATAAAGTCCGAGTGCCCCAAGCTCAACCACCAAGCACCTAAGCACAAGAAGGCCCTCAATGCGACATGGGAAGAAGCGTCATCCGAAGAAGACGAAGACCACGTCTTCATGGTGAAATCGATTGAGTCTGACACGGAGACCGAACCTGAACTTGAGTCAGAACCTGAGGATGACTCGGACTACGAAGCTACCTTCAAGTCAAGCCACGGATATGCATCCAGTTCAAAAGATACCCTTAAGGTGAGTCAAACCTTATTTAATACTTTACATAATACGGTTAGGTTTTTGTCTAGGAAGTTAGCTAAGTCCGAGTCCAAGGTCGAGACCCTGGTTGAGGAAGTTAAACTCCTCAAACACGAGGTCTCCCTAACTTCTTCGACTAGTCGAGTTCAAGAGAAGGACTCAACTCGGGTTGAAAAACTCGAAGTTGAGAACTCACTCTTGAAAAGTCAAGTCGAAGATCTTAGGAATACGTTGGAAAGGTTTACTTTGGGATCCAAAGGACTTGACCTCCTACTTGGATCGCAAATGGCCGTGTACAACAAGGTCAGACTAGGGTTTAGCTCAAACACGACCAATAAGTCGTATATGTCAATCGTAAGTAGACATAAAAAATGTGTCCAAGCATGGGTCCCTAAGACCACTTTGATTTCAACTCTAGGATCCAACTCGTACTGGGTTCCCAAGGACCAAATCCACTATGTGGATAGACCGAACCGATTCAACGGTCTAGGGGGAGCCAGTACAAAACATGTTTGTGTTTTAACTTAGAAATTGCATGCTTAGATTTTTTTTTTCTTTTTCTTTCGTGAACTCACTTAGAACACGTAAATAACCAACTAAAATCCTTCGAAAAGATTGAGCCTCGGGGAGCCTCTTTTCAAATAACCAACTAAAATCCTTCGAAAAGATTGAGTCTCGGGGAGCCTCTTTTCAAAAATAACTAGTTAGACGAGGAAATAATTTTAGGTGAGTCAAGTCATCATTTTCTTGAAAATGGCTTTGTCTAAGGAAGTGGTCGATGATCCGATAAAAGAAGGCCCCTGGGCCTCGCCACGACCTGGAAGCCATGATCTTGAAAAGGTAAACTTGACAAGCCTAGGGTCAAATCCAAATCTAACATTACTTAAACATAAATGCACTTAATCAACTTAATTGGAAGTCATCTCACAAAGAACACATAAGTATAACATGCTTGATCATATAGACTCCGGTGAGATGACCTAGGTTTAACAACTTACAACCATTTTTTTTTAAAAAAAATATAATAATCTAACATCCAATCCAACCACCTTGTGTGTAGGATCAATGGATGTTAGGCGTGATTACTCGACACATGGAGGATCAACTCAAATTCAAGCTTCGATTCAAGCGACAAGGATCGGTAGCCTTTGGGAATAACAAGCTCAAAATCATCGGATCAGGTGATATCGAGCTGAACTCAATTTTGTTATTAAAAATGTATTACTTGTAGAGAATTTTGAATATAACCTGCTCAGCGTAAGCCAATTATGTGACAATAATTATAAGGTCATATTTTTAGAAAATGAATGTGTAATTAAAACAAATGAAACAGCTAAAACAATACTCAAAGGAACTAGGAAAAATAACATTTATACAATTAACTTAATCAAATCCTCAGCCAAATGTCTTATGACACAGGAAGAGGAATCATGGTTGTGGCACCGACGACTCCGTCACTCGCACCCAAGACTCGTCCACAAGATGAGTCAGAGTGGCCTAGTCAGAGGCTTACCCAACCTTAACAATTTGGTTAATAAAATCCTGAATGCTTGTCAACAAGGAAAACAACCTAGGACACAACACAAGTTAACTAACCAAGAACGAACCTCAAGTGTACTTGAGCTCCTGCATATGGATCTATTCGATTCACATGGAGCCAAGTCACTCAATAAAAGTCAATATTGCTTAGTCATAATTGACCACTACTCCAGGTTTACCTGGGTTAGGTTCATCAAACATAAAAATGATACCCTAGATCAATTAATCAATTTATTCAAATTAATCGAGAATCAAAAAAACCTTAAGGTTAAAAGAATTAGAAGCGATCATGGTGGTGAATTCGAAAATCAAAGGTTCACCGACTTCTGTAACCTAAACGGATACCACCATGAATTCTCTTGCCCTAGGACCCCTCAACAAAATGGCCTAGTGGAGCGAAAAAACCGAACTCTACAAGAAGCCGCTAGGACCATGTTGAACGAATATGACCTACAGATAGGTTTTGGCGAAGCGTGAGTATGGCATGCTATGTCCAAAATAGAATCCTTATGGTAAAGAGTCACCTTAAGACCTCATACGAGATTTATCACGATAAAATACCTAACATCAAGTACTTTAGGGTATTTGGGTGTAAGGTACATATCCTAAATACTAAGGATTACCTAGGGAAATTTACATCCAAGACCACGACCGGAATCTTTCTAGGATACTCGACTACAAGTCGAGCTTATAGAGTATATAACCACGACACCCTTAGAGTCGAGGAGACTATCAATGTAGTATTTGATGAAGGACATGAACCTACAAAACCCCCGGCAACCCCAATTAGCGAGCCGATTCATACTAGACCTAACTCTGATCCGGAGATCAGGTCTAGTGTTAATCCTAACCTAAGTCAACCAAGTCACTCTATTGATCAAGTGATAGATGACTCCAACCAAACTAATGTTCAACCAAGTCACCCCATTGATCAAGCATTAGGTGACACAAACCCAACCCAATCTAGGATTCAGACTAACCACCCTATCGATCAAGTGATAGGAGATCCTAATCTAGGAGTTCGAACTAGAGCATCCTATAGGAACCTTAGTCAAATTTCCTTAATTTCAAAGATATAACCCAAATCAATTGAACAAGCTCTTCTTGATCCCAATTGGATTATTGCAATGCAAGAAGAGCTAGCTCAATTTACTAGGAATGAAGTGTGGGGATTAGTACCACCACCTAAAGACAAAATGATAATTGGAACAAGGTGGGTGTTTCGAAATAAGCTTGATGATAAAGGTGAAGTAGTTAGAAACAAGGCTAGGTTAGTCGCCAAAGGGTTTAGTGAAGTCGAAGGCTTAGATTACGACGAAACCTATGCCCCAGTAGCTAGACTCGAATCCATTCGAATGTTGCTAGCTTATGTCGCACATCGAGGATTTAAGCTATTTCAAATGGATGTTAAGTCGGCATTCTTAAATGGATACATTAAAGAAGAAGTTTATGTTAGCCAACCCCCCGGGTTCGAAAATCTAGATAAACCCGACCATGTTCTAAAACTTAAGAAAGCTCTCTATGGACTTAAACAAGCTCCTCGAGCTTGGTACGAGAGACTTTCAATCCATCTTAAGTCAAAAGGGTTTAACCAAGGCTTAGTTGACCCAACTCTCTTCGTAAAAACCTCTAACTCAGCCTTACTAAACGAGTTCGTTTCACTCATGGAAAGTGAGTTTGAAATGAACTTGGTAGCCGAGTTAAGTTTCTTTTTAGGTCTACAAATTAAACAAACTAAGGATGGTATATACCTATATCAACAAAAATACACTAAGGAGTTAATTAAAAGATTTGGAATGCAAGACGCTAAGATAATAAACGCCCCAATGGCGATTAATGTTAACATAGGAGAAGACCTAGAAAGTAAGTCCATTGACTTAAAGTACTATAGGAGCGCGATAGGAAGTCTCCTATACTTAACTGCGAGTCGACCCGACATCCTATTCGCAGTAAGTATGTGCACCAGGTTTCAAACCTGTGCTAAGGAGTCTCACCTAACCCTAGTTAAGTGTATCATTAGATATCTTAAGGGTACACTTAACGTTGGTATTTGGTACCCTAGATCTACGGAGTTCGAACTAATCGGCTACTCCGATTCGGATTATGCCGGTAGTAAATTCGATAGAAAGAGCACGAGTGGTTGTTGTCAACTACTCGGCTAAAGTCTAGTGAGTTGGTGCAGTAGGAAGCAACATTGTGTTGCCTTATCTACCACCGAAGCCGAATACGTTGCGATGGGTGAGTGTGTAACTCAGCTTCTTTGGATGAAGCACACTCTCCGAGACTTTAGGTTGGACTTCACCAAAACTAAACTTTTTGTAGACAACATAAGTTCGATAAATCTAACTAAGAACCCTATATGCCATTCAAGGACAAAGCATATAGAGGTAAAACACCATTTCATTCGAGAACATGTAGCCAACGGCTCCATACAACTCGAATATGTTGACTCGAAGTCTAACCTAGCAGACATATTTACTAAACCACTACTCGAAGCCGAATTTAGTCTCTTGAGACGAAGATTAGGCATGTGTGTAATAGAATAGGAACTTACAAATTATATTTTCTTACTACTATTTCTTACTTTTTTTTCATGGAACTAGCATAGGACATACCTTAGATATCATGCACCTATAGATTTAAGGAGTCAATACATCTCACAACACATAGGACTAATGTGTTTGTGTACTTAGCCACGTAGATGGCGTGAGATGTTAGGACCTTACTCCTGGTTCCAGATGTAGAGCTAGTGCATCGCTATGAACCACGGAGTATAATCATACCGACTCTGACCAGGACTGGTTGATCCTTCATATCAATCAAGCCAAATATGAGTCGAACATTTTATAGATGAACTTATTTTCAGTATATTATTTTTAAAAATAAAAATGTGGAACATGCTTGGACTTTAAATTTAACATTTATTTTGATTTCCACACACCCCTTACTCTTTTCGATATACGGCAAAAGGGGGAGAAAAAGGACAAAAAGGACAAAAGTTAAGGGGTCAAAAAAAATTTTTTTTTTTTATAACTTAACTCTTACTTCATAATTAAACCAAAAGTTAACTTTAAGTTTTGAAAACTTATTTAACTTTTAACAAAAGGCCAAGGTTAAGAAATCATTTGGTTTCTTAACTTAAAACTTATTTTAAACACTATGGCCAATATTAAGTAATTTCGGTTACTTAATTCTTTTTCTTAGTAGCACATATCAAGGGGGAGAGTTAAAACCCTTTCTCAAGTACTCACCCTTGGTCAAGGGGGAGGATTCCTCAAGGGGGAGCACTTGAAAAAGAATTTTTATATACTCCTACTCATTCATGCATAATCTCATACATATTTTTGTCTTAACTTTGTATGTGGGTTTGCCATAAATCAAAAAGGGGGAGATTGTTGGTGCAGTGGGCACCTAAGTCGAACCTAAGTTTTGATTAAAGCAAACGATATAAAGTTAAGCTTATATTGTTATCTCACGAGCTAAATCAAGTGTGCAGAAAAGTCTCAATGCTGGAGCTGAAGGCTAGCGACACCCGGAGAAAGTCGCGGTGGTCGGGCGACACTCGAGTTACTTCGGAGGGAGCCGAAGGAATCGAGTGGAAGGCTGGAAGCAAAAGCGACACGTAAGTATCGAGGTAAGCTCGTGTGTGCGAGCGTAAGTGAGGTCGTATCCTCTTTACGGGGATGATCTTAGGCGACGATCCGACCCAAGACTTCCCATGGAAGGTCTATATTGAGATCGGACGGCAAGTGGCCATCGAATCCACTTATATTTTGAGCTAACTCTTTATTGTAGTAAAAATCTCGCCATCGGGCCAACCACCGCCTCAACCGCGCCAGTTCAACCGGTGGTCAAAAATCAGCCTCGAGGAGTCAAGCTTTATCACCATTTTTCAAGGAGTTTTGTGCCCATTTGTGATTGGTTGAAGACCCATTTGTTGAGGGGCTTAAAGGATATAAAAGGAAGGCCAAACCTAGGGTTTCATCCTCAATTCTAAGTGCTCAAAAGCCTCCGTTACGCTGCAACTCTCCGACGACTCTACAACAACGAAGTGCTGCCAACAACCCTAGCTTAAAGTTTCTTTTGTTTAGTTGTTGGTATAATCTTAATTTGTTATTGCTTTCAATATTGCAATTCTTTTTAATCGAGGCTTTTCGTTGCATTTTACTTTAATAGAATAGAGGGTTTGTCTCTCTATCTTTTTTCTTCGAAGGCTTTTGTAATCGTAAAACTCCTACCTCCAACGAGGAGGAGTGTTTTAGTGAATTGCCCTCCATACATGGTCTAGGACCGTTAGGGCCTTGGAGTAGTAGCCGAAGGCTACGAACCAAGTAAAAAAACTATTTGTCTCATTTAGTTTTTATTTACATTTCCTCTGCGTTTAATTGTCTATCGAACGATTTAAAAGAAAAGTTTTTATCGCTATTCACCCCCCCCTCTAGCGATCCGCTTCGATCCAACCCCCCCCCCCCCCATAACTTGACTTAATACATAGTATGTATCTTTTAATGGCCCGAGTTAAGTAAATGTTTACTTAACTTAAATTTTAAAACTTAACCTTTATGGTTAAACCTTCTTAATTGAAAAAGGGGGAGAAAGGCCAAGGTTAAGAAATCAAAAATTAGTTTTTGATAACTTAACTTGAACTTATTTTAAACACTAAGGCCAATGTTAAGTAATTTCAATTACTTAAACTCTTCTTAAGTAGCAAACATCGAAGGGGAGGGTTAAGAACCTTTTTCAAGTAGTCACCCTCGGTTAAAGGGGAGGTTACCTCAAGGGGGAGGACTTGAAAAAGAATTTTTTTTACTCCTACTTAACTTATTAAGTTAAGTATACTCTTTCTTATTTTGTATTCATGCTTCCTGATATTCAATTTACTTAATGCATTTAATTTATTTCCTTAACATTGTATTGGTTTGCCATAGATCAAAAAGTGGGAGATTGTTGGTGCAGTAGGCACCAGAATCGAACCTAAGTTTTGATTATAGCAAAGACACAAAGTTAAGCTCATATTGTTATCTCATGAGCTGAATCAAGTGTGTAGGAATGCTAAGCTAAGCTAAAGGTCGGCGACACCCAGAGGTTCTCATGTTGAGAAACCGTGGTGGTCGGGTGACACCTGGAGGACTTCGGGGGGAGCTGAAGAAATCATGTGGAGACCGAAAGCAAAAGCTACAAAGGTAAAGCTTGAGGTAAGCTCGTGTGAGTAAGTGTAAGTAAGGTCGAGTCCTCGGTACGGGGACGTTCTTAGGTGACGATCCGACTAAGACATCCCATGGAAGGTCTATATCGAGATCGGACGGTTGGTGGCCATCGAAAAAACTTAGTTTTATATGATTTCGAGCTAACTTTTTATTGCAGTCGAAAACCCTAGCCAGAAGTCGACTGATGGCTTGTAGCAGTCGACTACTGAGCAACAGTTCGAGTGATAAGGGTGGCATTCGACTGCTGTTCAAATTCCAACCCCGAGGATAGTCAAAACCTCATCCCCTTATCTTAGGGCGAGGTGGCTTTGGAAGATAAGACTTGAGCTCAACGTCTAGGGTTCTCAAAGGCTATAAAAGATGGTGTGTTCTTCACCATTTTCATCATCTCCAAGCTTCCAAAGTGTTATCGTAACGCCGCTCTTCTATGACAATTTTCCTACGACGAAGTGCTACTGAATCTCCGACGATCCAAGCTCAAATTCTCTACCTCATTAGTCATCGGTATAAGATTATTCTAATTCTTGTATTTACTTTTGTCTCAGAGCTTTTCATCATAACAAGAAGAGGCGGAGTGTCCCTCTACCTTGATCTTTTTAATTTGTGTATTCGTTGTCTCCTACCTCAAACGAGGAGGAGATTGTTTTAGTGAATTGCCCTCCGTTTGTGATCTCTGATCGCTAGGGCCTTGAACTAGCAGCCGGTAGGCTATGAACCAAGTAAAAATAAACTCGTGTCATTTTATTTCCGCTGTGCATTTCTCTTTCACTTATTTTATACTCAACTAACGAAAAGTTTTCTTGTGCGCTATTCAACCCCCCCCCCCCCTAGTGCTCATTTCAATCCAACAATTTGTGACAATTTGATTGATTTTTCATAATTCTCAAAATATATTGGCACATCTTAAAATCTATTAGGATTAAAATTCAAACCTATTTCCAAGGTATCTATAAACTTGAAAATGACCTAAGGTGCCACCTTTACAATGGTTAGGTTAACTACCCATCCATTTAAAGTTAGCACACCCTAACCCATTTACCGTGAATCAATCACGCTCCTAGGAACTCAAAACCTATTTGAGCTCCTTGGGTTTACTAGGTATTCCTTACAGATAACTTCCTTAAATACCCTATTAATGACCCTTCTAGGCTTGGTAGCCTTAGTCATTGCGGTCTTGCCTAGGTTAGCTCTAGGGGTGACTCCCCTTGTAACCTTCTTAGTGGCTTCCCTAGGTTTCTTCGAAACCCTAGCCAATAGGCACAAACCATGGTCAACTCTAGGGATGACTTCCCTTGTGACCTTGGTTTTCCTAGACCTAGGTTTAGTTCCATAATCAAATGAAACATTGTGATAAGTAGGCATTGCCTTCTTGGACATAGCCTAGTGACCCAAACCTTGTCTCCTAGATGGTTATTGCCTCTAACATGCTAGATTTTGACTATTTGACCTTTGTATTTGATTTTCCATTTTCTTAAGGGTATTTTCTAATTTCTCAAGTTTTGACCTCAAAACTTGATTTTCTATCTCTAATTGCCTAATTTTTGAATTTTTATTGAGTATTTGGGCATTACCGTTTATTCTAGGCATATGCCTACCCCTCTTAGGGTTAATGTCTAAATGGTTTTCTACCCTTTTAATAGACTCCCTAGGTAGAATGGGTCTAGAGTTATTGTTCCTAGGTTTGTTCTTAGATAAATTAAAATGCTTAGCACATAAACAATAAAATTTGTTATTTCTAGCATGTTTTTCATGAACAATGCCAAGAGTACTAAAAGCATGCTTTTTAAACCTAGAACTAGAAGGTGCATTAACATATTCCTTAGGGTTTGCTTTGGAAGCTCCACCTACTTGTGTAGCTCTTTCTTGCCCTTTGGTATGCTTTCTCCCCCTAAAGCATTGACTTCGGTAGTGTCCCCTTTGATGGCACTTGAAGCACAACACGTGCTCCTTGCTCTTACTAGTGGGGACTCCGACATCCTTTGAATTATTGTTGACGTTTGGTGCCGGCGGAGCTTTCTTGACCTTCTTAGGTCACTTTCTCTTATAGTGTCCAAGTTCCCTACACTCAAAGCAAATTATGTGATTTTTATTTTTAACTAAATTGCTTGAGTTACCTTCCATGGTAGAGGAATTTTGATCATGTCCTTGGCTTTCGGAGGTAGAAGCTTCTTCTTGCTCATGCTCGGGCTCCGGTGATCTAACTTCCTCCCCCTCAATCCTAGAAGTGGAGCCTTCTTCCACCTGTTCTTCCTTGGATGTCGAACATCTCTCGACCTCCGAATCCTCAAGCTCTTGGGATGAAGATGATGTTCTTTCTTCTTCTTGAGCGTGGGAGGATGAGGACGATTCTTCCTCTTCCTATTCTTCTTGGACCAGTTTGGGATTTGTGTGGAACTTGACCAACATGTTCCACTACTCCTTAGAATCCCTATAACTTCCTAATTTAGACAAAATATCATTAGGTATCGAATTTACTAATATTTTTGTTACCTTAACGGTTGTCTCGAATTTTTGTCGTTGCTCCTCGGTCCACCTCTTCATCTTGAGAATTTCTCCGTTCTTTCCCCTTGGAGCATCGAATCCTATAATCACGGCAAACAAATTTTCTATATTGGACATTAGGAAATATTCCATCCTACCTTTCCAATACGTGAAATCTTCGTAGTCGAAGGCGGGTGGAATTTCTATGTCATCGCCCAATCTTTCTTGAAGATCCATCTTGCCCTCTAGTGTCTTTGGTCCCTCGGATGTGAAGCTGGTGAAGAGCGACCCGCTCTGATACCACTTGTTGGGGAATTGATCGTCGCTAGAGGGGGTGAATAGCGTGTCGTACGTCGCATGATGGAATTCAATCGTTCGTCTCTACAATCGTCATTAGCATAGCGGAATATAGAAATACAAATGTATAAATAAATACAAACACAAATACAGGCACAACACAAGCAATATAATATGGTTCGGAACCTTAGGGTTCCTACTCCACGGGGTAAGCTCAATGAGCTCTAGTGATGACAACACCATTAATAAAACTCCTCGACAACACGTCAGAGGTGGAGAAACCTCGTAGAAGTAATTACAAAAGTAATACAAGGTAAAACAAGCAAATACAAAATGAATACAACAATCTATATAAAGAAAGACTTTACAAATGCTCTTTTGAATGCTTGCTTGTTGATCTCATTGGTCTAGCCTTGAAGATCTAGAATGCAACAATTCCCCTCCAAATCACCCAAGAAAATCGCTTCCCAAATCCTCCACGAGTTGCTCCTTTTATGCCTGCATCAGGTTGGCTTCGCGTCTGGCAGTCGACTGCCTACAATACCGTTGTGAGACAACGACTTAATCCACGTCAGCATCCAAGCCAACGGTTACACTGGCAGTCGACTCCCATAACATAGCAGTTGACTGCCAGGGCCCTAGCCAACTGACAAGTCGATTCCCGAGCATTCTGCTCCTGTAACCCGGACCAGCAGTCGACTACCATCCATGACAGTTGACTTCCCAAGCCATCAATCGATCGCTTAATCTTGCCCTACAATCGAATACCCGATCGACTACGGCGATTCAACTAGCCATAATCGATCATTGCTGCAGGTAGACTCAACTGCCAAGTGTAAAAATACTTGACCAATCGACTGGTCCAAAGTCCCACTCGACTGTTAACCTCAAATATGAGGTTTAACCCAAAGTATTATGCCCTCATACTTGCTAGACCACCCTTAGCCTAGACCTATGCCTTCTAGGCAACTCTGTCAACCTCACACCAATTGGATCCCTCCAAGTCATCCATGACTTGTTCATCCATACGCTAGTTTTCTAATGCTTCCATCGGCTATTATCATGCTAAGCTAGTCTATGCTGCCAAGGCACATTGGGCTTACGCTGCCAAGACTACCGCTTGGACTTTACGCCGACAACCATTGGACATATGCTACCAAGACTCCACCCATGGACTTTATACCGCCAATATCAACCCTTGGACTTCCCTTTCCAACCCATATTGGACTTTCCATTTTCCAAGACCCAAGCTTGGACTTTCCCTTGCCAACACCCATGGTTGGACTTTCCTTGCCAACCCATGTTGGACTTTCCAATTGCCAAGACTCAAGCTTGGACTTTCCCTTGCCAAGACCCATTCTTGGACTTTTCATGCTTAGTACACAAGACTTGGACTTCTCCATCATATGGTCAATCCCATGTCAACCATATAGTCAAACAATGGTCAAACCATCGTCAAATATCAAGATACCACTCTAGTCAAACTTGAGTCTGGTCAATCATGACCCGGGTCAATTGCACCAATAATCTCCCCAAAACATTATCAAATATCAAAACACTACTCGAGTCTAACTCGAGTCTGGTCAATCGTGACCTGGGTCGATTGCACTAATAGAGAGTCCAATAATGATTGAAGACAAGTCTCCACCTAAGCTCAAGGACCCAGACAATTTCATCATACCCTATAGAATTCTTGGATTCAATTTTGACATTGCATTGTGTGATCTCAATTCGATCGTCAATGTGATGCTGCCTATGCGTTCTACAAGGAGATGAGATTGAATAGTGTGAAGCCAACTAATATGGCTCTTCAACTGGCAGTTGACACAATTAGGAAACCTGCCAGTATTTTGGAAAACATACCAGTGACTATAGAGAATTTCTTGATACCTATGGATTTCATTATTTTAGACACCGTACAGGAACCTCAAACCCCTCTAATCCTAGGAAGACCATTCTTAGCCATTACTGAAGCTCACATTGATGTTAAAAAGTACAGAATTTCCTTGGAAGTGGAGCATGAGGTCATACAGTTTGATCTCTTGGGGTTTGACAACCCCCTATCGGCTGGCTATTCTTCTTGCTGGATAGCTAAGTTACCACTGGAGGAGAGGAATTCTGACGTGGATGAATGAAGCTTCACTGAGCCGCCATCACCCAGCTGACACACGAGAGTATGGTCGACCTAAAGACCTCAAACAAGCATTTCTTCGAAGAAAACCAAGGTTTACTTTAGTTTATTTTTGTTTTGCTTTCATTCATGCTAGCTTAAATTTTTAATTTTTGCTTATCATTGTGTTCTTATGTTTCTAGATGTTTGTAGGATTTACCATGCAGGAAAGAGCAATTTTTAGGAGTTCACAGAATAAGGCACTAGCGGTCGTGTGAAATTCACACGACCGTGCCACATGGACAGAACATGGCACAACAGGGTCTGTGGAGAAATTGTGGATCGTGTGTCACATCAGAAAATTCGAGAGAGGCACACATCGACCACGTGAATTTTTCATGGTCATGCCATTTATTAGACTTTTTCCAAGAGGTCGTGGAAAACTCACACACAGCCGATCATGTGAAATTCACACGGCTATGTCATGCCTCTTTAAAGGCACGTGAATCATGTGTTTTGCCCCAAATTGTTCGTGCCCTTTAGATTTTTTTCCCTAGCCTACCCCTACCATCTTCTCCTATCTCCAAGAGACCTTCCTCAACCCCTAGTCCCGTCCAAGAACCTTTCCATAGGCAAAGATGAAGCACACAAGGCGTGGAGCTCGTTCATCCACCCCAACCAAGCCAAGGGCAAGAGGAAGAGACAACCAACAAGCTCCGGAGGAAGGTAACACCCCTTTACGAATCATATTTCATAATGATTCTCATAAAATTAATTTTGATATGCTCTCTACTCACAATATAGTGGCCACTAAATATATAGACGAACCTCTCCTTGAAACCCTATGTTTACTCAATGATGTGCTTGTTAAGGATCGATGGTGACACACTAGAGGGGGGGTTGAATAACAGAAATGATTCGACGCTTGGAATTTGATTATGTTCATCTTTATAATTCTTTAGTATGTGTAGAAGAAAAAATAAAGCATAAACTCAAAACAAAGACAAACACTCACATGCAATACACAAAGCATATAATGTGGTTCAGAACCTAAGGTTCCTACTCCATGGGTTGAGCTCAAATGAGCTCTAGTGATGCACACCACCACTAATAAACTCTTTCTCGGAACAATTCGAAGGTGGAGAAATCTCTTACAAATGATTACAAAAGTAATACAACAATAAGAACAAGATACAAGTAATTACACTAAGCAAACGAAAACAAGTAAAGAAAACACATTATAAATATAAGCTTTTGAATGCTTGATATTTGGTTGCTTTTGAAATGCCTTGAATGTCTGGAATGTAGCAGCAATTCCCCATCAAATTCCTCAAGAAATGCTTGCCAAAATTCTCCCTTCAATGCTCCTTATAATGCAGCAACTCGGGCATATTTTAGCCTAGCAGTCGACTGCTCCTGTAGCCGTTGTCTCACAATGGCTTGATCAATGTTGGAAAAACTTTAACAGACACCCCAACAGTCGACTGCCATAAGGAAGCAGTCGACTGCTGCTCCGGTAGTCGACTGATCAATAGACTATGAAACTTTTTATGCTCGTGCCCTCAAACAACAGTCGACTTCCCTCTATGGAATTTGACTGCTCGCCTAGTCGACTACCTATGGTACACAGCCGCAGTCGAGCGCCAGTCCACTACAGAACAGTCGACTGGTCATAAGCCTAGTCGACTAGGCTTCCATGTGTCAAAATACTTGACCAGTCGATTGGTCCATAACCCCAGTCGACTGATAAAACCTCAAATATGAGGTTTAACCCAAATATGATCCCCTCATACTTGCTAGACCACCCTTAGCCTTGACCTAAGCCTTCTATCCATCTCCATCAGCCTCACGCCTATCAGATCCCTCCAAGTCATCCATAACTTGTTCATCCATATGTTAGCCTTCAGGTGTTCCCATCGGGTATTGTCATGCTAATCGAGTCTACATTGCCAAGGTACTTTTGGGCTTATGCTGCCAAGACACACTCTTGGACTTTACACTATCAAACATTGGACTTATGCCACCAAGACTACAACTTGGACATTACGCCACCAATATCACACCCTTGGACTTCCCATGCCAACTCTATGTTAGACTTTCCAATTGCCAAGACTCATACTTGGACTTTCCATTTGCCAAGACCCATGCTTCGACTTTCCAATTGCTAAGATCCATGCTTGGACTTTCCAATTGCCAAGTACCCATGACTTGGACTTTACCATTGCCAAGACCCATGCTTGGACTTTCCATGCAAAGTACCCATGACTTGAACTTTACCATTGCAATCAGATTGTCATACATTTTACCGAACATCAATGACAATCATATTGTCATATGTTTTGTCGAATATCAAAATACTGCAAGAGTTAAACTTGAGACTGGTCAATTGTGACTTGGGTCAATTGCATCAACAAGCTCCCCCTTTTTGATGTTTGATAAAACCTTAGAGTTAGACCACCTAACTCAAGCCATCAATTCTCCTAAATCTCCCAATTTGCCCCCTTTTTGATATACATAAAAAAGGCTCTCCCCAAGGGTATCAATGTCTCATATCCCAGTGAGATCTTACAATCTTCCCCTTTGTCCAAAAATATTTAGGATGCCTTCACTCTTCATAGTGATAAGTCCCTACCACTAAATGAAAGGCAATCCTTACTTCTCCAATTCTCTCCCTTTGAGAAAAACACATCCATCATCCCATGATGGATAACCTCCCCCTAAAGGCTTACTGCCCCATGACCATTTTATCAACAATATCCTTGGAGAGTCTCTAAGCCTATATGAACACTAAATCATTAAAATTAATGGCAAAAGTTCAAACTTGAACTTTCACACAGTTTAAAATTTGATTCTCACTATAAACAACTCTCATAATCCATATCTAATAGATTTTCATCCTTCCAATGCTTTCCAAAGAATATCCTAGGGTTAGGAGGAGTTAGGATACATAGGTATGGCTGAAAATGGGTTAAACAACCAATTGACTGACCTTAATGACAGTCGACTGCCCCTAGCGATAGTCGACTGATTTCTACAGATGCAGAAATCTAGAAATCAAAAATCAAATTTTGAAAAATCATAAACCTTCATACGTATAATACTTATGTCAATCATTATGGGTGAAAAATATTTGAAAAATAAAATACCCATTATATAGTGAGATTGATACAAAGTTAAAAAAACAAAGATAACTTCAATATTTTGAGTCTACTATGTATTAACTTCATCAATGGTGATTGCTATCAAAATATAGGCTTCACTAAGGTTTATAAAAATGATTTTGAAACCTTATATTGGACCATGATATATGGGCTCAATGCACATGACTTGCACATTAGCTTTCCCCATGATCCATCATTGATATCTAATGAGTTCTAAGTTCATTATGATGTACTAAATAAGCACATGAACTTAACTCATTTCGTAGCATCTCAAATGTGTCTAGGGTGTATCAATACACACACATGTCAATTTACTGTAAGATGTGAGTTTTTGTTCTTCCTAATCTATGGTCTCATGCATTTTTCTAGGCAACTCTATTTAATTCCCTTATACATGTGACTTCAAATCATGTCATAGACCTTAAATCAATTTTATTAATGCCTGAATGATGATTATGGCATATAATGATAGCATAATTGAAGCATGTGCCAATAATCATGATGTCATGGCATAATAAAATTTTAAACTAAACATAAGCATGACATAATTAACCTAAGTATTAATCATGACATTTTATATGATAAAATGAAATATGATGTCATGACATGGCATATGGCAAGCAAATCATGGCAAGTATCAAATACAAAGGTATATAATACCTAAGTGTTAAGCCCAAATTGTAATTTCTAAATTTATACTAATTTTCCTTAAACCCAATTCTCCCAAGTATACCAAAAATCCAAAATGACACACTATGACTCTAAAACTTAATTGTGTCAATTTGATCAATTTTTTGAACTTCTCAAATTTAATTGGCACATCCTAAAATCCTTGTAGGATATGAGATTAAACCTCATTTCCAAGATATTACATAACCTTGAAAATGTCCTAAAGGGCCAACTCTACCATGGTTAGGTTAACTACCCATCCACTTAGGATTGACACAACCTAACCCATTTAGCATGATGGAATCACGCTCCTAGGAACCCAAAAACTATTTGAGCTCCTTGGGTTTACTAGGTACTCACTAGGGATATCCTCCCTTAGTACCTTCCTAATGACCCTCTTGTTAGTGCCTATAAGAATCATATATCTCCACAATGTCATGATATTGTCCACTTTAGGCCTAAGCCCTCGTGGTTTTGTTTTTGGGCTTTACCCAAAAGGCCTCATATCAATGAAGATATCTTTTTATCTTATAAGCACATGATCTTTTTCATGTCTTACCAATGTAGGACTTTGATTGTATTGCTCATACTCCCAACAATCCCCCCTCAAACGAAGGGTGACATTGAGCCCCCCTCAAGCCTATCTATCCTCAAAGGACTTCCTCTCTTGATGTTCGATCCTTAACCCACTAGGACTTCCTTCCAATTGTCTGGTCCTTCTAACCCAGCTGGACTTCCTGCCAATTGTCCACCCCTTCTGGCCTAACTAGACTTCCTGCCAATTGTTTGGTCCTCCCTACCCAACTGGACTTTTTGCTTGGTGACTAGTTCTCTTGATATGGACATGGGAGCTCCACTTTCTTAGTTCGAGGTTCATGGCATGACATGGACCATGGCTCTGATACCAATTGTTAGATCGAGAAACACTAGAGGGGGGTGAATAGCATTCGAAAAACTTTTCTTTTCTCGTAAAATCAAAGCAACACATAGAGGAATAAGTAAGAACAAAGACACACTTTATTTTTACTTGGTTCACAACCAAATGGTTGCTAGTCTAAGGTCCTATGATCCTTGATTTCTTTCGAGGGAAATCCACTAAAAATCTTTTCCTCATTGGAGGTAAAAGACAAACGATTATAAAATGATGTAGAGGAAGTGGTGACAACCTACCTCTCCTCTTAGCAAGTAAAAAGTAAGAAGTAAAACTAAAACAAAGTACCAATACAAAATATGAAGACGATGAGCATTTTGTCGATGTTACGATGTTGTTGCACAAACTTAGAGTCATGGAGCACTTGAGAGCTTTTTGTTCATCAATGAAGGGTGCCTCACTCTTTGTTTTATATCTTTTCCAAACCCTAGCTAATTGAGATCTAGATCAGAGTCAAACAAGCTTATCATCCCTCATTGTGTGTCTCTTATCTTGACTTTCCTCGAAGTACCCACATTCATTAGTAGTCAATTGAAGCTTCCATCAGTCGACTGATGGTGATCCAGTCGACTGCTCTTTTCCTCCAGTCGATTGATGGCTTGAATAATCACCTACATCACAAGGTTATTGTAAGAACTATATAGCAAACATTTAGATGACCCTGTACAATTCGATCTTGACTTTGGCCTTCTTCCGGAAGCCTTAGTCAGACCGTCGCCTATGGTTGTCCCCGTATTGAGGATGAGACCTATCCTCTCAGCACAAAGTTCTTATCTTCCTTACCTTTAGTCCTTCTAACTTGTTGGTCATTTGAACACCAAGGTTCCTGATGCACGTGATCGCGACCTCAAATCTCGCGACGGAGGGCGTCGAGGACTCGAAGTGCATGCTCGCGCTCAACTCCCGCAAGTGCATGGATGTTGACAAGTAATAAAAGATTATCGATCCCATAGGGACTGGGATTCGAATATCGATATGTTCAGTGGTTGAAATTGTTCGAACGTAAACTCTAAGGGGTTTTGACTTGTGAGGGTTGTCGGTGGACTATACTCTATACGGTGTCACATGGAGGAGGAAGGGAGCGTGCCGAGGTCTTCAAAGGTGATTCTAGGACTTCGGTTTTGCTTATGTGTCACAAAACAATGCTATCAATTGGTGTTGTCTAGACATTTAGCTATGGTTTTATGGAAGAGACACCATACACTCTCCCGATGAGCCACCGCATCTACAGGGAGCTATCTCTGCCTAAAAGGACGGGATAGACGGTACAAGGATGTCGAATCAATCCCTACGATGAACCGTGTCCAGTTCCATCACATCCTTCTACCCACAGTTACAGGAGATCAAGTTTACCCTAAGGTTCCTTGTATAAAATCCCTAAATCTTAGATACAAGGGTTGTCACCCCTCGTATCGCCTAAGCACAGTAGGTAGAAAACCAAACACGCATAGATATAGTAAAAACAACTACCAATTGCCAAATTAAACCCAAAGAAAAAATTTAACGTGAACCAGCATTGTAATGTGCACATAAGCTAATCCCTAATCCTAGAATTGAAATAACTACTCCATGTATATGAAGGAGGAATCACAAAGAATGTACATGTTCGAATACATCAGAATTAAAATGTAGGAACAAGAGATTACAATGCTTTCATGGTCTTCTCTCTGGCATTGAAGTGCAAGGCTTGGACCTCCAGCGGCGTTCCTCCTCCCCATTGCGAGTTCCCGAAGCTTTTTAGGGCTTGGGTGTGCCATCCTAGTCGTCGTGCCCTCCCTAGGGTTTGGGCAGAGCCATCCTCATATAGACACCACCTCGGACCGCTGCAAAATTGGAAAAAAGCCCTAGTCACGCAAAACTAGTAACCGCCACACGACCGTGTGTTTCCACATGGCTGAGCCGTGTATGGCCTTGGGGTGGTTGATCTCGCCCATTAGACACAATCGTGTGTAGCCACACACCCTGGCCTTGTCTCACTCTACGTCTAACTGCAAAATGTCTTTCTTTTGCTCTGAAAGTGCATCTTTTTCACTCGAAATGCTAACCTGCACACAAAAGTATAAAGAGAAGACCTCCGAACCATAAAATAGGAAATATGTGCAAAATAGAGTCACATATGCATGAAACTAACATAAAATGTAGTGAGATGTGAGCGAAAACTAATCCTAAAACCCTATATGTTTCGCTCACATCACTTTCCCCAGACTTAAATCTTTGCTTATCCTCAAGCAAACCTTAGTACCATGAAATTTAAAAAGATATTGTTCCATACTTAGCATGTTAACTAAATTTATCAAGTGGTATTTACAATCAAAGCAAAATAAATATGTTCTAGAAATTCACTAAGTTGGCTCCTCGTGCTCGTGCTAAGCGAATTATTCTTTGGGGATGCCTATTCCATGGTGAGTTAAGTTGTCACCCCATAGCTTTCCTAAGGTTCCAGGCTCTTAGGCACTTACCTGCCCAAAGCGAGGGTCGTTCCCTTGATCTAGCATAAAGTCTCAAAGGCGTGCTCAGTATTGAGAGAAATTGGAAGGTGTTTCCCAGTAACCTAACTCGATCTCAAAATGGCACCTAGCCATTTCTACCCACGACAACTATTTTTTATCCCTCATAATCTTCTCTCTCTCTCCTCTTTTTTCAATTTTTATTTTATTTTTCATCTTTTTCTCTCTCTCTCCTTTTTTTTCTCACTAGGATTTTGATTTTTGCAAATGGACTTACAAATTCCGAGCATCTCCAGTAACTAAAATGCTAAACCTAAAATCACCTATGGATTCCAAAGTACTAGACTACTGAGATGAATCATAACTAGGTATGTACTAGATTATCCCTTTCAGAATGTTCGACATGTATATGTGTAAGTCTAGAATATTCATTAGAGCGAATAAAATAAAATACCACGAGATAAATAAAGTTAAGCTACCTATGGGAACAACTCATGTAAGCAACTTTTTATAAATACAACTGAGGAAACTTACAGATAACAAAAACTAAATACCGAAAGAAACTCATGATGATAAGGTTGAGTGGTACTACTCGAGGAGTTAGATGTTAATTGATTGATGGTCAGTAAATCAATTAATTGACGGACATTCGATATCTTAAACACGGGGAGATGGATGTACAAATAATGTATGGAGCCCATATTAATTTATGGGGGTTGGTGAGGTAATTCAATGATGATCCTCTAGTGGAATGGAACATCATTGATGGATCAAGTTTGTGTGGTTCCGATCCATCGGGTGGCCAAGATTCAACTCCTCCTCATGGTCCCTATCGTAGCCTAATATAATCCTCATGAAGCCTAGATATAAGAATAGAAGGAAAAGAAAGGGGAGGGAAAGGACAGGGGAGGGAAAGGAAAGGAAAGGGAGAGGAGAGGTTGGATGAGGTGGGCGGCAAGTTTAAAGATTGATAAAAAAAAATTATTTCCTAATTCTATGCCACCTTAGGCGGCAAGATTTGAATTAGTTAAAAAAAAAATTTCAAGAATAGAATTGGTAAAAAAAAAAATTATTTTCTATGTCACCTTGGGTGGCAAGATTAGAGGAGGTAGAATTTTTTTTTTACTAATTCCTTGCTACCTTGGGCGACAAGAATAATTAGGAATTAGTTCCTAATTTTTTGGCCACCTCATCAATAACCAACTTTCTCCTAAGTTCTAAAAAAGGAGGCTAAGGGGGTGGCACGATGAGGAAAAATAATTAGGGTTTAGGTTTCTTTGCTTGGCCGGCTCTATCCCCTTGTGGTTGGCGGCACAAAGATGTTAGTAATACATGAGAGATGTCCTAAGGCAATCGCCTTATGTATGAACCATTTATATGATAAATGAAGATTCACTATTTGAGTATAAATGTTTTATGTATTTGATTGGATCTTAAACTCATTTACTGAATGTCCTCGATACGATTCACAGCATGAGAGAATTTGTGATTGGATCACAACTAGTGAGTATCTCTACATGTGTAATTGTGATGTATCGGAATTATTCCTAGTCGATGAATTGATGGATTTAGACACCATCAATTCTGTCGAGACTAGCACGAGGTATACTCCTTGGTGTATCCAAGCAGCTGATTCTCACTGGCTGGAGACATTGTGATGTTCAGAGTTGATCGTGGATGCTAGTTATGGTAACTAGTTCATTGGAGTGACCAGCCGTAAGACTTCATATGGTTCTCTGCATATATAGATATGTCAATGAAGTTCTTACTGTAGCTTAAGTGCGATGTTCCTTTGACTTGCGGTATTCAAGTCATCTTGATCATGGAGACTTATGCTTTGACATCTTAAGCAAGCATCTCTAAGGAGATGTGGACCCGGGATGATTGGGTATAAGTCGAAATGATCGAAGGTGTTTGAATAGCCTATAAAGGATTCACCACTCCTTGCGAGGAGATGTATACCCATGGCCTCTCGTCGGATTGTTACTAAAGTCTTTGGCCAAAGCATTACATGTTTAGAGTAAGGTACTCTTCGATACATGTTGAGTAACTAGAATCCATAGGACGAGGAAATGATACTTGGGCTAGGTTGACGTAGTCAGCCTAGTGGGGACTGACACTATAGACCATATCCTGAACCAAGTGGGTATAAGATGAGTGAAGGGAATGGGGCACGAATCATTCGAGCTGCTGAAGGGTTTCAGAAATAGTTCTGGATCAACCGTTGATCTTTTCGGTTAATTGGGGATCATGATGTACTACTAGGTGCCACTCATGATCGTTCTATAATTAATGGTTAATTATAGACAGCCAACATAAACCGAGAACCTATTTGGTCACACGCACAACGAGCGTAATCGAAAGGATTTAAAACGAGCTTGAGAATGGGATTCTCAGACGGAGAGAAACAAGGTTTGGTTGGACCAAACATGAAGCGAGCATGAAATCGTTTCAGTCACAATGGAAGCGTGGATGGGCCGTGTCTTATGAAGACATAATGGATGAACCAAAATGGTTTGGTTCTAATCAAATGGAGGAGAATAAACCAAAGGGTTTGTTTTATTTTAAACGAATGAACCAAAAGTTGGTTCGGTTCGTTTTAACGTAAAATAAACTATCATGGTTTGGTTTATTTTAACTTATCTTAATGGAGCGGGTTAATGGGCCTAATGGTTATGATCCAATAACCATTAAGAGAATTAGTTCTCTATAAAAGAGGGCTTAAGGGATAATTAAGCCCTAATCCAAAACCCTAGCTAGAGTTGCCGCCCACCCCATTGAAGGAGTCGGCGCCAACTCCATTGCCGCCCCATCTTCTCCTCTAATCGGCGTCCAGAAGGAGCCTTCCTTCCCCCTCGCCGGCGTCAAGCTGCTTCCGGTTGTTGCGTCGGTGATCTCCTTTAGGTTTGGCATCAAGGTGAGCTTTATCTTCCCTTGGTTGGCCGGCGCCTATCTCCTCCACCAAAGCTGTCCAGTTTTCTGGACAGTTTGTTCTCCTCTCGTCGGAGCGTCGTTTGGACGACAGTTAGAGCTCCGACAGTGACTAACTTACCGGGGATTCGATCTCCGGTAATCCTCTGAGGTGGAGGACGAAGGATTCGTCAATCGGTTGACGAATACCTCTCCGGAGAAGCGAGTTTTGAGAACTCGGTTTTGGATCCGAATTTGGATTCGGATCGTGATCATCTCTCGATCACGTCGTCTTCAACACGAGGCTAGTAACCCGTACGAAGATGAAGCTCGTGGCTTAGCGAAGTCATCCTAAGGATACTCGGCGTGGATACGGATAGAGACGATTCTAGCGATGATCATTCCGGTTGATGTCGTTCCCGCTACACATGATACGAAAGGTATACGTAGTTAAATTTTCTTTATTGCAAAATTTAAATTTACGGTTATGTCTACACATGTTGTACTATACATGCGTGTGATGTGTGTGTTGTAATAAATGTAGATTTATTATTTTTATTGCTTCCGCTGTGCTCATGTTTACGAAACATGATCGAACACACATGCCGCGGTGCCGGAAACCCAACAGTGGTATCAGAGCCCAAGTTATGTTTTGACATAATCGTAAAATGGTTTTGTGATAGTCATAATGTTATTTCTGGAAATTTTCTAATTTTGGAAATTTAGAAGTATTTATGGAAATTTTTTAATTTTGGAAAGTCTAGAAGTATTTATGCAAATCTTCCACTTTTGGAAAGTTGAAAGTATTTATGGAAATTGATATTTTCCATAAATAAAATATTTGATTAGATTTTGGAAATTTGTTTCCTAATTTAATCATGATTTGATTTGGGAAATCAAATCTTAAAATATTTTATTTCCATAAGTAGTTTTGATGATTTAGGAAATTGGTTTCCTAAATTGATTTTCCTTAATCAACTATTTCCATAAATAAAATATGTGATTAGATTTGGAAATTTGTTTCCTAATTTAATCATGATTTGATTTAGAGAATCAAATCTTAAACATATTTTATTTCCATAAATAATTATGACAAATAAGGAAATTATGTAGATGACATAATTGTATGCCATGTAATTGCATTAGATGCATATCATTATGCCATGCGTGTCGTGACATGTAGATGTATGCCATGTATGTCATGCCATGTAGATAATAGTTATTTGCATGCAAAGAGGATGAGACATAAAAACCCTTACTCAATATTAAAGCATACACCTTCCATTAATATGGTTAGAACCAGAGTTCCGTTTCTTGTTTGGGTTCTTGGACTCTCTCCAAGCCCGGCTCGAACCCGAACATGTTCAAACCATGGAATAGTTTAAAACTAATATGGTAAGAGTCAGAGGTCAATCGTTAGCTTTGGTTGTTGGACTCTCTCCAAGCTGGGCTAATTGGTTGAATGCGCTCTAACCATATTAAAACTATTTCTCGATTAATGGGTTGGCTTTAACCTGGAGCATCGCTTGTCGACTCTCCAAGGTCGATGTAAAGGGAGGTGAAGTTGGGTGCTATGCATATGATGCATACTTGTTAATGTGTTAACAACCCGATGTATGTGTGAACATTCAATTAGTTGATAGCACATTGTGATAGTTGCATATACGTGATATGCAATCGGTATAGTTGATACCTACCGTCATAGTTATGAATGGCTTGTTGGACTCTCTCCAAGGTTGTTCATATCTATGATGGATATCGGCCCATTCGGAGATGGACCTACGATCTCCCGAAGTGATTTTGGGGTTTTTGAAATTAGAAAAATGAATGGGATTTATAAATGTATATTGATGCATTTTAAAATCATTTTCTCATATATGCTCGTTTTGTATTTCTAAGATTGATCATGATGTCTTTGAATTTACGTTCCATTTTGGATTCGAATAAATTGACTGGACCAAACTTCTTGGACTGGCTTAGAAACTTGAGAATTGTTCTCAAGGTGGAAAAGCTTGTGAATGTCCTCGAAGCGTCTCTTCCCGCCCGTCCTAGTGACAATGCAACTCTGGACCAATTGTTGGCCTATCAGAAACATGTGAATGATTCTGAAATGGTGAGTTGCATCATGCTAGCCATGATGGAACCCAAGCTACGAAAGCAGCATGAGCATATGGATGCTCATATCGTAGTCCTTCATCTTTATGAGTTGTTTGATAAGCAAGTGAGATTCGAAAGGTTCGAAGTCTCCAAGATCTTCTTCACCTCTGAGATGCAAGAAGGTTCATCTGTGGTACTGCTCAACATGTTGAAGACTGTGGAACCTTCTGAGAAGCATGAGCAGGGGACAATGTTGTTAGTTGATTCCTCGAAGAAAGATTCTAAGAGGGAGTCAAAGGAACAACAGAAGGGGAAGAAGAAAAAGGCTAAAAAGGCAGAACCAGCTCAAAAGGGCACTTGCCATAATTATGGCAAGTAGGGCCATTGGCGAAGAAATTGCAAGATTTATCTTGAGTCCGTGAAGAAGAATAAGGCATAAGATGCTCCATCTTTTCACATATCTTCATTATTGATTGTCATTCTATTTCCTCAGACACTTGGGTATTGGATACTGGGTGTGGCTGACATATATGTAATGACATACATGGGCTAAGGAATAGAAGAAGACTCGTCAAGGGAGAGCCAAATTTACATGTTGGGAATGGAGCAAAGGTTGTTGCACTCGCCATCGGAACGTATTTGTTGAAACTCCCTGCAGGACTTGTCTTAGAACTGGACAATTGCTTTTTTGTTCCTTCGTTGATAAAGAACATCATTTCTATTTCTTTTTTAAATAGAAATGGGTACCATTTGACTTTTAGTAACAATTGTTGTTACATAACTTTGAATGGAGTTCTTTATGGGACTGGAACTTTAAGCAATGGTGTTTATACGTTGGACGTATCCAGTGACATTTTCAATATCGAAGCGAGCAACATGCGTGCTCGAAAGGGTAATCAATTAGACTCCTATATGTGACATTGTCGTCTTGGCCATGTAAGCAAGAAATGCATGTCCGAATTACACCGATGTGGAATTCTGGAATCGTTTGAATTGGATTCATACGATACATTCGAATCATGCTTAAAAGGCAAGATGACTAAATTACCTTTTACTGGAAAAGGTGAACGAGTGGGAGAGTTACTAGGTCTAATACATACAAATGTATGTGGACCTATGTCAACTCAAGCTTTAGGAGGCTATAGCTACTTCATTACCTTCACCGATGATCACTCACGGTTTGGGTATGTGTTCTTGATGAAACACAAGTCTGAAGCCTTTGAAAGGTTCAAAGAATTCAGAAATGAAGTAGAGAAACAACATGACAAGAGTTTTAAAATACTTCGATCGGATCGAGGTGGTGAATACTTAAGTCAAGAGTTTCTTGATTATCTAAGAGACAATGGTATATTGTCTCAATGGACTCCGCCGTATACACCACAGCATAATGGTGTATCTGAGAGGCGTAACCGGACCTTGTTGGACATGGTCAGGTCAATGATGAATCATGCGAATCTTCCCAAGTTCTTTTGGGGCTATGCACTTCAGACAGCTATTTACTTGTTAAACAGAATGCCAACCAAGGTAGTCTCTACTACTCCATATGAGATATGGGATGGTAAGAAACCTCATGTATCTTACTTGAAGATATGGGGTTGTCCTGCTTATGTGAAGCGAACAGTATCAGACAAATTGGATGCTAAGTATGATAAATGTCTATTTATTGGATACCCTATGGAAACAAGGGGTTACCAATTCTATCATCCTGTGGAACAAAAGGTGTTTGTTTCAAGGCATGTTGTATTTCTAGAGAAAGAGTTTCTCTTGCAAGAAAATAGTGGGAGTGTCGTCGAGCTTGAGGAGGCTCGAGAGACTCAAATAGACATTGATGAGATACCTGGTGAAGCACAACAGCCGACAACTCATAGTGATGAGCAATCGGCTGGACCTATTGTAACACCACATCTTCATAGATCTGGTAGAACACGTAATATTCCTGAGAGATATGGATTTCTCGTAAGTGAATCGAACGATGTGTTACTCATTGATGATGAGGAGCCTACCAGTTATGAAGAAGTGCTGACAAGTTCAGAAAGGGATAAGTGGCTTGGTGCCATGAAGTCGGAAATGGATTCCATGTATGAAAACCAAGTTTGGAACTTGGTTGACCCACCTGAAGGCATAAAGCCTATAGGGTGCAAGTGGGTTTTCAAGAAGAAAACCAACATGGATGGTAATGTGATTACCTATAAGGCTAGATTGGTGGCGAAAGGATATCGTAAAAAGCAAGGTGTTGATTATGACGAAACCTATTCGCCTATAGCTATGCTTAAATCCATTCGGATGCTTCTGGCCATAGCGGCTCATTATGATTATGAGATATGGCAGATGGATGTGAAAACAACTTTCCTTAATGGAAACCTGCTCGAGGACGTGTATATGATACAGCTTGAGGGTTTCACATCGGTTGATAAAACCAAGGTATGCAAATTGCAATGGTCCATATATGGATTGAAGCAAGCATCCAGGAGCTGGAATATCCGTTTTGATGAGACAATCAAAAAGTTTGATTTCTCACAAAATCCAGATGAACCTTGTGTGTACAAGAAGGTTAGTGGGAGTGCAGTCGTGTTCCTAGTATTGTATGTCGATGACATATTACTTATGGGAAACGATATTTCAATCTTACAGTTAGTTAAGGTTTGGTTATCTAAGACATTCTCCATGAAAGACCTGGGAGAAGCAACCTACATCCTCGGGATTAAGATCTATAGAGATAGATCGAAACGGTTGCTTGGTCTTTCGCAGTCTACATATATAGACCGAGTGCTAAAGAGGTTTAGCATGTCGGAATCCAAGAAAGGTTTTCTACCCATCAGGCATGGGATACACCTTTCGAAGTCTATGTGTCCACGCACAGAAGACGAGAGGATTTGCATGAGTAAGATTCCCTATGCATCCGCAATAGGATCTATCATGTATGTTATGTTATGTACGAGGCCCGATGTATCGTATGCTCTGAGTGTCATGAGCAGATACCAGTCTGATCCAGGAATGGATCATTGGGTGACTGTTAAGACAATCCTTAAGTACTTAAGAAGAACTAAGGATGCGTTCCTAATATATGGAGAAGGGTACATGGTGATACGTGGGTATACGGATGTCAGCTCCAGATAGACAAGGATGATTCCATGTCTTTGTCTGGGTATGTATTCACCTGGAATGGAGGCGCAATAAGTTGGAAAGGTTCCAAGCTTGACACTATAGCGGATTCTGCCACTAAGGCAGAATACATTGCAGCTTTGGAAGCAGCAAAGGAAGCGGTTTGGATCAAGAAGTTCATCTATGAACTTGATGTGGTCTCATCAATGATCCAAACATGTGCTTCACCGCTATCATCTTATCAGAGAGATCATCAGTAGGAACGAAATACAAATCGAGAAAATTCCCACTGAAAGGAACTTAGCGGATCCTTTGACTAAAGTATTACCTCAAAGTAAGTTTGAGGATCATGTTAGAGCTTATGGTATTGGATATCGTAGCGATTGGCATTAGGCCAAGTGGGAGTCTGTTAGTAATATATGAGAGATGTCCTAAGGCAATCGCCTTATGTATGAACCATTTATATGATAAATGAAGATTCACTATTTGAGTATACATGTTTTATGTATTTGATTGGATCTTAAACTCATTTACTGAATGTCCTCGATACGATTCACAACATGAGAGAATTTGTGATTGGATCACAACTAGTGAGTATCTCTACATGTGTAATTGTGATGTATCGGAATTATCCCTAGTCGATGAATTGATGGATTTGGACACCATCAATTCTGTCGAGACAAGCACGAGGTATACTCCTTGGTGTATCCAAGCAGCTGATTCTCACTTGCTGGAGACATTGTGATGTCCGGAGTTGATCGTGGATTCTAGTTATGGTAACTAGTTCATTGGAGTGACCAGCCGTAAGACTTCATATGGTTCTCTGCATATATAGATATGTCAATGAAGTTCTTACTGTAGCTTAAGTGTGATGTTCCTTTGACTTGCGGTATTCAAGTCATCTTGATCATGGAGACTTATGCTTTGACATCTTAAGCAAGCATCTCTAAGGAGATGTGGACCCGGGATGATTGGGTATAAGTCGAAATGATCGAAGGTGTTTGAATAGCCTATAAAGGATTCACCACTCCTTACGAGGAGATGTATACCCATGGCCTCTCGTCGGATTGCTACTAAAGTCTTTGGCCAAAGCATTACATGTTTAGAGTAAGGTACTCTTCGATACATGTTGAGTAACTAGAATCCGTAGGACGAGGAAATGATACTTGGGCTAGGTGTGACGTAGTCAGCCTAGTGGGGACTGACACTATAGACCATGTCCTGAACCAAGTGGGTATAAGATGAGTGAAGGGAATGGGGCACGCATCATTCGAGCTGCTGAAGGGTTTCAGAAATAGTTCTGGATCAACCGTTGATCTTTTCGGTTAATTGGGGATCATGATGTACTACTAGGTGCCACTCATGATCATTCTATAATTAATGGTTAATTATAGACAACCAACATAAACCGAGAACCTATTTGGTCACACGCACAACGAGCGTAATCCAAAGGATTTAAAATGAGCTTGAGAATGGGATTCTCAGACCGAGAGAAACATGGTTTGGTTGAACCAAACATGAAGCGAGCATGAAATCGTTTCAGTCGCAATGGAAGCGTGAATGGGCCGTGTCTTATTAAGACATAATGGATGAACCAAAATGGTTTGGTTCTAATCCAATGGAGGAGAATAAACCAAAGGGTTTGGTTTATTTTAAACGAATGAACCAAAAGTTGGTTCGATTCGTTTTAACTTAAAATAAACCATCATGGTTTGGTTTATTTTAACTTATCTTAATGGAGCTGGTTAACGGGCCTAATGGTTATGATCCAATAACCATTAAGAGAATTAGTTCTCTATAAAAGAGGGCTTAAGGGATAATTAAGCCCTAATCCAAAACCCTAGCTAGAGTTGCCGCCCACCCCATTGAAGGAGTCGGCGCCAACTCCATTGCCGCCCCATCTTCTCCTCCAACCGGCGTCCAGAAGGAGCCTTCCTTCCCCCTCGCCGGCGTCGAGCTGCTGCCGGTTGTTGCTCCAGTGATCTCCTTTAGGTTTGGCATCAAGGTGATCTTTATCTTCCCTTGGTTGGCCGGCGCCTATCTCCTCCACCAAAGCTGTCCAGTTTTCTGGACAGCTTGTTCTCCTCTCGTCGGAGCGTCGTTTGGACGACGGTTAGAGCTCCGACAGTGGCTAACTAACCGGGGATTCGATCTCCGGTAATCCTATGAGGTGGAGGGCGAAGGATTCGTCAATCGGTTGACGAATACCTCTCCGGAGAAGCGAGTTTTGAGAACTCGGTTTTGGATCCGAATTTGGATTCGGATCGTGATCATCTCTCGATCACGTCGTCTTCAACACGAGGCTAGTAACCCGTACGAAGACGAATCTCGTGGCTTAGCGAAGTCATCCTAAGGATACTCGGCGTGGATACGGATAGAGACAATTCTAGCGAGGATCGTTCCGGTTGATGCCGTTCCCGCTACACGTGATACGAAAGGTATACGTAGTTAAATTTCCTTTATTGCAAAATTTAAATTTACGGTTATGTCTACACATGTTGTACTATGCATACGTGTGATGTGTGTGTTGTAATAAATGTAGATTTATTATTTTTATTGCTTCCGATGTGCTCATGTTTACGAAACATGATCGAACACACACACGCCGCGGTGCCGGAAACCCAACAAAAGATACAAGAAACCCTAAGCTTTCTTCCTAAGCATCTTCTCCTCTTCACTCCCTCTAGGGCCGGCGGCACAAAGGGGTTGTAGGGTCTTCTATTGCTCCCCTTGGCTGGTCTTTCTCTCATCCTTTTCCTCTTGGCCGGCGGCACTAGGAGCTAGGGATTGTTCCCTTGTTTGGTTCCTTGGTTGGCCATCTTGTTCTCTCTTTTCTTGGGGCCGGCGGCAACAATCTTTTGTGGCTTGGTGGTTGGCTCAAGCAAGAAGAGAAGGAGAGTTCTTCTTTCTTTTGATTGATGAAGATCTAGGAAGCTTCAACTTGTGGAGGATCTTCTCTCACACGAAGTCTACAAGGAAGTTAGGACATACGATAGAAGATCGAGAGGTATAAAAGTTTTACAAGTTTTATTATTGATCTTTGCATGTTCTTATTAATATGTTTGTATGTGTTGGTTATACATGTCTACATCCATATGTATTTGTATAATCATGGACCCCGAAGATAAATACAAAAACCGACGATCCGTCCGTCGTCTCTTCCGCGGCTAACCGACTAGAAGAGTTTTGTTGCTTGAACAACTAGTTTGTTCAAGCGATCGCTCAAGTCGTTAGGACGACGACGAATTGGTTGACCTTAGGAAACTCATCCCATCTAGATTAGTTTTCATTAGTGAAAATTTTAATCCGGGGACATGGGAGCCGACGAGCCTTCGAGCATGCCATCTGTTTGCATATTTATGGTTATGCATATTGTTTGATACATTACATTGTAGATAACATCGTGTGTGGTGTCACACGGAAGATCATGTTATCAGTTCCTTGTAGAGTATAAGTAGAGACTCACAACTGAGATGGTTTTGGACAAACCATTTATATGATTGTAGTGTAATTTGATATTGGTTTGTCTTGACCATAGAATTACACTACTACACTTTGTATGTATTGAGCAGGACCGACTTAGAGGTGATTCAATTTATTGTTGATTACATAATTGAATCGGACCTCAGATATTATGGTGTATATGCTCTTAATCCCGATATAATAACGGGTACATGTACTTAGTATTTATTTCTTTTATTTACCAATGCCCGAGATTTATAGATTAAATCGATAGGCTTGGTAAGTTGGGAAATAATATTATTTACATGGTGTGCCATTGATTATAGGGGGAAACCGTGTCCTATGTATTAGGATGATGATGTCCCATTGAGGAGCTCATAAGGATCATCATTTTTTTTTTTATGAAAGGTAAATATATATCATCAAAGATAGCACGATCATACAAAATCCTGGGATGCATTCTCATGTCATGTCTGATGATGTGTCAGATCTGAGATGCATGCAGGGGGGTGTACATGTGCTCTCATGGGTATCTCGACTCTCATGTATACTACATCTCTCATGGTTACATAGGCTCATACATGCATCCATATTCCGCCCTTTCACTTGCACAGTGCGAGTGTATCTCCCGTGTTTCCTTCTCTCATCCATACTATCTCTTTGCGTCCGTCACTTCATGTGTCCCTTCTCGGATTGTCTATCCATGTCCATCTTCGCTGTGGAGTTTGTGCAACGATCATCGAATATTTGCCACTTTTGGTAAGTGACCAACTGTTAACGGATTTGCCTTGTCTTTATCGTAGCCGTTTGCTATGGACTAGATAGGCCTTTCAGGTTGGCCTATTCACCTCTACTAGGCTTATTGGCCAAACCTCAGCCATAAACGGATTTAGAGTGTCTTTACCGTAGCCGTTTGCTACGGACTAGATAGGCTATTATAGGCTGGCCTATTCACCTTTTTCATGTAAACCCTTCATGTGGACTTTGTCCGGCATGATGATGAGGTTGAGTGGTACTACTCATGGAGTTAGATGTTGATTAATTAATTGTCAGTAAATTAATTAGACATTCGATATCTTAAACATGGGGAGACATTTCTACAATTAATATATGGAGCCAATATTTATTTATTGGGGTTGGTGAGGTAGATCAATGATAATCCTCTAGTGGAATGGATTATCATTAATGGATCAGATTTTATGTGGGCTAGATCCATTGGGTGGGCAAGATCCAACTCCTCCTCATGGTCCTTATTGTAGCCTATTAAAACCCTCATGAAACCTAGATCCAACGGACACGATTAAAAGGAGGTTTGGGCAAAATCTATAAATAGGAGGCAAAGGCTTGGGTGGCATGATAGAATTGGGAATTCTAGGGTTTACTCGTTGGCTTGGGCGGTAACTAATCTTTAGAGATTTGGGTTTTCTTCCAAAGTCTTGGGCGGCTAGGGTTTGGAGAAGGCTTGGGCGGCAACAAGTGGAAGGGTTAGGGTTTTGTTTTCCTCTCTTCTTAAGGTATAGCCGACACCCCTCCTCTTCTTCCTCACCTTCGCCGGCGCCCATACCTCTTCCTATATTTCTCTTTGGCCGGCGGCAAGAGTTAGGGTTCTTCCTTTGGAGCTCTTGGCCGGTGCCCAAATTTCCTCTTCCTCTCCTTGGCCGGCAGCAAGGATCAAGCTAGGAGCTTGGTGGTCGGCTCTAGATAGGAGAAGAATTGTATGGATATCTTCCTTTGTTCAGAGCGAACAAGGAAAGGAAGATACGCAATCTAGGAGGTTTCAACTCTTGGAGGATCATTGCCCACACAACGTTCAAGAGGAGGATAGGTTATACAATAGAAGATCAAGAGGTATAATCTTGTTTATTTTGATTTAGTTCTTTTGTATAATGCATGTGGCTAATTTACTTGGACCCCGAAGATAAACACAAAAATCGGCGATCCGTACATCATCTATTCCGCGGCTAATCGAGGAAATGAGTTAGGTTGCTTGAACAACAAGTTTGTTCAAGAGACCACTCGAATCGAATAGCACGATGATGGATCGATTGCTTGGGTAATCCGTCTTCTTCAAGGATTAATTTTTTTTAATCCGAGGACGTAGATAGGATCGCCATGCATGAGTGATCGAAGAGGGAAGCAATTTCCCCACAGTGGTATCAGAGCCACGGTTTTCGATTTTGTGTATTTAGGATTCGGTTACTTTTATGCACTTATCATATATTATATGTGTCGGATAATAGTAGGATGTACGTAGGCTAACTTTTTCATTGCAGGCATAAGATCTAACTATTATGGTCATATGTGTGTGTATGTGATTGGATGTGTGTAATTGTAATATTATTTGAATCCTCGGGATTGACGAGGCAAGTATTTAATTTTTGTAATTAAGTACGCCATTGTTTAGCCACTCTTTTATTTTAGTTTACTTTCGATCTAGATTTCATGTACACTCCTTTGTGGAGTATAGGATCGATGGATGTAAATTAAAATAATTTTTCTCGGCTCGGATCTCTGGATGGCTTGAACATGGCATAAGGAGGAGCAGACGAGATGGCGACACGATGGGAGGAATATTGGAAAACAAAAGCCATAATAGTTGGAAATTTTTTTCATATTTATTGCTTCTTGTTTGATATGCATGTTGTGTGCTAGGAAAATTCCTCATTTTAAATTACTAAGTGGGAGAGGGATATTTTTTATAAAAAAATTCGATGGCCTCCATTAAAATTTGACATGTGATGCAAACAAACTTGTGTATCGGCTCTGAGTGCCTTCCTCCCCATCAGATGAGTTTGTTTTACGGATATAGGAACGTGTGTACTTCCCCATCGGAAGGCACATAATCTGAGATAATTGCCTTAGTATTGGGTAATGGTGAATACTTAGATGCAAATAGGAGTATCCTTTCCATTGGAGTCACTACTTTTATTTGTAGGGCCGAAGAAGAACCAACTATTAATTTTATTTTTCAAAAAGTAAGGTTGACAGGATAATAAAATTAATGGGTAAAACCTCCATTACAATTGTTGAATTCATATACGTCCACACTATCGTGGCATACGATATTCTCGGTGTTTTGAGGTGTTGGTTGATTTTAAAATTTTATTGTTTGAGGAATCAATAAATATTTAAAATCTAAAGTTTTGATCTATGTGATTCTTATGTTTTTCAAAAATGACTTTCAACCCACTTGTTGTTATACTAAAGGAAAATAAACTTACTGGACCCAATTATGTTGATTGAAAAAAGAATCTAGATATTGTCTTGACTGCTGAGGAGTACAAGTATGTACTTTTCGAAGTGTGTCCTCCTAAGCCTGAGGATGATGTTAGTGAAAGCCCTAGTGTCAATCATATGATGATTGTTGTATGGACTTTATTGTATCATATTCCTATTCATAAAGGCATGGTTATTATATTTACTTGTATTGGTGCCAAATAAACTAAGTATAATAACATCCTTGAGTAGTAGGTTCTTATCTATATCAATCGATTGGTTGAATCGATAATGAGATGATATAGAGAACACTACTTTTAATCATTCCTAGTCAAGTATTAACATTCAGGGACAATGTTAATGCGTAGAGACTAGCATGTAGGTCAACATGATGACTTGATCTCAAAAGTCATGGATATGAGATATCAAGTTGACACATAGGTATGCATTGGAGAATGTATACTGAATGATCCGCCATGAGAAAGTATCATGGATCGTTATATGAGTGTCATATACTTTCTCATGTGGCTATTAGTATGACTATTAGTCCTTAGACCTGAACTCACCATGGTTCCCTATATAAGGAGTTGCATACTTTGGCATCGTCAAACATCACCCGTAAATGGGTGGACTATAAAGGCGATTACTGGGTATGTAACAAATTATGCCGAGGGATGTGAGTGATGTAGATGGGATCTATCCCTCCTATATGACGGGGGTGACATCGATATTCTTGATTGAGTGAGACCACGAAGTGCATGGCCATGCCCAAATGAGTCAATATGAGATATTGAGCTCATTTGATTAGAGTGAGTCTACTTGGAGTTCAAGATATAGATTGTACCGAGGATGACACGGTCTATGCCTCAATTGGTCAATCTAGATGTCAAGGATAGAGGGGCATTGTCACATATTGTGAGAGTCACAATTAGTAGTCACAAAGGTGATGTTGGAGCTCAACATTCTTGTAACTTGGATAGCAATGATGTGTTGCTAGATACTGCTCATTGTTTATATTCCTAAATCGATTTAGGGACATTGCCAACGTTACAAGAACCTATAGGGTCACACACAAAAGGGAAATTAGATGGAGATTAGGTTCATATGATGAACCATGAGGATTAGGTTCATGGGATGAACCAAATTGGATTAAGAGTAATCCTAATTAGACTAATTGAGTTGGACTCAATTTGATTCAAGTGTTGAATGAGTCTAATTTAGATTTGATTCATCAAATCAATTTAAATTAATGCATAGAGATTCATTAAATTAAATTGACTTGAATCAAATGGTTGGATTTGATCAACCATGGGAGATAAGAGGCCAAGTTTGATTTGACTTGAGAGGGAAGATGAAAGGTCAAGTTTGACTTGACCAAATGCCATGTCATGATGATGACTTGGCATGGCTGGCCAATGATGATGCTCCACATCATCATTGACTTATCATGTGGTGCCAACTCATGAGGGAGACCAAGAGCCATTGGCTCTTGGAGTTACATGCATGCATGTAACCTCCCAAGCCTTGAAGTGGTCGACCACTCCATTAAATGGAAAATTCATTTTTGTGAGTTACAACAACTTCATCTTCTTCCTTGGATCATCCTCTCAAGCTCCCTCTCCTCCTTGGCTGAACCATCCAAAGAGTTCTAGCACACTCAAGGTTGTATTTTTCTCCACCTATTGCTTGTGTGGATACAAATAGAGGAGTGTTCACTTGACACTCTAGAGTTCCGGCAAGCTATTTGGACGAGCAGGATTTGCGAAGGGCGTCGCATGGAGGGTAACACTCTCAACTTTTAGATCTAAGGTAGATATAGGTTTAGTAAACACATACATGTTTTTGTTTTAATATATCTTTGCACGGATCAGTGGCCGGACTTCCGGGGTTTCCGCAACGCAAAAAGCGGTTTTTGCGGCTCGGAAAGTCCAACAGTGGTATCAGAGCCACGTACGAAGCATGTATGTGTTTCATTTTTGTAATTTTTGTATTAGATATAAAAATTACAGAATTTTTTGTTTCTGTAAATTTCCTATTTTTATAGAATTTTTGGGTTTTTTCTCGAAGAGTCGAAGCGATGAGTCTTGGGACACTTGTATGCTTCAACCATCGAGAAAAACTCTCCGAAACGGCGAGTTCTCGGTTTAGGTTTTTGGGACAGCGACTTAAGTCATTGTAATATCATAGTAGGGACACTCGCAAAGTTTATTTTGTGAGTAGGGGCGCTGCCCCTATCCCTGAAAGGGGCCTTGTCCCGCGATCGCGCCCGGAAACTGCTTAGCGAAACCGTTACGGAGAGGTGACTCATAAAATTGAAAAAAAATAGAAAAAATTATAGAAATTTTCTGTAAAAATACATAATTTAGAATTATGTATAATTCTATGATTGTCATGGCCCATGAATCCCAATATGATTGGATTATGATGTGTTGTAATTCATAATACGACTTGTGTGTCATTTTTGTGGTTGTGCGTGTTGTATAGTGTATGCGACCTGCGCGTCGTACCTCTTCTTTTGAAATTTTAGTTGTAAATAGTTTTAGACTCGAATGTAACTTGAGTTTCATATTTGTAATGTACAAAATGGAGCGGTGGAAAGAACACTTGTAGACGAAGTTACGAGAAGGGTGCCGACAACACATGGCGGTCAAAGGAAGCACTTGGAGAAGTCGCTAGCCCTAGGTTGACCGTCTGATCTTCTCATTGGCTTGAGAAGATCGTAGTAGGGCCATGACCACATCACAGTTAATTTTATATATATATATATATATTTGATTATGCTTGTATGTATGTGATGCATGCTAGTAGAATAATGATTGTATGTATATGATGCATGCTAGGATATTTTTCTTGTATGTATATGATGCATGCTAGAATAATACTTGTATGTATGTGATGCATGCTAATATAGGATAATAAAGGCCTCAATGCATATATGATATACATTACGATTAGATTAGATCTTAATCGAATCAACTCATAAATGCCTACAAAGTCCTTGATACCCATCACTACCTCGATCATTTGTAGTTGTTGAATCTGCCAAAGCAGAGCAACGCATATTATCTTGGTAGGGTGCGGAGGGACAATCTTGGTCCCGCCTATCACGGCTTGGGTTAGAGTAAGCTCAATTAGATTGAGTAAAACTAGTTAACTCAATTGGATCGAGTAGAACTATAGGCATATTCCAACCGTTGGAAAGATAGGATAAGATCGCATTTACACTAAGTCTTGGGCGATTTAGCCAAAGCTAACTCAAGGTCTTTTGTAAATGTGGGACTTGATCCTATAACAAGAGATGCATAGAGATGTAATCGGTAATGTGTTACCCACCGATTGTACTAATTCTTGGGCGATTTAGCCAAAGCTAACTCAAAGCTTAGTAGGATGTGGATCTTGTCCCGCAGGAATTATAACTAGTTTTTATGAATCTAGTAATGTGGTTTGACCACATCCCTAACTCGATTCTATAAAATTCCTATAATTCAGTGGGAGCATCATTTGATTAAAGGCCTAATTAAATGATAAAAGGAATATGATATTAATTCTCTGCATTGTATGTTGTAGATAACTATGTCGACAAACACGAACACTCTCTCTCTGCGTTCTATCCTTGAGAAGGACAAGCTCAATGGAGCAAATTTCCTGGACTGGTACAGGAACTTGATAATTGTTCTCACCCAAGAAAGGAAGTTGTACGGCCTGGAGCAGCCCATTCCGGAGGCACCTCCTACCACTGCCTCGCGAGCTGACAAAGATGCTTACAAGAAGCATCAAGATGATGCATTAGATGTGTCATGTCTAATGCTCACGACCATGAACTCTGAGCTTCAGAAGCAACACGAGTTCATGAATGCTTATGATATGGTTGGACATCTTCGTCAACTATATCAAGGACAAGCAAGGCACGAGAGATATGAAGTCTCTAAGGCATTGTTTGGTTCCAAAATGCAAGATGGGACTCCCGTAGGTCCATATCTACTCAAGATGATTGGGTATGTAGAAAACCTACAGAGATTGAGATTCCCCCTTGGCCAAGTGCTGGCCACTGACTTGATCTTGCAGTCTTTGTCGCAAAGCTACAATCAATTTGTCATGAATTATAACATGAATGAAATTGATAAGCCACTGCCTGAGATTCTCAGCATGTTGAGAACTGCTGAGCTCAACCTTAAGAAGGGAAAATCTGACGCCATTTTGATGGTGCAAAAGAAGAAAGGCAAGGGCAAGCCTAAAGGTAAGGGAAAGTCTCAAACCAAGGGCAAAGGCAAGGAGCTGAAATCCAAAGGAGGGGTGGCCAAGGAAGGGGCTTGCTTCCACTGCAAGACATACCTGGAAGATCTTAAGAAGAAGAGAAGTGAGACTTCTACTTCAGGTATAAATGTTATAGAAGTCAATCTATCTATTTCTTCATCATGGGTATTAGATACCGGATGTGCATCTCACATTTGTACCAATATGCAGGCGCTAAGAAATTGTAGGGCATTGACAAAGGGAGAGGTGGACCTACGAGTAGGTAATGGAGCAAGAGTTACTGCAGTTGTTGTAGGAACTTATGATCTATTTCTGCCCTCTGGGCTTGTACTAGAATTAGATGAATGTTGTTATGTGTCTGCCTTAACTAAGAACATAATTTCGATTTCTTGTTTGGACAAGAAAGGATTTACATTTATAATAAAGAACAAATATTGTTCAGTTTATTTAAATGATATGTTCTATTATAGTGCACCTCTAATGAATAGACTCTACTTTCTAGACTTAGAGAGCCCTATCTATAACATAAGTACCAAAAGGTTCAAGTCAAATGAGTTGAACCAAATCTATCTCTGGCATTGTTGCTTAGGTCACATAAATGAGAGTTGCTTATCTCAGCTCCATAAGGATGGACTGCTAGACTCATTTGATTTTGAATCATATGAGACATGCGAGTATTGCCTTTTAGGCAAGATAACCAAGACTCCCTTTAGTGGACACAGCGAAAGAGCAATAGATTTGTTAGGACTTATACATAGTGATGTATGTGGCCCTTTCAATGTTGCAGCTAGAGGTGGTTACAGGTACTTCATTACATTTACTGATGACTTCAGTAGATATGGTTATGTGTATCTCATGACACATAAATCAGAATCCTTTGAAAGGTTCAAAGAATTCAAGAATGAAGTACAAAACCAGCTTAGCAAGAGTATTAAGATACTTCGATCAGATCGAGGCGGTGAATACCTTAGCCACGAGTTTCGTGACTATCTAGCTAAGTGTGGGATTCTATCCCAACTCACTCATCCTGGAACACCACAGTGGAATGGTGTATCCGAAAGGAGGAATCGTACCCTATTAGATATGGTACAATCTATGATGAGTCACACAGATCTTCCTATATCCTTTTGGGGATATGCTCTAGACACAACAACCTTTACCCTTAACCGTGTACCATCCAAGGCTGTGATAAATACACCATATACGATATGGACAGGGAGAAATCTCAAGATGTCTTTCATGAGGATTTGGGGTTGTGAGGCTTACGTTCGACGTCAAGTCTCAGACAAACTGGGACCGATAGGTACTATTTTGTTGGATATCCCAAGGACACAAAGGGATATTACTTCTACATTCCCAGTCAGCACAAAGTGTTTGTGACAAAGACTGGGGTTTTTCTAGAAAGGGATTTTATTTCTAGAAAAACTAGTGGGAGTACGTTCGATTTTGAAGAAATTCAAGATAAGGACCATAGCACTGAGGCCTTGATGGAGGTTGAACAGGAACCACAAAGTGTTGTGGGTGATGAGGTTGTTGCACAAAGGGTTGTGGAACAACCACCTATTCATGTAGACCTACCTCTTCGCAGGTCTGATAGGGTACGTCGTCAGCCTGAGAGATACTCATTTCTCTTGTCTGACCATGATGACGTTATGCTCATTGAGAATGAGCCTAGCTCCTATCAAGAAGCTGTGATGAGCCCAGATTCTGATAGATGGCTAGAGGCCATGAGATCCGAGATGGAATCCATGTACACCAACCAAGTATGGACTTTGGTTGATCCACCTGAAGGGGTCAAACCCATTGGGTGTAAGTGGGTCTTTAGGAGAAAGACTGACATGGATGGACTTACGCATACCTATAATGGCCGATTGGTGGCTAAAGGTTTTAAGCAAATTAATGTTATTGACTATGATGAAACCTTTTCTCCAATGGTGATGTTTAAGTCCATTCGGATCTTGATTGCTATTGCAGCATACCACGATTATGAGATCTGGCAGATGGATGTCAAAACTGCATTTCTGAATGGAAACTTACTCGAGGATGTGTACATGACACAACCTAAAGGTTTTGAAGATCCACAGCATACTGGGAAAGTATGGAAGCTGCAAAGGTCCATTTATGGGCTAAATCAAGCCTCTCGGAGCTGGAATCTTCGATTCGATGATGCGATCAAACAGTTTGGTTTCATCAAGAATGAAGATGAACCCTGTGTCTACAAGAGGGTTAATGGGAACACAGTTGTCTTCCTTGTATTGTATTTGGATGACATACTATTCATTGGAAATGACATCCCTTCGCTACAGTCTGTGAAGACTTGGCTGGGGACGTGCTTCTCAATAAAGGACTTAGATGAAGCAGCCTGTATTCTAGCCATCAAGATTTATAGAGATAGATCTAAGAGATTGCTTGGCCTAAGTCAGAGTACATACATTGACACGGTATTACTACGGTTTTCCATGCAGAATTCCAAGAAGGGACTTCTGCCATGTCACATGGTGTGAGTCTTTCGAAGACTCAAAGTCCCTCTTTTAGAGAGGAGAGAGACCGCATGGATAAGATCTCTTACACATCTGCTATAGGATCTATCATGTATGCCATGCTGTGTACTCGTCCTAATGTCTCGTATGCTTTGAGCATGAGGAGTAGATACCAGTCAAATCCAGGTGAGCGTCACTAGATAACAGTCAAGAATATTCTTAAGTACTTGAGAAGGACTAAAGAATATTTCTTGATATTTGGAGGCGATGAGGAGCTAGCTGTAAAGGGTTACAGTGATGTCAGCTTCCAAACTGACCAGGATGATTATAGATCACAGACAGGGTTCGTGTTTTGCTTGAATGGTTGCGCTGTGAGCTGGAAAAGTTCCAAGCAGGACACAGTTGCTAATTCTACAACAGAGGCCGAATATATCGATGCTTCCATCTCATTCGAGAGATTATCGATAGAGGATATGTAAAGATTTGCAAAGTATCCACAGAGGCTAACATCGTAGATCCCTTGACCAAGGCTTTGGCACAGAAAAAGCATGATGGCCACCATAGGTCATTGGGTATTAGATACTATGGTAATTGACACTAGTGCTAGTGGGAGATTGTTAGTGAAAGCCCTAGAGCCAATCATGTGATGATTGTTGTATGGACTTTATTGTATCATATTCCTATTGATAAAGGCATGGTTATTATATTTACTTGTATTGGTGCCAAATAAACTAAGTATAATAACATCCTTGAGTAGTAGGTTCTTATCTATATCAATCGATTGGTTGAATCGATAATGAGATGATATAGAGAACACTACTCTTAATTATTCCTAGTCAAGTATTAACATTCAGGGACAATGTTAATGCGTAGAGACTAGCATGTAGGTCAACATGATGACTTGATCTCACAAGTCATGGATATGAGATATCAAGTTGACACATGGGTATGCATTGGAGAATGTATACTGAATGACCCGCCATGAGAAAGTATCATGGATCATTATATGAGTGTCATATACTTTCTCATGTGGCTATTAGTATGACTATTAGTCCTTAGACCTGAACTCACCATGGTTCCCTACATAAGGAGTTGCATACTTTGGCTTCGTCAAACGTCGCCCATAAATGGGTGGACTATAAAGGCGATTACTGGGTATGTGACAAATTATGCGGAGGGATGTGAGTGTTGTAGATGAGATCTATCCCTCCTATATGACGGGGGTGACATCGATATTCTTGAGAGAGTGAGACCATGAAGTGCATGGCCATGCCCAAATGAGTCAATATGAGATATTGAGCTCATATGATTAGAGTGAGTCTACTTGGAGTTCAAGATATAGATTGTACCGAGGATGACACGGTCTATGCCTCAATTGGTCAATCTAGATGTCAAGGATAGAGGGACATTGTCACATATTGTGAGAGTCACAATTAGTAGTAACAAAGGTGATGTTGGAGCTCAACATTCTTGTAACTTGGGTAGCAATGATGTGTTGCTAGATACTGCTCATTGCTTATATTCCTAAATCGGTTTAGGGACATTGCCAACATTACAAGAACCTATAGGGTCACACACAAAGGGCAATTAGATGGAGATTAGGTTCATATGATGAACCATGAGGATTAGGTTCATGGGATGAACCAAATTGGATTAAGCGTAATCCTAATTAGACTAATTGAGTTGGACTCAATTTGATTCAAGTGTTGAATGAGTCTAATTTAGATTTGATTCATCAAATCAATTTAAATTAACGAATAGAGATTCATTAAATTAAATTAACTTGAATCAAATGGTTGGATTTGATCAACAATGGGAGATAAGAGGTCAAGTTTTATTTGACTTGAGAGGGAAGATGAAAGGTCAAGTTTGACTTGACCAAATGTCATGTCATGATGATGACTTGGCATGGCCGGCCAATGATGATGCTCCACATCATCATTGACTTATCATTTGGTGCCACCTCATGAGGGAGACCAAGAGTCATTGGCTCTTGGAGTTACATGCATGCATGTAACCTCCCAATCCTTGAAGTGGTCGACCACTCCATTAGATGGAAAATTCATTTTTGTCAGTTATAGCAACTTCATCTTCTTCCTCGGATCATCCTCTCAAGATCCCTCTCCTCCTTGGCCGAACTATCCAAAGAGTGCTAGCACACTCAAGGTTGTATTTTTCTCCATCTATTGCTTGTGTGGATACCAATAGAGGAGTGTTCACTTGACACTCTAGAGTTCCAGCAAGCTATTTGGACGAGCGGGATTTGCGAAGGGCGTCGCATGGAGGGTAACACTCTCAACTTCCAGATCTAAGGTAGATCTAGGTTTAGTAAACACATACATGTTTTTGTTTTTATATATCTTCGCACGAATCCGAGGCCGAACTTTCGGGGTTTCCGCAATGCAAAAAGTAGTTTTTGCGGCTCGGAAAGTCCAACAAATGATTCTGGGGAAAAGGAGAAAGAGAGTTATAAGAAGTGGATAAAGGCTGATGAGATGGTGCGGTGTTAGATTTTTGCTTCTATGTCAAATGTATTGGAACATCAACATCAAGCCATGCCTACTGCTTATGACATGATGCTCAATCTCAAGGAACTTTTTGGACACTAGAATCGGGATGCTAGGCAGGATGCCATGAGGAACTTGATGACGACCACCATGGTCGAGGGAACACCTGTGAGGGATCATATTCTCAAGATGATGGCTCATTTGAATGAGCTGGAAGTCCTTGGAGCTAAGATCGATGGGGAAACCCAGGTCGATATCATTCTCCAATCTCTACCTAGTTGTTTTGAGCAGTTTCACCTAAACTACAAAATGAAGAAGAGGTTGTATTCGTTGGTGGAGCTTCTGACAGAACTCCAAGCAGTAGAGGGATTTTTTCGTCAGAGTGCTCAGGCTCAGGCCATGGTTGCTCAGAAGGTTTATACTTTTTAGCCGAAAGGCAAGAAGAAGAAGAAACAAGGTGGAGCAAAGGTGGAGGGAGGATCTCAGGGAGGAGTGAAGAAGCCGAAAGGCAAGTGCTTCACTTGCAAGCAGACTGGACATTGGAAGAATGACTTCCCCAACCGAAAGCAGAACAAAGGTATATCCTTTGGTTTAGTCGTTGAAACATGTTTAGCGGTGTTATCTACCAACACCTGGCGTGTAGATACGGGAGCCACTGATCATGTCTGCAATACTTTGCAAGGTTTCCAAGAAACCAGACGACCAGCTGAGAGGGAGATTACCGTTTACTTGGGCGATGCTACGAAGGTGGCGGCTATTGCAGTGGGAGATGTTTATTTATCTTTTGATAGGAATAAAACTTTGGTTCTGAAAAATTGCCTTTATGTACCTTTATTTAAAAAGAATATGATTTTGGTTTCTAAATTGTTTTTGGATGGATATTCTATTTCTTTTAATGACAGAGTTGTTATAAAAAGGAATAGGGAGATTATCTGTTCTGGTGCATTGATAGAAAATTTATATACTCTTGAACTAAAAGCTCCCACGATGCAAATAGAAGTAAATAACTCATCTTCTAAATCTAATCAGAGAAAAGAACCTTCGAAAATGAACCAAACATATCTTTGACATCTAAGGTTAGGTCATATTAACCTAAGTAGAATTCAAAGGTTGATAGTTGATGGACCTTTGGGTTCATTAGTGGTGGAAGATTTCCCAACCTGCAAATCTTGCTTGAAAGGTAAAATGACCAAGAGGCCTTTTAAGGCCAAGAGGTATACAACCAAAGAGGTGGTGAAATTGGTTCATTCTGATTTGTGTGGTCCTATGTCTATCCAGGCTAGAGGTGGTTTTGAATATTTCGTCTCTTTTATAGATGATTATTCAAGATATGGATACATTTACTTGATGCGTCGCAATTCTGAATGCTTTGACATGTTCAAAGAATTCAAGGCTGATGTGCAGAAACGTCAAGGTAAAAGTATCAAGATACTACGATCTGATCGTGGTGGTGAGTACCTCTTGGGAGAGTTTAGGAATTACTTATCAGAGGCTGCGATTCAAACCCAATTGTCTGCACCTGGCACACCCCAGCAGAATGGTATAGCGGAGAGAAGGAATAGGACTCATATGGAGATGGTTAGATCGATGATGAGTTATTCTGAGTTACCAAATTCGTTCTGGGTGTATGCTCTGGATACGACAGTGTATATTCTGAACTTGGTACCATCTAAATCAATGCCTTCTAATCCCTTAGAATTGTGGACTGTGCGAAAGCCGAGTCTGAGACATATTCGGATTTGGGGGAGTCCAGCATATGTGCTGAAGGCAGATGCTGGTAAGTTGGAACCTCATACAGAAGTGTGCATGTTCGTAGGCTATCCTAGAGAAACGAAAGGTGGTTTGTTCTATAGTCCTAGAGATCAGAGGGTGATCGTTAGCACAAATGCCAGATTTTTAAAGGAAGACTATGTGATGAACCACAAGGCCATGAGTAAGATTGTTTTGGAGGAATTGAGAGAGGAAGTCACTACTTCATTACCACCGGTACAAGAGGATATACCATAAGTGACTGCACCTTATTTTATAGAGTATATACAAGTGATACCTCATCGTAGTGGGAGGGTTGTTAGACAACTTAATAGATTTATGTTCTTGGGAGAATCTTCTTATTTGGTCCCTGACGAATATGAACCTGATCCCTGGACATATGACGAGGCAATCCAAGATAAAGATACGGTATCTTGGCAAAGTGCGATGAATTTTGAGATATAATCTATGGATTCAAATCAGGTCTGAGAGCTAGTAGAACCACCCAACGGTGTAAAAGTCATTGGATGCAAGTGAATCTACAAAAGAAAGAGAGGAATAGACGGGAAGGTTGAGACCTTCAAAGTAAGGCTTGTTGTGAAAGGGTATACTCAGAAAGAGGGTTCGATTATGAGGAGACCTTTTCACCGGTAGCCATGCTTAAGTCTATCCGGATTCTCTTATATATTGCTGCTCATATGGACTATGAGGTGTGGCAGATGGATGTCAAGACAACTTTCCTTAATGGAAGACTTGAGGAAAACATCTATATGGAGCAACCAGAGGGATTCATTGCAAAGAGCAAAGACCATCTTTTGTGCAAGCTTAATCGGTCCATTTATGGATTGAAGTAAGCTTCGAGATCTTGGAACATCCAGTATGATGAGGTAATCTGGTCTTATGGATTTATTCAAAGTCCGAATGAGTCTTGTGTATACAAGAGATGTGACAGAAATGTAATGGTATTTCTTATACTATACGTAGATGACATTTTGTTAATTGGCAATAATGTCAAAATGTTATCAGACGTAAGGGTATGGTTGTACAAACAGTTTGATATGAAAGACTTGGGAGAAGTGGGACACATCCTTGGGATCAAGGTTATAAGGGATCGCAAGAAAAGGATGTTGTGCTTATTTCAAGCTTCATACATAGACACCATTATGGTTCGTTTTAGCATGCAGAACTCCAAGAATGGTTTTTTACCTTTTAGGCATGGAGTACCTTTATCTAAAGAGATGTGTCCTACAACAACAAAGGAGATAGAGGAGATGAAGGAAGTTCCTTATGCTTCGGTGGTAGGAAGCCTCATGTATGCTATGTTATGTACGAGGTCGGATATCTGCTTTACCATGGGCATGGTTAGCAGATATCAGAGTAATCCAGGACAGGGACATTGAATTGCGATAAAGCATATATTGAAGTACCTGAGAAGGACTAGGGAATTATATGCTGGTATACCAGGCAGATCAATTACTCTCTATGGGTTACACAGATTCCGACTTCCAATTAGATTGGGATAACAATAAGTCTATCTCGAGTTTTGTGTTTACTTTGGGAGGTGGAGCCATTGTATAGAGGAGTGTCAAGCAGAAATGCATGGCGGACTCCACCATGGATGTTGAGTATGTGGCAGCCAAAGAAGCTATATGGCTCAGGAACTTCTTGATGTACTTAGATGTGATTCCTGGTTTGCCCAGAACTATCACAATTTATTGTGATAACAGTGGTTCAGTTGCTAACTCAAAGGAACCACGAGCCCATAAGGTAAGTAAACACATAGAGCGCAAGTACCACCTGATACGAGAGATCGTAAAGAGGGTAGAAGTTGTTGTCACCAGGATTGCAACAAAGGATAACCTGGTAGATCCTTTCACAAAGGCCTTTCTAGCGAGAGCTTTTGATAGACATGTGGAGGGAATGGGAATCAGATGTATGACAGTTTGATGGCAGCATAGTCTTTTAGTATAAGTGGGAGATTGTTGGATGTATACTGAAAAGTCTATCTTTTGTATGAACATCTTTATTTTTGAAATCAGAATCACATGATCATTGTTTACATATTTATGGTTATGTATATTGTCTGATACATTACATTGTAGATAACATAGTGTGTGGTGTCACACGGAAGATCATATTATCAGTTCCTTGTAGAATATAAGCAGAGCCTCACAACCGAGAAAGTTTTGGACAAACCATTGGTATGGTTATAGTGTAATTTGGTATTGGTTTGTCTTGACCATAGAATTACACTAGTACACTTTGTGTGTATTGAGCAGGACCGACTTAGAGGTGATTTAATTTATTGCTGACTATATAATTGAATCGGACCTCGGATATTATGTTGTACATGCTCGTAATCCCGATATAATAACGGGCACATGTACTTAGTATTTATTTCTTTGATTTAGCAATGGGCGAGATTTATAGATTAAATTGATAGACTCGGTAAGTTGGAAAATAATATTATTTACAAGGTGTGTCGTTGATTATAGGAGGAAACTGTGTCCTATGTATTAGGATGATGATGTCCCCTTAAGGAGCTCATAAGGATCATCATGTAAACCCTGCAGGTGGACTTGGTCCGGCATAATGATGAGGTTGAGTGGTACTACTCATGGAGTTAGATGTTAATTAATTAATTGTCAATAAATTAATTAATTGACGGACATTCGATATCTTAAACATGGGGAGACATTTGTACAATTAATATATGAAGCCCATATTTATTTATGGGGGTTGGTGAGGTAGATCAATGATAATTCTCTAGTTGAATGGATTATCATTAATTGATCAGATTTTATGTGGGCTAGATCCATTGGGTGGGCAAGATCCAACTCCTCCTCATGGTCCCTATTGTAGCATATTAAAACCCTCATGAAACCTAGATCCATCAGACACGATTAAAAGGAGGTTTGGGCCAAATCTATAAATTGGAGGCAAAGTCTTGGGTGGCATGATAGAATTGGGAATTCTAGGGTTTGCTCCTTGGCTTGGGCGGCAACTAATCTTTAGAGATTAGGGTTTGCTTACAAAGGCTTGGGCGGCTAGGGTTTGGAGAAGGCTTGGCCGGCAACAAGTGGAAGGGTTAGGGTTTTGTTTTCCTCTCTTCCTAAGGTATAGCCGACACCCCTCCTCTTCTTCTTCACATTGGCCACCGCCCATACCTCTTCTTATATTTCTCTTTGGCTGGCGACAAGAGTTAGGGTTCTTCCTTTGGAGCTCTTGGTCGGCGGCCAAATTTCCTCTTCCTCTCCTTGACCGGCAGCAAGGATCAAGCTAGGAGCTTGGTGGTCGGCTCCAGATAGAAGAAGAATTATTTGGTTATCTTCCTTTATTCAGAGCGAACATGGAAAGGAAAATACGCGATCTAGGAGGTTTCAACTCTTAAAGGATCGTTGGCCACACAACGTTCAAGAGGAGGATAAGTCATTCAATAGAAGATCAAGAGGTATACAAGAGGTATAATGTTGTTTATTTTGATTTAGTTCTTTTGTATAATTCATGTGGTTAATTTACTTGGACCCCGAAGATAAACACAAAATTCGGCGATCCGTACATCATCTATTCCACGGCTAATCGAGGAAAAGAGTTAGGTTGCTTGAACAATAAGTTTGTTCAAGAGACCACTTGAATCGAATAGCACGATGATGGATCGATTGCTTGAGTAATCCGTCTTCGTCAAGGATTAATTTATTTTAATCCAGGGACATAGATAGGATCACCATGCACGAGTGACCGAAGAGGGAAGCAATTTCCCCACACTCCTCACAAGGAGTGGTGAATCGTTTATAAGCTATTCAAACACCTTTGACCACTTCGACTTATACCCAATTATCTCAGGTCCACATCTCCTAAGAGATGCTTGCTTAAGATGTCAAAGCATAAGTCTTCATGACCAAGATGACTTGAATACCGCAAGTCAAAGGAACATCGCACTTAAGCTGCAGTAAGAACTTCATTGACATATCCTTATATGCAGAGAACCATATGAAGTCTTATAGCTGGTCACTCCAATGAACTAGTTACCATAACTAGCATCCATGATTAACTCCGGATTGTTGGTGCAGGGACACCAGATAATCGAACCTGTGTTTTGATTATGGCAAAGACACAAAGATAAGATTTCATCATTATCTCACGAGCTAAACCGAGTGTGCAAAAAAGTACTAAAGCTGGAGCTGAAGGCTAGCGACACCCAGAGGAAGCCGCGGTGGTCGGGCGACACTCGAGTGACTTCGAAGGGAGCCGAAGGAATCGAGTGGAAGGCCGAAAGCGAAAGTGACACAGTAAGTATTGAGGTAAGCTCGTGTGAGTGAGAGATGGTAAGGTTGTGTCCTCTGTACGGGGACGATCGTAGGCGGCGATCCAACTAAGACTTCCTAGGGAAGGTCTAGGTCGAGATCGGACGGTTAGAAACTGTCACATTTGTCATTTTCCGAGCTAACCTTTTACTGCATGGAAGTGGCCAGGATGGCAATCGACTGCTGGACTTTGGGCAGTCGATTGATGCTCATCAGTCGAATGATGGGAGGCATCAGTCGACTGATGGCGACGAATCAGCCTTTGTGCTAGGTCAAAATGGATAAGGTTTATCGCGGCCACTTCGCGATAAAATTTGTACAACTTCGTGATCTATTCCAAAAAAATAGGAGACATATTCAAAGTCCAAAATCTATAAAAGGAGGGGAGGATTCCAACTCCAAATATCATCAAGATTATTCTCAATCGCTCCTACAATGCCAAAGCTCCAATATCGTCATAACGCCAACGCGACGACAAGTTCAAATCTCCTTCGTCGGCAGCAGTAGCAAGTAATTGTTTTTATTGTATTCTTTATTTTTATTTGTAACGAGGTGAGGTAGGCTTGTTGCCTCATCTTCCTAATTTCGGTTTTGTGATCGTTGTCTCCTACCTCCAACGAAAAGGATACGTTATAGTGCTTTGCCCTCCGTATGCGGTCTAGGACTGTTAGGGCCTTGGAGTAGCAACTGCTGGGTTGTGAACCAAGTAAAATAAATGTGTCTCTTTATTTTCCGCTGTGCTTACTCGTGTATCGAAAGAACGAATGAAAAGATTTACGATCGCTATTCACCCCCCCCCTCTAGCGACGCTTCTCGATCCAACACGGATATCACAATGTCTCCAGCCAGTGAGAATCAGCTGCTTGGATACACCAAGGAGTATACCTCATGCTAGTCTCGACAGAATTGATGGTGTCTAAATCCATCAATTCATCGACTCGGGATAATTCCAATACATCATAATTACACATGTAGAGAAACTCACTAGTTGTGATCTAATCACAAATTCTCTCATGCTATGAATCATATTGTGGACATTCAGTAAATGAGTTTAAGATCTAATTAAATACATGAAAACATGTATACTCAAATAGTGAATCTTCATTTATCATATAAATGGTTTAAACATAAGGCGGTTGCCTTAGGACACCTCTCATATATTACTAACAAACTCCCACTTAGCCAAATGTCAATTACTACGGTATCCAATACCATAAGCTCTAATATGACCCTCAAACTTACTTTGAGATAAGGCCTTAGTTAAAGAATCTGATAAGTTCTTTTCAGTGGGAATCTTCTTGATTTATTTTTCCTTCCTACTTATGATCTCTCTGATCAAATGATAGCGGCGAAGCACATGTTTGGATCATTGATGAGACCTTTGCTCTTTTGCCTGTGCAATTGCTCCATTGTTGTCGCAGTAAAACGGTATTGCTTCAACAATGGCTGGAACCACTCCAAGTTCATAAATGAACTTCTTGATCCAAACCGCTTCCTTTACTACTTCCGAAGCTGCAAAGTATTCTGCCTCTGTGGTAGAATCCACTATAGTGTCTTGTTTGGAACTTTTCCAACTCATTGCGCCCGCATTCAAGGTAAACACGTACCTAGACTGAGACCTGGAATCATCCTTGTCTGTCTGGAAGCTGGCATCCGTATACCCGCGTATCACCATGTCCCCTTCTCCATATATTAGGAACACATACTTAGTTCTTCTTTAGTACTTAAGGGACATCTTAACAGCCGCCCAATGATCCATTCCTGGATCAGACTGGTATCTTCTCGTGACACTCAGAGCATACGATACATCGGGCCTCGTACATAACATAGCGTACATGATAGATCCTATTGCGGATGCATAAGGAATCTTACTCATGCAAATCCTCTCGTCTTCTGTGTACGGACACATAGACTTCGAAAGGTGTATCCCATGCCTGATGGGAAGGTAATCTTTCTTAGATTCCGACATTCTATACCTCTTTAGGACTCGGTCTATATATGTAGACTGCGAAAGACCAAGCAACCGTTTCGATCTATCCCTATAGATCTTAATCCCGAGGATGTAGGTTTATTCTCTCAGGTCTTTCATGGAGAATATCTTGGACAACCAAATTTTAACTGACTGTAAGATAGAAACATCATTTCCTATAAGTAATATGTCATCGACATACAATACTAGGAACACGACTACACTCCCACTAACCTTCTTGTACACACAAGGTTTGTACAGATTTTATGAGAAATCAAACCTTTTGATTGTCTCATCAAAACGGATATTCCATCTCCTGGATGCTTGCTTCAGTCCATATATGAACCGTCGCAGTTTGCATACCTTGGTTTTATCAACCGGTGAAACCCTCAGGCTATATCATATACACATCCTCGAGTAGATTTCCATTAAGGAAAGTTGTTTTCACATTAATCTGTCATATCTCATAATCATAATGATCTGCTATGGACAGGAGCATCTGAATGGATTTAAGCATAGCAACAGGTGAATAGATCTCGTCATAATCAACACCTTGCTTTTGACAATACCCTTTCGTCACCAATCTAGCCTTATAGGCAATCACATTACCATCTATGTCTGTTTTAGTACTTAAGAAGAACTAAGGATATGTTCCTAATATATGGAGAAGGGTACATGGTGATACGTGGGTATATGGATGCCAGCTCTAGACAGACAAGGATGATTCCATGTCTCAGTCTGGGTATGTATTCACCTAGAATGGAGGCGCAATAAGTTGGAAAGGTTCCAAGCTTGACACTATAGCGGATTTTGCCACTAAGGCAGAATACATTGCATCTTTAGAAGAAGCAAAGGAAGTGCTTTCGATCAAGAAGTTCATATCTGAACTTGATGTGGTCTCATCAATGATCCAAACATGTGCTTCGCCGCTATCATCTTATCAGAGAGATCATCAGTAGGAAGGAAATACAAATCGAGAAAATCCCCACTGAAAGGAACTTAGCGGATCCTTTGACTAAGGCATTACCTCAAAGTAAGTTTGAGGATCATGTTAGAGCTTATGGTATTGGATACCGTAGCGATTGGCATTAGGCCAAGTGGGAGTTTGTTAGTGATATATGAGAGATGTCCTAAGGCAATCGCCTTATGTTTGAACCATTTATATGATAAATGAAGATTCACTATTTGAGTATACATGTTTTCATGTATTTGATTAGATCTTAAACTCATTTATTGAATATCCACGATACAATTCACAGCATGAGAGAATTTGTGATTGGATCACAACTAGTGAGTATCTCTACATGTGTAATTGTGATGTATTGAAATTATCCCTAGTCGATGAATTGATGTATTTGGACACCATTGATTCTGTCGAGACTAGCACGAGGTATACTCCTTGGTGTATCCAAGCAGTTGATTCTCACTGGCTGGAGACATTGTGATGTCCGGAGTTAATCGTGGATGCTAGTTATGACAACAAGTTCATTGGAGTTACTCGCCGTAAGACTTCATATGGTTCATTGCATATATAGATATGTCAATGAAGTTCTTACTGCAGCTTAAGTGCGATGTTCCTTTGACTTGCGGTATTCAAGTCATCTTGATCATAAAGACTTATGCTTTGACATCTTAAGCAAGCATCTCTATGGAGATGTGGACCCGGGATGATTGGGTATAAGTCGAAGTGATCGAAGGTGTTTGAATAGCCTATAAAGGATTCACCATTCCTTGCGAAGAGATGTATACCCATGGCCTCTTGTCGGATTGTTACTAAAGTCTTTGGCCAAAGCTTTACATATTTAGAGTAAGGTACTCTTCGATACATGTGCAGTAACTAGAATTCGTAGGACGAGAAAATGATACTTGGGCTAGGTGTGACATAGTCAGCCTAGTGGGGACTGACACTATAGACCATGTCCTGAACCAAGTGGGTATAAGATGAGTGAAGGGAATGGGACACGATTCATTCGAGCTGCTGAAGGGTTTCAGAAGTAGTTCTGGATCAACCATTTATCTTTTCGGTTAATTGGAGATCATGATGTACTACTAGGTGCCACTCATGATCGTTCTATAATTAATGGTTAATTATAGACGGCCAACATAAACCGAGAACCTATTTGGTCACACGCACAACGAGCGTAATCCAAAGGATTTAAAATGAGCTTGAGAATGAGATTCTCAGACCGAGAGAAACTAGGTTTGGTTGGACCAAACATGGAGCGAGCATGAAATCGTTTTAGTCGCAATGGAAGTGTTGATGGGCCGTGTCTTATGAAGACATGATGGATGAACCAAATTGGTTTGGTTCTAATCCAATGGAGGAGAATAAACCAAAGGGGTTTGGTTTGTTTTAAACGAATGAACCAAAGTTGGTTCGGTTCTTTTTAACTTAAAATAGACCAACATAGTTTGGTTTATTTTAACTTAAGTTATTGGAGAGGGTTAACGGATTTTGGTTATGAACCAATAACCATTAGGAGAATGTGTTCTCTATAAAAACACGGCTTAAGGGCTTTTCTAATGAGATAAGGGAATAAGCCATTGAGTTGCCGCCCAAAACCCTAGCTCCTCTTTTGTTGTTGCCGCCCAACATTGTGTTGCTGCCAACTTCATGGAGATGCTGCCACCTCCTTGCCGCCGGACAACCACCTGCTTCCGCCGGACACTTGCTGCTGCCGGTGATCCTCCGGCGACCCTCCTTGGCTCCGGTGACCAAGGACTAGCTGGTCCTCTTCCCTTTGGCCGGCGCAAGGTCTCCACCAAAGCTGTCCAGTTTTCTGGACAGCTTGTTTCCTTGTTGTCAGGGCATCGTTTGGACAATGTTTGGACCTCTGACAGCTCCTTCCTTACCGGGGATTCGATCTCCGATAATCCTTATAGGTGGAGGACGAAGGATTCGTCAAACGGTTGACGAATACCTCTCCGGAGAAGCGAGTTTTTGAGGACTCATTTTGGATCCGAATTTTGATTCGGATCGTGATCTTCTCTCAATCACATTGTCTTCAACACGAGGCTAGTAACCCGTATGAAGACGAGGCTCGTGACTTTGTGAAGTCATCCCGAAGATACTCGGTGTGGATACGGATAGAGACGATTCTAGCGAGAATCGTTCCGGTTGATGCCTTTCCCGCTACACGTGTTACGTCAGGTATACGTAGTATAAATTTCCTTTTATTTCAAAATTTGAATTTACGGTTATGTCTACACATATTGTACTATGCATGCGTGTGATGTGTGTGTTGTAATAAATTAGATTTATTATTTTATTCCTTCCGCTGTGCACATGTTTACGAAACATGTTCGAACACACACTCGCTGCGGTGCCGGAAACCCAACATCCATTGCGACTGAAACGATTTCATGCTCGCTCCTTGTTTGGTCCAACCAAACCTAGTTTCTCTCAGTCTGAGAATCTCATTCTCAAGGTTGTTTTAAATCTTTTGGATTACGCTCGTTGTGCGTGTGACCAAATAGGTTCTCGGTTTATGTTGGGCATCTATAATTAACCATTAATTATAGAATGATCATGAGTGGCACCTAGTAGTACATCATGATCCCCAATTAACTAAAAAGATCAACGGTTGATCCAGAACTATTTTTGAAACCCTTCAGCAGCTACAATGAATCGTGCCCATTCCCTTCACTCATCTTATACCTACTTGGTTCAGGACATGGTCTATAGTGTCAGTCCCCACTAGGTTGACTACATCACACCTAGCCTAAGTATCATTTCTTCGTCCTACGGATTCTAGTTACTGCACATGTATCCAAGAGTACCTTACTCTAAACATGTAATGCTTTGGCCAAAGACTTTAGTAACAATCCAACGAGAGGCCATGGGTATACATCTCCTCGCCAGGAGTGGTGAATCCTTTATAGGCTATTCAAACACCTTCGATCACTTCGACTTTACCAAATCATCCCGGGTCCACATCTCCTCAGAGATGCTTGCTTAAGATATCAAAGCATAAGTCTTTATGATCAAGATGACTTGAATACCGCAAGTCAAAGGAAATTGCACTTAAGCTAAAGTAAGAACTTCATTGACATATCTATATATGCAGAGAACCATATGAAGTCTTACGCCTGGTCACTCCAATGAACTAGTTACCATAACTAGCATCCACGATTAACTCCGGACATCACAATGTCTCCAACCAGTGAGAATTAGCTGCTTGGATACACCAAGGAGTATACCTCGTGCTAGTCTCGACAAAATCGATGGTGTCCAAATCCATCTATTCATCGATTAGTGATAATTCCGATACATCACAATTACACATGTAGAGATACTCACTAGTTGTGATCCAATAACAAATTCTCTCATGCTGTGAATCGTATCGTGGACATTTAGTAAATGAGTTTAAGATCTAATCAAATACATGAAAACATGTATACTCAAATAGTGAATGTTCATTTATCATATAAATGGTTCAAACATAAGGCGATTGCCTTAGGACATCTCTCATATATTACTAACAAACTCCCACTTGGCCTAATGGCAATCGCTACAGTATCCAATACCATAAGTTCTAACATGACCCTCAAACTTACTTTGAGGTAATGCCTTAGTCAAAGGATCCGCTAGGTTCCTTTCATTGGGGATTTTCTCGATTTGTATTTCCTTCCTACTAATGATCTCTCTGATCAGATGATAGCGGCGAAGCACATGTTTGGATCGTTGATGAGACCTTGGCTCTTTCACCTGTGCAATTGCTCCATTGTTGTCGCAGTAGACCGGTATTGCTTCAATAATAGCTAGAACCACACCAAGTTCATAAATGATCATCTTGATCCAAACCGCTTCCTTTGCTGCTTCCAAAGCTGCAATGTATTTTGCCTCAGTGTTAGAATCCGCTACAGGTCTTGTTTGGAACTTTTCCAACTCACTGTGCCCCCATTCAAGGTGAACACGTATCCAAACTGAGACCTGGAATCATCCTTGTCTGTCTAGAAGCTGGCATCCGTATATCCGTGTTTCACCATGTCCCCTTCTCCATATTTTAGGAACACATTCTTAGTTCTTCTCAAGTACTTAAGGATTGTCTTAACAGCCGCCCAATGATCCATTCCTGGAGCAGACTAGTATCTACTCGTGACACTCAGAGCATACGATACATCGGGCCTCGTACATAACATAGCATACATGATAGATCCTATTGCGGATGCATAGGGAATCTTACTCATACAAATCCTCTCGTCTTCTGTGTGCGGACACATAGACTTCGAAATGTGTATCCCATGCCTGATGGGTAGGAAACCTTTCTTGGATTCTGACATGCTAAACCTCTTTAGCATTCGGTCTATATATGTAGACTGCGAACGACCAAGCAACCTTTTCGATCTATCTCTATAGATCTTAATCCCGAGGATGTAGGTTGCTTCTCCCAGGTCTTTCATGGAGAATGTCTTGGACAACCAAATCTTAACTGACTGTAAGACTGAAACATCATTTCCTATAAGTAATATGTCATCGACATAAAATACTAGGAACACGACTGCACTCCCACTAACCTTCTTGTACACACAAGGTTCGTCTGGATTTTGTGAGAAATCAAACTTTTTGATTGTCTCATCAAAATGGATATTCCAGCTCCTGGATGCTTGCTTCAATCCATATATGGACCGTCGTAATTTGCATACCTTGGTTTTATCAACCGATGTGAAACCCTCAGGATGTATCATATACACATCCTCGAGCAGGTTTCCATTAAGAAAAGCCGTTTTCACATCTATTTGCCATATCTCATAATCATAATGAGCCGCTATGACCCAGAGCATCCGAATGGATTTAAGCATAGCTACAGGCGAATAGGTCTCGTCATAATCAACACAATGCTTTTTAGGATATCCTTTCGCTACCAATCTAGCCTTATAGGTAATCACATTACCATCCATGTCGGTTTTCTTCTTGAAAACCCACTTGCACATTATAGGCTTTATGCCTTCAGGTGGGTCAACCATGTTCCAAACTTGGTTTTCATACATGGAATCCATTTCCGACTTCATGGCTTCAAAATATTATTGATTCCTCAAACAATAAAATTTTAAAATCAACCAACACCTCAAGTTCAACGACACTCCCACTGTTTTTTGCAAGAGAAACTTTCTCTAGAAACACAGCATGCCTTGAAACAAACATCTTTTTTTCTACAGGATGATAGAATTGGTAACCCCTTGTTTCCTTAGATTATCCAATAAATAGACATTTATCAGAATTAGCATTCAATTTGTCTGATACAGTCCGCTTCACATAAGCAGGACAACCAAATATCTTCAAGTAAGATACATGAGGTTTCTTACTATTCCATATCTCATATGGAGTAGGGGAGACTACCTTGGTTGGTATTCTATTTAGCAAGTAAACAGTTGTCTGAAGTGCATAGCCCCAAAAGAACTTGGGAAGATTCGCATGATTCATCATTGACTTGACCATGTCCAACAAGGTCCGGTTACGCCTCTCAGATACACCATTATGCTGCGGTGTATATGGCGGAGTCCATTAGAACAATATACCATTGTCTCTTAGATAATCAAGTGGTATCAGAGCCACGGTTTACGGTTTTGTGTGTTTAAGATTCGATTACTTTTATGCACTTTTCATATATTATATGTGCCGGATAATAGTAGGATATGCGTAGGTTAACTCTTTGGTTGCATGCATAGGATCCAACTATTATGGCCATATGTGTGTATGTGACTGTATGTGTGTAATTGTATATTTTGTTAAATCCTCGGGGTTGACGAGGCTAGTGTTTAATTTTTGTAAATTAGATACGTCATTGTTTAGCCACTCTTTTTATTTTAGTTTACTTTCGATCTAGATTTCATGTACACTCCTTCGTGGAGTATAGGATCGATGGATGTAAATTAAAATATTTTTTCTCGGCTCGGATCTCCGGATGGCTTGTACATGGCGTAGGGAGGAGCGGACGAGATGACGATACGACGGGAGACATATTGAAGACAAAAACCATAATAGTTGGAAAATATTTATTTTTCATATTTATTGCTTATTGTTTGATATGCATGTCGTAGGCTAGAAAATTCCTCAATTTTAAATTACTAAGTGGGAGAGGGATATTTTTATAAATTCCCACGACCTCCATTACGATTTGACATGTGATGCAAGCAAACTTGTGCGTCGGCTCTGAGTGCCTTCCTCTCCATCAGATGAGTTTGTTTGCGGATCTCAGGGTAGGATATGGTTATAGGAATTATTTAGGAGTGTGTGTACTTCCCCATCGGAAGGCACATAACCCGAGATAATTTCCTTGGTATCGAGTAATGGTGACCACTTAGATACAAATATAAGTATCCTCCCCATTGGAGTCACTGCTTTTATTTGTAGGGTCAAAGAGAAACCAACTATTAATTTTATTTGTCAAAAAGTTAGGTTGACAAGATAGTAAAATTAATGGGTAAAACCTCCTCTTACAAATGTAGAATTCGTATATGTCCACACGATCGTGGCATACGATATTCTCGGTGTTTTGAGGTGTTGGTTGATTTTAAATTTTTATTGTTTGAGGAATCAATAATTTTTTGAAATCTAAAGCAATGATCTATGTGATTCTAAGTTTTTTTTTCAAAATGACTTTCAGTCTACTTGCTGTGATACTAAAGGAAAATAAACTTACTGTACATAATTTTGTTGATTGGAAAAAGGAATCTTGATATTGTCTCAACTGCTGAGGAGTACAAGTATATACTCTTCGAAGATCGTCCTCCTAAGCCTGCGAATGAGCTGGAAGTCCTTGGAGCTGAGATCAATGGGGAAACCCAAGTTGATATCATTCTCCAGGCGATAGAAGGACTTGCTCAGGCTTAGGCCATGGTTGCTCAAAAGGTTTCTACTTCTAAGCCGAAAGACAAGAAGAAGAAGAAACAAGCTGAGGCATAGATGATGGGAGGATCTCAGGGATGAGTGAAGAAGCCGAAAGACAAGTGCTTTACTTGCAAGTAGGATGGACATTGGAAAAAGGACTGTCCCAATCCGAAGCAGAACAAAGGTATATCCTTTGGTCTAGTCGTTGAAACATGGTTAGCGGTGTTATCTACCGGCACCTGGTGTGTAGATACGGGAGCCACTGATCATGTCTGCAATACTTTGCAGGGATTCCAGGAAACCCGACGATTAGCTAAGGGAGAGATCACCATTTACTTGGGCAATGCCACGAAGGTGGCGGCTGTTGTAGTGGGAGAAGTTTATTTATTTTTTGAGAAAATAAAGTTTTGGTTCTTAAGAATTGCCTATATGTACCTTTATTTAGAAAGAATTTAATTTCGGTTTTTAAATTGTTTATGGATGGATAATCTATTTCTTTTAATGACAGAGTTGTTATAAAAAGAAATAGGGAGATTATCTGTTCTGGTGCATTGATAGGAAATTTGTATACACTCGAACCAAAAGCTCCCATGATGCAAATTGAAGTTAATAACTCATCTTCTAATTCCAATAAGAGAAAAGAACCTTCGAAGATGAACCAAACATATCTTTGGCATCTTAGGCTTGGTCATATTAACCTAAGTTGAATTCAAAGGTTGATAGCTGATGGACCTCTGGGTTCATTAGTGGTGAAAGATTTTCCAACCTGCGAATCCTTCTTGGAGGGTAAAATGACCAAGAGGCCTTTTAAGGCCAAGGGGTATAGAGCCAAAGATGTGTTAGAATTGGTTCATTCTGATTTGTGTGGTCCTATGTCTATCCAGGCTAGAGGTGGTTTTGAGTATTTCGTCTCTTTTATAGATGATTATTCGAGATATGGTACATTTACTTGATGCATCGCAAGTCTGAATGCTTTGACAAGTTCAAAGAATTCAAGGCTGATGCGGAGAAACGTCAAGGTAAAAGTATCAAGACACTACGATCTAATCGTGGTGGTGAGTACCTCTTGGGAGAGTTTCGAAATTACTTATTAGAGGCTGGGATTCAATCCCAATTGTCTGCACCTGGCACACCCCAACAGAATGGTGTAGTAGAGTGAAGGAATAAGACTGTTATGGAGATGGTTAGATCAATGATGAGTTATTCTGAGTTGCCAGATTTGTTCTGGGGATATGCTCTAGATACGGCAGTGTACATTCTGAACTTGGTTCGATCTAAATCAGTGCCTTCTACTCCCACAGAATTGTGGACTGGGCGAAAGCCTAGTCTAAGACATATTCCGATTTGGGGGAGTCCAGCACATGTGCTGAAGGCAGATGCTAGTAAGTTGGAACCTCGTACAAAAGTGCGCATGTTCGTTGGCTATCCTAGAGGAATGAAAGGTGGTTTGTTTTATAGTCCTAGAAATTAGAGGGTGATCGTTAGCACGAATGCCAGATTTCTAGAGGAAGACTATGTGATGAACCACAAGCCCATGAGTAAGATTGTTCTGGAGGAATTGAAAGGGGAAGTCACTTCTTCAGTACCACCGGTATAAGAGGACATACCACAAGTCACTGCATCGCATGTCATAGAGGATACACAGGTGATACATCATCGTAGTGGGAGGGTTGTGAGACAACTTGATAGATTCATGTTCTTGGGTGAATCTTCTGATTTAGTCCCTGGTGAACATGAACTTGATCCCTGGACGTATGACGAGGCAATCCAAGATAAAGATGCAGTATCTTGGCAAAGTGCAACGAATGTTGAGATTGAATCTATGGATTCAAATCAGGTCTGGGAGCTAGTAGAACCACCCGATGGTGTAAAAACCATTGGATACAAGTGGATCTACAAAAGAAAGAGAGGAATAGACGGGAAGGTTGAGACCTTCAAAGCGAGGCTTATTGCGAAGGGGTATACTCAGAAAGAGGGTATCGATTATGAGAAGACCTTTTCGCCGGTAGCCATGCTTAAGTCTATCCGGATTCTCTTATGCATTTCTGCTCATATGGATTATGAGGTATGGCAGATGGATGTCAAGACAGCTTTCCTTAATGGAAGTCTTGAGGAAAACATCTATATGAAGCAACCAGAGGGATTCATTGCGAAGGGCAAAGATCATCTTGTATGTAAGCTTAATTGGTCCATTTATGGATTGAAGCAAGCTTCGAGGTATTGGAATATCCGCTTTGATGAGGTAATCCAGTCTTATGGATTTATTCAAAGTCCGGATAAGTTTTGTGTATACAAGAGATGTGATGGAAATGTAGTGGTATTTCTTGTACTATATGTAGATGATATTTTGTTAATTGGCAACAATGTTAAGGTGTTATCGGACGTAATGGTATGGTTGTCCAAACAGTTTGATATGAAGGACTTGCGAGAAGTGGACACATCCTTGGGATCAAGGTTATAAGGGATTGCAGAAAAAGGATGTTGTGCTTATCTCAAGCTTCATACATAGACACCATTATGGATCGTTTTATCATGCAGAACTCCAAGAAGGGTTTTCTACCTTTTAGTCATGGAGTTCCTTTATCTAAGGAGATGTGTCTTAGAACATCTAAGGAGATAGAGGAGATGAAGGCGGTTCCTTATGCTTCGGCAGTAGGAAGCCTCATGTATGTGATGCTATGTACGAGACCAAATATCTGCTTTGCCATGGACATGGTCACTAGATATCAGAGTAATCCAGGATAGAGACATTGGACTGTGGTAAAGCATATATTGAAGTACCTGAGAACGACTAGGGATTATATGCTAGTTTACCAGGAAGACCAATTACTCCTTGTGGGTTACACGGATTATGCCTTCCAATCAGACAGGGATAACAGTAAGTCTACCTCAAGTTTTGTGGTTACTTTGGGGGGTGGAGCCATTGTATGGAGGAGTGTCAAGCAGAAATGCTTGGCAAACTCCACCATGGAAGCTGAGTATGTGGCAACCTCTGAGGTGGCCAAAGAAGCTGTGTGGCTCAGGAACTTCTTGATGGACTTAGATGTGATTCCTGGTTTGCCCAGAACTATCACAATTCATTGTGATAATAGTGGTGCAGTTGCAAACTTGAAGAAACCACGAGCCCATAAGGCAAGTAAACACATAGAGCGCAAGTACCACCTGATACGAGAAATCATAAAGGAGGTAGAAGTTGATGTCGCCTAGATTGCATCAGAGGATGACCTGGTAGACCCTTTCACTAAGGCCTTTCTAGCGAGAGCTTTTGATAGGCATGTGGAGGGAATGGGAATCAGATGTATGGCAGTATGAGGACAGCATAGTTTTTTTAGTATAAGTGGGAGATTGTTGGGATGTATACTGAAAAGTCTATCTTTTGTATGAACATCTTTATTTTTGAAATAAGAATCACATGATCAGTGTTTGCATATTTATGGTTATGCAAATTGTCTAATATATTACATTATAGATAACATGGTGTGTGGTGTCACATGGGAGATCATGTTATCGGCTCATTGTAAAGTATAAGTAAAGGCTCACAACCTAGATGGCTTTGGACAAACCATTGGTATGGTTGTAGTGTGATTTGGTAATGGTTTGTCTTGACCATAGAATCACACTAGTACACTTTGTGTGTATTGAGCAGGACCGACTTAGAGGTGATTCGATTTATTGCTGACTCCATAATCGAATCAGACCTCAGATATTATATTGTACATACTCTTAATCCCGATATAATAACGGACACATATACTTAGTATTCATTTCTTTGATTTACCAATGGTCGGGATTTATAGATTAAATCAATAGGCTCGGTAAGTTGAGAAATGATATTATTTATAAGGTGTGACGTTGATTATAGGAGGAAACCGTGTCCTATATATTAGGATGATGATGTCCCCTTGAGGAGCTCATAAGGTTCATCATGTAAACCCTGCAGGTGGACTTGGTCCGACATGATGATAAGGTTGAGTGATACTACTCATGGAGTTAGATGTTGATTAAGTAATGGTCAGTAAATTAATTAATCGACGGACATTCGAGATCTTAAACACGGGGAGAAAAATGTACATATAATATATGGAGCTCATATTAACTTATGGGGGTTGGTGAGGTAGATCGACGATAATCCTCTAGTGGAATGGATAATCATTAATGAATCGGATTTATGTGGGCTTGATCCATTGGGTGACCAAGATCCAACTCCTCCTCATGGTCCCTATTGTAGCCTATTAAAACCTCATGAAGCATAGATCCAATGGTTGAAAACAAAACTCTAGATCCGACGATGGAGATTAAATCTCTAGATCCGACGGTTGAGATTAATTCTCTAGATCCGACGGTTGAGATTAAATCCCTAGAACCGACGGTGGAGATTAAAAGGAGGCTTGAGCCCAACTCTATAAATAAAGGATTATGGCTTGGGCGGAAAAATGATGGAAGGGGATTATGGTTTGCTTCCCTTGGGCGGTAAGGAATCTTAGTTAGGTTAGGATTGAGGTTGGGCGGCTAGGGTTTGGGACATGGGGTGGGCGGCAACAAGAGGAGAAGTTCCTTTCTTCTTCTTTCTAAGGTGTTGCCGGCACCTATCCTTCTTCCCTCTACTTTGGCCGGTGCTCAACCTATTCCTCGTCCTCTCTTGTTTGGCCGGCGGCAACAAGGAGAGCTAGGGTTAGGGTTTTGGGCGGCTATAAGGTGAAGGGTTGGTTTCCTTTCTCTTCTCCAAGTGTTGGCCGGCGCCCATCACCCTCATTGATTCTCCTTTGGCCGGTTCCCATCCTCCATATTCTGTTCCTTGGCCGGTGGCATCATCGAGTCTATTGACTTGGTGGTTGGTTCTAGATAGGAAGAAGAGTTTTGTTTTATGATCTTCCTTTGTTCGGAGTGAACAAAGAAAGGAAGATTGGTGATCTAGGAGGCTTCGACTTTTGGAAGATCGTCGCCCACACAACATCCAAAAGGAGGAAGGACATACAATAGAAGATCAAGAGGTATAACAAGAGGTATAATCTTATTCAAAAGGGATGATTTTCTATTGGAGGAGCAGGATCATTTCCTAGAAAACCACCAAAGGTTGGAGGTGGTTATGGGGACAAGCTCAGGTGGTCAGATTTTGGTCGGGCGTGACTTCTAGGGTTCCAATGGAGGAAGATAAAAGGCTTGCTGAAGAAGAAGAGAAGTAGTTCTTGAGCTTCAGTTTTCGATTTGAGTTAGACAAGATTCCTTTCATTCATTCTGAAGGAGAACAAGTGAAAAAGTCTTGCTCTCATCTCGCCTCCTCTCCAACAAGTGCTCACAACTGTTGTCTATCACCTTCTTGCAAGCGCTACAACTCCATCTTCAACGCAAGAAGCTGAACAACAAATCTGTAATGTGTTATAACTTCTTAGCTTACTGTTCTTGATTATCTTCATTGCATTATAAGCTTGTAAGAGGTGAAGTTTTTCACCTTCGAAAACATTCCGATCCATTCATAATAGACTTTCCTTTTGAGCTGCTCGTGGAGTAGGAACTACTGAGTTCCGAACAACGTAAATACCTGCCTATTGGTTGTGTTTGTGCTCTTTGCTTTGCTTTCCATTTTCGCTGCATAATCTGCTATTTTGTAGTGAAATTTGAGTTAGATTTTTTTCAACTCCCTATTCACCCCCCCCTCTTTCGAGCCTCGATCCCAACACTATGCACCTTGAACTTAACTCATTTCCTAGCATCTCACATGTGTCTAGGGTGTATCAATACACACACATGTCAATGTGATGTGAGATGTGAGTTTTGTTCATCCTAAACTATGGTCTCATGCATTTTCCAAGGCAACACTATTTGATTTCCTTATACATGGGACTTTAAATCATGTCATAGTTCTTAAATCAATTTTATTATTGCATGAATGATGATTATGACATAAATGATAGTATACATAAGCATGTGCCAAAAATCATGATGTCATGGCATTAAATATGAACCTAAATATACATGACATACAAACTTAAACCTAAGCGTTATCATGACATATAAAATGATAAAATGAGATATGATGTCATGACATGGTAAATGGCAATCAAAGCATGACAAATAAAGAGTAAGGCATAAGAATACCTACATTTTAATATTAGTTGCCATTTGTTAGGATTAAGTTTAATTTTGTCATATTACCACTTATCCTAAGTGTGCCAAAACCCCAAAATGGCAATCCATGACCTCTAAATCTAAATTGTGTCAATTTGATCGATTTTTCATAGTTCTCAAAATATATTGGCACATCCTAAAATCTTTTAGGATAAAACTTCAACCTTCATTTCCAAGGTATCATATAACCTTGAAAATGTCCTAAAATGCCAACTCTTCCATGGTAAGGTTAGCTACCTATCCAGTTAGGGTTGACACACCCTAACCCATTTAGCGTGAGAGAATCACACTCTTAGGAACCCAATATCTATTGGAGCTCCTTGGATTAACAAGGTATTCACTAGGGATAACTTCCCTAGATACCTTCCTAATGACCCTTTTTGGCCCGGTAGCCTTGGTCAAATGGGTCTTACGTAGGTTAACTCTAGGGGTAAATCCCCTTGTAAGCTTCTTAGTGGCTTCCCTAGGTTTCCTTGAATCCTTAGCCACTAGGCACACACCATGGTTAACCTTAAGGATGACCTCCCTAGTCACTTTGGTTTTCCTAGACCTAGATTGAGTTCCATAATCGAATGGAACACTATGGTAGGCCTCCTAGGTCTTAGATTTTTTCCATTTGACCATATAATCATATTTTCCATCTTCCTTAGGGTCCTTTCCATTTTCTCAAGCTTTGACCTCAAAGCTTGATTTTCAAACTCTAATTTTTCTAATTTGGTGGGCCCATTATTTCTTTGAGTAGAGTTGTTCTTTCTAGGCATATGTCTATGGTTCTTGGGATTAATGCCTAGATGGTCCTCTACCTTCCTAATGGACTTCCTAGGTACAATGGGTCTAGAGTTATTTCTAAATTTGTCTTAGGTAAAGTAGGCCTAGTATGATCCTTAGGCCTATAATTACAACTCTTAACACCTAGACAAAAATACTTATTGTTACTTCTAGCATGCTTTTCATTATGAACAATAGGAAGATTATTAACATTACTCCTAGCATGCTTTTTGACATTAAAATTTAAAGGTGCATTACTAAAATATACCTTAGGGTTTGCTTTAGAAGCTCCCCCTACATGTGATGCTCCTTCTTGGACTTTCTTCCTCCCCCTAGAGCATTGACTCCTATAATGCCCCATTTGATTGCACTTGAAGCATACAATGTTCTCTTTGCTTTTAATTGTTGGAGCTCCGGTCTCCTTGGCCTTTGGCACGATTTGTGCCGTCTTCTTGACCCGTTTCAGACACTTGCTCTTGTATTGTCCGACTTCCCTACACTCAAAGCATATAATATGGATTTTATTTTTAATTTTAATGCTTGAGTTGCAAAGGTCGATGGTGGCCAAAATTGGTTCTTCATCTCTTCCGGAGGTTGATGTTTCTTCTTGATTTTGCTCTAGAGTGGAAATTCTCTCCTCCCCCTCAATCCTAGAGGTGGAGGCTTCTTCAATTTCTTCGACTTCTTCCTCAGATGTCGATTCCTTCTCAACCTCCGAATCCTCACTTTCTTGTGAGGATGAGCTTTCCACTTCGGTCTCCTTCTCGAATTGAGCCGATGAGCATTCTTCTTGAGCTTGGGAGGATGAGAACTCCTCGGACTCCTCCTCTAGTTCATGAGCCGATGATGGATTTTCGTGATACTTTGTCAATTCACTCCAAAGTTCCTTGGCATCCTTGAATTCACCTAACTTGGACAAGACATTATTAGGAATTAAATCACTTAGAATTTTGATTACCTTAATATTTGTCTTGAACTCCTTGAGTTGTTCCTTGGTCAATTTTTCAACCTTGGGGATTCCACCCTTCTTTCCTCTTGAAAATCCGCAACCTTCTATCAAGGTGGACCAAAGCTTGATATCCACCATCATCATAAAGTTCTCAATCCCAATTTTCCATTGATTGAAACCTTCAAATCCATAGTCCTCGTAAAATTATAGTGTGTTGATGTCTTGACCTAGTCTAAAACTTGGCTTCATCATCTTCCTCTAGTGCGTTTTCTCCCGGTTGTGAATCTGTAGAAGAACTCCTAGCTCTGATACCAATTGTAGGAACTTCGGTGAGCTCTAGAGGGGAGTGAATGACGCATTTTCGTTCACTTGATAGAATTTGATCATGTCTGCGTGCTTGTCTACAATACTCGTTAATATGCGCAGTGGAAATAATAATAAAGCATAAAGGAAATACATAAGCACACAATACACAAGATATATGTTGTTCGGAACCTTAGGGTTCCTACTCCATGGGGCGAGCTCAACGAGCTCTAGTGATGTACACACCACTAATAAATCTCCTTCTCGGTGACACATTGGAGTTGTAGAAAACCTCATACAAGTGTTTACAACAATAAACAAAATATAAAAGCAAATACAGAGAAATGCAACAAAAATGTAAAGAGCACTTTACAAACTAGGGCTTTGAATGCTTTGCTTATTGCTTGCTTGGATGAGCTTAAAGGACCCTTAAATGCATCTGCACTTCGCCTTCAAATCGCCTCAATAATCTCACAAGTAACCATGGTCGAAATCCTCCACGAGCTGCTCCTTTTATCCTTGCATCAGGTTGATTTCGTACCTGACAGTCGACTACCATAAGGCCCCAGTCGACTGCCAACAATGTTGTTGTCACACAACGGGATTAATCCACGTTGGCATTTAAGTCAACAGATACACTAGCAATCGACTGCCATTTCCACTAGTCAACTGCTCAAGCCGATAGCCGACTGCTCAGTTGGCTACCGAGCATTCATCCTCACGACCAAAACCAATAGTAGTCGACTGCCCTCCATGGCAGTCGATTGCTCATGGCCAGTCGACTGCCTAATGCTGGCAGTCAACTGCCAAGGCCACTTATCACAGTCGAATGCCAGTCGACTCATGGCAGTCAACTAGTCATAATCCCAGTTGACTGCTCAGTGTTGACTCCGCTGTCAAGTGTCAAACACTTGACCAGTCGACTGGTCTATAACCCCAGTTAACTGCTCACCTCAACCATGAGATTTACCCCAAGTATGATGCCCTCATATTTGCAAGACCACCCTTAGACTAGACCTAAGCCTTCTAGCCACCTCCATCAGTCGCATGCCTATTGGATCCCTCCAAGTCATCTATGACTTATTCATCCATACGCTAGTCTTTAGATGCTTTTATTGGCTATTGTCATGCTAAGCTGGTCTACACCGCCAAGGCACATTGGGATCACACTGCCAAGACACACGCTTGGACTTTACACCGCTAACCATTGGTCTTATGCTGCCAAGACTCCAACCTTGGACTTTATGTTGCCAATATCAATCCTTGGACTTCCCAATTGCCAAGTATCCGTGACTTGAACTTTCACCGCCAAGACTACACACTTGGACTTACGTGGCCAAGATTATACCCTTAGACTTTCCATGCCAACTCCATGTTCGACTTTCCAATTGCCAAGACTTAAGCTTGGACTTTCCCTTGCCAAGACCCATGCTTGGACTTTCCATGCCAAATACTCATGACTTGGACTATACCATTGCCAAGAGCCATGCTTAGACTTTCCATCCCAAGGTCCCACTTGGACTTCTCCATCATATGGTCAACTCATCGTCAAACATCAAACACAAACATCAAAATACTACTTGAGTCAAACTCGAGTTTGGTCAATCGTGACCTGGGTTGATTACACCAACACTCTCTTGCATATTTGTTTTGGTATATATAGTTACCATCTCTTGTTTGTTTTATTTGTAAACCTAAGAAGAAGTTTAACTCACCTACTAGAATCATTTTAAATTCTTCTTCCATTAAGTTTATAAATTCTTCTAAGAAATTTGAATTTGTTGATCCAAATACTATATCATCTACATATATTTGAGCAATAAAAATGTCTTGGTTCAAGGTTTTTACGAAGAGATTTGAGTCAATTTGACATTGTCTGAAGACTTTTGAGATTAAGTATGAAGATAGTCTCTCATACCAAGCTTTAAGAGCATGTTTTAATCCATACAAGACCTTTTTTAATTTATATACATGATTAGGATATTCTAAGCTCTCAAAATCTGGGGGTTGACATACGTATACCTCTTCTTTTATTACTCTATTTAAGAAGGTAGATTTGACATCCATTTGGTATAGCTTGAATCCTTTATGTGCCGCATAAGCTAGCAACATCCTAATTAACTCAAGCCTAGCTACTGGGGAATAAGTTTCATCAAAATATAACCCTTCTACTTGACTAAATCCCTTAGCTACTAATCGAGCTTTATTCCTTATGATTTCTCCTTTATCATTTAATTTATTTCTAAATACCCATGTAGTGTCTATTTTTGATTTATTTGATGGTGGAGGTACTAAGTCCCACACTTCATTTCTATCGAATTGCGCTAGTTCTTCTTGCATGGATATTATCCAATCAGTGTGCGGTAAAACTTCATCTATTGATTTTGGTTCTATCTTTGATATTAATGTGATTTGACTCAAGTTTCTTAAGGTTGATCTAGTTTGAACTCCTAAGTTGGGATGTATACTGAAAAGTCTATCTTTTGTATGAACATCTTTATTTTAAAATAAGAATCACATGATCATTGTTTGCATATTTATGGCGATGCATATTGTCTAATACATTACATTGTAAATAACATGGTGTGTGGTCTCACACGGGAGATCATGTTATCGACTCCCTATAAAGTATAAGTATAGGCTCACAACCGAGATGGCTTTGGACAAACCATTGGTATGGTTGTAGTGTGATTTGGTATTGGTTTGTCTTGACCATATAATCACACTAGTACACTTTGTGTGTATTGAGCAGGACTGACTTAGAGGTGATTCGATTTATTGCTGACTACATAATCGAATGGAACCTCAGATATTAAATTGTACATGCTCTTAATCCCGATATAATAACAGGCACATATACTTAGTATTCATTTCTTTGATTTACCAATGGACGAGATTTATAGATTAAATCAATAGGCTCGGTAAGTTGGGAAATGATATTATTTATATGGTGTGTCATTGATTATAGGAGGAAACCGTGTCCTATATATTAGGATGATGATGTCCCCTTGAGGAGCTCATAAGGTTCATCATGTAAACCCTACAGGTGGGCTTGGTCTGACATGATGAAAAGGTTGAGTGGTACTACTCATGGAATTAGATGTTGATTAATTAATGGTTAGTAAATTAATTAATCGACGGACATTTGAGATCTTAAACACGGGGAGAAAATTTACATATAATATATGGAGCCCATATTAACTTATGGGGGTTGGTGAGGTAGATCAATGATAATCCTTTAGTTGATTGGATTATCATTAATGGATCAGACTTTATGTGGGCTTGATCCATTGGGTGGCCAAGATCCAACTCCTCCTCATGGTCCCTATTGTAGCCTATTAATACCTCATGAAGCTTAGATCCAATGGATGAAAACAAAACTCTAGATCCAACGGTAGAGATTAAATCTCTAGATCCGACGGTTGAGATTAAATCCCTAGAACCAATGGTAGAGATTAAAACAAGGCTTGAGCCCAACTCTATAAATAGAGAATTAAGGTGGGCGGCAAGGCTTATGGATTAGGAGATTAGGGTTTGCTTCCCTTGGGCGGCATGGAATCCTAGTTAGGTTAGGATTGAGGTTGGGCGGCTAGGGTTTGGGAGAAAGAGTGGGCGGCTACAATTGGAGAGGTCTTCTTCTTCTTCCTTGGTGGTCGGTGCCTATCACTCTCCAATATTCCTTGGTCGGTGCTCAACCTATTCCTCTTCCCCTCTTCTTTGGCCGGTGTCAACTAGGAGAGCTAGGGTTAGGGTTTTGTGCGGCTACAAGGTGAAGGATTGGTTTCCTTTCTCTTCTCCAAGAGTTGGTCGGTGCCCATCACCCTCCTTGATTCTCTTATGGCCGGTTCCATACTCCATATTCTCTTCCTTGGCCGGTGGTAACATTGAGTCTATTGACTTGGTGCCCGGTTCTAGATAGGAAGAAGAGTTTTGTTTTATGATCTTCTTTTGTTCGGAATGAACAAGGAAAGGAAGGTTGGTGATCTAGGAGCTTCAACTTTTGGAAGATCGTCACCCACACGACGTCCAAAAGGAGGAAGGACATACAATAGAAGATCAAGAGGTATAACAAGAGGTATAATCTTGTTTGTTTTGATTAGTGTTCTTTTGTATAATGTCTATAATTGTTTTTCAATTATATGCATGTTGTATGTGGTTATTTACTTTATGTATGTGGCTAAATATACTTGGACCCCGAACATAAATACAAAAGCTAGCGATCCGTACATCGTATATTCCGCGGCTATTCGTAGAATAGAGGTTGATTTCTTGAACAACAAGTTTGTTCAAGTGACTACTCTAATCGAATAGCATGACGATGAAATGGTTGCTTGGGTATTCCCTCTTGTCAAGGATAATTTTTTTTATCCGGGGACGTAGAAGGGATCGCCATGAACAAGCGACCGAGTTGAAGTGGGAAGTGAAGTTTCTTACCTTCAAGTGGTATCAGAGCTTCGGTTCCGGGAAAAACCCTTCAATTGGTATTAGAGCCACGGTTTCCGATTTTGTGTGTTTTTGATTCGGTTACTTTTATGCACTTTTCATATATTATATGTGCCGGATAATAGTAGGATATGCATAGGTTAACTCTTTGGTTGCAGGCATAGGATCCAACTATTATGGCCATATGTGTGTATGTGATTGTATGTGTGTAATTTTATACTTTGTTGAATCCTCGGGGTTGACGAGGCTAGTATTTAATTTTTTGTAAATTAGATACGACATTGTTTAGCCACTCATTTTATTTTAGTTTACTTTCGATCTAGATTTCATGTACACTCCCTTGTGGAGTATAGGATCAATGGATGTAAATTAAAATATTTAGTCTCGGCTCAGATCTCCGGATGGCTCGTACATGGCGTAGGAGGAGCGAACGAGATGGCGATACGACAGGAGACATATTGAAGACAAAAGTCATAATAGTTGGAAAATATTTATTTTTCATATTTATTGCTTATTGTTTGATATGCATGTTGTAGGCTAGAAAATTTCTCAATTTTAAATTACTAAGTGGGAGAGGGATATTTTTATAAATTCCCACGGCCTCCATTACGATTTGACATGTGATGCAAGCAAACTTGCGCGTTGGCTCTGAGTGCCTTCCTTCCCATCGGATGAGTTTGTTTGTGGATCACAGGGTTGGATATTGTTATAGGAAATTATTTAGGAGCGTGTGTACTTCCCCATCGGAAGGCACATAACTCGAGATAATTTCCTTGGTATCGAGTAATGGTGAACACTTAGATGCAAATAGGAGTATCCTCCCCATCAGAGTCACTGCTTTTATTTGTAGGGTTGAAGAGAAACCAACTATTAATTTTATTTGTCAAAAAGTTAGGTTGACAAGATAGTAAAATTAATGGGTAAAACCTCCTCTTACAAATGTAGAATTCATATACATCCACACGATCGTGGCATACGATATTCTCGGTGTTTTGAGGTGTTGGTTGATTTTAAAATCTTCTTATTTGAGGAATCAATAATTTTTTGAAATCTAAAGTTTTGATCTATGAGATTCTTAGTTTTTTTTCAAAATGACTTTCAATCCACTTGCTATGATACTAAAGGAAAATAAATTTACTGTACATAATTATGTTGATTGGAAAAAGGAATCTAGACATTGTCTTAACTGCTGAGGAGTGTAGGGATGTATACTGAAAAGTCTATCTTTTATATGAACACCTTTATTTTGAAATAAGAATCACATGATCATTGTTTGCATATTATTATGGTTATGCATATTGTCTAATACTTTACATTGTAGATAACATGGTGTGTGGTGTCACACGGGAGATCATGTTATCGGCTCCTTGAAAAGTATAAGTAAAGGCTCACAACCGAGATGGCTTTGGACAAACCATTGGAATGGTTGTAGTGTGATTTGGTATTGGTTTGTCTTGACCATAGAATCACACTAGTGCATTTTGTGTGTATTGAGCAGGACCGACTTAGAGGTGATTCGATTTATTGCTGACTATATAATCGAATCGGACCTCAAATATTATTTAGTACATGCTCTTAATCCCGATATAATAATAGGCACATATACTTAGTATTCATCTATTTGATTTACTAATGGGCGAGATTTATAGATTAAATTGATAGGCTCGGTAAGTTGGGAGATGATATTATTTATATGGTGTGTCGTTGATTATAGGAGGAAATCGTGTCCTATATATTAGGATGATGATGTCCCCTTGAGGAGCTCATAAGGTTCATCATGTAAACCCTGCAGGTGGACTTGGTCCGACATGATGAAAAGGTTGAGTGGTACTACTCAAGGAGTTAGATGTTGATTAATTAATAGTCAGTAAATTAATTAATCGACGGACATTCGAGATCTTAATCATGGGGAGAAAATGTACAAATAATATATGGAGCCCATATTATCATATGGGGGTTGGTGAGGTAGATCGATGATGATCCTTTAGTGGATTGGATTATCATTAGTGGATCGGACATTATGTGGGCTTGATCCATGGGTGGCCAAGATCCAACTCCTCCTCATGGTCCCTAATGTAGCCTATTAACACCTCATGAAGCTTAGATCCAATGGATAGAAACAAAACTCTAGATCCAATGGTAGAGATTAAATCTCTAGATCCGACGGTTGAGATTAAATCTCTAGATCCGACGTTGAGATTAAATCCCTAGAACCAATGGAGGAGATTAAATCATGGCTTATCCCTAACTCTATAAAAGGAGGGCAAGAGGTTGGCATGGAGATTATTCCAAGGAGAGCTAGGGTTTTGGGCGGCAAGAGAGGAATCCTAGTTGAGATAGGATTAGGGTTTGGAGGCTTAGGGTTTTGGAGGCTTGGGTGGCACCAATTAAGGAAGTTTTTTTTCTTTCTTCTTCCTTCTCCATTGCCAGCGTCCAACACCTTTTCTAGCCCCTTTCCAGCCCTTGGCCGGCACCCAAAGGCTCTCTTCTCTTCTCCTTGAGTGGTGGAAACAAGACTTAGGGGTCTCCCTTAGTGTCTTGGTTGGTTTCCATCATCATCTCCCTCTCTTTGTTGGCCGGCAGCAAGGATTGTTTTTGTTCCTTGTTGGTTGGTTTTAGGGAGGAGAAAAACCTTGTTTCTATTCTTTCTTTTGCTTTGGAAGAGAAAGGAAGGAAGATTTGCGATCTAGGAGCTTCGACTTTTGGTAGATCGTCGCCCACACGACGTCCGAAAGGAGGAAGGTCATACATTAGAAGATCGAGAGGTATATCGATTCTCTAATTTTTATATGTTACATGTTTGTATTTGTTTTTCAACTATGAGCATGATATAAATCTGTATATGGCTAAATAATACTTGGATCCCGAGCATAAACATAAAAACTGGTGATCCGGACATCGTCTATTCTGCGGCTACTCATAGAATAGAGGATGGTCGCTTGAACAACGAGTTTGTTCAAGTGACCTCTCTAATCGAATAGCACGATAATGACTTGGTTGTTTGGGCAATCCCTTTTGTCTAGGATTAAATTTTTTTAATCCGGGGACATCGAAGGGATCGCCATGATCAAGCAATCGAGGTGAAGTGGGAAGCGAAGTTTCCCCTCACGGACTCGATAAGCAAAACCCTTCAAGGAGTACAAATATGTACTCTTCGAAGAGTGTCCTCCTAAGTCTGCGAATGAGCTAGAAGTCCTTGGAGCTGAGATCGATGGGAAAACCCAGGTCGATATCATTCTCCAGTCGACAGAAAGGCTTGCTCAGGCTCAGGACATGGTTGCTCAGAAGGTTTCTACTTCTAAGTCGAAAGGCAAGAAGAAGAAGAAACAAGGTGGAGCAAAGCTGGTGGGAGGATCTCAGGGAGTAGTGAAGAAGCCGAAAGGCAAGTACTTTACTTGCAAGCAGACTGGACATTGGAAGAAGGACTGTCCCAATCCGAAGCAGAACAAAGGTATATCCTTTGGTCTAGTCATTGAAACATGGTTAAGTGGTGTTATCTACCGACACCTGGTGTGTAGATACGGGAGCCACTGATCATGTCTGCAATACCTTGCAGAGGTTCCAGAAAACCCGACGACTAGCTAAAGGGGAGATTACCGTTTACTTGGGAAATGCCACGATGGTGGCGGCTATTACAATGGGAGATGTTTATTTGTCTTTTGAGAAAAATAATTTTTGGTTCTTAAGAATTGCTTTTATGTACCTTTATTTAGAAAGAATTTAATTTCCATTTCTAAATTGTTTATGGATGGATATTCTATTTCTTTTAATGACAGAGTTATTATAAAAAGGAATAGAGAGATTATCTGTTCTGGTGCATTGATAGGAAATTTGTACACACTTGAACCAAAAGCTCCCACGATGCAAATATAAGTTAATAACTCATCTTCTAATTCCAATAAGAGAAAAGAACCTTCGAAGAAGAACCAAACATATCTTTGGCATCTTAGGCTTGGTCATATTAACCTAAGCAGAATTCAAAGGTTGATAACTGATGGACCTCTGGGTTCATTAGTGGTGGAAGATTTCCCAACCTGCGATTCTTGCTTGGAGGGTAAAATCACCAAGAGGAATTTTAAGGCCAAGGGGTATAGAGCCAAAGATGTGTTAGAATTGGTTCATTCTGATTTGTGTGATCCTATGTCTATCCAGGCTAGAGGTGGTTTTGAGTATTTTGTCTCTTTTATAGATGATTATTCAAGATATGGTTTACTTGATGCGCCGCAAGTCTGAATGCTTTGACAAGTTCAAAGAATTCAAGGCTGATGCGGAGAAATGTCAAGGTAAAAGTATCAAGACACTACGATTTGATCATGGTGGTGAGTACCTCTTGAAAGAGTTTAGGAATTACTTATCAGAGGTTGGGATTCAATCCCAATTGTCTGTACCTGGCACACCCCAGTAGAATGGTGTAGTAGAGCGAAGGAATAGGACTCTTATGGAGATGGTTAGATCGATGATGAGTTATTCTGAGTTGCCAGATTCGTTCTGGGGATATGCTCTAGATACAACAGTGTATATTCTAAACTTGGTCCCATCTAAATCAGTGCCTTCTACTCCCACAAAATTGTGGACTGGGCGAAAGCCTAGTCTAAGACATATTCGGATTTGGGGGAGTCTAGCACATGTGCTGAAGGCGGATGCTGGTATGCTGGAACCTCGTACAGAAGTACGCGTGTTCGTTGGCTATCCTAGGGGAACGAAAGATGGTTTGTTTTATAGTCCTAGAGATCAGAAGGTGATCGTTACCACGAACGCTAGATTTCTAGAGGAAGACTATGTGATGAACCACAAGCCCATGAGTAAGATTGTTCTGGAGGAATTAAAAGGGAAAGTCGCTTCTTTAGTGCCACCGGTACAAGAGGATATGCCACAAGTCACTGCACAGCATGTCACAGAGGATACACAGGTGATACCTCGTCGTAGTGGGAGGGTTGTGAGACAGCCTGATAGATTCATGTTCTTGCGAGAATCTTCTGATTTGATCCCTGGTGAACATGAACCTGATCCCTAGACATATGACGAGGCAATCCAAGATAAAAATGCGGTATCTTGGCAAAGTGCAATGAATACTGAGATTGAATCTATGGATTCAAATCAGGTCTGGGAGCTAGTAGAACCACCCGATGGTGTAAAAACCATTGGATGCAAGTGGATCTACAAAAGAAAGAGAGGAATAGACGGGAAGGTTGAGATCTTCAAAGCGAGGCTTGTTGCGAAGGGGTATACTCATAAAGAGGGTATCGATTATGAGGAGACCTTTTCACCGGTAACCATGCTTAAGTCTATCCGGATTCTCTTATGCATTGCAGCTCATATGGATTATGAGGTGTGGCAAATAGATGTCAAGACAACTTTCCTTAATGGAAGTCTTGAGGAAAACATCTATATGAAGCAACCAGAGGGATTCATTGCGAAGGGCAAAGAGCATCTTGTATGTAAGCTTAATCGGTCCATTTATGGATTGAAGCAAGCTTCGAGGTCTTGAAACATCCGCTTTGATGAGGTAATCCAGTCTTATGGATTTATTCAAAGTCCAGATGAGTCTTGTCTATACAAGAGATGTGACGAAAATGTAGTGGTATTTCTTGTACTATACGTAGATGACATTTTGTAAATTGGCAACAATATCAAGGTGTTATCGGACGTAAGGGTATGGTTGTCCAAACAGTTTGATATGAAGGACTTGGTAGAAGTGGGACACATCCTTGGGATAAAGGTTATAAGGGATCGCAGGAAAAGGATGTTGTGCTTATCCCAAGCTTCATACATAGACACTATTATGGATCATTTTAGCATGCAAAACTCCAAGAAAGGTTATCTACCTTTCAGGCATGGAGTTCCTTTATCTAAGGATATGTGTCCTAGAACATCTATGGAGATAGAGGAGATGAAGGCGGTTCCTTTTGCTTCGGCTGTCACGCCCCGAGAGCATGCCGAGCCGAAAATCAAACGGACGGCACCTCCCCTGTACGTGGCAACATTTCGGGTTAATACAAGGCCCGTAGGCCCACAATAACAACAATATATATATATGAAAACAAAAACTACACAAGACACAGCGGAAACATACTACAATCTCACAAACGACAACACACAGCATACCGGTATGACTAACACCGACTCAGGACACCATAATAAAACCAGAAAGGAAGAAAAGGGGTACAACATCAATAGTCACAACTACAATCATCACATAAAACAAATCCATAATGGAAAACAAATGAGAACACTAAAAATCCGGACTCTCGGAGTTGAGATGAGATGATGCCAACCAGCGGTGCTCCAAGTCCATCACGGTCGACGAGAAACCCATGTAAAGCGGGGTGGTGAGTAAAACTCAGCAGGTAATAGAAAACATATATATATGTAATATCACATGTATTTCGACAACATAATCTAGATGTGCAACAGGTATATCAGCATAGTATATAAATACAAGCATATACCGTCTAACTGAAATGAATAACATAAAATGCAGACATACTCAAGTTCAAGTACGCTACTCGATCAACTCGAACATATATCCAAGATATATATAACAGAAGAGTAATACTAACACATAATCTACTCATGCTATGTGCCAAGGTATCTATGGTCTATCCAACCCATACCAATATCCGACACAACTGTATAACATATGCAAGAAACATGCATGAATATGATGTACAATCAAATGCAGCAAACATAATACAATCAAATGCAACATCACAATAAGCATATATATATAGATCAGATCTATATATGTATACTAATCACAATCATCCATATATATATATACATGCATATATGTATATATATGGCAATATGCAAAATGCCATCAATAAGAATGCAAAGATGCATGGTCATGTTTGGCCACCCTAAAGCTACCACGACTAAGCAGGGCCTCGGTGGCTCGAGCATGACAATCGTCCCAACTCAACACCAACCACTACTCTTGAGTGGCCGAGTGGGATGATCGAGTAGCATATAAGCGTAAAGAGCAAGCTACACGATGGGGTCCATGCCACTACTCCGATCACTACCCATGAGTGGTCGAGTGCCACACACGCAGGACTACGACATGCAAATCCAACTACCACCGCCTATAGTGGTAGAGGCGGCACCATTAATGTTTCGCTCACACGGGTGACTCCTCCTATGAGTAACCGTGGAGGCGGGATGATCGCGACCTCTCAACCACAAGGGAGACCTCGTCGCCAACAAGGCATGTAAATGCATGAATGCAATGTCTCACATACAGACATCCACCATAGACTCTCTATCTAGAGAGTCATACCAATCTACTCGATGCACTCTCTATCCCGTAGAGAGTCGACTAATCGATCATAATACTCTCTATCCTGTAGAGAGTCATACCAATCTACACACTCTCTATCCCGTAGAGAGTCAGACTCAATCGATGGACACACTCTATCCCGTAGAGTCGTACTTATCTGATTATAACAAGCTAGGACCACCGGTCCGTAGCGATACCCTAAGTATCATTCCTCTGACCATTTACACAATACATGTTCGGTGGTAACATACAACCTAAGGGTACTAGAACTAACCCTTGGTTAAAGACATTATCTACCTACGGATGACCTTTTTTCCCAATATACAATCAGGTTGTCATCCGGACTTTACTATTTCCACTTAACTTAAACAGATTCTAAGTTACTTACATCACCTATATGTATAACTCCTAATCATGATAAAATAAACATGATATCAGCAATGGAGTTAATAGCCAACGGTAAAAGATCAAGCAAACGATAAAAAGAGCAAGGTCAAGATAATATGAACACCTAACATGCTCATATCTATGACTAAATCTGAGTGCAATACATCTACTCGGACCAGGTAGGAAATTACCCACCTGTTATGTAGCTCAGGTTGTTGGTCTTCGCATCCAAGATCCCTACCTCGAATCCAATGTCTGAAATGGTAGAACCCAATATAACCACATGCTAGTATAATCAAACTGTAGGAATAAGAATCCAAATCCAAATCTTAATCCCTAACTAATTCACCAATTAATTTAATACTATAAGATAAATCGACTCATATATTTGTATGCATCCGTAAACATCTAAATATGAACTCACCTTACATCGCATCAATTCCCATAGCTTTTCTGGAAGAACAATCCGGTGTCAATCACCTATAATCCATTTCCATGATTACACAACTGATATAAACAAGCATCCACACAAATTCATCAACTATTCCAAATCAAAACAGAGATAGGACAAGGATTACCCAACTTAGCCTTGATTTCATCGCTTCTTGATCCCTGGTTTGAAGTCATATATCGAGCACCATCACTGATTTAAAGTTAACAAACCCAATACCATGCAGCTTCCACATCCACACATCCGACATCTCGTCCACAACAACCTACAAGAATCACACACTGAAATTGACCTATACCAATAGGAAAATTAGATCCCACTTACCTGCCCTAAATCCCTCGGCAACCACCACCTTACTTCCATCCTCAGTTCACCGGCCAGGGACCCTACCCTAGCAATCTCCACCGGCGGCAGTGGTTGTGCTTCACAATGAAAATCTCACGATCCAAGTCAGAATACTGCAGAGAGGATTGGAACAAGGATAGTCTCGAGATCTTGCTTTGATGAAGGCAAACTCCAAATCGAAGGGAAAGAAATCCAACTGACCTGCGTCCGGAGCGATCAGCCACAGCAGTGACTCAAGGTGGCTCACGGTGAAATTTAGCTCTTGCGATAAAAAGGCGACAGCGATCGGACGAGTAGCTCCGGTGATGCAATCAATCGATGACTAAGGCAGAGTGCTCATGGTGGTGATCAACGGCGACGGCTAAGGTTGGTGGTCGCCGGTCGCATGCGGGCGGCTCGTGGAGGCAGATCGGAGATGGTAGTCAACCAGGCGACGATCCGAAGGAAAGGGCATCCCATAGGGCAGTTCGCCGGCGGGGTAGTCACGACTGAGAGAAAGGTGATGGCCGTCGGTCCGGTGCGAGCGATGCATACGGGCAGGGGGACGCGAGATGTGTTGTCCGGGGGTCGCGAGCGGTCATGGGTCATCGCAGCGCGACGACGATGTGAGGAGGGCGACGCTGGTGTTCGATCGGGATAAAAGAGGGGTGCGGCAGAGAAAAGGTCGCGGCTGGTTTGGGGCTTGTATCATTTGGAGGTCGGCCAGCACCGGCTGATCAGAGGCAGCGGCGAGTGAAGAGGAGATGCCGTCGAGCTAAACTCCAACGGCGATCTGCGATCGGGAGAGGGAAAGGGGTGGTCGTGCGCGATTGAGAGAAATGGCTGGCTGACGGTGGAGAAATAGGAGTCGCGAAGAATGAACCAATGAGGAAATGGAAAGATTCGGTCTAATTAACCCATTTAATACCTCATAGAAGATCGTCTAAACAGGCTTTATAAAAGCCTGTTTGTTTTATCCCCATGAAATATCCATAAAACATCTGTTTAAATCCAGAAAAATTTCTAAAAATTCCTAAAAAATTCTATAAGACAATTCCTTAATTAAAAAGGTTTTTTTTCTGGTATTTTACATTCTCTCCCACTAATAAAAATTTGGTCCCTAAATTTCGTACTTAAATATGAGAACCAACTCAAGAAATTTCTTGAACTACTACATGCCTCAAGTGAACAAATGAGGATATCGAGCTCAGATAGTATCTTCCAACTCCATATAGCCTCCTCATCCGTATGATGCTGTCATCCAACCTTTACAAGTCGGATGACTTTTGTCTCACTATTGTCGCTCCTTGCGACCAAAAATTCGCACCGGAATCTCCTCATAGGTTGCCTTAGACTGAGGTAGAATCAGAACCCCTAATAATTCTCATCCGACAACATGCACCAACTCTACATCATGTTGGATACTCTGTTGCCTCAAACAGCTGTCGTTCTCCGACTTCCTCCCACAACACGGGAGATCTACAGGGTCTACCATATAGGGCCTCAGAAGAAGTCAGCTGAATGGATGAGTGATAACGGTTCTTACAACCAAATTCCACTAAAGGAATGTGATTCTCCCAACTACCTCCATAATTCATGACACAAGATCTTAATAGATCCTCCAATGTCTAAATGATACACTTAGACCATTCATCTGTCTGCGGATGAAATGTTGCACTCAGCCGAAACTCTGTGCCCATAGTCTGGTGCAGACTCTGCCAAAATCGCGAGGTAAATCGCGAATCTCTATCAGTTATGGTACTTAAAAGTACCCCACGCAATTTGATAATTTCTCAACAGTACAACTCTGCCAGACGATCCTATAGGTATGACCCACGAATAGGAAGGAAATGAGCTGATTTGGTCAGTCGATCCACAATCACCCAAATCGCATCACGACCTTTACGAGTTCTAGGCAATCCCATAATGCAATCAATAGTGATATGCTCCCACTTCCATTCCGAAATCGGAATTGTCTAGAGCAATCCAGCGAGTTCTTGATGTTCAGCCTTCACCTACTGGCATACTAAACATCGTGCAGCAAAATCTGCTATAACTCTCTTTATACCATTCCACCAGTACAAACGTTTCAACTCTCGGTACATCTGAGTACCACCAAGGCATATAACTCATCTCGAATGATGTGCTTTCTATAGCAACTCTTCCTAAAACACGGCAACTCCGGAAACCCACCATCCTTATCAGAGACGGGAATTATTTTCTCAAAAGAGAAATCCATCAACCATTCAAGATCCCCTCTACCACACACTCTGTAAGTGCATGGAAGATTATAGTGATCAAATTTCGCAAATTACAACTATTTGCGTTCCAACAACTTTATACTAGCTATCCAGTAGTTAGTTAAAATCCCATGAGAATTCCAGCTCCACATATCCATAAATCCAAACAATAACTACTAAAGTCATGTCATGTATATGACAGACTATCTCGTAGTTTCTTAACTGACGTAGGCATAAGATATGCCTCATTCAACTGCATCGGAATCGTTCCGATCCCTGAAACGATGCATCTGCGTACATCATCCTTTTTATCCACTTCGAAAGGATTAACTAATACTGGCGTAAAGTTAACGCCAGGTCTGTGCTGGTTTCACCGACTTAGCTAAATGATTTCTATCGTCACCTTTGTCAAACAAGTCCGTGGTATAGTAATGCTTAAAAGCATCCTACCCACATTTGTAGGAATAACCAAATCATGCAAGGAAGTCCACCATCTACGGTGGTCGAGTGCGCAACCCCAACTACCACAATCAACAGTGGCCAGGTTACGCAACTCCAACAACTACAAACTGATTCAATCGTGTTCAGGATACACGATTCCCAAATTCATGGACGACTAAATCATTAATTAGTCTAACAACTTAATCAAAACTCATACAATTCATACCAAGTATGAAATTGTCGTCTCTACACACTTGCATCCCCTTTTTTTCTCTAGGCTGATGATATATCAATCATCACAACGACAATGATACTTATATGACTCCATGTCACTACAATATCAACACTCTAGTCGTAAACCAATCCTAGAATATACACAGGTGTCTTTGGCTGATCTCAATAGATCATCTATCCTCAATGTAGGATATTTACTTTCAACAATCATCGCATTCCATCATCGACAATCGATGCATAATCTCAAATGTTCATCCCTCTTTCAATAAAGAGTTCTGGATCCTTCTCAAGGAGGAATACTGGGATAGATAACTATCCCCTCCAACATCTCCTATAATCGCAACTCACGTTATTCCAATTTCTATAGTGTTTAACAACACTGATACTAACAAAACTATCACTCGATATGTGATCTTCGATACCGGACTATTTTCAGAATCATTTCGATCGCCTACTCTACTTGCCTAAGCAACGACAAGCCTAGGAGTTCATCCAAAACTATATCCGAAGGCTCTTGGATTGTACGCACATCCGAGAGACATATCGTACCATACTTCCGACAATTTGACCATCCGTAAGGATATGTCTACAACAAAAGTATGTCTATCAAAGTCTAAGGGTATCCCTTGACTTCTTAATTATTGATCCACATTTCACCAGATGGTAGAGATACCACCGACCCACAAGTCGATGTAAAGGACCCTTCTAATCCAAATAAGAATGTTCTAGACAAAGATACCTGTAAACTACAAGTATCTCTCAATATATTAACTTTGAGGGTAAACTAACATAATACCCTGAACAATGCATTATATGTCGATCCGATCCAAAGGCTCATCGCAAGTCTCGGCCTTTCTCCGAAGAGGAGAAGATCAGATCCAATAGTCCGCGTTAACACGGTCGCATTTCTACAACGAATGATCCGAGGATTTTTCCTAGATCATTTGATCCCATCACTTAATCCTACGAGCTGCAACTGTAGAATACCGAATAGATACGATCATCGTCGTATACTCTCTCCTCTGTACTAAGCAAATCATATCTGGAGGTAACTATTTGTTGTTGTCTGTTGAGTCTTCTACAATGTCTTCTGCTGATGCTACTTCTGTGATGATCTCTGCTGAAGGGGAGTATCAAGGAACTCCAATCACGCCTGATGTAGTAGGTTGATGCTGATAAGATAACTCAATCCTCTGTGCTGATCTCTATTGTCGAGACGATGCATCTTCTTCCTAGAACACCATTGGTAGTCTTCAACTAAGTCTTCAAAGTACACCTCCTCCACTGTACTGGTTGCTCAACAATAGCAACAGTTGAACTGCTCCAATAGATAATCTGGCTTCGCGTGTCTTCGTGATCTGCACTGCACGCACACAATCCCTTCGAAGTCTTTGTTCTGATTTTGCTGATATCCACAAGAACCTTCTGATGATCTGCGATTGGTCTTCTATAATCAAAAAGTATCTCAAGGCCTATGACCCTGATATTGCTCCTTTATCCAACAATCGGAGACTTCTGACTCTATTAAGTTGACCTGCAATATATGCTTATCGGTCTCCAACTCTTAAACCCTTGTACGGATTCATTGCTAAACTCCTGTCTCAATCCAATGTCTTTCGGCAGGATCTGGTAGAAGATCCCGACATCCTTATCCAACTATAAGCCAATAACTCTGGGTGGCTTAAATCCTCCATTCATCTTCTTGAGCTATTAGGTGGTCGTAACCTCCGCAAGTCTCACGACTCTGCACAGTATTCTGTTACTAACCGATCACCCTTTCTTGAAGCTCAAGAATTCCTTACAATGTGTCACTAAAAGTGACACGGGGAAATATTCTCTTTCAACATCACTAAACCATGATCAAGTGATATATTATTTCCCGAAGATTATTTTATGCATTTTCCTCCAAATACCGGCTTAATCCCGATATTGGTATGCAAATAACTCTACTTTCTCGGTATAATATGAGTTAAGTACTTAAAAGTACTCTCAAAGTTTTACAACTCAGTATGAACAACTCAGGGATAAAATCCCTATGAAACTCCATAACCTAGCCTTCCGCTATTTGCATCACAAATAGTCCACAAGTCTGTTCATTACCCACAGGTAATGATCTGACTAGCACAGTTAGTGAAAATCTCTAAGGTTGAAATCTCTGATTTCAACCAGAAATGTGACGACTTGACCTATGTTTTTCCGACTCGGTATCAGTCGGCTCTCAAAGGTAAATCACCTTTTCGACACGGTTAAAGACTCACAGACTCAACAGGTCATTCTCGTGGTCAACTCATACCACGGTTACGAATAATAACCAACATACTACAGGTTATTCCCTAGTATAAGCATCTAAATGCATAACCAACATAACCGGGAGTATAAACCCTAAAGGTCACTCCGGTTGGTCATCTCAGTGGACGACCCCTACTACAAGTCTGCACAAGTGTCATAACTATACTGTATACACCTACTGATCAAGTTTAGATAAATATTTACTAAACCATAATTTATTAGGAATTCTTACCTCGTGTTGCTTGGAGCTCAGGCCGCTGTCCATCTCATCTCAGAAAACCAAAACCGAATAAATTGACTCCCGAGAATCCAAGACTCGACACAAAAATAACATTGTATGGCATCGCAGAACCTTGGGCTCTGATACCACTAAAGTTGTCACGCCCCGAGAGCATGCCGAGCTGAAAATCAAATGGACGGCACCTCCCCTGTACGTGGCAACATTTCGGGTTAATACAAGGCCCGTAGGCCCACAATAACAACAATATATATATATGAAAACAAAAACTATACAAGACACAGTGGAAACATACTACAATCTCACAAACGACAACACACAGCATACCGGTATGACTAACACCGACTCAGGACACCATAATAAAACCATAAAAGAAGAAAAGGGGTACAACATCAATAGTCACAACTACAATCATCACATAAAACAAATCCATAACGGAATACAAATGAGAACACCAAAAATCCAGACTCTCGGAGTTGAGATGAGATGATGCCAGCCAGCGGTGCTCCAAGTCCATCACGAAGTCGGCTACCTGTTACCTGGGCGACAGAAAACCCAGGGTCCACGGGGGTGGTGAGTAAAACTCAGCAGGTAATAGAAAACATGTATATATGTAATATCACATGTATTTTAATAACATAATCTAGATGTCCAACAGGTATATCAGCATAGTATATAAATACAAGCATATACCGTCTAACTGAAATGAATAACATAAAATGCAGACATACCTGAAGTCTGCTACGCTACTCTGATCCAACCTGAACATATATCCAACATATATATAACAGGAAGAGTAATACCAACACATAATCTACTCATGCTACAAGTCAAGGTATCTATGATCTATCCAACCCATACCAATATCCGACACAACTGTATAACATATGCAAGAAACATGCATGAATATGATGTACAATCAAATGCAGCAAACATAATACAATCAAATGCAACATCACAATAAGCATATATATATAGACTGTATCTATATATGTATACTAATCACAATCATCCATATATATATATACATGCATATATGTATATATATGGCAATATGCAAAAATGCCATCAGTCGGCAATGCAGCATGCATGGTCATGTCGGCTCACCCTAAAGCTACCACGACCCCAGTGTGGCCTCGGTGGCTCGAGCATGACAACTGTCCCAACTCAACACCAACCACTACTCTCGAGTGGCCAAGTGGGCAGTATGATCGAGTAGCATATAAGCGTAAAGAGCAAGCTACACGATGGGGGTCCCTGCTGTTGGCCACTCCGACAGTCACTACCCATGAGTGGTCGAGTGCCACACACGCAAGACTACGACACGCAAATCCAACTACCACCGTCTATAGTGGTAGAGTGCGGCACCACAATGCTCTGCCCTCACACGAGTGACTCCTCCTATGAGTAACCGTGGAGGCAGGATGACTGGCGACCCTCTCAACCACAAGGGAGACCTCGTTGCCAGCGTGCATGTAAATGCATGAATGCAATGTCTCACATACAGACATCCACCATAGACTCTCTATCCTGTAGAGAGTCATACCAATCTACTCGACGCACTCTCTATCCTATAGAGAGTCATACCAATCTACTCGACCACCATAAATGCTTTGAAGTCACATATCGAGCTCCATCACTGATTTAAAGTTAACAAACCCAATACCATGCAACTTCCACAGCCACACATCCGACATCTCGTCCACAACAACCTACAAGAATCACACTCTGAAATTGACCTATACCAATAGGAAAATTAGATCCCACTTACCTGCACTAAATCCCTCGGCAACCACCACCTTACTTCCATCCTCAGTTCACCGGCCAGGAGCCCTACCCTAGCAATCTCCACCAGCAGCAGTGGTTGAGCTTCACAATGAAAATCTCACGATCCAAGTCAAAATACTGCAGAGAGGATTGGAACAAGGATAGTCTCGAGATCTTGCTCTGATGAAGGTAAACTCCGAATCGAAGGGAAAGAAATCCAACTGACCTGCGTCCGGAGCGATCAGCCACGGCGGTGACTCAAGGTGGCTCACGGTGAAATTTAGCTCTCGCGATAAAAAAGCGACAGCGATCGGACGAGTAGCTCTGGTGATGCAATCAATCGACGACTGAGGCAGAAAAGCCACGGTGGATCAACGGAGACGCTATATAGGTGTTTGGCCGATGCGTGGAGGCAGATCGGAATAACCCGTGACGATCCGGCGAAAGGGCATCCTATAGAGGCGCCACGGCAGGATTGTCGGTGGTGAATAGGAGAGGGGTGCACGACTGAGAGAAAGGTGACGACCGTCGGTCCGGTGCGTGCGACGCATACGGGCGGCGGGACGCGAGATGCGCTGCCCGGGGGTCGTGAGTGGTCATGGGTCGTCGCAGGGCGACGACGATGTGAGGAGGGCGGCACTGGTGTTGATCGGGAGAAAAGAGGGGTGCGGCAGAGAAAAGGTCGCGGCTGGTTTGGGGCTTGCATCGTCTGGAGGTCGGCCAGCACCGGCCGATCAGAGGGGCGACGAGTGAAGAGGAGATGCCGTCGAGCTAAACTCCAACGGCGATCGGGAGAGGGAAAGGGGAGGTCGTGCGCGATCGAGAGAAACGGCTAGCTGACGGTGGAGAAATAGGAGTCGCGAAGAATGAACCGACGAGGAAACGGAAAGATTCGGTCTAATTAACCCATTTAATACCTCGTAGAAGATCGTCTAAACAGGTTTTATAAAAGCCTATTTGTTTTATCCCCATGAAATATCCATAAAACATCTGTTTAAATCCAGAAAAATTTCTAAAAATTCCTAAAAAATTCTATAAGACAATTCCTTAATTAAAAAGGTTTTTTTTTCTGGTATTTTACATCGGCGGTAGGAAGCCTCATGTATGCTATGCTATGTACGAGACCAGATATCTTTTTTGCCCTGGGCATGGTCAGCAGATATGAGAGTAATCCAGGACAGGGACATTGGACTGTGGTTAAGCATATATTGAAGTACCTGAGAAGGACTAGGGATTATATGCTAGTTTACTAGGCAGACCAATTACTCTTTGTGGGTTACACAAATTTTGACTTCCAATCAGATAGGGATAACAGTAAGTCTACCTCAGGTTTTGTGTTTACTTTGGGAGGAGGAGCCATTGTATGGAGGAGTGTTAAGCAGAAATGTGTGGCGGACTCTACCATGGAAGCTGAGTATGTGGCGGCCTTTGAGGCGGCCAAAAAAGGTGTGTGGCTCAGGAACTTCTTGATGGACTTGGATGTGATTCCTGGTTTGCCCAGAACTATCACAATTTATTGTGATAATAGTGGTGCAGTTGCAAACTCGAAGGAACCACAAGCCCATAAGGCAAGTAAACACATAGAGCGCAAGTATCACCTGATACGAGAAATCATAAAGAGAGGAGAAGTTGTTGTGGTCAAGATTGCATCGGAGGATAACCTAGCAGATCCTTTCACTAAGGCCCTTCCGACGAGAGCTTTTGATAGGCATGTGGAGGGAATGGGGATCAGATGTATGGCAGTTTTAGGACATCATAGTCTTTTAGTATAAGTGGGAGATTGTTGGGATGTATATTGAAAAGTCTATCTTTTGTATGAACATCTTTATTTTGAAATAAGAATCACATAATCATTGAAGGTAGGAAACTTCGCTTCCCACTTCAACTCGGTCGCTTGTTTATGGCGATCCCTTCTACATCCCCGGATAAAAAAAAATTATCCTTGACAAGAGGGATTACCCAAGCAACCGTTTCATCATCGTGCTATTCGATTAGAGTAGTCACTTGAACAAACTTGTTGTTCAAGCAATCAACCTCTATTCTACGAATAGCCGCGGAATATACGATGTACGGATCACCGGCTTTTGTGTTTATGTTCGGGGTCCAAGTATATTTAGCCACATACATAAAGTAAACAACCACATACAACATGCATATAATTGAAAAACAATTATAGACATTATACAAAAGAACACTAATCAAAATAAACAAGATTATACCTCTTGTTATACCTCTTGATCTTCTATTGTATGTCCTTTCTCCTTTTGGACGTCGTGTGGGCGACGATCTTCCAAAAGTTAAAGCTCCTAGATCACCAACCTTCCTTTCCTGGTTCATTCCGAACAAAAGAAGATCATAAAACAAAACTCTTCTTCCTATCTAGAACCGGCCACCAAGTCAATTGACTCGATGTTGACACCGACCAAGGAAGAGAATATGGAGTATGGGAATCGGCCATAAGAGAATCAAGGAGGGTGATGGGCGCCAACCAACTTTTGGAGAAGAAAAAGGAAACCAATCCTTCACCTTGTAGCCACCCAAAACCCTAACCCTAGCTCTCCTAGTTGCCACCGGCCAAAGAAGAGGGGAAGAGGAATAGGTTGAGCACCGACCAAGGAATATGGGAGAGTGATAAGCGCCGGCCACCAAGAAAGAAGAAGAAGAACTCTCCAATTGTAGTCGCCCACTCTTTCTCCCAAACCCTAGCCGCCCAACCTCAATCCTAACCTAACTAGGATTCCTTGCCGCCCAAGGGAAGCAAACCCTAATCTCCAAAGCCATAAGCCTTGCTGCCCACCTTAATTATCTATTTATAGAGTTGGGCTCAAGACTTGCTTTAATCTCTACCATTGGTTCTAGGGATTTAATCTCAACCGTCGGATCTAGAGATTTAATCTTAACAGTCGGATCTAGAGATTTAATCTCTACCGTTGGATCTAGAGTTTTGTTTTCATCCATTGGATCTAAGCTTCATGAGGTATTAATAGGCTACAATAGGGACCATGAGGAGGAGTTGGATCTTGGCCACCCAATGGATCAAGCCCACATAAAGTCCGATCCATTAATGATAATCCAATCCACTAAAGAATTATCATTGATCTACCTCACCAACCCCCATAAGTTAATATGGGCTCCATATATTATACGTACATTTTCTCCTCGTGTTTAAGATCTCGAATATCCGTCGATTAATTAATTTACTGACCATTAATTAATCAACATCTAATTCCATGAGTACTACCACTCAACCTTTTCATCATGTCGGACCAAGTCCACCTGCAGGGTTTACATGATTAACCTTATGAGCTCCTCAAGGGGACATCATCATCCTAATATATAGGACACGATTTCCTCCTATAATCAACGATACACCATATAAATAATATCATTTCCCAACTTACCGAGCCTATCGATTTAATCTATAAATCTCGCCTATTGGTAAATCAAAGAAATGAATACTAAGTATATGTTCCCATTATTATATCGGGATTAAGAGCATGTACAATATAATATCTGAGGTCCGATTCGATTTTATAGTCAGCAATAAATTGAATCACCTCTAAGTCAGTCCTGCTCAATACACACAAAGTGTACTAGTGTGATTCTATGGTCAAGACAAACCAATACCAAATCACACTACAACCATACCAATGGTTTGTCCAAAGCCATCTCGGTTGTAATCCTATACTTATACATTACAAGGAGCCGATAACATGATCTCCCGTGTGACACCACACACCATGTTATCTATAATGTAATGTATTAGACAATATGCATCACCATAAATATGCAAACAATGATCATGTGATTTTTATTTCAAAATAAAGATGTTCATACAAAAGATAGACTTTTCAGTATACATCCCAACATCCTAGAGTTGGGTTTCCTAATACTTGTTCAAGAACATGGTTTGGATTAATTCTATAAGTCTTTAAGTTGTCTTGATATTGGATTTGTTATTCTTCATCATGTGTAATCTCATTTAGCTCATTTTGATTATCTTTTAATGTGTTTATTTGATTATTGGTAATCTCTTCTTCATCAAACTTTACATTAGTTGTTTCTTTAATTTTTAGAGTTTTCTTATTATAAATCCTATAGGCCCTACTAGTAGTCGAATATCCAAGAAATATCCCTTCATCAGTTTTTGAAGAGAATTTTCCAAGATGATCTTTTGTATTTAAAATAAATACTTTGAATCCAAATACTTTTAGATATTTTATTGAATATATTTTATTATTAAAAATTTCATAAGATGTTTTATTATGTAATTTATTAATTATTACTTTGTTTTGCACAAAACATGCAGTGTTTATTGCTTCAACCCATAAGTAACTAGGTAAGTTATATTCATTTAACATTGACCTAGTAGCTTATTGTCGAGTTCTATTTTTTCTTTCTACTTTTCCGTTTTATTGGGGTGTTCTAGGGCATGAATATTCATGGTGATATCCAGTTTCTAGACACATTATTGTAAATTTTTCATTTTTAAATTCACCTCCATTATCACTTTGTATTCTTTTTATCTTAAGATCTTTTTCATTTTCTATTTGTTTACTAAAGGTTTTAAATACTTCAATTGTTTCATCTTTTTGTTTTAAGAAATTTACCCATGTAAACCTAGAGTAATCATCTATTATCATTAAACAATATAAATTTCCACTTAGTAATTTTACCCCATGTGAATCGAACAAGTCTATGTGAATTAACTCTAGTATTGAACTTGTTCGACTTTGATTAGTTAATTTATGTTGGGACTTGATTTGTTTTCCTTGTTGGCAAGCATAATAAACTTTTTTTTCAATATTTTTAAGTTTAGGCAAACCTCTAACTAAGTTAGTTTCACTTAACTTCATTATATTCCTAAAGATGATATGAGCAAGTCATCTATGCCACAACCACCTTTCCTCTTGTTGTGTCAAATGACACTTAATTGAGGATCTTTCTAAATTTATTGAATATATATTTTTTTCCTAACTCCCTTAAGTGATATTTTTGGTTTTCAATATTGTTAATCAAACATTCATTTGATAAAAATTTCACTTTATAACCAGCATCACATAACTGATTTATATTAAGCAAGTTAAATTTGAAATTCTCTACAAGCAAAACTTTCTGTATAAAAATTTTTGATTCTAATTCAATGTTACCTAATCCAATTACCTTAAGTTTGCCATTGTTTCCAAAGGTGACTGAACCTAGATTCTTGAAGCTTAATTGTGAGAATTTTTTGCTATCTCCAGTCATGTGTCTGGAGCAGCCACTATCCAGAATTCATTGGTCCATTCTGGAGTCCTACATGAATTAAAATTTTTAAGATCATTCACACCTTGAATAAGATGAATCATCTTGAATTGATTTGACTTGATTAAGTCAATTTGATTAGGTTGAAATGGTTGAGTTAAATTGATTAGATGGTTAAGTTGTTTAGTTTAGTTGTTAAGTTTTTAAGTTTAGTTAAGTTATTAAGAATAGTTTAGTTATGTTGTTAAGTATAGTTAAGTTTAGTTAAGTATTGTTATGTTGTTAAGTTGTTAAGTTTAGTTAAGTTGTTAAGTTGTTAAGTTGTTAAGTTTAGTAAAGTTTAGTTAAGTTGTTAAGTATAGTTTAGTTAAGTATAGTTAAGTTAAGTTGTTAAGTATAGTTTAGTTAAGTTTTTAAGTATAGTTAAGTTGTTAAGTTTAGTTAACTTTAGTTAAGTTGTTAAGTTTAGTTAAGTTTAGTTGTTTTAGCTTGATTAAGTTCTAAGTCATCTCACCCCAGCTAAATTTTCAATACATGTTAATCCTATGGGTTTTGTGAGATGAAGTTTTCTTTTTATCTTAATTAATTTCAATGAATAATTTCAATGTTTTTAAACTTGTGTTAGATTCAAGCTTAGCTTGAGCTAATCAAGTAGGTTTTTCCAGCATTGACTTCAGGGTCATGGCGAGGCATATGACCTTCTTGGATATCGGATGGACCACTTCCTAGACAAAGTCAATGAAGGAATCAAGTACTTAACTCACTTTGGACTAAGCTTTGGTCTAACTAGTCAAAGAATTAATGAGTCAGCTTCGATCAGTTCCACTCGACTTAGTGCACCAGGTCGTGGTGAGGTATAGGCCTTCTTGGATATCGGATGGACCACTTCCTAGACATGCACTTCGAAGAGCTTCCTTAACTTATAATCAGTTCACTTCATCTTAGTACTAGGTTGTTCAAGTTTAAACTACTTTGTTTCCTATATAGTCCATTCTAAATTAAGCAAGTAAAGTAAACTAACACATGCAAGAGTTTAACTAAACAAAGAAAAAAGCAAAGTGTTAACTCCCCCTAAGTGATAAATTAGTTGAGTTTTGTTCACTAAGTGAACTTGACTCTTGGGAACCCAAAATTGATTTGGTCAAACTTGGTTGACTAAGCTAGACTCAGGAACCCATCCTTGGACTCGATTCTTAGCGTTTCGGCTAAGTAGTGACATGTATGATGTGAAATACCACAAATAAATTTCTAAAGATTAATATTATTATTGAAAAAAATGGTTAGGGATTTAATTTAAATCTAAACTTAGGCTTATTGTTATGGGTTTAATTGAGGCTAGGTTTAAGCCTTCTACAGTAAACCCGACCCGGTTTTGTTCAAACCCAACCCATTTTCTCCTTCTTAACGCCCAGTCATTCGGCGTTTTCCTCACCGCTGAATTTTCCAGAGCATTTTTGCGTCGAAATCCCAAACGACCGGTGAAGACTCTTCTTTTCCTCTTCCCCTCGTGATATTTTCTTCCTTGCGACTCTTCCCGGTGCCACATCTTGGTTCCTTGGCTGACTCTTCCCTTCCTCTATGAGCAATAACTGACCACCCCTCGACAATATTTGTGGATGAGCAAGAGCAGAGAGCGATCAAATGGTGGGGGAGGTCGAATCGGCAATGTTTCAACGGTGAGCTGCCTTCACAATCTCTGTCGGAGCTAGTTCTTTGCGTGTGGGATTAGGGCAGCGGTGTTGGAAGTGGGTTTTCTAGCGAACAGAGCAGATTTGGGGAGGATTGCCGCGGTGGAGTTGCTACGACTAGTAAGCAATCTCCGGTCGATTATTGTCGTAGCTAGGAGAAGCTTCAATTTCTGGTAAATATCCCGATTATTCCTTCCTTTTTCTATTCATTGTGATCATGTGGATCGATTGTTGTTGTGTGATTGTTGGTGGTTGTCGTGTGATTGTGCGTGCTACATTGTGAGTTCAAGAGGGGTGGTGACAGTATAGATCGAAGTGTGGATTGATCTTGAGGTGAGATGTGTATTAACCTATGTTTTGACTATGTTGTTAGGCTGATCAGCGTGGATGTTGTGGTGAGGTTGATGCAATAAATTAGTACTATATGGATACTCTACTTGTGCCATGTTGTAGGGGTTGTGAATAGAGTTTGGTTTGAGGTTGGCCAGGTCCCTAAATTAGTGTGAACTATCGATTGTTGATCGAGCTGTGTGATGCTCTGATCTCGGATATAAATGGGACTGTGGATAAATCTTTGATGTGTTGTGGATGTGAGTTAGCATGTTTAATTGATTTGGGTGGAGTGTACTTAAGAGGGTTAATGATTTATACCTAGTTGGATGTTGTATCATGGTTACACTTGATAATAGGGGTTGTAAAAATCATATTCGATTAATTGGACGAAATGGTAGTTATATTAATTGGGATGAATGTGATTTGTGTGAATAAGTTAGGAGTTCATTGGAAGGAGCTAAGTTGGTGTAAATTGGCCATGAGTTATTAGGGGGGTTTCTATTTCATGTTCGATAGAAGGACGTGAATATAGGAACGATGTAGTAGTGGATTTGTATATTTGTAGGGTACTGGAACTTAGTACTTGTTATGTTCTGTGCAGGACGTGGTTACGAGGCAGGTCCGCAGGCGTGAAGATATTTATCACGAGTTTCTCAACAGGTGGGTAATTTCCTACCCTGATCAGGTAGTTGTAAATCTTGATGCATGAGGATTTAAATTTATGATCATATTACCTTGACTCCACTCCTATTATGTTATTGCTTGATACTTAGTCTTTGCCCTTTTAAATACTCTATTATTGTTATCATATTTTCTTTCATCATGATTATGAGTTACAGATGTGATGTATGTAAGCCTATAGTTGTTCAGTTATGTGTACATAGTGGAGTATGGATGAAGACTTGATTTGTAAATTGGATAAAAGGTCATTCGGGGTGGCTAATGTCCTGATCATAGAATTGATTCTTATGTTATATCCTTATGTTCCGTATCTATTACGGATCATGTGTTTATATATGGTTATGTGGATTGTGGATAGTGTATCACTACGGACTGGTGGTCCTAGCTTGGTTGTGATCAGTTGAGTATGACTCTCTAGGATAGAGAGTTTGTTGATCATTTGAGTATAACTCTCTATAGGATAGAGAGTGTGTTGATCATTTGAGTATGACTCTCTGTAGGATAGAGAGTGTATTGATCAGTTAAGTATGACTCTTTGTAGGATAGAGAGTATGTGGTGGATGTATGTATATGTGACTGTGAATTCATGTCATTTACGTGCATGCTGGCGACTTGGTCTCCCTTGTGGTCGAGAGAGTCGTCAATCATCCTGCCTCCACGGTTACTCGTGGTAGTAGTAGCTGGTGCGAGGGAAGAGCATTTGTTGTGCCGCACTCGACCACTATAGACGGTGGTAGTTTGAGTTGTATGTAGTTGCCCTGCGTGTGTCGCACTCGACCACTCATGGATAGTGACAGTTAGAGTGGCCAACATTAAGGACCCCCGTTGTGTAGCTAGCTCTTTAGGCTTATATTCTACTTGTTCATACTGCCCACTCAGCCACTCGAGAGTAGTGGTTGGTGTTGAGTTGGGACAATTGTCATATTGAGCCACCTAGGCCACACTGGGGTCGTGGTAGCGAGTGGGGTGAGTAGGCATGGTCATGCATTATGCATTGCCATGTTGTTGCTAATCACAACCATCCATCCATATATATATATAGCCAACTCATACGCAGGTATCCCACACACAACCATATAGAAAATGCAAGTAGCATGTATGATGATGTACACACAAATGCAACAAGCATAATACAAACAAATGCAACATCACACCAAGCATATATATAGACTGCATCTATAGATATACTAATCACAACCATCCATATATATATATATATATATATATATATATAGATGCAGTCTATATATATGCTTGGTGTGATGTTGCATTTGTTTGTATTATGCTTGTTGCATCTGTGTGTGCATCATCATACATGCTACTTGCATTCTCTATATGGTTGAGTGTGGGATACCTGCGTATGAGTTGGTTGGACTATTGGATAACTTTGACCAGTATCATGATGTAGTATGAGTTAGACCAGATTTATGGTTTGTATTTGTTATAGAATGTTAGTAAGGTAATTGTTGATTACAAAGTTAGTATTACTCTTCATGTTGTATATTGTGGATATATGCTCAGGTTGGATGAGTGTAGCGTAGCAGACTTTCAGGTATGTCTGAACCTTACGTTGTTCAGTTATTTAGATGGTATATGCATGTATATATATATTATACTGGTGTATACCTGTTGTATCTTTAGATGGTATATTGTTGAATCTCATGAGATTTATGCTAGATATGCATTATCTTTCATATTACCGTTGAGTTTTATACTCACCACCACAGACCCTGGGTTTTCTTGTCGCCCAGGTAACAGGTAAAAAACTGGGTGACGACTTAGAGCATCCCTAGCTAATCCATCTCATCTCACTTCCGAGGCTCCTGTGGTTATTTTGGTTTTCCATATGTTTTAGTTATGTACTTGGAGTTTACATGGTGTTATGTGTTGTGGACTTATTCTATTGGTGTACACATGTGTTGTTTCAGATTTTATATCGGTACTTTCATATTTGTGGTTAGTCATACTGGTATGCATTGTTGTGAAGTTTGTTATTTCGTTGTGATGATTTCCTCTATGAGTTTGATGTTATATGTATATCTATTATTGTGGTTGTGGCCGAAAGGCTTTGTATGAACATGATATTATGTCATGTACAGGGGAGATGTTGTCCGTTTTTCAGCTCGGCATACTCTCGGGGCTTGAAAATTTTATTGGTATCAGATCCCTAGGTTTTGCAATGCCATACAATGATGTTTTCCATTGAGTTTTGGATTCTCAGGAGTCAATTTGTTTTGGTTTTGGTTTTGTGAGATGGGATTGACAAGGCATGAGATCCGAGCAGCATGAAGTAAGAATTTCTGATAACTTTTATTCTAGTTAGATACTTATCTAAACTTGTTCAACATGTGTATACGAACAGAGTTATGGCACCTGTGAAGACTCATAGTAGGGGTCATCCACCAAGGCGACCAGTCGGAGTTGCCTTTAGTGTTTATACTCTTGATTTTGTTGGCTTGCATTTAGTGATTATAATAGGTAAAGACATGTAGTGTGTTAGTCACTATTTGTAACCATGGTATGAGTTGACCACGGGAATGACTTGTTGAGTCTGTGAGACTTGAACCTGCTGTCGAAAAGGTGAATTACCTTTGAGAGCCAACTGATACCGAGTCAAATAGCAGGGGTCAGGTTATCACATTTCTTATGGAGATCAAACATTACAGTCTTAGGGATTTTCACTAACGATGTTAGTCAAATCATTACCTGTTGGGTAATGGACAGGTCATGTATGCTAGTGTGATGCAGATAGAGGAGGATTAGTATATGGTGTTTCATAGGGATTTTGATCCCTGAGATGGTCATGTTGGGTTTTATGACTTTGAAGGTACTTTTGAGTACTTAACTTTTGTGAGCAGAGAAAATAGAGTTAGTTGCATACCATTATCGGGATTAAGCCAGTACTTGGTGGAAGATATAGGAAATAACCTTGGGAGAATAGGATATCACTTGGTCACAGTTTAGTGATATTGGGAGAGAGTATTTCCCCCGTGTTATTTCCTTTGACTCTTTGTTACGGAATTCTTGAGCTTCAAGTAGGGTTATCAGTTGGTAATTGGAGTACCATGCAGAGTTGTTAGACTTGCAGAGGTTATGACCACCTAAAAACTCAAGAATGTGAATGGATGTTTTAAGTCACCCACGGTTTATTGGCTTACATTTGAATTAGGATGTTTGGATCTTCTACCAGATCCTGTCGGAAGACATTGGATTGAGTCAGGAGTTTAGAAATAACTCTATACAAGTGTTTAAGAGTTGGAGACTGATAAGAAGATATTGCAGGTCAAATTATTAGAATCAGAAGTTTCCGAATGTTGGATAAAAGGAGCAAGATCGGAGTCATGGGTTATGAGCTACTTTTCGATTATAGAAGACCAACCGCATATCATCAGAATGTTCTCGTGCACATTCACAAAATTAGAGGAAAGACTTCGGATTATGTGCGTGCAGTGCGGATCACAAAGACACGGAATGTCAGATTATCCGAAGGATCAGTCATTTATGGTATGGTTCCAGTTTATTCTATATATGTTGATACTTTGATTGATACGGGTAGTTCCTATTCATTTGTATGTAGAATATTTCTGGGTAGAATTGGAAGGATTCCGATGGTTCGTACTTGTCAGCTAGCAGTATCGTTGCCATCGGGAGAGGTGCTAACTAGCCACCAAGAAATCAAAGGTTGCCCATTAGATTTTGATGGGCATATCCTTACGGTGGACCTTCAAGTGTTAAAAATAGTAGAGTTTGATATTATTCTCGGTATGGATTTGTTGGCTACTTATTATGCTACAGTGGATTGTAGAGCAAGAGTAGTGACTTTTCGACCACCGGATCAACCTGCATGGAAATTTGTTGGCACTAGAGATGATGGAGTGTCCATTATATCTGCGCTACAGGCTTAGAAACTCTTGTCTCATAGTTGTCAGGGGTTACTTACTATCTCTAGTCAAAGTAGAGAGTGAAGGACTACCACCTCTCTCTGATGTGCGGGAAGTCCAAGAGTATCTGGATGTGTTTCTAGATGAACTTCCAGGCTTGCCACCTCCTAGGCAAGTGGAATTTGCGATAGAGGTGTTCTAAGAACTGTGCCAATATCGAAACCTCCTTATCGGATGGCACCAAAGGAGCTGAGTGAACTTAAAGTCCAACTGTTGGTGTTGTTAGATAGTGGATTTATTCGACCTAGTGTTTCTCCATGGGGAGCTCAGGTACTTTTTGTCAAAAGAAGGATGGATCATTGCGGTTATGCATTGACTACCGGCAATAGAATGCGATAACTATAAAGAATAAATATTCATTGCAAAGGATAGAGGATTTGTTTGACCAGCTTAAAGATACCTGTGTGTACTCTAAGATTGATTTGTACTCAGGATATCATCAACTTCGGATAAGAGATGAGGATGTGTAGAAAATAACTTTCTGCACTCGTTATGGGCATTACGAGTTTTTGGTGATGCCATTGTTGGTGCAATCGGCCCAGGTTGATTCAAGTTTGACTCAAGCAGCATTTTGATGATAGACAAAACTTATGACATGGGATTGTCATAAGAAAGTCCAACATGGAGTTGGCATGGAAAATCCAAGCAATGGGCTTGGTGTGGAAAGTCCAACATGGAGTCGGCATGGAAAATCCAAGCATGGAGTTTGGTGTGGAAAAGTCCAAAGCATTGCGAAGCCGTGCGCTTGGTTGTTGGTGAGAAATGCATTGCGAAGCCGTGCGCTTAGTGCATGTGGGAAGTCTTGAGGACTTGGTAAGTTCACTAGGATTGGGGTCCTTGAGTCGGTGAAGGAAGGCATTGCAAAGCCGTGCGCTTGGTGCAACTGAGGGACCGCCGGACGGGGAGCGAATGGAGTGAGCCCAAAGGGAAGCATACTTCGAGGGCATGAGACGCGAAGGATGGCATTGCGAAGCCATGCGCTTGATGCATCCAAGGGACATAGGCCGAGGGAAGAGAGCTTCGGTGGGGAACTCTATAAGGGATGAGATGGACTTGGCCAAGTGGCTAAGACTGAGTGTCGGATGCTCAAACAGCTTGATGTTTAAGGTTTTACCCGATATCAGTCAACTAGCATAGGTGCCAGTCGACTGCTCTAGGTCATATGGGTTCGACCAGTGTTCGATCGAGCAGTTTATTGTCACCGACCGCCAAGGAGGGCAATGATCGTTGATACCATCACCGATCGATGAGGAGATAAGTCGACTGATCGGGGTGTTTTCAACCAAAGAATGGTTTCCAATCGAGTGCTCACGCTAGCAGTCGACTGATGGTGTTACCAGTCGACTGATGGGTATCATTAGTCGACTGATGTGTGATCCGTTGGAACTTGACCAACGTGGATCTGGCCGTTGTAAGACAACGGCTACAGGACTAGTCAACTGATGGTCACGATCAATCGACTGATGGGCGCGAAATCATCTTGATGCAGGTTATAAATGGAGCTCAAGAGGGAGGATTTCGCCAAGACTTTTGTGAAGCTATTGGAGGGGAATTGCTAATGCATTCTAGACCTTCAAGAGCCATCTAAACCAAGCAACAAGCAAAGGAATCAAAGCAAGCATTGTAAAGTGTTCTTTATGTGTATTTCATATTTGTCTTTGTATTTCTTTTATTTCATATTACTTAGTGTAATTGCTTGTGAGAGGTTTCTCCACCTCCGACGTGTTGTCAAGGAGTGTTAGTTAGTGCCATGTGCATAACTAGAGCTCGGTGAGCTCGCCCATGGAGTAGGAATCATTCGGTTTCGAATCACGTATATCTTGTGTATGCTTGTATGTGTTGTTAGCATTTTCTTTATTATTGCTATTCCGCTGCGCTAACGACAATCGTAGACAAGCGACGCAAGAAGAATGATCGAATTCCACCATACGACGATTGAGGGCTATTCACCCCCCCCCCTCCAGTCGGCCACCGATCGACCCTACAAGTGGTATCAGAGCAAAGGCGCTTGTCGAGGACTAACCGGAAACACAAGCACTACGAGATGGTCGGCTACAACCTCCAACCACCAAAATTCTAAGGATATTTTAAATGGTGGAGAAGAAAATTGGAGGTACATTTAGAAACCGATTTTGATTTCATGCTAATCTTAGAAAATGGTTTCGAATTTCCTAGGGATGAAAGAAATAGGCAAATTGAGAAGTCAAGGTGGACCCAAGACCAAATCAAGGACTTCGAGACAAATCTCAAGGTAATATAATTACTTAGTGATTTGATTCCTAACAACATTTGGTCTAGGTTGGGTAATTTTAGGGATGCAAAGGAATTATGGGATAAAGTAATAAGTTCCAAGAAAATTCCCAACCAACACAAGTAGAGGAGATTGCCGAGGAAGAAGCACCGACCACATTTGAAGATGTTGATGACTTGGTGGAAACCTCCACCTCTAGCATTGAGGGGGAGGAAAGGATTTCCATTCCGGAGCAAGATCGAAATGAAGCTTCTACCTCCGGAAGAAATGAAGAATCCTTTGTAGGGATTTTTTTATGAAAAATAGCATATGCGCAACGGAAAAAATAGGATCCCTTCCAAGTGATCCTTGCAAAAGAAAACCTCGTACAAAAAAAATAAATTTCTCTAAAAGAAAAACCTATCTTATAGGAGAATATTACCTTTGTTGCGTGCCCTTTTTAATCCCGCTTCTCCTTGGGTTTGTTGGATCTTTTAGCACGTTCAATTGTCCGTGCCTCTATATGTATCCACACGAGCAAGCTCTTGTCTCACAAAAGAAACTAGAAGAGCTCTCCTTTACTTCTTGCTAGAGAAGTCCCTAAAGGAGAGGAAGGTAGGGAAAAAGAGAAAGGAAGAAGAAGACCACTCTTCTTGCTAGCCTACACTCACAAAAGCCACACAACCAAAGCCTCTCACCACCAAGCTCTCTCCAAGCCTCAAGCTTCCCCCCCCCACCTTGGCCGGTCACCCCATCGAGTGTTTTATAGGATTGAAAAAACCTTTCACCTTCTATCACATTCAATGCAATCAATTGCATTGAAAAATAATCAAACACTCCTTGTTTGGCCGGCCACATGTGGAGAAATTCCAAAGGTCAAAACCCTTTGTCTCCTTCCACCTCATCAAGCTTAGGTGGCATGCTTATGTGGCATGCTTATGTGGCATACTTATGTGGCATTCATGCATGTTGAATTAATCTTATTAATTCAATAAGCTTATGTTATCATATTGAATTAATCTCATTAAATCAATAAGGTAACATATTGAATTAATCTTATTAAATCAATTAAGCTTAGGCTATCATGATAACATATTTATTTAATCTTATTAAATTAATAAGCTTAGCATATTGAATTAATCTCATTAAATCAATAAGCTAAAATTCTCATTAAACTTAAAGTCCGAAAACCATTTTGTACTTAAGCTTATTCCCAAATTATTCTAGTCAAACTAGAATGCACTAATTCTTCTAATCATCATGCTCTTTGTGTGTGACCCTATAGGCTCTCATAACGTTGGCAGTGGATCTAAACTCTTTTAGATACACAAGCAATGAGCGACATCTAGTAATACATCATTGCTACCCAAGTTATGAAATAAGTCAAGATCCGACTAACCTTTCCGTGACTACTATAATGTATGACCGTTTCCTTCTATCCTTGATATCAGATTGACCAATGAGGCATAGACCGTGTCATCCTCGATCAATCTATGTGTTTCTTGATCCCTGAGTAAACTAACTCAAACAAATGAGCTCAATATCTCATATTGACTCATTCGAGCATGGCCATGCGTTTTAGTAGTTCTACTCAATCAAGGAGCCCACAGATATCACTCCCGTCATATGGGAGGGATAGATCCCATCTACATCACTCACATCCCTCCGCATAATTTGTTATATACCCAGTAATCGGCTTTATGGTCCACCCTGTTACGGGTGACGTTTGACGATACCAAAGTACATAACTCCTTATGTAGGGAACCATAGTGACTTCAGGTTTGAGGACTATTCATACCAATAGTCACAGGAGAAAGTTTATGACACTCATATGATGATCCATGAAACTTTCTCATGGCGGGTCAGTTTAGTATATATTCTCTAATATATACCCATGTGTCAACTTGATATCATATATCCATGACTTGTGAGATCAAGTCATCAATTGACCTACATGCTAGTCTTTATGTATTAATATTGCTCTTGCATATTAATACTTGACTAGGAACATTTTAGGAAAGTGTTCTCTACAGCCTCTCATAATCAATTCTGCCAATTGATGTGCTGTAGATAAGAAACTACTTTTCTAGGGCATTATTATATTTAATTTAGCTGGCACAAGCAAGACGTAAATATAATAACCAATCCTTTGCCTTTATAGAATATGATACAAAATGTTCCCTATTCAACCATCACATGATTGGTTCTAGGGCTATAACTAACATCCTCCACCACCCTAGTTAACTCAAACATAATGATTTTAAATAAAGATTACATAATATGTTTTGAGTGTAGGGAGAAAGGGCATTACAAGAGTAAATGCACAAAATTGGCTAAGAAGAAGACACCGGCACCAAAAGTCAACCCAAAGTCAAAGGATGTTGGAGTTCCCACAACTAGAAGCAAAGAGCACATTGTGTGTTTTAAATGCAATCAAAAGGGACACTACCGAAGCCAATATCCTAGGGGGACGAAGAAAGGGCAAGAAGGTGTATCTCATGTAGGGGGAGCTTCTAAATCTAACCCTAAGGTATGTTTAAATTATGCACCTTCAATTCCTAAAGTTAACAAGCATGCTAAAAATTATTTTAGTTCTTTTGCAATCATTAATGAAAAGCATGCTAATAGGAAGAAATATGTTTGTCTAGGTGCCAAGCATGTTCATATATCTAAGGACAAACCTAGGACCAATAACACTAGAACTATTTTACCTAGGGAATCAATTAGGAGAGTAGAAGAAAAATTGGGTATTAATCCCAAAAAGTCTAGGTACATGCCTAAGAAGAAGAGGTCTTCCCAAAAACCTAATGAACAATCAAAATTGGGAAAATTAGAATTAGCAAACCAAGTCTTGAGATCAAGACTTGAGAGAATGGAAAAGACCCTTAGAATCATAGAAAACTCTATTCAAGGGACAAATGCCCAAAATTCGTGACCTAGGGTTCAAAAATGGTCTAAGGGCAAGGAAGGTTTGGGTCACAAACCTAAGCCCAAGAAGACTTATCATAATGTTCCATTTGATTATGGAACAACATCTAGGTCTAGGAAAACCAAGGCTAATAGGGAAGTTATCCCTAAGACTAGACATGGTGCATGCTTAGTGGCTAAGGACTTAGGAAAACCCAAGAAAGCCACTAAGAAGGTCAAAATGGGAGTTACCCCTAGGTTTGACTTAGGAAAGACCCAAAAGACTATGGCTTCAAAGCCTAAAAGGGTCATTAGGAAGGTATCTAGGGAAGTTATCCCTAGTGAATACCTTGTTAACCCAAGGAGCTCCAATAGGTATTGGGTTCCTAGGAGGGTGATCGATTCATGCTAGATGGGTTAGAGTGTGTCAACCCTATGTGGATGGGTAATTAACCTAGCCATGATGAGTTGACACATTAGGATGTGTCAATATTCTTTGAGAAGTTGAAAAATAATTAAATTGGCACAAATAAGTCTTAGAGGTATGAGTGTGCCATTTTGGGTTTATGACACACTTGGGAGATAATGGTATTAAGGCAAAATGGAGTTAATTCCTAGAAATGGCATTTTGGATTTAACACTTAGGTATTTTATACCCTAGTATATTTTTCTTGCCATGATTTATTTGCCTTGCCATGACATGACATCATTTTCATTTTTATCTCTAAAAAATGTCATGATCATGTTTAGACTTATTTTTATATGTCATGTATGCTAAAATTTCATTCACATGTCATGACATCATGATTTTGGCACATGTTTAGTTATATCATATATATGACATAATCATATCATGCATAAAATAAAATTGATTTAAGGACCATTGACATGACTTGAAGTCTCATGCATAAGGGAATCAAGTAGAGTTGGTTTAGAATATGCATGAGACCATTAAAGAACGAAAACCCACATCTCACTAGATTAATTGCCTTTTATGTGTTTTTACACTTCTAGATACAAGTGAGATGTTTAGGAAAAATAAATTAAAGGTTTTGAAAAATTTTTGAAAAACCTTGGTGAAGTCTATCTTTTGATAGCAATCACCATTGAATGGGATGACACAAAGAGGGCTCAATATTGAAGCTTTTCTTAACTTTTGGACTTTGTATCAATCACGCTATTTTGTGGGTAAAATAATTTTCTAATATTTTTCACCCATAACGATTGTGATAAGTAATATACATACCAAATTTCAAGATTTTTCAACATATGTATATTTACTTACGATTTTCTGAAATTCATTTCTGAAATTCAAAGAATCAAATGCAGCTTATCAATGACCGCATGGAGACGAAGTTGATCGATGACAAGTCCAATGACCGGGTAGTGAGAGAGTCGACCGCACAGCAATTTCGGGTAAACCTTGGTGGTTAGGCCCATGTTCAGCTGTGTTTTGGTCCCCTAACCACTCCTAACCCTAGGACATGCTTGGGAGAGCATTAGAAAGGGTGGAAATCCATTGGACATGGATTAGGAGAAGTTTTTAGGGAGAGTATCAATTTTAAGGTGGATGAGAGTTCATTGTTGAACTTTGCCTTAATTTTGATTTGGTTAATGTTCCTATTGGATTAGGGACTCTCCAAGGACATTGTTGGTGTGATGGTCAAGGGGGAGAAAGCCTGTAGGGGGAGGTATCCATCATGGGAAGATGGATGTATATTTCCTCATGGGAGGAAAATTGGGTTTCCTCTCTTTAAGTGATATGGGACTTATCACTAGAAAGATTGTAGGCATGTGTTTTCTCTAAGGAAGAGATTGTAAGATCTCATTGAGATATGAGACATTCATGCCCTTGGAGAGGATCTTTTTAATGTAATGTCAAAAAGGGGGAGAAGTTACCAAGTTACCAATTAGGGTTCGTTGGAATTCTCATTGGGATGTGAGAATTTCCAATATGAGAGAATTGGTAGACTTGAGATGGTAGTTTTGTCAATCATCAAAAAGGGGGAGATTGTTGGTGCAATCAGCCCAGGTTGACTCGAGTTTGACTCGAGCAGTATTTTGATGATAGACAAAACTTATGACATGGGATTGTCATAGGAAAGTCCAACATGGAGTTGGCATGGAAAATCCAAGCATGGGGCTTGGTGTGGAAACTCCAACATGGAGTTGGCATGGAAAATCCAAGCATGGAGCTTGGTATGGAAAATTCCAAAGCATTGCGAAGCCGTACGCTTGGTGCTTGGTGAGAAATGCATTGCGAAGCCGTACGCTTGGTGCATGTGGGAAGTCTTGAGGACTTGGTAAGTTCACTAGGCTCAGGGTCCTTAAGTCGGTGAAGGATGGGATTGCGAAGTCATGCACTTGTTGTATCCGAGGGACCACCGGACGGAGAGCGAATGGAGTGAACCCAAAGGGAAGCATACTTCGAGGGCATGAGACGTGAAGGATGGCATTGCGAAGCCATGCGCTTGACGCATCCGAGGGATGTAGGCCGAGGGAAGAGGGCTTCGGTGGGGAACTCCATATGGGATGAGGTGGACTTGGCCAAGTAGCTAAGACTGAGTGTCGGATGCTCAAACAGTTTGATGTTTGAGGTTTTACCTGACATTAGTCGACTGGAATAGGTGTCAGTCGACTGCTCTAGGTCGTATGGGTTCGACAAGTGTTCGACTGAACAGGGTCTGGTTGATCAGTCGATTGCCAAGGGAGGGCAGTCGACTATTGACACCATCAGTCGACTGATGAGGGAGATCAGTCGACTGATCGACGTGTTTTCAGCCACATAATGGTTTCCAATCGAGTGCTCGCGCCAGCACTCGACTGATGGTGTTACCAGTCGACTAATGGGTATCATCAATCGACTAATGTGTGATCCATTGGAACTTGACCAACGTGGATCTGGACGTTGCGAGACAACGGCTACAGGACCAGTCGACTGATAAGCGCGAAATCATTTTGATGCAGGTCATAAATGGAGCTCAAGAGGGAGGATTTTGCCAAGACTTTTGTGAAGCTATTGGAGGGGAATTGCTGCTGCATTCCAGACCTTCAAGAGCCATCTAAAGCAAGCAACAAGCAAAGGGTTCAAAGCAAGCATTGTAAAGTCTTCTTTACGTGTATTTCATATTTGTCTTTGTATTGCTTGTATTTCATATTACTTAGTGTAATTGCTTGTGAGAGGTTTCTCCACCTCCTACGTGTTGTCGAGAAGGAGTGTTAGTTAGTGTCGTGCGCATAACTAGAGCTCGGTGAGCTCGCCCGTGGAGTAGGAACCATTCAGTTTCAAACCACGTATATCTTTTGTATGCTTGTATGTGTTGCTAGCATTTTCTTTATTATTGTTATTCCGCTACGCTAACAATAATCATAGACAAGCGACGCAAGAAGAATGATCGAATTCCACCATACGACGATTGAGGGCTATTCACCCCCTCTAGCCGGCCACCGATCGACACTACAGTCATTTGGTCTCACTAATGCCCCATTTGCATTTATGGACTTGATGAACTGGGTATTCTTGAGGTATATAGATCAGTTTTTGATAGTGTTCATAGGTGATATATTGATATATTCTTGATTTGAGGAGGAACATGACCATCATCTTCGAATAGTGTTGGAGATGTTACGGCGAGAGCATCTATATTCCAAGTTTAGTAAATGTGTGTTTTTGTTATCCTCAGTGAGTTTTCTTGGACACGTGGTGTCTAACAAAGGTATTTCTATACATCCCCAAAAAATTGAGGTGATTACCAATTGGGAGCAGCCAAAATCAGTTTAAGAGGTTCATAGTTTCCTTGGTCTTGCGGAGTATTACCGTAGATTTGTGGAGGAATTTTCCAAGATTGTCACACCACTTACTCGCTTGACCCAGAAGGGGGTCAAGTTCACCTGGTCAGAGGCTTGTGAAACTAGTTTTCAAGATCTGAAACAACGGCTAATTTCTGCACCAGTATTAGTGATTCCTTCCGGTGTTGATGGGATGGTACTATATACTGACGCTTCTATCCAAGGGTTAGGTGCAGTTCTGAAGTAGTTCAATCGTGTGGTATCCTATACCTCCCATCAACTAAAGGACAACGAAAGGAATTATCCAGTGCATGACCTGGAGTTAGCAGCCATTATTTTCGCCTTGAAGATATAGAGACATTAACTATATGGAATTACATTTGAGATCTATACAAATCATAAAAGTTTAAAATATCTATTCACACAGAAAGAACTGAATCTAAGACAGAGGTAGTGGATGAATATCTGAAGGATTATGATTGCACCATTCATTACCATCTGGGAAAAACTAATGTGGTAGCAGATGCGCTAAGCAGGAAGTCTTGTGGGATTCTGGCCAAACATTTGACAACAGTTATTGATTTAGTTCGATAGTTCTCAGAGTTGGGATTGTCTGAACAAGGTCAAACATCTTGGGGAGTATTAGTTTATATGGTTGCCCAGTCCACTATTGCCGAGAAGATCAAAGAAGCACAAGTTAGTGATCAGCATCTGTAGTTCTTGTACAACACAATAGACTTAGAACGACAGATAGATTTCTCGAGTGACGATAATGGAATACTTCATTTCCGTGGACGATTATGTGTTCTGGACATGCATCCAGTTAAGGAAGAATTGTTACAGAAAGCACATCATTCGAGATTTGCTATACATCCTAGTTGTACTTGGATGTACCGAGATTTAAAATGGTTATACTGGTGGAACGGTATGAAGAAAGACATTGCAGATTTTGTTGCTCGATGTTTAGTATGCCAGCAGATAAAAGTTGAACATCAGAAACCCGCTGGGTTGCTTCAGGAAATTCCGATTCCAAAATGGAAGTGGGAGCATATCACTATGGATTTCATTACAGGATTGTCTAGAACCAGTAAAAGACATGATGAGATTTGGGTGATTTTGGATCGATTAACCAAATTCGATCATTTCCTTTCCATTCGCGGGACAGATTCGTTGGATCGTGTGGCAGAGTTGTACAGCCGAGAGATTATCAGGCTGCTTGGGGTACCTTTGAGTATCATATCTGATAGAGATCCGTGATTTACCTCGCGATTCTAGCAGAGTCAGGCCATGGGCACAGAGTTTCAGCTAAGCACAACATTTCATCTGCAGACTGATGGATAGCCTGAGCGTACCATTCAGACATTGGAAGATTTACTGAGATCGTGTATCATGGATTTCTTAGGCAGTTGGGAGGATCACATTCCTTTAGTGGAATTTTCCTACAATAATAAATATAACTCCTCCATTCAGATGGCTCCTTTCGAGTCCTTATACGACAGACCCGTTGGAAGATCGGTGGCTGGCTAGAGGGGAGTGAATAGCCCAATTCACCTGTACGATGGAAATCGATTGTTCTTGCATGCTTCATCTACAATGTTCATTAGAATGCGCAACAAAAATAATAGAAATACAACACGAATACAATACAACACACAAGACACAATCGATATACGTGGTTCGGAACCTTAGGGTTCCTACTCCACGGGGTGAGCTCAACGAGCTCGTGTTATGTGCATGACACTAACAAAACTCCTTCTCGACAACAAGTCAGAGGTGTAGAAAACTCATACAAGCAATTACAATGTAATACAAAAGTACAAGCAAATACAAAGACAATACGAAAGAAAACTTTACACAAATGACTTTGATCACTTTTGCTGGTTGCTTGCTTTGATTTGGCTATTGAAGGACTAGAATATAGCAGCAATTACCCTTCAAAATCTCCCCAAAAACTCTTGCAAAATCCTCCATCTCGAGCTCCATTTATAACCTGCATTGACCTGATTTCGCACCAATAAGTCGATTGATCGTGACCATCAGTCGACTGCTCCTGTAGACGTTGTCTCATAATGACTCGATCCACACTGGACAAGTTCCAATGGATCTATGATTAGTCGAATGATAATGCCCATCAGTCGAATGATGAACCCATCAGTCGAGTGCTCGACACGATCACTCGACTAGAAAATATTCTATGCCCAAATTCACCCTGATGAGTCGACTGTCTGTTGGGTTTCCGGCACCGCGGCGTGTGTGTGTTCGATCATGTTTCGTAAACATGTGCACAGCGGAAGCAACAAAAATAATAAATACTCCTATTTATTACAACACACACAACACACGCATGCTATTACAACAAGTGTAGACATAACCGTAAATTAAAATTGCAATAAAAGGAAATTAAACTACGTTATACCTTTCGTATGACGTGTAGCGGGAACGGCATCAACCGGAATGATTCTCGTAAGAATCGTCTCTATCCGTATCCACGCCGAGCTCCTCGGGATGACTTCGCCAAGCCACGAGCTTCGTCTTCGTACGGGTTACTAGCCTCGTGTTGAAGACGATGTGATCGAGAGATGATCACGGTCCAAATCCAAATTCGGACCTAAAGACAAGTCCTCAAGACTTGCTTCTCCGGAGAGGTATTCGTCAACCGATTGACGAATCCTTCGTCCTCCACCTCAGAGGATTACCGGAGATCAAATCCCCGGTATGTTAGCCGCTGTCGGAGCCCTAACCGTCGTCTAAACGACGCTCCGACGTGAGGAGAAGAAGCTGTCCAGAAAACTGGACAGCTTGGTGGAGGAGTAGGCGCCGGCCAAAACCAAGGAAGCAAAGTGCTCACCTTGATGCCAAACCTAAGGAGGATGACCGGAACTCTTCCGGCAGCAGCTCGACGCCGGCGAGGAGGAAGCAACCTTCTGGCGCCGGTTGGAGGACCTTTGGCTGGGCGGCGGCAGCTTGGAGTTAGGCGCCCGAATAGGAGAGGGAGGGGTTGGGCGCCAAGTTTGATTAGGTTTAGGGTTAGGTTTAATCCTATTTTATAGAGAACTAATTCTCTTAGTGGTTAATGGATCATATCCATAAAGCCCGTTAACCGCTCCATTAAGATAAGTTAAAATAAACCAAACCATGATGGTTTATTTTAAGTTAAAACGAACCGAACCAACCTTTGGTTCATTCGTTTAATATAAACCAAACCCTTTGGTTTATTCTCATCCATTGGATTAGGACCAAACCATTTTGGTCCATCCATTATGTCTTCATAAGACCACGGCCCATCCACGCTTCCATTGCAGTGAAACAATTTCATGCTCGCTTTATGTTTGGTCAACCAAACATAGTTTCTCTCGATGCGAGAATCCCATTCTCAAGCTCGTTTTAAATCCTTTGGATTACACTCGTTGTCGTGTGACCAAATAGGTTCTCGGTTTATGTTGGCCGTCTATAATTAACCATTAATTATAGAGCGATCATGAGTGGCACCTAGTAGTACATCATGATCCCCAATTAGCGAAAAGATCAGCGGTTGATCGAACTATTTACGAAACCCTTGATGCTTCGAATGAATCGTGCCCCATTCCCTTCACTCATCTTATACCCACTTGGTTGAGGACATGGTCTATTGTGCCGGTCCCACTAAGTGACTCGTCACACCTAGCCCAAGTATCATTTCCTCGTCCTCACAGTTCTAGTTACTCCACATGTATCGAAGAGTACCTTACTCTAAACATGTAATGCTTTGGCAGACTTTAGTAACAATCCGGCGAGAGGCCATGGGTATACATCTCCTGCATGAGGAGTGGTGAATCCTTTATAGGCTATTCAAACACCTTGATCACTTGACTTATACCCAATCATCCGGGTCCACATCTCCTTAGAGATGTTTGCTTAAGATGTCAAAGCATAAGTCTCCATGATCGAAGATGACTTGAATACCGCAAGTCGAAGGAACATCGCACTTAAGCCACGGTAAGAACTTCATTGACATATCTATATATACGAGAGAACCATATGAAGTCTTACGGTGGTCACTCCGATGAACTAGTTACATAACTAGCATCCACGATTAACTCCGACATCACTATGTCTCCAAAGGAGAATCACCGCTTGGATACACCAAGGAGTATACCTCGTGCTAGTCTCGTGAATTGATGGTGTCCAAATCCATCAATTCATTGACTAGGATAATTCCGATACATCACAATTACACATGTAGAGATACTCACTAGTTGTGATCCAATCACAAATTCTCTCATGCTGTGAATCGTATCGTGGACATTCAGTAAATGAGTTTAAGATCCAATCAAATACATAAAATATGTATACTCAAATAGTGAATCTTCATTTATCATATAAATGGTTCATACATAAGGCGATTGCCTTAGGACATCTCTCATATATTACTAACAGACTCCCACTTGGCCTAATGCCAATCGCTACGGTATCCAATACCATAGTCTCTAACATGACCCTCAAACTTGCTTTGAGGTAATGCTTTAGTCAAGGGATCCGCTAAGTTCCTTTCAGTGGGAATTTTCTCGATTTGTATTTCGTTCCTACTGATGATCTCTGATAAGATGATAGCGGCGAAGCACATGTTTGGATCGTTGATGAGACCTTGGCTCTTTCGCCTGTGCAATTGCTCCATTGTTGTCGCAGTAGACCGGTATTGCTTCAACAATGGCCGGAATCACACCAAGTTCATGAACGAACTTCTTGATCCAAACCGCTTCCTTTCGCCCGCCGCAATATATTCTCGCCTCGCTGGTAGAATCCGCCTGATCTCTTGTTTGGAACTTTTCCAACTCATCGCGCCATTCAAGGTGAACACGATCCGCATCGAGACTCGAATCATCCTTGTCTATCCGAAGCCGCATCCGATACCCGCAGATCACCATGTCCCCTTCTCCATATATTAGAACACATCCTTAGTTCTTCTTAAGTACTTAAGGATCGCCTTAATACCGCCCAATGATCCATTCCTCGATCGTGACCGTATCCGCCGTGACACTCGTGAGCATACGATACATCGGGCCTCGTATAAACATAGCATACATGATAGATCCTATTGCGGATGCATAGGGAATCTTACTCATGCAAATCCTCTCGCCTTCGTGCGCGGACACATAGACTTTGAAAGGTGTACCCCATGCCCGATGGGATAACCTTTCTTGGATTCTCGACATGCTAAACCTCTTTAGCACTCGGTCTATATATGTAGACGAAGACCAAGCAACCGCTTCGATCTATCTCTATAGATCTTAATCCCAAGGATGTAGGTTGCTTCTCCCGTGTCTTTCATGGAGAATGTCTTGGATAACCAAACCTTCATCGATCGTAAGATTGACACATCGTTTCCTATAAGTAATATGTCATCGACATACAATACTAGGAACACGACTGCACTCCCACTAACCTTCTTGTACACACAAGGTTCGTCTGGATTTTGTGAGAAATCAAACTTTTTGATCGTCTCATCAAAACGGATATTCCAGCTCCTGGATGCTTGCTTCAATCCATAAATGGATCGTTGCAATTTGCATACCTTGGTTTTATCAACCGATGTGAAACCCTCAGGTTGTATCATATACACGTCCTCGAGCAGGTTTCCATTAAGGAAAGCTATTTTCACATCCATCTGCCATATCTCATAATCATAATGAGCCGCTATGGCCAGGAGCATCCGAATGGATTTAAGCATAGCTACAGGCGAATAGGTTTCGTCATAATCAACACCTTGCTTTTGACGATATCCTTTTGCCACCAATCTAGCCTTATAGGTAATCACATTACCATCCATGTCGGTTTTCCTCTTGAAAACCCACTTGCACCCTATAGGCTTGATGCCTTCAGGTGGGTCAACCAAGTTCCAAACTTGATTTTCATACATGGAATCCATTTCCGACTTCATGGCATCAAGCCATTTATCCCTTTCTGAACTTGTCAGCACTTCTTCATAACTGGTAGGCTCCTCATCATCAATGAGTAACACGTCGTTCGATTCACTTACGAGAAATCCATATCTCTCAGGAATATTGCGTGTTCTACCAGATCTACGAAGATGTGGTGTTACAATAGGTCCAGCCGATTGCTCATCACTATGAGTTGTCGGTTGTTGTGCTTCACCAGGTATCTCATCAATGTCTATTTGAGTATCTCGAGTTTCCTCAAGCTCGACGACACTCCCACTGTTTTCTTGCAAGAGAAACTCTTTCTCTAGAAACACAGCATGCCTTGAAACAAACACCTTTTGTTCCACAGGATGATAGAATTGGTAACCCCTTGTTTCCTTAGGGTATCAAATAAATAGACATTTATCGACTTAGCATCCAATTTGTCCGATACTGATCCGCTTCACATAAGCAGACAACCCCATATCTTCAAGTAAGATACATGAGGTTTCTTACCATTCCATATCTCATATGGAGTAGTTGAGACTACCTTGTAGGCATTCTGCTTAACAAGTAAACAAATACCGTCAAGTGCATAACCCCAAAAGGACTTGGGAAGAGTCGCATGATTCATCATTGACTGACCATGTCCAACAAGGTCCTATGCGCTCTCGGATACACCATTATGCTGTGGTGTATAGGGCGGAGTCCATTGAGACAATATGCCATTGTCTCTTAGATAATCAAGAAACTCTTGACTTAAGTATTCACCACCTCGATCCGATCGAAGTATTTTAATACTTTTGTCATGTTGTTTCTCTACTTCATTTCTGAATTCTTTGAACCTTTCAAAGGGTTCAGACTTGTGTTTCATCAAGAACACATACCCAAACCGTGAGTGATCATCGGTGAAGGTAATGAAGTAGCTATAGCCTCCTAATGCTTGAGTTGACATAGGTCCACATACATCAGTATGTACTAAACCTAGTAACTCTCCCACTCGTTCACCTTTTCCAGTAAAAGGTAACTTAGTCATCTTGCCTTTTAAGCATGATTCGCATGTATCGTATGAATCCAATTCAAACGATTCCAGAATTCCACATCGGTGTAATTCGGACATGCGTTTCTTGCTTATATGGCCAAGACGACAATGCCACATATAGGAGTCTATGTGATTATCCTTTCGAGCACGCATGTTGCTCGCTTCGATATTGAAGATGTCATCGATACGCCCAACGATAAATGCCATTACTCAAAGTTCCAGCCCATAAAGTACGCCATTCAAAGTTATATAACAACAATTGTTACTAAACGTTAAATGGAAACCATTTCTATTTAAGCAGGAAATAGAAACAATGTTCTTTATTAGAGAAGGAACATAATAGCAATTGTCCAGTTCCAAGACTAGTCCACTAGGGAGTTTCAGCAAATAAGTTCCGATGGCGACCGCAGCAACCTTTGCTCCATTGCCAACTCGCAAATTTGACTCCCCTCTGACAAGTCTTCTTCTATTCCTTAGCCCCTGTATGTCATTACATATATGTGAGCTACACCCAGTATCCAATACCCAAGTGTATAAGGAAATAGAATGACAATCATTAACGAAGATACCTGAAGAGGATGGGGCATCGGATGCCTTCTTCTTCTTCATGGACTCAAGATAAATCTTGCAGTTTCTTCGCCAGTGGCCTTTCTTGCCACAGTGATGGCAAGTGCCCTTTTGCGCTGGTTCCGCCTTCTTTGCCTTTTTCTTTCCTTTCTTCTGTTCTTTTGCCTTCCTCTTAGAACCTTTCTTTGAGGAATCAACTAACAGAACCGCCTTCTCCTCATGCTTCACGTAAGGCTCCACAGCCTTCAAAGATATTGAGGAGCTCGAGAATGGTGGATTCCAATTTGTTCATCCGATAGTTCATCACAAATTGCGAGAAACTCTTGGGCAAACAATGCAGAATTAAGTCAATACTTAACTCATGATCCATCACAAAACCGAGGGTAGCTAGTCAGCCGATGTACCCATTCATCTTTAGCACAAATCGTACTCTGAGAACCTTCTTGCATCTTCGTGGTGAAGAGGAGCCTAGAGACCTCAAACCTTTCGGATCTCGCTTGCTCATCGAACAACTCATGAAGATGGAAGACCATAGTGTTAGCATCCATATGCTCATGCTTCGCAGCTGTGTACCATCGCCGCTAGCATGATGCAACTCGCCAGCTCAGAATCTGCCACATGTTTCTGATAGACCAACATTTGGTCTGGAGTTGCATTGTCCTTAGGACAGTCAGGAAGAGGCTCTTCAAGGACATATGCAAGCTTTTCCGCCTTGAGAACAATTCTCAGGTTTCTAAGCCAGTCCAGGAAGTTAGGCCCAGTCAGTTTGTTCGAATCCAAAATAGTGCGCAAATTCAAAGACGTCATGATAAATTTATTGACCTAGAAATACAAAACGAGCATATATGAGAAAATGATTTTAAAATGCATCAATATACATTTATAAATCCCATTCATTTTTCGAATTTCAAAAACCCCAAAATCACTTCGGGAGATTGTAGGTTCATCTCCGAATGGGTTGATATCCATCATAGTTATGAATAACCTTGGAGAGAGTCCAACAAGCCATTCATAGCTACGACGGTAGGTATCATCTATACCGATTGCATATCACGTATATGCAACTATCACAATGTGCTATCAACTAATTGAATGTTCACACATACATTGGGTTGTTAACACATTAACAAGTATGCATCTTATGCATAGCACCCAACTTCACCTCCCTTAACATCGACCTTGGAGAGAGTCCAACAAGCCGATGCTCCAGGTTAAAGCCAACCCATTAATCAAGAATAGTTTTAATATGGTTAGAGCGCATTCAACCAATTAGCCCAGCTTGGAGAGAGTCCAACAACCAAAGCTAACGATTGACCTCTGACTCTTACCATATTAGTATTAAACTATTCCATGGTTTGAACATGTTCGGGTTCGAGCCGGGCTTGGAGAGAGTCCAACAACCCAAACAAGAAACGGAACTCTGGTTCAAACCATATTAATGGAAGGTGTAGGCTTTAATATTGTTTAAAGGTTTTTATGTCTCATCCTCTTTGCATGCAAATAACTATTATCTACATGGCATGGCATACATGGCATACATCTACATGTCACGACACGCATGGCATTATGTTATGCATCTAATGCAACTACATGTCATACAATTATGTCATGTACAATATTTCCTTATATGTCATAACTATTTATGGAAATAAAATATGTTTAAGATTTGATTCTCCAAATCAAATCATAATTAAATTAGGAAACAAATTTCCAAATCTAATCACATATTTTATTCATGGAATTATTTGATTAAGGAAAATCTATTTAGGAAACCAATTTCCTAAATCTTCAAAACTACTTATGGAAATAAAATATTTTAAAGATTTGATTTCCCAAATCAAATCAAGATTAAATTAGGAAACAAATTTCCAGAATCTAATCAAATATTTTATTTATGGAAAATATCAATTTCCATAAATACTTCCAACTTTCCAAAAGTGGAAGATTTCCATAAATACTTCTAGACTTTCCAAAATTAAAAATTTCCATAAATACTTCTAAATTTCCAAAATTTAGAAAATTTCCAGAAATACATTATGACTATCGCAAAACCAATTTTACGATTATGTCGAAACACAACCTGGCTCTGATACCACTGTTGGGTTTCCGGCACCGCGGCGTGTGTGTGTTCGATCATGTTTCGTAAACATGAGCACAGCGGAAGCAATAAAAATAATAAATACTCCTATTTATTACAACACACACAACACACGCATGCTATTACAACAAGTGTAGAAATAACCGTAAATTAAAATTGCAATAAAAGGAAATTAAACTACGTTATACCTTTCGTATGACGTGTAGCGGGAACGGCATCAACCGGAACGATTCTCGTAAGAATCGTCTCTATCCGTATCCACGCCGAGCTCCTCGGGATGACTTCGCCAAGCCACGAGCTTCGTCTTCGTACGGGTTACTAGCCTCGTGTTGAAGACGATGTGATCGAGAGATGATCACGGTCCAAATCCAAATTCGGACCTAAAGACAAGTCCTCAAGACTTGCTTCTCCGGAGAGGTATTCGTCAACCGATTGACGAATCCTTCGTCCTCCACCTCAGAGGATTACCGGAGATCAAATCCCCGGTATGTTAGCCGCTGTCTGAGCCCTAACCGTCGTCTAAACGACGCTCCGACGTGAGGAGAAGAAGCTGTCCAGAAAACTGGACAGCTTGGTGGAGGAGTAGGCGCCGGCCAAAACCAAGGAAGCAAAGTGCTCACCTTGATGCCAAACCTAAGGAGGATGACCGGAACTCTTCCGGCAGCCGCTGACGCCGCGGCGAGGAGGAAGGAAGCAACCTTCCGACGCCGTTGAGGACCTTTGGGCTGGGCGGCGGCTTGGAGTTGGGCGCCGAATAGGAGAGGGAGGGGGCGGCCAAGTTTTGAGTAGGTTTAGGGTTAGGGTTTAATCCCTATTTTATAGAGAACTAATTCTCTTAGTGGTTAATGGATCATATCCATAAAGCCCGTTAACCCGCTCCATTAAGATAAGTTAAAATAAACCAAACCATGATGGTTTATTTTAAGTTAAAACGAACCGAACCAACCTTTGGTTCATTCGTTTAAAATAAACCAAACCCTTTGGTTTATTCTCATCCATTGGATTAGGACCAAACCATTTTGGTCCATCCATTATGTCTTCATAAGACACGCCCATCCACGCTTCCATCATGATAAACAATTTCATGCTCGCTTATGTTTGGTCCAACCAAACATAGTTTCTCTGGCCCGAGAATCCCATTCTCAAGCTCGCTTTAAATCCTTTGGATTACACTCACAGCGTGTGACCAAATAGGTTCTCGGTTTATGTTGGCCGCCTATAATTAACCATTAATTATAGAACGATCATGAGTGGCACCTAGTAGTACATCATGATCCCCAATTAACAAAAGATCAACGGTTGATCCGTAACTATTTCTCAAACCCTTCAAGAGCTTGAATGAATCGTGCCCCATTCCCTTCACTCATCTTATACCCACTTGGTTCAGACATGGTCTATTGTGTCACCTCATTAGGTCGACTCACGCCACACCTAGCCCAAGTATCATTTCCTCGCCCCACTGATTCTAGTTACTCCACATGTATCAAGAGTACCTTACTCTAAACATGTAATGCTTTGGCCAAAGACTTTAGTAACAATCCGACGAGAGGCCATGGGTATACATCTCCTCGCAAGGAGTGGTGAATCCTTTATAGGCTATTCAAACACCTTCGATCACTTCGACTTATACCCAATCATCCCGGGTCCACATCTCCTTAGAGATGTTTGCTTAAGATGTCAAAGCATAAGTCTCTATGATCAAGATGACTTGAATACCGCAAGTCAAAGGAACATCGCACTTAAGCCACAGTAAGAACTTCATTGACATATCTATATATGCAGAGAACCATATGAAGTCTTACTACCGGTCACTCCAATGAACTAGTTACCATAACTAGCATCCACGATTAACTCCGGACATCACTATGTCTCCAGCCAGTGAGAATCAGCTGCTTGGATACACCAAGGAGTATACCTCGTGCTAGTCTCGACAGAATTGATGGTGTCCAAATCCATCAATTCATTGACTAGGGATAATTCCGATACATCACAATTACACATGTAGAGATACTCACTAGTTGTGATCTAATCACAAATTCTCTCATGCTGTGAATCGTATCGTGGACATTCAGTAAATGAGTTTAAGATCCAATCAAATACATAAAATATGTATACTCAAATAGTGAATCTTCATTTATCATATAAATGGTTCATACATAAGGCGATTGCCTTAGGACATCTCTCATATATTACTAACACTGTCATCCCTTGGCAGTCGACTGATGGTGTCAGCAGTGGATTGCCAACCCATGGCAGTCGACTGTTCGACAAGAACCAGGTGAATCAAACACGAGTCAAACTCATTTGACTTGGAATAGTCAACTGGAACCTATGCCAGTCGACAGATGTCAGGTAAAACCTCAAACACCAAGTTGTTTGAGCATCCGACACTCAGTCTTAGTCACTTGGCCAAGTCCACCTCATCCTCTCATGGAGTTCCCCACCGAAGCTCTCTTCCCTCAGCATACATCCCTCGGATGCACCAAGCGCACGACTTCGCAATTGTCATCCTTCACGTCTCTTGCCCTCGAAGTCTTCTTCCCTTGGGCCTCACTCCATTCGCTCCCCGTCCGACGGTCCCTCGGATGCACCAAGCGCACGACTTCGCAATGCTATCCTTCACCGACTCAAGGACCCCGAGCCTATGAGATTAGTGACCTTGCCAAGTCCTCAAGACTTCCCATTGCCAAGGCTACACACTTGGACCTACCAACACCAAGCCCTACGCTTGGATTTTCCCAACACCAAGCCCCATGCTTGGACTTTTCACCACCAAGGCTACACACTTGGATTTACGTGGCCAACCCATGTTGGACTTCCCATGACAATCCCATGGCATACGTTTTGTCTAACATCAAAATACAGTTCGAGTCTAATTCGAGTCCGGTCAATCGTGACCTGGGTCGATTACACCAACAACCTCCCCCTTTTGATGTTTGACAAAACCTCAAACTCAAGTCTACCAATTATTCCCAATTGGCAATTCTTACATCCCAATGAGTATTCCAACTAACACTAATTGGTAACTTCTCTCCCTTTTTGGCATACATCAAAAAGGTCCTCCCCAAGGGTATGAATGTCTCATATCCCAATGAGATCTTACAATCTCTCTCTTGGAGGAAAACATACATTCAATCTTTCTAGTAATAAGTCTCATATCACTTAAGAGAGGTAATTCTTCAATTTTCCTCCCATGAGGAAAAATACACATCCATCTTCCCATGATGGATACCTCCCTCTAAAGGCTTGCTCCCCCTTCACCATTGCACTAACAATATCCTTGGAGAGTCCCTAAGCCAATAGGAACACTTAAACAATCAAAATTAAAGCACAAGTTCAACATTGGACTTCCATACCACCTTAAAATTGATACTCAACCTAAACACTTCTCCTAATCCATATCCAATGGATTTCCACCCTTTTTAATGCTCTCCAAAACATGTCCTAAGGTTTGGAGTAGTTAGGGAACCAAAACATAGCTGAACATGGGCCTAACAAATATTATTTACCCAAAATCAGCCTGGCAGTCGACTCTGACAGTAATCAGTCAACTGCCACACACATCAGTCGATTGGTAACTGAAAAATCTGAATTTCAGTTATCAGAAATGAGTTTCAAAACTTCATAAGTAAATATACATACTGTGAAAAATCATGAAAATTCATATGCATAATACTTATAACAATCAATTTGGGTGAAAAATATTTGAAAATTATTTTACCCACAAAATAGTGAGATTGACACAAAGTTCAAAGGATGAGAAAAGCTTCAATATTTGAGTCATCTTTGTATCACCTCATTCAATGATAATTGCTATCAAAAGATATACTTCACCAAGGTTTTTCAAAATGTTTTTGAAATGTTTTTTAAAACCTTTAAATTCATTTTCCTAAACATCTCACTTGTATCTAAATGTGTGAAACACATACAAGTCAAGTATTCTAGTGAGATGTGGGCTTTGTTCATTTAGGGTCTCATGCAATTTACTAGGCAATACTATTTGACTATCTTATGCATGGGACTTCAAATCATGTCATAGTCCTTAAATCCATTTTATTTATGCATGAATGATGATAATAGCATAATGATAACAAGAATAAGAGCATGTGCCAAAATCATGATGTCATGGCATGTGAATGAAATCTAAGCATACATGACACAAAGACATAACCCTAAATATGATCATGACATTTTACATGATAAAAGTAAATATGATGTCATGTCATGGCATATGACAAGTAAAAGATAAAGGTATAAATACCTAGATTTTAGTATTAATTGCCATTTTATATAATTAAATCCTTTTTGCCATAATACAACCCATTTCCCTAGTGTGCCAAAAACCCAAAATGACACACCATGACCTATAAACCTAAAGTGCTAATTTTAATCAATTTTCAACTTCTCAAAACACATTGGCACATCCTAAAGCGTCAACTCTACCATGGCTAGGTTAACTACCCATCCACTTAGGGTTGACACACCCTAACCCATCTAGCGTGAATTGATCACGCTTCTAGGAACCCAATATCTATTGGAGCTCCTTGGGTTAACTAGGTATTCACTAGGGATAACTTCCCTAGATACCTTCCTAATGACCCTTTTTGGCTTTGAAGCCTTAGTCAATTGGGTCTTTCCTAGGTCAACTCTAGAGGTGACTCCCCCTTTGACCTTCTTAGTGGCTACCTTGGATTTCTATGAATTTTTAGCCACTAGACAAACACCATGGTTAGTCTTAGGACTTCCCTATTAACCATGGTTTTTCTAGACCTAGAAATAGTTTCATAATCAAATGAAACATTGTGGTAGGACTTAGATTTGTGACCCAAACCTCTCTTGCCCTTAGCCGATTCTTGTCTCCTAGGTCTTAGATTTTGATTATTACACCTCTTAAATGATTTTGTCATTCTTGCTAGGGTCTTCTCCAATTTTTCAAGCCTTGACCTCAAGGCTTGGTTTTCTAATTCTAATTTTTCCAATTTTGAATTTTCATTCTTTCTTTGGAAAGGACTCTTCCTAGGCATATGCCTAGACTTCTTGGGGTTAATATCTAAATTTTTTTCAATTCTTCTAATGGACTCCCTAGGTAGAATTTGTCTAGAGTTATGGTGTCTAGGTTTGTCCTTAGGTAAATCAACATGCTTGGCACCTAGGCAAAAGTATGTATTCCTACTAGCATGCTTTTCATGATGAACAATAGCAATATTACTAACATGCTTCTTAACTCTAGAAATTGAAGGTGCATTAATTAAATTTACCTTAGGGTTATCTTTGGAAGCTCCCCCTACATGAGATGCCCCTTCTTCCTCTCCTTAGGGCATTGGCTCCTATAATGTCCCTTTTTATGACATTTGAAGCACACCACGTGCTCCTTGCTTCTAATTGTGGGGACACCGGCATTTTTCACCTTTGGCACTGGTTGAGCCGTCTTAATCTTCTTGGGACACTTGCTTTTAAAGTGTCCTTGCTCCCTACACTCAAAGCATATTATGCGACTTTTATTTTTAAGTACAATGCATGAGTTACCTAGGGAGGTGGAAGCCTCTTGATCTTCACTTCTCCTGGATGTAGATGCTTCTTCCCGTTCTTGTTCCAGGATGGAAGACCTCTCCTCTCCCTCAATGCTAGAGGTGGAGATTTCCTCCAATTCTTCAACATCCTCGGATCCGGATGTTGATGGACATTCTACTTCGGCTTTCTTCTCTACTTGTGTCGTTTCAGAATTTTCATGGAATTTGACCACCTTAATCCCACAATTCTTTGGCATCCCCATATTCACCTATCTTGCACAAGACATGGTTAAGTATTCATTTAATTAACATTTTTGTTACCTTAACTGTTGTCTTGAATTGTTGTCGTTGCTCATCGGTCCACCTTGATTTTACCAACGGCTTGTTGTCTTCACCCCTAGGTGCTTCAAAACCATTTTCAATTGTTAGCATCATATCGAAATCGATTTTGAAGTATACCCCCATCCATTTCTTCCACCAAGAAAAATATCCATCGAATTTTGGTGGACAGATGTTGGAGTCGGCCATCTTGTTGTGCTTGTGTTGGCGATTAGTCCGCAACAAGCTCCTCGCTCTGATACCACTTGTTGGAAGATCGATGGCCGGCTAGAGGGGTGAATAGCCCAATTCACGTGTACGATGGAAATCGATCGTTCTTGAGCGCTTCGTCTACAATGATCGTTAGAATGCACAGCAGAAATAATAGAAATACAACATGAATACAATACAACACACAAGACACAATCGATATACGTGGTTCAGAACCTTAGGGTTCCTACTCCACGGGGTGAGCTCAACGAGCTCGTGTTATGTGCATGTCACTAACAAAACTCCTTCTCGACAACAAGTCAGAGGTGGAGAAACCTCGTACAAGCAATTACAATGTAATACAAAAGTACAAGAAAATACAAAGACAATACGAAAGAAAACTTTACATGAATGGCTTTGATCACTTTTGCTTGTTGCTTGCTTTGGTTAGGCTCTTGAAAGACCGGAATGCAGCAATAATTCCCCTCCAAAATTGCCCCAAAAACTCTTACAAAATCCTCCATCTCGAGCTCCATTTATAACCTGCATCGAGCTAATTTTGCACCAATCAATCAACTGATCGTGACCATCAGTCGACTGCTCCTCTAGCCGTTGTCTCACAATGACTCGATCCACGCTGGACAAGTTCCAACGGATCCATCATCAGTCGACTGATCATGCCCATCAGTCGACTGATGAACCCATCAGTCGAGTGCTCGATGCGATCACTCGACTGGAAAACCTTCTGTGCTCGAATTCACCCTGATCAGTCGACTGCCATCCCTTGGCAGTCGACTGATGGTGTCGGCAATCGACTGCCAACTCTTGGCAGTCGACTATTCGGCAAGAACTAGGTCAATCGAACACCAGTCAAACTCATTCGACTTGGAGCAGTCGACTGGCACCTATACCAGTCGACTGATGTTGGGTAAAACCTCAAACACCAAGTTGTTTGAGCATCCGACACTCAGTCTTAGCCACTTTGCCAAGTCCACTTCATCCTCTCATGGAGTTCCCCACCGAAGCTCTCTTCCCTCGGCCTACGTGTCTTGGATGCACCAAGCGCACAACTTCGCAATGTCATCCTTCACGTCTCTTGCCCTCGAAGTCTGCTTCCCTTGGGCCTCACTCCATTCGCTCCTCGTCCGGCGGTCCCACGGATTCACCAAGCACATGACTTTTGCAATGCCATCCTTCACTAACTCAAGGACCCCGAGCCTACGAGACTTGTGACCTTGCCAAGTCCTTAAGACTTCCCATTGCCAAGGCTACACACTTGGACTTGCCAACACCAAGCCCTACGCTTGGATTTTCCCAAAACCAAGCCCCATGCTTGGACTTTTCACCACCAAGGCTACACACTTGGATTTACGTGGCCAACCCATGTTGGACTTCCCATGACAATCCCATGTCATATGTTTTGTCTAACATCAAAATACAGTTCAAGTCTAACTCGAGTCCGGTCAATCGTGATCTGGGTCGATTGCACCAACAAGACCCTGCAGATCTCCTATGTTGTGGGAGGAAGTTGGGGGACGACAACTATTGGGGCGACAGAGTATCCAGCATGATGCAGAGTTGGTTCGCATTATCAGATGACAGTTATCAGAGGCACATGACTGATAGAAGAGTTACGTAGACCGAAGGTGAAGGCCTTTGGAATTCTCTGTAGGAGTCAAAAGAGTTGGTGCGCATTATCAGACGACGCTTATCACTATGTATTTCTGCGTGTTTCTCCTACAAAAGGGGTCAAAAGATTTGGGCTAAAAAGAAATTAGTGTCACACTACATTGGTCCATTTGAGATATTAGAGCAGATTGGGGGTGTAGCTTACCGATTGTCTTTACCTCCAAAACTTGCGGGTGTTCATAACATATTTTATGTTTCTATGTTGAGGAGATACGTGTCACATTTTGATCATATTCTGAAAGAGGTACCGATCCCACTCTAGCCTAACGTGACTTATGAAGAGATTCTAGTGCGAATTCTTGGTCGCAAGGAGTGTCAGTTACGGAACAAAACCATCCAACTTGTAAAGGTTGGATGACAACATCATACTGATGAGGAGGCTACGTGGGAGCTAGAAGATACTATCAGAGCTCGATACCCTCATCTGTTCACTTGAGGTATGTGGTCATTTCAGAAACTTGCTTTAATTAATTTTTGCATTTAAGCACTAAATTTGGGGAGCAAATTTTATTAAGTGGGGGAGAATGTGAAATACCACAAATAAATTTCTAAAGATTAATATTATTATTGGAAAAAAATGGGTAGGGATTTAATTTAAACCTAAACTTAGGCTTATTGTTATGGGTTTAATTAAGGATAGGTTTAAGCCTTATAGGGTAAACTCGACCTGGTTTTGTTCAAACCCGACCCGTTTTCTCCTTCTTAACGCCAAGTTGTTTGACATTTTCCTCACTGTTGAATTTTCCCGAGTGTTTCTGCGCTGAAATCCCGAACGACTGGTGAAGACTCTTCTTTTCCTCTTCCCCTCGTGAACTTTTCTTCATCGTGACTCTTCCCTGCGCCGCATCTTGGTTCATCGGTCATCTCTTCCCTTCCTCTACGAGTGACAACTGACCACCCCTCGATGATCTCAACGGACGAGCAAGAGAAGAGAGCCATCGAGTGGTGGGGGAGCTTGAATCTGCGACGTTTCGATGGTGAGCTTCCTTCATGATCTCTGCCGGAGCTAGATCTAGGGAAGCGGTGTTGGCAGTGGGTTTTCTGAAAAATAGAGCAGATTTTGGGAGGATTGCTACCGGTGGAGTTGCTAGGGCTGGTAAGCTATCTCCGACCGTTTGCTATCGTAGCTAGGAGAAGCTTCAATTTCTGGTAAATATCCCGATTGTTCCTTCCTTTTTCTATTCATTGTGATTCTGTGGATCAATTATGGTCGTGTGATTATGGGTGGTTGTCGTGTGATTGTGGGTGCTACTTTGTGAGTTCAAGAGGGGTGGTGGTGGCAGAATGGATCGAAGTGTGGATTGATCTTGAGGTGAGATGTGTATTGACCTATGTTTTGACTGTGTTGTTAGGTTGATCGGCCTGGATGTTGTGATGAGGTTGATGCAGTAGATGAGTACTATATGGGTACTCTGTTTGTGCCCTGTTGTAGGGGTTGTGAATAGGGTTTGGTTTGAGGTTGGTCAGGTCCCTAAATTAGTGTGAATTGTCGATTGTTGATCGAGTTGTGTAATGTTATGATCTCAACTATAAATGGGGTTGTGGATAAATCAGTGATGCATTGTGGATGTGAGTTAGTATGTTTAATTGATTTTGGTGGAGTGTACTTAAGAGGTTTAATGATTTAAACCTAGTTGGATGTTGTATCATGGTTACGCTTGATAATAGAGGTTGTAAAAATCGTATTCGATTGATTGGACGAAATGGTAATTATATTAAGTGGGATGAATGCGATTCGTGTGAATAAGTTGGGAGTTCAATAGAAGAAGCTAAGTTGGTGTAAATTGACCATGAGTGATTGAGGGGTTTCTAATTCATGTTTAATAGAAGGACGTGAATATAGGAACGATGTAATAGTAGATTTTGTAGGATCGAAGTGAGCGCTAGAGGGGGGGGGTGAATAGCGCAAAACCTTTTTCTTCTTTTACGAGTTCGTATCAAAACAAATAAGTGCAGCGGAAAGATAAATGAAACAAAAAGAGACAAGTTTATTTTTTTACTTGGTTCGTAGCCTTCGGCTACTACTCCAAGGCCCTAACGGTCCTAGACCGTGTACGGAGGGCAATTCACTAAAACACTCCTCCTCGTTGGAGGTAGGAGTTTGACGATTACAAAAAAAACTTTCGAAGCAAAATGATAGAGAGACAAACCCTCTCTTCTATTAAAAGTAAAATGCAACGATAGAAAACTCTCGAGTAAAATAATTGCAATATTGAAAACAAGGATTATACCAACAACTAAAAAGAAAGAACTTAAGCTAGGGTTGTTGGCAGCACTTCGTTGTCGTAGAGTCGTCGGAGAGTCGCAGCGTTGTGGAAGCTTTTGAGCACTTAGAAATTCATTAAAAACCCTAGGTTTGGCCCTCCTTTTATAGCCTTTAAGCCCCTCAACGAATGGGTCTTCAACCAATCACAAATGGGCACAAAACTCCTTGAAAAATGGTGATAAAGCTTGACTTCTCGAGGCTGATTTTTGACCACCGGTTGAACTGATTTCTTGGCAGTTGAATCGATGGCTCGTGATTGAACTGATTTTGGCAGTTGAACTGATGGATTAGCAGTTGAACTGATTTTTGGCTGGTTGAACTGATTTTTAGACTTTTCGACAATAATAAAGAGTTACCTCAAAATATAAGTGGATTCGACGGCCACTTGCGGTCCGATCTCAACATAGACCTTCCATGGGAAGTCTTGGGTCGGATCGTCGCCTAAGATCATCCCCGTAAAGAGGATTCGACCTCACTTACGCTCGCACACACGAGCTTACCTCGATACTTATGTGTCGCTTTTGCTTCCGGCCTTCCACTCGATTCCTTCGGCTCCCTCCGAAGTAACTCGAGTGTCGCCCGACCACCGTGGCTTCCTCCGGGTGTCGCTAGCCTTCAGCTCCAGCATTGAGACTTTTCTGCACACTTGATTTAGCTCGTGAGATAACAATATATGCTTAACTTTGTATCGTTTGCTATAATCAAAACTTAGGTTCGACTTAGGTGCCTACTGCACCAACAATCTCCCCCTTTTTGATTTATGGCAAACCCACATACAAAGTTAAGTAAATAGCAAGCATGAAGAATAATAATGTGCATGAGAAACAAAAAATATGAAGATTAAGTTGGAGTAGTAAGGATTTTCTTCAAATACTCCCCCTTGAGGAAACCTCCCCCTAGACCGAGGGTGAGTCTTTGAAGAAAGACCTTAATCCTCCCCCTTGAGGGTTGCTTTAAGTAATTAACATTACTTAAAGTTGGCCTTAGCAAAACATTTTAGTTAAGCCCTTTCTCCCCCTTAAGTAAAACATTAATGACATAAAGTTTTGTTAAAGTTATAGAATACGCTTAAGTAAAACGAGAACACAAATACGTTTAAGTTAAGAATTATTTAACTTTTGTCAAAAGTTAAATAAGTTTTAACTTTTGGTAAAAAAATTTTGTTTTGACCCCTTAACTTTGGCCTTTTTCTCCCCCTTTTGCCGTATATCGAAAAGAGTAAGGGGTGTGTGGAAATCAAAATAATTGCTAAATTTAAAGTCCAAGCATGTTCCACATTTTTTATTAAAAAAATAGTATATTGAAAATAAGCTCATCTATGAAATGTTCGACTCATATTTGGCTTGATTGATATGAAGGATCAACCAGTCCTGGTCGGAGTCGGTTAGTATGTATGATTATACTCCATGGTTCATAGCGATGCACTAGCTCTACATCTGGAACCAGGAGTAAGGTCCTAACATCTCACGCCCATCTACGTGGCTAAGTACACAAACACATTAGTCCTATGTGTTGTGAGATGTATTGGCTCCTTAAATCTATAGGTGCATGATATCTAAGGTATGACCTATGCTAGTTTCATGAAATAGTAGTAATATAATTTGCAAAACCTATTCTATTACGCACATGCCTAATTTTCGTCTCAAGAGACTAAATTCGGCTTCGGGTAGTGGTTTAGTAAATATGTCTGCTAGGTTAGACTTCGAGTCAACATATTCGAGTTGTATGGAGCCGTTGGCTACATGTTCTCGAATGAAATGGTGTTTTACCTCTATATGCTTTGTTCTTGAATGGCATATAGGGTTCTTAGTTAGATTTATCGAACTTATGTTGTCTACAAAAATTTTAGTTTTGGTGAAGTCCAACCTAAAGTCTCGGAGAGTGTGCTTCATCCAAAGAAGCTGAGTTACACACTCACCCATCGCAACGTATTCGGCTTCGGTGGTAGATAAGGCAACACAATGTTGCTTCCTACTGCACCAACTCACTAGACTTGAGCCGAGTAGTTGACAACAACCACTCGTGCTCTTTCTATCGAGTTTACTACCGGCATAATCCGAATCGGAGTAGCCGATTAGTTCGAACTCCGTAGATCTAGGGTACCAAATACCAACGTTAAGTGTACCCTTAAGATATCTAAGGATACGCTTAACTAGGGTTAGGTGAGACTCCTTAGCACAGGTTTGAAACCTGGCACACATACTTACTGCGAATAGGATGTCGGGTCGACTCGCAGTTAAGTATAGGAGACTTCCTATCGCGCTCCTATAGTACTTTAAGTCAATGGACTTACTTTCTAGGTCTTCTCCTATGTTAACATTAATCGCCATTGGGGTGTTTATTATCTTAGCGTCTTGCATTCCAAATCTTTTAATTAACTCCTTAGTGTATTTTTGTTGATATAGGTATATACCATCCTTAGTTTGTTTAATTTGTAGACCTAAAAAGAAACTTAACTCGCCTACTAAGTTCATTTCAAACTCACTTTCCATGAGTGAAACGAACTCGTTTAGTAAGGCTGAGTTAGAGGTTCCAAAAATTATATCGTCTACGTAAATTTGAGCTATGAATATTTCTTTACCTAAGGTTTTTACGAAAAGAGTTGGGTCAACTAAGCCTTGGTTAAACCCTTTTGACTTGAGATGGATTGAAAGTCTCTCGTACCAAGCTCGAGGAGCTTGTTTAAGTCCATAGAGAGCTTTCTTAAGTTTTAGAACATGGTCGGGTTTATCTAGATTTTTGAATCCGGGGGGTTGGCTAACATAAACTTCTTCTTTAATGTATCCATTTAGGAATGCCGACTTAACATCCATTTGAAATAGCTTAAATCCTCGATGTGCGGCATAAGCTAGCAACATTCGAATGGATTCGAGTCTAGCTACTGGGGCATAGGTTTCATCGTAATCTAAGCCTTCGACTTGACTGAACCCTTTGGCGACTAACCTAGCCTTGTTTCTAACTACTTCACCTTTATCATCAAGCTTATTTCTAAACACCCACCTTGTTCCAATTGTCGTTTTGTCTTTAGGTGGTGGTACTAATTCCCACACTTCATTCCTAGTAAATTGAGCTAGCTCTTCTTGCATTGCAATAATCCAATCGGGATCAAGAAGAGCTTGTTCAATTGATTTGGGTTCTATCTTTGAAATTAAGGAAATTTGACTAAGGTTCCTATAGGATGCTCTAGTTCGAACTCCTAGATTAGGATCTCCTATCACTTGATCGAAAGGGTTGTTAGTCTGAATCCTAGATTGGGTTGGGTTTGTGTCACCTAATGCTTGATCAATGGGGTGACTTGGTTGAACACTAGTTTGACTTGGATCACTTGTCACTTGGTCGACAAGAGAAGTTGGTTGATGTGGATTAGACTCGATCTCAGGGTCAGAGTTAGGTCTAGTATGAGTAGGCTCACTAATTGGGGTTGTCGGGGGTTTTGTAGGTTCATGTCCTTCATCGAATACTACATTTATAGTCTCCTCGACTCTAAGGGTGTCGTGGTTATATACTCTATAAGCTCTACTTGTAGTCGAGTATCCTAGAAAGATTCCGATCGTGGTTTTGGATGTAAATTTCCCTAGGTAATCCTTAGTGTTTAGGATATGTACCTTACACCCAAATACCCTAAAGTACTTGATGTTAGGTATTTTATCGTGATAAATCTCGTACGAGGTCTTAAGGTGCCTCTTTACCATAAGGATCCTATTTTGCTAACGGCCGCCCAAAACCTATCGGGTAGGTCGTATTCGCTTCAACATGGTCCTAGCGGCTTCTTGTAGAGTTCGGTTTTCCGCTCCACTAGGCCATTTCTTTGAGGGTCCTAGGGCAAGAGAATTCATGGTGGTATCCGTTTAGGTTACAGAAGTCGGTGAACCTTTGATTTTCGAATTCACCACCATGATCACTTCTAAGTCTTTTAATCTTAAGGTCTTTTTGATTCTCGATTAATTTGAATAGATTAATTAATTGATCTAGGGTGTCATTTTTATGTTTGATGAACCTAACCCAGGTAAACCTGGAGTAGTCGTCAATTATGACTAAGCAATATTGACTTCTATTGAGAGACTTGGCTCCATGTGAATCGAACAGATCCATATGCAGGAGCTCAAGTACACTTGAGGTTCGTTCTTGGTTAGTTAACTTGTGTTGTGTCCTAGGTTGTTTTCCTTGTTGACAAGCATTACAGATTTTATTAACCAAGTTGTTGAGGTTGGGTAAACCTCTGACTAAGCCACTCTGACTCATCTTGTAGACAAGTCTTGGGTGCGAGTGACCGAGTCGTCGGTGCCACAACCATGATTCCTCTTCCTGTGTCATAAGACATTTGGCTGAGGATTTGATTAAGTTCATTGTATAAATGTTATTTGTCCTAGTTCCTTTGAGTATTGTTTTTTGTGTTTATTTTGTTTTAATTACACATTCATTTTCTAAAAATACGACCTTATAGTTATTGTCACACAATTGGCTTACGCTAAGCAGGTTATATTCAAAATTCTCTACAAGTAATACATTTTTAATAACAAAATTCGAGTTAAGCTCGATATCACCTGATCCGATGATTTTGAGCTTGCCGTTATTCCCAAAGGCTACCGATCCTTGTCGTTTGAATCGAAGCTTTGTGAATTTGAGTTGATCCCCGGTCATGTGTCGGGAGCAACCGCTGTCCAACATCCATTGATCCTACACACAAGGTGGTTGGATTGGATGTTAGATTTTTGTGATATGATTTCCAATTAAATTGATTAAGTAATTTTATGTTGAGATAATTTCCAATTAAATTGATTAAGTGGATTTAGGTTCAAGTAATTTTATGTTGAGATGATTTTCAATTAAATTGATTAAGTGGATTTAGGTTTAAGTAATTTTATGTTAGATTTGGATTTGACCCTAGGCTTGTCAAGTTTACCTTTTCAAGATTATGGCTTCCAGGTCGTGGCGAGGCACAGGGGCCTTCTTTTATCGGATCATCGACCACTTCCTTAGACAAAGCCATTTTCAAGAAAATGATTACTTGACTCACCTACGACTATTTCCTCGTCTAACTAGTTATTTTTGAAAAGAGGCTCCCCGAGGCTCAATCTTTTCGAAGGATTTTAATTGGTTATTTGAAAAGAGGCTCCCCGAGGCTCAATCTTTTCGAAGGATTTTAATTGGTTATTTGCGTGTTCTAAGTGAGTTCAGAAAAAAAACAAAACAAAACAAAAAAAATCTAAGCATGCAATTACTAAGTTAAAACACAAACATGTTTTGTCTCCTCCCTAGACCGTTGAATCGGTTCGGTCTATCCACATAGTGGATTTGGTCCTTGGGAACCCAGTACGAGTTGGATCCTAGAGTTGAAATCAAAGTGGTCTTAGGGACCCATGCTTGGACACGTTTTTTATGTCTACTTACGATTGACATATACGACTTATTGGTCGTGTTTGAGCTAAACCCTAGTCCGGCCTTGTTGTACACGGCCCTTTGCGATCCAAGTAGGAGGTCAAGTCCTTTGGATCCCAAAGTAAACCTTTCCAACGTATTCCTAAGATCTTCGACTTGACTTTTCAAGAGTGAGTTCTCAACTTCGAGTTTTTCAACCTGAGTTGAGTCCTTCTCTTGAACTCGACTAGTCGAAGAGGTTAGGGAGACCTCGTGTTTGAGGAGTTTAACTTCCTCAACCAGGGTCTCGACCTTGGACTCGGACTTAGCTAACTTCCTAGACAAAAACCTAACCGTATTATGCAAAGTATTAAATAAAGCTCGACTTACTTTAAGGGTATCTTTTGAACCGGATGCGTATCCGTGGCTTGACTTGAAGGTAACCCAGAGTCCAGTCATCCTCGTTCTCGACTCAAGTTCGGGCTCGGTCTCCATGTCCGACTCAATTGATTTCGCCATGAAGGCGTGGTCTTCGTCTTCTTGGATGACGCTTCTTCCCATGTCGCGTTGAGGGCCTTCTTGTGCTTAGGTGCTTGGTGGTTGAGCTTGGGGCACTCGGACTTGATATGTCCAAACCTGTTACACTCATAACACCTAATGTTAGAACTTTTAGACTTACCTTGGTTGGGTTGAGTCGTGGTTCGCTTTCGTCCCTTGGCTATCCTTCGAGCTAGGTTCATTAGTTCGGCAGTCAACTCCGGGTCAACTTCTTCTTCGGACTCGTCTTCCTCCTCGGTTGGTGGTGGCTTGCTTACGATTTTCTTCTTCTTTGAACCTGCAAACAAGGCTATACCCCTCTCGGGTTCCGAGTTGGATTGTTCATGTAATTCGAAATCCGAAAAGAGTTCATCTAACCTAATTTTAGAAAGGTCCTTGGAGACCTTGTAGGCATCGACCATGGATGCCCACAAGGTAGTCCTCGGAAAAGAGTTTAGGACATACCTTATAAGGTCGCGGTTTTCAACCTTTTGCCCAATTGCGTGTAGGTTGTTGACTATGTCTTGGACACGGGCGTGGAGTTGCGTCGCGGACTCGTGTTCCTGCATTTTTAGTGTATACAATTTATTGAACAACAAATCACGTTTGCAAACCTTAGCTTGATCCGATCCTTCGTGTAACTCGATTAGTTTTGTCCAAAGATCCTTTGCGCTTATGAAGGGGCCGACGCGATTTAGCTCCTCCTTGGATAGGCCGCATTGGAGAATTTGTGTTGCCTTGGCGTCGGCTTCGACTTGTCGTTTTGTTGCAACGGTCCATTGATCATAATCCAAGGAGTCACCCACTTCATTAGTCGGAAGTGTGAAACCCGTTTGGATTATGATCCACATCTCGATTTGGGTTTTGAGAAAGCATTCCATCCGACCCTTCCAATAACGGAAGTCATCTCCGTTGTAAAACGGAGGTCGACGGTGCTAAAACCCTCGAGATGGGCCATTAGAACAAAAAACAAGGAGACTAAAATGAAAACCTAGCAACAACAAAAACACGAAAGTACCAAGACTTGCGTCTTGGATTAGTAGTCAGGGAAATAAAAGAAATAAATGAAAAATAGAAAGTTAAGCAAAGAAATAAGAAACTAAATAAAAGTAAGTACTCACAACCTCCGATGTTCGAAAGGCTATTAAACGTCGATTTTTAGGATGAAAACAGCTTGTTACGGGGTAAACCCTGTGAGAGGTGTAGATATCTACGAGCTTCGATTTGGTAGGTAGACCGTGTCGTGGAGGTCAACTTGTACGAAAAGTTATGCCCGTTTGACCGTCGGCTACTCCAAAAGCGAATACTTGCAAAACAAAACCTAACGAAGAGTACCAAGACTTCGTCTTGGATTAGTAGTCTGGAGAAAATTTAAGCGAACGAAAAACAAATCTGAAAAAAATGTTAGATTGGTGGTTTCACCAAATCTAAGCGCCCGACTCGATACCAATTGTAGGATCAAGTGAGCGCTAGAGGGGGTGAATAGCGCAAAACCTTTTCTTCTTTTACGAGTTCAGTATCAAAACAAATAAGTGCAGCGGAAAGATAAATGAAACAAAAGAGACAAGTTTATTTTTTTACTTGGTTGTAGCCTCTACTACTCCAAGGCCCTAACGGTCCTAGACCGTAATGCGGAGGGCAATACACTAAAACACTCCTCCACGTTGGAGGTAGGAGTTTAGACGATTACAAGAAGAACTTCGAAGCAAAAGATAGAGAGACAAACCCTCTCTATTAAAAGTAAAATGCAACGATAGAAAACTCTGAGTAAAATAATTGCAATATTGAAAACAAGGATTATACCAACAACTAAAAAGAAAGAACTTAAGCTAGGTTGTGACTTCGTCGAGAGTCGGAGAGTCGCAGCGTTGTGGAAGCTTTTGAGCACTTAGAAATTCATTAAAAACCCTAGGTTTGGCCCTCCTTTTATAGCCTTTAAGCCCCTCAACGAATGGGTCTTCAACCAATCACAAATGGGCACAAAACTCCTTGAAAAATGGTGATAAAGCTTGACTTCTCGAGGCTGATTTCTTGGCGGTTGAGGCCAACTGATGGCTCAGCTGATTGAACTGATTTTTGGCAGTTGAACTGATGGCTTAGCAGTTGAACTGATTTTTGGCCGGTTGAACTGATTTTTAGACTTTTCGACAATAATAAAGAGTTACCTCAAAATATAAGTGGATTCGACGGCCACTTGCGGTCCGATCTCAACATAGACCTTCCATGGGAAGTCTTGGGTCGGATCGTCGCCTAAGATCATCCCCGTAAAGAGGATTCGACCTCACTTACGCTCGCACACACGAGCTTACCTCGATACTTATGTGTCGCTTTTGCTTCCGGCCATCCACTCGATTCCTTCGGCTCCCTCCGAAGTAACTCGAGTGTCGCCCGACCACCGCGGCTTCCTCCGGGTGTCGCTAGCCTTCAGCTCCAGCATTGAGACTTTTCTGCACACTTGATTTAGCTCGTGAGATAACAATATATGCTTAACTTTGTATCGTTTGCTATAATCAAAACTTAGGTTCGACTTAGGTGCCTACTGCACCAACAGATTTGTATATTTGTCGGGTGCTGGAACTTAGTACTTGTTATGTTCTGTGAAGGACATGGTTATGAGGCAGGTCCGCGGTGCGTGAAGATATTTAACACTAGTTTCTTAATAGCTGGGTAATTTCCTACCCTGGTTAGGTAGTTATAAATCTTGATGCATGAGGATTTAAATTTATGATCATATTACCTTGACTCCACTTCTGTTATGCTATTGCTTGATACTTAGTCTTTTCCCTTTTAAATACTCTATTATTGTTATCACATTTTCCTACATCATGATTATGACCTATAGAAGTGATGTATGTAAACCTATAGTTGTTAAGTTATGTGTACATAGTGGAGTACGGATGAAGACTTGATTTGTAAATTGGATAAAAGGTCATTCGAGGGTGGATAATATGCTGAACATAGAATTAATTCTTATGTTATATCCTTATGATGTGTATCTATTACGGATCATATCTTTACATATGGTTATGTCGATTGTGGATAGTGTGTCGCTACGGACTAGTGGTCCTAGCTATTGGTGCAATCGACCCAGGTCACGATTAACCAGACTCGAGTTTTACTCGAGCAGTATTTTGATGTTACATAAAACATATGACATATTATCATGAGAAGTCCAAGTGTGTAGCCTTGGCCACATAAGTCCAAGTGTGTAGCCTTGGCCATGTAAGTCCAAGTGTGTAGCCTTGGCGGTGAATGTCCAAGCATGGGGCTTGGCATTATAAGTCCAACATGGAGTTGGCAAGGGAAGACCAAGTGTGTATCCTTGGCGGTGAAAGTCCAAGTTATGGGCACTTTGCATTTGGGAAGTCCAAGGGATTGTTTGGCGCCGTAAGGCCAAGCGGTAGTCTTGGGAGCATAAGACCATATGTACCTTGGCGGTGTAGACAGCGAGAGCATGACAATAGCCGAAGTTAGCACCTGGAGGCTAGCGTATGGATGAACAAGTCATGGATGACTTAGAGCGATCCGCGCATGGATGAACAAGTCATGGATGACTTGGAGGGATCCAATAGGCATGAAGCTAGTAGAGGTGGCTTGAAGGTTGAAGGTCGAAGTTTCGCTTCCTGCTTCTGTCGATTGTGGATGGCGATCCTATCTACATCCTTGGATTAAAAAATTAATCCTTGACGAAGACGGATTACCTAAGCAACCGATCCATCATCATGCTATTCGATTAGAGTGGTCGCTTGAACAAACTTGTTGTTCAAGCAACCTAACTCTTTTTCTCGATTAGTGGCGGAATAGATGATGTACGGATCGCCGGTTTTTGTATTTATCATCGAGGTCCAAGTAAATTAACCACATACAATTACATACAAATTGCATAGAACAAGAAAGAAACTTAAACAAGAATTATACCTCTTGTTTACCTCTTGATCTTCTATCGTATGTCCTATCCTCTTCTTGGATGTCGTGTGAGCGACGATCTACCAAGAAACGAAGCCTCCTAGATCACGTTCTTCCCTTCCTTGTGAAGGTAGGAAACTTCGCTTCCCACTTCAACTCGGTCGCTTGTTCATGGCGATCCCATCGACGTCCCCGGATTAAAAAAATTTAATCCTAGACAAAAGGGATCACCCAAGCAACCATTTCATCGTCATGCTATTCGATTAGAGTAGTCACTTGAATAAACTTGTTGTTCAAGCAATCAACCTCTATTCTACGAATAGCCGCGGAATAGATGATGTATGGATCACCGGCTTTTGTGTTTATGTTCAGGGTCCAAGTATATTTAACCATAAAAACAGAATATATAACATGTATATGATTGAAAAACAATTATAGACATGTTACAAAAGAAAATAGACAATCGTTATACCTCTCGATCTTCTATTGTATGTCTTTTCTCCTTTTGGACGTCGTGTGGGCGACGATCTTCCAAAAGTTGAATCTCTTAGATCACCAATCTTCCTATCCTTGTTCTCTCTGAACAAAGGAAGATCAATAACAAAACTCTTCCTCTCCTTACTTGTGCCAACCACCAAGCACCAACTTGGTGTGCGCCAGCCAAAGGATTGGATGAAGAAGATGGATGTCGGCCAAGAGCTCCAAGGAAAGACCCTAAGCGGCTGCCGACCTCCATCCATTCCGGCGGTGACCTCCATCCAAGCGGCTGCCGACGAGATGCTGGGATTCTGGACAGCTCGACGGCAGCGCGTAGAGGAGGAGATTCCGGGCTTTTCACCGGCGATAGCTTCCTCCGCCAACTGCCGGAGTTGAGAGCCGCAACTGGACGAGATTTCGGAAGGTTGTGGTGATTGCTACTGTCGGGATCCCGCAGAATCTGTTTCCAGCTCAAGACAATGATCTCCATCTCTAATTTTCGGCGGCAGCACTTCAGTTCATTGTCGGCGAAGAGTTTCATCTTTTACTCCGGTTCCATCCTTACACGCAGTTTCGGAGTTCCGTTGTAGTATAGTGGTGAGTATACTTGGTTACAACCGAGAGACTCGGGTTCGGTCCCCGACGACGGAACTACGGGCTGCTCCACCTTCACAGAGTCATCCATAGACTGTCAGGTTCCGGTGTCGTTATAGTATAGTGGTGAGTATTCCTGCCTATCACGCGGGTGACCCGGGTTCGGATCCTGGCAACTACACTAGGCTTCAACAGTTCCGCACCATCCACCGGAGAAAAAGGCTCACTTCATCCATCATTTCAGCACTTGTCGGAGGATTTCCGACAAGAATCCAACCATATCATCCACCGGAGGAGTTGTTCGAATTGTCGTCATCGTCGTGGAGTGATCGGTGGTTATATTTGGATTTTGATCCATTGATTTGGATGTTTATCTTGTTTTATTGCATTGTTTGTTTACTTTACGTTATATTTGGATTCACGAATTGAACTTATCAAAAACCCCCAAAATTGTTGTAGTTCACTTGTAGTTAGTTTGTAGTTGTCTTGTAGTTTACATTGTAGTTATTTCGTAGTTTGACTTAGAGTAATTAGTAGTTTCATTTGGTAGTTTAGTTGTAGTTTAATTATGATGCTTAGCTTAATTAATTGTTAGTTTGATTACTTATCGGTTTGTGTTAATTTCATTAGTTAGATGTGTTTAATAGTAAGTTAGATTTATTTCATGTTTTCCTTTATACACATGTTAGTTTGCTTTTGACTTGTTGTTCAATTTCCTGCACTGTCTTTATGTTTTCGAATGCTTTCCTTTGCATGTTTAGTTTAGATCTTCTTTAATTTCATTGTCATCTTAGTCAGTTAGATTAATACTTTAATTACCTGCATTGTCTTTCATTCAGTAGGATTAGTCTTGTAAATTCCTAACCCCCATTCAGAAGGATTAGCAATAATTAGAAATCCAAAGTTTACTATTCTATCGATTATACTCATTGGGAAACGATCCGGGTCATCCACTATGCTATATTAGTGTAGTTAGGGGGTTCGATAATTAATTTGAAACGGTACCACACGACATACAAATACCGCATATCACCACCCTAAAGCCCCTTTTTATAGAGTTAGGGATAAGCCTTGTTTTAATATCCACCATTGGTTCTAGGGATTTAATCTCATTCGTCGGATCTAGAGATTTAATCTCAACCGTCGGATCTAGAGATTTAATCTCTACCATTCGATCTAGAGTTTTGTTTTCAACCATTGGATCTAGGCTTCATGAGGTTTTAATAGGCTACAATAGGGACCATGAGGAGGAGTTGGATCTTGGCCACCCAATGGATCAAGCCCAAATAAAGTCCAATCCATTAATGATAATTCAATCCACTAAAGGATTATCATTGATCTACCTCACCAACCCCCATAAGTTAATATGGGCTCCATATATTATTTGTACATTTATCTCCCCGTGTTTAAGATCTCGAATGTCCGTCGATTAATTAATTTACTGACAATTAATTAATCAACATCTAACTCCATGAGTAGTACCACTCATCCTTATCATCATGCCGGACCAAGTCCATCTGCAGGGTTTACATGATGAACCTTATGAGCTCCTCAAGGGGACATCATCATCCTAATATATAGGACACGGTTTCCTCCTATAATCAACGACACACCATATAAATAATATCATTTCCTAACTTACCGAGCCCATTGGTAAATCAAAGAAATGAATACTAAGTATATGTGCCCGTTATTATATTGGGATTAAGAGCATGTACAATATAATATCTGAGGTCCGATTCGATTATGTAGTCAGTAATAAATCGAATCAACTCTAAGTCGGTCCTACTCAATACACACAAAGTGTACTAGTGTGATTCTATGGTCAAGACAAACCAATACCAAATCATACTACAACCATACCAATGGTTTGTCCAAAGCCATCTCGGTTGTGAGCCTTTACTTATACTCTACAAGGAGCTGATAACATGATCTACTGTGTGACACTACACACCATGTTATCTACAATGTAATGTATGAGACAATATGCATAATCACAAATATACAAACAATGATCATGTGATTCTTATTTCAAAATAAAGATGTTCATACAAAAGATAGACTTTTCAGTATACATCCCAACACCTTGCTCGCTCCGAATAAAGGGAAGACTATCAAACACTTCTTCTCCTCTCTAGAACCGACCACCAAGCCACCAAACTTGGTTGTTGTCGCCGGCCAAGGAGAGGAAGAAGGAGAAGGTGCCGGCCCTTTCCAATGGAGAAGGAACGGCCGACCCTAGAAGAAGGGAAAGGAGGTGGCGCCGGCCAAAACCCAAGGAAGAGAAGGAACCCTAGCGCCGGCTAAGAGAAAAGAGAAGAAAACCTAACTTGCACTCTTGTTGCCACCGGCCCAAACCCTAGGTCGCCTTATGTCTCACGCCAACTCCAAAACCCTAGCACTCTCCTCTTGTGTATATATGTCGCCCAAGCCTTGAAACCTATTTATAGATTTTGCTCAAGCCTCCTTTTAATCGTGTCTGTTAGATCTAGGCTTCATGAGGGTTTTAATAGGCTGCAATAGGGACCATGAGGAGGAGTTAGATCTTGGCCACCCAATGGATCCGACCCACGTAAAATCCGATCCATTAATGATAATCCATTCCACTAGAGGATTATCATTGATCTACCTCACCAACTCCCATAATTAAATATGGGCTCCATATTTTAATTGTACAAATGTCTCCCCGTGTTTAAGATATCGAATGTCCGTTAATTAATTAATTTACTGACAATTAATTAATTAACATCTAACTCCATGAGTAGTACCACTCAACCTTATCATCATGCTGGACTAAGTCTACCTGTAGGATTTACATGATGATCCTTATGAGCTCCTCATGGGGACATCATCATCCTAATACATAGGACACGGTTTTCTCCTATAATCAATGGCACACCATGTAAATAATATTATTTCCCAACTTACTGAGCCTATCGATTTAAACCATAAATCTTGCTCATTGGTAAATCAAAGAAATAAATATTAAGTACATGTGCTTGTTATTATATCATGATTAAGAGCATGTACTGTTGGGTGTCGATATGGACGGCTAGAGGGGGTGAATAACCCTCGAACGTTGGATATCGGAATTCGCTCGCTCTCGTTGCGTTGCTTGTCTACGATTGTTGTTAGCGCAGCGGAATAACAATAATAATGAGACTAACAACAATACACAATCACACAACACAAGATATACGTGGTTCGGAATCAAATGGTTCCTACTCCACGGGCGAGCTCACCGAGCTCTAGTTATGCGCACGACACTAACTAAACTCCTTCTCGACTACACGTCGGAGGTGGAGAAACCTCTCACAAGAAATTACAACAGTAATATACAAATACAAACAAGAATACAAATACAATATAAAAGAAACACTTTTCACCGATTGCTTTTGATCACTTGTTTGTTGCTTGCTTTGATTGGCTCTTGAAGGACTGGAATGCAGCATCAATTCCCCTGTAATAGCTCCACAAAAACCGTTGCAAAAACCTCCATCTCAAGCTCCTTTTGTAACCTGCATCGAGATGTTTTCGCACCTAGCTTGCCGCCAAAAAGCCCGGATCGTGCCAGGCAGCGTTGTCTCACAACGGCGGATCCACGTCGACAAGTTCTAACGGATGATGCCCATGATCATCGCCCGATCGACTACTACGGGCGATCTGCTCGCGACACTCCCATCGATTGATCATCATCCTCGGCGATCATGCTGTCGACATCGATCGACTACTGATCCATGGCGATCGCCAAGCACAAAACCCTAGCCTTACACCAGTCGAACCCTAGTCGACTCGGACTAGTCGAACCGGCACCTATGCCAGTCGACTGACGTCGGGCAAAACCTCAAACACCAAGTTGTTTAAGCATCCGACCATCGGGTAAACCCTCAAACATCAAGTTTGAGCCTCCGACACTCAGTCTTAGCCACTTGGCCAAGTCCACCTTATCCCTCATGGAGTTCCCCACCGAAGCTCTCTTCCCTCGACCTACGTCCCTCGGAGGCGCCAAGTGCACGCCTTCTCAACGCCATCCTTCACGTCTCATATCCTAGAAGTATGCTTCCCCTTGGGCTCACTCCATTCGCTCCCCGTCCGGCGGTCCCTCGGATGCACCAAGCGCACGGCTTCGCAATGCCATCCTTCACCGACTCAAGGACCCCGAGCCTAGTGAACTTACCAAGTCCTCAAGACTTCCCAAATGTACCAAGCGCACGGCTTCGCAATGCATTTCTCACCAAGCACCAAGCGCACAGCTTCGCAATGCTTTGGACTTTCCCATGCCAAGCACCAAGCGCACGACTTCGCAATGCTTTGGACTTTCCCATGCCAAGGCTTCCCCCTTGGACTTCCACGCCAAGCTCCATGCTTGGATTTTCCATGCCAACCCCATGTTGGACTTTCCCATGACAATCCCATGTCATGAGTTTTGTCCATCATCAAAATACTATCAAGGTACTGCTCGAGTCAAACTCGAGTCAACCTGGGTCGATTGCACCAACAATCTCCCCCTTTTTGATTATTGACAAAACTACCATCTCAAGTCTACCATTTCTCCCATATTGGCAATTCTCATATCCCAATGAGAATTCCAACGAACCCTAATTGGTAACTTGGTAACTTCTCTCCCTTTTTGACACTACATCAAAAAGGTCCTCCCCAAGGGTATGAATGTCTCATATTCCAATGAGATCTTACAATCTCTCCCTTGGAGGAACACATGCCTAAAATCTTTCTAGTGATCTCATATCACTTAAAGAGAGGCAACCCAATTTTCCTCCCATGAGGAAATACACATCCATCTTTCCATGATGGATACCTCCCCCTAGAGGCTTGCTCCCCCTTGATCATTGCACCAACAATGTCCTTGGAGAGTCCCTAAGCCAATAGGAACATTAAACCAAAACAAAATTAAGGCAAAGTTCAACAATGAACTCTCATCCACCTTAAAATTGATACTCACCCTCAACCCAACTCCTAATCCATATCCAATGGATTTCCACCCTCTCTAATGCTCTCCCAAGCATATCCTAGGGTTAGGAGTGGTTAAGGGACCTTAACCTAGCTGAACATGGGCCTAACCAACAAGATTTACCCGAAATCAGCGGGCAATGATCAAATCGAAATCGATCATTTGCCACCCTCATCGATCGATCATCATCCATGGCGTCATCGATAACTTCATTCTTGATTTTGAATTTTAGAAATGGATTTCCGAAATCCATAAGTAAATATACATAAGTTTAAAATTCTTGAAATTTGGTATGTATATTACTTATCATAAACACTATGGGTGAAAAATATTGGAAAATTATTTTACCCATTAAATTAGGAGATTGATACAAAGTCCAAAATTTAAGAAAAGCTTCAATAAAGAGCCCTCTTTGTACCATCCCATTCAATGGTGATAGCTATCAAAAGATAGGCTTCACCAAGGTTTTTCAAAATGTTTTCAAAATGTTTTTCAAACCTTTATTTTCTTTTTCCTAAACATCTCACCAATATCTAGATGTGTAAAAACACATACAAGTCAAATTTTTGTGAGATGTGGGTTTTGTTTTGTTTATGTTCTCATGCATATTTCTAGGCAATATTATTTGATTCCCATCAAATCATGCCATAGTCCTTAATTTCATTTTAATTTATGCATGATGATGATTATGGCATAGATATGATATAAGTAAAACCATATGCCAATATCATGATGTCATGGCATGTGAATGAGATCTAGGCATACATGACATCTAAATATAAATCTAAACATGATCATGACATTTTTATAGATAAGAATGAAGATGATGTCATGACATGGAAAGGCAAACAAATCATGGCAACTAAAATATACTAAGGTATAGAATACCTAAGTGTAAAAGTCAATTTGTCATTTCTAGAGATTAAACCAATTTTGCCTTAATGCCATTCATCTCCCTAGTGTGCCAAAAACCCAAAATGGCACACCATGACTTCTATGACCTAATTGTGCCAATTTAAATCATTTTTAACTTCTCAAACCATATTGGCACACCCTAATGTGTCAACTCACAATGGCTAGGTTAACCACCCATCCACTTAGGGTTGACACACCCTAACCCATTTAGCGTGAATCAATCACGCTCTTAGGAACCCAATATCTATTGGAGCTCCTTGGGTTAACAAGGTATTCCCTAGGGATAACTTCCCTAGATACCTTTCTAATGAACCTTTTTGGCTTTGAAGCCTTAGTCAAATGGGTCTTACTTGGGTCAACTCTAGAGGTGACTCCTCCATTGACCTTCTTAGTGGCTTTCTTGGTTTTCCTTAAGTCCTTAGCCACTAAGCACACACCATGACTAGTCTTAGGGATGACTTCCCTATTAGCCTTGGTTTTCCTAGACCTAGAAATAGTTCCATAATAAAATGAAACATTATGATAAGTCTTCTTGGGCTTAGGTTTGTGACCCAAACCTTCCTTGCCCTTAGACCGTTTTTGAACCTTAGGTCTTGACTTTTGGGCATTAGACCCTAGAATTGAATTTTCTATGATTCTAAGGGCTTTCTCCATTCTCTCAAGTCTTGACCTCAAGACTTGGTTCTCTATCTCTAAATTTCCCATTTTTGAATTTTCATTAGGTTTTTGGGAAGGCCTCTTCTTCTTAGGCATGTGCCTAGACTTTTTGGGATTAATACCCAAATTTTCTTCAATTCTCCTAATTGACTCCCTAGGTAAAATAGGTCTAGAATTATGATTCCTAGGTTTATCCTTAGTTATATGAACATGCTTGGCACCTAAGCAATAAACCTTATTATTTCTCTTAGCATGCTTTTCATTTATAATTGCAAGAGAACTAAAATAATTCTTAGCATGCTTTTTGACTCTATAAATTAAAGGTGCATTAAGTAAATTTACCTTAGGGTTAGCTTTTGGAGCTCCCCCTACATGATATACACCTTCTAGCCCTTTCTTCCTCCCCCTAGGGCATTGGCTTCGGTAGTGCCCCTTTTGATTGCATTTAAAGCACACAATGTGCTCTTTGCTTCTAGTTTTGGGAACACCGGCATCCTTTGACTTTAGGTTGACTTTTGGTGTTGATGCTTTTTCCTTAGCCAATTTAGGGCATTTACTCTTGTAGTGCCCTTTCTCCCTACACTCAAAGCATATTATGTGATTTTTATTTAAAATAACAACACTTGAGTTACCTAGGGAGGTGGTGGAGGCCTCTTCCTGATCTTCACTTCTCCCGGATGTGGATGCTTCTTGTTCTTGCTTTGGGATGGAAGATTGCCTCTCCTCCCCCTCAATGCTAGAGGTGGAGGTCTCCACCAAGTCATCAACATCTTCAAATGTTGTGGGTTCTTCTTCCTCGGCATTTTCTTCTACTTGTGCCGGTTGGGAATTTTCTTGGAAATTTATTATCTTATTCCATAGTTCCCTTGCATCCCTATAATCACCCAATCTAGACCAAATAGTGTTAGGTAACAAATCACTAATCAATTTAATTACCTCGAGATTTGTCTTGAAGTTCTTGATTTGGTCTTGGGTCCACTTTAATTTTTCAATGGGCTTTTTGTGTTTGTCCCTAGGCATCTCAAAACCATATTCTATAATAATCATATAATCAAAATCGGTTTCGAGATATACCTCCATCCGTTTCTTCCACCAAGCAAAATCTCCATCGAATTTCGGTGGATGGATGAAGCCGGCCATTTTGTAGTGCTCTCACGGCGGTTAGTCCTTGAAGAGCGACCTCGGCTCTGATACCACTTGTTGGGTGTCGATATGGCCGGCTAGAGGGGGGTGAATAGCCCTCGAACGTTGGATATTGGAATTCGCTCGTTCTCGTTGCGTTGCTTGTCTACGATTGTTGTTAGCATAGCGGAATAACAATAATAATGAGACTAACAACAATACACAATCACACATCACAAGATATACGTGGTTCGGAACCAAATGGTTCCTACTCCACGGGCGAGCTCACCGAGCTCTAGTTATGCGCACGACACTTACTAAACTCCTTCTCGACTACACGTCGGAGGTGGAGAAACCTCTCACAAGCAATTACAACAGTAATATACAAATACAAACAAGAATACAAATACAATACAAAAGAAATACTTTTAACCGATTGCTTTTGATCACTTGTTTGTTGCTTGCTTTGATTGGCTCTTGAAGGACTGGAATGCAACAGCAATTCCCCTCCAATAGCTCCACAAAAATCGTTGCAAAAACCTCCATCCCGAGTGTTGGATCGAGAAGCGTCGCTAGAGGGGGGGGGTGAATAGCGATCGTAAAACTTTCGTTTTCGTTCGTTCGATACGCAAAGTAAACGAGTAAACACAGCGGAAAATAAAATGACACGTTTATTTTACTTGGTTCACAACCCAGTGGTTGCTACTCCAAGGCCCTATCGGTCCTTGACCGCGTACGGAGGGCAAAGCACTATAACGTCTCCTCCTCGTTGGAGGTAGGAGACAACGATCACAAAATCCGGAAGTACGAGGATGAGGCAACAAGCCTACCTCACCTCGTTACAAAAGAAAACAACGAATACAATAATAAAAAGTATTACTAGATGCTGCTGCCGACGAAGAAGATCTGAGGTTGTCGTCGCGTCGGCGTTATGACGGTGTTGAAGCGTTGGCGTTGTAGGAGCACTTGATGAATAATTGATGTGATTTGGAGTGGAATCCTCCCCTCCTTTTATAGACTTTGGCCTCTGAAATTGTCTCCTATTTCTTTGGAATGGATCATGGATTTTTCCAAATTTTATCGCGAAGGGCCGCACAAAGCGTTATCCGTTTGACCTAGCGCAAAGCTGAATCGTCCGCCATCACGATCGATGACTCCCATCGATCGATGGGCATCACGATCGCTATGTGTCGCAATGATCACCGGCCACTTCCCTGCAATAAGAGGTTAGCTCGGAAAATGATAAATACGACGGTTTCTGACCGTCCGATCTCGACCTAGACCTTCCACGGGAAGTCTTAATCGAATCGTCGCCTACGGTCGTCCCCGTAAAGAGGACACGACCTTACAATCTCTCACTCACACGAGCTTACCTCGATAGTAGCTCTCGCTTCCGGCCTTCCACTCGATTCCTTCGGCTCCCTACGAATTCACTCAAGTGTCGCCCGACCACCACGGCTTCCTCCGGGTGTCGCTAGCCTTCAGCTCCAGCTTTAGTACTTTTCTGCACACTTGATTTAGCTCGTGAGATAACAATATAAACTTAACTTTGTGTCTTTGCCATAATCAAAACACAGGTTCGATTATCTAGTGCCCCTGCACCAACACCGAGCTCCTTTTATAACCTGCATCGAGCTGTTTTCCCGCCAAGCAGTCGACTGCCAAAAGGCCCCAGTCGACTGCCCCTGTAGCCGTTGTCTCACAACGGCCAGATCCATGTCAGACAAGTTCCAACGGATCACCTACCAGTCGACTGATGATGCCCATCAGTCGACTGGTGACCTAGTAGTCGACTACCCAGTCGGCTACGGAGCGTTCTGTGCTCACGACACTCCCATCCCTCGGCAGTCGACTGCTGTCGACATCAGTCGACTGCCAGTCCATGGCAGTCGACTGCCAAGCACAAAACCCTAGCCTTACACCAGTCGAACCCTAGTCGACTTGGACCAGTCGAACCGGCACCTATGCCAGTCGACTGACGTCGGGCAAAACCTCAAACACCAAGTTGTTTGAGCATCCGACCATCGGGTAAACCCTCAAACATCAAGTTTGAGCCTCCGACACTCAGTCTTAGCCACTTGGCCAAGTCCACCTTATCCCTCATGGAGTTCCCCACCGAAGCTCTCTTCCCTCGGCCTACGTCCCTCGGATGTGCCAAGCGCACGACTTCGCAACGCCATCCTTCGCGTCTCATACCCTAGAAGTATGCTTCCCCTTGGGCTCACTCCATTCGCTCCCCGTCCGGCGGTCCCTCGGATGCACCAAGCGCACGGCTTCGCAATGCCATCCTTCACCGACTCAAGGACCCCGAGCCTAGTGAACTTACCAAGTCCTCAAGACTTCCCAAATGCACCAAGCGCACGGCTTTGCAATGCATTTCTCACCAAGCACCAAGCGCACGGCTTCGCAATGCTTTGGACTTTCCCATGCCAAGCACCAAGCGCACGACTTCGCAATGCTTTGGACTTTCCCATGCCAAGGCTTCCCCCTTAGACTTCCACACTAAGCTCCATGCTTGGATTTTCCATGCCAACCCCATGTTGGACTTTCCCATGACAATCCCATGTCATGAGTTTTGTCCATCATCAAAATACTATCAAGGTACTGCTCGAGTCAAACTCGAGTCAACCTGGGCCGATTCCACCAACATGTACACCATAATATCCGAGGTCTGATTCAATTATGTAATCAACAATAAATTGAATCACCTCTAAGTCGGTCCTACTCAATACACACAAAGTGTACTAGTGTAATTCTATGGTCAAGATAAACCAATACCAAATTACACTACGACCATGCCAATGGTTTGTCCAAAACCATCTTGGTTGTGAGTCTCTACTTATACTATACAAGAAACTGATAACATGATATTCTTTGTGACACCACACACCATGTTATCTACATTGTAAAGTATTAGAGAATATGCATAACTATAAATATGCAAACAATGATCATGTGATTCTTATTTCAAAAATAAATATGTTTATACAAAGAATAGGCTTTCAGTATACATCCCAACAATCTCCCACTTATACTAAAAGACTATGCTGCCATTAAAGTGTCATACATATGATTCTCATTCCCTCCACATGCCTATCAAAAGCTCTCGCTGGAAGGGCCTTAGTGAAAGGATCTGCCAGGTTATCCTCTAATACAATCTTGGTGACAACGACCTTTACCCGCTTTACGATCTCTCGTATCAGGTGGTACTTGCGCTCTATGTGTTTACTTGCCTTATGGGCTCGTGGTTCCTTCGAGTTTGCAACTGCACCGTTGTTATCACAAAAAATTGTGATAGTTCTAGGCAAACCAGGAATCACATCCAAGTCCATCAAGAAGTTCCTGAGCCATACAACTTCTTTGGTTGCCTCAAAGGCTGCCACATACTCATCTTCCATGGTGGAATCCACCACGCATTTCTGCTTGACACTCCTCCATACAATGGCTCCACCTCCCAAAGTAAACACAAAACCTGAGGTAGACTTACTGTTATCCCTATCTGATTGGAAGTCAAAATCTCTGTAACCCATAGGGAGTAGTTGATCTGCCTGGTATACCAGCATATAATCCCTAGTCCTTCTCAGGTACTTCAATATATGCTATAACGCAGTCCAATATCCCTGTTGTGGATTAATCTGAAATCTGCTAACCATGCCCACGACAAAGTAGATATCCGACCTCGTACATAACATAGCATACATGAGGCTTCCTACCGCCGAAGCATAAGGAACCACCTTCATCTCCTCTATCTCTTTTGATGTTCTAGGACACATCTCTTTAGATAAATGTACTCCATGCCTAAAAGGTAGAAAACCTTTCTTGGAGTTCTGCATGCTAAAACGAGCCAAAATAGTGTGTACGTATGATGCTTGAGATAAGCACAACATCCTTTTCTTGCGATCCCTTATAACCTTGATCCCAAGGATGTGTCCCACTTCTCCCAAGTCTTTCATATCAAACTGTTTGGACAACCATACCCTTACGTCTGACAATACTTTGACATTGTTGCCAATGAGCAAAATGTCATCTATGTATAGTACAAGAAATATCACTACATTTCCATCACATCTCTTGTATACACAAGACTCATTCGGACTTTGAATAAATCCATAAGACTGGATTACCTCATCAAAGCAGATGTTCCAAGATCTCGAAGCTTGCTTCAATTCATAAATGGACCGATTAGACTTGCACACAAGATGCTCTTTGCCCTTTGCAATGAATCCCTCTGTTGCTCCATATAAATGTTTTCCTCAAGACTTCCATTAAGGAAAGCTGTCTTGACATCCATCTGCCACACCTCATAATCCATATGAGCAGCAATAGACAAGATAATCTGGATAGACTTAAGAATGACTACCAGCGTAAAGGTCTCCTCATAATCGATACCCTCTTTCTGAGTATACCCTTATGCAACAAGCCTTGCTTTGAAGGTCTCAACCTTCCCATCGATTCCTCTCTTTCTTTTGTAGATCAACTTGCATCCAATGGTTTTTACACCATTGGGTGGTTCTACTAGCTCCCAGACTTGATTTGAATCCATAGATTCTATCTTAGAATTCATTGCACTTGTTAGTAATATATGAGAGATGTCCTAAGGCAATCGCCTTGTGTTTGAACCATTTATATGATAAATGAAGAATCACTATTTGAGTATACATGTTTTCATGTATTTGATTAGATCTTAAACTCATTTCCTGAATGTCCACAATATGATTCACAGCATGAGAGAATTTGTGATTGGATCATAACTAGTGAGTATCTCTATATGTGTAATTGTGATGTATCGGAATTATCCCTAGTCGATGAATTAATGGATTTGGACACCATCAATTCTGTCGAGACTAGCACGAGGTATACTCCTTGGTGTATCGAAGAAGCTGATTATCACTGGCTGGAGACATTGTAATGTCTGGAGTTAATCGTGGATGCTAGTTATGGTAACTAGTTCATTGGAGTGACCAGCTATAAAACTTCATATGGATCTCTGCATATATAGATATGTCAATGAAGTTCTTACTGCAGCTTAAGTCCAATGTTCCTTTGACTTGCGGTATTCAAGTCATCTTGGTCATGAAGACATATGCTTTGACATCTTAAGCAAGCATCTCTAAGGAGATGTGGACCCGGGATGATTGGGAATAAGTCGAAGTGATCGAAGGTATTTAAATAGCCTATAAAGGATTCACCACTCCTTGCGAGGAGATGTATACGCATGGCCTCTCATCGGATTGTTACTAAAGTCTTTGGCCAAAGCATTACATGTTTAGAGTAAGGTACTCTTGGATACATGTGCAATAACTAGAATCCGTAGGACGAGAAAATGATACTTGGGCTAGGTGTGATATAGTAAACCTAGTGGGGACTGACACTATAGACCATGTCCTGAACCAAGTGGGTATAAGATGAGTGAAAGGAATGGGGCACGATTCATTATAGCTACTGAAGAATTTTAGAAATAGTTCTGGATCAACCGTTGATCTTTCGGTTAATTGGGGATCATGATGTACTACTAGGTGCCACTCATGATCATTCTATAATTAATGGTTAATTATAGACAGCCAACATAAATCGAGAACCTATTTGGTCACACGCACAATGAGCGTAATCCGAAAGATTTAAAATTAACTTGAGAATAAGATTCTCAGACCGAGAGATACTAGGTTTTGTTGGACCAAACAAGGATCGAGCATGAAATTGTTTTAGTCATAATGGAAGCGTGGAAGGGCCATGTCTTATGAAGACATGATGGATGAACCAAATGTTAGTAATATATGAGAGATGTCCTAAGGCAATCGCCTTATGTATGAACCATTTATATGATAAATGAAGATTCACTATTTGAGTATACATGTTTTATGTATTTGATTGGATCTTAAACTCATTTACTGAATGTCCATGATACGATTCACAGCATGAGAGAAATTGTGATTGGATCACAACTAGTGAGTATCTCTACATGTGTAATTGTGATGTATCGGAATTATCCCTAGTCGATGAATTGATGGATTTGGATACCATCAATTCTGTCGAGACTAGCACGAGGTATACTCCTTGGTGTATCCAAGCAGCTGATTCTCACTGGCTGGAGACATAGTGATGTCCGGAGTTAATCGTGGATGCTAGTTATGGTAACTAGTTCATTGGAGTGACCAGCCGTAAGACTTCATATGGTTCTCTGCATATATAGATATGTCAATGAAGTTCTTACTGTGGCTTAAGTGCGATGTTCCTTTGACTTGCGGTATTCAAGTCATCTTGATCATGGAGACTTATGCTTTGACATCTTAAGCAAACATCTCTAAGGAGATGTGGCCCCGGGATGATTGGGTATAAGTCGAAGTGATCGAAGGTGTTTGAATAGCCTATAAAGGATTCACCACTCCTTGCGAGGAGATGTATACCCATGGCCTCTCGTCGGATTGTTACTAAAGTCTTTGGCCAAAGCATTACATGTTTAGAGTAAGGTACTCTTCGATACATGTGAAGTAACTAGAATCCGTAGGACGAGAAAATAATACTTGGGCTAGGTGTGGCGTGAAGTCGACTAGTGGGCGACACAATAGACCATGTCCTGAACCAAGTGGGTATAAGATGAGTGAAGGGAATGGGGCACGAATCATTCGAGCTGCTGAAGGGTTTCAGAAATAGTTCTGGATCAACCGTTGATCTTTTCGGTTAATTGGGATCATGATGTACTACTAGGTGCCACTCATGATCGTTCTATAATTAATGGTTAATTATAGACGGCCAACATAAACCGAGAACCTATTTGGTCACACGCACAACGAGCGTAATCCAAAGGATTTAAAACGAGCTTGAGAATGGGATTCTCGCATCGAGAGAAACTAGGTTTGTTTGGACAACATAAGCGAGCATGAAATCGTTTGATGCAATCGGGCGTGGATGGGCCGAGTCTTATGAAGGCGTAATGGATGAACCAAAATGGTTTGGTTCTAATCCAATGGATGAGAATAAACCAAAGGGTTTGGTTTATTTTAAGCGAATGAACCAAAAGTTGGTTCGGTTCGTTTTAACTTAAAATAAACCATCATGGTTTGGTTTATTTTAACTTATCTTAATGGAGCGGGTTAACGGGCCTAATGGTTATGATCCAATAACCATTAAGAGAATTTGTTCTCTATAAAAGAGGGCTTAATGGATAATTAAGCCCTAATCCAAAAACCCTAGCCTTTGAGTTGCCGCCCACCCTTGGAGTTGCTCGGCGCCAACCCTAGGCTGCCACCCAGCTTGTTGTGCCACCGTCATCTCCTTGTCGGCATCCAAGCTTCAGCCAGTGAACCCTCTGGCGACCCTCCGGTGATCTTCCTAGGCCTCGGTGAAAAGGTGAGCACTTGGCTTCCTTGTTTTGGCCGGCGCCTACTCCTCCACCAAGCTGTCCAGTTTTCTGGAATGCTTCTTCTCCTCTCGTCGGAGCGTCGTTTGGACGACGGTTAGAGCTCCGACAGTGGATAACTTACTGGGGATTCGATCTCCGGTAATCCTCTGAGGTGGAGGACGAAGGATTCGTCAATCGGTTGACGAATACTTCTCCGGAGAAGCGAGTTTTGAGGACTCGTTTTGGATCCGAATTTGGATTCGGATCGTGATCATCTCTCGATCACGTCGTCTTCAACACGAGGCTAGTAACCCGTACGAAGACGAAGCTCATGGCTTAGCGAAGTCATCCCGAGGAACTCGGCGTGGATACGGATAGAGACGATTCTAGCGAGGATCGTTCCGGTTGATGCCGTTCCCGCTACACGTCATACGAAAGGTATAACGTAGATAAATTTTCCTTTTATTGCAAATTTAAATTTACGGTTATGTCTACACTTGTTGTAATATGCATGCGTGTGTTGTGTGTGTTGTAATAAATAGGAGTATTTATTATTTTTATTGCTTCCGCTGTGTTCATGTTTACGAAACATGATCGAACACACACACGCCGCGGTGCCGGAAACCCAACACCAAATTGGTTTGGTTCTAATCCAATAGTAAAGAATAAACCAAAGGGGTTTGGTTTGTTTTAAATGAATGAACCAAAAGTTGGTTCGGTTCGTTTTAACTTAAAATAGACCAACGCGGTTTGGTTTATTTTAACTTAAGTTATTGGAGCGGGTTAACGGGTTTTAGTTATGAACCAATAACCGTTAGGAGAATATGTTCTCTATAAAAACATGGCTTAAGGATTTTTCATTGATAACTTTTGGTTGTTGGAAAAACCTAGCCGCCCAACCTCTCTCCCTCTCTTCTCCTTGCCACCGCCCAACCTTGTTGTCGCCCAGCTTTTGTGCCACCGTCCTAGCTGCTGTCGGCGTCCAAGCTGCTGTCGGCGACCCTCTGGCGTCTCACCTTGGTTCTAGCGACCAAGGGTTTGCCGGCCATCCTCTTTGGCCAGCGCAACCTCCTCCACCAAGATGTCCAGTTTTCTCGACAGCTTGTTTCCTTACGTGTTTGAGCATCGTTTGGATGACATTTTGAGCTCTGACAGTGGCTGCTTTATCGGGGATTCGATCTCTTATAATCCTCAAAGGTGGAGGACGAAGGATTCGTCAAACGGTTGACGAATACCTCTCAGGAGAAGCGAGTTATTGGGACTCAATTTCTAATCCGAATTTTGATTCGGATTGTGATCTTCTCTCGATCACATCGTCTTCAACACGAGGCTAGTGACTCGTACGAAGATGAGGCTCGTGCCTTTGTGAAGCCATCCTGACGATACTCAGCGTGGATATGGATAGAGGCGATTCTAGTGAGAGTCGCTCCGGTTGATGTCTTTCCCGCTACACGTGATACGTCAGGTATACGTAGAATAATTTGGTTTTATTACAAAATTTGAAACTACGATTATGTCTGCACATATTGTACTATGCATGCGTGTGGTGTGTGTGATGTAATAATTATATTTATTGCTTTTCATTTCTTCCGCTGCGCACAAGTTTATGAAACATATTCGAACACACATTCGTCGCGGTGTCGGAAACCCAACAGTGGTATCAGAGCCTAGGTTATATTTTGACATAATCATAAAATTATTTTGTGATTGTCATAATTGTATTTATGGAAATTTTCTACTTTTGGAAGTTTAGAAGTATTTATGAAAATTTTCTAATTTTGGAAAGTCTAGAAGTATTTATGGAAATCTTCTACTTTTGGATGGTTAGAAGTATTTAAGAAAATTAACACTTTCCATAAATAAAATATTTGATTAGATTTGGAAATTTGTTTCCTAATTTAATTATGATTTGATTTGGGAAATCAAATCTTAAATATATTTGATTTCCATAAAAAGTTTTTAAACAATTAAGGAAATTTGTTTCCTAAATTAAATTTGACTTTCTTTAATTGAGACCTTCCATAAATAAAATATGTGATTAGATTTGGAAATTTGTTTCTTAATTTAATCATGATTTGATTTTGGGAATCAAATCTTAAATATATTTTATTTCTATAAATAGTTATGACATATAAGGAAATTAAGTACAAGCCATAATTGTATGTCATGTAATTGCATTAGATGCATATCATTATGTCATGCGTGTCGTGATATGTAGATGTATGTCATGTCATGTAGATAATAGTTATTTGCATGCAAAGAGGATGAGACTTTAAAACCCTTATACAATATTAAAGCCTACACCTTCCATTAATATGATTAGAACCAGAGTTCTGTTTCTTGTTTGGGTTGTTGGACTCACTCCAAGCCCGTCTCGAACTTGAACATGTTCAAATCATTGGAATAGTTTAACTCTAATATGGTAATAGTCAGAGGTCAATCGTGAGTTTGGGTTGTTGGACTCACTCCAAGACTGGCTAATTGGTTGAATGCACTCTAACCATATTAAAACTATTTCGCGATTAATGGGTCGCCTCTAACTTGGAGCATTGATTTGTTGGACTTACTCCAAGGTCGATGTGAAGAGAGGTGAAGTTGGGTGATATGCATATGATGCATACTTGTTAATGCTTGTTGGACTCACTCCAAGGTTGTTCTTATCTATATTGGATATCAGCCCATTCGGAGATTGACCTACGATATCCCAAATTGATTTTGAGGGTTTTTTATTTCAAAAAATGAATGGGATTTTGTAAATGTATGTGGATGCATTTTAAATCATCTTTCTCATATATGATCGTTTTGTATTTTTAGGTTAATCACTTAATCATGATGTCTTTGAATTTGCGCTATTTTCAATTCGAATAAATTGACTGGGCCGAACTTCTTGGATTTGCTTAGAAACTTGAGAATTATTCACAAGGTGGAAAAGCTTGAGTATGTCCTCGAAGTGTCTCTTCCCGCCCATCCTAGTGATGATGCAACACCGGACCAATTGTTGGCCCATCAGAAACATGTGAGTGATTCTGAGCAAGTGAGTTGCATCATGCTAACCGCGATAGTACTCGAGCTGTGGAAGCAGCATGAGCATATGGATGCTCATACCATAGTCCTTCATCTTTATGAGTTGTTTGATGAGCAAATGAGATTCGAAAGGTTCAAAGTCTCCAAGCTCCTCTTCACCTCTGAGATGCAAGAAGTTTCATCTGTGGTACTGCTCAACATGCTGAAGACTATGGAGCCTTCTGAGAAGCATGAGCATGGGACGGTGCTGTTAGTTGATTCCTCGAAGAAAGGTTCTAAGAGGGAGTCAAAGGAACAGCAGAAGGGGAAGAAGAAAAAGGCTAAAAAGGCAGAACCAGCTCAAAAGATCACTTGCCATCATTATGGCAAGGAGGGCCATTGGCGAAGAAACTTCAAGATTTATCTTGAGTCCGTAAAGAAGAATAAGGCATCAGATGCCCCATCTTCTTCAGATATCTTCGTTATTAATTATCATTCTATTTCCTCAGACACTTGGGTATTGGATTCTGGGTGTGGCTCACATATATGTAATGACATACATGGGCTAAGGAATAAAAGAAGACTCGTCAAGGGAGAGTCAAATTTACGTGTTGGGAATGGAGCAAAGGTTGTTGCACTCGCCATCGAAATGTATTTATCGAAACTCCCTACAGGACTTGTCTTAGAACTAGACAATTGCTTTTATGTTCCTTCATTGATAAATAACATCATTTCTATTTCTTGTTTAAATAGAAATGGGTACCATTTAACTTTTAGTAACAATTGTTGTTACATAACTTTGAATGGTGTTCTTTATTGGACTGGAACTTTAAGCAATGGTATTTATACGTTGGACGTATCCAGTGACATTTTCAATATCGAAGCAAACAACAAGCGTGCCCAAAAAGATAATCAATTAGACACCTACATGTGGCATTGTCGTCTTGGCCATGTGAGCAAGAAACGCATGTCTGAATTACACCGATGTGGAATTTGGGAATCATTTGAATTGGATTCATACGATACATGTGAATCATGCTTAAAAGGTAAGATGACCAAGTTACCTTTTACTGGAAAAGGTGAACCGGTGGGTGAGTTGCTTGGTCTAATACATACTGATGTATGTGGACCTATGTCAACTCAAGCCTTAGAAGGTTATAGCTACTTCATTACCTTCACCGATGATCACTCACGATTTGGGTATGTGTTCTTGATGAAACACAAGTCTGAAGCCTTTGAAAGATTCAAAGAATTCAGAAATGAAGTAGGGAAACAACTTGGCAAGAGTATTAAAATACTTCGATCAGATCGAGGTGGTGAATACTTGAGTCAAGAGTTTCTAGATTATCTGAGGGACAATGGTATATTGTCTCAATGGAATCCGCCGTATACACCACAACTTAATGGTGTATCTAAGAGGCGAAATCGGACCTTGTTGGACATGGTCAGGTCAATGATGAATCACGCGAATCTTCCCAAGTCCTTTTAGGGCTATGCACTTTTGACAGTTGTTTACTTTTAAACAGAGTCCCGACCAAGGTAGTCTTTACTACTCCATATGAGATATGGGCTAGTAAGAAACCTCATTTATTTTACTTAAAGATATGGGGCTGTCCTGCTTATGTGAAGCGGACTGTGTCAGACAAATTGGATGCTAAGTCTGATAAATGTCTATTTATTGGATACCCTATGGAAACGAGGGGTTACCAATTCTATCATCCCTTGGAACAAAAGGTGTTTGTTTCAAGGAATGTTGTGTTTCTAGAGAAAGAGTTTCTCTTGCAAGAAAATAGTGGGAGTGTCGTTGAACTTGAGGAGGTTCAAGAGACTCTAGTAGACATTGAAGAGATACCTAGTCAAGAACCTTGATCGATGACTCATAGTGATGAGACATCGGTTGAACCTAATGTGACACCACATCTTCGTAGATCTGGTAGGACACGCAACATTTTTGAGAGATATGGATTTCTCGTAAGTGAATCGAACGACGTGTTACTCATTGACGATGAGGAGCCTACCAATTATGATGAAGTTTTGAAAAGTTCAGAAAGAGACAAATGGCTTGAAGCCATGAAGTTAGAAATGGATTCCATGTATGAAAATCAAGTTTGGAACTTGGTTGATCCACCTGAAGGCATAAAGCTTATAGGGTGCAAGTGGGTTTTCAAGAAGAAAACCGACATGGATGGTAATGTGATTACGTATAAGGCTAGTTTGGTGGCGAAAGGATATCGTCAAAAGCAAGGTGTTGATTATGACGAAACCTATTCGCCTGTTGCTATGCTTAAATCCATTCGGATGCTCTTGGCCATAGTGGCTCATTATGATTATGAGTTATGACAGATGGATGTGAAAACAGCTTTCCTTAATGGAAACCTGCTCGAGGACGTGTATATGATATAGCCTGAGGGTTTCACATCGGTTGATAAAACCAAGGTATACAAATTGCGACGGTCCATATATGGATTGAAGCAAGTATCCAAGAGCTGGAATATCCATTTTGATCAAACAATCAAAAAGTTTGATTTCTCACAAAATTCGGACGAACCTTGTGTGTACAAGAAGGTTAGTGGGAGTGCAGTCATGTTCCTAGTATTGTATGTCGATGACATATTACTTATAGGAAACGATGTTTCTGTCTTACATTCAGTTAAGATTTGGTTGTCCAAGACATTCTTCATGAAAGACCTAGGAGAAGCAACCTACATCCTCAAGATTAAGATATATAGAAAGAGATCGAAACGGTTGCTTGGTCTTTCACAGTCTACATATATAGAGCGAGTGCTAAAGAGGTTTAGTGTGTCAGAATCCAAGAAAGGTTTCCTACCCATCAGGCATGACATACACCTTTCAAAGTCTATGTGTCCGCGCACAGAAGACGAGAGGATTTGCATGAGTAAGATTCCCTATGCATCCACAATATGATCTATCATGTATGCTATGTTATGTACAAGGCCTGATGTATCGTATGCTCTGAGTGTCACGAGTAGATACCAGTCTGATCCAGGAATGGATCATTGGGCGGCTGTTAAGATTATCCTTAAGTACTTAAGAAGAACTAAGGATGTGTTCCTAATTTATGGAAAAGGGGGCATGGTGATACACGGGTATACGGATGCTAGCTTCCAGACAGACAAAGATGATTCTAGATCTCAGTCTGGGTACGTGTTCACCTTGAATGGGGGCGCAGTGAGTTGAAAAAGTTCCAAACAAGACACTGTAGTGGATTCTACCACTGAGGCAGAATACATTGCAGCTTCGGAAGTAGCAAAGGAAGCAGTTTGGATCAAGAAGTTCATTTATGAACTTGGTGTGGTTCTAGCCATTGTTGAAGCAATACCGGTCTACTGCGACAACAATGGAGCAATTGCACAGGTGAAAGAGCCAAGGTCTCATCAACGATCCAAACATGTGCTTCGCCGCTATCATTTGATCAGAGAGATCATTAGTAGGAAGTAAATACAAATCGAGAAGATTCCCAATGAAAAGAACTTAGCGGATCCTTTAACTAAGGCATTACCTCAAAGTAAGTTTGAGGGTCATGTTAGAGCTTATGATATTGGATACCGTAGCGATTAGCATTAGGCAAAGTGAGAGTTTGTTAGTAATATATGAGAGATGTCCTAAGGCAATCGCCTTATGTTTGAACCATTTATATGGTAAATGAAGATTCACTATTTGAGTATACATATTTTCATGTATTTGATTAGATCTTAAACTCATTTACTGAATGTCCACGATATGATTCACAGCATGAGAGAATTTGTGATTGGATCACAACTAGTGAGTATCTCTACATGTGTAATTATGATGTATTGGAATTATCCCTAGTCGATGAATTAATGGATTTGGACACCATCAATTCTGTCGAGACTAGCACGAGGTATACTCCTTGGTGTATCGAAGCAGCTGATTCTCACTGGCTGGAGACATTGTGATGTCCGGAGTTAATCGTGGTTGCTAGTTATGGTAACTAGTTCATTGGAGTGATCAGCTGTAAAACTTCATATGGTTCTCTGCATATATAGATATGTCAATAAAGTTTACTGCAGCTTAAGTGCGATGTTCCTTTGACTTGCGATATTCAAGTCATCTTGGTCATGAAGACTTATACTTTGACATCTTAAGCAAGCATCTCTAAGGAGATGTTGACCCAGGATGATTGAGAATAAGTCGAAGTGATCGAAGGTGTTTGAATAGCCTATAAAGGATTCACCACTCCTTGCGAGAAGATTTATACCCATGGCCTCTCGTCGGATGTTTAGTTGTTGAAACATGTTTAGCAGTGTTATCTACCAGTGCCTGGTGTGTAGATACAGGAGTCACTGATCATGTCTGCAATACTTTGCAGGGGTTCCAGGACAATTTGTAGGGAGTTGCTTCGGAGGCTCATTGGCTCCCATATCCCCGGATTAAAATTTTCACTAATGAAAAAACTAATTCGGATGGGATGAGTGTCCTAAGCATAACCACTTCGTCGTCGTGCCAACAACTTGAGTGATCACTTGAACAAACTAGTTGTTCAAGCGACACAACTCTTCTAGTTGATTAGCCACGGAAGAGACGACGGATGGATCGCCGGTTTTTGTGTTAATCTTCGGGGTCCATGATTATACAAATACATGCATATGCGAACTAGTACAATCATGCATACAAGAACATGCTAAGATCATAAAATAAAGTTATAAAACTTTTATACCTCACGATCTTCTACCGTATGTCCTATCCTCTTCGTGGACGTCGTGTGGGCGAAGATCCTCCATGAGTAGAAGCCTCCTAGATCACGTTCTTCTCTTCCTTGTTCACTCCAAACAAAGAGAAGAACCAAACAAAGTTCCTTCTCCTTTCTAGAACCGGCCACCAAGCCAAGGAGCTTGATGTGACCGTCGGCCAAGGAGTGAATGGTTGAGCGCCGGCCAACCTTGTGACAATGTTGCCTTCGGCCACCAATGAATGGGAGAAGCATCGGCCACCAATGTATGGAGAACCGCCGGCCACCAAGGAGAAAAGGAGGAGGAAGAGAGCCGGTCAAAACAAGGAGGAGGATGGAGTGAGCACCGGCCACCAAGGAGAAAAGGAAGAAACCCTAATCTCCTTCCTTGTTGCCTCCCAAACCACACAACAAACCCTAGCCGCCTAAACTCTTGAGAGGCAAAACCCTAATCCAAAGAACCATTCTTGCCGCCCAAGCCTTAGCCCTCTATTTATAGAATTGGGCTTAAGCCTCCTTTAATCTCCACCGTCGGATCTAGAGATTTAATCTCAACCGTTGGTTCTAGGGTTTTGTTTTACATTCTTGGATCTAGACTTCTTGAGGATTATATTAGGCTACGATAGGGACCATGAGGAGGAGTTGAATCTTGGCCACCCGATGGATCGGAACCACACAAACTTGATCCATCAATGATGTTCCATTCCACTAGAGGATCATCATTGAATTACCTCACCAACCCCCATAAATCAATATGGGCTCCATATATTATTTGTACATCCATCTCCCCGTGTTTAAGATATCGAATGTCCGTCAATTAATTGATTTACTGACCATCAATTAATTAACATCTAACTCCTCGAGTAGTACCACTCAACCTTATCATCATGTTGACTAAGTCAACCAGTTGGGTTTACATGATGAACCTTATGAGCTTCTCAAGGGGACATCATCATCCTAGTATATAGGACACGGTTTCCTCCTATAATCAATGACACACCATGTAAATAATATTATTTCCCAACTTACCGGGCATATTGATTTAATCCATCTAAATCTCACCCTATGGTAAATCAAAGAAATAAATACTAAGTACATGTGCAGGTTATTATATCGGGATTAAGAGCATGTACAACATAATATCCGAGGTCCGATTCAATTATGTAGTCAGCAATAAATTGAATCACCTCTATGTCGGTCCTGCTCAATACACCTAAGTGTACTAGTGTAACTCTATGTTCAAGACAAAACAATACCAAGCTACACTACAACCATGCCAATGGTTTGTCCAAAACCATCTTGGTTGTAGGCCTCTACATATATTCTACAAGGGACTAATAACATGATCTTCTGTGCCACACCATGTTATCTACAATGTAAAATATTAGACAATATGCACACATATAATAAATATAAAGTGCAAACAATGATCATGTGATTCTTATTTCAAAATAAAAATGTTCATACAAAAAGAGCTAGGCTTTCAGTATACATTCCAACAATCTTCCACTTATACTAAAAGACTATGCTGTCTTCACACTGCCATACATCTGATCCCCATGTCCTCCACATACCTATCAAACACTTTCGCTGGAAGGGCCTTAGTGAATGGATCCGCCAGGTTATCCTCTGATGCAATCTTGGCGACAGCTACTTCTCCTCGCTTTACGATCTCTCGTATCAGGTGGTACTTGCGCTCTATGTGTTTACTTGCCTTATGGGCTCGTGGTTCCTTCGAGTTTGCAACTGCACCACTGTTATCACAATAAATTGTGATAGATCTGGGCAAACTAGGAATCACATCCAAGTCCATCAAGAAGTTCCTGAGCCATACAGCTTCCTTGGCTGCCTCAGAGGTTGCCACATACTCAGCTTCCATGGTAGAGTCTGCCACGCATTTCTGCTTGACACTCCTCCATACTATGGATCCACCTCCAAAAGTAAACACAAACCCCGAGGTAGACTTACTGTTATTTCTATCTGATTGGAAATCAGAATCCGTGTAACCCACAGGGACTAATTGATCTACCCGGTAAACCAGCATATAATCCCTAGTCCTTCTCAGGTACTTCAATATATGCTTTACCGCAGTCCAATGTCCCTGTCCAGGATTACTTTGATATCTACTGACCATGCCCATGGCAAAGCAGATATCTGGTCTCGTACATAGCATAGCATACATGAGGCTTCCTACTGCTGAAGCATAAGGAACCGCCTTCATGTCCTCTATTTCCTTTGATGTTTTGGGACACATCTCTTTAGATAAAGAAACTCCATGCCTAAAAGGTAGAAAACCTTTCTTGGAGTTCTGCATGCTAAAACGAGCAAGGATAGTGTCAATGTATGAAGCTTGAGATAAGCACAACATCCTTTTCTTGCGATCCCTTATTACTTTGATCCCAAGGATGTGTCCCACTTCTCCCAAGTCCTTCATGTCAAACTATTTGGACAACCATACCCTTACGTCTGATAACACTCTGATATTGTTGCCAACTAACAAAATGTCTTCTACGTATAGTACAAGAAATACTACTACGTTTCCGTCACATCTCTTGTATACACAAGGCTCATCCGGACTTTGAATAAATCCATATGATTGGATTACCTCATCAAAGCGGATGTTCCAAGATCTAGAAGCTTGCTTCAATCCATAAATGGACCGATTAATCTTACATACAAGATGCTCTTTGCCTTTAGCAATGAATCCCTCTAGTTGCCGCATATAGATGTTCTCCTCAAGACTTCCGTTAAGGAAAGTTGTCTTGACATCCATCTGCCAAATCTCATAATCCATATGAGCAGCTATAGATAAGAGAATCCGGATAGACTTAAGCATAGCTACCGGCGAAAAGGTCTCCTCATAATCGATACCCTCTTTCTGAGTATACCCTTTCGCAACAAGCCTAGCTTTGAAGGTCTCAACCTTCCCGTCTACTCCTCTCTTTCTCTTGTAGATCCACTTGCATCCAATGGCTTTTACACCATCGGGTGGTTCTACAAGCTCCCAGACCTGATTAGAATCCATAGATTCTATCTCTGAATTCATCGCTCTTTGCCAAGATACCGCATCTCTATATTGGAGTGCCTCGTCATATGTCCAGGGATTAGGTTCATGTTCACCAGGGACTAAGTCTGAAGACTCTCCCAAAAATATGAATCTCTCGGATTGTCTAACAACCCTCCCACGACGACGAGGAGCCTCCTGTGTATGCTCTGTGACACGCGGTGCAGTGACTTGTGGTATCTTCTCTTGTACCGATGGTACTGAAGTCGGGACTTCCCCTGTCAACTCCTCAAGAACAATCCTACTCGTGGGCTTGTGGTTCATCACATAGTCCTCCTCTAGAAATCTGGCATTCGTACTCACGATCACCTTCTGATCTCTAGGACTATAGAATAAACCACCCTTCGTTCCCTTAGGGTAGACAACAAACAAGCGTACTTCTATACGAGATTCCAACTTACCAGCATCTCCATTCAGCACATGTGCTGGACTACCCCAAATCCAAATATGTCTTAGACTAGGCTTTTGCCCAGTCCACAACTCTGTGGGAGTAGAGGGTACTGACTTAGATGGAACCAAGTTCAGAATGTGTGCTGCTGTTTCCAGAGCAAACCCCCAGAACGAATGAGGTAACTCAGAATAACTCATCATCGATCTGACCATCTCCATAAGAGTCCTATTCCTTCGCTCCGCCACACCATTCTGCTGGGGTGTGCTAGGTGCGGACATTTGGGATTGAATCCCAGCCTCTGATAAGTAACTCCTAAACTCTCCCAAGAGGTACTCGCCACCACGATCAGATCGTAGTGTCTTGATACTTTTACCTTGACGGTTCTCCACATCAGCCTTGAATTCTTTGAACCTGTCAAAGCATTCAGACTTGCGGCGCATCAAGTAAATATATCCATATCTTGAATAATCATTTATAAAAGAGATGAAATATTCAAAACCACCTCTTGCCTGGATAGACATAGGACCGCACAAATCAGAATGAACCAATTCTAACACATCTTTGGCTCTATACCCCTTGGCCTTGAAAGGCCTCTTGGTCATTTTACCTTCCAAGCAAGATTCGCAGGTTGGGAGATCCTCCACTACTAATGAACCCAAAGGTCCATCAGCTATCAACCTTTGAATTCTGCTCAGGTTAATATGACCAAGCCTTAGATGCCAAAGATATGTCTGGTTCATTTTTGAAGGTTCTTTTCTCTTATTAGACTTAGAAGATGAGTTATTTACTTCTATATGCATCGTGGGAGTTTTCAGTTCAAGAGTATACAAATTGCCAACCAATGTACCAGAACAGATAATCTCCCTATTCCTTTTTATAACCACTTTGTCATTAAAAGAAACAGAATATCCATCCATAAACAATTTAGAAACTGAAATTAAATTCTTTCTAAAAGTAGGTACATAAAGACAATTTCTCAAAACCAAAACTTTATTCCTATCAAAAGATAAATAAACGTCTCCCACTACAATAGCCGCCACCTTTGAAGCATTGCCCATGAAGACGGTAATCTCTCCCTCAGCTAGTCGTCGGGTTTCCTGGAACCCCTTTGTTCTTTCGGCGAGGACAGTCCGCCTTCCAATGTCCGGTCCACTTGCAAGTGAAGCACTTGCCTTTCGACTTCTTCACTCCTGCCTGAGGTCCCACTGCCACTTTCTTTGCTCCACCTTGCTTCTTCTTCTTCTTACCTTTCGGTTTAGAAGAAGAAACCTTCTGAGCAACCATGGCTTGAGAACTTTGACGAAAAAGCCCCTCTGCCGCCTAGAGTTCTGTCAGAAGCTCCGCCAACGAATACAACCTTTTGTTCATGTTGTATTTGAGGCGGAACTGCTCAAAACTCATAGGCAGAGACTGGAGAATGATATCGACCTGGGTTTCCCCATCGATCTCAACTCCGAGGACTTCCATCTCATTAAGATGAGCCATCATCTTGAGAACATGATCCCTAACGGGTGTTCCCTCAACCATGGTGGTCGTCATCAAGTTTCTCATAGCCTCCTATCTAGTTGCCCTACTCTGATGTCCAAAAAGTTCCTTGAGATTGAACATCATGTCATAAGCTGTGGCCATGGCCTGATGCTGATGTTGCAGCACATTTGACATAGATGCCAAAATGTAACACCGCGCCATCTCATCTGCCTTGATCCATTTCTTATAACTTTCTTTCTCCTTTTCATCAGAGTCATCGGTAGGCTTAGGAGGACAGACCTCGAAGAGTACAAATTTGTACTCCTCCGCAGTTAAGACAATATCCAAGTTTCTTTTCCAATCAATATAGTTTGTTCCAGTAAGTTTATTTTCTTTTAATATCACAGCAAGTGGTTTGAAAGCCATTTGAAAAACCTAAGAATCACAATGATCAAAATATTATATTTCAAATATTATTGATTCCTCAAAACAATAAAATTCCGAAATCAACCAACACCTCAAAACACCGAGAATATCGCATGCCACGATAGTGTGGACATATACGAATTCTACATTTGTAAGAGGAGGTTTTACCCATTAATTTTATTATCTTGTCAACCTTACTTTTTGACAAATAAAATTAATAGTTGGTTCCTCTTTGGCCCTACAAATAAAAGCAGTGACTCCGATGGGGAGGATACTTTTTATTTGCATCTAAGTGTGCACCATTACAAGATACTAAGGGAATTATTTCGGATTATGTGCCTAACCGATGGGGAAGTACACACGCTCCTAAATAATTTCCTATAACCATTATTTGACCTAGTGATCCGCAAACAAACCCATCCGATGGGGAGGAAGGCACTCAGAGCCAACGCGCAAGTTTGTTGCATCACACGTCAAATTGTAATGGAGGCCGCGGGAATTAATTAAAATGTCCCTCTCCCACTTAGTAAATTGACAATGAGGAATTTTCAAGCATACACAACATGCATATAAAACAAATCAGCAATAAATATGGAAAAAACAGAATTTTCCCAACTATTATGGTATTGTTCTCCAATACGCATCCCGTCGTGTCGCCACCTCGTCCGCTCCATCTTTTCCCGTGCGCAAGTCACCAAAGAGATCCGAGCCGAGATAAACTATTTTAATTTACATCCATCGATCCTATACTCCACAAAGGAGTGTACAAATAATCTAGATCGAAAGTAAACTAAAATGAGTGGCTAAACAATGTCGTATTTAATTACAAAAAATTAAATACTAATCTATCCTCGTCAACCCCGAGGATTCAAATAATATACATACAATCACACACAAAACAATCACATACACACAAATAGCCATAATAGTCGGATCTTATGCCTGCAACCAAAAAGTTAGCCTACGCACATCCTACTATTATCCAGCATACTCAATATATGATATGTGCGTGAAAGTAACCGAATCCAAAACACACAAAACCGGAAACCGTGGCTCTGATACCAACTTGTAGGGAGTTGCTTCGGAGGCTCATTGGCTCCCATGTCCCCGGATTAAAATTTTCACTAATGAAAAAACTAATCCGGATGGGATGAGTTTATTAAGTATAACCACTTCGTCGTCGTGACAACAACTTGAGTGATCGCTTGAACAAACTAGTTGTTCAAGCAACACAACTCTTCTAGTTGATTAGCCGCGGAAGAGATGACGGATGGATCGCCGGTTTTTGTGTTCGTCTTCGGGGTCCATGATTATACAAATACATGCATATGCGAACTAGTACAATCATGCATACAAGAACATGCTAAGATCAGAAAATAAAGTTATAAAACTTTTATACCTCACGATCTTCTACCATATGTCCTATCCTCTTCGTGGACGTCGTGTGGGCGAAGATCCTCCACGAGTAGAAGCCTCCTAGATCACGTTCTTCTCTTCCTTGTTTGCTCCGAACAAAGAGAAGAACCAAACAAAGTTCCTTCTCCTTTCTAGAACCGGCCACCAAGCCAAGGAGCTCGATGTGACCGCCGGTCAAGGAGTGAATGGTTGAGCGCCGGCCAACCTTGTGACAATGTTGCCGCCGGCCACCAATGAATGGGAGAAGCGCCGGCCACCAATGTATGGAGAACCGCCGGCCACCAAGGAGAAAAGGAGAAGGAAGAGAGCCGGCCAAAACAAGGAGGAGGATGGAGTGAGCGCCGGTCACCAAGGAGAAAAGGAAGAAACCCTAATATCCTTCCTTGTTGCCGCCCAAACCACACACCAAACCCTAGCCGCCTAAACTCTTGAGAGGCAAAACCCTAATCCAAAGAACCATTCTTGCCGCCCAAGCCTTAGCCCTCTATTTATAGAATTGGGCTTAAGCCTCCTTTAATCTCCACCGTCGGATCTAGGGATTTAATCTCCACCGTCGGATCTAGGGTTTTATCCCAACTGTCGGATCTAGGGTTTCATCCCAACCGTCGGATCTAGGGATTTAATCTCAACCGTCGGCTCTAGGGATTCATCCCAACCGTCGGATCTAGATAATTAATCTCAACCGTCGGTTCTAGGGATTTAATCCCAACCGTCGGATCTAGAGATTTAATCTCAACCGTCGGTTCTAGGAATTTAATCCCAACCGTCAGATCTAGAGATTTAATCTCAACCGTTGGTTCTAGGGTTTTGTTTTACATTCTTGGATCTAGACTTCTTGAGGATTATATTAGGCTATGATAAGGACCATGAGGAGGAGTTGGATCTTGGCCACCCGATGGATCGGAACCACACAAACTTGATCCATCAATGATGTTCCATTCCACTAGAGGATCATCATTGAATTACCTCACCAACCCCCATAAATCAATATGGGCTCCATATATTATTTGTACATCCATCTCCCCGTGTTTAAGATATCGAATGTTCGTCAATTAATTGATTTACTGACCATCAATTAATTAACATCTAACTCCTCGAGTAGTACCACTCAACCTTATCATCATGTTGACTAAGTCAACCAGCTGAGTTTACATGATGAACCTTATGAGCTCCTCAAGGGGACATTATCAACCTAGTATATAGGACACGATTTCCTCCTATAATCAACGACACACCATGTAAATAATATTATTTCCCAACTTACCGGGCATATTGATTTAATCCATCTAATCTCACCCTATGGTAAATCAAAGAAATAAATACTAAGTACATGTGCCCGTTATTATATCGGGATTAAGAGCATGTACAACATAATATCCGAGGTCCGATTCAATTATGTAGTCAGCAATAAATTGAATCGCCTTTATGTCGGTCCTGCTCAATACACCTAAGTGTACTAGTGTAACTCTATGTTCAAGACAAAACAATACCAAGCTACACTACAACCATGTCATTGGTTTGTCCAAAATCATCTTGGTTGTGAGACTCTACTTATATTTTACAAGGGACTGATAATATGATCTTCTATGTCACACCATGTTATCTACAATTTAAAATATTAGACAATATGCACACATATAATAAATATAAAGTGCAAACAATGATCATGTGATTCTTATTTCAAAATAAAAGTGTTCATACAAAAAGAGCTAGACTTTCAGTATACATTCCAACATCGGATTGTTACTAAAGTCTTTGGCCAAAGCATTACATGTTTAGAGTAAGATACTCTTGGATACATGTGCAGTAACTAGAATCCGTAGGACGAGGAAATGATACTAGCGCTAGGTGTGACGTAGTCAACCTAGTGGGGACTGACACTATAGACCATGTCCTGAACCAAGTGGGTATAAGATGAGTGAAAGGAATGGAGCACGATTTATTGTAGCTGCTGAAGGGTTTCAGAAATAGTTCTAGATCAACCGTTGATCTTTCGATTAATTGGGGATCATGATGTACTACTAGGTGGCACTCATGATCGTTCTATAATTAATGGTTAACTATAGATGGCCAACATAAACCGAGAACCTATTTGGTCACACGCACAACGAGCATAATCCGAAGGATTTAAAATGAGCTTGAGAATAAGATTCTCAGACCGAGAGATACTAGGTTTGGTTGGACAAACAAGTATTGAGCATGAAATCGTTTTAGTCGCAATGGAAGTGTGAAAGGCCCATGTCTTATGAAGACATGATGGATGAAACAAATTAGTTTGGTTCTAATCCAATGGTAAAGAATAAACCAAAGGGTTTTGGTTTGTTTTAAACGAATGAACCAAAAGTTGGTTCGGTTCGTTTTAACTTAAAATAGACCAACGCGGTTTGGTTTATTTTAACTTAAGTTATTGGAGCGGGTTAACGGGTTTTGGTTATGAACCAATAACCGTTAGGACAATGTGTTCTCTATAAAAACATGGCTTAAGGGTTTTTCGTGGATAACTTTTGGTTGTTGGAAAAACCTAGCCGCCCAACCCCTCTCCCTCTCTTCTCCTTGTTTCCGCCCAACCTTGTTGCCGCCCAGCTTTTGTGCCACCATCCTAGCTGTTGCTGGCGTCTAAGCTACTGTCGGCCATCCTCCGACGACTCACCTTGGTTCCGGCGACCAAGGGTTGGCTGGCCATCCTCTTTGGCCAGCGCAACATCCTCCACCAAGCTGTCCAGTTTTCTCGATAGCTTGTTTTCTTACGTGTCGGAGCATCATTTAGATGACGTTTTGAGCTCCGACAATGGCTAATTTAATGGGGATTCAATCTCCGGTAATCCTCATAGGTGGAGGATGAAGGATTCGTCAAACGGTTGACGAATACCTCTCCGGAGAAGCGATTTATTGGGACTCGATTTCTAATCCGAATTTTGATTCGGATTGTGATATTCTCTCGATCACATCGTCTTCAACACGAGGCTAGTGACTCGTACGAAGACGAGGCTCATGGATTTGTGAATTCATCCTAATGATACTCGGTGTGGATACGGATAGAGGCGATTCCAGTGAGAGTCGCTCCGGTTGATGCCTTTCCCGCTACATGTGATACGTCAGGTATATGTAGAATAATTTCTTTTTATTGCAAAATTTGAAACTATGGTTATGTCTACACATATTGTACTATGCATGCATGTGGTGTGTGTGATGTCATAATTATATTTATTTCTTTTCATTTCTTTCACTGCGCACATGTTTACGAAACATATTCGAACACACACTCACCGCGGTACCTGAAACCCAACAGCACTTTGCCAAGATATCGCATCTTTATCTTGGATTGCCTCATCATATGTCCAGGGATCAGGTTCATGTTCGCCAGGGACCAAACAGAAGATTCTCCCAAGAACATAAATCTATCAGGTTGTCTAACAACCCTCCCACTACGATGAGGTATCACCTGTGTATCCTCTGCGACACGCAGTGCAGTCACTTGTGGTATGTTCTCTTGTACCGGTGGTACTGAAGTAGTGATTTCCCCTCTCAATTCCTTCAGAACAATCTTGCTCATGGGTTTGTGGTTTATCACATAGTCTTCCTCTAAAAATCTGGTGTTCGTGCTAACGATCACCCTCTGATCTCTAGGACTATAGAACAAACCACCTTTCGTTCCTCTAGAATAGCCTACGAATAAGTGCACTTCTGTATGAGGTTTTAACTTACCATCATCTGCCTTTAACACATGTGCTAGACTCCCCCAAATCCGAATATGTCTCAGACTAGGCTTTTCCCCAATCCACAATTCTATGGGAGTAGAAGGCACTGATTTAGATGGTACCAAGTTCAGAATATACACTGTCGTATCCAGAGCATACCCCCAGAATGAATCTGGTAACTCAGAATAACTCATCATCGATCTAACCATCTTCATAAGTGTTCTATTCCTTCTCTTTGCTACACCATTCTGCCGGGGTGTTCCAAGTGCACACAATTGGGATTGAATCCCAACCTCTGATAAGTAACTCCTAAACTCTTCCAAGAGGTACTCACTGTTAGGGCAATCTCTTGCCATGATTAGGTTTTGATGTGTGTGGCAAAGGATTTAAGTTAGTTTGTTATGTTGATTTGATATGTGCGTTGAAGTCGTGTAGGACTTAGTAATTCGCACATGGAGTCGTGGCGAGTTTCACATCTCATGACTCGGTCCTTGAGTCAGTGAAGGATAGCTTTGTGGAAGCCGTGCGCTTGGAGCATCCGAGGGACTGCCGGACGAGAAGCTTCGAGTGAAGCCGGAGGAAGTAGACGCGAAGGAGCATTGTAGAGTCGTGCGCCTGATGCTGCCGAGGGACATGGCCGCGAACGAAGAGAACTTCGAAGGCGAGGGACTCCGAGGGATGAGAGTGAGCGAATGTAACCCGGGAAGGGGTAGCTCTTAGGTGAAACATGGCCATTTGGCTAAGTGTCAGATGGGATTTCCCGACACACCGATCGCCATGTAATGGCAATGATCGCTCTTCCGAGTCGATTAGGTTTGGTAGTGTCGACTCATGGCATTTGGCCCAATGATCGCCATGGATCGCCATGGCCGATCGAGGCCGGCTCGATCATCGATCCGTTGAGAACTCGGTGATCGAGCACTAGTCGTGATGATAATATCGGTCGGTGATGCAATCGTTGGATGGAATCCAGCGTGGAAAGCGGCCGTTATTGGGCAGCGGCTCACGGGATCGATCGGTGATCGAGGGCATCGATCGGCCCTCTTAATCAGCGGAAGAAACCCTCTTCCTCTATAAAAAGGAAGGGGATGGGGCTTTGGGAGGAAAATGCTTATGCTCTAATACTCTCCCAAAGTTCCCTAAAGCTTTCCATCCTCTTACTTGAGCTTATATCCATTATATTTGTAAGAGGAGTGTTTTTGTGTAAAGAGGTTACCTCCACCTAGCTTTGTGTAAAGGAGAGATCTAGTGGATAGATTGCGGAGTGATTCACCGTGGACGAATCGGACTGTGGATTAGCGGCGTAGCCGTGAACCACGTTACATCTCAGTGTTTGTATTGTTTGTTTATCTTTTGCTTTGTCTTTATTTATATTTTCATATTCCGCTTGTGCTAACATTTTGTAGACGAGCAAAATACGACATCCAACGAACGAGGGCTATTCACCCCCCTCTAGCCGGCCGTTTCGATCCCCAACAAGTGGTATCAGAGCCAAGGAAAGCTTGTCGAGGACTAACCGCCACAACAAGCAACATTCAAAATGGCCGGCTCCAACATCCACCCACTGAAGTTCGACCGCAAATTCTCTTGGTGGAAAAAGTGAATGGAGGTATTTTTTGAAACGGATTTTGATATTATGATTACAATGGAATCCGGTTTCATTTTGCCTAGGGATGAAGAAGGGAAGCCAATAGAGAAATCAAGGTGGACCAAAAAGCAAAGGGAAGAGCACCTTGCAAACTCAAAAGCCAAGCATCATCTTTTCAATGTGCTCCCCCAACAAGAGATCAACCGAATTGGAGAATGCCTAAGTGCCAAGGAGATGTGGGAGAAGCTAATTGAGCTTCATGAAGGCACATCCGAGGCGAAGCTAGCAAGGAGAGACCTCCTCCGCTCTCAACTCAACAACATTAAACTAGCAAAGGGAGAAAAGGTAATTTCCTTACATTCTCGTTTCAAGGAAATTATAACCGGTTTGTCAAGTGTAGGTGATAAGCTATCCAACCGGGATATGGTAATGAAGGCCATAGATGCTTTTCCCCGGTCTTCAAGATGGAGCTCCATGGTGGATTCGTTTTACATCTCCAAGAACTTGGAAGTAAGTACCTTGGAGGAGTTCTTCTCAACAATGGAGCTCCACGAAACGAGGCTTGAAGGAATACAAGAAGAGCCAAGAATCCAACCTTCAAGAGGAGTAGCTTTGATGGAAAACAAGGGGAAGAAGAAGATAGAGATCCCCTCCTCCTCCGATGATGAAGCCTCTTCCTCCTCCTCCATGGATAGCACGGAAGAAGCGTATATGGTAAGGAGGGTAAGGCGTGCATTAAAAGGTTTTAGATTTAATAAGTCTAATGATAGGAATAGAAGACCAAGGGGGAAGGTCATATGCTACAATTGCCAAGGAGAGGGGCACATAAGGGACAATTGTCCCCTCCTAAACAAGAGCAAGAAAGAGAAGAAAAAGAAAGAAGAAAAGAAGAAAAAGGTGAGCAAGAAGAAAGAGGAGAAGAAGGCAAAAGAAAAGGAGAAGGCTAAGGCATTCAAAGCAAAGACATGGGATGATGTTTCTTCTGTTGGAATGTATACTGAAAGCCTAGCTCTTTTTGTATGAACATTTTATTTTGAAATAAGAATCACATGATCATTGTTTGCACTTTATATATTTATTATATATATGCATATTGTCTAATATTTTACATTGTAGATAACATGGTGCTTGGTGTGGCACAGAAGATCATGTTATCAGTCCCTTGTAAAATATAAGTAGAGGCTCACAACCAAGATGGTTTTGGACAAACCATTGGCATGGTTGTAGTGTAGCTTGGTATTGTTTTTTCTTGAACATAGAGTTACACTAGTACACTTAGGTGTATTGAGCAAGACTGACATAGAGGTGATTCAATTTATTGCTGACTGCATAATTGAATCGGACCTCGGATATTATGTTGTACATGCTCTTAATCCCGATATAATAACCTGCACATGTACTTAGTATTTATTTCTTTGATTTACCAGAGGGTGAGATTTAGATGGATTAAATCAATATGCCCGGTAAGTTGGGAAATGATATTATTTACATGGTGTGTCATTGATTATAGGAGGAAATCGTGTCCTATATATTAGGTTGATGATGTCCCCTTGAGGAGCTCATAAGGTTCATCATGTAAACCCAGCTGGTTGACTTAGTCAACATGATGATAAGGTTAAGTGGTACTACTCGAGGAATTTGATGTTAATTAATTGATGGTCAGTAAATCAATTAATTGACGGACATTCGATATCTTAAACACGGGGAGATTAATGTACGAATAATATATGGAGCCCATATTAAGTTATGGGGGTTGGCGAGGTAGTTTAATGATGATCCTCTAGTGGAATGGAACATCATTGATGGATCAAGTTTGTGTGGTTCCGATCCATCGGGTGGCCAAGACCCAACTCCTCCTTATGGTCCCTATCGTAGCCTAATATAATCCTTGTGAAGTCTAGATCCAAGAATGTAAAACAAAACCTAGAACCAACGGTTGGGATTAAATCCCTAGATCCGATGGTTAGGATGAAACACTAGAACCAACGGTTGGGATTAAATCCCTAGATCCGATGGTTAGGATGAAACCCTAGAATCGACGGTTGAGATTAAATCCCTAGATCCAACGGTTGGGATAAAACCCTAGATCCGACGGTTGGGATGAAATCCTAGATCTGACGGTTGGGATGAAATCCTAGATCTGACGGTTGAGATGAAACCCTAGATCCGACGGTTGGGATAAAACACTAGATCCGACGGTGGAGGTTAAATCCCTAGATCCGACGGTGGAGATTAAAGGAGTCCTAAGCCTAACTCTATAAAAGGAAAGCTTAGGGTTGGGCGGCAATAAAGGAATTGATTGAGGAATTAGGGTTTTGGCTCATCCAAAAGTGGGCGGCTAGGGTTTTTGGGTGGCTAGGGTTTTGGAGCAAAACAAGTGGGCGGCAACTCTTCCTTCTAGTTGATTTCCAGCGCCCATCCTCCTCCATCAACACTTGGCCGGCGCCCATCCTAGAGGCCTCTCCCTTCTTCCTTGGCCGGCGGTTCTCCTTCCATAGGTGGTCGGCATTCATCTTCCTCCCTTCATCCTAGAGTGGTCGGCGGCAACACTTCTTGAAGTTGGCCGGCGCATCATCCAATTGTTCCTTGGCCGGCAGTTGCACCAAATTCCCTAATTTGGTGGCCGGTTCTAGATAGGAAGGTATTTGTTGTTTCTTCTCTTTGTTCGCAGCGGACAAGGTGAAGAAGAAAGCAATCTAGAAGGCTTCTACTCGTGGAGGATCTTTGTCCACACGTCGTCCATGAGAAGGATAGGACATACGGTAGAAGATCGTGAGGTATAAAGTTATTTTAACTTTATTTACAGATCTGAGCTTGTTCTTTTATGTTTTGATTATGCATGTGTAAATTAGTAAATATATTGTATAATCATGGACCCCGAAGACAAACACAAAAATCAGCGATCCGTCCGTCGTCTCTTCCGCGGCTAACCAACTAGAAGAGTTGAGTTGCTTGAACAACTAGTTTGTTCAAGCGATCACTCAAGTTGTTAGTATGACGACGAAAAGGTTGTGCTAAGGAAGCTCATCCCATCCGGATTAATTCTTTCATTAGTGAAAATTTTAATCCGGGGACATGGGAGCCAATGAACCTCCGAAGCGACCCCCTGCATCTTCATCTTCCTCATCCGAAGAAGAAGAACATGTCTACTCCAACCTTGCATTGATGGCCTTTGATGACTTGGATTGCTCCTCCACCGAAAATGAAGAATCAAGCTCAAGTGGAGAGAGCTCAAGTGAAGGGGGAGCCTCCTCTACATCCTCATCCGAAGAAGAAGAAGAGGACATAGAGACTATGGTAACAAATCTAACTCCCAAGAAAATAGTTTCCATGGTCTCTAGCTTAACTAGGGATTTATTTTGAGCTAAGAAGAAGAATAAGAGCATGCTAGATCAAATTAAGGATCTAGAAAAAAAACTAGAAAAAGCATGCTTAAATGAAAATGAAAATATTTCTTCTAGCTTAAATGATGCATGCTCACATGAATATATCCCATTTAATGTTAGTGATGCATGTATGGATGAAAATAGGGCTTTAAGGGAAAAGGTAGACTATTTGACAAAAGCCCTAGAAAAATTCACAATTGGCTCCAACACATTGAATATGATAATTGGGAGCCAAAGGGCAAGTTTTAATAAGAAAGGCCTAGGTTATAAAGAAAAGAAAAATGAAAAGGCCTATAAATGCCTAATTGCTAGGGGACAAGATAAAAAGAAGGTAATAGCTAGGAAATGGATCCCCAAGGAGTATCTTGTGAACCCCATAGGAAAGAACCTATTTTGGGTTCCAAAATCCATCCTTAAGGGTTAGGAAAATCCTAGGATAGTCAACCAAATGGAATTCACCTATATCTTATTTTTTGGTTGACTTAGGATAGCGGGACAATATTTTTGAAATAGTGTTGGGTGATGATAATGTGCCCAAAAATAGATAATAATGCTTAAATCATGATATTTAATGAAATTGCTATGTATATTTGTTGGGAGTATGGGGAATACAATCAAAGTCCCACATTGGTAAGACATGGAAAAGATCATGTGCTTATAAGAAAAAAGATATCTCCATTGGTATGAGGCCTTTTGGGTAAAGCCCAAAAATAAAACCATGAGGGCTTAGACCCAAAGTGGACAATATCATGCCATTGTGGAAATATGTGGAGCTTATAAGCACTAACAATTGGTATCAGAGCCGTGGTCCATGTCAAGCCATGAACCTCGAACGAAGGAAGTTGAGCTCCCACGTCCGGATCAAGAGAACCAGACATCAGGAAGGAAGTCTAGTTGGGTCGGGGGGACCGAACAACTGGCAGGAAGTCCTGGTGGATTGAAGATCGGACATCAAGCAGAGAAAATCCTTCGAGGAGGGATAAGCTTGAGGGGGGGCCCAATGTGGTCCTTCGTTTGAGGGGGGGATTGTTGGGAGTATGGGGAATACAATCAAAGTCCCACATTGGTAAGACATGGAAAAGATCATGTGCTTATAAGAAAAAAGATATCTCCATTGGTATGAGGCCTTTTGGGTAAAGCCCAAAAATAAAACCATGAGGGCTTAGACCCAAAGTGGACAATATCATGCCATTGTGGAAATATGTGGAGCTTATAAGCACTAACAATATTTGCAATCATGATTTATGATTTTGATAGTTGGCACATAATCATGAGAAATAGGACTTAAATCATTCTTTAGGTGATACTTGTTTATTATCATGATATAATACCTAATGCATGATAACAATTCAATGAATACATGTGTTTCATGATCATAATGTGAAATTAGTTCATATATGCCCTTATGATCATGAGAATTGTGAGGTTGATACTTAACCTTGATAGAATTGCATGAATATAATGGTTAAGTATATACAAATACCCTCTAGAATGCATCTCACACTCACTATAGGCTACCATGATTGAAAACTTAGCATGGGTGAGATGTTAGGATGATACAAATGTCCACTAATGCCTATGGCATTTAGATGGTCATTTAAAGTGTCAAAATAGCAATAATAGACCAATCATGGGGAAGGCTTCTGTTTAATTCATAGACATATTGCCCAAAGATCATGGTTGGATATTTCATATGTTTTCAAAACAATTTCTTACCTTAAAATACATGTATTCATGTTTTGAAACAATTGGATGCAAAACTAGATGTTAAACTTGATACTAGAATGATCAAAAACCTAGTAGTTTTTAAAGCTTTTGAATTTTTGGCAAATCTCTAGAAATATAATGACTTTTCATGAAAAACTATTTTTCATTGATATATATACTTAAATGAAATGTGTTCCCCAAATTTCATGATTTTTAGAATTTTCTGGAATTTTTAATGCATTTCTGAAATTCGGTCCGAAAATCAGAAAGTTCTGAAATTCGCGTGCCCGATCATTGGTAGTCCAATGCACCGATCATTGGTGGCTAATCAGACTAATTAAGGCCGAATTCAGGTTTTAGACTAATTTTTGGTATTTTCCTTCTATTATACTTGATGCCATGAGTTTATAATTTAGTGTTAATCTTTTTGATGGTGTCAAAGGGGGAGAAATGATTATGTTTAAGTAAATTATGATAGGGGGAGAGAGAGTTTCATGGATTAAGGGGGAGTTGCATGTTGCTATATCATGTTTATGTTTACATGCTTTCTTACCTTAGAAATTTTTATCAAATGTTTTTACCTAACTTAAACGGATTGCCACACATCAAAAAGGGGGAGATTGTTAGGGCAATCTCTTGCCATGATTAGGTTTTGATGTGTGTGGCAAAGAGTTTAAGTTAGTTTGTTATGTTGATTTGATATGTACGTTGAAGTCATGCAGGACTTAGTAATTCGCACATGGAGCTGTGGCGAGTTTCACATCTCATGACTCGGTCCTTGAGTCAGTGAAGGATAGCTTTACGGAAGCCGTGCGCTTGGAGCATCCGAGGGACCGTCGGACGAGAAGCTTGGAGTGAAGCCAGAGGAAGTAGACTTCGAGGCAAGAGACGCGAAGGAGCATTGCAGAGTCGTGCGCCTGATGCTCTGGGGCGTGGACGTGAGCGAAGAGAACTTGAGGCGAGGACTCAGGGATGAGAGTAAGCGAATGTAACCCGGGAAGGGGTAGCTCTTAGGTGAAACTTGGCCATTTGGCTAAGTGTCGGATGGGATTTTCGACACGGTCATTGCCATGTAATGGCGATCGGCCCTCTGAATCGATTAGGTTTTGGTATGTCGACTCATGGCATTTGGCCAGTAGTCGATTGCCATGGGTGTGATCATTCTTTATCGACATCTGTCATTGCCGAGAGACAGCGGTCATGTGATGTACGGGCATAGAATGGAGTCGACCTCATTGAGAACTCGACTGATCGAGCACCGATCGGTGATGGTAATATCGATCGGTGATGCCAATCTGGATTGGATGGAATCCAACGTGGAAAGCAGCCGTTATTGGGCAACGGCTACGGGATCAGTCGACTGATCGAGGGCATCAGTCGACTGATGCTGTGTCAACGGGAAGAAACCCTCTTCCTCTATAAAAAGGAAGGGGATGGGGCTTTGGGAGGAAAATGCTTATGCTCTAATACTCTCCCAAAGTTCCCTAAAGCTTTCCATCCTCTTACTTGAGCTTATTTCCATTATATTTGTAAGAGGAGTGTTTTTGTGTAAAGAGGTTACCTCCACCTAGCTTTGTGCAAAGGAGAGATCTAGTGGATAGATTGCGGAGTGATTCACCGTGGACGAATCGGACCGTGGATTAGCGGCGTAGCCGTGAACCACGTTACATCTCGGTGTTTGTATTGTTTGTTTATCATTTGCTTTGTCTTTATTTATATTTGCATATTCCGCTTGCGCTAACATTTTGTAGATGAGCAAAATACGACATCCAACGAATGAGGGCTATTCACCCCCCTCTAGCCAGCCGTTTCGATCCCCAACACTCACCACCAAGATCAGATCGTAGTGTCTTGATTCTTTTACCTTGACGTTTCTCTACATCAGTCTTGAATTCTTTGAATCTGTCAAAGCATTCAGACTTGCGGCACATCAAGTAAATGTATCCATATCTTGAATATCCATCTATAAACAAGACAATATTCAAAACCACCTCTATCCTGGATAGACATAGGACCACACAAATCAGAATGAACCAATTCCAACACATATTTGGCTCTATACCCCTTGGCCTTTAAAGGCCTCTTGGTCATTTTACCTTCCAAGCAAGATTCGCAGGTTGGGAAATCTTCCACCACCAATGAACCCAAAGGTCCATCAGCTATCAACCTTTGAATTCTACTTAGGTTAATATGACCTAACCATAGATGCCAAAGATATATTTGGTTCATTTTTAAAGGTTCTTTTCTCTTATTAGATTTAGAAGATGAGTTATTTATTTCTATTTGCATCATGGGAGCTTTTGGTTCAAGAGTGTATAAATTTCTTATCAATGTACCAGAACAGATAATCTCCCTATTCCTTCTTATAACAACTCTATCATTAAAAGAAATAAAATATCCATCCAAAAAAAATTTAGAAATTGAAATCAAATTCTTTCTAAATGAAGGTACATAAAGGCAATTTCTTAGAACCAAAGTTTTATTCCTTTCAAAAGATAAATAAATATCTCCCACTACAATAGTCACCATCTTAGTAGCATTGCCCATATAGACGGTAATCTCCCCCTCAGCTAGTCGTCTGGTTTCCTGGAACCCCTGCAAAGTATTGCAGACATGATCAGTGACTCCCGTATTTACACACCAGGTGGCGGTAGATAACACTGCTAAATATGTTTCAACAACTAGACCAAAAGATATACCTTTGTTCTACTTCTGGTTGGGGTCGTCATCCTTCTAATACCCAGTCTGCTTGCAAGTGAAGCACTTGCCTTTCGACTTCTTCACTCCTCCCTGAGATCCTCTCACCACCTTTGTTGCACCTTGTTTCTTCTTCTTTTTGCCTTTCAGCTTAGAAGTAGAAACCTTTTGGGCAACCAAAACCTGAGAACTCTGATGAAAAAGTCCCTCTGCAGCCTGGAGTTCTGTCAGAAGCTCTACCAATGAATACAACCTCTTATTCATGTTGTAGTTTAGGAAAAACTGCTCAAAACTCCTAGGTAGAGATTGGAGAATGATATCGACCTAGGTTTCCCCATTGATCTTAGCTCCAAGGACTTCTAGCTCATTCAAATGAGCCATCATCTTGAGAACGTGATCCCTCACAGGTGTTCCCTCAACCATGGTGGTCATCATCAAGTTTCTCATGGCTTCTTGCCTAGCAGCCCAATTCTGGTGTCCGAAAAGTTCCTTGGGATTGAGCATCATGTCATAAGCAGTAGTCATGGCCTGATGCTGTTGTTGCAATACATTTGACATAGAAGCCAAAATGTAACACTGTGCCATCTCATCAGCCTTGATTCACCTTTTATAACTCTCTTTCTCCTTTTCCCCAGAATCATCCGTACGCTTAGGAGGACACTCCTTGAGAAGTACATACTTGTACTCCTCAGCAGTCAAGATAATGTCAAGATTCCTTTTCCAATCAACATAGTTAGGTCCAATAAGTTTGTTTTCTTTCAGAATCATAGCAAGTGGGTTGAAAGTCATTTTGAAGAAAAGTAAGAATCACATAGATCAAAAACATTTAGATTTCAAAAAATTATTGATTCCTCAAACAATAAAATTTTAAAATCAACCAACACCTCAAAACACCGAGAATATCATATGCCACGATAGTGTGGACGTATACGAATTCTACATTTGTAAGAGGAGGTTTTACCCATTAATTTTATTATCCTGTCAACCTTACTTTTTGACAAATAAAATTAATAGTTTGTTCATCTTCGGCTCTACAAATAAAAGCAGTGACTCCGATGGAGAGGATACTTTTATTTGCATCTAAGTGTTCACCATTACCCAATACTAAGGGAATTACCTTGGATTATGTGCCTTCCGATGGGAAAGTACACACGCTCCTAAATAATTTCCTGTAACCATATTTGACCTCATGATCCACAAAATAAACTCATCTGATGGGGAGGAAGGCACTCAGAGCCGACGCGCAAGTTTGTTTACATCACATGTCAAATTGTAATGGAGGCTATGGGAATTTAAAAAAATATCCCTCTCCCACTTAGTAATTTAAAATGAGGAATTTTCCAAGCACACAACATGCATATCAAACAAGAGACAATAAATATGAAAAAAATATTTTCTGACTATTATGGCTTTTATTTTCCAATATGCCTCCCGTCGTGTCGTCATCTCGTCCGCTCCTCCATACACCATGTACAAGCCATCCGGAGATCCGAGTCGAGAATAATTATTTTAATTTACATCCATCGATCGTATAATCCACAAAGGAGTGTACATGAAATCTAGTTCGAAAGTAAACTAAAATAAAAGAGTGGCTAAACAATATCGTACTTAATTACAAAAATTAAATACTAGCCTCGTCAACCCCGAGGATTCAAATAATATTACAATTATACACATCCAATCACATACACACACATATGGCCATAATAGTTGGATCTTATGCCTACAACCAAAAAATTAGCCTATGCACATCCTACTATTATCCGACACACATAATATATGATAAGTGCATAAAAGTAACTGAATCCTAAACACACAAAACTGGAAACTATGGCTCTGATACCACTTGAAGGTCAAAGCTTCGCTTCCCGCTTCTGTCGCTTATGCATGGCGATCCTATCTACGTCCCCGGATTAAAAAATTAATCCTTGACGAAGACGGATTACCTAAGCAACCGATCCATCATCGTGCTATTCGATTAGAGTCATCGCTTGAACAAACTTGTTGTTCAAGAAACCTAACTCTTTTCCTCGATTAGTCGCGGAATAGATGATGTACGGATCACCGGTTTTCGTGTTTATTATCGGGTCCAAGTAAATTAACCACATACGATTACATACAAATTGCATAGAACAAGAAAGAAACTTAAACAAGAATTATACCTCTTGTTTACCTCTTGATCTTCTATCATATATCCTATCCTCTTATTACCCACGACTTAAAAAAGGCCGTTCGCACTAATCAAGGAAGTTAGATGTTGATTAATTAAATTCACGCAGAAATTCAATTAATCAAATGACATCTGAGATCTTAAACACTAGAACCGACCACCAAGCCACCAAACTTGGTTGTTGCCGTCGGCCAAGGAGAGGAAGAAGGAGAAGGCGCCGGCCCTTTCCAATGGAGAAGGAACCACTGGCCCTAGGAGAAGGGAAAGGAGGTGGCACCGGGCAAAACCCAAGGAAGAGAAGGAACCCTAGTGTCGGCCAAGAGAAAAGAGGAGAAACCCTAACTTGCACTCTTGTTGCCACCGGCCCAAACCCTTGCTCTCCTTATGTCTCACGGTAACTCCAAAACCCTAGCACTCTCCTCTTGTGTATATATGCTGCCCAAGCCTTGAAACCTATTTATAGATTTCGCTCAAGCCTCCTTTTAATCGTGTCCATTGGATCTAGGTTTCATGAGGGTTTTAATAGGCTACAATAGAGACCATGAGGAGGAGTTGGATCTTGGCCACCCAATGGATCCGGCCCACATAAAATCCGATCCATTAATGATAATACATTCCACTAGAGGATTATCATTGATCTACCTCACCAACCTCCATAATTAAATATGGGCTCCAAATATTAATTGTAAAAATGTCTCTCCGTGTTTAAGATATCGAATGTCCGTTAATTAATTAATTTACTGACAATTAATTAATTAACATCTAACTCCATGAGTATTACCACTCAACCTTATCATCATGCTGAACCAAGTCTACCTGCAGGATTTACATGATGATCCTTATGAGCTCTTCATGGGGACATCATCATCCTAATACATAGGACACGGTTTTCTCCTATAATCAATGGCACACCATGTAAATAATATTATTTCCCAACTTACCGAGCCTATCGATTTAATCCATAAATCTCGCCCATTGGTAAATCAAAGAAATGAATATTAAGTACATGTGCCCGTTATTATATTGGGATTAAGAGCATGTACACAATAATATCCGACGTCTGATTCAATTATGTAGTCGGCAATAAATTGAATCACCTCTAAGTCAGTCCTGCTCAATACACACAAAGTGTACTAGTGTAATTCTATGGTCAAGATAAACTAATACCAAATTACACTACAACCATGCCAATGGTTTATCCAAAACCATCTTGGTTGTGAGCCTCTACTTATACTCTACAAGGAACTGATAACATGATATTCTGTGTGACACCACACACCATGTTATCTACAATGTAAAGTATTAGACAATATGCATAACTATAAATATGCAAACAATGATCATGTGATTCTTATTTCAAAAATAAAGATGTTCATACAAAGACTAGGCTTTTAGTATACATCCCAACAAAGGCTTAGGTCTAGGCTAACGGTGTCTTGGGTTAAACCTCATGGATGAGGTGAACTTGGCCAAGTGACTGAGGTCAAGTGTCGGATGCTCAAACATGTTGTTTGAGATTTTACTCGATGGTCAGATACTCAAACAACAAGTGTTTGAGGTTTTACCCTACAACAGTTGATTGGTGGTATGTCTCAGTTGACTAGTGAAAGTCGACTGTTGTTCAACTGCGTCATATGCCATGGCATTCGACTGCCAGCATTGGGAAGTTGATTGATGGCTTGAGCAGTCGACTGCCATAGATGGCAGTCCACTTCTGGTCGAGGATACAGGCACAGAAGCTCCCGTAGTCGATTAGGAAGTCGAATATCGAGGGAGCAATCGATTGCTAGGGTTTTGGCAGTCGACTGATGAGTGATCCATTGGAATTATTTTAGTTTGGACCAAGTTGTTATGAGACAACGACTACAGGAGCAGTCGACTGATGGTCATGAGCAGTCGACTGCTAGGCACGGATCCAACCCGAGACAAGCATAAAAGGAGGAACTTGGGAAGGATTTCCACAGCGATATTTGGGGCGATTTTGGAGGGGAATTGATGCTACATTCTAGACCTTCAAGACCAATCTAAAGCAAGCAACAAGCAAGCAATCTAAAGTTCTTGTGTAAAGTGTTCTTTACTTGTTTTTGTGTATTTCTTAGTGTATTTGTTGTATTACTTTTGTAATCACTTTCACGAGGTTTCTCCACCTCCGACTTGTTGCCGAGAAGGAGTTTGAGTAGTGGTGTGTTCATCACTAGAGCTCATTGAGCTCGCTTCGTGGAGTAGGAACCCTAAGGTTCCGAACCATGTATATCATGTGTTGTGATTGTTCTTGTGTATTCGTTTTCATTACTATTATTTTCGCTGCGTATTAATGAGTATTGTAGACAAGCATGCAACAAACAAAAGATTTCCAACGAACAATACGAAAGGATATTCAACCCCACTTCTAGCCGGGTCTCGATCCTCCAACAAGTGGTATCAGATCGAGGAGGTTGTCATCAGACTCACTGTCGGGACAACAAATCAAATGGCCGACATCAACATCCATCCACCGAAGTTTGAGGGAGATTTCTCATGGTGGAGAAGAAGGATGGAGGTATACTTCGAAACCGATTTCGATACTATGCTAACAATTGAAGATGGTTTCGAAGTACCTTGGGATGAAGACAACAAGATAATTGAAAAAACAAAATGCACCGAGGAGCAAAGGTAACAATTCAAGACAACCATTAAGGTAACGAAAATGTTAAAAAAATTAATACCTTACGATATTTTGTCCAAGCTAGGTGAATATCGGGACACTAAGGAGTTGTGAAATAAATTGATCAAATTCCATGAGAATCCTGAACCGGCACAAGTAGAGAAGGATGCCGAGGAAGAATTACCATCAACATCAGAGAATGTGGATGAATTGGAGGAAACCTCCACCTTTAGCATTGAGGGGGAGGAGAGATCTTCCATCTCAGAGCAAGAATTAGAAGAAGCGTCTACATCCGAGAGAAGTGAAGAACAAGAAGAAAATTCCCTAGGTAACTCAAGCATTGTAATTAAGAATAAAAATCACATTATATACTTTGAGTGTAGGGAAGTCAGGCATTATAAGAGAAAATTCTCAAAATTGGCTAAGGAGAAAGTGCCAACACCAAAAGTCAAGGACAAGTCAAAGGATGCCGGAGTCCTCACTAAGAAAAGCAAAGAGCACATTGTGTTCTTCAAGTGCAATCAACGGGGACACTATCGAAGCCAATGCCCTAGGGGGAAGAAGAAGGGGCAAGAAGGAGCTAAACAAGTAGGGGGAGCTTCTAAAGCAAACCCTAAGGTATACTTTAATGCACCATCTTGTTATAGGGTTAAAAAGCATGTTTTTTGTACTCTTGCAATTGTTAATGAAAAGCATGCTAGTAGAAATAATAGATATTATTGTTTAGGTGATAAGCATGTTAATTTACTTAAGGACAAATCTAGAACCAATAACACTAGACCCATTTTACCCAGGGAGTCCATTAGGAAGGTAGAGAACCACATTGGCCTTGATCCCAAGAAGTCTAGGCATATGCCTAGGAAGTGTCATTCCCAAAAGTATTAATGAAAAATCAAAATTTGGAAAATTAGAATTAAAAAATCGAGCCTTGAGGTCAAGGCTTGTCAAACTAGAGAAGACCCTAGAAAAAAATGACAAATTCATTTATGGGGTCAAATGGACAAAATTTAGGTTCTAGGGGGCAAGAACCATCAAGTGGCAAGAAAGGTTTAGGTCACAAATCTAACCCCAAGAAGACCTACCACGATGTTCCATTCGATTATGTAACAATATCTAGGTCTAGGAAAACCAAGGTTAATAGGGAAGTCATCCCTAAGGTTAACCATGGTGTGTGTCTAATGGCCAAGGGTTCTATAAAATCTAGGAAGACCACTAAGAAGGTTACTAGGGAGGCAATCCCTAAGGTTAACCTAAGAAAGACCCAAATGACTAAGGCTTCAAAGCCAAAAAGGGTCATTAGGAAGGTATCTAGGGAAGTTATCCCTAGTGAAAACCTTGTTAACCCAAGGAGCTCCAATAGGTATGGAGTTCCTAGGAGCGTGATCGATTCACGCTAGATGGGTTAGGGTGTGTCAGTCCTAAGTGGATGGGTAGTTAATCTAATCATGATAGAGTTGACACTTTAGGATGTGCCAATGTGTTTTGAGAAGTTTGAATATTAATTAAATTGGCACAATTAGGGTTAGAAGTCTTGGTGTGTCATGTTGGGTTTTGGCACACTTGGTAGAATTGGTTAATATGGCAAAAGAAACTTAATTCCATCAAATGGAAATTAATATTAAAATATAGGTATTCCTATACCTTTACCTTTTATTTGTCATGTCTTGATTGCCATTTACCATATCATGACATCATATTTATTTTTATCATATAAAATGTTATGATCATGTTTAGGTTTATTTTTTTAGTGTCATGTTATACTTAAGTTAGAATCACATGTCATGACATCATGATTATTGACACATATTTATTTATTTATCATTTATGCCATAATCATCATTCATGCATTAAATAAAATTGAGTTAAGGACAATGGCATGATTTGAAGTCTCATGCATAAGGGAATCAAATAGTTTTGCCTAGAAAAATGCATGAGACCTTAAATGAACAAAACCCCCATCTCACAAGAACATTTGACTTGTATGTGTTTCATACACTTAGATGTAAGTGAGATGTTAGGAGAATGGAAGTAAGGTTTTAAAATCATTTCAAAACCATTTTGAAAAACCTTTATGAAGTTTATCTTTTGATAGCAATCACCATTGAATGAGGTGATACAAAATAGGGTCAAACATTGACAATTTCAATTGTTTTGAACTTTGTATCAATCTCACTATTTTATGGGTATTTTATTTTACAAATATTTTTCACCCATAATGTTTGTTATAAGTAATGTACGTATGAATTTTCAAGATTTTTCAAAAAACATATTTTTACTTATGAATTTTTGAATTTTGATTCTGAAGTCTGATTTCTGCACAATGCAGAAATCAGTTGACTGCCATGTATGGAAATCGAATGGCATAAAGTTCAATCGGCTGGTGATTGTAAGAGTCGACTGCCAGAGTTGATTTCGAGTGAAAAAAGTTTGTTAGACCCATGTTCAGCTATGTCTAGTGTCCCTAACTGCTCCTAACCCTAGGATATACTTTAGAGAGCATTGGAAGGGTGAAAATCCATTGGAAATGGATTAGGAGAATTGTTTAGGGTGTGTATCGAATTATGGGAGGTAAAATTTCAATGTTGAATCTTTGCCCTTAATTTTGAATGTTTAGTATTCCTATTGGTTTAGGGACTCTCCAAGGACATTGTTGGTGCAATGGTCAAGGGGGAGCAAGCCTTTAGGGGGAGGTTATTCATCTTGGGATGATGGATGTATTTCTCCTCATGGAAGGAGAATTGGGGGATTGCCTCTCTTAAATGATATGAGACTTATCACTAGGAAGAGTGAAGGCATCCTAGAAGTTTTTGGACAAAGGGAGAGATTGTAAGATCTTATTGGGATATGAGACATTGACACCCTTAGGGAGAGTCTTTTTGATGTATGTCAAAAAGGGGGAGAAGGTACCAATTGGGGTTAGTTGGAATGCTCAAAGGCGAGAATTGCCAATTGGGGATAATTGATAGACTTGAGTCTAGGCACCTAACTCAAAGGTGTTTGTGCTATTGTCAAACATCAAAAAGGGAGAGATTATTGGTGCAATCTGGCCAGGTCACGATTGACCTGACTCGAGTATGACTTAAGCAGTATTTTGATGTTAGTCAAAACATATGACATGTGATTGTCATGGGAAGTCCAAGTGTGTAGCCTTGTCCACGTAAGTCCAAGTGTGTAGCCTTGGCGGTGAAAGTCCAAGCATAGGGCTTGGCATTGGAAGTCCAAAATGGAGTTGACAAGGGAAGACCATGTGTGTAGCCTTGGCCACGTAAGTCCAAGTGTGTAGCCTTGGCGGTGAAAGTCCAAGTTATGAGTACTTAGCATTTGGGAAGTCAAAGGAGTGGCTTGGCGGCGAAAGGCCAAGCGGTAGTCTTGGGAGCGTAAGTCCATATGTACCTTGGTGGTGTAGACACCAAGAGCATGACAATAGCCAAAGGAAGCACCTTGAGGCTAGCGTATGGATGAACAAGTCATGGATGATTTGGAGGGATCTAAGCATGGATGAACAAGCCATGGACGAATTGGAGCGATCCAATAAGCGCAAAGCTAGTAGAGGTGGCTAGAAGGCTTAGGTCTAGGCTAAGGGTATCTTGGATTAAACCTCATGGATGAGGTGAACTTGACCAAGTGACTGAGGTCAAGTGTCGGATGCTCAAACATGTTGATTGAGATTTTACCCGATGGTCGAATGCTCAAACAACTTGTGTTTGAGTTTTACCCGATCATTGGTGAGAGTTTCGCTTTCGACTACGTCGTTTTCCATGGCGATTATTTGCCCGGCATTGAAGCGATCAACTAATAGCTTGAGCAGTCGATTTCCATGGATGGCAGTCGACTGCTAGTCGAGGACGTGGGCACAGAAGCTCCCATAGCCGACTGGGAAGTTGACTGTCGAGGGAGCAGTCGACTGTTAGGGTTTGACAGTCGACTAATGAGTGATACATTGGAATTTTTCCCGCGTGGATCAAGTCGCTGTGAGACAACGGCTACAGGAGCAGTTGACTGATGGTCATGAGCAGTCGACTGCTAGGTGCAGAATCAGCTCGAGACAAGCATAAAAGAAGGAGTTTGGGGAGGATTTCCACAGCGATATTTGGGGCAATTTTAAAGGGGAATTGCTGCTGACCTTCAAGACTAATCCAAAGCAAGCAACAAGCAAGCAATCCAAAGTTCTTGTGTAAAGTGTTCTTTACTTATTTTTGTGTATTGCTTAGTGTATTTGTTGTATTTCATTTTATTACTTTTGTAATCGCTTGTACGAGGTTTTGTTGGGTTTCCGGCACCGCGGCGTGTGTGTGTTCGATCACGTTTCGTAAACATGAACACAGCAGAAGCAATAAAAATAATAAATCTACATTTATTACAACACACACAACACACGCATGCATATTACAACAAGTGTAGACATAACCGTAAATTTAAATTTGCAATAAAAGGAAATTTATCTATGTTATACCTTTCGTATGACGTGTAGCGGGAACGGCATCAACTGGAATGATCCTCGCTAGAATCGTCTCTATCCATATCCACGCCGAGTTCCTCGGGATGACTTCGTTAAGCCACGAGCTTCGTCTTCGTACGGGTTACTAACCTCGTGTTGAAGACGACGTGATCGAGAGATGATCACGATCCGAATCCAAATTCGGATCCTAATACGAGTTCTCAAAACTCGCTTCTCCGGAGAGGTATTCGTCAACCAATTGACGAATCCTTCGTCCTCCACCTCAGAGGATTACCGGAGATCAAATCCCCGGTAAGTTAGCCGCTGTCGGACCTCTAACCATCGTCCAAATGACGCTCCGACGAGAGGAGAACAAGTTGTCCAGAAAACTGGACAGCTTTGGTGGAGGTGATAGGCGCCGGCCAACCAAGGGAGATAGAGCTCACCTTGATACCAAACTTGAAGGAGATCACCGGAGCACTAACCGGCAGCAGCTCGACGCCGGAGAGGGGGAAGGTCAGCACCTTCTGGACGCCGGTTGGAGCCTCAAGGTGGGCGGCGGCAAGGAGGAGGAGAGTTGGCTCCGAATTTCTCCAAGGAGAGGTGGGCGGCAACTTGGGGTTGTGGATTAGGGCTTAACAATCCCTTAAGCCCTCTTTTATATAGAACTAATTCTCTTAATGGTTATTGGATCATAACCATGAGGCCCGTTAACCCGCTCCATTAATATAAGTTAAAATAAACCAAACCATAATGGTTTATTTTATGTTAAAACGAACCGAACCAACTTTTGGTTCATTCGTTTAAAATAAACCAAACCCTTTGGTTTATTCTCCTCCATTGGATTGGAACCAAACCATTTTGGTTCATCCATTATGTCTTCATAAGACACGGCCCATCCACGCTTCCATTGCGACTGAAACGATTTCATGCTCGCTTCATGTTTGGTCCAACCAAACCTTGTTTCTCTCGGTCTGAGAATCCCATTCTCAAGCTCGTTTTTAAATCCTTTGGATTACGCTCGTTGTGCGTATGACCAAATAGGTTCTCGGTTTATGTTGGCCGTCTATAATTAACCATTAATTATAGAACGATCATGAGTGGCACCTAGTAGTACATCATGATCCCCAATTAACCGAAAAGATCAACGGTTGATCCAGAACTATTTCTGAAACCCTTCAGCAGCTCGAATGAGTCGTGCCCCATTCCCTTCACTCATCTTATACCCACTTGGTTCAGGACATGGTCTATTGTGTCAGTCCCCACTAGGCTGACTACGTCACACCTAGGCCAAGTATCATTTCCTCGTCCTACGGATTCTAGTTACTCCACATGTATCGAAGAGTACCTTACTCTAAACATGTAATGCTTTGGCCAAAGACTTTAGTAACAATCCGACGAGAGGCCATGGGTATACATCTCCTCGCAAGGAGTGGTGAATCCTTTATATGCTATTCAAACACCTTCGATCACTTCGACTTATACCCAATCATCCCGGGTCCACATCTCCTTAGAGATGTTTGCTTAAGATGTCAAAGCATAAGTCTCCATGATCAAGATGACTTGAATACCGCAAGTCAAAGGAACATCGCACTTAAGCCACAGTAAGAACTTCATTGACATATCTATATATGCAGAGAACCATATGAAGTCTTACGGCTGGTCACTCCAATGAACTAGTTACCATAACTATCATCCACGATTAACTCCGGACATCACTATGTCTCCAGCCAGTGAGAATCAACTGCTTGGATACACCAAGGAGTATACCTCGTGCTAGTCTCGACAGAATTGATGGTGTCCAAATCCATCAATTCATCGACTAGGGATAATTCCGATACATCACAATTACACATGTAGAGATACTCACTAGTTGTGATCCAATCACAAATTCTCTCATCTTTGTGAATCGTATCGTGGACATTCAGTAAATGAGTTTAAGATCCGATCAAATACATAAAACATGTATACTCAAATAGTGAATCTTCATTTATCATATAAATGGTTCATACATAAGGCGATTGCCTTAGGACATCTCTCATATATTACTAACAGACTCCCACTTGGCCTAATGCCAATCGCTACGGTATCCAATACCATAAGCTCGAACATGACCCTCAAACTTATTTTGAGGTAATGCCTTAGTCAAGGGATCCGCTAAGTTCCTTTCAGTGGGAATTTTCTCGATTTGTATTTCGTTCCTACTGATGATCTCTCTGATAAGATGATAGCGGCGAAGCACATGTTTAGATCATTGATGAGACCACATCAAGTTCAAAGATGAACTTCTTGATCCAAACCGCTTCCTTTGCTGCTTCCAAAGCTGCAACGTATTCTGCCTTAGTGGCAGAATCCGCTATAGTGTCAAGCTTGGAACCTTTCCAACTTATTGTGCCTCCATTCTAGGTGAATACATACCCAGACTGAGACATGGAATCATCCTTGTCTGTCTGGAGCTGGCATCCGTATACCCACGTATCACCATGTACCCTTCTCCATATATTAGGAACGCATCCTTAGTTCTTCTTAAGTACTTAAGGATCGTCTTAACAGCCACCCAATGATCCATTCCTGGATCAGACTGGTATCTGCTCGTGACACTCAGAGCATACGATACATCGGGCCTCGTACATAACATAGCATACATGATAGATCCTATTGCGGATGCATAGGGAATATTACTCATGCAAATCCTCTCGTCTTCTGTGCGCGGACACATAGACTTCGAAAGGTGTACCCCATGCCTGATGGGTAAGAAACCTTTCTTGGATTCCGACATGCTAAACCTCTTTAGCACTCGGTCTATATATGTAGACTGCGAAAGACCAAGCAACCGTTTCGATCTATCTCTATAGATCTTAATCCCGAGGATGTAGGTTGCTTCTCCCAGGTCTTTCATGGAGAATGTCTTGGATAACCAAACCTTCACTGACTGTAAGATTGAAACATCGTTTCCTATAAGTTGTATGTCATCGACATACAATACTAGGAATACGACTGCACTCCCACTAACCTTCTTGTACACACAAGGTTCGTCTGGATTTTGTTAGAAATCAAACTTTTTGATTGTCTCATCAAAACAGATATTCCAGCTCCTGGATGCTTGCTTCAATCCATAAATGGACCGTCACAATTTGCATACCTTGGTTTTATCAACCGATGTGAAACCCTCAGGCTGTATCATATACACGTTCTCGAGCAGGTTTCCATTAAGGAAAGATGTTTTCACATCCATCTGTCATATCTCATAATCATAATGAGCCGCTATGGCCAGGAGCATCCGAATGGATTTAAGCATAGCTACAGGCGAATAGGTTTCGTCATAATCAACACCTTGTTTTTGACGATATCCTTTCGCCACCAATCTAGCCTTATAGGTAATCACATTACCATCCATGTCAGTTTTCTTCTTGAAAACCCACTTGCACCCTATAGGCTTTATCCCTTCAGGTGGGTCAACCAAGTTCCAAACTTGGTTTTCATACATGGAATCCATTTCCGACTTTATGGCACCAAGCCACTTATCCCTTTCTGAACTTGTCAGCACTTCTTCATAACTGGTAGGCTCCTCATCATCAATGAGTAACACGTCGTTCGATTCTCTTACGAGAAATCCATATCTCTCAGGAATATTGCGTGTTCTACCAGATCTACGAAGATGTGGTGTTACAATAGGTCCAGCCGATTGCTCATCACTATGAGTTGTCGGTTGTTGTGCTTCACCAGGTATCTCATCAATGTCTATTTGAGTCTCTCGAGCCTCCTTAAGCTCGACGACACTCCCACTATTTTTTTGCAAGAGAAACTCTTTCTCTAGAAACACAGCATGCCTTGAAACAAACACCTTTTGTTCCACAGGATGATAGAATTGGTAACCCCTTGTTTCCTTAGGGTATCCAATAAATAGATATTTATCAGACTTAGCATCCAATTTGTCTGATACAGTCCGCTTCACATAAGCAGGACAACCCTATATCTTCAAGTAAGATACATGAGGTTTCTTACTATTCCATATCTCATATGGAGTAGTTGAGACTACCTTAGTAGGCATTCTGTTTAACAAGTAAACAGTTGTCTGAAGTGCATAGCCCCAAAAGGACTTGGGAAGAGTCGCATGATTCATCATTGACCTGACCATGTCCAACAAGGTCCGGTTACGCCTCTCAGATACACCATTATGTTGTGGTGTATATGGCGGAGTCCATTGAGACAATATACCATTGTCTCTTAGATAATCAAGAAACTCTTGACTTAAGTATTCACCACCTCGATCCGATCGAAGTATTTTAATACTCTTGTCATGTTGTTTCTCTACTTCATTTCTAAATTCTTTGAACCTTTCAAAGGCTTCAGACTTGTGTTTCATCAAGAACACATACCCAAACCGTGAGTGATCATCGGTGAAGGTAATGAAGTAGTTAGAGCCTCCTAATGCTTGAGTTGACATAGGTCCACATACATAAGTATGTATTAGACCTAGTAACTCTCCTACTTGTTCACCTTTTCCAGTAAAAGGTAACTTAGTCATTTTGCCTTTTAAGCATGATTCGCATGTATCGTATGAATCCAATTCAAACGATTCCAGAATTCCACATCGGTGTAATTCGGACATGCGTTTCTTGCTTATATGGCCAAGACGACAATGCCACATATAGGAGTCTATTTGATTATCCTTTCGAGCACGCGTGTTGCTCGCTTCGATATTGTAAATGTCACTGGATACGTCCAACGTATAAACACCATTGCTTAAAGTTCCAGTCCCATAAAGAACTCCATTCAAAGTTATGTAACAACAAATTGTTACTAAAAGTCAAATGGAACCCATTTCTATTTAGACAAGAAATAGAAATGATGTTCTTTATCAATGAAGGAACATAAAAGCAATTGTCCAGTTCTAAGACAAGTCCTGTAGGGAGTCTCAATCAAATACGTTCTGATGGCAAGTGCAGCAACCTTTGCTCCATTCCCATCACGTAAATTTGACTCTCCCTTGACGAGTCTTCTTCTATTCCTTAGCCCATGTATGTCATTACATATATGTGAGCCACACCCAGTATCAAATACCCAAGTGTTGGGTTTCCGGCACCGCGGCGTGTGTGTGTTCGATCATGTTTCGTAAACATGAGCACAGCGGAAGCAATTAAAATTAATAAATCTATATTTATTACAACACACACAACACACGCATGCTATTACAACAAGTGTAGACATAACCGTAAATTAAAATTTGCAATAAAAGGAAATTAAACTAAGTTATACCTTCCGTATGACGTGTAGCGGGAACGGCATCAACCGGAACGATCCTCGTAAGAATCGTCTCTATCCGTATCCACGCCGAGCTCCTCGGGATGACTTCGCTAAGTCACGAGCTTCGTCTTCGTACGGGTTACTAGCCTCGTGTTGAAGACGACGTGATCGAGAGATGATCACGATCCGAATCCAAATTCGGATCCTAAAATGAGTTCTCAAAACTCGCTTCTCCGGAGAGGTATTCGTCAACCGTTTGACGAATCCTTCGTCCTCCACCTCAGAGGATTACCGGAGATCAAATCCCCGGTAAGTTAGCCGCTGTCGGAGCACTAACCGTCGTCCAAACGACGCCCGACGAGGAGGAGAAGCTGTCCAGAAAACTGGACAGCTTGGTGGAGGAGTAGGCGCCGCCAAAACAAGGAGAGGAAAACCCACCTTGATGCCAACCTATAGGAGATCACCGAGGGTCAGGAGGTTCACCGCTGGAGCTTGATGCCGCAAGGGTCTTGGACGGCGGCACAAAGCTTGGGCGGCGCACAAGTGTAGTTGGGTGCCAAATCACCAACAAGGGGTGGGCGGCAACTAGGTTGGGCCAAAATAGATTAGGGTTTTGGATTAGGTTTAAGCCCTATTTTATAGAGAACTAATTCTCTTAATGGTTAATGGATCATATCCATAAAGCCCGTAACCCGCCTCCATTAAGATAAGTTAAAATAAACCAAACCATGATGGTTTATTTTAAGTTAAAACGAACCAACCAACCTTTTGGTTCATTCGCTTAATATAAACCAAACCCTTTGGTTTATTCTCATCCATTGGATTAGAACCAAACCATTTTGGTCCATCCATTATGTCTTCATAAGACACGGCCCATCCACGCCCATTAGCGATCAAACAATTTCATGCTCGCTTATGTTTGGTCCAACCAAACATAGTTTCTCTCGGTCGAGAATCCCATTCTCAAGCTCGCTTTAAATCCTTTGATTACACTCGCAGCGCGGTGACCAAATAGGTTCTCGGTTTATGTTGGCCGTCTATAATTAACCATTAATTATAGAACGATCATGAGTGGCACCTAGTAGTACATCATGATCCCCAATTAACCGAAAAGATCAAGGGTTGATCCAGAACTATTTCTGAAACCCTTCAGTAGCTCGAATGAATCGTGCCCCATTCCCTTTACTCATCTTATACCCACTTGGTTCAGGACATGGTCTATTGTGTCAGTCCCCACTAGGCTGACTACGTCACACCTAGCCCAAGTATTATTTCCTCGTCCCCACAGTTCTAGTTACTCCACATGTATCGAAGAGTACCTTACTCTAAACATGTAATGCTTTGGCCAAAGACTTTAGTAACAATCGACGAGAGGCCATGGGTATACATCTCCTCGCAAGGAGTGGTGAATCCTTTATAGGCTATTCAAACACCTTCGATCACTTCGACTTATACCCAATCATCCCGGGTCCACATCTCCTTAGAGATGTTTGCTTAAGATGTCAAAGCATAAGTCTCCATGATCAAGATGACTTGAATACCGCAAGTCAAAGGAACATCGCACTTAAGCCACAGTAAGAACTTCATTGACATATCTATATATGTAGAGAACCATATGAAGTCTTACGGCTGGTCACTCCAATGAACTAGTTACCATAACTAGCATCCACGATTAACTCCGGACATCACTATGTCTCCAGCCAGTCAGAATCAGCTGCTTGGTTACACCAAGGAGTATACCTCGTGCTAGTCACAACAGAATTGATGGTGTCCAGATCCATCAATTCATCGACTAGGGATAATTCCGATACATCACAATTACACATGTAGAGATACTCACTAGTTGTGATCCAATCACAAATTCTCTCATGCTGTGAATCGTATCGTGGACATTCAGTAAATGAGTTTAAGATCCAATCAAATACATAAAACATGTATACTCAAATAGTGAATCTTCATTTATCATATAAATGGTTCATACATAAGGCGATTGCCTTAGGACATCTCTCATATATTACTAACACCAAGTGTCTGAGGAAATAGAATGACAATCAAAAAAGAAGATTTCTGAAGAAGATGGGGCATCCGATGCCTTATCCTTCTTCACGGACTCAAGATAAATCTTGCACTTTCTTCGCAAATGGCCCTACTTGCCATAATGATGGCAAGTGCCCTTTTGAGCTGGTTCTGCCTTTTTAGCCTTTTTCTTCTTCCCCTTCTGTTGTTCCTTTGACTCCCTCTTAGAACATTTCTTCGAGGAATCAACTAACAACACCGTCCTCTGCTCATGCTTCTCAGAAGGCTCCACAGTCTTCAGCATGTTGAGCAGTACCACAGATGAACCTTCTTGCATCTCAGAGGTGAAGAGGAGCTTGGAGACTTCGAACCTTTCGAATCTCACTTGCTTATCAAACAACTCATAAAGATGAAGGACTACGATATGAGCATCCATATGCTCATGCTGCTTTCGTAGCTTGGGTTCCATCGCGGCTAGCATGATGCAACTTGTCAGTTCAGAATCAGTCACATGTTTCTGATAGACCAACAATTTGTCCGGAGTTGCATCGTCACTAGGATGGGCGGGAAGAGGCGCTTCGAGGACATACACAAGCTTTTCACCTTGAGAACAATTCTCAAGTTTCTAAGCCAGTCCAAGAAGTTCGGCCCAGTCAATTTATTCAAATCCAAAATGGAACGCAAATTAAAAGACAACATGATCAAGTTTAGAAATACAAAACGAGCATATATGAGAAAGATGATTTTTAAAATGCATCAATATACATTTATAAATCCCATTCATTTTTCGAATTCAAAAACCCTTAAAATCAATTCGGGAGATCGTAGGTCAATCTCCGAATGGGCTGATATCCAATATAGATAAGAACAACCTTGGAGTGAGTCCAACAAGCCATTCTTAGCTATGATGGTGGGTATCAAGTATACCGATTACATATCATGTATATGTAACTATCACAATGTGCTATCAACTAATTGAATGTTTACACATACATTGGGTTGTTAACACATTAACAAGTATGCATCATATGCATAGCACCCAACTTCACCACTCTTCACATCGACCTTGGAGTGAGTCCAACAAATCGATGCTCCAAGTTAGAGCCGACCCATTAATCGTGAAATAGTTTTAATATGGTTAGAGCGCATTCAACCAATTAGCCAGGCTTGGAGTGAGTCCAACAACCCAAACTAACGATTGACCTCTGACTCTTACCATATTAGAGTTAAACTATTCCAATGATTTGAACATGTTCAGGTTCGAGCTGGCTTGGAGTGAGTCCAACAACCCAAACAAGAAACAGAACTCTGGTTCTAACCATATTAATGGAAGGTGTAGGCTTTAATATTGAGTTAGGGTTTTATGTCTCATCCTCTTTGCATGCAAATAACTATTATCTACATGGCATGGCATACATGACATACATCTACATGTCACGACACGCATGACATAATGTTATGCATCTAATGCAATTACATGGCATACAATTATATCATGTACATAATTTCCTTATTTGTCATAACTATTTATGGAAATAAAATATGTTTAAGATTTGATTCTCCAAATCAAATCATGATTGAATTAGGAAACAAATTTCCAAATCTAATCACATATTTTATTTATGAAAATAATTGATTAAGGAAAATCAATTTAGGAAACCAATTTCCTAAATCATCAAAACTACTTATGGAAATAAAATATTTTAAGATTTGATTCTCCAAATCAAATCATGATTAAATTAGGAAAAAAAATTCTAGAATCTAATCAAATATTTTATTTATGGAAAATATCAATTTCCATAAATACTTCCAACTTTCAAAAAGTGGAAGATTTCCATAAATACATCTAGACTTTCCAAAATTGAAAAATTTCCATAAATACTTCTAAATTTCCAAAATTAGAAAATTTCCAGAAATAACATTATGACTATCACAAAACCATTTTACGATTATGTCGAAACACAACCTGGGCTCTGATACCACTGTTGGGTTTCCGGCACCGCGGCGTGTGTGTGTTCGATCACGTTTCGTAAACATGAACACAGCGGAAGCAATAAAAATAATAAATCTACATTTATTACAACACACACAACACACGCATGCATATTACAACAAGTGTAGACATAACCGTAAATTTAAATTTGCAATAAAAGGAAATTTATCTACGTTATACCTTTCGTATGACGTGTAGCGGGAACGGCATCAACCGGAACGATCCTCGCTAGAATCGTCTCTATCCATATCCACGCCGAGTTCCTCGGGATGACTTCGCTAAGCCACGAGATTCGTCTTCGTACGGGTTACTAGCCTCGTGTTGAAGACGACGTGATCGAGAGATGATCACGATCCGAATCCAAATTCGGATCCTAATACGAGTTCTCAAAACTCGCTTCTCCGGAGAGGTATTAGTCAACCAATTGACGAATCCTTCGTCCTCCACCTCAGAGGATTACCGGAGATCAAATCCCCGGTAAGTTAGCCGCTGTCGGAGCTCTAACCATCGTCCAAACGACGCTCCGACGAGAGGAGAACAAGTTGTCCAGAAAACTGGACAGCTTTGGTGGAGGTGATAGGCGCCGGCCAACCAAGGGAGATAGAGCTCACCTTGATACCAAACTTGAAGGAGATCACCGGAGCACTAACCGGCAGCAGCTCGACGCCGGCGAGGGGGAAGGTCAGCACCTTCTGGACGCCGGTTGGAGCCTCAAGGTTGGCGGAGGCAAGGAGGAGGAGAGTTGGCTCCGAATTTCTCCAAGGAGAGGTGGGCGGCAACTTAGGGTTGTGGATTAGGGCTTAACAATCCCTTAAGCCCTCTTTTATAGAGAACTAATTCTCTTAATGGTTATTGGATCATAACCATGAGGCCCGTTAACCCGCTCCATTAATATAAGTTAAAATAAACCAAACCATAATGGTTTATTTTAAGTTAAAACGAACCGAACCAATTTTTGGTTCATTCGTATAAAATAAACCAAACCCTTTGGTTTATTCTCCTCCATTGGATTAGAACCAAACCATTTTGGTTCATCCATTATGTCTTCATAAGACACGGCCCATCCATGCTTCCATTGCGACTGAAACGATTTCATGCTCGCTTCATGTTTGGTCCAACAAAACCTTGTTTCTCTCGGTCTGAGAATCCCATTCTCAAGCTCGTTTTTAAATCCTTTGGATTACGCTCGTTGTGCGTGTGACCAAATAGGTTCTCGGTTTATATTGGCCGTCTATAATTAACCATTAATTATAGAACGAACATGAGTGACACCTAGTAGTACATCATGATCCCCAATTAACCGAAAAGATCAACGGTTGATCCAGAACTATTTCTGAAACCCTTCAGCAGCTCGAATGAGTCGTGCCCCATTCCCTTCACTCATCTTATACCCACTTGGTTCAGGACATGGTCTATTGTGTCAGTCCCCACTAGGCTGACTACGTCACACCTAGCCCAAGTATCATTTCCTCGTCCTACGGATTCTAGTTACTCCACATGTATCGAAGAGTACCTTACTCTAAACATGTAATGCTTTGGCCAAAGACTTTAGTAAAAATCCGACGAGAGGCCATGGGTATACATCTCCTCGCAAGGAGTGGTGAATCCTTTATAGGCTATTCAAACACCTTCGATCACTTCGACTTATACCCAATCATCCCGGGTCCACATCTCCTTAGAGATGTTTGCTTAAGATGTCAAAGCATAAGTCTCCATGATCATGATGACTTGAATACCGCAAGTCAAAGGAACATCGCACTTAAGCCACGGTAAGAACTTCATTGACATATCTATATATGCAGAGAACCATATGAAGTCTTACGGCTGGTCACTCCAATGAACTAGTTACCATAACTAGCATCCACGATCAACTCCGGACATCACTATGTCTCGGCCCGGTGAGAATCACCGCTTGGATACACCAAGGAGTATACCTCGTGCTAGTCTCGATAATTGATGGTGTCCAAATCCATCAATTCATCGACTAGGGATAATTCCGATACATCACAATTACACATGTAGAGATACTCACTAGTTGTGATCCAATCACAAATTCTCTCATGCTGTGAATCGTATCATGGACATTTAGTAAATGAGTCTAAGATCCAATCAAATACATAAAACATGTATACTCAAATAGTGAATCTTCATTTATCATATAAATGGTTCATACATAAGGCGATTGCCTTAGGACATCTCTCATATATTACTAACAGGTTTCTCCACTGCCAACTTATTATCGATAAGGAGTTTGAGTAGCGGTGTGTTCATCACTAGAGTTCATTGAGCTCACCTTGTGGAGTAAGAACCCTAAGGTTTCGAACCACGTATATCATGTGTTGTGATTGTGCTTGTGTATTCATTTTCATTACAATTATTTCTGCTGCATATTAATGAGTATTGTATACAAGCACGCAATGAACGAAAGATTTCGAACGAACAACATGAAAAACTATTCAACCCCCTTCTAGCCGGGCCTCGATCATCCAACACTAGCTTGGTTGTGATCAGTTGAGTATGACTCTCTATAGGATAGAGAGTATGTTGATCAATTGAGTATGACTCTCTATAGGATAGAGAGTGTGTTGATCATTTGATTATGACTCTCTGCAAGATAGAGAGTGTGTTGATCAGTTGAGTATGACTCTCTATAGGATAGAGAGTATGTGGTGGATGTATATGTGTGACTGTGCATTCATGTCATTTACATGCATACTGGCAACTTTGTCTCCCTTGTGGTCGAGAGACTCGTCAGTCATCCTGCCTCCACGGTTACTCATGGTAGCAGTAGCTAGTGTGAGGGAAGAGCATTTGTTGTGCCACACTCGACCACTATAGACGGTGGTAGTTGTTAGGACCTGTGCGCCCGCTAGAGGGGGTGAATAGCGCATGCTAGTATATCGATGGGGTGTGCCAGGTGCGGACAATTGGGATTGAATCCCAGCCTCTGATAAGTAACTCCTAAACTCTCCCAAGAGGTACTCACCACCACGATCAGATCGTAGTGTCTTGATACTTTTACCTTGACGGTTCTCCACATCAGCCTTGAATTCTTTGAACCTGTCAAAGCATTCAGACTTGCGGCGCATCAAGTAAATGTATCCATATCTTGAATAATCGTCTATAAAAGAGACGAAATATTCAAAACCACCTCTTACCTGGATAGACATAGGACCGCACAAATCAGAATGAACCAATTCTAACACATCTTTGGCTCTATACCCCTTGGCCTTGAAAGGCCTCTTGGTCATTTTACCTTCCAAGCAAGATTCGCAGGTTGGGAGATCCTCCACTACTAATGAACCCAAAGGTCCATCAGCTATCAACCTTTGAATTCTGCTCAGGTTAATATTACCAAGCCTTAGATGCCAAAGATATGTCTGGTTCATTTTTGAAGGTTCTTTTCTCTTATTAGACTTAGAAGATGAGTTATTTACTTCTATATGCATCGTGGGAGTTTTCGGTTCAAGAGTATAGAAATTGCCAACCAATGTACCAGAACAGATAATCTCCCTATTCCTTTTTATAACCACTTTGTCATTAAAAGAAACAGAATATCCATCCATAAACAATTTAGAAACTGAAATTAAATTCTTTCTAAAAGTAGGTACATAAAGACAATTTCTCAAAACCAAAATTTTATTCCTATCAAAAGATAAAAAAACTTCTCCCACTGCAATAGCCGCCACCTTTGAAGCATTGCCCATGAAGACGGTAATCTCTCCCTCAGCTAGTCGTCGGGTTTCCTGGAACCCCTTTGTTCTTTCGGCGAGGACAGTCTGCCTTCCAATGTCCAGTCTGCTTGCAAGTGAAGCACTTGCCTTTCGGCTTCTTCACTCCTGCCTGAGGTCCCACTGCCACTTTCTTCGCTCCACCTTGCTTCTTCTTCTTCTTACCTTTCAGTTTAGAGGAAGAAACCTTCTGAGCGACCATAGCTTGAGCGCTTTGATGAAAAAGTCCCTCTGCCGCCTGGAGTTCTGTCAGAAGCTTCGCCAATGAATACAACCTCTTGTTCATGTTGTAGTTGAGGCAGAACTACTCAAAACACCTAGGCAGAGACTGGAGAATGATATCGACCTGGGTTTCCCCATCGATCTCAGCTCCGAGGACTTCCATATCATTAAGATGAGCCATCATCTTGAGAACATGATCCCTAACGGGTGTTCCCTCGATCATGGTGGTCGTCATCAAGTTTCTCATTGCCTCCTGTCTAGCCGCCCTACTCTGATGTCCGAAAAGTTCCTTGAGATTGAACATCATGTCATAAGCTGTGGCCATGGCCTGATGCTGATGTTGCAACACATTTGACATAGATGCCAAAATGTAACACCGCGCCATCTCATCTACCTTGATCCATTTCTTATAACTTTCTTTCTCCTTTTCATCAGAGTCATCGGTGGGCTTAGGAGGACAGACCTCGAAGAGTACAAATTTATACTCCTCCGCAGTTAAGACAATATCCAAATTTCTTTTCAAATCAATGTAGTTTGTTCCAGTAAGTTTATTTTCTTTTAATATGACAGCAAGTGGGTTGAAAGTCATTTGAAAAACCTAAGAATCACAATGATCAAAACATTAGATTTCAAATATTATTGATTCCTCAAAACAATAAAATTCCGAAATCAACCAACACCTCAAATCACCGAGAATATCGCATGCCATGCTGTGTGGACGTATACGAATTCTACATTTGTAAGAGGAGGTTTTACCCATTAATTTTATTAGCTTGTCAACCTTACTTTTTGACAAATAAAATTAATAGTTGGTTCCTCTTTGGCCCTACAAATAAAAGCAGTGACTCCGATGGGGAGGATACTTTTATTTGCATCTAAGTGTGCACCATTACACGATACTAAGGGAATTATTTCGGATTTTGTGCCTTACCGCTGTGGAAGTACAGATGCTCCTAGATAATTTCCTATAACCATTATTTGACCTAGTGATCCGTAAACAAACCCGTCCGTAGGGAGGAAGGCACTCAGAGCCGACACACAAGTTTGTTGCATCACATGTCAAATTGTAATGGAGGTCGCGGGAATTAATTAAAATATCCCTCTCCCACTTAGTAAATTGAAACTGAGGAATTTTAAAGCATACACAACATACATATAAAACAAATAAGCAATAAATATGGAAAAAAACAGAATTTTTCCAACTATTATGACATTGTTCTCCAATACGCATCCCGTCGTGTCGCCACCTCGTCCGCTCCATCTTTTCCCGTGCGCAAGTCACCAAAGAGATCCGAGTCGAGATATATCATTTTAATTTACATCCATCGATCCTATACTCCACGAAGGAGTGTACAAATAATCTAGATCGAAAGTAACTAAAATGAGCGGCTAAACAATGTCGTATTTAATTACAAAAATTAAATACTAATCTAGCCTCGTCAACCCCGAGGATTCAAATAATATACATACAATCACACACAAAACAATCACATACAACCAAATAGCCATAATAGTCGGATCTTATGCCTGCAACCAAAAAGTTAGCCTACGCACATCCTACTATTATCCGGCATACTCAATATATGATATGTGCATGAAAGTAACCGAATCCAAAACACACAAAATCAGAAACCGTGGCTCTGATACCACTTGAAGGGAGTTGCTTCGGAGGCTCATTGGCTCCCATGTCCCCGGATTAAAATTTTCACTAATGAAAGAACTAATCCGGATGGGATGAGTTTCCTTAGCACAACCAATTCGTCGTCCTGCTAACAACTTGAGTGATCGCTTGAACAAACTAGTTGTTCAAGCAACACAACTCTTCTATTTGGTTAGCCGCGGAAGAGACGACAGACAGATCATCGGTTTTTGTGTTTGTCTTCGGGGTCCATGATTATACAAAATATATACAAATGCACACTTGTATAATCAACACATAAAAGAACATGCTAAGATCAGAAAATAAAGTTGTAAAACTTTTATACCTTACGATCTTCTACCGTATGTCCTATCCTCCTCGTGGACGACGTGTGGGCGAAGATCCTCCACGAGTAGAAGCCTTCTAGATCGCGTTCTTCCCTTGTTCGCTGTGAACAAAGAGAAGAACCAAACAAAACTTCTCCTTTCTAGAACCGGCCACCAAGCAAAGGAGCTCGATGTAACCGCCGGCCAAGGAATGAATGGATGAGCGCCGGCCACTTGTGACAATGTTGCCGCCGGCCACCAAGAGGTTGGAGAAGCGCCGACCACCAAGAAGATGGAGAATCACCGACCACCAAGGAGCAAAGGAGGAGGAAGAAGGCCGGCCAAAGCTAGGAGAAGGAAGGAGTGAGCGCCGGCCACCAAGGAGAAAAGGAAGAAACCCTAATCACCTTCCTTGTTGCCGCCCAAACCACACCAAAACCCTAGCGGCCTAAAACACTTGAGAGGCAAAACCCTAATCCAAATTGAACCATCCTTGCTGCCCAACCTAAGCCCTCTATTTATAGAATTGGGCTTAAGCCTCCTTTAATCTCCACCGTCGGATATAGGGATTTAATCTCCACCGTCAGATCTAGGGTTTTATCCCAACCGTCGGATCTAGGGTTTCATCCCAACCGTCGGATCTAGGATTTCATCCCAATCGTTGGATCTAGGGTTTCATCCCAACCGTCAGATCTAGGGTTTCATCCCAACCATCAGATCTAGGGATTTAATCCCAACCGTTGGTTCTAGGGTTTCATCCCAACCATCGGATCTAGGGATTTAATCCCAACCGTTGGTTCTAGAGTTTTGTTTTACATCCTTGGATCTAGACTTCATGAGGATTATATTAGGCTACGATAGGGACCATAAGGAGGAGTTGGATCTTGGCCACTCGATGGATCGGAACCACACAGACTTGATCCATCAATGATGTTCCATTCCACTAGAGGATCATCATTGAACTACCTCACCAACCCCCATAAATTAATATGGGGTCCATATATTATTTTTACATCCATCTCCCTGTGTTTAAGATATCGAATGTCCGTCAATTAATTGATTTACTGACCATCAATTAATTAACATCTAACTCCTCGAGTAGTACCACTCAACCTTATCATCATGTTGACTAAGTCAACCTGCAGGGTTTACATGATGAACCTTGTGAGCTCCATAAGGGGACATCATTAACCTAATATATAGGACACGGTTTCCTCCTATAATCAACGGCACACCATGTAAATAATATCATTTCCCAACTTACCGGGTATATTGATTTAATCCATCTAAATCTCACCCTCTGGTAAATCAAAGAAATAAATACTAAGTACATGTGCCCGATATTATATCGGGATTAAGAGCATGTACAACATAATATCCGAGGTCCGATTCAATTATGTAGTCAGCAATAAATTGAATCACCTCTATGTCGGTCCTGCTCAATACACCTAAGTGTACTAGTGTAACTCTATGTTCAAGACAAAACAATACCAAGCTACACTACAACCATACCAATGGTTTGTCCAAAATCATCTTGGTTGTGAGCCTCTACTTATATTCTACAAGGGACTGATAACATGATCTTCTGTGCCACACCAAGCACCATGTTATCTACAATGTAAAATATTAGACAATATGCACACATATAATAAATATATAAAGTGCAAACAATGATCATGTGATTCTTATTTGAAAATAAAAATGTTCATACAAAAAGAGCTAGGCTTTCAGTATACATTCCAACAGTTTTGTTGCTGCCAAAGTCGCTGTCGGCCACCCACCAGCCAACAGCGACTCCTCCGACCATCCTCCCTTGCCCGTCGACGACCAAGGAGCAGCCGTCCATTGATTGGTCAGCCATATCTTCCACCAAACAAGCTGTCCAGATTTTGGACAGCTTGTTCTCCTCTTTGTGGAGAGGTCGTTTGGTTGGTGTTTTGTGCTCGACAGTGACCTATTTGTCGAGGATTAGTTCTCCGACAATCCTCATAGGTGGAGGGTTGTGTTTTCGTCAATCGGTTGACAAAAACCGCTTCCGAGAAGTGAGTTTGCGAAACTCGATTTTTGGATCCGAATTTTACTCAGATTATGATCTTCTCTCGGATCACATCGTCTTCGACACGAGGCTAATAACTCCTACGAAAATGAGGCTCGTAGCTTGGTGAAGCTATCCCGACAATACTTGGCATGGATATGGATAGAGGCAATTCTAGCGAGAGTTGCTTCGGTTGATGTCATTCTCACTACACGTGATACGTCAGGTATAACTAGAGTAATTTCCTTTTATTGCAAAATTTTAAATAGTGATTATGTCTATACATGTTGTATCTTGCATGCGTGTGATGTGTGTTGTAATAAATTATATTTATTGCTTTTATTGCTTCCACTATGTACATGTTTACGAAACGTGTTCGAACACACACTCGCCGCGGTGCTAGGGATACCCAACAGTGGTATCAGAGCCACATTGTGTTCCGACATAATCGTAAAATTATTTTGAAATAGTCATAATTGTATTTATGGAAATTTTCTACTTTTGGAAAGTTTAGAAGTATTTATGGAAATTTTCTACTTTTGTAAAGTTTAGAAGTATTTATGGAAATTAACACTTTCCATAAATAAAATATGTGATTAGATTTGGAAATTTTTTCCCTAATTTAATCATGATTTGATTTGGGAAATCAAATCTCAAACATATTTTATTTCCATAAATAGTTATGACAAACAAGGAAATTCAAATTTGAAATTTCCTAATATGATTAAGAAATTACAATTTAGGAAATTTGTTTCTTAAATTAGATTTGACTTTCCTTAAATAACACTTTCCATAAATAAAATATGTGATTAGATTTGGAAATTTCTTTCCTAATTTAATCATAATTTGATTTGGGAAATCAAATCTAAAATATATTTTATTTCCAAAATAGTTATCACAAATAAGGAAACTATTTGTATATGTCATAATTGTATGTCATGTAATTGCATTAGATGCATATCATTATGCCAAGCGTGTCGTGAGATTTAGATGTATGTCATGTGTGTCATTCCATGTAAATAATAGTTATTTTCATGCAAAAAGGATGAGACATTAAAACTCTTACACAATATTAAAGCCTACACCTTCCATTAATATTGTTAGAACCGGAGTTCTGTTTCTTGTTTGGATTGTTGGACTCACTCCAAGCCCGGCTCAAAACTGAACATGTTCAAATCATTGTAATAGTTTAATACTAATATGGTAAGAGTCAGAGGTCAATCGTCAGTTTGGGTTGTTGGACTCACTCCAAGCCTAGCTAATTGGTTGAATGCACTCTAACCATATTAAAACTATTTCGCGATTAATGGGTCGGCTCTAACTTGGAGCATCGATTTGTTGGACTCACTCCAAGGTCGATGTGAAGAGAGGTGAAGTTGGGTGCTATGCATATGATGTATACTTGTTAATGTGTTAACAACCCAATGTACATGTGAACATTCAATTAGTTGATAGCATATTGTGATAGTTACATATATGTGATATGTAATCGGTATACTTGATACCTACCATCATATCTAAGAATGACTTGTTGGACTCACTCCAAGATTCTTCTTATCTATGTTGGATATCAACCCATTCGTGTTGGTGCAATCGGCCCAGGTTGACTCGAGTTTGACTCGAGCAGTACCATGATAGTATTTTGATGATAGATAAAACTCATGACATGGGATTGTCATGGGAAAGTCCAACATGGGGTTGGCATGGAAAATCCAAGCATGGAGCTTGGTGTGGAAGTCCAAGGGGGAAGCCTTGGCATGGAAAAGTCCAAAGCATTGCGAAGCCGTGCGCTTGGTGCTTGGTGAGAAATGCATTGTGAAGCCATGCGTTTGGTGCATTTGGGAAGTCTTGAGGACTTGGTAAGTTCACTAGGCTCGGGGTCCTTGAGTCGGTGAAGGATGGCATTGCGAAGCCGTGCGCTTGGTGCATCCGAGGGACCGCCGGACGGGGAGCGAATGGAGTGAGCCCAAGGGGAAGCATACTTCTAGGGTATGAGACGCGAAGGATGGCGTTGCGAAGTCATGCGCTTGGCGCATCCGAGGAACGTAGGCCGAGGGAAGAGAGCTTCGGTGGGGAACTCCATGAGGGATAAGGTGGACTTGGCCAAGTGGCTAAGACTGAGTGTCGGAGGCTCAAACTTGATGTTTGAGGGTTTACCCGATGGTCGGATGCTCAAACAACTTGGTGTTTGAGGTTTTTCCCGACGTCAGTCGACTAGCATAGGTGCCGGTTCGACTGGTCCAAGTCAACTAGGGTTCGACTGGTGTAAGGATAGGGTTTTAGGTGTGGCGGGCCGATCATATGGATCGGCACCGATCGACAGCAGTCGACTGCCGAGGGATGGCAGTCGACTGATGGGAGTGTCGCGAGCACAGAACGCTCCGTAGCCGACTGGGCAGTCGACTACTAGGTCACCAGTCGACTGATGGGCATCATCAGTCGACTGGTAGGTGATCCGTTGGAACTTGTCCGACGTGGATCTGGCCGTTGTGAGACAACGGCTACAGGGGCAGTCGACTGCTAGGCGCGAAAATAGCTCGATGCAGGTTATAAAAGGAGCTCGAGATGGAGGTTTTTGCCATGGTTTTTGTGGAGCTATTGGAGGGGAATTGCTGCTGCATTCCAGTCCTTCAAGAGCCAATCAAAGCAAGCAACAAGCAAAGCGATCAAAGCAATCGGTGAAAGTTTTCTTGTGTATTGTATTTGTGTATTTGCTTGTATTTCTATATTACATTATAATTGCTTGTGAGAGGTTTCTCCACCTCCGACGTATTGTCGAGAAGGAGTGTTATAGTTAGTGTCGTGCGCATAACTAGAGCTCGGTGAGCTCGCCCGTGGAGTAGGAATCATTCGGTTCCAAACCACGTATATCTTGTGTTGTGTGATTGTGTATTGTTGTTAGTTTCATTATTATTGTTATTCCGCTGCGCTAACAACAATCGTAGACAAGCAACGCAACGAGAACGAGCGAATTACGACATCCAACGAACGAGGGCTATTCACCCCCCTCTAGCCGACCGTATCGATCCCCCAACAAGTGGTATCAGAGCCGAGGTTGCTCTTCAAGGACTAACCGCTGCGAGAGCACTACAAGATGGCCGACTACAACCTTCAACTACTCAAATTCGAAGGAGACTTTCTATGGTGGAGAAGAAAAATGGAGGTATACCTAGAAACCGATTTTGATTTTATGATTATTATAGAAAACGGTTTTGAAATGCCTAGGGACAAGCACAACAAGCCAATTGAGAAGTCAAAATGGACCCAAGACCAAATCAAAGTCTTCAAGACAAATCTCAAGGTAATCAAGTTGATTAGTGATTTGTTACCTAACACTATTTGGTCTAGATTGGGTGATTATAGGGATACAAGGGAATTATGGAATAAGGTAATGAAATTCCAAGAAAATTCCCAATCGGCACAAGTAGAGGAGAATGTCGAAGAAGAATCACATCCACTTTTGAAGATGTGGATGACTTGGTGGAGACTTCCACCTCTAGCGTTGAGGGGGAGGAAAGGATTTCGATTCTGGAGCAAGATCAAAATGAAGCTTCTACCTCCGGAAGAAGTGAAGAGGCCTCCACCAACTCCCTAGGTAACTCAAGTGTTGTAATTTTAAATAAAAATCACATAATATGCTTTGAGTGTAGGGAGAAGGGGCATTACAAGAGAAAATGCCCTAAATTGGCTAAGGAAAAGGCATCAACACCAAAAGTCAATCCAAAGTCAAATGATGCCGGTGTTCCCAAAATCAAGAGCAAAGAGCACATTGTGTGCTTTAAATACAACCAAAAGGGACACTATCGAAGCCAATGCCCTAGGGGGAGGAAGAAAGGGCAAGAAGGTGCAACTCATGTAGGGAGAGCTCCTAAAGCTAACCCTAAGGTAAATTTACTTAATGCACCTTTAATTTCTAGAGTCAAAAAGCATGCTAAGAGAAATAATAAGGTTTATTGCTTAGGTGCCAAGCATGTTCATATAACTAAGGATAAACCTAGGAATCATAATTCTAGACCTATTTTACCTAGGGAGTCAATTAGGAGAATTGAAGAAAATTTGGGTGTTAATCCCAAGAAATCTAGGCATATGCCTAAAAAGAAAAACATTTCCCAAAAACCTAATGAAAATTCAAAAATGGGAAAATTAGAGCTAGAGAACCAAGTCTTGAGATCAAGACTTGAGAAAATGGAGAAAGCCCTTAGAATCATAGAAAATTCAATTCTAGGGTCTAATGCCCAAAAGTCAAGACCTAAGGTTCAAAAACGGTCTAAGGGCAAGGAAGGTTTGGGTCACAAACCTAAGCCCAAGAAGACTTATCATAATGTTCCATTTAATTATGGAACTATTTCTAGGTCTAGGAAAACCAAGGCTAATAGGGAAGTCATCCCTAAGACTAGTCATGGTGTGTGCTTAGTGGCTAAGGACTTAAGGAAAACCAAGAAAGCCACTAAGAAGGTCAATGGAGGAGTCACCTCTAGAGTTGACCCAAGTAAGACCCATTTGACTAAGGCTTCAAATCCAAAAAGGGTCATTAGAAAGGTATCTAGGGAAGTTATCCCTAGGGAATACCTTGTTAACCCAAGGAGCTTCAATAGATATTGGGTTCCTAAGAGCGTGCTTGATTCACGCTAAATGGGTTAAGGTGTGTCAACCCTAAGTGGATGGGTGGTTAACCTATCCATTGTGAGTTGACACATTAGGGTGTGCCAATATGGTTTGAGAAGTTAAAAATGATTTAAATTGGCACAATTAGGTCATAGAAGTCATGGTGTGCCATTTTGGGTTTTTTTGGCACACTAGGGAGATGAATGGCATTAAGGCAAAATTGGTTTAATCTCTAGAAATGGCAAATTGATTCTATACCTTAGTATATTTTAGTTGCCATGATTTGTTTTCCTTGCCATGTCATGACATCATCTTCATTCTTATCTATAAAAATGTCATGATCATGTTTAGATTTATATTTAGATGTCATGTATGCCTAGATCTCATTCACATGCCATGACATCATGATATTGGCATATGGTTTTACTTATATCATATCTATGCCATAATCATCATCATGCATAAATTAAAATGAAATTAAGGACTATGGCATGATTTGATGGGAATCAAATAATATTGCCTAGAAATATGCATGAGAACATAAACAAAACAAAACCCACATCTCACAAAAATTTGACTTGTATGTGTTTTTACACATCTAGATATTGGTGAGATGTTTAGGAAAAAGAAAATAAAGGTTTGAAAAACATTTTGAAAACATTTTGAAAAACCTTGGTGAAGTCTATCTTTTGATAGCTATCACCATTGAATGGGATGATACAAAGAGGGCTCTTTATTGAAGTTTTTCTTAAATTTTGAACTTTGTATCAATCTCCTAATTTAAAGGGTAAAATAATTTTCCAATATTTTTCACCCATAGTGTTTATGATAAGTAATATACATACCAAATTTCAAGAATTTTAAACTTATGTATATTACTAAATCGATTATCGCCATCATAATGGATGGTAGTCGATCGATGAGGTGGCAAATGATTTTTGATTTCAATGACCGCAAGCTGATTTCGGGTAAATCTTGTTGGTTAGGCCCATGTTCAACTAGGTTAAGGTCCCCTAACCACTCCTAACCCTAGGATATGATTGGGAGAGCATTAGAGAGGGTGGGAATCCATTGGATATGGATTAGGAGTTGGGTTGAGGGTGAGTATCAATTTTAAGGTGGATGAGAGTTCATTGTTGAACTTTGCCTTAATTTTTTTTTGGTTTAATGTTCCTATTGGCTTAGGGACTCTCTAAGGACATTGTTGGTGCGATGATCAAGGGGGAGCAAGCCTCTAGGGGGAGGTATCCATCATGGGAAGATGGATGTGTATTTCCTCATGGGAGAAAAATTGGGTTGCCTCTCTTTAAGTGATATGGGATCACTAGAAAGATTGTAGGCATGTGTTCCTCCAAGAGAGAGATTGTAAGATCTCATTGGGATATGAGACATTCATACCCTTGGGGAGGACCATTTTAATGTAATGTCAAAAAAGGGGGAGAAGTTACCAAGTTACCAATTAGGTTTGGAATTCTCATTTGGGATATGAGAATTGCCAATATGGGAGAATTGGTAGACTTGAGATGGTAGTTTTGTCAATCATCAAAACGGGGGAGATTGTTGGTGCAATCGGCCCAGGTTGACTCGAGTAGTACCTTGATAGTATTTTGATGATAGACAAAACTCATGACATGGGATTGTCATGGGAAAGTCTAACATGGGGTTGGCATGGAAAATCCAAGCATGGAGCTTGGTGTGGAAGTCCAAGGGGGAAGCCTTGGCATGGGAAAGTCCAAAGCATTGCGAAGCCGTGCGCTTGGTGCTTGGTGAGAAATGCATTGTGAAGTCGTGCGCTTGGTGCATTTGGGAAGTCTTGAGGACTTGGTAAGTTCACTAGGCTCGAGGTCCTTGAGTCGGTGAAGGATGACATTGCGAAGCCGTGCGTTTGGTGCATCTGAGGGACCGCCGGACGAGGAGCGAATGGAGTGAGCCCAAGGGTAAGCATACTTCTAGGGTAAGAGACGCGAAGGATGGCGCTATGCGCAGCGCTTGGCGATCCGAGGGACGAGGCCGAGGGAAGAGAGCTTCGTGGGGAACTCCATGAGGGATAAGGTGACTTGGCCAAGTGGCTAAGATCGAGGTGAGGCTCAAACTTGATGTTTGAGGGTTTACCCGACGGTCGGATGCTCAAACAACTTGGTGTTGACCGCATAGGTGCCGGTTCGATCGTCCAAGTCGACTAGGGTTCGACCGTGTAAGGCTAGGTTTTCAGGCTTGGCGCGATCGCCATGGACGATCGATAATCAATTAGCCGACCGCCGAGGGATGGCAATGATCGATGGGAGTGTCGCGAGCACAGACGCCCGTAGCCGATCGAAGTCGACCATTAGTCACCACCGACCGATGGGCATCATCGACCGATCGTAGGTGATCCGCTGGAACTTGTCCGACGTGGATCCGCCGCTAGAGACAACGCACAGTGGCGGGCCGATCGGGCCTTTTGGCAACGATCGCAGGCAAAAAATAGTTCGATGCAGGTTATAAAAGGAGCTCGAGATGGAGGTTTTTGCCATGGTTTTTGTGGAGCTATTGGAGGGGAATTGCTGCTGCATTCCAGTCCTTCAAGAGTCAATCAAAGCAAGCAACAAGCAAAGCGATCAAAGCAATCGGTGAAAGTTTTCTTGTGTATTGTATTTGTGTATTTGCTTGTATTTCTATATTACATTATAATTGCATGTGAGAGGTTTCTCCACCTCCGACGTGTTGTCGAGAAGGAGTGTTATAGTTAGTGTCGTGCGCATAACTAGAGCTCGGTGAGCTCGCCCGTGGAGTAGGAACCATTCAGTTCCGAACCACATATATCTTGTGTTGTGTGATTGTGTATTGTTGTTAGTTTCATTATTATTGTTATTCCGCTGCACTAACAACAATCGTAGACAAGCAACGCAACGAGAACGAGCGAATTACGACATCCAACGAACGAGGGCTATTCACCCCCCTCTAGTCGGCCGTATCGATCCCCCAACAATTCGGAGATGGACCTATGATCTCCCGAATTAATTTTGAGTGATTTTGAAATTCGAAAAATGAATGAGATTTTGTAAATGTATGTTGATGCATTTTAAAATCATTTTCTCATATATGATTGATTTGTATTTCTAGGTTAATCGCTTGATCATGATGTCTTTGAATTTGCGCTCTATTTTGAATTCGAATAAATTGACTGGGCCGAACTTCTTGGACTGGCTTAGAAACTTGATAATTGTTCTCAAGGTGGAAAAGATTGCGTATGTCCTCGAAGAGCCTCTTCCCGCCCGTCCTTGTGATGAAGCAACTCTGGACCAATTGTTGGCCTATCAGAAACATGTGAGTGATTGTGAACTCGTGAGTTGCATCATGCTAGTCGTGATGGTACTCGAGCTGCGGAAGCAGCATGAGCATATGGATGATCATACCAAAGTCTTTCATCTTTATGAGTTGTTTGATGAGCAAGTGAGATCCGAAAGGTTCGAAGTCTCCAAGCTCCTCTTCACCTCTAAGATGCAAGAAGGTTCATCTATGGTACTGCTCAACATTCTGAACATTGTGGAGCCTTCTGTGAAGAATGAGCAAGGGATGGTGTTGTTCGTTGATTCCTCGAAGAAAGTTTCTAAGAGGAAGTCAAAGGAACAGCAGAAGGGGAAGAAGAAAAAGGATAAAAAGACAGAACCAGCTCAAAAGGGCACTTGCCATCATTGTGTCAAGGAGGGTCATTGGCGAAGAAACTGCAAGATTTATCTTGAGTTTGTTAAGAAGAATAAGGCATATGATGCCCCATCTTCTTCAGATATCTTCGTTATTGATTGTCATTTTATTTCCTTAGACACTTGGGTATTGGATACCGGATGTGGTTCATATATATGTAATAACATACATGGGCTAAGGAATAGAAGAAGACTCGTCAAGGGAGAGTCAAATTTACATGTTGGGAATGGAGCAAAGGTTGCTGCACTCGCCATCAGAACGTATTTCTTGAAACTCCCTACAGGACTTGTCTTAGAACTGGACAATTACTTTTATGTTCCTCCGTTGATAAAGAACATCATTTCTATTTCTTGTTTGAATAGAAATGGGTACCATTTAACTTTTAGTAACAATTGTTGTTACATAACTTTGAATGGCGTTCTTTATGGGACTGGAACTTTAAGCAAAGGTATTTATACGTTGGACGTATCCAGTGACAGTTTCAATATCGAAGCGAGCAACAAGCGTGTTCGAAAAGATAATCAATTGAACTCCTACATGTGGCATTGTCGTCTTGGCTATGTCAGCAAGAAACGCATGTCCGAATTACACCGATGTCGAAATCTAGAATCTTTTGAATTAGATTCATACAATACATGTGAATCATGCTTAAAGGGCAAGATAACCAAGTTACCTTTTACTGGAAAAGGTGAACCAGTGGGAGAGTTGCTTGGTCTAATATATACTGATTTATGTGGACCTATGTCAACTCAAGCTCTAGGAGGCTATAGCTACTTCATTACCTTCACCGATGATCACTCACGGTTTGGGTATGAGTTCTTGATGAAACACAAGTCTGAAGCCTTTGAAAGGTTCAAAGAATTCAGAAATGAAGTAGAGAAACAAATTGGCAAGAGTATTAAAATACTTCGATTGGATCGAGGTGGTGAATACTTGAGTCAAGAGTTTCTGGATTATCTAAGGGACAATGGTATATTGTCTCAATGGACTCCGCCGTATACACCACAGCTTAAAGGTGTATCTGAAAGGCGAAATCGAACCTTGTTCGACATGGTCAGGTCAATGATGAATCACATGAATCTTTCTGAGTCCTTTTGGGGTTATGCACTTCAGACAGCTATTTACTTGCTAAATAGAGTCCCGACCAAGGTAGTATCTACTACTCCATATAAGATATGGGCTAGTAAGAAACCTTATTTATTTTACTTGAAGATATGGGGTTGTCCTGCTTATGTGAAGTGAACTATGTCAGACAAATTGGATGCTAAGTCTGATAAATGTCTATTTATTGGATACCATTAGGAAATGAGGGGTTACCAATTCTATCATCCTGTGGAATAAAAGGTGTTTGTTTCAAGGCATGCTGTATTTCTAGAGAAAGAGTTTCTCTTGCAAGAAAATAGTGAGAGCATTGTTGAACTTGAGGAGGTTCAAGAGACTCCAATAGACATTAATGAGGTACCTAGTCAAGCACCTCAAACCATAACTCATTGTGATGAGACATCGACTGAACCTATTGTGACACCACATCTTTGTAGATCTAATAGGACACGCAACATTCCCGAGAGATATGGATTTCTCATAAGTGAATCGAACAACGTGTTACTCATTGACGATGACGAAACTACCAATTATGAAGAAGTTCTAAAAAGTTCAGAATGGGACAAATGGCTTGAAGCCATGAAGTCGGAAATGGATTCCATGTATGAAAATCAAGTTTGGAACTTGGTGGACCCACCTGAAGGTATTAAGCCAATAGAGTGTAAGTGGGTTTTCAAGAAGAAAATCGACATTGATGGTAATGTGATCACCTATAAGGCTAGATTAGTGGTGAAAGGCTATCGTCAAAAGAAAGGTGTTGATTATGACAAAACCTATTCACCAATTTCTATGCTTAAATCCATTCGGATGCTCCTGGCCATAGCGGCTCATTATGATTATGAGATATGGCAGATGGATGTGAAAATGACTTTCCTTAATGGAAACCTACTTGGGACATGTATATGATACAGCCTGAGGGTTACACATCAGTTGATAAAACCAAGATATGAAAACTTCGACGGTCCATTTATGGACTGAAGCAAGCATCCAGGAGCTGGAATATCCGTTTTGATGAGACAATCAAAAGGTTTGATTTCTCACAAAATCTGGATGAACCTTGTGTGTACAAGAAGGTTAGTGGGAGTGCAGTCGTATTCCTAGTGTTGTATGTCGATGACATATTACTTATAGGAAACGATATATCTGTCTTATAATCAGTTAAAATTTGGTTATCCATGACATTCTCCATGAAAGACCTGGGAGAAGCAACCTATATCCTTGGGATTAAGATCTATAGGGATAGATCGAATAGGTTGCTTGGTCTTTCGCAGTCTACATATATAGATCGAGTGCTAAAAGGTTTAGCATGTCGGAATCCAAGAAAGGTTTTCTACCCACCAGGCATGGGATACACCTTTCGAAGTCTATGTGTCTGCGCACAGAAGACGAGAGAATTTGCATGAATAAGATTCCCTATGCATCCGCAATAGGATCTATCATGTATGCTATATTATGTACAAGGCCCGATGTATCATATGCTCTGAGTGTCATGAGCAAATACCAGTCCGATCCAGGAATGGATCATTGGGTGGCTGTTAAGACAATCCTTAAGTACTTGAGAAGAACTAAGGATATGTTCCTAATATATGGAGAAGGTGATATGGTAATACGCGGGTATATGGATGCCAGTTTCTAGACTGACAAGGATGATTCCAGGTCTTAGTCTGTATACGTATTTACCTTGAATGGAGGCGCAATAAGTTGGAAAGGTTCTAAGCAAGACACTATTGCGGATTCTGCCACTGAGGAAGAATACATTGTAGCTTTGGAATCAGCAAAGGAAGTGGTTTGGATCAAGAAGTTCGTCTTTGAACTTGATGTGGTTTCATCAATGATCCAAACATGTGCATCGCCGCTATCATTGGATCAGAGAGATCATAAGTAGGAAGGAAATACAATTCGAGAAGATTCCCACTAAAAGGAACTTAGTGGACCCTTTAACTAAGGCCTTACCTCAAAATAAGTTTGAGGGTCATGTTAGAGCTTATGGTATTGGATACCATGGCAATTGACATTAGTCCATGTGGGAGTTTGTTAATTATATATAAGAGGTGTCCTAAGGCAATGGCCTTATGGTTGTACCATTTATTTGATAAATGAATATTCACTATTTGAGTATACATGTTTTCATGTATTTGATTGGATCTTAAACTCATTTACTGAATGTCCGCAATACAATTCATAACATGAGAGAATTTATGATTGGATCACAACAAGTGAGTATCTCTACATGTGTAATTGTGATGTATTGGAATTATCCCTAGTCGATGAATTGATGCATTCGGACGCCATCGATTCTGTTGAGACTAGAACGAGGTACACTCTTTGGTTTATCTAAGCAACTGTTTATCACTGGTTGGAGACATTGGGATGTCCGGAGTTAATCATGGATGCTAGTTATGGTAACTAGTTCATTGGAGTGACCAACTGTAAAACTTCATATGGTTCTCTGCATATATGGATATGTCAATGAAATTCTTATAGCAGCTAAAGTGCGATGTTACTTCGACTTGCGATATTCAAGTCATCTTAGTCATGAAGACTTATGCTTTGACATCTTAAGCAAGCATCTCCTAGGAGATGTGGACCCGGGATGATTGGGTATAAGTCAAAGTGGGCGAATATGTTTGAATAGCCTACAAAGGATTCACCGCTCCTTGCGAGGAGATGTATACCCTATAGCCTCTCTTCAGATTGTTACTAAAGTTTTTGGCCAAAGCATTACATGTTTAGAGTATGGTACTCTTGGATACATGTGCAGTAACTAGAATTCGGAGGACAAGGAAGTAATACTTGGGCTAGGTGCGATGTAGTCAGCCTAGTGGGGACTGACACAATAGGCCATGTCCTGAACCAAGTGGGTATAAGATGAGTGAAAGGAATGGGGCACAATTCATTGTAGCTGCTGAAGGGTTTCAGAAATGGTTCTGGGATCAACCATTAATTTTCCAGTTAATTGGGGATCATGATGTACTACTAGGTGTCACTCATGATTGTTCTATAATTAATGGTTAATTATAGACAACCAACATAAATTGAGAACCTATTTGGTCACATGCACAATGAGCGTAATCTGAAGGATTTAAAATGAGTTTGAGAATAGGATTCTGAGATCGAGAGAGACTAGGTTTGGTTGGACCAAATATAGAGCGAGTATGAAATGGTTTCAGCCGCATCAGAAGCATAGATGGGCCGTGTCTTTTGAAGACATGATGGATAAACTAAATTGGTTTGGTTCTAATCTAATGGTAAAAAATAAATCAAAGTGGTTTGGTTTGTTTTAAATGAATGAACCAAAGTTGGTTCGGTTCGTTTTAACTTAAAATAGACCAACGCAATTTAGTTTATTTTAACTTAAGTTATTGGAGCGGGTTAACAAGTTTTAGTTATGAACCAATGACCATTAGGTGAATATGTTCTCTATTAAAACATGGCTTAAGGGGTTTTCGTGGAGAATTAATTGGTTCAAGGGTTTTGGAAACCCTAGCCACCCAAGCCCTCCTCCTTGCTCTTGCCGCCCAAGAGCTTTAGCAGCCTAAGAGGAGATTCCACCCAGGTTTTGCTGCTGCCCAAGTCATTGTCAGCCACCCACCAACCGTCAGTGACTCCTCCGGCCATCCTCCCTTGGCCACCGGCGACCAAGGAGCAGCCGACCATATCTTCCACCAAACAAGCTGTCCAGATTCTGGACAGCTTATTCTCCTCTTTGTGGAGAGGTCATTTAGTCAGCATTTTGCGCTCTGACAGCGACCTATTTTCTGAGGAATGGTTCTCCGTCAATCCTCATAGGTGGAGGGTTGAGTTTTCGTCAATCGGTTGACGAAAATCGCTTCCGAGTAGCGAGTTTGCGAAACTCGATTTTTGGATCCGAATTTTATTCGGATTGTGATCTTCTCTCGGATCACATCATCTTCGACACGATGCTAGTAACTCCTACGAAGATAAGGCTCATAGCTTGGTGAAGCTATCTTGACGATACTCGGCGTGGATATGGATAGAGGCAATTCTAGCGAGAGTTGCTTCGGTTGATGACATTCCCGCTACACGTGATATGTCAGGTATAACTAGAGTAATTTCCTTTTATTGCAAAATTTTAAATAGTGTTTATGTCTACACATTATGTATCCTGCATGCGTGTGATGTTTGTGTTGTAATAAATTAGATTTGTTGCTTTTATTGCTTCCGTTGTGTGCATGTTTACGAAACATGTTCGAACACACACTCGCCGTGGTGCCACAGATACCCAACAGCCCACTCGGCCACTCGAGAGTAGTGGTTAGTGTTGAGTTGGGACAGTTATTATGTCGAGCCACTTAGGTCACACTGGGGTTGTGGTAGCGAGTGGGGTGAGCAGGCATGACCATGCATTCTGCATTGTCATGTTGTTATGCCGTTTTGCATATATATATATATATATATATATATATATATATATATATATATATATATATATATATATATATATATATATATTTATTTATTTATTTATTTATTTATTTATTTATTTATTTATTTATATTATAGTTGATGCATTTTTTTGTACATTATCACACATGCTACTTGCATTTTCTATATGGTTATGTGTGGGATACCTATGTATGAGATGGTCGGACTATTAGTTACTTTCGACCAGTTTCATGATGTAGTATGAGTTATACCAGATTTATGGTTTGTATTTATTATAGAATGTCAGTAAGGCAGTTGTTGATTACAGAGTTAGTATTACTCTTCATGTTGTATATTGTGGATATATGCTCAGGTTGTATGAGTATAGTGTAGCAGACTTTCAGGTATATCTGCACCTTACGTTGTTCAGTTGTTTAGATGGTATATGCATGTGTATATATATATATATATTATACTGGTGTATACCTGTTGTATCTTTAGATGGTATATTATTGAATCTCATGAGATTTATGCTAGATATGCATTATCTTTCATATTACCGCTGAGTTTTATACTCACCACCACAGACCCTGGATTTTCTTGTCGCCCAAGTAACAGGTAGAAGACTTGGTTACGGCTTGGAGCATCGCTAGCTAATCCATCTCATCTCACTTTCGAGGCTTTTGTGGTTAGTTTGGTTTTGTGTATGCTTTAGTTATGTACTTGGAGTTTACGTGGTGTTATGTGTTGTGGACTTATTCTGTTGGTGTAAACATGTGTTGTTTCAGATTTTATGTCGGTACTTTCTTATTTGTGGTCAGTTATACCGGTATGCGTTGTTGTGAAGTTTGTTATTTGTTGTGATAATTTTCGTTGTGAGTTTGATGTTATATGTATATCTGTTGTTGTGGTTGTGGCGGAAAGGCTTTGTATGAGCAGGATATTGTGTCACGTACAAGGGAGATACTGTCCGTTTTTCAGTTTGGCATACTTTCGGGGTGTGACATTTGATTTGTATGAGAATTTAGCTTTATATTCGAGTCCGGACTTGTTGTACACAGCTCGCTGAGACCCAAGTTGTTGGTGCAATCAGGCTAGGTCACGATTGACCGGACTCGAGTTTGACTCGAGTAGTGTTTTGATATTTGATGATGAGTTGACCATCTTTTGACAATGGGTTGACTATTTTGTTGACATGGGGTTGACCATATGATGAAAAGTCCAAGTTATGGGTACTTGGCAATTGGGAAGTCCAAGTGTGTAGCCTTAACCATGTAAGTCCAAGTGTATAGCCTTGGCAATGAAAGTCCAAGTGTGTAGGCTTGGCCGCATAAGTCCAAGTGTGTAGCCTTAGTGGTGAAAGTCTAAGTCATGGGTACTTGTCAATTGGGAAGACCAAGTGTGTAGCCTTGGGCACATAAGTCCAAGTGTTTAGCCTTCGCAGTGAAAGTCCAAGTCATGGGTACTTGGCAATTGGGAAGTCCAAGGGTGTAGCCTTGGTGGTTAAAGTCCAAGTCATGGGTACTTAGCAATTGGGAAGTCCAAGTGTGTAGCATTGGCCACGTAAGTCCAAGTGTGTAGCCTTGGCAGTGAAACTCCAAGTCATGGGTACTTAGTAATTGGGAAGTCCAAGGGTGTAGCCTTGGCGGTGAAAGTCCAAGTCATGGGTACTTGGCATTTAGAAAGTCCAAGTGTGTAGCCTTGGTCATGTAGACCCGGTTAGCATGACAATAGCTTATGGAAGCACCTGGAAGCTAGCATATCGATGAAGAAGTCATGGATGACTTGGAGGGATCCGATAGGCGCAAGAGGTAGCTAGAAGGCTTAGGTCTAGGCTAAGGGTGGTCTAGCAAGTATCAGAGCATCATACTTGGGGTAAATCTCATGTTTGAGGTTTATCAGTCAACCAGAATTATGACCAGTCGACTGATGGGAGTCGACCGGCGATCGACTATGGTCAAGTGGCATTGGTAGTCGACTGCCAAGCTTGGGCAGTCGACTGGCCTTGTGTAGTCGACTGATGGTTTTGGTCGCGAGCATAGAAAGCTTGATAGCCGACAGAGCAGCCGGCTATGGGCTTGGCAATTGAGTGATGGTAATGGCAGTCGACTACCAGTGTATCCGTTGGAGTGTTTCCAGCATATATTAAGCCATTGTGAGACAATGACTACAGGGGCAGTCGATTGGGGCCTTATGGCAGTCTACTATTGGGCGCAAAATTAGCTCGATGCAAGTTATAAAAGTAGCTCAAGTTGGAGGATTTTGCAATGATTTTTGGAGATATTTTAAAGGGGAATTGATGTTGCATTCCAGACCTTCAAGAGCAAACCAAAGCATGCAACAAGCAAAGTGTTCAAAGTAATTATTGTAAAGTTTCTTTACTTGTATTTCATTATTGTCTTTATATTTGCTTGTACTTTGTGTATTACTTTTGTAATTGCTTGTACGAGGTTTCTTCACCTCCGACGTGTTGTCGAGAAGGAGATTTATTTGTGGTGTGTGCATCACTAGAGCTCGTTGAGCTCGTCCCATGGAGTAGGAACCCTAAGGTTCCAAACCATGTATATCATTGTGTCTTTGTGATTGTGTATTCGTGTTAGTATTATTATTATTCCGCAGTGCTAACAAGTGTGCAGACAATCAAGCATGAACAAATTCCATCGAGAAACGTTTAGGCTATTCATTCCCCCTTCTAGTCAGGCCATCGATCCTAACAAGTTGTATCAGAGCGAGGATCTTTTCGACAGACTCATCGCCGCAATAATCAAGTCATATGACCAGCATGAACATCCACCCACCGAAGTTCGAAGGAGATTTTTCTTGGTGGAAGAAAAGGATGGAGTTATTTTTCGAAATCGATTTTGATATTATGATAATAATGGAAAATGGTTTCGAGATTCCTAGGGATTAAGATAACAAGCCAATCGAAAAATCAAGATGGACTGAGGAGCAACGGCAAGAATTTAAGACAAACGTTAAGGTAACAAAAATGTTAGTAAAATTGATACCTAACAATATTTTGTCTAGATTAGGGAGTTATAGGAATGTTAAGGAGTTGTGGAATAAAGTGGTCAAATTCCATGAAAATCTCAAACCGGCATGAGTAGAGAAGGAAGTCGAGGAAGAATGTCCATCTAAATCCTAGGATGTGGAAGAATTGGAGGAAACCTCCACCTCTAGAATTGAGGGGGAGGAGAGATTTTCCATCCCGGAGCAAGAACAAGAAGAAGCATCTACATCCGGGAGAAGTGAAGAACAAGACAAACATTCCCTTGATAACTCATGCATTTTAATTGAAAATAAAAAATATATTATGTGTTTTGAGTGTAGGGAATATGGGCACTATAAGAGAAAATATCCTAAGAAGATCAAGAAGGTTCAACCGTTGCCAAAGGTCAAGGATGCTGATGTCCCCACTAGGAAGAGAAAAGAGCATGTTGTGTGCTTCAAATGCCATAAAAATGGGCATTATAGGAGCTAATGCTCGAAGGGAAGATAAGTCTCCAAGGTCCAAGAAGGAGCATCATATGTAGGGGGGGCTTCTAAAGCAAACCCTAAGGTAAAATTTAATAATCCACCTTCAAATCTTTATGTTAAAAAGCAAGCCTTCAATTCACTTGCAATTGTGCATAATCATAAGGAGCATGCTAAAAATAAATATTTTTGCCTAGGTGCTAAGAGTGATAATTTTAGGTCTAAGGATAAGCCTAGAAAAATTCTACCTAAAGACACCATTAGGAAGATAGAAGAAAATCTAGGCATTAACCCTAAGAAGGGTAAGTATATGCCTAGAATGAAGAGTCCTTCCCAAAGAACAAATGAAAATTCAAAATTGGAAAAATTAGAGTTAGAGAACCAAACCATGAGGTCAAGGCTTCAAAAACTAGAAAAGACCCTTAGGAAAATGAAAAATCAAAGTCAAGGGTCAAATGGTCAAAATCTAGGTCCTAGGAGGCAAGAACCGTCTAGCAGCAAGAAATATTTGGGTCACAAACCTAACCCCAAGAAGACCTATCACGATGTTCTATTCGATTATGGAACCATTTCTAGGTCTACGAAAGACAAGGTTACTAGGGAGGTCATCCCTAAGGATAACCATGGTGTGTTCCTAGTGGCTAAGGTTTCAAGGAAACCTAGGGAAGCCACTAAGAAGGTCAAAGGGGGAGTTTTCCCTAGAGTTGACTTAGGCAAGACCCAATTGATCAAGGCTACCAAGACAAAAAGGATCATTAGGAGGGTATCTAGGGAAGTTATCCCTAGTGAATACCTTGTAAACCCAAGGAGCTCCATAAGGTATTGGGTTCCTAGGAGCGTGATCCCTTCACGCTAAATGGGTTAGATTATGTCAACTTGAATTGGTAAGGTAGTTAACCTAACCATAGCAAAGTTGGAAGTTTAGGTCATTTTCAAGGTTATGAGTACCTTGAAAATAAGTTTAGAATTTATATCCTAAAAGATTTTAGGATATTCCAGTTAAATTTGAGAAGTTTGAAAAATTGATCAAATTGGCACAACTTCGGTTTAGAGGTCATGATGTGTAATTTTGGGTTTTGGCACAGTTGGGAGATTAGTGGTAATATGGAAAAAAAATGAATTTAATCATAACAAATGGCAATTAATACTAAAATTTAGTTATTTTTATACCTTTACCTTTTATTTGTCATACCTTGTTTGTCATTGTCATGTCATGACATCATATTCATTTTTATCATATAAAATGTCATGACACCTTAGGTTTATCTTTTTATGACATGTATACTTAGAGTTTATTCATATGTCATGACATCATGATTATTGGCACATGTTTATTAATGTTATCATTTATGTCATAATAATCATTCATGCATTATTAAAATTGATTTAAGGACTATGACATGATTTGAAGTCCCATGTATAAGAGAATCAAATAGTGTTGCCTAGTAAAATGCATGAGACCTTAGATTAGAAAGAACAAAATCCACATCTCATATCAAATTGACTTGTATGTGTTTTCATACACCTTAGACATATGTGAGATGCTAGGAAATTAGTTAAATTCAAGGTGCATAGATGTTGCATCTAGATAAACTCAAACTCATCATATATCATGGACAAATCATGAGGAAAGCTAGTATACAAGTCATGTATACTTAGACCATAGACCATGATTGAAATTAAAGTTTTAAAATTATTTCAAAACCATTTTGAAAAACCTTAGTGAAGTCTATCTTTTGATAGCAATCACCATTGAAGGAGATGATACAAAGTAGAGTCAAAACATAGAACTTTTCAATAATTTTGAACATTGTGTCAATCTCATTATTTTATGGGTATTTTATTTTCCAAATATTTTTCTCCCATAATTATTGACTTAAGTATTATACATATGAATTTTCATGATTTTTCGATTTGTATATAATTACTTATGATTTTTTGAATTCTAATTTATACACAATGAAGAAATCAGGTGACTACCATGGATGACAGTCCACTGGCCTTAAGAGCAGTCGACTGGTAGTTGACAGAGTCGACTACTAATGATGATTTTGGGTAAACAAGGTATGTTTAGCCTATGTTCAGTTGTTTCTAGGTTCCCTAATTGCTCCTAACCCTAGGATATGCTTTGGAAAACATTGTAAGGGTGAAAATCCATTGGATATGGATTAGGTGAGTCGTTTAGGGTGAGTATCAAATTTTAAGGTGTGTGAAAGTTCAAGTTTGAATTTTTTCCTTAATTTTGATGGTTTAGTTTTCCTATAGGCTTAGGGACTCTCCAAGGACATTGTTGGTGCAATGGTCAATGGGGAGCAAGTCTTTAGGGGGAGGTTATCTATCATGGGATGATGGATATGTTCTTCCTCATAAGGGGGAGAATTTGGAGAATGAGAATTGCCTCTCATTTAGTTATATGGGACTAATCACTAGGAAGAGTGAAGGCAACCTAGATGTTTTTGAACCAAGGGGGAGATTTTAAGATCTCATTGGGATATGGGACATTGACACCCTTGAGGAGAGCCTTTTTGATATATGTCAACAAAGGGGGAGAATGTGAGATTTACCAATTTGGGAAAATTAAGAGATTTGAGTTAGATCATCTAACTCAAAGGTGCTTGTGGTTTTTGTCAAACATCAAAAAGGAGGAGATTATTGGTGCAATCAGCCTAGGTCACAATTGATCGAACTCGAGTTTTACTTGAGTAGTGTTTTGATGTTTGACGATGAGTTGACCATTGTTTGACAATGGGTTGATTATATGGTTGACATGGGGTTGACCAAATGATGGAAAGTCCAAGTCATGGGTACTTGGCAATTGGGAAACCAAGTGTGTAGCCTTGGCCATATAAGTCCAAGTGTGTAGCCTTAGCGGTGAAAGTCCAAGTCATGGGTACTTGGCAATAGGGAAGTCTAAGTGTGTAGCTTTGGCCACGTAAGTCCAAGTGTGTAGCCTTGGCAGTGAAAGTCTATGTCATGGGTACTTGGCAATTGGGAAGTCCAAGTGTGTAGCCTTGGCAGTGAAAGTCCAAGGGTGTAGCCTTGGTGGTGAAAGTCCAAGTCAAGGGTACTTGGCATTTAGAAAGTCCAAGTGTGTAGCCTTGGCGGTGTAGACTCGGTTAGCATGACAATAGCTGATGGAAGCACCTGAAAGCTAGCATATGGATGAACAAGTCATGGATGACTTGGAGGGATCCGATAGATGTAAGAGGTAGCTAGAAAGCTTAGGTATAGGCTAAGGGTGGTCTAGCAAGTATGATGGCATCATACTTGGGGTAAACCTCATGGTAGAGGTTTATCAGTCAACTAGGATTATGACCAGTCGATTGATGGGAGTCGACCGACGATCAACTACGACCAAGTGGCATTGGCGGTCGACTACCAGCCTTGGGCAGTCGATTGCCATGGAGGGCAGTCGACTAATGGTTTTGGTCGGGAGAAAAGAAAGCTTGGTAGTCGACTTATGGTAATGGTAGTCAACTAACAGTGTATCCGTTGGTATTTTTCCCACATGGATTTAGCTGTTGTGAGACAACGACTACAAGGGCAGTCGATTGGGGTCTTATGGTAGTCGACCGCTGGGTGTAAAATCAATTCGATGCAGGTTATAAAAGGAGCTCGAGTTGGAGGATTTTGCAGCGATTTTTGGGGATATTTTGAAGGGGAATTGTTGTTGCATTCCAGACATTCAAGAGCAAACCAAAGCAAGCAGCAAGCAGCAAGCAAAGTGTTCAAAGCAATTGTTGTAAAGTTTCTTTACTTGTATTTCATTATTGTCTTTCTATTTGCTTGTACTTTGTGTATTATTGTTGTAATTGCCTGTACAAAGTTTCTCCACCTCTGACGTGTTGTCGAGAAGGAGATTTATTAGTGGTGTGTGCATCACTAGAGCTCGTTGAGCTCATCCCGTGGAGTAGGAACCCTAAGGTTCCAAACCATGTATATCATTGTGTCATTGTGATTGTGTATTCGTGTTTGTATTTGTGTTATTATTATTATTATTCCACTGCACTAACAAGTGTGTAGACAATCAAGCACGAATGAATTCCATCGAGCAATGTTTAGGCTATTTATCCCCCCTTCTAGCTAGGCCATCGATCCTAACACAAGCATCATGTTGAGATACTTGGAGCCCGAAGTGAGCCTTTCCAATGATCTGATGAGATCTTCTACTTTCCTTTTTAGGACCGAGTTCTCTTCCTCAAGCTTTGCAACTTGAGTTGAGTCTCTATCCTTAATTTGGCAAGTCGAAGTCTTCGAGTTTACTTGCTCCTTAAGTACTTGGACTTCTTTAAGAAGCGAGTCGACTGGATTATCAGACTTAGCTAATTTCCTTCCTAGGCATGCAATTATATTGTAAAGTCTGTCTTCTAAAGAAGAAGTTAGCTGATCTAGTCCTTCAGAAATGGATGCGGATCCGTGGCTTCTCTAAGACTCATACTCAGAACTTGACTCGGCTCCGGAGCTTGATTCGGCCATGAATGGCACAAAGCTTCTCTTCGTCTCTTCTGCGTCCGACTTTTTCGAGGACGATTCATCCCAAGTTGCCTTAAGAGCTTTCTTCTTCTTTTCCTTTTTGGGTTTTTCTTCCTTTTTTAGATTCATGCATTCCAACCTATAGTGTCCTTTTCCATTGCACTTGTAGCAAGTTACTTCCGATCCGAGTCTTGGCTTGTTGTTGACGACCTTCTTAGCATCCTTCTTTGTAAACCTCTTTCTCTGGTTATACATTTTCCAGACCATATTTATGATTTCCTCTTCTATGTTTAGGTCCGATTCCGACTCGTCTTCGGACTCACTTTTCGTTTTTCTTTACTTTTTGTCAAACCTGCCACTAAAGCAATACCATTCTCAATTTGACTCGAGTTAGCTTGTTTATGTAGTTCGAGTTCACAAAATAATTCGACTAGCCTAATTGTGGAAAGATCCCTGGAGACCTTATAGGCATCGACGATGGATGCCCATAAGGTGTTCCTCGGGAATGCCTTAAGTGTATACCTAATTACGTCCCTATTTTCTATTTGATGTCTGATTAAATGTAATCCATTTAATATATCTTTTATTATCGTGTGGAGTTGACTAGCTTTTTCATTTTCGTTCATTTTACAATTAAAAAGTTTATTAAGTAACATGTCTCGTTTAGCTATTCTAGTATCATTAGTGCCTTCATATAGTTCAATTAATTTGTCCCATAATTCCTTAGAGTTTTCGAAGGGACCGACTCTATTTATCTCTTCTTTGGTAAGTCCGCATTGCAAGTTGTTAAGGGCCTTGTAATTGACTTGAGATTGTTTCCTAATGTCTGTGGTCCATTTCTCCGGTTCTAACAACTCACCCAAGTTGTCTACCAGAGAGATGAAACCTTTCCTAATCGAAAACCATACCTCGAGGTCAGTTTTCAGGTAGCACTCCATTTGCCTCTTCCAGTAAGAAAAATCCTCTCCGTTAAAGAGAGGAGGGCAAACGATACTATACCCTTCTAAGTGTGACATTACTAAATTTCGATTACTAAATTTTTATTTAAATTAATTTTCAGAATTATTTCAAGATTTATTTAATTTAAGCAAAAATGAATTGTGCAAGAATAAATTTAAACTAAAGCAAGACAAATATTAAAAATCTATTCTAATGAAAAAAATTATTAATGCAAAAATTATTAAAAGACAAAAATGCAAAAAAACTAAAAAAAATTCTAATGCCCTCGTTGGTGGTATCACCAAATTCGGAGCGCCCCCGCTCTGATACCAATTATAGGATCGAATTGTTCCGAGAGAGGGGGGTGAATCTCGGAGGTTACAAATTTTCTTTAGATTTTAAAATAAGAATATGCAGCAGAATAAATAAAATAGTGAGACAAGCATTTTTACTTGGTTCACAACCCTAGTCGGGTTGCTACTCCAAGGCCCGTAGCTCTCCAAGAGCTACTTCGATAGGCAATCACTATAATACCCTCTGACTCAAGATCTCTTAACTTCAGAGGGGTTCGATTTTTACAAAGAATAAGAGATAGGTAACACTCTACTTTCTCTTTGAAATTAAGTACATAAAAGAGAAAATGAATACAAACAACTAAAATATACCAACACCTTTAGGGCTATCGAATTAGGCACAAAGTGTCGAAATTGTGTCTTCGTGAAGGGATGAAGCTTCTGTGGATGACGAACAATAGTAGAATCACTTAGACATAGTAGATGACTTGTTCTCAGAGCTGGTCATGCATTTCTTTTATAGATCTTTTCTAGTCGACTGGAATGCCCTCCAGTCGACTCCACATCAGCCTGTTGAAATGGTACTTTAGGTCTTCAAATCGACTGGACACTCCTAGTCGACTCCAAGTCACTCGACTTCACATAGGGAAGTTTGCCTTTCTAGTCGATTGGACCTCCCCAGTCGACTGAAACTCTTTCCATCTGTGCTGCCAGATCTTCGATCTATCACCATCTAATCCTGCCAACTGGGTATCCAGTCGACTGACCCATACCCAGTCGATCGGACTTCAATCGATTAGAATCCATTCATTCAACTGATCCCTGCAAAACAAGATTAGCACAAGAAAATAATATAAAACATGATAGCAGTAGTAATATTGCTCGATCTCGACTTCTAAGTCCCACACAGACTATCCGTCGGATCGACGCCTAGCTTTGTCCCTCTACAAAGGACTCTGCCTTACCTCTCCACTCGAGGCTTACCTGTCAACTTCCCTGTCGGACTTGCAATTCTTGACATCCGATCTGACCCACCAGGGCTTCCACCAACTTTCCGATCTACCAGACCCAGCTGGACTTTTTGTCAATTGTCTAGTCTCCTGACCCAACCGTTCTTCATGCCAGATGTCCCATCCACTTGACCCAACTAGATTTCATGCCTGGTGTCCAACCCTCCTGATCTGTCAAGATGTCAGCCTAGTATCTGTTGGGTTTCCCCAACACCGCGGTGAATGTGTGTTCGAACCCATTTCGTAAACATGCACACAACGGAAGCAATAAAAGAAATAAATTTAATTTATTACAACACAGACATCACATGCATGTAGGATACAACATGTGTTGACATAATCGCTATTTAAAATTTTGCAATAAAAGGAAACTTATACTAGGTATACCTGATGGATCATGTGTAGCGGGAATAACATCAACCGTAGCGACCCTCACTAGAATCGCCTCTATCCATATCCACGCCGAGTATCGTCGGGATAGCTTCACAAAGCCACGAGCCTCGTCTTCGTAAAAGTCACTAGCCTCAAGTCGAAGATGATGTGATCCAAGAGATGATCACAATCTGAAATAAATTTGGTCCCAAAATGAGTTTCAAAAACTCGCTTGTAGGAAGAGGTTTTCGTCAACCGTTTAACGAAAACTTAACCCTCCACCTATGAGGATTGCTGGAGATCCAATCCCCGACAAGTAGACCGCTGTCGGAGCATAAAACACCACCAAACGGCCTCTCCACATGAAGGAGATCAAGCTATCCAAAACTGGACAGTTTGTTGTGGAGGAAGAAGGGGTTGGCCAAAGGCTTGGCCGGTTACTCCTTGGTCGCCGGCGGCCAAGGGAAGTTGGCCGGTGGCTGAGGGTTGTCTAAGGGATGTCGGCAGCTGGTAGATGGCCGGTGGCGAGGAGAGGCAGCAGCTCCAATGGGAGGCGGTAGCACAAAGGTGGGCGACAACCACCATGGCTTGGGCGGCAAGAAGGAGGAGGAGGAAAGGAGGCTAGGGTTTCCAAAACCCTTGAACAAATAAATTCTCCACAAAAAATCCTTAAGCCGTGTTTTTATAGGGAACACATTCTCCTAGCGGTTATTGGTTCATAACCAAAAACCGTTAACCCGCTCCAATAACTTAAGTTAAAATAAACCAAACCGCGTTGGTCTATTTTAAGTTAAAACGAACCGAACCAACTTTGGTTCATTCGTTTAAAACAAATCAAACCACTTTGGTTTATTTTCCACCATTAGATTAGAACCAAACCAATTTCATTCATCCATCATATCTTCAAAAGACACGACCCATCCATGCTTTTAATGCGACTAAAACCATTTCATACTCGCCCTTTGTTTGGTCCAACCAAACTGAATCCTATTCTCAAATTCATTTTAAATCCTTCGAATTATTCTCGTTGTGCGTGTGACCAAATAGGTTCCCAGTTTATGTTGGCCATCTATAATTAACCATTAATTATAGAATGATCATGAGTGGCGCCTAGTAGTACATCATGATCCCCAATTAACTGGAAAATCAACGGTTGATCCCAGAAACTTTTCTGAAACCTTTCAACAGCTACAATGAATCGTGACCCATTCTTTTCACTCATCTTATATCCAGTTGGTTCAGGACATGGTTTATTGTGTCAGTCCCTATTAGGTTGACTACATCACACCTTACCCAAGTATTACTTCCTCGTCCTCTGGATTCTAGTTACTGCACATGTATCCAAGAGTACAATACTCTAAACATGTAATGTTTTGGCCAAAGACTTTAGTAACAATGAGATTAGAGGCCATAGGGTATACATCTCCTCGCAAGGAGCGGTAAATCCTCTGTGGGTTATTCAAACACCTTTGGTCACATCGACTTATACCCAATCATCCCGGGTCCACATCTCCTCGGAGATGCTTGCTTAAGATGTCAAAGCATAAGTCTTCATGACCAAGATGACTTGAATACTGCAAGTTGAAGGAACATCGCACTTAAGCCACTGTAAGAACTTCATCGACATATCCATATAAGCAGATAACCATATGAAGTCTTATAGCTGGTCACTCTAATGAACTAGTTACCATAACTACCATCCACGATCAACTCCGAACATCCCAATGTCTCCATACAGTGAGAAACAGCTGCTTGGATAAACCAAAGAGTACACCTCGTGCTAGTCTCAACAGAATTGATGGTGTCCGAATGCATCAATTCATCGACTAGAGATAATTTCAATACATCACAATTACACATGTAGAGATACTCACTAGTTGTGATCCAATCACAAATTCTCTCATGTTGTGAATCATATTGCGGTCATTCAGTAAATGAGTTTAAGATCCAATCAAATACAAGAAAAACATGTATACTCAAATAGTGAATCTTCATTTATCAAATAAATGGTGCAACCATAAGGCGATTGCCTTAGGACACCTCTCATATATTACTAACAAACTCCCACTTGGCCTATTACCAATCGCCATGGTATCCAATACCATAAGCTCTAACATGACCCTCAAACTTACTTTGATGCAAGGCCTTAGTTAAAAGGTCTGTTAAGTTCCTTTCAGTGGGAATCTTCTCGATTTGTATTTCCTTCCTACTTATGATCTCTCTGATCAAATGATAGCGGAAAAGCACATGTTTAGATCGTTAATGAGACCACATCAAGTTGAGAGATGAACTTCTCAATCCAAACCGCTTCCTTTGCTGCTTCCAAAGCTGCAATGCATTCTTCCTCAGTGGTAGAATTCGCTACAGTGTCTTGCATGAAACCTTTCCAACTTATTGCACCTCTATTTAAGGTAAATGCGTACTCATACTAAGACCTGGAATCATCCTTGTCTGTCTGGAAGTTGCATCTATATACCCGCGTATTACCATATCACCTTCTCCATATATTAGGAACACATCCTTAGTTCTTCTTAAGTACTTAAGTGTATACTGAAAAGTCTATCTTTTGTATGAACATCTTTATTTTGAAATAAGAATCACATGATCATTGTTTGCATATTTTTATGGTTATGCAATATTTTCTAATACTTTACATTATAGATAACATGGTGTGTGGTGTCACACGGGAGATCATGTTATCGGCCCCTTGAAAAGTATAAGTAAAGGCTCACAACCGAGAAGGCTTTGGACAAACCATCGGAATGGTTGTAGTGTGATTTGGTATTGGTTTGTCTTGACCATAGAATCACACTAGTACACTTTGTGTGTATTGAGCAGGACCGACTTAGAGGTGATTCGATTTATTGCTGACTACATAATCGAATCGGGCCTCAGATATTATATTGTACATACTCTTAATCCCGATATAATAACGGGTCAATATACTTAGTACTCATCTCTTTTATTTACCAATGGGCGAGATTTATAGATTAAATCGATAGGCTCGATAAGTTGGGAGATGATATTATTTATATGGTGTGTCGTTGATTATAGGAGGAAATTGTATCCTATATATTAGGATGATGATATCCCCTTGAGGATCTCATAAGGTTCATCATGTAAACCCTGCAGGTGGACTTGGTCCGGCATGATGAAAAGGTTGAGTGGTACTACTCATGGAGTTAGATGTTGATTAATTAATGGTCAGTAAATTAATTAATCAACGGACATTCGAGATCTTAAACACGGGGAGAAAATGTACAAATAATATATGGAGCTCATATTATCATATGAGGGTTGGTGAGGTAGATCAATGATGATCCTTTAGTGGATTGGATCATCATTAGTGGATCGGAATTTATGTGGGCTTGATCCATGAGTAACCAAGATCCAACTCCTCCTCATGGTCCCTAATGTAGCCTATTAACACCTCATGAAGCTTAGATCCAATGGATAGAAACAAAATTCTAAGATCCATAGGTAGAGATTAAATCTCTAAGATCCGACAGTTAAGATTAAATCTCTAGATCCGATGGTTGATATTAAATCCCTAGAACCAATGGAGGAGATTAAATCATGACTTATCCCTAACTCTATAAAAGGAGGGAAAGGGGGTTGGCGTGAACAACATCCATGGGAGCTAGGGTTTTGGGTGGCAAGAGAGCAATCCTAGTTGAGATAGGATTAGGGTTAGGGTTTGGAGGCTTGGGCGGCACCAAATAAGGAAGGCTTTGCTTTCTTCTTCTTCCTTCATTGGTCGGCGTCCAGCAACTCATCCAGCTCCTTTCCAACCTTGGCCGGTAGCCAAATCTTCTCTTCTCCCTCTCCTTAGGTGGTGGAAACAAGATATAGGGATTTCCCTTGGTGTATTGGTCAGATTCCACCACAAACTCCTCCTCCTTGGTGGTCGGCGGCAAGGATCTTCTTTGCTCCTTGTTGGTTGGCTTTAGGGAGGAGAACTTTGTTTCTACTCTTCCTCTTGCTTTGGAAGAGCAAGGAAAAAAGATTTGCGATCTAGGAGCTTCGACTTTTGGTAGATCGTCATCCACACGATGTCCAAAAGGAGGAAGGTCATACATTAGAAGATCGAGAGGTATACCTATTCTTCTTTCTCTTTTTGTTACTTGCTTGTTTTTGTTTTTCAACTATGAGCATGATATAAATCTGTATATGGAGAAATAATACTTGGATCCCAAATATAAACACAAAAACCGACGATCCGGACATCGTCTATTCCGCGGCTACTCGTAGAATATAGGATGGTCGCTTGAACCACTAGTTTGTTCAAGTGACCTCTCTAAATGAATAGCACGACGATGGCTTGGTTGTTTGAGCAATCCCTTTTTTCTAGGATTAAATTTTTAATCCGGGGACATTGAAGGGATCGCCATGATCAAACGACCGAGGTGAAGTGGGATCGAAGTTTCCCCTCACGGACTTGATAAGCAAAACCCTTCAATTGGTATCAGAGCCAAGGTTTCCAGTTTTGTGTGTTTAGGATTCGGTTAATTTTTATGCACTTTTTCATATATTATATGTGCCAGATAATAGTAGGATATGCGTAGTTTAACTCTTTGGTTGCAGGCATAAGATCCGACTATTATGGTCATATGTGTGTATGTGATTGTATGTGTGTAAATATTTATTTTGTTGAATCCTCGGGGTTGAGGAGGCTAGTATTTAGTTTTTGTAAATTAAATACGGCATTGTTTAGCCACTCTTTATTTTATTTTACTTTCGATCTAGATTTCATGTACGCTCCCTCGTGGAGTATAGGATCGATGGATGTAAATTAAAATAGGTTTTAGTCTCGACTCGGATCTCCGGATGGCTCGTACATGGCGTAGGAGCGAACGAGATGGTGATGCGACGGGAGACATATTGAAGACAAAAGCCATAATAGTTGGAAAATAATTTACTTTTCATATTTAGTTCCTTTTGTTTGATATGCATGTCGTAGGCTAGGAAAATTCCTCAATTCCAAATTACTAAGTGGGAGAGGGAAATTTTTTTAAAATTCCCACGGCCTCCATTACGATTTGAAAAGTGATGCAAACAAACTTGCACGTTGGCTCTGAGTGCCTTCCTCCATATCGGATGGGTTTGTTTGTGAATCACAAGATCAAATATGGTTATAGGGAATTATCAAGGAGCGTGTGTACTTCCCCATCGAAAGGCACATAACCCGAGATAATTACCTTGGTACCAAGTAATGGTGAACACTTAGATACAAATATAAGTATCCTCCCCATCGGAGTCACTGCTTTTATTTGTAGGGCCAAAGAGGAACCAACTATTTATTTTACTTGTCAAAAAGTTAGGTTGACAAGATAGTAAAATTAATGGGTAAAACCTCCTCTTACAAATGTAGAATTCGTATACGTCCACACTATCGTGGCATACGATATTCTCGGTGTTGGTTGATTTTAAAATTTTATTGTTTGAGGAATCAATAATTTTTTGAAATCTAATGTTTTGATTTATGTGATTCTTAGGTTTTCTTTCAAAATGACTTTCAACCCACTTGCTGTGATACTGAAAGAGAACAAACTTACTAGACCCAACTATGTTGATTGGAAGAGGAATCTAGATATTGTCTTGACTGCTGAGGAATACAAATATGTACTCCTCGAAGAGTGTCCTCCCAAGCCTGCAGATGATTCTGGGGAAAAGGAAAGAGAGAGCTATAGGAAGTGGATCAAGACCGATGAGATGGAGCGGTGTTACATTTTGGCATCTATGTCAAATGTACTCCAACATCAGCATCAAGTCATGCCCACTGCTTATGATATGATGCTCAATCTCAAGGAGCTTTTCGGACACCAGAATTGGGCTGCGAAGTAAGAACCCATGAGAAACTTGATGACAACCACCATGATCGAGGGAACACCCGTGAGGGATCATGTTCTCAAGATGATGGCTCATTTGAATGAGTTGGAGGTCCTTGGAGCTGAGATCGATGGGAAAACCCAAGTCGATATCATACTCCAGTCTCTACCTAGGAGTTTTGAGCAGTTTCGCCTTAACTACAACATGAACAAGAGGTTGTATTCGTTGGCGGAACTTCTGACAGAACTACTGGTGGCAGAGGGACTATTTCGTCAGAGTGCTCAGGCACATGCCATGGTGACCCAAAAGGTTTCTACTTCTAAGACAAAAGGCAAGAAGAAGAAGAAACAAACTGGGGTGAAGGCGGCGAGAGGTACTCAGGGAGGAGTGAAGAAGCCGAAAGGCAAGTGCTTCACTTGTAAGCAGACTGGACACTGGAAGAAGGACTGCCCCAACCGCAAGAACAAAGGTATATCTTTTGGTCTAGTCATTGAAACATGTTTAGCAATGTTATCTACCGGCACCTAGTGTGTAGATACGGGAGCCACTGATCATGTCTGCAATACTTTGTAGGGGTTCTAGGAAATCAGATGACTGGCTGAGGGGGAGATTACCGTGTACTTGGGCGATGCCACGAAGGTGGCGGTTGTTGCAGTGGGAGATGTTCATTTATCTTTTGAGAAAAATAAATTTTTGGTTCTTAAGAATTGCCTTTATGTACCCTTATTTAGAAAGAATTTAATTTCGGTTTCTAAATTGTTTATGGATGGATATTCTATTTTTTTTTAATGACAGAGTTGTTATAAAAAGGAATAGGGACATTATCTGTTCGGGTACATTGATAGGAAATTTGTATACACTTGAACCAAAACCTCCCACGATGCATATTGAAATTAATAGCTCATCTTCTAATTCCAATAAGAGAAAAGAACCTTCGAAGATGAACCAAACATATCTTTGGCATCTTAGGCTTGGTCACATTAACCTAAGAAGAATTCAAAGGTTGATAGCTGATGGACCTTTGGGTTCATTAGTGGTGGAGGATCTCCCAACCTGTGAATCTTGCTTGGAGGGTAAGATGACCAAGAGCCCTTTTAAGGCCAAGGGGTATAGAGCCAAAGATGTGTTAGAATTGGTTCATTCTGATTTGTGTGGTCCTATGTCTATCCAGGATAGAGGTGGTTTCGAGTATTTCATCTCTTTTATAGACGATTACTCGAGATATGGATACATTTACCTGATGCGCCGCAAGTCTGAATGCTTTGACAAGTTCAAAGATTTCAAGGCTGATGTGGAGAAACGTCAAGGTAAAAGTATCAAGACACTACGATCTGATCGTGGTGGTGAGTTCCTCTTGGGAGAGTTTAGGAACTACTTATCAGAGTTTGGGATTCAATCCCAATTGACTGCACCTGGCACACCCCAATAGAATGGTGTAGCAGAGCGAAGGAATAGGACTCTTATGGAGATGGTTAGATCGATGATGAGTTATTCTGAGTTGCCAGATTCGTTCTGGGGATATGCTCTAGATACGGTGGTGTACATTCTAAACTTGGTTCCATCTAAATCAGTGCCTTCTACTCCCACAGAATCGTGGACTGGGCGAAAGCCTAGTCTAAGACATATTCGGATATGGGGGAGTCCAGCACATGTGCTGAAGGCAAATGCTGGTAAGTTGGAACCTCGTACAGAAGTACACATGTTTGTTGGCTATCCCAGGGGAACGAAGGGTGGATTGTTTTATAGTCCTAGAGATCAGAGGGTGATCGTTAGCACGAATGCCAGATTTCTAGAAGAAGACTATGTGATGAGACACAAGCCCAAGAGTAAAATTATTTTGGAGGAGTTAAAAGGGGAAGTCACTTCTTTAGTACCACCAGTAAAAGAGGATATACCACATGTCACTGCACCGTGTGTCACAGAGGATACACAGGTGATACCTCATCATAGTGAGAGGGTTGTGAGACAACCTGATAGATTCATGTTCTTAGGAGAATCTTCTGATTTAGTCCTTGGCGAACATGAACCTGATCCCTGGATATATGACGAGGCAATCCAAGATAAAGATGCAGTATCTTGGCAAAGTGCAATGAATGCTGAGATTGAATTTATGGATTCAAATCAAGTCTGGGAGCTAGTAGAATCACCCGATGGTGTAAAAACCATTGGATGCAAGTGGATCTACAAGAGAAAGAGAGGAATAGATGGGAAGGTTGAGACCTTCAAAGCAAGGCATGTTGCAAAGGGGTATACTCAGAAAGAGGGTATCGATTATGAGGAGACCTTTTCGTCGGTAGCCATGCTTAAGTCTATCCGGATTCTCTTATGCATAGCAGCTCATATGGATTGAGGTGTGGCAGATGGATGTCAAGACAGCTTTCCTTAATGGAAGTCTTGAAGAAAACATCTATATGAAGTAACCAGAGGGATTCATTGCTAAAGGCAAAGAGCATCTTGTATGTAAGCTTAATCAATTCATTTATGGATTGAAGCAAGCTTCGAGGTCTTGAAACATCCGCTTTGATGAGGTAATCCAGTCTTATGGATTTATTCAAAGTTCGGATGAGTCTTGTGTATACAAGAGATGTGACGGAAACGTAGTGGTATTTCTTGTACTATACGTAGATGACATTTTGTTGATTGGCAACAATATTGAGGTGTTATCAGACGTAAGGGTATGGTTGTTCAAACAGTTTGATATAAAGGACTTGGGGGAGGTGGGACACATCCTTGGGATCAAGGTTATAAGGGATCACAGGAAAAGGATGTTGTGCTTATCCCAAGCTTCATACATATACACGATTATGGAGCGTTTTAGCATACAGAACTCCAAGAAGGGTTTTCTACCTTTCAGGCATGGAGTTCCTTTATCTAAGGAGATGTGTCCTAGATCATCTAAGGAGATAGAGGAGATGAAGGCAGTTCCTTATGCTTCGACAGTAGGAAGCCTCATGTATGCGATGCTCTGTACGAGACTAGATATCTGCTTTGGCGTGGGCATGGTCAGCAGATATCAGAGTAATCGAGGACAGGGACATTGGACTACGGTAAAGCATATATTGAAGTACCTGAGAAGGACTAGGGATTATATGTTGGTTTACCGGGCAGACCAATTACTCCCTGTGGATTACACGGATTCCGACTTCCAATCTGATAGGGATAACAGTAAGTCTACCTCAGGTTTTGTGTTTACTTTGGGAGGTGGAGCCATTGTATGGAGGAGTGTCAAGCAAAAATGCGTGACGGACTCCACCATGGAAGCTGAGTATGTGGCAACCTCTGAGGCAGCCAAAGAAGTTGTGGCTCAAGAACTTCCTAATGGACTTGGATGTGATTCCTGGTTTACCCAGAACTATCACAATTTATTGTGATAATAGTGGTGCAGTTGCAAACTCGAATGAACCACGAGCCCATAAGGCTAGTAAACACATAGAGCGCAAGTACCACCTGATACGAGAAATCGTAAAGAGAGGAGAAGTTGTTGTGGCCAAGATTGCATCGGAGGATAACCTGGTAGATCCTTTCACTAAGGCCCTTCCAGCGAGAGCTTTTGATAGGCATGTGCAGGGAATGGGGATCAGATGTATGGCAGTTTAAGGACAGCATAGTCTTTTAGTAGAAGTGGGATATTGTAGGGATGTATATTGAAAAGTCTATCTTTTGTATGAACATCTTTATTTTGAAATAAGAATCACATGATCATTGTTTGCATATTTTTATGGTTATGCAATATTGTCTAATACTTTACATTGTAGATAACATGGTGTGTGGTGTCACACGGGAGATCATGTTATCAGCCCCTTGAAAAGTATAAGTAAAGGCTCACAACCGAGATGGCTTTGGACAAACCATCGGAATGGTTGTAGTGTGATTTGGTATTGGTTTGTCTTGACCATAGAATCACACTAGTGCACTTTGTGTGTATTGAGCAGGACCAACTTAGAGGTGATTCGATTTATTGCTGACTACATAATCGAATCGGACCTCAGATATAATATTGTACATACTCTTAATCCCGATATAATAACGGGCACATATACTTAGTACTCATCTCTTTGGTTTACCAATGGGCGAGATTTATAGATTAAATCGATAGGCTCGGTAAGTTGGGAGATGATATTATTTATATGGTGTGTCGTTGATTATAGGAGGAAACCATGTCCTATATATTAGGATGATGATGTCCCCTTGAGGAGCTCATAAGGTTCATCATGTAAACCCTGCAGGTGGACTTGGTCCGGCATGATGAAAAGGTTGAGTGGTACTACTCATGGAGTTAGATGTTGATTAATTAATGGTCAGTAAATTAATTAATCAATGGACATTCGAGATCTTAAACACGAGGAGAAAATGTACAAATAATATATGGAGCCCATATTATCATATGTGTGTTGGTGAGGTAGATCAATGATGATCCTTTAGTGGATTGGATCATCATTAGTGGATCGGACTTTATGTGGGCTTGATCCATGGGTGGCCAAGATCCAACTCCTCCTCATGGTCCCTAATGTAGCCTATTAACACCTCATGAAGCTTAGATCCAATGGATAGAAACAAAATTCTAAGATCCATAGGTAGAGATTAAATCTCTAAGATCCGACGGTTGAGATTAAATCTCTAGATCCGACGGTTGAGATTAAATCCCTAGAACCAATGGAGGAGATTAAATCATGACTTATCCCTAACTCTATAAAAGGAGGGCAAGGGGGTTGGCGTGAACAACATCCATGAGAGCTAGGGTATTGGGTGGCAAGAGAGCAATCCTAGTTGAGATAGGATTAGGGTTAGGGTTTGGAGGCTTGGGCGACACCAAATAAGGAAGGCTTTGCTTTCTTCTTCTTCCTTCATTGGCCGGTGTCCAGCAGCTCATCCAGCTCCTTTCCAACCTTGGCCGGCAGCCAAAGCTTCTCTTCTCTCTCTCCTTAGGTGGTGGAAATAAGATATAGGGCTTTCCCTTGGTGTCTTGGTCAGATTCCACCACAAACTCCTCCTCCTTGGTGGTCGGCGGCAAGGATCTTCTTTGCTCCTTGTTGGTTGGCTTTAGGGAGGAGAAGAACTTTGTTTCTACTCTTCCTCTTGCTTTGGAAGAGCAAGGAAGGATGATTGGTGATCTAGGAGCTTCGACTTTTGGTAGATCGTCACCCACACGACGTCCAAAAGGAGGAAGGTCATACATTAGAAGATCGAGAGGTATACCTATTCTTCTTTCTCTTTTTGTTACTTGCTTGTTTTTGTTTTTCAACTATGAGTATGATATAAATCTGTATATAGCTAAATAATACTTGGATCCCGAACATAAATACAAAAACCGGCAATCCGGACATCGTTTATTCCGCGGCTACTCGTAGAATAGAGGATGGTTGCTTGAACAACTAGTTTGTTCAAGTGACCTCTCTAAACGAATAGCACGACGATGGCTTGGTTGTTTGAGCAATCCCTTTTGTCTAGGATTAAATTTTTAATCTGGGGGCATCAAAGGGATCGCCATAATCAAACGACCGAGGTGAAGTGGGAAGCGAAGTTTTCCCTCACGGACTCGATAAGCAAAACCCTTCATTAAGGATTGTATGAACAGCCACCCAATGATCCATTCCTGGATCAGACTGATATCTTCTCGTGACACTCAGAGCATACGATACATCCTACCTCATACATAACATAGCATACATGATAGATCCTATTGTGGATGCATAGGGAATCTTACTAATGCAAAACCTCTCGTCTTCTGTGCGAGGACACAGACTTCGAAAGGTGTATCCCATGCCTGATGGGAAGAAAATTTTCTTGGATTCCGACATGCTAAATCTCTTTAGCACTTGGTCTATATATGTAGACTGTGAAAGACCAAGCAACTGTTTCAATCTATCTCTATAGATCTTGATCTCGAGGATGTAGGTCGCTTCTCCTAGGTCTTTCATGGAGAATGTTTTGGATAACCAAATTTTAACCGACTATAAGATAGATATTTCATTTCCTATAAATAATATGTCATCGACATACAATACTAGGAACATGACTGCTCTTCCACTAACCTTCTTGTACACACAAAGTTCTTCCTGATTTTGTGAGAAATCAAACCTTTTGTTTGTCTCATCAAAATGGATATTCCAGCTCCTGGATGCTTGCTTCAGTCCATAAATGGACCGTCGAATTTTGCATACCTTGGTTTTATCAACCAATCTAAAACCCTCAGGTTGTATCATATACACATCCTCGAGTAGGTTTCCATTAAGGAAAGTCATTTTCACATCCTTTTGCCATATCTCATAATCATAATGAGCCGCTATGGCCAGGAGCATCCAAATGGATTTAAGCATAGCTACTGGTGAATAGGTCTCGTCATAATCAACACCTTGCTTTTGACGATAGCCTTTCACCACTAATCTAGCCTTAAAGGTAATCACATTACCATTCATGTCGATTTTTTTCTTGAAAACCCACTTGCACCCTATAGGCTTAATGGCTTCAGGTGGGTCCACTAAGTTCCAAACTTGATTTTCATATATGGAATCTATTTCAGACTTCATGGCTTCAAGTCATTTATCCCTTTCTAAACTTTTCAGAACTTCTTCATAATTGGTAGGCTCCTCATTGTCAATGAGTAACACGTCGTTCGATTCACTTACAAGAAATCTATATCTCTCAGGAATGTTGCGTGTCCTACCAGATCTACGAAGATGTGGTGTCACAATAGGTTCAGCCGATGTCTCATCACTATGAGTCATCAGTCGAGGTGCTTGTCCAGGTATCTCCTCAATGTCTACTAAAGTCTCTTAAACCTTCTCAAGTTCAACGACACTCCCACTATTTTCTTGCAAGAGAAATTCTTTCTCTAGAAACACAGCATTTCTTGAAACAAACACCTTTTGTTCTAAGGGATGATAGAATTGGTAACCCCTCGTTTCCTTAGGGTATCCAATAAATAGACATTTATCATACTTACCATCCAATTTGTATGACACAGTCCGCTTCACATAAGAAGAACAATCTCATATCTTCAAGTAAGATAAATGAGGTTTTTTACTATTCCATACCTCATATGGATTAGTAGGGACTATCTTAGTCGGGACTCTATTTAACAAGTAAATAATAGTCTGAAGTGCATAGCCCCAAAAGGACTTGGGAAGATTCACATGATTCATCATCGACCTAACCATGTCCAACAAGGTTCAATTTCACCTTTCAGATATACCATTATGCTTTGGTGTATGCGGCGGAGTCCATTGAGACAATATACCATTGTCTCTTAGATAATCTAGAAACTCTTGACTCAAGTATTCACCACCTCGATCCGATCGAAGTATTTTAATACTCTTGTCAAGTTATTTCTCTACTTCATTTCTAAATTCTTTGAACTTTTCAAAGGCTTCAGACTTGTGTTTCATCAAGAACACATACCCAAACCGTGAGTGATCATTGGTGAAGGTAATGAAGTAGCTATAGCCTCCTAGAGCTTGAGTTGACATAGCTCCGCATACATCATTATGTATTTGACCAAGCAACTCTCCCACCGGTTCACCTTTTCCCGTAAAAGGTAACTTAGTCATCTTGCCTTTTAAGCATGATTCACATGTATCATATGAATCTAATTCAAACGATTCCAGAATTCCACATCGGTGTAATTTGGACATGCATTTCTTGCTCATATGGCCAAGATGACAATGTCACATGTAGAAGTCTAATTGATTATCTTTTTGAGCATGCTTGTTGCTCGCTTTGATATTGAGAATGTCACTGGATATGTCTAATGTATATATACCATTGCACAATGTTCCAGTCCCACAAAGCACCCATTCAAAGTTATGTGGCGATAATTGTTACTAAAAGTCAAATGGTACTCATTTCTATATAAACAAGAAATAGAAATGATGTTCTTTATCAACGAAGGAACATAAAAGCAATTATCCAGCTCTAAGACAAGTCCTGTAGGGAGTCTCAACAAATACGTTCCGATGGCGAGTGCAACAACCTTTGCTCTATTCCCAACACATAAATTTGACTCTCCCATGACAAGTCTTCTTCTATTCCTTAGCCCATGTATGTTATTACATATATGTGAGCCACACCCAGTATCCAATACCCAAGTGTTTGAGGAAATAGAATGACAATCAATAACAAAGATATCTGAAGAAGATGAGGCATCTGATGCCTTATTCTTCTTCACAAACTCAAGATAAATCTTGCAGTTTCTTCGCCAATGGCCCTCCTTGCCATAATGATAGCAAGTGCCCTTTTGAGCTAGTTCTGCCTTTTTAGCCTTTTTCTTCTTCCCCTTTTGCTGTTCCTTTGACTTCCTCTTAGAATCTTTCTTCGAGGAATCAACTAACAGCATTGTCCCTTGCTCATGCTTCACAGAAGGCTCCACAGTCTTCATCATGTTGAGTAGTACCATAGATGAACCTTCTTGCATCTCAGAGGTGAAGAGGATCTTAGAGACTTCGAACCTTTCGGATCTCACTTGCTCATCAAACCACTCATAAAGATGAAAGACTATGGCATGAGCATCCATATGCTCATGCTGCTTCCATAGCTCGGGTACCATCGTGGCTAGCATGATGCAACTCACTAGTTCAGAATCACTCACATGTTTCTAATAGGCCAACAATTGGTCTAGAGTTGCGTCATTTCTAGGACAGGTGGGAAGAGGCTCTTCGAGGACATACACAAGCTTTTCCGCCTTGAGAACTATTCTCATGTTTCTAAGCCAGTCCAAGAAGTTCAACCCAGTCAATTTATTCGAATTCAAAATAGAGCGCAAATTTAAAGACATCATGATCAAGCGATTAACTTAGAAATACAAATCAAAGATATATGAGAAAATGATTTTAAAATGCATCAACATACATTTACAAAATCCCATTCATTTTTCGAATTTCAAAAACCCTCAAAATTAATTCGAAAGATCGTAGGTTCATCTCCGAATGGATTGATATCCAACATAGATAAGAACAATCTTGGAGAGAGTCCAACAAGTCATTCTTAGCTACGATGGTAGGTATCAAGTATACCAATTGTATATCATATATATTCAACTATCACAATGTGCTACCAACTAATTGAATGTTCACACACACATCGGGTTGTTAACTCATTAACAAGTATGCATCATTTGTATAGCACCCAACTTCACCTCCCTTCACATTGATCTTGGAGAGAGTCCAACAAGCCGATGCTGCAGGTTAAAGCCAACCCATTAATCGAGAAATAATTTTAATATGATTAGAGCGCATTCAACCAATTAGCTAGGCTTGGAGAGAGTCCAACAACTCAAACTAACGATTGACCTCTGACTCTTACCATATTAGTAATAAACTATTCCAATGGTTTGAACATGTTCAGGTTCGAGCCGAGCTTAGAGAGAGTCCAACAACCCAAACAAGAAACGGAACTCTGGTTCTAACCATATTAATGGAAGGTGTAGGCTTTAATGTTGTGTAAGGGTTTTAATGTCTCATCCTTTTTATATGCAAATAACTATTATCTACATAGCATGACACACATGACATACATCTACATGTCACGACACGCATGATATAATGATATGCATCTAATGCAATTACATGACATACAATTATGGCATGTATAAATAGTTTCCTTTTTTGTCATAATTATTTTTGAAATAAAATATGTTTTAGATTTGATTTCCCAAATCAAATCATTATTAAAATTAGGAAATAAATTTTCAAATCTAATCATATATTTTATTTATGGAAAATGTTAATTAAGGAAAGTCAAATTTAATTTAGGAAACAAATTTCCTAAATTATAATTTCCTAATCATATTAGGAAATTTTCAATTTGAATTTCTTTATTTGTCATAACTATTTATGGAAATAAAATATGTTTGAGATTTGATTCCCAAATCAAATCATGATTAAATTAGGAAATAAATTTCCAAATCTAATCATATATTTTATTTATGGAAAGTGGTAATTTCCATAAATACTTCTAAACTTTCTAAAAGTTGAAAATTTCTATAAATACAATTATGACTATTGCAAAACAATTTTACGATTATGTCGGAACACAACATGGCTCTGATACCACTGTTGGGTTTCCCCGGCACCGCGGCGAGTGTGTGTTCGAACACGTTTCGTAAACATGCACACAGTGGAAGCAATAAAAGCAATAAATCTAATTTATTATAACACACACATCACACGCATGTAAGATACAACATGTGTAGACATAATCGCTATTTAAAATTATGCAATAAAAGGAAACTTATACTAGGTATATCTGACGGATCATATGTAGTGGGAATGACATCAACCGTAGCGACCCTTGCTAGAATTACCTCTATCCGTATCCACACCAAGTATCGTTTGGATAGATTCACAAAGCCATGAGCCTTGTCTTCGTAAAAGTCACTAGCCTCGAGTCGAAGACGATGTGTCCGAGAGACAATCACAATCCGAAATAAATTCGGATCCCAAAATAAGTTTCACAAACTTACTTGTCGGAAGTGGTTTTCGTCAACCGTTTGACGAAAACTTAACCCTCCACCTATGAGGATTGCCAGAGATCCAATCCCCGGCAAGTAGACCACTGTCGGAGCACAAAACACCGACCAAACTGTTAGTGTCAACCCTTAGTGTCAATCATTAGATGATCGATTAGGGATCATATGTATCATATTTCATTAATATCTGCCAAAGATTGATTATTATATTTACATTATGCAAGTGTCAGCTAAATAAATATAATAATGCCCTTGAATAGAGTTGGTGCAATCGGCCCAAGTCACGATTGACCGGACTCAAGTTTGACTCGAGTGATGTTTTGATGTTTGACAAAGTGAGTTGACATTGATGTTTGACATTAATGTCTGTTGATGTTTTGGAGAGATTGTTTATACAATCAACCTAGGTTATGTTTAACCGGACTCGAGTTTGACTCGAGGGAGACTTTGATGGTTGACTAGAGTTGACTATGTCATGGAAAGTCCAAGTCTTCAATACTTGGCATGTAAAGCCCAAGCATGGGTCTTGGAAAGGAAAGTCCAACATGGGTTGGCAAGGGAAAGTCCAAGCTTGAGTCTTGGCATTTGAGAAGTCCAAGGGGTTTTATATTGGCGGCGTAAAGTCTAAGCGGGAGTCTTGGCAGCATAAGTCCAATGGTTGGCGGCGTAAAGTCTAAGCAGAGTCTTGGCGGCATAAGTCTAATGTGCCTTGGCGGTGTAGACACCGTTAGCATGACATAGCCGATGGAAGCACCTGAAGGCTAGCACGATGGATGAACAAGTCATGGATGACTTGGAGGGATCCGAGAGGCGTGAGGCTGATGGAGATAGCTAGAAGGCTTAGGTCTAGGCTAAGGGTGGTCTAGTAGGTATGGGAGAACCATACTTGGGCTAAAACCTTATGTTTGAGGTGTGCCAGTCGACTGGTGTCATATGGCAATCGACTAGTGAGAGTCAACTAGGGTTTGACTGCGGGATGTGTCCCAGTAGTCGACTGCCAGAGCTTGGAAGTTGACTGATGGATGAGCAGTCGATTGATCTTGTGATCAGTCGACTGATGCTCGGGTTTTGGGGCACAAAATGGAGTCTCACTCGACCGCTACGGTCAGCAGTCGAGTGATGGCTTCATCAGTCGACTGATATCCTAGCCATTGGATTTTTTCAGTGTGGATTACACCGTTGTCTCACAGCAACAGTGTGATTAGTCGACTGATGGTCCCCGGTCGTTGCATTATTTGCTTAATTAAGCTGATCCATCCAACGGTGGTAATCGATTCAACTTTGGATTGACGAATCTGATAAATCTGAAGGGACGATCGAGATCCAACAGTCCGGATGAACGGCCAAGATGTGTAGATCACAATGCATGGGCCGGATCGCTCCAAATTCAGATTAATGGCTCATATCGAGCCATTACATTGGATGGTCCAGATTGCTCCGATCTCTAATGAATGGAACTGATTGAATCTGAATGGAAAATCACGATCAACCGGATCTAGATGAAAGGATAAGATGTCCAGATCTAAATGTACGGACCAGATGTCTTCAGATCTGGATAGATGGATCAGAATCGATCAGATCTCATCGGACGGTCAGGATTGACTAGATCTGAACCCTTTGATTAAACTGCTTCTGATCTTGATGAAAGGTCCAGATTAATCATGTTTGAAATAATCCTTCTAGCCTTAGATGAAGTCATATTTTATCCAACTTGAGTCTAGTCTAGTGGCTCATCTCGATCTCCTACAAACAAAGATAAAATTTGCATATAAGTCCAAAATTTAGGATAATTTATAATAAGGTCCAAAAATATATCCAACTCATAAAACATGTAAATAATCGATAAATAAACACACGAGAGGATTAAAACGGTGATATTAAGGACCAAAATAATGCAATAAAATGGTAGTGATCATACCCATAATTCACATGTTTTATATCTCATAGAAAACACGAAAATCTAAATTTATATCACATATAAATCATCATAACAAAATATATGTTTTGCAAGTGGCTCTGATACCACTATAGGAAAAATTCCGGATCATGACATTCATAATATCGCGGGCGAATACTTCGCACAACTGCAATGGGAACAAAAATAAATCGGATCCCTCCATTTTGTTTAAGTCATTTTGTAAAATATATAAGTCATTTTCTTTAATCTAGATCTTATCTAGAAGAAGAAATATACCTTCGATGCGAGCCCTTCGCAATCCTGTTAATCCAAACGTAGTTGAATCTCAATACGGTAAGGACAACCGTATCTCTAAGGTATTCACATGAACCGTATCTTGGAGATGGAGATAACACCTTTGGTTGTGCTAGCAACCAAAAACCAAAGTTCTCCACAAAAGAAGAAGGGAAAATAGGGATGCAAGGCACACAATAGGAAGCAAGCATAAAACTTGAGATATAATCTCCACGTTAAGGAGATTTCTCAAATCACCTTTATCATGCATTAATCCACATTTACATGCATTAAATTCCAATTCATTAATTAATCTCATTCATGCATGCAACGTTTGAGGATGAAACCCCACGATTAATTCTTTTGCATTAACCCCTCTTTTGCATGCAACGTTTAGGGTGGTTTCTCAAATTTCAATTGCATGTGAAATCACATTTCATGCAATGTTAATGCAATAATCCAATTTGCATGCAATAATGCCTTTGCATGCAACATTAAGCATTAAATCTCATTTCATGCATTAATCCATTTGCATGCAAAAACTCCCATTTGCATGCATGATTAATCATCATTAATCTTGCTTACCTTCTTCAATTGATTTCACTTGAGTCTAACTCAAGTTAAACCAATTTGAGTCCAACTCAAGTTTGGCCAAGCAATGAGTCAAACTCATTCTAGTCCATTCAATTAAATAATGATTCATTTAGTCAAACTAAGATAAACACTTCTCCAAAATATGTTCTTTGTGTGTCACCCTATAGGCTCTCATAGTGTTGGTAATGTATCTAAAACCATTTTAGATACATAAGCAATGAGTGGCATCTAGCAATACATCATTGCTACCCAAGCTACAAGAAAGTCGAGATCCGATAACCTTTTCGTGACTATTATCATGTATGACGGTGTTCTTCTATCCTTGATATCTTAGATCGATCAATGAGGCATAGACCGTGTCATCCCCTTATCAACCTTTATGTTTCTTGATCCCCAAGTAGACTTACTCAAACAAATGAGCTCAATATCTCATATTAACTCATTTGAGCATGGTCATACATTTCATGGTCATACTTTATCAAGAGGCCAAAGATATCACTCCCTTCATATGAGAGGGATAGATCTCATCTACATTACTCACATCCCTCCGCATAATTCATTACATACCCAGTAATCACCGTTATAGTGCACCCTGTTACGGGTGACGTTAGACGATACCAAAGTACATAACTCCTTATGTAGGGAACCGTAGTGACTTCAGGTCTAAGGACTATTCATACCAATAGTCACATGAGAAAGTATATGACACTCATATTGTAACGCCCGCCCTTATCTGCTCTCAGGGCGGCGCTACTTTTTTTTTTTTTATAACATGACATATAGGGATCATTTCACAATCTACGTACTTAACGTGTTTTCATGGCATAAACCTTCTCTTATACATGCATTACCTATCATATTCGTAGTAAGCATGTTAACATCTCTTATCTCTTTTTATAACATTCATAACATAAAATATCCATTCATGAGTTCTAGCATATCAAACTTTTATAAGTAACTGAACAGTAACATAACTAAGCAACATTCAACATGGTACTAATAAATCTCAAGTCTTATAAGAGGAAACAAATGTCTTAAGGTGTTCACTGAGCATATAAATATAAGCAGATAGTAATAGGGTCTTTTTCCACCATGCCACTATCACACCCACTTGGCCCCTCCTGCTACTTCCTCTTAGTTCATGTTTCCTTTATCTGCAGTATATGGACAACATAAACTATAAGCATATAGCTTAGTAAGATTCTTGCCTACTCACAAAAGCCACAAACCTCATCGAACAATTAGAAAAAACAGGAGCATACTAGCATAAAATAGCATAAGTATTTCATAACAACACTATGTATCAACTTACCAACGCAATGAAAACATAAGCATGACATACAATTTACATAAGCATGCTAAACATAATTAAATCTAAGCAGGGCATAAATTAAACATAAGCATTCATGATATCATCAACCCTAACATGCATAAAGGACATAGTCCTAAGCATTCTTAAACTTAACGTAAGCATTCATAATTTCATAAATCATAGACAAGCATCAAGGACATAATCATAAGCATTCTTAAACTTGACATAAGCATTCATAATTTCATAAATCATAGACAAGCATCAAGGACATAATCATAAGCATTCTTAAACTTGACATGAGCATTCATAATTTCATAAATCAAAGACAAGCATCAAGGACATAATCATAAGCATTCTTAAACTTGACTTAAGCATTCATAATTTCATAAATCATAGACAAGCATCAAGGATATAATCATAAGCATTCTTAAACTTGACTTAAGCATTCATAATTTCATAAATCAAAGACAAGCATCAAGGACATAATCATAAGCATTCTTAAACTTGACTTAAGCATTCATAATTTCATAAATCATAGACAAGCATCAAGGACATAATCATAAGCATTCTTAAACTTGACTTAAGCATTCATAATTTCATACAAGTCCTTTCTTTTCAAAACATATACATATAGGTACTTCAACATAATCATAACTTGAATGGGGCCCTGTGTTAAGTACCACATAATGCGTGCTCTAATAGGTCAGGGTAGCGAGCCACCAGACCTACTAGAGCAAGACCTCTTACGTCTTACCAGGGCAAGACCTCTTACGTCTTCTTATGTCCCTATGGATTTGATTAATGACCACCTGACAGGTCGGGTACTTAACCTCTTACAAAGTAAAATATTTAATTCCTTTCTTTCTTGTCATATCATAAAGAATGATCTTAATCCCCAACATAAAAAGGGAAGCATCTCAATCTTATCTTATCGTAAGGAGAGCTCTTAATCCCTACTTGAAAGGGAAGCATCTCCATCTTATCTCATTATAAGGAGAGCTCTTAATCCCTACTTGAAAGGGAAGCATCTCCATCTTATCTTATCATAAGGAGAGCTCTTAATCCCTACTTGAAAGGGAAGCATCTCCATCTTAGGCATTTCATAGCATACATGCATTCATAACATAAGAGTACCCTAAAGGGGTCCTAAAGCATAAACATGTTTATCACATAAGCATATTTCATAGGCATATTCATGGCATATTAAATCATAAAACATGTTCATCTCATAGGAATATTTCATGGCATATTACATCATAAACATGTTCATCACATAGGCATGTTTCATAAACATATTTCTTGGTATATTAAATCATACAACATGTTCATCACATAGGCATATTTCATAAACATATTTCTTGGCATATTAAATCATAAAACATGTTCATCTCATAGGCATATTTCATAAACATATTTCTTGGCATATTAAATCATAAAACATGTTCATCTCATAGGCATATTTCATGGCATATTACATCATAAACATGTACATCACATAAGCATAATTCATGGCATATTATAATCATCCACATAACATAACTTCATAAGGGGGTGTTTTCATGAAACCCTAGCCCTAACCCCAAGGTTGGCCGAAACATGTAGGGGGTACTAAAATTTGATTCTTGTCACATAAATTCATTCATGAAGGCATACTACATAACATAACTTCATAAGGGGGTATTTTCATGGAACCCTAACCCTAACCCCAAGGTTGGCCGAAACATGTATGGCTATAAACTTGGATTTTTGACACCTAAAATCTCCTACATGAAGCTTACAACCTACAAAAATTTCCTTAGTAGCATTTTCATGAAACCCTAGCCCAAAAACTTGGTTGGCCGAAACATGTAGGGCTCAAAGCTTGGATTTTTGTCACCTAAAAATTCCTACATGAAGCTTACAACCTACAAAAATTTCCTTAGTAGCATTTTCATGAAACCCTAGCCCAAAACTTGGTTGGCCGAAACATGTAGGGCTCAAAGCTTCATATTTCTTTCATGTAACATGTCCTACAAAACTAATATACTGCAGGTGAGGGAATCTTACATCCTTCGCTTGCTTTTAGTTGGTAGATGACCTTATGGAAGCCAAGAACTAGCCTTCTCCTTGCTTGGATGGGGTTCGGCCAAAGGGTTAAAATGGAGAGGGGGAGGGATGGTTTTCAGTGAGGAAGAAGAAGAGAAGAGGAGAAATGAAGTTTGGATACTCATGCCCCCTCATTCCCCCCTATTTATTCATTTGAAGAGCCCCTTGATCTCCCTTACACTTAACCATAATTTCTCCTACTCCTCTAATGATATAATCCTATTGGGCTTCTGGTTAGTGGGTGCATCTATAGGGCTTGGCTATCTCTAGAGGTTTGAGGTTCAATTCCTAGGCCTTGCACCCCTTTTTGGCTTATTTTCTTTTATTTTTGAAAAAAAGCCCACATAAAGCCCATTATCGTCAAGCCAAAAATTCTCGTAAAATGGTTAGAAATTTTACGGGCGTTACACATATAACGATCCATGAAACTTTCTCATGGCGGGTCAATTCAGTACATATATTCTCCAATATATATATACTCATGTGTCAATGTGATATCACATATCCACGACTTATGAGATCAAGTCATCCATTGACTTACATGCTAGTCTCAATGTATCAATATATCCCTTTGTCTATTAATACAATACTTGACTAGGAATGTTTAAGTATAGTGTTCTCTACAACTTCTCATAATCAATTCTACCAATTGATTTATTATAGATTAGAACCTACTATTCAAGGGCATTATTATATTTATTTGGCTGGCACATGCATAATGTAAATATAATAATCAATCTTTGGCAGATATTAATGAAATATGATATATATGATCCATAATCGATCATCTCATGATTGACACTAAGGGTTGACACTAATAGTTTGGTCGGTGTTTAGTGCTCCGACAGCGGTCAATTTGTCGGGGATTGCAAATTGGATTATTACATTAACATTGCATGAAATGTGATTTCACATGCAATTGAAATTTGAGAAACCACCCTAAACGTTGCATGCAAAAGAGGGTTTAATGCAAAAGAATTAATCCATGAAGTGGGGTTTCATCCTCAAACGTTGCATGCATGAATGGGGTTAATGCATGAATTGGAATTTAATGCATGTAAATGTGGATTAATGCATGATAAAGGTGATTTGAGAAATCTCCTTAACGTGGAGATTATATCTGAAGTTTTATGCTTGCATCCTATTGTGTGCCTTGCATCCCTATTTTCCCTTCTTCTTCTTTTGTGGAGAACCTTGGTTTTTGGTTGCTAGCACAACCAAAGGTGTTATCTCCATCTCCAAGATACGGTTTGTGTGGATACCTTAGAGATACGATTGTCCTTACCGTATTGAGATCCAACTGCGTTTGGATTAGCGGGATTGCGAAGGGCTCGCATCGAAGGTATATTTCTTCTTCTAGATAAGATATAGATTAAAGAAAATGACTTATATATTTTGCATGGATCTCTGGAGGGATCCGATTTATTTTTGTTCCCGGTGTAGTTGTGCGAAATATTCGCCCGCGATATTATGAATGTCATGATCCGAAATTTTTCCTACAGTGTTTCAGAGCCACTTGCAAAACATATATTTTGTTATGATGATTTATATGTGATATAAATTTAGATTTTCGTGTTTTCTATGAGATATAAAACATGTGAATTATGGGTATGATCACTACCATTTTATTACATTATTTTGGTCCTTAATATCACCTTTTTAATCCTCTCGTGTGTTTATTTATCGATTATTTACATGTTTTATGAGTTGGATATATTTTTGGATCTTATTGTAAATTCTCCTAAATCTTGGACTTATATGCAAATTTTATCTTTGTTTGTAGGAGATCGAGATGAGCCACTGGACTAGACTCAAGTTGGATCAAATAAGGCTTCATCTAAGGCTAGAAGGATTATATCAAACGTGATTAATCTGGACCTTTCATCAAGATCAGAAGCAGTTTAATCAAAGGGTTCAGATCTAGTCAATCCAGACCGTCCGATGAGATATGATCGATTCTGATCCATCTATCTAGATCAGAAAAGATTCGGTCCATACATTTAGATCTGGACATATTATGCTTTCATCTAGATCTGGTTGATCGTGATTTTCCATTCAGATTCAATCAGTTCCATTCATTAGAGATCGGAGCAATGTGGACCGTCTAATGTGATGGCTCAATCTGAGCCATTAATCTAAATCTGGAGTGATCCGGCCCATGCATTGTGATCTACACATCTTGGTTGTTCATCTGGAGCATTGGATCTCGATTGTCCCTTCAAATTTATCAGATTCGTCCATCCAAAGTTGAATCGATTACCACCGTTGGATGGAGCAGCTTAATTAAGCAAATAATGGATCCATCAAACCCTAGCTTAATTTGGTGGTTGTGATCAAGAGAGCATTGAATCGGACGGCTCAAAGATTTCATTTAATCAACATCTTCTCCACAGCAGCAGAACGCAAAGAATCACCAAACCGAGCGGCGCCTACTCCTCGCGGGCGAGCGATCATCGGCGTCGCCACCTACTCCTCGCGGGCGACAGCCGGCAGCGACGCGCAGCACACAGAGACAGCACCAAGCGTAGCAGAGTCCCCTTCCTCACGCAAGCAACAGACGGTTCTTCCTCCTCGCGAGCGACGGCGGCGAGCAGAGCTTCCTCCACGCGAGCGGCGGCGGACGCTTTCTCCTCCACGCGAGCTTCGGCAGCTTCAGGCAGCATCTCCGGCGGCCTTTCTTCCATCATTTCGGCGGCAACCTCCATCCAAGCGGCTGCCGACGAGATGTTGAGATTTCGGCCAGCTCATCGATAGCGCGTAGCAGAGGAGATTCCGGGCTTTTCATCGGCGCTTCTATAATGCCTGGCAACCGGAGCTGAGCTACCCTAGCTGGACGTGGTCGTAGAAGGATGGGGTGACCTTATACTGTTGTGGTCGCGGCAGCACCTATTCTAGCTCTGGCAGCCCTTGATTTGCCAATTTTTGACGGAAGCACTCCATTCCATTGTCGACGAAGAGTTTCAACTTCTACTCCGGTTCCATCCCTTCCTACAGTTATGGAGTTCCGTTGTAGTATAGTGGTGATTATACTCGGTTACAACCGAGAGACTCGGGTTCAGTCCCCGGCGGTGGAACTACGGACTGCTCCACCTTCACAGAGTCATCCATAGACTGTCAGGTTCTAGTGTCGTTGTAGTATAGTGGTGAGTATACTAGGCTACCGAGAGACTCGGGTTCGGATCCCGGCAACTACACCAGACTTCGACAATTCCGCACCATCCACCGGAGAAAAGGGATAATTTCATCCATCAATTCAGCACTTGCCGGAGGATTTCCAGGAAGGATCCAGCCATATCATCCACCAGAGGAGCTCGTTTGGATTGTCGTCATCATCGTGGAGTGATCGGTGGTTATATTTGAATTTTTATCCATTGATTTGGATGTTATCATTTTTACCTGCATTGTTTAATTTCTATTAATTCACATTATCATTGCTTTATTTATTTACTTTCCATTGTGTTTGAATTCAAGCCCCCCAACATTGTGAATTGTAGTTTATCTTGTAGTTTAATTGTAGTTAATTCGTAGTTTTCATTAGAGTTAATTAGTAGTTTCAATTGGTAGTTTAGCTGTAGTTTAATTAGGATGCTTAGTTTAGAGTTTAATTTGTGGTGAGTTGCACTTTGCGTAGTTGTCCATTAGGTTAATGGTTCTTTAGTATAGTTGTTCTTTAGTTTAATTGTTCCATACTTAGCACTGTCTTTTTATTTTTGAATGCTTTCCTTTGCATGCTTAGTTTAGATCTTCTTTAATTTCATTGTCATCTTAGTTAGTTAGATTAATGCTTTAATTACCTGCATTGTCTTTTATTCAGTAGGATTAGTCTTGTAAATTTCAAATCTTCATTCAGTAGAATTAGCAATAATTAGAAACCCTAAGTTTACTATTCTATCTATTACACTCGTTGGGAAACGATTCGGGCCATCCACTATGCTATATTAGTGTAAAGAGGGTTCGGTAATTAATTGGAAATGGTACCACGACAAATCACCGTTATCAAAATTTTGGCGGCGTTGCCGGGGAGTGTAATGATGTTTAGTAAACTTAGGATTACTTTCCCATTTTTCAAAAAAAATATTTAGGGCTTCATTCTTTCATTTTCTGTATATCCATGTATTTTGTCATGCTACTTCCTGTGTCTTTTGATTTATTTGTTGATGTTTCAGGAAAGACCAGGAATTCTCTTTTATGAGAAACATGGATCTTTATAATCAGCAGTATGGAGACTACGGTGATAGTTAGCATCATTGATCAAACAGCTAGATCAAATTGTAACATCCTTCAGCCAAATGCAGAACAAGAGTTCATTCAGCCTCCGTCAAAGACCACTTCTGTGGATATCGACGCGCTTAGGGAGATAGATTGTGGAGTGGGTGATAGGCATACTACTACACAGGAGTCCTATGAACTATTGTGATGTGATGTGATTTCGGACGCTGATGGATGTGATTTCATTGATGAAGTTGCTGTTGTTTCAGATGTTGAGGATGTTGACACAGGAGTGGTGGATAGCTGGACACCCCCAGACTAGACACTCCCACCTGAGATAAAGTCACCAAGAAGTTGTTGATGAAAGACCTAACAACAAATGCAGTAATCCAACCCCAAGGTTGGATACTTTTTCTAATCGCCTCTGACCACCAGTGAGTATATATGATGAGGCGATGATCATTTCGGAGGGAGCAACATGGAACTACCCTGATCACATCAAGAGAGCACTCACCTCCATCTGATCCATCCCACTCCCAGCCTGGATTTCTTACTGAACCGCCTCCAACTGCCAGGACTTCAGGGGAGTTTGTTCTATCCCTTCTACTTTTCTTTTCATTGTATATACCCTTCTTTCACTTCATTTTACTTTATTTGTTTTTGTTTTAGTTGTTATGTTTCGTTTGTTGAGTTTTTATTTTGTCGGTGCTTTCAAATAAATTTCCTATGCATTCCTTTATATCATCTTAGAAGTCGTGAAAGCTAGTTAAATTTTATTGTCGAGTTTTGGGGATTTATTGTCATGAATGGATTATTTGATTGCATAGGGTTACTCCTTGGTGATGGATTCTATGTTGATAGATTAAGATGATTTTTTTTCATTCCCAGTGAGGATTGTGCATGTTTTTATTCCTTGAGTGTGGTACACTTGTGGTTATTGTAACTCTAGAACTTGCTTTGATTCTTTCGAGACCACACAACCATAGGTTTGCATGATTACTATGAAGGCAATCTCACTTGTTTCCCTTTACTTCTTTTATTGTCATATTCTATTGGAATAATTTCCTTATCACACGTCATATCATTTTCATTATTTATCCTATCATCTTTTTTACATTTTCATCATTGCATTTCTCTTTCATTTCTATTTTTGGATGTGGAATATTGAATGTTACATGATGAGTATTTTGCCCGGGACGGACAAAAGTTTAAGTGTGGGGGAGAGAGTAGCTCAGGAGAATTTAGTGGAAACATAGGCGAGTTGTGCTTGATCACCATGAGCTAGCCTTGCTCTTTATCTTTTTAGCTGAGCTTGATGTTGGAGCATAGGGAAGTGCACTACATGTTGAAAAAAAAACTGAAAAAAAAAGTTGAAAAAAAATTGGGTACCCACGAAATAAAAAAAAAAGTATTGTGAAAATTTTGACATGTGGTGTCATTCATTTTTTATGTGTGATAGTATTTTTGTTAATGGCATCCCTTGTTGTAGTTATTGAGAGATTTATTGTATATCATGAGTAGTTTTGTATTGAAGAATGTGATAAGGGTTGTTTACATGTTTATTGGGTTGGATGAAAACTTTTGGGGCATTGCTTTCTTGTACTCATCTATGTAGCATTCCAGTATTTCGATATCTTCTGGCATTTCTTTAGATATTTCATTTCTTATCTTTCTTTCCTTTCACACATATTGTCATTTTCCTTGCATTCATGTTTCCATTACATTCCTAATAAGCCTTCAGTGATTGTGTATTCTTATGTGTATATAGTGGTCAAGGTAGAAGAAAAGCAAGCATATGGTAGTGCATAAACCATAAGTAGCTTGAGTGAACTCTACTATTATTTGCTTATGAGAGTGAGAGAAGCCACCACTTATCTTGTGAGGCTTAATCATTCATAGTCTGTTCATGATGGATTGAAGTCACTATGTTTGTTAACCAGTGTAAGATTTGAGTCAATGATTGCTTGAGTCTTTGAGAGTTGACAATCCTAGGTAACTTTCTTTCACGATTTTCTATGTATGCTTAGGAATTGCTAAGGAAATATATTCAGTTTACTTTTAATTTTCTTTGCTTGCTCGGGATGCGCAAGAATAAGTGTGGGGGAATTAATCACTACCATTTTATTACATTATTTTGGTCCTTAATATCACTGTTTTAATCCTCTCGTGTGTTTATTGATCGATTATTTACATGTTTTATGAGTTAGATATATTTTTGACCTTATTATAAATTCTCCTAAATTTTGGACTTATATGCAAATTTTATCTTTATTTGTAGGAGATTGAGATGAGCCACTGGACTAGACTCAAGTTGGATCAAATATGGCTTCATCTAGGGCTAGAAGGATTATTTCAAACATGATTAATCTAGACCTTTCATCAAGATCAGAAGCAGTTTAATCAAAGGGTTTAGATCTAGTCAATCCTGACCATCCGATGAGATCTGATCGATTTTGATCCATCTATCCAGATCTGAAAAGATCCGGTCCGTACATTTAGATCTGGACATCTTATCCTTTCATCTAGATCCGGTTGATCATGATTTTCCATTCAGATTCAATCAGTTCCATTCATTAGAATGAATCCTGACCGTCCGATGAGATCTAGTCAATCTTGACCATCCGATGAGATCTGATCAATTTTGATCTATCTATCCAGATCTGAAAAGATCCGGTATGTACATTTAGATCTGGACATCTTATCCTTTCTTCTAGTTCCGGTTGATCATGATTTTCCATTCAGATTCAATCAGTTCCATTCATTAGAGATCGGACCAATCTGGACCGTCCAATGTGATTGCTCGATCTAAGCCATTAATCTGAATCTGGAGCGATCCGGCCCACGCATTGTGATCTACACATCTTGGTTGTTCATCCGGACCATTGGATCTCGATCATCCCTTCAGATTTATCAGATTCGTCCATCCAAAGTTGAATCGATTACCACCGTTGGATGGAGTAGCTTAATTAAGCAAATAATGGATCCATCAATCCCTAGATTAATTGGGTGGCTATGATCAAGAGAGCATTGAATCAGATGGCTCAAAGAATTCATTTAATCAACTACTTCTCCGGCGGCGATCGTCGGCGTCACGCTGCTCCTCGCGACGGCGACAGCGGCAGCGCGATGCGAGAAGGCGGCACCAAGCGCAGCAGAGTCCCCATGCGAGCGGCGGACGGTTCTTCCTCCTCACGAGCGACGGCGGCGAGCAGAGCTTCCTCCACACGAGCGGCGACGGACGCTTTCTCCTCCACACGGCGGCGGCAGCTTCGGGCAGCATCTCCGACTACCTTTCTTTCATCATTCCGGCGGCAACCTCCATCCAAGCGGTTGCCGAGGAGATGCTGGGATTCCAGCCAACTCGTCGGCAGCACGTAGCAAAGGAGATTCTGAGCTTTTCACCGGCACTTCTGTAATGCCTGGCAACCAGAGCTGAGCTACCCTAGCTGGACGTGGTCGCAGAAGGTTGGGGTGACCTTATACTTTCGTGGTCGCGGTAGCATCTATTCCAGCTCTGACAGCCCTTGATTTGCCAATTTTCGGCAGAAGCACTCCATTCCATTACCGACGAAGAGTTTCAGCTTCTACTCCGGTTCCATCCCTTCCTGCAATTCCGGAGTTCCGTTGTAGTATAGTGGTGAGTATACTTGGTTACAACCAAGAGACTCGGGTTCGGTCCCCGGCGGAGGAAGTACGGACTGCTCCACCTTCACAGAGTCATCCATAGACTGTCAGGTTCCGGTGGCATTGTAGTATAGTGGTGAGTATACTCGGCTACCGAGAGACCCGGGTTCGGATCCCGGCAACTACACCAGACTTCGACAGTTCCGCACCATCCACCGGAGAAAAGGGCTCATTTCATCCATCAATTCAGCACTTGCTGGAGGATTTCCGGCAAGGATCTAGCCATATCATCCACCGAAGGAGCTCTTTTGGATTGTCGTCATCATCGTGGAGTGATCGGTGGTTATATTTGGATTTTTATCCATTGATTTGGATGTTATCAATTTTACCTGCATTGTTTAATTTCTGTTAATTCACATTATCATTGCATTGTTTATTTACTTTCCATTGTGTTTGAATTCAAGCTCCCCAACATTGTGAATTGTAGTTTATCTTGTAGTTTAATTGTAGTTAATTCATAGTTTGTATTAGAGTTAATTAGTAGTTTCAATTGGTAGTTTAGTTGTAGTTTAATTAGGATGCTTAGTTTAGAGTTTAATTTGTCGTGAGTTGCACTTTGCGTAGTTGTCCATTAGGTTAATGGTTCTTTAGTTTAATTGTTCCGTACTTAGCACTGTCTTTTTATTTTTGAATGCTTTCCTTTGCATGCTTAGTTTAGATCTTCTTTAATTTCATTGTCATCTTAGTTAGTTAGATTAATGCTTTAATTACTTGCATTGTCTTTTATTCAGTAGGATTAGTCTTGTAAATTTCAAACCCCCATTCAGTAGGATTAGCAATAATTAGAAACCCTAAGTTTACTATTCTATCTAATACACTCGTTGGGAAACGATCCTGGCCATCCACTATGCTATATTAGTGTAGAGGGGGTTCGGTAATTAATTTGAAACGGTACCACGACAAATCGACAAATCCCCGGCAATGGCGCCAAAATTTGATAACGATTATTTTGTCGTGTGACCGTTACAAATTAATTACCAAACCCTCTCTACACTAATATAGCATAGTGAATGTCCCGGATCATTTCCCAATGAGTGTAATCAGTAGAATAATAGTCTTAGGATTCGCTAATTATTGCTGGAGTTTTGCAACTGTAAATAAGGGGTTTGGATCGAAATAAAACTAATCATACTGAACAGAAAGACAATGCATGTAATCAAACTCTAATCTAACTAAACTATGATTGCGATGAAATTAAAAGAAACTTAAACTAAGCATTCAAACAAGAAAGTATAGGAATTTAAATAACAATTCAAATGCAGAATAACATAAATGTAAAGCAAAGCATGAAATTAAATCTAACCAACTAACTACAACCTAATTACTAAAGAGACATTTAATCAAACACTACGTAGGCATGGAACAAATTAAACTAAGTACGTGCAAATTAGACATGGAAGGTAAATTCATTACAAACATTCAACAAATTAAGCTTGAAGAAATAATCAACGGGAAGAAATTGCTAGAAATTAGATGCTGGAAGAGATGTAAATGCTAGTAATGGTGAGCTGCTAGTCGGAGATGTGCTGCAATAGAGTTGGAAATACAGATCTGTCGAAGCTAAGATGATGTTGTCAATGAAGAAGGTGATCGCCGAGCTGAAGAGAAGGGAGCTGTGATACAGGGATGATCGGCGTTGTGTTGACAGTAGAGGAATTGGGCAGAGCTGTGGCGTGAGATGGGGCAGAGGTGGCTGCAGACGGTGTCATTCATCTCCTCCCTTCCATCCCTTCCATCTCCATCTACTTCATCTTCCTCCACCAAATCCCATTCGGAGCAGCTCTTCTTCTTCGCCAAGCACCCGACGGGAACCGCCCCATTCCTTCCTCTACTGTCGGCAGCCACACCACCTCATCTGCTGTCGAGTTCTGTCGCTGTCGATCAGTTCGGCAGCTCCATCTCTACCTCTGCCGAAGCCACCACACCTCCGTCCTCTACCTCCATCCGGCAGTTCCATCTTAATTTCCAGCAACCCTGTTTCCATCATTTCGTCATTTGGATTGCAAGCCTTCCATTGATTTTCCTTGATGTGCTTTGATTGGTTTTTTTTCATTTGTTGAATGTTTGTAATGAAATGATCTTCCATGTTTAAAATTGTACGTACTTAGTTTAATTTGTTCCATGCCTCGTAGTGTTTGATTAAATGTCTCTTTAGTAATTAGGTTGCAGTTAGTTAGGTTAGATTTAATTTCATGCTTTGCTTTACATTTATGTTATTCTGCATGTTTCAATTCCTGCACTTCCTTTATACTTTTGAATGCTTATTTTATGTTTTGTTTGATTTCTTCGCAATCGTAGTTTAGCCAGATTAGAGTTTGATTACATGCATTGTCTTTTTGTTCAGTATGATTAGTTTTATTTCGATCCAAACCCCTTGTTTACATTTGCAAAACTCCAGCAATAATTAGCGATCCTAAGACTATTGTTCTATCAATTACACTCGTTGGAAGACAATCCGAGTCATCTCTATACTACATTAGTGTAGAGAGGGTTTGGTAATTAATTTGTAATGGTACCATGACACAAACTGCCGTTATCAAATTTTGGCATCGTTTCCGGGGAGTGTAATGATGTTTGGTAGACATAGGATTGTTTGTCTATTTTTCTAAAAAAAATCAAAATTCAAAACTTTTGTTGAGGGTTTCATTCTTTTATGTCTTGTATATCCATGTGTTCTATTTTGCATGTTTCCCGTATCTTTTGATTTTATTCGCCAGTGTTTCAGGATAAAAATAGGAAATTTCTTTGATCATGGATCCATATTATCAGTCATTTGGAGACTTCAGTGACATTCATTATCCAGGCACTGGATATTATGGTAGGAGTAATACAGATGCATATTCTCAGTATTATCAATTTGACTATCAACATCTCCAGTACTAGTCTCAGTATAATCAGCCTATGCCTCAGTATCATCAGTCATATCAGCAGGACAGATATAATTCATTTTCTGGTACACATGCTTACAATTTAGATTTGAGATATGGGCACATGCATCAGTACATTCCTGAACAACCTCAGTGTTATTCACCCCCATCATCTACCAGTACTTGCATGCCTAGTTGGGGAGATCGATCATTTTACACATATGAGGTAGCACAACATCAAGATGCTCAACATTCTTCTGCATATCAGAGTCCATTAGGATTTCAGAATTACAGTGAACAAGCTTCTAACCCTAGCCCACAAGATGATTCAATACAAGATTTGAGAAAACTTATCTAGCAGCTAGCTACGAAGCGAATGTAGATGACCAGTGGTCTCTATTCCCAATAAGAAATTGAAGCATCAGAACATGAAATAGAAAGTCAGTTAGATCAGCTTAGATCATCCATCCAGCAGATGCAGGCACAAGAAGTCATTCAACCTCTATTGGAGGCTATTCCTCGTTGCTTTATGCCGAGGCAGATTGATGTGCTTGAGGAGATGGATTGTAGAGTTGAGGATGTGCTAGTTTCTACTTCTACAACTCTACAAGACTCCGCTGCTGTGAGTTGTGATGATGTACATTGTAATGTTCCAAATATCGATGTGAATACTGATGTTGTGTACTTTGATGATAATATTGATACATGCAGAACACTAGATGATATTAGTATTGCTGCAAATATTATTGTTGATATTGATGCATGTGAAGGTTTTGAGGAAGTTGCTACTATTTTAAATGTGGATGATACTATTGATGAGTTGCCAACTGAAGCTGCTTGTAGTTTTATTGAAGATAATATTGCAGAAGAGGCATCACTCTCAGAGTTGTTTCCTTCAGTTGTGCAACAAAGGATCTACAATTAGATCTTCTTCCTAATTCCTTGGAGTATGCATGTCCTGAAGAAGAGGAGCAGCTGCTAGATATCAACACCCAGAATTACCAGCCTGACATAGGAGTGATGGATAGCTGGAGACCTCTAGACTGGACACTCCTACCACAGCAAAAGCCTCCAACATTTTTGCTTATAAAGGCCTCAACACTGAATGCAATAATCCAACCTCCAGGCTGGAAACTTTTGATGAATCGCCTCCAACCTCCAGAGAAGACATATAAGAAGGCGATCATATTAGAGAAAGTAGTGCAACACTATCCTGACCACTTGAAGAAGGCGTTCGCTTCCTCTCAAATAATTCCAACCCCATCATGGGTATTGCTTCTAAATCGGCTTCCACCGCTGGGAAGGATCTTTTCTCGGAGCATTTCACTCCCTCACTGTCTACTACTTTTGAATCTTCTTCAACCGCCAGGAATTCAGGGGAGTTCGTTCCTGTTTTTTCTCGTTTTTATCTTTCTTTACCTTTCTGTTTGTGTTGTTACATTCTTGTTTTGTTCTTTTACTTTACACCTTATTTGGTTTTATTTACTTTGTCATAGTGATTTCAATAATTCCTTACACATCCTTTCGTAGTGCTTTGAAAATTGTAAAACACAATTAAGTTTGACTATCGAGTTTTGGATTCATTGGTATGATTAAGTACATTGCTTGCATTTAGTCATTTGTTATGGTGATGGACTCTATCTTGATAGATTAAGCTTGATATTTTTATTCACCTAGCGAGGTTTATTGTCATGTCTATCCTTTATCCTCTTGTGTGTGATAACACTTGTGATACTTGACACTCTAGAACTTCCTTTGATTCTTTTTGAAATTACAATAATACGAGCTTGCATAAATATGATGGAGGCAATTTCTCTTGTATGTTCTCCCCTTTTCTTTGTTATTGTTACTCGTCATACATTCCACCTGATACTTGCATGACATTGTAGCTTCCTTGATATATCTTCTCATTGTCATTATATTGTCACTTTCACATCTTTGTTGGTTTTCCTTGTTAGTGAAAGCCCTAGAGCCAATCATATGATGATTGTTGTATGGACTTTATTGTATCATATTCCTATTTATAAAGGCATGGTTATTATATTTACTTGTATTGGTGCCAAATAACTAAATATAATAATGTCCTTGAGTAGTAGGTTCTTATCTATATCAATCGATTGGTTGAATCGATAATGAGATGATATAGAGAACACTACTCTTAATCATTCCTAGTCAAGTATTAACATTCAGGGACAATGTTAATGCGTAGAGACTAGCATGTAGGTCAACATGATGACTTGATCTCACAAGTCATGGATATGAGATATCAAGTTGACACTGTTAGTGCAATCTCTTGCCGTAATATGGTTTTGATGGTGTGGCAAAGGGTTTAAGTTAGTTTGATATGTTGATTTGATATCTGCGTTGAAGTCGTGCAGGACTTAGTAATTCGCACATGGAGCCGTGGCGAGTTTCACATCTCATAACTCGTGCCTTGAGTCGGTGAAGGATAGCTTTGCGGAAGCCGTGCACTTGGAGCATCCGAGGGACCGCCGGACGAGAAGCTTGGAGTGAAGCCAGAGGAAGTAGACTTCGAGGCAAGAGACGCGAAGGAGCATTGCAGAGTCGTGCGCCTGATGCTGCCGAGGGACGTGGCCGAGAACGAAGAGAACTTTGAAGGCAAGGGACTCTGAGAGATGAGAGTGAGCGATTGTAACCCGGGGAAGGGTAGCTCTTAGGTGAAACTTGGCCATTTGGCCAAGTGTCGGATGGTTTTTCCCGACACCGATCGCCATGTCATGGCTGATCGCTTCCGAGTCAGTGAGTTCGACCGTATACGACTAATCGGATTCGGCGCAGCCGATCGCCATACGTGGGCAAGGCCGATCCAAGACTCATCGATCCGGCGGAGATCGGTCAATAGGGTTTTAGCCAGAACCGTTCGTAGCCGATCGGCGTCGACTTACGGGCGTGATCGATGAGGTCCATCGGTCGATCGACAAGAGTTGGACTACAGCGGTCGAGGATCCGACGTGTTCGAGGCCGTAGTAGTAATGACGATCGCCAAGGGCGGCGATCGGTGATGGCGGCCAACGGGAAGAAATCAGCCCTCTCTATAAAAAGAGAGGGTGTAATCCTTTGAGAGGCTAATGCTTATGCTCCAAGTGATCTTCCTAGTGCCCCACAAGCTCTAAACTCTTCTTACTTGTTTTTACTCCATTCTTATTGTAAGAAGAGTGATCTTGATTGTAAAGGTTACCTCCACCTAGCTTGGTGTAAAGGAGAGACCAATAGTGATTGGCTTTGGAGGAGTGATTCACCTCGGACGAATCGGGATCGTGGATTAGCGGCGTAGCCGTGAACCACGTTACATTCTTTGTTAGCGATTGTTTTCTCGTATTTCTATTTGTTTGTCTTTATTAGTCTTCCGCTTGCGCTAATTAGTTTTGTAGACGAGCAAATACCGGCATCCAAATGAAAAGGGCTATTCACCCCCCTCTAGCCGGCCGTACCGATCCCCTACAAGTGGTATCAGAGCCGAGGAAAGCTTGTCGAGGACTAACCGCCGCAACAAGAAACTTTCAAAATGGCCGGCTCCAACATCCATCCTCCGAAGTTTGAAGGAGAATTCGCTTGGTGGAAGAAGCGAATGGAGGTATTTTTTGAAACGGATTTTTACATTATGATTACAATGGAATCCGGTTTCGTTTTGCCTAGGGATGAAGAGGGGAAGCCAATAGAGAAATCTAGGTGGACCAAAAGGAAAAGGGAAGAGCACCTTGCAAATTCAAAAGCCAAGCATCATCTCTTCAATGTGCTCCCCCAACAAGAAATCAACCGAATAGGAGAATGCCTAAGCGCCAAGGAGATGTGGGAGAAGCTAATTGAGCTTCATGAAGGCACATCCGAGGCAAAGCTAGCAAGGAGAGATCTCCTCCGCTCCCAACTATCCAATATTAAATTAGAAAAGGGAGAAAAGGTAACTTCTTTACATTCTAGATTTAAAGAAATATTAAATGGACTAACAAGTGTAGGAGAAAGGCTCTCCAATCGCGATATGATAATGAAGGCCATAGATGCTTTCCCTCGATCATCCAAGTGGAGTTCAATGGTGGACTCATTTTACATTTCCAAGAATCTAGAGGTAAGTACTCTAGATGAATTTTTCTCCACTATGGAATTACATGAATCTAAGCTTGAAGGAATACAAGAAGAGCCAAAAATACAATCTTCAAGGGGAGTAGCATTGTTGGCAAATAAGGGGAAGAAGAAGATGGAAATCCCCTCCTCCTCCGATGACGAAGCGTCTTCCACCTCCTCCATGGATAGCATCGAAGAAGCCTATATGGTAAGGAGGGTAAGACGTGCATTTAAGAATTTTAGATTTGATAAATCTCATGATAGGAATAGAAGACCAAGGGGGAAGGTCATATGCTACAATTGCCAAGGAGAGGGGCACATAAGGGACAATTGTCCTCTCCTAAACAAGAGCAAGGAAGAGAGGAAAAAGAAAGAAGAAAAGAAGAAGAAAAAGGGGAGCAAGAAAAAGAAGGAAGAGGAGAAGAAGACAAAAGAAAAGGGGAAGACCAAAGCTCTAAAGGCAAGGACTTGGGATGACCCATCCTCATCCTCCTCATCATCATCGGATGAGGAGAATGCCTTTGTCACCAATTTGGCCTTGATGGCCTTTGATGACTTGGATTGCTCTTCATCCGAAAATGAAGGATCAAGCTCAAGCGGGGAGAGCTCAAATGAAGGGGGAGCTTCTACATCCTCATCATCCGAAGAAGAAGAGGACATGGAAACTATAGTAACGAAAGCCTCTCCTAAGAAAATAGTTTCCATAATTTCTAGTTTAACTAAGGACTTATTTGGAATGAAAAAGAAAAATAAAAGCATGCTTAATCAAATTAAGGCATTGGAAAATAAGCTAGAAAATGCATGCTTAAATGATAATATTTCTTCTAGCTTAAATGATGCATGCTCACATGACCTTTATGTGCCATTAGATGTTAGTGATGCATGTATAAATGAAAATAGGGCCTTAAGGGAAAAAGTAGATTATTTAACAAAAGCCCTAGAAAAATTCACAATTGGCTCCAACACATTGAACATGATCTTAGGGAGCCAAAGAGCTAGTTTCAACAAAAAGGGCCTAGGCTACAAGGAAAAGAAAAATGAAAATGCCTACAAATGCCTTATAGCTAGGGGACAAGATAAGAAGAAGGTAATAGCTATAAAATGGATCCCCAAGGAATACTTAGTAAACCCAATAGGAAAGAACTTATTTTGGGTTCCAAAATCCATCCTTAAGGGTTAGGATAACCCTAGGGTAGTCAACCATATGGAATTAACCTATATCATATTTTGGTTGACTTAGGATGACGGGACAACATTTTTTTAGATAGTGTTGGGTGATGATAATGTGCCCATAAATAGATAATATTGCTTAAATCATGATGATTAATGTAATTCCTATGTATATTTGCAATCATGATTTATGTTTTTGAAATTTGGCACGTTATCATGAGAAATAGGTTTGAATCATGCTTTAGGTGATACTTTATTTATTATCATCATATAATACCTAATGCATGATTATAATTTAATGAAAACATGTATTTCATAATCATAATGTGAAATTGATTCATATATGTCATTATGATCATGTTAATTATTAGGTTGATACTTAACCTTGATAGAATTGCATGAATATATTGGTTAAGTATATACAAATACCCCCTAGGATGCATCTCACACTCACTATAGGCTAACTTGATTGCAAACTTAGCATGGATGAGATGTTAGGATGATACAAATGTCCACTAATGCCTATGGCATTTAGATGGTCATTTAAAGTATCAACATAGCAATAATAGACCAATCATGGGGAAGGCTTATGTTTAATTCATAGACATATTGCCCAAAGATCATGCTTGGATATTTCATATGTTTTCAAAACAATTTCTTACTTTAAAAAACATGTATTCATGTTTTGAAGCAATTGGATGCAAGACTAGGTGTTAAAATGGATACTCTTATGATCAAAAACCTAGTAGTTTTTAAAGCTTTTGGATTTTTGGCAAATATGTAGAAATATAATGTTTTTTCATGAAAACCTATTTTTCACTGATAGATATACTTAAAATAAATATGTTCCCCAAATTTCATGATTTTTCTAATTTTCTGGAATTAATAGTGCATTTCTGAAATTCATCCAGAAAATCGAAATTATTCTTTATTACCGATCATTGCCATCGATAGCAATGATCGATGGATCAGAATGAACAAGAATCTGATAACTGATTTTATCAGGTTTTGACTGATTTTAGTGTATGTTTCTCTTTATACTTGATGTCATGAGCTTATAACTTAGTGTTAATCTTTTTGATGGTGTCAAAGGGGGAGAAATAATTATGTTTTAAGTTAATTATTTTAGGGGGAGAAATATATGATAGGGGGAGAAAATTTGCATAGAGAGTTTCATGGATTAAGGGGGAGTTGCATGTTGCTATATCATGTTTATCTTTACATGCTTTCTTACCTTAGAATTTATATCAAATGTTTTTACCTAACTTAAACGGATTGCCACACATCAAAAAGGGGGAGATTGTTAGGGCAATCTCTTGCCGTAATATGGTTTTGATGGTGTGGCAAAGGGTTTAAGTTAGTTTGATATGTTGATTTGATATGTGCGTTGAAGTCGTGCAGGACTTAGTAATTCGCACATGGAGTCGTGGCGAGTTTCACATCTCATAACTCGTGCCTTGAGTCGGTGAAGGATAGCTTTGCGAAAGTCGTGCGCTTGGAGCATCTGAGGGACCGCCGGACGAGAAGCTTGGAGTGAAGCCAGAGGAAGTAGACTTCGAGGCAAGAGACGCGAAGGAGCATTGCAGAGCCGTGCGCCTGATCCTTAGGGGACATGGCGAACGAAGAGAACTTCAAGGCAAGGGACTCGAGAGATGAGTGGCGATTGTAACCCGGGAAGGGTAGCTCTTAGGTGAAACTTGGCCATTTGGCCAAGTGTCGGATGGTTTTTCAGACACCCGATCGTGCCATGTCATGGCGATCATCGCTAATCAGTGAGTGAGTTCGACCGGTATACGATCGACCGGATTGTGCAGCGATCGATGCCATACGTGGGCGATCGACTACAGACCATCGATCGGCTGCCGGGCGCAATGATCGGTCAATAGGGTTTTGGCCCGCAGAATGACCGTAGCCGATCGGGCGGTCGACTACGGAGCGTGATCGATCGATGAGGTCCATCGATCGGATCGACAAGAGTTCCGTTGGACTACAACGGTCGGGATCCGATGTGTTCGGAGGCCGTTGAAGTGATGGCAGTCGACTGCCAAGGGCGGCAGTCGACTGATGGCGGCCAACGGGAAGAAATCAACCCTCTCTATAAAAAGAGAGGGTGTAAGCCTTTGAGAGGCTAATGCTTATGCTCCAAGTGATCTTCCTAGTGCCCCACAAGCTCTAAACTCTTCTTACTTGTTTTTACTCCATTCTTATTGTAAGAAGAGTGATCTTGATTGTAAAGGTTACCTCCACCTAGCTTGGTGCAAAGGAGAGACCAATAGTGATTGGTTTTGGAGGAGTGATTCACCTCGGACGAATCGGGATCGTGGATTAGCGGCGTAGCCGTGAACCACGTTACATTCTTTGTTAGCGATTGTTTTCTCGTATTTCTATTTGTTTGTCTTTATTAGTCTTCCGCTTGCGCTAATTAGTTTTGTAGACGAGCAAATACCGGCATCCAAACGAAAAGGGCTATTCACCCCCTCTAGCCAGCCGTACCGATCCCCTACAGACACATGGGTATGCATTAGAGAATGTATACTGAATGACCCACCATGAGAAAGTATCATGGATCGTTATATGAGTGTCATATAATTTCTCATGTGACAATTAGTCCTTAGACCTGAAGTCACCATGGTTCCCTACATAAGGAGTTGCATACTTTGGCTTCGTCAAACGTCACCCGTAAATGGGTGGACTATAAAGGCGATTACTGGGTATGTAACAAATTATGCAGAGAGATGTGAGTGATGTAGATGGGATCTATCCCTCCTATATGACGGGAGTGACATCGATATTCTTGATAGAGTGAGACCACGAAGTGCATGGCCATGCCCAAATGAGTCAATATGAGATATTGAGCTCATTTGATTAGAGTGAGTCTACTTGGAGTTCAAGATTTAGATTGTACCGAGGATGACACGGTCTATGCCTCAATTGGTCAATCTAGATGTCAAGGATAGAGGGACATTGTCATATATTGTGAGAGTCACAATTAGTAGTCACAAAGGTGATGTTGGAGCTCAACATTCTTGTAACTTGGGTAGCAATGATGTGTTGCTAGATACCGCTCATTGCTTATGTTCCTAAATCGGTTTAGGGACATTGCCAACGTTACAAGAACTTCTAGGGTCACACACATAAGGGCAATTAGATGGAGATTAGGTTCATATGATGAACCATGAGGATTAGGTTCATGGGATGAACCAAATTGGATTAAGAGTAATCCAAATTAGACTAATTGAGTTAGACTCAAGTTGATTCAAGTGTTGAATGAGTCTAATTTAGATTTGATTCATCAAATCAATTTAAATTAATGAATAGAGATTCATTAAATTAAATTGACTTGAATCAAATGGTTGGATTTGATCAACCATGGGAGATAAGAGGTCAAGTTTGACTTGACTTGAGAGGGAAGATGAAAGGTCAAGTTTGACTTGACCAAATGCCATGTCATGATGATGACTTGGCATGGCCGGCCAATGATGATGTTCCACATCATCATGGACACATCATGGGGTGCCACCTCATGAGGGAGACCAAGAGCCATTGGCTCTTGGAGTTACATGCATGCATGTAACCCCCTTATAGTGGGTTATGGATGATGTGAAGTTAAGTTGTGTAACTTCATCTTTTTCCTCTTCTCTTCCCTCAAGATCTCTCTTCCTCATCTAGCCATGAACGTCCAAGGGGTGCTAGCACACTCTAATGTGTTTTTCTCCACCATTTGTCCGTGTGGATACTTGTAGAGGAGTGTACACTTGACACTCTTGAGTTCCGACAAAGCGTTTGGACGAGCGGGATAAGCGAAGGGCATCGCTACGAGGGTAATGCTCTTACCTTCTAGATCTAAGGTAGATCTAGGTTTACTTAAGCACATACATGTTTTTATTTTTATATACCTTCGCACGGATCCGTGGTCGGGCTTCCGAGGTTTCCGCAACTCAAAAAGCTATTTTTGCGGCTCGGAAAGTCCAACAGTGGTATCAGAGCCACGTGCGAATCATGTATGTGTTTTAATTTTTGTAATTTTTGTATTAGATATAAAGATTACAGATTTATATGTTTCTGTAAATTTCCTATTTTTATAGAATTTTTGATTATTTTTATCGAAGAATCGAAGCAACGAGTGTTGGGACACTTGTAGGCTTCAACCGTCGAGAAAAACTCTCCGAAACGGTGAGTTCTCGCTTTAGGTTTTTGGGACAGCTACTTAAGTAACTGTAAGATCATTGTAGATACACTCGCAAAGTTTATTTTGCAAGTAGGTGTGCTGCCCCAATCCCCGAAAGGGGCCTTGTCCCACGATCGCGCCCGGAACCCGCTTAGCAGGACCGTTACGGAGAGGTGACTCATAAAATTGAAAATAAATAGAAACAATTATAGAAATTTTCTGTAAAAATACATAATTTAGAATTATGTATAATTCTGTGATTTTCATGGCCCAATAACCCCAATATGATTGGATGTGATGTGTTGTAATACATAATATGGTCTGCGTGCCATTTTGTTGTTGTGTGTGTTGTATAGTGTATGCGACCTGCGCGTCGTACCTCTTCTTTTGATATTCTAGTTGTAAATAGTTTTAGACTCAAATGTAACTCGAGTTTCATATTTTTAATGTACAAAATGAAGCGGTGGAAAGTCCATTTGAAGACGAGGTTACGAGAAGGGTGACGACGACACATGGCGGTCAAAGGAAGCGCTTGGAGAAGCCGCTAGCCACAGGTTGACTGTCCGATCTTCTCATTGGCTTGAGAAGATCGTAGTAGGGCCTTGACTACATCACATTTAATTATATATATATATATGTTGATATATATATATATATAATTGATTTTGCTTGTATGTATGTGATGCATGCTAGTAGAATAATGCTTGTATGTATATGATGCATGCTAGAATAATTTTCTTGTATGTATATGATGCATGCTAGAATAATGATTGTATGTATGTGATGCATGCTAATATAGGATAATAAAGGCCTAAATGCGTATAAGATACACATTTCGATTAGATTAGATCATAATCGAATCAACTCGAAAATGCCTACCAAGCCTTGATACCCATCACTACCTCGATCATTTGTTGTTGTTGAATCTGTCAAAGCAGAGCAACGCATATTTGGTAGGGTGCGGAGGGACAATCTTGGTCCCGCCTATCACACTTGGGTTAGAGTAAGCTCAATTAGATTGAGCAAAACTAGTTAACTCAATTGGATCGAGTAGAACTATAGGCATATTCCAATCGTTGGAAAGATAGGTTAAGATCACATTTACACTAAATCTTGGGCAATTTAGCCAAAGCTAACTCAAGGTCTTTTGTAAATGTGGGTCTTGATCCTATAAACAAGAGTTGCATAGAGATGTAATCGGTAATATGTTACCCACCGATCGTACTAAGTCTTGGGTGATTTAGCCAAAGCTAACTCAAGGTTTAGTATGATGTGGATCTTGTCCCGCAAGAATTATAGCTAGTTTATATGAATCTAGTAAAGTGGTTTGAACACATCCATAACTCGATTCTACAAAATTCCTATAATTCAGTGGGAGCATCATTTGATTAAAGGCCTAATTAAATGATAAAAGGAATATGATATTAATTCTCTGCATTGTATGTTGTAGATAACTATGTCGATAAACACGAACACTCTCTCTCTGCGTTCTATCCTTGAGAAGGACAAGCTCAATGGAGCAAATTTCCTGGACTAGTACAGGAACCTGAGAATTGTTCTCACCCAAGAAAGGAAGTTGTATGTCCTGGAGCAGCCCATTCCGGAGGCACCTCCTACCACTGCCTCGCGAGCTGACAAAGATGCTTACAAGAAACATCAAGATGATGCATTAGATGTGTCATGTCTAATGCTCGCGACTATGAACTCTGAGCTTCAGAAGCAACACGAGTTTATGAATGCTTATGATATGGTTGGACATCTTCATCAACTATATCAAGGACAAGCAAGGCATGAGAGATATGAAGTCTCTAAGGCATTATTTGCGTCCAAAATGCAAGATGGGACTCCCGTAGGTCCATATGTACTCAAGATGATTGGGTACGTAGAAAACCTACAAAGACTGGGATTCCCACTTGGCCAAGAGCTGGCCACTGACCTAATCTTGCAATCTTTGTCGCAAAGCTACAATCAATTTGTCATGAATTATAACATGAATGAAATTGATAAGCCACTGCCTGAGATGCTCAGCATGTTGAGAACTGCTGAGCTCAACCTTAAGAAGGGAAAATATGATGCCATTTTGATGGTGCAAAAGAAGAAAGGCAAGGGCAAGCCTAAAGGTAAAGGAAAGTCCCAAGCCAAGGGCAAAGGCAAGGAATTGAAACCCAAAGGAGGGGTAGCCAAGGAAGGGGCTTGCTTCCACTGCAAGGAAGCTGGACACTGGAAGCGTAACTGCAAGGCATACCTAGAAGATCTTAAGAAGAAGAGAAGTGAGACTTCTACTTCAGGTATAAATGTTATAGAAGTCAAGCTATCTATTTCTTCATCATAGGTATTATATACCGGATGTTCATCTCACATTTGTACCAATGTGCAGGTGCTGAGAAATAGCAGGGCATTGACAAAGGGCGAGGTGGACCTACGAGTAGGCAATGGAGCAAGAGTTGCTGTTGTTGCTGTAGGAACTTATGATCTATCTTTGCCCTCTGGGCTTGTACTAGAATTAGATGAATGTTGTTATGTGCCTGCCTTAACTAAGAACATCATTTCAGTTTCTTGTTTGGACAAGAAAGGATTTGCATTTATAATAAAGAACAAATGTTGTTCAGTTTATTTAAATGATATGTTCTATTGTAGTGCACCTCTAATGAACGGACTCTACTTTCTAGACTTAGAGAGCCCTATCTATAACATAAGTACCAAAAGGTTCAAGTCAAATGAGTTGAACCAAACCTATCTCTGGCATTGTCGCTTAGGTCACATAAATGAGAGTCGCTTATCTCAGCTCCATAAGGATGGGCTGCTAGACTCATTTGATTTTGAATCATATGAGACATACGAGTCTTGCCTTTTAGGTAAGATGACCAAGACTCCCTTTAGTGGACACAGCGAAAGAGCAACAGACTTGTTAGAACTTATACATAGTGATGTATGTGGTCCTTTCAATGTTGCTGCTAGAGGTGGTTACAAGTACTTTATTACATTTACTGATGACTTCATTAGATATGGTTATGTGTATCTCATGACACATAAATCAGAATCCTTTGAAAAGTTCAAAGAATTCAAGAATGAAGTACAAAACCAGCTTGGCAATAGTATTAAGATACTTCGATCAGATCGAGGTGGTGAATACCTTAGCCATGAGTTTCGTGACTATCTAGCTGAGTGTGGGATTCTATCCCAACTCACTCCTCCTGGAACACCACAGTGGAATGGTGTATCCGAATGGAGGAATCATACCCTATTAGATATGGTACGATCTATGATGAGTCACACAGATCTTCCTATATCCTTTTGGGGATATGCTCTAGACACAGCAGCCTTTACCCTTAACTGTGTACCATCCAAGGCTGTGATAAAGACACCATATACGATATGGACAGGGAGAAATCCCAAGATGTCTTTCATGAGGATTTGGGGTTGTGAGGCTTACATTCGACGTCAAGTCTCAGACAAACTGGGACCCAAATCCGATAGGTGCTATTTTGTTGGATATCCCAAGGATACAAAGGGATATTACTTCTACATTCCCAGTCAGCACAAAGTGTTTGTGGCAAAGACTGGGGTTTTTCTAGAAAGGGATTTTGTTTCTAGAAAAACTAGTGGGAGTACGTTCGATCTTGAAGAAATTCAAGATAAGGACCATAGCACTGAGGCCTTGATGGAGGTTGAACAGGAACCACAAAGTGTTGTGGGTGATGAGGTTGTTGCACAAAGGGTTATGGAACAACCACCTGTTCAGGTAGACCTACCTCTTCGCAGATCTGATAGGGTACGTCGTCAGCCTGAGAGATACTCATTTCTCTTGTCTGACCATGATGACGTAATGCTCATTGAGAATGAGCCTACCTCCTATCAGGAAGCTGTGATGAGCCCAGATTCTGAGAAATGGCTAGAGGCCATGAGATTCGAGATGGAATCCATGTACACCAACCAAGTATAGACTTTGGTTGATCCACCTGAAGGGGTCAAACCCATTGGGTGTAAGTGGGTCTTTAGGAGAAAGACTGACATGGATGGACTTACGCATACCTATAAGGGCTGATTGGTGGCAAAAGATTTCAAGCAAATTCATGGTATTGACTATGATGAAATCTTTTCTCCAGTGGCGATGTTTAAGTCCATTCAGATCTTGCTTGCTATTGCAGCATACCATGATTATGAGATCTGGCAGATGGATGTCAAAACCGCATTTCTGAATGGAAACTTACTCGAGGATGTGTACATGACACAACCTAAGGGTTTTGAAGATCCACAACATACTGGGAAAGTATGCAAGCTGCAAAGGTCCATTTATGGGCTAAAGCAAGCTTCTCGGAGCTGGAATCTTCGATTCGATGATGCGATCAAACAGTTTGGTTTCATCAAGAATGAAGATGAACCCTGTGTCTACAAGAGGATTAATGGGAACATAGTATTCTTCCTTGTATTATATGTGGATGACATACTGCTCATTGGGAATGACATCCCTTCGCTACAGTTTGTGAAGACTTGGCTGGGGACGTGCTTCTCAATGAAGGACTTAGGTGAAGCAGCCTGTATTCTAGGCATCAAGATCTATAGAGATAGATCTAAGAAATTTCTTGACCTAAGTCAGAGTACATACATTGACACGGTATTACTACGGTTTGCCATGTAGAATTCCAAGAAGGGACTTTTGCCGATGTCACATGGTGTGAGTCTTTCGAAGACTCAAAGTCCCTCTTCTAGAGAGGAGAGAGACTGCATGGATAAGACCCCATACGCATCTGCTATAGGATCTATCATGTACGTCATGCTGTGTACTCGTCCTGATGTCTCGTATGCTTTGAGCATGACGAGTAGGTACCAGTCAGATCCAGGTGAGCGTCACTGGATAACAGTCAAGAATATTCTTAAGTACTTGAGAAGGACTAAAGAATATTTCTTGATATTTGGAGGCGATGAGGAGCTAGCTGTAAAGGGTTACAACGATGCCAACTTCCAAACTGACCAGGATGATTATAGATCGCAGTCAGGGTTCGTGTTTTGCTTGAATGGTGGCGCTGTGAGCTGGAAGAGTTCCATGCAGGACACAGTTGCTGATTCTACAACAAGAGGCCGAGTATATCAGCGCTTCCATCTCATTCGAGAGATTATCGATAGAGAAGATGTGAAGATTTGTAGAGTACCCACAGAGGCTAACATCGCAGATCCCTTGACCAATGCTTTGGCACAGAATAAGCATGATAGTCACTGGGTATTAGATACTACGGTGATTGGCACTAGTGCTAGTGGGAGATTGTTAGTGAAAGCCCTAGAGCCAATCATGTGATGATTGTTGTATGGACTTTATTGTATCATATTCCTATTTATAAAGGCATGGTTATTATATTTACTTGTATTGGTGCCAAATAACTAAATATAATAATGTCCTTGAGTAGTAGGTTCTTATCTATATCAATCGATTGGTTGAATCGATAATGAGATGATATAGAGAACACTACTCTTAATCATTCCTAGTCAAGTATTAACATTCAGGGACAATGTTAATGCGTAGAGACTAACATGTAGGTCAACATGATGACTTGATCTCACAAGTCATGGATATGAGATATCAAGTTGACACATGGGTATGCATTAGAGAATGTATACTGAATGACCCGCCATGAGAAAGTATCATGGATCGTTATATGAGTGTCATATACTTTCTCATGTGACTATTAGTATGACTATTAGTCTTTAGACCTGAAGTCACCATGGTTCCCTACATAAGGAGTTGCATACTTTGGCTTCGTCAAACGTCACTCGTAAATGGGAGGACTATAAAGGCGATTACTGGGTATGTAACAAATTATGTAGAGGGATGTGAGTGATGTAAATGGGATCTATCCCTCCTATATGACGGGAGTGACGTCGATATTCTTGATAGAGTGAGACCACGAAGTGCATGGCCATGCCCAAATGAGTCAATATGAGATATTGAGCTCATTTGATTAGAGTGAGTCTACTTGGAGTTCAAGATTTAGATTGTACTGAGAATGACACGGTCTATGCCTCGATTGGTCAATCTAGATGTCAAGGATAGAGGGACATTGTCATATATTGTGAGAGTCATAATTAGTAGTCACAAAGGTGATGTTGGAGCTCAATATTCTTGTAACTTGGGTAGCAATGATGTTTTGCTAGATACCGCTCATTGCTTATATTCCTAAATCGGTTTAGGGACATTTCCAACGTTACAAGAACCTATAGGGTCACACACAAAAGGGCAATTAGATGGAGATTAGGATCATATGATGAACCATGAGGATTCGGTTCATGGGATGAACCAAATTGGATTAAGAGTAATCCAAATTAGACTAATTGAGTTAGACTCAAGTTGATTCAAGTGTTGAATGAGTCTAATTTAGATTTGATTCATCAAATCAATTTAAATTAATGAATAGAGATTCATTAAATTAAATTGACTTGAATCAAATGGTTGGATTTGATCAACCATGGGAGATAAGAGGTCAAGTTTGAATTGACTTGAGAGGGAAGATGAAAGGTCAAGTTTGACTTGACCAAATGCCATGTCATGATGATGACTTGGCATGGCCGGCCAATGATGATGTTCCACATCATCATGGACACATCATGGGGTGCCACCTCATGAGGGAGACCAAGAGCCATTGGCTCTTGGAGTTACATGCATGCATGTAACCCCCTTATAGTGGGTTATGGATGATGTGAAGTTAAGTTATGTAACTTCATCTTCTTCCTCTTCTCTTCCCTCAAGCTCTCTCTTCCTCATCTAGCCATGAACGTCCAAGGGGTGCTAGCACACTCTAAGGTGTTTTTCTCCACCATTTGTCCGTGTGGATACTTGTAGAGGAGTGTACACTTGACACTCTTGAGTTCCGACAAAGCGTTTGGACGAGCGGGATAAGCGAAGGGCGTCGCTACGAGGGTAATGCTCTCACCTTCTAGATCTAAGGTAGATCTAGGTTTACTTAAGCACATACATGTTTTTATTTTTATATACCTTCGCACGGATCCGTGGTCGGGCTTCCGAGGTTTCCGCAATGCAAAAAGCGGTTTTTGTGGCTCGGAAAGTCCAACATTCCTTTCCTTATCATATGATGAGAGTTTTGGGGGATTACATGATGAGTACATTGTTCGGGACAGACATGTTTAAGTGTGGGGGAGAGTGTTATATGTGAAAAAAAAAGGATGAAATATATTGTTACATTCTTTTGAATTTTTTGTTGAGAGGAGATTTTCACAGGTTGAAACATGGGAATCCAAATTTATCATCATCACAATCACGTATCTTTCTTTGATTCCAAAAAAAAACACGAAGAAATGTTGAAAGAAAAAAAAAAGAAGAAGAAAAAAGAAGAAAAGAAAAGAAAAGAAAAAAACAACAACAACAAAAAAAAAACAAAACAAACAAATGTTGTATTTTTCTTTGCATGATATGTGATTGATGAATAAAAATAAGCATTCTCATGGTTTCAAAATTCTCATATTAGTGATATTGAGTTTTTGAGGATGTTATTCCTATCTATTTGGCTTTGTCACATGGAAGCATTCTTGGATTGAGAGTTTGTTGAGGGTAGATATTTTTGGAGATGTGTGATGTTTAATTTGTGTATTACATTGAAAAGGGTACAAGGAAGTTGAGTGTTGGATGTGTTTGAGTGATTTCTTGCTTATATTTTGTTGTAGTCATCATGTGAATACTCCAATGCTCTCATGTTCTTTTAGTCTTCTGTGTTGCCTATCTTTCTTGTTCTTTGGAATTCATATTGGCTTCATCACTACTTTTGATAAGTCCTCTTGATTTATGTGTGCTTATGTTCATAGTAATGGAGAAGTAGAAGATTAGCAAGCATATGGTAGTGCAATATCATAAGCTGTTTTGAGTGAGCTTCAGTTCCATATTTGTTATGTGTGTATCAATGCATATATATACCTTGTGAGGTTCTATCATGCTTAATCTATTCAAGTTGATTGAAATTACCTTGCTTATTCACTTGTGTAGGAAGTGGAATATGAGTGTCTAGATTCTCAAAACTTGATGATCCTAAGTAATTATGTTTTACTATTTTCAAGGTATTGCTAGGGGATGATAGGGATATGTTTTTGGATATAATTTTTTAGTTTTTTTTACTTGCTCGGGACGTGCAAGAATAAGTGTGGGGGAATTTGATAACAACATTTTAGTACATTATTTTTGCTCCTAGATTTGATACTTTTTACTCTTTCATGTGATTAATTGTTGATTGTTAGCATGTTTTATGAGTTTGGATTTATTTTGAGCTTAATTGTAATTTTCCTAACACTACGATATTATTTCTCATATTATGAATGTGATTTTGTAGGAAATTAAAAGGAGCCATGATTCGAGTCAAGTCAAACCAAGTTGGGCTTGATTTCAAGACCAAAAGAGGGAGATCAAGCAGAAACAATCTGAACCGTTGATGCAGATCTAAAGTAATTTGATCTAAGGAAGCAGATCTGATCGATCCTGATCATCCAATGAGATCCGATTAATTTTGAGCCATCCATCTAGATCTGGAGAGATCCGGACCATACATTCAGATCTAAACATCCTAGCCTTTTATCCGGATCGGTTTGATCATGATCGTCCATTCAGATTGATCATATCCGTCCATACGAGATCAGAGCAATTTCACCCGTCGAATCATATTTAGGATTTGGGTTAATTAAGATTGAGCAGATTTCATTTGGGAGCCGGTACATCTTCTTCTTCACGCACGTACCGGACACCGCCCTCTTCATTGCCGAGCTCCATCATCGTTTCACCTCCAAGCACCGCCAGCCACTCATCTCTTCCACCAAGGCCGGCGGTGGCATTCCGTCCACCATCTCCATCCCTTCCATCTCCATCCACTTCATCTTCCTCCACCAAATCCCGATCGGGGCAGCTCTTCTTCTTCACCAAGCACCTGACGGGAACCGCCCCATTCCTGTTGGTACAATCGGCCCAGGCTGACTCGAGTTTGACTTGAGCAGTACCTTGATAGTATTTTGATGATAGACAAAACTCATGACATGGGATTGTCATGGGAAAGTCCAACATGGGCTTGGCATGGGAAATCCAAAGCATTGCGAAGCTGTGCGCTTGGTGCTTGGTGAGAAATGCATTGCGAAGCCATGCACTTGGTGCATTTGGGAAGTCTTGAGAACTTGGTAAGTTCACTAGGCTCGGGTCTTTGAGTCGGTGAAGGATGGCATTGCGAATCCGTGCGCTTGGTGCATCCGAGGGACTGCCGGACGGGGAGCGAATGGAGTGAGCCCAAAGGGAAGCATACTTCTAGGGTATGAGATGCGAAGGATCGCGTTGCGAAGTCGTGCGCTTGGCGCATCCGAGGGACGTAGGCCAAGGGAAGAGAGCTTCGGTGGGGAACTCCATGAGGGATAAGGTGGACTTGGTCAAGTGGCTAATTTAGTAAGGGATGTTAAACATGCATGCGGAGCTTTTAGTCGATATCGGGCGACATCATGTAGGTCGATGTGAAGAAACGCTGTATCCAAGTCTAGCAATACGTTGTTCGACTGAACCAAGTCTGGCTGATCAGCCGATTGCCGAGGGAGGGAAGTCGACTGCTGGGAGGATCAGTCGACTACCGAGGGATGGCAGTCGACTGATGACACTGTGCACGGGCATAGAATGGAGTCGAGCTCGCCAGCACTCGACTGATGGATGATCAGTCGACTGATGGGTGCCATCAGTCGACTGATGTGTGATCCGTTGGAACTTAACCAACGTGAATCTGGCCATTGTGAGACAACGGCTACAGGACCAGTCGACTGATAGTCACGATCAGTCGACTGATGGGCGCGAAAATAGCTTGATGCAGGTTATAAATGGAGCTCGAGTTGGAGGATTTCGCCAAGGCTTTTTGGGTGACTTTGAAGGGGAATTTTTGTTGCATTCCAGACCTTCAAGAGCAAGCAAAAGCAAGCAACAAGAAAGCGATCAAAGCAATTGTGTAAAAGTTCTCTTTTGTATTGTTTTTGTATTTCTTGTTGTATTTCATATTACTTGTTGTAATAACTTGTGAGAGGTTTCTCCACCTCCGACGTGTAGTCGAGAAGGAGTTTAGTTAGTGTCGTGCGCATAACTAGAGCTCGAGGAGCTCGCCCGTGGAGTAGGAACCATTCGGTTCCGAACCACATATATCTTGTGTTGTGTGATTGTGTATTGTTGTTAGTTTCATTATTATTGTTATTCCGCTGCGCTAACGACAATCATAGACAATCAACGCAAGAAGAACGAGCAAATTCTGACTTTCAACGAAAAGGGCTATTCACCCCCCTCTAGCCGGCCAATCGTTACCCTACAAGTGGTATCAGAGCCGAGGTCGCTCTTCAAGGACTAACCGCCGCGAAAGCACTACAAATGGCCGGCTTCATCCATCCACCGAAATTCGATGGAGATTTTTCTTGGTGGAGGAAACGGATGGAGGTATATCTTGAAACCGATTTTGATTCTATGTTAATTATAGAAAATGGTTTTGAGATGCCTAGGGACAAATACAACAAGCCCATTGAGAAGTCTAGGTGGACCCAAGACCAAGTCAAGGATTTCAAGACAAATCTTGAGGTAATCAAATTGATTAGTGATTTGTTACCTAACACTATTTGGTCTAGATTGGGTAATTTTAGGGATGCAAAGGAATTATGGGAGAAGATAATGAAATTTCAAGAAAGTTCCCAATCGGCACAAGTAGAGGAAGATGCCGTGGAAGAAAGCCCATCCACATTTGAAGATGTTGATGATTTGGTGGAGACTTCCACCTCTAGCATTGAGGGGGAGGAAAGAATTTCAACTCCGGAGCCAAGCCAAAATAAAGCATCCACCTCCGGAAGAAGTGAAGAGGCCTCCACCAACTCCCTAGGTAACTCAAGTGTTGTTATTTTAAATAAAAAACACATAATATGCTTTGAGTGTAGGGAGAAAGGACATTACAAGAGCAAATGCCCTAAATTGGCTAAGAAGAAGGCATCGACACCAAAAGTCAACCCAAAGTCAAAGGATGCGGGTGTTCCCAAAATTAAAAGCAAAGAGCACATTGTGTGCTTCAAATGCAACCAATGGGGACATTACCGAAGCCAATGCCCTAGGGGGAGGAAGAAAGGGCAAGAAGGTGCAGCTCATGTAGGGGGAGCTCCTAAAGCTAACCCTAAGGTAAATTTACTTAATGCACCTTTAATTTCTAGAGTCAAAAAGCATGCTAAAAATTATTTTAGTTCTCTTGCAATTATAAATGAAAAGCATGCTAGGAGAAATAATAAGGTTTATTGCTTAGGTGTCAAGCATGTTCATATAACTAAGGATAAACCTAGGACTCATAATTCTAGACCTATTTTACCTAAAGAGTCCATTAGGAGAGTTGAAAATCATCTAGGCATTAACCCTAAGAAGGGTAGACACATGCCTAAGAAGAAGAACATTTCCCAAAAGATAAATGAAAATTCAAAATTGGGAAAATTAGAGTTAGAAAACCAAGCCTTGAGGTCAAGGCTAGAAAAATTGGAGAAGACCCTAGCAATAATATCAAATTCGGTTAAGGGGTCTAATGTACAAAAGTCAAGACCTAGAAAACAAGAAATGTCTAAGGGCAAAAAGGGTTTGGGTCACAAACCTATGTCCTACCATAATGTTCCATTTAATTATGGAACCACATCTAGGTCTAGGAAAACCAAGGCTAATAGGGAAGCCATCCCTAAGTCTAGCCATGGTATGTGTTTAGTGGCTAACACTTCAAAGAAATCAAATGTAGCCACTAAGAAGGTCAATGGAGGAGTCACCTCTAGAGTTGACCTAGGAAAGACCCAAAAGACTATGGCTTCAAAGCCTAAAAGGGTCATTAGGAAGGTATCTAGAGAAGTTATCCCTAGGGAATACCTTGTTAACCCAAGGAGCTCCAATAGATATTGGGTTCCTAAGAGCGTGATTGATTCACGCTAAATGGGTTAGGGTGTGTCAACCCTAAGTGGATGGGTGGTTAACCTAGCCATTGTGAGTTGACACATTAGGGTGTGCCAATATGGTTTGAGAAGTTAAAAATGATTTAAATTGGCACAATTAGGTCATAGAGGTCGTGGTGTGCTATTTTGGGTTTTTGGCACACTAAGGAAATAATGGCATTAAGGCAAAATGAATTTAATCCCTAGAAATGGCAAATTGATTTTAACACTTAGGTATTTTATACCTTAGTATATTTTTCTTGCGATGATTTATTTGTCTTGCCATGTCATGACATCATTCTCATTTTATCTATAAAAATGTCATGATCATGTTTAGATGTCATGAATGCTTAGTTCTCATTCACATGCCATGACATCATGATATTGGCATATGTTTTTATCTAAATCATATTTATGCCATAATCATATCATGCATTAAATAAAATGAAATTAAGGACTATGGCATGATTTGATGGGAATCAAATAATATTGTCTAAAAATATGCATGATAACATAAACAAAACAAAACCCACATCTCACAAAAATTTGACTTGTATGTGTTTTACACATCTAGATATTGGTGAGATGTTTAGGAAAAAGAAAATAAAGGTTTGAAAAACATTTTGAAAACATTTTGAAAAACCTCGGTGAAGCCTATCTTTTGATAGCTATCACCATTGAATGGGATGATACAAAGAGGGCTCTTTATTGAAGCTTTTCTTAAATTTTAAACTTTGTATCAATCTCCTAATTTAATGGGTAAAATAAATTTTCAATATTTTTCACCCATAGTGTTTAGGATAAGTATTATACGTATGCATTTTCAAGATTTTTAAAATTACGTATATTTACTTATGGATTTCGAAAATCCAATTTTCAAAAACTAGCGGAATCACGATTATCGATCGGCCCAGTATCTGATGGAGTCATCGCACAGGCTGATTTCGGGTAAACTTGATAGTTGGCCCATGTTTAGCCATGTTTTGGTCCCCTAACCACTCCTAACCCTAGGATATGCTTGGGAGAGCATTAGAAAGGGTGGAAATCCATTGGACATGGATTAGGAGTTGGGTTGAGGGTGAGTATCAATTTTAAGGTGGTAGAGAGTTCATTGTTGAACTTTGCCTTAATTTTGATTTGGTTAATGTTCCTATTGGCTTAGGGACTCTCCAAGGACATTGTTGGTGCAATGGTCAAGGGGGAGCAAGCCTCTAGGGGGAGGTATCCATCTTGGGAAGATGGATGTGTATTTCCTCATGGGAGGAAAATTGGGTTGCCTCTCTTTAAGTGATATGGGATCACTAGAAAGATGGTAGGCATGTGTTCCTCTAGGGGAGAGATATAAGATCTCATTGGGATATGAGACATTCATACCCTTGGGGAGGACCTTTTTGATGTAATATCAAAAAGGGGGAGAAGTTACCAAGTTACCAATTAGGGTTCGTTGGAATTCTCATTGGGATATGAGAATTGTCAATATGGGAAAATTAGTAGACTTGAGATGGTAGTTTTGTCAATCATCAAAAAGGGGGAGATTGTTGGTGCAATCGGCCCAGGCTGACTCGAGTTTGACTCGAGCAGTACCTTGATAGTATTTTGATGATAGACAAAACTCATGACATGGGATTGTCATGGGAAAGTCCAACATGGGCTTGGCATGGGAAATCCAAAGCATTGCGAAGCCGTGCGCTTGGTGCTTGGTGAGAAATGCATTGCGAAGCCATGCACTTGGTGCATTTGGGAAGTCTTGAGAACTTGGTAAGTTCACTAGGCTCGGGTCTTTGAGTCGGTGAAGGATGGCATTGCGAAGCCGTGCGCTTGGTGCATCCGAGGGACTGCCGGACGGGGAGCGAATGGAGTGAGCCCAAAGGGAAGCATACTTCTAGGGTATGAGATGCGAAGGATGGCGTTGCAAAGTCGTGCGCTTGGCGCATCCGAGGGACGTAGGCCAAGGGAAGAGAGCTTCGGTGGGGAACTCCATGAGGGATAAGGTGGACTTGGCCAAGTGGCTAAGACTGAGTGTCGGAGGCTCAAACATCGTTATGTTTGAGGTTTTAGCCGACATCAGTCGACTGACATAGGTGCCGATCATTGCTAGGTCGTATGGATTCGACCCGGTTCGATCAACCAAGTCTGGTTGATCACCGATCGCGAGGAGGGTCAATGATCTTGGGAGGATCGGTACCGACCGCCGAGGGATGGCCGATCGATGACACGCGCAGGCACGCGAGAATGGAGTCGAGCTCACCGGACTCGGTCGATGGATGATCACCGATCGGTGATGGGTGCCATCAGTCGACTGATGTGTGATCCGTTGGAACTTAACCAACGTGGATCTGGCCGTTGTGAGATAACGGCTACGGGACCAGTCGACTGATGGTCACGATCAGTCGACTGATGGGCGCGAAAACAGCTTGATGCAGGTTATAAATGGAGCTCGAGTAGGAGGATTTCGCCAAGGCTTTTTGGGTGACTTTGAAGGGGAATTGCTGTTGCATTCCAGACCTTCAAGAGCAAGCAAAAGCAAGCAACAAGAAAGTGATCAAAGCAATTGTGTAAAATTTCTCTTTTGTATTGTTTTTGTATTTCTTTTTGTATTTCATATTACTTGTAATAACTTGTGAGAGGTTTCTTCACCTCCGACGTGTAGTCGAGAAGGAGTTTAGTTAGTGTCGTGCGCATAACTAGAGCTCGAGGAGCTCGCCCGTGGAGTAGGAACCATTCGGTTCCGAACCACGTATATCTTGTGTTGTGTGATTGTGTATTGTTGTTAGTTTCATTATTATTGTTATTCCGCTGCGCTAACGACAATCGTAGACAATCAACACAAGAAGAACGAGCAAATTCTGACTTCCAACGAAAAGGGCTATTCACCCCCCTCTAGCCGGCCAATCGTTACCCTACAATTCCTTCCTCTACCGTCGGTAGCCACACCACCTCATCCACAACTGAGTTCTGTCACCGCTGATCGGTCCGGCAGCTCCATCTCTACCTATACCGAAGCCACCACACCTTCGCCGTCTAGTGAGCAGCGCCGCCCTCTACCTCCATCCGACAGTTCCATCTTAATTTCCAGCAGCCCTGTTTCTAACATTTCATAATTTGGATTGCAAGCCTTCCATTGATTTTCCTTGGTGTGCTTTGATTGTTTTTTTTCCATTTGTTGAATGTTTGTAATGAAATGATCTTCCATGTTTAAAATTACACGTACTTAGTTTAATTTGTTCCATGTCTACGTAGTGTTTGATTAAATGTCTCTTTAGTAATTAGGTTGCTGTTAGTTAATTTAGATTTAATTTCTTGCTTTGATTTACATTTATGTTATTCAGCATGTTTCAATTCCTGCACTTCCTTTATACTTTTGAATGCTTATTTTATGTTTTGTTTAATTTCTTCACAATCGTAGTTTAGCCAGATTAGAGTTTGATTACGTGCATTGTCTTTTTGTTCAATATGATTAGTTTTATTTCGATCCAAACCTCTTGTTTACATTTGCAAAACTCCAGCAATAATTAGCGATCCTAACACTACTAGTCTATCAATTACACTCGTTGGGAAACGATCTGGGTCGTTCCCTATGCTATATTAGTGTAGAGAGAGTTTGGTAACGATGCCAAAATTTTGATAACGGCGATTTGTCATGGTACTATTTCAAATTAATTACCGAACCCCCTCTACACTAATATAGCATAGTGGACGACCCAGATCGTTTCCCAACGAGTGTAATAGATAGAATAGTAAACTTAGGGTTCTAATTATTGCTAATCCTACTGAATGGGGGTTTGGAATTTAAAAGACTAATCCTACTGAATGAAAGAAAATGCAAGTAATTAAAGCATTAATCTAACTAACTATGATGACAATGAAATTAAAGATGATCTAAACTAAGCATGTAAAGAAAAGCATTCAAAACAAGAGCATTAAAAACATAAAGAAAGTGCAAGAATTTAAAATGTAAAGTAAACTACAGCTAAGCTCCTAATTAACTACAGAATAACAACTGAATTATGCACTGAAATTAAACATCAAAGTAAATAAGATAAACATCCAAATCAATAGATCAAAATCCAAATATAACCACCGATCACTCCACGACGATGATGACAATCCAAACGAGCTCCTCTGGTGGATGATATGGCTGGATCCTTACCGGAAATCCTCCAGCAAGTGCTGAATGGATGGATGAAGTGAGCCCTATTCTCCGATGGATGGTGCGGAATTGTCGAAGTCTGGTGTAATTACCGGGATCCGAACCCGGGTCTCTCGGTAGCCGAGTATACTCACCACTATACTACAACGACACCAGAACCTGACAATCTATGGATGACTCTGTGAAGGTGGAGCATTCCATAGTTCCGCCATCGGGGACCGAACCTGAGTCTCTCGATTGTAACCGAGTATACTCACCACTATACTACAATGGAACTCCAAAACTGCGGGAAGGGATGGAACCAGATTACAACCTGAAACTCTTTGCCGGCAATGGAATGAAGTGCTTCCGCCAAAAATTGGCAAATCAAGGGCTGTCGGAGCTGGAATAGGTGTTGTCGCGACCACGACAGTATAAGGTCACCACAACCTTCCGAAATATCATCCAGCTATGGCTCTCAACTCTGACAATTGGCGGAGGAAGCTATTGCTGGTGAAAAGCCCAGAATCTCCTCTTCTACGTGCTATCGATGAGCTGGTCGGAATCCAAGCATCTCATCGGTAGCCGCTTGGATGGAGGTTGCCGCCATAATGATGGAAGAAAGGCCGCCGAAAATGCTGCCCGAAGTTGCCGCCGCCGTGTGGAGGAGAAAGCGTTCGCCGCCGCTCGCGTGGAGGAAGCTCTTCTTGCCGTCGTCGCTCGCGAGGAGGAAGAACCGTCCGCCGCTTGTGTGGAGGAAGCTCTACTCGTCGCCGTCACTCGCGAGGAGGAAGAAGACTCTGCTGCACTGGGTGTTGTCTCTGTGCGATGCGCGTCACCGCTGACTGCCGCCCGCGAGGAGCAGGCGGCGATGTCGACGCTCGCTCGCCCGCGAGGAGCAAGTGCCACTCAGTGATGATTATGTGTGTTCTGCTGCTGTGGAGAAGATGTTGATTAAATGAATTCTTTGAGCCGTCCGATTCAATGCTCTCTTGATCACAGCCGCCCAACTAAGCTAGGGTTTGATGGATCCATTATTTGCTTAATTAAGCTGCTCCATCTAATGGTGGTAATCAATTCAACTTTGGATGGACAGATCTGATAAATCTGAAGGGACGATCGAGATCCAACAGTCCGGATGAACAGTCAAGATGTGTAGATCAAAATGCATGGGCCGAATCGCTCCAGATTCAGATTAATGGATCAGATCAAGCCATCACATTGGATGGTCCAAATTGCTCCGATCTCTAATGAATGGAACTGATTGAATCTAAATGGAAAATCACGATCAACCGGATCTAGATGAAAGGATAAGATGTCCAGATCTAAATGTACGGACCAGATCTCTTCAGATCTGGATAGATGAATCAGAATCGTTCAGATCTCATTGGATGGTTAGGATTGACTAGACCTGAACCCTTTGATTAAACTTCTTCTGATCTTGATGAAAGGTCCAGATTAATCACGTTTGAAATAATCCTTCTAGCCCTAGATGAAGCCATATTTGATCCAACTTGAGTCTAGTCCAGTGGCTCATCTCGATCTCCTACAAACAAAGATAAAATTTGCATATAAGTCCAAAATTTAGGAGAATTTATAATAAGGTCCAAAAATTATATCCAACTCATAAAACATGTAAATAATCGATAAATAAACACACGAGAGGATTAAAACGGTGATATTAAAGACCAAAATAATACAATAAAATGGTAGTGATTAATTCCCCCATACTTATTCTTGCGTGTCCCGAGCAAGCAAAGAAAATTAAAAGTAAATTGAATATATTTCCTTAGCAATTCCTAAGCATACATAGAAAATCGTGAAAGAAAGTTACCTAGGATTGTCAACTCTCAAAGACTCAAGCAATCATGGACTGAAATCTTACACAAGTTAACAAACATGGTGACTTCAATCCATCATGAATATACTATGAATGATTAAGCCTCACAAGATAAGTGGTGGCTTCTCTCACTCTCATAAGCAAATAATAGTAGAGTTCACTCAAGCTACTTATGGTTTATGCACTACCATATGCTTGCTTTTCTTCTACCTTCACTACTATATACACATAAGAATACACAATCACTGAAGGCTTATTAGGAATGTAAGGGAAACATGAATGCAAGGAAAATGTTAATATGTGTGAAAGGAAAGAAAGATAAGAAATGAAATAGCTAAAGAAATGCCAAAAGATATCGAAATATTGGAATGCTACATAGATGAGTACAAGAAAGCAATGCCCCAAAAGTTTTCATCCAACCCAATAAACATGCAAACGACCCTTATCATATTCTTCAATACAAAACTACTCATGATATACAATAAATCTCTCAATAACTGCAACAAGGGATGTCATTAACAAAAATACTATCACACATAAAAAATGAATGACACCACATGTCAAAAATTTCACAATACTTTCTTTTTTTTTATTTCATGGGTACCCAATTTTTTTCAACTTTTTTTTTCACTTTTTTTTTTCAACATGTAGTACACCTCCCTATGCTCCAACATCAAGCTCAGCTAAAAAGACAAAGAGCATGGCTAGCTCATGGTGATCAAGCACAACTTGCTTATGCTTCCACTAAATTCTCCTGAGCTACTCTCTCCCCCACACTTAAACTTTTGTCCGTCCCGGGCAAAATACTCATCATGTAACATTCAATATTCCACATCCAAAAATAGAAATGGAAGAGAAATGACATGATGAAAATGTAGAAAAGATGATGGGATAAATAATGAAAATGATATGACGTGTGATAAGGAAATTATTCGAATAGCATATGACAACAAAAAAAGTAAAGGGAAACAAGTGAGATTGCCTTCATAGTAATCATGCAAACCTATGGTTGTGTGGTCTCGAAAGAATCCAAGCAAGTTCTAGAGTTACAATAACCACAAGTGCACCACACTCAAGCAATAAAAACAGGCACAATCCTCACTGGGAATGAAAAAATATCATCTTAATCTATCAACACAGAATCCATCACCAAGGAGTAACCCTATGCAATCAAATAATCCATTCATGACAATAAATCCCCAAAACTCGACAATCAAATTTAACTAGCTTTCACGACTTCTAAGATGATATAAAGGAATGCATAGGAAATTTATTTGAAAGCACCGACAAAATAAAAACTCAACAAACGAAACATAACAACTAAAAAAAAACAAATAAAGTAAAACGAAGTGAAAGAAGGGTATATAGAATGAAAAGAAAAGTAGAAGGGATAGAACAAACTCCCCTGAAGTCCTGGCAGTTGGAGGCGGTTCAGTAAGAAATCCAGGCTGGGAGTGGGATGGATCGGATGGAGGTGAGTTCTCTCTTGATGTGATCAGGGTAGTTCCATGTTGCTCCCTCCGAAATGATCATCGCCTCATCATATATACTCTCTGGTGGTCAGAGGCGATCAGAAAAAATATCCAACCTTTGGGTTGGATTACTGCATTTGTTGTTAGGGCTTTCATCAGCAACTTCTTGGTGACTCTATCTCAGGTGGGAGTGTCCAGTCTGGGGGTGTCCAGCTATCCACCACTCCTGTGTCAACATCCTCAACATCTGAAACAACAGCAACTTCATCAATGAAATCACATCCATCAACGTTCGAAATCACATCACATCACAATAGTTCATAGGAGTCCTGTGTAGTAGTGTCACGCCCGCCCTTTTCGAGACCCAGAATCCGGAAGGGGCGGCGCGTGACGCGACCGTACATACATACATACATACATACAGCGGAAGACTTTATACATATTTCATACTTCTTACAGCGGAAGACTTTAGACATTATTTTTTTTTTCTTTTATAACATAAACATGCATTGACATATATATATATATATATACTTCTTCTTCTTCACATAGAGCATGCATCATAACATATATAGATACTTCTTCTTACTTCTTCTTTACTTCTTCTTATTAACATAGAACATGCATTATAACTTAGATAGATACTTAGTGCTTAGTTCAGGTTCATAACCATCGTTGTCCTACGGAGACATAAGTAAGGACATCCATAAACATCATCATCATAGGCAAACATATATATATAAACCTAACGGATCTTCTCCACCATGCCACTGCCACACACATTTGGCCCCTCCTGCTGCTCCCTTTAGTTTATCCATCCCTTACCCTTATCTGCAGTACGAGGGAAAGATAAACTATAAGCACATAGGCTTAGTAAGATCCAGTCCTACTCACAAAAACCATATATCGACATTAATCATAGCATGTACCATTCATAACATATAAGCATGTAACATTCATAACATATAAGCCACATAACATGTAACATACATGGCGTAATCAACTTAACATGTAGCATAAATAACGTGAGTAAACATAACATATCTCATCCATAGCATGGCAGCATAACATGTATCATCTATAACATAGCATCATGTCATGTACGTCTAGGACTTATTTAAACATAACATATAACATATGTAACGTAGCAATCAACATAACATAAAACATATAGGTATGACCTATCAAACATAACATACATCATATGTAGCATAGTGACATAACATGGCATATCAAACATAACATGCATCATATGTAGCATAGTGACATAAACATGGCATATCAAACATAACATGCATCATATGTAGCATAGTGACCTAAACATGGCATATCAAACATAACATGCATCATATGTAGCATAGTGACATAACATGGCATATCAAACATAACATGTAACATAACAATCTAATCAGGTAACATATGCAGGATGCTTTTGAAAACATATATTATAGGTACGTAAATATAATTCTCAACATATTTGGGCCCGGCATTGTACCACTTCTTCATTATCATAGTGCGCATCCCTAAATAGGCCCGAGGTAGCAAGTCTCGAACCTAATAGGTTACTAGGCCCGATCTTAGTCCGTCGACCTAGGGCAATCGTCATAGCGTAGAAGCCCATCCTAGGCCCGAGTCTTACACCATCGACCTAAGGCATCTTGGAGCCCATCCCGTACTAGGCTCGAGTCTTATTCCATCGACCTAGGGGCAATTATACATAGAAGCCCATCCTAGGCCCGAGTCTTATTCCATCGACCAAGGGCATCTTAGGAGCCCATCCCTTCTTGGACCCTGTTAGGGTCTTGGTACAAGCCATGCAGAAGGTAAAATACTTATATGCTTATTTTATAACATAGCTTATTTCATTTTGCAAACACAGCATACTTCATTTCATAACACATCATGCTTCCCTTCATGGACATATCATCTTTCATTTCGTAAACATGCCATTCTTCATTTCATAATATATCATTCTTCATTTCATCATCATGTCATATTCATGTCGTGAACATATCGTTTTGTTTCATTTCATAATCTTATCTTCTTCCATTTTATAACATATTTTAAACATCGCATACACATAGACATGGCAAAAGGGCATGGCATCAAAAGTAAGTAAACACTAACCTAAGGCATGTTATCTTCATCTAGCATTATTTAATATCACAAGTCAACATGAATTCACCCAACATAAAACACATGTTAACCTATTCATTTAACTTAACAACAAATTCATATGCACATAAGACTTATATTAAAACTTCATCTAATCCCCAAAATGCATGATGGCCGAATGGTCCATAGGGTCTTCTAGGGTTATCTTTTAACCTAATTCATTTCATACAACAACAACTTCATTTGCATATAACATATGGATTAAAACTTCATTTGTTCACCCAAAAACCTAGGTTGGCCGAATGGTCCAAGTAGGGTTTTTAGGGTTAACCTTTAACCTAATTCATTTCATATAACAACAACCTAATTCATTTCATATAACAACAACTTCATTTGCATATAACATATGGATTAAAACTTCATTTGTTCACCCAAAAACCTAGGTTGGCCGAATGGTCCAAGTAGGGTTTTTAGGGTTAACCTTTAACCTAATTCATTTATTATAACAACAACCTAATTCATTTCATATAACAACAACTTCATTTGCATATAACATATGGATTAAAACTTCATTTGTTCACCCAAAAACCTAGGTTGGCCGAATGGTCCAAGTAGGGTTTTTAGGGTTAACCTTTAACCTAATTCGTTTCATATAACAACAACCTAATTCATTTCATATAACAACAACTTCATTTGCATATAACATATGGATTAAAACTTCATTTGTTCACCCAAAAACCTAGGTTGGTCGAATGGTCCAAGTAGGGTTTTTAGGGTTAACCTTTAACCTAATTCATTTATTATAACAACAACCTAATTCATTTCATATAACAACAACTTCATTTGCATATAACATATGGATTAAAACTTCATTTGTTCACCCAAAAACCTAGGTTGGCCGAATAGGCTTTAGGGGCTATTAGGGTTAGCTTTTAACCTAATTCCTTTTTCCATGTTAACATCATCATCTACCTCCTAAACATAGCATACAACTTCATTGATAAACTAAAACATAGCTTGGTTAGATATAACATATAGATTTCTTTTACAAACATCAATCGAAGCTACTCGTATGCAGGTGAGGGATACTTACATCCTTCGCTTTGCTTTGGGTGGGGAAGATAACCTAAAGAACCAACCTAGCCTTTGCTTTCTTGCTTGGATGAGGTTCGGCCAAAAGAGGGAAATGGAGAGGGAGAGGCTCTAGGTTTCGGTGAGAAGGAGAAGAAGAGAGGAAGTGGTCAATTAGAACCTCCCCTCTTCTTTATAAAGGGAGGAAGAGAAGTTTCTCTTCTCTTCTTCCATGCCTCTTCATTTACCTTTATCACACTTATCTATAATCCCCCCCCCTCCTCTAATGATAATATCCTATTGGGCTTCTGGTTAGTGGGTGCATCTATAGGGTTTGGCTATCTCTAGAGGTTTGGAGTTCAATTCCTAGGTATTGCATCCATTTTTTTGGCTTATTTTCTTTTATTTGGAAAAAGGCCCACATAAAGCCCATGATCATCAAGCTAAAAATTCTTGTAAAATTGCTAGGAATTTTACGGGCGTTACAATCCTTCATACCTTTTAAAAGTTTCGTCCTCGAAACTTAGAACAATTGTGGGTACTTCTGCTTCATGTCCTCTCTCGCTCCTGTGTAGCTTCCTCGCACGCTGATTCTCGCCACAGTGACCTTTACTAAGGGCACCTCTTTGTTCCTTAGCCTATTGATTTCTGGCCTAGTATTTGGATAGGCCGACTTTCAATACTCAGTCCTCTTGAACTTGTAATCGCTTTGTGGCTCGATCACTTGGTCCGTGACTGAAATGCATTTCTTGAGCACAGAGACATGGAACACGGAATAGCCGACATCTCTCTCGAGGCAACTCTAGCTTGTAAGCTACCTTGCCAATCCTCCGCAATATCGATACTTGGCCCCACGAAGGTGACTCCGGTTTACCCTTCCTTCCGAATCTCATCACTCCCTTCATAGGAGCCACTTTGAGGAATACTAGGTCCCCTGACTTCAATTCTAGCGGTCACGCCGCATATCCGCATAGCTCTTTTGTGGCTCGGCGGTTTCAATTCTCACGTGGATGTTGTATAGCTCGGGTGGTGTCGTCGATGAAATCCGTGCGAGTCCCATCCTCTTCTTTTCACCACCCTCGTACCAAAGATATGGGAGATCTACATTTCCTCCGTATATAGAGCCTCGTAGGGTGTCATTCCAATAGTAGCTGGTAGCTATTATTGTGGCGAATTCTACCAAACATAAGTATCGGCACTACCTTTGAAATCCAGGCGCGGGCTTCGTAACATATCCTCCAAGATTGATTTACTCTTTCTGCGTCTGTCCGTCTGGGATGGAAGCGATCTTGAACAATAGCTTCGTGCCTAGGGCCTTCTGAACACATTCCAAGAAATGGGAAATAAAGTGACCATCTCTGTCAGAAATGATGGTCTTAGGAATTCCATGTAGTCTGATAATTTCCCTAGCATATAACTGAGCCAGTTGCTCCGTCGAATAGGTCATCTTGATTGCTAAGAAATGGGCGGACTTCGTCAATCTGTCCACAATTATCCATATAGCATCATAACCGTTTGTCGTCTTGGGCAATCCTGAGATGAAATCCATAGAAATGTCCTCCCATTTCCATTCTGGAATCTGGATCAGCTGCAGTGTTCCTCCAGGTCTCTGGTGTTCTGCCTTAACGCTCTGGCGGTCGTAATCTTGACATCTTGAGCCATATCTCTTTCATTCCAACCACGGAACTTTCGTTTTAGGTCTTGGTACATCTTGGTGGTTCGGGATGCATCGCATAAGGAGTTCTGTGAGCTTCTCAAATATCTCCTTCCGCACTCGGATCGTCGGGAATACACAAGCGATCCCGGAGGTAGAGTACTCCACTATCAGAGATCCGAAACCCGTCGTCCTTTCCTTCTAAGACCTCTTGCTTGATCCTCTGAAGGCTTGGGTCACGGGCTTGCTTTTCCAGTATATCATCGAACAGCGTCGGTGTTATCGTCATGGTTGAGAGCTGTTTGGAGATGATTTCAACCCCGTAACGCATAATCTCTTTTTCTAAGGGTCGAGATAACAATGATAGAGGCATCAAGGTGGCGCAGGACTTCCTGGTGAGTGCATCCGCCACCTTGTTAGCTTTCCCCGAATGGTAGAGAATCTCATGATCATAATCCTTGCGAGTTCGAGCCATCTACCTGCCTCATGTTCAGTGTCCTTCACGTGAAGAAATATTTGGACTACAGTGGTCTGTATAGATCCTACACTGAGCTCCATAGAGATAATGCCTCCATGTTTTGAGAGCAAAGACCATGGCCGCTAGCTCTAAATCATGGGTGGGATAATTCCTTTCGTGTTCCTTGAGTTGCCTAGAGGCGTAGGCAATGACCTTGCCATTCTGCATAAGTACAGCTCCGAGTCCCAACTTGGGCGTCGCATACATGTCGAAGCCTTCATTCTTGTCCGGAAGAGCAAGGATTGAGCGTGGTCGTCTCCTTTTAATTCTGTGAAACTCCTCGCAGGCGTCCGTCCACTCATATTTCTTGTTCTTTCTGGTGAGGATTGTCATAGGGGTGGCAATCCTGGAGAAGTTCTCTACAAACTTCCGGTAGTAGCTTGCTAGCCCAAGAAAGCTTCTGATTTCGCCGGCATTCTTTGGTCGGTTCCATTACTCACGGCTTCAATCTTTGTGGGTCTACCATCACTCGTGCTTGGATATCACGTGACCCAAAATGATACTTGTTCAAGCCGAACTCGCATTTGGAGAACTTTGCGAATAGCATTTTTCAGAAGAATCGCAATACCACATTCAGTGTTGCATGCTCCTCGGGGTTCTCGAATATATTAGTATGTCGTCATGAAAGACGATCACAAACTTGTCGAGAATGCCGAGAATACGATTCATCAAATCCATGAGCAGGCGGTGCATTCGTCACTCCGAAGGGCATAACTACGAACTCGTAATGCCCATACCTTGTCGGAAGGCCGTCTTTGGTATATCATCCGGTTTTACTTTTACTTGATGATAGCGGACCTCAGTCAATCTTAGAGAAGCGGCGGCACCTTTTAGTTGGTCGAACAGGTCATCAATCCGTGATAAGGATCTAGGTTCTTGATCGTCACATTGTTCGGCCTTCGGTAGTCTATGCACATTCGCATAGACCCATCTTTCTTCTTCACCCCTTTGGAGCTCCCCATGGAGAGCGACTTGGGCGAATAAGTCCCTTGTCGAGTAACTCCTGTAGCTATCCCTGAAGTTCCTTTAATTCAGCCAGCGCCATACGGTAAGGTGCTTTAGAGATCGGGTTAGTACCAGGAATCAACTCGATCTCAAATTCTACTTCTCTATCTGGGGTAACCCTGGTAGTTCATCTGGGAATACCTCTGGGTAGTTGCATACAACTCTGACATTCTCTAGCCTCTGGTCCTCATCTTGACTTGTATCAACTACGTGTGCCAAAAACCCAGTGCACCCACTGTCTAAAATCTTACGTGCCTGTAGGACTGATAAAATCTTATTGACTCTTCTCCTCGGTTCTCCGATAAATTCGAACTTAGGCTCCGCCTCCGGCTGGAATACCACTTTCCTTTTTCGGCACTCGATCGAAGCACCGTACTTGCTCAGGAAATCCATGCCCAATATAATGTCATAATCCTGCATGTCGAGCACTATCAGATCACAGTAGAGTTCTCTGTCTGTAATTCTGATGGGTGCGGCTCGCAGCATATGAGTGGAGGGCATTACCTCTCCCGAGGGTAGAATGATGCACACTTAATCTTCTCGCATTCGGGCCAGTCCAGTAGCTCCACGATGCTTTCCACCATCTTGAACCAGGCTTGGGCATCCCATGGTTCACCAGTACCAGAGAAATTTTCCGGCTTTAGTCTCTGCCACTGGATCAAGTAAGCTTTCTGTCGAACCATCGGGCCGGGGCCCATTGGTGGGGCAGTAGGGTTTCCTCGCTGATTCATTAGGGTAGTTATTACTTGTTGTTGTTCTGTAACTTGTCGTTGGAGTTCTGTGACTACGTGTGTAAGGTCATGCGGGGGTGCTAGCTCATCAGCTCTACTACTGCGTCTTCCAGACATGTTTATCTTCATATATTAAGGTAAAACTAGTATAAGTTTTCGTTCGTTGTCCTACACATACTTAAACTAAAGCTAACATAAAGTCATTTTAAGCTTAAGGCATCATTCATGTTCTCATGCATAGTTTAAGCTTAAGGTATTTTATATCGTACAAGAACAAGCATAAGGGTATCATACCTATTTTCATGCATATTTAAGCTAGAAGCATTTCCTATCATACATGGAAAACAAATTCACAAAATTAGAGAAGATATAGAATTCTTACTTGGAGCGGCAGGATTTGGAGCTTGATGTGTGTGTAGTGGAAAGGCAGATCCGCTCTGATACCAACCTATCACGCCCGCCCTTTTCGGGGCCCAGAATCCGGAAGGGGCGGCGCGTGACGCGACCGTACATACATACATACATACAGCGGAAGACTTTATACATATTTCGTACTTCTTACAGCGGAAGACTTTAGACATTATTTTTTTTTTCTTTTATAACATAAACATGCATTGACATATATATATATATATATATATATATATATATATATATATATATATATATATATATATATATATATATATATATACTTCTTCTTCTTCACATAGAGCATGCATCATAACATATATAGATACTTCTTCTTACTTCTTCTTTACTTCTTCTTATTAACATAGAACATGCATTATAACTTAGATAGATACTTAGTGCTTAGTTCAGGTTCATAACCATCGTTGTCCTACGGAGACATAAGTAAGGACATCCATAAACATCATCATCATAGGCAAACATATATATATAAACCTAACGGATCTTCTCCACCATGCCACTGCCACACACATTTGGCCCCTCCTGCTGCTCCCTTTAGTTTATCCATCCCTTACCCTTATCTGCAGTACGAGGGAAAGATAAACTATAAGCACATAGGCTTAGTAAGATCCAGTCCTACTCACAAAAACCATATATCGACATTAATCATAGCATGTACCATTTATAACATATAAGCATGTAACATTCATAACATATAAGCCACATAACATGTAACATACATGGCGTAATCAACTTAATATGTAGCATAAATAACGTGAGTAAACATAACATATCTCATCCATAGCATGGCAGCATAACATGTATCATCTATAACATAGCATCATGTCATGTACGTCTAGGACTTATTTAAACATAACGTATAACATATGTAACGTAGCAATCAACATAACATAAAACATATAGGTATGACCTATCAAACATAACATACATCATATGTAGCATAGTGACATAACATGGCATATCAAACATAACATGCATCATATGTAGCATAGTGACATAAACTGGCATATCAAACATAACATGCATCATATGTAGCATAGTGTAGCATAGTGACCTAAACATGGCATATCAAACATAACATGCATCATATGTAGCATAGTGACATAACATGGCATATCAAACATAACATGTAACATAACAATCTAATCAGGTAACATATTCAGGATGCTTTTGAAAACATATATTATAGGTACGTAAATATAATTCTCAACATATTTGGGCCCGGCATTGTACCACTTCTTCATTATCATAGTGCGCATCCCTAAATAGGCCCGAGGTAGCAAGTCTCGAACCTAATAGGTTACTAGGCCCGATCTTAGTCCGTCGACCTAGGGCAATCGTCATAGCGTAGAAGCCCATCCTAGGCCCGAGTCTTACTCCATCGACCTAAGGCATCTTGGAGCCCATCCCGTACTAGGCCCGAGTCTTATTCCATCGACCTAGGGGCAATTATACATAGAAGCCCATCCTAGGCCCGAGTCTTATTCCATCGACCTAGGGCATCTTAGGAGCCCATCCCTTCTTGGACCCTGTTAGGGTCTTGGTACAAGTCATGCAGAAGGTAAAATACTTATATGCTTATTTTATAACATAGCTTATTTCATTTTGCAAACACAGCATACTTCATTTCATAACACATCATGCTTCCCTTCATTGACATATCATCTTTCATTTCGTAAACATGCCATTCTTCATTTCATAATATATCATTCTTCATTTCATCATCATGTCATATTCATGTCGTGAACATATCGTTTTGTTTCATTTCATAATCTTATCTTCTTCCATTTCATAACATATTTTAAACATCGCATACACATAGACATGGAAAAAGGGCATGGCATCAAAAGTAAGTAAACACTAACCTAAGGCATGTTATCTTCATCTAGCATTATTTAATATCACAAGTCAACATGAATTCACCCAACATAAAACACATGTTAACCTATTCATTTAACTTAACAACAAATTCATATGCACATAAGACTTATATTAAAATTTCATCTAATCCCCAAAATGCATGATGGTCGAATGGTCCATAGGGTCTTCTAGGGTTATCTTTTAACCTAATTCATTTCATACAACAACAACTTCATTTGCATATAACATATGGATTAAAACTTCATTTGTTCATTCAAAAACCTAGGTTGGCCGAATGGTCCAAGTAGGGTTTTTAGGGTTAACCTTTAACCTAATTCATTTCATATAACAACAACCTAATTCATTTCATATAACAACAACTTCATTTGCATATAACATATGGATTAAAACTTCATTTGTTCACCCAAAAACCTAGGTTGGCCGAATGGTCCAAGTAGGGTTTTTAGGGTTAACCTTTAACCTAATTCATTTATTATAACAACAACCTAATTCATTTCATATAACAACAACTTCATTTGCATATAACATATGGATTAAAACTTCATTTGTTCACCCAAAAACCTAGGTTGGCCGAATGGTCCAAGTAGGGTTTTTAGGGTTAACCTTTAACCTAATTCGTTTCATATAACAACAACCTAATTCATTTCATATAACAACAACTTCATTTGCATATAACATATGGATTAAAACTTCATTTGTTCACCCAAAAACCTAGGTTGGCCGAATGGTCCAAGTAGGGTTTTTAGGGTTAACCTTTAACCTAATTCATTTATTATAACAACAACCTAATTCATTTCATATAACAACAACTTCATTTGCATATAACATATGGATTAAAACTTCATTTGTTCACCCAAAAACCTAGGTTGGCCGAATAGGCTTTAGGGGCTATTAGGGTTAGCTTTTAACCTAATTTCTTTTTCCATGTTAACATCATCATCTACCTCCTAAACATAGCATACAACTTCATTGATAAACTAAAACATAGCTTGGTTAGATATAACATATAGATTTCTTTTACAAACATCAATCGAAGCTACTCGTATGCAGGTGAGGGATACTTACATCCTTCGCTTTGCTTTGGGTGGGGAAGATAACCTAAAGAACCAACCTAGCCTTTGCTTTCTTGCTTGGATGAGGTTCGGCCAAAAGAGGGAAATGGAGAGGGAGAGGCTCTAGGTTTCGGTGAGAAGGAGAAGAAGAGAGGAAGTGGTCAATTAGAACCTTCCCTCTTCTTTATAAAGGGAGGAAGAGAAGTTTCTCTTCTCTTCTTCCATGCCTCTTCATTTACCTTTATCACGCTTATCTATAATCCCCCCCCTTCCTCTAATGATAATATCCTATTGGGCTTCTGGTTAGTGGGTGCATCTATAGGGTTTGGCTATCTCTAGAGGTTTGGAGTTCAATTCCTAGGTATTGCATCCATTTTTTTGGCTTATTTTCTTTTATTTGGAAAAAGGCCCACATAAAGCCCATGATCATCAAGCCAAAAATTCTTGTAAAATTGCTAGGAATTTTACGGGTGTTACAAGTAGTATTCCTATCACCCACTCCATAATCCATCTCCCTAAGCGCGTCGATATCCATAGAAGTGGTCTTTGACGGAGGCTGAATGAACTCTTGTGCTGCATCTGGCTGAAGGATGTTGCAATTTGATCTAGTTGTTTGATCAATGATGCTAACTATCACCGTAGTCTCCATACTGCTGATTATAAAGATCCATATTTCTCAGAAAAAAAAATTCTTGGCCTTTCCTGAAACACCAACAATTAAATCAAAAGACAGAAAGTAGACATGACAAAATACATGGATATACAAAAAATGAAAGAATGAAGCCCTAAATATATATTTTTTTTTAGAAAAATGGGAAAGTAATCCTAAGTTTACTAAGCATCATTACACTCCCCGGCAACGGCGCCAAATTTTGATAAATGGCAAATTTGTCGTGGTACCGTTTCAAATTAATTACCGAACCCTCTCTACACTAATATAGCATAGTGGATGGCCCGGATCGTTTCCCAACGAGTGTAATAGATAGAATAGTAAACTTAGGGTTTCTAATTATTGATAATCCTACTGAATGGGGGTTTGGAATTTAAAAGATTAATCCTACTGAATGAAAGACAATGCAAGTAATTAAAGTATTAATCTAACTAACTATGATGACAATGAAATTAAAGATGATCTAAACTAAGCTTGTAAAGAAAATCATTCAAAACAAGAGCATTAAAAACATAAAGAAAGCGCAGGAATTTGAAATGTAAAGTAAACTATAGCTAAGCTCCTAATTAACTACAGAATAACAACTAAATTATGCACTGAAATTAAACATCAAAGTAAATAAGATAAACATCCAAATCAATGGATAAAAATCCAAATATAACCACTGATCACTCCACGACGATGACGACAATCCAAAAGAGCTCCTCCGGTGGATGATATGGCTGGATCCTTGCCAGCCAGTGAAATCCCACGAGGGTTGGCACGGAGGTCGGAATGTGACCACCCTCGTCTGGCAATCAACCGTGGCATGATATGCTCAAAGCCAATCCATGCCAAGGATAATGTTGAACTCGACCATTTCCAGTACCAATAAATCTACAATAAGTATAATGTTATCGAAATCTAATGGACAAGCTCGGACCTCCTGGGTAACATCCAATGTATCACCGGACGGTACGGAGACGGTCAGTCACTATGATCTAATAGTAGGTAGTCTACCAATCTCCCTCATAAATGCACAAGAAATAAATGAATGTGAACTGTCAGTATCAATTAGCATATTAGCTAAAAATGCATAAAGTGAAATCGTACCGTAGAAAATGGATTCGTTGGCTCGCTGCGCATCCTCTCTAGTAACCTCATGAATTTTCCCAGTCTCTAGCAGGGGTAGAGGTGATAGCATTGCTAGAGGTGGTTGTGTTTGGGCCTGAGGAATCTGAAGGTTGTAGTCTATTGCGGTAGTCTGAACGATGGCGTGGTTTGCGGTGATCTTGAATCGATGGTTGGTGTGAGTGCTATACCAATGGGTGGGGCTGCATCGATCTTGAGGTCCTAAAGCGAACCACTGTGACATCGTGCGAGCACTTTGGAGTATTCTGTTCTTGCATGCCATATCGACTCGTAGGGAGGCTCCTTCTTTGGCATTGTGAAGGTTTGGTTTTTACACCCTCTACGAGTCTGGGTGGTGAACTATCCTCCTGAATAGAAACCACGGAAGCCACATCCGAGCCTTGATGAACAATCTCGGCTGCGGTGTCAGCGGTTTGCAATAATAAGCCCGGCTATCGAGGTGCAGGATGAGATGATATGATCTCTGAACCCACAACGAGTACAATAAGTGTCACTAGTGGGCGACTTCCGGTTCTGCTGAGAAGACCGGGAGTATCCAGCGAAAGATCGTCCTAATTTCTGAGGCTAGATGGCCCAGAGTTACTCTGACCCGACTGACTGCGGCCACTTTGTTGTTGTCCGATGAGTGCATGTGTTAATATACATCTGAGGTTCGTTCTGTCTATTTCCTCTTCCTGTCGGAATTAGCTCTCTATTGAGCCGACTCAATCAATAGAGCTCTATCCAATGCCTCTCGGTAGGAAGAACTGCCAAAGCATGCCATCTTAACTTGAAGATGCCCATCTAGTCCCTGAATAAATTGAAGCATTGTACTCCATCACTGTGCGATTATTTTGTCGAAGACTCAAAAACTCCTGACGGTGCATCATCTGATATGACTGTGGGAAGTACTGACTCTCAATTGCCTCCTTGAATCTCACCCAAGTAATCGCTGCTCGTCGATGATCGAGCTCTGCGTGTCCCACCAGACCTCGGCCTCATCTCATAAATGGAAGGCCGCCAACTCTGCCTTCTCCCACTTGGAGCAAACCATATATAGAAAAGTATGCTCCATAGTCTCGATCCAAGACTGAGCCACGCTCGGATCAGTCTCTCCACAGAATAGTGTGAATCAGCTTTTCATCGACTTGGCTAAAATGGGGATCCGAGCTCGTGCATGATCACGTGAGTAGAATGAATAGGGCGTCACAGAGGCGAGAACTCTGTAGATGGTGTCATTGCATAAGCAAGGAAGATCTTGAGTATGGGCCAGACACCCTTTGGTGGGCTTATCGGGTATCACGATGCGCAGACACTACTAGTAGGTGCACAGTGCGTAGCGGCGAGGACTCGCAGTGGTATCTCTGGGTATGCGATGCGAGGTGCTACGGGTTCTTGAGAATATGATGGAGTGGATACCACCGGTGGTACATCGGATACCGTAGAAGTGGGTACCTCTGGAGGAGGAATTGTCGGAGACTGAGGACCCACGACACCCGTGGCACCATGTGGGAACTGACCCTGATCGACATGCTCATGCTCAGTAGATCTTTCTGGCAACTCCGTCGCCAGAGATCTCAATGTCCTCTTAGTAGCCGCCCGCACCACGTCTCGGCGTAGGAGTACGCCCACCTCGTCTCATATATGTTAAATTATTACCATATGTTACAACAAGTAAAAATATATAAAATTTATCATCTTACCTATTTGCTGCCAGGAGAGGTCCCGTCACCGCCAAGTCCACAAATCGACTTTGTCAATAATACCTCAAATTTTCGAAACATAAAAATCGTCGAAAATCTGTACAAATATGAAAATCCCCAGATTGACTCGCAAAAACTTATTAAACGTGGAGAACTCCGAAAATCCAAAAACCCTTAGGAACTCGAAAACCTAGGCACTCTGATACCAAATAATTTGTCATGCCCCGAGGGAGTTCCCGCCAGACGAAAATCCGGCAGCATCTCCCCTGTCAGGGTGACAATATGAATCTTGAATGCAAGGCACACAAGACCCACTATACATCGGTCAACATAACCGGAACATAAACCACACATACATATCATTTATGGGCCTCAAGCCAACAACTAAAGTAAATAAAAAATCAACAACATCAAGACTTACCCCTTATGCCATCTGACCAAGAATACACATCCACAATAAATCGAATAAAAGTTCGAATAAAAGTCCATAAGGACATAACAAATACCACTAAAACATCCACGAGTATATAACCAAAACACAAGTCCTACACATGTCTTCTAGTCAATAAACCAAAACCATAAGACCAAAAACAAAATCATTACGACGAGGGGGATTGGCAGCTAGACTCTCCTGACGGTGTCAACCTGAAATAGATGTAAAGCAACGGGGTAAATTCAACGAACTCAGTGGGTATCAAGTCGACATGCATAGTAAGATATATCTAACAATGATAATCATGCCAGTACAATCTCCTAATCAATAATAGAAAAAATGCAAGGAAGAGATGCGGAAAGACTCTACATACCTGAATCTCCTATCCTAACATAGAAGTATGAGCCATACTAGAAGAAATAAGGTTGTTAGACCAAATACATAATGTATCATGTATGCATGTCAATCATATGAAACAACCAAAATGCAGCAAACTCAAACAAATGACATCCATGCAATATGCATGCGATGTAAATGACATGGTCACCCCTGACGCCAGTCAGCCGCCTCACATGCGATGGTGAAGGCGAGTGGGTAGGGCTATGACAATTGTGTACTCTGCCATCTCTACTCCTGAGTGACCGAGTGGAGAGGATGTTGTCAGAGTACACCTATCTTCTTACCCCAAACAGAGTGGGGGAGCAAATCTCTAATCTCCTAGTGTCGTAGTCCAGTCGAGGGATCCCTGCTCGCTACCATGCTGCCTCACCGCTACCCATGAGCGGACCAGCGGAGCTAGACAGAGCTACTGCACATACCCTTCTGATGTACCACTAACCCATGAGTGGTTGTGTTTGCAGATCATGTAACTGGCTACGGGCTCAACTAAAAAAGAACCCCGACCAGTCAGCATGCAATCATGCAAGATGGTGCATGACACTAAAGCATGTAACACCAACCAAAATACATCTCCAAATAATATGCACAAAAAATAAGTACATATCAATGACCTATGTATACAGGGAAAGAAAATCTAAAAGTTAATTAAGTGCATGTCACAACTCCCAAAATAAGTACGCATGGCAGGTATCAAGACAATATGGACTAAAATAGAAATGCATGCATCAGGTGTGACACAGTGACATACAAGAGCATATAAGGCATAAAAATTACTGTGAGTTATAGCCAACTAAGCATATCAACATGACAATATCTAAAAGATAGGTCAAAGTACCCGCCTGCTAAAATGCTCGAAATAATGCAATCTTCACGCCCGTGGACCTGTCTTGTGATCGAAACCTGCATAAAATACAATTACCATTAAGTTCTAGCATACAACAAATGATCGAATCGAATCCTACTTCGACCTCGTATCTGATCCACTAGATTGATTTAATTATCCTATTAAACTAATCAATCTGCCATACATATTTACAGAACTGATCAACATCACACCGAAATCAACAACACAACCAACTATAGATCACTAAGAACTAACTCACACCCAACCCATCACACACACATCCATGCACAGCCATTCAACACTCCAGTCAAAACCTCACAACCATCATTTTACCACTTAATAGCCAGTAAAACACCCAACAACCAACACAACGACCACAACAATCTACCGATACTAGGAAGAGGATAGAAATCTTACCAGCGCTTGGGACTCCACCGATAGTCTCACGCCCTTTCTCCCTGTTCACCGGAGAAATCTGGTCCAACACATTGCCCAAACCATACACCCATGCTAGAATGAAGGAGAACCACAACTAGCACCTAGATCTCATCCAAGGTAAGAAGAGATTCGGCTTACCTAACTCCGACGAGAATTGGCGGGCGGCTCACCCACAATCCCGAGTGACACATGCGGTCCTTGGCTCCACCGAGCACCCACTCGGACCACGCCCCAGGAAGCTTGGTCGGTATCCCTCCCTCCAATTGGTTCTCCTCACAGGAGCGATTACATGGAGTCACGTCACGGAGGCAAAGGCTAGGTGCGATGATGGATCTTTGCAGAGAGGGTGGCGAATGTGCGTGCGGAGAGGAAGGGGAGGCGCTGGGAGAGAAAGAGGGCGAGAGAGGCGAGAAGCAGATCGTTCAGAGAAGAAGGGGATCGCGGAAGATTTGGGTCATGTGGAGAAACCATGGTGCGACACATGAGAAACCGAGAGGATGGATAAAAAAATCGTGATCGAGAAACTAAACTTAGGTTTAGGTATTTTAAACTTTATGTTAATGCCACCTATTAACACCTATAAATAGGTTCTACCAAAGCCTATTTATTTTATCCCCATAAAAATCTCTTAACAGCTCCATTTAATTCGAGAAAAATTCTATAAATATTCCTAAAATTCTCTAAAAATCCCAAAATAATTCACAAGATTATTTTTCCAAAAATTTGGCCATTAAATTTAATATTTTGTTTTATTTTCCATTTTTAACAAGTGCCTTCATGCAATTCAATTAATTTGTCCCATAATTCCTTAGAGTTTTCGAAGGGACAAACTCTATTGAGCTATTCTTTAAAAAGTCAGTATAGCAAGGTGTTAAGGGCCTTGTAATTGACTTGATCTCGTTTCCTAACATCCGTGGTCCATTTCTCCAGTTCTAACAAATCGTCGGAATCGTCTACCGGAGAGATGAAACCTTTCCTAATCGAAAACCACACATGTAGATCGGTTTTCAAGTAGCACTCTATTCACCTCTTCCAATAGGAAAAGTCCTCTCCATTGAAGAGAGGAGGGTGAATGGAGTTATACCCTTCTAAGTGGAACATTACTAAATAAAATTTTTAAAATTTTATTTTAGATTAATTAAAATTTAGAATTATTCCTAGAGTTATTTAAATTAAACAATATTGTGCAAAAAATAAATTTATATTAAAGCACTAATAAAAATTTATTTTAATGGAAAAGCAAAGATTATTCTAAGATAATAATAAATATTAATGCAAAATTATTTTAAAGACAAAAATGAATTTTAATGCAAATTTATTATAAGAGAAAAATGAATATTAATGCAAAATTTTTCTAAGATAAAAATGAATATTAATGCAAAATTATTCTAAGGCAAAAATAAATAATAATACAAAATTATTCTAATTCAAAAATTAATGAAAAATTATTCTAATGCAAAAATTAGTGAAAAATTATTGAAAAAAATATTCTAATGCAATAATTAATGAAAAATTATTCTAATGCAAACATTAATGAAAATTATTCTAATGAAAAAATGAATGAAAATCCTAAAGCTCTCGATGGTGATTGCACCAAATTCGAAGCACACTCGCTCTGATACCAATTATAGCATTGAATTACTCCAAGAGAGGGGGTGAATCTTGGAGGTTACCAATTTTTTTTAGATTTTTTAAAACTTATTTTAAAATACGAGTATGCAGCGGAATAAATGAAATAAAGAGACAAGCTTTTTACTTGGTTCACAACCCTAGCCGCGTTGCGACTCCAAGGCCCATAGCTCTTCCGAGAGCTACCTCGATGGGCAACACTATAATACCCTCGAGAACTCTCGACTTCGGAGGGGTTCACTTTTTACAAAAATGAGAGACAGGTAACACTCTACCTTCTATTTGAAATTAAGTATATAAAAGAAAAAATGAATACAAATATTAAGAGCTAAGTTATACCGACACTTTTGGAGAATGAGAAGTAGGCACGGAGTGTCAGAAATGCATCTTCGTGAAGGGATGAAGCTCATGGGGACAAAGACAAATAGTAGCAGCACTTGGACGTAGTAGATGAGTTGTATTCGGAGCTGGTCATGCATTTCTTTTATAAAGCTTTTTCAATTGACTTGAATTCCCTCTAGTCGACTCCACATTAGCCCATCGATATGGTACTTTGATTCTTCTAGTTGACTAAATACACCCAGTCGACTCCAGGTCACTTGGCTCCGCATCGAGAAGTTTGCCTCTCTAGTCGACTGAAAATCTTTCCATCTGTCCTTCTAGATCATCAATCGATCACCACCTAATCCTACCAACTAGATCGATCGGCCGACCGAATCCATTCACCAACCCGATCCTGCAAAACTAGATTAGCACAAGCAAAAAATATGAAACATGATAGATGTAGTAAAACTACTCTATCTCGACTTCTAAGTCCCATGCGGACTATCCGTCGGATCGATGCCTAACTTTGTACCCTACAGAGGACTCGGCCTCAACTCTCCACTCGAGGCTTACCTGCCGAATACATTTCAGACATACCATTCTTGACATCTGATCTAACCAACTAGGGCTTCCATCAGCTGTCCGATCATCCTGACCCAGCTAGACTTTTTGTCGATTGTCGGTCTCGTGACCCAACCGATCTTCATGCCAAATGTTCGGTCCACTCGACCCATCTAGACTTCATGCTTGGTGTTAGATCCTCCTTATCTATCAAGACATCTGCCTAGTATCTTGTCAACATGACCTACTAGGACTTCTTGTTAAGCCTGCATACATAACACTCATATCATAACACAAGTAAATCCTAACTTTAACTATGGTTCATACATCAAAATTAAGGAGTGATGCTCTCTGCACCATCAAACCCTATAGCCCTCCTACTAGTGATTTGGAAAGACCATAATATACTAGGTAACTCTTCTCCCCAACTACCCCCTACATGCTCCAACTTAGTCTTTAATCCATGCACTAATTCTCTATTGGTTACCTCAGTTTGTCCATTACATTGGTGATAATCCACTGATGTTAATACTTGCTCAATTTTAAAGTCTTGACACCATTTTGCTAACTTCTTACTCTGAAACTGTCGACCATTATCAGATATCAACCTCCTAGGAATACCAAAATGACACAAATTGTTTTTCCATAAAAATTTCAATACCATCTGCTTAGTAATACGAGCTAAAGGCTCAGCTTCTACCCACTTAGTAAAATAGTCAATGGCTACAAGCAAAAACTTCTTTTGACCTATCCTCATCGAAAATGACCCTACTATATGAAGGTTTGGTTTTATTGATCCATGAAACTTCCGACTTCACCTCGGTTGTTTGTTCATGGAGATCCCATCGATGTCCCTGGATTAAAAAAAAATTAATCCTAGACAAAAGGGATTGCTCAAACAACCAAGTCATCATCGTGCTATTCGTTTAGAGAGGTCACTTGAACAAACTTGTTGTTCAAGCGACCAACCTCTATTCTACGAGTAGCCACAGAATAGATGATGTCCGGATCGTCGGCTTTCATGTTTATGTTCAGGATCCAAGTATTATTTAGCCACAAACAGATTATATCATGCTCATAATTGAAAAACATAAACAAACATGTTACAAAAGAGAATAGAGAATCGATATACCTTTCGATCTTCTAATGTATGACCTTCCTCCTTTAGGACGTCGTGTGGGCGACGATCTACCAAAAGTTGGAGCTCCTAGATCGCCAATCTTCCTTCCTTGCTCATTCCGAGCAAGAGGAAGAATAGAAACAAGACTCTTTTACTTCTTTCAACCAACCAACAACCTCCAAGGATGGAGCTTGCCGCCGGCCAAGAAGGAAGAGGAGATTAATGGTTGCCGGCCAAAAGCTTCAAGGGAGGACCCTAAGCCTTTGTTCCACCGGCCAAGGAGAAGGAGAGGACCTACTTTGGACGCCGGCCAAGAGATGGAAAGGCTTCAATGGGTGCCGACAACTTGAGGAAGAAGAAAAAGGCATGGAAAAACTTTCCTTATTAGGTGCCGCCAAGCCCAAACCCTAGCTCCAAGATCTTGCCGCCAACTCCAAAAACCCTAGCTTCTCTCAATTAATTCTCCACGCCAACCCCTTGTTCTCCTTTTATAGAGTTAGGGATAAGCCTCCTTTTAATCTCCACCATTGGTTCTAGGGATTTAATCTCAACCGTCGGATCTAGAGTTTTAATCTCAACCGTCGGATCTAGAGATTTAATCTCTACCTTTGGATCTAGAGTTTTGTTTCTATCCATTGGATCTAAGCTTCATGAGGTGTTAAGAGGCTACATTAGAGACCATGAGGAGGAGTTGGATCTTGGCCACCCATGGATCAAGCCAACATAAAGTCCGATCCATTAATGATAATCCAATCCACTAAAGGATTATCATTGATCTACCTCACCAACACCCATAAGTTAATATGGGCTCCATATATTATTTGTACATTTTCTCCCCGTGTTAAAGTTCTCGAATGTCTGTCAATTAATTAATTTACTAACCATCAATTAATCAACATCTATCTCCATGAGTAGTACCACTCAACCTTTTCATCATGCTGGACCAAGTCCACCTGCAGGGTTTACATGATGAACCTTATGAGCTCCTCAAGGGGACATCATCATCCTAATATATAGGACACGGTTTCCTCCTATAATCAACGACACACCATATAAATAATATCATCTCCCAACTTACCGAGCCTATCAATTTAATCTATAAATCTAGCCCATTGGTAAATCAAAGAGATGAATACTAAGTATATGTGCCCATTATTATATCGGGATTAAGAGCATGTACAAAATAATATCTGAGGACCGATTCGATTATATAGTCAGCAATAAATCAAATCACCTCTAAGTCGGTCCTGCTCAATACACACAAAGTGCACTAGTGTGATTCTATTGTCAAGACAAACCAATACCAAATCACACTACAACCATTCCGATGGTTTGTCCAAAGCCATCTCGATTGTGAGCCTTTACTTATACTTTACAAGGAGCCGATAACATGGTCTCCCGTGTGACATAACACACCATGTTATCTACAATATAATGTATTAGACAATATGCATAACCATAATAATATGCAAACAATGATTATGTTATTTTTATTTCAAAATAAAGATGTTCATACAAAATATAGACTTTTCAGTATACATCCCAACAATCTCCCACTTATAATAAAAGACTATGCCGTCCTCAAATTGCCATACATATGATCCCCATTCTCTCCACATGCCTATCAAAAGCTCTCGCCTGAAGGGCCTTAGTGAAATGATCTGCCAGGTTATCCTCCGATGCAATCTTGGCCACAACAACTTCTCCTCTCTTAACGATTTCTAGTATCAGGTGGTACTTGCGATCTATGTGTTTACTAGCCTTATGGGCTCTTGGTTCATTCGAGTTTGCAACTGCACCACTATTATCACAATAAATTGTGATAGTTCTGGGCAAACCAGGAGTCACATCCAAGTCCATCATAATGTTCCTGAGCCACACATCTTCTTTGGCTGCCTCAGAGGCTGCCACATACTCAGCTTCCATGGTGGAGTCTGCCACGCATTCTTGCTTGACACTCCTCCATACAATGGCTCCACCTCCCAAAGTAAACACAAAACCTGAGGTAGACTTTCTGTTATCCCTATCAGATTGGAAGTCGGAATCCGTGTAACCCACAGGGAGTAATTGGTCTGCCTAGTAAACTAGCATATAATCCCTAGTCCTTCTGAGGTACTTCAATATATGCTTTACCGTAGTCCAATGTCCCTGTCCTGGATTACTCTGATATATGCTGACCAAGCCCACGCCATTGCAGATATCTGGTCTCGTACATAGCATCGCATACATGAGGCTTCCTACCGCCAAAGCATAAGGAACCCCTTCATCTCCTCTATCTCCTCAGATATTTTAGGACACATCTCCTTAGATAAAGGAACTCCATGCCTGAAAGGTAGAAAACCCTTCTTGGAGTTCTGCATGCTAAAACGATCCATAATCGTGTCTATGTATGAAGCTTGGGATAAGCACAACATCCTTTTCCTGCGATCTCTTATAACCTTGATCCCAAGGATGTGTTCCACTTCTCCCAAGTCCTTCATATCAAACTGTTTGGACAACCATACCCTTACGTCCGATAACACCTTGATATTATTGCCAATCAATAAAATGTCATCTACGTAAAGTATAAGAAATACCACTACGTTTCCGTCACATCTCTTGTATACACAAGACTCATCCGGAAATTTGAATAAATCCATAAGACTGGATTACCTCATCAAAGAGGATGTTCCAAGACCTCGAAGTTTGCTTCAATCCATAAATGGACCAATTAAGCTTACATACAAGATGCTCTTTGCCTTTCGCAATGAATCCCTCTGGTTGCTTCATATAGATGTTTTCCTCAAGGCTTCCATTAAGGAAAGTTGTCTCGACATCCATCTGCCACACCTCATAATCCATATGAGCTGCTCTGCATAAGAGAATCTAGATAGACTTAAGCATGGCTACCGGCAAAAAGGTCTCCTCAAAATCGATACCCTCTTTCTGAGTATACCCCCTCGTAACAAGCCTCGCTTTGAAGATCTCAACCTTCCCATCTATTCCTCTCTTTCTCTTGTAGATCCACTTGCATCCAATGGTTTTTACACCATCGGGTGGTTCTACTAGCTCCCATACCTGATTAGAATCCATAGATTCAATCTCAATATTCATCACATTTTGCCAAGATGCTGCATCTTTATCTTGGATTGCCTCATCATATGTCCAGGGATCAGGTTCATGTTCGCCAGGGACTAAATCAGAAGATTCTCCCAAGAACATGAATCTATCAGGCTATCTAACAACCCTCCCACTACGATGAAGTATCTCCTGTGTATCCTCTGTGACACGCGGTGCAGTGACTTGTGGTATATCCTCTTGTACCGTTGGTACTGAAGAAGTGACTTCCCCTTTTAATTCCTCCAGAACAATTTTACTCTTGGGCTTGTGGCTCATCACATAGTCTTCCTTTAGAAATCTGGCGTTGGTGCTAACGATCACCCTCTGATCTCTAGGACTATAAAACAAACCACCCTTCGTTCCTCTAGGATAGCCAACGAACATGCGTACTTCTGTACGAGGTTCCAACTTACCAGCATCTGCCTTCTGCACATCTGTTGGACTCCCCCATATCCGAATATGTCTTAAACTAGGCTTTCGCCCAGTCCACAACTCTGTGGGAGTAGAAGGCACTGATTTAGATGGAACCAAGTTCAGAATGTACACCGTCGTATCTAGAGCATATCCCCAGAACAAATCTGGCAACTCAGAATAACTCATCATCGATCTAACCATCTCCATAAGAGTTCTATTCCTTCGCACTGCTACACCGTTCTGTTGGGGTGTGCCAGGTGCAGTCAATTGGGATTGAATCCCAGCCTTTGATAAGTAGTTCCTAAACTCTCCCAAGAGGTACTCACTGTTGGGATGTATACTGAAAGCCTAGCTCTTTTGTATGAACATCTTTATTTTGAAATAAGAATCACATGATCATTGTTTGGATATTTTTATAGTTATGCAAAATTGTCTAATATTTTACATTGTAGATAACATGGTGCTTGGTGTGGCACAGAAGATCATGTTATCAGTCCCTTGTAGAATATAAGTTGAGGCTCACAACCAAGATGGTTTTGGATAAACCATTGGCATGGTTGTAGTGTAGCTTGGTATTGTTTTATCTTGAACATAGAGTTACACTAGTACACTTAGGTGTATTGAGCAGGACCGACATAGAGGTGATTCAATTTATTGCTGACTACATAATTGAATCGGACCTCGGATATTATGTTGTACATGCTCTTAATCCCGATATAATAATGGGCACATGTACTTAGTATTTATTTTTTTGATTTACCAAAGGGTGAGATTTAGATGGATTAAATCAATATGCCTGGTAAGTTAGGAAATGATATTATTTACATGGTGTGCCGTTGAATATAGGAGGAAACTGTGTCCTATATATTAGGTTGATGATGTCCCCTTGAGGAGCTCATAAGGTTCATCATGTAAACCCTGCAGGTTGACTTAGTCAACATGATGATAAGGTTGAGTGGTACTACTCGAGGAGTTAGATTTTAATTAATTGATGGTAAGTAAATCAATTAATTGATGGACATTCGATATCTTAAACACGGAGAGATGGATGTACAAATAATATATGGAGCCCATATTAATTTATGGGGGTTGGTGAGGTAATTCAATGATGATCCTCTAGTGGAATGGAACATCATTGATGGATCAAGTTTGTGTGGTTCTGATCCACCGGGTGGCCAAGATCCAACTCCTCCTCATGGTCCCTATTGTAGCCTATTTACACCTCATGAAGTCTAGATCAAATGATGGAAAATAAATCTCTAGATCCGACGGTTGGGATTAAATCCCTAGAACCGACGGTGGAGATTAAATCTCTAGATCCGACGGTTGGGATTAAAACCCTAGAACCGACAGTGGAGATTAAATCTGTAGATCCGATGGTTGGGATTAAAACCCTAGAACCGACGGTTGAGATTAAATCTCTAGATCCGATGGTTGAGATTAAATCTCTAGATCCGACGGTTGAGATTAAATCTCTAGAACAAATGGAGGAGATTAAACCAAGGCCTAAACCTAACTCTATATATATGGTCTTAGGCTTGAGCGGCAAATATAATAAAAAAAACCTAATTGAGACAAGGTGGCATGGGCGGCAAGAAATAGGAGGAGTCTAGGGTTAGGGTTTGGTTCATTGTGTTGGGCGGCAACAAGAAGAACAAGCTTTTTCTTCCTCTTCCCAATGATGGCCGACAACCCTTTTTCTCCTCTTTCCTCCTTGGTTTGGCCGGCGCCCAAGCTTCTCCCTTCCTTCTATGGCATAGGTTAATGTCATTAGGATAGCTTCCCTTGGGCGGCAATCAAGTCCTAGTTGGGATAGGATTGGGGTTGGGCGGCTAGGGTTAGGGTTTTGGGATTAGGGTGGGCGGCAACAAGAAGATGAAGATCCTTTTCTTCTTCCTTCTAAGTGTTGGCCGGCCGCTATCCTTGTTCCCTCTACCTTGGCCGGAGCTCAACCTATTCTCCTTCCCTTCATCCTTGGCCAGAAATTAGGAGAGCTTTGTCTAGGGTTTGGGCGACAACAAGGAGGAGGATTGTTTTCCTTTCCTTTCTCCAAGTGTTGGCCGGCGCCCATACCCTTGGTGTTTCTCTTTTGGTTGGTTTCCATACTCCATTATATCTTCCTTGGCCGGCGGCAACATCGAGTTTATTGACTTGGTGGCCGGTTCTAGAAAGGAAGATGAGTTTTGTTTTAGGATCTTCCTTTGTTCCTAGTGAACAAGGAAAGGAAGATTAGTGATCTAGGAGGCTTCAACTTTTGGTAGATCATCGCCCACACGACGTCCAAAAGGAGGGAGGACATACAATAGAAGATCAAGAGGTATAACAAGAGGTATAATCTTGTTTATTTTGATTAATGTTCTTTTGTATTATGTTTATAATTGCTTTACAATTATATGCATGTTTTGTGTGGATTCTTACTTTATGTATGTGTTGATTATACTAGTTTACATTTGTATGTATTTGTATAATCATGGACCCCGAAGATAAACACAAAAACCGACAATTCGTCCGTCGTCTCTTCTGTGGCTAACCGACTAGAAGAGTTGTGTTGCTTGAACAACTAGTTTGTTCAAGCGATCGCTCAAGTCGTTAGCACGACGACGAATTGGTTGTGCTTAGGAAACTCATCCCATCCAGATTAGTTTTCATTTGTTAAAAATTTTAATCCGGGGATATGGGAGCCAATGAGCCTCCGAGGAATAGCACATTGCCAACAATTGGTATCAGAGCCACGGTTTCCGATTTTGTGTGTTTAGGATTCGGTTAATTTTTATGCACTTTTTCATATATTATGTGTGCCGGATAATAGTAGGATATGCGTAGTTTAACTCTTTGGTTGCAGGCGTAAGATCCGACTATTATGGCCATATGTGTGAATGTAATTGTATGTGTGTAAATATTTATTATTTGAATCCTCGGGGTTGACGAGGCTAGATTAGTATTTAATTTTTGTAATTAAATACGGCATTATTTAGCCGCTCATTTTAGTTTACTTTCGATCTAGAGTATTTGTACACTCCTTCGTGGAGTATAGGATCGATGGATGTAAATTAAAATGATATATCTCGGCTCGGATCTCCGAATGGCTCGTACATGGCGTAGGAGGAGCGGACGAGGTGGCGACATGACGGGACGCATATTGGAGAACAAAGCCATAATAGTTGGAAAAAAATTCTGTTTTTTCCATATTTATTGTTGATTTGTTTTATATGCATGTTGTGTGTGCTTGAAAATTCCTCATTTTCAATTTACTAAGTGGGAGAGGGATATTTTAATTAATTCCCGCGGCCTCCATTACAATTTGACGTGTGATGCAATAAACTTGCGTGTCGGCTCTGAGTGCCTTCCTCCCCATCGGATGAGTTTGTTTGCGGATCACTAGGTCAAATAATGGTTATAGGAAATTGTTTAGGAGCATGTGTACTTCCACATCGGTAAGGCACATAATCCGAGATAATTCCCTTAGTATCGTGTAATGGTGCACACTTAGATGCAAATAAAAAGTATCCTCCCCATCGGAGTCACTGCTTTTATTTGTAGGGCCAAAGAGGAACCAACTATTAATTTTATTTGTCAAAAAGTAAGGTTGACAAGATAATAAAATTAATGGGTAAAACCTCCTCTTACAAATGTAGAATTCATATACGTCCACACTATCGTGGCATGTGATATTCTCGGTATTTTGAGGTGTTGGTTGATTTCGGAATTTTATTGTTTTGAGGAATCAATAATATTTGAAATCTAATATTTTGATCAATGTGATTCTTAGGATTTTCAAAAATGACTTTTAGTCCACTTACTATGATACTAAAGGAAATAAACTTACTGTACCCAAATAATGTTGATTGGAAAAGAATCTAGATAATGTCTTATCTGCTAAGAAGTACAAGTATGCACTCTTCAAAGAGTGTCCTCAAGCCATGGTTGCTCAAAAAGGTTTCTACTTCTAAGCCGAAAGGCAAGAGGAAGGAGAAACAAGGTGGAGCAAAGGTGGTGGGAGGATCTCAGGGAGGAGTGAAGAAGCCGAAAGGCAAGTACTTCACTTGCAAGCAGACTGGACATAAGAAGAAGGATTATCCCAATCCGAAGCAAGAACAAATGTATATCCTTTGGTCCAGTCGTTGAAACATGGTTAGAGACATTATCTACCGGCACCTGGTGTGTAGATACGAGAGCCACTAATCATGTCTGCAACACTTTGCAGGGGTTCCAGGAAACCCAACGACTAGCTAAAGGGGATATTACCATTTACTTGGGCAATGCCATGAAGATGGCGGCTATTGCAGTGGGAGATGTTTTATGTATCTTTTAAGAAAAATAAAGTTTTTGGTTCTTAAGAATTTTCTTTATGTACCTTTATTTAGAAAGAATTGCTTTCGGTTTCTAAATTATGGATGGATAATCTATTCCTTTTAATGACAGATTTGTTATAAAAGGAATAGGGACATTATCTATTCAGGTACATAGATAGGAAATTTATAACTTGAACCACAAGCTCCCACGATGCAAATTGAAGTTTACAACACATCTTCTAATTCCGATAAGAGAAAAGAACCTTCGAAGATTAACCAAACATATCTTTGGGATCTTAGGCTTGGTCATATTAGCCTAAGCAGAATTCAAAGGTTGATAGATGATGGACCTTTGGGTTCATTAGTGGTGGAGGATCTCCCAACCTGCGAATCTTGCTTGGAGGGTAAGATGACCAAGAGGCCTTTCAAGGCCAAGGGGTATAGATCCAAAGATGTGTTGGAATTGGTTCATTCTGATTCGTATGGTCCTATGTCTATCCAGGCAAGAGGTAGTTTTGAATATTTCATCTTTTTCATAGACAATTATTCAAGATGACACTACGATCTGATCGTAGTGGTGAATACCTCTTGGAAGAGTTTAGGAATTACTTATCAGAGGCTGGGATTCAATCCCAATTGTCTGCACCTAGCACACCCCAGCAGAATGGTGTAGTGGAGCGAAGGAATAGGACTCTTATGGAGATGGTTAGATCGATGATGAGTTATTCTGACTTGCCAGATTCGTTCTGGGGATATGCTCTAGATACGGCGGTGTACATTCTGAACTTGGTTCCATCTAAATCAGTGCCTTCTACTCCCATAGAGTTGTGGACTGGGCGAAAGCCTAGTCTAAGACATATTCGGATATGGGGGAGTCTAGCACATGTGCTGAAGGCTGATGCTGGTAAGTTGGAACCTCGTACATAAGTGCGCATGTTTGTTGGCTATCCTAGGGGAACGAAGGGTGGTTTGTTTTATAGTCCTAGATATCAGAGGGTGATCGTTAGTACGTATGCCAGATTTCTAGAGGGGGACTATGTGATGAACCACAAGCCCACGAGTAGGATTGTTCTTGAGGAGTTGACAGGGGAAGTCCCGACTTCAGTACCACCGGTATAAGAGGATATACCACATGTCACTGCACCGCGTGTCACAGAGGATACGCAGATGATATCTCGTCGTAGTGGGAGGGTTGTTAGATAGCCTGATAGATTCATGTTCTTGGGAGAATCTTTTGATGTTGGTGCAATCAGCCCAGGTCACGATTGACCAGACTCGAGTTTGACTCGAGTGATGTTTTGATGTTTGACAAAGGGATTTGACAAAGTGGTTTGGCATTGATGTTTGACATTAATGTCGGTTAATATGTTGGGGAGATTGTTGGAGCAATCGACCCGGGTCATGTTTGACCGGACTCGAGTTTGACTCGAGGAAGACCTTGATGGTTGACTGGGGTTGACCATGTGATTATGGGAAAGTCCAAGCATGGGTCTTGGCAAGGTAAAGTCCAAGTCATGGGTACTTGGCATGGAAAGTCCAAGTGGGACACTTGTCATTTGGTAAAGTCCAAGTCTTGAGTACTTGGCATGAAAAGTCCAAGTGGGACACTTGGCGCATGGAAAGTCCAAGTCATGGGTACTTGGCATTTGGGAAAGTCCAAGTCTTGAGTACTTGGCATGAGAAGTCCAAGCATGGGTCTTGGCAAATGAGAAGTCCAAGCATGGGTCTTGGCATGGAAAGTCCAACATGGGTTGGCAAGGGAAAGTCCAAGCTTGAGTCTTGGCATTTGGGAAGTCCAAGGGGATTGATATTGGCAGCGTAAAGTCCAAGCAGAGTCTTGGCGGCGTAAGTCCAATGTGCCTTGGTGGTGTAGACACCGTTAGCATGACATAGCCGAGGGAAGCACCTGGAGGCTAGCGCGATGGATGAACAAGTCATGGATGACTTGGAGGGATCCGAGAGGCGTGAGGCTGATGGAGGTGGCTAGAAGGCTTAGGTCTAGGCTAAGGGTGGTCTAGCAAGTATGGGGGCACCATACTTGGGTTAAAACCTCATCTTTGAGGTTGGCAGTCGACTTGAGTTCGACTGCCGTTTAAGAGCTGGAACTGCTCTGGCAGTCGACTTAAATCCTCTGGCAAGTGCTGAATTGATGGATGAAGCGAGACCTTTTCTTCGGTGGATGGTGCGGAACTGTCGAAGTCTGGTGTAGTTGTCGGGATCCAAACCCAGGTCTCTCGGTAGCCGAGTATACTCACCACTATACTACAACGACACCGGAACCTGACAGTCTATGGATGACTCTGTGAAGGTGGAGCAGTCTGTAGTTCCACGGCCATGGACTGAACCCGAGTCTCTCGATTGTAACCGAGTATACTCACCACTATACTACAACAGAACTCCGGAACTGCGGGAAGGGATGGAACCGGATTACAACCTGAAACTCTTCGTCGACAATGGAATGAAGTGCTTCCGTGGGAAATTGGCAAATCAAGGGCTGTCGAAGCTAGAATAGGTGCTGCCGCGACTACGACAGTAGAAGGTCACCACAAACTTTCGAAATCTCATCCAGCTGCGGCTCTCAACTTGGCAGTTGGCGGAGGAAGCTATCGCCGGTGAAAAGCCCGAAATCTCCTCTTCTACACGCTACCGATGAGCTGGTCGGAATCCCAGCATCTCATTAGCAGCTGCTTGGATGGAGGTTGCTGCCATAATGATGGAAGAAAGGCCACCGAAGATGCTGCCCGAAGCTGCCGCCGTCGCGTGGAGGAGAAAGCGTCCGCCGCCGCTCACGTGGTTCGAAACCGTATGGTTCCTACTCCACGGATTGGGCTCTAAAAGCTCTAGCGATGCAAACACAAACCACTAATCACAAATACTCATTCTCGACAATAAAGTCGGAGGTGGAGAAACCTCTTACAGTAATTACAAAAGTAATACAACAAATGCAAGCTAATACAAGTATGAAATACACTACAAGTAAAGGAAAAACACTTTACAAAGAGTTTTTGATTGCTTGCCTATTTGGTTGCTTGAGTTGCACTTGGAGACCCTGAAATGTACCAGCAAATCGCCCCAAATAGCCCTAGTAACCGCTGCTAAAAATGCTCCCTTCGTGCTCCTTTTAAACCTACAACTCGGGCTGATTTTCACCTATCAATCGACTGATCGAGACCATCAGTCGGCTGCCCCTGTAGTCATTGTCTCACAATGGCATAAGCCACGTTGGATAAGTTTCAACGGATAGACCATCAGTCGACTAATGGCTCAATCAGTCGAGTGCTCGGGCTGATCACTCGACTGGAGAGCTTACTGTGCTCAAATTCCCGACCAGCAGTCGACTGATCTCCAGATCAGTCGACTGCTCAGGCCATCAGTCGACTTCTAGGCCAATTCCAGCAGTCGAATTCTAGTCGACTCCCATCAGTCGATTGACCATAGTCCCAGTTGACTGATACACCTCAAACATGAGGTTTTAACCCAAGTATGGTGCCCCCATACTTGCTAGACCACCCTTAGCCTAGACCTATGCCTTCTAGCCAACTCCGTCAGTCTCATGCCTATCGGATCACTCCAAGTCATCCATGACTTGTTCATCCATATGCTACCTTTCAGGTGCTTCCATCAACTATTGTCATGCTAATGTGGTCTACACCGCCAAGGCACATTGGACTTATGCTGCCAAGACTCCTCTTGGACTTTATGCCGCCAACCATTGGACTTATGCTGCCAAGACTTCACCCTTGGACTTTACGTCGCCAATATTCCCCTTGGACTTATCAATTGCCAAGACTCAAGCTTGGACTTTCCCTTGCCAACCCATGTTGAACTTTCCATGACAAGACCCATGCTTGAACTTTCCTTGCCAAGACTCATGCTTGGACTTTCCTTGCCAACCCATGTTGGACTTTCCATGCCAAGACTCAAGCTTGGACTTTCCATGCCAAGTACACAAGACTTGGACTTCTCCCATGACAATGGTCAAACCATCGTCAAACATCAAGTATGACCTGGGTCGATTGTACCAACAATCTCCCCAACACATTGTCAGACATCAATGTCAAACATCAAAACACTACTCGAGTCAAACTCAAGTCTGGTCAATCGTGACCTGGGCCGATTGCACCAACAGATTGTTGGTTCTTTCATCATACTCGCCCACCACGTTGACGTGCACCACCTACTCCTCAGAGCTGCTCTAGCCTTCATAATAGTCTTCCTGATACGCCGCTACTCCATCACTAAAGGAGTTGGCCGCACGTAAAGAAGCTAGGGTTAGGGAGTCAAACCATCTCCTTAGTGCATCCATTCTTACCGCTAGATGATCAATGGAGTTAACGACATATCTACTGGCTGTAGGTGTTGGGTGACTACGTTCGGAAGCCCATTGATGGTGGTTTTGAGCCACCTCCTCAATTAGTTCTTTTGCTTCCTCGATAGTCTTGTTCATCAACACTCCTCCTGTAGCAGAATCTAAAGAAACCTTCGTGGCGTATGTAATCCCATTATAGAATATGTGGATCGCCAGCCACCTCTCGAGACCGTGGTGGGGACACTGATATAGTAACCCCTTATAGCGATCCCAGGCTTCAAAAAGGGACTCTCTCTCCTTTTGACGGAAGCTAGTGATAAGGTGGCGCATGTGAGTCGTCTTACTTGTTGGGAAGAATTTATTCATAAATTTCTGCTCACATTGCTCCCAAGTGGTGATGCTTCTTGAAGGAAGGGAGTGAAGCCACGTCTTCCCCTTATCCTGCAATGAAAATGGGAATAGACTCAGACGGATCACATTAGTGGGTACTCCATTGAATTTCAGAGTCAAGCATATCTCTAGGTGCCGGTTAGGGTCTTCAGTTGTGGCTCCTTCGAATTTGCTTTGTTTGACCATGTGTATGAGTGCGGGTTTTAGTTCAAAATTATTAGCTGAGATTGATGGTCCAACTATACTAGGCCTATACCCTCTAGTGCTGGGAGCTGCATAATCCCTCAGAGGATGGCTACCTATGTTTGCCAAAGGGGCATTGTGCTCCTCCATATCTCTTTGTTCAGCTCTCCTTCAATGGTAAGTTCTTTCTATTTCCAAATCAATCGAAAGTAGGTTTTTCGATCTTGCGTGTCTGTGCATACGATGAACCAAGCTATGAAATCTGGAGTGTATATGCTAATTATTTGAGAAGAAAATTAATTTAACCTAAACAAAATAATTTACTAAATAAAATAAACCTAAAAACAATACTAATAAAAGTAATCTAGACTGAATATAAATAACAAAGACTCCCAAAACTAAATAAACTGAAATTAAGTAAAAACTAGAAAGTAAATCTAATCTAGGTCCTATCCAAACTATCCACTTTTGATCTGATATCAAATCAATAGTCCCCAACAACGGCGCCAAAAACTTGATGCACGCGAGCACAACCTCAAATCTCCGACGAGGATCGCTAAGGATTCGTCGCTGTAGGGATGTATACTGAAAAGTCTATCTTTTGTATGAACATCTTTATTTTGGAATAAGAATCACATGATCATTGTTTGCATATTTTTATGGTTATGCAATATTGTCTAATACTTTACATTGTAGATAATATGGTGTGTGGTGTCACACAGGAGACCATGTTATCGGCCCCTTGAAAAGTATAAGTAAAGGCTCACAACCGAGATGGCATTGGACAAACCATCGGAATGGTTGTAGTGTGATTTGGTATTGGTTTGTCTTGACCATAGAATCACACTAGTGCACTTTGTGTGTATTGAGCAGGACTGACTCAGAGGTGATTCGATTTATTGCTGACTACATAATCGAATCAGACCTCAGATATTATTTAGTACATGCTCTTAATCCCGATATAATAACGGGCACATATACTTAGTACTCATCTCTTTGATTTACCAATGGGCGAGATTTATAGATTAAATCGATAGTCTCAGTAAGTTGGGAGATGATATTATTTATATGGTGTGTCGTTGATTATAGGAGGAAGCAGTGTCCTATATATTAGGATGATGATGTCCCCTTGAGGAGCTCATAAGGTTCATCATGTAAACCCTGCAGGTGGACTTGGTCCGGCATGATGAAAAGGTTGAGTGGTACTACTCAAGGAGTTAGATGTTGATTAATTAATGGTCAGTAAATTAATTAATCGATAGACATTCGAGATCTTAAACACGGGGAGAAAATGTACAAATAATATATGGATCCCATATTATCATATGGGGGTTGGTGAGGTAGATCAATGATGAACCTTTAGTGGATTGGATCATCATTAGTGGATCAGACTTTATGTGGGCTTGATCCATGGGTGGCCAAGACCCAACTCCTCCTCATGGTCCCTAATGTAGCCTATTAACACCTCATGATGCTTAGATCCAATGGATAGAAACAAAAGTCTAAGATCCATGGTAGAGATTAAATCTCTAAGATCCGACGGTTGAGATTAAATCTCTAGATCCGACGGTTGAGATTAAATCCCTAGAACCAATGGAGGAGATTAATTCATGACTTATCCCTAACTCTATAAATGGATGTCAAGGGGGTTGGCGTGAACTAGATTGAAGGAGCTAGGGTTTGGGCAGCAAGAAGGAATCCTAGTTGAGATAGGATTAGGATTAGGGTTAGGGTTTGGAGGCTAGGGCGGCACCAAATAAGGCAAGGTTTCCTTTCTTCTTCCTTGTCTTGTGGCCAACGTCCAGTAGGTTTCTAGGCCCTTTCCAGCCCTTGGTCGGTGCCCAAAAGCTCCCTTCTCCCTATCCTTAGGTGGTGGAAATAAGATATAGGGCTTCCCTTGGTGTCTTGGTTGTTTTCCACCATCTTCTCCTTCATCTAGTTGGCCGGCGGCAAGGAAAGCTTTGGTTCCTTGTTGGTTGTTTCTAGTGAGGAGAAAAACCTTGTTTCTATTCTTCCTCTTACTTTAGAAGAGCAAGGAAGGAAGATTTGCGATCTTGGAGCTTCGACTTTTGGTGGATCGTCGCCCACACGACGTCCAAAAGAAGGAAGGTTATACATTAGAAGATTGAGAGGTATACCTATTCTACTTTCTTCTTTTGTTTGTTGCTTGTTTTTTTTTCAATTATAAGCATGTTATAAATCTGTAAATGGCTAAATAATACTTGGATCCCGAGCATAAACACAAAAACCGGCGATCCGGACATCGTCTATTCTGCGGCTACTCGTAGAATAGAGGATGGTCGCTTGAACAACTAGTTTGTTCAAGTGACCTCTCTAAACGAATATCACGATGATGACTTGGTGGTTTGGGCAATCCCTTTTGTCTAGGATTAAATTTTTTAATCCGGGGACATCGAAGGGATCACCATTGTCAAGCTACCGAGGTGAAGTGGGAAGCGAAGTTTCCCCTCATGGACTTGATAAGCAAAACCCTTCAATTGGTATCAGAGCCAAGGTTTCCGATTTTGTGTGTTTAGGATTCGGTTAATTTTTATGCACTTTTTCATATATTATATGTGCCGGATAATAGTAGGATATGCGTAGTTTAACTCTTTGGTTGCAGGCATAAGATCTGACTATTATGGCCATATGTGTGTATGTGATTGTATGTGTGTAAATATTTATTTTTGTTGAATCCTCGGGGTTGACAAGGCTAGTATTTAGTTTTTGGTAAATTAAATACGGCATTGTTTAGCCGCTCTTTATTTTATTTTACTTTCGATCTAGATTTCATGTACACTCCCTCGTGGAGTATACGATCGATGGATGTAAAATAAAATAGGTTTTAGTCTCGGGTCAGATCTCCGGATGGCTCGTACATGGCGTAGGAGGAGCGGACGAGATGGCGATGCGACGGGAGTCATATTGAAGACAAAAGCCATAATAGTTGGAAAATAATTTATTTTTCATATTTATTGCTTTTTGTTTGATATGCATGTCGTAGGCTAGGAAAATTCCTCAATTTCAAATTACTAAGTGGGAGAGGGATATTTTTATAAATTCCCACGGCCTCTATTACGATTCGACAAGTGATGCAAACAAACTTGCGCGTTGGCTCTGAGTGCCTTCCTCCCCATCGGATGGGTTTGTTTGCGAATCACAAGGTCGAATATGGTTATAGGAAATTATTAAGGAGCGTGTGTACTTGCCCATCGTAAGGCACATAACCCGAGATAATTACCTTAGTACCGAGTAATGGTGAACACTTAGATACAAATATAAGTATCCTCCCCATCAGAGTCACTACTTTTATTTGTAGGGCCAAAGAGGAACCAACTATTAATTTTACTTGTCAAAAAGTTAGGTTGACAAGATAGTAAAATTAATGGGTAAAACCTCTTCTTAGAAATGTAGAATTCATATACGTCCACACTATCGTGGCATACGATATTCTCGGTGTTTTGAGGTGTTGGTTGATTTTGAAATTTTATTGTTTAAGGAATCAATAATTTTTTGAAATCTACAGTAATGATCTATGTGATTCTTAGGATTTTCAAAAATGACTTTCAGTCCACTTACTATGATACTAAAGGAAATAAACTTACTGTACCCAAATTATGATGATTGGAAAAGAATCTAGATATTATCTTGACTGCTGAGGAATACAAATATGTACTCCTCGAAGAGTGCCCTCCCAAGCCTGCAGATAATTCTGGGGAAAAGGAGAGAGAGAGTTATAAGAAGTGGATCAAGGTCGATGAGATGGCGCGATGTTATATTTTGGCATCTATGTCAAATGTACTGCAACATCAGCATCAAGCTATGTCCACTGCTTATGATATGATGCTCAATCTCAAAGAGCTTTTCGGACACCAGAATCGGGTTGCGAGGCAAGAGGCCATGAGAAACTTGATGACGACCACCATGGTCGAGGGAACACCCGTGAGGGATCATGTTCTCAAGATGATGGCTCATTTGAATGAGCTGGAGGTCCTAGGAGCTGAGATCGATGGGGAAACCCAGGTCGATATCATACTCCAATCTCTACCTAGGAGTTTTGAGCAGTTCCGCCTCAACTACAACATGAATAAGAGGTTGTATTCGTTGGTGAAACTTCTGACAGAACTCCAGGCGACAGAGGGACTATTTCGTCAGAGTGCTCAGGCGCATGTCGTGGTGACCCTGAAGGTTTCTACTTCTAAGCTAAAAGGCAAGAAGAAGAAGAAACAAACTGGGGCAAAGGCAGTGGGAGGTACTCAGGGAGGAGTGAAGAAGCCGAAAGACAAGTACTTCACTTGTAAGCAGACTGGACACTGGAAGAAGGACTGCCCCAACCGCAAGAACAAAGGTATATCTTTTGGTCTAGTCGTTGAAACATGTTTAGCGGTGTTATCTACCGGCACCTGGTGTGTAGATACGGGAGCCACTGATCATGTCTGCAATACTTTGCAGGGGTTCCAGGAAACCAGACGACTGGCTAAGGGAGAGATTACCGTATACTTGGGTGATGCCACGAAGGTGGCGGCTATTGCAGTGGGAGATGTTCATTTATCTTTTGAGAAAAATAAACTTTTGGTTCTTAAGAATTGCCTTTATGTACCCTTATTTAGAAAGAATTTAATTTTAGTTTCTAAATTGTTTATGGATGGATATTCTATTTCTTTTAATGACAGAGTTGTTATAAGAAGACATAGGGACATTATCTGTTCGGGTGTATTGATAGGAAATTTGTACACACTTGAACCAAAACCTCCCACGATGCAAATTGAAGTTAATAACTCATCTTCTAATTCCAATAAGAGAAAAGAACCTTCGAAGATGAACCAAACATATCTTTGGCATCTTAGGCTTGGTCACATTAACCTAAGAAGAATTCAAAGGTTGATAGCTGATGGACCTTTGGGTTCATTAGTGGTGGAGGATCTCCCAACCTGTGAATCTTGCTTGGAGGGTAAGATGACCAAGAGGCCTTTTGAGGCCAAGGGGTATAGAGCCAAAGATGTGTTAGAATTGGTTCATTCTGATTTGTGTGGTCCTATGTCTATCTAGGCTAGAGGTGGTTTTGATTATTTTGTCTCTTTTATAGACGATTACTCAAGATATGGATACATTTACCTGATGCGCCGCAAGTCTGAATGCTTTGACAAGTTCAAAGAATTCAAGGCTGATGTGGAGAAACGTCAAGGTAAAAGAATCAAGACACTACGATCTGATCGTGGTGGAGAGTACCTCTTGGGAGAGTTTAGGAACTACTTATCAGAGGCTGGGATTCAATCCAAATTGACTGCACCTAGCACACCCCAGCAGAACGGTGTAGCAGAGCGAAGGAATAGGACTCTTATGGAGATGGTTAGATCGATGATGAGTTATTCTGACTTGCCATATTCATTCTAGGGATATGCTATAGATACGGCGGTGTACATTCTGAACTTGGTTCCATCTAAATCAGTGCCTTCTACTCCCACAGAGTTGTGGACTGGGCGAAAGCCTAGTCTAAGACATATTCGGATATAGGGGAGTCCAGCACATGTCCTGAAGGCAGATGCTGGTAAGTTGGAACCTCATACAGAAGTACGCATGTTCGTTTGCTATCCTAGGGGAACGAAGGGTGGATTGTTTTATAGTCCTAGAGATCAGAGGGTGATCGTTAGCATGAACGCCAGATTTCTAGAGGAAGACTATGTGATGAGCCACAAGCCCAAGAGTAAAATTATTCTAGAGGAGTTAAAAGGGGAAGTCACTTCTTTAGTACCACCGGTACAAGAGGATATACCACATGTCACTGCACCGCGTGTCACAGAGGATACACAGGTGATACCTCATCGTAGTGGGAGGGTTGTGAGACAGCCTGATAGATTCATGTTCTTGGGAGAATCTTCTGATTTGGTCCCTGGCGAACATGAACCTGATCTCTAGACATATGACGAGGCAATCCAAGATAAAGATGCAGTATCTTGGCAAAGTGCAATGAATGCTGAGATTGAATCTATGGATTAAAATCAGGTCTGGGAGCTAGTAGAACCACCCGATGGTGTAAAAACCATTGGATGCAAGTGGATCTACAAGAGAAAGAGAGGAATAGATGGGAAGGTTGAGACCTTCAAAGAGAGGCTTGTTGCGAAGGGGTATACTCAGAAAGAGGGTATCGATTATGAGGAGACCTTTTCGCCGGTAGCCATGCTTAAGTCTATCCGGATTCTCTTATGCATAGCAGCTCATATGGATTATGAGGTGTGGCAGATGGATGTCAAGACAGCTTTCCTTAATGGAAGTCTTGAGGAAAACATCTACATGAAGCAACCAGAGAGATTCATTGCTAAGGGCAAAGAGCATCTTGTATGTAAGCTTAATCGGTCCATTTATAGATTGAAGCAAGCTTCGAGGTCTTGGAACATCCGCTTTGATGAGGTGATCCAGTCTTATGGATTTATTCAAAGTCCAGATGAGTCTTGTGTATACAAGAGATGTGACGGAAATGTAGTGATATTTCTTGTACTATACGTATATGACATTTTGTTGATTGGCAACAATATCAAGGTGTTATCAGACGTAAGGGTATGGTTGTCCAAATAGTTTGATATGAAGGACTTGGGAGAGGTGGGACACATCCTTGGGATCAAGGTTATAAGGGATCGCAGGAAAAGGATGTTGTGCTTATCCTTAGCTTCATACATAGACACGATTATGGAGCGTTTTAGCATGCAGAACTCCAAGAAAGGTTTTCTACCTTTCAGGCACGGAGTTCCTTTATCTAAGGAGATGTGTCCTAGATCATCTGAGGAGATAGAGGAGATGAAGGTGGTTCCTTATGCTTCGGCAGTAGGAAGCCTCATGTATGTGATGCTCTGTACGAGACTAGATATCTGCTTTGCCGTGGGCATGGTCAGCAGATATTAGAGTAATCCAGGACAGGGACATTGGACTGCGGTAAAGCATATATTGAAGTACCTGAGAAGGACTAGGGATTATATGCTGGTTTACCGGGCAGACCAATTATTCCCTGTGGGTTACATGGATTCTGACTTCCAATCTGATAGGGATAATAGTAAGTCTACCTCAGGTTTTGTGTTTACTTTGGGAGGTGGAGCCATTGTATGGAGGAGTGTCAAGCAGAAGTGCGTGGCGGACTCCACCATGAAAGCTGAGTATGTGGCGGCCTTTGAGGTGGCCAAAGGAGTTGTATGGCTCAGGAACTTCCTGATGGACTTGGATGTGATTCCTGGTTTGCCCAGAACTATCACAATTTATTGTGATAATAGTGGTGCAGTTGCAAACTCGAAGGAACCACGAGCCCATAAGGCTAGTAAACACATAGAGCGCAAGTACCACCTGATACGAGAAATCATAAAGAGAGGAGAAGTTGTTGTGGCCAAGATTGCATCGAAGGATAACCTAGCAGATCCTTTCACTAAGGCCCTTCCGGCGAGAGCTTTTGATAGGCATGTGGAGGGAATGGGGATCAGATGTATGGAACTTTGAGGGCAGCATAGTCTTTTAGTATAAGTGAGAGATTGTAGGGATGTATACTAAAAAGTCTATCTTTTGTATGAACATCTTTATTTTGGAATAAGAATCACATTATCATTGTTTGCATATTTTTATGGTTATGCAATATTGTCTAATACTTTACATTATAGATAACATGGTGTGTGGTGTCACACAGGAGACCATGTTATCGGCCCCTTGAAAAGTATAAGTAAAGGCTCACAACCGAGATGGCATTGGACAAACCATCGGAATGGTTGTAGTGTGATTTGGTATTAGTTTGTCTTGACCATAGAATCACACTAGTGCACTTTGTGTGTATTGAGTAGGACCGACTTAGAGGTGATTCGATTTATTGCTGACTACATAATCGAATCGGACCTCAGATATTATTTAGTACATGCTCTTAATCCCGATATAATAACGGGCACATATACTTAGTACTCATCTCTTTAATTTACCAATGGGGGAGATTTATAGATTAAATCGATAGTTGATGTGTTATTTTCTGCAAGTGCACGGTTGTCGTCAAGTAATAAATATATCGATCCCACAGGGATTGGGACAATTACTGAATGATCGTGATACCAAGTTATCTAGTCAATCAATTTGTGGATTAAGCAAAGACACTGAGCAGTCAAGAACAATAAATGAGAAGAACGAGCTAAAAGTCAATAGTTGAGGAGAATCTCAGGATATGGTTTCACCACGTCGACGATTTATAAGGTGATTTAATTCTTTCCTACCCCTATTAGAGTTGTTTTGATGGAACCTATCCTAAGGTAAATCAATGGCCCCTTTCGAGGTCTACGCTAACTGTACCTATCAAACTCAATTTACCTGTCACGATATTCGAGCGTAGGGGATCATAATCAGCTAAGGGGACCTGTCACGAGACCCCCGTAAACCTCCCTAGTCTTACCTCCGTTACTTGGTAGAAACTAGATTTGATAGATCCATTAAGTCCATAAGAGTTCCTTTAGAGTCTAAATTTCCTTTTCATGGTAGGTTTGCACACGGGACCATAATCATCTAAGGGGACCTGTCACGAGACCCCCGCAAGCCCTCATTGATACACTACTGCTACTTGGCAGGAGTTAATCCCTAATTGGTTCTGGGTTTCGGGAACTTTGGTTCACTGTTAGGTACTTCCCCTTAGCTCCTTAGGTTTATCAATAAGAATCCAAAAAGCAGATCAAAACAAACAATAATTCAAGTAGTATAGATTACATCATCCATCATAAATCATCAAGGGCTACTCCCCCATCCTAAGATTACAAGACACTACTCCATAGTCTGGCAAGAATTGCTAGAGAAAGAAATTACGATACTTAGTGTCATCTGTGTTCCTCTGTCGTCGACTCCTTCCTTCTCCTCCTTCTTCTGTCGTCCTTTTGACCACCCACCGTCCTCTTTTTTAGGGTTAGAATATCTCCTCTTTTATAGCCTTGGCCTCCTCTTTAATTAAGGTAAAAGATTTTCCTTTAATTGAGATGAAGATCGCGGCTTCGTCGAGTTGCTCGCAGAAAAGGAAATCTAGAATCAGGCCAACACGCCCGTGCCAAATGAGGGCACAGGCGTGTCGCGGGCTTCCCACCGAGCGTGTTGCGCTTGAATTGGGGCGTGTCGAAGGCTGAACTGGGGCGTGTCAAAGGTTGAACTGGGGCGTGGTGAGCGCTGAAACTTCTGACAAGGACGTGTCACTGATAACACACCTGTGTTGTTTTAATACGCCGGCCGTGTCAACACTTTGAACGGGGCGTGTCGGCTGCTGAACCAGGGCATGTTGAAGGTTGGAACTCCTGACATGGACGTGTCACTGATGACACGCCTGTGTTGTTTTGATACGCCTGCTTCTTTGCCCTGTTAACACAAAAAACACCCAAAAGCAGTCTCTTTGTCCAAAATATGCTAAACTTAACTAAATCATGATAAAATACATGCCTAGGACATGAAATGAGATAAAATGCATGCAAATGGAGTAGTGAAAATATAGCATGATTTACACACATCAAAATCCCCTAGTTCTAAACTTTTGCTTGTCCTCAAGCAAAGAAAACTCAAAATACAACTTAATTGTGGGAATGCTAGGCACCATCCAGAGGTATACAATCTGATCTTAATCTTTTCAAATCATTCCTAGTTTCCAAGCTTGAAAGATCCCTATATAGTGCACGTGAAAAGTTGGACTAAAGTCATTGGACACCAATCCGGACTTGACATCCCTTCTATCGTAGAGCATTCTTATTTCCGGCATAGAGGCACTTACCTGCCTTAATGCATGGATCATCCTTACCTATCATCAAAAGGTCTCAAAGGAGCACTTTCTAAGAAGAAAGAAAGAAAGGAATTTATAGAGAGCATTTCCCCAGTAACTAGTTAGTCTCAAAGGGGCACCTTTTTGGTGTTTCCCCAGTAATTACTTGGTCTTAAAGGGGTGCTTGAAAACAATTCCAGTTTTCATTTTTTTTTATCATACTTCTAGTGAAAGTGTTTCTCCAGTAACCAAGTTGCGCAGGCAAGTCTCCAATGGAAAATCGAGTACTTGTCTGATATGGGGAATTTAAATCTTTTTTTGGTTACCTCAGACCTATAGACCGTGTTAGAAGTGAAATAGGATTCTTATCAAATAGGCAAAAAGGAATATCATGATCCGACCAATGTTCAGTTGTATTACGCTAGATGATATAAAAATGCAATGTTATGATATATGAAAAGATGCAAACAAAATAGCACTAACCAAACAAAGATAATCTAAGCAGTAAAGGATGTGCATCGAAACTCACAAAATAGTTCAAGGTGGTCAATGGTCATCGTCTTCGCTACTAGCATCCTCCTCTACCCACCTACGTCGGTCTCTCTTGAGTGGAAAATTAGGGTGTGCTTCCGTCCGGCCCAGCGAGCTCATCAAAGACGCTCGACTGCGGTTGTCTTCTGCAACCTCAACATGCATGTGTCGCTCTAAGATAGTGGTCGTGGTCAATCAGGCACGCAGTGGCACGTTTAACATGTCGTGTCCTGTAAACCTGAAAAAAAAAATGTAAAACTCAAAATAAAATAAAACGACTAAAAAATGAAAATAGCTTGGGTTGCCTCCCAAGAAGCGCTTGTTTAAGGTCGTTAGCTTGACCCCTCAGTTATTCCCTAGTTTTGAGGATATGGCTCGAGGAGTGTGCTCTGCCCCTCTTCCTCCTCAACCAGCTCTGTGGTGTTAGGTTGGGGTCGGAAATCTCCAGCTCTTTATCCTCAAAATCCCCTTCGAGCTTATTAAGATAAGTTTGTTCTGGTGCTCCTTCTAGAACTATTGACTGGAAACTGTCAATCCTACAACAAACATCAAAAACAGAAGGTTGTTTAACATCTTTTGAAAGGTCGAATTCAATTTTGTCATTTCCAAATGCAAGTGAGAGTTTATGGTTCTTGACATCTATCATTGCCCCTGCAGTAGCCAAGAAAGGTCTCCCCAAAATGAGTGGAATGCATGGGTCTTCATCCATGTCAAGCACTACAAAATCAGCAGGAATAATAAAATTTCTCACCTGCACTGGTACATCTTCTAAGATTCCCAAAGGATATCTAATGGAGCGATCGGCTAACTGCAAGGCCATAGTAGTTAGTTTCATTTCTCCCAAATCCAATTTCTTGCATATGGAAAGAGGTATCAGATTGACACCGGCGCCCAAATCGCAAAAAGCCTTATCAAAATTTGAGTCATTAATTATGCAAGGGATAGAAAAGCTACCTGGATCATTTAGTTTGGGAGGTACCATGTTCTTAATTAAAGCGCTGCACTCCTCAGTAAGAGCCACTGTTACATGCTCCTCGACTTTTCTTTTATTGGTTAAGATATCCTTCAAGAACTTGGAGTATGTAGGCATTTGTTGAAGAGCTTCTATAAAAGGTATATTGATATATAGCTTCCTAATTACCTCAAGGAACTTACCAAATTGTTCATCCAATTTTTCCTTAATCAGCCTCTGAGGGAACGGGATAGGGGGCTTATATGTTCTTGGTTCCTTATTCGACACGCCTGTGTCGTTCGGCACAGGCTGGGCATGTTGGCTGCTGGAGTGACCCGACACGGGTGTGTCGGCTGACACGCGCTCGTGGGCATTCTCTCCCTCAGGCGTGTTGAACAACACGCCCTGGGTCAGGGTGTGTCGGCTTCCTTTTCTATTCATCCCAGGCGTGCTGTTGTCTTCTTCCAACTCTGACACGCTCGTGTCCTTTAGCACAGGGGCCGCTTGTTGAGCTCTGTCTCCTTCTAAAATCCTTCCACTTCTCAAACTTATGGAATTACAATGCTCAGCTGGGTTTACTTCTGAATTTCTAGGAAATCTGCCCGGCGTCCTTGATGCTGAGCTGGCAATTTGGGAAATTTGATTTTCCAGCATTCTTGTGTGATTAGTCAAATTATCAACCTTGCCTCCCAATTGCTTGATTGCCTCGGTATTATTTTGATGTTGCCGATTTGATTCTACAATATGCTGTCGAAATTCATCATTTATCTTCCCCTGACACGTAATAAAATTTTCCATCATCTTTTCTAAGCTCGACTTGGGTCCTGGCTGAAATCCCGAAGGTGCTCCAAAATTGTTCTGTCCAGAAGAATTTTGGTTGGCTCTATACGAAAAGTTGGGATGATTCCTCCAACCGGGATTGTACGTGTTCGAGTAAGGGTTGCCACCATTAGGCTTCTGATTAAAATTATTTAGCTCATCTACATGTCCTGTTACACCACAGATCTCGCAAGTGACATTAGATGAGTTTACAGCTGATACATTAAAATGTTCGAGCTTTTGAGTTAACGCATCGACTTTTGCACTGAGTAGATCAAGGGTACTTACCTCAAACTTACCTGGCATTTTAGTTTGATATCCTCATTCTGTAGCCCATTGGTGAGAATTCATTGCCACATTCTCGATGATCTCAAAAGCTTCATCCAATGTTTTGTTCATAAGAGCTCCTCCTGCAGCAGAATCAAGAGAAACTTTAGTAGCATACGAGATTCCATTGTAGAAAGTATGAACAATGAGCCACTTCTCCAGCCCATGATGAGGGCATTGCTGTAGTAATCCCTTAAATCTGTCCCATGCTTCAAATAATGTTTCTCCATCCTTTTGCGCAAAATTAGTGATTTGATGACGAAGACTTGCAGTTTTGCTGGGTGGAAAATACTTGTCTAAAATTCTTTGCTCCAGCTGATCCCAGGTAGTTATGCAATCTGCTGGAAGAGAGTGTAGCCAGGCTCTAGCTTTGTCCCGCAATGAGAAAGGAAACAAGCACAATCTAATAGCATCAGCTGAGGCTCCATTCAGTTTTAAAGTGTCGCAAAATTCCAAAAATACTTCCAAGTGCAGATTTGGATGTTCAGTGGGTGCTCCTCCGAATTGATGCTGTTGGACCATGGATAGTAGAGCCGGTTTTAATTCAAAATTATTCGCTTCAATAGGGTGTCTTCTAATACTCGATCTCAATCCCCTTGTACTAGGTGCTGCATAATCCCTTAAAGGTTTATTCTCGTTCTGATCAGCCATGTTAAAGGTCAGATTGTCTTCCTGACGTTGCTGAAATCGTCTTCTAGCGAGGAACGTTCTCTCTACCTCAGGATCAATATCGAGAATTTCCCTATTAAGTTTGTGCATGCAACAACAAGAGAGGCTCCCAAAACAATAATTCAGAATAGACACAAAGAATAGGAACAAAGACAGAAATCTAGATTAACTAAATCACACTCCCAAAAACTTGATGTGTTATTTTCCTCAAGTGCACGGTTATCGTCAAGTAATAAAAATATCGATCCCACAGGGATTGGGACAATTACCGAATGATCGTGATACCAAGTTATCTAGTCAATCAATTTGTGGATTAAGCAAAGACACTGAGCAGTCAAGAACAACGAATGAGAAGAACGAGCTAAAAGTCAATAGTTGAGGAGAATCTCAGGATATGGATTTATAAGGTGATTTAATTCTTTCCTACCCCTATTAGAGTTGTTTTGATGGAACCTATCCTAAGGTAAATCAACGGCCCCTTTCGAGGTCTACGCTAACTGTACCTATCAAACTCAATTTACCTGTCACGGTATTCGAGCGTAGGGGATCATAATCAGCTAAGGGGACCTGTCACGAGACCCCCGCAAACCTCCCTAGTCTTACCTCCGTTACTTGGTAAAAACTGGATTTGATAGATCCATTAAGTCCATAAGAGTTCCTTTAGAGTCTAAATTTCCTTTTCACAGTAGGTTTGCACACGGGACCATAATCAGCTAAGGGGACCTGTCACGAGACCCCCGCAAGCCCTCATAGATACACTACCGCTACTTGGCAGGAGTTAATCCCTAATTGGTTCTGGGTTTCGGGAACTTGGGTTCACTGTTAGGTACTTCCCCTTAGCTCCTTAGGTTTATCAATAAGAATCCAAAAACCAGATCAAAACAAACAATAATTCAAGTAGTATAGATTACATCATCCATCATAAATCGTCAAGGGCTACTCCCCCATCATAAGATTACAAGACACTACTCCATAGTCTGGCAAGAATTGCTAGAGAAAGAAATTACGATACTTAGTGCCATCTGTGTTCCTCTGTCGTCGACTCCTTCCTTCTCCTCCTTCTTCTGTCATCCTTTTGACCACCCGTCGTCCTCTTTTTTAGGGTTAGAATATCTCCTCTTTTATAGCCTTGGCCTCCTCTTTAATTAAGGTAAAAGATTTTCCTTTAATTGAGACGAAGATTGCGGCTTCGTCGAGTTGCTCGCAGAAAAGGAAATCTGGAATCAGGACAACACACCCGTGCCAAATGAGGGCATAGGCGTGTCGCGGGCTTCCCATCGAGCGTGCTGCGCTTGAATTGGGGCGTGTCGAAGGCTAAACTGAGGCGTGTCAAAGGCTGAACTGGAGCGTGTTGAGCACTAGAACTCCTGACACGGACGTGCCACTGATAACACACCCTTGTTGTTTTGATACGACCATGTTTGAACAGGCGTGTTGAAGGCTGAAACTCCTGACACGGACGTGTCACTGATGACACGCCTGTGTTGTTTTGATACACCTGCTTCTTTGCCCTGTTAACACGAAAAACACCCAAAAGGAGTCTCTTTGTCCAAAATATGCTAAACTTAACTAAATCATGATAAAATAAATGCCTAGGATATGAAATGAGATAAAATACATGCAAATGGAGTAGTGAAAATATAGCATGATTTACACACATCAATAGTCTCGGTAAGTTGGGAGATGATATTATTTATATGGTGTGTCGTTGATTATAGGAGGAAATCGTGTCCTATATATTAGGATGATGATGTCCCCTTGAGGAGCTCATAAGGTTCATCATGTAAACCCTGCAGGTGGACTTGGTCCGGCATGATGAAAAGGTTGAGTGGTACTACTCAAGGAGTTAGATGTTGATTAATTAATGGTCAGTAAATTAATTAATCGACGAACATTCGAGATCTTAAACATGGGGAGAAAATGTACAAATAATATATGGAGCCCATATTATCATATGGGGGTTGGTGAGGTAGATCAATGATGAACCTTTAGTCGATTGGATCATCATTAGTGGATTGGACTTTATGTGGGCTTGATCCATGGGTGGCCAAGACCCAACTCCTCCTCATGGTCCCTAATGTAGCCTATTAACACCTCATGATGCTTAGATCCAATGGATAGAAAAAAAAAGTCTAAGATCCATTGGTAGAGATTAAATCTCTAAGATCCGACGGTTGAGATTAAATCTCTAGATCCGACGGTTGAGATTAAATCCCTAGAACCAATGGAGGAGATTAATTCATGACTTATCCCTAACTCTATAAAAGGATGTCAAGGGGGTTGGCGTGAACTAGATTGAAGGAGAGCTAGGGTTTGGGCAGCAAGAAGGAATCCTAGTTGAGATAGGATTAGGATTAGGGTTAGGGTTTGGAGGCTAGGGCAGCACCAAATACGGCAAGGTTTCCTTTCTTCTTCCTTGTCTTGTGGCCAACGTCCAGCAAGTTTCCAGGCCCTTCTCAGCCCTTGGCGAGCACCCAAAAGTTCCCTTCTCCCTCTCCTTAGGTGGTGGAAATAAGATATAGGGCTTCCCTTGGTGTCTTGGTTGTTTTCCACCATCTTCTCCTTCATCTAGTTGGTCGGCGGCAAGGAATGCTTTGGTTCCTTGTTGGTTGTTTCTAGTGAGGAGAAAAACCTTGTTTCTATTCTTCCTTTTGCTTTGGAAGAGCAAGGAAGGAAGATTTGTGATCTAGGAGCTTCGACTTTTGATGGATCGTCGCCCACACGATGTCAAAAAGGAGGAAGGTTATACATTAGAAGATCGAGAGGTATACCTATTCTACTTTCTTCTTTTGTTTGTTGCTTGTTTTTTGTTTTCAATTATAAGCATGTTATAAATCTGTAAATGGCTAAATAATACTTGGATCCTGAGCATAAACACAAAATCCGGCGATCCAGACATCGTCTATTCCGCGGCTACTCATAGAATAGAGGATGGTCGCTTGAACAACTAGTTTGTTCAAGTGACCTCTCTAAACGAATAGCACGACGATAACTTGGTGGTTTGGGTAATTCCTTTTGTCTAGGATTAAATTTTTTAATCTGGGGACATCGAAGGGATCTCCATGGTCAAGCTACCGAGGTGAAGTGGGAAACGAAGTTTCCCCTCACGGACTTGATAAGCAAAACCCTTCAGTTGCGCGCGCTCGCGCTCAATGCCTGCAAGTGCACGGTTGTTGTCAAGTTATAATTTAAGTATCGATCCCACAGAGACTAAGATTCGAGTACCGTTTGTTTAGTGGATGACATTGTTCGGAGTGAATCTCCTAAGAGTAAGGTGTACGAGGTCGACAGTAGTCCTAGCTCAATTACGGTGTCACTTAGAGAAAGCAAAGGTGGTCTCAAATTCCTAAAAGGATTCTAGGACTTCAGTTTCACTTGCTCATAGTTGAACATGCTATCAATTTAGTGCTCTAAGGATATCTAATTATGATCTTGCGGGAGGATCATCATGTAATTACCCGATGGACTTTTGCTTCTATCGGGAACTACCTATTCCTAACCAAGTTTCCTTTTCAGATCGTCATAGCTCACAGGGTTGATACCATTGGGAGCCCTCTGTCACTAAGGTCGCTCAACCCTTTTAGAGTTAATGTTACCTACTTTGGGCTTTCTGCTAAGATAGGTTATCAAGGTACGAGGATGCCCTAGTAATCCCTATGAGGAGATGGAACGTATTTCATTTCCTACTCTATTATATTCTACTTTCTACGGTTATCAAGGGGAGGATGTTTGCAAGGTTCCTCCTTAGTTCTCCTAGATTTTGAAACAAAGGTTTTCTACCACTATACCAGCATATGCACAGTAGAAATAGAATCAAAGCATAATTCTCATCTATCCGAACAACATAAATTGCAAATATAAATTCAAGAGCAGAGAATATATATTCAAGCTAGCATGTTCTGAAGGGAATTGCTTCCCACTTCGGTCACTTGTGCATGGCGATCCTATCTACATCCTCGGATTAAAAAAATTAATCCTTGACGAAGACGGATTACCCAAGCAACCGATTCATTATCGTGCTATTCGATTAGAGTGGTCACTTGAACAAACTTGTTGTTCAAGCAACCTAACTCTTTTCCTCGATTAGCCACAGAATAGATGATGTACGGATCGCCGATTTTTGTGTTTATCATCGGGGTCCAAGTAAATTAACCACATACAATTACATACAAATCGCATAGAACAAGAAAGAAACTTAAACAAGAATTATACCTCTTGATCTTCTATCGTATGTCCTATCCTCTTCTTGGACGTCATGTGGGCGACGATCTACCAAGAAACGAAACCTCCTAGATCACGTTCTTCCCTTCCTTGCTTGCTCCGAACAAAGGGAAGAATATCAAACAATTCTTCTCCTTTCTAGAACTGACAACCAAGCCACCAAACTTGGTTGTTACTGCCGGCCAAGGAGAGGAAGAAGGATAAGGCACCGGTCCTTTCCAATGGAGAAGGAACTGTCGGCCCTAGGAGAAAGGAGAGGAGGTGGCGCCGGCAAAAACCCAAGGAAGAGAAGGAACCCTAGCGTCGACCAAGAGAAAAGAGGAGAAACTCTAACTTGCACTCTTGTTGCCGCCTGCCCAAACCCTAGCTCTCCTTATGTCTCACGCCAACTCCAAAACCCTAGCACTCTCCTCTTCTGTATTCTTGCCGCCCAAGCCTTGAAACCTATTTATAGATTTTGCTCGAGCCTCCTTTTAATCGTGTCTGTTGGATCTAGGCTTCATGAGGGTTTTAATAGGCTACAATAGGGACCATGAGGAGGAGTTGGATCTTGGCCACCCAATGGATCCAGCCCACATAAAATTCAATCCATTAATGATAATTCATTCCACTAGAGGATTATCATTGATCTACCTCACCAACCCTCATAATTAAATATGGGCTCCATATATTAATTGCACAAATATCTCCCCGTGTTTAAGATATCGAATGTTTGTTAATTAATTAATTTACTGACAATTAATTAATCAACATCTAACTCCATGAGTAGTACCAATCAACCTTTTCATCATGTTGGACCAAGTCCACCTGCAGGATTTACATGATGATCCTTATGAGCTCCTCAAGGGGACATCATGTCATGCCCCGAGAGCATGCCGAACCGAAAATCAAATGGACGGCATCTCCCCTGTATGTGGCAACATTTCGGGTTAATACAAGGCCCGTAGGCCCACAATAACAACACAACATATAAATATGAAAACAACCACAACCACATAACAACTAATTACAACAACTACACAGCGGAAACATAAAACACAACAACATCAATCCCACACATGCATACCGGTATGACTAACACATCACAACAACACGGAAACCTCGACAAAATCTGAATATACAACATGTACATCATGAAACTCTAAAATACAATACGCAATGGACGGAAAGCCCAAAACAAACATGGAAGCCTCGGAGGTGAGATGAGACGTCAGCCAGCGGTGCTCCAAGCCGTCACGAAGACTTCTACCTGTTACCTGGGCGACAGAAAAACCCAGGGTCCGTTGGGGTGGTGAGTAAAACTCAGCAGGTAATAGAAAAGCATGTATATATGTAATATCACATGTATTTCAATACCATAATCTAGAGGTACAACAGGTATATCAGCATAGTATATAAATACAAGCATATACCGTCTAACCAAATGAACAACGAAAAATGCAGACATACCTGAAGTCTGCTACGCTACTCTGATCCAACCTGAACATATATCCAACATATATATAATAGGAAGAGTAATACCAACTCATAATCTACTCATGCTACATGTCAAGGTATTTAATGGTCTGTCCAACACATATACCAGTAACCGACACAACCGTATAACATATGCAAGAAGCATGCATGAATATGATGTACAAACAAGTGCAACAAGCATAATACAATCAAATGCATCATCACAATAAGCATATATATATAGACTGCATCTATATATGTATATTAATCGCAATCATCCATATATATATATACATGCATATATGTAAATATATGGCAATATGCAAAAAAAATGCCATAAGTCGGCAATGCATCATGCATGGTCATGTCAGCTCACCCTAAAGCTACCACGACCCCAGTGTGGCCTCGGTGGCTCGAGCATGACAACTGTCCCAACTCAACACCAACCACTACTCTCGAGTGGCCGAGTGGGCAGTATGATCGAGTAGCATATAAGCGTAAAAAGCAAGCTGCACAATGGGGGTCTCTGCTGTTGGCCACTCCGACAGTCACTACCCATGAGTGGTCAAGTGTCACACACGCAGGACTACGACACGCAAATCCAACTACCACCGTCTATAGTGGTAGAGTGCGGCACCACAATGCTCTGCCCTCACACCGGTTACTCCTCCTATGAGTAACCGTGGAGGCAGGATGACTGGCAACACTCTCAACAACAAGGGAGACCTCGTCGCCAGCATACATGCAAATGACATGAATGCAATGTCTCACATACAGACATCCACCATAGACTCTCTATTCTATAGAGAATCATACTAACCAGATCAACGCACTCTTTATCCTGCAGAGAGTCATACTCAACTGATCATAATACTCTCTATCTTTTAGAGAGTCATACCAATCCAATCGATGCACTCTCTATCCTGTAGAGAGTCATACTCAACTGATCATAATACTCTCTATCCTGTAGAGAGTCATACCAATCTAATCGACGCACTCTCTATCCTATAGAGAGTCGTACTCAACTTATGGATGCAATCTCTATCTTGTAGAGAGTCATACTCATCTGATTATAACAAGCTAGGACCACCGGTCCGTAGTGACACACTAAGTATCATTCCCCTGACCATTTACACAATACATGGTCAGTGGTAACTTGCAACCTAAGGGTACTAGAACTAACCCTAGGTTCAAGACATTATCTACCTACGGATGGCCTTTTTGCCCAATGTACAATCAGGTTGTCACCGGACTTTACTATTTGCACTTAACTTAAATAATTTCTAAGTTACTTACATCACCTATATGTATAACTCCTAATCATCGTAAAATAAACATGATAGCAGCAATGGAGTTAATAGCTCATAGTAAAGTATCAAGCATACAATAATAAGAGTAGGGTCAAGATAATATGAACATATAACATGCTCATATCTATGTCTAAATCTGAATACAATTACATCTACCGGACCAGGTAGGAAATTACCCACTTGCTTTGTAGACACCAATCGTCTTCACATCCGTGAATGTCTCGACCCAAAATCCTGCAACGTGCAATATGCATATCAATAGATCTCTAGCATAATCCTAAATCAATCCAAATTCTGATTAGTTAACCCCTACTAATCATTCCCTTTATGAATTCATATAATTCACGGTTTCATATAATTCACAGTCATCTTTAAGATACCCAAATACTATATATACATTCACAAATGGAACCAATAGTAAACTAACAATAGATCTAGATCACATCCTTAATACCTAGATTACATTTTCCTCACTACGTTCCATTTACCATTTATTCTTGAATCCATATTAGATTAACTTCCAATAAATCATATACTACTATATCATGTTCTAATTTAAACATACCATAGTAATTCGACATACCCTTCTACAATATATATCTTTAAATATGCCCATCAGAATTTACCTTACAATGCCAATACAAATCTAGCTTCCAGCTCAACTTCAAACACTACAACAGATCCATGATCAAAGCCTCATGCCTTCTACCTTAGATCATCATAGCAGAAATCAAATAACCATAGTTGCAAACTGAGAAGGAGATAGCTATGAATCTGGCAAAAGACTACCGATCTGAGGATAATTTGTTGTATTCTGAATCGAAAGATATCACAAAGAAGACCGACGGCCAGTGCAGGCGACGCGAAATGGCTGGCGGCAGTGCAAGTGCAGATCTCCGACGGTCCTTCTCGAACTCCCTGTTAATTGCCAAGGATTGCAACCATCAAAAAGGGAGGACAACCCCTTTATTGTCGTCCAAATTTGCATAGAACAGAGCCGATGGGGATTAAGAGCTCACCGCGGCAAAGACCGGATGCAACGGTGGTGATGCTTGCTGCTTAGTTGGAGAGCTACGACAATGATGCAACGAAAAAGGTGGCTGACTTCGGATTCATCACTCATAGTGAGGATCGTCTCTTCAACTTCAGCGAGAATCACCCCTAAGCGGTGGCTAGCGGTCGACCAGTCGCCCCGACGAAGCTTGAGGGGAAAAGGGGAGAAGCGCCGGCGACGACAACCAGAGCTCGTGAAGAGACCAAGTCGGCCGGCTCCCGCCATAGGGAAACAGATGAGGATAAATGGTACATCGGATGGGAGAAAGTGGCGAATCGGGCATCGGAGATGAGTGGGAAGAGACGGCGAGTGTGCGAAGGTCGCGGCTGCCGACCGACGCGTAAGGGCGGCGGCGCGTGGGCGATGGCTGCAGCAGAGGCAATCGAGAGGGAGGGCTCACGATCGGGGATGTGTGCACGGTGAGGAGGGCAGCGCGTAGCTTGGGTGGCGAGCACGAGCAGAAGAACAATGGGAGGGAGGGCGATCGAGTAGAAGAATCGCACCTTCGGGGAGGAGAGGAAGAAGAAAATCGGGGAGAAGAGGAGAAGCGGCGGAGAAATGCCTGCGCTGAGTAAAACCGCGTGTGAATGACGAAAACGCCGTTCGGTTTGACATTACGAAGGGGAAAACGGGTTGGGTAGGCCTGTTTAACGGGTTGGGCTTAAAATGTTGTTTGGGTTCTTACCCTATAGGACCAAGCCTAGCTTTAATCAACCCCTATCAATTGAACCCATAACATCCGTTTAAATCCAGAAAAACTTCTAAAAATTTCTAAAAAATTCTATAAGGTAATTCCTACTTAGCAAGGGATTTTTTTTCTGGTATCTTACATTCTCCCCCACTTAATAAAATTTGGTCCCCAAATTTCGTACTAACATGCAAAAATTTACTTCGAGCAAGTTTCCGAAAGGACCACATACCTTCCTCAAGTGACCAGATGAGACTATCGAGCTCGGATAGTATCTTCCAGCTCCCACATAGCCTCCTCATCAATATGATGCTGTCATCCAACCTTTATGAGTCGGATGGTTTTGTTCTGCAACTGACGCTCGTTACGACCAGGAATACGCACTGAAATATCCTCGTAAGTCGCATTAGACTAAGGTAGAATCGAAACCTCTTTCAGAACTTGGTCAGATCGCGGCGCGTATTTCCCCAGCATAACAACAGGAAATACGTTGTGAGCACCCGAAAGTGTCAGAGGTAAAGCCAACCGATAAGCTACACCTCCATAATCCATGACACAAGATCTGAATAGATCCTCCAACGTTTGAATGCCATGCTCAGACAATCCATCAGTCCGCGGATGAAATGTTGCACTTAGCCGAAGCTTTATGCCCATAGTCTGGTGCAGACTCTATCAAAATCGCGAGGTAAATCATGGGTCTCCATCCGATATGGTACTTAAAAGTACCCCACGCAATCTGATAATCTTTCGGTAATACAACACTGCCGGATGGTCCAACGAGTATGACCCACGAATATGAAGGAAATAAGCTGATTTGGTCGGTCGATCCACAATCACCCAAATCGCATCACGTCCTTTATGGGTTCTAGGCAATCCCGTAACGCAATCAATCGTGATATGCTCCCACTTCCATTCCGGAATCGGAATTTTCTAGAGCAATCCAGCGGGTTTCTGATGTTCATCTTTCACCTGTTGGCATACTAAACATCGAGCAGCAACATCTGCTATAACCCTCTTCATACCATTCCACCAGTATAAACGTCTCATATCTAGGTACATCCGAGTACCACCAGGATGCATAGCAAATCTCAAATGATGTGCCTCCTGTAGCAACTCTTTCTTAAGTAGATGCATGTCCAGAACACATCCATATTAGAGACGGGGAATTATCTTCTCAATAGAGAACTCCATCAACCATTCAAAATCCACTCTACCACACACTCTGTAAGTGCATGGAAGACTATCGTGATCAATCTCACTTGTTACAACTGTTTGCGCCAGCAACTCTATAGTAGCTACCCAGTAGCTAGTCAAAACTCCATTAGCACTTCTGCTCCATATCACTACAAATCCAAACAATAACTACTAAAGCCTCGTCATGTATATGACAGACTATCTCGTAGTTTCTTAACTGATGTAGGCATAAGATATGTCTCATTCAACTGCATCGGAATCGTTCCGATCCCTGAAATGATACATCCGCGTACAACCTCCTTTTATCCACTCCGGACGGATTAACTAATACTCATGTAAAAGTTAACCACCGTCTAGGTCTTGTAATCGATTTCACCAGTTTTCGACTAAATGATTTCCATCATCACCTTTGTCAAACAAGTCTGTGGTATAGTAATGGTAAAACATCCTATCCACATATACTGTACTAACCAAACCATGCAAGGCAAACCACCATCTACGGTGGTCGAGTGCGCAACTCCAACTACCACAATCAACAGTGGCCAGGTTACGCAACTCCCACAACCATAAACTGATCCAATCGTGTCCAGGATACACGATTCTCAAATTCATGGATGACTAAATCGTTAAATACGTCTAATATCATTAACAACAGCTCGTAGATTCATACTAAGTATGAAATTTCGTCCTTCATATACCTGCATTCTATTTACTCTAAGCTGATGATATATCAATCATCACAATGACTATGATAATTGTATGACACCATGTCACTACAATATCAACACTCCAGTCGTAAACCAATCCTAGAGTATACACAGGTGTCTTTAACTGATCTAAATAGATCATTTATCCACAACGAAGGATATTCATTTACAACAACTACTGTATTCATCATCGATAATCGATGCATAATCTCAAATGTCCATCTCTCTTTAACAAAAAGTTCTGGATCCTTCTCAAGGAGGAATACTAGGATAGATAAATATCCCTTCCAACTTCTCCTATAATTACAACTTACATTCTTCCAATTTCTATAGTGTTTAACAACACTGATACCCACAAAACTATCACCCGGTCTGTGATCTTCGATATCAGAACTATTTTCGCAATCATTTCGATCGCCTACTCCACTTGCCTATGCAGCGGCAAGCCTAGGAGTTCAGCCAAAATTACATCTGAATACTCTCAAATTATACGCACATCCGAGAGCATATCGTACCATACTTCCAACAATTTGACCATCCGTAAGGATATGTCTAATAAAAGTATGTCTATCCAAGTCTAAGGGCCTCCCTTGACTTTTTAATTGTTGGTCCACTTCTCACCTGACAGTAGAGATACCACCGACCCACAAGTCGATGTAAAGGACCCCTTTTTAATCCAAACTAAGAATGTTCTAGATACAGATACCTGTAACTACAAGCATCTCTCAACATATTAACCTAGAGGGTAAACTAAAGTAATACCCTGAACGATCAATTATCTGTCGATCCGATCCAAAGGCTCCTCGCAGGTCTCCACCTTTCTCTGAAGAGAACAAAATCAGATCCAATAGTCCGCGACAAAGCGATCGCATTTCTGCGATGAATGATCCGAGGATCTTGCTAGATCATCTGATCACATCCCTAAATTCTACGAGCTACAACTGTATAATACAAAATAAATACGACCACCGTCGTATACTCTCTCCTCTGTACAAATCAAATCACATCTGGAGGTAACTGTTGTTGTCTGCATGTGTCTTCTACGATGTCTTCTGCTGATACTGCTGCGTAAATCACTTCCCTTGAAGGGAAGTATCATGAAACTCCAACCACACCTGAGGTAGTAGGTTGCTGTTGATGAGATAACCCAATCTTCGTTGTCGATCTCTGCTGTCGAGACGATACATCATCCTCCCGGAACACCATTGGTAGTCTTCAACTGAGTCTTCAAAGTACACCACCTCCACTGTACTGGTTGCTCACAATAGCATCAGATGAACTGATCCAACAGATAATCTGACTTCACCTGTCTTCGTGATCTGCAGTGCACACACACAAACCTTTTGAAGTCTTTGTTCTGATTTTTTTTTTTGCTGATGTGCACAAGGACATCCTGAAGATCTGCGGTTGGTCTTCTATAATCGAAAAATAGCTCAATGCCTATGTCTCCGATCTTACTCCTTTTATCCAACAGTCGGAGACTTCTGACTCTAATAAGTTGACCTGCAATATATGCTTATCGGTCTCCAACTCTTAAACACTTGTACGGAGTCATTTCTAAACTCCTGTCTCAATCCAACGTCTTCCGGCAGGATCTAATAGAAGATCCCGGCATCTTAATCCAACTATAAGTCAATAACTCTCGGTGGCTTAAATCATCCATTCCTCTTCTTGAGCTATTAGGTGGTCGTAACCTCCGCAAGTCTCACGACTCTGCATAGTACACTATTACTAATTGAACATCCTTTCTTGAAGCTCAGAATTCCTTACAATGTGTCACTAAAAGTGACATGGGGAAATACACTCTTTCAACATCACTAATCCATGATCAAGTGATATATTATTTCCCGAAGATCATTTTCTGCATTTATCACCAAATACCGGCTTGATCCCGATAATGGTATGCAAACAACTCTACTTTCTCTGTATAACCCAAGTTAAGTACTCAAAAGTACCTTTAAAGTTATACAACCCAATATGAACAAACTCAGGGATAAAATCCCTATGAAACACCGTAACCTAGCCTTCCGCTATCTGCATCAATAATAGTCTACTTGTCTTGTCCATTACCCAATAGGTAATGTTCTGACTAGCATAATTAGTGAAAATCTCTAAGACTGTAGTCTCTGATTTTCACAAGAAATGTGACGACTTGATCCCTATTTTCCGACTCGGTATCAGTCAGCTTTCAAAGGTAAATCACCTTTTCAACATAGGTTCAAGACTCACAGACTTAACAGGTCATTTCCGTGGTAAACTAATACCACGACTACGAACAATAACCAACACACTATAGATTATTCCCTGGTATAAGTATATAAATGCATAGCCAACATAACCAGGAGTATAAACCCTAAAGGTCACTCCGGTTGGTCGCCTCGGTGGACGACCCCTACTACAAGTCTGCACAGGTGTCATAACTCTATAGTATACACCTACTGATCAAGTTTAGATAAATATCTACTAAACCATAAGTCATCAGGAATTCTTACCTCGTGCTGCTTGGAGCTCAGGCCGCTGTCCATCTAATCTCAGAAAACCAAAACCGAATAAATCGACTCCCGAGAATCCAAGACTCGACACAAAAATAACATTGTATGGCATCGCAGAACCTAGGACTCTGATACCACTAAAGTTGTCACGCCCCGAGAGCATGCCGAATCGAAAATCAAATGGACGGCATCTCCCCTGTATGTGGCAACATTTCGGGTTAATACAAGGCTCGTAGGCCCACAATAACAACACAACATATAAATATGAAAACAACCACAACCACATAACAACTAATTACAACAACTACACAGTGAAAACATAAAACACAACAACATCAATCCCACACATGCATACCGGTATGACTAACACATCACAACAACACGGAAACCTCAACAAAATCCGAATATACAACATGTACATCACGAAACTCCAAAATACAATACACAACGAACGGAAAGCCCAAAACAAACACGGAAGCCTCGGGGGTGAGATGAGACGTCAACCAGCGGTGCTCCAAGCTGTCATAAAGACTTCTACCTGTTACCTGGGCGACAGAAAAACCCAGGGTCCGTTGGGGTGGTGAGTAAAACTCAGCAGGTAATAGAAAAACATGTATATATGTAATATCACATGTATTTCAATAACATAATCTAGAGGTACAATAGGTATATCAGCATAGTATATAAATACAAGCATATACCGTCTAACCAAATGAACAACGAAAAATGCAGACATACCTGAAGTCTGCTACGCTACTCTGATCCAACCTGAACATATATCCAACATATATATAACAGGAAGAGTAATACCAACTCATAATCTACTCATGCTACAGGTCAAGGTATCTAATGGTCTGTCCAACACATATACCAAGAATCATACACAATCAGATAACATATGCAAGAAGCATGCATGAATATGATGTACAAACAAGTGCAGCAAGCATAATACAATCAAATGCATCATCACAATAAGCATATATATATAGACTGCATCTATATATGTATACTAATCACAATCATTCATATATATATATACATGCATATATGTATATATATGGCAATATGCAAAAAAAATGCCATAAGTCGGCAATGCAGCATGCATGGTCATGTCGGCTCACCCTAAAGCTACCACGACCCCAGTGTGGCCTCGGTGGCTCGAGCATGACAACTGTCCCAACTCAACACCAACCACTACTCTCGAGTGGCCGAGTGGGCAGTATGATCGAGTAGAATATAAGTGTAAAGAGCAAGCTACACGATGGGGGTCCCTACTGTTGGCCACTCCGACAGTCACTACCCATGAGTTGTCGAGTGCCACACACGCAGGACTACGGCACGCAAATCCAACTACCACCGTCTATAGTGGTAGAGTGCGGCACCACAATGCTCTGCCCTCACACCGATTACTCTTCCTATGAGTAACCGTGGAGGCAGGATGACTGGCGACACTCTCAACCACAAGGGAGACCTCATCGCCAGCATGCATGCAAATGACATGAATGCAATGTCTCACATACAGACATCCACCATAGATTCTCTATTCTACAGAGAATCATACTAACCAGATCAACGCACTCTCTATCCTACAGAGAGTCATACTCAACTGATCATAATACTCTCTATCCTGTAGAGAGTCATACAAATCCAATCGAAGCACTCTCTATCCTGTAGAGAGTCGTACTCAACTGATCATAATACTCTCTATCCTGTAGAGAGTCATATCAATCTAATCGACGCACTCTCTATTCTGTAGAGAGTCGTACTCAACTGATGGACGCAATCTCTATCCTGTAGAGAGTCGTACTCATCTGATTATAACAAGCTAGGACCACCGGTCCGTAGTGACACACTAAGTATCATTCCCCTAACCATTTACACAATACATGGTCGATGGTAACATGCAACCTAAAAGAACTAGAACTAACCCTAGGTTCAAGACATTATCTACCTACGGATGACCTTTTTGCTCAATGTACAATCAGGTTGTCACCGGACTTTACTATTTGCACTTAACTTAAACAATTTCTAAGTTACTTACATCACCTATATGTATAACTCCTAATCATGGTAAAATAAACATGATAGCAGCAATGGAGTTAATAGCCAACGGTAAAGTATCAAACATACGATAATAAGAGCAGGGTCAAGATAATATGAACATATAACATGCTCATATCTATGTATAAATCTAAATGCAATTACATCTACCGGACCAGGTAGGAAATTACCCACCTGCTTTATAGACACCAATCATCTTCACATCCGTGAATGTCTCGACCCAAAATTCTGCAATGTGCAATATGCATATCAATAGATCTCTAGCATAACCCTAAATCAATCCAAATTCTGATTAGTTAACCCCTACTAATCATTCCCTTTATGAATTCATATAATTCACGGTTTCATATAATTCACAGTTTCATATAATTCACGGTCATATTTAAGATACCCAAACATTATATATAAATTCACAAATGGAACTAATATTAAACTAGCAATAGATCTAGATCACATCCTTAATACCTAGATTACATTTTCCTCACTACATTCCATTTAACCATTTATTCTTGAATCCATATCAGATTAACTTCCAATAAATCATATACTACTATATCATGTTCCAATCTAAACTTACCACAGTAATTCGACATACCCTTCTACAATATATATCTTTAAATATGCCCATCAGAATTTACCTTACAATGCCAATACAAATCTAGCTTCCAGCTCAACTTCAAACACTACAACAGATCCATGATCAAAGCCTCCTGCCTCCTGCCTTAGATCATCATAGCAGAAATCAAATAACCACAGTTGCAAACTGAGTAGGAGATAGCTATGAATCTGGCAAAAGACTACCGATTTGAGGATAATTTGTTGTATTCTAAATCAAAAGATATCACGGAGAAGACTGACGGCCAGTGCAGGTGACGCGAAATGGCTGGTGGCAGTGCAAGTGCAGATCTCCGATGGTCCTTCTCGAACTCCCTGTTAACTGCCAAGGATTGCAACCATCGAAAAGGGAGGACAACCCCTTTATTGTCGTCCAAATTTGTAGAGAACAGAGCCAATGAGGATTAAGAGCTCACCACGGCAAAGACCGGATGCAATGGTGGTGATGCTTGCTGCTTAGGTGGAGAGCTACGGCAATGAAGAAACGAAAGAGGTGGCTGACTTCGGATTCATCACTCACAGTGAGGATCGGCTCTTCGACTTCAGCGAGAATCGCCCCTAAGTGGTGGCTGGCGGCCGACCAGTCGCCCCGATGAAGCTTGAGGGGAAAAGGGGAGAAGCACCGGCGACGACAACCAGAGCTCGTGAAGAGACCAAGTCGGTCGGCTCCCGCCATAGGGCAACAGATGAGGATAAATGGTAGATCGGAAGGGAGAAAGCGGCGGATCGGGCATCGACGGCGAGTGGGAATTGACGATGAGTGTGCGAAGGTCGTGGCTACCGGCCGACGCGCAAGGCCAGCAGCCCGTGGGCGATGGCTGCAGCAGAGGCAATCGAGAGGGAGGGCTCACGATCGGGGATGTGTGCACGGTGAGGAGGGCGGCGCGTAGCTTGGGTGGCGAGCACGAGCAGAAGAACAATGGGAGGGAGGGCGAACGAGTAGAAGAATCGCACCTTCGGGGAGGAGAGGAAGAAGAAAATCGGGGAGAAGAGGAGAAGCGGTGGAGAAACGCCTGCGCGGAGTAAAATCGCGTGTGAATGACGAAAATGTCGTTCAGTTTGGCGTTACGAAGGGGAAAACGGGCCGGGTAGGCTTGTTTAATGGGTTGGGCATAAAATGTTGTTTGGGTTCTTACCCTATAAGACCAGCCTATCTTTAATCAACTACTATCAATTGAACCCATAACTTCCGTTTAACTCCAGAAAAACTTCTAAAAATTTCTGAAAAATTCTATAAGGTAATTCCTACTTAGCAAGGGATTTTTTTTTGGTATCTTACACATCATCATCCTAATACATAGGACACGATTTTCTCCTATAATCAACGGCACGCCATGTAAATAATATCATTTCTCAACTTACCGAGCCTATTGATTTAACCCATAAATCTCGCCCATTGGTAAATCAAAGAAATAAATATTAAGTACATGTACCCGTTATTATATCGGGATTTAGAGCATATACACCATAATATCTGAGGTCCGATTCAATTATGTAGTCAGTAATAAATTGAATCACCTCTAAATCGGTCCTGCTCAATACACACAAAGTGTACTAGTGTAATTCTATGGTCAAGATAAACCATACTAAATTACACTACAACCATGCCAATGGTTTGTCCAAAACTATCTTGGTTGTGAGTCTCTACTTGTACTCTATAAGGAACTGATAACATGATCCTCTGTGTGACACCACACACCATGTTATCTACAATGTAAAGTATTAGACAATATGCACACATATAATAAATATAAAATGCAAACAATGATCATGTGATTCTTATTTCAAAATGAAGATGTTCATACAAAGACTAGGCTTTCAGTATACATCCTAACAATCTCCCACTTATACTAAAAGACTATTCTGCCATCAAAGTGTCATACATCTGATTTCCATTCCCTCCACATGCCTATCAAAAGCTTTCACTGGAAGGGCCTTAGTGAAAGGATCTGCCAGGTTATCCTCTGATGCAATCTTGGCGACAGTAACTTCTCCTCGCTTTACGATCTCTCGTATCATGTAGTACTTGCGCTCTATGTGTTTACTTGACTTATGGACTCGTGGTTCCTTCGAGTTTGCAACTGCACCACTATTATCACAATAAATTGTGATAGTTCTGGGCAAACCAGGAGTCACATCTAAGTCCATCATGAAGTTCCTGAGCCATATAGCTTCTTTGGCTGCCTTAGAGGCCGCCACATACTTAGCTTCCATGGTGGAGTCCGCCATGCATTTTTGCTTGACACTCTTCCATACAATGGCTCCACCTCTCAAAGTAAACACAAAACCCGAGGTAGACTTACTGTTATCCTTATCTAATTGGAAGTTAGAATCTGTGTAACCCACAGGGAGTAATTGATCTGCCTGGTATACCAGCATATAATCCCTAGTCCTTCTCAGGTACTTCAATATATGCTTTACCGCAGTCCACTGTCCCTGTCCTAGATTACTCTGATATCTGCTAACCATGCCCACAGCAAAGTAGATATTCGACCGCGTACATAACATAGCATACATGAGGCTTCCTACTGCCGAAGCATAAGGAACCGCCTTCATCTCCTCTCTCTCCTTTGATGTTCTAGGACACATCTCTTTAGATAAAGGTACTCCATGCCTAAAAGGTAGAAAACCTTTCTTGAAGTTCTGCATGCTAAAACGAGCCAAAATAGTGTTTACGTATGAAGCTTGAGATAAGCACAACATCCTTTTCTTACAATTCCTTATAACCTTGATCCCAAGGATGTGTCCCACTTCTCCCAAGTCCTTCATATCAAACTATTTGGACAACTATACCCTTACGTCTGACAACACTTTGACATTGTTGCCAATGAACAAAATATCATCTATGTATAGTACAAGAAATACCACTACGTTTCCGTCACATCTCTTGTATACACAAGACTCATCCGGACTTTGAATAAATCTATATGACTGGATTACCTCATCAAAGCGGATGTTCCAAGATCTCGAAGCTTGCTTCAATCCATAAATGGACCGATTAAGCTTGCACACAAGATGCTCTTTGCCCTTTGCAATGAATCCCTCTGGTTGATCCATATAGATGTTTTCCTCAAGACATCCATTAAGGAAAGCTGTCTTGACATTCATCTGCCACACCTCATAATCCATATGAGCAGCAATAAGATAAGAGAATCCGGATAGACTTAAGCATGACTACTGGCAAAAAGGTCTCCTCATAATCGATACCCTCTTTCTGAGTATACCCTTTCGCAACAAGCCTTGCTTTGAAGGTCTAAACCTTCCTGTCTATTCCTCTCTTTCTTTTGTAGATCTACTTGCATCCGATGGTTTTTACACCATTAGGTGGTTCTACTAGCTCCCAGACCTGATTTGAATCCATAGATTCTATCTTAGAATTCATTGCACTTTGCCAAGATACCGTATCTTTGTCTTGGATTGCCTCGTCATATGTCCAGGGTTCAGATTCGTGTTCGTCAGGGATCAAATCAGAAGATTCTCCCAAGAACATAAATCTCTCAGGTTGTCTAACAACCCTCCCACTACGACGAGGTATCACTTGTGCATCCTCTGTGACACGCGGTGCAGTGACTTGTAGTATGTCCTCTTGTACCATTGGTACTGAAGTAGTGACTTCCCCTCTCAACTCCTCCAGAACAATCTTGCTCATGGGTTTGTGGTTCATCACATAGTCTTCCTCTAAAAATCGGGCATTCGTGCTAACGATCACCCTCTGATCTCTAGAACTATAGAACAAACCACCTTTCTATCCTCTAGGATAGCCTACGAACAAGAGCACTTCTGTATGAGGTTCAAACTTACCAGCATCTACCTTCAGCACATGTGTTGGACTCCCCAAATACGAATATGTCTCAGACTAGGCTTTCACCCAGTCCACAATTTTGTGGGAGTAGAAGGTACTAATTTAGATGGTACCAAGTTCAGAATATACACTGGCATATCCAGAGCATGCCCCTAGAACGAATCTAGTAAATCAAAATAACTTATCATCGATCTAATCATCTCCATAAGAGTCCTATTTCTTCGCTCCGCCACACCATTCTGCTGGGGTGTACCAGGTGTAGACAGTTGGGATTGAATCTCAGCCTTTGATAAGTAACTCCCAAACTCTCCCAAGAGGTACTCACCACCACGATCAGATCGTAGTGTCTTGATACTTTTACCTTGATGTTTCTCCACATCAGCCTTGAATTCTTTGAACCTGTCAAAGCATTCAGACTTGCGGTGTATCAAGTAAATGTATCCATATCTTGAATAATCGTCTATAAAAGAGATGAAGTATTCAAAACCACCTCTAGCCTGGATAGACATAGGACCACACAAATCAGAATCAACCAATTCCAACACATCTTTGGCTCTATACCCCTTGGCCTTAAAAGGCCTCTTAGTCATTTTACCTTCCAAGCAAAATTCGCAGGTTGGGAAATCTTCCACCACCAATGAACCCAAAGGTCCATCAGCTATCAACCTTTGAATTCTACTTAGGTTAATATGACTTAACCTTAGATGCCAAAGATATGTTTGGTTCATTTTCAAATGTTCTTTTCTCTTATTAGATTTAGAAGATGAGTTATTTACTTTTATTTGCATCCACTACAAAAAAATTCATTTTTGGCGATGAATTTTGCAACGAATTTTGTAAAAAAATTTGTTACAAAATTTTTTTGCAACGAAATAATTTTCGTTGCAAATAATTCGCCGCTAAATTTTGCAACGAAAAATTAAATTTCATCGCCAATTTCCAATGAATAATTTTTCCGTTGCAAAATTCATCGCCAAATTTCGCGACGAATAAATGTTTCGTCGCCAATTTGGCGACAAAAAGAAGATTCATCGCAAATTTTTGCGATGAATAATACTTTTTGTCGCCGAATTCGGCGACGAATAATTATTTTCGTCGCCGAATTCGACGACCAATAATTATTTTTGTCGCCGAATTCGGCGACGAATTTTACTTTCGACGCCAAATTAGCGACGAATAATTTTTTTCGTCGCCAAATTAGCAACGAATAAATTTTTTCGTCGCCAAATATGCGACGAAATTTTTCTTCGTCGCAAAACTCTCGCATCTATCTCCGACCAATATAATCAGAATTTGGCGATGAATATTTTTTTGTCGCAAATTTAGCGACGAAATATTATTTTCGTCGCCAAATTTGCGATGAAAAAAAATATTCATCGCCAAATTTTGATTAACGGAATTAACAAATAAAAATAAATTTGGCGACGAATTTTTTTCATTGCAAATTTGGCGACAAAAATAATAATTCATCACAAAAAATTGCACTATCAGTCGATTGATAGTTGACGATCGACTACTACGGACATTACGTGAGTTACTCTTGTATGGTAGTCGTGATCATATCCATCGATTTTTGCCGATTCGATGAGTCGATTGGTTGATCGGCTATGAAGCGTTCGTAACCTACTACGATTACATCGATCGATGATATTGTATACGATCGATGGCTAAAAAATTTGATCAGTCGAGTGAATGTCTACATCAGTCGACTGATACATATAAATTTGCAATGAAAATTGTAATTTCGTTGCAAATCTAGAGAAAAAAAAATTGAAATTAATCTTTTTTCCCTGTTTTACAACAAACACACAATAATATTAACACAATTATACAACAAACAATAATATGGACATCAAACAAATTTATACAGATAACAAATACATCCAAAGGTCTACCGTACCATTATCATCATGCAACAGTTAAATACAACAAACTTAAAAAAACATAAATATGGTATATGTCATAAGTCAAGAAGCTAACAAATAAACTTCCACAAATACACTCAAAGATAACCAACATCATCACCATCTTCATCAAAAAACACATCATCATTTTCTCCATGACAGGGATCAGGCGGAGGAGGAGCAGAGCTAGAAGGAGGAAGTTGATTTGAGCTAGACGGTAACTGAAGATGTTGCAAAATAAACATTTGTTGTCGTTGAACTTCGTTCATCTTTTCATTTAAGTCTTAAACTTTCTGAGCGTTCTGTCTTGATTCAGTTTCCTTCTGCGCTAGTAAGTCTCAAATGATTAACCTCTTCGGTTAATTGAATAACTTGGGCTTTTGATGCTGGAGAGGATGAAGAAGAAGCACCAGGGGCTCTATAGGATCGGCTCAAAGAGCCGAGTCCAAGTATTCTTCCACTTTTCGGTCCTCCAGATACTTCGAGCCATAAATTTATATTGCTAACAGATGGCTCCGATTCGACTCCATCATCACTTGCTCCCAAATTTCTTTGTGAAAGTTCATCGTATTTCTCCTATTGTGAAAGAAAAAAAAATTTAAATATTAACATAAGAAATTAAATTTTTACAATTACACACCTTTATTGTTCTAGCTCTTTCACCACTCCATGTTTTATCCTTTTTTTAGAATGTACGGGTGAAAGTGTCAATAAATAATGGCTCTGTTCCCGTCTCCTTGGCCTAAACAAATTAAACAGTTAATATTTATAAATTAGTGAGTATTAGATTATAAAATCATAAATTGAAAGTACTCACCAATCGATGTCTATGCTCATCGATATTTATGGATCCTCCCGCATACGTGGCAGACATAATGCCGGAGTTACAATTCTGATTTTGCTTATTCTGTTCACTCTTCTGCTTACTTTCATCAGATCCCCAATGTGCAACAATTTTATTCCAATTCTCCTCAGTTATACAGTGCAGTTTCTTATTTCTAGTTTTTGCATGATTTAGTATGTTTCTAATATGATCACCACATTTTTTCTTAAAAATCCTCCTAATCTCTAGTGTTTCAGTCTCCTCCCAAATAAATACCCGCTGCAGTAGAGGAAAATAAAAATTGATTATATTAACTGCAATTTCATATACTAAATGATTGAAATAAGTTACCTTGAACTCATTCCACCACAGAACTCTAATTTCTTCCGGCGTGCTTGTATAAGTCATAGAAGCGCCGACCCAATGGTTATTCACTATTTTATTCACCTCGTGAATAACACGTACAGAATTTGTAAATCTAACATAAACCAAAAACAAACTCCGTTATATACTTTAAAAAAATATATTGTATTAAAATTTTAATATAGATATTATAAAACTTGAATACTTACGAATCTCCTCGCGGAGATATAAACTCTCTCGTATCTTCCCTCTCCACGAGTGTTTGTTGTACCGGGGAAGAAACATTGGCAGGTATATGTTGAGAATCAGAGGATCCTGCAACTGGGGAAGAGGTGGAGGGCACATTTCCTGCAAGAGCATCAGAATGTGCGGGTGCTGAAGCAGAGGAAGACTGTGATCTTCCATCACTACTACGTCTATGACCGCCACGTCGAAACTAACAATCATGATTATTAGAAGAATATTACAGGAAAAAAAATGCAGTTGCATATCGAATTATTAATAGGAAAAATATGAAAATATTACCATATTCATAGCAACTGGATGACCCTAAATAAAAAAAAGGTCATTAGCATATCAAATATATAGATTTTCGAATAGTATAGTAAATTAAAACATAATTGGTATTCAATAAATTAAAAGGTAAATTACCAATAATTAGAAATCGAAGTCTACAATAAAATTTTGGCCTGATAATGCGTCTAATCATCATCGTCATCGTGATCATCATCATCATCGTCATCCTCATCCTCATCCTCATCCTCATCCTCATCATCATCCACATCCTCATCCTCATCATTGAAATCTTCATCTTCATACTCATTCAATTCACTTGCATCAACGTCTATTACAATGCCACTGGGATCTCGTAATGTTGAAATATTATACTCTTTGATATGAAATGTATTGACAACTTCATCTTGTTGATAGGCTATGTCCTCCCAATGTTCCTCAATTTTATTACGTGCTTTGGTTTTACAAACTGCCCACCAATCACTTTTGTCTCGTTTCACACTAGGATATGAAGCATAAAATACTTGAATCGCTTGCTGTGCTAATACAAATGGTTCATACCTCTTGTATATCTTTTTATAGTTAATTTCAACCAAATTAAACTGTGGATGCACCCTCATGCCTTTGATAGGGTCAAACCAATGACACATAAATAAAATAACTCGCAAATCTGAGCCCGGATACGCTACCTCTAAAATTTCATCTAGCAAACCGTAAAATTCATTCCTTAAACCTCCATCAATAGATGACTGAACACAAACTCCGCTATTCATTGTAGTTTTCCCAGTTCCATAAGCTTGAGTATGAAAAATATATCTATTTATGAAATATGTGGGCCAAGTTTTAATCATTGAATTTGGACCCCATGACAGATTGTTTATTAGGTCTTGCTCAATGTGGCAGTGATTATCATGAACCTAAAGTAAAATCAATATGTGTCATCAGACAAGATTTATCAAATTTAATATCATATACTACTTACATAATTTTTGAACCATTGTGCAAATTCTTCATCACAGAAATTGATTTATAAAATAGTCAAATAAATCCTCACAATATGTAATTAAATCCTACAATATAATTAAATATAACATGAAAAATATTTTATGATATACAAATTGTTTAATATAACTACTATATACTTACTCGAAATACGGTGTTACTTCTGGACAGTTCAATAAAATATATGTATGGGCTGCTCGCCACTCAGGACCAATTAAGTATCTACTTTTACAAGATCCACTTGGTCGACCAAGGTAATTAAAAATTGAGAATGCCCTCAAATTTGGATCAACGGGACCCTCATAGTTTCTTCCTGCTTTCCGACTCTTGCATTTAACGTGAGGTTCAAAGTAATATGATGCAAAAGTTGTAACTTCCTCCACAATATAAGCATTAACTATAGAAGCTTCAACATGAGCTTTATTTTTCACTTTTTTTTTCAAGTGATAGAGAAATCTAAAAGTAATACAATAAAATTTATTATCAAATAAATTATACTAGAGTTGACCAAATGAAATAACAACGAGAAAAAAGTTAATAAAAAATCACCTTTCAAACGGATACATCCATCGAAATTGAACAGGACCTCCAACTTTAGCCTCATATGGCAAGTGAACCAAAATATGTTCCATTGAATCAAAAAATGCCGGTGGGAATATCCTTTCTAAGTTACACATAATAATCGGAATGTCTCTCTCTAATGTCTCCATGTGTGAATGACACAGTACTGTCGAAAAAATATCATGAAAGAAAATACTTAATTCCGTAATTGCACCCCAAACAAAATTTGGCAACAATTCCTTCAAAGCAATAGGAATTAATCTTTCCATGAATATATGACAGTCATGACTTTTAAAACCCATAAATCTGCATTCCTTCAAATCAACACATCTACCAATATTTGAGACATAACCATCAGGAAATTTCAACGATTTCAACCATTCACAAACAATCCGTTTCTAATCCTTATTCAATGTATAAACTGCTTTCGGTTTTGATCCCCTACTATTTGCATCAACATCAAGGGTAGGTCGGTTACATATGAGACGCAAATCTTTTCTTGCATTCAGATTGTCTTTTGTTTTTCCAATTATATCCATCACCGTATTTATCAAATTTTTAAAAACATTCTTCTCAATATGCATTAAATCAAGATTGTGATGAATCAAATTATTCTGCCAATATGGTAAATCCCAAAAGATACTCCGTTTTGTCCATTTATGTGTAATTCCATAGTCATATGTTTTAACATTGGGGTCTTCAATAACAGATGGAAAGTTAAGCACTCTTTGCCATAGACTTTGACCCGTGAATCTGATTGGTGGAGGTGTTCTTTCAATTCTATTATTAGTAAATTCTTCTTTATTTCTTCTGAATTTATGATTTGGTGATAAAAATTGTCTATGACAATCAAAATAACTCGGTTTCTTTTTGTGTTTTAGTCTGAATGACTTTAATCTCTCCATATATATTGGACATCCTAAAATCCCCGCAGTACTCCAGCCCGATAACATCCCATAAGCAGGAAAATCATTTATGGTCCAAAGAAGTGAAGCTCTCATAGTGAACAGTTGATTAGTATGGACATCATACGTGGAAACACCCACGTCCCATAGTTGGATCAACTCGGCAATCAACGGTTGCATGTAAATATCTATAACTTCTTCGGATTATGAGGGTCAGGCACAATCAATGTTAAAAACATATAAGGTGTTTTCATACACATACCAGGAGGAAGATTGTACGGAGTTACAATAATTGGCCAGCAAGAATACGTTCTTCCTGATTTGCCAAACAGAGCAAATCCATCAGCACATAGATCGAACCTGATGTTTCAGATCTCATTTGCAAACTGAGGATATGTTCGATCAAAATTTTTCCACACCTCTGCATCAGATGGATGACACATTAGCCCATTCTCTGTTTCATGATTTGCATGCCAAGTCATGTGTTCAACAGTCACCTTTGAAGCATAAAGCCTTTGCAATCTAGGAGTTAAAGGCAAATAGAACATTTGTCTAAATGATTTTAATCGCTTATTGCGATTTGATCTCGTGGTACTCTTGTACCAGCATTGACTATAAAATTTGCAAGTCTCTAAATCTACATTATCTCCCCAATATAGCATACAACCATTTCTGCAAACATCAATTCTTTGCACCAGAAGACCCAAATCTTTCACAAGTTTTTTCATACTGTAAAAATCATTCGGCATTATGTGATCACGCGGCAATACTTCTCCAATAACTTGAACAAAATCATTAAAACATTCTTCTGGCACATTATGCTCGGCTTTAACATTCAACAATCTTGCAGTGAGAGATAATTTTGTGTGACTGTCACAACCGGACCACACAGGTTCATCTGCAGCTTTCAATACTTCTTGAAATTTTATATATGGCTCATTGTGCCCATTTTCATTACCACCAGTAAATTCTACCTCCTCCAACGGTGTTGAATAATTATTATACACGTGTTCAAAGGCTTGAGGACAACTAGCACTTGTGGCGTTTGGTTCGGTATCCAAATTATGACCAACTGCATCAACTATCATCCTCTGGTACGGATTGCATTGATCGTAATATACTTGCTCTCCACTAACGGTCCTTTGTATGTTTCGTCCAACCTCTTTATCGGATATAAACAGTTCACCATGACAAGTCCAATTATAATAATTTGGCGTAAAACCAAATCTACAAAGATGTTGTCGAACTTTATCACATTGGAAAAATTTACCATTATGACATTTTTTGCACGGACACCTTAACTTATTCCCATCCATAAACTCAACATTATTAGTAGCAAATCTCAAAAATTGTTCCAACCCAATTATAAATTCATCGGTTAAGCCTCGACGTTCTGATAAATTTTTTTTATACATCCAACTGCGTTTTCTCTCCATCGATCCTGTATTCGAAAATATATCAACAACGATTAGTTTTCATTTCTTCCAAATTAACTTCATCCGTATATATATATATATATATATATCAATTTAATCATAAATTTATACTCAACATTAATTAAATTTTTCAAATACTAAATATGATTTTGTGTGATATTTAATTGCAAATTATAATATCATTACTTTCGAACAAATTATGATCTACTAATAGTAATTAAATTACTTAAAATCAAACATTACGATTAAAAATTATAACAGAATTCATAATACTGTAAATAATGTTATAAACAATATTTTTACACGAACCTGTCCGGAAGAAAACAACGTGGGGATGAGCTCACGGCTAGATGAACACCTTGACAAACACCTTCAGAGTAGGACAACCTATTAAACAAAATATTATATTTAGATTATGACACAGTATTATAATTGGGCGCTACCGCTGCCGCGAGCTTGCAGGCCCGCCTGCTGCCGCACGCGATCTCGCGGCAGGAACCTGCTGCCGCACGCGATCTCGCGACAGGAACCTGCTGTCGCGTGTACGCGCGGCAGCACTTAGCTGCCTCCACCACGTGCCCGCCGCGATCTCGCGGCGGCCGATGCCGCCGCGTGCTCGCGGTATGGTCCGACGCGACCTTGCGCGCAGCAAGATCGCCGCGCGAGCTCGCAACAGCACCTGCCGTGAGCTCGCGCCCGGCCTGCCGTGACATGCGCCCGACCGCCGCAGCCGCGGCGCCAACAACGCCCGGCGGTGCACGGTGGCTACTGTAGCGTGAGTCTGTGGCGTAGCCGTCGCGGCTCGGCAACAGCAGCCGGAAGAAGGAGAGGGAAAAGAGAGACTTCAAGCGAGGAGGAGTTGATCGGCGGGATAATTAGGGAAGAAGAGAGGGAGAGGGAAGAAGAAATGGAGAAAGTTGGATCGGCGGGATAATTAGGGAAAATTTAGCGACGAATGTTTTTTCGTCCCTAATTTCGTCGCCAATTTGGCGACGAATCATATATTCGTCGCCAATTTGCCGATGAATTCTATATTCGTTACAGATTCTGCAATGAAAAAATAAATTCGTTGCAGAATCTACAATGAAAAAATAAATTCATTGCAGAATCTACAACGAATTGTTTTTCGTTGCAGAATCTGCAACGAAAAAATAAATTCGTTGTAAAATTCTATAACGAATTATTTTTCGTTCCAGAATTTTGCAATGAAAAAATAAATTCATTGCAAATTTCTGCAATGAATTTTGAATTCGTTGAAGAATATGCAATGAAAAAATAAATTCGTTGCAAATTTCTGCAACGAATTTTGAATTCGTTGCAGATTCTGCAACAAATTTTAAATTCGTTGCGGATTTCTGCAACGAAAAAAAAAATTGTTGCAGAAATTTGTGACGAATTTATTTTTTTGTCGCAAATTGGCAACAAAAAAAAATATTCATCGCCAATTTGCGATGAATTTTGCAACGAATTTAAATGTTGGAATTTTTATAATTTTTGTAACAAATTTTTTTTTGTCAGAAATTTCGTTACAAATTTGCGACGAAACATAAATTTCATCACAAAATTTGTTGCAGATTTGCAACGAATTATTTTCGTTGCCAAAGTTTGTCACCAAAAATCAGTTTTTTTGTAGTGATCATGGGAGCCTTTGGTTCAAGAGTATATAAATTTCCTACCAATGTACCAGAACAAATAATCTCCCTATTCCTTTTCATAACAACTCTATCAATAAAAGAAATAGAATATCCATCCAAAAATAATTTAGAAACCAAAATTAAATTCTTTCTAAATGAAGATACATAAAGATAATTTCTCAGAACCAAAGTTTTATTCCTATCAAAAGATAAATAAACATCTCCCACTGCAATAGCCGCCACCTTCGTAGCATTGCCCATGTAGACGGTAATCTCCCCCTCAGTAAGTTGTTTGGTTTCTTGGAACCCCTACAAATTATTATAGACATGATCAGTGGCTCCCGTATCTACACACCAGGTGCCGGTAGATAACATCGCTAAACATGTTTCAACGACTAGACCAAAAGATATACCTTTGATCTGCTTCCGGTTGGGGCAGTCAGCCTTCCAATGTCCAGTCTGCTTGCAAGTGAAGCACTTGCCTTTCGGCTTCTTCACTCCTCCCTGAGATCCTCCCATCACCTTCACTACACCTTGTTTCTTCTTCTTCTTAACTTTCGGCTTAGAAGTAGAAACCTTCTGGGCAACCAAAACCTAAGAACTCTGATGGAAAAGTCCCTCTGCCACCTGGAGTTCTGTCAGAAGCTCCGCCAACGAATACAACCTCTTATTCATGTTGTAGTTCAAGTGAAACTGCTCAAAACTCCTAGGTAGAGATTGGAGAATGATATCGACTTGGGTTTCCCCATCGATCTCAGCTCCAAGGACTTCCAGCTCATTCAAATGAGCCATCATCTTAAGAACATGATCCCTCACGGGTGTTCCCTCAACCATGGTGGTCGTCATCAAGTTTCTCATGGCTTCTTGCCTAGCAGCCCAATTCTGGTGTCCGAAAAGTACCTTGAGATTGAGCATCATGTCATAAGCAGTAGTCATGGACTGATGCTGATGTTGCAATACATTTGACATAGAAGCCAAAATATAACACCGCGCCATCTCATCAGCCTTGATCCATATTTTATAACTCTCTTTCTCCTTTTCCCCAGAATCATCCATAGGATTAGGAGGACACTCCTCAAGAAGTACATACTTGTACTTCTCAACAGTCAAGACAATGTCAAGATTCCTTTTCCAATCAACATAGTTAGGTCCAGTAAGTTTGTTTTCTTTCAGAATCACAGTAAGTGGGTTGAAAGTCATTTTGAAGAAACCTAAGAATTATATAGATCAAAAACATTTAGATTTCAAAAAATTATTGATTCCTCAAACAATAAAATTTTAAAATCAACCAACACCTCAAAACACCGAGAATATCGTATGCCATGATAGTGTGGACGTATACGAATTCTACATTTGTAAGAGGAGGTTTTACCCATTAATTTTATTATCCTGTCAACCTTACTTTTTGACAAATAAAATTAATAGTTGGTTCCTCTTCGGCCCTACAAATAAAAGCAGTGACTCCGATGGGGAGGATATTTTTATTTGCATCTAAGTGTTCACCATTACCCGATACTAAAGGAATTACCTCGGATTATGTGCCTTCCGATGGGGAAGTACACACGCTCCTAAATAATTTCCTATAATCATATTTGACCTAGTGATCCGCAAAACAAACTCATCCGATGGGGAGGAAGGCACTCAGAGCCGACGCGCAAGTTTATTTGCATCACATGTCAAATTGTAATAGAGGCCACGGGAATTTAAAATAATATCCCTCTCCCACTTAGTTATTTAAAATGAGGAATTTTCCAAGCACACAACATGCATATCAAACCAAAGGCAATAAATATGAAAAAAATATTTTCCAACTATTATGGCTTTTGTTTTCCAATATGCCTCCCATCGTGTCGTCATCTCGTCCACTCCTCCATACACCATGTATAAGCCATCCGGAGATCCGAGCCAAGAATATTTATTTTAATTTACATCCATCGATCCTATAATCCACAAAGGAGTGTACATGAAATCTAGATCAAAAGTAAACTAAAATAAAAGAGTGGCTAAATAATGTCGTACTTAATTACAAAAATTAAATACTAGCCTCGTCAACCCCGAGGATTCAAATAATATTACAATTATACACATCTAATCACATACACACACATATGCCATAATAGTTGGATCTTATGCCTGCAACCAAAAAGTTAACCTACGCATCCTACTATTATCTGGCACACATAATATATGATAAGTGTATTAAAGTAATCGAATCCTAAACACACAAAACCAGAAACCGTAGCTCTGATACCACTTGAAGGGAATTGCATCCCACTTCGGTCGCTTATGCATGGCAATCCTATCTACGTCCCTGGATTAAAAAAATTAATCCTTGACGAAGATGGATTACCCAAGCAACCGATCCATCATCGTGCTATTCGATTAGAGTGGTCGCTTGAACAAACTCGTTGTTCAAGCAACCTAACTCTTTTCCTCGATTAGCCACAGAATAGATGATGTACTGATCGCCAATTTTTGTGTTTATCATCGGGGTCCAAGTAAATTAACCACATAAAATTACATACAAATTGCATAGAACAAGAAAGGAACTTAAACAAGAATACCTCTTGTTTACCTCTTGATCTTCTATCGTATGTCCTATCCTCTTCTTGGACGTTGTGTGGGCGACGGTCTACCAAGAAATGAAGCCTCCTAGATCACGTTCTTCCCTTCCTTGCTCGCTCCGAACAAAGGGAAGAATATCAAACACTTCTTCTTTTTTCTAGAACCGACCACCAAGCCACCAAACTTGGTTGTTGCCGCCGGCCAAGGAGAGGAAGAAGGAGAAGGCACCGGCCCTTTCCAATGGAGAAGGAACCACCGACCCTAGGAGAAGGGAGAGGAGGTGGCGCCAGTAAAAACCCAAGGAAGAGAAGGAACCCTAGCGTCGGCCAAGAGAAAAGAGGAGAAAACCTAACTTGCACTCTTGTTGTCGCCGGCCCAAACCCTAGCTCTCCTTATGTCTCAAGCCAACTCCAAAACCCTAGCACTCTCCTCTTCTGTATTCTTGCTGCCCAAGCCTTGAAACCTATTTATAGATTTCACTCAAGCCTCCTTTTAATCGTGTCCGTTGGATCTAGGCTTCATGAGGGTTTTAATAGGCTACAATAGGGACCATAAGGAGGAGTTGGATCTTGGCCACCCAATGGATCCAGCTCACATAAAATCCAATCCATTAATGATAATCCATTCCACTAGAGGATTATCATTGATCTACCTCACCAACCCCCATAATTAAATATGGGCTCCATATATTAATTGTACAAATATCTCCCCGTGTTTAAGGTATCGAATGTCCATTAATTAATTAATTTACTGACAATTAATTAATCAACATCTAACTCCATGAGTAGTACCACTCAGCCTTATCATCATGTTGGACCAAGTCCACCTGCAGGATTTACATGATGATCCTTATGAGCTCCTCAAGGGGACATGATCATCCTAATACATAGGATATGGTTTCCTCCTATATATAACGGCACATCATGTAAATAATATCATTTCCCAACTTACCGAGCCTATTGATTTAACCCATAAATCTCGCCCATTGGTAAATCAAAGAAATAAATATTAAGTACATGTGTCCGTTATTATTTTGGGATTAAGAGCATGTACACCATAATATCCGAGATCTGATTCAATTATGTAGTCAGCAATAAATTGAATCACCTCTAAGTCGGTCCTGCTCAATACACACAAAGTGTACTAGTTTAATTCTATGGTCAAGATAAATCAATACCAAATTACACTACAACCATGCCAATGGTTTGTCCAAAACCATCTTGGTTGTGAGCCTCTATTTATACTCTACAAGGAACTGATAACATGATCCTCTGTGTGACACCACACACCATGTTATCTACAATGTAAAGTATTAGACAATATGCACACATATAATAAATATAAAATGCAAACAATGATCATGTGATTCTTATTTCAAAATGAAGATGTTCATACAAAGACTAGGCTTTCAGTATACATCCCAACATGTCCAACGTACACAAGCTACTCCATGATCCTAAAATCAAGGTATCTACTCCATAGATGAGAGAGAACGAACACAAGACATCATAGAGTGAATCATTACAATGCAAAGGTATTTAAGAATAAAACGCAATACTCTTGGGCATTCTACTTGGCATTGGAGTGCAGATTCCGATCCTTAAGCCGCTTCCTCTCTCCCCATTGCGAGCCTCCGGTGCTTGTTTAGGAACCTTCTTCACGTTCTAGTCGTCGGACCTCCCCCTAGGGTTTGTGTGTGCCTTCCTATTTATAGAAAAGGAGTTGACTTTCTTTAAATCCCTATGAAACCCTATTCTGCATCAAACTGGGGTAACGTCACATGACCGTGTGGAATCCACATGGCCGGGTGTAGCACGCTATAACTCCTGCCCTGAATCTGCTTCGGGTTTAGGCACGATCATGTGAGATTCACATGGCCCGACTGTGTCTTCCTCTGAATCATCATGTGAACGTCGTCTTTTGGGTCCAAAGCATGCCCATGTTTTGGGGGAACACGACCATAGCATGCTTTCCTTCCTTGGGCTTCAATTATGTGCCATTTTATCTCCAAAAATGTCATCCTACACATAAAAACAACAAGAGCAGATCTCCGAACTAGAAAATAGAAAATGAATGTAAAACAAGAAAAAATATGCATGAACAAGTATAAAATGCAATGAGATGTGTTCTAAAATTACCCCTAAAACCTTATATGTTTTGCACCCATCAGGCACAAGGACTTAAATTGTCTTACTAAGTGTAGGACCTCAAACTGTTATGTTAGCAATTTACTTAGCCATTGTAGCTGGTGTTACAGTCCCATTGGGGGAATGTAATTACCTAGCCCATAGACTGTTATATTAGAAGTGAGAGCCTTGAGAAAAAATTACTTACACTATAGTGGGCTATTATAGTCCCGCTGGGGGCATGTAATTACCTAGCCCATAGGCTATTATATTAGGCATAGAGCCTTGAGAAAATTTTACTTAGCCACTATAGCGGGCTATTATAGTCCCGCTGGGGAATTGTAATTACCTAGACCATAGGTCGTTATATTAGGTGTAAAATCCTTAGAATTTTTATCTCCTGATCCCTACAAAAGAAATAGAGTTATTTAGCCCTTAGGTTCTGATATTAGGCTCAAAAGCCTTAGAAAAAAATTATTGATTCTGCAAAAGAATATTTTCAGAGAAAGTATAAGAGTTGAGAACAAAATACAAAACTCCCCTCTTAACTTCATTTGTTTTCCTGTATTTGTTATATTTACTTCATTTTTCCTTTTTTCCCTTTTAAAGAACCCCGCTTTATTTAACACTTAACGTAAGCTTCATTTTTCCCAAAAACCCTAGCTTCCTTCATCCCCGACACCTTCAACACTTCTACAACAACCTTCTTCCATGGCTTCTTCTTCCACCACCATTCCCTGGTATGAAACTACCCCCAGTCGACTAACTCTGAACGATCCCTTTTTCCTCCATGAACCCAAATACATCCCCGAAGGCCTCACCGCCATCATCCCTGCCCCCATCAATGACCTCACCAACCTCCGGTCGACACTAGTACCCTATTCACAGACCAACTTGAAGGAGGCCTTCGCCTTCCTATCCCAAAACCACTTTTTGACATCTTAGTATTTTATGGTCTCCCCATCAACCAACTGACCCCCAACTCCATTCGTATCCTTGCCGGAACCCTAATTGTCTTCAAACATCTCAACATCCCCCAAACTCCCCATGTCTTCCACTACTTCTATCAACTCAAAATGGTTGATACCAGCGTGTTTTACTTCATGGTCAGCCAAGATTACTAATTTCTCACTAACATGCCTACATCCCATAAGGGCTGGAAAGTTTTGTACTTCTATATCCCTCTAGACCCTGTTCTTCAGTTCTCTTTAACCTGGAGAACTGCTCTTCCCTGACTCCCCGAGCTCAAAGGCATCAAATCCCATGTCAATTTCCCCTCCATTGAACGCCTGCTAAAAAATAGGCATTTCAGCATCAATGACTTTTGCAAGAGCCCATACTATCTTACTATGGGTTGTCTCCTATTCATTCAACTAAAGCTCATCCCATAGGTAAGCACTACTCCACTATATATTTATCAAACCTTTATTTCCAAATATTTACTAACACATTTACTTTATAAAAGACATGATGCACATTGTTGTTACCAGAACCTTGGCAAAAAAGCAATAGAAAAGAAGAAAAATTCAGGCAACTTCTACCTCTACTTCCAACCAAGGACCCTCCTCATCAGTAATTACTCCTTTTTACACTATTACCTACTTTAATTATCTTTGTTTAGTTCTTGAAAATACTTCACAAAGAGTTATTTACACCTCTGCATCACAGGTTCCTTCCGAACTCCCCCACAACTCTATCATTACACTTGCAGAACCAGGGCAGCTCTCCCCCACCTTAATAGATCTTGACTTGATTCCTCCTCCAACCGAACCCATTCAGAATCCTTTTCCCCCTTTCAACCTAATTCTCCCCAAAAAAACATCCTCTTCATGAATCACTGCCTCTTACTACAGCCTCTACTCCACTCCCAGATCCCTTAAATACCCCTATTGACCTTTCATCATCTCCTTCTCCAACTTCTTCTGCCAACAATCTTCCTTTTGAAGGGTTTTGCTTATCGAGTCCATGAGAGGAAACTTCGGTTCCCAATTCACCTCGGTCGCTTGTTTATGGCGATCCCATCGATGTCCCCGGATTAAAAAAATTTAATCCTAGACATAAGGGATTGCCCAACCAACCAAGTCATCATCATGCTATTCGTTTAGAGAGGTCACTTGAACAAACTCATTGTTCAAGCGACCATCCTCTATTCTACGAGTAGCCGTGGAATAGACGATGTCCGGATCGACGGTTTTTGTGTTTATGCTCGGGATCCAAGTATTATTTAGCCATGTACAGATTTATATCATGCTCATAGTTGAAAAACAAATACAAATATGTAACATATAAAAATTAGAGAATCGATATACCTCTCGATCTTCTAATGTATGACCTTCCTCTTTTCGAACGTCGTGTGGGCGACGATCTACCAAAAGTTGAAGCTCCTAGATCACAAATCTTCCTTCCTTGCTCTTCCAAAGCAAGAGGAAGAATAGAAACAAGGTTCTTCTCCTCCCTAAAATGAACCAACAAGGAACAAAAGAGATCCTTGCCGCCGGCCAACTAGGAGGAGGAGTTTGTGGTGGAATCCGGCCAAGACACCAAGGGAAGCCTTATATCTTGTTTCCACCACCTAAGGAGAAGGAGAAGAGAAGCTTTGGCTGCCGGCCAAGGTTGGAAAGGGGCTGGAAAAGCTGTTGGACGCCGGCCAATGAAGGAAGAAGAAGAAAAGAAAACCTTCCTTATTTGGTGCCTCCCTAGCCTCCAAACCCTAACCCTAATCCTATCTCAACTAGGATTCCTTCTCTTGCCACCCAAAACCCTAGCTCTCTTGGATGATCTTCGCGCCAACTCCCTTGGCCTCCTTTTATAGAGTTAGGGATAAGTCATGATTTAATCTCCTCCATTGGTTCTAGGGATTTAATCTCAACCGTCGGATCTAGAGATTTAATCTCAACCGTCGGATATTAGAGATTTAATCTCTACCTATGGATCTTAGAATTTTGTTTCTATCCATTGGATCTAATCTTCATGAGGTGTTAATAGGCTACATTAGGGACCATGAGGAGGAGTTGGATCTTGTCCACCCATGGATCAAGCCCACATAAATTCCGATCCACTAATGATGATCCAATCCACTAAAGGATCATCATTGATCTACCTCACCAACCCCCATATGATAATATGGGATCTATATATTATTTGTACATTTTCTCTCCGTGTTTAAGATCTCGAATGTCCGTCGATTAATTAATTTATTGACCATTAATTAATCAACATCTAACTCCTTGAGTAGTACCACTCAACCTTTTCATCATGTAGGATCAAGTCCACCTGCAGGGTTTACATGATGAACCTTATGAGCTCCTCAAGGGGACATCATCATCCTAATATATAGGACATGGTTTCCTCCTATAATCAATGGCACACCATATAAATAATATCATCTCCCAACTTCCGAGCCTATCGATTTAATCTATAAATCTCGCCCATTGGTAAATCAAAGAGATGAGTACTCAGTATATGTGCCCGTTATTATATCGGGATTAAGAGTATGTACAATATAATATCTGAGGTCTGATTTGATTATGTAGTCAGCAATAAATTGAATCACCTCTAAGTCGGTCCTACTCAATACACACAAAGTGCACTAGTGTGATTCTATGGTCAAGACAAACCAATACCAAATCACACTACAACCATTCCGATGGTTTGTCCAAAGCCATCTCGGTTGTGAGCCTTTACTTATACTTTTCAAGGGGCCGATAACATGATCTCCTGTGTGACACTACACACCATGTTATCTACAATGTAAAGTATTAGAAAATATTGCATAAACAATAAAAATACACAAACAATGATCATGTGATTCTTATTTCAAAATAAAGATGTTCATACAAAAGGTAGACTTTTCAGTATACATCCCTATAATCTCCCACTTATACTAAAAGACTATGATGTCCTCAAACTGCCATACATCTGATCCTCATTCCCTCCACATGCTTATCAAAAGCTCTCGCCGGAAGGGCCTTAGTGAAAGGATCTGTCAGGTTATCCTCCGATGCAATCTTGGCCATAGCAATTTCTCCTCTCTTTACGATTTCTCGTATCAGGTGGTACTTGCGCTCTATGTGTTTACTAGCCTTATAGGCTTGTGGTTCCTTCAAGTTTGCAACTGCACCACTATTATCACAATAAATTGTGATAGTTCTGGGCAAACCAGGAATCACATCCAAGTCCATCAGGAAGTTCCTGAGCCACACAGCTTCTTTGGCCGCCTCAGAGGCTGCCACATACTCAGCTTCCATGGTGGAGTCCACCACGCACTTCAGCTTGACACTCCTCTATACAATGGCTCCACCTCTCAAAGTAAACACAAAACCTGAGGTAGACTTACTGTTATCCCTATCAGATTAGAAGTCGGAATCCGTGTAACCCACAGGGAGTAATTGGTCTACCCGGTAAACCAGCATATAATCCCTAGTCCTTCTCAGGTACTTCAATATATGCTTTACCGCAGTCCAATATCCCTATCCTGGATTACTCTGATATCTGCTGACCATGCCCACGGCAAAGCAGATATCTGGTCTCGTACATAGCATCGCATACATGAGGCTTCCTACTGTCGAAGCATAAGGAACCTCCTTCATCTCCTCTATCTCCTCAGATGATCTAGGACACATCTCCTTAGATAAAGGAACTCCATGCCTGAAAGGTAGAAAACCCTTCTTGGAGTTCTGCATGCTAAAATGATCCAAAATCGTGTCTATGTATGAAGCTTGGGATAAGCACAATATCCTTTTCCTGTGATCCCTTATAACCTTGATCCCAAGGATGTGTCCCACCTCCCCCAAGTCCTTCATATCAAACTGTTTGGACAACCATACCCTTACGTCCGATAACACCTTGATATTGTTGCCAATCAAAAAAATATCATATACGTATAGTACAAGAAATACCACTACGTTTCCTTCACATCTCTTGTATACAAAAGACTCATCCGGACTTTGAATAAATCCATAAGACTGGATTATCTCATCAAAGCGGATGTTCCAAGACCTCGAAGCTTGCTTCAATCCATAAATGGACCGATTAAGCTTACACACAAGATGCTCTTTGCCTTTAGCAATGAATCCCTCTGGTTTCTTCATGTAGATGTTTTCCTCAAGACTTCCATTAAGGAAAGTTGTCTTGACATCCATCTGCCACACCACATAATCCATATGAGCTGCTATGCATAAGAGAATTTGGATAGACTTAAGCATGGCTACCGGCGAAAAGGTCTCCTCATAATCGATACCCTCTTTCTGAGTATACCCCTTCGCAATAAGCCTCGCTTTGAAGGTCTCAACCTTCCCATCTATTCCTCTCTTTCTCTTGTAGATCCACTTACATCCAATGGTTTTTACACCATCGGGTGGTTATACTAGCTCCCAAACCTGATTTGAATCCATAGATTCAATCTCAGCATTCATTGCACTTTGCCAAGATACTGCATCTTTATCTTGGATTGCCTTGTCATATGTCCAGGGATCAGGTTCATGTTCGCCAGAGACCAAATCAGAAGATTCTCCCAAGAACATGAATCTATCAGGCTGTCTCACAACCCTCCCACTACGACGAGGTATCACCTGTGTATCCTCTGTGACACGCGGTATAGTGACATGTGGTATATCCTCTTGTACCGGTGGTACTAAAGAAGTGACTTCCCCTTTTAACTCCTCCAGAACAATTATACTCTTGGGCTTGTGGCTCATCACATAGTCTTCCTCTAGAAATCTGGCGTTCGTGCTAACGATCACCCTTTGATCTCTAGGACTAAAAAACAATTCACCCTTCGTTCCCCTGGGATAGCCAACAAACATGCATACTTCTGTACGAGGTTCCAACTTACCAGCATCTGCCTTCAACACATGTGTTGGACTCTCCCATATCCGAATATGTCTTAGACTAGGCTTTCACCCAGTCCACAATTCTATGGGAGTAGAAGGCACTAATTTAGATGGAACCAAGTTCAGAATGTATACTGTCATATCTAGAGCATATCCCCAGAACGAATCTGGCAACTCAGAATAACTCATCATCGATCTAACCATCTCCATAAGAGTCCTATTCCTTCACTCTGCTACACCATTCTGCTGGGGTGTGCCAGGTGCAGTCAATTGGGATTGAATCCCAGCCTCTGATAAGTAGTTCCTAAACTCTCCCAAGAGGTACTCACCACCACGATCAGATCGTAGTGTCTTGATACTTTTACCTTGACGTTTCTCCACATCAGCCTTGAATTCTTTGAACTTGTCAAAGCATTCAGACTTGCGGCACATCAGGTAAATGTATCCATATCTCGAGTAATCGTCTATAAAAGAGACGAAATACTCGAAACCACCTCTAGCCTGGATAGACATAGGACCACACAAATCAAAATGAACCAATTCTAACACATCTTTGGCTCTATACCCCTTGGCCTTAAAAGGCCTCTTGGTCATCTTACCCTCCAAGCAAGATTCACAGGTTGGGAGATCCTCCACCACTAATGAACCCAAAGGTCCATCAGCTATCAACCTTTGAATTCTGCTTAGGTTAATGTGACCTAGCCTAAGATGCCAAAGATGTGTTTGGTTCATTTTCGAAGGTTCTTTTCTCTTATTGGAATTAGAAGATGAGTTATTAATTTCAATATGCATCGTGGGATGTTTTGGTTCAAGTGTGTACAAATTTCCTATCATTGTACCCGAACAGATAATGTCCCTATCTCTTCTTATAACAACTCTATCATTAAAAGAAATAGAATATCCATCCATAAACAATTTAGAAACTAAAATTAAATTCTTTCTAAATAAGGGTACATAAAGGCAATTCTAAAGAACCAAAAGTTTATTTTTTTCTCAAAAGATAAATTAACATCTCCCACTGCAACAGTCGCCACCTTCGTGGCATCGCCTAAGTACACGGTAATCTCCCCCTCAGCCAGTCGTCTGGTTTCCTGGAACCCCTGTAAAGTATTACAAACATAATCAGTGGCTCCCGTATCTACACACTAGGTGCCGGTAGATAACACCGCTAAACATGTTTCAACGACTAGACCAAAAGATATACCTTTGTTCTTGCGGTTGGGGCAGTCCTTCTTCCAGTGTCCAGTCTGCTTACAAGTGAAGCACTTGTCTTTCGGCTTCTTCACTCCTCCCTGAGTACCTCCCACCGCCTTCGCCCCAGTTTGTTTCTTCTTCTTCTTGCATTTCGGATTAGAAGTAGAAACCTTTTGGGTCACCACGGCATGTGCCTGAGCACTCTGACGAAATAGTCCCTCTGCCGCCTGGAGTTCTGTCAGAAGTTCTGCCAATGAATACAACCTCTTGTTCATGTTGTAGTTCAGGCGAAACTGCTCAAAACTCCTAGGTATTGGATCGATCGGATCGCTAGAGGGGGGTGAATAGCGATAGAAACTTTTTAGTATGAATTCGTTTTAAAAAAAACTTATAAGCAGCGGAAAGATAAACAAAACAAAAAGTAAAGGAGACAATAGACACAAGAGATTTACTTGGTTAGTAGCCGAAGGCTACTACTCCAAGGCCCTAGTGGTCCTTGACCACGTACGGAGGGCAAACTACTAAAGAACTCCTCCTCGTTGGAGGTAGGAGTTAGACGGATACAAAAAGCCCGAGGTAGAAGGACACTCCCCCTCTCCTCGTTATAATGAAAGCTTTACTAAAAGGAATAAACTGAAATACAATTTAGAACTTTCGTTACCGACGACTTTAAAGGTTGGAGGTTGAAGCTCTAGTCGTCGTCTCGGCAGCGCTTCGTCGTAGGGATGTCGGAGAGTCGGAGCGTATCGGAAGCACTTGGAAGCTTTTGAATTGATGAAAAACCCTAGGTTTGTCCCTCCTTTTATAGCCTTTGAGCCCCTCATCGAATGGGTCTTTAGCCAATCACAAATGGGCACAAAACCCCTTGAAAAATGGTGATAACTCTTGACTACTCGAGGCTGATCCTTTGACTAGCAGCCGACTGATGGCCATCACCAGTCAACCGATGGCGACATCGATCGATTCTCGACCTTGACGATCATTGTTTGTGGCGTCGAGTCCTCCAAGCGTGATCGGTGATGCTAGCTGCAAGGCAAGGTTAGCTCAACAAAAACATAATTTTGATGGTCGTCGACCATCCGATCTCGACCTAGACCATCTATAAGAAGTCTTTGGTCAGATCTACGCTTAAGATCATCCCCGTAAAGAGGATACGACCTTACTTATGCTACTGCGAGCTTACCTCGATGCTACGTGTTTCTTTTGCTTCCGGCCTTCCACTCAATTCCTTCGGCTCCCTCCGAAGTCTCTTGAGTGTCGCCCGACCACGGCGGCTTCCTCCGGGTGTCGCTAGCCTTCAACTCCAGCGTTGAGACTTTTCTGCACACTTGATTTAGCTCATGAGATAACAATATATGCTTAACTTTGTATCGTTTGCTATAATCAAAACTTAGGTTCGACTTAGGTGCCTACTGCACCAACAATCTCCCCCTTTTTGATTTATGGCAAACCCATATACAAAGTTAAGTAAATAGCAAGCATGAAGAGTAATAATATGCATGAGAAACAAAAAATATGAAGATTAAGTTGGAGTAGTAAGGATTTTCTTCAAGTACTCCCCCTTGAGGAAACCTCCCCCTTGACCGAGGGTGAGTCTTGAAGAAAGACCTTAATCCTCCCCCTTGAGGGTTGCTTTAAGTAATTAACATAACTTAAAGTTGGCCTTAGTAAAATGTTTTAGTTAAGCCCTTTCTCCCCCTTAAGTAAAACATTAACGACATAAAGTTTTTTTTTAAAAAAAATAAGTTTAAGTAAAACGTAGACGGCACAAATAAGTTTAAGTTAAGAATTCTTTGGCCTTTTGGTAAAAGTTAACTAAGTTTTAACTTTTGGTTTAAATATGAAGTAAGAGTTAAGTTATCAAAAAAATTTGACCCCTTAACTTTGGCCTTTTTCTCCCCCTTTTGCCGTATATCGAAAAGAGTAAGGGGTGTGTGGAAAACAAAATAAGTGTTAAATTTAAAGTCCAAGCATGTTCCCCATTTTTTATAAAAAAATAATATACTGAAAATAAGCTCATCTATAAAATGTTCGACTCATATTTGGCTTGATTGATATGTAAGATCAACCAGTCCTGGTCAGAGTCGGTTAGTATGTATGATTATACTCCGTGGTTCATAGCGATGCACTAGCTCTACATCTGGAACCAGGAGTAAGGTCCTAACATCTCACGCCCATCTACGTGGCTAAGTACACAAACACATTAGTCCTATGTGTTGTGAGATGTACTGGCTCCTTAAATCTATAGGTGCATGATATCTAAGGTATGTCCTATGCTAGTTCCATAAAAATGAAATTAAAGAAATAGTAGTAAGAACATATAATTTGCATGTACCTATTCTATTACGCACATGCCCAATTTTCGTCTTAATAGACTAAATTCGGCTTCGGGTAGGGGTTTAGTAAATAGGTCTGCTAAGTTAGACTTCGATTCGACGTATTCGAGTTGTATTACTCCGTTGGCCACATGTTCTCGAATGAAATGGTGTTTGACCTCTATATGTTTGGTCCTAGAGTGACATATCGGATTCTTTGTAAGATTAATTGAACTAATGTTATCTACATGAAGTTTAGTATTCGTAAAGTCTAACTTAAAGTCGCGGAGGGTGTGCTTCATCCAAAGAAGCTGCGTGACACACTCACCCATCGCGATGTATTCGGCTTCGGTGGTAGATAAAGCAACACAGTGTTGCTTCCTACTGCACCAACTCACTAGACTCGAGCCGAGAAGTTAACAACAACCACTCGTACTTTTTCTATCGAGCTTACTACCGACATAATCCGAATCGGAGTAGCCGATTAGTTCGAACTCCGTAGATCTAGGGTACCAAATACCAACGTTAAGTGTACCCTTAAGATATCTAAGGATACGCTTAACTAGGGTTAGGTGAGACTCCTTAGCACAGGTTTGAAACCTGGCGCACATACTTACTGCGAATAGGATGTTGGGTCGACTAGCAGTTAAGTATAGGAGACTTCCTATCGCGCTCCTATAGTACTTTAAGTCAATGGACTTACTTTCAGGGTCTTCTCCTATGTTAACATTAATCGCCATTGGGGTGTTTATTATCTTAGCGTCTTGCATTCCAAATCTTTTAATTAACTCCTTAGTGTATTTCTGTTGATATAGGTATATACCATCCTTAGTTTGTTTAATTTGTAGATCTAAAAAGAAACTTAACTCGCCTACCAAGTTCATTTCGAACTCACTTTCCAAGAGTGAAACGAACTCGTTTAGTAAGGCTGAGTTAGAGGTTCCAAAAATTATATCGTCTACGTAAATTTGAGCTATGAATATTTCTTTACCTAAGGTTTTTACGAAGAGAGTTGGGTCAACTAAGCCTTGGTTAAACCCTTTTGACTTAAGATGGATTGAAAGTCTCTCGTACCAAGCTCGAGGAGCTTGTTTAAGTCCATAGAGAGCTTTCTTAAGTTTTAGAACATGGTCGGGTTTATCTAGATTTTCGAATCCGGGGGGTTGGCTAACATAAACTTCTTCTTTAATGTATCCATTTAGGAATGTCGACTTAACATCCATTTGAAACAGCTTAAATCCTCGATGTGCGGCATAAGCTAGCAACATTCGAATGGATTCGAGTCTAGCTACTGGGGCATAGGTTTAAGTAATCTAAGCCTTCGACTTGGCTAAACCCTTTGGCGACTAACCTAGCCTTGTTTCTAACTACTTCACCTTTATCATCAAGCTTATTTCGAAACACCCACCTTGTTCCAATTATCGTTTTGTCTTTAGGTGGTGGTACTAATTCCCACACTTCATTCCTAGTAAATTGAGCTAGCTCTTCTTGCATTGCAATAATCCAATCGGGATCAAGAAGAGCTTGTTCAATTGATTTGGGTTCTATCTTTGAAATTAAGGAAATTTGACTAAGGTTCCTATAGGATGCTCTAGTTCGAACTCCTAGATTAGGATCTCCTATCACTTGATCGATAGGGTGGTTAGTCTGAATCCTAGATTGGGTTGGGTTTGTATCACCTAATGCTTGATCAATGGGGTGACTTGGTTGAACACTAGTTTGACTCGGATCACTTGTCACTTGGTCGACAAGAGAAGTTGGTTGATGTGGATTAGACTTGATCTCAGGGTCGAAGACGAGTTTGGTATCAGTGGGCTCAACACTTGGGGTCATTAAGGGTTTTGTAGGTTCGGGTACTTCATCAAATACTACATTGATAGTCTCCTCGACTCTAAGGGTGTCGTGGTTATATACTCTATAAGCTCGACTTGTAGTCGAGTATCCTAGAAAGATTCCGGTCGTGGTTTTGGATGTAAATTTCCCTAGGTAATCCTTAGTGTTTAGGATATGTACCTTACACCCAAATACCCTAAAGTACTTGATGTTAGGTATTTTATCGTGATAAATCTCGTACGAGGTCTTAAGGTGCCTTTTTACCATAAGGATCCTATTTTGGACATAGCATGTCATACTCACGGCTTCTGCCCAAAACCTATCGGGTAGGTCGTATTCGTTCAACATGGTCCTAGCGGCTTCTTGTAGAGTTCGGTTTTTCCATTCCACTAGGCCATTTTGCTGAGGGGTCCTAGGGTAAGAGAATTCATGGTGGTATCCGTTTAGGTTACAGAAGTCGGTGAACCTTTGATTTTCGAATTCACCACCATGATCGCTTCTAAGTCTTTTAACCTTAAGGTCTTTTTGATTCTCGATTAATTTGAATAGATTGATTAATTGATCTAGGGTATCATTTTTATGTTTGATGAACCTAACCCGAGTAAACACAGTAGTCGTCAATTATGACTAAGCAATATTGACTTCTATTGAGTGACTTGGCTCCATGTGAATCGAATAGATCCATATGCAGGAGCTCAAGTACACTTGAGGTTCGTTCTTGGTTAGTTAACTTGTGTTGTGTCCTAGGTTGTTTTCCTTGTTGACAAGCATTACAGATTTTATTAACCAAGTTGTTGAGGTTGGGTAAGCCTCTGACTAAGCCACTCTGACTCATCTTATGGGCCGAGTCTTGGGTGCGAGTTAGTCGTCGGTGCCACAACCATGATTCCTCTTCCTGTGTCATAAGACATTTGGCTGAGGATTTGATTAAGTTAATTGTGTAAATGTTATTTGTCCTAGTTCCTTTGAGTATTGTTTTAGTTGTTTTATTTGTTTTAATTACACATTCATTTTCTAAAAATACGACCTTATAGTTATTGTCACATAATTGACTTACGCTAAGCAGGTTATATTCAAAATTCTCTACAAGTAATACATTTTTAATAACAAAATTTGAGTTAAGCTCGATATCACCTGATCCGATGATTTTGAGCTTGCCGTTATTCCCAAAGGCTACCGATCCTTGTCGTTTGAATCGAAGCTTTGTGAATTTGAGTTGATCCCCGGTCATGTGTCGGGAGCAACCGCTGTCCAACATCCATTGATCCTACACACAAGGTGGTTGGATTGGATGTTAGATTTTTTTTTAAAAAAAAAAATTGGTTGTAAGTTGTTAAACCTAGGTCATCTCACCTGTGTCTATATGATCAATCATGTTATACTTATGTGTTTTTTGTGAGATGACTTCCAATTAAGTTGATTAAGTGCATTTAGGTTCAAGTAATTTTATGTTAGATTTGGATTTAAACCTAGGCTTGTCAAGTTTACCTTTTCAAGATCATGGCTTACAGGTCGTGGCGAGGCACAGGGGCCTTCTTTTATCGGATCATCGACCACTTCCTTAGACAAAGCCTTTTTCAAGAAAAAGATGACTTCACTCACCTAAGACTATCTCCTAGTCTAACTGGTTATTTTTGAAAAGAGGCTCCCCGAGGCTCAATCTTTTCGAAGAATTTTAGTTGGTTATGTTTTTGAAAAGAGGCTCCCCGAGGCTCAATATTTTCGAAGAATTTTAGTTGGTTATGTTTTTGTTCTAAGTGAGTTCACAAGTTTTAAAGCACAAATTTTCTAAGTTAAAGCATGCAATTTCTAAGTTAAAGCACACACTTTCTAAGTTAAAACATGCAATTTCTAAGTTAAAGCACAAACTTTCTAAGTTAAAGCATGCAATTTCTAAGTTAAAGCACAAACATGTTTTGTACTGGCTCCCCCTAGACCGTTGAATCGGTTCGGTCTATCCACATGGTGGATTTGGTCCTTGGGAATCCAGTACGGGTTGGATCCTAGAGTTGAAATCAAAAGGTTCTTAGGGACCCATGCTTGTGTTGGGTTTCCGGCACCGCGGCGTGTGTGTTCGATCATGTTTCCTAAACATGAGCACAGCGGAAGCAATTAAAATAATAAATCTATATTTATTACAACACACACAACACACGCATGCTATTACAACAAGTGTAGACATAACCATAAATAAAAATTTGCAATAAAGAAAATTATCTACGTTATACCTTTCGTATGACGTGTAGCGGGAACAGCATCAACCGGAACGATCCTCGTAAGAATCGTCTCTATCCGTATCCACGCCGAGCACCTCGGGATGACTTCGCTAAGTCACGAGCTTCGTCTTCGTACGGGTTACTAGCCTCGTGTTGAAGACGACGTGATCGAGAGATGATCACGATCCGAATCCAAATTCGGATCCTAAAATGAGTTCTCAAAACTCGCTTCTCCGGAGAGGTATTCGTCAACCAATTGACGAATCCTTCGTCCTCCACCTCAGAGGATTACCGGAGATCAAATCCCTGGTAAGTTAGCCGCTGTCGGAGCACTAACCGTCGTCCAAACGAACTGTCCAGAAAAACTGGACATCTTTTGGTGGAGGAATAGAGGCCGGCCAAGGAGAGATGGAAGCTCACCTTATCACCGAACCTAGAGGAGATCACCGGAGGGTCGCCGGAGGTTCACCGGCTGAAGCTTGGTCGCCGGCAATGACATGGACGGCGGCACAAAGGCTGGGCGGCGGCACACCTAGGGTTGGCGCCGACTAGTGGAGGAGAGGGAGGGGCGGCACAACTAGGTTGGGCGGCAACAACTTGATTAGGGTTTGGGTTAGGGTTTAAGCCCTATTTTATAGAGAACTAATTCTCTTAATGGTTAATGGATCATATCCATAAAGCCCGTTAACCCGCTCCATTAGGATAAGTCAAAATAAACCAAACCATGATGGTTTATTTTAAGTTAAAACGAACCGAACCAACCTTTGGTTCATTCGTTTAATATAAACCAAACCCTTTGGTTTATTCTCATCCATTGGATTAGAACCAAACCATTTTGGTCCATCCATTATGTCTTCATAAGACACGGCCCATCCACGCTTCCATTGCGACTAAAACAATTTCATGCTCGCTTTATGTTTGGTCCAACCAAACATAGTTTCTCTCGGTCTGAGAATCCCATTCTCAAGCTCGTTTTAAATCCTTTGGATTACACTCGTTGTGCGTGTGACCAAATAGGTTCTCGGTTTATGTTGGCCGTCTATAATTAACCATTAATTATAGAACGATCATGAGTGGCACCTAGTAGTACATCATGATCCCCAATTAACCAAAAAGATCAACGGTTGATCCAGAACTATTTCTGAAACCCTTCAGTAGCTCGAATGAATCGTGTCCCATTCCCTTCACTCATCTTATACCCACTTGGTTCAGGACATGGTCTATTGTGTCAGTCCCCACTAGGCTGACTACGTCACACCTAGCCCAAGTATCATTTCCTCGTCCTACGGATTCTAGTTACTCCACATTTATCGAAGAGTACTTTACTCTAAACATGTAATGCTTTGGCCAAAGACTTTAGTAACAATCCGACGAGAGGCCATGGGTATACATCTCCTCGCAAGGAGTGGTGAATCCTTTATAGGCTATTCAAACACCTTTGATCACTTCAACTTATACCCAATCATCCCGGGTCCACATCTCCTTAGAGATGTTTGCTTAAGATGTCAAAGCATAAGTCTCCATGATCAAGATGACTTGAATACCGCAAGTCAAAAGAACATCGCACTTAAGCCACAGTAAGAACTTCATTGACATATCTATATATGTAGAGAACCATATGAAGTCTTACGGCTGGTCACTCCAATGAACTAGTTACCATAACTAGCATCCACGATTAACTCCGGACATCACAATGTCTCCAGCCAGTGAGAATCAGCTGCTTGGATACACCAAGGAGTATACCTCGTGCTAGTCTCGACAGAATTGATGGTGTCCAAATCCATCAATTCATCGACTAGGGATAATTTCGATACATCACAATTACACATGTAGAGATACTCACTAGTTGTGATTCAATCACAAATTCTCTCATGCTGTGAATCGTATCGTGGACATTCAGTAAATGAGTTTAAGATCCAATCAAATACATAAAACATGTATACTCAAATAGTGAATCTTCATTTATCATATAAATGGTTCATACATAAAGCGATTGCCTTAGGACATCTCTCATATATTACTAACAGACTCCCACTTGGCCTAATGCCAATCGCTACGGTATCCAATACCATAAGCTCGAACATGACCCTCAAACTTATTTTGAGGTAATGCCTTAGTCAAGGGATCCGCTAAGTTCCTTTCAGTGGGAATTTTCTCGATTTGTATTTCGTTCCTAATGATGATCTCTCTGATAAGATGATAGCGGCGAAGCACATGTTTGGATCATTGATGAGACCACATCAAGTTCATAGATGAACTACTTGATCCAAACCGCTTCCTTTGCTGCTTCCAAAGCTGCAACGTATTCTGCCTTAGTGGCAGAATCCGCTATAGTGTCAAGCTTGGAACCTTTCCAACTTATTGCGCCTCCATTCTAGGTGAATACATACCCAGACTGAGACATGGAATCATCCTTGTCTGTCTGGAGCTGGCATCCGTATACCCGCGTATCACCATGTCCCCTTCTCCATATATTAGGAACACATCCTTAGTTCTTCTCAAGTACTTAAGGATCGTCTTAACAACCGCCCAATGATCCATTCCTGGATCGGATTGGTATCTGCTCGTGACACTCAGAGCGTACGATACATCGGGCCTCGTACATAACATAGCATACATGATAGATCCTATTGCGGATGCATAGGGAATCTTACTCATGCAAATCCTCTAAATCTTACGTATGCGCGGACACATAGACTTGAAAGGTGTACCCATGCACGATGGGGCGAGATAACCTTTCTTGGATTCCGACATGCTAAACCTCTTTGCACTTTTCGGTCTATATATGTATGCGAAAGACCAAGCAACCGTTTGATCTATCTCTATAGATCTTAATCCCAAGGATGTAGGTTGCTTCTCCCGTCTTTCATGGAGAATGTCTTGGATAACCAAACCTTAGCTGTAAGATTGACACATCGTTTCCTATAAGTAATATGTCATCGACATACAATACTAGGAACACATTGCCTCCCACTAACCTTCTTGTACACACAAGGTTAAATGCGGATTTTGTGAAATCAAACTTTTGATTGTCTCATCAAAGCGGATATTCGACTCTGGATGCTTGCTTCAATCCATAAATGGATCATCGCAATTTGCATACCTTGGTTTTATCAACCGATGTGAAACCCTCAGGCTGTATCATATACACGTCCTCGAGCAGGTTTCCATTAAGGAAAGCTGTTTTCACATCCATCGCCATATCTCATAATCATAATGAGCGCTATGGCGGGAGCATCGAATGGATTTAAGCATAGCTACGAGGCGAATAGGTTTCGTCATAATCAACACCTTGTTTTTGGCGATATCCTTTTCGCCACCAATCTAGCCTTATAGGTAATCACATTACCATCCATGTCGGTTTTCTTCTTGAAAACCCACTTGCACCCTATAGGCTTTATGCCTTGGTGGAGTCGACGAGTTCGAACTTGGTTTTCATACATGGAATCCATTTGACTTCATGGCACCAAGCCACTTATCCCTTCACGAACTTGTCGGCACTTCTTCATAAGGGTAGGCTCCTCATCATCAATGAGTAACCGTCGTTCGATTCACTTCACGAAATCCATATCTCTCGGGAATATTGCGTGTTCTGCGGATCTCTGAAGATGTGGTGTTCTGATAGGTCGGTAGATTGCTCATCACTATGAGTTGTCATTTGTTGTGCTTCACCGGTATCTCATCAATGTCTATTTGAGTCTCTCGAGGCCTCCTCAAGCTCGGCGACACTCCCCTTGTTTTCTTGCAAGAGAAACTCTTTCTCTAGAAACACAGCATGCCTTGAAACAAACACCTTTTGTTCCACAGGATGATAGAATTGGTAACCCCTTGTTTCCTTAGGGTATCCAATAAATAGACATTTATCATACTTAGCATCCAGTTTGTCTGATACAGTCCGCTTCACATAAGCAGGACAACCCCATATCTTCAAGTAAGATACATGAGGTTTCTTACTAGCCCATATCTCATATGGAGTAGTAGAGACTACCTTGGTAGGCATTACATGCTTAACAAGTAAACAAAAGCATAACCCCAAAAGGACTTGGGAAGAGTCGCATGATTCATCATTGACCTGACCATGTCCAACAAGGTTCGGTTACGCCTCTCAGATACACCATTATGCTGTGGTGTATAGGGCGGAGTCCATTGAGACAATATGCCATTGTCTCTTAGATAATCAAGAAACTCTTGGCTTAAGTATTCACCACCTCGATCCGATCGAAGTATTTTAATACTTTTGTCATGTTGTTTCTCTACTTCATTTCTGAATTCTTTGAACCTTTCAAAGGCTTCAGACTTGTGTTTCATCAAGAACACATACCCAAATCGTGAGTGATCATCGGTGAAGGTAATGAAGTAGCTATAGCCTCCTAAAGCTTGAGTTGACATAGGTCCACATACATCAGTATGTACTAGACCTAGTAACTCTCCCACTCGTTCACCTTTTCCAGTAAAAGGTAACTTAGTCATCTTGCCTTTTAAGCATGATTCGCATGTATCGTATGAATCCAATTCAAACGATTCCAGAATTCCACATCGGTGTAATTCGGACATGTGTTTCTTGCTTATATGGCCAAGACGACAATGCCACATATAGGAGTCTATGTGATTATCCTTTCGAGCACGCGTGTTGCTCGCTTCGATATTGAAAATGTCACTGGATACGTCCAACGTATAAATGTCATTACTCAAAGTTCCAGTTCCATAAAGTACGCCATTCAAAGTTATATAACAACAATTGTTACTAAACGTCAAATGGAAACCATTTCTATTTAAACAGGAAATAGAAACAATGTTCTTTATTAGAGAAGGAACATAATAGCAATTGTCCAGTTCTAAGACAAGTCCTACAGGGAGTTCCAACAAATACGTTCTGATGGCGAGTGCAGCAACCGTTGCTCCATTCCCAACACGTAAATTTGACTCTCCCCTTGACGAGTCTTCTTCTATTCCTTAGCCCATGTATGTCATTACATATATGTGAGCCACACCCAGTATCAAATACCCAAGTGTCTGAGGAAATAGAATGACAATCAATAAAGAAGATTTCTGAAGAAGATGGGGCATCCGATGCCTTATCCTTCTTCACGGACTCAAGATAAATCTTGCACTTTCTTCAGAATGGCTCTCCTTGCCATAATGATGGCAAGTTTCCTTTTGTGCTAGTTCTACCTTCTTAGCCCTTCTCTTCTTTCCCTTCTGCTGTTCCTTTGACTTCCTCTTAGAACCTTTCTTCGAGGAATCAACTAACAGCACCGTCCCCTGCTCATGCTTCTCAGAAGACTCCACAGTCTTCAACATATTGAGCAGTACCACAGATGAACCTCCTAGCATCTCAGAGTAGAAGAGGAGCTTTGAGACTTCGAACCTTTCGAATCTCACTTGCTCATCAACCAACTCACAAAGATGAAGGACTACGATATGAGCATCCATATGCTCATGCTGCTTTCGTAGCTTGGGTTCCATCGCGGCTAGCATGATGCAACTCATTTGTTCAGAATCACTCACATATTTCTGATAGGCCAACAATTGGTCTAGAGTTGCATCGTCACTAGGACGGGCGGGAAGAGGTGCTTCGAGGACATTTGCAAGCTTTTCCACCTTGAGAACAATTCTCAAGTTTCTAAGCTAGTCCAAGAAGTTCGGCCCAGTCAATTTATTTGAATCCAAAATGGAACGCAAATTCAAACACATCATGATCAATATATTAACTTAGAAATACAAAACGAGCATATATGAGAAAATGATTTTAAAATGCATCAATATACATTTATAAATCCCATTCATTTTTCGAATTTTAAAAACCCTTAAAATCACTTCGGGAGATCGTAGGTCCATCTCCGAATGGGCTGATATCCATCATAGATAAGAACAACCTTGGAGTGAGTCCAACAAGCCATTCTTAGCTATGATGGTGGGTATCAAGTATACCGATTACATATCATGTATATGTAACTATCACAATGTGCTATCAACTAATTGAATGTTTACACATACATTGGGTTGTTAACACATTAACAAGTATGCATCATATGCATAGCACCCAACTTCACCTCTCTTCACATCGACCTTGGAGTGAGTCCAACAAATCGATGCTCCAAGTTAAAGCCGACCCATTAATCGCGAAATAGTTTTAATATGGTTAGAGCGCATTCAACCAATTAGGGGCTTGGAGTGAGTCCAACAACCCAAACTAACGATTGACCTCGACTCTTACCATATTAGAGTTAAACTATTCCAATGATTTGAACATGTTCAGGTTCGAGAGGGCTTGGAGTGAGTCCAACAACCCAAACAAGAAAGAACTCTGGTTCTAACCATATTAATGGAAGGTGTAGGCTTTAATATTGAGTTAGGGTTTTATGTCTCATCCTCTTTGCATGCAAATAACTATTATCTACATGGCATGGCATACATGGCATACATCTACATGTCACGACACGCATGGCATAATGTTATGCATCTAATGCAATTACATGGCATACAATTATGTCATGTAGATAATTTCCTTATTTGTCATAACTATTTATGGAAATAAAATATGTTTAAGATTTGATTCTCCAAATCAAATCATAATTAAATTAGGAAACAAATTTCCAAATCTAATCACATATTTTATTCATGGAATTATTTGATTAAGGAAAATCTATTTAGGAAACCAATTTCCTAAATCTTTAAAACTACTTATGGAAATAAAAATATTTTAAGATTTGATTTCCCAAATCAAATCATGATTAAATTAGGAAACAAATTTCCAGAATCTAATCAAATATTTTATTTATGGAAAATATCAATTTCCATAAATACTTCCAACTTTCCAAAAGTGGAAGATTTCCATAAACACTTCTAGACTTTCCAAAATTGAAAAATTTCCATAAATACTTCTAAATTTCCAAAATTTAGAAAATTTCAAGAAATACATTATGACTATCGCAAAACCATTTTACGATTATGTCGAAACACAACCTGGGCTCTGATACCACTGTTGGGTTTCCGGCACCGCGGCGTGTGTGTGTTCGATCATGTTTCGTAAACATGAGCACAGCGGAAGCAATTAAAATAATAAATCTATATTTATTACAACACACACAACACACGCATGCTATTACAACAAGTGTAGACATAACCGTAAATAAAAATTTGCAATAAAGAAAATTATCTACGTTATACCTTTCGTATGACGTGTAGCGGGAACGGCATCAACCGGAACGATCCTCGTAAGAATCGTCTCTATCCGTATCCACGCCGAGCTCCTCGGGATGACTTCGCTAAGTCACGAGCTTCGTCTTCGTACGGGTTACTAGCCTCGTGTTGAAGACGACGTGATCGAGAGATGATCACGATCCGAATCCAAATTCGGATCCTAAAACGAGTTCTCAAAACTCGCTTCTCCTGAGAGGTATTCGTCAACCAATTGACGAATCCTTCGTCCTCCACCTCAGAGGATTACCAGAGATCAAATCCCTGGTAAGTTAGTCGCTGTCGGAGCACTAACCGTCGTCCAAACGATGCTCTGACAACAAAGAAACAAACTGTCCAGAAAAACTGGACAGCTTTTGGTGGAGGAATAGAGGCCGGCCAAGGAGAGATGGAAGCTCACCTTATCACCGAACCTAGAGGAGATCACCGGAGGGTTGCCGGAGGTTCACCGGCTGAAGCTTGGTTGCCGGCAATGACATGGACGGCGGCACAAAGGCTGGGCAGCGGCACACCTAGGGTTGGCGCCGACTAGTGGAGGAGAGGGAGGGGGCGGCACAACTAGGTTGGGCGGCAACAACTTGATTAGGGTTTGGGTTAGGGTTTAAGCCCTATTTTATAGAGAACTAATTCTCTTAATGGTTAATGGATCATATCCATAAAGCCCGTTAAACCGCTCCATTAGGATAAGTCAAAATAAACCAAACCATGATGGTTTATTTTAAGTTAAAATGAACCGAACCAACCTTTGGTTCATTCGTTTAATATAAACCAAACCCTTTGGTTTATTCTCATCCATTGGATTAGAACCAAACCATTTTGGTCCATCCATTATGTCTTCATAAGACACGGCCCATCCACGCTTCCATTGCATCAAACAATTTCATGCTCGCTTTATGTTTGGTCCAACCAAACATAGTTTCTCTCGGTCTGAGAATCCCATTCTCAAGCTCGTTTTAAATCCTTTGGATTACACTCGTTGTGCGTGTGACCAAATAGGTTCTCGATTTATGTTGGCCGTCTATAATTAACCATTAATTATAGAACGATCATGAGTGGCACCTAGTAGTACATCATGATCCCCAATTAACCGAAAAGATCAACGGTTGATCCAGAACTATTTCTGAAACCCTTCAGTAGCTCGAATGAATCGTGCCCCATTCCCTTCACTCATCTTATACCCACTTGGTTCAGGACATGGTCTATTGTGTCAGTCCCCACTAGGCTGACTACGTCACACCTAGCCCAAGTATCATTTCCTCATCCTACGGATTCTAGTTACTCCACATGTATCGAAGAGTACTTTACTCTAAACATGTAATGCTTTGGTCAAAGACTTTAGTAACAATCCGACGAGAGGCCATGGGTATACATCTCCTCGCAAGGAGTGGTGAATCCTTTATAGGCTATTCAAACACCTTCGATCACTTCGACTTATACCCAATCATCCCGGGTCCACATCTCCTTAGAGATGTTTGCTTAAGATGTCAAAGCATAAGTCTCCATGATCAAGATGACTTGAATACCGCAAGTCAAAAGAACGTCGCACTTAAGCCACAGTAAGAACTTCATTGACATATCTATATATGTAGAGAACCATATGAAGTCTTACGGCTGGTCACTCCAATGAACTAGTTACCATAACTAGCATCCACGATTAACTCCGGACATCACAATATCTCCAGCCAGTGAGAATCAGCTGCTTGGATACACCAAGGAGTATACCTCGTGCTAGTCTCGACAGAATTGATGGTGTCCAAATCCATCAATTCATCGACTAGGGATAATTCCGATACATCACAATTACACATGTAGAGATACTCACTAGTTGTGATTCAATCACAAATTCTCTCATGCTGTGAATCGTATCGTGGACATTCAGTAAATGAGTTTAAGATCCAATCAAATACATAAAACATGTATACTCAAATAGTGAATCTTCATTTATCATATAAATGGTTCATACATAAGGCGATTGCCTTAGGACATCTCTCATATATTACTAACAGCTTGGACATGTTTCCTATGTCGACTTACAATCGACATATACGACCTATTAGTCGTGTTTGAGTTAAACCCTAGTCCAGCCTTGTTGTACACGACCCTTTGAGATCCAAGTAGGAGGTCAAGTCCTTTGGATCCCGAAGTGAACCTTTCGAACGTGTTCCTAAGATCTTCGACTTGACTTTTCAAGAGAGAGTTCTCAACTTCGTTCTTTTCAACTCGAGTTGAGTCCTTCTCTTGAACTCGACTAGTCGAAGAGGTTAGGGAGACCTCGTGTTTGAGGAGTTTAACCTCCTCAACAAGGGTCTCGACCTTGGACTCGGACTTAGCTAACTTCCTAGACAAAAACCTAACCGTATTATGTAAGGTATTAAATAAAGTTTGACTTACTTTAAGGGTATCTTTTGAACCGGATGCGTATCCGTGGCTTGACTTGAAGGTAGCTTCGTAGTCCGAGTCATCCTCAGGTTCCGACTCAAGTTCAGGTTCGGTCTCCGTGTCTGACTCAATCGATTTCGCCATGAAGACGTGGTCTTCGTCTTCTTCGGATGACGCTTCTTCCCATGTTGCGTTGAGGGCCTTCTTGTGCTTAGGTGCTCGGTGGTTGAGCTTGGGGCACTCGGACTTGATATGTCCAAACCTGTTACACTCATAACACCTAATATTAGAACTTTTAGGCTTACCTTGGTTGGGTCGAGTTGTGGTTCGCTTTCGTCCCTTGGCTATCCTTCGAGCTAGGTTCATTAGTTCGACAATCAACTCCGGGTCAACTTCTTCTTCGGACTCGTCTTCCTCCTCGTTTGGTGGTGGCTTGCTTGCGATTTTCTTCTTCTTTGATCCTGCAAACAAGGTTATACCCCTCTCGGGTTCCGAGTTGGACTGCTCATGTAATTCGAAATCGGAAAAGAGTTCATCTAACCTAATTTTAGAAAGATCCTTGGAGACCTTGTAGGCATCGACCATGGATGCCCACAAGGTAGTCCTCGGAAACGAGTTTAGAACATACCTTATAAGGTCGCGGTTTTCGACCTTTTGCCCGATTGCGTGTAGGTTGTTGACTATGTCCTGGACTCGGGCGTGAAGTTGGGTCGCGGACTCGTGTTCCTGCATTTTTAGGTTATATAGTTTATTGAAAAGAAGATCACGCTTACATACCTTGGCTTCATTGGTCCCTTCGTGTAACTCCACTAGTTTCGTCCAAAGATCTTTTGCGCTTATGAAGGGGCCGACGCGATTTAGCTCCTCCTTGGATAGTCCGCATTGGAGGATTTGTGTTGCCTTGGCGTCGGCTTCGACTTGTCATTTTGTCGCAATGGTCCATTGATCATAATCCAAGGAGTCACCCACTTCATTAGTCGGAAGTGTGAAACCCGTTTGGATTATGATCCACATATCGATTTGGGTTTTGAGAAAGCATTTCATCCGACCCTTCCAATAACGGAAGTCATCTCCATTGTAAAACGGAGGTCGGACGGTGCTAAAACCCTCGAGATGGGCCATTAGAACAAAAGACACAAATAGACGGAGACGAAGAAACTAACAACGACAAAAACATGAAAACAAGTACCAAGACTCGCGTCTTGGATTAGTAGTGCGGGAGAAAAACTTAACAAAGTGAAATAAATAAAAAAATAGAATTAAAAGAAAAATAAATCTATAAAAAGGCTAGATTGGTGGTTTCACCAAATCTTAGCAACCCCCGGCTCTGATACCAATTGTTGGATCGATCGGATCGCTAGAGGGGGGGTGAATAGCGATAGAAACTTTTTAGTACGAATTAGTTTTAAAAAAAACTTATATGCAGCGGAAAGATAAACAAAACAAAAAGTAAAGGAGACAATAGACACAAGAGATTTACTTGGTTCGTAGCCGAAGGCTACTACTCCAAGGCCCTAGCGGTCCTTGACCACGTACGGAGGGCAAACTACTAAAGAACTCCTCCTCGTTGGAGGTAGGAGTTAGACGGATACAAAAAGCCCGAGGTAGAAGGACACTCCCCCTCTCCTCATTATAATGAAAGCTTTACTAAAAGGAATAAACTGAAATACAATTTAGAACTTTCGTTACCGATGACTTTAAAGGTTGGAGGTTGAAGCTCTAGTCGTCGTCTCGGCAGCGCTTTGTCGTAGGGATGTCGGAGAGTCGGAGCGTATCAGAAGCACTTGGAAGCTTTTGAATTGATGAAAAACCCTTGGTTTGGCCCTCCTTTTATAGCCTTTGAGCCCCTCATCGAATGGGTCTTTAGCCAATCACAAATGGGCCCAAAACCCCTTGAAAATTGGATCGATCACCTTCTAATGATCGCTTGATCGAGTCCTCAAGCCGCAATCGACTGATGCTAGCTACAAGGCAAGGTTAGCTCAACAAAAACATAATTTCGATGGTCGTCGACCATCCGATCTCGACCTAGACCATCTATAAGAAGTCTTTGGTCGGATCTACGCTTAAGATCATCCCCGTAAAGAGGATACGACCTTACTTACGCTCGCACACACGAGCTTACCTCAGTACTTACGTGTTGCTTTTGCTTCCGGCCTTCCACTCAATTCCTTCGGCTCCCTCCGAAGTCTCTTGAGTGTCGCCCGACCACGGCGGCTTCCTCCGGGTGTCGCTAGCCTTCAACTCCAGCGTTGAGACTTTTCTGCACACTTGATTTAGCTCATGAAATAACAATATATGCTTAACTTTGTATCGTTTGCTATAATCAAAACTTAGGTTCGACTTAGGTGCCTACTGCACCAACACTAGGTAGAGACTGGAGTATGATATCGACATGGGTTTCCCCATCGATCTCAGCTCCTAGGACCTCCAGCTCATTCAAATGAGTCATCATCTTGAGAACATGATCTCTCACGGGTGTTCCCTCGATCATGGTGGTCGTCATCAAGTTTCTCATGGCCTCTTGCCTCGCAGCCCAATTCTGGTGTCCAAAAAGCTCCTTGAGATTGAGCATCATATCATAAGCAGTGGACATGGCTTGATGCTGATGTTGCAGTACATTTGACATAGATGCCAAAATGTAACACCGCGCCATCTCATCGGCCTTGATCCACTTCTTATATCTCTCTCTCTCCTTTTCCCCAGAATCATCTGCAGGCTTGGGAGGGCACTCTTCGAGGAGTACATATTTGTATTCCTCAACAGTCAAGACAATGTCTAGATTCCTCTTCCAATCAACATAGTTGGGTCCAGTAAGTTTGTTCTCTTTCAGTATCACAGCAAGTGGGTTGAAAGTCATTTTGAAAGAAAACCTAAGAATCACATAAATCAAAACATTAGATTTCAAAAAATTATTGATTCCTCAAACAATAAAATTTTAAAATCAACCAACACCTCAAAACACCGAGAATATCATATGCCACGATAGTGTGGACGTATACGAATTCTACATTTGTAAGAGGAGGTTTTACCCATTAATTTTACTATCTTGTCAACCTAACTTTTTGACAAGTAAAATTAATAGTTGGTTCCTCTTTGGCCCTACAAATAAAAGCAGTGACTCCGATGGGGAGGATACTTATATTTGTATTTAAGTGTTCACCATTACTCGGTACCAAGGTAATTATCTTGGGTTATGTGCCTTCCGATGGGGAAGTACACACGCTCCTTGATAATTCCCTATAACCATATTTGACCTTGTGATCCGCAAACAAACTCATCCGATGTGGAGGAAGGCACTTAGAGCCAACGCGCAAGTTTGTTTGCATCACTTGTCAAATCATAATGGAGGCCGTGGAAAATTTTAAAATTTCCCTCTCCCACTTAGTAATTTGAAAATGAGGAATTTTCCTAGCCTACGACATGCATATCAAACAAAAAGCAATAAATATGAAAAATAAATTATTTTCCAACTGTTATGGCTTTTGTCTTCAATATGTCTCCCGTCGCATCGCCATCTCGTCCGCTCCTCCTACCCCATGTACGAGCCATCCAGAGATCCGAGCCGAGACTAAAACCTATTTTAATTTACATCCATCGATCCTATACTCCACGAGGGAGTGTACATGAAATCTAGATCGAAAGTAAAATAAAATAAAGAGTGGCTAAACAATGTCGTATCTAATTTACAAAAAATCAAATACTAGCCTCGTCAACCCCGAGATTTCAACAAAATATACACATACAATCACATACACACATATGGCCATAATAGTCGGATCTTATGCCTGCAACCAAAGAGTTAAACTACGCATATCCTACTATTATCCGGCACATATAATATATGAAAAAGTGCATAAAAATTAACCAAATCCTAAACACACAAAACCGGAAACCTTGGCTCTGATACCAAATGAAGGGTTTTGCTTATCGAGTCTGTGAGGGGAAACTTCGCTTCCCACTTCACCTTGGTCGCTTGTTCATGGCGATCCCATCGATGTCCCCGGATTAAAAAAATTTAATCCTAGACTTAAGGGATTGCCCAACCAACCAAGTCATCGTCGTGCTATTCGTTTAGAGAGGTCACTTGAACAAACTCATTGTTCAAGAGATCATCCTCTATTCTACGAGTAGCCGCGAAATTGATAATGTCCGGATCGCCAATTTTTGTGTTTATGTTTAGGATCCAAGTATTATTTAGCCATGTACAGATTTATATCATGCTCATAGTTGAAAAAAAAATACAAACATGTAACATATAAAAATTAGAGAATCGATATACCTCTCGATCTTCTAATGTATGACCTTCCTCCTTTCGGACGTAGTGTGGGCGACGATCTACCAAAAGTCGAAGCTCCTAGATCGCAAATCTTCCTTCCTTGCTCTTCCAAAGCAAGAGGAAGAATAGAAACAAGGTTCTTCTCCTCCCTAAAACCAACCAACAAGGTGTTGGTGCAATCGGCCCAGGTCACGATTGACCAGGACTCGAGTTTGACTCGAGTGATGTTTTGATGTTCGACAAAAACATATGACAATGTAATTGTCATGGGAAAGTCCAAGTCATGGGTACTTGGCATGGGAAGTCCAAGTGGGACACTTGGCATTTGAGAAAAGTCCAAGCATGAGTCTTGGCAAATGGAAAGTCCAACATAGGTTGGCAAGGGAAAGTCCAAGCATGGGTCTTGGCATGGAAAGTCCAAGCATGGGTCTTGGCATGAAAAGTCCAACATAGGTTGGCAAGGGAAAGTCCAAGCTTGAGTCTTGGCATTTGAGAAATCCAAGGGTTTGATATTGGCGGCGTAAAGTCCAAGCGGGAGTCTTGGCAGCATAAGTCCAATAATTGGCGGCGTAAAGTCCAAGCGGAGTCTTGGCGGCGTAAGTCCAATGTGCCTTGGCGGTGTAGACACCATTAGCATGACATAGCCGATGGAAGCATCTGAAGGCTAGCGCGATGGATGAACAAGTCATGGATGACTTGGAGGGATCCGAGAGACGTGAGGCTGATGGAGGTGGCTAGAAGGCTTAGGTCTAGGCTAAGGGTGGTCTAGCAAGTATGGGGGAACCATACTTGGGCTAAAACCTCATGTTTGAGGTGTGCCAGTCGACTGGTGTCATGTGGCAGTCGACTGGACCGAGTCAACTAGGGTTTGACTGCGGGTTGTGGCCTAGCAGTCGACTGCCAAAGGTGGTCAGTCGACTGATGGCTCGAGCAGTCGACTGATCGTATGATCAGTCGACTGGTGCTCGAGAAATCGGCCACAGAATGGAGTCGAGACTCGACTGGTCGAGTGAGGACTCCATCAGTCGACTGATGGTAGATCCGTTGGACTTATCCAACGTGGATCTAGCCGTTGTCTCACGACAACAGTGGCATCAGTCGACTGATCGACTTTTTCTAGCACAGGTTGAAGCTTTATAAGGAGCTCGTGATGGAGGAAAATGGCATGGTTCTTTGAGGCGATTTGGGGCGAGTTGCTGCTGCAATTCAGGGTCTCCAAGTGCTACTCGATCAACCTAGCGATCAAGCATTCAAGAGCATTTGTAAAGTGTTTTTCTTTACTAGTTTTGCTTTGTATTTCATTGTATTTGCTTGTAGCTTTTGATTATTGTTGTAATCATCTTGTACGAGGTTTCTCCACCTCCGGATTGTTCCGAGAAGGAGTGTTTATTATAGTGGTGTGTGATTGGCATCGCTAGGGTTCGTACGAACCCGATCCGTGGAGTAGGAACCATTCGGTTCCGAACCACGTTATATCCTTGTGTTAGCGTGTTGTTCATTTCGTTATCATTATTACTTTCATTTCTATTCCGCTACGTACTAACGAAATTGTAGAGACGAACACGCAATCAAATTTCATCTACGAACGAGCAAAGCGCTATTCACCCCCCCCCCTCTAGCGGTGTCAAATCTCCTACAATTGTTATCAGAGCAAGGTTGCTCTTCAACGGATTAACAACCGGGAGCAAAAGGCTAGAGGGTGAAGATGGAATTCCAAGACAAGCTTGGATGGGATATCAATACTCCACCTCCATATGATCTAGAAGATTTTCCGGCGTGGAGAGCAAGAATGGAAACATTCTTGATGATGAACATAGAGGATTGGTTCATCCTCGTTGAAGGCCTTGAACCCCCTAGGGATAAGAAAGGGAATGTCCTAAAATTGAAAAAGTGGACCCAAGAGTAACGTCAAAAGCTCAAGACCAAAGTTAAGGTAACGAAACTTTTGGAAGATTTAATCCCTAATGATGTTTTGTGCAAGCTAGGGGATTACATGTATGCCAAGGAGATATGGAGAAAATTGGCAAGATTCCATGAGGAGAGTTCATCCTCAAGTGAAAGTGAGGAATCAAAAGTTGAGATGGAGTCAACTTCCGGATCGGAGAAAGAAGAAGTATAAGAGATGGAAGAAGCATCTACTTCTAGGATTGAGGAGGAGAGACCATCCTCTACACCGGAGCAACCTCAAGAAGAGCCTTCAACATCCGATCAAGATGAGGAAGCTCAAAATTCAACTCCGGCACCTACCACCACCCTAGGTAACTCAAACACCTTATTTTCAAATAAAAATCATATAATGTGCTTTGAGTGTAGGGAGTATGGGCATTACAAGAGCAAATGCCCAAAGAAGGTTAGGAAAGCTTCTCCGGTGCCCAAAAGTCAACAAAAGTCAAAGGATGCCGGTTCCCCAACACCTAAAGGCAAGGAGCACATCATATGCTTTAAGTGCAATTCAAAAGGACATTATAGGAATCAATGTCCTAGGGGGAGCAAAAAGACCCAAGAAGAAGCATCACAAGTAGGGGGAGCTAAGGCTAACCTTAAGGTACATTTTAGTAATGCATCTTCTAATTTAAATGCTAAAAAGCATGCTAGGAACTTTAATTCTCTTGCAATTTATGAAAAGCATGCTAATAGGAATAAATATTTTTGCTTAGGAGCTAAGAGAGTCCATGTAGAAAATAGGGAGAAATTTGGGACTAATGTCCATAAAAACAACTTATTTAAGGACAAACCTAGGTCAAATAACTCAAGATCAATTTTACCTAGGAAGACAATTAGAAAGGTGCAAGAGCACCTAAGTCTAAACCCTAAATGGACTAGGCATATGCCTAGGAAGTCCAATGCCCAAGATTTAAATCAAAATTCTAAAATTGGGCAATTAGAAAAGGAAAATCAAGTCTTGAGGTCAAGGCTTGAAAAACTTGAAAAGACCCTAAATAAGATACAAAATCAATTTAAAGGGTCTAATGGTCAAAGTCAAAGGTCCAAAAGTCAAAGTCAACACCAAGGACCTAAGAGTCAAAAGTCAACCAAGGGCAAGCAAGGTATGGGTCACAAACCTAAGCCTAAAGTGGTTTATCATAGTGTTCCATTTGACTATGGAACACAAACTAGGTCTAGGAAGACCAAGGTCAATAGGGAAGTCATCCCTAAGGTTGACCAAAGGTTGTGCCTAGTGGCTAGGGTTTCTATGAAACCTAGGGTGGCCACTAAGAAGGTTGCAAGGGGAGTTACCCCTAGAGTCAACCTAGGTAAGACCCAAATGACCAAGGCTAATAAGCCTAGGAGGGTCATTAGGAAGGTACCTAGGGAGGTTATCCCTAAGAAATACCTAATTAACCCTAGGAGCTCAAATTGGTTTTGGGTTCCTAAGAGCGTGATTGATTCACGCTAAGATGGGTTTAGGGTGTGCCGACTTTAATTGGATGGGTAGTTAACTCAACCATGGCAAAGGTGGCACTTTAGGTTATTTTCAAGGTTATGGTTACCTTAGAAATAAATTTTATTTGAATCCTAAAGGTTTTTATGATGTGCCAATATTAATTTAGAAGTTTGATAAAATGATCAAATTGGCACAATTTAGGTTTAGAGGTTTTAATGTGCCATTTTGGGTTTTTGGCACATTTGGGAGAATTTAGGTTTTATGGCAAAATAAACTTAATCCCAACAAATGACAACTAATATTAAAATTTAGGTATTCTTATACCTATATATGTTATATGTCATGCTTTGATTGCCATGTGCCATGACATGACATCATATTTATTTTTCTCATGTATATGTCATGATTATGTTTGGGAATTAGGATTGAATGTCATGTGTTTTTAGATTTCATCTTATGCCATGACATCATGATTATGAGCATGTGTTTATATCATCATTAATGCCATAATCACTCATGCATTTAATTGATTAAAATTGATTTACGGACTATGGCATGACTTGGAGTCTCATTCATAAGGGAATCAAGTAGGGTTGTCTTAGAAAAATGCATGAAACCCTAGATTAAATGAACCAAAACCCACATCTCACATCTAATTGACATGTATGTGTATTTATACACCCTAGATACATGTGAGATGCTAGGATATGAGTTAAGTTCAAGGTATATAGTTTTTGCATCTAGATGAACTAAAACTCATCTAATTTTATTTGTGGATCATTGGGAAAGCTTGTGTACAAGTCATATACATAGAGCCCAAGGGATATGATCCAAAATAAAGTGTTGAAAACATTTTAAAATCATTTTGAAAAACCTTGGTGAAGTCTATCTTTTGATAGCAATCACCATTGATGAGATTGATACAAAGTGAGCCAAAAACTTAGAAGTTTTCTTCACTTTTGAATTTTGTATCAATTTCACTATTTTATGGGTAAAATAATTTTCAAATATTTTTCACCCATTGTATTGGTCATAGGTATTATACGTACCAAATTTCATGATTTTTTTATATACGTATAATTATTTATGATTTTCCAGAAAATCAATTTTGTTATCGATCGCTCATAGTGTCGATCGATGATGTATCGACTGATTTACGAATCACTCGGATTGCACGATTTGGGATAAACAAGCTTGTCTAACCCGATTTCGGCTGCGGTTAAGGTCCCTAGCCACTCCTAACCCTAGGAAATACTTTGGGAAGCATGATGAAGGGTGAAAATCCATTGAATATGGATTAGGGGAGTTGTTTAGGGTTTGTATCAATGTTAATGTGTTGGAAAGTTCAATGTTGAATTTCTAACCTTAATTTTGATGGTTTAGAATTCCTATTGGCTTAGGGACTTTCCAAGGACATTGTTGGTGCAATGGTCAAGGGGGAGCAAGCCTTTAGGGGGAGGTATCCATCTTGGAGTGATGGATGTATTTTTCTCTCTTCTTGAAGGGGAAAAGGTTATCAATTGGGAAAATTGATGGAGTTTTAGAAACCCAATTTGGAAATTGGGAGAGTGTATAGGATTGCCTCTCTTGAGTGATATGGGACTTATCACTAAGAAGATGGTAGGCATCCTAGGTATTTTTGGACCAAGGGGGAGATTGTAAGATCTCATTGGGACATGAGACATTGACCTCCTTGGAGAAAAGACCTTTTTGATGTTAGTCAAAAAGGGGGAGAATGTTTGGGGGAGAACATTTGGAGAGTGTTTACCAATTTGGGATAATTGGTAAGATATTTGAGTTAGTGTTCTAACTCAATGATTTGTTTGGTTTTTGTCAAACATCAAAAAGGGGGAGATTGTTGGTGCAATCGGCCCAGGTCACGATTGACCAGGACTCGAGTTTGACTCGAGTGATGTTTTGATGTTCGACAAAAACATATGACAATGTAATTGTCATGGAAAAGTCCAAGTCATGGGTACTTGGCATGGGAAGTCCAAGTGGGACACTTGGCATTTGAGAAAAGTCCAAGCATGAGTCTTGGCAAATGGAAAGTCCAACATAGGTTGGCAAGGAAAAGTCCAAGCATGGGTCTTGGCATGGAAAGTCCAAGCATGGGTCTTGGCATGAAAAGTCCAACATAGGTTGGCAAGGGAAAGTCCAAGCTTGAGTCTTGGCATTTGAGAAATCCAAGGGTTTGATATTGGCGGCGTAAAGTCCAAGCGGGAGTCTTGGCAGCATAAGTCCAATGATTGGTGGCGTAAAGTCCAAGCGGAGTCTTGGCGGCGTAAGCCCAATGTGCCTTGGCGGTGTAGACACCATTAGCATGACATAGCCGATGGAAGCATCTGAAGGCTAGCGCGATGGATGAACAAGTCATGGATGACTTGGAGGGATCCGAGAGACGTGAGGCTGATGGAGGTGGCTAGAAGGCTTAGGTCTAGGCTAAGGGTGGTCTAGCAAGTATGGGGGAACCATACTTGGGCTAAAACCTCATGTTTGAGGTGTGTCAATCGACTGGTGTCATGTGGCAGTCGACTGGACCGAGTCAACTAGGGTTTGACTGCGGGTTGTGCCTAGCGATCGCCAAGGTGGTCGATCGGTGATGGCTCAGCGATCGTGATCGTATGATCAGTCGACTGGTGCTCGAGAAATCGGCCACAGAATGGAGTCGAGACTCGACTGGTCGAGTGAGGACTCCATCAGTCGACTGATGGGAATGATCAGTCGACTGATGGTAGATCCGTTGGACTTATCCAACGTGGATCTAGCCATTGTCTCACGACAACAGTGGCATCAGTCGACTGATCGACTTTTTCCAGCACAGGTTGAAGCTTTATAAGGAGCTCGTGATGGAGGAAAATGGCATGGTTCTTTGAGGCGATTTGGGGCGAGTTGCTGCTGCAATTCAGGGTCTCCAAGTGCTACTCGATCAACCTCGCGATCAAGCATTCAAGAGCATTTGTAAAGTGTTTTTCTTTACTAGTTTTGCTTTGTATTTCATTGTATTTGCTTGTAGCTTTTGATTATTGTTGTAATCATCTTGTACGAGGTTTCTCCACCTCCAGATTTTTCCGAGAAGGAGTGTTTATTATAGTGGTGTGTGATTGGCATCGCTAGGGTTCGTACAAACCCGATGCGTGGAGTAGGAACCATTCGGTTTCAAACCACATTATATCCTTGTGTTAGCGTGTTGTTCATTTCGTTATCGTTATTACTTTCATTTCTATTCCGCTGCGTACTAACGAAATTGTAGAGACGAACACGCAATCAAATTTCATCTACGAACGAGCAAAGCGCTATTCACCCCCCCCCCTCTAGCGGCGTCAAATCTCCTACACAAGGAACAAAAGAGATCCTTGCCGCCGGCCAACTAGGAGGAGGAATTTGTGGTGGAATCCGGCCAAGACACCAAGGGAAGCCCTATATCTTGTTTCCACCACCTAAGGATAAGGAGAAGAGAAGCTTTGGTCGCCAGCCAAGGTTGGAAAGGGGCTGGAAAAGCTGCTGGAAGCCGGCCAATGAAGGAAGAAGAAGAAAAGAAAACCTTCCTTATTTGGTGCCGCCCTAGCCTCCAAACCCTAACCCTAATCCTATCTCAACTAGGATTCCTTCTCTTGCCGCCCAAAACCCTAGCTCTCTTGGATGATCTTCACGCCAACTCCCTTGCCCTCCTTTTATAGAGTTAGGGATAAGTCATGATTTAATCTCCTCCATTGGTTCTAGGGATTTAATCTCAACCGTCGGATGTAGAGATTTAATCTCAACCGTCGGATCTTAGTGATTTAATCTCTACCTATGGATCTTAGAATTTTGTTTCTATCCATTGGATCTAAGCTTCATGAGGTATTAATAGGCTACATTAGGGATCATGAGGAGGATTTGGATCTTGGCCACCCATGGATCAAGCTCACATAAAGTCTGATCCACTAATGATGATCCAATCCACTAAAGGATCATCATTGATCTACCTCACCAACCCCCATATGATAATATGGGCTCCATATATTATTTGTACATTTTCTCTCCATGTTTAAGATCTCGAATGTCCGTCGATTAATTAATTTACTGACCATTAATTAATCAACATCTAACTCCTTGAGTAGTACCACTCAACCTTTTCATCATGCCGGACCAAGTCCACCTGCAGGGTTTACATGATGAACCTTATGAGCTCCTCAAGGGGACATCATCATCCTAATATATAGGAGACAATTTCCTCCTATAATCAACGGCACACCATATAAATAATATCATCTCCCAACTTACCGAGCCTATCGATTTAATCTATAAATCTTGCTCATTGGTAAATCAAAGAGATGAGTACTAAGTATATGTGCCCGTTATTATATCGGGATTAAGAGTATGTACAATATAATATCTGAGGTCCGATTCGATTATGTAGTCAGCAATAAATCGAATCACCTCTAAGTCGGTCCTGCTCAATACACACAAAGTGCACTAGTGTGATTCTATGGTCAAGACAAACCAATACCAAATCACACTACAACCATTCCGATGGTTTGTCCAAAGCCATCTCTTAGGAGCCTTTACTTATACTTTACAAGGAGCCGATAACATGATCTCCCGTGTGACACCACACACCATGTTATCTACAATGTAATGTATTAGACAATAATCATAACCATAAAAATATGCAAACAATGATCATGTGATTCTTATTTCAAATCTAAGGTCTCATGCATTGACATAGGAAGCACCTCAAGGCATTCCTTATACATGTGGATGAACAAATCATTTGGAGGCGTCGCCGCACGGTCTTAGCAGCACATGCAACTGGAACGAAGCTACTTCTCCCCTTGACCTTCTGGTACAAGTCGTATCAGATGCCTATACCAACCATCCTCCCCCTTCTCCCAGGAACTTCTCATGCCCCCATCCAGTCATAATTCTCCTAATATACTTCCCGCATCCTCGATTCCCTCTAAAACTTCAATTATCTTAGACTCCACTCAACCACAAACTGCCCCCCCCCTCTTTACCAATTTTGATATTCCTCAATTTCTGCAAGAGCTTTACCAAAGTCTCCATATGGTAAGCTTTTTATCTTTTTACTAACTCATTTTATTGCACACATAAATATCCTATATTACTCTCATTTGCTTATTTTACAGAGTATCACCAAGCTTCACAACTTCAGCCAACGGTTCTCCGAATCTTAGACTCAACAATCTCATCCTCTAATCTCACACACAGAAGTGCCTCGACCCACTATTATACCCTTTGTACCCTCAACTTCTATAAAGGGCCTTCAGACTAACCCCTCTGAACCTTCAACATCTTCTAAGGGCCTCCAAACCAATCCCTCTGCATCACTTGACTGGATTGGAAAAAAAGTAGCACACCAATAGCAACTACAAAATATACAATCTCAAATAGAAGCCCTGGCTACATAAAAAGACCATCTGTTAGTAGAGAAGGAAAAAACTTTTATTCAGCATAGGCACAAGCTACGTCAATCAGAATGGGATAGCTCCTGCAAAGATACTATTATTCGACTACTCCGGGAGAAAGAAAGTTTTTATAGACAACAAGAAGAATCATTACAAGTAGAACTGACCATAGCCCAAGAGCAGGTTTAGAAACTGGCACAAAAGGAGAAAGATTGGCATTTTCAATTGGGTCAGTGCTTCCAACCCTTGGAAGACCTTAAAGATGCCTTCGATGAGCTCACTGAGAGAACCCACAACAATATGGCAGAATTTCATTTTCACTTTTTTATACTAACACAATATTTTCAAAGGCTATCAGAATTTGCCAATGAGCAGACCCGTTGCGCTGCTCAACTTCATAGAGATTTGTCCAATCTACAAGAAACTGAAGCAGAACGTTGGGCAGGTCAAGAAACAAAACTCCTAACCAATATGGTGGCCAAATATGGAAGATACTTCGAGAGGGGTTTTGAAGGGGCTCTTCAGGTAACCAATGATAAAGGCCTTTTCTCCTCAAAGGAATCTAAGATTATCCTAGACAAAGGGGTTGCATTCAACAAATTCCCACAGGAGGCTTTCAACACTGAGTCGGATACTGACTTAGAATCATGAAATTGTAATCATTATTTTTATAGTGAACAATTACTTAACATTCTGTAACGAATACTTCATTCCTTAAATCTGCAATGAATGTTCCTTTTTATTCTAAATTGTTGTTTCTGAATCTGTGTTGTGCATACCCCATGTGATTGTATCTATAAAGTTTCATATTACCCAATTCTGCAATGAATACCTATTTCCAAATCTGTGCTGTTAATGTTTTGAAACATATCTTGCAAACATCTATTTTTCAGTATTACATCGTAATCTATATATGTCTTATAACAAAATCTGTACAAACTTATACACCTCATGTCTACTTCACCCATACAATCACTAGTAACTGTCGACATTTCAGCTACAAATGGGTCCCTTATTTACCCATTATTCTTACCCTAATAAACTAATTTGATTTGATTTAGTGACCTCACTTTTCTTAAGAACAAGCGGGAAAATCTGTTATTTCTCTCCTTTTTCTTTCCCTTTCTTCACTATATATCCAGAAGTAATCCTCACTACTTTTCTTCACTCTACAACTTTCAAAAAGATGCATCCTTCTTCCCAAATTCCTTATCCCTGGTTCATATCCACTCACTCCAAAGTGATAGGAGAACAATGTCGATCCCTATCCTCTCAATTACAGCTTCCTCCTGGCTTTCACATAATAGCAACCACCTCTACTGAGCGCCCTCATTCACCTCCCGGATGAACAAAAGCCTTCTTCTTGGAGCAAACAGAAGCTGGCCTATACTTTTCTCTCCACCCTTTCTTTTAGAAATATCTGAGTATTTTTCTATTCCTTTAAATCAGCTAAGCCCTAACTCTTTCCACTTTATATTAGTCTTTTATCTTATCGCATCATACCTATCGATTATCCCATTAACCTTCTTATTTCACTACTTTTTTCAAATAAAATCATCAGAAATAAGCATCTTCTGTTTTCAGGCCCGCTCAGATTTCCAATTTCTGACTGGCATCCCTTCTTCACACAAGGGATGGAAAGAACACTACTTCTTTGTGCATTCTTCATCTCCATTCCCTTTTCCATCCATTTGGCTAACTACTCTCCAACCTCGTTCTTCCCTAGGTCATTACTGAGATAATCCTAATTACCAATTGATTACTTTGTCATTAGCAGAAGAACAATTCAATTTGAACTAGCTACTCACCAAATCAACAGTTACATTGATCAGGATGAATTACCCCCTGCAGTCGACTGATACAATCGATAACAATTCTTTTAATCACATTTTTTTATACTCATATAACATATATGTATTCTTGCTCTTTTTTCCTTTTTCAGAATCACTTTTATTATAGGCTTCCAATAATATTCAACCACCCTCTCGTATAAACCTCATTCAACTTCACCCTCGTAACTCAACACCTTCCCTTCAACCTCCATTTTCATGCCAAACCACACAAAATTATCTTTCTTCCTCCTTAGTCCAAGATTTACTAGATCCCCTTTTATCCAACATTAATGAGGTTAGTATACTACTTCTATTATTCTTGATTGATACTAACACTTGACTTTGCAGGGCATCACAAGTATAACCCATTTAAATAACCAATGGGTTCGATACACTACTACTCTAAAGAAGGAATTACAGGAATGTCAAACCCGAGAATTATCATTACAACATTCTTATCAAAGACTCGAGAGAGAACTTCAAGCCTCTTATATAAAAGCTCAAGCTGACCGGGCAGAACTTTCAGCCCTTCATTTTCAAACAACTTACTTGCATAACACTTTAGACATTCCAAGAACCCGACCATCCTTCAAAGAAGAGACAAGTACTACACACGAAACATTCTGGACCTCTGTTGAAATTAATGATATGTTCCTTGATCGAGGCTTCACTTTTCTGCAATGGGGCTTCCAAGATTGTATCAATTAATTCCAAGCAGCAGACTATCCCCCTCCTGGGCATTCCACCAATTTTTTAGATTTAGGCAATACTATTGACCGTACTCCACCTAACTTACTGTCTTTTCCTTTTCCACCCAATACTGAGAAAATGTAACAATTTGTATTAAATGCAACACTCAAAATACAATATACTATTCATTTTACATTATATTCTTCTAAAGGAGCAAAAATACAAACTTTAAAACATTCATCCACTAAAATAAGGACGCAAATGATGTATATTCCATGGTCTTGCTAAAAGCCTTCCTTGAGCGTCCTTCAAGTAATGAGCTCCAATCCTCGCTTGACTCTCTACCTGGAAGGGACTCTCCCATTTAGTGTTAGTGCCTATAAGAATCATATATCTCTACAATGACATGATATTGTCCACTTTGGGCCTAAGTCCTCATGGTTTTATTTTTGGGCTTTACCCAAAAGGTCTCATGCCAATGGAGATATATTTTTATCTTACAAGTACATGATCTTTTGCATGTCTTACCAATGTGGGACTTTGATTGTATTCTCAATACTCCAACATTTAGGTCATAGCCTACCTTTGCATCCTTTAGGCAACACTTTCTTCAGCACTAAGTCCCCTACTTGAAAAGCACGTGGTACCACCTTTTTATTATAAGCTTTCATTACTTGTGACCTATATCTTTTAGCATGATATAAAGCAAAATCTCTTTTCTCTTGAATTAAATCTAACTCCCTATGTTGAGCCACTCCATTATCACTCGGGCTATAGGTCATCACTCGGGCAGACTCTATTCCGACTTCCATAGGCAATACTGCTTCCGTGTCATACACCATGCTAAAAGGAGTTGCCCCTGTAGCTCTTTTGGGAGCAGTACGAAAAGATCATAATACACTAGGCAATTCTTCTATCCAACATCCTCCCATATGCTCCAACTTAGTTTTTAATCCATGAACCAATTCCCTAATGGTGACTTCAGTTTGCCCATTACTTTGAGGATAAGCCACTGATATAAATACTTTTTCAATTTTAAGATCTTGACACCACTTTGCCAACTTCTTACCCTGAAATTGTCATTCATTATCTGATATCAGATTTGATTTTTTCTTCTAGCTTTAGTTATTTTCTAGCAATTTTTCTTTTCAGTTGTTTTCTTAGCACTTGTTTTTCTTTATTTTGCTAATGTTGCATGCTTTAACTCATGATTATGATCAATTTAATGCTTTGAGTTTTAGTAACATTTATTGTGAACATTGTTGTGAACAATGGCATACCATTAACAATTGTCCCGATATATTTGGACCTTCACAATTTGAACAAGAAGATGTCACCTACGATTACAACCAGTGGTCATAAGTTTTAGTAATGCCCTTGGCTGCTTAAACCCTCAATATTGTTTCCCAAGTGAGAATGAGAGCTATGAATCACCATGTGAATTTTATCTAGCACCAAAGTCCGACTTAGAAGTCTTGTTAGATAATTTTACTAGGTAATGCGAGGAGTATAGCCAACAATTTGCGGATTTTATGCAACAAAAGCTAGTAGAAGAAGAAACCAAATGACTAAAAGGTGGCTTTAATGATTGGATTACTCCTAATATGGCGGAGACTCACTTTGAATTAATGGATGGGGAAGACATAGATGACATAGGAAGTGAAGAAGGACAATCCATTCAATCACCATTTGAAGGGAACTTAAAGATTATATAGTTGATACTCTAATCGAGGAGTGCATTGCTTCAATTAAAACACATCCTAACCTCAAGGACCTAGAAGAGTCTGCCTTAACCCTCTCAAAAACTTTAGTTACCAATAACAAAGTCCTTTTAGTGAAAGGTAATGATAAAATTTCATTTGACATAATAGAATCTGCTAATCAATCTTTTGGTGAGGATATTTGTAGTTAGTTACATTATTTACAGCATATGGATGAAATGGAATATCATGATCAAACTCCTGATGATTCTTTGAAGATAAGCATATTCAATCTCAAGCCAAGGAAGGTAGCTAATAAATATCTTTCCCCTCCACGAGCAAGATTTAAGAGATATGGTGATGGAAGATCACAAGGCAAGAGGCATGTGAGCAAATATCTTTCTCCCCCACGAGTAAGATTCAAACACATCAAGATAGGGAGGAAGAAAGATCTCCTTGGGCCACTGGAGCCAAGCTGAAACATAGGAGTATGGTCGAGCTAAAGACCTTAACCAAGCGCTTCTTAGGAGACAACCCAAGTTTAAATTTATTGGGTTCTACATTCATGCATTGCTAGGCATTGCTAGTTTAGGCTTTAAATTTGGTCCATTGTTGTCATTATGAGTGTTTAGTTGCATATAGAATTTTCCTTAGGTAGAAGAGAGATTTTTTTTTTTAGAACCCAAAAGGAAGCATGGGTGAATGTGTGAATTTCACATGGTCGTGCCCAATGGGAGGAGGAGCACACGACAGAGCGTGTGGTAAGTCTAGGCTTGTGTGGCACTCCAGGAGAAATCTAGAGTCGCACACGACCGACCGTGTGAATTTCATATGGCTATACCAATTTTTGAACTTCTTCCAAGCGCCCAGGTCAGAGCCTGACATGGTCGACTGTGTGAATTTCACATGGTCGTGTCGCAGCCCATTAAAAGGGTGTGAGCCATGCGATTTGCCCTAAATTAGCCGTGTGACTCAAACATTCTGCCCTAGCCCATGCGAAATTGTCTCCTCCAACCTCCAAGGATCCTCTCCAACCTCCAAGAAGTCTTGAAGAAGTAAAAATGAGGCGGACAAAACATACCGCAACAAGAGTGGTTTCTTCTAGGCCGAGGTCGAGAGGAAGGGATGCTCAAAAAGCTCCGGAGAAAGATAATGCTCTCCCAAGCATTATATTTTGAGATGATGCTCATAAAGCTAGATTTAATATACTCTCTTCTAAAAAATAGTAGCAACTAGGTACATTGATGAACCCCTCTTAGAGACCCTAGATTTGCTAAATGATGTGCAATGGCTATTTCACCTTGTAGGATGGGAAGTACTGATGGGGGTTAAATGCCCAACCTACCCTAGGGTTGTTCTTGAATTTTTGAGCTCAGTGAATGTAGAAATTTTATTAGATAAGTATAGTAAGGAAGGGAAGGTGACCTTTAGGTTGTTCAACATAGAGCATGAGTGGACACTACACCAATGCAATCTTTGCTTCAGGTTATCTAGTGGCAGGGAGAGAAGAACACCTAATGATTTTAAAGGAAGATCATTTTGGAATGAATTGACCGGAGAAACTTCTTACACCCCCTCTAGAGCCAAGGCATCCCAACTTCAAAATACTATTTTTAGATACATTCACTGCTTTATGGCTTGTACTATTTTTGAAAGGGGAGAGAGTAATAGAGTGATGAGAGTGAGTGAGCTATTATGTCTGTGGAACATGTTGCGGGGGACTAATGCTACAGATGTAGAATCCTATTTTGTTAGACACTTAGTTAAAATGGGTAAAGCACCTAAGGGGAAACTATTTTAGGGGATTCTTTCTTTTTCAGTCACTCTTGCTCATGCTCTATTTCCTTTTCTATCTCAACATAATATCGATAATATTTTGGTATCTGATCCACTATCTGGATAAGGAGGAGATTACCTTAAGAACTGACTGCCAAGCTATCATAAGCTTTTATAACAAGATGGCAAGAAATAAACCCTCCAGAGTCCGATGGATTGCTTTCACGGATTTTATTACTGGATCAGGTATTAAAATTCAGTTTGAACACATTGATGCCAAATTAAACATTTTTACAGATTCATTATCCCGACTAGTTTCTGGAAAAGAAATAGTCTCGGTAATTACAACTGGCAAGGGTAAAGAAAAGATGGATGAAGTAACATATGGAAAACATATAAGGGAAGGAATTGACTACAGAAACGAAGAGGAAGAAGCTGCCACAGAGCTAGCTGCTTCAAGAAGAAGATTATTGCTAACGCAATATGAAGATGTTTTGCAGGATATCGATAAAAACATCTTTACTCCGCAGGACCACTAGAAAAGAAAGATGCTTGATGACATTGAAGAACAAGCATCGCAGAACCTTTACTATGCACTACAGGAACTTGAAAGGATTGAACAACTCAAGGAATCCGACTTTACGAGTAGACGATACCAGGAAGGTGGGTACCACAACTACTTTCTAAGCGCACTACCAAAGATCAAGGACACAAGAAAAGAACTTTGGCGAGTGGCCAACATGCTGAACTCTATCCTCGGGGGAATAAAGGATACACCCCACTAAATGGAAGCAAGTGGTGAGCCCATTAAACGAGACTGAGCCTCGAGGAGCCGTCTCGTCAAAAGATGCTGAAATCCCCTTTATAGCTGTAAAGGTAAGGCATATCTTATCAGAATGAGCTGTGTGTGAGCTGTAAGGCTGATAGAAGGACAAAGGGTATCATGACTAAAGGACGATGGGGCTAATAAACGAGCACCCGCTTTAATCAGTGATACAACCTTTTCCCATCTATATAAGGTCATATGAGTGTAATGGTTTGATCAGACTTGAGCATTACCAAGACTGTCATTCCTAAGCAGAGCTTTGCTAGTTTTTGTAAATCTTTCTGAAGAATTCAAATCTTTGAGCATCGTCTCAGGGTTTCTTTTCATATTCAGAGAGTCGATCCTCTTTTGGTATCACCCATTGATTCTAATGTTGGTTCTTCAGTGATTAACACAGATAGAATTTCCCTTTCTGAGCAATCTTCAATATCATTATCATTTGCCGTGATTGCTTGGGGTTCAGCTACAGGTGTATATCCTTGAAATTGTAGGGATACACTTCCATCTAGTAGCGTTCTTGTATCCACCCTGGTTGGGGCCATGAGATTTCTCCTTTGCATTGGCCTTAATATCCATCTTTGCCTTTGTAGTTCGTCAGTTGAGAACCTTGTGCCTGGGAGTGCTACTACTCCTCTGCTTGCCAAATAATCTGCGACATTTTGAACATTATATGTAAAATTTGTAAAACTTGTATTTGTTAGTCGCCCTATCATCATCCTGGTAACCAATAGATTGCTGGATCCTCCCTGCCAGTCTTGATAGCCTCTGGTCTGGATGGATATTTCAACATGATTAGCGAAATCTTCCAGGTTCATCATGATGTCTGGAATTACATAGACCATCTGAGTTCCCCTGGTTAAATCCATTTCCATGGTTGCAATTATGGATCTGTCGCCTCGCCATCTTGTGTCTCGTAGTATCACGAGTACCATGACACCTGTGTTTCTCCTATGGAGAGTATAGATTCTTATCATAACTAAACCCATATGAATATGGTAAAAACCTGATTCTCTTAAAGTTTGATGGCTTTGGTCAGTTACAAGTGGGAGATCCACTTGTCCTTCTTCAACACATAAAACATCTTCCTCCGAGTAGTGTTGATACACTCGGTGTTGTGTTGGCTGGAAACCCGTTGAATAAAGTACCTCAGCTGGTACCATATTTGCTCTCTGAGATCTAGAAATTTCTAATTGTTCCTCCGGGTTAACCTGACTTTCTATTGTTCTTCTGAACCTTCTTTGGCTCAGCATGAGTCTCCTCTGCATATTATATAATCTTCTCTGGTTTCTTCTGTAATCCCTAATCTGGTCTTTGGCACTGGGTACTTGTAAATCAGTGGGTGTTATCACTGCTGGTGGCCTCGTGCTGGTGGATGTTCTTGCTGCCATCACTTTTCTTTTTCTTTTCGCAGAATTTCTGAAGGATTTCTAAAGACCAGTATGGACCCCTTTTTCTTTGGGATTACTGTTTCAGTTCCCAAATTTAAACCAGAAATTCTCTTCGACAAATCGTCGATCGCACCTTCAAGCTCCTTTGGTGCTGAGGTTGATGCACTAGAAGCTTGCTTGAGACTTTGGACCTGAGTCCTGAGTTCCTGTAACTGGTTATGCAATTCAATTATAAGGGATAATAAGGTATTGTTTTGTTTTATCAAAACCCTCTGAAAATCAAACGCTATTTTTGATTGAGATGGTACAGAAAATCCTTGAGCCGGTGCTTCAATATTTTCTGTTGCCTTTAGGGCACAAAGATAGGCTGGGTTTTCCGCCTGTTTATCCCAGCTCATCCGCCAATTAGGGATTTTACTTCTTGTAGCACTAATTCCACCTCTTTGACTTTTCTTTTCAAATCTTCAGCAGCTTTAGCTATTTCTTTCTCAACTATTTTGGGTTGGTTTAAGGCTTCAGCTATGACTGCTCTAATTTCACTCTTTGTTACCGAGCGATTTTTAACAACTTCGTTTTCTAGTAAGCTTACAGCTGTTCTAAGCCTAGCAATTTCACTTCTTAATTCCTTATTTTCTTCTTCCAGGGAATAGAAATGTTTTAATGACACTTTTGAAAGCAAAGAGATTTTGTTGTGAATGATTTCTAAATTGTTTGCTAGCTCACTGGTTGTTGGTTTTGGTTTGTCTGCAAGGTTAAGATATTCTAAGCTTGGGTTCCGGGTTTTCTCGTACCACTCTCTGATGTTTTGCTCAAATTTTTCACTCATTTAGCGGATCAATCAGTCTTACCTTTACTTACGGCTTAGGATCTGTATAATTTTCATACTCACCTGACGGTCTCGACTCCTTCTTGGAGACTTACGAGAACTGCAGTCTTTTGTAATCAATTAACAGACCGGTCGCCTTATTATAATTTTAAGACTAATAAACCCACTGTCTTCTAATTATTAAATCTGTTTTGAGAGTATCACTAGTTTGGGATTTCGGGCTTACCGTCTTACGCACTTACTAGCCTTGTGGATAAACCGAACCAAGGTTGCATGTCGAGTCTCCACCTTTCACCCCGTTAGTTACCTCTCAAGTACCTATTTCAGAATTTTAAGTATATGAGAAAAACCCACAAGAGGAAGTATGAACCCGTTACCTTCGCTTAGAACTTGAGGTTTCTAGCCTTGCATTTTGCACAAAACTAGCTCTGATACCAAAAGAGGATCGACTCTCTGAATATGAAAAGAAACCCTGAGACGATGCTCAGAGATTTGAATTCTTCAGAAAGATTTACAAAAACTAGCAAAGCTCTTGCTGGAGCGTTTTTCAAGCCGAATGGCATAGCAAGCCATTCATAAAGACCGGATGGACAAATGAAAGCCGTCCATTCCACAGATGCAGGGTCCATCGCGACTTGATGAAATCCTGATTTCAAGTCGAACTTTGAATAGATTTTTGAATTCCCAACTTTCTTGAGAATTGTATTTATCCCTGGCAAGCTATATTGGTCTTTATATGTGTTATCATTGAGCGTCCTGTAATTGAAAATCATACGCTCTTTTTCTTTCTCTTCCTTTCCAGTAACTGGGTTGATACTGGTGCCCGACTGGACTATCATCGCCATGGTTCTGTGCCTGCTTTTACTCGGACGAATGACCTTTAGTTCCAGTAATATGTCCACATGCTTCTGGAAAGCTGCTTTCATTGCAGGAGTTACATGAGATAATGGCTTATCTTATATAGTGATGTCAGGATTTATGACATCAACTCTGGTTCTATCATTCTGATATTTTCTTTTGATAACTCTGACATGGGACTTATGTGGCTTCCCTTTGTAAGTGCTTGATTTTCGGAGTCCATATTTCTTCTTTTCCCCTTGGTAATAACTAGGGATTGGAATTTGTGAACAAAATTGCAAGTCCTTCAAGCTTCTCTGGAGTGTAGCTTGCTTGCACATCTCAGTCAGTTCTTGATAGGCATGATGAATTCTGGGAAGAACCCCTATAGTATTGCCTCTAAATTTTTCTTGAAATTTTGCTTCCAAATGTTGTCCGATCAGTGGTGGCATCTTTCTATAAAATTTGCTTGATAATATTAATTATCTCAACTAGGTAAGGTAAGCTAGGTCACAAATGGAGCCATATTATAACCTTATTTCCATCGATATGCTCTATTAGCAATGCATGATTTTCTACAAAAGATTAGAACTGCGCATGATTTTGATCGTTGTATCCCAGACATCTACGTGCCCCATTGTTGGGCAAACCTCCAAACCTATATATTAATCTTATTATGGGAATTTGAATAAGCCTATGTCCTGATCTTACATTAAAATCTTAAACTGGCAGAACTGCTTTTAATAAATCCAAATATCATAGAATTACACAATGAGAAAATTGGAAATAATTTGTTTAATATATCCAATAATACTTTTTAGAACTACTATTAACATCTAGCCGTTATATATTGATTTTGGAGAATAGTTTTACAATGAATAAAATTAAAATCAGTTTGAAGACACACACAACGTCACGATCATATGAACGTGATATCTTCAAATTACTACAAATGAAAATTAAATGCGTCACCATAAAAAAGCGACAACCATGTAACATATTAAAGCTAATATATCTTGGATATTAATTTAAAGTCTAATTTAATGTTTGCCGGGAATTAAAATTTGATCAATATTTAACTTCAATAAATTTGCACTCGACAACATGTCTCAACTTAAATTATGATCAGTAACAAGTTCGATGACATGCCCAGAACCACCAATCAACTTAAAGCTGAGACCAAGATCGAATTCTGCATGGAGCGACTTGAATGAAGCTACTCCACCTCCGCCAAGTAATCGTCAATTTCTGCTGGAGTCAATACTCTGTAATCCAAGACAAAACAAGATTAGCATAAAGGCCTCTAATATAAGTTGCAGATTCATAAGGATTTGAAGATGGATTTCATCCAACATTATAACTGACTCTTATAGATCAGATTGTACGACATGATGCAGTGCAAGTCGAACAGTTTGATCCAGTATTATGCATGAACCAAAAGAGAAAAAACAAGCTCTCTGCTTGCATATCAGGGTCATCAATTTGATGCCAGCGCCTAGAAACGCAAGACTGTCATATCTCCAGTAAACGAAGGGCAAACATGTTTTATGATAATCGTGCTTGACATCAACCACGCAAATTACATTCTATTATTAAAATTACCAACCAATGGACTTCAATTAAGATTTTATAAAACTTAAAAAGAGAAGGAATACTTGTAAATACAAGTAATTTGCTCAAAAAAAAAAAAAAAGTAACCTTTAATAAGCCAAAATTATTTCATTGAACGTCTTAAGTAAAGCACCTGAATTTCCTGTCAGCACCGATAATTCCAATTTCAATATTCTTGCCAGAGATCTGTCCCTGAAACCTGGAAGGTTTACCCAAAATTTTGTAAAAATAATGAGCAAGAGATTGATGTGCTTCAAAACAAGATGAGAATAGCCACAGAAAATACCCTTCTTTAAGAGTCAATATGGCAGTGTGAACGGCATCATCAAGTTCCATATCTTCAGTATACCTTCACGAAGAAAATCAAACCAATACCTTAAAAAGAGAATGAAATAACTATGCTTAAAAGTGCATATCCCATTCCTAAGAAAGAGTTCATACAACAATATAAACACAGATAATGCACATTAAATATTCATTATAGGATGGTGACATGCATATAACATTCAAAAGAATAACCTTCAAGTCAAAACGAATATCAGTTTAAACATGCACGAATTATAACACTGATGAACCATGGGATACATTATCCCACGTACCCAATAGCTAGCTCACATGGGGAAACCAAGGAATCTCTAAGGATACAGGAAATATTAGAAAATTGAATGATCTTGGTTAATGCAGTGACTATTGTATTGACCCAGAAAACAGATATCATTTCATGGTCCATGATACACAATTAGTATATGTACCCAGTCACACAAACTATCAAATTGCTCAAGACTGCAAGAGCCACAAGTTTAGGAACTGTTCTGTTCACTTGTGCCTGTAGCTCAAGTAAAACCACTAGATTAACATTCAATTTCAAAGATTATAATGTTCAGTATAATCTACTGAGCAATCTTCACAAGGAAAGCATTGTTTAAAGAACAAAGGAAAAAATCATACATTTGAAAAACTAAATAGACTGCTACAAGGCAAATCTTAAGGTGTTATAGATTTCAGCTTCTCTTTAACAGCCTAAGCCTAAGCATACACATTCAGATAAATGGAGATGCAGCATTTTTCCCACTGCTCTTTTCAATTGGTAGGGAAGGAATTGTTAAAGAAGCAACAGTCTCTGATTGTTATCTGATTAGTAACAACTAAAACTTCAATCATCCTTTCTAATTCTGTAAATATAAATTGATGAAAGAGACACCAGTCCTGATTGGTATCTATCTGTAACATCCCTTGTTCACAATTTCTATTTTCTAACTAGAGAAGCAGAAATTACAAATTAATCAAAGTATCAACCTCATGGTTTTTATGACAAAAGTACCATGCTGGATGATGGCAAACTCACATATAGTGTTGCATATTGTCATCGTCGCAGTTGACAATTTGTAATGGTGTGTACAACTATTGGTGCTAATTTGGCAAATAGCTTAGCACATGCAGAGATGATCAAATTGAAGCATTTTGTACCGTGTTAATATTGTAACAAAATAGACTATGGCTACCAAGTGTCAACATAATGTGGATAACTGACAGCAATACCAAGGACAAACATGAAACAACTTAGCCAACATTTGGTAGAAGTGATTACCTCTTCTCAAGAAATGACTTAGCATTAGAAACATTTTTCCCCATTGCTGATGCCTTCCAAGAGAAGTATGAACCAGATGGATCAACCTGTCAAAAGAAAGTTGGAAGATCAAATTGTAACATATATTATTGCTTATTATTACTTTAAATATGACCAGGTAATTACTCATAGTTTTTGAAAACTAATAGTTGAACAAACACATAATCTTACACCAGAGGATAAACAAAGATAATTCTGATTTATCAATTTAGCCATATAGACATTAATAGCAATGACTAAACATGCCCATGGCAGATACAATGCAGTTCCTTTTACTCATAAGAAAAATGATATCTAGACTAAAGCAGCTGATAAAGTAGTGTACATTCAAAATTAGTGGTGGGCAAAAACCCAACATTTCCCACCCGATCAGGAAAATTGAACCAACACAAAACTTTAAAAAATAATGTCAATTTGGTTTTAAAAATCGGAGAATAAGGGCCTGGGATCAAGCTTTTGGGTTTTATATAACCCGAGCAGAAAAAATCAGGTTGGGGATTTCCATATTCTCTGAATTAAAATCCACGTCAGTTTTTTCTTGAAATCTAACCTAACAGGACCCATGCTCACCCTTCTTTAATCACTAGAATGACATTGTTGGTGCAGTGAGGCACCGAAATCGAACCTGTGTTTTGATTATAACAAAGACACAAAGTTAAGTCTATTTTGTTTTCTCACGAGCTGAATCGAGTGTGCAGAAGATTGATATAGCTGGAGCTGAAGGCTAGCGACACCCGGAGAAAGCCGCGGTGGTCGAGCGACACTCGAGTGATTTCGGAGGGAGCCGAAGGAATCGAGTGGAAGGCCGGAAGCATCGAGGTAAGCATCGAGGTAAGCTCGAGTGTGCGAGAGTAAGTAAGGTCGTATTCTCTTTACGGGGATGATCTTAAGCGTAGATCCGACCAAAGACTTCTTATAGATGGTCTAGGTCGAGATCGGATGGTCGACGACCATCGAAATTATGTTTTTGTTGTGCTAACTTTGACTTGCAGCAAGCATCAGTCGACTGCCAGCTTGGAGGACTCGACTGCCGTGTATCGATCATTTAGAAGGTCATCAATCGTGATCTTTGCCATCGATCGTGATGATGGCCATCGGTCGGTCAATGGTCAATGATCGGTCAGTCAAGGCTTATCACTCCACCTCAAAGCGGTTTGGTGTCCATTTGTGATTGGTTGAAGACCCACTCGAAAAGGGGCTCAGGCTATAAAAGGAGGGCGAACCTAGGGTTTTGACAACAATTCTAAGCTTCAAAAAGTCTCATAAAGCTACCGACAACAAGCGTGCTTCTTCTTCTCACGTCTAGGTTTCATTTCCTTTATTTTTGTCGTCGGCTTTAATTTTAGTGTCGTTGCTCATTTACATTCTTGAAGCTTTTTTTTTTATAGCGAGGAGAGGAGTGTCCCTCTACCTCGAGTTTTTATGTCGATTAACTCCTACCTCAGCGAGGAGGAGTTTGTTTAATAATTTGCCCTCGTGCGTGGTCGAGGACCACTAGGGCCTTAGAGTAGTAGCCTCTGACTCTGAACCAAGTAAAACCTTTGTCTCTCTTGTTTTTACATTTACATTCATTGCGATTAATTATCTCTTGAGTTTTAACACGAACATCGAAAAAGAAAAATTTTCTATCGCTATTCACCCCCTCTAGCGCTCATTTCGATCCAACAATTGGTATCGAGTCGTAAGGCGCTTAGATTGGTGAAACCACCAATCTAACATTTTTTTTCCAGAGTTGTTTTTCGTTTAAATTTTTCTCCCGCACTACTAATCCAAGACGAAGTCTTGGTACTCTTCGTTTGATTTTGTTTTGCAAGTATTCGCTTTTGGAGTAGCCGACGGTCAAACGGGCATAACTTTCGTCTGAAGTTGACCCGACACGGTCTACCTACCAAATCGAAGCTCTCGCGATCTACACTTCTTACGAGGTTTACCCCGTAACAATTTTATCCTCAAAATCGACGTTTAGTAGCCTTTCGGGGACATCGAAGGTTGTGAGTACTTACTTAACTTTCTATTTTTCTTTTATTTCTTTTCATTTCCCGCACTACTAATCCAAGACGCAAGTCTTGGTACTTTCGTGTGTTTTTGTTGTTGCTAGGTTTTCATTTTAGTCTCCTTGTCTTTTTGTTCTAATGGCCCATCTCGAGGGTTTTAGCACCGTCCGACCTCCGTTTTACAAGCGGAGATGATTTCCGTTCTGGAAAGGTCGGATGGAATGCTTTCTCAAAACCCAAATCGAGATGTGGATCATAATCAAACGGGTTTCACACTTCCGACTAATGAAGTGGGTGACTCCTTGGATTATGATCGATGGACCGTTGCAACAAAGCGACAAGTCGGCGATGCCAAGGCAACACAAATCCTCCAATCGCGGCTTGTCAGGAGGAGCTAAATCGCGTCGGCCCTTCATAAGCGCAAAGGATCTTTGGACAAAGCTAATCGAGTTACGAAGGATCGGATCAAGCTAAGGTTTGCAAAGCGTGATTTGTTATTCAATAAATTGTACACACTAAAAATGCGAGGAACACAGTCGTGGCCTTGACTCCACGCCGTGTCAAGACATAGTCAACAACCTACATTGATCGGGCAAAAGGTCGGCAGTGACCTTATTAGGTATGTCCTAAACTCTTTTCCGAGGACTACCTTATGGGCATCCATGGTTGATGCTCTATAAGGTCTCGAGGACCTTTCTAAAATTAGGTTAGACGAACTCTTTTCGGTTTGAATTACATGAACAATCCAACTCGGAACAGAGAGGGGTATAGCCTTGTTTGCGAGTTCAAAGAAGAAGAAAATGCAAGCAAGCCACCACCACCCAGGAGGAAGATGAGTCAGAAGAAGAAGTTGACCGAGTTGGTGCAACTAATGAACCTAGCTCGAAGGATAGCGAGGGCCAGCGAACTACGACTCGACCCAACGACAAGGTAAGCCTAAAAGTTCTAATATTAGGTGTTATGAGTGTATAGAGTTTGGGACATATCAAGTCCGAGTGCCTAAGCTCAACCACCAAGCACCTAAGCACAAGAAGGCCCTCGCGACATGGGAAGAAGCGTCATCCGAAGAAGGCGAAGACCACGTCTTCATGGCGAAATCGAATTAGTCGGACCACGGAGGCCGAGCGAACTTGAGTCGGAACACGAGGATGACTCGGACTCTGCTACCTTCAAGTCGAGCCACGGATCGCATCCGGTTCAAAGATACCTTTAAAGTAAGTCGAGCTTTATTTAATACCTTACATATACGGTTAGGTTTTGTCAGGAAATTAGTTAAATCAGGAGTCAAGGTCGAGACCACGGTTGAGGAGGTTAAACTCCTCAAACGAGGTCTCCTAACCTCTTCGACTAGTCGAGTTCAGAGAAGGACTCAACTCGGGTTGAAAAACTCGAAGTTGAGAACTCACTCTTGAAGAGTCAATCGAAGATCTTTGGAATCGTTGGAAAGGTTTACTTTGGGATCGAAGGACTTGACCTCCTACTTGGATCGCAGGGCCGTGTCTAACAAGGCGGACTAGGGTTTAACTCGAAACCACGACCAATAAGTCGTATATGTCAATCGTAAGTAGACATAAAAAATGTGTCAAGCATGGGTCCCTAAGACCACTTTGATTTCAACTCTAGGATCCAACTTGTCTTTGGGTTCCCCGAGGACGAATCCACTATGTGGATAGGCCAAGAAATTCAGCGGTCAAGGGAGCGATAAACATGTTTGTGTTTTAACTTAGAAATTGCATGCTTAGATTTTTTTTTTTTTTTTTTTTTTTTTGTTTCGTGAAATCACTTATAACACGTAAATAAACAACTAAATACATTTGAAATGATTGAGCCTCGGGGAGCCAATTTGCAAATAATCAACTAAAATCCTTCGAAAAGATTGAGCCTCGGGAGCCTCTTTTCAAAAATAACTAGTTAGACGAGGAAATAATTTTAGGTGAGTCAAGTCATCATTTTCCTGAAAATGGCTTTGTCTAAGGAAGTGGTCGATGATCCGATAAAAGAAGGCCCCTGTGCCTCGCCACGACCTGGAAGCCATGATCTTGAAAAGGTAAACTTGACAAGCCTTGGGTTAAATCCAAATCTAACATAAAATCACTTGAACCTAAATCTACTTGAACCTAAATTCACTTAATCAATTTAATTGGAAATCATCTCAGCGTAAAATTACTTGAACTAAATCCATAATCGACTTAATTGGAAGCCGTCTCGAAAACACATAAGTATAACATGCTTGATCGTATAGACTCGGTGAGATGACCTAGGGTTAACAACTTCTGACGATTTTCTTAACAAAATCTAACATCGATCCGACCACCTTGTGTGTAGGATCGATGGATGTTGGACGTGATTGCTCGACACATGGCCAGGGGATCGACTCAAATTCCAAAAGCTTGATTCAAGCGACAAGGATCGGTAGCCTTTGGGAATAGCAGCAAGCTCAAAATCATCGGATCGGGTGATATCGGGCTTCTTAACGAATTTTGTCATTAAAAATGTATTACTTGTAGAGAATTTTGAATATAACTTACTTAGTGTAAGCCAATTGTGTGATAATAACTATAAGGTTATATTTCTAGAAAATGAATGCGTATTAATACCAACGAAACCTCTAAAACAATTCTTAAAGGAACTAGAAATAACAACATTTATACGATCAACTTAACTAACTCCTCAACTAAGTGTCTTATGACACTAAGAGAGGAATCATGGTGTAATCGACGACTTTTCACTCACCCGAGACTCATCCACAAGATGAATCAAAGTGGCTTAGTCGAGGCTTACCCAACCTCAACAACCGGTTAATAAAATCAGAATGCTTGTCAACAAGGAAAACAACCTGAACACAACACAAGTTAACTAACCAAGAACGAACCTCAAGAGTACTTGAGCTCCTGCGTATGGATCTATTCGATTCACACGGAGCCAAGTCACTCGATAAGTCAATATTGCTTAGTCATAATTGGCGACTACTCGGAGTTTACAGGTTAGGTTCATCAAACATAAAAATGATACCTAGATCAATTAACTAATCTATTCAAATTAATCGAGAATCAAAAAGACCTTAAGGTTAAAAGACTTAGAAGCGATCATGGTGGTGAATTCGAAAATCAAAGGTTCACCGACTTACGTAACCTAAACGGATATCACCACGAATTCTCTTGCCTAGGACCCCTCAACAAAATGGCCTAGTGGAGCGGAAAAACCGAACTCTACAAGAAGCCAGGGACCATGTTGAGCGAATACGACCTACCCGATAGGTTTTTGGCGGAGCAAGACGACTTCTATGTCGAAATAGGATCCTTATGGTAAAGAGGCACCTTAAGACCTCGTGCGAGATTTATCACGATAAAATACCTAACATCAAGTACTTTAGGGTATTTGGGTGTAAGGTACATATCCTAAACACTAAGGATTACCTAGGAAATTTACATCCAAACCACGGTAGGAATCTTTCTGGGATACTCGACTAGTAGAGCTTATAGAGTATATAACCACGACACCCTTAGAGTCGAGGAGACTATCGATGTAGTATTCGATGAAGGACGAACCTCAAAACCCGTGACCCCGATTAGCGAGCGATTCATACTAGACCTTACTCGATCCAGGAGATCAGTGCAGTGTTAATCCTAACCTAAGTCGACCTAGTCACTCTATTGATCAGTGATAGATGACTCCAACCAAACTAGTGTTGACAAGTCACCCCGTTGATCAAGCATTAGGTGACACAAACCAACCCAATCTAGGACTCGGACTAACCACCCTATCGATCAAGTGATAGGAGATCCTAATCTAGGAGTTCGAACTAGAGCATCCTATAGGAACCTTAGTCAAATTTCCTTAATTTCAAAGATAGAACCCAATTCAATTGAACAAGCTCTTCTTGATCCCGATTGGATTATTGCAATGCAAGAAGAGCTAGCTCAATTTACTAGGAAGCGAAGTGTGGGAATTAGTACCACCACCTAAAGACAAAACGATAATTGGAACAAGGTGGGTGTTTGAAATAAGCGATGATAAAGGTGAAGTAGTTAGAAACAAGGCTCGGTTAGTCACCAAAGGATTTAGCTAAGTCAAAGGCTTAGATTACGACGAAACCTACGCCCCAGAGCTAGACTCGAATCCATTCAATGTTGCTAGCTTACGCCGCATCGAGGATTTTTTTGAATGGATGTTAAGTCGGCATTCCTAAATGGATACATTAAAGAAGAAGTTTATGTTAGTCAACCCCGGATTCAAAATCTAGATAAACCCGACCGTGTTCTAAAACTTAAGAAAGCTCTCTATGGACTTAAACAAGCTCCTCGAGCTTGACGAGAGACTTCTCAATCCATCTTAAGTCAAAGGGTTTAACGAGGCTTAGTTGACTGACTCTCTTTGTAAAAACCTTAGGTAAAGAAATATTCATAGCTCAAATTTACGTGAAGCGATATAATTTTTGGAACCTCTAACTCGGTTACTAAGCGAGTTCGTTTGGCTCGTGGAAAGTGAGTTGAAATGAACTTGGTAGCGAGTTAAGTTTCTTTTAGGTCTACAAATTAAACAAACTAAGGATGGTATATCACATGTCAACAAAAATACACTAAGGAGTTAATTAAAAGATTTGGAATGCAAGACGCTAAGGTAATAAACACCCCAATGGCAATAAATGTTAACATGGAGAAGACCTGTAAAGTAAGTCCATGACTTAAAGTACTATAGAGCTTGATAGAAGTCTTCATACTTAAGCTGAGTCGACCGACATCCTATTCGATGAGTATAAGTATGTGCGCCTGTTTCAAACCCGTCTTAAGGAGTCTCACCTAACCCTAGTTAAGCGTATCCTTAGATATCTAAAGGGTACACTTAATGTCGGTATTTGGTATCCTAGATCTACCAGTTGAACTAATCGCCATCTCGATTCGGATTACTGTAGTAAACTCGATAGAAGAGCACGAGTGGTTGTTGTCAACTACTTCCTACGAGTCTAGTGAGTCGATGAAGCAACATTGTGTTGCCTTATCTACCACCGGCCGAATACATCGCGATGGGTGAGTGTGTCACTCAACTTCTTTGGATGAAGCACACTCTCCGCGACTTTAAGTTAGACTTTACGAATACTAAACTTCACGTAGATAACATTAGTTCAATTAATCTTACCAAGAATCCAATACGCCACTCTAGGACCAAACATATAAGTCAAACACCATTTCGTTCGAGAACAGCACAATCTGAGCCATACAACTCGAGTCGTCGAATCGAAATCTAACCTAGCGCACTATTTACTAAACCCCTACCCGGCGAATTTAGTCTATTAAGGCGAAAATTGGGCATGTATGAATAGAATAAGAACTTGCAAACTATATTTTCTTACTACTATTTCTTATTTTTATTTTGATGGAACTAGCATAGACATACCTTAGATATCACGCACTATAGATTTAAGGAGCGTCGTCTCCAACACATGTGACTAATGTGTTTGTGTACTTAGCCACGTAGATGGGCGTGAGATGTTAGGACCCTACTCGTTCCAAGATGTAGATCAGTCGTCGATATGAACCTGAGTATAAATATGCAACTAATATTAACTTGACTCTAATCGGGACTTGTTGATAATATCATTTCAATCAAGTCAAACTAGAGTCAACATTTAGATGAATTATTTTCACATACTATTTTCAAAATCATCATGCTTGGACTTAGGATTCTCTTAAAACCCCCACTTTTCCTTGATTTATGTCAAAGGGGAGAAAAGGCCAAAGTTAAGGTTGATTTCAAATTTTAACTTTGATTCGCCTAAGTTAAGGGGAGAGTAAGGTTTAGGTTTGACTCTTGAATTGAAAACTTTAAAGGCCCAGTTAAGAAATCAAAAGTTAAACCTTTTGAATAATTAACCTTTGACTTAACCTTTGATTACTTAACTTGCACTTATTTTTTACTCTAGAAGCCTAAGTTAAGTAATGTCATTTACTTAACTCATTATCTTTGTGTTTGGAGAACTAAAAGTCTTTTCAAGTACTCACCCTCATTCGAGGAGAGTTCCTCTAAGGGAGAACTTGAGAAATATTTTTACTACTCCTACTTTTGCTTCTTGTCTTTCTTTGTTTCATGCACTTAATTTCCTTAACTTTGTGTGTTTTGCCATATATCAAAAAAGGGGAGATTGTTGGTGCATGAGGCATCGAAATCGAACTGTGTTTGATTATAGCAAAGACACAAAGTTAAGTCTATTTTGTTTTCTCACGAGTGAATCGAGTGTCGGAAGATTGATATAATGGGTGAAGGCTAGCGACACCCGAGAAAGCCGCGGTGGTCGGCGACACTCGAGTGATTTGGAGGGAGCCGAAGGAATCGAGTGGAAGGCCGGAAGCATCGAGGTAAGCTCGAGTGTCAGGTCGTATTCTCTTTACTGGGATGATCTTAAGCGTAGATCCACAAAGACTTCTTATAGATGGTCTAGGTCGAGATCGGATGGTCGACGACCATCGAAATTATGTTTTGTTGTCTAACTTTGACTTGCAGAAGCATCACGATCATTGCCCGACTGAGGACTCATTGCCGTGTATCGATCGGCTAGAAGGTCATCGATCGGCCGATCTGCCATCGATCGGGATGATGGCCATCGATCGGTGATGGTCAATGATCGGTCCAGTCGAGGCTTATCACTCCACCTCAAAGCGGTTTGGTGTCCATTTGTGATTGGTTGAAGACCCACTCGAAAATGGGCTCAAAGGCTATTAAAGGAGGGTCAAACCTAGGGTTTTGACAACAATTCTAAGCTTCCAAAGTCTCCAAAAGCTACCGACAACAACGTGCTTCTTCTTCTCCGACGTCTAGGTTTCATTTCCTTTATTTTTGTACGTCGGCTTTAATTTTAGTGTCGTTGCTCATTTACATTCTTCGAAGCTTTTTTTTATCGTAACGAGGAGAGGGGGAGTGTCCCTCTACCTCAAGTTTTTTTGTATCGATTAACTCCTACCTCCAATGAGGAGGAGTTTGTTTAGTAATTTGCCCTCCGTGCGTGGTCAAGGACCACTAGGGCCTTGGAGTAGTAGCCTACGGCTACGAACCAAGTAAAACCTTTGTCTCTCTTGTTTTTACATTTACATTCCGCTGCGATTAATTATCTCTTGAGTTTTTAACACGAACATCGAAAAAGAAAAATTTTCTATCGCTATTCACCCCCTCCCCTCTAGCGCTCATTTCGATCCAACAGACATGTCTAAAAAAAATAGGCACAACTAACTACATACAAAGCAAAAGCATACCTGATACAACTGTGGACCATTATCATCATATCCAGCAACCAGAAGAGAAACTCCAAATGGCCTTACACCACTAGAATTAACAAGAAATCAGAAAGAGGAAGATGGACAGAAGTTAACAGCTTATCTAAATCCAAAGTAAGTGATTAGTTAGTTTAATTTCAAAAATCCCCCATGAATATCATATACCTTATAGCACAGCTAAAGTCATGTCCAACCAAAATTAACAATGTGTCTGAGAGATATGAATATCCACATAACCAGAAAAGTGAGGATGATAAAATTCACATTGTACTAACCAAGTAAGGCACCCCATAATCATTCAAAGTTCTTTTATTTGAAAAGCACTATATTACAGCAGCGATCTTACAGTTCAATGTGTTAAAACAAAGTTCCAAAATAGGTACCAACTTAGTGCATTGTGGAGGTATTAGTGCCATGCAAGAATCAGTTTATTCAGTGAATTCTAATCTTACCCCTTCTATCATCACATGTGAATGGCCGAAGCACTGCAAGTGAATATAGGTTGCATGGTCCAGACAAAACATAAGAGATATAGAAATAGTACCCAGATTGCGTAAACTCCTGCATAACAGCTGCAGTTTCTCTTACAAGTTGTGTTACTGGGATAGGCTCCTGCATAATTAAATATTTATCAGGATGCAAGTCATAAAAAAAACTTAAACCATATGAAATTGAAACATAAAAGGTGTAGTGGTATTGATTGTCTAAAACTAACCTTAATAGTAATACAAATGTACAGAAATATATGGACTTCGATGTTGGATTAAAGCTATCATCATTAGTTCCAGTATGCAAGACCATTTTGAAAACATAAAACAACCTTCCAAAATGTTACCATTATGAGTTTTATTTTATAGATCAGAAAAACTATAGTTGGAAATGAAACAAAAAAAGTTCTAAAAACATAAAGTGCTATGGCACGACTTAAAATCCAGGTTTCAAATATACCGAGCTTTTGTAACCAATGTCAAACATGAACAGCCAGGTTTCAAGCAAAAAGATTTTCAACAAATGAGGGTTTTCCATTTAGGAGCACCTTGTATAACCGAAAATATTGTTGTGCTTGCTTTCTGCTTTTTCTTACTAGAACACGAGAATCTGGGCCCATTCCACTGCAATACGCAACAGAAGAAAATCTGATGTATGAGAAAGAAAGAACAAAAGAAAAAAAACCAAAGTAAAAGAAGTGGCATGTTTAGTCTTGGTAACAACTGCAAATGAATGCAGAATGTTGTGCACAACTTTTCATGCACTGTTCAAAGCTGTGCACAATTTACAACTAACTGCAGACAGAGCACGAATATTAAAGCAGCATGGCCAAGATAAACACCCTAAATAAATAAAAAAAGAAAAGAACAAAATGAATCACTCGCCTATAAACAACCCCGATATTAGTCGTCATAAGCTGAATCTTTTGCACCTAAAATTCAATTTAGAGAAACAAATTTGTTAGCTACAGATTACAATAATGCAACATCAAAACATATAATATATAAAACAATAAAGGATGATTAATTGAGCTGAAACTTTACAAGGGAAGCTGTGAAGAACAAATAAATCAAATCAATGTGGTAATGGATTACTCGTGAAATCATCAGATATCAAATTCAGAAAGTTAATTCAGCATAAGGAACTTATATAAATATTGAATTCTGTCAATTTCATCTTTATTCTACATTATAAGTATCAAAATTTCTTTTCATAACACGCACTTAGATGATTTTTACAGCACTTTCCCTTATTTAAGGTTTCACTTCTGTTTCTATGAACCCAGTTCCGCATAAAAAACTTTATTGTCAACCTTTAGCTTGATAACTCAATACTTGAGCAAATAATGAACTGTTAGAATTCTACTAAATATCCTAGAACCCATGTTAACTATGTTATTAGTGTATGCGCAAGTAGCACATCATGAAAATGAAAGTCTTACAACCATGCTCACTTTGGAATAATAATAACATCCTACAAGCAGATTCAAAACTCCAAGGCACATATATTAAATATGCTAGAGCTAGATAGCAGTAGCAACTTGTGGTATTTTTATCATAGAGATTTTTCTAAATCCTTTCTGCCCCAAGAATGCACATATATATATAGACACTGTAATAAGGAAATTTTTACAATTGAAAAGCACTAAAACATTTTAATGCGGGTAAATGACAAATGCAATTAACCCACCATAGCAAAACAGTCACTAGAGTTATAAACCTTGAGGTTCGAACAAAGAGCATAATAATACATTATCAAATACACTAAGATAAAATAGATGAAACGCGTCTCCCAGAATATATCAACTTACAGATGAAGAATCAAAATATCCAAGGGAAAATGAATAGCTAAGTGGTAGATACTTACTGACGTTTCATCCACCAAAATGGAAGGAAGTTTCTTCTCAGTAGCTATGACGACACCATTGGCCGCTGCAGTCATCCCACACAAAATTCGTTAAATCGGTTCTTTCAGAAAAGTTATTCTATAATCAAAATGGAAGTTTTTTTCCCCATGCATCCCCTCATATTCAACCATATTAGTTTTTTTTTTCTAAGGAAGGATCTAACAAATTTAACAAACTAGTGTTTCTCACCTTTGATACCAAGCGAAGTCTGGCCGGATCCGACGGCCATTAATGCGTGTTCGATCTGAACTAACTTCCCGGACGGACTGCGTATCGAAAGATGAAGCAAGGGATGAAGAAAAATATAACGGAAATCATGAAGATAGAATTGCAAGGGGTTTTTGAAGCATGTAGAGTCTCGAGGAAGAAAGGTGGGATGCGACAGCGTACCTGAAGGTGGTGAGCGAGAAGGAGTACTGGCTGTCACCCATCTCCGGCGATCTGAGTAAACTGCGAGCAAAGATTGGCGAACCGATCTGAACCTCGGCGATGAAATAGAAGCGCAACGGTGAACCCTTGTCCAAGAAACCCAAAGGGCAGTTTCAGAATCCCACGGCGTAGAATTGATCTCAAGTTGCACTCGTACCTGACCCGGTTGGATCAAAAGAGTACGAATGGTCCTACTCATTTTAGATTAGGTAATATATTTTTCGTAATATATTTTTTTTATTGATTATAAGACTGATTGAGGAAGTATTGAGGACAAATAAATCATGTTATGCATCAATATTACAAGTAAACCATGACCTTCTATCAATTTAAATCGTTTAAAATTCATTTACATTATTATTTTTAAAATAAGTATCATCATCTATAATTAATTAAATTTTATAAGTTAGGTGATACATAGGTTATTAAAGTTGTCATTATTTTAAATTTTATTTTTAGTTAATTATTTTTTTAAAAAAACCGTCAAAAGAACTTATGATTTATAAGTAAATTGTCTTTTAGAATATAACCAATTTCAAATTAAAATATGAGTACTTTGTATAAAACTTTTTAAACAGGAGAAGAATTTAACAGGACAAATAGTTATTGGAATTGTAGTAATTTAAACAACATAGAGAGTAAATCTATATAGGTAAATAGAAATTGGGACTATAAATTTTGTATTAATCTTTATATATATATATATATATATATATATAACTCACGTGTTTTAATTTTGTCAAAATTATTATTTTTTAATTAGCATTGGTCCGACTAATCTTAAAGATGGATGGTTCGATCCTGCAAAAATTTTCCACCAACCACTTGGTAAATCGGAGAACACTCACAGTGAATAATTTAACGACCTAGCATTCGCAGATTGTCACCCTATTTGAGAGGAAATTCTCACAAATACATTAGAGTTGGGATCGACCCTTGATGTCTGATTTATTTATCAATATATTCATTCAGAGGTTCATCTTCAAATTTATTCACTCCAAAAAAATTCAAATTCAAATTTTCTAATTTATCCTAAAGTGTTTTGCAATTACCCTACTCTAATAGTATGAGGCATCATAGAGTTTTTTTAGTTGACATCGATATCTAGACCTTTGATCCGATTAATTTTGGAGATGATCGATTTAGTTCTATGAAAATTTTCTACTGACTATTAGAGTAAATCAAAAAATGCTCATAGCAGACAACTCAATGTTCTAGAATTTATCATCCCATTTAGAAAAAATTTCTACAAATATATCATAGTTAAGGATTGAATCAAAAATATTTAAGAGAGTACATAAATACCTTGCTACTAGACCGTAGTCCCGTGAGCCATTGGAGCGTGCATATGTGGCAAAACATGATAATGCTCAGGTCAAATAACACATGGTCACCCTCCCAGTCTAATAAAGGATGATAAATCACGGAGGACTTTGCCTTGATATAGTAATCCTTTGCATGAAAAAAAAATAAAAAACTCACATGGATATTTTACAATATATATATATAGAGAGAGAGAGAGAGAGAGTTCTGATCTGTTGCGCGCCCGAACCGTTCGTGCCCGTCCGCAACACACCGACCCACCGCCACTGCCACCGTCGCCGCCACGTCGTCCGAACACCTCCGGCCGCCGAGGTGCGCGTCGATCGCGCCAGGTCCGACGACCGGAGGTGGCCGGACGGTGCGGCGGCGACGGCGGCAGTGGAGGTGGGTCGGCGTGTCGCGGACGGGCGCAGACGATTCGAGTGTGCAGCAGATAAAAAATGTGTGTATATATATATATAGTGAACATTGAAGGGTGCATATTATGCAACAAAAGGGAAAATCCTCCCCCAGCTCATCGGTCTCACAGTGAAAAGAGAAAATAAATCACGATAGATCTTTCATCTTATCGACATCTAACATAGTAGAGGGTCGAAACTCCACCAGAGACAGAGACTGATCCATATTCTACTATGCAATCTTTATACTGTATTAGTTATCTGATTTTGTGGAGCACATTGGAGGGTGCATATCGGTGCAGATTGGTGCAACTTTGTTGTCAAAAGGTAATTCGTTCGCCCTCAGCACCCTCACCAGTCGGTCCCACAACCAACACGAAGAAGGTAAATCATGAAGAGTATATTACCCAATCCAGAACTAACATGGTAGGAGTCCAGGTACATATTAGTGCAAATAAACTTAGAACAAGTGAACAATTTAGATGGTGTCTATTATTCACGTCCTTATGATGTGTGCAAATCATATAGGATTTTTGGAGTAGTTTTAGCACACATCTCATTGCATTTCATATTTATTTCATGCATATTCTCCCTTGTTTTGCATTCATTTACTATTTTCTATTTCAAAGATCAACTTTTGTTAATTTATGTGTAGGACAGCATTTTTGGAGCAAAAATGAAGCATTTTATGGAGCACGAACTTTAGGGAACATGCTTTGGTCGTGTCCCAAGACACGGGCATGTTCTCGAAGTGAAATGAATCAACACGGAGGCTCTAGAATGACACACGGCCGACCGTGTTAAATTAGCACGACCGTGTTAAATATCTAGCCGAATTTCTAGCCTAGATTTCAGCTGTTTCCAGCCTTGAACATGGCCCCGCCGTGTGAATTTCACACGAACGTGTGGCGGTGCCGCAAATCCAAGGAATTAGGATTTTTCAAGCATTTATGGAAAGTCGGAGTCACTTCTATATATAGGAAACTTATCTAAGAGGTTGGGGATCATGAGGGGAGCCACCCTAGGGCTCCCAAACCTTGGGGAGAGGCCCGACGACTAGGACGGCAAGAAGGTGCCCTAGGAAGCACCGGAGGCTCGCAACAGGGAGATAAAAAGCAGCTCAAGGATCGGAATCTACGCTTCAACGCCTAAGGAGAACGACCATGATTACTGCATTTATTCTTGAACATCTTTGCATTGTAATGATTCTCTTTATGATGTCTTATGTTTATTCTCCTTTCTTTATGGAGTAGATACTTTGATTCTAGGATTAGGGAGTAGCTTGTGTATATGGATATGCTAGTTCAAATAATTATTCATCTCCTTTGAATCTATTTGCAATTTATGTTGTTTAGATTGATGAGAATTATGTCTTGATTCTATGTCTATCACACATAACCGATACAAGGGTGGAAAGCCTTTGTATCAAATCTAGGAGAACCAAGGAGGAACCTTGCGGTCATTCTTCTTTCAATAATAGTAGAAAGTAGAATATGATGGAGTAGAAAATGAAATATGTCTCGTCTCCTCATAGGGATTACTAGGACATCCTCGTACCTCGATAACTCATCTTAGCAGAAGGCCCAAAGTAGGAGACATCAACTCTAGAAGGGTTGAGGGACCTTAGTGACAGAGGGCTCCCAACGGTATCAACCCCCTGAGCTCTAACGATCCAAAAGGGAAACTTGGTTAGGAACGGGTAGTTCCTGGTAGAAGCAAAAGTTCATCGAGCAAATACATGATGATCCTCCCGCAAGATCATAGTTAGAGATCCTAAAAGCATAAGATTGATAGCATGTTCAACAACGCACAAGTGAAATCGAAGTCCTAGAATTCTTTTAGGAACTTTGAGACCACCTTTGCTTTCTCTGAGTGACACTGTATCTGAGTTAGGACTATCTGTTGGTGCAACAATGCCCTAAGCATTTATGTCTTTTGATGTTTGGATAATCATCTATAGTTAGGCATTGATTGTGATCTAATTGTGAATGTGTTAAGTGACAGGAAAATCCAAGTATGAAGACTTGGTAAAGGAAAGTCCAAGTGTAATCTTGGCAAGGAAAGTCCAAGGGAAGGTCTTGGCGGCGTAAGTCCAAGAATGTAGTCTTGGCGGTGTAAAGTCCAACCGGACCTTGGCAAAGGAAGACCAGAGGCAAGGTCTTAGCAGAGTAAGTCCAAGCATGTAGTCTTGGCGGCATAAAGTCTAAGTGGTCTTTTGGCAAAAGAGAAACCCAAGATATGACGAAACCGAGGGAAGCTCTTGGAAGCAAGTGTTAGTTATAGCCCTAAGAACCAATCATGTGATGGTTGAATAGGGAACATTTTGTATCATATTCTATAAAGGCAAAGGAATGGTTATTATATTTAAGTTTTGCTTGTGCCAGCTAAATTAAATATAGTAATGCCCTAGAAAAGTAGGTTCTTATCTACAGCACATCAATTGGCAGAATTGATTATGAGAGGCTGTAGAGAACACTTTCTAAATGTTCCTAGTCAAGTATTAATATGCAAGGGCAATATTAATACATAAAGACTAGCATGTAGGTCAATTGATGACTTGATCTCACAAGTCATGGATATATGATATCAAGTTAACACATGGGTATATATTAGAGAATATATACTGAACTGACCCGCCATGAGAAAGTTTCATGGATCGTTATATGAGTGTCATAAACTTTCTCATGTGACTATTGGTATGAATAGTCCTCAGACCTGAAGTCACTACGGTTCCCTACATAAAGAGTTATGTACTTTGGTATCGTCAAACGTCACCCGTAACAGGGTGGACCATAAAGGCGATTACTGGGTATATAACAAATTATGCGGAGGGATGTGAGTGATGTAGATGGGATCTATCCCTCTCATATGACGAGAGTGATATCGGTGGGCCCCTTGATTGAGTAGAACTACTAAAACGCATGGCCATGCTCGAATGAGTCAATATGAGATATTGAGCTCATTTATTTGAGTTAGTTTACTCAGGGATCAAGAAACACATAGATTGATCGAGGATGACACGGTCTATGCCTCATTGATCAATCTGATATCAAGGATAGAAGGACACGGTCATATATTATAGTAGTCACGGAAAGGTTAGTTGGATCTTGACTTATCTCATAACTTGGGTAGCAATGATGTATTGCTAGATGTCGCTCATTGCTTGTGTATCTAAAAGAGTTTAGGTCCACTGCCAACGTTATGAGAGCCTATAGGGTCACACACAAAGAGCATGATGATTAGAGGAATTAGAGTATTCTAGTTTGACTAGAATAATTTGGGAATAAGCTTAAGTACAAAATGGTTTTTGGACTTTAAGCTTAATGAGAATTTTAGCTAATTGATTTAATGAGATTAATTCAATATGTTACCTTATTGATTTAATAAGATTAATTCAATATGATAACATAAGATTAATTGAATTAATAAGATTAATTCAATATGATTGAATTAATAAGATTAATTCAATATGATTGAATTAATAAGATTAATTCAACATGATAACATAAGCTTAATTGAATTAATAAGATTAATTCAACATGCATGAATGCCACATAAGAATGCCACATAAGCATGCCTCATAAGCATGCCACCTAAGCATCCACCTAAGCTAGATAAGGTGGAAGGAAACAAAATGGTTTTGTCTCCTTAAGTGGCCGGCCAAACTTGTGTCCCAATGCAATGGATTGCATTGAATGTGTGGAGGTGAAAGGGTTTTTCCAACCCTATAAAAGACCCCATGAAGTGGCCGGCCAAAAAAAGTGTTGTTGTGGTTGTGAGAGAGCTTGGTGGAAGCTTTGGTTGTGTGGGTTTGTGAGTGTAGGCTAGCAAGAAGAGGAGTCTTCTTCTTCCTTTCTCCTTTTCCCTCTCTTCCTCTCCTTTAGGGACTTCTCTAGCAAGAAGTAAAGGAGGCTCCTCTAGTTTTCTTTTGTGAGACAAGAGCTTGCTCGTGTGGATACATATAGAGCATGGACACTTGAGCGTGCTAAAGATCAACAAACAAAGGAAGAGCGGGATTAACAAGGGCCGCATAACAAAGGTAATCCTCTCTATAAGATAGGTTCATGCTCTATGAGAACTTAAATAGCAATACTGTAACTGAAACGAAGCATACCGACTAATTTTTCAGATTCTTGCATATGCCATTTGGCATAAAGAATTCCCTACAGTGGTATCAGAGCCACTTGCGAAAGATCGTATAAAATAGGTTTTCTCTATTTTATATGTGATATAGAAGTAGGATAAATTTTATTATGAGTTGATAATTGCATTAGCAATTGTCAAACATAATAAAATATCCAATGTCTTTTAAAAGTTAAAATGACATGGTGCATGGTTATGGCCTAGTCCCAAAAGGTTTGTGAATGTGTGTGTGTTGTAATTCTTAAATACGGCCTGCGTGTCGTGCCTTCCTCCTAAAATTCTTGTTGTAAAATTAGTTTTAGACTCGAATGTAACTCGAGTATTTCTCCTTTTGTAATGTACAAAACAAAGATGGAGGGTCCATTGGAAGATGAGGTTACAAGGAGGAAGTCAACACACAAGACAACCAAAAGGAAGCACTTAGGAGAAGATGCTATCCCTAGGTTGACCAATCAATCTTTTCATTGGCTTGAGAAAATTGTAGAATAAGGGCCATAACCATGACACGCTTAGTTTAATATGTATGTGATGCATGTTAGTTTAGCTTGTATGTGATGCATGATTAGTTTAGCTTATATGTGATGTATGCTAATATGTATATGATACATGTTTATTTCTTAATAAGTCAAAAACGATATGCCTACCAAAGCTTGGTACTCACTACTTCCTCGATCATTTGTTATTGGGTTTGCCAAAGCAAAGCAATGCATTTTATCTTGGAAGAGTGCGAGTGGACAATCGTGATGTCCCGCTATCAAACTTGGTTAAGACTTAATTAAGTTTTCTTAATTAGTTAAGAAAGTAGAGGCATATATTAGCTTTGAACATAAGTTTTAAAATTAGTTTTATGTGATTTCCGAACATCAGCTTTGTCTTAGAAGTGGTCGTTGCTCCGATATCCAAGAAGGCCCATGTGCCTCGCCACAGCCTGGAAGCTGGTTTAGGAATAAACACTAAACTAATCTAAAACTTAACCAAAGCTATTAAAGAGTTACATCAGATGTAATTGGCAAAAGATTGCCTACCTAATTATACTACGTCTTGGGCGATTAGCCAAAGCTAACTCAAGACGAATTATAATGTGGATCTTTATCCCATATAAATTTATAGCTAAATAGTAGCTATGAGAATTTAGTGGGAGCCTCATTTAATTAAAGGCCTAATTAAATGATTTAGGTATGATACTTAACTTTGCATTTTAATGTTGTAGATCACCATGACATCTAACACGACACACCCCCTCAACTTGCGATCTGTCCTTGAGAAGGACAAGCTCAATGGAGCAAACTTTCTTGACTGGTATAGGAACTTGAGGATTATCCTCAAACAAGAACGCAAACTGTATGTCCTAGAGCAGTCTACCCCTGAAACACCCGCCCATGCGGCCACTCGTGCTGAAAAGGATGCTTATAAGAAGCATCAAGATGACGCATTAGATGTGTCATGTCTTATGCTTGCCACCATGAACTCTGAGCTTCAGAAGCAACATGAGAACATGGATGCCTATGATATGGTTGAGCATTTGAAACAACTATATCAAGGACAAGCTAGGCACGAGCGTTTTGAAGTGTCTAAGGCTCTTTTTTCATGCAAGATGCAAGAAGGAACACCTGTAGGAACTCACGTACTCAAAATGATTGGGTACGTTGAGAACCTTGAAAGACTAGGTTTTCCACTGAGCCAAGAATTGGCAACCGATGTTATCCTGCAATCGTTGCCGTAAGCATATAATCAATTCGTCATGAATTATAACATGAATGAAATTGATAAACCTTTGCCTGAGATTCTCAGCATGTTAAGAACTGCTGAACCGAATCTCAAAAAGAAAGTTAATAACGTACTAAGGGTCAAGAAGGGAAAAGGTAAGCGCAAAGGCAAGGGTAAGACCGAAGCCAAAGGCAAGGCCAATTCATCCACTTCAAAGGGTAAAGGTAAAGTACCTAAGGAAGGATGCTTCCATTCGGTGAGGTGGACCTTTGGAAGCGGAACTGCAAAGTCTACCTTGAGGAAGTAAAGAATAAAAGAAGTGGGACTTCTGCCTCAGGTATACACGTTATAGAAGTTAATCTATCTATTTCTTCTACATGGGTATTAGATACCGGATGTGCATCTCACATTTGTACTAATGTGCGTGAAATAGTAGACAAATGGCAAAAGGCGGAAGTAGACCTACGAGTAGGCAATGGCGCAAAAGTTCTTCTTTGTCTGTAGGAACATATTCTTTGTCTTTTTGCCTTTGGGCTTATCTTAGAACTAGAGGAGTGCTTATATGTACTGCATTGACAAAGAACATAATTTACGTATCTTGTTTAGACAAGAAAAACTTTTCTTTTATAATAAAGGACAAATGTTGTTCCATTTATTTGAATGAAATGTTCTATTGTAATGCACCACTTATGAATGGTCTCTATGTTCTAGATTTAGAAAACCCAATTTATAACGTAAATACCAAGCGGTTCAAATCGAATGATTGAACCAAACATATCTCGCAATCACGCCTAGGTCACATAAATGAAAAACGATATCCCCTCCATAAAGATGGATTATTGGACTCATTTGATTTTGAATCATATGAGGTATCACGAATCTTGCCTTTAGGAAAGATGACTAAAACTCCATTTAGTGGACATGGAGAGAGAAGCGGAGACTTGTTAGGACTCATACATACTGATGTATGTGGGCCTTTCAATGTCGAAGCCAGAGGAGGCTATAAGTACTTTATTACTTTCACTGATGATATGAGTAGATTTGGCTACTTATATTTGATGAGACATAAGTCAGAATCCTTTGAAAAGTTCAAAGCATTCAAGAATGAAGTACAAAACCAACTTGGTAAGCGTGTCAAGCTACTTGATCGGATCGAGGTGGTGAATACCTTAGTCAAGAGTTTCGTGATCACCTGGCTGAGTGTGGGATAATATCCCAACTCACTCCCCCTGGAACACCACAATGGAATGGTGTATCTGAGAGGAGAAATCGTACTCTATTAGATATGGTACGATCAATGATGAGCTAGACTGATCTACCTACTTCCTTTTGGGGTTTAGCTCTAGAGACAGCCGCTTTCACACTTAATCGCGTTCCATCAAAAGCCGTAGAAAAGACACCATATACGATATGGACCGGGAAGAGTCCCAAAATGTCTTTTATAAAGATTTGGGGTTGTGAAGCTTACGTTAGACGTCAAGTCTCAGATAAACTAGGACCCAAATCAGATAAGTGTTATTTTGTAGGATATCCCAAGGAAACTAAGGGATATTACTTTTACAATCCCACACTTGGCAAGGTGTTTGTTGCCAGAAATGTTGTCTTTCTAGAAAGAGAATTTATTTCTAGAAAAACTAGTGGGAGTAAAATTCATCTTGAAGAAGTTCAAGATGACGATAACACTAAGGCTTCGATGAAAAATGAACAGGCACCACAAAATGTTGTGGATGAGGAATTTGTTGCCCAAAGAGTTGTGGAGCAAACACCTGTTCAAGTAGACCAACCTCTTCGTAGATCTAATAGGATCCGTCGTCAACCCGAGAGATATTCTTTTCTCTTGACTGACAACGGTGAAGTATTGCTTGTCGATCTTGACGAGCCTACATCCTATCAAGAAGCTATGATGAGCCCAGTTAGAAATGGCTAGAGGCCATGAGATCGAAATGGAATCCATGTACACTAACCAAGTATGGACTTTGGTTGATCCACGAAGGGTAAAACCCATTGGGTGTAAGTGGGTCTTTAAAGTAAAGGCGACATGGATAGTAATAAGCATACCTATAAAGGTAGATTGGTGGCTAAAGGATTCAAACAAATTCATGGTATTGACTATGAAGAAACCTTTTCACGATTCGATGCTTAAATCCATTCGGATCATACTTGCTATTACGACCTACCATGATTATGAGATCTGGCGGATGGATGTCAAAAGCTTTTACGAATGAAGCTACTCGAGGATATTGTACATGACACACGAGGGTTTTGAGATCCAAAGCATCTGGAAAGGTATGCAAACCGCAAAGGTCCATTTATGGACTAAAGCAAGCCTCTCATTTGGAATCTTGATTCGATGATGCAATCAAGAGTTTGGTTTCATCAAGAATGAAGATGAGCCTTGTGTCTACAAGAGAAATAGTGGGAACCTGATTGTATTTCTTGTCTTGTATGTAGATGACATACTTCTCGCCGAAATGATATTCCCTCACTCCGATCTGTGAAGATGTGGTTAGGGAATTGTTTCTCGATGAAAGACTTAGGTGAAGTGCCTATATTCTAGGCATCAAGATCTATAGAGATAGATCTAAAAGATTACTTGGCCTAAGTCGAGTACATACATTGATAAAGTGCTAGATCGTTTTGCTATGCAAAATTCCAAGAAAGGGTTTACGCCTTTATCACATGGTGTAAGTCTTTCGAAGACTCAATGTCCCTCTTCTAAGGAGGAGAGAGACGCATGGATAAGATCCCTTATGCATCGCTATAGGGTCTATCATATGCGCCATGCTTTACTCAAATCACGACATCTCGTATGCTTTGAGCATGGCGAGTAGATACGGATCGGATCGGTGAAAGTCCTTTGGATAGCGTCAAAATATTCTTAAATACTTACGAAGAGCGAAAGAATATTTCTGATATTTGGAGGCAATGAGAGCTAGCGTAAAGGGTTCTGATGATGCAAGCTTCCAAGCAGACAAGGATGACTATAGATGTAATCGAGTGCGTGTTTTGCACGAATGGTGGTGGGTGTGGTGGAAGAGTTAAGCGAGACCACGATTGTTGATTCTACGAAGCGAGTATATTGCGCGATCGATGAAAAGGAGGTGTTTGGCTCATGAGTTCATGAACTTGGGGTAGTTCCTAGCATTGCAGATCAATAGACCTCTATTGTGACAACAATGGGGCTATTGCGAGCTAAGAACCTCGATCACATCACGGACCAAACACATACGCGGCGGCTCCATCTCATTCGAGAGATCATCGATAGAGGAGATGTGAGGATATGCAGAGTACCGATGTAAGCTAACATCGCAGATCCATCACCAAGGCTTTGCACTGAGGAAGCATGATGGTCACACTAGGTCACTAGGTATTAGATATCATAGTGATTGGTACTAGTGCTAGTGGGAGATTGTTAGTTATAGCCCTAAGAACCAATCATGTGATGGTTGAATAGGGAACATTTTGTATCATATTCTATAAAGGCAAAGGAATGGTTATTATATTTAAGTTTTGCTTGTGCCAGCTAAATTAAATATAGTAATGCCCTAGAAAAGTAGGTTCTTATCTACAGCACATCAATTGGCAGAATTGATTATGAGAGGCTGTAGAGAACACTTTCTAAATGTAGTCAAGTATTAATATGCAAGGGCAATATTAATACATAAAGACTAGCATGTAGGTCAATTGATGACTTGATCTCACAAGTCATGGATATATGATATCAAGTTGACACATGGGTATATATTAGAGAATATATACCGAATCGCCATGAGAAAGTTTCATGGATCGTTATATGAGTGTCATAAACTTTCTCATGTGACTATTGGTATGAATAGTCCTTAGACTCAAGTCACTACTGGTTCCCTACATAAGGAGTTATGTACTTTGGTATCGCCAAACGCCACCCGTAATGGGTGGACCATAAAGGCGACATCGGGTATATAACAAATTATGCGGAGGGATGTGAGTGATGTAGATGGGATCTATCCTCTCATATGACGAGAGTGATATCGGTGGGCCCTTGATTGAGTAGAACTACTAAAACGCATGGCCATGCTCGAATGAGTCAATATGAGATATTGAGCTCATTTGTTTGAGTTAGTTTACTCAGGGATCAAGAAACACATAGATTGATCGAGGATGACACGGTCTATGCCTCATTGAGCAATCTGATATCAAGGATAGAAGGACACGGTCATATATTATAGTAGTCACGGAAAGGTTAGTCGGATCTTGACTTATCGCGTAACTTGGGTAGCAATGATGTATTGCTAGATGCCGCTCATTGCTTGTGTATCTAAAAGAGTTTAGGTCCACTGCCAACGTTATGAGAGCCTATAGGGTCACACACAAAGAGCATGATAATTAGAGGAATTAGAGTATTCTAGTTTGACTAGAATAATTTGGGAATAAGCTTAAGTACAAAATGGTTTTTGGACTTTAAGCTTAATGAGAATTTTAGCTAATTGATTTAATGAGATTAATTCAATATGTTACCTCATTGATTTAATAAGATTAATTCAATATGATAACATAAGCTTAATTGAATTAATAAGATTAATTCAATATGATAACATAAGCTTAATTGAATTAATAAGATTAATTCAACATGATAACATAAGCTTAATTGAATTAATAAGATTAATTCAACATGCATGAATGCCACATAAGAATGCCACATAAGCATGCCACATAAGCATGCCACCTAAGCATCCACCTAAGCTAGATAAGGTGGAAGGAAACAAAATGGTTTTGTCTCCTTAAGTGGCCGGCCAAACTTGTGTCCCAATGCAATGGATTGCATTGAATGTGTGGAGGTGAAAGGGTTTTTCCAACCCTATAAAAGACCCCATGAAGTGGCCGGCCAAAAAAAGTGTTGTTGTGGTTGTGAGAGAGCTTGGTGGAAGCTTTGGTTGTGTGGGTTTGTGAGTGTAGGCTAGCAAGAAGAGGAGTCTTCTTCTTCCTTTCTCCTTTTCCCTCTCTTCCTCTCCTTTAGGGACTTCTCTAGCAAGAAGTAAAGGAGAGCTCCTCTAGTTTTTCTTTTGTGAGACAAGAGCTTGCTCGTGTGGATACATATAGAGGCACGGACACTTGAATGTGCTAAAGATCCAACAAACAAAAGGAAGAAGCGGGATTAACAAGGGCACGCAACAAAGGTAATCCTCTCCTATAAGATAGGTTTGGTTTAGAGAAATTTATTTTATACGAGTTTGCTTTCGCATGGATCACTTGGAAGGGATCCTAATTTTTCCGTTGCGCATATGCCATTTGGCATAAAGAATTCCCTACAGCAAGCACAAGGATGAAGGAGTCGCGGACTCGGAGGGATCCAGGAGGCGCAAGGCTGAAGGAAGAGCTAGAAGGTTGAATCTAGATCTAGGGAGTTTATTTCAACTATGATTTAATCATACTTGAAGTATCAATCGATTGGAGCTTTGTCTCAATCGACTGATCAGTCACTCTACTGAAGATGGCTGAGTTCTATGGCCATCAATCGACTACTAAGATTTGGTAGTCGACTAGTCCACCATCAGTCGACTGTTAATAGTGGACATCGACACATAAGATTTTCCAGTCGAGTGATCGCTTGGATCACTCGATTGGTGACTTAATCAGTCGACTGATCAGAGTCTCGTTGGGTAGTGACGATCGTGGATCCGGCTCATTAGAAGTCATTGGATGGTGTCAACTACAGCAGCAGTCGATTGATTTTGTACATCAGTCGACTGATGGAGGCTCAATTGGAAAATCAGCCCTCTCTCTATAAAAAGAGGGCATGGGGTGCTTGAGGAGGCTAGTGCTTACATTCCTAACATACTCTCAAGCTCCCCACGTTTTCTTAAGCTTTCTAAGTGTTTTTAATCCTCCTCTTCTCTAATCTTTACCTTCATCATTTGTAAGAAGAGGAGTGTGTTGTAAAGAAGCTTTCTTAGTGGAGATTTGCTTGGATTGATCTACCTTAAGGATCGCCGTGGAGTAGGAGCATAATCTCCGAACCATGTTAAATTGTTTTTGTTAGCGCTTGCATTCTTGTCTCTTGTTTTCTTTAGTATTCGATTTTGCTTCCGCTAACTTTGTTTGTATAATTCAAGAGAGGCTATTCACCCCCCTCTAGCCTTCCAAAGATTCCCAACAAGTGGTATCAGAGCCCGGATCGCATCGGAGGATCTAACAATCAACCAGAGCATAATGACATTTCAAGAGGGATATAACACGACGCACCCTCCATTCTTCGACGGCAATGATTTCGGCTATTGGAAAGGTAGGATGGAGTACTACCTTATGAATGATATTGATAATTGATTTAGTATTGTAGATGGTTTCGAGAAGTCGGTCAATGATTTCGGAGCACTGATACCAACGAAGAATTGGACTAAGGAGATGGCGAAGAAGGCCTAAGCCAATGCCAAAGCAACAACCACACTTTAATGTGGTTTGTCTAAAGAGCAACTAAGCAAAGTAGGACCCTTCAAATCCTCAAAGGGGCTTTGGGAGAAGCTCATCGAATTAAATGAAGGGTGACGAGAAGAGCCAAAAGGGACCTATTGATAGGTCAACTCCAAAGTTTCACCATGAAGACCAACGAGACCGTGAGCCAAATGCACGGTCGATTCAAGGAGGTAGTCAACGGACTACACGTAATAGGTGAGAAGGTCGAAAATCGAGACCTTGTAAGGTATGTGCTTCAAGATTTCCCTAGAACAACTCTATAGGCATCAATGGTAGATGTCTATAAGGTTTCTAGGGACCTTTCTTTAGTTAAGTTAGATGAACTTTTTTGTGAATTTGAGTTACATGAGCAAGCTAACACTTCTTCGAAAGAAAAAGGTATATCTCTTATTATAGGTAAGAAGGAGAAGAAGAAAGTCTCCTCATCATCCGAGTCGGAGGAAGAGTCTTCAAGTAGTGATGAGGAGCTATCGGCTAGTGAGGTGACTCACTATGTGAAGAGATTTGGTGGGAGATCAAGGAAGCTCACCAAGAAGGATGTAAGGAGGATGTTCCAATCCTCAAAAGGTAAACCCTCTAGTAGTTCAATTTTTACTCCTAATGTTACTTTCTATGGTTGCAATAAAAAGGGGCACATCAAGCCAAATTGCCCGGAGCTAAAGAAAAAGGAATAAAAGGAAAAGAAGAAGAAGGACAAGAAGGAGAAGAAAAAGAAGGAAGTCATGGTAGCACAAACGTGGGATACACAAAGCTTAGAAGAATCATCGGATGAGGAGGAGCTTTGCCACGTCACACGCAACTTTGCACTCATGGCCATGGAGGATGACACGAAAGCCTCAAGTCAAGAAGAATCATCCTCATCAAGCGACGAATTATCCTCTAGCGACAAATCGTCCTCTAGCGACGATGAAGTAAAAGACTCCCCTAGGGTAGAATTATTGTACAAAACCATTGCATGTCTTCAAAATGCATTAAATAAATCAAAATCTAGGATTAAGGATTTGAAAGTAGAAATCAAGGAAATTAGAAATGTAGAACTTTCTTATAATAATGCATGTTCACTTAAGGATGAAAATGAGGAACTTAAAAAGGAAGTATGTGAATTAAGGACATGCTTAGAAAAATTACTAGTGGGTCTAAATATCTTGACATGATAATTAGGGACCAAAGAGCTATTTACAACAAAGCCGGAATAGAATATAGACATAAGGAAAAGGAAGTAGCTTTTACCTCCCTCATTAGTAGAAAATCAACACTTAGGAGTAAGGTTAGAAAGGCTTGGGTTCCAAAGAAATTTCTAGTTAATTCTACCGGTCCTAAAATTTGGGTACCTAAGGCTTGTGTTTTTCATGTTGTATAGGTAGGTGGATTGGGTATGTGGATTGTGGATAGCGGATGGTCAAGACATATGACTGGAGATGTGAGCAAGTTTTCTACAATCAACTACATTAGCAAGGGGACCATGTCTTTTGGAAATAGTGGTAAACTCAAAGTCCTAGGTAAAGACACAATTGAGGTATCCCCAAACCTTATTATTCATAAAGTCCTTTTAGTCAACAACATGAAATTTAACTTGTTTAGTGTTAGTCAACTTTATGATGCAAATTTTAATGTTGAATTTAGTTCCACAAAGTGCTTTATTAGACACAAGGAATTAATTGATTGCATGTTAGTAGGATATAGGAAATCAAATATTTATTATGTTGATTTATCCTATGCTTCTAACATTTCTCCTAAGTGTCTTATGGAAAAAGAAGAAGAAAGTTGGCTATGGCATAGGAGATTAGGCATATCAACATGAAAAACATAACCAAGGTAACAAAATTGGAGCTAGTAAAGGGATTGCCTAAAGTGAAGTATATCAAAGACAAGATGTATGATGCATGCCAAAAAGGAAAATAATCAAAGTCATCATACAAGGGTAAAACTTTAACTAGCACTTCCTTACCTTTAGAGCTTATTCATTTAGATTCATTTGATTGTCATAGTACTCCTTCCTTGAATGGTAGTAAATATTACTTAGTTATAGTTGATGATTTTTCTAGATATACTTGGGTGTATTTTATGAAACATAAGGATAATACCCTATAAATAATCATAGGTTTTAGCAAAAGAGTAGAGAATGAAAGAAATCTCAAAGTCAACCGAATCCGTAGTGATCATAGTAGAGAATTTGAGAATTCCAATTTCTCCAAATTTTGCTTAAAACAAGGGTACAAGCATGAATTCTCTTGTCCTAGAACACCCCAACAAAATGGGATGGTGGAAAGGAGAAATTGTGCCCTACAAGAGGTTATGCTTAATGCATACTCATTTCCTAGCTACTTGTGAGCAGAAGCGGTTAATATCGCTTGCTATATCCAAAATAGAGTCCAAATCTATAGGTTTCTAGGAAAAACTCCATTTGAATTATGGAATGGCACAATTCCAACAATTCATTACTTTAAAGTCTTTGGATGCAAAGCTTACATCTTGAACAATAAGAGTTCATCAAAATCATCCTCTAGACCAAGTTGTAGGAGAATTATCTCAAGGTGTTAGAACTAGGTCTTCTCTTAGAGCTCCCTCTAGTCAAATAGATATTATCTCACAAATTGAGCCCAAATCAATCAATGATGCATTACTTGATCCGGATTGGATTTTAGCAATGCAAGATGAATTGGCTCAATTTGAGAGGAGTCAAGTTTGGGAGCTAGTCCCTAGACCCAATGATAGCACCATTATTACTACAAGATGGGTCTTTAGAAACAAATTAGATGATCAAGGAATTATAACAAGAAATAAGACTAGGTTAGTTGCAAGGGGCTTTAATCAAGTTGAAGGACTTGACTATGATAAAACTTATGCCCTGGTTGCTAGGTTATAATCGATTAGAATCCTATTAGGATATGCCTCTTACATGGGTTTTAAACTCCATCAAATGGATGTAAAATCGACATTCCTAAATGGGTTCATTAAGGAAGAGGTATATGTAGAACAACCTCCCGAGTTTGAGAATATACACTATCCAAACCATGTATACAAGCTTAGAAAAGCTTTATACGGGTTAAAACAAGCTCCCCGGGCTTGGTATGAAAGACTATCATATTTCTTCATTTCTAAGGGGTTTAGAAGGGGGCAAGTAGATCAAACTCTCTTCATTAAATCCAAGTCAAAGGATATCTTTGTGGCCCAAGTATATGTAGATGACATCATTTTTGGGTCAACAAATGATGAACTCCTTCAAGATTTTATCAAAAATATGGAGAATGAGTTTGAAATGAGTCTAGTTGGAGAATTAAAATTCTTCTTAGGTATAGAAGTCAAACAAACTAATGAAGGAACTTATGTATACCAAATCAAATATGCCAAAGAAATGATCAAGAAATTTGGTTTGGTAAATGCTAAGGTAGTTTCAACCCCAATGACAACTAATACTAAAATAGACAATGACCATGATTAGTTCAGTTTTTAGGTTTATTTTATTTGGTTAATTACTTTTAGGTTATTCAATTTCTTCTCAATAAGTAGCATATACACTCTAGATTGCGTAGCTTGGTTCATCGTATGCACAAACGCTTAAGATCAAAAAATCTGCTTCCGATTGACTTAGAAATAGAAAGAACCTACCATCGAAGGAGGGTTGAACAAAGGGAGATGGAGGAACACGACGCTCCTTTAGCAAACGTAGGTAGCCGACCTTTGTGGGATTATGCAGCTCCCAGTGCTAGAGGATATAGGTCTAGTATAGCTGGGCCATAAATTACAGCTAATGATTTTGAACTAAAATCTACACTTATACACATGGTCCAGCAGAGCAAATTTGGAGGAGCTGCAATTGAAGACCCTAACTGACACTTATCGACATTTTTATAGATCTGCTCGACCTTGAAATTCAATGGAGTACCCATCAATGCAATCCGTCTGAGCCTATTCTGGTTCTCACTGAGGGACAAGGCGAAGATGTGGCTACACTCCCTTCCTTCAGAAAGCATCACCACATGGAAGAAACAATTTATAAATAAATTCTTTCCACCAAGTAAGATAGCTCACATGCACCACTTAATCACTAGCTTCCGCCAGAAGGAAGGAGAGTTCCTTTTTGAATCCTGGGATCGATACAAGGGGTTACTATATCAATGCCCCTACCATGGTCTAGAGAGGTGGTTGGTGATCCACATATTCTATAATAGAATCACATATGCCACAAAGGATTCCATAGATTCTACTGCAGGAGGAGCTTTGATGAATAAGACCATTGAGGAAGTAGAAGAGTTGATTAAGGAAGTGACCCAGAACCACCACCAATGAACTTTCGAACGTAGTCACCCAACACCTACAGTCGGTAGATATGTCGTTAACTATATTGATCATCTACCGACAAGGATGGATGCACTAAGCAGACGGTTTGACTCTCTAACCCCTGCTTCTGTACGTGCGACCGATTCCTTTAGTGATGGAGTAGAGACATATCAGGAAGACTAATGTGGAGGGCAGAGCAGTTCTGAGGAGCAGGTTGAGCATGTCGATTCGGTGGGAGAGAATAATCAAAGGACCAACAATCCGTATTCCAGCATGTAAAATCTCGAATGGAGGAACCACCCAAACTTCTCATATAAGAATAATTCAGGAACTTTCCAATAGTCACGAGGGTATGGACAGTAGGACAATGGGCAGCCTCAACCACCTAAATCCCGACTTGAGCAGATAATCGAAAATTTTATTCAAACGCAATAAGCGGCGAACATTGAATTCCAGCAGCGACATTCACAGACAGAGATGATACTAGAAGAATTAAGGTCATCTATGAATGACCTTGCTAGCTGACAAAAGAAGCTGGAGATTCAGATAGCACAGATCGCCAGCCAATCTGCTAGAACACTGGGCCGATTACCAGGAAGTGAAGAAGGACAATCTATTTAATCACCACTAGAAGGAGAACTTGAGGATTATATAGTTGATACTTTAATCGAGGAGTGCATTGCTTCAATTAAAATACATCCTAACCTTAAGGACCCAGAAGAGCCTATTTTAACCCTCACCAAAACTTTAGTTACCAATAATGAAGCCCTTTTAGTGATTTGTGACAATAAAATTTTATTCGATCTAATATAATCTACTAATCAATCTTTTGGTGAGGATGTCTTTGGTGAGTTACATTATTTATAGCATATGGATGAAATGAAATATCATGATCAAACTCCTGATGATTCTTTGAAGATAAGCGTCTTCAATCTCGAGCCAAGGAAGGCGGCTAATAAATATCTTGCTCCTCCATGAGCAAGATTTAAGAGATATGGTGATAGAAGGCCACAAGGCAAGAAGCATAAAGTGAGTAAATATCTTGCTCCCCCATGAGCAAGATTCAAATGCATCAAGAAAGGGACGAAGAAAGACCTCCTTGGGCCATCGGAGCTAAGCTGAAACATAGGAGTATAGTCGAGCTAAAGACCCTTAACAAGCGCTTCTTGGGAGGCAACCCAAGTTTAACTTTATTGGTTTAGCATTCATGCATTGCTAGTTTAGGCTTTAAATTTGGTCCATTATTGTCATTATGAGTGTTTAGTTACATATAGATTTATCCCTAGGTAAAAGAGAGATTTTTTTAGAACGCTAGAAGGAAGCACGGGCACCCATGTGAATTTCACACAGTCGTGCCCAACGGTCAGAAGAGCACATGACATGGCATGTGGAAAGGCTTGGCCCGTGTTGCACTCCAAGAAAAATCCAGAGTCACACACGGTCGACCGTGTTAATTCAACACGGACATGCTAAATTCCGGATTCCACACGGTCGTGTCACGTCCCTTTAAAAGGGTGTGAGCCGTGCGATTTGCCGTGCGACTCAAATCTATTGCCCTAGCCCATACAAAATCACCTTCTCACATCCTTTCCATCACTCCCCTATAGACCCACCTATGTATAGGAGCCCACCTAGTCCATGCCACGAACCTACACCTGCACCGCCTTCTTTTTCTACTTATGAGCAGGATGCAAGTACGTCTGCCTAAGATTTCTCCAAGTTCCGATCGCGCCTCGATGACATTTACACAGAGCAACAGACACAGGAGTAGCGATGGGAGGAGCACAATGCCTACATGTAGGCAGAGTTTCAGGGCCTCCGGGACCATTTCCAGTGGGGGCGAGGTGTTCTATGGCCAGGTTTGAGACTATTTTTGGGAGGAGACTGGTTACCGTCAGGAGGTCTGACAGTTCATGAGGGATGCCCGATCACAGTGGGCTAGGGTGGAGGAGCACAGAGTCGTCGCTGCATCCACCAGTTCCCAGGTTGACCACATGTACATGTGGCACTAGTAGCTGAGCAGCTGATTCTCCCAGGAGCATGACATGCCTAGACTGTCGGACTTCCCACCTCGACTGCCATACTAGAGGTACAATATCATTTAAGTCTGTAGGGAGACCCAAATTTTGATATGCTCTCCTACTAGTGTTAGTTTTTCTTTGACATCTAGGTTCAGTTTTAGATTATTTGTAAAAAAAATTTGAGGGATAAAAAATAGTTGTCGTGGGTGGAAATTATAAGGTGCCCCTTTGAGACCGAATTAGGTTACAGGGGAAACACTTATCAATTTCTCTCAATACCGAACATGCCTTTGAGACTTTATACTAAATCTAGGGAATGACTCTCGTTTGGGGCAGGTAAATGCCTAAAATCCGGAGACCTTAGGAAAGCTATAGGATGATGACTTGACTCACCATGGAATGAGTATCCCCTAGGAAATTCTCTCAGCACGTGCATGGAAAGCTAACCTAGTGAATATTTAGAACATATCTATTTGCTTTGATTGAAAATACCACTTGATAATTTTAGTTAGCATGCTAATTATGGAACAATACTTTTAAATTTCATGGCACTGAGATTTGCTTGAGGACAAGTAAAGATCTAAGTCTAGGGGAATTGATGTGTGCAAATCATATTGGGGTTTTGGAGTAGTTTTAGCTCACATCTCATTGCATTTCATACTTGTTTCATGCATATTCTCCCTTGTTTTGAATTCATTTACTATTTTCTAGTGATCTACTTTTATTAATTTATATGTAGGATGGTGTTTTTGGAGCAAAATTGAAGCATTTTATGAAGTAGGGACTTTACGGAACATACTCTGATCGTGTCCCAAGACACGGGCATATTCTCGAAGCGAAATGGATCAAAATAGAGGCTCCAGAGTGACACACAACCACCCGTGTTAAATTAGAACGACCATGTTGTAGGGGATAGGTACGACCGGCTAGAGGGGGGTGAATATCCCTTTTCGTTTGGATGCCGATATTTGCTCGTCTACAAAACTAATTAGCGCAAGCGGAAGACTAATAAAGACAAGCAAATAGAAATACAAGAAAACAATCGCTAACAAAGAATGTAACGTGGTTCACGGCTACGCCGCTAATCCACGATCCCGATTCGTCCGAGGTGAATCACTCCTCCAAAGCCAATCACTATTGGTCTCTCCTTTGCACCAAGCTAGGTGGAGGTAACCTTTACAATCAAGATCACTCTTCTTACAAATAGAATGGAGTAAAAGCAAGTAAGAAGAGTTTAGAGCTTGTGGGGCACTAGGAAGATCACTTGGAGCATAAGCATTAGCCTCCCAAAGGCTTACACCCTCTCTTTTTATAGAGAGGGCTGATTTCTTCCCGTTGGCCGCCACCAGTCGACTGCCGCCCTTGGCAGTCGACTGCCATCACTACAACGGCCTCCGAACACGTCGGATCCCGACCATTGTAGTCCAACGGAACTCTTGGCAGTCGACTGATGGACCTCATCAGTCGACTGCTGCCTCCTCGTCATCGGCGCCCGATCGGCTCGAGCGATTCTGGACAAAACCCTATTGGCCGTCATTGCGCCTTGTGATCGGCGTCTTAGCGATCGGCCCCGTATGGCGATCGGCTGCGCCTAATCTAATCGATCGGATACGGTCGAACTCACTCGACTGAGCGATCATTGCCATGACATGGCAGTCGACTGGTGTCGGGAAAAACCATCCGACACTTGGCCAAATGGCCAAGTTTCACCTAAGAGCTACCCCTCCCCGGGTTACAATCGCTCACTCTCATCTCTCGGAGTCCCTCGCCTTCGAAGTTCTCTTCGTTCTCGGCCACGTCCCTCGGCAGCATCAGGCGCACGGCTCTGCAATGCTCCTTCGCGTCTCTTGCCTCGAAGTCTACTTCCTCCGGCTTCACTCCAAGCTTCTCGTCTGACGGTCCCTCGGATGCTCCAAGCGCACGGCTTCCGCAAAGCTATCCTTCACCGACTCAAGGCACGAGTCAGGAGATGTGAAACTCGCCACGGCTCCATGTGCGAATTACTAAGTCCTGCACGACTTCAACGCACATATCAAATCAACATAACACACTAACTTAAACCCTTTGCCACACCATCAAAACCATATTATGGCAAGAGATTGCCCTAACAATCTCCCCCTTTTTGATGTGTGACAATCCGTTTAAGTTAGGTAAAAACATTTGATATAAGTTCTAAGGTAAGAAAGCATGTAAAGATAAATATGATATAGCAACATGCAACTCCCCCTTAATCCATGAAACTCTCTATGCAAATTTTTTCCCCCTATCATATATTTCTCCCCCTAAAATAATTAACTTAAACATAATTATTTCTCCCCCTTTGACACCATCAAAAAGATTAACACTAAGTTAAAAGCACATGACATCAAGTCTAATAGAAAGAAAATACCACAAGTTGAATTAAAATCGAAATTCAGCCTTTACTGGTCTGATATTCAGGTCATCAGTCGACTAGTTCAGACTACCAGTCGACTGGTACACTGTATTCGAGATTTCTGATTTCTGGGGTGAATTTCAGAAATGCGTTAAAAATTCCAGAAAATTCGAAAAATCATGAAATTTGGGGAACACATTTCTTTTAAGTATATCTGTCAGTGAAAAATATGTTTTCATGAAAAATCATTATATTTCCATGTATTTGCCAAAAATCCAAAAGCTTTAAAAACTACTAGGTTTTTTATCATAAGAGTATCCATTTTAACACCTAGTCTTGCATCCAATTGTTTCAAAACATGAATACATGTATTTTAAAGTAAGAAATTGTTTTGAAAACATATGAAATATCCAACCCTGATCTTTGAGCAATATGTCTATGAATTAAACATAAGTCTTCCCCATGATTGGTCTATTATTGCTATGTTGATACTTTAAATGACCATCTAAATGCCATAGGCATTAGTGGACATTTGTATCATCCTAACATCTCACCCATGCTAAGTTTGCAATCAAGTTAGCCTATAGTGAGTGTGAGATGCATCCTAGGGGGGTATTTGTGTATATTTAACCAATATATTCATGCAATTCTATCATGGTTAAGTTTCAACCTAATAATCCTCATGATCATAAAGGCATATATGAATGAATTCTACATTATGATCATGAAATACATGTATTCATTAAATAATAGTCATGCATTAGGTATTATATGATGATAATAAGCAAAGTATCACCTAAAGCATGATTCAACCCTATTTCCCATGATTATGTGCCAAATATCAAAATCATAAATCATGATTTCAAACATACATAGCAATTACATTAATCATCATGATTTAAGCATTATTATCTATTTATGGGCACGTTATCATCACCCAACACTATTCTAAAAATGTTGTCCCGCCATCCTAAGTCAACCAAAATATGATATAGGTTAATTCCATATGATTGACTACCCTAGGGTTTTCCTAACCCTTAAGGATGGATTTTGGAACCCAAAATAAGTTCTTTCCTATTGGGTTCACTAAGTATTCCTTGGGGATCCATTTCCTAGTTATTACTTTCTTCTTATCTTGTCCCCTAGCTATTAGGCATTTGTAGGCCTTTTCATTTTTCTTTTCCTTGTAGCCTAGGCCCTTTTTGTTGAAACTAGCTCTTTGGCTCCCTAAGATCATGTTCAATGTGTTGGAGCCAATTGTGAATTTTTCTAGGGCTTTTGTTAAATAATCTACCTTTTCCCTTAAGGCCCTATTTTCCTCTATGCATGCATCATTAACATTCAATGGCACATAAAGGTCATGTGAGCATGCATCATTTAAGCTAGAAGAAATATTATCACTTAAGCATGCATTTTCTAGCTTATTTTCCAATGCCTTAATTTGATTAAGCATGCTTTTATTTTTCTTTTTCATTCCAAATAAGTCCTTAGTTAAACTAGAAATTATGGAAACTATTTTCTTAGGAGAAGCTGTTACCATAGTTTCCATGTCCTCTTCTTCTTCGGATGATGAGGATGTAGAAGCTCCCCCTTCATTTGAGCTCTCCCCGCTTGAGCTTGATCCTTCATTTTCGGATGAAGAGCAATCCAAGTCATCAAAGGCCATCAAGGCCAAATTGGTGACAAAGGCATCCTCCTCATCCGATGATGATGAGGAGGATGAGGATGGGTCATCCCAAGTCCTTGCCTTTAGAGCTTTGGTCTTCCCCTTTTCTTTTGTCTTCTTCTCCTCTTCCTTCTTTTTCTTGCTCCCCTTTTTCTTCTTCTTTTCTTCTTTCTTTTTCCTCTCTTCCTTGCTCTTGTTTAGGAGAGGATAATTGTCCCTTATGTGCCCCTCTCCTTGGCAATTGTAGCATATGACCTTCCCCCTTAGTCTTCTATTCCTATCATGAGATTTATCAAATCTGAAATTCTTAAATGCACGTCTTACCCTCCTTACCATATAGGCTTCTTCGGTGCTATCCATGGAGGAGGAGGAAGACGCTTCGTCATCGGAGGAGGAGGGGATTTCCATCTTCTTCTTCCCCTTATTTGCCAACAATGCTACTCCCCTTGAAGATTGTATTTTTGGCTCTTCTTGTATTCCTTCAAGCCTAGATTCATGTAATTCCATAGTGGAGAAAAATTCATCTAGAGTACTTACCTCTAGATTCTTGGAAATGTAAAATGAGTCCACCATTGAACTCCACTTGGATGATCGAGGGAAAGCATCTATGGCCTTCATTATCATATTGCGATTGGAGAGCCTTTCTCCTACACTTGTTAGTCCATTTAATATTTCTTTAAATCTAGAATGTAAAGAGGTTACCTTTTCTCCCTTTTCTAATTTAATGTTGGATAGTTGGGAGCGGAGAAGATCTCTCCTTGCTAGCTTTGCCTCGGATGTGCCTTCATGAAGCTCAATTAGCTTCTCCCACATCTCCTTGGCGCTTAGGCATTCTCCTATTCGGTTGATTTCTTGTTGGGGGAGCACATTGAAGAGATGATGCTTGGCTTTTGAATTTGCAAGGTGCTCTTCCCTTTGCCTTTTGGTCCACCTAGATTTCTCTATTGGCTTCCCCTCTTCATCCCTAGGCAAAACGAAACCGGATTCCATTGTAATCATAATGTCAAAATCCGTTTCGAAAAATACCTCCATTCGCTTCTTCCACCAAGCGAATTCTCCTTCAAACTTCGGAGGATGGATGTTAGAGCCGGCCATTTTGAAAGTTGCTTGTTGTGGCGGTTAGTCCTCGACAAGCTTTCCTCGGCTCTGATACCACTTGTAGGGGATCGGTACGGCCGGCTAGAGGGGGGTGAATAGCCCTTTTCGTTTGGATGCCGGTATTTGCTCGTCTACAAAACTAATTAGCACAAGCGAAAGACTAATAAAGACAAGCAAATAGAAATACAAGAAAACAATCGCTAACAAAGAATGTAACATGGTTCACGGCTACGCCGCTAATCCACGATCCTGATTAAATCGAGGTGAATACTCCTCCAAAGCCAATCACTATTGGTCTCTCCTTTGCACCAAGCTAGGTGGAGGTAACCTTTACAATCAAGATCACTCTTCTTACAAATAGAATGGAGTAAAAGCAAGTAAGAAGAGTTTAGAGCTTGTGGGGCACTAGGAAGATCACTTGGAGCATAAGCATTAGCCTCCCAAAGGCTTACACCCTCTCTTTTTATAGAGAGGGCTGATTTCTTCCCGTTGGCCGCCACGATCATTGCGCCCTTGGCGATCGGCCATCACTAGCAACGGCCTCGAACGTCGGATCCGACGGCCGTTGTAGTCCAAGCGGAACTCTTGGCGATCGGCCGATGGACCTCATCGTCATCGGCCGCTCCGTAATCGGCGCGATCGGCTCACGAGCGGTTCATGGACAAAACCCTATTGGTGGTCGATGCGCCTTGATCGGTGATGTCTTAGCGATCGGCCTTGCCGTATGGCGATCGGATCACGCCACAATCCGATCGATCGGATACGATCGAACTCACTCGACTCGGGCGATCGCCATGACATGGCAGTCGACTGGTGTCGGGAAAAACCATCCGACACTTGGCCAAATGGCCAAGTTTCACCTAAGAGCTACCCCTCCCCGGGTTACAATCGCTCACTCTCATCTCTCGGAGTCCCTCGCCTTCGAAGTTCTCTTCGTTCTCGGCCACATCCCTCGGCAGCATCAGGCGCACGTCTCTGCAATGCTCCTTCGCGTCTCTTGCCTCGAAGTCTACTTCCTCCGGCTTCACTCCAAGCTTCTCGTCCGGCGGTCCCTCGGATGCTCCAAGCGCACGGCTTCCACAAAGCTATCCTTCACCGACTCAAGGCATGAGTCAGGAGATGTGAAACTCACCACAGCTCCATGTGCGAATTACTAAGTCCTGCACGACTTCAACGCATATATCAAATCAACATAACACACTAACTTAAACCCTTTGCCACACCATCAAAACCATATTATGGCAAGAGATTGCCCTAACACATGTTAATTTTCAAGCCTAGATTTCAACTGTTTTCAGCCTTGCACATGACTAGGGTGTGTGAATTTCACACAATCGTGTGGCAGAGTTGAAAATCCAAGGAATTAAGGTTTTTCAAGAATTTATAGAAAGCCGGAGCTGCCTTTATATATAGCAAACTCATCTAAGAGGTTGGGGATCACAAGGGGAGCCACCCTAGGGCTCCCAAACCTTGGGAAGGAGGCTCGATGGCTAGGACGGCAAGAAGGTGCCCTAAGAAACACCGAGTCTCACAACGGGGAGAGAGGAAGTGGCTCATGGATTGGAATCTATGCTCCAATGCCTAAGGAAGACGACCATGAGTACTGCATTTATTCTTGAACATCTTTGCATTGTAATGATTCTCTTTATGATGTCTTGTATTTATTCTCCTCTATTAATGGAGTAGATATGTTGATTTTAGGATTAGGGAGTAGCATGTGTACGTTGGATATGCTAGATTGAATATATATTTTTTGCTCTTGAATTTATATTGTTTAGATCAATGAGAATTATGTCTTGATTCTATTTCTACCGCATATAGCTGATACAAGGGTAGAAAGCCTTTATATCAAAATCTATGAGAACCAAGGAGGAATCTTGTAGTCATCCTCCCTCCGATAATCGTAGAAAGTAGAATATGATAGAGTAGGAAATGAAATATGTTCCGTCTCCTCATAAAGATTACTAGGACATCCTCATACCTCGATAACCCATCTTAAAAGAAGGCCCAAAGTAGGAGACATCAACTCTAGAAGGGTTGAGGGACCTTAGTGACAGAGGGCTCCCAACGGTATCAACCTCCTGAGCTTTGACGATCCGAAAGGGAAACTTGGTTAGGAATTGGTAGTTCCCGATAGAAGCAAATGTTCATCGGGCAAATACATGATGATCCTCCCGCAAGATTATAGTTAGAGATCCTAAAAGCATAAGATTGATAGCATGTTCAACAATGCACAAGTGAAACCGAAGTCCTAGAATCCTTTTAGAAACTTTGAGACCACCTTCGCTTTCTCTGAGTGACACTGTAACTGAGTCAGGACTACCATCGACCTCGCACACCTTACTCTTAGGAGATTTACTCCGAACAATGACATCCACTGGACAAATGGTATTCAAATCTCAGTCTCTGTGGTATCGATACTTAAATTAAAACTTGACGACAACCGTGCACTTGCGGACGTTGAGTGTGAGCGCACGCATCGAATCCTTGGCGATCCTCGTCGGAGATTTGAGGTTGTGCTCGCGTGCATCACCTTATCAGTTTTACTTCACATTGGTGGAAAAGTTTATCCGTCGTGTAAGACACAGGCATTTGAGAGGGTGAATGGCATGAGTTTAAAGGTGTCACATCAATGATAAATGATACTCCATTAATTTTATTACCTATAAATATTCAGTAATTTATCAAAGAATGCACATGAAATTTTCTAATGCTCCAAAGGTACATCAGAATTTCATAATGCCTAAAGGGCGCACCTAATTTCTACATTACCCCTCCCATAAACTGTTTTATTTAATTTTTTATTTAGCCTGCATCTGAACCATAAGAAAAAATCCCAAACCACCCAAACATCACATCGACCTTTCTGCATACTTACCTACTCAAACATAACATCGAGTTCGTGCTTCTCCGCTTAGCTTTCGCAGTTTCTTATACATATTGGCACACATCTCCTCTGCCTTCCCATTCAAGTTTCTATTGCTGTAACTTTCATTGAGTTTTAGGGTTTTCTGCGAGATTGTCCGAGGTCATAACCTTTCCTTCTCCCATTTAAGTTTTTATTTTATGTTTGCTGACTCAGTTTTAGGGTTTTTGATCAAAGTCTCCTAGCTCATAACCTTTCTTTCTCCCACTCATTGTTACAGAATGGCTCATGAATGTAGTTCAACCTCTCGTTCATCTGAGAATGTATGTTTCAAATTCTTTGATTTAGTCAACAATGAAGTACTCCATCTCTTTCATATATTAATTTGGATTAGGGTTTATGGATGGTTTGCATTGGTCCCAACAAGCATACTATTTTGTTGTTCTATATTTAAAGGTGATAAATCCAATAATGAGATTTTTTTCCAAAAATTATTGATGTATGGTATTATCAATGTCAAAATATGCAAAACACAAGGTGTGGTTTATATAAATTTAGTTTGTATATAAGTACAATATGATGGAAAATATCATGTTAATTTTTTTTATTTTCAAATTTATAGGTTTTAAATGATTGTGGGAAGAAACTTCAATGGACCAGCATATTGGTGCAATAGGCCCTGGATCAATGTTGACCAAACTCGAGTGGGACTTGAGTAGTGTTTTGATGTTTGATAATAGATTTGACTATTGTTTGACTATATGGGTTTGACCATATGTTAACCATATGACTAGTGGATGATTGGGATATCCAAAGTCATATGGGAGAGATTATCTGGGAAAGATTGTTGGAGCAATCAACCTCGAAATTCCAAGTTTGGATACTTGGGAAGGAAAGTCCAAATATGGATATTTGACAAGGGAAGTCTAAAGGTAAAGTCTTGGCAGCATAAGTCCAAGTGTATAGTTTTAACAGCGTAAAGTCCAAGTGAACTTTAACAATTAGAAAGTCCAACATGGAGTTGACAAGGAAAGTTCAAGAATGGTCTTGGCAAGGGAAAGTCCAAGCATATAGTTTGGGTGGCGTAAGTCCAAATAGAACTTGGTAAGAAAATCCAAGCATTGAGGCTTGGCAATGGGAAAGTCCAAGGGTGAGATTTTGGCAACATAAAGTCAAATCATGTGGTCTTGGCAGCATAAGTCCAAATGAACCTTAGCAAAGGACCCGATTAGCATGACATAGCTGATAGAAGCATTTAGAGGCTAACGTGAAGGATGAAGAGTCGTGGACTCGAGGGATCCGAGAGGCATGAGGCTGATGGAGGTGGCTAAAAGGCTAAGATCTAGGCTAAGAGTAAGTATCAAGTATGAGAGGATCATACTTGGGTTAAACCTTATGGTTGAAATTTATCAGTCGACTGGGACTTTAGGTCAATCAACTGGTCAAGTGTTCAACACTCGAGAGCCTAGTCTGTTAGGACCTGTGCGCCCGCTAGAGGGGGGGTGAATAGCGTCGTTCGTTGATGATGGAATTTGATCGCGTTCGTCTCTACAACACTTGTTAGCATAGTGGAATATATAATAACAAAAGTAAATATATCACAAGCACAAGAGATAACATGATATAACGTGGTTCAAAACTGAATGGTTCATATTCCACGGATTGGACTCGTAAGAGCCCTAGCGATGCAATCACACACCACTAATCCAATAAACTCCTTCTTGACAACAAGTCGGAGGTGGAGAAAACTCGTACAAGTATTCTTACAATAATAAGAATGAAATACAAGCAATTACAAATAAAATACAACAAAAGAAGTAAAGAACACTTTACAAAAATTCTTTTGGATGCTTGCTTGTTTGGTTTCTTGAGTTGCACTTGGAGACCCTGATTTGCAGCAACAAATCACCCTAAAACTCCTCAAAAACTGATGGCAAAAATCTCCTCCACGAGCTCCCTTTAAAGCTTCTCCTTGGGCTGGATTCTGCCTAGCAGTCGACTGATCGGGACCATCAGTCGACTGCCCCTGTAGCCGTTATCTCACAACGACATGAACCACATTGGATAAGTCCAACGGATAGACCATCAGTCGACTAATCATGCCCATCAGTCAATTGATCATGCCCATCAGTTGACTGATCAATCCTTCACTCGACTACCAAACTCTAACAATCGACTCGGGGAACCTTACGTACGTGCGAATTCCTAACCATCGATCGGTGATCTTGGATCGATCATTGCTCAACAGCGATTGGCGCGATATGTTGCAATCGGTATCGGACCAATTCCTACAGTCGAACTCCCATTGACTCATACCAGTCGACTGACAATAATATCAGTCGATTGATAACCTCATCCATGAGGTTTTAACCCCAAGTATGGTGCCCCCATACTTGCTAGACCACCCTTAGCCTAGATCTAAGCCTTCTAGCCACCTCCGTCAGTCTCACGCCTATCGGATCCCTCTAAGTCATCCATGACTTATTCATCCATACGCTAGCCTTCAGGTGCTTCCATCAGCTATTGTCATGCTAATGTGGTCTACACCGCCAAGGCACATTGGACTTATGCTACCAAGACTCCGCTTGGACTTTACGCTGTCAAACATTGGACTTATGCTGCCAAGGCTCCACCCTTGGACTTTACGCCACCAATATTCCCCTTGGACTTTTCAATTGCCAAGACTCAAGCTTGAACTTTCCCTTGCCAACCCATGTTAGACTTTCCATGCTAAGACCCATGCTTGGACTTTCCTTTGCCAAGACCCATGCTTGGACTTTCCTTGCCAACTCATGTTGGACTTTCTATGCCAAGACTCAAGCTTGGACTTTTCATGCCAAGTACTCAAGATTTGGACTTTCCCTTGACAATGGTCAAACCATTGTCAAACATCAAATATGACCTGGGTCGATTGTACCAATAATCTCCCCAACACATTGTCAGACATTAATATCAAACATCAAAACACTACTCAAGTCAAACTCGAGTCTGGTCAATCATGACCTGGGCTGATTGCACCAATATAGTCAACTCTGAGCAGTCAACTGGGATTATGATCAGTCGATTGGGATTATGATCAGTCGACTGGCCTTAAGCATTGAGGCTCGACTCGGAGCCTGGTCAATCGTGATCTGGGATGATTACACCAATATAGTCAACTCGGAGTAGTCGACTGAGATTATGATCAGTCGATTGGGATTATGATCAGTCGGCTGACCTTAAGCATTGAGGCTCGACTGCTCGACTATGGCTCTGGTAGTCGACTAGCCTTAAGCAGTCAACTGGTCTTAAGTGGTCAGGGCACAGATTATTTCATAGTTGACTACTGCTTGGCAATCCACTACTAGGGGAAGTATTGTTGCATTCCAGACCTTCAAGAGCAATCCAAAGCAACCAACAAGCAAGCAAGCAATCAAGTTTTTTTAAAGTGTTCTTTACTTTTGTTTTTGCTTCATCCTTGTATTTGGTTATATCTTCTTGTTTATTGTTGTAAACCCTTATTGTAAGAGGTTTCTTCACCTTCGATCTCATATTAAAAAGGAGAAGTTTAATACTAGTGGTGTGCATCACTAGAGCTCGACGGTGGAGTATGAACCATAGGTTCCCAACCACCTTAAATTTCTATTGTGTTCGTGTTGTGATTGTTTTGTATTTTATCTTCGTATATTTGTATTCCATTGCATATTAACGTTTTATAGACAAGCAATCATGATCAAAGCATGAAATTGAAGAAACGCTATTCACCCCCCTAGCACGATGTCCAATCCTCAATAAGTTGTATCAGAGCTCGGTACACTCAGAAGAACAAATCACCTTGATTACCAACTCAACAAGTGGTATCAGAGGGCACTCTTTATTGGATTAACAATCGAGGGAGCAAAGCGCTAGAGGAGTAGAGAATGGAGCTTCAAGATAAACTAGACCGCGACTTCACAGTTCAACTTCCTTTGACTGCGAAGACTTCACATATTGGAAGGTGAGGATGGAACATTTTATAATGTGTGAAATAGAAAATTGGTTTGTTTTGATGCAAAGATTTGAAGTTCCCATGGACAAGAAGGATAAAATTATTAAGAAGAAGAAGTGGGCAGAGGAGCAAGTCCAAAATTTCGAAACCAACAATAAGGTAACAAAAATGTTAGTTAATTTGTTACCTAATGATATTTTGGCAAAGTTTGGTGAGTTTAGGGATGCTAAAGAATTATGGAGTAAGCTAGTCAAGCTCCATGAAGAATCCTCACCGACACAAGTAGAGGAGGAATCCAAAGAATCAAGCACATCATTATCCCAAGAGCTTGAGGATTTAGAAGTTGAGAGATGCTCAACATCTGGGTCGGTAGAGGAGATTGAAAGAGTCTCCACCTCTAGGATTGAGGAGGAGATCAGACCTTCAATACTGGAGCAAGAGGAGGAACCCTCTACATTCGGACAAAGTAAAGAACAAGCTTAAGATCCTACAACCACCATGGAAGGTAACTCAAATGCATGTATTAAAAATAAAAAAAAATCATATAACATGCTTTGAGTGTAGGGAAGTAGGGTATTATAAGAGTAAATGCCCAAAAAGAGTCAAGAAGGCACAACCAACATCTAAGGAAAAGAAGAAGACAAAGGAGGTCGGAGTCCCGATATACAAAAGCAAATAGCACATAGTGTGCTTCAAGTGCTAACAAAGGGGATATTACCGAAACCAATGTCCTAGGAGGAGTCACTCCAAGAAGGACAAATTAGGGAGCTCACAATTAAGGGGAGTTAAGGCAAACCCTAAGGTATATTTTAATAATGTGCATTCCTTATGTAAGGATAAAAATCATGCTATGAATGATTTTAACTTACTTGCTATTGTTCATGATAAAAAGCATTCTAGTAGTAAGCCTAAGGATCAATCTAGTAATAAATAGTTTTGTTTAGGTGTTAAACATGTTATTTTTCCTAAGGACAAATCTAGAACCATTAACTCTAAGACTACCCTACCTAAGGATAGGAAGGTAGAAGAGGATATAGGCATTAACCCTAAGAAGGGTAGACACCTAGGAAGAATAATTCCCAAAAATATAATGAAAATTCAAAAATTGGGGAATTGAAGAGGGAAAATCATGCCTTGAGATCAAGGCTTGAGAAATTGAAAAAGAACCTTAGGAAAATTGAAAATTCAACTAATAGGTCTAGTGGACAAAACTTAAGTGTTGGTTGGAAAGATTTAGTTAAGGGCAAGGAAGGTTTGGGTCACAAGCCTAAGCCCAAGAAGACCATACGAACCTACCACAATATTCCATTTGACTATGAAACTAAGTCTAGGTCTAGGAAGGTCAAGGTCACAAGGGAAGCAATCCCTAGAGTTGACCTTAGGAAGACCAAAGTGACTAAGGCCACTAAAAGGCCTAAGAAAGTCACTAGGAAGGTTACAAGGGGATTTACTCCTAGAGTTAACCTTGAGAAGACCCAAATGTCAAGGCTTCAAAGCCTAAAAGGGTCATTAGGAGGATATCTAGGGAAGTCATCCCTAGCGAGTACCTAGTTAACCCAAGGAGCTTCAATAGGTATTAGGTTCCTAGGAGCATGATTCCATCACGCTAAATGGATTTAGGGTATGCCAATGGATAGGTAGTTAACCTAACCATGGTAAAGTTGGCACTTTAGGGCATTTTCAAAGTATTGTAATACTTTGAAAATGAAATGAGATTTATATCCTAAAAGATTTTAGGATGTGCCAATAAAATTTGGAAAGTTGAAAAATCAACACAATTAGGTTTTAGAGTAATGGTGTGTCATTTTGGGTTTTTTTACACACTTGGGAATTTAGGTATTATGACAAAATGGAGTTTAATCCTAGTAAATGGCAATTAGGCTTGAAATCTAAGTATTTTTATATATTTATATTTTATTTACCATGATTTATTTGCCATATGTCATGTCATGACATCATGCTTCATATAATCATATAAAATGTCATGAAAATGCTTAAGTTAATTATGTCATGTTTGTGTTTAAGTTTAATTTTTTATATGCCATGACATCATGAATCATGAGCAAATGCTTTAAATTATGCACATTTTATGCCATGATTATCATCTCATGCATTTAGGATAATTAAAATGAAATTAAGGACAATGACATGATTTGAAGTCCCATGATAAGGGAATCAAATAGAGTTGCCTAGATAAAATGCATGAACCCTTAGATAAGGAAGAACAAAACCCCACATCTCACAAATACCATAAGGAAGACATGTATATGTATTGGTACACATTAGATACATATGTGAGATGTTAGAAAAATGAGTTAAGTTTAAGGTGCATAGTTCTTGCATCTAGATGATCTCAAACTAATAATATAACATGGATAAATCATGGGAAAAGCTAATGTACAAGTCATGTGCATTTAGATTATAGATTATAATTTGGAATTAAGGTTTTGAAAACATTTTAAAATCATTTTGAAAAATTTTGGTGAAGTCTATCTTTTGATAGCAATCACCATTGAGAATGTTGATACAAAATTAGAAAAAACATTGAAAGGTTTTAATACTTTTGAACTTTGTACCAATATCTTAATTTAATGAGTATTTTAATTTAAAATTATTTTTTTCACATTATATTTCATGTAAGCAATGTACGTATGAAGTTTCATGATTTTTTAAAATATGTATATTTACTTATGATTTATCAGAATCTGATTCTGAAATTGAATTTTTGCATTTTGCAGAAACTAGTTGACTGCTTCTTGGAGTAGTCGACTGGTGGAAAGGCAGTCGACTAATTTTAGTCGACTAATGGTGTTGATTTCGACTGAACAAGGTTTGTTTAGCCATGTATCAACTATCCTAGGTTACCCTAACGTCTCATAATCCTAGGATATGCTTTGTAAAGCACTGGAAGGGTGAAATAGCCATTGAAAATGATTAGGAGAGTTATTTAGAGTGGAGTGTCGAATTTTAAGGAAGGTTAAAGTTCAAGTTTGAACTGTTACCCCAATGGTTTAAGTTTCCTATAGGCTTAGGAACTCTCCAAGGAGATTGTTGGTGCAATGGTCAAGGGGGAGCAAGCCTTTAAGGGGAGTGTGTCCATCAAGGAATGATGGATGTAATTTTGATTACAAAGGGGAGAAATGAGGGTTTAGGTACCTTCATTATGAATTACCTCTCATTTAGTGATATAGAATTTATCACTAGGAAGAGTGAAGGCATCCAAGATATTTTTGGACCAAGGGGGAAAATGTAGGATCTCATGAGAGATGAAACATCGAAAATCTTGGTAGACTTTTTGATGTATACCAAAGGGAGAGAAGTGAAGTTTAAGTTAGGTAAACCTTCACTATGCTTTGCTATTGGAAGAGTTAACTTTGGGTTATTATTAGCCTAACTTAAAGGTATTGTCAAACATCAAAAAGGGGGAGATTGTTGGTGCAATAGGCCCCGGGTCAATGTTGACCAAACTCGAGTGGGACTCGAGTAGTATTTTGATATTTGATAATGAGTTTAACCATCATTTGACTATATAGTTTGACCATATGACTAGTGAATGATCGAGATATTTAAAGTCATATAGGGGAGATTATTTAGGGGAGATTGTTGGAGCAATCAACCTCAAAAGTCCAAGTTTGGATACTTGGCAAGGAAAGTCCAAATATGGATATTTGGCAAGGGAAGTCCAAAGGTCAAGTCTTGGTAGCATAAGTCTAAGTGTATAGTCTTGACAACATAAAGTTCAAGTGAACTTTGGCAATTAGAAAGTCTAACATGGAGTTGGCAAGGAAAGTCCAAGAATGATCTTGGCAAGGGAAAGTTCAAGCATGTAGTCTTGGCGGCGTAAGTCCAAATGGATCATGGTAAGAAAGTCCAAGCATTGAGGCTTGACAATGGGAAAGTCCAAGGTGTAGAGGAATCAATCATTGCGCTAGAGGGAGATGAATAGTATTTTCTTCGATTCGCTTTGATCGTGATTACATGTTGGTCTACAAAAATTGTTAATGCGTAGCAGAATATATAATAATAGAAATGTAAAACAAGATAAAGACAAACACACACACATACAACAAGAGTATTTAACATGGTTCGAAACTAGGGTTCTAATGCATGCGAACATGACCTCAAATCTTACGATGGGAACCGTCGAGGACACAAAGCGCACACTCGTGCTCAATAACCGAAAGTGCACACATCTCATCAAGTAATAAAAAGATTATCAATCCCACAGGGACTGAGATTCGAGTACCGATTAGTTTAGTGGATGTTATCGTTCGGAGTTCCATTCTAATGGTTGTGATGACGAGGGTTGTCGGTAGTCCTAACTCTAGTACGGTGTCACACGGAGGAAGAGAAGGGTTACTATGAGTCTTTTGAGGGAATTCTAGGATTTTGGTTTCGCTTGTGTGTCGCAGAACACGCTATCAATTGTGTATTATCTAGACGTCTAACTATGGTCTTGTGGAAGGGACATCATACACTTCCCTGATGAGCCTTCGCATCTATCGGGAATTACCTCTGCCATACCAGGTCGACCCCTGGCTTTAGGACGGGATAGGCGATACGAGGATGCCGATTCAATCCCTATGACGAGTCGGAACGTGTCCCGTTTCCGACTCTATCACACCCTTCTATCTACGATTACTGAAGGTGAGGCCAACCCCTGGGTTCCTCCTTAATTCTCCTAAATGTTTGATACAAGGGCTGTCACCTCTCGTATCGGCTACGCACAGTAAATAGAAGACCAAAACAAATAGCTATCGATCTAAACAATCACCAATTGCAAATATGATTTCAAGAATAGAAATATATTTGAAATAACATGTTCTACGTACACAAACTACTCCCTAATCCAAGAATAGGAGAATCTCTCCATAAATACGAGAAGAGAAACACAAAGCATATTAGAAATCATTGAAACAATATAAACTGCGCAAATAACGTGAATTACAATGCACTTTGGCTCTCCTCTCTAGCGTTGATGTGCAAAACTTGATCCTCGAGCGACCTTCTTCCTCCCCGTTACAAGTTCCCAAAGCTTTTTAGGGCGTCAGAGTGCTGTCCCAGCCATCGTGCCTCCCTCCTAGGGTTTGGGCGTAGCTTCCTTTATATAGACATCAGGCCAGATCACCTCGAAACCTGGAAAATAACTGAATCGCGTCGAAATTGCTCAGTGCCACGCGACCATGAGGATTCACACGGCTAGGCCGTGTGTGGCGCTGGGGTGCGAGCCGTGTGGATTCTTAGGGCCAGGGTGTGTGTCCTTCTATTCTAGCTGCCAAATGCCTTCTTTTCACTCCAAAAGTGTGCCATTTTCCCCATAGAATGTTGTCCTGCACACAAGAGTATAAAGAGAAGATCTCCGAACCAGAAAATAGGAAATGCATGCAAAATAAAGTGAAATATGCAAGAATCAAATATAAAATGCAACGAAATGTGAGCGAAAACTACTTCTAAAACCCTATATATTTTGCTCACATCAATTCCCCCAGACATAAGTCTTTGCTTGTCCTCAAGCAAACCTCAGTACTATAAAATTTTTTAAAAAGGCATTGTCCCATACTTAGCATGTTAACTAGATTTATCAAGTGGTATTTTCAATCAAAGCAAAATAAATATGTTCTAAAAATTCACTAAGTTAGCTTCTCGTGCACATGCTAAGCGAATCTTCTTAGGGGATACTCGTTCTATGGTAAGTTAAGTCATCATCCTATAACTTTCCTAAGGTCTTCGGCTCTTAGGCACTTGCCTACCCAAAGCGAGGGTCGTTCCCTAGATCTAGCACAAAGTCTCAAAGGCATGCTCAGTATTGAGAGAAATTGGTAGGTGTTTCCCCAGTAACCTAACTCGGTCTCAAAGGGGCACCTAACCATTTCCATCCAAGACAACTTTTTTTTTTCCGAATGGGCTTCCACAATTCGAGCATCTCCAGTAACTAAAATGCTAAATCTAGAGTCACCTATGAATTCAAAAGTACTAGACTACCGAAGATGAATCATAACTAGGTACGTACTAAAATTTTCCTTTCAGAATGTTCATCATGTGTAGGTGTAAAAAGAAAAGCTAACTAGTGTAAGTCTAGAAAATTCATTAGAGCAAATAAAATAAAATACCACGAGGTAAATGAAGCTAAGCTACCCATGGAAATAACTCATGAAGAAAACCTTAAAAATACTACTGAGGCAACTTATAGATAGCAAAAACTAAGTGCTAAAAGAAACTAAACAACCTATGCATGAACAAATGAATACTAACTAAAATGCAAATATCAGGAAAGAAACTACTGCTAGAAACAAAATAAGTTAAAACTTAGGGTACCCCCCCCCCCCCAGACTTAAGCGAAGCATACCTCTAATATGGTGGACGAGGTGGAAAGTTTGATAGGCTCGGCATCTCGGGATCCTGGGAGAATTTGGTGGTGAGCCGCTGAAGCTACATGTACATGTGGTTGATTTGAGAGCTGGTGGATGCAGCGGCTACTCGGCGCTCCTCCTCCCAAGCCCACTGTGCTTATTGGGCATGCATGTGCTGCCTGACCTCCCGATGGTAGGCAACCTCCTCCTGGCGATGGGCAGCCTCCCCCTGGAAGTATATATGAGTCTCGTCGTAGAACTCCTCAGTCCGCTGGAAGTGCTCCCGTAAGCCATGAAACTCTGCCTACGTGTAAGCGCTCTGCTCCTCCCATCGCTACCTCTGCATCTGCTGCTCGGCGTATACGTCCTCGAGGCACGATTGGAACTCGTAGAAGTCAAAGGTGGCTATACCTGCATCCTGCTCAATAGTAGAAGAAAAATGGTGGTGTAGGTGCAGGATCTCGTCATGGACTAGGTGGGCTCAAAACGATTTTTGCTTCTTCCTAGCAAGTTCTTTCTAATCCTAAACTATTTGCAAAAACATAAGTGACCATAAATCAAAGTCTAAATTATACACATGAATGCAGAAAGATTAAAAACATGTAAAATTAAACTTGGGTTGCCTCCCAAGAAGCGCTTTGTTTAAGGTCTTTTAGCTCGACCACACTCTATTATCTCAACTTGGCTTCATAGGTTCTGCAAACCTCCATTCATCTATCTCTGTGTTGTCTTCTGGTGGGATGGGCTTTACCCTGCTGAAAGTGTAGCCATCTAAGAAGGGAGCTCTACACTCTAATAGGTTGAAAATGATGATCTCCCCGTCTACTTCCAAGGATATCTTGTGCGCCTTTACGTCTATACATGCTCCCGCAGTCACCAGAAAGGGTCTTCCCAAGATGATGGGATTCTGGGGGTTTGGTCCAGTGTCGAGTATAATAAAGTCTGTATGTATCACGAAATTCTCAATGACCACAGGCACATATGCTAGCATGTCGACGAGTTCCTTGACTGAGTCATCCCCCATACGAATACCAAGGCCCGCTGGTTGGATGCCACTCAGTCCCATCTCTAGGTAGAATGCGTAGGGCATCACACTAATTGATGACCCTAAATCGCACAATGCTTCATTGAAGCTCTCACCATAAATCGAGCAGGGTATAACAAATTCACCAGGGTCCTCTAGCTTGGGTTGGATTTTATCTTCAATTTTAGCCTGATTTGGTAACGTTGATATCATGGATGCACACCCCTTGGTGGATATGTTCTTCTGACCAACTCTTTCGCCGTATATTCCCTCTTCCTTGACCTGACTCGGCTCGAGTAATGATGGAGATCTATCCATGGTTTGTGCTACGGTTTGGGCTATTTGGGCCACTTGTGTTTCCAACATCCTTGTGTGACTTGCAAGACCATCAATAGTGGCCTTCAAATCCTTAAGTGACTCTTCTGATTTTTGATATTGGCGTCGAAATTCTTCATTGGCCTTCATTTGGGTAGAAATGAAGCCTTCCATAATCAGTTCTAGCCTAGACTTCTGTGGTTGTTGCTGCCCATCTCCTCCGGACGGTTGGAAATTCCCTGAGTTATTCCGATAGGAAAAACTCGGGTGGTTCCTTCATCTGGGATTGTAAGTGTTGGAATATGGGTTGTTGGGTCTTTGATTGTGGTCCCCAACCGCATCGACCTGCTTGATCTTCTCCTCTAATTTGCCCTGCCCTCCATAATAGTCCTCTTGATAGCTGATGCTCCCTCTCTAAAGGTATGGGCTGCACATGCAAAAATTGGATTTAGAGAGTCTAACTGTCTGCTAAGTGCATCCATCCTTGCCGCTAGGTGGTCTATGGAGTTGACAACATATCGTCCCACTACAGGAGCTGGGTGACTATGCTCGGAAGCCCATTGATGGTGTTCTAGGTCACCTCTTCAATCAACTCCTCCGCTTCCTTGATAGTCTTTTACATCAGCGCTCCTCATGCAGAAGAATCGAGGGACACCTTTGTGGTGTACGTGATCCCATTATAGAAGATGTGGATTACCAGCAACCTTTCCAGTCTATGATGGGGCCATTGGTAGAGTAGCCCCTTGTAGAGATCCTGGGCTTCAAATAAAGACTCCCCTTCCTTTTGACGAAAGCTCATGATGAGATGGCGCATGTGAGCAGTCTTGCTTGGTGGAAAAAATTTGTCCAAAAATCACTGCTCACATTACTCCCATGTAGTAATGCTTCTCGACGGCAAGGAGTGAAGCCATGCCTTAGCCTTATCCCATAATGAGAAAGGGAATAGGCTCAGGCAAATTGCGTCGGCAGGTACTCCATTGATCTTCATTGTCGAGCAATCCAAAAATGTCTCCAGGTGCCGGTTCGGGTCTTCAGTCGCAGCTTCCCCGAATTGACTTTGCTAGACCATATGTATAAGAGTAGGTTTCTATTCAAAATTGTTAACTGTAATGGACGGTCCAACTATACTCGACCTAAATCCTCTGGCACTAGGGTCTGTGTAATCCTGCAAAGGTTGGCTACCTACGTTCACCACGGATGCATCTTGGTCCTCCATCCTCTTCTGTTCAGCTCTTCTGTGATGGTAGGTTCGTTCAATTTCTAGATCTATCGGAATCAGACCTTCCAATCCTAAGAGTCTATGCATACGAAGAACCGAGACACAAAATTAGGAGTCTACCTAATGCTTAGATAAAAAGAAAATAGCATAAACTAATAATAAATCAAATGCAGAAAATTTAAACTAAAGGTTAATGCAATGTAATTACTGACATAAATCTAAACTTACTCTAGATATTAAAAATCAAAAACTGAAGTAAATCAAATAAAAGTGAAAAAAAGCGAGTAAATAAATCTACCCTAAGTCCAATCCAATTGCCCACTTCTTGATTCGATATCAAATCAATAAGTCCCTGGCAACGACGCCAAAAACTTGATGCATGCAAACACGACCTCAAATCTCGCGATGGGAATCGTTGAAGACTCGAAGCGCATGCTCACGCTCAATGCCCACAAGTGCACGGATCTCGTCAAGTAATAAAAAGATTATCGATCCCACAAGGACTGAGATTCGAGTACCGATTGGTTTAGTGGACATTATTATTCGGAGTTCAGTTCTAATGGTTGTGATGACGAGGGTTGTCGACGGTCCTAACTCTAGTACAATGTTACATGGAGGAAGAGAAGAGTTGTTATAAGTCTTTGGAGGGAATTCTAGGATTTCGGTTTTGCTTGTGTGTCGCAGAACACGCTATCAATTGGGTACTATCTAGACGTCTAACTATGGTCTTGTGGAAGGGACATCATACACTTCCTTGATGAGCCTTTGCATCTATCAAGAACTACCTCTGCCATACTAGGTCGACCCCTGGCTTTAGGACGGGATAGGCGGTACGAGGATGCCGATTCAATCCCTATGACGAGTCGGAACGTGTCCCGTTTCCGACTCTATCACACCCTTCTATCTATGGTTACCGAAAGGTAAGGCCAAACCCTAGGTTCCTCCTTAATTCCCCTAAATCTTTGATACGAGGGCTGTCACCCCTCATATCGACTACACACAGTAAATAGAAGACCAAAACAAATAGCTATCAATCTAAACAATCACCAATTGCAAATATGATTTCAAGAATAGAAATATATTTGAAATAACATGTTCTACGCACACAAACTACTACCTAATCCTAGAATAAGAGAATCTACTCCATAAATACGAAAAGAGAAACACAAAGTATATTAGAATTCATATAAACAATGTAAACTGCGCAAAGAATGTGAATTACAATGCACTTTGGCTCTCCTCTCCGACATTGATGTGCAGAACTTGATCCTCGAGCAGCCTTCTTTGTCCCCATTGCGAGTTCCCGAACCTTTTTAGGGAGTCAGAGTGTTGTCCCAGCCATCGTGCCTCCCTCCTAGGGTTTGGGCATAGCTTCCTTTATATAGACATCAGGTCGGATCTCTCCGAAACCTAGAAAATAATTGAATCGCATCGAAATTGCCCAGCCCCACACGACTGTGTGGATTCACACGGCCAGGCCGTGTGTGGGGCTGGGGTGCGAGCCATGTGGATTCACAGGGCCAAGGTGTGTGCCCTTCTGTTCTAGCTGCCAAATGCCTTCTTTTCGCTCCAAAAGTACACCATTTTCCCCGCAGAATGTTGTCCTATGCACAAGAGTACGAAGAGTAGATCTCCGAACCAGAAAATAGGAAATGCATGAAAAATAAAGTGAAATATACAAGAATCAAATATAAAATGCAACGGGATGTGAGCGAAAACTACTCCTAAAACCCTATATGTTTTTCTCACATCAGGTTCCTACTCCATGGGGTGAGCTCTAGCGATGCACACCATAACTATTAAACTTCTCTTTCTCGGTATGACACCGAGGTGGAGAAACCTTGTATAATGAGTGTTTACAATAATAAATAGGAAGATACAACCAAATAGAAGGATGAAGCAAAAACAAAAGTAAAGAACACTTTACAAAAGCTTGCTTGCTTGCTTGTTGATTGCTTTGGATTATTCTTGAAGGTATGGAATGCAACAACACTTCCCCTTCAAAATCACTTCAAAAATCTTGCTCGAAATCCTCCACGAGTTGCTCCTTTTATAACTTGCATCGGGCTGATTTCGTGCCTTGTAGTCGACTACTAAAAGGCACCAATATACTGCTCATAGTGTTGTTGTCTCATGATGCATGCGAACGCGACTTCAAATCTCGCGACGGAGGCCGTCGAGGGCTCGAAGTGCGCGCTCACGCTCAACGCTCACAAGTGCACGGATTGTTAGGATCTTTGTAATGGCTAGAGGGGGGGGGGGTGAATAGCGCGTGTTCGTTCATTGATGGAATTTGATCGTGATCGTCTCTACAATTTTGTTAGTACGCAGCGGAAATAGAAATAATATAATAATGAAATAAACAATCACACATGAACACACTTGTTTAACGTGGTTCAGAACCGCACAGTTCCTACTCCACGGATCGGGTTCGTACGAACCCTAGCGATGCCAATCACACACCACTATAAAACACTCCTTCTCGGAACAATCCGGAGGCGGAGAAACCTCGTACAAGATGATTACAACAATAATAAAAAAGCTACAAGCAAATACAATGAAATACAAAGCAAGACTAGTAAAGAAAAACACTTTACAAATGCTCTTGAATGCTTGATCGCTAGGTTGATCGAGTAGCACTTGGAGACCCTGAATTGCAGCAGCAACTCGCCCCAAATCGCCTCAAAGAACCATGCCAAATTCCTCCATCACGAGCTCCTTATAAAGCTTCAACCTGTGCTGGAAAAAGTCGATCAGTTGACTGCTCGGGACCATCAGTCGATTGATGCCACTGTTGTCGTGAGACAACGGCTAGATCCACGTTGGATAAGTCCAACGGATCTACCATCAGTCGACTGATGGTGTCCTCACTCGACTGATGGTCCCAGCAGTCGAGTGAGACTACACTCTGTGGCCGAATTCCCGAGCACTAGTCGACTAATCATGCAATCAGTCGACTGCTTGGGCCATCAGTCGACTGCCATCCTCTGGCAATCGACTGCTAGGCCACTTCCCGCAGTCAAACCCTAGTTGACTCGATCCAGTCGACTGGCACACCTCAAACATGAGGTTTTAGCCCAAGTATGGTGCCCCCATACTTGCTAGACCACCCTTAGCCTAGACCTAAGCCTTCTAGCCACCTCCATCAGCCTCACGCCTCTCGGATCCCTCCAAGTCATCCATGACTTGTTCATCCATCGCGCTAGCCTTCAGGTGCTTCCATCGACTATGTCATGCTAACGGTGTCTACACCGCCAAGGCACATTGGACTTACGCCGCCAAGACTCTGCTTGGACTTTACGCCGCCAACCATTGGACTTATGCTGCCAAGACTCCCGCTTGGACTTTACGCAGCCAATATCAAACCCCTTGGACTTCTCATGCCAAGACTCAAGTTTGTACTTTCCCTTGCCAACCCATGTTGGACTTCTCAAATGCCAAGACCATGCTTGGACTTTCCCTTGCCAACCAATGTTGGTCTTTTACATTGCCAAGACCCATGCTTGGACTTTTCATGTGCCAAGTGTCCCACTTGGACTTTCCATGCCAAGTACTCAAGACTTGGACTTTACCAAATAACAATTACATTGTCATATGTTTTTGTCGAACATCAAAACATCACTCGAGTCAAACTCGAGTCCTGGTTAATCGTGACCTGGGCCGATTGCACCAACAATCTCCCCCTTTTTGATGTTTGACAAAAACCAAACAAAACATTGAGTTAGAACACTAACTCAAATCCCTTACCAATTATCCCAAATTGGTAATCTTAAACATTCTCCAAATGTTCTCTCCCAAACATTCTCCCCCTTTTTGACTAACATCAAAAAGGTCTTCTCTCCAAGGAGGTCAATATCTCATGTCCCAATGAGATCTTACAATCTCCCCCTTTGTCTAAAAATACCTAGGATGCCTACCATCTTCCTAGTGATAAGTCCCATATCACTCAAGAGAGGCAATCCTATTCACTCTCCCAATTTCCAAATTGTGTATAAAAAACCCATCAATTTTCCCAATTGATGATACTCTCCCAATAACTTCTCCTCTTCAAGGAGAAAAAACACATCCATCATCCCAAGATGGATACCTCCCCCTAAAGGCTTGCTCCCCCTTGACCATTGCACCAACAATGTCCTTGGAAAGTCCCTAAGCCAATAGGAACTCTAAGCCATCAAAATTAAGGTTAGAAATTCAACATTGAACTTTCCAACATCTTAAAATTGATACAAACCCTAAACACCTCTCCTAATCCATATCCAATGGATTTTCACCCTTCATCATGCTTCCCAAAGCATATCCTAGGGTTAGGAGTGGTTAGGGACCTTAACCGCAGCTGAAATCGGGTTAAACAACCTTGGTTACCCCGAAATCAGGCTATCAGTCGAGTGATTCAGAAATCGATCATTCGACCTCCATCGATCGGACACCCGAGGCGGCGTGATTCTAAATCTCGATTTTCAGTTATCAGAAATGAGTTTTGGAAAATCATAACTAATTATACGTATATTGAAAAATCACAAAATTTGATACATATAATACTTATGACCAATACAATGGGTGAAAAATGTTTGAAAAATATTTTGCCCATAAAATAGTGAAATTGATACAAAATCCAAAAGTGACTAAAAACTTTAAAGTTTAAGCTCACTTTGTATCAATCTCATCAATGGTGATTGCTATCAAGAGATAGACTTCACCAAAGTTTTTCAAAATGATTTTAAAATGTTTTCAAAACCTTATTTTGGATCATATTCCTTGGGCTCTATGCACATGACTTGTACACAAGCTTTCCCAATGATCCATATGTTGAGCTAAAATGAGTTTGGGTTCAACTAGATGCAAAAACTATGCACCTTGAACTTAACTCATGTCCTAGCATCTCACATGTATCTAGGGTGTATAAATACACATACATGTCAATTGGATGTGAGATGTGGGTTTTGGTTCATTTAATCTAGGGTTTCATGCATTTCCTAGGCAACCCTACTTGATTCCCTTATACATGGGACTTCAAGTCATGCCATAGTCCTTATATCAATTTTAATCAATTAAATGCATGAAATGATCATGACATAATAATAGCAATAATTAAGCATGGCCAATGATCATGATGTCATGACATAATATGAAATCTAAAAACACATGACATTTATCCTTAATCTCTAAGCATACTCATGACATATAAATGATAGAACATAAACATGATGTCATGTCATGGCATATGACAAACAAATCATGGCAAGTAAAAAGTATAGGTATAAGTATACCTAAATTTTAATATTAATTGTCATTTGATATAATTAATTATATTTTGCCATATTATCACTAATCTTCCTAGTGTGCCAAAAACCCAAAATGGCAAACTAATTTCTAAAACTAAATTGTGCCAATTTAATCATTTTATCAAACTTCTCAAATAATATTGGCACATCCTAAAATCTTTTAGGATTAAAGCTCAAATGTATTTTCAAGGTAACCATAATCTTGAAAATATCCTAAAGTGCCACCTTTACCATGGTTGAGTTAACTACTCATCCAATAAAGGTTGGCACACCCTAAACCCACCTAGCGTGAATCAATCACGCTCTTAAGAACCCAAAACCGATTTGAGCTCCTAGGGTTAATTAGGTATTCCTTAGGGATAACCTCCCTAGATACCTTCCTAATGCCCCTTCTAGGCTTATTAGCCTCGGTCATTTGGGTTTTACCATGGTTAACCTTAGGGATTGCCTCCCTAGTAACCTTCTTAGTGGCCACCCTAGGTTTCCTAGAAACCTTAGCCACTAGGCACAAACCTTGGTTACTCTTAGGGATAACTTCCCTCGTAACCTTGGTCTTCCTAGACCTAGATTGTGTTCCATAGTCAAATGGAACACTATGGTAAGCCACCTTAGGCTTAGGTTTGTGACCCAAACCTTGCTTGCCCTTGGTTGACTTTTGACTCTTAGGTCCTAGGTGTTGACTTTGACTTTTGGACCTAGACTTTTGATCATTTGACCCTAGGCTTTGACTTCTAGACCCTAGAAATTGATTTTGCATTTTTGCAAGGGTTTTCTTCATCTTTTCAAGCCTTGACCTCAAGACTTGATTTTCTTTTTCTAGTTGCTCAATTTTGGAATTTTTATTTAAACTTTGAGCATGGTTCTTTCTAGGCATGTGCCTAGTCCACTTAGAGTTAAGACCTAGATGCTCTTGCACCTTTCTAATTGTCTCCCTAGGTAAAATTGATCTTGAGTTATTTGACCTAGGTTTGTCCTTAGGTAAATTGTTTTTAGGGACATTAGTCCCAAATTTTTCCTTATTTCCTAAGTGAACTTTCTTAGCTCCTAGACAAAATTACTTATTTCTAGCATGCTCTTTGTGATAGATAGAAAGATTGCTAAAATTATTTCTAGCATGCTTTTTGACATTATTTGAATAAAGAGCTTTATTTAAAAATACCTTAGGGTTAGCTTTGGAAGCTCCCCCTACATGTGTAGCTCTCTCTTGGATCTTCTTCTTCCCCCTAGGACATTGATTCCTATAATGTCCTTTTGAATTGCACTTGAAGCATATAATATGCTCCTTGCTCTTTTGACTTGGGGAACCGACATCCTTTGACTTTTGTTGACTTTTGGGCGTCGAAGGAGCTTTCTTAACCTTCTTTGGGCACTTGCTCTCGTAGTGCCCGGTTTCCCTACACTCAAAGCATATTATATGCATTTTATTATTAACACATATGCTTGAGTTACCTAGGGTGATGGTAGGTGTCGGAGTTGAATTTTGAGCTTCCTCATCTTGACCGGATGTTGAAGGCTCCTCTTGAGGTTGCTCCGGTGTAGATGGTCTCTCCTCCTCAATCCTAGAAGTGGATACTTCTTCCACCTCTTCTTCTTCTTCTTGTTGGACCGATGATGAGTTTTCATGGAGCTTTGCCACTTGGCTCCATAACTCCTTAGCATCCATAAAATCCCCTACCATACACACAATATCATTAGGGACCAAATCAAAAATAAAATTTACTAAATTTATGTTTTTCTCGAAAGCATGAATTTGATCTTCACTCCATCTCTTCCTTTTGAGGAATCCACCTTTTGGTCCTTTTGGAAACTCAAATCCTTCCATTAATAGGGACCACCCCTCAAAATCTTTCATCATCAAAAAATCTTCAATCCTTTTCTTCCAAGAATTGAAGCCTTCTCGTCTATAGAATGAATAAGGAACGGGTGTGTTGATGTCCCATCCTAATTGTTCTTGGACTTCCATCTTTCCCTCTAGCGTCTTGACTCCGGGTTGTTAATCCGTAGAAGAGCCCTGAGCTCTGATACCAGTTGTTAGGATCTTTGTAATGGCTAGAGGGTGGGGGTGAATAGCGCGTGTTCGTTCGTTGATGGAATTCGATCGTGATCGTCTCTACAATTTCATTAGTACGCAGCAGAAATAGAAATAATATAATAACGAAATAAACAATCACACATGAACACACTTGTTTAATGTGGTTTGGAACCGCACGGTTCCTACTCCACGGATCGGGTTCATACGAACCCTAGCGATGCCAATCACACACCACTATAAAACACTCCTTCTCGGAACAATCCGGAGGCGGAGAAACCTCGTACAAGATGATTACAACAATAATCAAAAAGATACAAGAAAATACAATGAAATACAAAGCAAGACTAGTAAAGAAAAACACTTTACAAATGCTCTTGAATGCTTGATCACTAGGTTGATCGAGTAGCACTTGAAGACCACTGATTGCAGCGACAACTACGCCCCAGTCGCCTCGAGAACCATGCCAAATTCCTCCATCGAGCTCCTTATAAAGCTTCAACTGTCTTTGGAAAAAGTCGATCGATCATTGCTCGGGACCATCGATCGTGATGCCACTATTGTCGTGAGACAACGGCTAGATCCACGTTGGATAAGTCCAACGGATCTACCATCGATCGGTGATCAAACCCATCGATCGGTGATGGTGTCCTCACTCATTCTTTGGTCCCGGTCGAGTGAGACTCACTCGTGGCGAAGAATTCGAGCACGGTCGGTGATCATGCGATCGATCATTGCTCGAGCCATCGATCGGCCCACCTCAGCGATCATTGCTCACTTCGATCAAACCCTAGTTGACTCGGTCGGTCGGCGCCACATGGCAACATGAGGTTTTAGCCCAAGTATGGTGCCCCCATACTTGCTAGACCACCCTTAGCCTAGACCTAAGCCTTCTAGCCACCTCCATCAGCCTCACGCCTCTCGGATCCCTCCAAGTCATCCATGACTTGTTCATCCATCGCGCTAGCCTTGAGGTGCTTCCATCGGCTATGTCATGCTAACGGTGTCTACACACAAGGCACATTGGACTTACGCCGCCAAGACTCCGCTTGGACTTTCGCCAACCATTGGACTTATCTTTGCCAAGACTCCCGCTTGGACTTTCTGTGTAATATCAAACCCCTTGGACTTCTCATGCCAAGACTCAAGCTTGGACTTTCCCTTGCCAACCAATGTTGGACTTTTACATTGCCAAGACCCATGCTTGGACTTTTCATGTGCCAAGTGTCCCACTTGGACTTTCCATGCCAAGTACTCAAGACTTGGACTTTACCAAATGACAATTACATTGTCATATGTTTTTGTCGAACATCAAAACATCACTCGATTCAAACTCGAGTCCTGGTCAATCGTGACCTAGGCCGATTGCACCAACACGGATGTCATCAAGTAATAAATAGATTATCGATCCCACAGGGACTGAGATCCGATTATTGTTTGTTCGGTGGATTGCGACTATAGGGAAGGTAAATCAAACGGGTTGTGGTTGTGAGGTCATCGGTGGTCCAAACTCAGTACGGTGTCACATTAAGGAAGAGAAGGGTTGCTACGAGTCTTTTGAGGGCATTATAGGATTTTGATTTCTCTTGTGCATTGTAGAACATGCTACCAATTGGGTGTCGTCTAGACTTCTAGCTACGGTTTTATGGAAGGGACATCATACACTCCCCCGATTAGGTTTCGCGTCTATCGGAAGCTACCTCTGCCATACTAGGTCGACCCCAGGCTTTAGGATGGGATAGGTGGTACAATGATGCCGAATCAATCCCTATGACGAGTCGGAACGTGTCCCATTTCTAACTGTATCACACCCTTCTATCTACGATTACCAGAGATGAAGCCAACCCCTAGGTTCCTCCTTAATTCTCCTAAATCTTTGATACGAGGGTTGTCACCCCTCGTATCGGCTTCACATAGTAAATAGAAGACCAAAACAAATAACTATATATCTAAACAATCACCAATTGCAAATATGAATTAAAGAACAGAAATAATATTTGAAATAACATGTTCTTCACACACAATCTACTCCCTAATCCTAGAATAGAAGAATCTACTCCATGAATATGAGAAGAGAAACACAAGGCATGACCGAATTCATAAATACAAAATAAATCATGCAGAGAATGCAAATTACTGTGCAATGTGGCTCTTCTCTCTAGCATTGAGGTGCAAAACTTGGATCTCGAGCGACTTCCTTCCTCCATGTTGTGAGTTCTCGATGCTTTTTAGGGCACCGGTGTGCCATCCCAGCCGAAATGCCCCCCCTAGGGTTTGGGCGTAGCTTCCTTTATATAGACATTAGGCTAGATCTCCCCGAAACCTGAAAAATAACTGAATCGCATCGAAATTGGCCAGCGCCACACTACCGTGTGTTTCCACATGGCCAGGCCATGTGTGGCATTATGGTGGTCAATCTCGAGCCTCAAACACGGTCGTGTGTAGTCACACGCCCTGGTTATGTCCCTTTCTGTGTCCAGCTGCTAAATGCCCTTCTTTTGCTCTGAAAGTGCTCTGTTTTCCCCATGAAATGCTATCCTGTACACAAAAGTACAAAGAGCAGATCTCCGAACTAAAAAATAGGAAATGCATGCAAAACAAAGTGCGATATGCATGAAACAAGTATAAAATGCAATGGGATATGAGTGAAAACTACTCCTAAAATCCTATATGTTTTGCTCACATCAATCCCTACAGACTTAAATCTTTGCTTGTTCTCAAGCAAACCTCAGTGCCATGAAATTTTAAAAAGTAATTGTTTCATGCTTAGCATGTTAACTAGATTTATCAAGTGGTATTTTCAATCAAAGCAAAATAGATATGTTCTAGAAATTCACTAAGTTAGCTTCTCGTGCACGTGCTAAGCGAATCTTCTTAGGGGATACTCGTTCCATGGTAAGTTAAGTCGTCATTCCTATAGCTTTCCTAAGGTCTCCGGCTCTTAGGCACTTACCTACCCAAAGCGAGGGTCATTCCCTAGATCTAGCACAAAGTCTCAAAGGCGTGCTCGATATTGAGAGAAATTGGTAGGTGTTTCCCCAGTAACCTAACTCGGTCTCAAAGGGGCACCTAACCATTTCCACCCACGACAATTATTTTTTTTTGTCCCTCATAATTTTTTTTTTCAATTTTTCTTACTCTCTTTTTCTTTCTTTTTCTTTACTTATTCTATTTTTTTTGGGATTTTGATTTTTCCGAATGAGCTTCCACAATCCGAGCATCTCCAGTAACTAAAATGCTAAATCTAGAGTCACCTATGGATTCCAAAGTACTAGACTACTGAGATGAATAATAACTAGGTACATACTAGATTTTCCCTTTCAAAATGTTTGTCATGTGTAGATGTAAAAATAAAAGCTAATCAGTGTAAGTCTAGAACATTCATTAGAGCAAATAAAATAAAATACCATGAGGTAAATAAAGTTAAGATACCCATGGAAACAACTCATGAAGAAAACTTTAAAAATACTACTGAGGAAGCTTATAGATAGCAAAAACTAAGTGTTGAAAGAAACTAAACACTCTATGCATGAACAGATGAATGCTAACTAAAATGCAAATATTTGGAAAGAAACGATTGCTAGAAATAAAATAAATCAAAACTTGGGCCCCCCAGACTTAAGCGAAGCATACCTCTAATATGGTGGACGAGGTGGAAAGTCTGGTAGCCTCGGCATTTCGGGATCTGGGAAAATCTAGTGTTGAGCCGCTGATGCCACATGTACATGTGGTCGATCTGAGAGTTGATGGATGCAACGGCTGCTTGGTGCTCCTCCTCCCGGGCCCACTGTGCCTGCTAAGCACGCATGTGCTACTTGACCTCCTGACGGTAGGTAGTCTCCTCCTGGCGATGGGCATCCTCCTCCTGGAAGTATATACGGGCCTCGTTATAGAACTCCTCAACCCGCTGAAAGTGCGCCCGTAAGCCATGAAACTCCGCCTGTGTGTAAGTGCTCTGCTCCTCCCATTGCTGCCTCTACGTCTGCTGCTCGGTGTATATGTCCTCGAGGTACGATCGAATCTCGAAAAAATCATAGGCAAATGTACCTGCATCTTGCTCAAAAGTAGAAAAAATGGTGGCGCAGGTGTAGGCTCTCTTTGTGGACTAGGTGGGCTCAAAATGATTTTTTTGCTTCTACCTAGCAATTTATTTCTAATCCTAAACTATTTGCAAAAAATGTAAATGACCATAAATCAAAGTCTAAATTATACACATGAATGCAGAAAGATTAAAAACATAAAAAATTAAACTTGGGTTGCCTCCCAAGAAGCGCTTTGTTTAAGGTCTTTTAGCTCGACCCTACTCCTTTGCTTCAACTTGGCTCGAGAAGCTCCGTGAACCTCCAAGCATCCATCTCTGTGCCTCGGTCCTCTTTTTGCGGGGTGGTCTTTACCCTGCAGGAAGTGTACCCGTATGAAAAGGGAGCTTTACACTCCAAGAGGTTGAAGATGATGATCTCGCCTTCTACATCCAAGGAGAGCTTGTGTGCCTTCACATCTATGCATGCTCCCACAGTCGCTAGAAAGGGCCTTCAAAAAATGATGGGGTTCTGAGGGTTTGGTCCTATGTTAAGTATGATAAAATCCGTGGGTATCACAAAATTCTCAATGACCACAGGCACATGTGCTAGCATGCCAACGGGTTCCTTGACCGAGTCGTCCGCCATGCGAATACCAAGGCCCGTTGGTTGGATGTCACTCAGTCCCATCTTCAGATAGAGTGCATAGGGCATCACACTGACTGATGACTTTAAATCACATAGTGCTTCATCGAAGCTCTCGCCATAGATCAAGTAGGGTATAACAAATTCGCCGGGGTCCTCAAGCTGTGGTGTAATTTTGTCTTCGATTTCAGCTTGGTTGGGTAGGGTGGAAATCATGGCTGCACACCCCCTAGAGAATTTGCTATTCTGATCTACTCCCTCATTGTATACTCCTCCTTTGATCTGATTGTGCTCGGCTAGCGGTGGAGGGTTATCCATGGTCTACGACACGGTTTAAGCTATTTGGGCCATCTGTGTGTCCAACATCTTTGTGTGACTTGCAAGGCCATCAACAGTGGCCTTCAAGTCCCTAAGTGCCTCTTTAGATTTTTGATGTTGGCGTCAAAATTCTGCATTAGCCTTAGTTTGGGTAGCAATGAAGTCTTCCATCATTAGTTCTAGTCTAGACTTCTATGGTTGTTGCTGCCCATTGTCCTGTTGTTGCCCATACCCTCTTGATGGTTGGAAGTTCCCTGAGATATGTTAGCGCAATCAACCCATGTGATATGGTTTTGATGTGTGTGGCAAAGGGTTTAAGTTAGGGTGATTGGATTTGATATGTGTGTTGGAGTCTTGCGGAACTTAGTAATTCATACATGGAGCTTAGGCAAGTGTCACCAACTCACGACCTCATGCTTGAGTTGGCGAAGGAGCATTGCAGAGCCATGAGCTTGATGCATCCGAGGGACCGCCGGATGAGATGTCTTGAAGCGAAGCCAAGGAAGCAGACTTCGAGGGCAAGAGACGCGAAGGATCATTGCAGAGTCATGCGCTTGATGCTGCCGAGGGACGTGGCCACGAACGAAGAGAGCTTTGGTGAGGGACTTCAAGTGAGATGAGAGAATGAGTGAAATGTAAGTAGCTCATTAGGTGAACTTGGCCGAATGGATGAGTGTCAGAGGCTCGACCGCAAGGGTTGAGGTTTACCTGACCACTGGAAGCTCAAACAGATGTAAGGTTTGAGTTTTACCCGGCACTAGTCGACTGCCATGTCATGGCAGTCGACTGCTCCAAGTCGATCGTCAATCGACTAGTGTGGCTGATGAATCAAGTCGACATCAGTCGACTGCTTAAGGAAAGCAGTCGACCGATAGCACAATGCACGGGTACAGAAGCTAGTCGAGCTCGCGGGTCACTCGACTGGAAGTCGACATCAGTCGACTGATCATTCGATTGTTGGAGAAGGTGGCCGCGGATCCCGTGAATCCGGCCTGGTTAGAAGCGGTTGGAGTCGACATCAGTCGACTGATGAAAGCATCAGTCGACTGATAGTGTCCAACAGGAAGATTTGCTTCCTCTCTATAAAAAGAGAGGGTGGGGGCTTTTAGATGGTTAATGTTCATGCTCTAAACATCCTACTAAGTGCCCCCACAAAGCTTAAACTCCTTCTTCTAGTTTTCTTTCACATCTATTGTAAAAGAAGGAGCGTTCTCATTGTTGTGAAGGTTTACCTCCACCTTGCATTGGCTAAAGGGAGAGACCAATAGTGGATTGGTTTCGGAGTGATTCACCGGAGACGAATCGGACTGTGGATTAGCGGCGAGGCCGTGAACCACGTTACATATTGTTGTTAGTATTATTTTATCTTTTTGTTGTCTTAATTGCTTGTTTAGTTTTGTTTCCATTGCGCTAATTATATTTGTAGACAAGCAATTCCGTTCATACGACGATTGAGGGATATTCACCCCCCTCTAGTTGGCCACCAACGTTCCTATAAGTGGTATCAGAGCCAAGGAAGCTTGTCGAGGACTAACCGCCGCAACAAGCACTACATCAAGGATGGTCGGCTCTAACATTCACCCACCAAAGTTCGAGGGAGAATTCTCTGGGTGGAAGAAGAGAATGGAGGTATTCTTTGAAACCGACTCTGAAATTTTATTAATAATGGAAAATGGTTTAGAAGTACCTAGGGATGAAGATGGGGAGCAAATAGAGAAGACAAGATGGACCAAGAGACAAAGAGAGGAGTACTTGGCGAATTCGAAGGCCAAGCATCACTTGTACAATGTACTCCCCCAATAAGAGATCAACCGAATTGGAGAGTGTGCAAGTGCTAAAGAGATGTGGGAGAAGCTAGTAGATCTTCATGAAGGTACCTCGGAGGCCAAGCTTGCAAGGAGAGATCTCCTCCACTCCCAACTAACAAATATCAAACTTGAAAAGTGAGAAAAGGTAACCTCATTACATTCCGGGTTTAAAGAAATTTTAATTGGACTAACAAGTGTAGGAGAAAAACTTTCGAATCGGGATATGCTTATGAAAGCAATCGACGCTTTTCCCCGGTCATCGAAATAGAGCTCAATGGTGGACTCCTTCTACATGTCAAAGAACCTAGAAGTGAGCACCTTAGAGGAGTTCTTCTCAACCATGGAGCTCCACGAAACAAGACTTGAGAGAGTAATTGAAGAATCAAGTATCAAGCCATCTAGAGGAGTAGCTTTGGTAGCCAACAAGGGGAAGAAGAAGAAGATAGAGACCTCCTCCTCCTCCGATGAAGCATCTTCCTCATCCTCCATGAATAACAATGAAGATGCTTATATGGTAAGGAAGGTAAGGCGTGCTTTAAGAAATTTAAAATTTAACAAATCTTATGATAGGAGAAGGTACAAGAGGAAGATAATTTGCTATAATTGCCAACAAGAGGAACATATAAGAGATGAGTGTCCCCTCTTGAACAAGAGCAAAGAAGAGAGGAAGAAGAAAGAGGAAAAGAAGAAGGGGAGCAAGAAGAAGAAGGAAGAAGAGAAGAAGGCCAAAGAAAAAGGGAAGGTCAAAGCACTCAAAGCAAGGACTTGGGATGATCCTTCCTCATCATCATCATCATCAGAGGAAGAAAATGCTTTTGTCACAAACCTTGCATTGATGGCGGTTGATGATCTAGACTCTACCTCCTCCTCCAAAGGTGAAAATTCAAGCTCAAGTGAAGGGGGGAGGCTCACCATCATCCTCATCCGAATTCGAAGAAGAAGACATGGAAACTATGGTAACGAATCTAACTTCTAAGAAAATAGTTTTCATGATTTCTAGCTTAACTAAGGACTTATTTAGGGCCAAAAAGAAAAATAAGAGCATGCTAGATCAAATTAAGGCCTTAGAAAATAAATTAGAATAAGCATGTTTAAATGTTAATGATGATGATGCATGCTCACATGATAACTACATGCCTTTTGATGTTAATGATGCATGTATTGAAGAAAATAAGGCTTTAAGGGAAAAGGTATACCATTTGACTAAGGCCCTAGAATAATTCACCATTGCCTCCAACACCCTTAATATGATTATAGGGAGCCAAAGGGAAAGTTTCAATAGGAAAGGCCTAGGATATAAGTGAAAGATAAATGAAAAGGCCTATAAATGTTTGATTACTAGGGGTCAAAGCAAAAATAAGACAATTGCTAGAAATTGGATCCCTAAAGAATATTTAGTGAACCCTATAGGAAAGAACTTGTATTGGGTTCCTAAATGCATCCTTAAGGGTTAGGAAAACCCTAGGATAGTCAACCATATAGATTTTACTTATATCATACTATTTGGTTGACTTAGGATGGCGCGAACTTAATTTTTGAAATAGTGTTGGGTGATGATAATGCACCCATAAGTAGTTTAAATCATGCTTTAGGTGATACTTGATTTATTATCATGATTTTATACCTAATGCATGATTACAAATTGATTGATACATGTGTTTCATGATCATAATGTGAAATTAATGCACATATGTCTTTATGATCATGTGGTATATTAGAGTGATACTTAACCATGGGTAGAATTGTATGAATTTGAAGGTTAAGTACATAAATACCTTTAGGAACATCTCACATTCACCGTAAGGATAACTTTGATTGAAAATATAGTATGGTGAGATGATACAAATGGTCCACTAATGCCTATGGCATCTAGATGATCATTTTAAGTATCAAAATAGCAATAATAGACCATCATGGGGAAGACTTATGTTTAATTCATAGACATATTGCCCAAATATCATGGTTGAATATTTCATTTGTTTTCAAAACCATTTCTTACTTTAAAATCTGTGATTTCATGTTTTGAAACAATCTAAAGCAAAACTAGGTGTTAAAATTGGTACAAACATGATCAAAATACTAGTTGGTTTTGAAGCTTTTGGATTTTTGGTAAATCATTGAAAATATAAGTAATTTTCATGAAAACTCATTTTTCACTGATAAAAGACTTTAAAAGAAATGTGTTTTCAAAATTTCATGATTTTTTGAATTTTTTGGAATTTATAGTGCATTTCTGAATTTCGTCTAGAAAATCAGAAAACCTGAAATTTGAGTGCCAGTTGACTGATGTACTGTGCACGAGCACAGTAACCTGATTTTATCAGGTTTTGTTTGGGTTTTGGTATTTTTTTCCTATTTAGAGTTGATACCTTGGATTATAACATTTGGATAATATTTTTGATGGTGTCAAAGGGGGAGAAATAGGGAAGTTTAAGTTAATCATGCTAAAAGGAAAAATTTAGCATGTCTTAAGGGGGAGTTGCATGTTTAAGGGGGAGTTGTTATACTCATGTTTTTACTTACATGCTTTCCTTGCTTATATTTATTGTTATTTGTTTACCTAACTTAAACGGATTGCCACACATCAAAAAGGGGGAGATTGTTAGGGCAATCAACCCATGTGATATGGTTAAGCATGACGCGAGGCCACGACGAGGGTTTCAGGGTTAGGGTTTGACGAAGGGGAGAAAGCAGTCCGGAAGACGGTTCGACATCGCAGCTCCCTCTCCCAGAGAATACTCTTCTTGTAGCCTTCTTCGTCCCAACCCCTGGCGTCTGAACCAGCACAGCCCTGTCCTGTCGTCATTCCATTTCCTGGCATCGCCGACGGAGGTCGCCGTTGCTTCTCCCTCAACTGCGACGAACGATAGTGCGCATTTTCGTCGCAGCGCCCGTTTTTTACTACTTAATTAGTGTTTTAAAAATAAATAAATAAATAAAATAATTTCGCTTATTTTCATTTCCATAATGGCAGCAGCGTCTTATTTTAAATTTTATTCTTAAATTGTGTTTTTAGGCGAATAGTTTTGATTAAAATTTAATTTTGAGTGCAACAATATTTAATCAATTTTAATTAAGTAAGAAGTCATCAAGCAATTTAAGAGCAAGCATGCAATAATTTGATCGTTTGTATATAAATTTTGAACTTAGTAACTTTAATCAAATTTGTTATTTTTTGTAGTATTTTTTAATTAAAATTATTATATTTAGATAATAAATTTAATTAACCAAAAAGTTTTGATTAGAAGGGAAGATTTAGACTCAGCAATACGTAACCGAACGAAGTTTTGATAGTAGCAGATTCAAATCGTCCATACAATTTTTTGGGATGGATGATAAAATTATGCATAGATTTAATGTGACCTAATTTTTCATTGAGACATGTACTTTTTAAATTTTTGACCAGTCAAAACTACGATACACATTATATAGTTATTTTTAAACTATTTAATTAAAATTAAAAATGATTATATAATTATTTGTAATTGTTTGTGAGCTTTAATACACTTATATATTCAAATATAAATTTTGACCATAAAACAAAATGATCATATAGCATTATTTGCAACAAAAAAAAAATAGTACATCATTTATTTTTAATATAATTTAAATTGAATATTTTTAAGACGCGCTCTTTTATTTTATTTTTATCAATATGATACTACTGTTACCTCTTTTCTGTAAATAGGATAAGAATACTTACGTGTAAGACGCTATCCGAACCGAATAACCGGTTCGACTACGGATCCCACGAATCTAGCCTGGTCAGAAGCCGTTGGAGTCGACATCAGTCGACTGATAGTGTCCAATGGGAAGATTTGCTTCCTCTCTATAAAAAGATAGGGTGGGGGCTTTTAGATGGTTAATGTTCATGCTCTAAACATCCTACTAAGTGCCCCACAAAGCTTAAACTCCTTCTTCTAGTTTTCTTTCACATCTATTGTAAAAGGAGTATTCTCATTGTTGTGAAGGTTTACCTCCACCTTGCATTGGCTAAAGGGAGAGACCAATAGTGGATTGGTTTCGGAGTGATTCACCGGAGACGAATCGGACCGTGGATTAGCGGTGAGGCTGTGAACCACATTACATATTGTTGTTAGCATTGTTTTATCTTTTTGTTGTCTTAATTGCTTGTTTAGTTTTGTTTTCGTTGCGCTAATTATATTTGTAGACAAGTAATTCCGTTCATACGACGATTGAGGGTTATTCACCCCTCTCTAGCCGGCCACCAACGTTCCTACAAGATATTCCGATAGGAAAGATTCGGGTGATTCCTCCATCTGGGATTGTAAGTACCGGAGTATGGGTTGTTGGCCCTTTGATTATAATCCCCAACCGCATCGACATTTTTGATCTGCTCTTCTAAGGTGTCCTGCCCTTCATAGTAATCTTCATGATACGTTGCAACTCCTTCCCCAAAGGTATTGGCCGCACAAGTAGAGACAAGATTTAAAGAGTCGAACCGTCTACTAAGTGCATCCATTCTCACCGATAGTTGGTCAATCGAGTTGACAGCGTATCTACCTGCTGTAGGAGCTGAGTGACCACATTCAAAAGCCCATTGATGGTGGTTCTGGGCCACCTCTTCTATCAGCTCCTTCGCTTCCTCGATAGTCTTGTTCATAAGCGCTCCTCCTGTGATAGAATCGAGGGACACTGTTGTGGCGTATGTGATCCCATTATAGAAAATGTGGATCACCAGCCACCTCTCTAATCCATGATGGGGGCATTGGTAGAGTAGCCCCTTGTAGCGATCCCATGTTTCAAACAGGGACTCCCCTTCCTTCTGACGGATGATAGTTATTGTTGGATCGAAGCGGATCGCTAGAGGGGGGGTGAATAGCGATAAAACCTTTTTCTTTTCTTTTCGTTCATTAAAACTCGAGAGATAATTAATTGCAGCGGAAATGTAAATGTAAAGTAAAAAGAGACAAAGGAGTTTTACTTGGTTCGTAGCCTTCGGCTACTACTCCAAGGCCCTAGCGGTCCTCGACCACGTACGGAGGGAATAAACACTAAAGAACTCCTCCCCTTTAGAGGTAGGAGTTTAATCGATACAAGTAAAGCACAAAGCTTGAGGTAGAGGGACACTCCCCCTCTCCTCGTTACGATAAAAGCTCCGAAAATGAAAGTACTAAACTGAAATAAAACTCTAACCGACGTAATAAAATGAAAACAAATAAACCTAGACATCGGAGAAGAAGCACTTCGTTGTCGGAGAAGTTGTAACTTTGCGAAGGCTTTTGGAGGCTTAGAATTGATGATGAAACCCTAGGTTAGGACCTCCTTTTATAGCCTTTAAGCTCCTCATCGAATGGGTCTTCAACCAATAGGAATTGGGCACAAAACTCCTTGAAAAATGGTGATAAAGCTTGACTCCTCGAGGCTGATTTTTGACCATCGGTTGAACTGATTTCTTGGCCGGTTGAACTGATGGCTCAGCAGTTGAACTGATCCTTGGCCGGTTGAACTGATGGCTTAGCAGTTGAACTGATTTTTGGCCGGTTGAACTTATTTTTAGACTTTTTGACTGTAATAAAGAGTTAGCTCAAAATATAAGTGAATTCGACGGCCACTTGCCATCCGATCTCAACATAGACCTTCCATGGGAAGTCTTGGTTGGATCGTCGCCTAAGGATGTCCCCGTATGGAGGACTCGACCTTACTTACGCTCACTCACACGAGCTTACCTCAACATTTACCTTTGAAGCCTTGCTTTCGGTCTCCACCTGATTCCTTCGGCTCCCTCCGAAGTCCTCCCGGTGTCGCCCGACCACCGCGGCTTCCTCCGGGTGTCGCTAGCCTTTAGCTCCAGCTATAGCAATCTTCTGCACACTCGATTCAACTCGTGAGATAACGACATGAGCTTAACTTTGTATCGTTTGCTATAATCAAAACTCAGGTTCGACTTAGGTGCCTACTGCACCAACAATCTCCCCCTTTTTGATTTATGGCAAACCCACATACAAAGTTAAGTAAATAGCAAGCATGAAGAATAATGTGCATTAGAAACAAGAAATAAAGAAGATTAAGTTGGAGTAGTAAGGATTTTCTTCAAGTACTCCCCCTTGAGGAAACCTCCCCCTTGACCGAGGGTGAGTCTTGAAGAAAGACCTTAATCCTCCCCTTTGAGGGTTTCTTTAAGTAATTAACATTACTTAAAGTTGGCCTTAGTAAAACGTTTAAGTTAAGAGTTCTTCTTAACTTGGCCCTTTCTCCCCCTTAAGTAAAACATTAAGGGCATAATAAAAAATATGTAAAATGTTGGCGCCATACAAATAAGTTTAAGTTAAGAATTCTCTTAACTTGGCCTTTAATAAGTTTTCAAAACTTAAAGTTAACTTTGGTTTAAATATAAAGTAAGAGTTAAGTTATCAAAAAATTTTGACCCCTTAACTTTGGCCTTTTTCTCCCCCTTTTGCCATATATCGAAAAGAGTGAGTGTGTGTGTGGAAAACAAAAATAAGTGTTAAATTTAAAGTCCAAGCATGTTCCACATTATTTTAAAAATAATATACTGAAAATAAGTTCATCTATAAGATGTTCGACTCATATTTGGCTTGATTGATATGAAAGATCAACCAGTCCTGGTCAGAGTCGGTTAGTATGTATGATTATACTCCGTGGTTCATAGCGATGCACTAGCTCTACATCTGGAACCAGGAGTAAGGTCCTAACATCTCACGCCCATCTACGTGGCTAAGTACACAAACACATTAGTCCTATGTGTTGTGAGATGTATTGGCTCCTTAAATCTATAGGTGCATGATATCTAAGGTATGTCCTATACTAGTTCCATAAAAAATGAAAGTTAAGAAATAGTAGTAAGAAAATATAATTTGCAAGTTCCTATTCTACTACACACATGCCCAATTTTCGTCTTAATAGACTAAATTTGGCTTCGGGTAGGAGTTTAGTAAATAGGTCTGCTAAGTTAGACTTTGATTCGACGTATTCGAGTTGTATGGCTCTGTTGGCCACATGTTCTCGAATGAAATGGTGTTTGACCTCTATATGTTTGGTCCTAGAGTGACATATCGGATTCTTTGTAAGATTAATTGAACTAATGTTATCTACGTGAAGTTTAGTATTCGTAAAGTCTAACTTAAAGTCGCGGAGAGTGTGGTTCATCCAAAGAAGCTGCGTGACACACTCACCCATCGCAATGTATTCGGCTTCGGTGGTAGATAAAGCAACACAGTGTTGCTTCCTACTGCACCAACTCACTAGACTCGAGCCGAGAAGTTGACAACAACCACTCGTATTCTTTCTATCGAGCTTACTACCGGTATAGTCCGAATCGGAGTAGCCGGTTAGTTCGAACTCGATAGATCTAGGATACCAAATACCGACATTAAGTGTACCCTTAGATATCTAAGGATACGCTTGACTAGAGTTAGGTGAGACTCCTTGGCTCAGGTTTGAAACCTTGCGCACATACTTACTGCAAATAAGATATCAGGTCGGCTTGCAGTTAGGTAAAGGAGACTCCCTATTATGCTCCTATAGTATTTTAAATCAATTGAATTTCCGATTACATCTTCTTCTATATTCACATTAGTTTCCATTGGGGTATTAATAATTTTAGCATCTTGCATTTCAAAGCGTTTAATTAATTCCCTAGTATATTTGCGTTGATGTAGGTATATTCCATCTTTAGTTTGTTTAATTTATAGACCTAAAAAGAAACTTAACTCACCTACTAAATTCATTTCAAATTCACTTTCCATAAGTGAAATGAACTCATTTAGTAGGATTGAGTTGGTGGTTCCGAAAATAATATCATCTACGTAGATTTGGGCTATGAATATGTCTTTACCTAAGGTTTTTACGAAAAGGGTTGGGTCAACTACACCTTAGTTAAAGCCTTTGGACTTAAGATAAATCGAAAGTCTCTTGTACCAAGCTCGAGGAGCTTGTTTAAGTCCATAAAGAGCTTTCTTTAACCTAAGGATATGATCGGGTTTGTCTAAACTTTCGAAACTGGGGGGTTGACTAACATAAACTTCTTCTTTAATGTATCCATTTAAGAATGCAGATTTCACATCCATTTGAAACCACGTAAATCCTCGATGTGCTGCATATGCTAATAGCATTCGAATGGACTCTAATCTAGCTACTGGGGCATAGGTCTCGTCGTAATCTAAACCTTCGACTTGACTAAACCCTTTAGCAACTAGTCTAGCTTTATTTCTAACTACTTCACCTCTATCATCAATTTTATTTCTAAACACCCACCTTGTTCCAATGATTGTTTTATCTTTAGGTGGTGGTACTAATTCCCATACTTCGTTCCTAGTGAATTAAGCCAACTCTTCTTGCATTGCAATAATCCAATCGGGATCAAGAAGAGCTTGGTCAATAGTTTTGGGTTCAATTTTAGAAATCAAGGATATTTGACTATGGTTTCTGTATGAGGCTCTAGTTCAAACTCCTAGACTTGGATCACCTATCACTTGGTCAATAGGATGATTCGTTTGAGTCCTAGTTGGATTTGGGTTTGAGTCTACAACTTGATCCATAGGATGACTCGTTTGAGTTCTAGTTTGGTTGGAGTCATCTATCACTTGGTCGATAGAGTGACTTGGTTGACTTAGGTTAGGATTAACACTAGACCTGATCTCCGGATCAGAGTTAGGTCTAGTATGAGTCGGTTCGCTAATTGGGGTTGCCGGGGGTTTTGTAGGTTCGTGTCCTTCATCAAATACTACATTGATAGTCTCCTCGACTCTAAGGGTGTCGTGGTTATATACTCTATAAGCTCTGCTTGTAGTCGAGTATCCTAGAAAGATTCCGGTCGTGGTTTTGGATGCAAATTTCCCTAGGTAATCCTTAGTGTTTAGGATATGTACCTTACACCCAAATACCCTAAAGTACTTGATGTTAGGTATTTTATCGTGATAAATCTCGTATGAGGTCTTAAGGTGCCTCTTTACCATAAGGATTCTATTTTGGACATAGCATGCCATATTCACGGCTTCGGCCCAAAACCTATCGGGTAGGTTATACTCATTAAGCATTGTCCTAGTGGCTTCTTGTAGGGTTCTATTTTTGCGTTCTACTAGGCCATTTTGTTGTGGAGTTCTAGGGCAAGAGAACTCATGGTGGTATCCATTTAGGTTACAGAATTCTGTAAACCTATGGTTTTCGAATTCACCACCATGATCAGTCCTAAGTCTTTTGATTTTAATGCTTTGTTGATTTTCTATTAATTTAAATAGATTGATTAATTGATCTAGGGTATCACTTTTGTGTTTGATGAACCTAACCCAAGTAAATCTAGAATAGTCATCAATTATGACTAAGCAGAATTTACTTCCGTTAAGTGACTTAGCTCCGTGTGAATCAAATAGATCCATGTGTAGGAGCTCAAGCACACTTTTGGTTCATTCTTGACTAGTTAGTTGATGTTGTGTCCTAGATTGTTTACCTTGTTGACAAGCATTACATATTTTATTATCCAAGTTATTGAGGTTAGGCAAACCTCTAACTAAGTCACTCTGACTCATCTTGTGGATGAGTCTTGGGTGTGAGTGACCGAGTCGTCGGTGCCACAACCATGATTCCTCTTGCCGTGTCATAAGACACTTAGTTGAGGAGTTAGTTAAGTTAATAGTGTAAATGTTGTTATTTCTAGTTCCCTTAAGAATTGTTTTAGAGGTTTCGTTTGTATTAATTACGCATTCGTTTTCTAGAAATATGACCTTATAGTTATTATCACACAATTGGCTTACACTGAGAAGATTATATTGAAAATTTTCTACTAATAAAACGTTTTGAATGACAAAATTTGAGTTAAGCTCAATATCACCTGATCCGATGATTTTGAGCTTGCCGTTATTTCCGAAGGCTACCGATTCTTGTCGTTTGAATCGAAGCTTCAAAAACTTGAGTTGATCCCCGGTCATGTGTCGGGAGCAACCACTGTCCAACATCCATTGATCCTACACGCAAGGTAGTTGGATCGGATATTGGATTTATTAAAAATTGGTTGAAAATTATTAACCTAAATCATCTCACCCATGTCTACATGATCAAACATGTTAATCCTATATGTTCTTGTGAGATGACTTCCAATTTTAGTTGAATTAAATTTAATGACTTAAACACTTGTCAACCTTGCGTTAGATTCGGATTTGACCTTAGGCTCATCAAGTCACCTTTACAAGATCATGACTTCCAGGTCGTGGCGAGGCATAGAGGCCTTCTTTGATCGGAACAACGACCACTTCCTTAGACAAAGCCATTTTTAAGAAAATAGAGACTTGACTCACCTAAGACCACTTCCTAGTCTAACTAGTCTAGGATACGGCGAGGTAGCTTCAGCTAGTTCCGCTCGGTCAAGTGCACCGAACTAGATACGCCTTATCTAGCCCGTATACACAAGACTCCACTTTCCTAGCGTACTATCATCTCGCCGCATCCTGGTACTATGTTATCAAGTATTGACGAGTTATAGTCCTATCTAACCATTCTAAAAAGAAAAATAAAAACCTAAGCATGTAATTTCTAAGTTAAAACACAAACAAATTTCGTACTAGCTCCCCCTGGACCGTTGAATCGATTCAGTCTCTCCACATAGTGGATTTGGTCCTTGGGAACCCAGTACTGGTTTGATCCTAAGTTTGAAATTAAGGTGGTCTTAGGGACCGATGCTTGGACACGTTTTTTATGTCTACTTACGATTGACATATACGACTTATTGGTCGTGTTTGAGCTAAACCCTAGCTCAGCCTTGTTGTACACGACCCTTTGCGATCCAAGTAGGAGGTCAAGTCCTTTGGATCCCAAAGTAAACCTTTCCAACGTATTCCTAAGATCTTCGACTTGACTTTTCAAGAGTGAGTTCTCAACTTCGAGTTTTTCAACCCGAGTTGAGTCCTTCTCTTGAACTCGACTAGTCGAAGAGGTTAGGGAGACCTCGTGTTTGAGGAGTTTAACTTCCTCAACCAGGGTCTCGACCTTGGACTCGGACTTAGCTAACTTTCTATTTAAAAACTTAATTGCACTATAAAGTGTGGTAATAAGAGAGCGACTTACCTTGAGTTTATCTTTTGAACCGGATGTGTATCCGTGGTTTGTCTTGAATAGTGCTTTGCAGTCCGACTCATCTTCGGTTTCCGATTCAAGTTCCGGTTTCGACTCCGTCTCCGATTCCACCGGTTTAGCCATAAGGACTCGATCGTTGTCTTCTTCCTCGAAAGCTTCTTCCCAAGTAGCGTTGAGTGCCTTTTTGTATTTTGGTGCCTTGCTCTTGAGTTTTGGGCATTCGGACTTAATGTGTCCAAGCCTGTTGCATTCATAACATCTTATGTTTGAACTTTTAGGCTTACCTTCGTTGGGTCGAGTGACGGCTCATTTTCGGCCCTTGACTATCCTCCGAACTAGGTTGACTAGTTCGGCTTCCATTTCCGAGTCGACCTCCGAATCCGACTCATCCTCTTCTTCCTTCGGAGGTGGCTTGCTAGAGGTTTTCTTCTTTGAACCTGCAAATAAAGCTATACCTTTCTCGGGTTCCGAATTAGACTGCTCATGAAGTTCAAAATCAGAAAAAAGTTCATCTAATCTAAGTTTAGAAAGATCCTTGGAGACCTTGTAGGCATCGACCATGGATGCCCACAAGGTAGTCCTTGGAAAGGAGTTTAGGACATACCTTATAAGATCGCGGTTTTCAACCTTTTATCCGATTGCGTGTAGGTTGTTGACTATGTCCTGGACTCAGGCATGAAGTTGCATCGCGGACTCGTGTTCCTGCATTTTTAGGTTATATATTTTATTGAATAGAAGATCACGCTTACATACCTTGGCTTCATCGGTCCCTTCGTGTAGCTCCACTAGTTTTGTCCAAAGGTCCTTTGCGCTTATGAAGGGGCCGACGCGATTTAGCTCTTCCTTGGATAAGCCGCATTGGAGGATTTGTGTTGCCTTGGCGTCGGCTTCGACTTGTCGTTTTGTCGCAATGGTCCATTGATCATAATCCAAGGAGTCACCCACTTCATTAGTCGGAAGTGTGAAACCCGTTTGGATTATGATCCACATCTCGATTTGGGTTTTAAGAAAGCATTCCATCCGACCCTTCCAATAACGGAAGTCATCTCCGTTGTAAAACGGAGGTCGGACAGTGCTAAAACCCTCGAGATGGGCCATTAGAACAAAAGACACAAGGAGACGAAGACGAAGAAACTAGCAACGACAAAAAAAAAAGTACCAAGACTCGCGTCTTGGATTAGTAGTGCGGGAGAAAAAATAACAAAGCGAAATAAATCTGAAATAAACAGAATTAAAAAGAAAAAAAATCTATAAAATGGCTAGATTGGTGGTTTCACCAAATCTTAGCAACCCCCGGCTCTGATACCAATTGTTGGATCGAAGCGGATCGCTAGAGGGGGGGGGTGAATAGCGATAAAACCTTTTTCTTTTCTTTTCGTTCGTTAAAACTCGAGAGATAATTAATTACAGTGGAAATGTAAATGTAAAGTAAAAAGAGACAAAGGAGTTTTACTTGGTTCGTAGCCTTCGGCTACTACTCCAAGGCCCTAGCGGTCCTCGACCACGTACAGAGGGCAAAAACACTAAAGAACTCCTCCCCTTTAGAGGTAGGAGTTTAATCGATACAAGTAAAGCACAAAGCTTGAGGTAGAGGGACACTCCCCCTCTCCTCGTTACGATAAAAGCTCCGAAAATGAAAGTACTAAACTGAAATAAAACTCTAACCGACGTAATAAAATGAAAACAAATAAACCTAGACGTCGGAGAAGAAGCACTTCGTTGTCAGAGAAGTTGTAGCTTTGCGGAGGCTTTTGAAGGCTTAGAATTGATGATGAAACCCTAGGTTAGGACCTCCTTTTATAGCCTTTAAGCCCCTCATCGAATGGGTCTTCAACCAATAGGAATTGGGCACAAAACTCCTTAAAAAATGGTGATAAAGCTTGACTCCTCGAGGCTGATTTTTGACCATCAGTTGAACTGATTTCTTGGCCGGTTGAACTGATGGCTCAGCAGTTGAACTGATCCTTGGCCGGTTGAACTGATGGCTTAGCAGTTGAACTAATTTTTAGCCGGTTGAACTGATTTTTAGACTTTTCGACTGTAATAAAGAGTTAGCTCGAAATATAAGTGAATTCGACGACCACTTGCCATCCGATCTCAACATAGACCTTCCATGGGAAGTCTTGGTCGGATCGTCGCCTAAGGATGTCCCCGTATGGAGGACTCGACCTTACTTACGCTCACTCACACGAGCTTACCTCAACATTTACCTTTGAAGCCTTGCTTTTGGTCTCCACCTGATTCCTTCGGCTCCCTCCGAAGTTCTCCCGGTGTCGCCCGACCACCGCGGCTTCCTCCGGGTGTCGCTAGCCTTTAGCTCCAGCTATAGCAATCTTCTGCACACTCGATTCAACTCGTGAGATAACGACATGAGCTTAACTTTGTATCGTTTGCTATAATCAAAACTCAGGTTCGACTTAGGTGCCTACTGCACCAACAGTTATCAGATGGCGCATGTGAGCAATCTTACTTGGTGGAAAGTATTTATTCAAGAATTGTTGCTCACACTTCTCCCATGTGGTAATGCTTCCGGAAGGCAGGGAGTGAAGCCATGCCTTTGCCTTATCCCGCAGTGAGAATGGGAATAGGCTTAGATGGATCACGTCAGCAGGTACTCCGTTTATCTTCATCGTCGAGCAAATCTCCAGAAACATCTCCAGGTGCTGGTTGGGGTCTTCAGTTGCAGCTCCCCCGAATTGACTTTGCTAGACCATATGTATAAGAGCAGTCTTCAATTCAAAATTACTAGCTGATATGGATGGTCCAGCTATGCTTGGCCTAAATCCTCTAGCACTAGGGGTTGCGTTATCCCTCAAAAGTCGGCTACCTAAGTTGACCACGGATGCGTCTTGGTCCTCCATACTCTTCTGTTCAGCTCTCCTCCTATGGTAGGTTCGTTCGATTTCAGGGTCTATCGAAAACAAGTCTTATGATCCTAAACATCTAAGCATATGAAGAACTGAGCCGCTAAATTAGGAGTATATCTTATCGCTTAAGAACAGGGATTAAAAAGATTTCAAAGATGCGAGGTCAGATAAAGAATAATCTAAAATGAAAATAAAAATAAAGAAAATAAACAAAACTAATCTATGTCCGATCTAACCGTCCACTTTCAATTCACAATCGAATCAACAGTCCCAGGCAACGACACCAAAAACTTGATGCACGCGAACGCGACCTCAAATCTCGCGATGGAGGCCATTGAGGACTCGAAGCGCACGCTCACGCTCAATGCCCACAAGTGCATGAATGTCATCAAGTGATAAATAGATTATCGATCCCACAGGGATTGAGATCCTATTATTGTTTGTTCGGTGGATTGTGGCTATTCGGAAGTTAAATCTAATGGGTTGCGGTTGTGAGTTCGTCGGTGGTCCAAACTCAGTACGGTGTCACACGGAGGAAGAGAAGGGTTGCTACGAGTCCTTTGAGGGCAGTCTAGGATTTCGGTTTCCCTTGTGCGTCGTAGAACACGCTACCAATTTGGCGTCGTCTAGACTTCTAGCTACGGTTTTGTGGAAGGGACATCATACACTCCTCTGATGAGCTTTCGCGTCTATCGAAAGCTACCTCTGCCATACCAGGTCGACACCTAGCTTTAGGATGGGATAGACGGTACAAGGATGCCGAATCAATCCCTATGATGAGTCGGAACGTGTCCCATTTCCGACTCTATCACACCCTTCTATCTACGGTTACCGGAGATGAGGCCTACCCCTAGGTTCCTCTTTAATTCTCCTAAATCTTTGATACGAGGGATGTCACCCCTCGTATCAGCTTCGCATAGTAAATAGAAGACCAAAATAAATAGCTATAAATCTAAACAATCACCAATTTCAAATATGAATTCAAGAACATAAATAATATTTGAAATAACATGTTTTACGCACACAATGTACTCCCTAATCCTAGAATAGGAGAATCTACTCCATGAATACAAGAAGAGAAACATAAGGCATGACCGAATTCATAAATACAAAATAAATCATGCACAATGCAAATTATGGTGCAATGTGGCTCTTCTCTTTGGCATTGAGGTGCAAAACTTGGATCTCGAGTGGCTTCCTTCCCCCCCGTTGTGAGTTCCCAGTGCGTTTTAGAGAACTGGTGTGTCATCCCAGTCAAAATGGCCCACGCTAGGGTTTGGGCATGACTTCCTTTATATAGACATCAAACTAGATCTCCCCGAAACCTGGAAAATAAATGAATCGCGTCAAAATGGCCCAGCACCACACGACCGTGTGTTTCCACATGGCCAGGCTGTGTGTGCTGCTGTGGTTGCTGATCTTGAGCCTTAGACACGATCGTGTGTAGCCACATGCCCTGGTCATGTCCCCTTTTGTGTTCAGCTACCAAATGCCATTCTTTCGCTCTGAAAGTGCGCTGTTTTCCCCATTAAATTCTATCCTGCACACAAAAGTACAAAGGGTAGATCTCCGAATTAGAAAATAGGAAATGCATGGAAAATAAAGTACGATATGCAGGAAACAAGTATAAAATGCAATGGGATGTGAGCGAAAATTACTCCTAAAACCCTATATGTTTTGCTCACATCATCTCACAACAGACTTAATCCATATTGGACTCGCATAATGGATACCTCAACATTCGACTGCCCTTACCAGTAGTTGACTGCCCTTACCAGCAGTCGGCTGTTGCATCACCAATCGACTACCAAAGCTTCTGTGCTCTAGCCACTCATGATCAGTCAATTGCCTATGCATGACAATCGACTGCCACAACCTCAGCCAAGTAGTCGAGCCTCTATTGACTCTTCGACCAGTCGACTGCTCAGAGTTTACTAGGCTCTTGAGTGTTGAACACTCGACCAGTTGACTGATCTAAAGTCCCAGTCAACTGATAAACCTCAACCATGAGGTTTAATCCATGTATGATCCTCTCATACTTAATTGACCACCCTTAGCCTAGGCCTAAGCTTTCTAGCCACCTCCATTCACCTCACGCCTCTCTGATCCTTCGAGTCCGTGACTCTTCATCCTTCGCATTAGCCTTCAGGTGCTTCCATCAGCTTTGTCATGCTAATCGAGTCCTTTGCAAAGGTGCATTTCGACTTATGCCGCTAATACTTTATGCTGCCAAAACTTCACCCTTGGACTTCCTTTCCAAGATCCATTTAGACTTACGCCACCAAGACTCCATGCTTGGACTTTACGCTGCCAAACCTACAAACTTTGGCTTTCCCTTTGCCAAGTACCCATGACTTGAATTTTCAATTGCCAAGTACCCAAGTCTTGGACTTTTCAATTGCCAAGGCCATGCTTGGACTTTCCTTGCCAACTCCATGTTTGAATTTCCAATTACTAAAGTTCACTTGGACTTTACACCACCAAGACTATACACTTGGACTTATACTGCCAAGATTTTACCTTTAGATTTTCTATTAGTGAAAGCCCTAGAGCTAATCATGTGATGATTGTTGTATGAACTTTTTTGTATCATATTCCTATTTATAAAGGCATTTCTTTATAGTTGTTATACTTACTTGTATTGGTGCTAAATAACTAAGTATAATAACGTCCTTGAGTAGAAGGTTCTTATCTATATCAATCGATTAGTTGAATCGATAATGAGATGATATAGAGAACACTACTCTTAATCATTCCTAGTCAAGTATTAATATTCAAGGACAATGTTAATGCAAAGAGACTAGCATGTAGGTCAACTCGGTGACTTGATCTCACAAGTCATAGATATGAGATATCAAGTTGACACATGAGTATGCATTGGAGAATGTATATTGAATGACCCTCCATGAGAAAGTATCATGGATTGTTATATGAGTGTCATATACTTTCTCATGTGACTATTAGTATGACTATTAGTCCTTGGACTTGAAGTCACCATGGTTCCCTACATAAGGAGTTGCATACTTTAGCTTCGTAAAATATCACCCGTAAATGGGTGGACTATAAAGGCGATTATTGGGTATGTAACAAATTATGCGGAGGGATGTGAGTGATGTAGATGAGATCTATCCCTCCTATATGACGAGAGTGACATCGTGATTCTTGATAGAGTGAGACCACTAAGTGCATGGCCATGCCCAAATGAGTCAATATGAGATATTGAGTTCATTTGATTAGAGTGAGTCTACTGGGAGTTCAAGATATAGATTGTACAGAGGATGACACGGTCTATGTCTCAATTGGTCAATCTAGATGTCAAGGATAGAGGGACATTTTCACATATTGTGAGAGTCACAATTAGTAGTCACAAAGGTGATGTTGGATCTCAACATTCTTATAACTTGGGTAGCAATGATGTGTTGCTAGATACCGCTCATTGCTTATGTTTCTAAATCGGTTTAGGAGCATTGCCAACGTTACAAGAACCTATAGGGTCACACACAAAGGGCAATTAGATGGAGATTAGGTTCATATGATGGAACATGAGGATTAGGTTCATGTGATGCACCAAATTGGATTAAGAGTAATCCAAATTAGACTAATTGAGTTGGACTCAATTTGATTCAAGTGTTGAATGAGTCTAATTTAGATTTGATTCATCGAGTCAATTTAAACTAATGAATAGAGATTTATTAAATTAAATTGACTTGAATCAAATTGTTGGATTTGATCAACCATGGGAGATAAGAGGTCAAGTTTGACTTGACTTGAGAGGGAAGATGAATGGTCAAGTTTGACTTGACCAAATGCCATGTCATGATGACTTGGCATGGGATGGACAATAATGATGTTCCACATCATCATGGACACATCATGGGGTGTCACCTCATGAGGGAGACCAAGAGCCATGACTCTTGGTATTACATGCATGTATATAACTTCCATGAAGTGGCCGGCCAACATTAGATGTGCATTAGTGGAAGTGAGTGGGAATTGATTAGATCTTCTTCTTCCTCCCTTCCTCTCCTCTCAAGCTCTATCTCCCTCTTCCTTTCTTGCAGTGGGTTTCAAGGAGTGCTAGAATACTCTAAGTTGCCTTCTCCACCTATTGTTCGTGTGGATACTTGTAGAGGAGTGTACGCTTGACACTCTCGAGTTCCAACAAGCCGTTTGGACGAGCGGGATAAGCGAAGGGCGTTGCATCAAGGGTAAAGCTCTTCACATGTAGATCTAGAGTAGATCTAAGGTTTTTAAACATGTACATGTATATATTTTGTTTATGTTCACAAGGATCTGTGGCCGACGTCTGAGGTTTACGCAACGCAAAAAATGGTTTTTGCGGCTCGGATAGTCTAATAGTGGTATTAGAGCCACGTGCGAAGCATGTATGTGTTTAGTTTTGTAATATTTGTATTACATATAAAAATTACATATCTGTAAGTTTCTGTAAATTTCCTATTTTATAGATTTTTTTTAAGTATTTTTCTCGAAGAGTCGAAGCAACAAGTGTTGGGACACATGTAGGCTTCAACCACTGAGAAAAACTCTCTGATATGGTGAATTCTCGCTCTAGTATTTTGGGACAGCGACTTAAGGCACTGTAAGATCAAGATGGGACACTTGCGAGATTCATTTTGCGAGAAGGGGCACTGCCCCTAACTCCTCAAGGGGCATTGTCCCGCGATCGCGATTTCCGGAAATCGCTTAGCGGGACTGTTATGGAGATGTGACTCATAAAATTGAAACAAAAATAGGAAAAATTATAGAAATTTTTGTAAAATATATAATTTAGAATTATGTATAATACTGTAATGTTCATGGCCCAAGAACCCCAATGTGATTGGATAAAATGTGTTGTAATTTATAATACGGCTTGCACACCATTTTTGTGTTGTGCATGTTGTATATGGTATGCGACCTGTGCATCGTGCCTCTTCTTTTAATATTCCTATTGTAAATAGTTTTAGACCCAAATGTAACTTGAGTTTCATATTTGTAATGTACAAAATAGAGCGGTGGAAGGTCCACTAGTAGACGGAGTTACGAGGAGGGTGCCGACGATACATGACAGTCAAAGGAGGCGCTTGGAGAAGCCGCTAACCCTAGGTTGACCGTCCGATCTTCTCATTGGCTTGAGAAGATCGTAATAGAACCATGACCTTATATATATATATATATATATATATATATATATATATATATATATATATATATATATATATATATATATATATATATATATATATATATATATATATATATATTTGTTTTTGCTTGTATGTATATGATGCATGCTAGTAAATTTTGCTTGAATGTATATGATGCATGCTAGGATATTTTGCTTGTATGTATATGATGCATGCTAGTATATTTTGCTTGTATGTATGTGATGCATGCTAGTGTAGGGTAGTTAAGGCCTTAATGCGTATATGATACACATTCACGATTAGATTAGATCTTAATCGAATCAACTCGAAATGCCTACCAAGTTTTGATACCCATCACTACCTCGATCATTTATTGTTGTTGAATCTGCCAAAGCAGAGCAACACATATTATCTTGGTAGGGTGCGGAGGGAAAATCTTGGTCCCGCCTATCACAGCTTGGGTGAGAATAAGCTCAATTAGATTGAGTGAAACTAGTTAACTCAATTGGATCGAGTAAAACTATAGGCATATTCCAATGGTTGGAAAGATAGGATAAGATTACATTTACACTAAATCTTGGGCGATTTAGCCAAAGCTAACTCAAGTTATTTTGTAAATGTGGATCTTGATCCTATAAACAAGAGTTTCATAGAGATGTAATCGGTAATTTGTTACCTACCGATCATACTAAGTCTTGGGCGATTTAGCCAAAGCTAACTCAAGGCGTAGTATGATGTGGATCTTGTCCCGCGAGAATTATAGCTAGTTTGTATGAACCTAGTAATGTGGTTTGACCACATCTATGACTCGATTCTACAAAAGACCTATAATTCTGTGGGAGCATTATTTAATTAAAGATCTAATTAAATGATAAATGGAACATGATATTTATTTTCTGCATTGTTTATGTTGTAGATTGCCATGACGTCAAACACGAACACTCTCTCTCTGCGTTCTGTCCTTGAGAAGGACAAGCTCAATAGAGCTAATTTACTGGACTGGTACAAAAATATGAGAATTGTTCTCACTCAAGAAAGAAAACTATACATCCTGGAGTAGCCCATTCCGGAAGCACCTCTTGCCACTGCCTTGCGAGCTGACCGAGATGCTTACAAGAAGAATCAAGATGATGCATTAGATGTGTCATGCCTCATGCTCGTGACCATGAACTCTGAGCTTCAGAAGAAACACGAGTTCATGAATGCTTTTGATATGGTTGAACATCTTCGTCAACTGTATCAAGGACAAGCAAGGCACGAGAGATACGAGATCTCCAAGGCATTGTTTCAGTGCAATATGCAAGATGGGACTCCTGTAGGTCCATATGTACTCAAGATGATTGGGTACATAGAGAACTTACAGAGGTTAGGATTCCCACTTGGCCAACAACTGGCCACTGACTTGATCTTGCAATCTTTGCCAGAAAGCTACAATCAATTTGTCATGAATTACAACATGAATGAAATTGATAAGTCATTGCCTGAGATGCTTAGCATGTTGAGAACTGCTGAGCTCAACCTTAAGAAGGGAAAACCCGACTCCATTTTGATGGTGCAAAAGAAGAAAGGCAAGGGCAAGCCTTGTTAGTAATATATGAGAGATGTCCTAAGGCAATCACCTTATGTTTGAACAATTTATATGATAAATGAAGATTCACTATTTGAGTATACATGTTTTCATATATTTGATTAGATCTTAAACTCATTTACTGAATGTCCATGATAAAATTCACAGCATGAGAGAATTTTTGATTGGATCACAACTAGTGAGTATCTCTATATGTGTAATTGTGATGTATCGGAATTATCCCTAGTCGATGAATTGATGGATTTGGACACCATCAATTCTGTTGAGACTAGCACGAGGTATACTCCTTGGTGTATCCACGCAGCTGATTCTCACTGGCTGGAGACATTGTGATGTCCGGAGTTAATCGTGGATGATAGTTATGGTAACTAGTTCATTGGAGTGACCAGCTGTAATACTTCATATGGTTCTCTGCATTTATAGATATGTCAATGAAGTTCTTACTGCAGCTTAAGTGCGATGTTCCTTTGACTTGCGGTATTCAAGTCATCTTGGTCATGAAGACTTATGCTTTGACATCTTAAGCAAGCATCTCTGAGGATATGTGGACCCGGGATAATTGGGTATAAGTCGAAGTGATCGAAGGTGTTTGAATAGCCTATAAAGGATTCACTACTCCTTGTGAGGAGATGTATACCCATTGTCTCTTGTCGGATTGTTACTAAAGTCTTTGGCCAAAGTATTACATGTTTAGAGTAAGGTACTCTTGGATACATGTGCAATAACTAGAATCCGTAGGATGAGGAAATGATACTTGAGCTAGGTGTGACGTAGTCAACCTAGTGGAGACTGACACTATAGACCATGTCGTGAACCAAGTGGGTATAAGATGAGTGAAGGGAATGAGGCACGATTCATTGTAGCTGCTGAAGGGTTTCAGAAATAGTTCTGGATCAACCGTTGATCTTTTCGGTTAATTGGGGATCATGATGTACTACTAGGTGCCACTCATGATCGTTCTATAATTAATGGTTAATTATAGATGACCAACATAAACCAAGAATCTATTTAGTCACACACACAATGAGCATAATCCGAAGGATTTAAAACGAGCTTGAGAATGAGATTCTCAGACCGAGAGAAACTAGGTTTGGTTGGACCAAACAAGGAGCGAGCATGAAATTGTTTCAGTTGCAATGGAAGCGTAGATGGGCCGTGTCTTATGAAGACATGATGGATGAATTAAATTGGTTTGGTTCTAATCCAATGGTGAAGAATAAACCAAAGGGGTTCCGTTTATTTTAAACGAATGAACCAAAGTTGATTAGGTTCGTTTTAACTTAAAATAGGCCAAATCGGTTTGGTTTATTTTAACTTAAGTTAATGGAGTGAGTTAATGGGTTTTTTGTTATAAACCAATAACCATTAGGAGAATTTGTTCTCTATAAAATAGGGCTTAAGGGTTTTGTGAAAGCTTTAACCCTAATCTTGCCGCCCCTTGCCTCTCTTCTCCTTGTCTTGCCAGCTCCCAACCTCTTGCCGCCGCCCACCACCGCCCAAGCTTCTCCAGCCGGCGTCCAGCAGCTGCCATCCTCCCCACTTGCTGGCAGGTGCAAGTTCTCCACCAAAGCTGTCCAGTTTTCTGGACAGCTTGTTTCCTTCTTGTCGGAGCATCATTTGGACGATGTTTGAAGCTCCAACAGCGGTTACCTTGCCGGGGATTCGATCTCTGGTAATACTCATAGGTGGAGGACGAAGGATTCGTCAAATGGTTGAAGAATACCTTTCCGGAGAAGCGAGTTTTGAGGACTCGGTTTTGAATCCGAATTTTGATTCGGATTGTGATCTTCTCTCGATCACATCGTCTTCGACACGAGGCTAGTGACTCGTACGAAGACGAGGCTTGTGACTTTGTGAAGTCATCCCGATGATACTCAACGTGGATACGGATAGAGGCGATTCTAGCGAGAGTCGCTCCGGTTGATGCCTTTCCCGCTACACGTGATACATCAGGTATACGTAGAATAATTTCTTTTTATTGCAAAATTTGAAACTATGGTTGTGTCTACACATGTTGTACTATGCATGCGTGTGGTGTGTGTGATGTAATAAATTAGATTTATTTCTTTTTTTTTATTTTTTCAACTGCGCACATGTTTATGAAACATGTTCGAACACACACTCGCTGCGGTGCCGGAAACCCAACAGTGGTATCAGAGCCCAGGTTGTGTTTCGACATAATCATAAAATTGTTTTGTGATAATCGTAATTTTATTTATGGAAATTTTCTGCTTTTGGAAGTTTAGAAGTATTTATGAAAATTTTATAATTTTGGAAAGCCTAGAAGTATTTATGGAAATATTCTACTTTTGGAAAGATAGAAGTATTTATGGAAATTAACACTTTCCATAAATAAAATATTTGATTAGATTTGAAAATTTATTTTCTAATTTAATTATGATTTGATTTGGGAAATTAAATCTAAAATATATTTGATTTCCATAAATAGTTTTGACAATTTAGGAAATTTGTTTCCTAAATTAAATTTGACTTTCTTTAATTGAGACCTTCCATAAATAAAATATGTGATTAGATTTGAAAATTTGTTTCCTAATTTAATCTTGATTTGATTTTGGGAATCAAATCTTAAAAATATTTTATTTCCATAAATAGTTATGACATATAAGGAAATTAAGTACTGTTAGGAATATTGGAACGGCTAGAGGGGGGTGAATAGCGTAGATGAAATTCGATCGCGTTTGTGTCTACAATTTCGTTAGTGCGCAGCAGAAATAGAAATAATAAAAGCAATAACGAAATAGACAACAAGCTAACACAATGATATAACGTGGTTCGGAACCGCACGGTTCCTACTCCACGGATCGAGCTCTAAAGAGCCCTAGTGATGCACACGCACTCACTAATGATAAACACTCCTTCTCGACACAAGTCGGAGGCGGAGAAACCCCTTACAATAGATCTTACAATAGTAAGAACGAAATACAAGCAATATACAATGTAAATATGAAATACAAGTAAAGAAAAGACTTTACAACACTTGCTTTGATTGCTTGAATGCTTGGTTGCTTGCTTGCACTTGGAGACCTGATTTGCACCAACAAATCGCCCCAATAGCCCTCAAGAACCGGTTACTTTTTCCTCCATCACGAGCTCCATATATAGCTTCAACCTGTGCTGGAAAAAGTCTATCACGGATCGATCGAGACCATCACGATCGATGCGCTTGTCATGAGACAACGGCTAGTTCCACGTTGGATAAGTCCAACGGAACTACCATCAGTCGACTGATTGTGACCATCAGTCGACTGATGGAGTCTTCACTCGACCAGTCGAGTCTCGACTCCATTCTGTGGCCGAATTCTCGAGCACCCGACGGTCGATCACGATCGGCCGATCGCTGAGCTCATCACCGATCGCCCAACCTATGGCGATCGCTCGCTAGGCCATAACCTGCAGTCAAACCCTAGTTGACTCGGTCCAGTCGACTGCCACATGGCACCAGTCGACTGGCACACCTCAAACACGAGGTTTTAACTCAAGTATGGTTCCCCCATACTTGCTAGACCACCCTTAGCCTAGACCTAAGTCTTCTAGTCACCTCCATCAGCCTCACGCCTCTCGGATCCCTCCAAGTCATCCATGACTTGTTCATCCATCGCGCTAGCCTTCAGGTGCTTCCGTCGGCTATGTCATGCTAACGGTGTCTACACCGCCAAGGCACATTGGACTTACGCCGCCAAGACTCCGCTTGGACTTTACGCCGCCAACCATTGGACTTATGCTGCCAAGACTACCGCTTGGACTTTACGCCGCCAATATCAATCCCCTTGGACTTCAAATGCCAACCCATGTTGGACTTTCCATGCCAAGGCCATGCTTGGACTTCTCAAATGCCAAGACCATGCTTGGACTTTCCCTTGCCAACCCATGTTGGACTTTACATTGCCAAGACCCATGCTTGGACTTTTCCCCACTTGGACTTTCCATGCCAAGTACTCAAGACTTGGACTTTACCAAATGACAATTACATTGTCATATGTTTTTGTCGAAACATCAAAACACATCAAAACATCACTCGAGCCAAACTCGAGTCCTGGTCAATCGTGACCTGGGCTGATTGCACCAACAATCTCCCCCTTTTTGATGTTTGACAAAAAAAACAACCAAATAATTGAGTTAGAATACTAACTCAAATCCTTTACCAATTATCCCAAATGTTCTCCCCCAAACACTCTCCCCCTTTTTGACTAACATCAAAAAGGTTTTCTCTCCAAGGAGGTCAATGTCTCATGTCCCAATGAGATCTTACAATCTCCCCCTTGGTTCAAAAATACCTAGGATGCCTACCATCTTCCTAGTGATAAGTCCCATATCACTCAAGAGAGGCAATCCTATTCACTCTCCCAATTTCCAAATTGAGTTTCTAAAAATCCATCAATTTCCCAAATTGATAACATTCTCCCCTTCAAGGAGAAAAACACATCCATCATCCCAAGATGGACATCTCCCCCTAAAGGCTTGCTCCCCCTTGACCATTGCACCAACAATGTCCTTGGGAAGTCCCTAAGCCAATAGGAACTTTAAACCGTCAAAACTAAGGTTAGAAATTCAACATTGAACTTTCCACCCTAAACAACTCTCCTAATCCATATTCAATAGATTTTCACCCTTTATAATGCTTCCCAAAGCATATCCTAGGGTTAGGAGTGGTTAGGGACCTTTGCCATGGCTGAACACGGACTAACCAAACCTAGTTTTCCCAAAATCAGCCTTAGCAATGACTACTACCAATGATCACACACTCATCGATCGACTTCCACTGTAGTAGGCGATCGATAACTGAAATTTCCGAATTTCAGTTATCAGAATCGAGTTTCAGAAAATCATAAATAATTATACGTATATCAAAAAATCATGAAATTTGATACGTATAATACCTATGACACATACAATGGGTGAAAAATGTTTGGAAAATATTTTACCCATAAAATAGTGAATTTGATACAAAACTCAAAACCATTGAAATTTTCAATGTTTTGGCCCTATTTTGTATCAACTTCATCAATGGTGATTGCTATCAAAAGATAGACTTCACCAAGGTTTTTCAAAATGATTTTAAAATGTTTTCAAAACCTTATCTTGGACCATAATTTATTGGCTAAATATACATAGCTTGTATATTAGCTTTCCTTATGATTCTTGGTGATAATTAAAATAAGTTTAAGTTCATCTAGATGCACTACCGATGCACCTTGAACCTAACCTATTATCCTAGCATCTCACATGTATTTAGGGTGTATTCATACACATACATATCAATTAGATGTGGGATGTGGGTTTTGTTCTCCCTAATCTAGGGTTTCATGCATTTTCCTAAGGCAACACTACTTGATTCCCTTATAAATGGGACTCCAAGTCATGCCATAGTCCTTAAATCAATTTTAATCAAAATATCTTAAATGCACGAGTGATTATGGCATGATATAGATAACCACATGCTCATAATCATGATGTCATGGCATAATATGAAATCTAAGAACACATGACATTTAAAGTAACCCTAAACAATGTCATGACATGGTATATGATAGCAATACAATTATATAGATATTCATTCATACACACAAGATTTTTCAGAAACAAAGATTTCATTTAACTTAAAATTTGTCTTTTACATTCAAAATGGAGATTGACTATGCTCAATCTCACTACAAAAATGACAACAAAAAAAATCTAATATCCTCTAATCGTCCGCAGGAGGTGGCGGCGGAGGAGGCTGCTGACTCAGAGTCTAGGCCCGCATCATCTCTAGCATATCGAGCTGATGCTGCTCTATGCGGCCCTAGGACTCCTCCATCCTATCGAGTCGTGCGCTGAAGGATGCCTGGCCTGCCAGTATCTCTGACAGCCTAGAGTCCACCGACTGTTGATAATCCTGAAATCTGGACTCACCGCCACGACAAATCATGGACCAACCGATGTGTCTCGCATCCGTCATCCTCATCGCGGGTCTCTGATCCTCGTGGTCCTCTCGTCGCCTCCGGGTGGCGAGGAGGCTGCTGTGTGCTGGTGGTCGAGGCGCCAACTCCATCTATCCAGCGCCATCCAGTAGCCTAAGGAGAAGTTACGAATCGATATACAACAGACACTTCCGAGATGCCGCAGAGCCCCTATGGATGTTGATGCCTACGGAGTCGAGCCATGCTGTGATGATATGTCCAAATGGCATATGCACTTTCCCTTGTACAGGGGAAGTGAAGTGCACAATGCAGTGGAAAATGTTCAATGCAAAGTTTATGTCTAACTGATGACGCATGACATATAGAAGAAAGAGATGGGGAGGTCGAATCTTGGCCAGACCCCGAGTGACAATGGGCAGAAAACACCCAACAATGACCTTGTAGAGGACATTGTCAGGTGCAGATAACTCGGTGATAGGAAATAGATTCTAGGCCAGTGGACGAGGATAACCAAAAATATGCTCATGCATGGACTCCATAGAGATGTGGGCAAAAGGCTCAGGTAGAGGAAAGTCCATGGTAGGGTAAAAAATAAAGGTGTCGTCTGAAGGCCTACACTCGAGAAACTCTTGCAGTATCGCAGGAGTGAACTCTAACTCGCGTTTTACCAGCAGTAGTGTATGTAGGGCCGTCATCCACCTTTTTAAGGTTTTGATAGAATTCTTTAATAAGGTCATCATTGATTGGATGCATGCACAAGACGATTTTCATCAAATTGTAGTATGCAATTAGTTCCATGACGTCACTACAATGCCTATTGAAAAAATTCCTATCGATGTACCTAACCAACATAGGTTGGTACAACCGAGATTCACTCTCGGATGGATCATTCCTACGGGCTCTCCTATTATGAATGTAATGTGATGATATGCAATGCAATGGCAACAATACGCGATTAGATAAACCTACATTGTAATGGAAATGAAAATTAGGGCTCGGAAAGAAAAATCGTTACTTAGGCGCCATGTGTGTGCCGGAGGGAAGACTCAAAAGTTGCTGAGGATCGTCGGAAAAGTCGCCGGAAAGCTTCAGCCGCCGGAACCCTAAACGGAACAAGAGTAATAAACCCTAAATCGCGTGAACTAGGGCTCCAAGATAGGTCAAAAATGGAAGAGGAGAGACATTCTTATCAAACCTAGGACTTTGGAAGGTTGGCACGCCGGAAGAGCTGGTTGGAGAGAGAGACGGCGATCGGAGACCGAAGGAGGAAGAAAGCTTTCGTCGCGTGAAATGCCGAACCCTAGCAATTCGCGTTTTAAAAACACGATTCGGGCCGATCGATGTGGAGCATCACGATGATCGACGGCGCTTACACCGGTTTTACCGAGCCGAGCGATCGATCCGCCGGCAATCGATCGCCAACCTTCAGAATCGATAAAGAATCACGACGATAGCCCATCACGATCGATGTGCACATCACTGATCGCTCGCCGAGCACTCGACTATTCGCCGAGCACTGATCGATGGCCTTCCCTCGGTGAACAGTACCATCAGTCGACTGATGGACCTCATCAGTCGACTGATGTTCGATCAGACGAGTCATGGAGCTAGCACTACTGATCGATGGCCGATCGTGATCGCATAAGAGTTATCACCGACCGATAATCAGATCGATCGATGTCCGATTTCAGCTCAAAATCATAAAATCTCGATTTTATCATCTTAATTATTCCATTTTATCACGTTAGATCTTGTATTTCGAATGTATTGATGTTATACTTTTATTTATGTATTTGTTAATGTATTTTAATGTTTTATTTCATTTTTGCAAACATTAACATTCAATGATTTCCAAAGCCTAACATCTCACCCTTTCTAAGTGTTGAAATACACAATCAAGGTAAAAGACTTGTTTTGTGAGATGTAATCTATCCTAGACATTCCTTCCATGCAAACATATGGTAAAACATATGAAGCATGGTGAATACAAGACATCGAGTTGTGTGGCACTTGAGTATCACTCTAGATATTACCTTTACATCTTAACCACACATTTCTTGATACATGACCTTCCCAAGTGTGCCAATAATCAAAGGTACACACTATGACCTCTAAATCTAGATCGTGTCAATTTTATTGATTTTCATATTTTCAAGATATATATTGACACAACCTAAAATTCTTGAGATTAAGACTCAAGGATATTTCCAAAGTAACCATAACCTTGAAAGTAACCTTAAGGTGCCACCTTTATTATGGTTGAGTTAACTACCCATCCAATCAAGGTTGGCACACCCTAAACCCATCTTAGCGTGAATCAATCACGCTCTTAGGAACCCAAAATCGATTTGAGCTCCTAGAGTTAATTAGATATTCCTTAGGGATAACCTCCCTAGATACCTTCCTAATGACCCTCCTAGGCTTATTAGCCTTGGTCATTTGGGTCTTACCTAGGTTGACTCTAGGGGTAACTCCCCTTGCAACCTTCTTAGTGGCCATCCTAGGTTTCTTCGAAACCATGGCCAATAGGCACAAACCTTGGTCAACTCTAGGAATGACTTCCCCATTGACCTTGGTCTTCCTAGACCTAGTTAGTGTCCCATAGTCAAACGGAACACTATGGTAAGTCACCTTGGACTTAGGTTTGTGACCCAAATCATTCTTGCCCTTGGTTGACTTTTGACTCTTAGGTCCTAGAAGTTGATTTTGACTTCTTGACCTAAGAGTTTGACAATTTGACCCTTGAGATTGATTTTGTATTTTGTTTAGGGTCTTTTCCAATTTCTCAAGCCTTGACCTCAAGGCTTGGTTTTCTAATTCTAATTGCCCAATTTTAGAATTTTTATTTAACTCTTGGGCATTGGACTTTCTTGGCGAATGCCTAGTCCATTTTGGATTAAAACCTAGATGTTCTTGGATTTTCTTAATAGATTTCTTAGGTATTGTTTTTCTAAGGACATTAGTCCCAAATTTCTCCTTATTCTTAAGGTGAACATTCTTAGCTCCTAAACACATATGTTTGTTATTTCTAGCATGCTCTTTATGATACATACCACAATTGCTAAAATTAGTTCTAGCATGCTTTAAAATAGACGGAGCATTATTTAAATATACCTTAGGGTTTGCCTTAGTGGCTCCCCCTACTTGTGATGCTCCCCTTTGCCCCTTCTTCTTCTTCTTTGGGCATTGACTCCGGTAATGACCCGGTAGTCGGCATTTGAAGCAAATGACATGCTCCTTGCTCTTTTGTCTTTGAGAACCGGCGTCTGTTGACTTTTGTTGACTTTTAGGTGCCGGAGGGGTTTTCTTGATCCTCTTTGGACATTTGCTCTTGTAATGCCCATACTCCCTACACTCAAAGCACATAATATGATTTTTGTTTGAAAATAAAGTGTTTGAGTTACCTAGGGTGGTGGTAGGTGCCGGAGTTGAATTTTGAGCTTCCTCATCTTGATCGGATGTTGAGAGCTCTTCTTGAGGTTGCTCCGGTGTAGAGGATGGTCTCTCCTCCTCAATCCTAGAAGTAGATGCTTCTTCCACCTCTTCTACTTCTTCTTTCTCCGATTTTGAAGTTGACTCCATCTCAACTTCCGATTCCTCACTTTCACTTGAGGATGAACTCTCCTCATGGTATCTTGCCAATTTTCTCCATAGCTCCTTGGCATACATGTAATCCCCTAACTTGCACAAAACATCATTAGGGATTAAATCTTCCAAAAGTTTCGTTACCTTAACTTCGGTCTTGAGCTTTTGGCGTTGCACTTGGGTCCACTTTTTCAATTTTAGGACATTCCCCTTCTTATCCCTATGGGGTTCAAGACCTTCAATGAGGATGAACCAATCCTCTATGTTCATCATCAAGAATGTTTCCATTCTTGCTCTCCATGCCGGAAAATCTTCTGGATCATATAGAGGTGGAGTGTTGATTTCCCATCCAAGCTTGTCTTGGAATTCCATCTTCACCCTCTAGCCTTTCACCTTAGCTCCCGGTTGTTAATCCGTAGAAGAGCCCCGGGCTCTGATACCACTTGTTAGGAATATTGGAACGGCTAGAGGGGGGGTGAATAGCGTAGATGAAATTCGATCGCGTTTGTGTCTACAATTTCGTTAGTGCGCAGCGGAAATAGAAATAATAAAAGCAATAACGAAATAGAGAACAAGCTAACACAATGATATAACGTGGTTCAGAACCGCACGGTTCCTACTCCACGGATCGAGCTCTAAAGAGCCCTAGTGATGCACACGCACTCACTAATGATAAACACTCCTTCTCGACACAAGTCGGAGGCGGAGAAACCCCTTACAATAGATATTACAACAGTAAGAATGAAATACAAGCAATATACAATGTAAATATGAAATACAAGTAAAGAAAAGACTTTACAACACTTGCTTTGATTGCTTGAATGCTTGGTTGCTTGCTTGCACTTGGAGACCTGATTTGCACCAACAAATCGCCCCAATAGCCCTCAAGAACCTAAGCATTTTTCCTCCATCACGAGCTCCATATATAGCTTCAACTCAGGCCGAAAAAGTCTATCACGACCGATCGAGACCATCACGATCGATGCCATCGTTGTCGTGAGACAACGGCTAGTTCCACGCTTGGATAAGTCCAATGGAACTACCATCACGATCGACAGACCATCACGACCGATGGAGTCCTCACTCGACCCGAGTCTCGACTCCATTCTCGCGGGCGACTTCGAGCACCGCCGATCGATCGACGATCACGATCGCGAGCCATCACCGATCGCGCTAACCTATGGCGGGCCGATCGCTAGGCCATAACCCACAGTCAAACCCTAGTTGACTCGGTCCAGTCGACTGCCACATGGCACCAGTCGACTGGCACACCTCAAACACGAGGTTTTAACTCAAGTATGGTTCCCCCATACTTGCTAGACCACCCTTAGCCTAGACCTAAGCCTTCTAGTCACCTCCATCAGCCTCACGCCTCTCGGATCCCTCCAAGTCATCCATGACTTGTTCATCCATCACGCTAGCCTTCAGGTGCTTCCGTCGGCTATATCATGCTAACGGTGTCTACACCGCCAAGGCACATTGGACTTACGCCGCCAAGACTCCGCTTGGACTTTACGCCGCCAACCATTGGACTTATGCTGCCAAGACTACCGCTTGGACTTCAAATGCCAACCCATGTTGGACTTTCCATGCCAAGACCATGCTTGGACTTCTCAAATGCCAAGACCATGCTTGGACTTTCCCTTGCCAACCCATGTTGGACTTTACATTGCCAAGACCCATGCTTGGACTTTTCCCCACTTGGACTTTCCATGCCAAGTACTCAAGACTTGGACTTTACCAAATGACAATTACATTGTCATATGTTTTTGTCGAAACATCAAAACATCACTCGAGCCAAACTCGAGTCCTGGTCAATTGTGACCTGGGCCGATTGCACCAATAAGTACATGCCATAATTGTATGCCATGTAATTGCATTAGATGCATATCATTATGCCATGCGTGTTGTGACATGTAGATGTATGCCATGTATGTCATGTCATGTAGATAATAGTTATTTGCATGCAAAGAGGATGAGACTTTAAAACCCTTATACAATATTAAAGCCTACACCTTCCATTAATATGATTAGAACCAGAGTTCTGTTTCTTGTTTGGGTTGTTGGACTCACTCCAAGCCCGACTCGAATCTGAATATGTTCAAATCATTGGAATAGTTTAACTCTAATATGGTAAGAGTCAGAGGTTAATCGTTAGTTTGGGTTGTTGGACTCACTCCAAGCCTGTCTAATTGGTTGAATGTGCTCTAACCATATTAAAACTATTTCGCGATTAATGGGTCTGTTAGTAATATATGAGAGATGTCCTAAGACAATCGCCTTATGTATGAACCATTTATATGATAAATGAAGATTCACTATTTGAGTATACATGTTTTATGTATTTGATTGGATCTTAAACTCATTTACTGAATGTCCACGATACGATTCACAGCATGAGAGAATTTGTGATTGGATCACAACTAGTGAGTATCTCTACATGTGTAATTGTGATGTATCGGAATTATCCCTAGTCGATGAATTGATGGATCTGGACACCATCAATTCTGTTGAGACTAGCACGAGGTATACTCCTTGGTGTATCCAAGCAGCTGATTCTCACTGGCTGGAGACATAGTGATGTCCGGAGTTAATCGTGGATGCTAGTTATGGTAACTAGTTCATTGGAGTGACCACCTTAAGACTTCATATGGTTCTCTCTCGCATATATGATATGTCAATGAAGTTCTATCGTGGCTTAAGTGCGATGTTCCTTTGACTTGCGGTATTCAAGTCATCTTGATCATGGAGACTTATGCTTTGACATCTTAAGCAAACATCTCTAAGGAGATGTGGACCCGGATGATTGGGTATAAGTCAAGTGATCAAGGTGTTTGAATAGCCTATAAAGGATTCACCACTCCTTGAGGAGATGTATACCCATGGCCTCTCGTCGGATTGTTACTAAAGTCTTTGCCAAAGCATTACATGTTTAGAGTAAGGTACTCTTCGATACATGTGGAGTAACTAGAACTGTAGGACGAGGAAATGATACTTGGGCTAGGTGTGACGAGTCACTTAGTGGGGACTGACACAATAGACCATGTCCTCAACCAAGTGGGTATAAGATGAGTGAAGGGAATGGGGCACGATTCATTCGAGCTACTGAAGGGTTTCAGAAATAGTTCTGGATCAACCGTTGATCTTTTCGGTTAATTGGGGATCATGATGTTCTACTAGGTGCCACTCATGATCGTTCTATAATTAATGGTTAATTATAGATGGACAACATAAACCGAGAACCTATTTGGTCACACGCACAACGAGTGTAATCCAAAGGATTTAAAACGAGCTTGAGAATGAGATTCTCAGACCGAGAGAAACTATGTTTGGTTGGACCAAACATAAAGCGAGCATGAAATTGTTTCACCGCAATGGAAGCGTGGATGGGCCGTGGTCTTATGAAGACATAATGGATGGACCAAAATGGTTTGGTTCTAATCCAATGGATGAGAATAAACCAAAGGGTTTGGTTTATATTAAACGAATGAACCAAAGGTTGGTTCGGTTCGTTTTAACTTAAAATAAACCATCATGGTTTGGTTTATTTTAACTTATCTTAATGGAGCGGGTTAACGGGCTTTATGGATATGATCCATTAACCATTAAGAGAATTAATTCTCTATAAAAGTGGGCTTAAGGGATTGTTAAACCCTAACTAATCCAAACCCTAGCCCCCCCCTTGAGTTGCCGCCCACTCCTTGGAGGAGTTAATCGGCACCAACCCTAAAGCTGCCGCCGCCCAGCTTTGTGCCGCCGTCCAAGACCCTTGCCGGCGTCCAAGCTCCAGCCGGTTAATCTCCGGCGACCCTCCGGTGATCTCCTATTGGTTCGGCATCAAGGTGAGCTTTTTCTCTCCTTGTTTTGGCCGGCGCCTACTCCTCCACCAAGCTGTCCAGTTTTCTGGACAGCTTCTCCTCCTCTCGTCGGAGCATCGTTTGGACGACGGTTAGTGCTCCGACAGCGGCTAACTTACCGGGGATTTGATCTCCGGTAATCCTCTGAGGTGGAGGACGAAGGATTCATCAAACGGTTGACGAACACCTCTCCGGAGAAGCGAGTTTTGAGAACTCGTTTTGGATCCGAATTTGGATTCGGATCGTGATCATCTCTCGATCATGTCGTCTTCAACACGAGGCTAGTAACCCGTACGAAGACGAAGCTCGTGACTTAGCGAAGTCATCCCGAGGAGCTCGGCGTGGATACGGATAGAGACGATTCTTACGAGGATCGTTCCGCTGATGCCGTTTCCCGCTACACGCCATACGGAAGGTATAACGTAGTTTAATTTCCTTTTATTGCAAATTTTAATTTACGGTTATGTCTACACTTGTTGTAATAGCATGCGTGTGTTGTGTGTGTTGTAATAAATATAGATTTATTATTTTTAATTGCTTCACTGTGCTCATGTTTACGTAAACATGATCGAACACACACACGCCATGTGCGAAAACCCAACAAAGGGTATCGTGAGCCTGTGTTGTGTTTCACATAATCGTAAAAATGGTTTTGATGATAGTCATAATGTATTTCTGGAAATTTTCTAAATTTTGGAAATTTAGAAGTATTTATGGAAATTTTTCAATTTTGGAAAGTCTAGAAGTATTTATGGAAATCTTCCACTTTTGAAAGTTGGAAGTATTTATGGAAATTGATATTTTCCATAAATAAAATATTTGATTAGATTCTGAAATTTGTTTCCTAATTTAATCATGATTTGATTTGGGAAATCAAATCTTAAAATATTTTATTTCCATAAGTAGTTTTAATGATTTAGGAAATTGGTTTCCTAAATAGATTTTCCTTAATCAAATAATTCCATGAATAAAATATGTGATTAGATTTGGAAATTTGTTTCTAATTTAATTATGATTTGATTTGGAGAATCAAATCTTAAACATATTTTATTTCCATAAATAGTTATGACATATAAGGAAATTATATACATGACATAATTGTATGCCATGTAATTGCATTAGATGCATAACATTATGCCATGCGTGTCGTGACATGTAGATGTATGCTATGTATGCCATTCCATGTAGATAATAGTTATTTGCATGCAAAGAGGATGAGACATAAAAACCCTTAATCAATATTAAAGCCTACACCTTCCATTAATATGGTTAGAACCGCAGTTCCGCTTTCTTGTTTGGGTTGTTGGACTCTCTCCAAGCCCTACTAACTCAACATGTTCAAACCATGGAATAGTTTAATACTAATATGGTAAGAGTCGAGGTCAATCGTTAGCTTTGGTTGTTGGACTCTCTCCAAGCCGGGCTAATTGGTCAATGCGCCTAACCATATTAAAACTATTTCCCGATTAATGGGTTGGCTTTAACTCGAGCATCGATTTGTTGGACTCTCCCAAGGTCGATGTAAAGGAGGTGAAGTTGGGTGCTATGCATATGATGCATACTTGTTAATGTGTTAACAACCCGATGTATGTGTAACATTCAATTAGTCGACAAGACATTGTGATACTGTGAAGAGAGCAATATGTAACTGAACGAGTTGATACCTACCGTCGTAGTTATGAATGACTTGTTGGACTCTCTCGAGGTTGTTCATAACTATGATGGATATCAGCCCATTCGGAGATGGACCTACGATCTCCCAAAGTGATTTTGGGGTTTTTGAAATTCGAAAAATGAATGGGATTTATAAATGTATATTGATGCATTTTAAAATCATCTTTCTCATATATGCTCGTTTTGTATTTCTAGGTCAATAAATTGATCATAACGTCTTTGAATTTGCGCACTATTTTGGATTCGAACAAAGTATTGGGCCTAACTTCACGGGTGGCTTAGAAACACGAGAATTGTTCTCAAGGCGGAAAAGCTTGCATATGTCCTTGAAGAGCCTCTTCTGACCGTCTAAGGGCGATGCAACTCAGACCAAATGTTGGTCTATCGAAAGCATGTGGCGGTCTGGTGGCGAGTTGCATCATGCTAGCGGCGATGGTACCTGAGCTACAGAAGCAGCATGAGCATATGGATGCTAACACTATGGTCTTCCATCTTCATGAGTTGTTCGATGAGCAAGCGAGATCCGAAAGGTTCGAGGTCTCTAGGCTCCTCTTCACCACGAAGATGCAAGAAGGTTCGTCTGTGCGATTTGTGCTAAAGATGAATGGGTACATCGAGCTAGCTACCCTCGGTTTTGTGATGGATCATGAGTTAAGTATTGACTTAATTCTGCATTGTTTGCCCAAGAGTTTCGCAATTTGTGATGAACTATCGGATGAACAAATTGGAATCCACCATTCGAGCTCCTCAATATCAAGAGTGGAGCCTTTTGTGAAGCATGAGGAGAAGGCGGTTACATTAGTTGATTCCTCAAAGAAAGGTTCTAAGAGGAAGGCAAAAGAAAAGAAGAAAGGAAAGAAAAAGGCAAAGAAGGCGGAACCAGCGCAAAAGGGCACTTGCCATCACTGTGGCAAGGAAGGCCACTGGCGAAGAAACTGCAAGATTTATCTTGAGTCCATGAAGAAGAAGAAGGCATCCGATGCCCCATCCTCTTCAGGTATCTTCGTTATTGATTGTCATTCTATTTCCTTAGACACTTGGGTATTGGATACTGGGTGTAGCTCACATATATGTAATGACATACAGGGGCTAAGGAATAGAAGAAGACTTGTCAGAGGGGAGTCAAATTTGCGAGTTGGCAATGGAGCAAAGGTTCATGCCATCATGAACTTATTTCTTTGAAGCTCCCTAGTGGACTAGTCTTGGAACTGGACAATTGCTATTATGTTCCTTCTCTAATAAAGAACATTGTTTCTATTTCCTGCTTAAATAGAAATGGTTTCCATTTAACGTTTAGTAACAATTGTTGTTATATAACTTTGAATGGCGTACTTTATGGAACTGGAACTTTGAGTAATGGCATTTATACGTTGGACGTATCCAGTGACATTTGCAATATCGAAGCGAGCAACAAGAGTGCTCGAAAGGATAATCAAATAGACTCCTACATGTGGCATTGTCGTCTTGGCCATGTAAGCAAGAAACGCATGTCCGAATTACACCGATGTGGAATTCTGGAATCGTTTGAATTGGATTCATACGATACATGCGAATCATGCTTAAAAGGCAAGATGACTAAGTTACCTTTTACGGGAAAAGGTGAACGATTGGGAGAGTTACTAGGTCTAATACATACTGATGTATATGGACCTATGTCAACTCAAGCATTAGGAGGCTATAGCTACTTCATTACCTTCACCGATGATCACTCACGGTTTGGGTATGTGTTCTTGATGAAACACAAGTCTGAAGCCTTTGAAAGGTTCAAAGAATTCAGAAATGAAGTAGAGAAACAACATGACAAGAGTATTAAAATACTTCGATCGGATCGAGGTGGTGAATACTTAAGTCAAGAGTTTCTTGATTATCTAAGAGACAATGGTATATTGTCTCAATGGACTCCGCCATATACACCACAACATAATGGTGTATCTGAGAGGCGTAACCGGACCTTGTTGGACATGGTCAGGTCAATGATGAATCATGCGACTCTTCCCAAGTCCTTTTGGGGCTATGCACTTCAGACAGCTGTTTACTTGTTAAATGTAATGCACTAAGGTAGTCTCAACTACTCCATATGAGATATGGAATAGTAAGAAACCTCATGTATCTTACTTGAAGATATGGGGTTATCCTGCTTATGTGAAGCGGACTGTATCAGACAAATTGGATGCTAAGTCTGATAAATGTCTATTTATTGGATACCCTAAGGAAACAAGGGGTTACCAATTCTATCATCCTGTGGAACAAAAGGTGTTTGTTTCAAGGCATGCTGTGTTTCTAGAGAAAGAGTTTCTCTTGCAAGAAAACAGTGGAAGTATCGTCGAGCTTGAGGAGGCTCGAGAGACTCAAATAGACATTGATGAGATACCTGGTGAAGCACAACAGCCGACAACTCATAGTGATGAGCAATCGGCTGGACCTATTGTAACACCACATCTTCGTAGATCCGTAGAACACGCAATATTCCCACGAGAGATATGGATTTCTCGTAAGTGAATCGAACGACGTGTTACTCATTGATGATGAGGAGCCTACCACGGTTATGAAGAAGTCGACAAGTTCGAAGGGATAAGTGGCTTGGTGCCATGAAGTCGAAATGGATTCCATGTACGAAAACCAAGTTTGGAACTTGGTTGACCCACCAAGGCATAAAGCCTATAGGGTGCAAGTGGGTTTTCAAGAAGAAAACCGACATGGATGGTAATGTGATTACCTATAAGGCTAGATTGGTGGCGAAAGGATATCGTCAAAAGCAAGGTGTTGATTATGACGAAACCTATTCGCCTGTAGCTATGCTTAAATCCATTCGGATGCTCTTGGCCATAGAAGCTCATTATGATTATGAGATATGGCAGATGGATGTGAAAATAGCTTTCCTTAATGGAAACTTGCTCGAGGACGTGTATATGATCCAGCCTGAGGGTTTCACATCGGTTGATAAAACCAAGGTATGCAAATTGCGACGGTCCATTTATGGATTGAAGCAAGCATCCAGGAGCTGGAATATCCGTTTTGATGAGACAATCAAAAGTTTGATTTCTCACAAAATCCGCGAACCTTGTGTGTACAAGAAGGTTAGTGGGAGTGCGATCGTGTTCCTAGTATTGTATGTCGATGACATATTACTTATAGGAAGCGATGTGTCAATCTTCTGATCGATTAAGGTTTGGTTATCCAAGACATTCTCCATGAAAGACACGGGAGAAGCAACCTACATCCTTGGGATTAAGATCTATAGAGATAGATCAAAAGCGGTTGCTTGGTCTTTCGCAGTCTACATATATATAGGAGTGCTAAAGAGGTTTAGCATGTCGGAATCCAAGAAAGGTTATCGCCCCATCGGGCATGGGGTACACCTTTCAAGTCTTTGTGTCCGCTGCGAAGGCGAGAGGATTTGCATGAGTAAGATTCCCTATGCATCCGCAATAGGATCTATCATGTATGCTATGTTATGTACGAGGCCCGATGTATCGTATGCTCGAGTGTCACGGCGGATACTACCGATCGATCCAGAATGGATCATTAAGGTATTATTAAGACGATCCTTAAGTACTTGAGAAGAACTAAGGATGTGTTCCTAATATATGGAGAAGGGGACATGGTGATACGCGGGTATACGGATGCCAGCTTCCAGACAGACAAGGATGATTCCAGGTCTCAGTCTGGATATGTATTCACCTAGAATGGAGGCGCAATAAGTTGGAAAGGTTCCAAGCTTGACACTATAGCGGATTCTGCCACTAAGGTAGAATACGTTGCATCTTTGGAAGCAGCAAAGGAAGCGGTTTGGATCAAGTAGTTCATCTATGAACTTGATGTGGTCTCATCAATGATCCAAACATGTGCTTCGCCGCTATCATCTTATCAGAGAGATCATCAGTAGGAACGAAATACAAATCGAGAAAATTCCCACTGAAAGGAACTTAGCGGATCCTTTGACTAAAGCATTACCTCAAAGTAAGTTTGAGGGTCATGTTGGTGCTTATGGTATTGGATACCGTAGCGATTGGCATTAGGCCAAGTGGGAGTCTGTTAGTAATATATGAGAGATGTCCTAAGGCAATCGCCTTATGTATGAACCATTTATATGATAAATGAAGATTCACTATTTGAGTATACATGTTTTATGTATTTGATTGGATCTTAAACTCATTTATCAATGTCCACGATACGATTCACGATGAGAGAATTTGTGATTGGATCACAACTAGTGAGTATCTCTACATGTGTAATTGTGATGTATCGGAATTATCCTAGTCGATGAATTGATGGATCCGACACCATCAATTACTGAGACTAGCACGAGGTATACTCCTTGGTGTATCCAAGCGGCTAATTCTCACCGGTGGAGACATAGTGATGTCCGAGTTAATCGTGGATGCTAGTTATGGTAACTAGTTCATTGGAGTGTGACTTCATATGGTTCTCTGCATATATAGATATGTCAATGAAGTTCTTCTTGTGGCTTAAGTGCGATGTTCCTTTGACTTGCGGTATTCAAGTCATCTTGATCATGGAGACTTATGCTTTGACATCTTAAGCAAACATCTCTAAGGAGATGTGGACCCGGATGATTGGGTATAAGTCGAAGTGATCAAGGTGTTTGAATAGCCTATAAAGGATTCACCACTCCTTGCGAGGAGATGTATACCCATGGCCTCTCGTCGGATTGTTACTAAAGTCTTTGGCCAAAGCATTACATGTTTAGAGTAAGGTACTCTTCGATACATGTGGAGTAACTAGAATCCAGTGAGGACGAGGAAATGATACTTGGGCTAGGTGTGACGTAGTCAGCCTAGTGGGGACTGACACAATAGACCATGTCCTGAACCAAGTGGGTATAAGATGAGTGAAGGGAATGGGGCACGATTCATTCGAGCTACTGAAGGGTTTCAGAAATAGTTCTGGATCAATCGTTGATCTTTTTGGTTAATTGGGGATAATGATGTACTACTAGGTGCCACTCATGATCGTTCTATAATTAATGGTTAATTATAGACGGCCAACATAAACCGAGAACCTATTTGGTCACACGCACAACGAGTGTAATCCAAAGGATTTAAAACGAGCTTGAGAATGGGATTCTCAGACCGAGAGAAACTATGTTTGGTTGGACCAAACATAAAGCGAGCATGAAATTGTTTCAGTCGCAATGGACGCGTGGATGGGCAGTGTCTTATGAAGACATAATGGATGGACCAAAATGGTTTGGTTCTAATCCAATGGATGAGAATAAACCAAAGGGTTTGGTTTATATTAAACGAATGAACCAAAGGTTGGTTCAGTTCGTTTTAACTTAAAATAAACCATCATGGTTTGGTTTATTTTAACTTATCTTAATGGAGCGGGTTAACGGGCTTTATGGATATGATCCATTAACCATTAAGAGAATTAGTTCTCTATAAAAGTGGGCTTAAGGGATTGTTAAACCCTAACTAATCCAAACCCTAGCCCCCCCTTGAGTTGCCGCCCACTCCTTGGAGGAGTTAATCGGCGCCAACCCTAAAGCTGCCGCCGCCCAGCTTTGTGCCGCCGTCCAAGACCCTTGCCGGCGTCCAAGCTCCAGCCGGTGAACCTCCGGCGACCCTCCGGTGATCTCCTATAGGTTCGGCATCAAGGTGAGCTGTTTCTCTCCTTGTTTTGGCCGGCGCCTACTCCTCCACCAAGCTGTCCAGTTGTCTGGACAGCTTCTTCTCCTCTCGTCGGAGCGTCGTTTGGACGACGGTTAGTGCTCTGACAGCGGCTAACTTACCGGGGATTTGATCTCCGGTAATCCTCTGAGGTGGAGGACGAAGGATTCGTCAAACGGTTGACGAACACCTCTCCGGAGAAGCGAGTTTTGAGAACTCGTTTTGGATCCGAATTTGGATTCGGATCGTGATCATCTCTCGATCACGTCGTCTTCAACACGAGGCTAGTAACCCGTACGAAGACGAAGCTCGTGACTTAGCGAAGTCATCCCGAGGAGCTCGGCGTGGATACGGATAGAGACGATTCTTACGAGGATCGTTCCGGTTGATGCCGTTCCCGCTACACGTCATACGGAAGGTATAACGTAGTTTAATTTCCTTTTATTGCAAATTTTAATTTACGGTTATGTCTACACTTGTTGTAATAGCATGCGTGTGTTGTGTGTGTTGTAATAAATATAGATTTATTAATTTTAATTGCTTCCGCTGTGCTCATGTTTACGAAACATGATCGAACACACACACGCCGCGGTGCCGGAAACCCAACAGCGTCGACTCTAACTTGGAGCATTGATTTGTTGGACTCACTCCAAGGTCGATGTGAAGAGAGGTGAAGTTGGGTGCTATGCATATGATGCATACTTGTTAATGTGTTAACAACCCAATGTATGTGTAAACATTCAGTTAGTTGATAGCACATTGTGATAGTTACATATACGTGATATGTAATTGGTATACTTGATACCCACCATCATAGCTAAGAATGGCTTGTTGGACTCACTCCAAGGTTGTTCTTATCTATATTGGATATCAGGCCATTCGGAGATTGACCTACGATCTCCCGAATTGATTTTGAGGGTTTTTGATTTCGAAAAATGAATGAGATTTTGTAAATGTATGTGGATGCATTTTAAATCATCTTTCTCATATATGCTCGTTTTGTATTTCTAGGTTAATCGCTTGATCATGATGTCTTTGAATTTGCGCTCTATTTTGAATTCGAATAAATTGACTGAGCCGAACTTCTTGGATTGGCTTAGAAACTTGAGAATTGTTCTCAAGGCGGAAAAGCTTGAGTATGTCCTCGAAGCATCTCTTCCCGCCCGTCATAGTGATGATGCAACACTGGACCAATTGTTGTCCCATCAGAAACATGTGAGTGATTCTGAGCAAGTGAGTTGCATCATGCTAGCCGCGATGGTACCCGAGCTGCGGAAGTAGCATGAGCATATGGATGCTCATACCATAGTCCTTCATCTTTATGAGTTGTTTGATGAGCAAGTGAGATTCGAAAGGTTCGAAGTCTCCAAGCTCCTCTTCACCTCTGAGATGCAAGAAGGTTCATCTGTGGTACTGCTCAACATGCTAAAGACTGAAGGGTTTTGCTCCGGAAGCCCTCATACCAATTTAATGGTCTTAGCTTATCGAGTCCGTGAGGGGAAACTTCGCTTCCCATTTCACCTCGGTCGCTTGTTCATGGTGATCCCCTCGATGTCCCCGGATTAAAAAAATTTAATCCTAGACAAAAAGGATTGCCTAAACCACCAAGCCATCGTCGTGCTATTCGTTTAGAGAGGTCACTTGAACAAACTAGTTGTTCAAGTGACCATCCTCTATTCTACGAGTAGCCGCAGAATAGACGATGTCCGGATCGCCGATTTTCGTGTTTATGCTCGGGATCCAAGTATTATTTATCCATTTATAGATTTATAACATGCTTATAATTGAAAAACAAAAACAAGCAACAAACAAAAGAGAAAAGAGAATAGATATACCTCTTGATCTTCTAATGTATGTCCTTCCTCCTTTTGGACGTCGTGTGGGCGACGATCTACCAAAAGTCGAAGCTTCTATATCGCAAATCTTCCTTCCTTGATTTTCCAAAGCAAGAGGAAGAATAGAAACAAGGCTCTTCTCCTTCCTATGGCCAACCAACAAGCAACAAGGAGAATGCTTGCCGCCGGCCAACAAGGAGAAGGAGATAATGGTGGAAACCGGCCAAGACACCAAGGGAAAGCCCTATATCTTGTTTCCACCACCTAAGGAGAAGGAGAAGGGGTCTTTGGATGCCGGCCAAGGGCTGGGATAGGGCTGTGGGCGCCGACCACCAAAGGATAGGAAGAAGAAAGCAAACTACTTCCTTATTTGGTGCCACCCAAGCCTCCTAAACCCTAAGCCTCCAAACCCTAATCCTAGCTCTCCTTATGGCCGGCCATGGAAGTGGGGAAGAAGATTAGGATGAGCACAAGCCAAGGTAGAGGGAAGATGGAAGGAACCGGCCACACCTTAGGAGGAAGAAGAAAAACTCCTCCTTGAGTTGCCGCCCACCCTTAGCTCCCAAAACCATAGCCACCCAAACCTAATCCTAAACCAACTAGGATTCCTAGCCTCCAAAGGAAGCAAACCCTAATCTTCTTAAGCCATGCTTTCCTTGCCTCCCACTTCATGATCTCTATTTAAAGAGTTGGGCTCAAGCCATGATTTAATCTCCTCCATTGGTTCTAGGGATTTAATCTCAACCATCGGATCAAAAGATTTAGTCTCAACCGTCGGATCTAGAGATTTAATCTCTACCTTTGGATCTGGAGTTTTGTTTTCATCCATTGGATCTAAGCTTCATGAGGTGTTAATAGGATACATTAGGGACCATGAGGAGGAGTTGGATCTTGGCCACCCATGGATCAAGCCCACATAAAGTCCGATCCACTAATGATGATCCAATCCACTAAAGAATCATCATTGATCTACCTCACCAACCCCCATATGATAATATGTGCTCCATATATTATTTGTATATTTTCTCCCTGTGTTTAGGATCTCGAATGTCCGTCGATTAATTAATTTACTGACCATTAATTAATCGACATCTAACTCCTTGAGTAGTACCACTCAACCTTTTCATCATGACGGACCAAGTCCACCTGCAGGGTTTACATGATGAACCTTATGAGCTCCTCAAGGGGACATCATCATCCTAATATATAGGACACGGTTTCCTCCTATAATCAATGGCACACCATATAAATAATATCATCTCCCAACTTACCGAGCCTATCGATTTAATCTATAAATCTCGTCCATTGGTAAATCAAAGAGATGACTACTAAGTATATGTGCCCATTATTATATCGGGATTAAGAGCATGTACATAATAATATCTGAGGTCCGATTCGATTATGTAGTCAGCAATAAATCGAATCACCTCTAAGTCGGTCCAGCTCAATACACACAAAGTGCACTAGTGTGATTTTATGGTCAAGACAAACCAATACCAAATCACACTACAAACATTCCGATGGTTTGTCCAAAGCCATCTCGGTTATGAGCCTTTACTTATACTTTACAAGGAGCCGATAACATGATCTCCCGTGTGACACCACACACCATGTTATTTACAATGTAATGTATTAGATAATATTGTATAACCATATAAATATGCAAAAAATGATCGTGTGATTCTTATTTCAAAAATAAAGATGTTTATACAAAGATAGACTTTTCAGTATACATCCCTACAAAGACTGTGGAGCCTTTGAGAAGCATGAGCAGGGGACGGTGCTGTTAGTTGATTCCTCGAAGAAAGGTTCTAAGAGGGAGTCAAAGGAACAACAGAAGGGGAAGAAGAAAAAGGCTAAAAAGGCAGAACCAGCTCAAAAGGGCACTTGCCATCATTATGGCAAGTAGGGCCATTGGCGAAGAAACTGCAAGATTTATCTTGAGTCCGTAAAGAAGAATAAGGCATCAGATGCCCCATCTTCTTCAGATATCTTCGTTATTGATTGTCATTTAATTTCCTCAGACACTTGGGTATTGGATACTGGGTGTGGCTCACATATATGTAATGACATACATGGGCTAAGGAATAGAAGAAGACTCGTCAAGGGAGAGTCAAATTTACGTGTTGGGAATGGAGCAAAGGTTGCTGCACTCACCATCGGAATGTATTTATTGAAACTTCCTATAGGACTTGTCTTAGAACTGGACAATTGCTTTTATGTTCCCGCGTTGATAAAGAACATCATTTCTATTTCTCGTTTAAATAGAAATGGGTACCATTTAACTTTTAGTAACAATTGTTATTACATAACTTTGAATGACGTTCTTTATGGGACTGAAACTTTAAGCAATGGTATTTATACGTTGGACGTATCCAGTGACATTTTCAATATCAAAGTGAGCAAAAAGCGTGCTCGAAAAGATAATCAATTAGACTCCTACATGTGGCATTGTCGTCTTGGCCATGTGAGCAAGTAACGCATATCCGAATCACACCGATGTGGAATTCTGGAATCATTTGAATTAGATTCATACGATACATGCGAATCATACTTAAAAGGTAAGATGACCAAGTTACCTTTTACTGGAAAAAATGAACCGGTGGGTGAGTTGCTTGGTCTAATACATACTGATGTATGTGGACCAATGTCAACTCAAGCCTTAGGAGGTTATAACTACTTCATTACCTTCACTGATGATCACTCACGGTTTGGGTATGTGTTCTTGATGAAACACAAGTCTGAAGCCTTTGAAAGGTTCAAGGAATTCAGAAATGAAGTAGAGAAACAACTTGGCAAGAGTATTAAAATACTTCGATCGGATCGAGGTGGTGAATACTTGAGTCAAGAGTTTCTAGATTATCTGAGGGAAAATGGTATATTTGTTAGTATGAGCCCTTAGTGCCAATTATGAGATGATTGGTGAGGGAGACTTTTGTATTATATTCTTGCATTAATAAAGGCAAAGATTGATTATTATATTTCTTTATGCGTGTGCCAGCTAAATAAATATAATAATGCCCATGAATAGTAGGTTATTATCTACAGTATATCAATTGGTAGAATTGATTATGAGAAGCTGTAGAGAATACTATTCTTAAATATTCCTAGTCGAGTATTATATTAATAGACAAGGGCTATATTGATACATTGAGACTAGCATGTAGGTCAATGGATGACTTGATCTCACAAGTCATGGATATGTGATATCACATTGATACATGGGTATATATATAGGAGACTATATATACTGAATTGACCCACCATGAGAAAGTATCATGGATCGTTATATGAGTGTCATATACTTTCTCATGTGACTATTGGTGTGAATAGTCCTTAGACCTGAAGTCACTACGGTTCCCTACATAAGGAGTTATGTACTTTGGTATCGTCTAACGTCACACCGTAATTGGGTGACTATAACGGTGATCACTGAGTATGTAATGAATTATGCAGAGGGATGTGAGTGATGTAGATGGATCTATCCCTCCCATATGACGGGAGTGATATCTTTGGCCTCTTGATAGAGTAGGACCACGAAATGCATGACCATACTCAAATGAGTCAATATGAGATATTGAGCTCATTTGTTTGAGTGAGTCTACTTGGGGATCAAGAAAAATAAAGATTGATAAGAGGGTGACACGGTCTATGCCTCATTGATCGATCTGAGATATCAAGGATAGAAGGACACTGTCATATGATAATAGTCACGGAAGAGGTTGTTGGATCTCAACATTCTCATCACTTGGGTAGCAATGATGTATTGCTAGATTCCGCTCATTGCTTATGTATCTAAAATGGTTTTAGATACATTGCCAACGTTATGAGAGCCTATAGGGTCACACACAAAGAACATATTATTTTGGAGAGGAAATCATTTTGGTTTGACTAAAATGAATTATTAGTTAATTGGATTAACTAGAATGAGTAAGACTCATTACTTGGATAAATTTGAGTTGGACTCAAATTGGTTTATGTTGAGTTAGACTCAAGTCAAACCAAGAGAAGAAGGCTAAAATGATTAATCATAATTAATCATGTAATACACGAATTAATCATGTAATACACGAATTAATAATATAATACACGAATTAATAAATGGGGTTTTAAATGGGATTTAAAAGCTCATTAATGTGCATTTAATGAGCATTAATTGACTTCTTTTCTTTTACCATGGAGAATAAGGAAGTGCATTTAATGTCTCATTAAGGTGTATTATTGTTTCTTCTTCTTCTTCAACGTGAGAATGAAAAACAAATTGAATATGATTTTTATTTTGTTCTAAAAAAGCCAAGTATAGAGTGAAAAGAGAGACCTTGGCGTGGTTTCTAGCACAACCGAAAGGGTTTACCTCTTCTCTCCAAGATCATGTGTGTGTGCACCGTAGAGGCGTGGACATTCTGACCACGCTGAGATCTGCAAGTGTTGCTGACTGGAATTCGAAGGGCACGCTTCGAAGGTAATCTCGATTCCTATAGGATAGAATCGATAATAGAAACGAGTATGTTTTTTTTTTGCTTGGATCTTTGGAGGGATCCTAAGTTTTCAGCTACGAATTTTGTTTATCGCTCGGGATCCCTACAATATTGTCTCAATGGACTCTGCCGTATACACGACAACTTAATGGTGTATTTGAGAGGCGAAACCGGACCTTATTAGACATGGTCAGGTCAATGATGAATCACGCGAATCTTCCCAAGTCCTTTTGGGGCTATGCACATCAGACAGCTATTTACTTGTTAAACAGAGTCCTGACCAAGGTAGTCTCTACTACTCCATATGAGATATGGGCTAGTAAGAAACCTCATTTATCTTACTTGAAGATATGGGGTTGTCCTGCTTATGTGAAGCAGACTGTGTCAGACAAATTAGATGCTAAGTCTGATAAATGTCTATTTATTGGATACCCTAAGGAAACGAGGGGTTACCAATTCTATCATCCCTTTGATCAAAATGTGTTTGTTTCAAGGAATGCTGTGTTTCTAGAGAAAGAGTTTCTCTTGTATGAAAACAGTGGGAGTGTCGTTGAACTTGAGGAGGTTCAAGAGACTCCAGTAGACATTGAAGAGATACCTGGTCAAACACCTCGACTGATGACTCATAGTGATGAGACATCGGCCGAACCTATTGTGACACCACATCTTCGTAGATCTGGTAGGACACACAACATTCCTGAGAGATATGGATTTCTCGTAAGTAAATCAAACGATGTGTTACTCATTGACGATGAGGAGCCTACCAATTATAAAGAAGTTCTGAAAAGTTCAGAAAGGGACAAATGACTTGAAGCCATGAAGTCGGAAATGGATTCCATGTATGAAAATCAAGTTTGGAACTTGGTTGATCCACCTGAAGGCATAAAGCCTATAGGGTGCAAGTGGGTTTTCAAGAAGAAAACCGACATGGATGGTAATGTGATTACCTATAAGGCTAGATTGGTGGTGAAAGGATATCGTCAAAAGCAAGGTGTTGATTATGACGAATCCTATTCGCCTGTTGCTATGTTTAAATCCATTCGGATGCTCCTGGCCATAACGGCTCATTATGATTATGAGATATGGCAGATGGATGTAAAAACAACTTTCCTTAATGGAAACCTACTCGAGGACGTGTATATGATATAGCCTGAGGGTTTCACATCGGTTGATAAAACCAAGGTATGCAAATTGTGACGGTCCATATATGGATTGAAGCAAGCATCCAGGAGCTGGAATATCCATTTTGATGAGACAATCAAAAAGTTTGATTTCTCACAAAATCCAGACGAACCTTGTGTGTACAAGAAGGTTAGTGGGAGTGTAGTCGTGTTCCTAGTATTGTATGTCGATGACATATTACTTATAGGAAACGATGTTTCAGTCTTACAGTCAGTTAATATTTGGTTGTCCAAGACATTCTCCATGAAAGACCTGGGAGAAGCAACCTACATCCTCGGGATTAAGATCTATAGGGATATATCGAAACGGTTGCTTGGTCTTTCACAGTCTACATATATAGACCGAGTGCTAAAGAGGTTTAGCATGTAGGAATCCAAGAAAGGTTACCTTTCCATCAGGCATGGGATACACCTTTTGAAGTCTATGTGTCTGCGCACAGAAGAAGAGGATTTGCATGAGTAAGATTCCCTATGCATCCGCAATAGGATCTATCATGTATGCGATGTTATGTACGAGGCCCGATGTATCGTATGCTCTGAGTGTCACGAGTAGATACTAGTCTGATTTAGGAATGGATCATTGGGCAGCTGTTAAGACGATCCTTAAGTACTTAAGAAGAACTAAGGATGTGTTCCTAATATATGGAGAAGGGGACATGGTGATACGTGGGTATACGGATGCCAGCTTCCAGACAGACAAGGATGATTCCAGGTCTCAGTCTGGGTACGTGTTCACTTTGAATGAGGGTGCAGTGAGTTGGAAAAGTTTTAAACAAGATACTGTAGCGGATTCTACCACTGAGGCATAATACATTGCAGCTTTGGAAGTAGAAAAGGAAGCGGTTTAGATCAAGAAGTTCATTTATGAACTTGGTGTGGTTCCAGCCATTGTTGAAGCAATACCGGTTTACTGCGACAATAATAGAGCAATTGCATAGGCGAAAGAGCCAAGGTCTCATCAATAATCCAAACATGTGCTTCGCCGCTATCATTTGATCAGAGAGATCATTAGTAGGAAGGAAATACAAGTCAAGAAGATTCCCACTGAAAACAACTTAGCGCATCCTTTAACTAAGGCATTACCTCAAAGTAATTTTGAGGGTCATGTTAGAGCTTATGGTATTGGATACCGTAGCGATGGACATTAGGCTAAGTGGGAGTTTGTTAGTAATATATGAGAGATGTCCTAAGGCAATCACCTTATGTTTGAACCATTTATATGATAAATGAAGATTCACTATTTGAGTATATATATTTTCATGTATTTGATTAGATCTTAAACTCATTTACTGAATGTCCACGATATGATTCACAACATGAGAGAATTTGTGATTGGATCACAACTAGTGAGTATCTCTACATGTGTAATTGTGATGTATCAGAATTATCCCTAGTCGATGAATTGATGGATTTGAACACCATCAATTCTGTCGAGACTAGCACGAGGTATACTCCTTGGTGTATCCAAGTAGCTGATTCTCACTGGCTGGAGACATTGTGATGTCCGGAGTTAATCGTGAATGCTAGTTATGGTAACTAGTTCATTGGAGTGACCAGCTGTAAAATTTCATAGGGTTCTCTGCATATATAGATATGTCAATGAAGTTCTTACTGTAGCTTAAGTGCGATGTTCCTTTAAATTGTAGTATTCAAGTCATCTTGGTCATGAAGACTTATGCTTTGACATCTTAAGCAAGCATCTCTGAGGATATGTGGACCCGAGATGATTGGGTATAAGTTGAAGTGATTGAAGGTGTTTGAATAGCCTATAAAGGATTCACCACTCCTTGCGAGGAGATGTATACCCATGGCCTCTCATCGGATTATTACTAAAGTCTTTGGCCAAAGTATTACATATTTAGAGTAAGGTACTCTTGGATATATGTGCAGTAACTAGAATCCGTAGGTCGAGGAAATCATACTTGGGTTAGGTGTGACGTAGTCAACCTAGTGGGGACTGACACTGTAGACCATGTCCTGAACCAAGTGGATATAAGATGAGTGAAGGGAATGAGGCACGATTCATTGTAGCTGCTGAAGGGTTTCATAAATAGTTCTAGATTAACCGTTGATCTTTTTGGTTAATTGGGGATCATGATGTACTACTAGGTGCCACTCATGATCGTTCTATAATTAATGGTTAATTATAGACAGCCAACATAAATCGAGAACCTATTTAGTCACACGCACAATGAGCGTAATCCGAAGGATTTAAAACGAGCTTGAAAATGAGATTCTCAGACCGAGAGAAACTAGGTTTGGTTGGACCAAACAAGGAGCGAGCATGAAATCGTTTCAGTCGCAATGGAAGCATGGATGGGCCATGTCTTATGAAGACATGATGGATGAATCAAATTGGTTTGGTTCTAATCCAATGGTAAAGAATAAACCAAAGGGGTTTGATTTGTTTTAAACAAATGAACCAAAGTTGGTTCGGTTTATTTTAACTTAAAATAGACCAAATCGGTTTGGTTTATTTTAACTTAAGTTAATGGAGCGGGTTAACGGGTTTTTGGTTATGAACCAATAACCATTAGGAGAATTTGTTCTCTATAAAATAGGGCTTAAGGGTTTTGTGAAAGCTCTAACCCTAATCTTGCCGCCCCTCCCTCTCTTCTCCTTGTCTTGCCGGCGCCCAACCTCTTGCCGCCGCTCACCACCGCCCAAGCTTCTCCAACCGGCATCCAGTAGCTGCCGTCCTCCCCACTTGCCGGAGTCTAGCTGCTGCCGGAGGAGCTCCGGTGATCTTCCTTATCTCTGGCAACAAGGTGAGCATCTAGCTTTCCTTATTTGGCTGGTGCAAGTTCTCCACCAAAGCTGTCCAGTTTTCTGGACAGCTTGTTTCCTTCTTGTCGGAGCATCATTTGGACGATGTTTGGAGCTCCGACAGTGGCTACCTTGCCGGGGATTCGATTTTCGGTAATACTCATAGGTGGAGGACGAAGGATTCGTCAAACGGTTGACGAATACCTCTCCGGAGAAGCGAGTTTTGGGGACTCGATTTTGAATCCGAATTTTGATTCGGATTGTGTTCTTCTCTCGATCACATCGTCTTCAACACGAGGCTAGTGACTCGTACGAAGATGAGGCTCGTGGCTTTGTGAAGTCATCCCGACGATACTCGGCATGGATACGGATAGAGGCGATTCTAGAGAGAGTCGCTCCGGTTGATGCCTTTCCCGCTACACATGATACGTCAGATATACGTAGAATAATTTCCTTTTATTGCAAAATTTGAAACTACGGTTATGTCTACACATGTTGTACTATGCATGCGTGTGGTGTGTGTGATATAATAAATTAGATTTATTTCTTTTTTTTTTATTTCTTCCGCTGCACATATGTTTACGAATCATGTTCGAACACACACTCGCCGCGGTGCCGGAAACCCAACAAGCCTAAAGGTAAGGGAAAGTCCCAAGCCAAGGGCAAATGCAAGGCACTGAAATTGAAAGAAGGGGAGACCAAGGAAACGACTTGCTTCCACTGTAAGGAAGCTGGACACTGGAAGTGTAACTGCAAAGTATACCTCGAAGATCTTAAGAAGAAGAGAAGTAAGACTTCTACTTCAGGTATATATGTCATAGAAGTCAATCTATCTATTTCTTCATCATGAGTATTAGATACCGGATGTGCATCTCACATTTGTACTAATGTGCAGGCGCTGAGAAATAGCAGGGCATTGACGAAGGGCGAGGTGGACCTATGAGTAGGCAATGGAGCAAGGGTTGCTGCTGTTGTTGTAGGAACTTATTATCTATCTTTGCCCTCTGGGCTTGTACTAGAACTAGATGAATGTTGTTATGTGTCTGCTCTGACTAAGAACATAATTTCAGTTTCTTGTTTAGACAAGAAAGGCTTTTCATTTATAATAAAGAATAAATATTGTTCAGTTTATTTAAATGATATGTTCTATTGTAGTGCACCTCTGATGAACGGACTCTACATTCTAGACTTAGAGAGTCTCATCTATAACATAAGTACCAAAAGGTTCAAGTCAAATGAGTTGAACCAAACCTATCTCTAGCATTGTCGCTTAGGTCACATAAATGAGAGTCGCTTATCCCAGCTCCATAAGGATGGGCTGCTGGACTCATTTGATTTTGAATCATATGAGACATGCGAGTCTTGCCTTCTAGGCAAGATGGCGAAGACTCCCTTTAGTGGAGACAGTGAAAGAGCAATAGACTTGTTAGGTGTATGTGGCCCTTTCAATGTTGCTGCTAGAGGTGGTTATAGGTACTTCATTACATATTGATGACTTCAGTAGATATGGTTATTTGTATTTGATGACACATAAGTCGGAATCCTTTGAAAAGTTCAAAGAATTCAAGAATGAAGTACAAAACCAGCTTGACAAGAGTATTAAGATACTTCGATTAGATTGAGGTAGTGAATACCTTAACCATGAGTTTCGTGACTATCTAGCTGAGTATGAGATTCTATCCCAACTCACTCCTCCTGGAACACCACAGTGGAATGGTGTATCCGAAAGGAGGAATCGTACTCTATTAGATATGATACGATCTATGATGAGTCACACAGATCTTCTTATATTCTTTTGGGGATATGCTCTAGACACAACAGCCTTTACCCTTAACCGTGTACCATCCAAGGCTATCATAAAGACACCATATACAATATGGATAGGGAAAAATCCCAAGATGTCTTTCATGAGGATTTGGGGTTGTGAGGCTTACGTTCGACGTCAAGTCTCAGAAAAACTGGGACCCAAATCCGATAAGTGCTATTTTGTTGGATATCCCAAGGAAACGAAGGGATATTACTTCTACATTCCCAGTCAGCACAAAGTGTTTATAGCAAAGACTGGGGTATTTCTAGAAAGGGATTTTGTTTCTAGAAAAACTAGTGGGAGTACGTTCGATCTTGAAGAAATTCAAGATAAGGACCATAACACTGAGGCCTTGATGGAGGTTGAACAGGAACCACAAAGTGTTGTGGGTGATGAGATTGTTGCACAAAGAGTTGTGGAACAACAACTTGTTTAGATAGACCTACCTCATCGCAGGTCCAATAGGGTATGTCGTCAGCCTAAGAGATACTCATTTCTCTTGTCTGACCATGATGACATTATGCTCATTGAGAATGAGCCTACCTCCTATCAGGAAGCTGTGATGAGCCTAGATTTTGAGAAATGGCTAGAGGCCATGAGATCCGAGATAGAATCCATGTACACCAACCAAGTATGAACTTTGGTTGATCCACCTGAAGGCGTCACACCCATTGGGTGTAAGTGGGTATTTAAGAGAAAGATTGACATGGATGGACTTACGCATACCTATAAGAGCTGATTGGTGGCTAAAGGTTTCAAGCAAATTCATGGTATTGACTATGATGAAACCTTTTCTCCAGTTGCGATGTTTAAGTCCATTCAGATCATGCTTGCTATTGCAGTGTACCACGATTATGAGATCTGGTCGATGGATGTCAAAACCGCATTTTTGAATGGAAACTTGCTCGAGGATGTGTACATGACACAACCTGAGGATTTTGTAGATCCACAACATACTGGCAAAGTATGCAAGCTGTAAAGGTCTATTTATGGGCTAAAGCAAGCTTCTCGGAGCTAGAATCTGTTGGATCGAGAAGCGTCGCTAGAGGGGGGGGTGAATAGTGAGCGTAAATCTTTTCGTTCTATCGTTTGATACACGAGTAAGTGCAGTAGAAAATAAAGAGACACATTTATTTTACTTAATTCAAAACCCAGCGGTTGCTACTCCAAGGTCCTATTGGTCATAAACCGCGTACGGAGGGCAAAACACTATAACGTCTCCTCCTCGTTGGAAGTAGGAGACAACGATCACAAAATCGAAATTACGAGGATGAGGCAACAAGCCTACCTCACCTCATTATGAATAAAAACAAAGAATACAATAAAAACAATTGCTTGCTACTGCTGCCGACGAAGGAGATTTGAACTTGTCGTCGCGTCGGCGTTATGACGATGTTGGAGCTTTGGCGTTGTAGGAGCACTTGAGAATAATCTTGATGATCTTTGGAGTTGAAATCCTCCCCTCCTTTTATAGAGTTTGGTGCTTGAATATGTCTCAGAATTTGGAACAAATCACGAAGTTATACAAATTTTATCGCGAAGTGGTTGCGTCAAACATTATCCGTTTTGACCTAGCACAAAGGCTGATTCGTCGCCATCAGTCGACTGATGCCTCTCATCAGTCGACTGATGAACATCAGTCGACTGCCCAATGTCCAGCAGTCGACTGTCAGCCTGGACACTCCCTTGCAGTAAGAGGTTAGCTTGGAAAATGATAAATGCGATGGTTTCTAACAGTCCGATCTCGACCTAGACCTTCCACAAGAAGTCTTAGTCGGATCATCGCCTACGGTCGTCCCCGTACCGAGGACACGACCTTACCATCTCTCACTCACACGAGCTTACCTCAATACTTACTGTGTCGCTTTGGCTTCCGGCCTTTCACTCGATTCCTTCGGCTCCCTCCGAAGTCACTTGAGTATCGCCTGACCACTGCGGCTTCCTCCGGGTGTCACTAGCCTTCAGCTCTAGCTTTAGTACTTTTCTGCACACTCAGTTTAGCTCGTGAGATAACGATGTAAACTTAACTTTGTGTCTTTTCCATAATCAAAACACAGGTTCGATTATCTAGTGCCCCTGCACCAACAGAATCTTCGATTCGATGATGCGATAAAAAAGTTTGGTTTCATCAAGAATGATGATGAATCCTGTGTCTACAAGAGGGTTAATGGAAACACAGAGTTCTTCCTTGTATTGTATGTGGATGACATACTACTCATTGGGATTGACTTCCCTTTGCTACAGTCTGTGAAGATTTGGCTGGGGGCGTGCTTCTCAATGAAAGACTTAGGTGAAGCAGCCTGTATTCTAGGCATCAAGATCTATAGAGATAGTTCTAAGAGATTGCTTGGCCTAAGTCAGAGTACATATATTGACATGGTATTACTACGGTTTGCCATGCAGAATTCCAATAAGGGACTTCTGCCAATGTCACATGGTATGAGTCTTTCGAAGACTCAAAGTTCCTCTTCTAGAGAGGAGAGAGACTGCATGGATAAGATCCCTTATGTATCTTCCATAAGATCTATCATGTACGCCATGCTATGTACTTGTCCTGATGTCTCGTATGCTTTGAGCATGACGAGTAGATACCAGTCAGATCCAGGTGAGCGTCACTGGATAGCAGTCAAGAATATTTTTAAGTACATGAGAAGGACTAAAGAATATTTCTTGATATTTGGAGGTGATGAAGAGCTAGTTGTAAAGGGTTACAGCGATGCCAGTTTCCAAACTGACCAGGATGATTATAGATCACAGTTAGGGTTCCACATCATCATGGACACATCATGGGGTGCCACCTAATGAGGGAGACCAAGATCCATGACTCTTGGTATTACATGCATGTATATAACTTCCATGAAGTGGCCGGCCAACATTAGATGTGCATTAGTGGAAGTGAGTGGGAATTGATTAGATCTTCTTCTTCCTCCCTTCCTCTCTTCTCAAGCTCTATCTCCCTCTTCCTTTCTTGCCGTGGGTTTCAAGGAGTGCTAGCACACTCTAAGTTGCCTTCTCCACCTATTGTTCATGTGGATACTTGTAGAGGAGTGTACGCTTGACACTCTCGAGTTCCGGCAAGCCGTTTGGACGAGCGGGATAAGCGAAGGGCGTCACATCAAGGGTAAATCTCTTCACATGTAGATCTAGAGTAGATCTAAGGTTTTTAAAAATGTACATGTATATATTTTTTTTATGTTCACATGGATCCATGGCTGACGTCCGAGGTTTTCGCAACGCAAAAAGCGATTTTTGCGGCTCGGATAGTCTAACACTTTCCTTGCCAAATATCCATATTTAGACTTTCTTTGCCAAGTGTATAAACTTGGACTTCCGAGGTTGATTGCTCTAACAATCTCCCCCATATGACTTTAGATATCCCAATCATCCACTAGTCATATGGTCAACATATGGTCAAACCCATATAGTCAACCAATGGTCAAATCCATTGTCAAACATTAAAATACTACTCGAGTCCCACTCGAGTTTGGTCAACATTGACCTGGGGCCTATCGCACCAACAATCTCCCACTTTTTGATATTTGACAATACTTTTAAGTTAGGCTAATAATAACCCAAACTTAACTCTTCTAATGCCAAAGCATAGTGAAGGTTTACCTAACTTAAACCTCACTTCCCCCCCTTTGGCATACATCAAAAAGACTACAAAGGTTTTCAATGCCTCATCTCTCAAAGAGATCCTACATTCTCCCCCTTAGTCCAAAAATATCTAGGGTGCCTTCACTCTTCCTAGTGATAAATAACATATCACTAAATGAGAGGCAATCCATAATTAAGGTTTACCAAACCCTCACTTCTCCCTTTTGGTCAAAATTGCATCCATCATCACTAGATAGACACACTCCTCCTAAATACTTGCTCCCCCTTGACTATTGCACCAACAATATCCTTGGAGAGTTTCTAAGCCTATAGGAAACTTAAACCATCAAAAATAAGGGTAAAAGTTTAAACTTGAACTTTAACCTCCCTTAAAATTCGATACTCCACCTTAAATAACTCTCCTAATCATTTTCAATGATTATTTCACCCTTCCAATGCTTTCCAAAGCATATCCTAGGGTTAGGAGATATTAGGATACTATAAAATTACTGATATATTGCTAAACAAACCTTATTCATCCAAAATCAACTTTAGCAGTCGACTGAAATAAAAAATTAGTCAACTGCCTTACCACTAGTCGACTGCTCCAAGTAGCAGTCGATTGATTTTTTGCAAAATACAAAAATCAGTTTCAGAAATATTGTTTTGAAAATCATAAGTAAATATATGTATTTCTAAAAATATTAAAATTTCATACCTACATTACTTACATGAATTATAATGGGTAAAAAATTTTAAATTAAAATACCCATTAAATTGCAAAATTGATACAAAGTTCAAAACCATTGAAAACTTCAATATTTTTGGCTAACTTTGTGTCAACTTGTTCAATGGTGATTGCTATCAGAATATAGGCTTCACCAAGGTTCTTTAAAATGCTTTTAAAATAATTTTAAAATATTATTTTGAATCATGGTCTATGGGCTAGATGTACATGACTTGTAGATTAACTTTCCTCATGATTCATCAATGTCATATTATGAGTTTGAGTTCATCTAGATGCAAGAATTATGCACCTTGAACTAAACTCATTTTCTTAACAACTTACATATGTCTAGGGTGTATCAATACACACATGTCAATTTAATATTTTTGTGAGATGTGGGTTTTTATTCTTCCTTATCTAAGGTCTCATGAATTTTATCTAGGAAACTCTATTTGATTTCCTTATCATGGGACTTCAAATCAAGCCATTGTCCTTAATTCAATTTTAATCATATTAATGCATGAGATATGATCATTGTAGGACCGAAAACATGCTAGAAGGGGGGGGGGGTGAATAGAGTGTTAAAATATTTCTTTTTAATTCAATTTAAAACCTCGTAAAATCAAAGTAGTTGTAGGTGAATAATAAAAATACAAGTACATAAGATTTTACTTGGTTCACAGCCTAGCGGATGCTAATCCAAGGCCCGCGATCCTAGATCACCGTCGAAGAGAAATTCACTAAAACTCTCTTCCTCGTTGGAGGTAAGAGATACGAAGAAGTACACGAAATGTAGAAGAAGAGGTAACAAGCCTACCTCTCCTCTTAGCAAGTAATAAGCAAACAATTAACAAAAGTATCTACCGACTTAGAAGTGTGGATGACAGAAGTTTCGTCAGCGTTACGACGTTGTTGCGTGGCAATGAACACTTAGATTGATGGAGCACTTTTGGGAGCCTTTGTTGTTAGTGAAAAAGGGTGATTTGCCTCTTCTTTTATAGCCTTTCAAGCCCCATCTCGTTGAGATCTAGATCTGAGTCAAACAAGCCTATCTCCCCTCATTTTGTGGCTCTTATCTTGACTTTCTTCGAAGTGACCAGATTCATTAGCAATCGACTGAAGCTTACAACAGACGACTGATGGTGATCTAGTTGACAACAATTTTCCTCCAATCGATTGATGGCTTAATAAATTACCTACAACACATGGTTAGCACAAGAATTGTATAGCAAACAAATCCGACAGTCCTGTACCGTCTGACCTCGACTTAGACCTTCCTCTGGAAGTCTTAGTCGGATCATCGCCTACGGTTGTCCCCGTACGGAGGATGCATCCTTACCATCGCTCCACATCTAGAGCTTACCTTAAGTCCTTCTAACCTATGGTTTTACTTTCGATCACTTGACCATCGAGGTTTTTCGTCTTGAGATTCTTTTGGCATTTTTGACCTCAGCAAAGTCTAGTACATTACATGCATACTTAGCATAGCATATGAGATAACAAAATAGCTTAACTTTGAATCTTTTCCATTATTAAAATCTAGGTTCAATTTTCTGGTGCCCTGCACCAACAATCTTCCCCTTTTTTATCTATGGAATCCAATTCAAAGTTAAGGAAATAGTAAGCATTAAATAATTTTTTTAAAAACTCTCCCTTAAGGTTACCTCCCCCTTAACCCTAAGTGAGTTTTGAAAAAACTAAGTTCTTAACTTTCCGAAAAAGTTAACCTCTCAACTTTTAACTTAACTTTTAACTTGAAAAACTTAACTTTTAACCTTTCTCCCCCTTTGCCATATATCAAAAATAGTTTTATGAAAGGTGCTTTTACCATATATGAAAAGTAAAAGAGTCTTGGGAAATGTCAAATTCTAATAAACTTTTCGAGAAAGTACTAAAAATTCAAATGATAAAGGAAATAATTACAAGTCTCTATGAATCCAAGCATGTGCCCTTTTATAAAATAATATTTTCAACATAACTCATCTAATAAATTGTCCTTATAAGAATGTTCAACTCTGTCCTGACTCAATTGATATTAGATAATCAATAAGTCTTGATTAGAGTTGGTTATTTTGAAAAATGATATTCCATGATTCATGTTGATGCACTTGTTCTAAATATGGAATCAGGTGTAAAATCCTAATATCTCACGCCCATCTGCATGGCTCAGTACACAATCACATTAAATCTATGTGTTGTGAGATGTGTTGGCTACTTAAAAAAAATTTGTAGGTTCATGCTTTCTAAGGTAAGTCCTATGCTAGCTCCTTGTAGCATAAACAAAAAATGATTGATAAGTAGGAAGTACAAATAATTTCTACTCTACTAAGCACATACCTAGTTTTTGTCTAAGTGAACTGAACTCTGCTTCAGGTAATGGTTTAGTAAAAATGTCAGCTAGGTTCGATTTAGATTCGATATAATCCAATTTTGTTTCACCATTTGTTACATGTTCCCTAACAAAATGATGTTTAATTTATGTGTTTAGTTCTTGAATGTTGTATTGGATTTTTAGTTAGGTTGATCGAGCTAATGTTGTCTATCATAACTCTAGTATCCTTAAAGTTTAGTTGTAGGTCATTTAGAGTGTGTTTCATCTATAGAAGTTGAGCTACACACTCACCCATTGTTATGTACTCATCTTTGGTAGTAGATAATGCAACAAAATGTTATTTTCTACTACACCAACTGACTCGGTTTTGACCTAGAAGTTGGCAGCTGCCACTAGTACTTTTCCTATCAAGCTTACAATTGGCATAATCTGAGTCAGAGTATCCAATTAGCTCAAAGTCCTAGGATACCATATTCCTACATTTAATGTTCCCTTAATGTATCTAAGAATTCTTTTAACTAAGGTTAAGTGTGATTCTTTAGCACAAGATTGAAATCTTGCACACATACCTATTACAAAAAGTATATCAGGTTAGCTTGCAGTTAAGTACAAAAGACTATCTATCGAACTTCTATAATATTTTAAATCAACTGGTTTTTCTTCTAAGTCATTATCAACTTTTACAGTAGTTGTCATAGGTGTACTAATTTCCTTAGCATTTTCCATGCCAAATTTTTTAATTAATTCTCTAGCATATTTATTTTGATACACATAAGTTCCCTCTTTTGTTTGTTTTATTTGTAACCCTAAGAAAAAGTTGAGTTCGCCTACTAAACTCATTTCGAATTCATTTAAAAATGTACTATTTATTGAACCAAAAATAATATCATCTACATAAATTTGGGCTATAAAGATTTCTTTTCTTATGGTTTTTACAAATAATGTAGGATCGACTAAGCCTTGTTTAAACCCTTTTGATATTAGGTAAGTTGTTAATCTTTCATACCATGCCCTGGGTCATGTTTTAGTCCATATAAAGCTTTTCTAAGTTTAAACACATGATCTGGTTCATTTATTTCTTCAAATCATAGAGGTTGGGTTACATATATTTCTTCCTTAATAACACCATTTAGAAATGCCGACTTAACATCCATTTGAAATAATTTAAGTCCTTTATGTGCGGCATATGATAACAACATCCTAATAGACTCAAGTCTAGCTAATGGTGCATAAGTTTCATCATAGTCTAATCCCTCTACTTGACTAAACCCTTTAGCAACTAATCTTGCTTTATTCCTAACAATCTCACCATTGTCATCAAGATTATTTCGAAATACCCACTTAGTACCTATAATAGTTTTGTCCTTAGGTGCTGGTACTAAGTCCCAAACTTGGTTTCTTGTGAATTGAGCTAACTCTTCTTGCATAGCAATGATCCAGTCGGGATCAAGAAGAGCTTGATCTATAGATTTAGGTTCAATCTTGGATATGAGTGAGACTTGACTTAAGTTTCTATAAGATGCTCGAGTCCTAATGTCTTGAGTAGGATCACCCAAAAATTGGTCTATTGTATGGTCAGATCTTACTCTAGATGTTCTTGTATTAGGGTTAGTGTTAGATTCATCTTGTTGGTTGAACTCAATTCTATCTTCATCATCTAGGTTTTCATTAGTTAAGTCGATTGTTGTTTTAGGTTTAGGAGGATTATTATCCTCATTAAATAATACATTAATAGTTTCTTCAATTTTTAATGTATTTGAATTATATTCTATAGGCTCTACTAGTAGTTGAATAACCTAAAAATATTCCATCCACTGATTTTGAAGTAAATTTTCCTAAAACATCTTTAGTATTTAATATATGTACTTTACATCTAAAAATCCAAAAAATATTTAATATTTGATATTTTGTTGTTAGTATAACTAATAAGGAGTTTTATTATGACGTTTAGTTACTAATATTCTATTTTGAACATAACTAGCGGTATTTATTGCCTCGACTCAAAATCTATCATTTAATTTATACTCATTTAATATTGTCTTAGCAGCTTCCTGTAGGATTCTATTTTTCCTTTCGACTAACCCATTTTGTTGAGGAGTTCTCGGACAGAAGAACTCATGGTGATACCCATTTTGTATACAAAATTCATTAAACCTATGATTTTCAAATTCTCCTCTGTGATCGCTTCTAATTCTTCTAATTTTCAAATTCTTTTTATTTTCTAATAATTTGCATAGATTGATAAATTGTTTCACTTTTATGTTTTAAAAATCTAACCCAAGTGAACCTAGAGTAGTCATCTACTATAACTAAACAGTATTGACTACCACTTAGTGACTTGGCCCCATGTGAATCAAATAGATCCAAGTGTAAAAGCTCAAGTACACTTTTGGTTCTATCGGAATTAGTTACTTTATGTGAATTTTTAGTTTGTTTTCCTTGTTGGCAAGCATCACACACTTTATTTTCTAAATTGCTTAATTTGGGTAGACCTCTAACTTGTCCATTATGACTTATTTTCGAAATAAGTTTTGGATGGATGTGGGCTAACCTCTTGTGCCACAACCATGATTCCTCTTGCTGTATCATTAGACACTTGAGTGAGGAAGTTGGCAGGTCTATGATATAAATTCTATTTTTTCCTAAGTCCTTTAAGTTTGATTTCTGAGTAATCAATTTTTCTAATTAAGCAGTCATTTGAAGAAAATTTAACCTTATATCCACTATCACAAAGTTGACTTATACTTAGAAGATTAAACTAAAAGTTTTCTACTAACAATACTTTGCACATAATTAAATTTGAATTTAGCTCAATATCACCTGATCCGATGATCTTGAGTTTTCTATTATTTCCGAAGGCTACTAATCCATGATTTTTGAATTTTAACTTCGTAAATTTCAATCGGTCTCCGGTCATGTGTCTGGAGCACCCACTGTCCAACATCCATTAATCCTTTACTGAACCTTTGGAAATGGATATGGATCCATGGCTTGTCTCGGAATCGGACTCAGACTTAGAGTTTGATTCATGCTCGAACTCTGACTCAGACTCAGATTTGAATTTGGAGAGTCTTGCCATGAGGATGAGATTGCCGATTTGTTCTCATTCTTCTTCATCCGACAATTCTTTCCATGTTGCTCTAAGAGCCTTCTTGGTAGATTTGGACTTTAGCTTGGGGTAGTCGACTATGAAATGACCATTCTTGTTGCATTCGTAGCACTTGTAGTCTTGCTTGACCTTTTGATTTGTTTCGGGATTTTTATCTTTAGTTAACTTGTTCGTATGCCTTCTTTTCTTGATTTGTTTTTGAACAAGGTTGATGATCTCCGTTTCCAATTCATCATCTAGATCCAAATCGGATTCATCATCTTCGAGAGTTGGTTTACCTTTTGTTTTTTTGTCCTGCAAACAATGCTATACTTTTCTTGACCGAAGTAGAATTAGTTTATTTGTGAAATTCAAATTTAAATAAAAAATTCATCTAATCTAATCTTAGAAAGATCCTGGGACACTTTGTAAGCATCAACCATTGATGCCCACAATGTAGTCCTAGGGAAGGCCTTAAGTGTGTACCTTATAATATCACGGTTCTCCACCTTCTGTCCGATCGAATGGAGGCCGTTTAGGATGTCTTGGATGCGAGCATGAAGTTAACTCGCAGTCTCATTGTCCTGTATTTTTAAATTAAATAATTTATTTAAAAGTAAATCCCTTTTACATACCTTTGTATCGGAGGTTCCTTCGTGGAGCTCGGTAAGTTTATCCTATAAATCTTTAGCGCCGATGAAGGGGATGACATGGTTGAGCTCCTCTTTTGATAGACCACATTGCCAAATTTGGGTTGCTTTGGCATCCGCTTCAATTTGTTTCTTCATTGCATTGGTCCACAAGTCACACTCCAAGAGCTCACCCTTTTCGTTGGTAGGTAGATCAAACACTTTCTGGATGACGATGCATATGTCGATTTGAGTCTTGAGGAAACACTCCATCCGACCCTTCCAATAACGGAAGTTATCTATGCAAAAATATGGAGGTTGGACGGTGCTAAATCCCTCTTGACTAGCCATGTAAATCTCGCACTAAAAAAATAACAAAAATATTCCAAGACTTGGTCTTGGATTAGTAGTGCGGGTTAAAACTTACGCAAAGAATAAAAAGAAAAAAGAAGTTGCTCGACCGATGGTTGCACTGAATCTGAGCGCCCTCACTCTGATATCAATTGTAGGACCGAAAGCATGCTAGAGGGGGGAGGGTGAATAGTGTGTTAAAATCTTTCTTTTTAATTCGATTTAAAACCTCGTAAAATCAAAGTAGTCGCAACGGAATAATAAAACACAAGTACACAAGATTTTACTTAGTTCAACTTTTAGCGGCTCCAAATCCAAGGCCCACAATCCATGATTGTCGTCGAAGGGAAATTAACTAAAACTCTCTTCCTCGTTAAAGGTAAGAGATACGAAGAAGTACACAAAATGTAGAAGAAGAGGTAACAAGCCTACCTCTCCTCTTAGCAAGTAATAAGCAAACAATGAACATAAGTAACTATCGACTTAGAAGTGTGGATGACGGAAGCTTCGCCGACGTTACGATGTTGTTGCGTGGCAATGAACACTTGGATTGATGGAGCACTTTTGGGAGCATTTGTTGTTAGTGAAAAGGGTGATTTGCCTCTTCTTTCATAGCTTTTCAAACCCCATCTCGTTGAGACCCATATCTGATTCAAACAAACCTATCTCCCCTCATTTTGTGGCTCTTATCTTGAATTTCTTCGAAGTGACCAGATTCATTAGCAGTCGACTGAAGCTTACAACAGTCGATTGATGGTGATCCAATCGACTACCATTTTCCTCCAGTCGACTAATGGCTTGATAAATCACCTACAACATATGGTTAGCACAAGTATGAGTAGTAAACATGTAGTACTAAGCAATAAGTTGGAAGCTTGTAAGTAAGAAAGACACAACTTAGTATGAGTAAAAAAAAGCAATGCATAACTTAGTAAGTAAGTATGAGTAACTTAGTAAGTTAGAATGAGTGAGAGTATAAGCTTAACTCTTTTTCAAATCCTCCCCCTTGAGGTTACCTCCCCCTTGACATTAGGTGAGTTTTTTAAAAAGAAGTTTAGCTCTCCTCCTTAACATTTGACAGTTAAGTAAGTTAAGTTTAAGTTAGCATGAGTGAGAGTATAAGCTAAACTCTTTTTCAAATCCTCCCACTTGACCTTAGGTGAGTTTTTAAAAAAGAAGTTTAGCTCTCCCCCTTAATGTTTGCCACTTAAGTAAGTTAAGTTTAAGTTAGCATGAGTGAGAGTATAAGCTAAACTATTTTTCAAATCCTCCCCCTTGAGGTTACCTCCCCCTTGACCTTAGGTGAGTTTTTGAAAAAGAAGTTTTGTCATGCCCCGAGAGCATGCCGTGCCGAAAAGCAAACGGAGGGCATCTCCCCTGTATGTGGCAACATTTCGGGTTAATACAAGGCTAGTAGGCCACAACAACAACAACATATACATATAAAAACAAACCACAGTGGAAACTAACCACAACGATATAATAAACTAAACTACAACAAATACTCACAATGAATACCGGTATGACTGACCACATCACACATAACGGAACACCAACAAAACCCCAAATCCACGTGTGTACATCACATGACGGGTTGGGAGGTGAGATTCATAACACAACGATACGGAAAGCCCAAAACATTCACGGGAGTCTCGGAGGTGAGATGAGATGTTGCCGGCCAGCGGTGCTCTAAGCCATCATGAAGACTTCTATTTGTTACCTGGGCGACAGAAAAACCCAGGGTATGTGGTGGTGAGTAAAACTCAGTAGGTAATAGAAAAACATGTATATATATGATATATCACATGTAATTCAACAACATAATCTAGAGGTACAACAGGTATAACAGCATAGTATATAAATACATGCATATACCGTCTAACCAAATAAACAACGTATAACGCAGACATACCTGAAAGTCTACTACGCTACTCTGATCCAACCTGAGAATATATCCAACATATATAACAGGAAGAGTAATACTACTCACAATCTACTCATGATACAGGTCAAGGTATCTAATGGTCTGTCCAACAAATATACAAGTATCCGACACAACCGTATAACAAATGCAAGAAGCATGCATGAATATGATGTACAACCAAATGCAGCAAGCATGGTACAATCAAATGCAACATCACAATAAGAATACATATATATATATATATATATATATATATATATATATATATATATAGACAACATCTGTATATATATAGATCACAACCATATATATATATATATATATATATATATATATATATATATATAGACAACATCTGTATATATATTGATCACAACCATCTATATATATATACATGCATATATGTATATATATGGCAATATGCAAAGTGCCATAAGATACGACAATGTAGCATGCATGGTCATGGCTGCGCACCCCTACTCGCTACCATGACCCTAGTGTGGCCTAGGTGGCACGACATGATAACTGTCCCAACTCAACACCAACCACTGCTCTAGAGTGGCTGAGTGGGCAGTATGATCAAGTAGCGTAAAGAGCTCGTTACACAACGGGAGTCCCTGCTGCTGGCCACTCCGACTAACACTACCAATGAGTGGTCGAGTGCCACGCACCCAGGATAACTGCACGCAACTCCAACTACTACCGTCTATAGTGGTAGAGTGTGGCACAACAAATGTTCTGCCCTCACACCAGTTACTCCTCAGGGAGAAACCTGGGAGACAAGATGACTGACTACTCTCTCAACCCCAAGGGAGACTATGTCGTCAGAATGCATGCAAATGACATGAATGTACTATCACACGTACAAACATCTACCACAAACTCTCTGTTCAACAGAGAGTTGTACCCATTTAATCAATACACTCTCTTTCCTGTAGAGAGTCATACTCAACTGATCAACGAACTCTCTATCCTGTAGAGAGCCGTACTCAACTGATCATAACTCTCTATCAAATAGAGAGTCATACTCGACTAATCATATCAAGCTGGGACCACCGGTCCATAGCGACACACTAATCACCCTTCACTTAACCATTACACAACACATGGTTGGTAATAAGTATGCAACATACGGGTATTGGAATAAATCCTACATTTAGAGCATTACCTACCCATTGATGACCTTTTTGCCAATTTATAAATTGGGTCATCACACGTACTCTAACATCTACACCCTACTAAACATCTAGGCCTATTTACATCACATCTATAATCCTAAATCATAATAAAGGAAATGTGATATCAACCTTTGAGTAAATATAGCCAACGACAAGTATCAAGCATAAGATAAATAAGAGCAGGGTCAAGATAATATGAGCATATAACATGCTCATATCTATGTCTAAATCTGAATGCAATTACATCTACCTGACTAGGGTAGGGTAGGAAATTACCCACCTGATATATATATATATATATATATATATATATATATATATATATATAACACCAATTGTCTTCACGTCCCATAGATAATCCAGAGTCAAGGTCCCAGTTCTAAATCCATGGCACCACCTTCTTGATCCAAGTTCCTGAAATTTCACCACAATCCATATAGTAGATATCATCCAGTATTCATAACCACCAGATCAGCTGTAAAAACAGTATGCATCCATAAACATCTAGATTTGGACTTACCATACTTAGCCTCGCTTGCACCACTCGATCTAATTCAAGGTATCAGATTAAAGTCCAAATAGCCAAATTGGAAGCAATCTCAGAACCTAAATCGTCTTCTCCAGCAGCTTGCTAAGTATCGCCAACATCGATCATTGCAACCTATCCAAACATCACAAATCCTACTAAATTTGATACTTCTCAAAATTACAATTCCATTACAAAGGAAAGGGTGAAGGATTTACCCTAGATTGATAATGTAGGTGGCTTCCAGGAGTCGATCAGCTGTAATAGCCTTGGAGACGACCGTGGATCACTGATCTGGAGCCATTTATAGATCTTACATTCCTTGTCATAATCAGTCTTTTTCATTCGAATGAAAGGGTTTTCATCGAGGCAGAACTCACAGATGAAGGGGGAATTTGGAACGCTCCCAACCATCAGCCTGCGCGCCCCTCAACAGCCGGTGCACCATAGTATATCAAGCGGACAATTAGGACAAACAAAGAGAGAGACTTTGCAACTCTACCGATCCTATATGATCTCGCCTGCTGATGAGCTACAACCCTAGGAGCGTCTTCTCTCCTGTTGGATGCAAGGAACTGAGAAGGTTAACAACCAAGAGACCTCGACTTCGGCAACGAACTGAGAATGGTGCTATTGGTGTGACGCCGAAGAAATCGAGAAGGCTGAAGGATGCGCGATCGGGAGATAAACAAAAGGAACCGACGACTCCATCACCAAAGCTAGACTCGCGGCGGCAGTGGCAGCGGCGGGGCGATGGCGACAGGCGTAGCGACTAGCTTGGGGCGCCAACGATTGAAGAGGAGCTCGCGGCGGCAGCGGCAGTGGCGTGGAGACTGGCTTGGGGTGTCGGCGATCGAAGAGGAGCTCGCGGCGTGGTCAGCACCAAGGGAGAAGGCGGCGGTGAAAATGAAGAGAGGAATCGCGAGGAAGAAAGGAACTCGCGTTAAAAAGAATTAGGATCGAGAAAAGGAAACGGCGGAAATCGAAAGGGAGAAGGGTAAAGGCTGCATCGGGAGAAAATAACTGTCCAACATTTATAACATAGGTTAATTAAACCTATTAATTTCCTCAATAGTAGCTGACCCAAACAGGCTATATAAAAGCTTATCCGTTTTATCCCCATGAAATATCCATAAAACTTCCGCTTAAATCCAGAAAAATTTCTAAAAATTCCTGAAAATTCTATAAGATAATTTCTTAATTAACAAGGGTATTTTCATTTTTTTTCCCGGTATTTTATATTCTCCCCCACTTTTAAAAATTTGGTCCCCAAATTTCGTACTAACATGCAAAAATTACTTCAAGCAAGTTTCCGAAAGGACCACATACCTTCCTCAAGTGAATAGAGGAGACTATCGAGCCCGGATAGTATCTTCCAGCTCCCATATAGCCTTCTCATCAGTATCATGCTGTCATCCAACCTTTACGAGTAGGATGGTTTTCGTCCCACTACTATCGCTCCCTACGACCCAGGCTCCACCTTGGAATCTCCTCGTAAGTCACATTAGATTGAGGTAGAATCAGAACCCCTTTCAGAACATGATCTGAAAGGGCTAATACGTTGTGAACACCCGCCAGTGTCGGAGGTAAAGACAATCGGTAAGATACACCTCTAATCCATGCTAATATCTCAAATGGGCCAATATAGTATGGAGCTAATTTTCCTTTCAACCCAAATCGTTTCACCCCTTTCTTAGGTGAAACACGCAGAAATATTGTTCCTAATTGAGAACTCCAAAGGCCTTTCCCTCCGATCTGCGTAACTCTTCTGTCGATCCTGTACCTCCAATAACCATCATCTGATGACGCGCACAAACTCTACATCATGTTGGATAGTCAGTGGCCTCAATAGCTATCGTTCCCTGACTTCCTCCCACAACACACGAGAGCTGCAGGGTCCACCGTATAAGGCCTCGAATGGAGCCATCTGAATAGAAGAGTAGTAACCGTTGTTATAGGCAGATTCCACTAAATGAACATGGTCCTCCCAACTGCCTCTGAAATCCATGACCCAGGATTTGAATAGATCTTCCAACGTCTGAATGATATGCTTAGACTGTCCATCAGTCCGTGGATGAAATGTTGTACTGAGTCGAAGCTCTGTGCCCATAGTATGATGCAGACTCTGTCAAAATCATGAGGTAAATTGTGGTTCCCTATTAGATATAGTACTCAAAAGTACCCCACGCAATCTGATAATCTTTCGGCAATACAACTCTGCCGGATGATCCAATGAGTACGACCCACGTATAGGAAGGAAGTGAGCTGATTTGGTTAGTCAATCCATGATCACCCAAATTTCATCATGTCCTTTACGAGTTCTAGGCAATCCCATAATGAAATCAATAGTGATATGCTCCCACTTCCATTCCGGAAATCGAAATTTTTTGGAGCAACTCAGCGGGTTTCTGATGTTCAGCCTTTACCCGCTGGCATACTGAACATCGAGCAGCAAAACTTGCTATACCCCTCTTCATACCGTTCCACCAGTATAAACATTTCAAATCTCGGTACATACGAGTACCACCAAGGTATATAGCTCATCTCGAATGATGTGCTTTCTGTAGCAATTCTTCCTTAAACACTATAACTCCGGACCCACTATCCTTATTAGAGACGGGGAATTATCTTCTCAAAAGAGAAGTCCATCAACTGCCCAAAATTCACTCCACCACACACTCTGTAAGTGCATGGAAGACTATAGCGACCAATCTCACAAGTTGCAACTGTTCGTGTTCCAGCAACTCTATAGTATCTACCCAGTAGCTAGTTAAAATCCCATGAGCATTCCTGCTCCATACATCTATCAATCCAGATAATAACTACTAAAGCCACATCATATATATGACAACCTATCTCATAGTTTCTTAACCGTCATAAGCATAAGATACGCCTCATGCAACTGTATCAGATTCGCTCCGATCCTTGAAACGATACATTTGAGTACAACATCCTTTTATCCACTCCGGAAGGATTAACTAATACTCGTGTAAAAGTTAACCGCCGTCTAGGTCTTGTAAACTGGTTTCACTAGCTTCCGACTAAATGATCTCCATCATCACCTTTGTTAAACAAGTCTGTGGTATAGTAATGCCAAACATTCTATCCACATCTACAATATTAATCCAAAACATACAAAGAAAACCACCATCTACGGTGGTCGAGTGCGCAACTCCAACTACCACAATCAACAATGGCCAGGTTACGCAACTCCAATAATCACAAACTGATCCAATCGTGTCCCGAGTACACGATTTCTCAAATCCATGGACGACTAAATCGTTTAATAGTCTAACAACATAATCAAAACTCATAAAATTCATACCAAGTATGAAATTGTCATCTTTACACACCTGCATCCTTTTTACTCTACACTGATGATATATCAATCATCACAACGACAATGATAATTGTATGACACCATGTCACTACAATATCAATACTCCAGTCGTAAATCAACCCTAGAGTATAAACAGGTGTCCTTAACTGATCTAAACAGATCATTCATCCTCAACGAAGGATATTTACTTTCAATAACTATCATATTTCATCATCGATAATCGATGCATAATTTCAAAGGTCCATCCCTCTTTTAACAAAGAGTTCTGGATCCTTCTCAAGGAGAAATACTGGGACAGATAAATATCCCCTCCAACATCTTTTATAATCACAACTTACATTCTTTCAAGTCCCATAGTGTTTAATAACACTTATATCAACAAAATTATCACTCGTATGAGGAATTCAATATCGACACTATCTTCGAAATCACTCCGATAGCCTACTCCACTTGCCTATGCAACGGCAAGGCTAGTAGTTCATCCGAAACTACAACCGAAGGCTCTCGGATTATACGCACATCCGAGAGACATATCATATTATAATCTCAACAATTTGACCATCCGTAAGGATATGTCTACAGTAAAGATATGTCTATCCAAGTCTAAGGGCATCCCTTAACTTCTTAATTGTTGGTCCACATCTCACCTGACGATAGAGATACCATCGACCCACACGTCGATGTAAAGGACCCTTCTAATCCAACTAAGAATGTTCTAGACAAAGATACCTATAATACAAGCATCTCTCAATATATTAACCTTGAGGGTAAACTAAAGTAATACCCTGAATAATCAATTATCTGTCGATCCGATCCAAGGCTCCCTGCAGGTCTCGGCCTTTCTCCGAAGAGAACAAGATAAGATCCAACAGTCTGCGACAAAGCAGTCGTATTTCTCCGATGAATGGCCTGAGGATTTTCCTAGATAATTTGATCCCATCACTTAATCCTGTGAGATACAAATGTAGATTACCGAATAGATACGACCATCATCGTATACTCTCTCCTCTGTACAAAGCAAATCACATCTGGGGGTAACTGTTGTTGTCTGCATGAGTTTTCTGCGATGTCTTCTGCTGATGCTGCTTCTGTATTGATCTCTGCTGAAGGGTAGTATCAAGGAACTCCAACCACGCCTGAGGTAGTAGGTTGCCGCTGATGAGATAACCCAATCTTCGATGCTGATCTCTGCTGTCGAGACGGTGCATCATCCTCTTAGAACACCATTGATAGTCTTCAACTGAGTCTTCAAAATACAACTCCTCAATCTGTACTGGTTGCTTACAATAGCAACATATGAACTAATCCAACGGATAATCTAACTTCGTGTGTCTTTGTGATCTGCACTACACGCACATAATCCCTTCGGAGTCTTTGTTCTGATTTCGCTAATGTGCACAAGAACATCCTGATGATCTGCAGTTGGTCTTCTATAATCGGAAAAATAGCTCAAGGCATATAACTCCGATCTTGCTCCTTTTATCCAACAGCCGGAGACCTCAGACTCTAATAAGTTGTTCTGCAATACCTGCTTATCGGTCTCCGACTCTTAAACACTTGTACGGAGTCATTTCTAAACTCCTGACTCAATCCAATGTCTTCCGGCAGGATCTGATAGAAGATCCTGTCATCTTAATCCAACAATAAGCCAACAATAGTGGGTGGCTTAAAACATCCATTCACCTTCTGGAGCTATTAGGTGGTCGTAATCTCTGCAAGTCCAACGACCCTGCATGGTAATCCCATTACCGACGATTACCCTACTTGAAGCTCAAGAATTCCTTACAATGTGTCACTAAAAGTGACACGGGGAAATACTCTCTTTCAACACCACTAAACCATGATCAAGTGATATATTATTTCCCGAAGATTATTTTCTACATTTATCACCAAATACCGGCTTGATCCTGATAATGGTATGCAAATAACTCTACTTCCTATGTATAACACGAGTTAAGTACTCAAAAGTACTTTCAAAGTTATACAACCTAGTACGAACAACTCAGGGATAAAAATCCCTATGAAACACCGTAATCTAGCCTTCTACTATCTACATCAACAATAGCCTACTTGTCTTGTCCATTACCCATCAGGTAATGATCTAACTAGCATAATTAGTGAAAATCTCTAAGACTGTAGTCTCTGATTTCCACAAGAAATGTGACGACTTGACCCCTGTTTTCCGACTCGGTATCAGTCGGCTCTCAAAGGTAAATTACCTTTTCGACACAGGTTCAAGACTCATGGACTTAACAGGTCGTTCCCATGGTCAACTCAAACCACGATACGAAGAATAACCAACATACTATAGGTTATTCCCTGTTATATATACTAAATGTATAGCACACAAAATCGGGAGTATAAACCCTAACGACATCTCCGGTTAGTCACCTCGGTGGACGACCCCTACTACAAGTCTGTACAGGTATAATAACTCTAACTACATACACTTGTTAATCAAGTCCAAATAGGTATCCAACTAGAAAATAAGTCCTCAGGAATACTTACTTCATGCTGCTTGGAGCTCAGGCCCTATCCATCTCATCTCAGAAAACCAAAACCAAAACAAATCAACTCCCGAGAATCCAAGACTCTACACAAAACAACATTGTATGACATCACAGAACCTAGGGCTCTGATACCACTAAAGTTGTCACGCCCTGAGAGCATGCCGTGTCGAAAAGCAAACGGATGACATCTCCCATGTACGTGGCAACATTTTGGGTTAATACAAGGCCCGTAGGCCACAACAACAACAACATATACATATAAAAACAAACCACAGTAGAAACTAACCACAACAACATAACAAACTAAACTACAACAAATACTCACAATGCATACCGGTATGACTGACCACATCACACATAACAAAACACAAATAAAAGCCCAAATCCACGTGTGTACATCACATGACAGGTTCACATCATCTTACACCATGAAAAAATTCAAATACACAACGATTCGGGAAGCCCAAAACAATCACGGGAGTCTCGGAGGTGAGATGAGATGTTGCCAGCCAGCGGTGCTCCAAGCCGTCATGAAGACTTCTACCTATTATCTGGGTGATAGAAAAACCCAGGGTATGTGGTGGTGAGTAAAAATCAGCAGGTAATAGAAAAACATGTATATATATGAAATATCACATGTAATTCAACAGCATAATCTAGAGGTACAATAGGTATAAGAACACAGTATATAAATACATGCATATACCGTTTAACCAAATAAACAATGTATAACACAGACATACCTAAAAGTCTGCTACGTTACTCTTATCCAACCTGATAATATATCCAACATATATAACAGGAAGAGTAATACTACTCACAATCTACTCATGATACAGGTCAAGGTATCTAATGGCCTGTCCAACAAATATACAAGTATCCGACTGTCACGCCCACCCTTTTCCAAGGGTCCGGAGGGGCGGCGCGTGACGCGACCGTACATACATACACTTCTTACTACTTACAGCAGAAGACTTTAGATACATTTTTTTTTTCTTTTAAACATAAACATGCATTGACATATATAGATACTTCTTCTTAACATAGAGCATGCATCATAACATATATAGATACTTCTTCTTAACATAGAGCATGCATCATAACATATATAGATACTTAGTGCTTAGTTCAAGTCCATAAACATCATCATCATAAGGGGACATAAATAAGGACATCCATAAACGTCATCATCATAGGGAAACATATATATAAGGACATAATGGATCTTCTCCACCATGCCACTACCACACACATTTGGCCCCTCCTGCTGCTCCCTTTAGTTTATCCATCCCTTACCCTTATTTGCAGTACGAGGGAAAGATAAACTATAAGCACATAGGCTTAGTAAGATCCTGTCCTACTCACAAAAATCATATATTGACATTAATCATGGCATGTAACATTCATAACATATAAGCAACATAATATGTAACATACATGATGTAAGCAACTTAACATGTAGTATAAGTAACATAAGTAAACATAACATGTAACATATATATATCATAGCAGCATATCATGTAAATATATGACTTAATCAAACATAACATACAACATATGTAACATAGCAACATATACATGACATATCAACATAACATACAACATATGTATGACATATCAAACATAGCATACATCATATGTAACATAGCCGCATAAACATGACATATCAAACATAACATGTGAACATAACAATCAAATCATGTAAACATATGCAGGATGCTTTTTGAAAACATATATTATAGGTACGTAAACATAAATCTCAACATATTTGGGCCCGGCATTGTACCACTTCTTCATCATCATAGCGCGCATCCCTAAATAGACCCGAGGTAGCAAGTCTCGAACCTACTAGGTTACTAGGCCCGATCTTAGTCCGTCGACCTAGGGCAATCGTCATAGCGTAGAAGCCCATCCTAGGCCCGATCTTAGTCCATCGACCTAGGGCATCTTGGAGCCCATCCCGTACTAGGCCCGATCTTAGTCCGTCGACCTAGGGGCAATCATACATAGAAGCCCATCCTAGGCCCGATCTTAGTCCGTCGGCCTAGGGCATCTTAGGAGCCCATCCCTTTGGACCTTGTTAGGGTCCTGGTACAAGCCATGCAGAAGGTAAAATACTTATATGCTTTTATTATAACATATCTTATTTCATTTTGCAAACATAGCATACTTCATTTCCTAACATATCATACTTCACTTCATGAACATATCATTTTTCATTTCATAAACATATCATACTTCATTTCATAATCATATCGTATTTCATTTCATAACATATCTTAAATATCACATACATATAGGGCATGGCATAAGGCATAAACATCAAGAGTAAGTAACCACTAACCTAGAGCATGTTATCTTCATCTAGCATCATTTAATATCACAAGTCAACATGAATTCACCTAAACATAAAACACATGTTAACCTAACCTAGAGCATGTTAAAGAACAATGGTTGGCCGAATGGTTCATGGGGCTTTTAGGGTTAAACCTTTAACCTAATCCATCTAACATGCTAACATCATCATATGCATACAAAACATGGTATAAAACTTCATTGAATCATCAAAATAAAGGGGTGGCCGAATGGTTCAAGGGGCTTTTAGGGTTATACTTTTAACCTAATCCCTCTAACATCATCATATGCATACAAAATATGGAATAAAACTTCATTGAAACATCAAAACAAGGGGGGGGGGTGGCCGAATGATCCATGGAAGCTTTTAGGGTTAGACTTTTAACCTTATCCCTCTAACATACTAACACCATCATATGCATACAAAAACATGGAATAAAACTTCATTGAAAATTCAAAACAAGGGGGTGGCCGAATGATCCATGGAAGCTTTTAGGGTTAGACTTTTAACCTAGTTCAATTTACATCCCAACATCATCATATGCATGCAAAACATGGTATAGAACTTCAATGAAACACCAAAAACACATGTTGGCCGAATAGTTCATAGAGGTTTTTAGGATTAACTTTTAACCTAATTCATTTTACATCCTAACATCATCTTATTCTTACAAAACATGATATAGAACTTCCTTGGAACATCAAAACTAAACTTGGCCGAATGTATAATAGGGATTTTTACACAAAGCATCAACCGAAAGCTACTCGTATGTAGGTGAGGGATACTTACATCCTTCGCGTTTCTTTTTGGTTGGAAAATAACCTAAGGGTAGCAACCTAGCCTTGCTTCTTGCTTGGATGAGGTTCGGCCAAAGATGGAGAGGGGGAGCTCTAGGGTTCGGTGAGGAAGAAGAAGAGGGGGAGAAAACAAGTTTGGTAACTCATGCCCCCTCATTCCCCCTATTTATTCACTTGAAGAGTCCCTTAATCTCCCTTATACTTAACTATAATTTCTCCTATTCCTCTAATGATGAAATCTTATTGGGCTTCTGGTTAGTGGATGCATCTATAGGGCTTGGCTATCTTGAGGTTTGGGGTTCAATTCCTAGGCCTTGCATCCCTTTTTGGCTTATTTTCTTTTATTTTTGGAAAAGCCCACATAAAGCCATTATCATCAAGCCAAAAATTCTTGTAAAATTGCTAGAAATTTTATGGGTGTTACAATCCTTCATACCTTTTAAAAGTTTCGACCTCGAAACTTAGAACAATTTTGGGTACTTCTGCTTCATGTCCTCCTCGCGTTCCCAGGTGGCTTCCTCGTACCGTTGATTCTGCCACAGGACCTTTACTAAGGGCACCTCTTTGTTCCTTAGTCTCTTGACTTCTCGGTCTAGTATCTGGATAGGCCGACTTTTATAACTCAGGTCCTCTTGAACTTGTACTGTTTGTGGCTCGATCACTTAGTCCGCATTGGAAATGCATTTCTTGAGCACAGAGACATGGAACACGTTGTGAATAGCCGACATCTCTTGAGGTAGCTCCAGCTTGTAAGCTACCTTGCCAACCCTCTGCAATATCGGATACGGTCCCACATAGCGCAGACTCAGCTTACCCTTCCTTCCGAATCTCATCACTCCCTTCATAGGGGCCACATTGAGGAATACCAGGTCCCCGACTTCGAATTCTAACGGTCTACGCTGCATATCCGCATAGCTCTTTTGTCGGCTCTGAGCAGTTTCAATTCTCTGACAGATGTTTTGTATAGCTTGGGTGGTGTCGTCGATGAAGTCCGTCTGAAGTCCCATCCCCTTCTTTTCACCACCCTCGTACCAGCATATGGGAGATCTACATTTCCTCCCGTATAGAGCCTCGTAGGGTGCCATTCCAATAGTAGCTTGGTAGCTATTGTTGTAGGCGAATTCTGCCAAACATAAGTATCGGCACCAACTACCTTTGAAATACAGGGTGCAAGCTCATAACATATCCTCCAGTACTTGATTTACTCTTTCGGTCTGTCCGTCCATCTGGGGATGGAAGGCGATCAACAATAACCGTGCCTAGGGCCTTCTGAACACATTCCCAGAAATGGGAAATAAAGCAACCATCTCTGTCAGAAATGATGGTCTTAGGAATTCCATGTAGTCTGATAATTTCCCTAGCATATAACTGAGCCAATTGCTCCGTCGAATAGGTCATCTTGATTGCTAAGAAGTGGGCGAACTTCGTCAATATGTCCACAATTACCCATATAGCATCATAACCGTTTGTTGTCTTGGGTAATCCTGAGATGAAATCCATAGAAATGTCTTCCCATTTCCATTCTGGAATCTGGATCGGCTGCAGTGTTCCTCCAGGTCTCTGGTGTTCTACTTTAGCCCTCTGGCAGGTCAGGCAGGTACTGACATACTGAGCCACATCTCTTTTCATTCCGAACCACCAGAATTTTCTTTTCAGGTCTTGGTACATCTTGGTGGTTCCAGGATGCATCGCATAAGGAGTTCCGTGAGCTTCCTCAAATATCTTCTTCTGTAATTCTGGATCGTCGGGAATACACAAGCGATCCCTGAGGTAGAGTACTCCACTATCAGAGATACGAAACTCGTCGTCCTTTCCTTCTAAGACCTCTTGCTTGATCCTCTGAATGCTTAGGTCACGGGCTTGCTTTTCCAGTATATCATCGAACAACATCGGTGTTATCGTCATGGTGGAGAGCTGTCCGAAAATGATTTCAATCTCGTAACGCATAATCTCTTTTTCTAAGGGCCGAGATAACACTGATAGAGACATCAAGGTGGCGCAGGACTTCCTGCTGAGTGCATTAGCCACCTTGTTTGCTTTCCCCGGATGGTAGAGGATCTCGCAGTCATAATCCTTGACAAGCTCGAGCCATCTACGTTGTCTCATGTTCAGGTCCTTCTGTGTGAAGAAGTATTTCAGACTCTGGTGGTCTGTATAAATCCTACACTGAGCTCCATATAGATAATGCCTCCATGTTTTGAGAGCAAAGACCATGGCAGCTAGCTCTAAATCATGGGTGGGATAATTCCTTTCATGTTCTTTGAGTTGCCTAGATCGAGGTGACTGAGTCCCAACTTAAGCGCCTTGTACATGTAAGGCCTTCGTTCATCGTCCGAAAGAGCAAGGATTGGAGTGCTGGTCAGCCTTCTTTTCAATTATGTGAAACTCCTCTCACAGGCGTCCGTCCACTCATATTTCTTGTTCTTTCTAGTGAGGACTGTCATAGGGGCTGCAATCCTGGAGAAGTTCTCTACAAACTTCCGGTAGTAGTTTGCTAGCCCAAGAAAGCTTCTGATCTCGCTGGCATTCTTTGGTCGGTTCCAATTACTCACGGCTTCAATCTTTATTGGGTCTACCATCACTCCGTGCTTGGATATGACGTGACCCAAAAATGATACTTGTTCGAGCCAGAACTCGCATTTGGAGAACTTTGCAAATAACTGCTTTTCCCGAAGAATCTGTAATAGTACATTCAGGTGTTCTGTGTGCTCCTCTGGGGTTCTTGAATATATCAGTATGTCGTCGATGAAGACGATCACAAACTTGTCGAGGAATGCCAAGAATACCCGATTCATCAAATCCATGAATAGAGCAGGTGCATTCGTCACTCTGAAGGGCATAACTACGAACTCGTAATGTCCGTATCTGGTCCGGAAGGCCGTCTTTGGTATATCATCTGATTTCACTTTTACTTGATGATAGTCGGACCTCAGGTCGATCTTAGAGAAGACGGTGGCACCCTTTAGTTGGTCGAACAGGTCGTCAATCTGCGGCAAAGGGTACTGGTTCTTGATCGTCACATTATTCAGCGCTCGGTAGTCTATGCACATTCGCATAGACCCATCTTTCTTCTTCACCAACAGCACTGGAGCTCCCCATGGAGAGCGACTCGGGCGAATAAGTCCCTTGTCGAGTAACTCCTGTAGCTGTCCCTGAAGTTCCTTCAATTCAGCCGGCGCCATGCAGTAAGGTGCTTTAGAGATTGGGTTAGTACCAGGAATCAATTCGATCTCAAATTCAACTTCTCTATCTGGGGCTAACCCTGGTAGTTCATCTGGGAATACCTCTGGGTAGTTGAATACAACTCTGACATCTTCTAGCTTCTGATCCTCGGCTTGACTTGTATCAACTATGTGTGCCAGAAACCCAGTGCATCCACTGTCTAACATCTTGCGTGCCTGTAGAGCTGATAAAATCTTATTGACTCTTCTCCTTGGCTCTCCAATAAATTCAAACATAGGTTCCGCCTCCGGCTGGAAGACCACTTTTCTTTTACGGCACTCGATCAAAGCACTGTACTTGCTTAAGAAATCCATGCCCAATATAATATCATAATCCTGCATGTCGAGCACTATCAGATCATAGTAGAGTTCTCTGTCTGCAATTCTGATGGGTGCTGCTCGCAGAGTGGAGGGCATTACTTCTCCCGAGGGCAGAGTGGTTAAGAACTGGCGATCTAGAGCTTGTGGTGGTATGTTTATCTTTCCAGTAAAGTGTGTAGAAACAAACGAATGTGTTGCCCCAGTATCAAATAATGCAGTAGCATGCTGATAGAAAATAAATATCTGACCTGTGACAACCGTAGAAGCGTTCGCCACATCTTCTTGGGTGAGAGAGAATACCCTGACATCTGTCATAACTGGTGGGGCTTCTAGTCTCCCTTGGTGTCAGGTACCTTCGATTGTAGCTCAGATCCGATGTAATCTGTGGAGGAGCACTCTGTCCGGGCATATCACGAGGAGGTGCTCAACTCGATAGGGCGATCCACGACTCTATGTCCTGCCCGTCCACAGTTGTAACATCTATTTGTGCCTTGGTAGAATACTCCAGGATGTATCTTTCCGCAGGTGGCACATAGAGGGATCCTAGGCTGCTTGTTTGCTGGACCACCTTTAGGATCCTCCCATTGTTTTCTCTTGCCAGTGTGGTTCCCTTTCCAAGTACTCTGGTTTCTCTGACCTCCTGACTGGGCCTGACCCCTGCCTTCACTCAGTGCCTTCTTTTGCTGGTTAATGTTGTTCAGGTAATGCTCGGTAATCAGGGCACTACTGAACAGCTCCTCTGCGGTCTGCGGTCTATGAACTCCGCCGGCCACATTCAGAGCTATTTCTGGTCGGAGCATCTTCAGCATGAGTCTGACCCTTTCTCTTTCCGTGCTGACCAACTCTGGGCATAGGCGTGCGAGTCGGTTGAATCTCTTCACGGCCCGGTGATAGGTCACCTTGTCGGAACCCAGTGAACTCGTCGTAATGCTTGTTGGTTACCCTCATGTGGAAGAATTCTTCGAAAAATTCGTACTCGAAATCTGTCCATCTCATCTGGTTTACTTGTCTCTTTGCTTTAACCCGTTCCCACCACATCCGAGCATCTCCTGAAAGGCAGAATGATGCACACTTAATCTTCTCGCATTCGGGCCAGTCCAGTAGCTCCATGATGCTTTCCACCGTCTTGAACCAGGCCTGGGCATCCCATGGTTCACGATGCAGAGAAATTTTGGCTTGATCTACGCCCTTTGGATCGTAAGCTTCGGTCGAACCATCGGGGCACCGGCTGGTAGAGCGAGGGTTTCCTCGCTGATTCATTAGGGCATTTATTACTTGTTGTTGTTCTGTGACTTGTCGTTGGAGTTCTGTGACTACGTGTGTAAGGTCATGCGGGGGTGCTATCTCATCAGCTCTACTACTGCGTCTTCCAGACATGTTTATCTTCATATATTAAAGTAAAGCTAGTATAAGTTTTTCGTTCATTTATCTACGCATAATTAGACTAAAGCTAGCATAAAGTTATCATTCATGTTTTCATGCATATTTTAAGCTAAAGGCATTTCATATCATACATGAACAAAATAAGCTAAGGGCATCTCATATCATACATGAACAAAATTAACAAAATTAGAGTAGACATAGAATTCTTACTTGGAGCGGCAGGATTTGGAGCTTAATGTGTGTGTAGTGGAAAGGCAGATCTGCTCTGATACCAACCTATCATGCCCGCCCTTTTCCAATGGTCCGGAGGGGCGGCGCGTGACGCGACCGTACATACATACACTTCTTACTACTTACAACGGAAGACTTTAGATACATTTTTTTTTCTTTTAAACATAAACATGCAATGACATATATAGATACTTCTTCTTAACATAGAGCATGCATCATAACATATATAGATACTTCTTCTTAACATAGAGCATGCATCATAACATATATAGATACTTAGTGCTTAGTTCAAGTCCATAAACATCATCATCATCATAAGGGGACATAAATAAGGACATCCATAAACATCATCATCATAGGGAAACATATATATAAGGACATAACGGATCTTCTCCACCATGCCACTACCACACACATTTGGCCCCTCCTGCTGCTCCCTTTAGTTTATCCATCCCTTACCCTTATCTGCAGTACGAGGGAAAGATAAACTATAAGCACATAGGCTTAGTAAGATCCTGTCCTACTCACAAAAACCATATATCGACATTAATCATGGCATGTAACATTCATAACATATAAGCAACATAATATGTAACATACATGACGTAAGCAACTTAACATGTAGCATAAGTAACATAAGTAAACATAACATGTAACATATATATATCATAGCAGCATATCATGTAAATATATGACTTAATCAAACATAACATACAACATATGTAACATAGCAACATATACATGACATATCAACATAACATACAACATATGTATGACATATCAAACATAACATACATCATATGTAACATAGCAACATAAACATGACATATCAAACATAACATGTGAACATAACAATCAAATCATGTAAACATATGCAGGATGCTTTTTGAAAACATATATTATAGGTACGTAAACATAAATCTCAACATATTTGGGCCCGACATTGTACCACTTCTTCATCATCATAGTGCACATCCCTAAATAGACCCGAGGTAGCAAGTCTCGAACCTACTAGGTTACTAGGCCCGATCTTAGTCCGTCGACCTAGGGCAATCGTCATAGCATAGAAGCCCATCCTAGGCCCGATCTTAGTCCATCGACCTAGGGCATCTTGGAGCCCATCCCGTACTAGGCCCGATCTTAGTCCGTCGACCTAGGGGCAATCATACATAGAAGCCCATCCTAGGCCCGATCTTAGTCCGTCGGCCTAGGGCATCTTAGGAGCCCATCCCTTTGGACCTTGTTAGGGTCCTGGTACAAGCCATGCAGAAGGTAAAATACTTATATGCTTTTATTATAACATATCTTATTTCATTTTGCAAACATAGCATACTTCATTTCCTAACATATCATACTTCACTTCATGAACATATCATTTTTCATTTCATAAACATATCATACTTCATTTCATAATCATATCGTATTTCATTTCATAACATATCTTAAATATCACATACATATAGGGCATGGCATAAGGCATAAACATCAAGAGTAAGTAACCACTAACCTAGAGCATGTTATCTTCATCTAGCATCATTTAATATCACAAGTCAACATGAATTCACCTAAACATAAAACACATGTTAACCTAACCTAGAGCATGTCAAAGAACAATGGTTGGCCGAATGGTTCATGGGGCTTTTAGGGTTAAACCTTTAACCTAATCCATCTAACATGCTTACATCATCATATGCATACAAAACATGGTATAAAACTTCATTGAATCATCAAAATAAAGGGGTGGCCGAATGGTTCAAGGGGCTTTTAGGGTTAGACTTTTAACCTAATCCCTCTAACATACTAACATCATCATATGCATACAAAACATGGAATAAAACTTCATTGAAACATCAAAACAAGGGGGGGGGGGTGGCCGAATGATCCATGGAAGCTTTTAGGGTTAGACTTTTAACCTAATCCCTCTAACATACTAACACCATCATATGCATACAAAAACATGGAATAAAACTTCATTGAAACTTCAAAACAAGGGGGTGGCCGAATGATCCATGGAAGCTTTTAGGGTTAGACTTTTAACCTAGTTCAATTTACATCCCAACATCATCATATGCATGCAAAACATGGTATAGAACTTCAATGAAACACCAAAAACACATGTTGGCCAAATAGTTCATAGAGGTTTTTTGGGTTAACTTTTAACCTAATTCATTTTACATCCTAACATCATCTTATTCTTACAAAACATGATATAGAAATTCCTTGGAACATCAAAACTAAACTTGGCCGAATGTATCATAGGGATTTTTACACAAAGCATCAACCGAAAGCTACTCGTATGCAGGTGAGGGATACTTACATCCTTCGCGTTTCTTTTTGGTTGGAAAATAACCTAAGGGAAGCAACCAAGCCTTGCTTCTTGCTTGGATGAGGTTTGGCCAAAGATGGAGAGGGGGAGCTCTAGGGTTCGGTGAGGAAGAAGAAGAGGAGGAGAAAACAAGTTTGGTAACTCATGCCCCCTCATTCCCCCTATTTATTCACTTGAAGAGTCCCTTAATCTCCCTTACACTTAACTATAATTTCCCCTATTCCTCTAATGATGAAATCTTATTGGGCTTCTGGTTAGTGGATGCATCTATAGGGCTTGGCTATCTAGAGGTTTGGGGTTCAATTCCTAGGCCTTGCATCCCTTTTTGGCTTATTTTCTTTTATTTTTGAAAAAGCCCACATAAAGCCCATTATCATCAAGCCAAAAATTCTTGTAAAATTACTAGAAATTTTACGGGCGTTACACCGACACAACCGTATAACAAATGCAAGAAGCATGCATTAATATGATGTACAACCAAATGTAGCAACCATAGTACAATCAAATGCAATATCACAATAAGCATATATATATATATATATATATATATATATATATATATATATATATATATATATATATATATATATATATGCAGGGGGTCGCTTCGGAGGCTCATTGGCTCCCATGTCCCCGGATTAAAATTTTCACTAATGAAAGAATTAATCCGGATGGGATGAGCTTCCTTAGCACAACCATTTCGTCGTCGTGCTAACAACTTGAGTGATCGCTTGAACAAACTAGTTGTTCAAGCAACTCAACTCTTCTAGTTGGTTAGCCGCGGAAGAGACGACGGACGGATCGCCGATTTTTGTGTTTGTCTTCGGGGTCCATGATTATACAATATATTTACTAATTTACACATGCATAATCAAAACATAAAAGAACAAGATCAGATCTGTAAATAAAGTTAAAATAACTTTATACCTCACGATCTTCTACCGTATGTCCTATCCTTCTCGTGGACGACGTGTGGACGAAGATCCTCCACGAGTAGAAGCCTTCTAGATCACTTTTTTCTCCACCTTGTCCATTGCGAACAAAGAGAAGAAACAACAAATACCTTCCTATCTAGAACCGGCCACCAAATTAGGGAATTTGGTGCAACCGCCGGCCAAGGAATAATTGGATGATGCGCCGGCCAACTTCAAGAAGTGTTGCCGCCGGCCACTCTATGATGAAGGGAGGAAGATGAATGCCGGCAACCTATTGAAGGGGAACCGCCGGCCTAGGAAGAAGGGAGAGGCCTCTAGGATGGGCGCTGGCCAAGTGTTGATGGAGGAGGATGGGCGCCGGTAATCAACTAGAAGGAAGAGTTGCCGCCCACTTGTTTTGCTCCAAAACCCTAGCCACCCAAAAACCCTAGCCGCCCACTTTTGGATGAGCCAAAACCCTAATTCCTCAATCAATTCCTTATTGCCACCCAACCCTAAGCTTTCCTTTTATAGAGTTAGGCTTAGGACTCCTTTAATCTCCACCGTCGGATCTAGGGATTTAACCTCCACCGTCGGATCTAGGGTTTTATCCCAACCGTTGGATCTAGGGTTTCATCTCAACCGTCGGATCTAGGATTTCATCCCAACCGTCGGATCTAGGATTTCATCCCAACCGTCGGATCTAGATTTTTATCCCAACCGTCGGATCTAGGGATTTAATCTCAACCGTCGATTCTAGGGTTTCATCCTAACCATCGGATCTAGGGATTTAATCCCCAAACTGCTATTCTAGTAGCAATACGTATTCTTAGATCTAGACTTCACAAGGATTATATTAGGCTACGATAGGGACCATAAGGAGGAGTTGGGTCTTGGCCACCCGATGGATCGGAACCACACAAACTTGATCCATCAATGATGTTCCATTCCACTAGAGGATCATCATTGAACTACCTCACCAACCCCCATAACTTAATATGGGCTCCATATATTATTCGTACATTAATCTCCCCGTGTTTAAGATATCGAATGTCCGTCAATTAATTGATTTACTGACCATCAATTAATTAACATCTAATTCCTCGAGTAGTACCACTCAACCTTATCATCATGTTGACTAAGTCAACCAGCTGGGTTTACATGATGAACCTTATGAGCTCCTCAAGGGGACATCATCAACCTAATATATAGGACACAGTTTCCTCCTATAATCAATGACACACCATGTAAATAATATCATTTCCCAACTTACCGGGCATATTGATTTAATCCATCTAAATCTCACCCTCTGGTAAATCAAAGAAATAAATACTAAGTACATGTGACCGTTATTATATCGAGATTAAGAGCATGTACAACATAATATCCGAGGTCCGATTCAATTATGCAGTCAGCAATAAATTGAATCACCTCTATATCGGTCCTGCTCAATACACCTAAGTGTACTAGTGTAACTCTATGTTCAAGAAAAAACAATACCAAACTACACTACAACCATGCCAATGGTTTGTCCAAAACCATCTTGGTTGTGAGCCTCTATTTATATTTTACAAGGGACTGATAACATGATCTTCTGTGCCACACCAAGCACCATATTATCTATAATGTAAAATATTAGACAATATGCACACATATAATAAATATATAAAGTGCAAACAATGATCATGTGATTCTTATTTCAAAATAAAATGTTCATACAAAAAGAGCTAGGCTTTCAGTATACATTCCAACAATCTCCCACATATACTAAAAGACTATGCCGTCATCACTCTGCCATACATCTGATCCCCATGTCCTCCACATGCCTATCAAACGCTTTCGCTGGAATGACCTTAGTGAATGGATCCGCCAGGTTATCCTCTAATGCAATCTTGGCGACAGCAACTTCTCCTCGCTTTACGATCTCTCGTATAAGGTGGTACTTGCGCTCTATTTGTTTACTCGCCTTATGGGCTCGTGGTTCTTTCAAGTTTGCAACTGCACCACTATTATCACAATAAATTGTGATAGTTCTGGGCAAACCAGGAATCACATCCAAGTCCATCAAAAAGTTCCTGAGCCATACAACTTCCTTGGCTGCCTCAGAGGCTGCCACATACTCAGCTTCCATGGTAGAGTCCGCCACGCATTTCTGCTTGACACTCCTCCATACTATGGCTCCACCTCCAAAAGTAAACACAAACCCCGAGGTAGACTTACTCTTGTCCCTATCTGATTGGAAATCCGAATCCGTGTAACCCACAGGGACTAATTGATCTGCCCGGTAAACTAGCATATAATCCCTAGTCCTTCTCAAGTACTTCAATATATGCTTTACCGCAGTCCAATGCCCCTGTCCAGGATTACTCTGATATCTGCTAACCATGCCCACGGCAAAGCAGATATCCGATCTCGTACATAGCATAGCATACATAAGGCTTCCTACTGCCGAAGCATAAGGAACCGCCTTCATGTCCTCTATCTCCTTTGATGTTTTGGGACACATCTCTTTAGATAAAGGAACTCCATGCCTAAAAGGTAGAAAATCTTTCTTGGAGTTCTGCATGCTAACACGAGCAAGGATAGTGTCAATGTATGAAGCTTGAGACAAGCACAACATCCTTTTCTTGCGATCCCTTATAACTTTGATCCCAAGGATGTGTCCCACTTCTCCCAAGTCCTTCATATCAAACTGTTTGGACAACCATACCCTTACATCTGATAACACTTTGATATTGTTGCCAACTAACAAAATGTCATCTACGTATAGTACAAGAAACACCACTACGTTTAGTCACATCTCTTGTATACACAAGGCTCATCCAGGACTTTGAATATATCCATATGGTGGATTACCTCATCAAAGCGGATGTTCCAAGATCTAGAAGCTTGCTTCAATCCATAAATGGACCGATTAAGCTTACATACAAGATGCTCTTTGCCTTTAGCAATGAATCCCTCGGTTGCCGCATATAGATGTTCTCCTCAAGACTTAGTTAAGGAAAGGCATCTTGACATCCATCTGCCAAATCTCATAGTCCATATGAGCAGCTATAGATAAGAGAATCTGGATAGACTTAAGCATAGCTACTGGCGAAAAGGTCTCCTCATAATCGATACCCTCTTTCTGAGTATACCCTTTCGCAACAAGCCTAGCTTTGAAGGTCTCAACCTTCTCTACTCCTCTCTTTCTCTTGTAGATCCACTTGCATCCAATGGTTTTACACCATCGGGTGTTCTACTAGCTTCGGACCTGATTAGAATCCATAGATTCTATCTCGAATTCATCGCTTTTGCCAAGATCGCATCTCTATCTTGGATTGCCTCATTATATGTCCAAGGATCGTTCATGTTCCCGGGGACTAAGTCCGAAGACTCTCCCAAAAACATGAATCTATCGGGTTGTCTAACAACCCTCCACTCTGACGAGGTGCCTCCCTGTATGCTCAGTGACAGCGGTGCATGACTTGTGGTGTCTCCTCTTATGCAGGTGATCTTGAAGTCGGGACTTCCCCTGTCAACTCCTCAAGAACAATCCTACTCTTGGGCTTGTGGTTCATTACATAATCCTCCTCTAGAAATCTGGCGTTCGTGCTAACGATCACCCTCTGATCTCTAGGATTATAAAACAAACCACCTTTCGTTCCCTTAGGGTAGCCAACAAACATGCACACTTCTGTACGAGGTTCCAACTTACCAGCATCAGCCTTCAGCACATGTGCTGGACTCCCCCATATCCGAATATGTCTCAGACTAGGCTTTCGCCCAGTCCACAATTCTACAGGGGTAGAAGGTACTGATTTAGATGGAACCAAGTTCAGAGTGTACATTGTCGTATCCAGTGCATACCCCCAGAATGAAATAGGTAACTTAGAATAACTCATCATCGATCTGACCATCTCCATAAGAGTCCTATTCCTTCGCTCCGCTACACCATTTTTCTGGGGTGTACCAGGTGCAGACAATTGGGATTGAATCCCAGCCTCTGATAAGTAACTCCTAAACTCTCCCAAGAGGTACTCGTCACCACGATCAGATCGTAATGTCTTGATACTTTTACCTTGACGGTTCTCCACATCAGCCTTGAATTCTTTGAACTTGTCAAAGCATTCAGACTTGCGGCACATCAAGTAAATGTATCCATACCTTGAATAATCGTCTATAAAAGAGACGAAGTATTCAAAGCCACCTCTTGCCTGGATAGACATAGGACCGCACAAATTAGAATGAACTATTTCCAATACATCTTTGGCTCTATACCCCTTTGCCTTGAAAGGCCTCTTGGTCATTTTACCTTCCAAGCAAGATTCACAGGTTGGCAGATCCTCCACCACTAATGAACCCAAAGGTCCATCAGCTATCAACCTTTGAATTCTGCTAAGGTTAATATGACCAAGCCTTAGATGCCAAAGATATGTTTGGTTCATTTGCGAAGGTTCTTTTCTCTTATTAGACTTAGAAGATGAGTTATTGATCTCTATATGCATTGTGGGAGTTTTCGGTTCAAGAGTATATAAATTGCCAACCAATGTACCAGAACAGATAATCTCCCTGTTCCTTTTTATAACCACTTTGTCATTAAAAGAAACAGAATACCCATCCATAAACAATTTAGAAACTGAAATTAAATTCTTTCTAAATGTAGGTACATAAAGACAATTTCTCAAAACCAAAACTTTATTCCTATCAAAAGATAAATAAACGTCTCCCACTGCAATAGCCGCCACCTTTGAAGCATTGCCCATGAAGACGGTAATCTCTCCCTCAGCTAGTCGTCGGGTTTCCTGGAACCCCTGCAAAGTATTGCAGACATGATCAGTGGCTTCTGTATCTACACACCAGGCACTGGTAGATAACACCGCTAAACATGTTTCAACAACTAAACAAGAAGATATACCTTTGTTCTTTCGGCGAGGACAGTCCGCCTTCCAATGTCCAGTCTGCTTGCAAGTGAAGCACTTGCCTTTTGGCTTCTTCACTCCTGCCTGAGGTCCCACTGCCACTTTCTTCGCTCCACCTTGTTTCTTCTTCTTCTTACCTTTCGGTTTAGAGGAAGAAACCTTCTGAGCGACCATGGCTTGAGCACTTTGACGAAAAGCCCCTCATGCTGGAGTTACAGGAAGCTTAGATGAATACAACCTCTTGTTCATGTTGTAGTTGAGGTGGAACTGCTCAAAACTCCTAGGCAGAGACTGGAGAATGATATCGACCTGGGTTTCCCCATCGATCTCAGCTCCGAGGACTTCTATCTCATTAAGATGAGCCATCATCTTGAGAACATGATCCCTAACGGGTGTTCCCTCGACCATGGTGGTCGTTATCAAGTTTCTCATTGCCTCCTGCCTAGCCGCCCTACTCTGATGTCTGAAAAGTTCCTTGAGATTGAACATCATGTCATAAGTTGTGGCTATGGCCTGATGCTGATGTTGCAGCACATTTGACATAGATGCCAAAATGTAACACCGCGCCATCTCATCTGCCTTGACCCATTTCTTATAACGTTCTTTCTCCTTTTCATCAGAGTCATCGGTGGGCTTAGGAGGACAGACCTCGAAGAGTACAAATTTGTACTCCTCCGCAGTTAAGACAATATCCAGGTTTCTTTTCCAATCAATATAGTTTGGACCAGTAAGTTTGTTTTCTTTTAAAATCACAGCAAGTGGGTTGAAAGCCATTTGAAAATCCTAAAAATTACAATGATCAAAATATTAGATTTCAAATATTATTGATTCCTCAAAACAATAAAATCCCAAAATCAACCAACACCTCAAATCACCGAGAATGTCGCATGCCACGCAGTGTGGACGTATACGAATTCTACATTTGTAAGAGGAGGTTTTACCCATTAATTTTATTATCTTGTCAACCTTACTTTTTGACAAATAAAATTAATAGTTGGTTCCTCTTTGGCCCTACAAATAAAAGCAGTGACTCCGATGGGGAGGATACCTTTATTTGCATCTAAGTGTGCACCATTACACGATACTGAGGGAATTATTTCATCTTATGTGCCTTACCGCTGTGGAAGTACACATGCTCCTAGATAATTTCCTATAACCATTATTTGACCTAGTGATCCACAAACAAACCCGTCCGCAGGGAGGAAGGCACTCAGAGCCAACACACAAGTTTGTTTGCATCACACGTCAAATTGTAATGGAGGCCGCGGGAATTAATTAAAATGTCCCTCTCCCACTTAGTAAATTGCAAATGAGGAATTTTAAATCATACACAACATGCATATAAAACAAATAAGCAATAAATATGGAAAAAACAGAATTTTTCCAACTATTATGGCATTGTCCTCCAATATGCATCCCGTCGTGTCGCCACCTCGTCCGCTCCATCTTTTCCCGTGCGCAAGTCACCAAAGAGTTCCGAGCCGAGATAAAACATTTTAATTTACATCGATCGATCCTATACTCCACGAAGGAGTGTACAAATAATCTAGATCGAAAGTAAACTAAAATGAGCGGCTAAACAATGCCGTATTTAATTACAAAAAATTAAATACTAATCTATCCTCGTCAACCCCGAGGATTCAAATAATAAATTTTTACACACATCCATTCACATACACACACATGGCCATAATAGTCGGATCTTATGCCTGCAACCAAAGAGTTAAACTACGCATATCCTACTATTATCGGCACATATAATATATGAAAAATGCATAAAAAATTAACCGAATCCTAAACACACAAAATCGGAAACCGTGGCTCTGATACCAATTGCAGGGGGTCGCTTCGGAGGCTCATTGGCTCCCATGTCCCCGGATTAAAATTTTCACTAATGAAAGAATTAATCCGGATGCGATGAGCTTCCTTAGCACAACCATTTCATCGTCGTGCTAACAACTTGAGTGATCGCTTGAACAAACTAGTTGTTGACAGCTCCAACTCTTCTAGTTATTAGCGCGGAAGAGCAGGCAGATCGCCGGTTTTTGTGTTTGTCTTCGGGGTCCATGATTATACAATATATTTACTAATTTACACATGCATAATCAAAACATAAAAGAACAAGCTCAGATCTGTAAATAAAGTTAAAATAACTTTATACCTCATGATTTTCTACCGTATGTCCTATCCTTCTCGTGGACGACGTGTGGACGAAGATCCTCCACGAGTAGAAGCCTTCTAGATCGCTTTCTTCTCCACCTTGTCCACTGCGAACAAAGAGAAGAAACAACAAATACCTTCCTATCTAGAACCGGCCACCAAATTAGGGAATTTGGTGCAGGCAAACCAAGGAATAATTGGATGATGTAGGCCAACTTGAAGTGTTCTTGTAAATACTCTAGGATGAAGGAGGAAGATGAATGGCCACCTATGGAAGGAGAACCGCCGACCAAGGAAGTAGTGAGAGGCCTCTTTGTTGGTCGCCGGCCAAGTGTTGATGGAGGAGGATGGGCGCCGGTAATCAACTAGAAGGAAGAGTTGCCGCCCACTTGTTTTGCTCCAAAACCCTAGCCACCCAAAAACCCTAGCCGCCCACTTTTGGATGAGCCAAAACCCTAATTCCTCAATCAATTCCTTATTGCCGCCCAACCCTAAGCTTTCCTTTTATAGAGTTAGGCTTAGGACTCCTTTAATCTCCACCGTCGGATCTAGGGATTTAACCACTACCGTCGGATCTAGGGTTTTATCCCAACCGTCGGATCTAGGGTTTCATCTCAACCGTCGGATCTAGGATTTCATCCCAACCGTCAGATCTAGGATTTCATCCCAACCGTCGGATCTAGGGTTTTATCCCAACCGTCGGATCTAGGGATTTAATCTCAACCGTCGATTCTAGGGTTTCATCCTAACCATCGGATCTAGGGATTTAATCACAACCGTTGGTTCTAGTGTTTCATCCTAACCATCGGATCTAGGGATTTAATCCCAACCGTTGGTTCTAGGTTTTGTTTTACATTCTTGGATCTAGACTTCACAAGGATTATATTAGGCTATGATAGGGACCATAAGGAGGAGTTGGGTCTTGGCCACCTGATGGATCGGAACCACACAAACTTGATCCATCAATGATGTTCCATTCCACTAGAGGATCATCATTGAACTACCTCACCAACCCCTATAACTTAATATGGGCTCCATATATTATTCGTACATTAATCTCCCCGTGTTTAAGATATCGAATGTCCGTCAATTAATTGATTTACTGACCATCAATTAATTAACATCTAATTCCTCGAGTAGTACCACTCAACCTTATCATCATGTTGACTAAGTCAACCAGCTGGGTTTACATGATGAACCTTATGAGCTCCTCAAGGGGACATCATCAACCTAATATATAGGACACGGTTTCCTCTTATAATCAACGACACACCATGTAATAATATCATTTCATAACTTACCGGGCATATTGATTTAATCCATCTAAATCTCACCCTCTGGTAAATCAAAAAAATAAATACTAAGTACATGTGCCCGTTATTATATCGGGATTAAGAGCATGTACAACATAATATCCGAGGTCTGATTCAATTATGCAGTCAGCAATAAATTGAATCACCTCTATATCGGTCCTGCTCAATACACCTAACACTACAAAAAAACTATTTTTTGGCGACGAATTTTAGCAACGAATTATTTTCGTTGGAAATCTGCAACCAATTTAGCGATGAATTTTCTGCTTTGTCGGATATTAGCGACGAAAATGTATTCGTTGCAAATTTTGCAACGAATCCAGCATTCGTTGCAAGTTTAACGTTTTAAAAAATATTTAAAATAAACTTTTTAAAATTGTAATATTAATTTTGCAACGAATTTTGTGATTTGTTGGAAAAATAATTTGCAACGAATCCTGAATTCGTTGGAAATTTTTCCAACGAATTCAGGAATCGTTGGAAATTTTCCAACGAATCAAGGATTCGTTGGAAATTTTCCAACGAATCAAGGATTCGTTGGAAAATTTTTCCAATGGATTCAGGATTCGTTGGAAATTTTCCAACGAATCCTGAATTCGTTGGAAATTTTTCCAACGAATCCTTGATTCGTTGGAAAATTTCCAACGAATCCTGAATTCGTTGGAAAGTTTTCCAATGAATCCTGAATTCGTTGGAAATTTTTCCAACGAATCCTGAATTCGTTGGAAATTTTCCAACGAATTCAGGATTCGTTGGAAAAATTTAAAATGTTTAAAATTTTTTTTTAATTTCCAACGAATCTTGGATTCGTTGCAAAAAATTAGCGAATCAGTGGATTCGTTGAAACAAATACAGCGAATCTCGGATTCGTTGCAAAAAAATTGCAACGAATCCCGGATTCGTTGCAATTTAGCAACGAATCCTGGATTCGTTGCAATTTTGCAACGAATCCACGGATTCGTTGCAAAATCTTTTTAAGTTACCCGATGCCTGCCCTAATTTTATTTTCTTCCCCTCGCGTCGCGCCCGACCCTATCTGCCGCCGCCGCTGCCGCTCGCGCCTGCACGCCTTCCGGCCACGACCCGCCGTCCGGCCGCACCCGAGGCCGCCGGCGCACGCTCGCCGCCTCGAGGCGCCGCCGCCGCGCGCCGGCGCCGATCGATCGTCCGAGGCGGCCGCCGCCCGTCCGCCGGCGCCGCCCGAGCCCGGCGGCCGCATCCGCCGCCGCCCTCTCGTCCGGCCGCGCGACCCCCAGCGCCCGCGAGTGACCCGGCCGCGCCCCCCAGCCCGCCGCGAGCCCGGCAGCGGCCGCAAGCTCACCGGCGCGCCCTCGTCCGGTCGCGTGCCCCCCAGCGGCCGCGAGCCCGCCTTCCGGCCGCCTCGCCGTCGCCGGCCGCCTCCCTGCCAGCCGCCGGCGCCCGCCTCCCTGCCGATACCGGCTGCCTCCGCGGTGCCCGGCCCGCCGGCGCCGAGCCTCCGACCGCCTCCACGCCCGGCCGCGCCTTCCGGCCGCTCCTCGGCAGCCTCCTGCCGGCCGGGCCGCCTCCTGCAGCCTCGCGCCTTCGGCCCTCTGCCGGCCGCCTCACGTGCCGCCCGGCCGCCTCCTGCCGGCACGCCTCCACTGCCGGCCGCCTCCTGCCGGCCGACCCGCCTTCGGCCCGCCTCCTGCCGACCGCCTCCTGCCGGTAGCCAGCCTGCCTCTGCCGGCGCCGCCGAGACTTCGCCGCCCGCCTGGTGCCAAACCTCGCCCGCCGGTGTCAAACGATTCCGTCGTGACCACGACCACGCCGGCGACCACCGGCTGTCATTGTCCGAGGCCGCCGCGACCACGTCGGTATTGCATGACCACCAATCGCCGCCTCGGAGACGCCCGCAGCCACTAGTGGTATAATATTTAAATTTTATTAAATCAGTATTATTTTTTAAAATGAAATTTATATTATTGTTAATTTTCTGTGTTGATCTAGAATGGTATTAGAGTGGTATGGTTTATATTAATATAATTGATTGAAAACAGACAAAATGCAGCGTGAAAGGAGTTGGATGTATAATAGGAATTTACGAGCGTCGGGGTTTAACTGATGAATTTATGAGTGGGTTGCAAGAGTTTTTAAATTTCACAGCTAGTAATGTTGAGTTTATGGATGGTAATCAGATAAGGTGTCCGTGCAGAAAGTGTCACAATGGTAGATTTTTACCGTCTAGCAAAGTTTCAGAGCATCTTTGTAGATTTAGATTCGTTGCAAATTACTATAACTGGACATGTCATGGTGAACCATTTATATCTGATGAAGTCTATGATAGACAGAACACACAAGTCTCTAGGCCTCAAAGTGATTATAATCAATTAAATCCATATCAGAGGATGATATATGATGTAGCGGGCCCGAATTTGATTCCCCAATCACAAGGTGCAACTTCAAGTTGTCCTCCTACAGCTGAGCAAATGTTTACTAATGCATCACCCTTGGAAGAGGTGCAAGTAACAGATATCGGTCAGAATATGAATAATGAAGCATATCTCAAATTTCAGGAGGTGTTGAGTGCTGCAGATGCACCTTTATGGGCTGGTTGTGAGACTCACACTAAACTATCGTTCACCGCAAGAATGTTGAATGTAAAGGCAGAGCATAATGTGTCTGAAGAGTGTTTTAATAATTTTGTTCAAGCTTTTGAAGAGGCATTGCCGCGTGATCATATACTGCCCAATGATTTGTACAGTATGAAAAAACTGATGAAAGAATTAGGTCTCCCAGTGGAAAGAATTGATGTGTGCAGAGATGGTTGTATGTTATATTGGGGAGATGATGCAGATGTGGATGTTTGTAAAGTAATCAAGATAGGTACAAGAGTACTAGTAGGAGGCAGCAACGACGTAAATCATATAGTCAGTTGTTTTATTTGCCTTTAACTCCTAGGTTACAAAGACTTTATGCATCAAAGACAACTGCTGAACACATGACTTGGCATGCAAATCATCGAACAGAAGAGGGACTAATGTGTCATCCATCAGATGCAGAGGCGTGGAAAAATTTTGATAGAACATACCCTGATTTTGCGAAGGAGACTCGAAATATTAGGTTAGGTCTCTCGACTTGTGATTTGCTCCATTTGGTAAATCAGGAAGACACTATTCTTGTTGGCCAGTTATATTAACTCCGTATAATCTTCCGCCTGGGATGTGCATGAAAACACCGTATATGTTTTTAACATTGGTTGTGCCTGGCCCAAAAAATCCGAAGAAGTTAATAGATGTTTATATGCAACCATTGATTGCAGAGCTAAAACAACTATGGGATGAAGGTTTTCCTACATACGACGGCGTTCATACTAATCGGATGTTTGTAATGAAGCGGCTCTTCTTTGGACCATAAATGACTTTCCGGCTTATGGTATGCTATCAGGGTGGAGTACTGCAGGCATCTTAGGATGCCCAATATGTATGGAGAGATCAAAGTCGATTAGATTGAAGCGTGCTAAGAAGCCGAGTTATTTTGATTGTCATCGACAATTTTTACCACTAAATCATAATTTCAGAAGGAATAAAGATGAATTCACTAGGAATCGAATTGAAAGAACACCTCCGCCATTGAGATTGACAGGTGAAGATATTTGGTACAGAGTTCTTCACCTTCCATCTATTGAAGAGCCACATGGTACAACTTATGAATATGGAAGCAACCATAAATGGACCAAGCAGAAGTATATTTTGGGAGTTCCGTATTGGTTTAGTAATTTGATTCATCATAATCTCGATGTTATGCATATTGAGAAGAATATTTTGATAATCGATAAATACAAAGTGATGGATATCAGGAAAAACAAAAGATAATCTGAATGCAAGAAAAGATATGCGACTCATTTGTAAGCGACCCACCCTTGATGTTGATGAAAATAGTAGGGGACCAAAACCAAAGGCGGTTTATACATTGAATAAGGCAGAGCGTGTTCTTTGTGAATGGTTGAAGTCATTGAGATTTCCTGATGGGTATGTTTCTAATCTTGGGAGATGTGTCGATATGAAGGAATGCAAAATGATTGGTTTGAAAAGCCATGATTGTCATATATTCATGGAAAGATTAATTCCTATTGGCTTTAAAGAACTCTTAGAATTATATGCAGGGTGCCATTCTGAGTTAAGTATTTTCTTCATGATATATGCTCAACAGTTTTGGGAAATTCACACATGGAGAAGTTAGAGAGAGACATTCCAATCATTTTGTGCAATTTAGAAAGGATTTTTCCCCCAGCATTTTTTGATTCAATGGAACATCTTTTGGTTCACTTGCCATATAGAGGCCAAAGTTGGAGGACGATTCATTATCGATGGATGTATCCTTTTGAAAGGTATAATTCGCATATTCTATACCGTTAATATTGCATAAAAAGTATAATTTTTTATATATTCATTTCTAATACAATTTGTTATATTACAATCGATTCTTATATCATTTGAAGAAAAAGTGAAAAATAAAGCACATGTTGAAGCCTCTATTGTGAATGCATATATTGTGGAGGAAATAACAACTTTTGCATCATATTATTTTGAGCCTCACGTTGGACCAAAAGGCGGAAATCCGGAAGGAATGATGTAGGTGCTGTCGATCCCAATTTGAATTCAGTCTCAATTTTTAATTTTCTTGGTCGTCCAAGTGGACCGTGTAAGCAGCGATACTTAACTGATCAAGAATGGCACTGACCGGACATATGTTTTACTTAATTGTCCAGAAGTATCGCCATATTTCGAGTTAGTATATATTTCCTATTATCTTCGTCAAGTGTTTATTTGTTTATGTGTTAATACAATTTTTTATTATAGGATTTTCCAAAACTTATATTACGAAATCCCGACCAGTGACTTTGATAACCTGCGAGCGAGAATTTGCACCATGGTTCAAATCATATGGCGATTATAATTAACTCATTTTGTTGACACATATCTTAACTTTTAAATAAATATCATTTTCATTTGAGTATAGGTTTATGCTAATCAAACTCACGTTCAACAAGATTTGCTAATCCATCTATCATGGGGTCCAAAAGCAATGGTACGCACTTGGCCAGCATATTTCATAAACGGCTATAATTTCCATACTCAAGAATATGGAAATGGAAAGAGTACAATGAATAGTGGAGTATGTGTTGATCTTCCAATGATGGAGGTGCAAGCAATGAATTTTATGGTTTGTTGGATGAAATTATAGAGATTGATTATCCTGGTCCAGAAATGCGAGTTATCTTATTTATGTGTCGCTGGTTTGACCCCGTCAGAGGGATGAAGGTGCATCCACAGTATAATTTGGTTGAAATTAATCATAAAAGATTTTATAAGAGATATGAACCATTTATTTTGGCACAACAAGCCATTCAAGTTTTCTATGCTCCATATCCTAGTTTGAGGTGTGACAAGAATGAATGGTGGGTGTTTTGTAAAACAAAAGCACGGAAAAAAATTGAAGAGCAAGACATTGCATATCAACAAGATAAAGTTACAAATATGTTTCATACCGAGGAATATATTATTCCAATATGTTACGAGATCAGTAGAGTAGTGATAAGCGTGGATGCAAATTGATGATAATGATGAGGAGGAGGAGGGGACGAGGAGGAGGGGGACGAGGAGGAAGAGGAGGAGGAGACCGAGGGATGAGGATCGATGAGGATGAGGAAGATGATAATGAGGACTTTGAAATTTGACGTCTAGGGTAAGTTTTTTTATATATAATTTTAGTTTTAAACTAAAATTTTACAAATTTTCTTAGCTCAATTATTTGTTTATATAATGTCTCATTGTTAAATTTATATCATTTATCTCTGTATGTTGTGTATATTTTGTTCTTATAGGTTATCAGTGGTGAAATCATCGTAGCTTATCGCAGTCGCAGTCTCTCATATCTTCATTATGAATATTGTAAGTTTTCCATGTTCTTCATTAAGCATAAAAGTTTTATTTTCTTTATGCTAATTTTGTTTTTGGTTGATAGTTTCGACGTGGTGGACAGAGACGACAGAGTACTAGTAGTGGCCAGACTGATCCACCGCCTGCCAGCACTATACCTACATGCCCTCCTGATCTGCCTGGACCTTCACATGATCTGCATACCATCTCATTCGGCCGACGACCTTCCCATTACGATTCACTGTACCATTGGACACTCCTCCGAGAACATAGAAAGTCGACCGTATATATTCCCTATTGGAGATTCGTAAGTATTATAAATATTATAATTTATAAACTATCTTAAATATTTATTAAATTTATTTCCACTTTATTGTAGGTTTGAAAATTCTGTACCAGTTATTCGCGAGATCAATAAAATCGTGAATAACTATTGGAGAGGAGACTCTTTGTCATACTCAAGCACGCCAGGACCTACAAAAGAACTATGGTGGTGCGAGTTTCAGGTATAATTGATTTATTTTATATATTAAATAAGTGATTATATAATCAATAGTTTTTTTTCCATCCCAGCGGAAATTTATTTGGGACCCTACGCAAGACTTGGAAGTTAAAAGAATTTTTAAAAAAAAATGTGGCGATCATATCCGGCATGTATTGAGTCATGCCAAATCTACTGGAAAAAAACCAGCCTGTGTCACGTCAGAAAATTGGAGTAAAATCTCCAATTATTGGCAATCGGATGAGAGCAAAAAAAGAAGTCAACAGAATAAGTTAAATCAAGCCTGTAATTCTGGAGACTTATCTGCAACATATGCGGGCGGATCTATAAATATCGAGGAGCATTCACGTAGATTGGTAATTTTTAAATTCTACAATTAGTTTTTAAATTTATTTCAGATTATTATTTTATTTATAACATTCTTATATTTAGTCTAAGGAATTGGGAAAGGAGCCGGAATTTATAGATACTTTCGTTCGCACTTTCCAAAAAAAAGATAAGACTTGGAGTGGAGATAGAGCTCGAGCTGTTAAGGTTGGAAATAATCTTTAAACTTACTTTATAACTTTAATTTTGTTAGTTATGTAAATGCTCTGATTAAATTTTTAATTTTGTGTAGGAGAGATATGATCAGTTATCCTCATCTCAGAGAATTTCAGGAGATAGGGTGATCTTGAGGGTCTGAGCCATCTGTTAGTAATAATATGGATTTATGGCTTGAGGCGAGTGGAGGATCCAAAGGGGGAAGGATACTAGGTATGGGTTCTCTGAGCAGAATGCATAATGCTCCTCGTAGATTTATTTCTTCTACTCCACCAGCAGTAGCGGCACAGATACAAAACTTGACTGAGGAGGTTAGCAATTTAAAGGGCATAATACATGAAAGAGATCAGCAAATTTTAGCAATACAACATCAAAACTCACAAAGGGATCAGAAATGATAGAGATCACGGCGACAACAAGCCTTTCTTATGCGCCGGTTTGACAATTTAGTTCGGTCCCGGTCGTATTCCTCGAGTCAAGACGATGATGGTGGCGATGATGATATTGTATGCATGTTTTTAATTAGTACCTTTATAATTGTTTAGTTTATCTAGTTTGTTAATCCTTCATTTTTACATTTTTTCTTAGTACTTTTTATTTTGCTTTAAGCAGAATGATCGATGAAGTCAATCCTTATGGCGGCTGAAAATGCACATCATTGTAAGTCTTTGCATATTTTTTGTGTTAGTATATAGTTTTTTAATGTATGATACTTTTTGTTGTTTGTTTCTTTTCTAATGCGGGTAGAAGAATGCGCGATTGCTTACAGTGATTCTTTTTTCCCCATGTCTTGAGATCTTTTGTGGACATTGTTATTTGGATATCATAACTATGTTAATGTTTGAAAAGTTGTAGGATATAACTTTTTATTTGGAATGTTGTATTGCTCTAAACTTATGATGTTGCTTTGTATTTATTTGGATATGAAATATGTTTTGATATTATTGAATATTATTTTGTTGTATTGAATGTGTGTGTGTTTTGTTTGTATTGAATGTATTTATTTGGATATTATAAATTATTGTGTTTTGTTGTGTGTGTGTGAAAATTTGTATATACGATATAATATCTAAACGGAATAAATCTGTCAAAATTTTTTTAATTTTGCGACAAATTTAGCGACAAATATACAAATTCGTTGTTAAATCTTAAGAAATTTGCGACGACTTTTGCGACGAATTTAAATTTCGTCGCAAATTTGCGACGAATTTAGCAACGAATCCAATCTGCGACAAATTTTGCAACGAATTTTCCGACGAAATTTGCGACGAAAAATAATTCGTCGCAAATTTGCGACGAATTTAGCAACGAAACCAATCTGCGACGAATTTTGCGAATTTGCGTGAAATTTGCGTGAAATTTTATGAATTTTGCGAAATTTGCGAAGAATTTGCAACGAATTTGGAAACATCACAAATTTACCAACGAATTCCTTTTTTCGTCGCGAAAATTACCAACGAAAAAATTAATTTGTCGCAAAAAATTATTATTTGCGACGAATTTTCCGACGAATTTAGCGACGAAATTTGCGACGAATTTTTATCGGTCGGAAAATTACCAACGATTTCCTTATTTCGTTGCAAAAATTTCCAACGAAAAAAAGAATTCGTCGCAAAATTTTGCGACGAATTCTTTTTTCGTTGGAAATTTGCGACGAATTCTGCGACGAATTTGGGAAATCTGGGTAACTTTTTGCAACAAAATTTGCGACGAAATTTAAAATTCGTCCCTAATTTTCGTCGCTAAAATTCGTCGCAAAAACTTCGTCGCTATTTTTGTCGCTAAAATTTGCGACGCTTATTTCCCAACAAAAAAATTTTTGTCGCAAAATTCGTCGCAAAAATATTTTGCAACGAATTTTTTTTTAAAATTCGTCGCTAAATTCGTCCCAAATTTCTGTTTTTTTTGTAGTGTAAGTGTACTAGTGTAACTCTATGTTCAAGAAAAAACAATACCAAGCTACACTACAACCATGCCAATGGTTTGTCCAAAACCATCTTGGTTGTGAGCCTCTACTTATATTTTACAAGGGACTGATAACATGATCTTCTGTGCCACACCAAGCACCATGTTATCTACAATGTAAAATATTAGACAATATGCACACATATAATAAATATATAAAGTGCAAACAATGATCATGTGATTCTTATTTCAAAATAAAATGTTCATACAAAAAGAGCTAGGCTTTCAGTATACATTCCAACAATATATATATATATATATATATATATATATATATATATATATATATATATATATATATATATATATATATTAATCAAAACCATCCATATATATATATAAATGCATATATGTATATATATGGTAATATGCAAAGCGCCATAAGATACGACAATGAAGCATGCATGGTCATGTCTGCGCACCCCTACTCGCTATCATGACCCCAGTGTGGCCTAGGTGGCATGACATGACAACTATCCCAACTCAACACCAACCACCACTCTAGAGTTGCTGAGTGGGCAGTATGATCAAGTAGCATATGAGTGTAAAGAGCTCGCTACACAACGGGGGTCCCTACTGCTGGCCACTCCGACTGATACTACCAATGAGTGGTCAAGTGCCACGCACCCAGGACAACTGCACACAACTCCAACTACCACCGTCTATAGTGGTAGAGTGCGGCACAACAAATGCTCTGCCCTCACACTAGTTGCTCCTCGGGGAGAAACCTGGGAGGCAAGATGATTGACGACTCTCTCAACCCCAAGGGAGACTATGTCATCAGAATGCATGCAAATGACATGAATGTACTGTCACACACACAGACATCTACCACAGACTCTTTGTTCAACAGAGAGTCATACTCATTTGATCATACACTCTCTATCCTGTAGAGAGTCGTACTCAACTGATCGACGGACTCTCTATCCTTTAGAGAGTCGTACTCAACTAATCATAACTCTCTATCAAATAGAGAGTCGTACTCGACTAATCATATCAAGCTGGACCACCGGTCCATAGAGACACACTAATCACTCTTCACTTAACCATTACACAACACATGGTTGGTAATAAGTATGCAACCTATGGGTATTGGAATAAATCCTACATTTAGGGCATTACCTACCCACGGATGACCTTTTTGCCAATTTATAAATTGGGTCATCACCCGTACTCTAACATCTACACCCTACTAAACATCTAGGCCTATTTACATCACATCTATAACCCTAAATCATAATAACGGAAATGTGATATCAACCTTTGAGTAAATATAGCCAACGACAAGTATCAAGCATAAGATAAATAAGAGCAAGGTTAAGATAATATGAGCATATAACATGCTCATATCTATGTCTAAATCTGAATACAATTACATCTACCTGACAAGGGTAGGAAATTACCGACCTGATATATATATATATATATATATATATATATATATATATATATAACACCAATTGTCTTCACGTCCCATAGATAATCCAGAGTCAAGGTCCCAGTTCTGAATCCATGGCACTAGCTTCTTGATCCAAGTTCCTAAAATTTCACCACAATCCATATAGTAGATATCATCCAGTATTCATAACCACCAGATCAGCTGTAACAACAGTATGCATCCATAAACATCTAGATTTGGACTTACCTTACTTAGCCTCGCTTGCACCACTCGATCTAATTCAAGGTATCGGATTAAAGTCTAAATAGGCAAATTGGAAGCAATCTCAGAATCCAAATTGTCTTCTCCAGCAGCTTGCTAAGTATCGCCAACATCGATCATTGCAACCTATCCAAACATCACAAATCCTACCAAATTTGATACTTCTCAAAATTAAAATTCCATTACAAAGGAAAGGGTGAAGGATTTACCCTAGATTGATAATGTAGGTGGCTGCTAGGAGTCGATCAGCTGTAACAACCTTTGAGACGACCGTGGATCACTGATCTGGAGCCGTTTATAGATCTTACATTCCTTGTCATAATCAATCTTTGTCATTCGAATGAAAGGGTTTTCATCGAGGCAGAACTCGCAGATGAAGGGGGAATTCGGAACACTCCCACCCGTCATCCTGCACACCCCTCAACAGCCTGTGCGCCATAGTAGATCAAGCAGACAATTAGGACAAACAAAGAGAGAGACTTTGCAACTCTACTGATCCTATATGATCTCGCCTGTTGACGAGCTGCAACCCTAGGAGCATCTCCTCTCTTATTGAACGCAAGGAACTAAGAAGGTTAACATCCAAGAGACCTCGACTTCGGCAACGAACTGAGAATGGTGCTACTGGTGTGACACCGAAGAAATCGAGAAGGTTGAAGGCTGCGCGATAAGGAGATAAACAAAAGGAACCGACGACTTCATCACCAAATCTAGACTCGCGGCGGTAGTGGTAGCAGCGGGGCGACGGTAAATGGTGTGGCGACTGGCTTGGGGCACCGACGATCAAAGTGGAGCTTACGGCGACAGCGGCAGCCACGTGGCGATGGCAACTAGCGTGGTGACTGGTTTGGGGTGTCAGCGATCGAAGAGGAGCTCGCGGCATGGCCAACGCACGAGGGAGAAGACAACGGCGAAGATGAAGAGAGGAATCACGAGGAAGAAAGGAACTCACATGAAAAAGAATCGGGATCGAGAAAAGGAAACAGCGGAAATCGTAAGGGAGAAGGGGAAAGGCTGCGTAGGGAGAAAATATCCGTCCAACATTTATAACATAGGTTAATTAAACCTATTAATTTCCTCAATAGTAGCTGACCCAAACAGGCTATATAAAAGCTTATCCGTTTTATCCCCATGAAATATCCATAAACCTTCTGTTTTAATCCAGAATAATTTCTAAAAATTCCTGAAAATTCTATAAGATAGTTTCTTAATTAACAAGGGTATTTTCATTTTTTCTGGTATTTTACAAGTTTAGCTCGCCCCCTTAACATTTGCCACTTAAGTAAGTTAAGTTATCAAAAAAAACTTTTGATAACATTTGGCCTCTAAAGGTAAGTTAAGTTTTCAAAGGCTTTAAAACTTTTGACTTCTTAACTTTGCTTTTCTTCTCCCCCTTTTGCCATATATCGAAAAGTTTGGGGTTTACAAAATAAAAGTTTGAAACATATGAATTTTGTAAGTCCAAGCATGTCCCGTATAGATTTTGAAAATAAATAATTTCAATGTACACTCAAGTAATAGAATGTTCAACTCTTTTTGACTTAATTGATATGAAATAATCAATAAGTCCGGATTAGAGTTGGATATTTTAAATTATTATACTCCATGATTCATGTCAATGCACTCGATCTACGTCTAGAATTAGGAGTAAGGTTCTAACATCTCACACCCATCTACATGGCTCAGTACACAAACACATTAGTCCTATGTGTTGTGAGATGTATTGGCTCCTTAAATCTATAAGTGCATGCTTTCTAAGGTAAATCCTAAGCTAGTTCCAAGTAGAATAAAAAAAATACAGTATACAAGAAAAATATAAGAGTTGAGTCCTACTCTATTACGCACATTCCTAATTTCCATCTAAGCAGACTAAACTCTGCTTCGGGTAAGAGTTTGGTGAATATATCTGCTAGGTTCGATTTAGACTCAACATATTCGAGTTGTATTGTTCCATTTGCTATGTGTTCTCAAATGAAATGATGTTTAACCTCAATGTGTTTAGTCTTAGAGCGACAAATTGGGTTCTTAGTTAGGTTAATGGAACTAATGTTGACGATGAAAATTTTAGTGTTATTAAAATTTAATTGTAAATCTTGGAGAGTGTGCTTCATCCAAAGAAGTTGAGCTACACACTCACCCATCACAATGTACTCGGCTTTGGTGGTAGATAAGGCAACACAATGTTGCTGTTAGACTATCTGAGCTGTAAAAACCACTTTTTGAGTTGTGGAAACCTCAGAAGTCGGCCACGGATCCGTGCGAAGATAAATAAAAAATTCAAGTACATGTTTATCTACACTAGATCTACCTTAGATCTACATGGGAAGAAGGTTACTTTTTTAGCGATGCCCTTTGCTTATTCCGCTCGTCCAAAAGATTGTCGGATCTTGTAGAGTGTCAAGTTTACACTATCTACACGTATCCACACGGACAAAAGGGTGGAGAGAACCACTTAGAGTGTGCTAGCACTCTTGGGAGGTTTCGGCCATGGAGGAGAGGGAGAAAAGAAGATAGTAGAAGGAAGAAGAAGCAATCAATTAACCTTACTCATCAAAAGAGAGTCGTACCCATTTGATCATACACTCTCTATCCTGTAGAGAGTTGTACTCAACTGATCGACGGACTATCTATCCTGTAGAGAGCCGTACTCAACTAATCATAACTCTCTATCAAATAGAGAGTCGTACTCGACTAATCATATCAAGCTAGGACCACCGGTCTGTAGCGACACACTAATCACCTTCACTTAATCATTACACAACACATGATTGGTAATAAGTATGCAACATACGGGTATTGGAATAAATCCTATATTTAGGGCATTATCTACCCACGGATGACCTTTTTGCCAATTTATAAATTGGGTCATCACCCGTACTCTAACATCTACACCCTACTAAACATCTTGGCCTATTTACATCACATCTATAACCCTAAATCATAATAAAGGAAATCTGATATCAACCTTTGAGTAAATATAGGCAACGACAAGTATCAAGCATAAGATAAATAAGAGCAGGGTTAAGATAATATGAGCATATAACATGCTCATATCTATGTCTAAATCTCAATATAATTACATCTACCTGACAAGGGTAGGAAATTACCCACCTGATATATATATATATATATATATATATAACACCAATTGTCTTTACATCCCATAGATAATCCAGAGTCAAGGTCCCAGTTCTGAATCCATGGCACCAGCTTCTTGATCCAAGTTCCTGAAATTTCACCACAATCCATATAGTAGATATCATCTGTTAGGGAAATCTCTTGCCATGATAAGGTTTTGATGTGTGTGGCAAAGGGTTTAAGTTAGGATGATATTGTTATTTGATATGTGCGTTGGAGTCTTGCAGGACTTAGTAATTCGCACATGGAGCCTTGGCGGGTTCACCCTCACAACCTCGTGCCTGAGTCGGAGAAGGAGCATTGCAGAGCCGTGCGCTTGATGTTGACGAGGGACCGTCTGACGAGATGACTAGAAGTGAAGCCAAGGAAGCAGACTTCGGAGGCAAGAGACGCGAAGGAGCACTGCAGAGTCGTGCGCCTGATGCTGCCGAGGGACGTGGCTGCGAACGAAGAGAGCTTCGACGAGGGACTTTGAGTGAGATGAGAGAATGAGTGAAATGTAAGTATCTCATTAGGTGAACTTGGCCGAATGGCTGAGTGTCAGAGACTTGACCGCAAGGGTTAAGGTTTACCCGACCGTCGGAAACTCAAACTTATGTTAAGTTTGAGTTTCACATTGCCATGTAATAGTGGTCATTGCTAGTGGGTTCGATTGGTATCCGTGATGGGTTTATGCCCGGATCGCCATCGGAATGGCGGTCATTGCAGGAAGGATGTCGCGAACGCTGAACGCTCGTAGCCGACTGGGCAGTCGACTACGGAGGTAGCAGTCGACTGGTGAGGTCCATCTGTCGACTGCCAAGTGTTCCGTTGGACTACAACGGTCGGGATCCGACGTGTTCGGAGGCCGTTGGAGTGGCGGCAGTTGACTGCCAAGAGCAGCAGTCGACTGGTGGCGGCCAACGGGAAGAAATCAGCCCTCTCTATAAAAAGAGAGCGTGTGGAGTTTTGGGAGGTTAATGCTGAAGTTCTAAACGACCATCCAAGTGATCCACAAGATTCAAACTCCTTCTCTTAGCTTTCTTTCACATCTATTGTAAAAGAAGGAGTGTGCTTGATTTGTAAAGGTTACCTCCACCTAGCTTGGTGCAAAGGAGAGACCAATAGTGATTGGCTTTGAAGGAGTGATTCACCTCGGACGAATCGGGATCTTGGATTAGTGGCGTAGCTGTGAACCACGTTACATATTCTTTGTTAGCATTTGTACTTTCTTTTATCGCTTTGTCTTTATTGTTTATGCTTCCGCTTGTGCTAACGATTGTGTAGACGAGCAAACGAACGAGAGAATTCCGACATCCATCGTAAGAGGGCTATTCAACCCCCTCTAGCCGACCGTATCCCGATCTCCTACAAGTGGTATCAGAGCCAGGTTAAGCTTGTCGAGGACTAACCGCCACAACAAGCAACATTCAAAATGGCCGGCTCAAACATCCACCTACCGAAGTTCGACGGCGAATTCGCTTGGTGGAGGAAGCGAATGGAGGTATTCTTCGAAACCGACTTTGAAATCCTTTTAATAATGGAAAATGGTTTCGAGTTGCCTAGGAACGAAAATGGGGAGCCATTGGAGAAATCAAGGTGGAGCAAGAGGCAAAGAGAAGAATACTTGGCAAATTCAAAGGCCAAGCACCACCTATACAATGTCCTCCCTCAACAAGAAGTCAATAGGATAGGAGAGTGTGCTAGCGCCAAGGAAATGTGGGAGAAACTAATAGAAATCCATGAAGGCACATCCGAGGCAAAGCTAGCAAGGAGAGATGTTCTTCGCTCCCAATTGTCCAATATCAAACTTGAAAAGGGAGAGAAGGTAAAATCCCTACACTCTAGATTTAAGGAAATACTAACCGGTTTAACAAGTGTAGGTGAAAAGCTCTCCAACAGGGATATGGTAATGAAGGCCATAGATGCCTTTCCCCGGTCCTCAAGATGGAGCTCTATGGTGGATTCGTTCTACATCTCCAAGAACTTGGAAGTAAGTACCTTGGAGGAGTTCTTCTCAACAATGGAGCTCCACGAAACGAGGCTTGAAGGAATACAAGAAGAGCCAAAAATCCAACCTTCAAGAGGAGTAGCATTCTTGGCAAACAAGGGGAAGAAGAAGATAGAGATCCCCTCCTCCTCCTCTGATGATGAAGCCTCTTCCCCCTCTTCCATGGATAGCACGGAAGAAGCGTATATGGTAAGGAGGGTAAGGCGTGCTTTAAAGGGGTTTCATTTTAATAAATCTAATTATAGGAATAGAAGACCAAGGGGGAAAATCATTTGCTACAATTGCCAAGGAGAGGGACACATAAGGGATAATTGTCCCCTCTTGAACAAAAGCAAGGAGGAGAAGAGAAAGAAAGAAGAAAAGAAGAAGAAAAAGGGTAGCAAGAAGAAAAAGGAAGAAGAAAAGAAGGCAAAGGAAAAGGGGAAGGCCAAAGCATTCAAGGCCAAGACATGGGATGACCCTTCCTCCTCTTCTTCATCATCATCCGAGGAAGAAAATGCATTTGTCACCAACCTAGCATTGATGGCTTTCGATGACTTGGATTGCTCCTCCACCGAAAATGAAGAATCAAGCTCAAGTGAAGAGGGAGCCTCTACATCCTCCTCATCCGAAGAAGAAGAAGAGGATATGGAAACTATGGTAACAAACTTAACTCCTAAGAAAATAGTTTCCATGGTTTCTAGCTTAACTAGGGATTTATTTAGAGCTAAGAAGAAGAACAAAAGCATGCTAGATCAAATTAAGGACTTAGAAAGTAAGTTAGAAAAAGCATGCTTAAATGATGATAATATTTCTTCTAGCTTAAATGATGCATGCTCACATGATAACTATATGCCATTAGATGTTAGTGATGCATGTATAAATGAAAATAGGGCCTTAAGGGAAAAGGTAGACTATTTGACAAAAGCCCTAGAAAAGTTTACAATTGGCTCCAACATCTTGAACATGATAATTGGGAGCCAAAGGGCAAGTTTCAACAAGAAGGGCCTAGGTTATAAAGAAAAGAAAAATGAAAAGGCCTATAAATGCCTAATTGCTAGGGGACAAGATAAGAAGAAAGTAATAGCTAGGAAATGGATCCCCAAAGAGTATTTAGTGAACCCCATAGGCAAAAATCTATTTTGGGTTCCAAAATCCATCCTTAAGGGTTAGGAAAACCTTAGGATAGTCAACCGTATGCAATTAACCTATATCATATTTTGGTTGACTTAGGATGGCGGGACAACATTTTTAGAATAGTGTTGGGTGATGATAACGTGCCCATAAATAGATAATAATGCTTAAATCATGATGATTAATGTAATTGCTATGTATATTTGCAATCATGATTTATGATTTTGAAATTTGGCACATCATCATGAGAAATAGGGTTTAAATCATGCCTTAGATGATATTTTGCTTATTATCATCATATAATACCTAATGCATGATTATTAATTGATGAATACATTAGGTTCATGATCATAATGTAGAATCAATTGATATATGCCTTTATGATCATGAGGATTGTTAGATTGATACTTAACCTTGATAAAATTGCATGAATATAATGGTTAAGTATATACAAAGTCCCCCTAGGATGCATCTCACACTTACCATAGGATACTTTGATTGAAAACTTAGCATGGGAGAGATGTTAGGATGATACAAATGTCCACTAATGTCTATGACATTTAGATGGTCATTTAAAGTATCAAAATAGCAATAATAAACCAATCATGGGGAAGGCTTATGTTTAATTCATAGACATATTGCCCAAAGATCATGGTTGGATATTTCATATGTTTTTCAAAACAATTTCTTAATCTAAAATCTATGTATTCATGTCTTGAAACAATTGGATGCAAAACTAGGTGTTAAACTTGATACTAGAATGATCAACAACCTAGTGGTTTTTAAAACTTTTGGATTTTTGTCAAATCTCTAGAAATATAATGCCTTTTCATGAAAAACTAATTTTCACTAATATAAAATCTTACAAGAAATATGTTCCCCAAATTTCATGATTTTTCGAATTTTCTGGAATTTTTAATGCATTTCTGAAATTCGCCCAGAAAATCAGAATTTCGGAGTCCATTGTGCCAGTCGACTGCCATACTGATAGCAGTTGGCTGCTCACCTGAAAAACAACCCAATATTTTCTGATTTGGTGTTCTCTTTCTATTAGACTTGATGCCATGAGTGTATAAATTAGGATTAATCTTTTTGATGGTGTCAAAGGGGGAGAAATGTATGTTTAAGTAACGGAGAATATATTTTGGGGGAGAAATGATCATGTTTATGATAGGGGGAGAAAATTTTTACGGGGAGTTTCATGGATTAATGGGGAGTTGCATGTTGTTATATCATGTTTATGTCTACATGCTTTCTTACCTTAGAAATTTACATCAAATTTTTTTACCTAACTTAAACGGATTGCCACACATCAAAAAGGGGGAGATTGTTAGGGCAATCTCTTGCCATGATAAGGTTTTGATGTGTGTGGCAAAAGGTTTAAGTTAGGATGATATTGTTATTTGATATGTGCGTTGGAGTCTTGCAGGACTTAGTAATTCGCACATGGAGCCTTGGCGGGTTCACCCTCACAACCTCGTGCCTGAGTCGGAGAAGGAGCATTGCAGAGCCGTGCGCTTGATGCTGCCGAGGGACTGCCGGACGAGATGACTTGAAGTGAAGCCAAGGAAGCAGACTTCGGAGGCAAGAGACGTGAAGGAGCATTGTAGAGTCGTACGCTTGATGCTGCCGAGGGACGTGGCTGCGAACGAAGAGAGCTTCGATGAGGGACTTCGAGTGAGATGAGAGAATGAGTGAAATGTAAGTAGCTCATTAGGTGAACTTGGCCGAATGACTGAGTGTCGGAGACTTGACCGCAAGGGTTAAGGTTTACCTGACCGCCGGAAGCTCAAACTTATGTTAAGTTTGACACCGATCATTGCCATGTAATAGCGATCATTGCTCTGAAGTCAGTGGGTTCAGTATCCGATGGGTTTATGCCAGCAGCCGATCGCTATGGAATAATGATCGACATCGCGGGAGGATGTCGCGAACGCGAACCGCTCATAGCCGTAGGCGGTCGACTATGGAGGCGAATGATCGTGGTGAGGTCCATTAGTCGACTGCCAAGTGTTCCGTTGGACTACAACGGTTGGGATCCGACGTGTTCGGAGGCCATTGGAATGACGGCAGTCGACTGCCAAGGGCAGCAGTTGACTGGTGGCGGCCAACGGGAAGAAATCATCCCTCTCTATAAAAAGAGAGGGTGTGGAGCTTTGGGAGGTTAATGCTCAAGTTCTAAATGGCCATCCAAGTGCTCCACAAGATTCAATCTCCTTCTCTTAGCTTTCTTTCACATCTATTGTAAAAGAAGGAGTGTGCTTGATTTGTAAAGGTTACCTCCACCTAGCTTGGTGCAAAGGAGAGACCAATATTGATTGGCTTTGAAGGAGTGATTCACCTCGGACGAATCGGGATCTTGGATTAGCGGCGTAGCCGTGAACCACGTTACATCTTCTTTGTTAGCATTTGTATTTTCATTTATCGCTTTGTCTTTATTGTTTATGCTTCCGCTTGCGCTAACGATTGTGTAGACGAGCAAACGAACGAGAGAATTCCGACATCCATCGTAAGAGGGCTATTCACTCCCCTCTAGCCGGCTGTATCCCGATCTCCTACAAGTGGTATCAGAGCCAGGTTAAGCTTGTCGAGGACTAACCGTCACAACAAGCAACATTCAAAATGGCCGGCTCAAACATCCACCTACCGAAGTTCGATGGCGAATTCGCTTGGTGGAGGAAGCGAATGGAGGTATTCTTCGAAACCGACTTTGAAATCCTTTTAATAATGGAAAACAGTTTCGAGTTGCCTAGGAACGAAAATGGGGAGCCATTGGAGAAATCAAGGTGGATCAAGAGGCAAAGAGAAGAATACTTGGCAAATTCAAAGGCCAAGCACCACCTATACAATGTCCTCCCTCAACAAGAAGTCAATAGGATAGGAGAGTGTGCTAGCACCAAGGAAATGTGGGAGAAACTAATAGAAATCCATGAAGGCACATCCGAGGCAAAGCTAGCAAGGAGAGATGTTCTTCACTCCCAATTGTCCAATATCAAACTTGAAAAGGGAGAGAAGGTAAAATCCCTACACTCTAGATTTAAGGAAATACTAACTGGTTTAACAAGTGTAGGTGAAAAGCTCTCCAACCAGGATATGGTAATGAAGGCCATAGATGCCTTTCCCCGGTCCTCAAGATGAAGCTCTATGGTGGATTCGTTCTACATCTCCAAGAACTTGGAAGTAAGTACCTTGGAGGAGTTCTTCTCAACAATGGAGCTCCACGAAACGAGGCTTGAAGGAATACAAGAAGAGCCAAAAATCCAACCTTCAAGAGGAGTAGCATTCTTGGCAAACAAGGGGAAGAAGAAGATAGAGATCCCCTCCTCCTCCTCCGATGATGAAGCCTCTTCCTCCTCTTCCATGGATAGCACGGAAGAAGCGTATATGGTAAGGAGGGTAAGGCGTGCTTTAAAGGGTTTTCATTTTAATAAATCTAATGATAGGAATAGAAGACCAAGGGGGAAAATCATTTGCTACAATTGCCAAGGAGAGGGACACATAAGGGATAATTGTCCCCTCTTGAACAAAAGCAAGGAGGAGAAGAGAAAGAAAGAAGAAAAGAAGAAGAAAAAGGGTAGCAAGAAGAAAAAGGAAGAAGAAAAGAAGGCAAAGGAAAAGGGGAAGGCCAAAGCATTCAAGGCCAAGACATGGGATGACCCTTCCTCCTCTTCTTCATCATCATCCGAGGAAGAAAATGCATTTATCACCAACCTAGCATTGATGGCTTTCGATGACTTGGATTGCTCCTCCACCGAAAATGAAGAATCAAGCTCAAGTGAAGGGGGAGCCTCTACATCCTCCTCATCCGAAGAAGAAGAAGAGGACATGGAAACTATGGTAACAAACTTAACTCCTAAGAAATAGTTTCCATGGTTTCTAGCTTAACTAGGGATTTATTTAGAGCTAAGAAGAAGAACAAAAGCATGCTAGATCAAATTAAGGACTTAGAAAGTAAGTTAGAAAAAGCATGCTTAAATGATGATAATATTTCTTCTAGCTTAAATGATGCATGCTCACATGATAACTATATGCCATTAGATGTTAGTGATGCATGTATAAATGAAAATAGGGCCTTAAGGGAAAAGGTAGACTATTTGACAAAAGCCCTAGAAAAGTTTACAATTGGCTCCAACATCTTGAACATGATAATTGGGAGCCAAAGGGCAAGTTTCAACAAGAAGGGCCTAGGTTATAAAGAAAAGAAAAATGAAAAGGCCTATAAATGCCTAATTGCTAGGGGACAAGATAAGAAGAAAGTAATAGCTAGGAAATGAATCCCCAAAGAGTATTTAGTGAACCCCATAGGCAAAAATCTATTTTGGGTTCCAAAATCCATCCTTAAGGGTTAGGAAAACCTTAGGATAGTCAACCGTATGCAATTAACCTATATCATATTTTGGTTGACTTAGGATGGCGGGACAACATTTTTAGAATAGTGTTGGGTGATGATAACGTGCCCATAAATAGATAATAATGCTTAATCATGATGATTAATGTAATTGCTATGTATATTTGCAATCATGATTTATGATTTTGAAATTTGGCACATCATCATGAGAAATAGGGTTTAAATCATGCCTTAGATGATATTTTGCTTATTATCATCATATAATACCTAATGCATGATTATTAATTGATGAATACATTAGGTTCATGATCATAATGTAGAATCAATTGATATATGCCTTTATGATCATGAGGATTGTTAGATTGATACTTAACCTTGATAAAATTGCATGAATATAATGGTTAAGTATATACAAAGTCCCCCTAGGATGCATCTCACACTTACCATAGGATACTTTGATTGAAAACTTAGCATGGGAGAGATGTTAGGATGATACAAATGTCCACTAATGTCTATGACATTTAGATGGTCATTTAAAGTATCAAAATAGCAATAATAGACCAATCATGGGGAAGGCTTATGTTTAATTCATAGACATATTGCCCAAAGATCATGGTTGGATATTTCATATGTTTTTCAAAACAATTTCTTAATCTAAAATCTATGTATTCATGTCTTGAAACAATTGGATGCAAAACTAGGTGTTAAACTTGATACTAGAATGATCAACAACCTAGTGGTTTTTAAAACTTTTGGATTTTTGTCAAATATCTAGAAATATAATGCCTTTTCATGAAAAACTAATTTTCACTAATATAAAATCTTACAAGAAATATGTTCCCCAAATTTCATGATTTTTTGAATTTTCTGGAATTTTTAATGCATTTCTGAAATTCGCCCAGAAAATCAGAATTTCGGAATCCATTGTGCCAGTCGACTGCCATACTGATAGTAGTCGACTGCTCACCTAAAAAACAGCCCAATAATTTCTGATTTGGTGTTCTCTTTCTATTATACTTGATGCCATGAGTGTATAAATTAGGATTAATCTTTTTGATGGTGTCAAAGGGGGAGAAATGTATGTTTAAGTAACGGAGAATATATTTTGGGGGAGAAATGATCATGTTTATGATAGGGGGAGAAAATTTTTATGGGATGTTTCATGGATTAAGGGGGAGTTGCATGTTGTTATATCATGTTTATGTCTACATGCTTTCTTACCTTAGAAATTTACATCAAATTTTTTTACCTAACTTAAACGGATTGCCACACATCAAAAAGGGGGAGATTGTTAGGGCAATCTCTTGCCATGATAAGGTTTTGATGTGTGTGGCAAAGGGTTTAAGTTAGGATGATATTGTTATTTGATATGTGCGTTGGAGTCTTGCAGAACTTAGTAATTCGCACATGGAGCCTTGGCGGGTTCACCCTCACAACCTCGTGCCTGAGTCGGAGAAGGAGCATTGCAGAGCCGTGCGCTTGATGCTGCCGAGGGACCGCCGGACGAGATGACTTGAAGTGAAGCCAAGGAAGCAGACTTCGGAGGCAAGAGATGCGAAGGAGCATTGCAGAGCCGTGTGCCTGATGCTACCGAGGGACGTGGCCGCGAACGAAGAGAGCTTCGGCGAGGGACTTCGAGTGAGATGAGAGAATGAGTGAAATGTAAGTAGCTCAGTAGGTGAACTTGGCCGAATGGCTGAGTGTCGGAGACTTGACCGCAAGGATTAAGGTTTACCCGACCGCTGGAAGCTCAAACTTATGTTAAGTTTGAGTTTTACACGGCACCCATCGACTGCCATGTAATAGCAGTCGACTTCTCTGAGTCGAGTGGGTATCCGTATCCAGGCCCGATGGTTTTATGCCTAGCGATCATTGCCATCGGAATAATGATCATTGCCCGGAGGATGTCGCGGGCATAGAACCGCTCGTAGCCGACTGGGCAGTCGACTACGGAGGCAGCAGTCGACTGGTGAGGTCCATCAGTCGACTGCCAAGTGTTTCGTTGGACTACAACGGTCATGATCCGACGTATTCGGAGGTCGTTGGAGTGGCGGCAGTCGACTGTCAAGGGCAGCAGTTGACTGGTGGTGGCCAACGGGAAGAAATCAGCCCTCTCTATAAAAAGAGAGGGTGTGGAGCTTTGGGAGGTTAATGCTCAAGTTCCAAACGACCATCCAAGTGCTCCACAAGATTCAAACTTCTTCTCTTAGCTTTCTTTCACATCTATTTAAAAGAAGGAGTGTGCTTGATTTGTAAAGGTTACCTACACCTAGCTTGGTGCAAAGGAGAGACCAATAGTGATTGGCTTTGAAGGAGTGATTCACCTCGGACGAATCGGGATCGTGGATTAGCGGCGTAGCCGTGAACCACGTCACATCTTCTTTGTTAGCATTTGTATTTTCGTTTATCGCTTTGTCTTTATTGTTTATGCTTCCGCTTGCGCTAACGATTGTGTAGATGAGAAAATGAACGAGAGAATTCTGACTTCCATCGTAAGAGGGCTATTCACCCCCCTCTAGCCGGCCAATCGATCCCCAACATCATCCAGGATTCATAACAACCAGATCATCTGTAACAACAGTATGTATCCATAAACATCTAGATTTGGACTTACCTTACTTAGCCTCGCTTGCACCACTCGATCTAATTCAAGGTATTAGATTAAAGTCCAAATAGCCAAATTGGAAGCAATCTCAGAACCCAAATTGTCTTCTCCAGCAGCTTGCTAAGTATCGCCAACATCGATCATTGTAACCTATCCAAACATCACAAATCCTACCAAATTTGATACTTCTCAAAATTACAATTCCATTACAAAGGAAAGGGCGAAAGATTTACCCTAGATTGATAATGTAGGTGGCTGCCAGGAGTCGATCAGCTGTAACAGCCTTTGAGACGACCGTGGATCACTGATCTGGAGCCATTTATAGATCTTACATTCCTTGTCATAATCAATCTTTATCATTCGAATGAAAGGGTTTTCATCGAGGCAGAACTCGCAGATGAAGGGGGAATTCGGAACACTCCCACCCGTCATCCTGCGCGCCCCTAAACAGCCCGTGCGCCATAGTAGATCAAGCGGACAATTAGGACAAACAAAGAGAGAGACTTTGCAACTCTATTGTTCCTATATGATCTCGCCTGCTAACGAGCTGCAACCCTAGGAGCATCTCCTCTCATATTGGATGCAAGCAACTGAGAAGGTTAACATCCAAGAGAACTCGACTTCGGCAACGAACTGAGAATGGTGCTACAGGTGTGACGCCGAAGAAATTGAGAAGGTTGAAGTCTGTGCGATTAGGAGATAAATAGAAGGAACCGACGACTCCATCACCAAAGCTAGACTTACGGCGGCAGTGGCAGCGGCAGGGCGACGGTGACTGGTGTGGCGACTGGCTTGGGGCACCGACGATCAAAGTGGAGCTTGCAGCGGCAGCGGCAACCACATGGTGATGACAACTAGTGTGGCGACTGGCTTGGGGTGTTAGCGATCAAAGAGGAGTTCGCAGCATGGCCGACACGCGAGGGAGAAGACAACGGCGAAGATGAAGAGAGGAATCATGAGGAAGAAAGGAACTCACATGAAAAAGAATCGGGATCGAGAAAAGGAAACGACAGAAATCGTAAGGGAGAAGGGGAAAGGCTGCATCGGGAGAAAATAACCATCCAACATTTATAACATAGGTTAATTAAACCTATTAATTTCCTCAATAGCAGCTGACCCAAACAGGCTATATAAAAGCTTATCCGTTTTATCCCCATGAAATATCCATAAAACTTCCGTTTAAATTCAGAAAAATTTCTAGAAATTCCTGAAAATTCTATATGATAATTTCTTAATTAACAAGGGTATTTTCATTTTTTTCAGGTATTTTACAAGTTTAGCTTCTCCCCTTAACGTTTGCCACTTAAGTAAGTTAAGTTATCAAAAAAAACTTTTGATAACATTTGGCCTCTAAAGGTAAGTTAAGTTTTCAAAGGCTTTAAAACTTTTGACTTCTTAACTTTGCTTTTCTTCTCCCCCTTTTGCCATATATCGAAAAGTTGGGGGTTTACAAAATAAAAGTTTGAAACATATGAATTTTGTAAGTCCAAGCATGTCCCGTATAGATTTTGAAAATAAATAATTTCAATGTACACTCAAGTAATAGAATGTTCAACTCTTGTTGACTTAATTGATATGAAATAATCAATAAGTCCGGATTAGAGTTGGATATTTTAAATTATTATACTCCATGATTCATGTAGATGCACTCGATCTACGTCTAGAATTAGGAGTAAGGTTCTAACATCTCACACCCATCTACATGGCTCAGTATACAAACACATTAGTCCTATGTGTTGTGAGATGTATTGGCTCCTTAAATCTATAAGTGCATGCTTTCTAAGGTAAATCCTAAGCTAGTTCCAAGTAGAATGAAAAAAAAATAGAGTATACAAGAAAAATATAAGAGTTGAGTCCTACTCTATTACGCACATTCCTAATTTCCGTCTAAGCAGACTAAACTCTGCTTCGGGTAAGAGTTTGGTGAATATATCTGCTAGGTTCGATTTAGACTCAACATATTCGAGTTGTATTGTTCCATTTGCTATGTGTTCTAGAATGAAATGATGTTTAACCTCAATGTGTTTAGTCCTAGAGCGACAAATTGGGTTCTTAGTTAGGTTAATGGAACTAATGTTGACGATGAAAATTTTAGTGTTATTAAAATTTAATTGTAAATCTTGGAGAATGTGCTTCATCCAAAGAGTTGAGCTACACACTCACCCATCGCAATGTACTCGACTTTGGTGGTAGATAAGGCAACACAATGTTGCTGTTAGACTATCTGAGCCGCAAAAACCACGTTTTGAGTTGCGGAAACCTCAGAAGTCGGCCACGGATCCGTGCGAAGATAAATAAAAAAATTCAAGTACATGTTTATCTACACTAGATCTACCTTAGATCTACATGGGAAGAAGGTTACTCTTGTAACAATGCCCTTCGCTTATCCCGCTCGTCCAAAAGATTGCCGGATCTCGTAGAGTGTCAAGTTTACACTCCTTTACACGTATCCACACGGACAAAAGGGTGGAGAGAACCACTTAGAGTGTGCTAGCACTCTTGGGAGTTTTCGGCCATGGAGGAGAGGGAGAGAAGAAGATAGTAGAAGGAAGAAGAAGCAATCAATTAACCTTACTCATCAATTGACCGACCACTTAACAAGGGGGGTTATAAACATCCATGTAATACCATGAGCCATGGCTCTTGGTCTTCCTCATGAGGTGGCACACCACGATGTGTCCATGATGATGTGGAACATCATCATTGGTCGGCCCTATGCCAAGTCACCATGAAGTGACATTTGGTCAAGTCAAACTTGACCATTCATCTTCCTTCTCAAGTCAAGTCAAACTTGACCTCTTATCTCCCATGGTTGATCAAATCTAACCTTTGATTCAAGTCAATTTAATTTAATGAATCTCTATTCATTAGTTTAAATTGACTCAATGAATCAAATATAAATTAGACTCATTCAACACTTGAATCAAATTGAGTCCAGCTCAATTAGTCTAATTTGGATTACTCTTAATCCAATTTGGTTCATCAAATGAACCTAATCCTCTTGGTTCATCATATTAACCTAATCTCCATCTAATTTCCCTTTGTGTGTGACCCTATAGGTTCTTGTAACGTTGGAAATGCTCCTAAACTGATTTAGAAACATAAGCAATGAACGGTATCTAGCAAAACATCATTGCTACCCAAATTACAAGAATGTTGAGATCCAACATCACCATTGTGACTATCACAATATGTGACAATGTCCCTCTATCTTTGACATTTAGATTGATCAATTGAGGCATAGACTGTGTCATCCTTTGTATAATCTATATCTTGAACTCCAAGTAGACTCACTCTAATCAAATGAGCTCAATATCTCATATTGACTCATTTGGGCATGACCATGCACTTAGTGGTCTCACTCTATTAAGAATCATGATATCACTCCCGTCATATAGGAGGGATAGATCCCATCTACATCACTCACATCCCTCTGTATAATTTGTTACATACCCAGTAATCACCTTTATAGTCCACCCATTTATCGGTGACATTTGACGAAGCTAAAGTATGCAAATCCTTATGTAGGGAACCATGGTGACTTCAGGTCCAAGGACTAATAGTCACATGACAAAGTATATGACACTCATATAACGATCCATGATACTTTCTCATGGTGGGTCATCCAGTATATATTCTCTAATGCATACCCATGTGTAAACTTGATATCTCATATCCATAACTTATGAGATTAAGTAATCGAGTTTCCCTACATGCTAGTCTCTTTGCATTAATATTGTCCCTGAATATTAATATTTGACTAGGAATGATTAAGAGTAGTATTCTCTATATCATCTCATTATCGATTCAACCAATCGATTGATATAGATAAGAACCTTCTACTCAAGGATGCTATTATACTTAGTTATTTGGCACAAATACAAGTAAGTATAATAACAATAAATAAATGCCTTTATAAATATATATAGGAATATGAGACAACAAGTTCATACAATAATCATCACATGATCGACTCTAGGGCTTTCACTAACAATCTCCCACTAGCACTAGTGACAATCACTGTAGTATCTAATACCCAATGACCTAGTGTGACTATCATGATTTTTCTACGCCAAAGCCTTGGTCAAGGGATCTGCAATGTTAGCCTCTGTGGGTACTCTGCAAATCTTCACATCTCCTCTATCGATAATCTCTCGAATGAGATGGAAGCGCCGTAGTATATGTTTGGTCCACTGGTGTGAGCATGGTTCCTTAGCCTGCACAATTGCTCCATTGTTGTCACAATAGAGCTCTATAGGATCTTCTATGCTAGGAATCACCCCAAGCTCAGTAATGAACTTGCGGATCCAAACTGCCTTCTTTGCTGCCTCTGATGTAACAATATTCTCAGCTTTTGTTGTGGAATCAACAACTGTGTCCTGCTTCGAACTCTTCCAGCTCACAGCACCACCATTCAAGAAAAACATGAACCCTGACTGCGATCTATAATCATCTTTGTCAGTTTGGAAGCTGGCATCACTGTAACCCTTTATAGCTAGTTCCCCATCATCTCCAAATATTAAGAAATATTCTTTCGTCCTTCTCAAGTACTTAAGAATATTCTTGACTGCTATCCAGTGACGCTCATCTGGATCTGAATGGTATATGCTCATCATGTTCAAAGCATACGAGACATCAGGACGAGTACATAATATGACATACATGATAGATCCTATGGCAGATGCATAAGGGATCTTATCCATGCGGTCTCTCTCCTCTTTAGAAGAGGGACTTTAAGTCTTCGAAAGACTCACACCATGTGACATTGACAGAAATCTCATCTTGGAATTCTGCATGATAAACCGTAGTAATACCATGTCAATATATGTACTCTGACTTAGGCCAAGCAATCTCTTAGATCTTTCTCTATAGATCTTGATGCCTAGAATATAGGCTGCTTCACCTAAGTCCTTCATTGAGAAATAATTCCCTAGCTAAGTCTTCACAAACTGTAGAAAAGGAATGTCATTCCCAATGAGTAGTATGTCATCCACATACAATACCAGGAAGACAACTGTGTTCCCATTAACCCTCTTGTAGACACAGGGTTCATCTTCATTCTTGATGAAACCAAACTGTTTGATCGCATCATCGAATCGAAGATTCCAGCTCTGAGAAGCTTGTTTTAGCCCATAAATGGACTTTTGCAGCTTGCATACTTTGCCAGTATGCTGTGGATCTACAAAACCCTCAGGTTGTGTCATGTACACATCCTCGAGCTAGTTTCCATTTATAAATATGGTTTTGACATCCATCTGCCAGATCTCATAATCGTGGTACGCTGCAATAGCAAGTATGATCCGAATGGACTTAAACATTGCAACTGGAGAAAAGGTTTCATCATAGTCAATACCATGAATTTGCTTGAAACCTTTAGCTACCAATCGACCCTTATAGGTATGTGTAAGTACATCCATGTCAGTCTTTCTCTTAAAGACCCACTTACACCTAATGGGTTTGACGCCTTTAGGTGGATCAACCAAAGTCCATACTTGGTTGGTGTACATGGATTCCATCTCGGATCTCATGGCCTCTAGCCATTTCTCAGAATCTGGACTCATCACAGCTTCCTGATAGGAGGTAGGCTCATTCTCAATGAGCATAACGTCATCATGGTCAGACAAGAGAAATGAGTATCTCTCAGACTGACAACATACCCTATCAGACCTGCGAAGAGGTAGGTCTACCTGAACAGGTTGTTGTTCCACAACTCTTTGTGCAACAATCTCATCATCCACAACACTTTATGGTTCCTGTTCAACCTCCATCAAGGCCTCAGTGCTATGGTCCATATCTTGAATTTCTTCAAGATCGAACGTACTCCCACTAGTTTTTCTAGAAACAAAGTCCCTTTCTAGAAATACCTCAGTCTTTGCTACAAACACTTTATGCTGACTGGGAATGTAGAAGTAATATCCTTTCGTTTCCTTGGGATATTCAACAAAATAGCACTTATCGGATTTGGGTTTGTCTGAGACTTGACGTCGTACGTAAGCCTCACAACCCCAAATCCTCATGAAAGACATCTGGGGATTTTTCCCTATCCATATCATATATGGTGTCTTTATCATAGCTTTGGATGGAACAAGGTTAATTGTGAAGGCTACTGTGTCTAGAGCATATCCCCAAAAGGATATAGGAAGATCTGTGTGACTCATCATAGATTGTATCATATCTAATAGGGTACAATTCCTCCTTTCGGATACACCATTCTACTGTGGTGTTCCAAGAGGAGTGAGTTGGGATAGAATCCCACACTCAGCTAGATAGTCACGAAATTCATGGCTAAGGTATTCACCACCTCGATCTGATTGAAGTATCTTAATACTCTTGCCAAGCTGGTTTTGTACTTCATTCTTGAATTCTTTGAACTTTTCAAAGGATTCTGACTTATGTATCATCAGATACACATAACCATATCTACTGAAGTCATTAGTAAATATAATGAAGTACCTATAACCACCTCTAGCAGCGACATTGAAAGGGCCACACACATCACTATGTATAAATCCTAACAAGTCTGTTACTCTTTCGCTGTGTCCACTAAAGGGAGTCTTTGTCATCTTGCCTAGAAGGCAAGACTTGCATGTCTCATATGATTCAAATTCAAACGAGTCCAGCAACCCATCCTTATGGAGCTAGGATAAGAAACTCTCATTTATGTGACCTAAGTGACAATGCTAGAGATAGGTTTGGTTCAACTCATTTGACTTGAACCTTTTGGTACTTATGTTATAGATGGGGTTCTCTAAGTCTAGAATGTAAAGTCCATTCATTAGAGGTGCACTACAATAGAACATATCATTTAAATAAACGGAATAAAATTTATTCTTTATTATAAATGAAAAGCCTTTCTTGTCTAAACAAGAAACTGAAATGATGTTCTTTGTGAGAGTAGGCACATAACAACATTCATCTAATTCTAGTACAAACCCATAGGGCTAAGGTATTCACCACCTCGATCTGATTGAAGTATCTTAATACTCTTGCCAAGCTGGTTTTGTACTTCATTCTTGAATTCTTTGAACTTTTCAAAGGATTCTGACTTATGTATCATCAGATACACATAACCATATCTACTGAAGTCATTAGTAAATATAATGAAGTACCTATAACCACCTCTAGCAGCGACATTGAAAGGGCCACACACATCACTATGTATAAGTCCTAACAAATCTGTTACTCTTTCGCTGTGTCCACTAAAGGGAGTCTTTGTCATCTTGCCTAGAAGGCAAGACTTGCATGTCTCATATGATTCAAATTCAAACGAGTCCAGCAACCCATCCTTATGGAGCTAGGATAAGCAACTCTCATTTATGTGACCTAAGTGACAATGCTAGAGATAGGTTTGGTTCAACTCATTTGACTTGAACCTTTTGGTACTTATGTTATAGATGGGGTTCTCTAAGTCTAGAATGTAGAGTCCATTCATTAGAGGTGCACTACAATAGAACATATCATTTAAATAAACGGAATAAAATTTATTCTTTATTATAAATGAAAAGCCTTTCTTGTCTAAACAAGAAACTGAAATGATGTTCTTTGTGAGAGTAGGCACATAACAACATTCATCTAATTATAGTACAAACCCAGAGGGCAGAGATAGAAAATAAGTTCCTACAGTAACAGCAGTAACCCTTGCTCCATTGCCTACTCCTAGGTCTACCTCGCCCTTCGTCAATGCCCTACTATTTTTCAGCGCCTGTACATTAGTACAAATGTGAGAAGCACATCCGGTATCAAATACCCACGATGAAGAAATAGATAGATTAACTTCTATAACATATATACCTGAAGTAGAAGTCTCACTTCTCTTATTCTTAAGATCTTCCAGGTATCCTTTACAGTTTCGCTTCCAGTGACCGGTCTGACTGCAATGGTAGCATTCACCATCCTTGGCAACCCCTCCTTTAGGTTTCAGTGCCTTGCTTTTTCCCTTGGCTTGGGACTTTCCCTTACTTTTAGGCTTGCCCTTGGCTTTCTTCTTTTGCACCATCAAAATGGAGTTGGGCTTTGCCTTCTTAAGGTTGAGCTCAGCAGTTCTCAACTTGCTAAGCATCTCAGGCAGTGGCTTATCAATTTCTTTCATGTTGTAATTCATGACAAATTGATTGTAACTTTCTGACAAGGATTGCAAGATCAAGTTAGTGGTCAGTTCTTGGCCAAGTGGGAATCCCAACCCCTGTAGGTTTTCTATGTACCCAATCATCTTGAGTACATATGGACCTACGGGAGTCCCATCTTGCATCTTGCACTGAAACAGTGACTTAGAGATCTCGAATCTCTCGTGTCTTGCTTGTCCTTGATACAATTGATGAAGATATTCAACCATATCAAAAGTATTCATCAACTCGTGTTGCTTCTGAAGCTCAGAGTTCATGGTCGCGAGCATGAGGCATGACACATCTAATGCATCATCTTGATGCTTCTTGTAAGCATCTCGGTCAGCTCACGAAGCAGTGGCAGGAGGTGCTTCCGGAATGGGCTGCTTCAGGACGTACAGTTTTCTTTCTTGTTTGAGAATAATTCTCAAATTCCTGTACCAGTCTAAGAAATTAGCTCCATTGAGCTTGTCCTTCTCAAGGGCAGAAAGCAGGGAGAGAGTGTCCGTGTTTGATGACATGACAATCTACAACATAAATAATGCAGAAAGTAAATATCATATTCCATTTATCATTTAATTAGGCCTTTAATTAAATGATGCTCCCACTGAATTATAGGACTTTTGTAGAATCGAGTCATAGATGTGGTCAAACCACACTACTAGATTCATACCAACTAGCTATAATTCGTTCGGGAAGAGATCCACATCATACTACACCTTCAGTTAGCTTTGGCTAAATCACCCAAGACTTAGTATGATCGGTAGGTAACAAATTACCAATTACATCTCTATGCAACTCTTGTTTATAGGATCAAGATCCACATTTACAAAAAAAACTTGAGTTAGTTTTGCTAAATCACCCAAGATTTAGTGTAAATGTGATCTTATCCTATCTTTCCAACCGTTGGAATATGCTTATAGTTTTACCCGATCCAATTGAGTCAACTAGTTTCACTCAATCTAATTGAGCTTATTCTCACCCAAGCTTTGATAGGCGGGACCAAGATTGTCCCTCCGCACCCTACCAAGATAATATGCATTGCTCTGCTTTGGCAGATTCAACAACAACAAATGATCGAGGTAGTGATGGATATCAAAACTTGGTAGGTATTTCGAGTTGACTTGATTAAGATCTAATCTAATCGTGAATGTAGGTTTTCTATGTACCCAATCATCTTGAGTACATATGGACCTACGGGAGTCCCATCTTTCATCTTGCACTGAAACAGTGACTTAGAAATCTCGAATCTCTCGTGCCTTGCTTGTCCTTGATACAATTGACGAAGATATTTAACCATATCAAAAGTATTCATCAACTCGTGTTGCTTATGAAGCTCAGAGTTCATGGTCGCGAGCATGAGGCATGACACATCTAATGCATCATCTTGATGCTTCTTGTAAGCATCTCGGTCAGCTCATGAGGCAGTGGCAGGAGGTGCTTCCGGAATGGGCTGCTTTAGGACGTACAATTTTCTTTCTTGTTTAAGAATAATTCTCAGATTTCTGTACCAGTCTAGGAAATTAGCTCCATTGAGCTTGTCCTTCTCAAGGGAAGAACGCAGAGAGAGAGTGTTCGTGTTTGATGACATGGCAATCTACAACATAAATAATGCAGAAAGTAAATATCATATTCCATTTATCTTTTAATTAGGCCTTTAATTAAATGATGCTCCCACTGAATTATAGGACTTTTGTAGAATCGAGTCAAGGATGTGGTCAAACCACACTACTAGATTCATACCAACTAGCTATAATTCGTTCGGGACAAGATCCACATCATACTACGCCTTGAGTTAGCTTTGGCTAAATCACCCAAGACTTAGTATGATTGGTAGGTAACAAATTACCAATTACATCTCTATGCAACTCTTGTTTATAGGATCAAGATCCACATTTACAAAAAAAACTTGAGTTAGTTTTGCTAAATCGCCCAAGATTTAGTGTAAATGTGATCTTATCCTATCTTTCCAACCGTTGGAATATGCTTATAGTTTTATCCGATCCAATTGAGTCAACTAGTTTCACTCAATCTAATTGAGCTTATTCTCACCCAAGCTTTGATAGGCGGGACCAAGATTGTCCCTCCGCACCCTACCAAGATAATATGCATTGCTCTGCTTTGGCAGATTCAACAACAACAAATGATCGAGGTAGTGATGGATATCAAAACTTGGTAGGTATTTCGAGTTGACTTGATTAAGATCTAATCTAATCGTGAATGTAGGTTTTCTATGTACCCAATCATCTTGAGTACATATGGACCTACAGGAGTCCCATCTTTCATCTTGCACTGAAACAGTGACTTAGAGATCTCGAATCTCTCGTGCCTTGCTTGTCCTTGATACAATTGACGAAGATATTTAACCATATCAAAAGTATTCATCAACTCGTGTTGATTCTGAAGCTCAACGTTCATGGTCGCGAGCATGAGGCATGACACATCTAATACATCATCTTGATGCTTCTTGTAAGCATCTCGGTCAGCTCACGAGGCAGTGGCAGGAGGTGCTTCCGGAATGGGCTGCTTCAGGACGTACAATTTTCTTTCTTGTTTAAGAATAATTCTCAGATTCCTGTACCAGTCTAGGAAATTATCTCCATTGAGCTTGTCCTTCTCAAGGGAAGAACGCAGGGAGAGAGTGTTCGTGTTTGATGACATGGCAATCTACAACATAAATAATGCAGAAAGTAAATATCATATTCCATTTATCAATTAATTAGGCCTTTAATTAAATGATGCTCCCACTGAATTATAGGACTTTTGTAGAATCGAGTCATGGATGTGGTCAAACCACACTACTAGATTCATACCAACTAGCTATAATTCGTGCGGGACAAGATTCACATCATACTACGCTTTGAGTTAGCTTTGGCTAAATCGCCCAAGACTTAGTATGATCGGTAGGTAACAAATTACCAATTACATCTCTATGCAACTCTTGTTTATAGGATCAAGATCCACATTTACAAAAAAAACTTGAGCTAGTTTTGGCTAAATCGCCCAAGATTTAGTGTAAATGTGATCTTATCCTATCTTTCCAACCGTTGGAATATGCTTATAGTTTTACCCGATCCAATTGAGTTAACTAGTTTCACTCAATCTAATTGAGCTTATTCTCACCCAAGCTTTGATAGGCGGGACCAAGATTGTCCCTCCACACCCTACCAAGATAATATGCGTTGCTCTGTTTTGGCAGATTCAACAACAACAAATGATCGAGGTAGTAATGGATATCAAAACATGGTAGGTATTTCGAGTTGACTTGATTAAGATCTAATCTAATCGTGAATGTGTATCATATACACATTAAGGCATTAATTACTCTATACTAGCATGCATCACATACATACAAACAACAACAAATATATATATATATATATATATATATATATATATATATATATATATATATACTAATTAACAAATTTGTGATGAGGTCATGGCCCTACTACGATCTTCTCAAGCCAATGAGAAGATCAGATGGGGAACCTAGGGTTAGCAGCTTCTTCAAGCGTCTCCTTTGACCGCCATGTGTCATCGGCACCCTCCTCGTAACTCCGTCTATGAGTGGACCTTCCACCGCTTCATTTTGTACATTACAAACATGAAACTCGAGTTACTTTTGAGTCTAAAATCTATTTATAATAGGAATATAATAAGGGAGGTACGACGCGCAGGTTATATATCATATACAACATGCACAATACTAAAAAAAAAATGGCGCGCAAGCCATATTATGAATTACAACACAATTTTATCCAATCACATTGGGGGTTTTGGGCCATGACCATCACAATATCATGAATAATTCTAAATTATGTATTTTACATAAATTTCTATAATTTTCCTTTAATTATTTTTTCAATTTTATGAGTCACAACTCCGCAGCGTTCCCGCTAAGGGATTTTCGGGCGCGATCGCAGGACAATGCCCCTTGCGGGGTTAGGGGCAGTGCCCCTTCTCACAAAATGAATCTCGCGAGTGTCCCATACTGATCTTACAGCACCTTAAGTCACTGTCCCAAAAAAATAAAAATGAGACCTTGCCGTTTCGGAGAGTTTTTCTCGGTGGTTGAAGCCTACAAGTGTCCAAACACTTGTTGCTTCGACTCTACGAGAAAAATACTCACAAAATCTATAAAATTAAGAAAATTACAGAATCTTATAGATCTATAACTTTTCGTATCTAATACAAAAATTACATGTAGAAACATGTACATGCTTTGCACGTGGCTTTGATACCACTCTCAGACTATCCGAGCCGTAAAAACCATTTTTTGCGTTGCAGAAACCTCGGAAGCTGGCCACGGATCCGTGCGAAGATAAATAAAAAATTCATGTACATGTTTATCTACACTAGATCTACCTTATATCTACATGGGAAGAAGGTTACCCTTGTAGCGATGCCCTTCACTTATCCCGCTCATCCAAAAGATTATCGGATCTCATAGAGTGTCAAGTGTACACTCCTCTACACGTATCCATACGGACAAAAGGGTGGAGAGAACCACTTAGAGTGTGCTAGCACTCATGGGAGGTTTCGGCCATGGAGGAGAGGGAGAGAAGAAGATAGTAGAAGGAAGAAGAAGCAATTAATTAACCTTACTCATCAATTGGCTGACCACTTAAGGAGGGGGGTTATAAACATCCATGTAATACCAATAGCCATGGCTCTTGGTCTTCCTCATGAGGTGGCACACCATGATGTGTCCTGATGATGTGGAACATCATCATTGCCGACCCTATGCCAAGTCACCATGAAGTGGCATTTGGTCAAGTCAAACTTGGCCATTCATCTTCCTTCTCAAGTCAAGTCAAACTAGACCTCTTATCTCCCATGGTTGATCAAATCTAACCTTTGATTCAAGTCAATTTAATTTAATGAATCTCTATTCATTAGTTTAAATTAACTCAATGAATCAAATATAAATTAAACTCATTCAACACTTGAATCAAATTGAGTCTAGCTCAATTAGTCTAATTTGGATTACTCTTAATCCAATTTGGTTCATCAAATGAACCTAATCCTCTTGGTTCATCATATGAACCTAATCTCCATCTAATTACCCTTTGTATGTGACCCTATAGGTTCTTGTAATGTTGGCAATGCTCCTAAACTGATTTAGAAACATAAGCAATGAGCGGTATCTAGCAACACAACATTGCTACCCAAGTTACAAGAATGTTGAGATCCAACATCACCATTGTCCCTACTAATTGTGACACTCACAATATGTGACAATGGCCCTCTATCCTTGACATCTAGATTGATCAATTGAGGCATAGACCGTGTCATCCTCTATACAATCTATATCTTGAACTCCAAGTAGACTCACTCTAATCAAATGAGCTCAATATCTCATATTGACTCATTTGGGCATGGCCATGCACTTAGTAGTCTCACTCTATCAAGAATCATGATATCACTCCCGTCATATAGGAAGGATAGATCCCATCTACTTCACTCACATCCCTCCACATAATTTGTTACATACCCAGTAATCACCTTTATAGTCAACCCATTTACGGGTGATGTTTGACGAAGTCAAAGTATGCAACTCCTTATGTAGGGAACCATGGTGACTTCAGGTCCAAGGACTAATAGTCATACTAATAGTCACATGAGAAAGTATATGACACTCATATAACAATCCATGATACTTTCTCATGGTGGGTTATCCAGTATACATTCTCCAATGCATACCCATGTGTCAACTTGATATCTATATCCATGACTTGTGAGATCAAGTCCTCGAGTTGACTTACATACTAGTCTCTTCGCATTAATATTGTCCCTGAATATTAATACTTGACTAGAAATGATTAAGAGTAGTATTCTCTATGTCATCTCATTATTGATTCAACCAATCGATTGATATAAATAAGAACCTTCTACTCAAGGACACTATTATACTTAGTTATTTGGCACCAATACAAGTAAGTATAATAATCATAAAGAAATTCCTTTATAAATATATATAGGAATATGATACAATAAGTCCATACAACAATCATCATATGATCGGCTTTAAGGCTTTTCACTAATAGTTGCTTCCTACTACACCAGCTAACTAGACTCGAGCCTAGGAGTTGGCAATAACCACTCGTGCTCTTCCTATCGAGTTTACTACCGGCATAATCCGAATCGGAGTAGCCGAATAGTTAGAATTCGTTAGACCTAGGGTACTAAATTCCTACGTTTAGTGTCCCTTTAAGGTATTAGAAGATACGTTTGACTAGTGTTAGGTTCGACTCCTTAACGCAAGATTGGAATCTCGCACACATACTTACTGCAAAGAGTATATTGGGTTGACTCGCAGTTAAGTAAAGGAGACTACCTATTGCGCTCCTATAGTATTCTAAATCAATTGGTTTTCCTTCTAAGTCTTCTCCTATATTCACAATAGTTTCCATTGGTGTGTTAATTTTCTTAGCGTTGTGCATTCCAAATCTATTAATTAATTCCTTAGCATATTTTCATTGGTGTAGGTAGATACCTTCTCTAGATCGTTTAATTTGTAAGCCTAAGAAATAGGTTAGTTCTCCTACTAAGTGTTGGGTTTCCGGCACCGCGACATGTTTGTGTTCGAACATGTTTCGTAAACATGTGCACAGCGGAAGGAATAAAATAATAAATCTAATTTATTACAACACACACATCACACGCATGCATAGTACAACATGTGTAGACATAACCGTAAATTCAAATTTTGCAATAAAAGGAAATTTACACTACGTATACCTGACGTATCACGTGTAGCGGGAAAGACATCAACCGGAACGATTCTCGCTAGAATCGTCTCTATCCGTATCCACGCCGAGTATCTTCAGGATGACTTCACAAAGTCACGAGCCTCGTCTTCGTACGGGTTACTAGCCTCATGTTGAAGACGATGTGATCGAGAGAAGATCACGATCCAAATCAAAATTCGGATCCAAAACGAGTCCTCAAAAACTCGCTTCTCCGGAGAGGTATTCATCAACCGTTTGACGAATCCTTCATCCTCCACCTATGAGGATTACCGGAGATCAAATCCTAGGCAAGTCTACCACTGTCGGAGCTCCAAACGTCGTCCAAATGATGCTCCGACGAGAAGGAAACAAGCTGTCCAGAAAACTGGACAGCTTTGGTGGAGGAATAGGGGCCGGCCAAAAGGGAAGGTTGAAGCTCACCTTATTGCCGAACCCAAAGGAGATCACCGGAGCTTCTCCGGCAGCAGCTCGACGCCGGCAAGAGGGAAGGACAACACCTTCTGGACACCGGCAAGGGAGCTAGGTGGTGGTGGGAGGCATCACTTAGGGTTTGCGCCGACTTCACCAAGGAGAGGAGGGGGCGGCAACTATTAGGGTTTCAAGGCTTTTGATTAGGGCTTAACAAAACCCTTAAACCCTATTTTATAGAGAACAAATTCTCCTAATGGTTATCGGATCATAACCAAAGGCCCGTTAACCCGCTCCATTAATTTAAGTTAAAATAAACCAAACCATGATGGTTTATTTTAAGTTAAAATGAACTGAACCAACTTTGGTTCATTCGTTTAAAACAAACCAAACCCCTTTGGTTTATTCTCCCCCATTGGATTAGAACCAAACCAATTTGGTTCATCCATCATGTCTTCATAAGACACGACCCATCCACGCTTCCATTGTGACTGAAACGATTTCATGCTCGCTCCATGTTTGGTCCAACCAAACCTAGTTTCTCTCGGTCTAAGAATCTCATTCTCAAGCTCGTTTTAAATCCTTCGGATTATGCTCGTTGTGCGTGTGACCAAATAGGTTCTCGGTTTATGTTGGCCATCTATAATTAACCATTAATTATAGAATGATCATGAGTGACACCTTGTAGTACATTATGATCCCCAATTAATCGAAAAGATCAACGGTTGATCCAGAACTATTTCTGAAATCCTTCAGCAGCTCGAATGAATCATGCCCCATTCCCTTCACTCATCTTATACCTACTTGGTTCAGGACATGGTCTATAGTGTCAGTCTCCACTAGGCTGACGACGTCACACCTAGCCCAAGTATCATTTCCTCGTCCTAGGGATTCTAGTTACTGCACATGTATCGAAGAGTACCTTACTCTAAACATGTAATGCTTTGGCAAAAGACTTTAGTAATAATCCGACGAGAAGCCATGGGTATACATCTCCTCGCAAGGAGTGGTGAATCCTTTATAGGGTATTCAAACACTTTCGATCACTTTGACTTATACCCAATCATCCCGGGTCCACATCTCCTCAGAGATGCTTGCTTAAGATGTCAAAGCATAAGTCTTCATGATCAAGATGATTTGAATACCGTAAGTCAAAGGAACATCGCACTTAAGCTGCAGTAAGAACTTCATTGACATATCTATATATGCAGAGAACCATATGAAGTCTTACGACTGGTCACTCTAATGAACTAGTTACCATAACTAGCATCCACGATTAACTCCGGACATCACAATGTCACCAGCTAGTGAGAATCAGCTGCTTAGTTACACCAAGTAGTATACCTCATGCTAGTCTCGACAGAATCAATGGTGTCCAAATCCATCAATTCATCGACTAGGGATAATTCCGATACATCACAATTACACATGTAGAAATACTCACTAGTTGTGATCCAATCACAAATTCTCTCATGCTGTGAATCGTATCGTGGACATTCAGTAAATGAGTTTAAGATCCAATCAAATACATGAAAATATGTATACTCAAATAGTGAATCTTTATTTATCATATAAATGGTTCAAACATAAGGCGATTGCCTTAGGACATCTCTCATATATTACTAACAAACTCCCACTGGGCCTATTGCCAATCGCTACGGTATCCAATACCATAAGCTCTAACATGACCCTCAAACTTACTTTGAGGTATTGCCTTAGTCAAAGGATCCGCTAAGTTCCTTTCAGTGGGGATTTTCTCGATTTATATTTCCTTCCTACTAATGATCTCTCTGATCAAATGATAGCGGTGAAGCACATGTTTGGATCATTGATGAGACCACATCAAGTTCAGAGATGAACTTCTTGATCCAAACCGCTTCATTTGCTGCTTCCAAAGCTACAATGTATTCTGCCTTAGTGGCAGAATCTGCTATAGTGTCAAGCTTGGAACCTTTCCAACTTATTGCGCCTCCATTCTAGGTGAATACATACCCAGACTAAGACATGGAATCATCCTTGTCTGTCTGGAGCTGGCATCCGTATACCCACATATCACCATGTACCCTTCTCCATATATTAGGAATGTATCCTTAGTTCTTCTTAAGTACTTAAGGATCGTCTTAACAGTCACCCAATGATCCATTCCTGGATCAGACTGGTATCTGCTCGTGACACTCAGAGCATACAATATATCGGGGCTCGTACATAACATAGCATACATGATAGATCATATTGCGGATGCATAGGGAATCTTACTCATGCAAATCCTCTCGTCTTCTGTGCGCGGACACATTGACTTTAAAAGGTGTTTCCCATGCCTGATGGGTAAGAAACCTTTCTTGGATTCCGACATGCTTAACCTCTTTAGCACTCGGTCTATATATGTAGACTGCGAAAGACCAAGCAACCATTTCGATCTATCTCCATAGATCTTAATCCCGAGGATGTAGGTTGCTTCTCCCAGGTCTTTCATGGAGAATGTCTTGGATAACCAAATCTTAACTGACTGTAAGACTGAAACATCGTTTCCTATAAGTAATATGTCATCGACATACAATACTAGGAATACGACTGCACTCCCACTAACCTTCTTGTACACACAAGGTTCGTCTGGATTTTGTGAGAAATCAAAATTTTTGATTGTCTCATCAAAATGGATATTCCAGCTCTTGGATGCTTGCTTCAATCCATATATGGACCGTTGCAATTTGCATACCTTGGTTTTATCAACCGATGTGAAACCCTATGGCTGTATCATATACACATCCTCGAGCAGGTTTCCATTAAGGAAAATTATTTTCACATCCATTTGCCATATCTCATAATCATAATGAGCCGCTATGGCTAGGAGCATCCAAATGGATTTAAGCATAGCAACAGGCGAATAGGTTTCATCATAATCAACACCTTACTTTTGACGATATCCTTTCGCCACCAGTCTAGCCTTATAGGTAATCACATTACCATCCATGTCGGTTTTCTTCTTGAAAACCCACTTGCACCCTATAGGTTTTATGTCTTCAGGTGGGTCAACCAAGTTCCAAACTTGGTTTTCATACATGGAATCCATTTCTGACTTCATGGCTTCAAGCCACTTATCCCTTTCTGAACTTGTCAAAACTTCTTCATAACTGCTAGGCTCCTCATCATCAATGAGTAACACGTCGTTCGATTCACTTACGAGAAATCCATATCTCTCAGGAATATTGCGTGTTCTACCAGATCTATGAAGATGTGGTGTTTCAATATGTCCAGCCGATGGCTCATCACTATGAGTTATTGGCTGTTGTGCTTCACCAGGTATCTCATTAATGTCTATTTGAGTCTCTCGAGCCTCCTCAAGCTCGACAACACTCCCACTGTTTTCTTGCAAGAGAAACTCTTTCTCTAGAAACACATCATGCCTTGAAACAAACACCTTTTATTCCACAGAATGATAGAATTGGTAACCCCTTGTTTCCTTAGGATATCCAATAAATAGATATTTATCAAACTTAGCATCCAATTTTTCTGATACAGTCCGCTTCACATAAGAAGGACAACCCCATATCTTAAGTAAGATACATAAGGTTTCTTACTATTCCATATCTCATATGGAGTAGTAGAGACTACCTTGGTTGGCATTCTGTTTAACAAGTAAACAACTGTCTGAAGTGCATAGCCCCAAAAGGACTTGGGAAGATTCACATGATTCATCATTGACCTGACCATGTCCAACAAGGTCCGGTTATGCCTCTCAGATACACCATTATGTTGTGGTGTATATGGCGGAGTCCATTGAGACAATATACCATTGTCTCTTAGATAATCAAGAAACTCTTGACTTAAGTATTCACCACCTCGATCCGATTGAAGTATTTTAATACTCTTGTCATGTTGTTTCTCTACTTCATTTCTGAATTCTTTGAACCTTTCAAAGGCTTCAGACTTGTGTTTCATCAAGAACACATACCCAAACCGTGAGTGATCATCGGTGAAGGTAATGAAGTAGCTATAGCCTCCTAAAGCTTGAGTTGACATAGGTCCGCATACATCAGTATGTATTAGACCTAGCAACTCTCCCACTCGTTCACCTTTTCCTGTAAAAGGTAACTTAGTCATCTTGCCTTTTAAGCATGATTCACATGTATCGTATGAATCCAATTCAAACGATTCCAGAATTCCACATCGGTGTAATTCGTACATGAGTTTCTTGCTTACATGGCCAAGACGACAATGGCACATGTAGGAGTCTAATTGATTATCCTTTCGAGCACGCTTGTTGCTCGCTTCGATATTGAAAACATCACTGGATACGTCCAACGTATAAACACCATTGCTTAAAGTTCCAGTCCCATAAAGAACTCCATTCAAAGTTACGTAACAACAATTGTTACTAAAAGTCAAATGATACCCATTTATATTTAAACAAGAAATAGAAATGATGTTCTTTATCAACGAAGGAACATAAAAGCAACTGTCCAGTTCAAAGACAAGTCCTACAGGGAGTTTCAACAAATACGTTCCGATGGCGAGTGCAGCAACCTTTGCTCCATTCCCAACACGTAAATTTGACTCTCCCTTGACGAGTATTCTTCTATTCCTTAGCCCATGTATGTCATTACATATATGTGAGCCACACCCAGTTTCCAATACCAAAGTGTCTGAGGAAATAGAATGACAATCAATAATGAAGATATATGAAAAAGATGGAGCATTTTATGCCTTATTCTTCTTCACGGACTCAAGATAAATCTTGCAATTTCTTCGCCAATGGCCCTACTTGCCATAATGATGGCAAGTGCCCTTTTGAGCTGGTTCTGCCTTTTTAGCCTTTTTCTTCTTCCCCTTCTGTTGTTCCTTTGACTCACTCTTAGAACCTTTCTTTAAGGAATCAACTAACAACACCGTCCCCTGCTCATGCTTCTCAGAAGGCTCCACAGTCTTCAGCATGTTGAGCAGTACCACAGATGAACCTTCTTGCATCTCAGAGGTGAAGAGGAGCTTGGAGACTTCGAACCTTTTGAATCTCACTTGCTTATCAAACAACTCATAAAGATGAAGGACTACGATATGAGCATCCATATGCTCATGCTGCTTCCGTAGCTTGGGTTCCATCATGGCTAGTATGATGCAACTCATTTGTTCAGAATCACTCACATGTTTCTGATAGGCCAACAATTGGTCCAGAGTTGCATTGTCACTAGGATGGGCGGGAAGAGGCGCTTCGAGGACATTTGCAAGCTTTTCAACCTTGAGAACAATTCTCAAGTTTCTAAGCCAGTCCAAGAAGTTCGGCCCAGTCAATTTATTCGAATAAAAAATTGAACGCAAATTCAAAGACATCATGATCAATCTTAGAAATACAAAATGAGCATATATGAGAAAGATGATTTTAAAATGCATCATTATACATTCATAAATCCCATTCATTTTTCGAATTTCAAAAACCCCAAAATCACTTTGGGAGATCGTAGGTCCATCTCCGAATGGGCTGATATCCATCATAGATATGAACAACCTTGGAGAGAGTCCAACAAGCCATTCATAACTACGATGGTAGGTATCAAATATACCGATTGCATATCACGTATATGAAACTATCACAATATGCTATCAACTAATTGAATGTTCAAACATACATCGGGTTGTTAACACATTAACAAGTATGCATCATATGCATAGCACCGAACTTCACCTCCCTTTACATCGACCTTGGAGAGAGTCCAACAAGCCGATGCTCCAGGTTAAAGCCAACCCATTAATCGAGAAATAGTTTTAATATGGTTAGAGCGCATTCAACCAATTAGCCCAGCTTGGAGAGAGTCCAACAACCAAAGCTAACAATTGACCTCTGACTCTTACCATATTAGTATTAAACTATTCCATGGTTTGAACATGTTCGGGTTCGAGCCGGGCTTGGAGAGAGTTCAACAACCAAAATAAGAAACGGAACTCTGGTTCTAACCATATTAATGGAAGGTGTAGGCTTTAATATTGAGTAAGGGTTTTTATGTCTCATCCTCTTTGCATGCAAATAACTATTATCTACATGGCATGACATACATGACATACATCTACATGTCACGACACGCATGACATAATGATATGCATCTAATATAATTACATGACATACAATGCTGACATGTACAAAATTTCCTTATATGTCATAACTATTTATGGAAATAAAATATGTTTGAGATTTAATTCTCCAAATCAAATCATGATTAAATTAGGAAACAAATTTTCAAATCTAATCACATATTTTATTTGTGAAAAGTCTTGATTAAGGAAAGTCAATTTAGGAAACAATTTTCCTAAATCATCAAAACTACTTATGGAAATAAAATATTTTTAAGATTTGATTTCCCAAATCAAATCATGATCAAATTAGGAAACAAATTTACAAATCTAATCAAATATTTTATTTATGGAAAATATTAATTTCAATAAATAATTCTAACTTTTCAAAAGTAGAAGATTTCCATAAATACTTCTAGACTTTCCAAAATTAAAAATTTTCATAAATACTTATAACTTTCCAAAAGTAGAAAATTTCCATAAACACCATTATGAATATTGCAAACCAATTTTATGATTATGTCGAAACACAACCTTGCTCTGATACCACTGTTGGGTTTCCGGCACCGCGACGTGTGTGTGTTCGAATATGTTTCGTAAACATGTGCACAGCGGAAGGAATAAAATAATAAATCTAATTTATTACAACACACAAATCACACGCATGCATAGTACAACATGTGTAGACATAACCGTAAATTCAAATTTTGCAATAAAAGGAAATTTACACTACGTATACCTGACATATCACATGTAGCGGGAAAGGCATCAACCGGAACGATTCTAGCTAGAATCGTCTCTATCCATATCCACGCCGAGTATCTTCGAGATGAGTTCACAAAATCACGAGTCTCGTCTTCGTACGGGTTACTAGCCTCGTGTTGAAGATGATGTGATCGAGAGAAGATCACGATCCGAATCAAAATTCGGATCCAAAACGAGTCCTCAAAAACTCGCTTCTCCGGAGAGGTATTCGTCAACCGTTTGACGAATCCTTCATCCTCCACCTATGAGGATTACCGGAGATCAAATCCCCGGCAAGTCTACCGCTGTCGAAGCTCCAAACGTCGTCCAAATGATGCTCCGACGAGAAGGAAACAAGCTATCCAGAAAACTGGACAGCTTTGGTGGAGGAATAGGGGCCGGCCAAAAGGGAAGGTTGAAGCTCACCTTATTGCCGAACCCAAAGGAGATCACCGGAGCTTCTCAGGCAGCAGCTCGACACCGGCAAGAGGGAAGGACAACACCTTCTGGATGCCGGCAAGGGAGCTAGGTGGTGGTGGGCGTCGACACTTAGGGTTTGCGCCGACTTCACCAAGGAGAGGAGGGGGCGGCCACTATTAGGGTTTCAAGGCTTTTGATTAGGGCTTAACAAAACCCTTAAGCCCTATTTTATAGAGAACAAATTCTCTTAATGGTTATCGGATCATAACCAAAGGCCCGTTAACCCGCTCCATTAATTTAAGTTAAAATAAACCAAACCATGATGGTTTATTTTAAGTTAAAACGAACCGAACCAACTTTGGTTCATTCGTTTATAACAAACCAAACCCCTTTGGTTTATTCTCCTCCATTGGATTAGAACCAAACCAATTTGGTTCATACATCATGTCTTCATAAGACACGGCCCATCCACGCTTCCATTGTGACTGAAACGATTTCATGCTCGCTCCATGTTTGGTCCAACCAAACCTAGTTTCTCTCGGTCTGAGAATCTCATTCTCAAGCTCGTTTTAAATCCTTCGGATTACGCTCATTGTACATGTGACCAAATAGGTTCTCGGTTTATGTTGGCCGTCTATAATTAACCATTAATTATAGAACGATCATGAGTGGCACCTAGTAGTACATCATGATCCCCAATTAATCGAAAAGATCAACGGTTGATCCAGAACTATTTTCGAAACCCTTCAGCAACTTGAATGAATTGTGCCCCATTCCCTTCACTCATCTTATACCGACTTGGTTCAGGACATGGTCTATAGTGTCAGTCCCCACTAGGCTGACTACGTCACACCTAGACCAAGTATCATTTCCTCGTCCTACGGATTCTAGTTACTGAACATGTATCGAAGAGTACCTTACTCTAAACATGTAATGCTTTGGCCAAAGACTTTAGTAACAATCCGACGAGATACCATGGGTATACATCTCCTCGCAAGGAGTGGTGAATCTTTTATAGGCTATTCAAACACCTTCGATCACTTCAACTTATACCCAATCATCCCGGGTCCACATCTCCTCAGAGATGCTTGCTTAAGATGTCAAAGCATAAGTCTTCATGATCAAGATGACTTGAATACCGCAAGTCAAAGGAACATCGCACTTAAGCTGCAGTAAGAACTTCATTGACATATCTATATATGCAGATAACCATATGAAGTCTTACGACTGGTCACTCCAATGAACTAGTTACCATAACTAGCATCCACGATTAACTCCAGACATCACAATGTCACCAGCTAGTGAGAATCAGCTGCTTGGTTACACCAAAGAGTATACCTCGTGCTAGTCTCGACAGAATCAATGGTGTCCAAATTCATCAATTCATCGACTAGGGATAATTCTGATAAATCACAATTACACATGTAGAGATACTCACTAGTTGTGATCCAATCACAAATTCTCTCATGCTGTGAATCATATCGTGGACATTCAGTAAATGAGTTTAAGATCCAATCAAATACATGAAAACATGTATACTCAAATAGTGAATCTTCATTTATCATATAAATGGTTCAAACATAAGGCGATTGCCTTAGGACATCTCTCATATATTACTAATACTAAGTTTTTTTCGAATTCACTTTCCATTTGTGAAATGAACTCATTTAATAAAGTTGTATTGGTAGTTCCAAAAATTATGTCATCTACATAAACTTCGGTAATGGATATCTCTTCTCCTATGGATTTTACAAACAAGTTTGGGTCGACTAAGCCTTGACTAAACCCCTTAGACTTAAGGTAAATCGTAAGCCTTTCATACCAAGCTCTAGGAGCTTGTTTTAGTCCAAATAAGGCTTTTCTAAGTTTAAAGATGTGGTCGGGTTTGTCTAGACTTTCAAATCCGGGTGGTTGGCTAACGTAAATCTCTTCCTTGATAATTCCATTCAAGAATGCTGACTTAACATTCATTTAAAATAGTTTAAATCCTCGATATGCAGCATAGGCTAATAACATTCTAATTGATTCAAGTCTAGCTATGGGGGCATATGTTTCATCATAGTCTAACCCCTCAACTTGGCTAAATCCTTTAGCGACTAACCTAGCCTTATTCCTAACTACTTCTCCTTTATCATCAAGTTTGTTTCGAAATACCCACCTTGTTCCGATTATCATTTTTCCTTTAGGTGGGGGTACTAATTCTCAAACTTGACTCCTAGTAAATTGAGCTAACTCTTCTTGCATAGCTATAATCCAATCGGGATCAAGGAGAGCTTGTTCAATTGTTTTGGGTTCATTTTTCGAGATTAGTGAAATTTGGCTTAGGTTTCTATAGGATGCTCTAGTTCGAACTCCTAAATTGGGATCACCTATTACTTGATCAATTGGGTGGTTTGATTGCACCCTAGATTGATTTGGTTTAGGATTTACACTAGATTCGTTTTGTGAGTTAGATTCGGGTATAGAGTTAGGTTCAGGTCTAGAGTTAGGTTCAGGTCTAGAGTTAGATTCATTAATCACTTCTAATTCTAGTTTTGTAGTTTCATTTCCTTCATCAAATGCTATGTTAATTGTTTCTTCGAATTTTAGGGTTTCATTGTTATACACTCTATAAGCTTTACTACTGGTTGAGTATCCTAGGAATGTCCCGGTAGTTGTTTTAGGGGTGAATTTCCCTAAGTAATCCTTAGTGTTCAATATGTGCACCCTACAACAAAAGACCCTAAAATACTTAATGTTTGGTAATTTTTTGTAATAAATTTCATAAGAGGTTTTAAGGTGTCTTCTAACTAGGAGGATACTATTTTGAACATAGCAGGTTGTATTGACCGCTTCTGCCCAAAACCAATTCGGTAAGTTATATTCACTCAACATGGTTCTAGCGACCTCTTATAATGTTCAATTTTTTACGTTCGACTAGACCATTTTGTTGAGGAGTCCTAGGGCAGGAAAACTCATGGTGGTATCCGTTTTGGTTACAAAAATCGGTAAACCTATGGTTTTTGAATTCACCACCATGATCACTTCTAAGTCTTTTTACCTTAATATTCTTTTCATTTTCTATTAATTTACATAAGTTGGTGAGTTGCTCTAAGGTTTCACTTTTATGTTTTAGAAACCTAACCCAAGTGAACCAAGAGAAGACATCGACTATAACTAGACAATATTGACTTCCATTTAGTGACTTGGCTCTATGAGAATCAAATAGGTCTAAGTGTAGGAGCTCAAGTACACTTTTGGTTCTTTTTTGGTTGGTTAGTTGATGTGAGGTCCTCGTTTGTTTACCTTGTTGACAAGCATTATAAATTTTATTTTCCAAGTTATTAAGGTTGGGTAGACCTCTGACTAAGCCACTCGGACTCATTTTGTGTATGAGTCTTAGGTGAGAGTGGCCGAGTCGTCGGTGCCACAACTAGGATTCCTCTTGCTGTGTCATTAGACACTTGATTGAGGAGTTGGGTAAGTTAATTGTGTAAATGTTGCTATTCCTAGTTCCCTTAAGTATAATTTTTTATGTATCATTATTTTTGATTAGGCATTCATTTTGTAAGAAGGTAACCTTATAGTTGTTATCACACAATTGGCTTACGCTAAGTAAATTAAAAATCAAAATTCTCAACTAAAAGTACATTACGAATTATAAAGTTAGAGTTCAGCTCAATATCACCTGAACCGATGATTTTTAGCTTTTCGTTGTTCTCGAAGGCTATCGATCCTTGACTTTTGAATCTGAGCTTCAAAAATTTTAGTCGGTCTCTGGTCATGTGTCGAGAGCACCCACTGTCCAACATCCATTGATCCTACATATATAGTAGTTGGATCGAACATTGGAATTTTAAGAGTTGGTTGAATATTTTAGCCTAGTAGTCATCTCACCCTTTCTACATGATCAAACATGTTAACCTTATATGTTTTATGAGATAACTTCAATTTTACTTGATTAAGTTTAGTGAATTGAAGATAATCAACCTTGGGTTAGATTTGGATTTAACCCTTACCTCATCAAGTAATCTTTTCGAGAAATTAGCTTCCAAGTCGTGGCGAGGCACAAATACCTTCTTTGATCGGAACAACGACCACTTCTTTAGACAAAGCCAAATTCAAGAAATTGATCACTTGAGTCACTTAAGATTACTTTCTGGCCTAACTAGTTTAGGATACGATGAGGTAGCTTCAGCTAGTTCAACTTAGTCGAGTGCACCAAGCTAGATACGCCTTATCTAGTTTGGACACACAAGACTTTGTTTTCCTAATGTACTATCTGTTAGTGTCTATAAGATTCATATATCTCCACAATGACATGATAGTGGTTGCTCAAGACACATGACCGGAGATGTGAGCAAAATTTCCACAATCAACTACCTTAGCAAGGGAACCGTGTCATTTGATAATAGTGGTAAACTCAAAATTCTAGGAAAAGACACAATTGAGGTATCCCCAAAACTTGCTATTCATAATGTATTTTTAGTCAAAAATATGAAATTCAACTTGCTTAGTGTTAGCCAATTATGTGATGCTGATTTTAATGTTGAATTTAATTATACTAAATGCTTTATAAGACACAAGAAATTAAATGATTGCATGTTAGTAGGATATAGGAAATCCAATATTTATTATGTTGATTTATCATATGCTTCTAACATTTCCCCTAAGTGTCTTATGGCAAAAGAAGAAGAAAGTTGGTTATGGCATAGGAGGCTTGGGCACACCAACATGAAGAATATTGTCGAGATAGCCAAGATGGATCTAGTCAAAGGGTTGCCAAAAATGATAGTACATCAAGGATAAGATGTGTGATGCATGCCAAGAAGGAAAACAATCAAAGTCATTACACAAGGGTAAAACTTTAATTAATACTTCTTTACCGTTAGAGCTTTTACACTTAGATTTATTTGAGTGTCATAGCATTCCTTCTTTGAATGGTAGCAAATATTGATTAGTTATAGTAGATGATTTTTCTAGATATACATGGGTCTATTTTATGAAACATAAGGATGATAGCCTAGGAATAATCATAGGTTTTAGCAAAAGAGTAGAGAATTAAATAAATTTCAAAATCAACCAGATCCGTAGTAATCATGGTGGAGAATTTGAGAATTCTAATTTCTCAAAATTTTGCTTAGAACAAGGGTACAAGCATGAATTCTCTTGTCCTAGAACATGTTAGTAATATATAAGAGATGTCCTAAGGCAATCGCCTTATGTATGAACCATTTATATGATAAATGAAGATTCACTATTTGAGTATACATGTTTTATGTATCTGATTGGATCTTAAACTCATTTACTGAATGTCCACGATACGATTCACAGCATGAGAGAATTTGTGATTGGATCACAACTAGTGAGTATCTCTACATGTGTAATTGTGATGTATCGGAATTATCCCTAGTCGATGAATTGATGAATCTGGACACCATCAATTCTGTTGAGACTAGCACGAGGTATACTCCTTGTTGTATCCAAGCAGCTGATTCTCACTGGCTGGAGACATAGTGATGTCCGGAGTTAATCGTGGATGCTAGTTATGGTAACTAGTTCATTGGAGTGACCAGCCGTAAGACTTCATATGGTTCTCTGCATATATAGATATGTCAATGAAGTTCTTACTGTGGCTTAAGTGCGATGTTCCTTTGACTTGCGGTATTCAAGTCATCTTGATCATGGAGACTTATGCTTTGACATCTTAAGCAAACATCTCTAAGGAGATGTGGACCCGGGATGATTGGGTATAAGTCAAGTGATCAAGGTGTTTGAATAGCCTATAAAGGATTCACCACTCCTTGCGAGGAGATGTATACCCATGGCCTCTCGTCGGATTGTTACTAAAGTCTTTGGCCAAAGCATTACATGTTTAGAGTAAGGTACTCTTCGATACATGTGGAGTAACTAGAATCCGAAGGACGAGGAAATGATACTTGGGCTAGGTGTGACGTAGTCAGCCTAGTGGGGACTGACACAATAGACCATGTCCTGAACCAAGTGGGTATAAGATGAGTGAAGGGAATGGCGCACGATTCATTCGAGCTACTGAAGGGTTTCAGAAATAGTTCTGGATCAACCGTTGATCTTTTCGGTTAATTGGGGATCATGATGTACTACTAGGTGCCACTCATGATCGTTCTATAATTAATGGTTAATTATAGACGGCCAACATAAACCGAGAACCTATTTGGTCACACGCACAACGAGTGTAATCCAAAGGATTTAAAACGAGCTTGAGAATGGGATTCTCAGACCGAGAGAAACTATGTGTGGTTGGACCAAACATAAAGCGAGCATGAAAGTGTTTCAGTCGCAATGGAAGCGTGGATGGGCAGTGTCTTATGAAGACATAATGGATGGACCAAAATGGTTTGGTTCTAATCCAATGGATAAGAATAAACCAAAGGGTTTGGTTTATTTTAAACGAATGAACCAAAAGTTGGTTCGGTTCGTTTTAACTTAAAATAAACCATCATGGTTTGGTTTATTTTAACTTATCTTAATGGAGCGGGTTAACGGGCTTTATGGATATGATCCATTAACCATTAAGAGAATTAGTTCTCTATAAAATAGGGATTAAACCCTAACCCTAAACCTAATGATCTAGTTGCCGCCCAATGATCTAGTTGCCGCCCAATGATCTAGTTGCCGCCCAACATCTAGTTGCCGCCCAACACATTGTGGCCGCCCAAGCTCCTTGCCGCCCAGCTTGATTGTGCTGCCGTCAAGACCCTTGCCGGCATCCAAGCTCCAGCCGGTGAACCTCCGGCGACCCTCCGGTGATCCCCTAAAAGTTTCGGCATCAAGGTGAGCTTTTGTCTCCTTGTTTTGGCCGGCACCTATCTCCTCCACCAAGCTGTCCAGTTTTCTGGACAGCTTCTTCTCCTCTCGTCGGAGCGTCGTTTGGACGACGGTTAGTGCTCCAACAGCGGCTAACTTACCGGGGATTTGATCTTCGGTAATCCTCTGAGGTGGAGGATGAAGGATTCGTCAAACGGTTGACGAATACCTCTCCGGAGAAGCGAGTTTTGAGAACTCGTTTTGGATCCGAATTTGGATTCGGATCGTGATCATCTCTCGATCACGTCGTCTTCAACACGAGGCTAGTAACCCGTACGAAGACGAAGCTCGTGACTTAGCGAAGTCATCCCGAGGAGCTCGGCGTGGATACGGATAGAGACGATTCTTACGAGGATCGTTCCGGTTGATGTCGTTCCCGCTACACGTCATACGAAAGGTATAACGTAGTTAATTTCCTTTTATTGCAATTTTAATTTACGGTTATGTCTACACTTGTTGTAAAAGCATGCGTGTGTTGTGTGTGTTGTAATAAATAGGAGTATTTATTATTTTTAATTGCTTCTGCTGTGTTCATGTTTACGAAACATGATCGAACACACACACGCCGCGGTGCCGGAAACCCAACAGTGGTATCAGAGCCCAGGTTGTGTTTCGACATAATCGTAAAATGGTTTTGCGATAGTCATAATGTATTTCTGGAAATTTTCTAATTTTGGAAATTTAGAAGTATTTATGGAAATTTTTCAATTTTGGAAAGTCTAGAAGTATTTATGGAAATCTTTCACTTTTGGAAAGTTGGAAGTATTTATGGAAATTGATATTTTCCATAAATAAAATATTTGATTAGATTCTGGAAATTTGTTTCCTAATTTAATCATGATTTGATTTGGGAAATCAAATCTTAAAATATTTTATTTCCATAAGTAGTTTTAATGATTTAGGAAATTGGTTTCCTAAATAGATTTTCCTTAATCAAATAATTCCATGAATAAAATATGTGATTAGATTTGGAAATTTGTTTCCTAATTTAATTATGATTTGAATTGGAGAATCAAATCTTAAACATATTTTATTTCCATAAATAGTTATGACATATAAGGAAATATATACATGACATAATTGTATGCCATGTAATTGCATTAGATGCATAACATTATGTCATGCGTGTCGTGACATGTAGATGTATGCCATGTATGCCATGCCATGTAGATAATAGTTATTTGCATGCAAAGAGGATGAGACATAAAAACCCTAACTCAATATTAAAGCCTACACCTTCCGTTAATATGGTTGGAACCAGAGTTCTGTTTCTTGTTTGGGTTGTTGGACTCTCTCCAAGCCCGGCTCGAACCTGAATATGTTCAAACCATGGAATAGTTTAATACTAATATGGTAAGAGTCAGAGGTCAATCGTTAGCTTTGGTTGTTGGACTCTCTCCAAGCTGGGCTAATTGGTTGAATGCGCTCTAACCATATTAAAACTATGTCCTGATTAATGGGTTGGCTTTAACCTGGAGCATCGGTTTGTTGGACTCTCTCCAAGGTCGATGTAAAGGGAGGTGAAGTTGGGTGCTATGCATATGATGCATACTTGTTAATGTGTTAACAACCCGATGTATGTGTGAACATTCAAATAGTTGATAGCACATTGTGATAGTTGCATATACGTGATATGCAATCGGTATAGATGATACCTACCGTCGTAGTTATGAATGGCTTGTTGGACTCTCTCCAAGGTTGTTCATAACTATGATGGATATCAGCCCATTCGGAGATGGACCTACAATCTCCCGAAGTGATTTTGGGGTTTTTGAAATTCAAAAAATGAATGGGATTTATAAATGTATATTGATGCATTTTAAAATCATCTTTCTCATATATGCTCGTTTTGTATTTCTAAGTTAATATATTGATCATGATGTGTTTGAATTTGCGTTCCATTTTGGATTCGAATAAATTGACTGGGCCGAGCTTCATGGACTGGCTTAGAAGCTTGAGAATTGTTCTCAAGGTTGAAAAGCTTGCAAATGTCCTCGAAGCGCCTCTTCCCGCCCGTCCTAGTGACGATGCAACTCTGGACCAATTGTTGGCCTATCATAAACATGTGAGTGATTCTGAACAAATGAGTTGATCATGCTAGCCACGATGGAACCCAAGCTACGAAGCAGCATGAGCATATGGATGCTCATATCGTAGTCCTTCATCTTTGTGAGTTGGTTGATGAGCAAGTGAGATTCGAAAGGTTCGAAGTCTCAAAGCTCCTCTTCACCTCTGAGATGCTAGGAGGTTCATCTGTGGTACTGCTTAATATGCTGAAGACTGTGGAATCTTCTGAGAAGCATGAGCAGGGGACGATGCTGTTAGTTGATTCCTCGAAGAAAGGATCTAAGAGGAAGTCAAAAGAACAACAGAAGGGAAAGAAGAGAAGGGCTAAGAAGGTAGAACTAGCACAAAAGGAAACTTGCCATCATTATGGCAAGGAGAGCCATTTGTGAAGAAAGTGCAAGATTTATCTTGAGTCCGTGAAGAAGGATAAGGCATCGATGCCCCATCTTCTTCGTAAATCTTCTTTATTGATTGTCATTCTATTTCCTCGACACTTGGGTATTTGATATCGGGTGTGACTCACATATATGTAATGACATACATGGGCTAAGGAATAGAAGAAGACTTGTCAAGGAGAGTCAAATTTACGTGTTGGGAATGGAGCAAAGGCTGTCGACTCGCCATCTAACGTATTTGTTGAAACTCCTAGGACTTGTCTTAGAACCGACAATTGCTTTTATATTCCTTTGTTGATAAAGAACATCATTTCTATTTCTTGTTTAAATAGAAATGGTTTCCATTTGACGCTTAGTAACAATTGTTGTTACATAACTTCAATGGGGTTCTTTATGGACCGGAACTTTAAGCAATGGTGTTTATACGCTGGACGATCCAAAGGACATTTGCAATATCGGGCGAGCAACAAGAGTGCTCGAAAGGATAATCAAATAGACTCCTACATGTGACATTGTCGTCTTGGCCATGTAAGCAAGAAACGCATGTCCGAATTACACCAATGTGGAATTCTGGAATCGTTTGAATTGGATTCATACGATACATGCGAATCATGCTTAAAAGGCAAGATGACTAAGTTACCTTTACCGAAAAGATGAACGAGTGGGAGAGTTACTAGGTCTAGTACATACTGATGTATGTGGACCTATGTCAACTCAAGCATTAGGAGGCTATAGCTACTTCATTACCTTCACCGATGATCACTCACGGTTTGGGTATGTGTTCTTGATGAAACACAAGTCCAAGCCTTTGAAAGGTTCAAAGAATTCAGAAATGAAGTAGAGAAACAACATGACAAAAGTATTAAAATACTTCGATCGGATCGAGGTGGTGAATACTTAAGTCAAGAGTTTCTTGATTATCTAAGAGACAATGGCATATTGTCTCAATGGACTCACCCTATACACCACAAAGATAATGGTGTATCCGAGAGGCGAATCGACCTTGTTGGACATGGTCAGGTCAATGATGAATCATGCGACTCTTCCCAAGTCCTTTTGGGGTTATGCACTGCATACCGCTTACTTGTTAAATGTAATGCCTACCAAGGTAGTCTCTACTACTCCATATGAGATATGGGCTAGTAAGAAACCTCATGTATCTTACTTGAAGATATGGGGTTGTCCCGCTTATGTGAAGCGGATCAGATCGCATAAACCGGATGCTAAGTCCGATAAATGTCTATTTATCGATACCCTAAGGAAACAAGGGGTTACTATTCTATCATCCCGTGGAACAAAAGGTGTTTGTTTCAAGGCATGTGTTTCTAGAGAAAGAGTTTCTCTTGCAAGAAAACAAAGGGGAGTGTCGTTGAGCTTGAGGAGGCTCGAGAGACTCAAATAGACATTGATGAGATACCGGTGAAGCACAACACGACAACTCATAGTGATGAGCAATCTACGACTTAATGTAACACCACATCTTCAGAGATCCGTAGAACACGCAATATTCCCGAGAGATATGGATTTCGTAAGTGAATCGAACGACGTGTTACTCATTGATGATGAGGAGCCTACTAGTTATGAAGAAGTGCTGACAAGTTCAGAAAGGGATAAGTGGCTTGGTGCCATGAAGTCGGAAATGGATTCCATGTACGAAAACCAAGTTTGGAACTTGGTTGACCCACCTGAAGGCATAAAGCCTATAGGGTGCAAGTGGGTTTTCAAGAAGAAAACCGACATGGATGGTAATGTGATTACCTATAAGGTTAGATTGGTGGCGAAAGGATATCATCAAAAACAAGGTGTTGATTATGACGAAACCTATTCGCCAGTAGCTATGCTTAAATCCATTCGGATGCTCCTGGCCATAGCGGCTCATTATGATTATGAGATATGGCAGATGGATGTGAAAACATCTTTCCTTAATGGAAACTTGCTCGAGGACGTGTATATGATACAGCCTGAGGGTTTCACATCGGTTGATAAAACCAAGGTATGCAAGTTGCGACGATCCATTTATGGATTGAAGCAAGCATCCAGGAGCTGGAATATCCGTTTTGATGAGACGATCAAAAGTTTGATTTCTCACAAAATCCGCATTTAACCTTGTGTGTACAAGAAGGTTAGTGGGAGGCAAATGTGTTCCTAGTATTGTATGTCGATGACATATTACTTATAGGAAACTGTGTTAATCTTACACCGCTAAGGTTTGGTTATCCAAGACATTCTCCATGAAAGACTGGGAGAAGCAACCTACATCCTTGGGATTAAGATCTATAGAGATAGATCAAACGGTTGCTTGGTCTTCGCACTACATATATAGACCGAAAAGCAAAAAGGTTTAGCATGTCAATCCAAGAAAGGTTATCTGCCCATCAGGCATGGGGTACACCTTTCGAAGTCTATGTGTCCGCGCACAGAAGACGAGAGGATTTGCATGAGTAAGATTCCCTATGCATCCGCAATAGGATCTATCATGTATGCTATCTTATGTACGAGGCCCGATGTATCGTATGCTCTGAGTGTCACGAGCAGATACTCACCGATCCAGAATGGATCATTGGGCTATTAAGACGATCCTAAGTACTTGAGAAGAACTAAGGATGTATTCCTAATATATGGAGAAGGGGACATGGTGATACGCGGTATACAGATGCCGCCTTCCTGCATGCATAAGGATGATTCCGTGTCTTAGTCCCGATAATGTGTTCACCTTGAATGGGGGGCGCAGTGAGTTGGAAAAGTTCCAAACAAGAGATCAGAGCGGATTCTACCACCGAGGCGTAATATATTGCGCCTAAGCAAAGGAGGCGGTTTGGATCAAGAAGTTCGCTCATGAACTTGGTGTGATTCCCGCCATTGTTGAAGCAATACCCATCATCATGACAACAATGGAAGCAATCAGACAGCGAAAGAGCCAAGGTCTCATCAACGATCCAAACATGTGCCACGCTATCATCTTATCGAGAGATCATAAGTAGGAACGAAATACAAATCGAGAAAATTCCCACCGAAAGGAACTTAGCGGATCCTTTGACTAAAGCATTACCTCAAAGTAAGTTTGAGGGTCATGTTGGTGCTTATGGTATCGATACCGTGAGCGATTGGCATTAGGCCAAGGCGGGAGTCCGTTAGTAATATATGAGAGATGTCCTAAGGCAATCGCTTTATGTATGAACCATTTATATGATAAATGAAGATTCACTATTTGAGGTATACATGTTTTATGTATTTGATTGATCTTAAACTCATTTATCAATGTCCACGATACGATTCACAAAGATGAGAGAATTTGTGATCGATCACAACTAGTGAGTATCTCTACATGTGTAATTGTGATGTATCTAATTATCCCTAGTCGATGAATTGATGGATCGACACCATCAATTCGCTGAGACTAGCACGAGGTATACTCCTTGGTGTATCCAAGCAAATGATTCTCACCGGGCCGAGACATAGTGATGTCCGAGTTAATCGTGGATGCTAGTTATGGTAACTAGTTCATCGAGTGACCACCGTAAGACTTCATATGGTTCTCTCGCATATATAGATATGTCAATGAAGTTCTTATCGTGGCTTAAGTGCGATGTTCTTCGACTTGCGTATTCAAGTCATCTTGATCATGGAGACTTATGCTTTGACATCTTAAGCAAACATCTCTAAGGAGATGTGGACCCGGATGATTGGGTATAAGTCAAGTGATCAAGGTGTTTGAATAGCCTATAAAGGATTCACCACTCCTTGCGAGGAGATGTATACCCATGGCCTCTCGTCGGATTGTTACTAAAGTCTTTGGCCAAAGCATTACATGTTTAGAGTAAGGTACTCTTCGATACATGTGGAGTAACTAGAACTGTGAGGACGAGGAAATGATACTGGCTAGGTGTGACGAGTCACTAGTGGGATCGACACTATAGACCATGTCCTCAACCAAGTGGGTATAAGATGAGTGAAGGGAATGGGGCACGATTCATTCGAAGCATCAAGGGTTTCGTAAATAGTTCGATCAACCGCTGATCTTTTCTGCTAATTGGGGATCATGATGTACTACTAGGTGCCACTCATGATCGCTCTATAATTAATGGTTAATTATAGACGGCCAACATAAACCGAGAACCTATTTGGTCACACGACAACGAGTGTAATCCAAAGGATTTAAAACGAGCTTGAGAATGGGATTCTCGATCGAGAGAAACTATGTTTGGTCGACCAAACATAAAGCAGCATGAAATTGTTTCAATGCAATGGAAGCGTGATGGGCCGTGGTCTTATGAAGACATAATGGATGGACCAAAATGGTTTGGTTCTAATCCAATGGATAAGAATAAACCAAAGGGTTTGGTTTATTTTAAACGAATGAACCAAAAGTTGGTTCGCTTTAACTTAAAATAAACCATCATGGTTTGGTTTATTTTAACTTATCTTAATGGAGCGGGTTAACGGGCTTTATGGATATGATCCATTAACCATTAAGAGAATTAGTTCTCTATAAAATAGGGATTAAACCCTAACCCTAAACCTAATGATCTAGTTGCCGCCCAATGATCTAGTTGCCGCCCAATGATCTAGTTGCCGCCCAACATCTAGTTGCCGCCCAACACATTGTGGCCGCCCAAGCTCCTTGCCGCCCAGCTTGATTGTGCTGCCGTCAAGACCCTTGCCGGCATCCAAGCTCCAGCCGGTGAACCTCCGGCGACCCTCCGGTGATCCCCTAAAAGGTTCGGCATCAAGGTGAGCTTTTGTCTCCTTGTTTTGGCCGGCGCCTATCTCCTCCACCAAGCTGTCCAGTTTTCTGGACAGCTTCTTCTCCTCTCGTCGGAGCGTCGTTTGGACGACGGTTAGTGCTCCAACAGCGGCTAACTTACCGGGGATTTGATCTTCGGTAATCCTCTGAGGTGGAGGATGAAGGATTCGTCAAACGGTTGACGAATACCTCTCCGGAGAAGCGAGTTTTGAGAACTCGTTTTGGATCCGAATTTGGATTCGGATCGTGATCATCTCTCGATCACGTCGTCTTCAACATGAGGCTAGTAACCCGTACGAAGACGAAGCTCGTGACTTAGCGAAGTCATCCCGAGGAGCTCGGCGTGGATACGGATAGAGACGATTCTTACGAGGATCGTTCCGGTTGATGTCGTTCCCGTTACACGTCATACGAAAGGTATAACGTAGTTAATTTCCTTTTATTGCAATTTTAATTTACGGTTATGTCTACACTTGTTGTAAAAGCATGCGTGTGTTGTGTGTGTTGTAATAAATAGGAGTATTTATTATTTTTAATTGCTTCCGCTGTGTTCATGTTTACGAAACATGATCGAACACACACACGCCGCGGTGCCGGAAACCCAACAGAACACCCCAACAAAATGGGGTGGTGGAAAGGAGAAATCGTGCTCTACAAGAGGCAGCTAGGACTATACATAATGCATATTCACTTCCTAGCTATTTGTGGGCGGAAGCGGTTAATACCACTTGCTATATCTAAAATAGGGTCTTAATCCATAAGTTTTTAGGAAAAACACCCTTTTGAATTATGGAATGACACAATTCCTATAATTCATTACTTCAAAGTATTTGGATGCCAAGTTTACATCTTAAACACCAAAGACAATTTAGGAAAATTTGAGTCCAAAGCGGATGAGAGAATCCTAGTTGGATACTCATTCACTAGTAGAGGATATAGAGTCTATAACAAAAGGACTCAAAAGGTTGAGAAATCCTCAAATGTTTAATTTGATGAAATTTCTAATACTTACCCTGGGAAATCCCCCATTGATAATGATATCAATGATAAAAACCAAGGTATTACCCAAAAATTTCAAAACTTGACCTTAGGGGGTAATGATCAAGGGGGAGGAAGAGGAGATTCCGATGATGAGAGGAGAAAGGAGGATAACAATGATCTAAATCAACTTGAAACACCTCCTAAAACATTAAGAATTCATCAAAATTATCCTCTAGACCAAGTTGTAGGAGAACTCTCTCAAGGTGTTGGAACTAGGTTTTTTCATAGAACCCCCACTAGTCAAATAGCTCTCATCTCACAATTTGAGCCCAAATCAATCAATGATGCATTACTTGATCCGGATTGGATTCTAACAATGCAAGGAGAATTGGCTCAATTTGAGAGGAGTCAAGTGTGGGAGCTAGTCCCTAGACCCAATGATAGCACCATTGTTACTACAAAATGGGTCTTTAGAAATAAATTAGATGATCAAGGAAATATAACTAGAAACAAAGCTAGGTTAGTTGCAAGGGGCTTCAATCAAGTCGAAGGACTTGACTATGATGAAACTTATGCCCCGGTTGCTAGGTTAGAATCGATTAGAATCCTATTAGGATATGCCTCTTACATGGGTTTTAAACTCCATCAAATGGATGTAAAATCGGCATTCCTAAATGGGTTCATTAAGGAAGAAGTGTATGTAGAATAACCTCCCGGGTTTGAGAGTATAGACTATACAAACCATGTATACAAGCTTAGAAAAGCTTTATACGGGTTAAAACAAGCTCCCCGGGCTTGGTATGAAAGATTATCATCTTTCTTAGTTTCTAAGGGTTTTAGAAGGGGTCAAGTAGATCAAACTCTATTCATTAAGTCAAAGTCAAAGGATATCTTTGTGGCCCAAGTATATGTAGATGACATCATTTTTGGGTCAGCAAATGATTAGCTCCTTCAAGACTTTATAAAAAAAATGGAGAATGAGTTTGAAATGAGTCTAGTTGGAGAATTGAATCTCTTCTTAGGTTTACAAGTCAAACAAACTAATGAAGGAATTTATGTATACCAAACCAAATATGCCAATGAAATGATTAAAAAATTTGGTTTGGAAAATGCTAAGGTAGTATCAACTCCTATGGCAACCAACACAAAAATAGATAATGATCAAGAAGGTAAATTAGTTGACTCAGAACTTTATAGGAGCATGATTGGTAACCTTCTATACCTAATCACTAGTAGACTCGATATATTATTTGCGGTAGGCATGTGTGCAAGATACCAATCATGTGCCAAAGAATCTCATTTAGTGGTCGTTAAGAGAATTTTAAGATATATCAATGGTACACTAAATGTAGGACTTTGGTACCCTATGACAAAGTCTTTTGATTTGGTTGGGTACACCGATTTTGACTATGCAGGTTGCAAGTTGGATCGGAAGAGTACTAGTGGTGGATGACAATTTCTTGGATCCTCCCTAGTTAGTTTGAGTAGTAGGAAACAACCTTGTGTTGCTCTCTCCACTACCGAGGCCGAGTATGTAGCCATGGGTGATTGTGTAGCTCAATTACTTTAGATGAGATACACTCTAGAGGATTATGAGCTACAATACTCCAACATTAGAGTCTATTGTGATAATGTGAGTACCATAAATTTGACCAAAAATTCAGTACATCACTCTAGGAAAAAGCACATTGAAGTGAAGCATCACTTCATTAGAGATCATGTGGCAAAGGGGGACATTGAACTCAACTACATAGAATCCAAGTCCAACCTTGCCGACATTTTCACCAAGGCTCTTCTCGAAGCGGATTATTCATCACTTAGGAGAGAACTTGGAATGTGCTTTGTAGAATAGAGGTCTAGGATTATACCTCTATAGGATCTCACAAAACACCTAAGAAACCATGATTTTTGTATTGAGCCACTTAGACATCATGTGAGATGTTAGGAAGATACACTTGGTTCATGATGCTTGTTATGATGCATTACTATGAACTAAGGTGTCATCTAGAAACATTGATCCTTAATTGGATCAATCATTGGGAAGGCTTGTGTACAATTGATGTGCATATAGCTCTAAGAATATGATTGGAAATGTCAAATAAAATATATTTTAAACTATGTTTATCATATTTTGAAAAATAGTTTTCACTTGATAAGCAAAAGCGATACAAAGATTGCAAAAACCTTAAAGCTTTTGCTAGCTTTCAAACTTGTATCAATTTAGGAATCTCGAAAAGATATATTTTTCAAATTATTTTTCCTTGATAAAGAATTATTGCAAAGATGTCTCCACAAAATTTCATGATTTTTCGATGTTTCTTGAATTGTTGATACATTTCTGAAGTTTGGCTAAAATTCCTAAAATTGGCATTTCAGGCTTGGCAGTCGACTGCTTTAGTATACAGTCGACTGCCACGCTGATATTTCTACAAATCAGCCTTATTCCTTTGTCTTATGTTAAAGTTTAAGTGTCCTAACCCTATGGTATGATAATCCCAGCAAAAAAAGAGGGTGTAGGACTGATTGATGCATTATTTTAGGAGGAGTTTCATTATGCAATCTTTTCATCCCCAAATATCTATATTGTTGGTGCAAAGTTAGGAAATATTTTCATATTATGTTTTGCTCAATATGTTGTTTACACATCATGAACCATGTCTTGGATTAAGGGGGATCCCCATATCTATCTTACACCTTAATTCAAGACTTAATCAATTATATTAATTCATGAATTTATTTTTTTATAAGTCCTTCTCTTTTAGATGTGTGTCAAAGGGCGAGAAGGGAAATTTAAGTTAGAATTCAGATTGGATATTGGATATATGATATTTTCATTATGTGCATATTTCAAAACCTAACTTAAAATGTTTGCAAACATCAAAAAGGGGGAGATTGTTGGTACAACAATACCCTAAGCATTTATATCTTTTGATGTTTGGATAATCATTTATAGTTAGGCTAATTGTGATCTAATCGAGAATGTGTTAAGTGACAGGAAAATCCAAGTGTGATCTTGGCAAGAGAAGTCCAAAGAAAGGTCTTGGCGGCGTAAGTCCAAGCATGTAGTCTTGGCGGCGTAAAGTCCAAGCGGACCTTTAAAAAGGAAGTCCAAAGGCAAGTCTTGGCAGCGTAAGTCCAAGCATGTAGTCTTGGCGGCGTAAAGTCCAAGCGTACTTTGGCAAAGAGAAACCCGAGACATGAAGAAATGGAAGGAAGCTCTTGGAAGAAAGCGCAAGGATGAACAAATCGTGGACTCAGAGGGATCTGGGAGGCACAAGGATGAAGGAAGAGCTAGAAGGTTATGTCTAGGTCTAGGGAGTTGATTTCAAGTATGAATCAATCATACTTGAAGTGTGTCAGTCGACTGAGGCTCCATCCCAATTGACTGATCAGTCACTCGACTGATGAGGGCTGAATTCTGGGTCTATCAATCAACTGCTAGGGTTTAGCGATCATTTCATTCCACCATGTCATTCGCTATACCTAGCAAATGATCGCTTAATAGTGGACATTGACACATAATGGTTTTCAGTCGAGCGATCGCTTGGAGCACTCGACTGATGGCTCAATCAGTCAACTGATGGTATGATCAGTCGACTGATCAGAGTCCCGTTGGGAAGTGATGACCACAGATCCAGCTAGTCAGAAGCCGTTGCATTACGTCAGCTACAACAGCAGTCAACTGATGTTGTACATCAGTCGATTGATGGAGGATCAATGGGAAAATCATCCCTTGCTCTATAAAAAGGGACCTTGGGGTGCTTGAGGAGGCTAGTGCTCTGATACTAATTGTTAGTGTCTATAAGATTCATATATCTCTACAATGACATAATATTGTCCACTTTGGGCTTAAGCCCTCATGGTTTTATTTTTGGGCTTTACCTAAAAGGCCTCATCTAATGGAGATATCTTTTTTTTATCTTATAAGCACATGATCTTTTCCATGTCTTACCAATGTGAGACTTATAAGCACATGATCTTTTTTCCATGTCTTACCAATGTGGGACATTGATTGTATTTCCCATACTCCCAACAATCCCCCCTCAAATGAAGGACCACATTAAGCTCCCCTCAAGCCTATTCGTCCTCGAAGAACTTCATCTACTTGATGTCCGATCCTTAACCCACTAGGACTTCTTGCCAACTGTCTGGTCCTCCTGACCCAGCTGGACTTCCTACCAGTTGTCCAACCCTTCTGGCCCAACTAGACTTCCTGCCAATTGTTCAGTCCTCCCGACCCAATTGGACTTCCTGCATGGTATTTGGTTCTATTGATCTGAACATGGGAGCTCCACTTCCTTCGTTCGAGGTTCATGGCTTGACATGGAACATGGCTCTGATACTAATTGTTAATGTCTATAAGATTCATATATCTCCACAATGACATGATATTGTCCACTTTGGGCCTATGTCCTCATGGTTTTGTTTTTGAGCTTTACCCAAAAGGCCTCATCCAATGAAGATATCTTTTTATCTTATAAGCACATGATCTTTTCCATGTCTTACCAATGTGGGACTTATAAGCATATGATCTTTTCCATGTCTTACCAATATGAGACTTTGATTGTATTCCCCATACTCTCAACAATCATTTTTCATGCCAAGTACCCATGACTTGGACTTTCCCATGACAATCACATTGTTATATATTTTGTCGAACATCAAAATACTAGTCAAACTCTGTCTGGTCAATTGTGACTTGGGTCGATTGCACCAACACTATCATCTCGCCGCGTCCTAATACTATGTTGTCAAGGTTGACTAATTATTAACCCTATCTAGCCGTTCTAAAAAAAATAAAACAAAAATTAACTAAGCATGCAAGTCTAATTCAAGAAATAAAAACAAACAAGTTTAGTACTAGCGCCCCCTGGAACATTGAATCGATTCGGTCTTTCCATGTAGTGGATTTGGTCCTTGGGAACCCAATACTTAGTGGATCCTAATTGTGAAATCAAAGCGGTCTTAGGGACACATGCTTGGACTATTTGTCTATTTCGATTCACAATTGACATATAAGATTTATTTGTTGCGTTTGATCTAAACCCGAGTCTGGCCTTATTGTACACGACCCTTTGTGATCCAAGTAGTAGGTCAAGACCCTTGGACCCCAAAGTAAACCTTTCCAATCTTTGCCTAAGATCTTTGACTTGTCCTTTCAAGAGAGAGTTCTCTTCTTCGAGTTTTTCAACTCGAGTTAAGTTCTCCTCTTGAACTCGACTAGTCGAAGAGGTTAGGGAGACCTCATGTTTAAGGAGTTTAACCTTCTCAACTAAGGTCTCGACCTTGGACTCGGACTTAGCTAATTTCTTAGTTAAATACTTAATTGCATTATAAAGCGTATCAATTAATGACCGACTTACCTTGATTGAATCTCTTGAGCCGGATATGGATCCGTGGCTTGTCTTGAATTGAAGTTCATCTTCGGATCCGGAGTCGGATTCGGTCTTGGACTCGTCGCTTGCTTTGGGTTTGGACTCGTCTTTGGGCTCGATCGGCTTGGCCATGAATGCAAGATTGTTGAGCTCGTCTTCCTCCTCTGATGACTCCTCCCATGTTGCATTGAGTGCCTTCTTCTTGGATGGTTTGTTCTTTAGTCTTGGGCAATCTGATTTGATGTGACCCATCTTGTTGCATTCGTAGCACCGGTGGTTGGAATTTTGTTTGGGTATATTTTCCTTGGATTTCTTGATCAGACTGTTGGGATGTATACTGAAAAGTCTATCTTTTGTATGAACATCTTTATTTTGAAATAAGAATCACATGATCTTGGTTTGCATATTTTTATGGTTATGCATATTGTCTAATACATTACATTGTAGATAACATGGTGTGTGGTGTCACACAGGAGATCATGTTATCGGCTCCTTATAAAGTATAAGTATAGGCTCACAACCGAGATGGCTTTGGACAAACCATTGGTATGGTTGTAGTGTGATTTGGTATTGGTTTGTCTTGACCATAAAATCACACTAGTACACTTTGTGTGTATTGAGCAGGACCGACTTATAGGTGATTCGATTTATTCCTGACTACATAATCGAATCAGACCTCAGATATTATATTGTACATACTCTTAATCCTGATATAATAATGGGCACATATACTTAGTATTCATTTCTTTGATTTACCAATGGGCGAGATTTATAGATTAAATCGATAGGCTCGGTAAGTTGGGAAATGATATTATTTATATGATATGTCGTTGATTATAGGAGGAAGTCGTGTCCTATATATTAGGATGATGATGTCCCTTTGAGGAGCTCATAAGGTTCATCATGTAAACCCTGCAGGTGGACTTGGTCCGGCATGATGAAAAGGTTGAGTGGTACTACTCATGGAGTTAGATGTTGATTAATTAATGGTCAGTAAATTAATTAATCGACGGACATTCGAGATCTTAAACACGGGGAGAAAATGTACATATAATATATGGAGCCCATATTAACTTATGGGGGTTGGTGAGGTAGATCAATGATAAACCTTTAGTGGATTGGATTATCATTAATGGATCGGACTTTATGTGGGATTGATCCATTGGGTGGCCAAGATCCAACTCCTCCTCATGGTCTCTATTGTAGCCTATTAATACCTCATGAAGCCTAGATCCAATGGATGAAAACAAAACTCTAGATCCAAAGGTAGAGATTAAATCTCTAGATCCAACGGTTGAGATTAAATCTCTAGATCCGACGGTTGAGATTAAATCCCTAGAACCAATGGTGGAGATTAAAACAAGGCTTATTCCTAAACTCTATAAAAGGAGGCTTTAGGGTTGGCATGGAGAGAAATATAGAGAAGCAAGGGTGTTTGGAGTTGGTGGCAAGAAACTAGGATTAGGGTTTGGAGCTTAGCGGCACCAAATAAGGAAATACTTTCTTTGTCTTCTTCTTCTCCATTGGTGGCCAGCGTCCATACAACCCCTCTCCCCTCTTGGCTGGCGTCCAAACCTAGCTCTCCTCTTCTCCTTGGCCGGTGGAACCAAGGCTTAGGATCCTCCCTTGGAGCTTTTGGCCGGCAACCATTCTTTCTCCTTCTCCTTGTTGGCCGACGGCAAGTAACTTTCTTGTTGCTTGTTGGTTGGCTAAAGGAAGGAGAAGGATCTTTGTTTCTATTCTTCCTCTTGCTCGAAACGAACAAGGAAGGAAGATTGGTGATCTAGGAGCTTTGACTTTTGGTAGATCGTCGCCCACATGACGTCCAAAAGGAGGAAGGTCATACAATAGAAGATCGAGAGGTATAACACTTATCTATCTTCGTATGTTACATGTTTGCAATTATTTTTCAATTATATATGCATGATATATTCTATTTTGTGGCTAAATATACTTGGATCACGAACATAAACACAAAAGCCGGTGATCCGTACATCGTCTATTCCGCGGCTATTCGTAGAATAGAGGTTGGTCGTTTGAACAACAAGTTTGTTCAAGTGACTACTCTAATCGAATAACACGATGATGACAAGGTTGTTTCCCTTTTGTCTAGGATTAAATTTTTTTTTCTAGGGACGTAGAACGGATCGCCATGAACAAGAGACCGAGTTGAAGTGGGAAGCGAAGTTTCCCCTCCCTTCACGAACACCTTCGACTCTTGATCATCTTCCAAACTAGATTCACTAGTTCGGTCTCCATCTCATCGTTCACCTCCAATTCATACTCCTTCTTCGGGAGGTGATTTGCTCTTCGCCTTCTTTTTTCAACCTGCAACCAATGCAATACCTATCTCGACTGGGGCCAAGTAAGATTGTTCGTGTAGCTCAAATTTAGAGAAAAGTTCATCTAACCTAATCTTAGATAGATCTCTAGATACCTTGTAGGCATCAACCATGGATGCCCACAAGGTGGTCCTAGGAAATGCATTGAGTACGTACTTGATCAAATCTCAATTTTTGACTTTCTGTCCGATCGAGTGGAGCCCGTTCATAATGTCTTATATTCTTGCATGAAATTGTGTAACGGTTTTGTGTTCCTACATTTTTAGATTAAAAAGTTTATTTAGAAGAAGGTCTCTTTTACATACCTTCATGTCGGTGGTTCCTTCATGAAGCTCGATGAGCTTATTCCATAGGTATTTTGAGCTTATGAACGGGTCGACGCGGTTGAGCTCCTCCTTGGACAAACCACATTGCAAGATTTGTGTAGCCTTTGCATCAGCCTCCACTTGATGCTTCATCACATTGGTCCATTTGTCGCAGTCCAAGTGTTCACCGTCTTCATTTGTTGGAAGGGTGAACTCGGTCCGGATCACAATCCACATCTCGACTTGGGTTTTCAAGTAGCATTCCATCCGACCCTTCCAGTAATGGAAGTCATCTCCATTGTAAAATGGAGGTCAGGCGGTGCTAAACCCTTCGAGATGGCCCATTTAAAAAGAACCTTGCACACAAAAACAATCGACACGAAAAAGGCTACCAAGACTCTAGTCTTGGATTAGTAGTGCGGGAAGAGAAATAATGAAAAGCTTAAAAATTAAAAAAGAAAATATGAAAAGATACCAAAAGAAATGCTAGATTGGTGGTTTCACCAAATTTGAGCACCCCCGCTCTAATACCAATTATTGGATCGAAAGCAAGCTAGAGGGGGGGGGGGGTGAATAGAGAGCTTGAAAACTTCTTTTCGTTCGTCGATAAAACACGAGTAATAAACGTAGTGGAATGTAAACAATAAAAGTAAAGGAGAATATTTTGTTTTTACTTGGTTCGCAACCAAAAGGTTACTACTCCAAGGCCCTGCGATCCTTGACCGCGTACGAAGGGGCAATCCATTATAGAGTCTCCTCCTCGTTGGACGTAGGAGACGACAATTGCAATAAAAAGCAATCTAGAGGTAGAGGCACAATCCCACCTCTCCTCTTTACAATGAAAAACTTGAAGACAAAAGCTTGAATACTAAATGTAAAGATTAAAGCTACGACTTGAAATGTACCAATGAAAATAAAGACTTGAGATGTTGCGTGTTGTCGGTGTTGTGTCAGCATTTCGACGTCGTAGAGTAGTTGTTGATGGCACGACGTTGTGGGAGCACTTTGATAGCAATTTGGATGACCTAAAGGGGTGAACCCCTCCTTCTTTTATAACCCTTCAAGATCCTGAACGTTGAGATCTAGATCTGAGTCAAAGAGCTTCATCACCCCAAGATAAGTAAAGCTTATCTTGACTTTCTTCGAGCTGGACAGTTTGAATAGTAGTCGACTGATTACCTTCATCAGTCGACTGATGCTAGCAGCAGTCGAATGACAATAACCAGCAGTCGACTGCCAGCTAGGTTATTCAACTTAAAACAAAGTTAGCACGAAAATACAAGTAATAGTAAATTTGATGGCTACTTACCATCTGATATAGACCTAGACCTTCCACTGGAAGTCTTAGTCGGATCACCGCCTAAAGTCGTCCCATTATTGAGGACTCGACCTCACTATTACTCACACTTGTGTTTACCTCTGGTCCTTTTCGATTTGTCGCATAGCTTCCGGTCCTCACCTGGGTTCTTCGACTCCATCCGAAGTTCTCCCAATGTCGCTTGACCACCACGGTTTCTCGACTCGAGATTCTCCAGGTGTGGCTGACCTTCGGCTTAGCATAATCATTTCCTGCACACTTAACTTAGCTCATGAGATATCAATAAGAGCTTAACTTTGAACTTTTACCATAATCAAAACCTAGGTTCGATTTTCTGGTGCCACTGCACCAATAGGAGGTCTTCGCCTTCCTGTTTCCAAACGCCTCTTTCATATACTAGCCTATTATGGCCTCCCCATCAATCATCTAACCCCTAACTCCATTCAAATTCTTATTGGAACCCTAATTGTATTCCAGCACATTAACATCCCCCAAAATCCCCACATCTTCTGCTGTCTATACAAGCTCAAAATGGCTGACACAAGTGTGTTCTACTTCATGGCATGCCAAGACCATCAATTCTTAACTGACATTCCCACCTCTTACAAGGTTTGGAAAGACCTCTACTTTTATGTCCCCCTAGATCTCATTCTACAATTCTCTCTAACCTGGAAAACCACTCTTCGTCATCTTCCCGACCTCAAGAGTGTCAAATCTGCCATCAACTTCCCCTCCATTGAAGCCCTACTTAGAAACAAACACTTTAGTATTAGCAAAATTTTGCAAGAACCAATCTTGTCCTACTATAGACTATCCCTCATCCAATCAATAGAAGCTCATCCCATAGGTAAGTTTTATTTAGCTGCACATTTACCGAATTTTCCTTTAAATGTATAGTGATACCCTTTTTTACAAATTCACTAATTTTACCTTCGAATGCATACTAATACTTTACTCTTCATACTTACTGACTTTACCCTTAAATGTATATTGATATTCTATTTTACAGAGGATATGATGCATGTTTCCATTGCAAGAACCTTGGCAAAACAACAGAAGAAGAAAAGAAAAAGAACTGAAGGAACATCTACCTCTTCCTCGACCCCAAGCTTTCTTCATCAGTAATTACCCCTTCCTCTACTATTCCTTTCTTCAATTACCTTGATTTAATTTCACAAAGAGTTATTTATACCTCTATGTCACAAGTTTCTTCTGAACTTCCCTAGGTCCCCATTATAACCATTGTCAAGCCCGACCAACCAATCCTCACTCTAATTGCCACTGACCTTATTCCTCCTCCCCTAGAACCACTTCAAAATCCTTTACCCTCTTTTGATATTTCTCTCTGTAGAGCCATCTCCTTCACTTCCTCCTCTAGAATTGCTTTCCCCTGATACACTTTTTGCTCCCTGCCATGATCCTATAGAACTTCATCTCTTTCTCCCTCCTCCTCTACTGATGACATCCCACTAGCCTCCTTATTTCCCTCTAGACACCAACAACACATACCTCCCTCCAGTCCTATAATTCCATAATTCACAACCTCTACCCCTCTAGACCTTTTGGTACAAGCCGTATCAGATACCTATCCTAGCCATCTCCTTTCTTCTCTTCCATAACTCCCTATACCCCCCCTCTATTATGAATTCTCTTCCTGCACCTTCTTCATCTTGTTGGATCGAAGCGGATCGCTAGAGGGGGGGGGTGAATAGCGATAAAAACTTTTTTCTCTTCGTTCGTTAAAAAACCGAGTAGATAATTAATTTGCAGCGGAAAAGATAAGTAATATAAAGAGAAGACAAATGTTTTACTTGGTTCGTAGCCTTCGGCTACTACTCCAAGGCCCTAGTGGTCCTTAACCACGTACGGAGGGCAAAAGCACTAAAGGAACTCCTCCTCGTTAGAGGTAGGAGTTAATCGATATAAGAAGGTGTTGGGTTTCCGGCACCGCGGCGTGTGTGTGTTCGATCATGTTTCGTAAACATGAACACAGCGGAAGCAATTAAAAATAATAAATACTCCTATTTATTACAACACACACAACACACGCATGCTTTTACAACAAGTGTAGACATAACCGTAAATTAAAATTTGCAATATAAGGAAATTAAACTACGTTATACCTTCCGTATGACGTGTAGCGGGAACGGCATCAACCGGAACGATCCTCGTAAGAATCGTCTCTATCCGTATCCACGCCGAGCTCCTCGGGATGACTTCGCTAAGTCACGAGCTTCGTCTTCGTACGGGTTACTAGCCTCGTGTTGAAGACGACGTGATCGAGAGATGATCACAATCCGAATCCAAATTCGGACCTAAAAACAAGTCCTCAAGACTTGCTTCTCCGGAGAGGTATTCGTCAACCGATTGACGAATCCTTCGTCCTCCACCTCAGAGGATTACCGGAGATCAAATCCCCGGTATGTTAGCCGCTGTCGGAGCACTAACCGTCGTCCACCCGACGCTCCGACGAGAGGAGAAGAAGCTGTCCAGAAAACTGGACAGCTTGGTGGAGGATATAGGCGCCGGCTAAAGAGGAGATGGAGGCTCACCTTTACACCGAACCCAAGGGAGATCACCGGAGGGTCGCCGGAGGTCTACTGGCCGAAGCTTGGACGCCGGCAAAGAGATGGCAGCAGCTCAATGAGGTTGGGCGGCTGCTCTTGTTGTTGACGCCAACAACAAGAGGGAGAGAGGGGTGGGCGGCCAATTAGGGTTGCCTCAAAATTAGGTTTTTACAAAAACCCTTAAGCCCTATTTTATAGAGAACCAATTCTCTTAATGGTTATTAAATCATAACCATTAGGCCCGTTAACCCGCTCCATTAAGATAAGTTAAAATAAACCAAACCAAGATGGTTTATTTTAAGTTAAAACAAACCGAACCAACTTTTGGTTCATTCGTTTAAAATAAACCAAACCCTTTGGTTTATTCTTATCCATTGGATTAGAACCAAACCATTTTGGTCCATCCATTATGTCTTCATAAGACATGGCCCATCCACGCTTCCATTGCGACTGAAACAATTTCATGCTCGCTTTATGTTTGGTCCAACCAAACATAGTTTCTCTCGGTCTGAGAATCCCATTCTCAAGCTCGTTTTAAATCCTTTGGATTACACTCGTTGTCGTGTGACCAAATAGGTTCTCGGTTTATGTTGGCCGTCTATAATTAACCATTAATTATAGAGCGATCATGAGTGGCACCTAGTAGTACATCATGATCCCCAATTAACCGAAAGATCAGCAGTTGATCGAACTATTTACGAAACCCTTGATGCTCGAATGAATCGTGCCCCATTCCCTTCACTCATCTTATACCCACTTGGTTGGGACATGGTCTATAGTGTCGTCCCCACTAGGTGACTCGTCACACCTAGCCCAAGTATCATTTCCTCGTCCTACGGATTCTAGTTACTCCACATGTATCGAAGAGTACCTTACTCTAAACATGTAATGCTTTGGCCAAAGACTTTAGTAACAATCCGACGAGAGGCCATAGGTATACATCTCCTCGCAAGGAGTGGTGAATCCTTTATAGGCTATTCAAACACCTTCGATCACTTCGACTTATACCCAATCATCCCGGGTCCACATCTCCTTAGAGATGTTTGCTTAAGATGTCAAAGCATAAGTCTCTATGATCAAGATGACTTGAATACCGCAAGTCAAAGGAACATCGCACTTAAGCCACAGTAAGAACTTCATTGACATATCTATATATGCAGAGAACCATATGAAGTCTTACGGTTGGTCACTCCAATGAACTAGTTACCATAACTAGCATCCACGATTAACTCGGACATCACTATGTCTCCAGCCAGTGAGAATCGGGCTTGGATATACCAAGGAGTATACCTCGTGCTAGTCTCGATAGAATTTATGGTGTCCAAATCCATCAATTCATTGACTAGGGATAATTCTGATACATCACAATTACACATGTAGAGATACTCACTAGTTGTGATCCAATCACAAATTCTCTCATGTTGTGAATCGTATCGTGGACATTCAGTAAATGAGTTTAAGATCCAATCAAATACATAAAATATGTATACTCAAATAGTGAATCTTCATTTATCATATAAATGGTTCATACATAAGGCGATTGCCTTAGGACATCTCTCATATATTACTAACAGACTCCCACTTTGCCTTATGCCAATCGCTACGGTATCCAATACCATAAGCTCTAACATGACCCTCAAACTTACTTTGAGGTAATGCCTTAGTCTAAGGATCCGCTAAGTTCCTTTCAGTGGGAATTTTCTCGATTTGTATTTCGTTCCTACTGATGATCTCTCTGATAAGATGATAGCGGCGAAGCACATGTTTGGATCGTTGATGAGACCTTGGCTCTTTCGCTCTTCAGGTGCAATTGCTCCATTGTTGTCGCGATGAGACCGGTATTGCTTCAACAATGGCGGAATCACACCAAGTTCATGAGCGAACTTCTTGATCCAAACCGCTTCCTTCCTTTGCTTGCCGCAATATATTCTGCCTCAGTGGTAGAATCCGCTACAGTCTCTTGTTTGGAACTTTTCCAACTCACTGCGCCCCCATTCAAGGTGAACACGTATCCGTGAGACCGAATCATCCTTGTCTCATGCGGAAGTTGGCATCTGTATACGCGTATCACCATGTCCCTTCTCCATATATTAGGAACACATCCTTAGTTCTTCTTAAGTACTTAAGGATCGTCTTAATGCACCAATGATCCATTCTGGATCGGTGATCTGCTCGTGACACTCAGAGCATACGATACATCGGGCCTCGTACATAACATAGCATACATGATAGATCCTATTGCGGATGCATAGGGAATCTTACTCATGCAAATCCTCTCGTCTTCTGTGCGCGGACACATAGACTTTAAAAGGTGTACCCCATGCCTGATGGGCAGATAACCTTTCTTGGATTCCGACATGCTAAACCTCTTTAGCACTCGGTCTATATATGTAGACTGCGAAAGACCAAGCAACCGTTTCGATCTATCTCTATAGATCTTAATCCCAAGGATGTAGGTTGCTTCTCCCAGGTCTTTCATGGAGAATGTCTTGGATAACCAAACCTTCACTGACTGTAAGATTGACACATCGTTTCCTATAAGTAATATGTCATCGACATACAATACAAGGAACACGACTGCACTCCCACTAACCTTCTTGTACACACAAGGTTCGTCTGGATTTTGTGAGAAATCAAACTTTTTGATCGTCTCATCAAAACGGATATTCCAGCTCCTGGATGTTTGCTTCAATCCATAAATGGATCGTCGCAATTTGCATACCTTGGTTTTATCAACCGATGTGAAACCCTCAGGTTGTATCATATACACGTCCTCGAGCAGGTTTCCATTAAGGAAAGCTGTTTTCACATCCATCTGCCATATCTCATAATCATAATGAGCCGCTATGGCCAGGAGCATCCGAATGGATTTAAGCATAGCTACAGGCGAATAGGTTTCGTCATAATCAACACCTTGCTTTTGACGATATCCTTTTGCCACCAATCTAGCCTTATAGGTAATCACATTACCATCCATGTCGGTTTTCCTCTTGAAAACCCACTTGCACCCTATAGGCTTGATGCCTTCAGGTGGGTCAACCAAGTTCCAAACTTGGTTTTCATACATGGAATCCATTTCCGACTTCATGGCATCAAGCCATTTATCCCTTTCTGAACTTGTCAGCACTTCTTCATAACTGGTAGGCTCCTCATCATCAATGAGTAACACGTCGTTCGATTCACTTATGAGAAATCCATATCTCTCAGGAATGTTGCGTGTTCTACCAGATCTACGAAGATGTGGTGTTACTGAGGTCCAAATGATTGCTCATCACTATGAGTTATCGGTGTTGTGTGCTCACCGGTATCTCATCAATGTCTATTTGAGTATCTCGAGAGTTTCCTCAAGCTCGACGACACTCCCACTTGTTTTCTTGCAAGAGAAACTCTTTCTCTAGAAACACATGCCTTGAAACAAACACCTTTTGTTCCACAGGATGATAGAATTGGTAACCCTTGTTTCCTTAGGGTATCCAATAAATAGACATTTATCGGACTTAGCATCCGGTTTATACGTCTGATCCGCTTCACATAAGCGAGACAACCCCATATCTTCAAGTAAGATACATGAGGTTTCTTACCATTCCATATCTCATATGGAGTAGTTGAGACTACCTTGGTAGGCATTACATTTAACAAAGTAAACAATTGTCAAGTGCATAACCCCAAAAGGACTTGGGAAGAGTTGCATGATTCATCATTGACCTGACCATGTCCAACAAGGTCCGGTTACGCCTCTCAGATACACCATTATGCTGTGGTGTATAGGGCGGAGTCCATTGAGACAATATGCCATTGTCTCTTAGATAATCAAGAAACACTTGACTTAAGTATTCACCACCTCGATCCGATCGAAGTATTTTAATACTTTTGTCATGTTGTTTCTCTACTTCATTTCTGAATTCTTTGAACCTTTCAAAGGCTTCAGACTTGTGTTTCATCAAGAACACATACCCAAACCGTGAGTGATCATCGGTGAAGGTAATGAAGTAGCTATAGCCTCCTAATGCTTGAGTTGACATAGGTCCACATACATCAGTATGTACTAAACCTAGTAACTCTCCCACTCGTTCACCTTTTCCCGTAAAAGGTAACTTAGTCATCTTGCCTTTTAAGCATGATTCGCATGTATCGTATGAATCCAATTCAAACGATTCCAGAATTCCACATCGGTGTAATTCGGACATGCGTTTCTTGCTTATATGGCCAAGACGACAATGCCACATATAGGAGTCTATGTGATTATCCTTTCGAGCACGCGTGTTGCTCGCTTCGATATTGAAGATGTCCTTTGAATCGTCCAACGATATAATGCCATTACTCAAAGTTCGGTTCCATAAAGTACGCCATTCAAAGTTATATAACAACAATTGTTACTAAGCGTTAAATGGAAACCATTTCTATTTAAGCGAAATAGAAACAATGTTCTTTATTAGAAGGAACATAATAGCAATTGTCCAGTTCTAAGACTAGTCCACTAGGGAGCTTCAACAAATAAGTTCTGATGGCGACCGCAGCAACCTTTGCTCCATTGCCAACTCGCAAATTTGACTCCCCTCTGACAAGTCTTCTTCTATTCCTTAGCCCCTGTATGTCATTACATATATGTGAGCCACACCCAGTATCCAATACCCAAGTGTCTAAGGAAATAGAATGACAATCAATAACGAAGATACCTGAAGAGGATGGGGCATCGGATGCCTTCTTCTTCTTCATGGACTCAAGATAAATCTTGCAGTTTCTTCGCCAGTGGCCTTCCTTGCCACAGTGATGGCAAGTGCCCTTTTGCGCTGGTTCCGCCTTCTTTGCCTTTTTCTTTCCTTTCTTCTGTTCTTTTGCCTTCCTCTTAGAACCTTTCTTTGAGGAATCAACTAACAGAACCGCCTTCTCCTCATGCTTCACAGAAGGCTCCACAGTCTTCAGCATATTGAGGAGCTCGGGAATGGTGGATTCCAATTTGTTCATCCGATAGTTCATCACAAATTGCGAGAAACTCTTGGGCAAACAATGCAGAATTAAGTCAATACTTAACTCATGATCCATCACAAAACCGAGGGTAGCTAGCCGCTCGATGTACCCATTCATCTTTAGCACAAACTGTACTCTGAGGCGAACCTTCGTGCATCTTCGTGGTGAAGAGGAGCCTAGAGACCTCGAACCTTCGGATCTCGCTTGCTCATCGAACAACTCATGAAGATGGAAGACCATAGTGTTAGCATCCATATGCTCATGTCGCTTCGCACTCGGTACCATCGCGCCGCTAGCATGATGCAACTCGCCCGTGAGAATCGCCACATGCTTCGATAGACCAACATTTGGTCCGAGTTGCATTGTCCTTAGGGACGGTCGGGAAGAGGCTCTTCAAGGACATATGCAAGCTTTTCCGCCTTGAGAACAATTCTCGAGTTTCTAAGCCGATCCGAAGTTAGGCCCGGTCGGTTTGTTGAATCCAAAATAGTGCGCAAATTCAAAGGCGTCATGATCAATTTATTGACCTAGAAATACAAAGCGAGCATATATGAGAAAAGCGATTTAAAATGCATCAATATACATTTATAAATCCCATTCATTTTTCAATTTCAAAACCTCAAAATCAATTCGGGAGATTGTAGGTAAATCTCAGAATGGGATGATATCCATAATAGTTATGAATAACCTTGGAGAGAGTCAAACAAGCCATTCATAGCTACGACGGTAGGTATCATCTATACCGATTGCATATCACGTATATGCAACTATCACAATGTGCTATCAACTAATTGAATGTTCACACATACATTGGGTTGTTAACACATTAACAAGTATGCATCTTATGCATAGCACCCAACTTCACCTCCCTTAACATCGACCTTGGAGAGAGTCCAACAAGCCGATGCTCCAGGTTAAAGCCAACCCATTAATCAAGAATAGTTTTAATATGGTTAGAGCGCATTCAACCAATTAGCCCAGCTTGGAGAGAGTCCAACAACCAAAGCTAACGATTGACCTCGGACTCTTACCATATTAGTATTAAACTATTCCATGGTTTGAACATGTTCGGGTTGAGCGGGCTTGGAGAGTCCAACAACCCAAACAAGAAAGCGGAACTCTGGTTCAAACCATATTAATGGAAGGTGTAGGCTTTAATATTGTTTAAAGGTTTTATGTCTCATCCTCTTTGCATGCAAATAACTATTATCTACATGGCATGGCATACATGGCATACATCTACATGTCACGACACGCATGGCATTATGTTATGCATCTAATGCAACTACATGTCATACAATTATGTCATGTACAATATTTCCTTATATGTCATAACTATTTATGGAAATAAAATATGTTTAAGATTTGATTCTCCAAATCAAATCATAATTAAATTAGGAAACAAATTTCCAAATCTAATCACATATTTTATTCATGGAATTATTTGATTAAGGAAAATCTATTTAGGAAACCAATTTCCTAAATCTTCAAAACTACTTATGGAAATAAAATATTTTAAAGATTTGATTTCCCAAATCAAATCAAGATTAAATTAGGAAACAAATTTCCAGAATCTAATCAAATATTTTATTTATGGAAAATATCAATTTCCATAAATACTTCCAACTTTCCAAAAGTGGAAGATTTCCATAAATACTTCTAGACTTTCCAAAATTGAAAAATTTCCATAAATACTTCTAAATTTCCAAAATTTAGAAAATTTCCAGAAATACATTATGACTATCGCAAAACCAATTTTACGATTATGTCGAAACACAACCTGGGCTCTGATACCACTGTTGGGTTTCCGGCACCGCGGCGTGTGTGTGTTCGATCATGTTTCGTAAACATGAACACAGCGGAAGCAATTAAAAATAATAAATACTCCTATTTATTACAACACACACAACACACGCATGCTTTTACAATAAGTGTAGACATAATCGTAAATTAAAATTTGCAATATAAGGAAATTAAACTACGTTATACCTTCCGTATGACGTGTAGCGGGAACGGCATCAACCGGAACGATCCTCGTAAGAATCGTCTCTATCCGTATCCACGCCGAGCTCCTCGGGATGACTTCGCTAAGTCACGAGCTTCGTCTTCGTACGGGTTACTAGCCTCGTGTTGAAGACGACGTGATCGAGAGATGATCACAATCCGAATCCAAATTCGGACCTAAAAACAAGTCCTCAAGACTTGCTTCTCCGGAGAGGTATTCACAACCGATTGGACGAATCGCCGTCCTCCACCTCAGAGGATTACCGGAGATCAAATCCCCGGTAAGTTAGCCGCTGTCGGAGCACTAACCGTCGTCTAACCGACGCTCCGACGAGAGGAGAAGAAGCTGTCCAGAAAACTGGACAGCTTGGTGGAGGATATAGGCGCCGGCTAAAGAGGAGATGGAGGCTCACCTTTACACCGAACCCAAGGGAGATCACCGGAGGGTCGCCGGAGGTCCACCGGCCGAAGCTTGGACGCCGGCAAAGAGATGGCAGCAGCTCAATGAGGTTGGGCGGCTGCTCTTGTTGTTGACGCCAACAACAAGAGGGAGAGAGGGGTGGGCGGCCAATTAGGGTTGCCTCAAAAATTAGGTTTTTACAAAAACCCTTAAGCCCTATTTTATAGAGAACCAATTCTCTTAATGGTTATTAAATCATAACCATTAGGCCCGTTAACCCGCTCCATTAAGATAAGTTAAAATAAACCAAACCAAGATGGTTTATTTTAAGTTAAAACAAACCGAACCAACTTTTGGTTCATTCGTTTAAAATAAACCAAACCCTTTGGTTTATTCTTATCCATTGGATTAGAACCAAACCATTTTGGTCCATCCATTATGTCTTCATAAGACACTGCCCATCCACGCTTCCATTGCGAAACAATTTCATGCTCGCTTTATGTTTGGTCCAACCAAACATAGTTTCTCTCGATGCGAGAATCCCATTCTCAAGCTCGTTTAAATCCTTTGGATTACACTCGTTGTCGTGTGACCAAATAGGTTCTCGGTTTATGTTGGCCGTCTATAATTAACCATTAATTATAGAGCGATCATGAGTGGCACCTAGTAGTACATCATGATCCCCAATTAACCGAAAGATCAGCGGTTGATCCGGAACTATTTACGAAACCCTTGATGCGAATGAATCGTGCCCCATTCCCTTCACTCATCTTATACCCACTTGGTTTAGGACATGGTCTATAGTGTCAGTCCCCACTAGGCTGACTACGTCACACCTAGCCCAAGTATCATTTCCTCGTCCTACGGATTCTAGTTACTCCACATGTATCGAAGAGTACCTTACTCTAAACATGTAATGCTTTGGCCAAAGACTTTAGTAACAATCCGACGAGAGGCCATAGGTATACATCTCCTCGCAAGGAGTGGTGAATCCTTTATAGGCTATTCAAACACCTTCGATCACTTCGACTTATACCCAATCATCCCGGGTCCACATCTCCTTAGAGATGTTTGCTTAAGATGTCAAAGCATAAGTCTCTATGATCAAGATGACTTGAATACCGCAAGTCAAAGGAACATCGCACTTAAGCCACAGTAAGAACTTCATTGACATATCTATATATGCAAAAAACCATATGAAGTCTTACGGTTGGTCACTCCAATGAACTAGTTACCATAACTAGCATCCACGATTAACTCCGGACATCACTATGTCTCCAGCCAGTGAGAATCAGCTGCTTGGATACACCAAGGAGTATACCTCGTGCTAGTCTCGACAGAATTGATGGTGTCCAAATCCATCAATTCATTGACTAGGGATAATTCCGATACATCACAATTACACATGTAGAGATACTCACTAGTTGTGATCCAATCACAAATTCTCTCATGCTGTGAATCGTATCGTGGACATTCAGTAAATGAGTTTAAGATCCAATCAAATACATAAAATATGTATACTCAAATAGTGAATCTTCATTTATCATATAAATGGTTCATACATAAGGCGATTGCCTTAGGACATCTCTCATATATTACTAACAGAAGGAACAAAAACTTGAGGTAGAGGGACACTCCCCCTCTCCTCGTATACGATAAAAGCTCCGAAAAAGTAGATGAACAACTGATAAAAACTAATACCGACGTACAAAAATAATAAAGAAAGTTAAACCTAGACGTCGGAAAGGAAGGACTTCGTTGTCGAAGAGTTGTAACTTTGCAGAGGCTTTTTGGAAGCTTAGAATTATTGTGAAACCCTAGGTTAGGACCTCCTTTTATAGCTTTTGAGCCCCTTTTCGAGAGGAACCCTAGCCAATCATATTTGAGCACCACTCCCCTTGAAAATTGGTGATAAACCTTGACTCCTCGAGGCTGATTCTTTGACCAGCAGTCGACTGATGGTCATCACCGATGCGGCAAGATCGGTAGTGCTAGCCGATCACCCGACCGATGATGGGCTGTAGTCCTTCAGGTTGGTAGTCGACTGATGCTAGCTGCAAGACAATGTTAGTTTAAAGAAAACATTATTTCGACGGTCGTCGACCGTCCGATCTCGACCTAGACCACCTATGAGATGTCTTGGGTCGGATCTACGCTTAAGTCTTTCCCCATAACGAGGATACGACCTTACTTACACTCGCACACACGAGCTTACCTCGATACTTACGTGTTGCTTTTGCTTCGGGCCTTCCACTCAATTCCTTCGGCTCCCTCCGAAGTCACTTGAGTGTCGCCCGACCACCGCGGCTTCCTCCGGGTGTCGCTAGCCTTCAGCTCCAGCTATAGCAATTTTCTGCACACTCGATTCAGCTCGTGAGATAACAACATGAGCTTAACTTTGTATCGTTTGCTATAATCAAAACTTAGGTTCGACTTAGGTGCCTACTGCACCAACAATCTCCCCCTTTTTTATTTATGGCAAACCCACATACAAAGTTAAGTGCATTAAGAAAAGATATGCATGAATGAGCAGGAGTGTTAAGAGCATGAATGAATAGGAGTATAAAAACTCTTTGTGCTCCCCCTTGAGGAATCCTCCCCCTTGACCGAGGGTGAGTACTTGAGAAAGAGTTTTAACTCTCCCCCTTGACGTTTGCTACTAAAAAAGAATTAAGTAACCGAAATTACTTAATATTGGCCATAGTATTTAAAATAAATAAGTTTAAGTTAAGAATTCTTTGGCCTTTGTGTTAGTAATATATGAGAGATGTCCTAAGGCAATCGCCATATGTATGAACCATTTATATGATAAATGAAGATTCACTATTTGAGTATACATGTTTAATGTATTTGATTGGATCTTAAACTCATTTACTGAATGTCCACGATACGATTCACAGCATGAGAGAATTTGTGATTGGATCACAACTAGTGAGTATCTCTACATGTGTAATTGTGATGTATCGAAATTATCCCTAGTCGATGATTTGATGGATTTGGACATCATCAATTTTGTCGAGACTAGCACGAGGTATACTCCTTGGTGTATCCAAGCAGCTGATTCTCACTGGCTGGAGACATTGTGATGTCCGGAGTTAATCGTGGATGCTAGTTATGGTAACTAGTTCATTGGAGTGAGTAAGACTTCATATGGTTCTCTGCATATATAGATATGTCAATGAAGTTCTTCTTGTGGCTTAAGTGCGATGTTCCTTTGACTTGCGGTATTCAAGTCATCTTGATCATGGAGACTTATGCTTTGACATCTTAAGCAAACATCTCTAAGGAGATGTGGACCCGGGATGATTGGGTATAAGTCGAAGTGATCGAAGGTGTTTGAATAGCCTATAAAGGATTCACCACTCCTTGCGAGGAGATGTATACCCATGGCCTCTCGTCGGATTATTACTAAAGTCTTTGGCCAAAGCATTACATGTTTAGAGTAAAGTACTCTTCGATACATGTAGATAATACATGTGGAGTAACTAGAATCAGAGGACGAGGAAATGATACTTGGGCTAGGTGTGACGTAGTCGACCTAGTGAGGACCGACATAATAGACCATGTCCGAACCAAGTGGGTATAAGATGAGTGAAGGGAATGGGGCACGATTCATTCCATCAAGGGTTTCGTAAATAGTTCGATCAATCGTTGATCTTTTGGTTAATTGGGGATCATGATGTACTACTAGGTGCCACTCATGATCGCTCTATAATTAATGGTTAATTATAGACGGCCAACATAAACCGAGAACCTATTTGGTCACACGACAACGAGTGTAATCCAAAGGATTTAAAACGAGCTTGAGAATGGGATTCTCAGACCGAGAGAAACTATGTTTGGTTGGACCAAACATAAAGCGAGCATGAAATTGTTTCAGTCGCAATGGAAGCGTGGATGGGCCGTGTCTTATGAAGACATAATGGATGGACCAAAAAGGTTTGGTTCTAATCCAATGGATGAGAATAAACCAAAGGGTTTGGTTTATATTAAACGAATGAACCAAAGGTTGGTTCGGTTCGTTTTAACTTAAAATAAACCATCATGGTTTGGTTTATTTTAACTTATCTTAATGGAGAGGGTTAACGGGCTTTATGGATATGATCCATTAACCATTAAGAGAATTAGTTCTCTATAAAAATAGGGCTTAAACCCTAATCCAAAACCCTAGCCCTTGGTGTTGCCGCCCACCCCTTGTTGGAGTTTTCGGCGCCCAACCCTAAGCTGCCGCCGCCCAGCTTTTGTGCAGCCTTCCAACTTGTTGCCGGCGACCAAGCTTCAGCCGGTGAACCTCCGGCGACCCTCCGGTGATCTCCTCTAGGTTCGGTGATAAGGTGAGCTTCCATCTCTCCTTGGCCGGCTTCTATTCCTCCACCAAAAGCTGTCCAGTTTTTCTGGACAGCTTGTTTCTTTGTTGTCGGAGCGTCGTTTGGACGACGGTTAGTGCTCCGATAGCGCCTAACTTACCGGGGATTTGATCTCCGGTAATCCTCTGAGGTGGAGGACGAAGGATTCGTCAAACGGTTGACGAATACCTCTCCGGAGAAGCGAGTTTTGAGAACTCGTTTTAGGATCCGAATTTGGATTCGGATCGTGATCATCTCTCGATCACGTCGTCTTCAACACGAGGCTAGTAACCCGCACGAAGACGGCTCGTGACTTAGCGGTCATCCCGAGGAGCTCGGCGTGGATACGGATAGAGACGATTCTTACGAGGATCGTTCCGGTTGATGCCGTTCCCGCTACACGTCATACGAAAGGTATAACGTAGATAATTTCTTTTATTGCAAATTTTAATTTACGGTTATGTCTACACTTGTTGTAATATGCATGCGTGTGTTGTGTGTGTTGTAATAAATATAGATTTATTATTTTTAATTGCTTCCGCTGTGCTCATGTTTACGAAACATGATCGAACACACACACGCCGCGGTGCCGGAAACCCAACAGTGGTATCAGAGCCCAGGTTGTGTTTCGACATAATCGTAAAATTGGTTTTGCGATAGTCATAATGTATTTCTGGAAATTTTCTAAATTTTGGAAATTTAGAAGTATTTATGGAAATTTTTCAATTTTGGAAAGTCTAGAAGTATTTATGGAAATCTTCCACTTTTGGAAAGTTGGAAGTATTTATGGAAATTGATATTTTCCATAAATAAAATATTTGATTAGATTCTGGAAATTTGTTTCCTAATTTAATTATGATTTGATTTGAGAAATCAAATCTTAAAATATTTTATTTCCATAAGTAGTTTTAAAGATTTAGGAAATTGGTTTCCTAAATAGATTTTCCTTAATCAAATAATTCCATGAATAAAATATGTGATTAGATTTGGAAATTTGTTTCCTAATTTAATTATGATTTGATTTGGAGAATCAAATCTTAAACATATTTTATTTCCATAAATAGTTATGACATATAAGGAAATCATATACATGACATAATTGTATGCCATGTAATTGCATTAGATGCATAACATTGTGCCATGCGTGTCGTGACATGTAGATGTATGTCATGTATGCCATGTCATGTAGATAATAGTTATTTGCATGCAAAGAGGATGAGACATAAAAACCCTTAATCAATATTAAAGCCTACACCTTCCATTAATATGGTTAGAACCAGAGTTCTGTTTCTTGTTTGGGTTGTTGGACTCTCTCCAAGCCCGGCTCGAACCTGAATATGTTCAAACCATGGAATAGTTTAATACTAATATGGTAAGAGTCAGAGGTCAATCGTTAGCTTTGGTTTTTGGACTCTCTCCAAGCTGGGCTAATTGGTTGAATGCGCTCTAACCATATTAAAACTATGTCTTGATTAATGGGTTGGCTTTAACCTGGAGCATCGGCTTGTTGGACTCTCTCCAAGGTCGATGTAAAGGGAGGTGAAGTTGGGTGCTATGCATATGATGCATACTTGTTAATGTGTTAACAACCCGATGTATGTGTGAACATTCAATTAGTTGATAGCACATTGTGATAGTTGCATATACGTGATATGCAATCGGTATAGATGATACCTACTGTCGTAGTTATGAATGGCTTGTTGGACTCTCTCCAAGGTTGTTCATAACTATGATGGATATCAACCCATTCGGAGATGGACCTACGATCTCCCGAAGTGATTTTGGGGTTTTTGAAATTCGAAAAATGAATGAGATTTATAAATGTATATTGATGCATTTTTTTAAAAAAATCATCTTTCTCATATATGCTCGTTTTGTATTTCTAAGTTAATATATTGATCATGATGTGTTTGAATTTGCGTTCCATTTTGGATTCAAATAAATTGACTGGGCCGAACTTCTTGGACTGGCTTAGAAACTTGAGAATTGTTCTCAAGGTGAAAAGCTTATGTATGTCCTCGAAGCGCCTCTTCCCGCCCGTCCTAGTGACGATGCAACTTTGGACCAATTGTTGGCCTATCAGAAACATGTGAGTGATTCTGAACAAATGAGTTGCATCATGCTAGCCGCGATGGAACCCAAGCTACGAAAGCAGCATGAGCATATGGATGCTCATATCGTAGTCCTTCATCTCTGAGAGTTGGTTGATGAGCAAGTGAGATTCGAAAGGTTCGAAGTCTCCAAGCTCCTCTTCACCTCTGAGATGCAAGGAGGTTCATCTGTGGTACTGCTCAACATGCTGAAGACTGTGGAGCCTTCTGAAAAGCATGAGTAGGGGACGGTGTTGTTAGTTGATTCCTCGAAGAAAGGTTCTAAGAGGGAGTCAAAGGAACAACAGAAGGGGAAGAAGAAAAAGGCTAAAAGGCAGAACCAGCTCAAAAGGGCACTTGCCATCATTATGGCAAGGAGGGCCATTGGCGAAGAAATTGCAAGATTTATCTTGAGTCCATGAAGAAGGAAAAGGCATCGGATGCCCCATCTTCTTCAGATATCTTCTTTATTGATTGTCATTCTATTTCCTTAGACACTTGGGTATTGGATACTGGGTGTGGCTCACATATATGTAATGACATACATGGGCTAAGGAATAGAAGAAGACTCGTCAAGGGAGAGTCAAATTTATGTGTTGGGAATGAAGCAAAGGTTGCTGCACTCGCCATCGGAACGTATTTGTTGAAACCCCCTGCAGGACTTGTCTTAGAACTGGACAATTGCTTTTATATTCCTTTGTTGATAAAGAACATCATTTCTATTTCTTGTTTAAATAGAAATGGTTTCCATTTGACGTTTAGTAACAATTGTTGTTACATAACTTTGAATGGGGTTCTTTATGGGACTGGAACTTTAAGCAATGGTGTTTATACGTTGGATGTATCCAGTGACATTTTCAATATCGAAGCGAGCAACACGCGTGCTCGAAAGGATAATCAAATAGACTCCTATATGTGGCATTGTCGTCTTGGCCATATAAGCAAGAAACGCATGTCCGAATTACACCAATGTGGAATTCTGGAATCGTTTGAATTGGATTCATACGATACATGCGAATCATGCTTAAAAGGCAAGATGACTAAGTTACCTTTTACTGGAAAAGGTGAATGAGTGGGAGAGTTACTAGGTCTAATACATACTGATGTATGTGGACCTATGTCAACTCAAGCATTAGGAGGCTATAGCTACTTCATTACCTTCACCGATGATCACTCACGGTTTGGGTATGTGTTCTTGATGAAACACAAGTCTGAAGCCTTTGAAAGGTTCAAAGAATTCAGAAATGAAGTAGAGAAACAACATGACAAGAGTATTAAAATACTTCGATCGGATCGAGGTGGTGAATACTTAAGTCAAGAGTTTCTTGATTATCTAAGAGACAATGGCATATTGTCTCAATGGACTCCGCCCTATACACCATAGCATAATGGTGTATCGAGAGGCGAATCGACCTTGTTGGACATGGTCGGTCAATGATGAATCATGCGACTCTTCCCAAGTCCTTTGGGCTATGCACTTCGCATACTGTTACTTGTTAAACAGAATGCCTACCAAGGTAGTCTCAACTACTCCATATGAGATATGGAATAGTAAGAAACCTCATGTATCTTACTTGAAGATATGGGGTTGTCCTGCTTATGTGAAGTGGACAGTATTAGACAAATTGGATGCTAAGTCTGATAAATGTCTATTTATTGGATACCCTAAGGAAACAAGGGGTTACCAATTCTATCATCCTGTGGAACAAAAAGTGTTTGTTTCAAGGCATGCTGTGTTTCTAGAGAAAGAGTTTCTCTTGCAAGAAAACAGTGGGAGAGTCGTCGAGCTTGAGGAGGCTCGAGAGACTCAAATAGACATTGATGAGATACCTGGTGAAGCACAACAGCCGACAACTCATAGTGATTAGCAATTGGCTGGACCTATTGTAACACCACATCTTCGTAGATCTGGTAGAACACGTAATATTCCTGAGAGATATGGATTTCTCGTAAGTGAATCGAACGACGTGTTACTCATTGATGATGAGGAGCCTACTAGTTATGAAGAAGTGCTGACAAGTTCAGAAAGGGATATGTGGCTTGGTGCCATGAAGTCGGAAATGGATTCCATGTACGAAAACCAAGTTTGGAACTTGGTTGACCCACCTGAAGACATAAAGCCTATAGGGTGCAAGTGGGTTTTCAAGAAGAAAACCGACATGGATGGTAATGTGATTACCTATAAGGCTAGATTGGTGGCGAAAGGATATCGTCAAAAGCAAGGTGTTGATTATGACGAAACCTATTCGCCTGTAGCTATGCTTAAATCCATTCGGATGCTCCTGGCCATAGCGGCTCATTATGATTATGAGATATGGCAGATGGATGTGAAAACAGCTTTCCTTAATGGAAACTTGCTCGAGGACGTGTATATGATACAGCCTGAGGGTTTCACATCGGTTGATAAAACCAAGGTATGCAAATTGTGACGGTCCATTTATGGATTGAAGCAAGCATCCAGGAGCTGAAATATCCGTTTTGATGAGACGATCAAAAAATTTGATTTCTCGCAAAATCCAGACGAACCTTGTGTGTACAAGAAGGTTAGTGGGAGTGCAGTCGTGTTCCTAGTATTGTATGTCGATGACATATTACTTATTGGAAACGATGTGTCAATCTTACAGTCAGTTAAGGTTTGGTTATCCAAGACATTCTCCATGAAAGACCTGGGAGAAGCAACCTACATCCTTGGGATTAAGATCTATAGAGATAGATCGAAACGGTTACTTGGTCTTTCGCAGTCTACATATATAGACCGAGTGCTAAAGAGGTTTAGCATGTCGGAATCCAAGAAAGGTTATCTGCCCATCAGGCATGGGGTACACCTTTCGAAGTCTATGTGTCCGCGCACAGAAGACGAGAGGATTTGCATGAGTAAGATTCCCTATGCATCCGCAATAGGATCTATCATGTATGTTATGTTATGTACGAGGCCCGATGTATCGTATGCTCTGAGTGTCACGAGCAGATACCAGTCTGATCCAGGAATGGATCATTGGGCGGCTATTAAGACGATCCTTAAGTACTTGAGAAGAACTAAGGATGTGTTCCTAATATATGGAGAAGGGGACATGGTGATACGCGGGTATACAGATGCCAGCTTCCAGACAGACAAGGATGATTCCAGGTCTCAGTCTGGATACGTGTTCACCTTGAATGGGGGCGCAGTGAGTTGAAAAAGTTCCAAACAAGAGACTGTAGCGAATTCTACCACTGAGGCAGAATATATTGCAGCTTCGGAAGTAGCAAAGGAAGTGGTTTGGATCAAGAAGTTCGTTCATGAACTTGGTGTGATTCCGGCCATTGTTGAAGCAATACCGGTCTACTGCGACAACAATGGGGCAATTGCACAGGCGAAAGAGCCAAGGTCTCATCAACGATCCAAACATGTGCTTCGCCGCTATCATCTTATCAGAGAGATCATCAGTAGGAACGAAATACAAATCGAGAAAATTCCCACTGAAAGGAACTTAGCGGATCCTTTGACTAAAGCATTACCTCAAAGTAAGTTTGAGGGTCATGTTAGAGCTTATGGTATTGGATACCGTAGCGATTGGCATTAGGCCAAGTGGGAGTCTGTTAGTAATATATGAGAGATGTCCTAAGGCAATCGCCTTATGTATGAACCATTTATATGATAAATGAAGATTCACTATTTGAGTATACATGTTTAATGTATTTAATTGGATCTTAAACTCATTTACTGAATGTCCACGATATGATTCACAGCATGAGAGAATTTGTGATTGGATCACAACTAGTGAGTATCTCTACATGTGTAATTGTGATGTATCGGAATTATCCCTAGTCGATGATTTGATGGATTTGGACACCATCAATTCTGTCGAGACTAGCACGAGGTATACTCCTTGGTGTATCCAAGCAGCTGATTCTCACTGGCTGGAGACATTGTGATGTCCGGAGTTAATCGTAGATGCTAGTTATGGTAACTAGTTCATTGGAGTGACCAGCCGTAAGACTTCATATGGTTCTCTGCATATATAGATATGTCAATGAAGTTCTTACTGTGGCTTAAGTGCGATGTTCCTTTGACTTGCGGTATTCAAGTCATCTTGATCATGGAGACTTATGCTTTGACATCTTAAGCAAACATCTCTAAGGAGATGTGGACCCGGGATGATTGGGTATAAGTCGAAGTGATCGAAGGTGTTTGAATAGCCTATAAAGGATTCACCACTCCTTGCGAGGAGATGTATACCCATGGCCTCTCGTCGGATTGTTACTAAAGTCTTTGGCCAAAGCATTACATGTTTAGAGTAAAGTACTCTTCGATACATGTGGAGTAACTAGAATCCGTAGGACGAGGAAATGATACTTGGGCTAGGTGTGACGTAGTCAGCCTAGTGGGGACTGACACAATAGACCATGTCCTGAACCAAGTGGGTATAAGATGAGTGAAGGGAATGGGGCACGATTCTTTCGAGCTACTGAAGGGTTTCAGAAATAGTTCTGGATCAACCGTTGATCTTTTCGGTTAATTGGGGATCATGATGTACTACTAGGTGCCACTCATGATCGTTCTATAATTAATGGTTAATTATAGACGGCCAACATAAACCGAGAACCTATTTGGTCACACGCACAACGAGTGTAATCCAAAGGATTTAAAACGAGCTTGAGAATGGGATTCTCAGACCGAGAGAAACTATGTTTGGTTGGACCAAATATAAAGCGAGCATGAAATTGTTTCAGTCGCAATGGAAGCGTGGATGGGCCGTGTCTTATGAAGACATAATGGATGGACCAAAATGGTTTGGTTCTAATCCAATGGATGAGAATAAACCAAAGGGTTTGGTTTATATTAAACGAATGAACCAAAGGTTGGTTCGGTTCGTTTTAACTTAAAATAAACCATCATGGTTTGGTTTATTTTAACTTATCTTAATGGAGAGGGTTAACGGGCTTTATGGATATGATCCATTAACCATTAAGAGAATTAGTTCTCTATAAAAATAGGGCTTAAACCCTAATCCAAAACCCTAGCCCTTGGTGTTGCCGCCCACCCCTTGTTGGAGTTTTCGGCGCCCAACCCTAAGCTGCCGCCGCCCAGCTTTTGTGCAGCCTTCCAACTTGTTGCCGGCGACCAAGCTTCAGCCGGTGAACCTCCGGCGACCCTCCGGTGATCTCCTCTAGGTTCGGTGATAAGGTGAGCTTCCATCTCTCCTTGGCCGGCCTCTATTCCTCCACCAAAAGCTGTCCAGTTTTTCTGGACAGCTTGTTTCTTTGTTGTCGGAGCGTCGTTTGGACGACGGTTAGTGCTCCGATAGCGCCTAACTTACCGGGGATTTGATCTCCGGTAATCCTCTGAGGTGGAGGACGAAGGATTCGTCAAACGGTTGACAAATACCTCTCCGGAGAAGCGAGTTTTGAGAACTCGTTTTAGGATCCGAATTTGGATTCGGATCGTGATCATCTCTCGATCACGTCGTCTTCAACACGAGGCTAGTAACCCGTACGAAGATGAAGCTCGTGACTTAGCGAAGTCATCCCGAGGAGCTCGGCGTGGATACGGATAGAGACGATTCTTACGAGGATCGTTCCGGTTGATGTCGTTCCCGCTACACGTCATACGAAAGGTATAACGTAGATAATTTCTTTTATTGCAAATTTTAATTTATGGTTATGTCTACACTTGTTGTAATATGCATGCGTGTGTTGTGTGTGTTGTAATAAATATAGATTTATTATTTTTAATTGCTTCCGCTGTGCTCATGTTTACGAAACATGATCGAACACACACACGCCGCGGTGCCGGAAACCCAACACTTTGAATAAGTTTTAACAATTGGTTTAAATATGAAGTAAGAGTTAAGTTGTCAAAAAAAAATTTGGCCCCTTAACTTTGACCTTTTTCTCCCCCTTTTGCCGTATATCGAAAAGAGTAAGGGGTGTGTGGAAAAATAAGTGTTAAATTTAAAGTCCAAGCATGTTCCCCATTTTTTATTTTTTAAAAAAAATATACTGAAAATAAGCTCATCTATAAAATGTTCGACTCATATTTGGCTTGATTGATATGAAAGATCAACCAGTCCTGGTCAGAGTCGGTTAGTGTGTATGATTATACTCCATGGTTCATGGCGATGCACTAGATCTATATCTGGAACCAGGAGTAAGGTCCTAACATCTCACACCCATCTACGTGGCTAAGTACACAAACACATTAGTCCTATGTGTGGTGAGATGTATTGGCTCCTTAAATCTATAGGTGCATGATATCTAAGGTATGTCCTATGCTAGTTCCATAAAAATGAAAATTTAAGAAATAGTAGTAAGAAAATATAATTTGCAAGTTCCTATTCTACTATGCACATGCCCAATTTTCGTCTTAATAGACTAAATTCGGCTTCGGGTAGGGGTTTAGTAAATAGGTCTGCTAAGTTAGACTTCGATTCGACGTATTCGAGTTGTATTGCTCCGTTGGCCACATGTTCTCGAATAAAATGATGTTTGACCTCTATATGTTTGGTCCTAGAGTGACATATCGGATTCTTAGTAAGATTAATTGAACTAATGTTGTCTATGTGAAGTTTAGTATTCGTAAAGTCTAACTTAAAGTCGCGGAGAGTGTGCTTCATCCAAAGAAGTTGAGTGACACACTCACCCATCGCGATGTATTCAGCTTCGGTGGTAGATAAAGCGACACAGTGTTGCTTCCTACTGCACCAACTTACTAGACTCGAGCTGAGAAGTTGACAACAACCACTCGTGCTCTTTCTATCGAGCTTACTACCGGCATAGTCCGAATCGGAGTAGCCGATTAGTTCGAACTCGTAGATCTAGGGTACCAAATACCAACGTTAAGTGTACCCTTAAGATATCTAAGGATACGCTTAACTAGGGTTAGGTGAGACTCCTTAGCACAGGTTTAAAACCTGGCGCACATACTTACTGCGAATAGGATGTCGGGTCGGCTCGCAGTTAAGTATAGGAGACTTCCTATCGCGCTCCTATAGTACTTTAAGTCAATGGACTTACTTCCTAGGTCTTCTCCTATGTTAACATTAATCGCCATTGGGGTGTTTATTATCTTAGCGTCTTGCATTCCAAATCTTTTAATTAACTCCTTAGTGTATTTTTGTTGATATAGGTATATACCATCCTTAGTTTGTTTAATTTGTAGACCTAAAAAGAAACTTAACTCGCCTACCAAGTTCATTTCGAACTCACTTTCCATGAGTGAAACAAACTCGTTTAGTAAGGCTGAGTTAGAGGTTCCAAAAATTATATCGTATACGAAAATTTGAGCTATGAATATTTCTTTACCTAAGGTTTTTACGAAGAGAGTTGGGTCAACTAAGCCTTGGTTAAACCCTTTTGACTTGAGATGGATTGAAAGTCTCTCGTACCAAGCTAGAGGAGCTTGTTTAAGTCCATAGAGAGCTTTCTTAAGTTTTAGAACATGGTCGGGTTTATCTAGATTTTCGAATCCGGGGGGTTGGCTAACATAAACTTCTTCTTTAATGTATCCATTTAGGAATGCCGACTTAACATCCATTTGAAACAGCTTAAATCCTCGATGTGCGGCATAAGCTAGCAACATTCGAATGGATTCGAGTCTAGCTACTGGGGCATAGGTTTCATCGTAATCTAAGCCTTCGACTTGACTAAACCCTTTGGCGACTAACCTAGCCTTGTTTCTAACTACTTCACCTTTATCATCAAGCTTATTTCGAAACACCCACCTTGTTCCAATTATCGTTTTGTCTTTAGGTGGTGGTACTAATTCCCACACTTCATTCCTAGTAAATTGAGCTAGCTCTTCTTGCATTGCAATAATCCAATCGGGATCAAGAAGAGCTTGTTCAATTGATTTGGGTTCTATCTTTGAAATTAAGGAAATTTGACTAAGGTTCCTATAGGATGCTCTAGTTCGAACTCCTAGATTAGGATCTCCTATCACTTGATCGATAGGGTGGTTAGTCTGAATCCTAGATTGGGTTGGGTTTGTGTCACCTAATGCTTGCTCAATGGGGTGACTTGGTTGAACACTAGTTTGGTTGGAGTCATCTATCACTTGATCAATAGAGTGACTTAGTTGACTTAGGTTAGGATTAACACTAGACCTGATCTCCGGATCAGAGTTAGGTCTAGTATGAATCGGCTCGCTAATTGGGGTTGCTGGGGGTTTTGTAGGTTCATGTCCTTCATCAAATACTACATTGATAGTCTCCTCGACTCTAAGGGTGTCGTGGTTATATACTCTATAAGCTTGACTTGTAGTCGAGTATCCTAAGAAGATTCCGGTGGAGGTTTTGGATTTGAATTTCCCTAGGTGGTTCTTAGTGTTTAAGATATGTACTTTACATCCAAATACCCTAAAGTACTTGATGTTGGGTACTTTATTGTGATAAATCTCGTACGAGGTCTTAAGGTGCCTCTTTACCATAAGGATCCTATTCTGGACATAGCAAGCCGTGCTAACGGCTTCTGCCCAAAACCTATCAGGTAGGTCGTATTCGTTCAACATGGTCCTAGCGGCTTCTTGTAGAGTTCGGTTTTTCCGCTCCACTAGGCCATTTTGTTGAGGGGTCCTAGGGTAAGAGAATTCATGGTGGTATCCGTTTAGGTTATAGAAGTCAGTGAACCTTTGATTTTTGAATTCACCACCATGATCGCTTCTAAGTCTTTTAACCTTAAGGTTTTTTTGATTCTCGATTAATTTGAATAGATTGATTAATTGATCTAGGGTATCATTTTTATGTTTGATGAACCTAACCCAGGTAAACCTGGAGTAGTCGTCAATTATGACTAAGCAATATTGACTTCTATTGAGTGACTTGGCTCCATGTGAATCGAATAGATCCATATGCAGGAGCTCAAGTACACTTGAGGTTCGTTCTTGGTTAGTTAACTTGTGTTGTGTCCTAGGTTGTTTTCCTTGTTGACAAGCATTACAGATTTTATTAACTAAATTGTTGAGGTTGGGTAAGCCTCTGACTAAGCCACTCTGACTCATCTTGTGGACGAGTCTTGGGTGCGAGTGACCGAGTCGTCGGTGCCACAACCATGATTCCTCTTCCTGTGTCATAAGACATTTGGCTGAGGATTTGATTAAGTTAATTGTATAAATGTTATTTGTCCTAGTTCCTTTGAGTATTGTTTTAGCTGTTTTATTTGTTTTAATTACACATTCATTTTCTAAAAATACGACCTTATAGTTATTGTCACATAATTGGCTTATGCTAAGCAGGTTATATTCAAAATTCTCTACAAGTAATACATTTTTAATAACAAAATTCGAGTTAAGCTCGATATCACCTGATTCGATGATTTTGAGCTTGTCGTTATTTCCAAAGGCTACCGATCCTTGTTGTTTGAATCGAAGCTTCATGAATTTGTAACCGCTATCCAACATCCATTGATCCTACACACAAGGTGGTTGGATTGGATGTTAGAATTTTCTTTTTTTTTTTTAAATTGGTTGTAAGTTGTTAAACCTAGGTCATCTCACCTGTGTCTATATGATCAAGCATGTTATACTTATGTGTTTTTTTTTGTGAGATGACTTCCAATTAAGTTGATTAAGTGCATTTAGGTTCAAGTAATTTTATGTTAGATTTGGATTTGACCCTAGGCTTGTCAAGTTTACCTTTTCAAGATCATGGCTTCCAGGTCGTGGCGAGGCACATGGGCCTTCTTTTATCGGATCATCGACCACTTCCTTAGACAAAGCCATTTTCAAGAAAATGATGACTTGACTCACCTAAGATTATTTCCTAGTCTAACAGGTTATTTTTGAAAAGAGGCTCCCCGAGGCTCAATCTTTTCGAAGGATTTTAGTTGGTTATGTACGTGTTCTAAGTGAGTTCACAAGTTTTAAAGCACAAACTTTCTAAGTTAAAGCACAAACTTTCTAAGTTAAAGCATGCAATTTCTAAGTTAAAGCACAAACTTTCTAAGTTAAAGCATGCAATTTCTAAGTTAAAGCACAAACATGTTTTGTACTGGCTCCCCCTAGACCGTTGAATCGGTTCGGTCTATCCACATAGTGGATTTGGTCCTTGGGAACCCAGTACGGGTTGGATCCTAGAGTTGAAATCAAAAAGTTCTTAGGGACCCATGCTTGGACATGTTTCCTATGTCGACTTACAATCGACATATACGACCTATTAGTCGTGTTTGAGTTAAACCCTAGTCCAACCTTGTTGTACACGGCCCTTTGAGATCCAAGTAGGAGGTCAAGTCCTTTGGATTCCGAAGTGAACCTTTCCAACGTGTTCCTAAGATCTTCGACTTGACTTTTCAAGAGTGAGTTCTCAACTTCGAGTTTTTCAACCCGAGTTGAGTCCTTCTCTTGAACTCGACTAGTCGAAGAGGTTAGGGAGACCTTGTGTTTGAGGAGTTTGACCTCCTCAACCAGGGTCTCGACCTTGGACTCGGATTTAACTAATTTCCTAGACAAAAACCTAACCGTATTTTGTAAAGTATTAAATAAAGTTCGACTTACTTTAAGGGTATCTTTTGAACCGGATGCGTATCCGTGGCTTGACTTGAAGGTAGCTTCATAGTCCGAGTCATCCTCAGGTTCTGACTCAAGTTTAGGTTTGGTCTCCGTGTCTGACTCAATTGATTTCGCCATGAAGACGTGGTCTTCGTCTTCTTCGGATGACGCTTCTTCCCATGTCGCGTTGAGGGCCTTCTTGTGCTTAGGTGCTTTGTGGTTGAGCTTGGGGCACTCGGACTTGATATGTCCAAACCTGTTACACTCATAACACCTAATATTAGAACTTTTAGGCTTACCTTGGTTGGGTCGAGTTGTGGTTCTCTTTCGTCCCTTGGCTATCCTTTGAGCTAGGTTCATTAGCTCGGCAGTCAATTCCGGGTCAACTTCTTCTTCAGACTCGTCTTCCTCCTCGATTGGTGGTGGCTTGCTTGTGATTTTCTTCTTCTTTGAATCTGCAAACAAGGCTATACCCCTCTCGGGCTCCGAGTTGGACTGCTCATGTAATTCCAAATCTGAGAATAATTCATCTAACCTAATTTTAGAAAGATCTTTGGAGACCTTGTAGGCATCGACCATGGATGCCCACAAGGTAGTCCTCGAAAAAGAGTTTAGAACATACCTTATAAGGTTGCGGTTTTCGACCTTTTGCCCGATTGCGTGTAGGTTGTTGACTATGTCTTGGACACGGGCGTGGAGTTGCGTCGCGGACTCGTGTTCCTGCATTTTTAGTGTGTACAATTTATTGAACAACAAATCGCGTTTGCAAACCTTAGCTTGATCCGATCCTTCGTGTAACTCGATTAGTTTTGTCCAAAGATCCTTTGCGCTTATGAAGGGGCCGACGCGATTTAGCTCCTCCTTGGATAGGCCGCATTGGAGGATTTGTGTTGCCTTGGCGTCGGCTTCGACTTGTCGTTTTGTCGCAATGGTCCATTGATCATAATCCAAGGAGTCACCCACTTCATTAGTCGGAAGTGTGAAACCCGTTTGGATTATGATCCACATCTCGATTTGGGTTTTGAGAAAGCATTCCATCCGACCCTTCCAATAACAGAAGTCATCTCCGTTGTAAAACGGAGGTCGGACGGTGCTAAAACCCTCGAGATGGGCCATTAGAACAAAAGACCGAAGGAGACGAAGACGAAGAAACTAGCAACGACAAAAACACAAAAAAAAGTACCAAGACTCGCGTCTTGGATTAGTAGTGCGGGAGAAAACTTAACAAAGCGAAATAAATAGAAATAAACAGAATTAAAAGAACAATAAATCTGTAAAAATGGCTAGATTGGTGGTTTCACCAAATCTTAGCAACCCCCGGCTCTGATACCAATTGTTGGATCGAAGCGGATCGCTAGAGGGGGGGTGAATAGCGATAAAAACTTTTTTCTCTTCGTTCGTTAAAAAACTGAGTAGATAATTAATTTGCAGCGGAAAAGATAAGCAATATAAAGAGAAGACAAATGTTTTACTTGGTTCGTAGCCTTCGGCTACTACTCCAAGGCCCTAGTGGTCCTTGACCACGTACGGAGGGTAAAAGCACTAAAGGAACTCCTCCTCGTTAGAGGTAGGAGTTAATCGATACAAGAAGGAACAAAAACTTGAGGTAGAGGGACACTCTCTCCGTGATAATGATAAAAGCTCCGGAAAAGTAGATGAACAACTGATAAAAACTAATACCGACGTATAAAAATAATAAAGAAAGTTAAACCTAGACGTCGGAAAGGAAGGACTTCGTTGTCGAAGAGTTGTAGCTTTGCGGAGGCTTTTTGGAAGCTTAAAATTGTTGTGAAACCCTAGGTTAGGACCTCCTTTTATAGCCTTTGAGCCCCTTTTCGAGAGGAACCCTAGCCAATCATATTTGAGCACCACTCCCCTTGAAATTTGGTGATAAACCTTGACTCCTCGAGGTCGATCTGATCGATGGTCATCACCACGATCGGCAGATCGATCAAAGTGCTAGCCGTAGCCAGTCACCCGATCGATGGACGATATGAGTCCTTCAAAGTTGGCAATGACCGATGTCGGCCGCAAGGCAATGTTAGCTTAAAGAAAACATTATTTCAATGGTTGTCGACCGTCCGATCTCGACCTAGACCACCTATGAGATGTCTTGGGTCAGATCTACGCTTAAGTCTTTCTTCGTAACGAGGATACGACCTTACTTACACTCGCACACACGAGCTTACCTCGATACTTACGTGTTGCTTTTGCTTCCGGCCTTCCACTCAATTCCTTCGGCTCCCTCCGAAGTCACTTGAGTGTCGCCCGACCACCGCGGCTTCCTCCGGGTGTCGCTAGCCTTCAGCTCCAGCTATAGCAATTTTCTGCACACTCGATTCAGCTCGTGAGATAACAACATGAGCTTAACTTTGTATCGTTTGCTATAATCAAAACTCAGGTTCGACTTAGGTGCCTACTTGTAACGCCCGTAAAATTCCTAGCAATTTTACAGGAATTTTTGGCTTGATGATCATGGGCCTTGGGTGGGCCTTTTTCCAAAACAAAAGAAAATAAGCCAAAAATGGATGCAAGACCTAGGAATTGAACTCCAAACCTCTAGAGATAGCCAAACCCTATAGATGCACCCACTAACCAGAAGCCCAATAGGATATTATCATTAGAGGAAGGGGGGGGATTATAGATAAGTGTGATAAAGGCAAATGAAGAGGCTTGGAAGAAGAGAAGAGAAACTTCTCTTCCTCCCTTTATAAAGAAGAGGGAAAGTTCTAATTTGCCACTTCCTCTCTTCTTCTTCTTCTTCTCACCGAATTCTAGCTCCCTCTCCACCTTTGGCCGAACCCCATCCAAGCAAGAGAAGGCTAGGTTTTGATCTTCCTTAGGTCATCTTCCCCACCCAAAGCAAAGCGAAGGATGTAAGTATCCCTCACCTGCATACGAGTAGCTTCGATTGATGTTTGTAAAAGAAATCTATATGTTATATCTAACCAAGCTATGTTTTAGTTTATCAATGAAGTTGTATGCTATGTTTAGGAGGTAGATGATGATGTTAACATGGAAAAAGGAATTAGGTTAAAAGCTAACCCTAATAGCCCCTAAAGCCTATTAGGCTATGCCATGATATAAGGGTTTTGATGAATCTCTATGTCATGTTTTTGTAACTATATGATGATGTTAGGATTAAGATGGATTAGGGAAAAAGTTAACCCTAAAAACCCTACTTGGACCATTCGGCCAACCTAGGTTTTTGGGTGAACAAATGAAGTTTTAATCCATATGTTATATGCAAATGAAGTTGTTGTTATATGAAATGAATTAGGTTGTTGTTATATGAAATGAATTAGGTTAAAGGTTAACCCTAAAAACCCTACATGGACCATTCGGCCAACCTAGGTTTTTGGGTGAACAAATGAAGTTTTAATCCATATGTTATATGCAAATGAATTTGTTGTTATATGAAATGAATTAGGTTGTTGTTATATGAAACGAATTAGGTTAAAGGTTAACCCTAAAAACCCTACTTGGACCATTCGGCCAACCTAGGTTTTTGGGTGAACAAATGAAGTTTTAATCCATATGTTATATGGAAATGAAGTTGTTGTTGTATGAAATGAATTAGGTTAAAAGATAACCCTAGAAGACCCTATGGACCATTCGGCCATCATGCATTTTGGGGATTAGATGAAGTTTTAATATAAGTCTTATGTGCATATGAATTTGTTGTTAAGTTAAATGAATAGGTTAACATGTGTTTTATGTTGGGTGAATTCATGTTGGCTTGTGATATTAAATAATGCTAGATGAAGATAACATGCCTTAGGTTAGTGTTTACTTACTTTTGATGCCATGCCCTTTTGCCATGTCTATGTGTATGCGATGTTTAAAATATGTTATGAAATGGAAGAAGATAAGATTATGAAATGAAACAAAACGATATGTTCACAACATGAATATGACATGATGATGAAATGAAGAATGATATATTATGAAATGAAGAATGGCATGTTTACGAAATGAAAGATGATATGTCCATGAAGGGAAGCATGATGTGTTATGAAATGAAGTATCTGTTTGCAAAATGAAATAAGCTATGTTATAAAATAAGCATATAAGTATTTTACCTTGCATGGCTTGTACCAAGACCTTAACAAGGTCCAAGAAGGGATGGGCTCCTAAGATGCCCTAGGTCGATGGAATAAGACTCGGGCCTAGGATGGGCTTCTATGTATGATTGCCCCTAGGTCGATGGAATAAGACTCGGGCCTAGTACGGGATGGGCTCTAAGATGCCTTAGGTCGATGGAGTAAGACTCGGGCCTAGGATGGGCTTCTACGCTATGACGATTGCCCTAGGTCGACGGACTAAGATCGGGCCTAGTAACCTATTAGGTTCGAGACTTGCTACCTCGGGCCTAGTTAGGATGCGCTATGATAATGAAGAAGTGGTACAATGCCGGGCCCAAATATGTTGAGATTTATATTTACGTACCTATAATATATGTTTTCAAAAGCATCTTGCATATGTTACATGATTATATTGTTATGTTCACATGCCATGTTGATATGTTACATATGATGTATGTTATGTTTGATATGCCATGTTTATGTCTCTATGCTACATATGATGCATGTTATGTTGATATGCCATGTTTATGTCACTATGCTACATATGATGTACGTTATATTTGATATGCCATGTTTATGCCACTATGTTACATATGAAGTATGTTATGTTTGATATGCCATGTTTATGTCTCTATGCTACATATGATGCATGTTATGTTGATATGCCATGTTTATGTCACTATGCTACATATGATGTATGTTATGTTTGATATGCCATGTTTATGCCACTATGTTACATATGAAGTATGTTATGTTTGATATGCCATGTTATGTCACTATGTTACGTATGTTATATGTTATGTTTAATTAAGTCCTAAATGTACATGATATGATGCTATGTTATAGATGGTACATGTTATGCTGCCATGCTATGGATGAGACATTTTATGTTTACTCACGTTACTTATGCTACATGTTAAGTTGATTACGCCATGTATGTTACATGTTATATGGCTTATATGTTATGAATGTTACATGCCATGATTAATGTCGATATATGGTTTTTGTGAGTAGGACTGGATCTTACTAAGCCTATGTGCTTATAGTTTATCTTTCCCTCGTACTGCAGATAAGGGTAAGGGATGGATAAACTAAAGGGAGCAGCAGGAGGGGCCAAATGTGTGTGGCAGTGGCATGGTGGAGAAGATCCGTTAGGTTTATATATATATGTTTGCCTATGATGATGATGTTTATGGATGTCCTTACTTATGTCTCCGTATGACAACGATGGTTATGAACCTGAACTAAGCACTAAGTATCTATCTAAGTTATAATGCATGCTCTATGTTAATAAGAAGAAGTAAAGAAGAAGTAAGAAGAAGTATCTATATATGTTATGATGCATGCTCTATGTGAAGAAGAAGAAGTATATATATATATATATATGTCAATGCATGTTTATGTTATAAAAGAAAAAAAAATAATGTCTAAAGTCTTCCGCTGTAAGAAGTACGAAATATGTATAAAGTCTTCCGCTGTATGTATGTATGATGTCGCCGCCCCCTTCCGGATTCTGGGTCCCGAAAAGGGCGGGCGTGACAGGTTGGTATCAGAGCGGATCTGCCTTTCCACTACACACACATCAAGCTCCAAATCCTGCCGCTCCAAGTAAGAATTCTATGTCTTCTCTAATTTTGTGAATTTGTTTTCCATGTATGATAGGAAATGCTTCTAGCTTAAATATGCATGAAAATAGGTATGATACCCTTATGCTTGTTCTTGTACGATATAAAATACCTTAAGCTTAAACTATGCATGAGAACATGAATGATGCCTTAAGCTTAAAATGACTTTATGTTAGCTTTAGTTTAAGTATGCGTAGGACAACGAACGAAAACTTATACTAGTTTTACCTTAATATATGAAGATAAACATGTCTGGAAGACGCAGTAGTAGAGCTGATGAGCTAGCACCCCCGCATGACCTTACACACGTAGTCACAGAACTCCAACGACAAGTTACAGAACAACAACAAATAATAACTACCCTAATGAATCAACGAGGAAACCCTACTGCCCCACCAACGGGCCCCGGCCCGATGGTTCGACAGGAAGCCGATCCGGCGTAGACTAAAGCCGGAAAATTTCTCTGGTACTGGTGAACCATGGGATGCCCAAGCCTGGTTCAAGACGGTGGAAAGCATCGTGGAGCTACTGGACTGGCCTGAATGCGAGAAGATTAAGTGTGCATCATTCTGCCTTTCGGGAGATGCTCGGATGTGGTGGGAACGGGTTAAAACCAAGAGACAAGTAAATCAGATGAGATGGACAGATTTTGAGTACGAGTTCTTCGAAGAATTCTTCCACATGAGGGTGACCAACAAGCATTACGACGAGTTCACTGGGTTCCGACAAGGTGACCTATTGGTCAGCGAAGCCGTGAAGAGATTCAACCGACTCGCACGTCTGTGCCCAGAGTTGGTCAGCATGGAAAGAGAGAGGGTCAAACTCATCAAGATGCTCCACCGAAATAGCTCAATGTGGCCGTGGAGTTCATAGACGCAGACGCGAGGAGGCTCATTGAGTGCCTTAATTCACAGGCATTACGAACAACATTAGTCGAAAAGAAAGCAGAGTGAAGGCGAGGGTCGAGGCCCGGTCGAGGTCGAGGAGGAACAGTGCTTGGAAAGGGAACCCCACTGGCAAGAGAAGACAATGGGAGAATCCTAAAGGAGGTCCAGCGAGCAAGCAGCCCAGGATCCCTCTGTGTGCTACATGCGGGAAGATACATCCTGGAGTATGCTACCAAGGCACAAATCGATGTTACAACTATGGACGGACAGGGCATAGAATCAAGGACTGTCCTATCGAGTTCGAGCACCTCCTCAGATGCCGTATGCCCGGAGTGCTCCTCCACGATTACATCAGATGCAGGACGAAGGAACCCAATCCACCAAGGAGACTAGAAGCCCCACGGTATGACAGATTCTAGGTATTCTCTCTCACCCAAGAAGATGTGGCAAATGCCTCTACACGATTGTCACAGTCGGATATTTATTTTTCACAAGATGCTCTGCATTATTTGACACACTGGGGCAACACATTCGTTTATTTCTACGCACTTTACTGGAAAGATAGACATACCACCACAAGCTCTAGATCATAAGTTCTTAACCACTCTACCCTCGGGGGAGGTAATGCCCTCCACTCATATGCTGCGAGCCGCACCCATCAGAATTGCAGACAGAGAACTCTACTGCGATCTGATAGTGCTCGACATGCAGGATTATGACATTATATTGGGCATGGATTTCCTAAGCAAGTACGTTGCTTCGATCGAGTGCCTAAAAAGGAAAGTGGTATTCCAGCCGGAGGTGGAGCCTAAGTTCGAATTTATCGGAGAACTGAGGAGAAGAGTCAATAAGATTTTATTAGCCCTACAGGCACGTAAGATGTTAGGCGGTGGTGCCTTTGGGTTTACGGCACCACGTAGTTGATACAAGTCAAGATGAGGACCAGAAGCTAGAGAATGTCAGAGTTGTATGCAACTACCCAGAGGTACTCCCAGATGAACTACCAGGGTTAGCCCGGATAGAAGTAGAATTTGAGATCGAGTTGATTCCTGTACTAACCCGATCTCTAAAGCACCTTCTACCGTATGGCGCCGGGAATTAAAGGAACTCGAGGACAACTACAGAGTTACTCGACAAGGACTTATTCGCCCAAGTCGCTCTCCATGGGGAGCTCGAGTCTTTGTTGGTGAAGAAGAAAGATGGGTCTATGCGAATGTGCATAGACTACCGAGCGCTGAACAATGTGACGATCAAGAACCGGTATCCTTTACCGCAGATTGATGACCTGTTCGACCAACTAAAAGGTGCCGCCGTCTTCTCTAAGATTGACCTGAGGTCTGGCTATCATCAAGTAAAAGTAAAACCGGATGATATACCGAGGCGGCCTTAGGACAAGGTATGGGCATTACGAGTTCGTATTTATGCCCTTCGGATTGTCGAATGCACCTTCCCTGTTCTTGGATTTGATGATTCGTGTATTCTCGGCATTCCTCGACAAGTTTGTGATCGTCTTCATAGACGACATACTAATATATTCGAGAACCCCCGAGGAGCATGCAGAACACCTGAATGTGGTATTGCAGATTCTTCGGGAAAAATAGCTATTCGCAAAGTTCTCCAATCGAGTTAAAGCGAACAAGTATCATTTTTTGGGTCACGTGATATCCAAGCATGGAGTGATGGTAGACCCAATAAAGATTGAAGCCGTGAGTAAGCTGGAACCGACCAAAGAATGCGGAAATCGAAGCTTTCTTGGGCTGGCAGCTACCTACGAAGTTTGTAGAGAACTTCTCGATTGCCGCCCTATGGCAGTCCTCACCGGAAAAGAACAAGAAATATGAGTGGGCGGACACTGCGAGGAGTTTCCTCAGAAGTTGAAAAGGAGGGACCCGGCGCTCCAATTCTTGCTCTTCGGACGATGATGAAGCCCGACATGTCTGATGGCAGCTTCAAGTTGGGACTCGGGCTGTACTTATCACGAGAATGGCAAGATCATTGGCCTCTAGGCAACTCAAGGAACACGAAGGAATTATCCCACCCACGATTTAGAGCTAGCGGTCGTGGTCTTTGCTCTCAAACCATGGAGGCATTATCTCTATGGAGCTCGATGTAGGATCTATACGACCACCAGTCGAAATATTTCTTCACACGTAAGGACTGAACATGAGACAACACGGATGGCTCGAACTCGTCAGGATTATGACTGCGAGATTCTCTACCATCCGAGAAAGCTAACAAGGTGGCGGATGCACTCGTAGAAGTCCTGCGCCACCTTGATGCCTCTATCGATGTTATCTCGACCCTTAGAAAAGAGATTATGCGTTCTGAGGTTGAAATCATCTCGGACACTCTCGACCATGACGATAACACCGACGTATTTGTTCGATGATATCTTTGGAAAAGCAAGCCCGTGACCCAAGCCTTCATAGGATCAAGCAAGAGGTCTTAGAAGGAAAGGACAGGTTTTGGATCTCTCGATAGTGGAGTACTCTACCTCGGGATCGCTTGTGTATTCCCGACGATCCGTGCGGAAGGAGATATTTGAGGAAGCTCACGGAACTCCTTATGCGATGCATCCTGGAACCACCAAGATGTACCAAGACCTAAAACAAAAGTTCCGTGGTTCGAATGAAAGAGATGTGGCTCAAGATGTCAAGATTACTGCACGACCGCCAGAGGGTTAAGGCGTAACACCGAGACCTCGGAGGAACACTGCGGTAGATCCAGATTCGAATGGAAATGGGAGGACATTTCTATGGATTTCATCTCGGGATTGCCCAAGGCGATAAGCGGTTATGATGCTATATGGGTAATTGTGGGCCAGTTGACGTCTTAGCAATCAAGATGACCTATTCGACGAGCAACTGCTCGATTATATGCTAGGGAAATTATCAGATTACATGGTATTCCTAAGACCATCATTTCTGACAGAGACGGTCGTTTTATTTCCCATTTCGGGAATGTGTCCGAAGGCCCTAGGCACGGCTATTGTTGATCGCCTTCCATCCCGAGACGACGGGATCGAAAGAGTAAATCAAGTACTGGAGGATATGTTACGAGTCTGCGCCCTGGATTTCAAAGGTAGCTGGTGCCGAGACTTATGTTTGGCAGAATTCGCCTAAAATAGTAGCTACCAGGCTACTATTGGACTGGCACCCTCTGAGGCTCTATACGGGAGGAAATGTAGATCTCCCATATCTTTGCGAGGGTGGTGAAAAGAAGAGGATGGGACTCGGACGGATTTCATCTGACACCACGAGCTATCTGAACATCCTCGAGAGAATTGAAAGCTGCTCGAGCCGACAAAGAGCTATGCGGATGCTGGCGTGGGCCGTTAGAATTGAAGTTGGGGACCTAGTATTCCTCAAAGTGGCTCCTATGAAGGAGTGATGAGATTGGAAGGAAGGGTAAATTTGAGTCCACGCTTCGTGGGGCAGTATCCGATATTGCGGAAGGATTGGCAAAAGGCTAGAGCTACCTCAAGAGATGTCGGCTATTCACAACGTGTTCCATGTCTCTGTGCTCAAGAAATGCATTTCCAAGACGGACCAAGTGATCGAGCCACAAACAAGATAAGTCCAAGAGGACTGAGATTGAAAGTCGGCCTATCCAAATACTAGACCGAGAAATCAAGAGGCTAAGGAACAAAGAGGTGCCCTTAGTAAAGGTCCTGTGGCAGAATCAACGGTACGAGGAAGCTACCTAGGAACGTGAGGAGGACATGAAGCGTAGTACCCATTAATTGTTCTAAGTTTTAGAGGACTAAACTTTTAAAAGGTATGAAGGATTATACGCCTGTAAAATTCCTAGCAATTTTACAGAATTTTTGCTTGATGATCATGGGCCTTGGGTGGGCCTTTTTCAAAACAAAAGAAAATAAGCCAAAAATGGATGCAAGACCTAGGAATTGAACTCCAAACCTCTAGAGATAGCCAAACCCTATAGATGCACCCACTAACCGAAGCCCAATAGGATATTATCATTAGAGGAAGGGGGGATTATAGATAAGTGTGATAAAGGCAAATGAAGAGGCATGGAAGAAGAGAAGAGAAACTTCTCTTCCTCCTTTATAAAGAAGAGGAAAGTTCTAATTTGCCACTTCCTCTCTTCTTCTTCTTCTTCTCACCGAATTCTAGCTCCCTCTCCACCTTTGGCCGAACCCCATCCAAGCAAGAGAAGGCTAGGTTTTGATCTTCCTTAGGTCATCTTCCCCACCCAAAGCAAAGCGAAGGATTTAAGTATCCTCACCGCATACGAGTAGCTTCGATTGATGTTTGTAAAAGAAATCTATATGTTATATCTAACCAAGCTATGTTTTAGTTTATCAATGAAGTTGTATGCTATGTTTAGGAGGTAGATGATGATGTTAACATGGAAAAAGGAATTAGGTTAAAAGCTAACCCTAATAGCCCCTAAAGCCTATTCGGCCATGCCATGATTTTAGGGTTTTAATGAAGCTCTATGTCATGTTTTTGTAACTATATGATGATGTTAGGATTAAGATGGATTAGGGCAAAAGTTAACCCTAAAAACCCTACTTGGACCATTTGGCCAACCTAGGTTTTTGGGTGAACAAATGAAGTTTTAATCCATATGTTATATGCAAATGAAGTTGTTGTTATATGAAATGAATTAGGTTGTTGTTATATGAAATGAATTAGGTTAAAGGTTAACCCTAAAAACCCTACTTGGACCATTCGGCCAACCTAGGTTTTTGGGTGAACAAATGAAGTTTTAATCCATATGTTATATGCAAATGAAGTTGTTGTTATATGAAATGAATTAGGTTGTTGTTATATGAAACGAATTAGGTTAAAGGTTAACCCTAAAAACCCTACTTGGACCATTCGGCCAACCTAGGTTTTTGGGTGAACAAATGAAGTTTTAATCCATATGTTATATGGAAATGAAGTTGTTGTTGTATGAAATGAATTAGGTTAAAAGATAACCCTAGAAGACCCTATGGACCATTCGGCCATCATGCATTTTGGGGATTAGATGAAGTTTTAATATAAGTCTTATGTGCATATGAATTTGTTGTTAAGTTAAATGAATAGGTTAACATGTGTTTTATGTTGGGTGAATTCATGTTGACTTGTGATATTAAATAATGCTAGATGAAGATAACATGCCTTAGGTTAGTGTTTACTTACTTTTGATGCCATGCCCTTTTGCCATGTCTATGTGTATGCGATGTTTAAAATATGTTATGAAATGGAAGAAGATAAGATTATGAAATGAAACAAAACGATATGTTCACGACATGAATATGACATGATGATGAAATGAAGAATGATATATTATGAAATGAAGAATGGCATGTTTACGAAATGAAAGATGATATGTCCATGAAGGGAAGCATGATGTGTTATGAAATGAAGTATCTTTGTGTTTGCAAAATGAAATAAGCTATGTTATAAAATAAGCATATAAGTATTTTACCTTCTGCATGGCTTGTACCAAGACCTTAACAAGGTCCAAGAAGGGATGGGCTCCTAAGATGCCCTAGGTCGATGGAATAAGACTCGGGCCTAGGATGGGCTTCTATGTATGATTGCCCCTAGGTCGATGGAATAAGACTCGGGCCTAGTACGGGATGGGCTCCAAGATGCCTTAGGTCGATGGAGTAAGACTCGGGCCTAGGATGGGCTTCTACGCTATGACGATTGCCCTAGGTCGACGGACTAAGATCGGGCCTAGTAACCTATTAGGTTCGAGACTTGCTACCTCGGGCCTATTTAGGGATGCACGCTATGATAATGAAGAAGTGGTACAATGCCGGGCCCAAATATGTTGAGATTTATATTTACGTACCTATAATATATGTTTTCAAAAGCATCTTGCATATGTTACATGATTATATTGTTATGTTCACATGCCATGTTGATATGTTACATATGATGTATGTTATGTTTGATATGCCATGTTTATGTCTCTATGCTACATATGATGCATGTTATGTTGATATGCCATGTTTATGTCACTATGCTACATATGATGTACGTTATGTTTGATATGCCATGTTTATGCCACTATGTTACATATGAAGTATGTTATGTTTGATTTGTCATGTTTATGTCTCTATGCTACATATGATGCATGTTATGTTGATATGCCATGTTTATGTCACTATGCTACATATGATGTACGTTCTGTTTGATATGCCATGTTTATGCCACTATGTTACATATGAAGTATGTTATGTTTGATATGCCATGTTATGTCACTATGTTACGTATGTTATATGTTATGTTTAATTAAGTCCTAAATGTACATGATATGATGCTATGTTATAGATGGTACATGTTATCTTTTATGCTATGGATGAGACATGTTATGTTTACTCACGTTACTTATGCTACATGTTAAGTTGATTACGCCATGTATGTTACATGTTATATGACTTATATGTTATGAATGTTACATGCCATGATTAATGTCGATATATGGTTTTTGTGAGTAGGACTGTATCTTACTAAGCCTATGTGCTTATAGTTTATCTTTCCCTCGTACTGCAGATAAGGGTAAGGGATGGATAAACTAAAGGGAGCAGCAGGAGGGGCCAAATGTGTGTGGCAGTGGCATGGTGGAGAAGATCCGTTAGGTTTATATATATATGTTTGCCTATGATGATGATGTTTATGGATGTCCTTACTTATGTCTCCGTATGACAACGATGGTTATGAACCTGAACTAAGAACTAAGTATCTATCTAAGTTATAATGCATGCTCTATGTTAATAAGAAGAAGTAAAGAAGAAGTAAGAAGAAGTATCTATATATGTTATGATGCATGCTCTATGTGAAGAAGAAGTATATATATATATATATGTCAATGCATGTTTATGTTATAAAAGAAAAAAAAAATGTCTAAAGTCTTCCGCTGTAAGAAGTACGAAATATGTATAAAGTCTTCCACTGTATGTATGTATGTATGTATGTACGGTCGCGTCACGCGCCGCCCCTTCCGGATTCTGGGTCCCCAAAAGGGCGGGCGTGACACTACTGCACCAACAAATCTATCATTCCTTCTGATACTCCCCTCACCATATCAGATTTTGCATTACCACAGACTACCCCCCTCTTAACTCCTTCTGAAATTCTTCCATTTTTACAATAGCTGCAACAAGGCCTCTAGATGGCAAGCTTTCTCCTTTTACTAAATGACTTCACTGTACAAATAAACCTTTTCATATTGCCTTTATTCATTCTTCAGAGTACCTCCAAGCTCCATACTTTTGGCCAATGGTTTTCTGATTTTTAGAGCCAGCAATTTAAACCTTCAGCCTCCTACACAGAAACACATCAGCCTCCTATGATGCCACCTGCACCTTCAACTTCAACAAAGGGTACTCAGACCAGCCCTAATGAACTTTCAACCTCCTCTTCGAGATTACAAACTAGTCCTCCTACTTTTCTCGACTGGGCTGAAAAAGAAGTCGAGTACCAATACAAATTGTAAAAACTACAGTTTCAGGTACAAACTCTGACTGCTGAGTGAGCTTAGGTACTTGCAGAGAAGGAAAAAACCTCCACTCAATATAGACAAGACTTGCAAAAAGCCAAATGGGAGAGCTCCAATAAAGACACTACCATTAGGTTATTACGAGAACAAGCAGAATTACTAACACAATAGGCAGCCTCCTCCCAGTCAGAAATTCAAAAATTAATACAGAAGGAGAAGGACTAGCATTTTTAGTCAGGCTAATGCTTTAAACCTATAGAACACCTTATTGATGCCTTTAGTGAACTCGAAAATAGGACCTACAATAACTTTGACGAATTCCACTTCCACTTCCACATTCTGACACAACACTTCCACAGAATATCAGATGTGGCCCATGAGCAAACCCACAAGGCTGTCCAACTCCACAGAGAGTTAACTAATCTACTAGAAACTGAAGCCAAGAGTTGGGCAACCCAAGAAACAAAACTCCTAGCCCAAACAACAAATAAGTATGGAAGGTACTTTCAGAGAGACTTTGAAGGTGCACTGCAAGAAGCTAATGAGAAAAAGCTTTTCTCATCCGATCTGTCTAACATTAACCTGGATATAGGAGAAGCCTACAACAAATATCCATTGGAGGCTTTCAACACCGAGTCAAATACCGACTCAGAATCCTAGATTTGTATCAAACATTATCTGTAATGAACAACCAACCTTTATGTAATGAATTTGTCTTATTTTGTGAATGAATATTCATCTTTTTCTACAAGTGTTATCTGTATTTACAATTTGCAATGATTAATCTGCCTTATTATTTCTGCATTTCTATTGTGCATACTTCATGTGTGTTTGTTTCCATGAAATTCCACATCATTCTATAATAAAAGTTTACTTCCAATAGGTAATATCCTGCAGATATCAATTTTGTATCCTTACACTATAACCTGTACAAGTCTTGTAACAAAATTTGAATACCCTTATACACTTCCTACTTATTTCATTTTAATAACTGCCAACACTTAAGTTATCTGTATTGCCCGATCTTATTCCGAATTTCTATTCCTAAACATGTGATGTGTACATTCACGGTAACTATCTTTATAAAATTCCATACTACCCAAATCTGTAATGAATACCTATTTCCAGGTCTTACACTACTCATATTCATTTTACAGACTTCATTGCATTGTATATCTATTCCATAACTCCTACATATCTCCTGGAAATCTTTACTTTAATAACTGCCAACACTCAAGTGATTTGCATTGCCCAACTTGCAGTGCATAATTATCTTCATTTTATCATATCACTCCTGAATTTGTACAGTATATACAACACATTAATTTTCCCCATGACTTGGACATGTGTCCTATAATGGAATTCATATAAACTAATACATATCCTGCACATCATATGAGAAAGTGTCAATACTGCATATGCCTTACCAGAAACTGATGGTGTTCGATTCCCACTGATGGTGCCAATTTGATGGTGTTCACTTCTTCGGCTTGCCAAGATCTTCTTCCCCCTTCTTGCAGATCTCCTATGATCTGGGAACTCCCAGCTAGATCTGTAGCAAGAGTGTATTAAGAATGAAACAATGAATAGTTCCCTTTCTCCCTTCTTGAGAACCTCCTTCGATTGCCTTGGATCCTTAAGATGAGAGCTGAATCTGTCACTTCACAAGAGAGTGTTAGAGGCGGGTCAGCTTCCCAGCACGACCCTTCCGACGCTCAAGTCAGAAACAGTAGGATGAAGAAAGTAGAAATGCAAGATGTAGAAGAAGAAGTGAGAAGATCTTTGAGGTATCGAATAGCGAAGAAACAACCATCCCCTCTTTCTTCCTTCTTTGCCCTTTTTATAGATGATTTATCTTGCCTTCTCCTTGAAGTGAATTTACTTTAATACCCTTGTCAAGTTGTTAGATGTAACCGCTTTTCCCGCTCCTTTTTAAAATCTCCTTTGAATCCCTTATGTGCTTTCTATTTCCCTGCCAAGCATTAATTAAATAAAATAAATGACAAATAACAAAATATCCTATGTTAATCATATTTTTTATTCCAGCACTCTTCCTGCCACTTCCCGTGCTCAAGAATACCCATATCTCCTCCTTTCACCGTATTTAGAAAGAATCCCAAAAACCCATACATGGCACGGGAAACAAGCATATTGTTTGGGGAATACACAAATGTCTCGAGGAATATACTAACGCCTCGGGAACTATATACATTGCTCTACCAATACCATACATAGCTCTGGTCATGATTACCCTATGTTTTCCTACTAAGCTTGAGAAATACATTAGTGGCTCGATATTTACATAAGCTGCTTTGCCAATATAATATTTAACTCTGAGTATCACTGCCCCGTCACCCTACTGGGCCCGGGAAATACATAGGTCATTCGGGATTTACATAAACTGCTCTGCCAATACAATACTTAACTCTGAGCATCACTACCCTTCGTCACCCTACTGGACCCAAAAAATACATAGGTCGTTCAGGATTTACATAAACTACTCTGCCAATACAATACTTAACTCTAAGCATCACTGACCTGTGTCACCCTACTGGGCCCAGGAAATACATAGGTCGTTTGAGATTTACATAAACTGCTCTGCTAATACAATACTTAACTTTGAGCATCACTGCCCTTTGTCACCCTATTGGGCCTGGGAAATACTTAGGTCGCTCGGGATTTGTTAGTAATATATGAGAGATGTCCTAAGGCAATCGCCTTATGTATGAACCATTTATATGATAAATGAAGATTCACTATTTGAGTATACATATTTTATGTATTTGATTGGATCTTAAACTCATTTACTGAATGTCCACGATACGATTCACAGCATGAGAGAATTTGTGATTGGATCACAACTAGTGAGTATCTCTACATGTGTAATTGTGATGTATCGGAATTATCCCTAGTCAATGAATTGATGGATTTGGACACCATCAATTCTGTCGAGACTAGCACGAGGTATACTCCTTGGTGTATCCAAGCAGCTGATTCTCACTGGCTGGAGACATAGTGATGTCCGGAGTTAATCGTGGATGCTAGTTATGGTAACTAGTTCATTGGAGTGACCAACCGTAAGACTTCATATGGTTTTCTGCATATATAGATATGTCAATGAAGTTCTTACTGTGGCTTAAGTGCGATGTTCCTTTGACTTGCGGTATTCAATTCATCTTGATCATAGAGACTTATGCTTTGACATCTTAAGCAAACATCTCTAAGGAGATGTGGACCCGGGATGATTGGGTATAAGTCGTGATCGAAGGTGTTTGAATAGCCTATAAAGGATTCACCACTCCTTGCGAGGAGATGTATACCTATGGCCTCTCGTCGGATTGTTACTAAAGTCTTTGGCCAAAGCATTACATGTTTAGAGTAAGGTACTCTTCGATACATGTGGAGTAACTAGAATCCGTAGGACGAGGAAATGATACTTGGGCTAGGTGTGGCGTGAGTCGACCTAGTGGGGGTGACACAATAGACCATGTCCTGAACCAAGTGGGTATAAGATGAGTGAAGGAATGGGGCACGAATCATTCAAGCTCTTGAAGGGTTTGAGAAATAGTTCGATCAACCGTTGATCTTTTTGCTAATTGGGGATCATGATGTACTACTAGGTGCCACTCATGATCGTTCTATAATTAATGGTTAATTATAGGCGGCCAACATAAACCGAGAACCTATTTGGTCACACGCACGAGTGTAATCCAAAGGATTTAAAACGAGCTTGAGAATGGGATTCTCAGACCGAGAGAAACTATGTTTGGTTGGACCAAACATAAAGCGAGCATGAAATTGTTTGATGCAATGGGCGTGGATGGGCAGTGTCTTATGAAGACATAATGGATGGACCAAAATGGTTTGGTTCTAATCCAATGGATAAGAATAAACCAAAGGGTTTGGTTTATTTTAAGCGAATGAACCAAAAGTTGGTTCGGTTCGTTTTAACTTAAAATAAACCATCATGGTTTGGTTTATTTTAACTTATCTTAATGGAGCGGGTTAACGGGCTTTATGGATATGATCCATTAACCATTAAGAGAATTAGTTCTCTATAAAATAGGGATTAAACCCTAACCCTAAACCTAATCCAATTAGTGGCCGCCCAACCCATCCTCCTTGTTGTTGGCGTCAACAACAAGGGCTGCCGCCCAACTTCATTGAGTGGCTGCCATCTCCTTGCCGGCGTCCAAGCTTCGGCCGGTGGACCTCCGGCGACCCTCCGGTGATCTCCCTTGGGTTCGGTGTAAAGGTGAGGCTCCATCTCTTCTTTAGCCGGCGCCTATTTCCTCCACCAAAGCTGTCCAGTTTTTTCTGGACAGCTTCTTCTCCTCTCGTCGGAGCGTCGTTTGGACGACGGTTAGTGCTCCGACAGCGGATAACATACCGGGGATTTGATCTCCGGTAATCCTTTGAGGTGGAGGACGAAGGATTCGTCAATCGGTTGACGAATACCTCTCCGGAGAAGCAAGTCTTGAGGACTTGTTTTAGGTCCGAATTTGGATTCGGACCGTGATCATCTCTCGATCACATCGTCTTCAACACGAGGCTAGTAACCCGTACGAAGACGAAGCTCGTGGCTTGGCGAAGTCATCCCGAGGAGCTCGGCGTGGATACGGATAGAGACGATTCTTACGAGAATCGTTCCGGTTGATGCCGTTCCCGCTACATGTCATACGGAAGGTATAACGTAGTTTAATTTCTTTTATTGCAATTTTAATTTACGGTTATGTCTACACTTGTTGTAATAGCATGCGTGTGTTGTGTGTGTTGTAATAAATAGGAATATTTATTATTTTTATTGCTTCCGCTGTGCTCATGTTTACGAAACATGATCGAACACACACACGCCGCGGTGCCGGAAACCCAACAGTGGTATCAGAGCCCAGGTTGTGTTTCGACATAATCGTAAAATTGGTTTTGCGATAGTCATAATGTATTTCTGGAAGTTTTCTAAATTTTGGAAATTTAGAAGTATTTATGGAAATCTTCCACTTTTGGAAAGTTGGAAGTATTTATGGAAATTTATATTTTCCATAAATAAAATATTTGATTAGATTCTGGAAATTTGTTTCGTAATTTAATCTTGATTTGATTTGGGAAATCAAATCTTTAAAATAATTTATTTCCATAAAGTAGTTTTGAAGATTTAGGAAATCGGTTTCCTAAATAGATTTTCCTTAATCAAATAATTCCATGAATAAAATATGTGATTAGATTTGGAAATTTGTTTCCTAATTTAATTATGATTTGATTTGGAGAATCAAATCTTAAACATATTTTATTTCCATAAATAGTTATGACATATAAGGAAATATTGTACATGACATAATTGTATGACATGTAATTGCATTAGATGTATAACATAATGCCATGCGTGTCGTGACATGTAGATGTATGCCATGTATGCCATGCCATGTAGATAATAGTTATTTGCATGCAAAGAGGATGAGACATAAAAACCTTTAAACAATATTAAAGCCTACACCTTCCATTAATATGGTTTGAACCAGAGTTCCGTTTCTTGTTTGGGTTGTTGGACTCTCTCCAAGCCCGGCTCGAACCCGAACATGTTCAAACCATGGAATAGTTTAATACTAATATGGTAAGAGTCAGAGGTCAATCGTTAGCTTTGGTTGTTGGACTCTCTCCAAGCTGGGCTAATTGGTTGAATGCGCTCTAACCATATTAAAACTATGTCCCGATTAATGGGTTGGCTTTAACCTGGAGCATCGGCTTGTTGGACTCTCTCCAAGGTCGATGTAAAGGGAGGTGAAGTTGGGTGCTATGCATATGATGCATACTTGTTAATGTGTTAACAACCCGATGTATGTGTGAACATTCAATTAGTTGATAGCACATTGTGATAGTTGCATATACGTGATATGCAATCGGTATAGATGATACCTACCGTCGTAGTTATGAATGACTTGTTGGACTCTCTCCAAGGTTGTTCATAACTATGATGGATATCAACCCATTCGGAGATGGACCTACGATCTCCCGAAGTGATTTTGGGGTTTTTGAAATTCGAAAAATGAATGGGATTTATAAATGTATATTGATGCATTTTTAAAAATCATCTTTCTCATATATGCTCGTTTTGTATTTCTAAGTTAATATATTGATCATGCTGTGTTTGAATTTGCGTTCCATTTTGGATTCAAATAAATTGACTGGGCCGAACTTCTTGGACTGGCTTAGAAACTTGAGAATTGTTCTCAAGCTGAAAAGCTTGTGTATGTCCTCGAAGCGCCTCTTCCCGCCCGTCCTAGTGACGATGCAACTTTGGACCAATTGTTGGCCTATCAGAAACATGTGATTGATTCTGAACAAATGAGTTGCATCATGCTAGCCACGATGGAACCCAAGCCACGAAAGCAGCATGAGCATATGGATGCTCATATCGTAGTCCTTCATCTTTGTGAGTTGGTTGATGAGCAAGTGAGATTCGAAAGGTTCGAAGTCTCAAAGCTCCTCTTCACCTCTGAGATGCTAGGAGGTTCATCTGTGGTACTGCTCAATATGCTGAAGACTGTGGAGTCTTCTGAGAAGCATGAGCAGGGGACGGTGCTGTTAGTTGATTCCTCGAAGAAAGGTTCTAAGAGGAGGTCAAAAGAACAGCAGAAGGGAAAGAAGATAAGGGCTAAGAAGGTAGAACTAGCACAAAAGGAAACTTGCCATCATTATGGCAAGGAGAGACATTTGCGAAGAAAGTGCAAGATTTATCTTGAGTCCATGAAGAAGGATAAGGCATCGGATGCCCCATCTTCTTCAGAAATCTTCTTTATTGATTGTCATTCTATTTCCTCAGACACTTGGGTATTTGATACTGGGTGTGGCTCACATATATGTAATGACATACATGGGCTAAGGAATAGAAGAAGACTCGTCGAGGGAGAGTCAAATTTACGTGTTGGGAATGGAGCAGCGGTTCTTTGCACTCGCCATCGGAACGTATTTGTTGGAACTCCCTGTAGGACTTGTCTTAGAACTGGACAATTGCTTTTATGTTCCTTCGTTGATAAAGAACATCATTTCTATTTTAAATAGAAATGGTTTCCATTTAACGTTTAGTAACAATTGTTGTTATATAACTTTGAATGGCGTACTTTATGGAACTGGAACTTTGAGTAATGGCATTTATACGTTGGATGTATCCAGTGACATTTTCAATATCGAAGCGAGCAACACGCGTGCTCGAAAGGATAATCACATAGACTCCTATATGTGGCATTGTCGTCTTGGCCATATAAGCAAGAAACGCATGTCCGAATTACTACGATGTTGAATTCTGTAATCGTTTGATTTGGATTCATACTATACATGCGAATCTTTCTTAAAAGTCAAGATGACTAAGTTACCTTTTACTTTAAAAGGTGAACGAGTGGGAGAGTTACTAGGTCTGGTACATACTGATGTATGTGGACCTATGTCAACTCAAGCATTAGGAGGCTATAGCTACTTCATTACCTTCACCGATGATCACTCACGGTTTGGGTCTGTGTTCTTGATGAAACACAAGTCTGAAGCCTTTGAAAGGTTCAAAGAATTCAGAAATGAAGTAGAGAAACAACATGACAAAAGTATTAAAATACTTCGATCGGATCGAGGTGGTGAATACTTAAGTCAAGAGTTTCTTGATTATCTAAGAGACAATGGCATATTGTCTCAATGGACTCCGCCCTATACACCACAGCATAATGGTGTATCTGAGAGGCGTAACCGGACCTTGTTGGACATGGTCAGGTCAATGATGAATAATGCGACTCTTCCCAAGTCCTTTTGGGGTTATGCACTTCAGACAGCTGTTTACTTGTTAAACAGAATGCCTACCAAGGTAGTCTCAACTACTCCATATGAGATATGGAATGGTAAGAAACCTCATGTATCTTACTTGAAGATATGGGGTTGTCCTGCTTATGTGAAGCGGACTGTATCAGACAAACTGGATGCTAAGTCTGATAAATGTCTATTTATTGGATACCCTAAGGAAACAAGGGGTTACCAATTCTATCATCCTGTGGAACAAAAGGTGTTTGTTTCAAGGCATGTTGTGTTTCTAGAGAAAGAGTTTCTCTTGCAAGAAAACAGTGGGAGTGTCGTCGAGCTTGAGGAAACTCGAGATACTCAAATAGACATTGATGAGATACCTGGTGAAGCACAACAGCCGATAACTCATAGTGATGAGCAATCGGCTGGACCTACTGTAACACCACATCTTCGTAGATCTGGTAGAACACGCAACATTCCTGAGAGATATGGATTTCTCATAAGTGAATCGAAAGTAGTGTTTCTCATTGATGATGAGGAGCCTACCAGTTATGAAGAAGTGCTGACATTTTCAGAAATGGATAAATGGCTTGATGCCATGAAGTGAAATGGATTCCATGTATGAAAACCAAGTTTGGAACTTGGTTGACCCACTGAAGGCATCAAGCCTATAGGGTGCAAGTGGGTTTTCAAGAGAGGAAAACCGACATGGATGGTAATGTGATTACCTATAAGGCTAGATTGGTGGCAAAAGGATATCGTCAAAAGCAAGGTGTTGATTATGACGAAACCTATTCGCCCGTAGCTATGCTTAAATCCATTCGGATGCTCCTGGCCATAGCGGCTCATTATGATTATGAGATATGGCAGATGGATGTGAAAACAGCTTTCCTTAATGGAAACCTGCTCGAGGACGTGTATATGATACAACCTCAGGGTTTCACATCGGTTGATAAAACCAAGGTATGCAAATTGCGACGATCCATTTATGGATTGAAGCAAGCATCCAGGAGCTGGAATATCCATTTTGATGAGACGATCAAAAAGTTTGATTTCTCACAAAATCCAGACGAACCTTGTGTGTACAAGAAGGTTAGTGGGAGTGCAGTCGTGTTCCTAGTATTGTATGTCGATGACATATTACTTATAGGAAACGATGTTTCAATCTTCTGATCAGTGAAGGTTTGGTTATCCAAGACATTCTCCATGAAAGACCTGGGAGAAGCAACCTACATCCTTGGGATTAAGATCTATAGAGATAGATCGAAACGGTTGCTTGGTCTTTCGCAGTCTACATATATAGACCAAGTGCTAAAGAGGTTTAGCATGTCGGAATCCAAGAAAGGTTATCTGCGTCGGGCATGGGGTACACCTTTCAAAGTCTATGTGTCCGCACGAAGGCGAGAGGATTTGCATGAGTAAGATTCCCTATGCATCCGCATAGGATCTATCATGTATGCTATGTTATGTACGAGGCCCGATGTATCGTATGCTCTGAGTGTCACGGCGGATACTCGATCGAGAATGGATCATTGGGCTATTGTTAAGGCGATCCTTAAGTACTTAAGAAGAACTAAGGATGTGTTCCTAATATATGGAGAAGGGGACATGGTGATACGCGGGTATACGGATGCGGCTTCGAGACAGACAAGGATGATTCCAGTCTCGATGCGGATCGTGTTCACCTTGAATAGAAGCGCGATGAGTTGGAAAAGTTCCAAACAAGAGATCATGGCGGATTCTACCACGAGAATATATTGCGGCCGGCGCAGGAAGGCGGTTTGGATCAAGAAGTTCGTTCATGAACTTGGTGTGATTCGGCCATTGTTGAAGCAATACCGGTCTCTGCATGCGACAACAATGGAGCAATTGCACGCGAAGAGCCAAGGTCTCATCAACGATCCAAACATGTGCTTCCGCTATCATCTTATCGGAGAGATCATCGGTAGGGAACGAAATAAAAATCGAGAAAATTCCCCTTTGAAGGAACTTAGGATCCCTTGACTAAAGCATTACCTAAAAGCAAGTTTGAGGGTCATTTTAGAGACTATGGTCTTGGATACCGTAGCGATTGGCATTAGGCCAAGTGGGAGTCTGTTAGTAATATATGAGAGATGTCCTAAGGCAATCGCCTTATGTATGAACCATTTATATGATAAATGAAGATTCACTATTTGAGTATACATATTTTATGTATTTGATTGGATCTTAAACTCATTTACTGAATGTCCACGATACGATTCACAGCATGAGAGAATTTGTGATTGGATCACAACTAGTGAGTATCTCTACATGTGTAATTGTGATGTATCGGAATTATCCCTAGTCAATGAATTGATGGATTTGGACACCATCAATTCTATCGAGACTAGCACGAGGTATACTCCTTGGTGTATCCAAGCAGCTGATTCTCACTGGCTGGAGACATAGTGATGTCCGGAGTTAATCGTGGATGCTAGTTATGGTAACTAGTTCATTGGAGTGACCAACCGTAAGACTTCATATGGTTTTCTGCATATATAGATATGTCAATGAAGTTCTTACTGTGGCTTAAGTGCGATGTTCCTTTGACTTGCGGTATTCAATTCATCTTGATCATAGAGACTTATGCTTTGACATCTTAAGCAAACATCTCTAAGGAGATGTGGACCCGGGATGATTGGGTATAAGTCGAAGTGATCGAAGGTGTTTGAATAGCCTATAAAGGATTCACCACTCCTTGCGAGGAGATGTATACCTATGGCCTCTCGTCGGATTGTTACTAAAGTCTTTGGCCAAAGCATTACATGTTTAGAGTAAGGTACTCTTCGATACATGTGGAGTAACTAGAATCCGTAGGACGAGGAAATGATACTTGGGCTAGGTGTGACGTAGTCAGCCTAGTGGGGACTGACACAATAGACCATGTCCTGAACCAAGTGGGTATAAGATGAGTGAAGGGAATGGGGCACGAATCATTCAAGCTACTGAAGGGTTTCAGAAATAGTTCGGGATCAACCGTTGATCTTTTCGGTTAATTGGGGATCATGATGTACTACTAGGTGCCACTCATGATCGTTCTATAATTAATGGTTAATTATAGACGGCCAACATAAACCGAGAACCTATTTGGTCACACGCACAACGAGTGTAATCCAAAGGATTTAAAACGAGCTTGAGAATGGGATTCTCAGACCGAGAGAAACTATGTTTGGTTGGACCAAACATAAAGCGAGCTTGAAATTGTTTCAGTCGCAATGGAAGCGTGGATGGGCAGTGTCTTATGAAGACATAATGGATGGACCAAAATGGTTTGGTTCTAATCCAATGGATAAGAATAAACCAAAGGGTTTGGTTTATTTTAAACGAATGAACCAAAAGTTGGTTCGGTTCGTTTTAACTTAAAATAAACCATCATGGTTTGGTTTATTTTAACTTATCTTAATGGAGCGGGTTAACGGGCTTTATGGATATGATCCATTAACCATTAAGAGAATTAGTTCTCTATAAAATAGGGATTAAACCCTAACCCTAAACCTAATCCAATTAGTGGCCGCCCAACCCATCCTCCTTGTTGTTGGCGTCAACAACAAGGGCTGCCGCCCAACTTCATTGAGTGGCTGCCATCTCCTTGCCGCGTCAAGCCCGGTGGACCTCCGGCGACCCTCCGGTGATCTCCCTTGGGTTCGGTGTAAAGGTGAGGCTCCATCTCTTCTTTAGCGCCTATTTCCTCCACCAAAGCTGTCCAGTTTTTTCTGGACAGCTTCTTCTCCTCTCGTCGGAGCGTCGTTTGGACGACAGTTAGTGCTCCGACAGCGGATAACATATCGGGGATTTGATCTCCGGTAATCCTTTGAGGTGGAGGACGAAGGATTCGTCAATCGGTTGACGAATACCTCTCCGGAGAAGCAAGTCTTGAGGACTTGTTTTAGGTCCGAATTTGGATTCGGACCGTGATCATCTCTCGATCACATCGTCTTCAACACGAGGCTAGTAACCCGTACGAAGACGAAGCTCGTGGCTTGGCGAAGTCATCCCGAGGAGCTCGGCGTGGATACGGATAGAGACGATTCTTACGAGAATCGTTCCGGTTGATGCCGTTCCCGCTACACGTCATACGGAAGGTATAACGTAGTTTAATTTCTTTTATTGCAATTTTAATTTACGGTTATGTCTACACTTGTTGTAATAGCATGCGTGTGTTGTGTGTGTTGTAATAAATAGGAATATTTATTATTTTTATTGCTTCCGCTGTGCTCATGTTTACGAAACATGATCGAACACACACACGCCGCGGTGCCGGAAACCCAACAGGATTTACATAAATTGCTATGCTAATATAGTACTTAACTTTGAGCATCACTGACCTTTGTCACCCTACTAGACCTAGGAAATCACATATACTGCCCGGGAAACACATACACCGCTCAGCAAATGCATAGACTGCTCTATAATCCCCACACTTAACTTCGAACCCCACTTCTCTGTGACACCCTATTGAGCTCAAAAATCACATATACTACCCGAGAAATACATACACATTCCAAAAAACCCTTCAACTTATCAGAAAACCCCAACCCCATCACTTGCTATTGACATAATCTCATGCAGATATACAAAAGGAGAGAAGTTATACCTTCGAGATTCTTATCGAATCTCTCGAAACCACGAGCAAGACCAACGGGCCTTGCCTCTATCAATATTCACATCAGGATCACCTAAGACAACTCCTAGAGCAGCAAGTCTTTGTCTTTGATTGGTGGTAGCTAACCAACAGAGACAAGAGAAGGAAAGAGAGAGATGAAAATGACTACCAAGAAAGAAAACCAAATGTTGGCTCCAAAGAGTATCAAGATATATAATTATAGAACCTTTCTTTCCATAATTATCTCATAAATAAGGTAAGAACAACCCAAAAAGTTTCCAAAAGAAAAATCAAAAAATCGATGGAGCTGCAACACGACCGTGTGTTTTACACACAGTCGACCATGACAAAAGACACGGTCGTACTAGGACACATGGTTGGGCATGTGTCCTCCTGTGCACAGCTCTGGTTTTGTCCATTTTTGGTTAGAGCAAGGCACAGACCGTGGTTGATTAGGCACAACCATGTGAGGCTCTATATGATGTGTTTGACTTCGTTTAGGTATGATATGGCTGTCCTAAGTCTGACAAGGCCATAGAAAGTTCAATAGCCTCCGTTTCGCACCCTCTTGGCCTTGTCTAACTAGATACATCATCTCTCATTGAGAATCTCATTCTTAAGCTTGTTTTACGTCTCAAGATCACCCGGAGTGTGTGTGACCCAATAGGTTCGCGGCTATGTTGGCCATTCATAATTAACCCTTTAATTATGAATAGATCATGAGTGACACCTAGCAGTGTTGGGATGTATACTGAAAAGTCTATCTTTTGTATGAACATCTTTATTTTTGAAATAAGAATCACATGATCATTGTTTGCATATTTATGGTTATGCATATTGTCTGATACATTACATTATAGATAACATGGTGTGTAGTGTCACACAAGAGATCATGTTATCGGTTCATTGTAAAGTATAAGTAAAGGCTCACAACCGAGATGGTTATGGACAAACCATTGGAATGGTTGTAGTGTGATTTGGTATTGGTTTGTCTTGACCATAGAATCACACTAGTACACTTTGTGTGTATTGAGCAGGACCGACTTAGAGGTGATTCGATTTATTGCTGACTACATAATTGAATCGGACCACAGATATTATATTGTACATGCTCTTAATCTCGATATAATAACGGGCACATATACTTAGTATTCATCTCTTTGATTTACCAATGGGCGAGATTTATAGAGAAAATCGATAGGCTTAGTAAGTTGGGAAATGGTATTATTTATATGGTGTGTCATTGATTATAGGAGGAAATCGTGTCCTATATATTAGGATGATGATGTCCCCTTGAGGAGCTCATAAGGTTCATCATGTAAACCCTGTAGGTGGACTTAGTCCGACATGATGATAAGGTTGAGTGGTACTACTCATAGAGTTAGATGTTGATTAATTAATTGTCAGTAAATTAATTAATCGACGGACATTCGAGATCATAAACACGGGGAGAAAAATGTACAAATAATATATGGAGCCCATATTAATTTATGGGGGGTTGGTGAGGTAGATCAATGATAATCCTCTAGTGGAATGGATTATCATTAATGGATCGGACTTTATGTGGGCTTGATCCATTGGGTGGCCATGATCCAACTCCTCTTCATGGTCCCTATTGTATCCTATTAAAACCTCATGGAGCCTAGATCCAATGGTTGAAAACAAAACTCTAGATCTGACGGTGGAGATTAAATCCTTAGATCCGACGGTTGAGATTAAATCTCTAGATCCGACGGTTGAGATTAAATCCCTAGAACCGATAGTGGAGATTCAAGGAGGCTTAGGACTAACTATATAAAAGGAGGCAAGGGGGTGGGCGGCAAGAGCAATTGAAGAGGGGCTAGGGTTGTGGGCGGCAAGGGGGCTTGGAGGCTTGGGCGTCCATAATTAAGGAAAGTTTTTCCTTCTTCTTTCTTAGGTGGTCGGCGCCCATCCTTTCCTCTTCTCTCCTTGTTTTTGCCGGCGTCCACCCTTCTTCCCTTCATCCTTGGCCAGAGCTTAGGGTCTTCCCTTGAAGATTTTGGCCAGCCCACTTCCTCATCTCTTCTTCTTGTTGGCCGACGGAAAGCATCTAGGTTGGTGCTTGGTGGTTGGCTAAAGGAAGGAGAAGAGTTTTGTTTCTATACTTCCTCTTATTCGGAGTGAGCAAGGAAGGAAGATTGGTGAACTAGGAGGCTTCGACTTTTGGAAGATCGTCGCCCACATGACGTCCAAAAGGAGGAAGGACATACAATAGAAGATCGAGAGGTATAACGCTTGTTTATTTTCTTTTGTAACATGTCTATAATTGTTTTTCAATCATATACATGTTGTATATTCTATTTTGTGGTTAAATTAACTTGGACCCCAAATACAAACACAAAAGCTGGTGATCCATACATCGTCTATTCCGCGGCTATTTGTAGAATAGAGGTTGGTGGCTTGAACAACAAGTTTGTTCAAATGACTACTCTAATCGAATAGCACGACGATGAAACAGTAGCTTGGGTAATCCCTCTTGTCAAGGATAAATTTTTTTTATCTAGGGACGTAGAAGGGATCGCCATGAACAAGCGATCGAGTTGAAGTGGAAAGCGAAGTTTTCTACCTTAAAGTGGTATCAGAGCCACGGTTTCCGATTTTGTGTGTTTAGGATTCGGTTACTTTTATGCACTTTTCATATATTATATGTGTCGGATAATAATAGGATGTGCATAGGTTAACTTTTTGGTTGCAAGCATAGGATCCAACTATTATGGCCATATGTGTGTATGTGATTGTATGTGTGTAATTGTATATTTTGTTGAATCCTCGGGGTTGACGAGGCTAGTATTTAATTTTTGTAATTAGATACGACATTGTTTAGCCACTCTTTTTATTTTAGTTTACTTTTGATCTAGATTTCAAGTAAGCTCCCTCGTGGAGTATAGGATCGATGGATGTAAATTATAATAGTTTTTTTCTCAGCTCGGATCTCCGGATGGCTTATACATGGCGTAGGGAGGAGCGGATGAGATGGCGATACGACCGGAAACATATTGAAGACAAAAGCCATAATAGTTGGAAAATATTTATTTTTCATATTTTTTGCTTATTGTTTGATATGCATGTCATAGGCTAGAAAATTCCTCAAGTTTAAATTACTAAGTGGGAGAGGGATATTTTTATAAATTCCCACGACCTCCATTACGATTTGACATGTGATACAAACAAACTTGCGCGTTGGCTCTGAGTGCCTTCCTCCACATCGGATGAGTTTGTTTGCGGATCACAAGGTCGAATATGGTTATAGGAAATTATTAAGGAGCGTGTGTACTTCCCCATTGGAAGGCACATAACCCGAGATAATTACCTTGGTACCGAGTAATAGTGAACACTTAGATACAAATATAAGTATCCTCCCCATCGGAGTAACTGCTTTTATTTGTAGGGCCGAAGAGGAACCAACTATTAATTTTATTTGTCAAAAAGTTAGGTTGACAAGATAGTAAAATTAATGGGTAAAACCTCCTCTTACAAATGTAGAATTCGTATACGTCCACACTATCATGGCATATGATATTCTCGGTGTTTTGAGGTGTTGGTTGATTTTAAAATTTTATTGTTTCAGGAATCAATAATTTTTTAAAATCTAATGTTTTGATCTATGTGATTCTTAGGTTGTTTTCAAAATGACTTTCAACCCGCTTGCTGTTATACTGAAAGAAAATAAACTTACCTGACCCAACTATGTTGATTGGAAGAGGAATCTTGACATTGTCTTGACTGCAGAGGAATACAAATATGTACTCCTCGAAGAGTGCCCTCCTAAGCCTGCGGATGATTCTGGGGAAAAGGAGAAGGAGAGTTATAAGAAGTGGATTAAGGCCAATGAGATGGCGCGGTGTTACATTTTGGCATCTATGTCAAATGTACTACAACATCAGCATCAAGCCATGCCCACTGCTTATGACATGATGCTCAATCTCAAAGAGCTTTTCGGACACCAGAATCGGGCTGCTAGGCAGGAAGCCATGAGGAACCTGATGATGACCACCATGATCGAGGGAACACCCGTGAGGGATCATGTTCTCAAGATGATGGCTCATTTGAATGAGTTGGAAGTTCTCGGAGCTGAGATCGATTGGGAAACCCAGGTCGATATCATTCTCCAGTCTCTACCTAGGAGTTTTGAGCAGTTTCGCCTGAACTACAACATGAACAAGAGGTTGTATTCGTTGGCGGAACTTCTGACACAACTCCAGACGGCAGAGGGGCTATTTCATCAGAGTGCTCAGGCACATGCCATGGTGACCCAAAAGGTTTCTACTTCGAAGCCGAAAGGCAAGAAGAAGAAGAAACAAACTGGGGCAAAGGTGGTGGAAGGTACTCAGGGAGGAGTGAAGAAGCCGAAAGGCAAGTGCTTCACTTATAAGCAGACTAGACACTGGAAGAAGGACTGCCCCAACCGCAAGCAGAACAAAGGTATATCTTTTGGTCTAGTCGTTGAAACATATTTAGCAGTGTTATCTACCGACACTTGGTGTGTAGATACGGGAGCCACTGATCATGTCTGCAATACTTTATAGGGGTTCCAAGAAGCCAAACGACTAGCTGAGAAGGAGATTACCGTATACTTGGGCGATGCCACGAAGGTGGCGGCTGTTACAGTGAGAGATGTTTATTTGTCTTTTGAGAAAAATAAAGTTTTGGTTCTTAAGAATTGCCTTTATGTACCTTTATTTAGAAGGAATTTGATTTTGATTTCTAAATTATTTATGGATGGATATTCTATTTCTTTTAATGACAGAGTTGTTATAAAAAGAATAGGGAGATTATTTGTTCTGGTGCATTGATAAGAAATTTATATACACTTGAACCAAAAGCTCCCATGATGCAAATAGAAGTTAATAACTCATCTTCTAATTCCAATAAGAGAAAAGAACCTTCGAAGATGAACCAAACATAGCTTTGGCATCTAAGACTTGTTCATATTAACCTAAGCAGAATTCAAAGGTTGATAGCCAATGGACCTTTGGGTTCATTAGTGGTGGAAGATTTCCCAACCTGTAAATCTTGCTTGGAGGGTAAAATGACCAAGAGGCCTTTTAAAGCCAAGGGGTATAGAGCCAAAGATGTATTGGAATTGGTTCATTCTGATTTGTGTGGTCCTATGTCTATACAGGCAAGAGGTGGTTTTGATTATTTCGTCTCCTTTATAGACGATTATTCAAGATATGGATACATTTACTTGATGCGCCGCAAGTCTGAATGCTTTGACAAGTTCAAAGAATTCAAGGCTGATGTGGAAAAATGTCAAGGTAAAAGTATCAAGACACTACGATCTGATCGTGGTGGTGAGTACCTCTAGGGAGAGTTTAGGAATTACTTATCAGAGGCTGGGATTCAATCCCAATTGTCTGCACCTGACACACCTCAACAGAATGGTGTAGTAGAGCGAAGGAATAGGACTCTTATGGAGATGGTTAGATCGATGATGAGTTATTCTGAGTTGCCAGATTTGTTCTGGGGATATGCTCTAGATACGGTAGTGTACATTTTGAACTTGGTTCCATCTAAATCAGTGCCTTCTACTCCCACAGAATTGTGGACTGGGCGAAAGCCTAGTCTGAGACATATTCGGATTTGGGGGAGTCCAGCACATGTGTTGAAGGCAGATGCTGGTAAGTTGGAACCTCGTACAGAAGTGCGCATGTTCATTGGCTATCCTAGAAGAACGAAATGTGGTTTGTTTTATAGTCCTAGAGATCAAAAGGTTATCGTTAGCACGAATGCCAGATTTCTAGAGGAAGACTATGTGATGAACTACAAGCCCATGAGTAAGATTGTTCTGGAGGAATTGAAAGGGGAAGTCACTACTTCAGTACCACCAGTACAAGAGGATATACCACAAGTCACTGTACCGTGCATCACAGAGGATACACAGGTGATACCTTGTCGTAGTGAGAGGGTTGTTAGATAGCCTGATAGATTCATGTTCTTGGGAGAATCTTCTGATTTGGTCCCTGGTGAACATGAACTTGATCCCTGGACATATGACGAGGCAATCCAAGATAAAGATGCAGTATCTTGGCAAAGTGCAATGAATGCTGAGATTGAATCTATGGATTCAAATCAGGTATGGGAGCTAGTAGAACCATCCGATGGTGTAAAAACCATTGGATGCAAGTGGATCTACAAAAGAAAGAGAGAAATAGACGGGAAGGTTGAGACCTTCAAAGCAAGGCTTGTTGCGAAAGGGTATACTCAGAAAGAGGGTATCGATTATGAGAAGACCTTTTCGCCGGTAGCCATGCTTAAGTCTATCTGGATTCTCTTATGTATTGCTGCTCATATGGATTATAAGGTATGACAGATGGATGTCAAGACAGCTTTCGTTAATGGAAGTCTTGAGGAAAACATCTATATGAAGCAACCAGAGGGATTCATTGCAAAAGGCAAAGAGCATCTTGTGTGCAAGCATAATCGGTCCATTTATGGATTGAAGCAAGCTTTGAGGTCTTGGAACATCCGCTTTGATGAGGTAATCCAGTCTTATGGATTTATTCAAAGTCCAGATGAGTCTTGTGTATACAAGAGATGTGACAGAAATGTAGTGGTATTTCTTGTACTATACGTAGATGACATTTTGCTAATTGGTAACAATATCAAGGTGTTATCGGACGTAAGGGTATGGTTGTCCAAACAGTTTGATATGAAGGACTTGGGAGAAGTGGGACACATCCTTGGGATCAAGGTTACAAGGGATCGCAAGAAAAGGATATTGTGCTTATCTCAAGCTTCATACATAGACACCATTATGGATCGTTTTAGCATGCAGAACTCTAAGAAGGGTTTTCTACCCTTCAGGCATGGAGTTCCTTTATCTAAGGAGATGTGTCCTAGAACATCTGAGGAGATAGAGGAGATGAAGGCGGTTTCTTATGCTTTAGCAGTAGGAAGCCTCATGTATGCGATGCTATGTATGAGACCAGATATTTGCTTTGCCGTGGGCATTGTCAGCAGATATCAGAGTAATCTAGGACAGGGACATTGGACTATGGTAAAGCATATATTGAAGTACCTGAGAAGGACTAGGGATTATATGCAAGTTTACCAGGCATACCAGTTACTCCCTGTGGGTTACACAGATTCTGACTTCCAATCAGATAGGGATAACAGTATGTCTACCTCAGGTTTTGTGTTTACTTTGGGATGTTGAGCCATTGTATGGAGGAGTGTCAAGTAGAAATGCGTGGCGGACTCCACCATGGAAGCTGAGTATGTGGCAGCCTCTAAGACGACCAAAGAAGCTGTGTGGCTCAGGAACTTATTGATGGACTTGGATGTGATTCCTGATTTGCCCAGAACTATCACAATTTATTGTGATAATAGTGGTGCAGTTGCAAACTCAAAGGAACCACGAGCCCATAAGGCAAGTAAACACATAGAGTACAAGTACCACCTGATACGAGAAATCATAAAGAGAGGAGAAGTTGCTGTGGCCAAGATTGCATCGGAGGACAACCTGGCAGATCCTTTCACTAAGGCCCTTCCAGCGAGAGCTTTTGATAGGCATGTGGAGGGAATGAGAATCAGATGTATGGTAGTTTGAGGACAGCATAGTCTTTTAGTATAAGTGGGAGATTGTTGGGATGTGTACTGAAAAGTCTATCTTTTATATGAACATCTTTATTTTTGAAATAAGAATCACATGATCATTGTTTGCATATTTATGGTTATGCATATTGTCTGATACATTACATTGTAGATAACATGGTATGTAGTTGAAGGGTTTTGCTTATCGAGTCCGTGAGGGGAAACTTCGCTTCCCACTTTACCTCGGTAGCTTGTCCATGGCGATCCCTTCGATGTCCCCGGATTAAAAAAAATTAATCCTAGACAAAAGGGATTACCCAAACCACCAAGTCATCGTCGTGCTATTCGTTAAGAGAGGTAACTTGATCAAACTAGTTGTTCAAACGACCATCCTCTATTCTACGAGTAGCCACGGAATAGACGATGTTCAGATCGTCGATTTTTGTGTTCATGCTCGGGATCCAAGTATTATTTACCCATTTACAGAAATATAACATGCTTATATTTGAAAAACAAAAACAAGCAAGGAACAAAAGAGAAAAGAGAATAGATATACCTCTCGATCTTCTAATGTATGACCTTCCTCCTTTTGAACGTCGTGTGGGCGACGATCCACCAAAAGTCAAAGCTCCTAGATCGCAAATCTTCCTTCCTTGCTCTTCCAAAGCAAGAGGAAGAATAGAAACAAGGTTTTTCTTCTCACTAGAAACAACCAACAAGGAACCAAAGCTTTCCTTGCCGCCGGCCAACTAGATGAAGGAGAAGATGGTGGAAAACAACCAAGACACCAAGGGAAGCCCTATATCTTGTTTCCACCACCTAAGGAGAGGGAGAAGGGAGCTTTTGGGCACCGGCCAAGGGCTGGGAAGGGCCTGGAAACTTGCTAGACGCCGGCCACAAGACAAGGAAGAAGAAAGGAAACCTTGCCTTATTTGGTGCCACCCTAGCCTCCAAACCCTAACCCTAATCCTAATCCTATCTCAACTAGGATTCCCCTCTCTTGCCACCCAAGCCTTGCTCTCTTCAATGTTCATCCACGCCAACTCCCCATGCCCTCCTTTTATAGAGTTAGGGATAAGTCATGAATTAATCTTCTCCATTGGTTCTTGGGATTTAATCTCAACCGTCGGATCTAGAGATTTAATCTCAACCGTCGGATCTTAGAGATTTAATCTCTACCAATGGATCTTAGAGTTTTGTTTCTATCCATTGGATCTAAGCATCATGAGGTGTTAATAGGCTCGTTAGGGACCATGAGGAGGAGTTGGGTCTTGGCCACCCATGGATCAAGCACACATAAAGTCCGATCCACTAATGATGATCCAATCCACTAAAGGTTCATCAATGATCTACCTCACTAACCCCCATATGATAATATGAGATCCATATATTATTTGTACATTTTCTCCCCGTGTTTAAGATCTCGAATGTCCATCGATTAATTAATTTACTGACCATTAATTAATCAACATCTAACTCCTTGAGTACTACCACTCAACCTTTTCATCATGCCAGACCAAGTCCACCTGTAGGGTTTACATGATGAACCTTATGAGCTCGTCAAGGGGACATCATCATCCTAAAATATAGGACACGGTTTCCTCCTATAATCAACGACACACTATATAAATAATATCATCTCTCAACTTACCGAGCCTATCGATTTAATCTATAAACCTCGCCCATTGGTAAATCAAAGAGATGAGTACTAAGTATATGTGCCCGTTATTATATCGGGATTAAGAGCATGTACTAAATAATATCTGAGGTCCTATTCGATTATGTAGTCAGCAATAAATCGAATCACCTCTAAGCCGGTCCTTCTCAATACACACAAAGTGCACTAGTGTGATTCTATGGTCAAGACAAACCAACACCAAATCACACTACAACCATTCCGATGGTTTGTTCAAAGCCATCTCGGTTGTGAGCCTTTACTTATACTTTACAAGGAGTCGATAACATGATCTCCCGTGTGACACCACACACCATAATATCTACAATGTAACGTATTAGACAATATGCATAAAAATATGCAAACAATGATCATGTGATTCTTATTTCAAAAATAAAGATGTTCATAGAAAAGATAGACTTTTCAGTATACATCCCTATAATCTCCCACTTATACTAAAAGACTATGCTGTCCTCATACTGCCATACATCTGATTCCCCTTCTCTCCACATGCCTATTAAATCTCTCGCTAGAAGGGCCTTAGTGAAAGGATCTACCAGGTCATCCTTTGATGCAATCTAGGCGACAACAACTTCTACCTCCTTTAAGATTTCTCGTATCAGGTGGTACTTGCGCTATATGTGTTTACTCACCTTAAGGGCTCGTGGTTCCTTCGAGTTTGCAACTGCACCATTATTATCACAATAAATTGTGATAGTTCTGGGCAAACCAGGAATCACATCCAAGTCCATCAGGAAGTTCCTGAGCCATACAACTTCTTTGGCCGCCTCAGAGGCCGCCACATATGTTGGTGCAGTAGGCACCTAAGTCGAACCTAAGTTTTGATTATAGCAAACGATACAAAGTTAAGCATATATTGTTATCTCATGAGCTAAATCAAGTGTGCAGAAAAGCCTCAACGCTGGAGCTGAAGGCTAGCGACACCCGGAGGAAGCCGCGGTGGTCGGGCGACACTCAAGAGACTTCGGAGGGAGCCGAAGGAATTGAGTGGAAGGCCAGAAGCAAAAGCAACACGTAAAGTATCGAGGTAAGCTCGAGTGAGTAAAGTGAAGTGAGGTCGTGTCCTTTGTACGGGGACGTCCTTAGGCGACGATCCGACCCAAGACTTCCCATGGAAGGTCTATGTTGAGATCGGACGGCAAGTGTTAGTAATATATGAGAGATGTCCTAAGGCAATCGCCTTATGTATGAACCATTTATACGATAAATGAAGATTCACTATTTGAGTATACATGTTTTATGTATTTGATTGGATCTTAAACTCATTTACTGAATGACCACGATACGATTCACAGCATGAGAGAATTTGTGATTGGATCACAACTAGTGAGTATCTCTACATGTGTAATTGTGATGTATCGGAATTATCCCTAGTCGATGAATTGATGGATTTGGACACCATCAATTTTGTCGAGACTAGCACGAGGTATACTCCTTGGTGTATCCAAGCAGCTGATTCTCACTGGCTGGAGACATAGTGATGTCCGGAGTTAATCGTGGATGCTAGTTATGGTAACTAGTTCATTGGAGTGACCAGCCGTAAGACTTCATATGGTTCTCTGCATATATATAGATATGTCAATGAAGTTCTTACTGTGGCTTAAGTGCGATGTTCCTTTGACTTGCGGTATTCAAGTCATCTTGATCATAGAGACTTATGCTTTGACATCTTAAGCAAACATCTCTAAGGAGATGTGGACCCGGGATGATTGGGTATAAGTCGAAGTGATCGAAGGTGTTTGAATAGCCTATAAAGGATTCACCACTCCTTACAAGGAGATGTATACCCATGGCTTCTCGTCGGATTGTTACTAAAGTCTTTGGCCAAAGCATTACATGTTTAGAGTAAGGTACTCTTCGATATATGTGGAGTAACTAGAATCCGTAGGACGAGAAAATAATACTTGGGCTAGGTGTGACGTAGTCAGCCTAGTGGGGACTGACACAATAGACCATGTCCTGAACCAAGTGGGTATAAGATGAGTGAAGGGAATGGGGCACGAATCATTCGAGCTGCTGAAGGGTTTCAGAAATAGTTCTGGATGAACCGTTGATCTTTTCGGTTAATTGGGGATCATGATGTACTACTAGGTGCCACTCATGATCGTTCTATAATTAATGGTTAATTATAGACGGCCAACATAAACCGAGAACCTATTTGGTCACACGCACAACGAGCGTAATCCAAAGGATTTAAAATGAGCTTGAGAATGGGATTCTCAGACCGAGAGAAACTAGGTTTGGTTGGACCAAACATAAAGCGAGCATGAAATCATTTCAGTCGCAATGGAAGCGTGGATGGGCCGCGTCTTATGAAGACGTAATGGATGAACCAAAATGGTTTGGTTCTAATCCAATGGATGAGAATAAACCAAAGGGGTTTGGTTTATTTTAAACGAATGAACCAAAAGTTGGTTCGGTTCGTTTTAACTTAAAATAAACCATCATGGTTTGGTTTATTTTAACTTATCTTAATGGAGCGGGTTAACGGGCTTTATGGATATGATCCATTAACCATTAAGAGAATTAGTTCTCTATAAAAGAGAGCTTAATGGATAATTAAGCCCTAATCCAAAAACCCTAGCCTTTGAGTTGCCGCCCACCCTTGGAGTTGCTTGGTGCCAACCCTAGGCTGCCGCCCAGCTTGTTGTGCCGCCTTCATCTCCTTGTCGGCGTCCAAGCTTCAGCCGGTGAACCCTCCGGCGACCCTCCGGTGATCTTCCTAGGCCTCGGTGAAAAGGTGAGCACTTGGCTTCCTTATTTTGGCCGGCGCCTACTCCTCCACCAAGCTGTCCAGTTTTCTGGACAGCTTCTTCTCCTCTCGTCGGAGCGTCGTTTGGACGACGGTTAGAGCTCCGACAGCGGATAACATACCGGAGATTTGATCTCCGGTAATCCTCTGAGGTGGAGGATGAAGGATTCGTCAATCGGTTGACGAATACCTCTCCGGAGAAGCGAGTTTTGAGGACTCGTTTTGTATCCGAATTTGGATTCGGATCGTGATCATCTCTCGATCACGTCGTCTTCAACACGAGGCTAGTAACCCGTACGAAGACGAAGCTCGTGGCTTAGCGAAGTCATCCCGAGGAACTCGGCGTGGATACGGATAGAGACGATTCTAGCGAGGATCGTTCCGGTTGATGCCGTTCCCGCTACACGTCATACGAAAGGTATAACGTAGATAAATTTCCTTTTATTGCAAATTTAAATTTACGGTTATGTCTACACTTGTTGTAATATGCATGCGTGTGTTGTGTGTGTTGTAATAAATATGAGTATTTATTATTTTTATTGCTTCCGCTGTGTTCATGTTTACGAAACATAGGAACACACACTGTATGCTTAGGAAACCCAACTATCGAGCCCGAGTTGTGTTTCGACATAATCGTAAAATGGTTTTGCGATAGTCATAATGTATTTCTGGAAATTTTCTAATTTTGGAAATTTAGAAGTATTTATGGAAATTTTTCAATTTTGGAAAGTCTAGAAGTATTTATGGAAATCATCCACTTTTGGAAAGTTGGAAGTATTTATGGAAATTGATATTTTCCATAAATAAAATATTTGATTAGATTCTGGAAATTTGTTTCCTAATTTAATCATGATTTGATTTGGGAAATCAAATCTTAAAATATTTTATTTCCATAAGTAGTTTTAATGATTTAGGAAATTGGTTTCTAAATAGATTTTCCTTAATCAAATAATTCCATGAATAAAATATGTGATTAGATTTGGAAATTTGTTTCCTAATTTAATTATGATTTGATTTGGAGAATCAAATCTTAAACATATTTTATTTCCATAAATAGTTATGACATATAAGGAAATATATACATGACATAATTGTATGCCATGTAATTGCATTAGATGCATAACATTATGCCATGCGTGTCGTGACATGTAGATGTATGCCATGTAGATAATAGTTATTTGCATGCAAAGAGGATGAGACATAAAAACCCTTAAACAATATTAAAGCCTACACCTTCCATTAATATGGTTAGAACCAGAGTTCCGTTTCTTGTTTGGGTTGTTGGACTCTCTCCAAGCCCGGCTCGAACCCGAATATGTTCAAACCATGGAATAGTTTAATACTAATATGGTAAGAGTCAGAGGTCAATCATTAGCTTTGGTTGTTGGACTCTCTCCAAGCTGGGCTAATTGGTTGAATGCGCTCTAACCATATTAAAACTATGTCCTGATTAATGGGTTGGCTTTAACCTGGAGCATCGGCTTGTTGGACTCTCTCCAAGGTCGATGTAAAGGGAGGTGAAGTTGGGTGCTATGCATATGATGCATACTTGTTAATGTGTTAACAACCCGATGTATGTGTGAACATTCAATTAGTTGATAGCACATTGTGATAGTTGCATATACGTGATATGCAATCGGTATAGTTGATACCTACCGTCGTAGTTATGAATGACTTGTTGGACTCTCTCCAAGGTTGTTCATAACTATGATGGATATCAGCCCATTCGGAGATGGACCTACGATCTCCCGAAGTGATTTTGGGGTTTTTGAATTTCGAAAAATGAATGGGATTTATAAATGTATATTGATGCATTTTAAAATCATCTTTCTCATATATGCTCGTTTTGTATTTCTAGGTCAATAAATTGATCATGACGTCTTTGAATTTGCGACTATTTTGGATTGAACATAAAGGGCCTAACTTCGGATCGCTTAGAAACACCTCAAGGCGGAAAAGCTTGCATATGTCCTTGAAGAGCCTCTTCGATCTAAGGACGATGCAACTCTGGACCAAATGTTGGTCTATCGAAAGCATGTGGTAGATTCGGGTGGCGAGTTGCATCATGCTAAGCGATGGTACCATGAGCATATGGATGCTAATACTATGGTCTTCCATCTTCATGAGTTGTTCGATGAGAAAGCGAGATACGAAAGGTTCGAGGTCTCTAGGCTCCTCTTCACCACGAAGATGCAAGAAGGTTCGTCTGTAGTGCAGTTTGTGCTAAAGATGAGCGGGTACATCGAGCGGCTAGCTACCCTCGGTTTTGTGATGGATCATGAGTTAAGTATTGACTTAATTCTGCATTGTTTGCCCAAGAGTTTCTCGCAATTTGTGATGAACTATCGGATGAACAAATTGGAATCCACCATTCCCGAGCTCCTCAATATGCTGAAGACTGTGGAGCCTTCTGTGAAGCATGAGGAGAAGGCGGTTCTGTTAGTTGATTCCTCAAAGAAAGGTTCTAAGAGGAAGGCAAAAGAACAGAAGAAAGGAAAGAACAAAAAGGCAAAGAAGGCGGAACCCGGTATGCAAAGGGCACTTGCCATCAACTGCAAGGAGGCCAGCGAAGAAAGCGCAAGATTTATCTTGAGTCCATGAAGAAGAAGAAGGCATCCGATGCCCCATCCTCTTCGATATCTTCGTATTGATTGTCATTCTATTTCCTTAGACACTTGGGTATTGGATCGGTGTAGCTCACATATATGTAATGACATACAGGGGCTAAGGAATAGAAGAAGACTTGTCAGAGGGGAGTCAAATTTGCAAGTTGGCAATGGAGCAAAGGTTGCTGCGGTCGCCATCGGAACTTATTTGCTGAAGCTCCCTAGTGGACTAGTCTTAGAACTGGACAATTGCTATTATGTTCCTTCTCTAATAAAGAACATTATTTCTATTTCCTGTTTAAATAGAAATGGTTTCCATTTGACGTTTAGTAACAATTGTTGTTATATAACTTTAAATGGCGTACTTTATGGAACTGGAACCTTGAGTAATGGCATTTATACGTTGGACGTATCCAGTGACATTTTCAATATCGAAGCGAGCAACACGCGTGCTCGAAAGTATAATCAAATAGACTCCTATATGTGGCATTGTCGTCTTGGCCATATAAGCAAGAAACGCATGTCCGAATTACACCGATGTGGAATTCTGGAATCGTTTGAATTGGATTCATACGATACATGCGAATCATGCTTAAAAGGCAAGATGACTAAGTTACCTTTTACTGGAAAAGGTGAATGAGTGGGAGAGTTACTAGGTCTAATACATACTGATGTATGTGGACCTATGTCAACTCAAGCATTAGGAGGCTATAGCTACTTCATTACCTTCACCGATGATCACTCACGGTTTGGGTATGTGTTCTTGATTAAACACAAGTCTGAAGCCTTTGAAAGGTTCAAAGAATTCAGAAATGAAGTAGAGAAACAACATGACAAGAGTATTAAAATACTTCGATCGGATCGAGGTGGTGAATACTTAAGTCAAGAGTTTCTTGATTATCTAAGAGACAATGGTATATTGTCTCAATGGACTCCGCCCTATACACCACATAATGGTGTATCGAGAGGCGTAATCGACCTTGTTGGACATGGTCAGTCAATGATGAATCATGCAACTCTTCCCAAGTCCTTTTGGGGCTATGCACTTAGCATTTGTTTACTTGTTAAGCAGAATGCCTACAGTAGTCTCAACTACTCCATATGAGATATGGAATAGTAAGAAACCTCATGTATCTTACTTGAAGATATGGGGTTGTCACCTTATGTGAAGCGGTATGTCAGACAAATTGGATGCTAAGTCGATAAATGTCTATTTATTGGATACCCTAAGGAAACAAGGGTTACCAATTCTATCATCTGTGGAACAAAGGTGTTTGTTTCAAGGCATGTTGTGTTTCTAGAGAAAGAGTTTCTCTTGCAAGAAAAGATGGGTGTCGTCGAGCTTGAGGAGGCTCGAGAGACTCAAATAGACATTGATGAGATACACGGTGAAGCCTGACGTAGCAACTCATAGTGATGAGCAATCAATTTGGACCTATTGTAACACCACATCTTCGTAGATCTGTAGAACCACGATATTCACGAGAGATATGGATTTCGTAAGTGAATCGAGCACGTGTTACTCATTGATGATGAGGAGCCTACCAGTTATGAAGAAGTGCTGACAAGTTCAGAAAGGTATAAGTGGCTTGGTGCCATGAAGTAGGAAATGGATTCCATGTATGAAAACCAAGTTTGGAACTTGGTTGACCCACCTGAAGGGATAAAGCCTATAGGGTGCAAGTGGGTTTTCAAGAAGAAAATCGACATGGATGGTAATGTGATTACCTATAAGGCTAGATTGGTGGCGAAAGGATATCGTCAAAATAAGGTGTTGATTATGGCGAAACCTATTACTTTGTAGCTATCTTAAATCCATTAGGATGCTCTGGCCATAGCGGCTCATTATGATTATGAGATATGGCGGATGGATGTGAAAACAAGCTTTCCTTAATGGAAACACAGCTCGAGGGCGTGTATATGATACACTGAGGTTTCACATCGGTTGATAAAACCAAGGTATGCAAATTGCGGCATCCATTTATGGATTGAAGCAAGCATCCGATTTGGAATATCCGTTTTGATGAGACAATCAAAAGTTTGATTTCTCACAAAATCGACGAACCTTGTGTGTACAAGAAGGTTAGTGAGTGCGATCGTGTTCCTAGTATTGTATGTCGATGACATACTACTTATAGAAAGCGATGTTTCAATCTTACGATCGATTAAGGTTTGGTTATCCAAGACATTCTCCATGAAAGACCTAGGAGAAGCAACCTACATCCTCGGGATTAAGATCTATAGAGATAGATCGAAGCAGTTGCTTGGTCTTTCGCGAGTCTACATATATAGACCGAGTGCTAAGAGGTTTAGCATGTCGGAATCCAAGAAAGGTTTCCTACCCATCGGGCATGGGTACACCTTTTGAAGTCTATGTGTCCCTTAGAAGGCGAGAGGATTTGCATGAGTAAGATTCCCTATGCATCCGCATGATAGGATCTATCATGTATGCTATGTTATGTACGAGGCCCGATGTATCGTATGCTATGAGTGTCACGGCGGATACGATCCGATCCGAGGAATGGATCATTGGGCACTGTTAAGGCGATCCTTAAGTACTTGAGAAGAACTAAGGATGTGTTCCTAATATATGGAGAAGGGGACATGGTGATACGTGGGTATCACGGATGCGGCTTCGAGAGACAAGGATGATTCATGTCTCGATGCGGATACGTGTATTCACCTTGAATGGAGGCGCGATGAGTTGGAAAAGTTCAAACAAGAGCTAGCGGATTCTACCAGGCGAGAATACATTGCGGCTTGAGCGGCGAAAGGCGGTTTGGATCAAGAAGTTCATATGAACTTGGTGTGATTCGGCCATTGTTGAAGCAATCGGTCTCTGCGACAACAATGGAGCAATTGCCGAGCGAAAGAGCCAAGGTCTCATCAGCGATCCAAACATGTTTCTATCATCTTATCGGAGAGATCATGAGCGAAATACAAATCGAAAATTCCCTTTGAAACTTAGCGGATCCTTTGACTTTACCTCAAAGTAAGTTTGAGGTCATGTTAGAGCTTATGGTATTGGATCTGTAGCGATTGGCATTAGGCCAAGTGAGTCTGTTAGTAATATATGAGAGATGTCCTAAGGCAATCGCCTTATGTATGAACCATTTATATGATAAATGAAGATTCACTATTTGAGTATACATGTTTATGTATTTGATTGGATCTTAAACTCATTTACTGAATGTCCACGATACGATTCACAGCATGAGAGAATTTGTGATTGGATCACAACTAGTGAGTATCTCTACATGTGTAATTGTGATGTATCGGAATTATCCCTAGTCGATGAATTGATGGATTTGGACACCATCATTACATCGAGACTACCGCAGTATACTCCTTGGTGTATCAAGCGGTGATTCTCCTTTGGTGGAGACATAGTGATGTCGGAGTTAATCGTGGATGCTAGTTATGGTAACTAGTTCATTGGAGTGACCAGCCGTAAGACTTCATATGGTTCTCTGCATATATAGATATGTCAATGAAGTTCTTACTGTGGCTTAAGTGCGATGTTCCTTTGACTTGCGGTATTCAAGTCATCTTGATCATAGAGACTTATGCTTTGACATCTTAAGCAAACATCTCTAAGGAGATGTGGACCCGGGATGATTGGGTATAAGTCGAAGTGATCGAAGGTGTTTGAATAGCCTATAAAGGATTCACCACTCCTTGCGAGGAGATGTATACCCATGGCCTCTCGTCGGATTGTTACTAAAGTCTTTTGGCAAGCATTACATGTTTAGAGTAAGGTACTCTTGATACATGTGGAGTAACTAGAATCCGTAGGGGCGAGAAATGATACTTGGGCTAGGTGTGGCGTTCGACCTAGTGAGGACCGACACAATAGACCATGTCTGAACCAAGTGGGTATAAGATGAGTGAAGGGAATGGGGCCGAATTCATTCGAGCCTTTGAAGGGTTTGAAATAGTTACGGATCAACCGTTGATCTTTTAGGTTAATTGGGGATCATGATGTACTACTAGGTGCCACTCATGATCGTTCTATAATTAATGGTTAATTATAGGCGGCCAACATAAACCGAGAACCTATTTGGTCACCACGCTGTGGCGTAATCCAAAGGATTTAAAAGCGAGCTTGAGAATGGGATTCTCGGGCCAAGGAGAAACTAGGTTTGGTTGGACCAAACATAAGCGAGCATGAAATCGTTTGATGCAATGGAAGCGTGGATGGGCGTGTCTTATGAAGACATAATGGATGAACCAAAATGGTTTGGTTCTAATCCAATGGATGAGAATAAACCAAAGGGTTTGGTTTATTTTAAGCGAATGAACCAAAAGTTGGTTGGTTCGTTTTAACTTAAAATAAACCATCATGGTTTGGTTTATTTTAACTTATCTTAATGGAGGCGGAGTTAGCGGGCTTTATGGATATGATCCATTAACCATTAAGAGAATTAGTTCTCTATAAAGAGGGCTTAATGGATAATTAAGCCTAATCCAAAACTAGCAAAACCTAGCCTTGAGTTGCCGCCACCATTGCCGCCCAACCTGTTGCCCAACTTGTGTGTCATCTCCTTGCGGCGTCAAGCTTCAGGTGAACCTCGGCGACCCTCGGTGATCTTCCTAGGTTCGGTGAAAAGGTGAGCTTGGCTTCCTTGTTTTGGCGGCGCTCTATCTCCTCCACCAAGCTGTCCAGTTTTCTGGACAGCTTCTTCTCTCGTCGGGCGTCGTTTGGGCGGCGGTTAGAGCTCCGACAGCGGCTAACTACGAGATTTGATCTCCGGTAATCCTCTGAGTGGAGGGGCGAAGGATTCGTCAATTGGTTGGCGAATACCTCTCGAGAAGCGAGTTTGAGGACTCGTTTGGATCGAATTTGGATTCGGATCGTGATCATCTCTCGATCACGTCGTCTTCAACCACGAGGCTAGTAACCCGTCTGAAGGCGAAGCTCGTGACTTAGCGAAGTCATCGAGGCTCGGCGTGGATCACGGATAGAGGCGATTCTAGCGAGGATCGTTACGGTTGATGCCGTTCCGCTACGTCATCTGAAAAGGTATAACGTAGATAAATTTCCTTTTATTGCAAATTTAAATTTACAGTTATGTCTACACTTGTTGTAATATGCATGCGTGTGTTGTGTGTGTTGTAATAAATAGGAGTATTTATTATTTTTTATTGCTTCCGCTGTGTTCATGTTTACGAAACATGATCGAACACACACCTTGCATGATCTTAGGAAACCTTGATGGTATCGAGCCCAGGTTGTGTTTCGACATAATCGTAAAAATGGTTTTGCGATAGTCATAATGTATTTCTGGAAATTTTCTAATTTTGGAAATTTAGAAGTATTTATGGAAATTTTCAATTTTGGAAAGTATAGATGTATTTATGGAAATCTTCCACTTTTGGAAAGTAGGAAGTATTTATGGAAATTGATATTTTCCATAAATAAAATATTTGATTAGATTCTGGAAATTTGTTTCCTAATTTAATCATGATTTGATTTGGGAAATCAAATCTTAAAAGATTTTATTTCCATAAGTAGTTTTAATGATTTAGGAAATTGGTTTCCTAAATAGATTTTCCTTAATCAAATAATTCCATGAATAAAATATGTGATTAGATTTGGAAATTTGTTTCCTAATTTAATTATGATTTGATTTGGAGAATCAAATCTTAAACATATTTTATTTCCATAAATAGTTATGACATATAAAATATATACATGACATAATTGTATGCCATGTAATTGCATTAGATCATAACATTATGCCATGATATTAAGTGACATGTAGATAATAGTTATTTGCATGCAAAGAGGATGAGACATAAAAACCCTTAAACAATATTAAAGCCTACACCTTCCATTAATATGGTTAGAACCCGAGTTCCGTTTCTTGTTTGGGTTGTTGGACTCTCTCAAGCCGGCTCGAACACGAATATGTTCAAACCATGGAATAGTTTAATACTAATATGGTAAGAGTCGAGAGGTCAATCGTTAGCTTTGGTTGTTGGACTCTCTCAAGCTGGGCTAATTGGTTGAATCGCTCTAACCATATTAAAACTATGTCGATTAATGGGTTGGCTTTAACACGGAGCATCGGCTTGTTGGACTCTCTCAGTCGATGTAAAGGGAGGTGAAGTTAGTGCTATGCATATGATGCATACTTGTTAATGTTAACAACACCCGATGTATGTGAACATTCAATTAGTTGATAGCACATTGTGATAGTTGCATATACGTGATATGCAATCGGTATATAAGATACCTACCATCGTAGTTATGAATGGCTTGTTGGACTCTCTCCAAGGTTGTTCATAACTATGATGGATATCAGCCCATTCGGAGATGGACCTACGATCTCACAAAGTGATTTTGGGGTTTTTGAAATTCAAAAATGAATGGGATTTATAAATGTATATTGATGCATTTTAAAATCATCTTTCTCATATATGCTCGCTTTGTATTTCTAGGTCAATAAATTGATCATGACGCTTTTGAATTTGCACTATTTTGGATTCGAACAAACCGACCGGGCCTAACTTCGGATCGCTTAGAAACCTCGAGAATTGTTCTCAAGGCGAAAAGCTTGCATATGTCCTTGAAGAGCCTCTTCCCGACGTCTAAGGACGATGCAACCTGCATCAAATGTTGGTCTATCGTAAGCATGTGGTAGATTCTCGAGCCGGGCGAAGTTGCATCATGCTAGCGCGATGGTACCGAGCCGCAAAGCGCATGAGCATATGGATGCTAATACTATGGTCTTCCATCTTCATGAGTTGTTCGATGAGCAAGCGAGATCCGGAAGGTTCGAGGTCTCTAGGCTCCTCTTCACCACGAAGATGCAAGAAGGTTCATCTCAGAGTGCGCTTTGTGCTAAAGATGAACGGGTACATCGAGCTGGCTAGCTACCCTCGGTTTTGTGATGGATCATGAGTTAAGTATTGACTTAATTCTGCATTGTTTGCCCAAGAGTTTCTCGCAATTTGTGATGAACTATCGGATGAACAAATTGAATCCACCATTCCCGAGCTCCTCAATATGTCAAGACCGTGGAGCCTTCGGAAGCATGAGGAGAAGGCGGTTCTCATAGTTGATTCTCAAAGAAAGGTTCTAAGAGGAAGGCAAAAGAATGTAAGAAAGGAAAGAAAAAGGCAAAGAAGGCGGAACTAGCACAAAGGGCACTTGCCATCATTGTGGCAAGGAAGGCCACGAAGAAACTGCAAGATTTATCTTGAGTCCATGAAGAAGAAGAAGGCATCCGATGCCCCATCCTCTTCGTATCTTCTATTGATTGTCATTCTATTTCCTTAGACACTTGGGTATTGGATAATCGGGTGTAGCTCACATATATGTAATGACATACATGGGCTAAGGAATAGAAGAAGACTTGAGAGGGGAGTCAAATTTATGAGTTGGCAATGGAGCAAAGGTTGCCGCTACGCCATCGAACTTATTTGTCAAGCTCCTAGTGACTAGTCTTAGAATCGACAATTGCTATTATGTTCCTTCTCTAATAAAGAACATTATTTCTATTTCGCTTAAATAGAAATGGTTTCCATTTGACGCTTAGTAACAATTGTTGTTATATAACTTTCAATGGCGACTTTATTGGAACCGGAACTTTGAGTAATGGCATTTATACGCTGGACGATCCAAAGGATATTTCAATATCGGCTGAGCAACACGCGTGCTCGAAAGGATAATCAAATAGACTCCTATATGTGGCATTGTCGCCTTGGCCATATAAGCAAGAAACGCATGTCCTAATTACACCGATGTGGAATTCGAATCGCTTGAATTTTGGATTCATACGATACATGCGAATCATGCTTAAAAGGCAAGATGACTAAGTTACCTTTTCTTTGGAAAAGGTGAGCGAGTGGGAGAGTTACTAGGTCTAATACATCTTGATGTATGTGGACCTATGTCAACTCAAGCATTAGGAGGCTATAGCTACTTCATTACCTTCACCGATGATCACTCACGGTTTGGGTATGTGTTCTTGATGAAACACAAGTCGAAGCCTTTGAAAGGTTCAAAGAATTGAAATGAAGTAGAGAAACAACATGACAAGAGTATTAAAATACTTGATCGGATCGAGGTGGTGAATACTTAAGTCAAGAGTTTCTTGATTATCTAAGAGACAATGGTATATTGTCTCAATGGACTCCGCCCTATACACCCACACATAATGGTGTATCGAGGCATCTTAGGACCTTGTTGGACATGGTGGTCGATGATGAATCATCACGACTCTTCCCAAGTCCTTTTGGGGCTATGCACTTTAGGACAATTTGTTTACTTGTTAAGCAGAATGCCTACCAAGGTAGTCTCAACTACTCCATATGAGATATGGAATAGTAAGAAACCTCATGTATCTTACTTGAAGATATGGGGTTGTCTGCTTATATGTAAGCGGTATGTGGACAAATTGGATGCTAAGTCGATAAATGTCTATTTATTGGATACCCTAAGGAAACAAGGGGTTACCAATTCTATCATCTGTGGAACAAAAGGTGTTTGTTTTGAGGCATCTTTGTGTTTCTAGAGAAAGAGTTTCTCTTGCAAGAAAGCGATGGGAGTGTCGTCGAGCTTGAGGAGGCTCGAGAGACTCAAATAGACATTGATGAGATACGGTGAAGCACAACACAACTCATAGTGATGAGCAATCAATTTGGACCTATTGTAACACCACATCTTCGTAGATCTGGTAGAACATAATATTCACGAGAGATATGGATTTCTCGTAAGTGAATCGAGCGACGTGTTACTCATTGATGATGAGAGCCTACGGTTATGAAGAAGTCTTGACAAGTTCGAGAAAGGGATAAGTGGCTTGGTGCCATGAAGTCGAAATGGATTCCATGTATGAAAACCAAGTTTGGAACTTGGTTGACCCACTGAAGGCATAAAGCCTATAGGGTGCAAGTGGGTTTCAAGAAGAAAACCGACATGGATGGTAATGTGATTACCTATAAGGCTAGATTGGTGGCGAAAGGATATCGTCAAAAACAAGGTGTTGATTATGGCGAAACCTATTACTTTGTAGCTATCTTAAATCCATTCGGATGCTCCACGGCCATAGCGGCTCATTATGATTATGAGATATGGCGGATGGATGTGAAAATAGCTTTCCTTAATGGAAACTTGCTCGAGGGCGTGTATATGATACTGACTGAGGGTTTCACATCGGTTGATAAAACCAAGGTATGCAAGTGCGGCGATCCATTTATGGATTGAAGCAAGCATCCGAGGAATATTTGGAATATCCGTTTTGATGAGACAATCAAAAGTTTGATTTCTCACAAAATCGAGCGAACCTTGTGTGTACAAGAAGGTTAGTGGGAGTGCGATCGTATTCCTAGTATTGTATGTCGATGACATATTACTTATAGGAAGCGATGTTTCAATCTTACTGATCGATTAAGGTTTGGTTATCCAAGACATTCTCCATGAAAGACACGGAGAAGCAACCTACATCCTCATTAAGATCTATAGAGATAGATCGAAGCGGTTGCTTGGTCTTTCAGCGTCTACATATATGAGGAGTGCTAAAGAGGTTTAGCATGTCGGAATCCAAGAAAGGTTTCTTACCCATCAGGCATGGGTACACCTTTCGAAGTCTATGTGTCCGCGCACAGAAGACGAGAGGATTTGCATGAGTAAGATTCCCTATGCATCCGCAATAGGATCTATCATGTATGCTATGTTATGTACGAGGCCCGATGTATCGTATGCTCTGAGTGTCACGGCGGATACGATCCGATCGAGGAATGGATCATTGGGTGTATTAAGGCGATCCTTAAGTACTTGAGAAGAACTAAGGATGTGTTCTAATATATGGAGAAGGGACATGGTGATCTGGCGGGTATCGGATGCGGCTTCGGAACGAGACAAGGATGATTCATGTCTCGATGCGGATCGTGTTCACCTTGAATGGAGCGCGATGAGTTGGAAAAGTTCCAAACAAGAGGCATGGCGGATTCTACCGAGGCGAGAATACATTGCGGCCGGAGCGAAAGGCGGTTTGGATCAAAGTTCGTTCATGAACTTGGTGTGATTCGGCCATTGTTGAAGCAATCTGTCTCTGCGACAACAATGGAGCAATTAGAAAGAGCCAAGGTCTCATGATCAAACGTAATAGCCGCGCTATCATCTTATCGGAGAGATCATCGGTAGGAGCGAAATACAAATCGAGAAAATTCCCCTTTGAAAGGAACTTAGCGGATCCTTTGACTAAAGCATTACCTCAAAGTAAGTTTGAGGGTCATGTTGGTGCTTATGGTATTGGATACAGTAGCGATTGGCATTAGGCCAAGTGGGAGTCTGTTAGTAATATATGAGAGATGTCCTAAGGCAATCGCCTTATGTATGAACCATTTATATGATAAATGAAGATTCACTATTTGAGTATACATGTTTTATGTATTTGATTGGATCTTAAACTCATTTCTTGAATGTCACGATCGATTCACGGCATGAGAGAATTTGTGATTGGATCACAACTAGTGAGTATCTCTACATGTGTAATTGTGATGTATCGGAATTATCCTAGTCGATGAATTGATGGATTTGGACACCATCAGATTACTGCGAGACTTTTATACTCCTTGGTGTATCAAGCGGTGATTCTCCTTGGTGGAGACATTAGTGATGTCGGAGTTAATCGTGGATGCTAGTTATGGTAACTAGTTCATTGGAGTGACCTAGTAAGACTTCATATGGTTCTCTGCATATATAGATATGTCAATGAAGTTCTTCTTGTGGCTTAAGTGCGATGTTCCTTTGACTTGCGGTATTCAAGTCATCTTGATCATGGAGACTTATGCTTTGACATCTTAAGCAAACATCTCTAAGGAGATGTGGACCGGGATGATTGGGTATAAGTCAGTGATCGAAGGTGTTTGAATAGCCTATAAAGTTCACCACTCCTTGCGAGGAGATGTATACCCATGGCCTCTCGTGGATTGTTACTAAAGTCTTTGGCCAAAGCATTACATGTTTAGAGTAAGGTACTCTTGATACATGTGGAGTAACTAGAATCCGTGGGGCGAGGAAATGATACTTGGGCTAGGTGTGGCGTAGTCGACCTAGTGAGGTGACACAATAGACCATGTCTGAACCAAGTGGGTATAAGATGAGTGAAGGGAATGGGGCCGCGATTCATTCGAGCTCTTGAAGGGTTTGAAATAGTTACGGATCAGTTGATCTTTTGGTTAATTGGGGATCATGATGTACTACTAGGTGCCACTCATGATCGTTCTATAATTAATGGTTAATTATAGGCGGCCAACATAAACCGAGAACCTATTTGGTCACCACGCTGTGAGTGTAATCCAAAGGATTTAAAGCGAGCTTGAGAATGGGATTCTCGGGAGAAACTATGTTTGGTTGGACCAAACATAAAGCGAGCATGAAATTGTTTCAGTCGCAATGGAAGCGTGGATGGGCAGTGTCTTATGAAGACATAATGGATGGACCAAAATGGTTTGGTTCTAATCCAATGGATGAGAATAAACCAAAGGGTGACGATAATATTAAACGAATGAACCAAACCTAGGTTAGGTTCGTTTTAACTTAAAATAAACCATCATGGTTTGGTTTATTTTAACTTATCTTAATGGAGCGGGTTAACGGGCTTTATGGATATGATCCATTAACCATTAAGAGAATTAGTTCTCTATAAAAGAGGGCTTAATGGATAATTAAGCCCTAATCCAAAAACCCTAGCCTTTGAGTTGCCGCCCACCCTTGGAGTTGCTTGGCGCCAACCCTAGGCTGCCGCCCAGCTTGTTGTGCCGCCTTCATCTCCTTGTCGGCATCCAAGCTTCAGCCGGTGAACCCTCCGGCGACCCTCCGGTGATCTTCCTAGGCCTCGGTGAAAAGGTGAGCACTTGGCTTCCTTGTTTTGGCCGGCGCCTACTCCTCCACCAAGCTGTCCAGTTTTCTGGACAGCTTCTTCTCCTCTCGTCGGAGCGTCGTTTGGACGACGGTTAGAGCTCCGACAGCGGATAACTTACCGGGGATTCGATCTCCGGTAATCCTCTGAGGTGGAGGACGAAGGATTCGTCAATCGGTTGACGAATACCTCTCCGGAGAAGCGAGTTTTGAGGACTCATTTTGTATCCGAATTTGGATTCGGATCGTGATCATTTCTCGATCACGTCGTCTTCAACACGAGGCTAGTAACCCGTACAAAGACGAAGCTCGTGGCTTAGCGAAGTCATCCCGAGGAACTCGGCGTGGATACGGATAGAGACGATTCTAGCGAGGATCGTTCCGGTTGATGCCGTTCCCGCTACACGTCATACAAAAGGTATAACGTAGATAAATTTCCTTTTATTGCAAATTTAAATTTACGGTTATGTTTACACTTGTTGTAATATGCATGCGTGTGTTGTGTGTGTTGTAATAAATAGGAGTATTTATTATTTTTATTGCTTCCGCTGTGTTCATGTTTACGAAACATGATCGAACACACACACGCTGCGGTGCCGGAAACCCAACAGCAAGTGGCCGTCGAATTCACTTATATTTTGAGCTAACTCTTCATTGTAGTCAAAAATCCTGGCCATCAGTTCAACCGGGCTAGTTCAACCGGCCAGTTCAACCGGTGGTCAAAAATCAGCCTCGAGGAGTCAAGCTTTATCACCATTTTTCAAGGAGTTTTGTGCCCAATTCCTATTGGTTGAAGACCTATTCGATGAGGGGCTTAAAGGCTATAAAAGGAGGGCTTGTCCTAGGGTTTTTCATCAATTAAAAAGCTTCCAAGTGCTTCCGATACGCTCCGACTCTCCAACATCCCTACGACGAAGCGCTGCCGAGACGACGACTAGAGCTTCAACCTCCAACCTTTAAAGTCGTCGGTAACGAAAGTTCTAAATTGTATTTCCGTTTATTTCTTTTAGTAAAGCTTTAAATCATATCAAGGAGAGAGGGAGTGTCCCTCTACCTTGAGTCTTTATCGAGTTTTGTATTCGTTTAACTCCTATCTCCAACGAGGAGGAGTTTGGTTAGTATTTTGCCCTCCGTGCGTGGTCAAGGACCACTAGGGCCTTGGAGTAGTAGCCGTAGGCTACGAACCAAGTAAAAACCCTCGTGTTTTTATTTATTTATTGTTATCTTTCCGCTGCGTTTTACTCGTACCTTAACGAACGATTACGAAAAAGTTTTTATCGCTATTCACCCCCCCCCCTCTAGCGAACCGCATCGATCCAACAATTGGTATCAGAGCCGGGGGTTGCTAAGATTTGGTGAAACCACCAATCCACCCTTTTTACAGATTTATTTTTCTTTTATTTCTATTTATTTCAGATTTATTTCGCTTTGTTAAATTTACTCCCGCACTACTAATCCAAGACGCGAGTCTTGGTACTTTTTGTGTGTTTTTGTCATTGCTAGTTTTTTTTTCCTTCGTCTCCTTGTGTTCTTTGTTCTAATGGCCCATCTCGAAGGGTTTAGCACCGTCCGACCTCCATTTTACAATAGAGATGACTTCCGTTATTGGAAGGGTCGGATGGAATGCTTTCTTAAAACCCAAATCGAGATGTGGATCATAATCCAAATAGGTTTCACACTTCCGACTAATGAAGTGGGTGACTCCTTGGATTATGACCAATGGACCATTGCAACAAAAAAACAAGTCGAAGCCGACGCTAAGGCAACGCAAATCCTTCAATGCGGCCTATCCAAGGAGGAGCTAAATCGCGTCGGCCCCTTCATAAGCGCAAAAGATCTTTGGACAAAACTAGTGGAGCTACACGAAGGGACCGAGTGATCTTCTTTTCAATAAACTATATAACCTAAAAATGCAGGAACACGAGTCCGCGACACAACTTCACGCCCGAGTCCAGGACATCGTCAAGAACCTACACGCAATCGGGCAAAAGGTCGAAAATCACGACCTTATAAGGTATGTCCTAAACTCTTTTCCGAGGACTACCTTATGGGCATCCATGGTCGATGCCTATAAGGTCTCCAAGGACCTTTCTAAAATTAGGTTAGATGAACTCTTTTCGGATTTTGAACTTCATGAGCGCCTAACTCGCCCGAGAGGGTATAGCCTTGTTTGCAGGATCAAAGAAGAAGAAAATCGCAAGCAAGCCACCACCAACCGAGGAGGACGAAGAAGTTGAGGAGTTGATCGAACTAATGAACCTAGCTCGAAGGATAGCCAAGGGACGAAAGCGAACCACGACTCGACCCAACCAAGGTAAGCCTAAAAGTTCTAATATTAGGTGTTATGGGTGCAACAGGTTTGGACATATCAAGTCCGAGTGCCCCAAGCTCAACCACCAAGCACCTAAGCACAAGAAGGCCCTCAACGCGACATGGGAAGAAGTGTCATCCGAAGAAGACGAAGACCACGTCTTCATGGCGAAATCAATTGAGTCAGACACGGAGACCGAACTTGAGTCAGAACCTGAGGATGACTCAGACTACGAAGCTACCTTCAAGTCAAGCCACGGATACGCATCCGGTTCAAAAGATACCCTTAAAGTAAGTCGAACTTTATTTAATACTTTACAAAATACGGTAAGGTTTTTGTCTAGGAAATTTGTTAAATCCGAGTCCAAGGTCGAGACCCTTGTTGAGGAGGTTAAAATCCTCAAAAATGAGGTCTCCCTAACCTCTTCGACTAGTCGAGTTCAAGAGAAGGACTCAACTCGAGTTGAAAAGCTCGAAGTTGAGAACTCTCTCTTGAAAAGTCAAGTCGAAGATCTTAGGAACACGTTGGAAAGGTTCACTTCGGGATCCAAAGGACTTGACCTCCTACATGGATCTCAAAGGGCCGTGTACAACAAGGCTGGACTAGGGTTTAACTCAAACACGACTAATAGGTCGTATATGTCGATTGTAAGTCGACATAGGAAACATGTCCAAGCATGGGTCCCTAAGAACCTTTTGATTTCAACTCTAGGATCCAACCCGTACTGGATTCCCAAGGACCAAATCCACTATGTGGATAGACCGAACCGATTCAACGGTATAGGGGGAGCCAGTACAAAACATGTTTGTGCTTTAACTTAGAAATTGCATGTTTTAAACTTAGAATGTTTGTGCTTTAACTTAGAAATTGCATGCTTTAACTTAGAAAGTTTGTACTTTAAAACTTGTGAACTCACTTAGAACATGAACATAATCAACTTCGAAAAGATTGAGCCTCGGGGAGCCTCTTTTCAAAAACACAACCAACTAAAATTCTTCGAAAAGATTGAGCCTCGGGGAGCCTCTTTTCAAGAACATAACCAACTAAAATTCTTCGAAAAGATTGAGCCTCGGGGAGCCTCTTTTCAAAAATAACCAGTTAGACTAGGAAATAATCTTAGGTGAGTCAAGTCGTCATTTTCTTGAACTTGGCTTTGTCTAAGGAAGTGGTCGATGATCCGATAAAAGAAGGCCCCTGTGCCTCGCCATGACCTGGAAGCCATGATCTTGAAAAGGTAAACTTGACAAGCCTAGGGTTAAATTCAAATCTAACATAAAATTACTTGAACCTAAATCCACTTAATCAATTGGAAATCATCTCACAAAAAACACATAAGTATAACATGCTTGATCATATAGACACAGGTGAGATGACCTAGGTTTAACAACTTACAACCAATTTAAAAAATCTAACATCCAATCCAACCACCTTGTGTGTAGGATCAATGGATGTTGGACAGTGGTTGCTCCCGACACATGACCGGGGATCAACTCAAGTTTTCAAAGCTTCGATTCAAACGACAAGGATCGGTAGCCTTCGGAAATAACGACAAGCTCAAAATCATTGGATCAGGTGATATTGAGCTCAATTCAAATTTTGTTATTCAAAATGTTTTACTAGTAGAAAATTTTCAATATAATTTACTTAGTGTAAGCCAATTGTGTGATAATAACTATAAGGTCATATTTCTAGAAAATGAATGCATAATTAATACCAACGAAACCGCTAAAACAATTCTTAAAGGAACTAGAAATAACAACATTTATACGATCAACTTAACTAACTCCTCAACTAAGTGTCTTATGACACAGGAAGAGGAATCATGGTTGTGGCACCGACGACTCGGTCACTCACACCCAAGACTCATCCACAAGATGAGTCAGGGTGGCTTAGTCAGAGGCTTACCCAACCTCAACAACTTGGTTAATAAAATCTGTAATGCTTGTCAACAAGGAAAACAACCTAGGACACAACACAAGTTAACTAACCAAGAACGAACCTCAAGTGTACTTGAGCTCCTGCATATGGATCTATTCGATTCACATGGAGCCAAGTCACTCAATAGAAGTCAATATTGCTTAGTCATAATTGACGACTACTCCAGGTTTACCTGGGTTAGGTTCATCAAACATAAAAATGATACCCTAGATCAATTAATTAATCTATTTAAATTAATCGAGAATCAAAAAGACCTTAAGGTTAAAAGACTTAGAAGCGATCATGGTGGTGAATTCAAAAATCAAAGGTTCACCGACTTCTGTAACCTAAACGGATATCACCATGAATTCTCTTGCACTAGGACCCTCAGCAAAATGGCCTAGTGGAACGGAAAAACCGAACTCTACAAGAAGCCGCTAGGACCATGTTGAACGAATACGACCTACCCGATAGGTTTTGGGCAATAGCCGTGAGTACGACATGCTATGTCCAAAATAGGATCTTTTTGGTAAAAAGGCACCTTAAGACCTCATACGAGATTTATCACGATAAAGTACCCAACATCAAGTACTTTAGGGTATTTGGGTGTAAGGTACATATCCTAAACACTAAGGATTACCTAGGGAAATTTACATCCAAAACCACGACCGGAATCTTTCTAGGATACTCGACTACAAGTAGAGCTTATAGAGTATATAACCACGACACCCTTAGAGTTGAGGAAACCATTAATGTAGTGTTCGATGAAGGACACGAACCTACAAAACCCCCGGCAACCCCAATTAGCAAGCCGATTCATACTAGACCTAACTCTGATCCCGAGATTAGGTCTAGTGTTAATCCTAACCTAAGTCAACCAAGTCACTCTATTGATCAAGTGATAGATGACTCCAACCAAACTAGTGTTCAACCAAGTCACCCCATTGATCAAGCATTAGGTGACATAAACCCAACCCAATCTAGGATTCATACTAACCACCCTATCGATCAAGTGATAGGAGATCCTAATCTAGGAGTTCGAACTAGAGCATCCTATAGGAACCTTAGTCAAATTTCCTTAATTTCAAAGATAGAACCCAAATCAATTGAACAAGCTCTTCTTGATCCCGATTGGATTATTGAAATGCAAGAAGAGCTAGCCCAATTTACTAGGAATGAAGTGTGGGAATTAGTACCACCACCTAAAGACAAAACGATAATTGGAACAAGGTGGGTGTTTCGAAATAAGCTTGATGATAAAGGTGAAGTAGTTAGAAACAAGGCTAGGTTAGTCGCCAAAGGGTTTAGCCAAGTCAAGGCTTAGATTACTTAATAAACCTATGCCCCAGTAGCTAGACTCAAATCCATTCGAATGTTGCTAGCTTATGCCGCACATCGAGGATTTAAGCTGTTTCAAATGGATGTTAAGTCGGCATTCCTAAATGGATACATTAAAGAAGAAGTTTATATTAGCCAACCCCCCGGATTCGAAAATCTAGATAAACCCGACCATGTTCTAAAACTTAAGAAAGCTCTCTATGGACTTAAACAAGCTCCTCGAGCTTGGTACGAGAGACTTTCAATCCATCTCAAGTCAAAAGGGTTTAACCAAGGCTTAGTTGACCCAACTCTCTTCGTAAAAACCTTAGGTAAAGAAATATTCATAGCTCAAATTTACGAGATTTATATAGTTTTGGAACCTCTAACTCAACCTTACTAAACGAGTTCTGCTTACTCATGGAAAGTGAGTTCGAAATGAACTTGGTAGGCGAGTTAAGTTTATTTTTAGGTCTACAAATTAAACAAACTAAGGATGGTATATACCTATATCAACAAAAATACACTAAGGAGTTAATTAAAAGATTTGGAGTGCAAGACGCTAAGGTAATAAACACCCCAATGGCGATAAATGTTAACATAGGAGAAGACCTAGAAAGTAAGTCCATTGACTTAAAGTACTATAGGAGCGCAATAGGAAGTCTCCTATACTTAACTGCGAGTCAACCTGACATCCTATTCACAGTAAGTATGTGCGCCAGGTTTCAAACCTGTGCTAAGGAGTCTCACCTAACTCTAGTTAAGCGTATCCTTAGATATCTAAAGGGTACACTTAATGTCGGTATTTGGAATCCTAGATCTACCGAGTTCGAACTAATCGGCTACTCCGATTCGGACTATGCCGGTAGTAAGCTCGATAGAAAGAGCACGAGTGGTTGTTGTCAACTTCTCGGCTCGAGTCTAGTGAGTTGGTGCAGTAGGAAACAACACTGTGTTGCTTTATCTACCACCGAAGCCGAATACATCGTGATGGGTGAGTGTGTCACGCAGCTTCTTTGGATGAAGCACACTCTCCGCGACTTTAAGTTAGACTTTACGAATACTAAACTTCATGTAGATAACATTAGTTCAATTAATCTTACAAAGAATCCGATATGTCACTCTAGGACCAAACATATAGAGGTCAAACACCATTTCATTCGAGAACATGTGGTCAACGGAGCCATACAACTCGAATACGTCGAATCGAAGTCTAACTTGGCAGACCTATTTACTAAACCCTACCCGAAGACGAATTTAGTCTATTAAGACGAAAATTGGGCATGTGCGTAATAGAATAGGAACTTGCAAATTATATTTTCTTACTACTATTTCTTAAAATTTTCATTTTTATTGAACTAGCATAGGACATACCTTAGATATCATGCACCTATAGATTTATGGAGCCAGTACATCTCACAACACATAGGACTAATGTGTTTGTGTACTTAGCCACGTAGATGGGCATGAGATGTTAGGACCTTACTTCTGGTTCCAGATGTAGAGCTAGTGCATCGCTATGAACCACGGAGTATAATCATACATACTAACCGACTCTGACCTGGACTGGTTGATCTTTCATATCAATCAAGTCAAATATGAGTCGAACATTTTATAGATGAGCTTATTTTCAGTATAATTTTTTATAAAAAATGGGGAACATGCTTGGACTTTAAATTTAACACTTATTTTGTTTTCCACACACCCCTTACACTTTTCGATATACGGCAAAAGGGGGAGAAAAAGGCCAAAGTTAAGGGGTTAAAATTAAAGTTAAGGGGTCAAAATTTTTTTTAACTCTTACTTCATATTTAAACCAAAAGTTAAAACTTAGTTAACTTTTAACAAAAGGCCAAAGAATTCTTAACTTAAACTTATTTTTTAAACTTTATACCGTTAATATTTTACTTAAGGGGGAGAAAGGGCTTAACTAAAACGTTTTACTAAGGCCAACTTTAAGTAATGTTAATTACTTAAAGCAACCCTCAAGGGGGAGGATTAAGGTCTTTCTTCAAGACTCACCCTCGGTCAAGGGGGAGGTTTCCTCAAGGGGGAGTACTTGAAGAAAATCCTTACTACTCCAACTTAATCTTCATATTTTTTTTTGTTGTTGTTGTTTCTCATGCACATTATTATTCTTCATGCTTGCTATTTACTTACCTTTGTATGTGGGTTTGCCATAAATCAAAAAGGGAGAGATTGTTGGTGCAGTAGGCACCTAAGTCGAACCTAAGTTTTGATTATAGCAAATGATACAAAGTTAAGCATATATTGTTATCTCATGAGCTAAATCAAGTGTGCAGAAAAGCCTCAACGCTGGAGTTGAAGGCTAGCGACACCCGGAGGAAGCCGCGGTGGTCGGGCGACACTCAAGAGACTTTGGAGGAAGCCGAAGGAATTGAGTGGAAGGCCGGAAGCAAAAGCAACACGTAAAGTATCGAGGTAAGCTCGAGTGAGTAAAGTGAAGTGAGGTCGTGTCCTTTGTATGGGGACGTCCTTAGGCGACGATCCGACCCAAGACTTCCCATGGAAGGTCTATGTTGAGATCGGACGACAAGTGGTCATCGAATTCACTTATATTTTGAGCTAACTCTTCATTGTAGTCAAAAATCCTGGCCATCAGTTCAACCGACCAGTTCAACCGGGCCAGTTCAACCGGCCAGTTCAACCGGTGGTCAAAAATCAGCCTCGAAGAGTCAAGCTTTATCACCATTTTTCAAGGAGTTTTGTGCCCAATTCCTATTGGTTGAAGACCCATTCGATGAGGGGCTTAAAGGCTATAAAAGGAGGGCTTGTCCTAGGGTTTTTCATCAATTAAAAAGCTTCCAAGTGCTACCGATACGCTCCGACTCTCCGACATCCCTACGACGAAGCGCTACTGAGACGACGACTAGAGCTTCAACCTCCAACCTTTAAAGTCGTCGGTAACGAAAGTTCTAAATTGTATTTCAGTTTATTTCTTTTAGTAAAGCTTTAAATCATATCAAGGAGAGGGGGAGTGTCCCTCTACCTTGAGTCTTTATCGAGTTTTGTATTCGTTTAACTCCTATCTCCAACAAGGAGGAGTTTGGTTAGTATTTTGCCCTCCGTGCGTGGTCAAGGACCACTAGGGCCTTGGAGTAGTAGCCGTAGGCTACGAACCAAGTAAAAACCCTCGTGTTTTTATTTATTTATTGTTATCTTTCCGCTGCGTTTTACTCGTACCTTAACGAACGATTACGAAAAAGTTTTTATCGCTATTCACCCCCCGCCCCCTCTAGCGAACCGCATCGATCCAACAACATACTCAGCTTCCATGGTGGAGTCCGCCACGCATTTCTGCTTGACACTCTTCCATACAATGACTCCACCTCCCAAAGTAAACACAAAACCTGAGGTAGACTTACTGTTATCTCTATCAGATTGGAAGTCGGAATCCGTGTAACCCACAGGGAGTAATTGGTCTGCCCAGTAAACCAGCATATAATCCCTAGTCCTTCTCAGGTACTTCAATATATGCTTTACCACAGTCCAATGTCCATGTCTTGGATTACTCTGATATCTGCTGACCATGCCCACTGCAAAGCAGATATATGGTCTCGTACAGAGCATCGCATACATGAGGCTTCCTACTGCCGAAGCATAAGGAACCGCCTTCATCTCCTCTATCTCCTCAGATGATCTAGGACACATCTCCTTAGATAAAGGAACTCCGTGCCTGAAAAGTAGAAAACCCTTCTTGGAGTTCTGCATGCTAAAACGCTCCATAATCATGTCTATGTATGAAGCTTGGGATAAGCACAACATCCTTTTCCTGCGATCCCTTATAACCTTGATCCCAAGGATGTGTCCCACCTCTCCCAAGTCCTTCATATCAAACTGTTTGGACAACCATACTCTTACGTCTGATAACACCTTGATATTGTTGCCAATCAACAAAATGACATCTACGTATAGTACAAGAAATAGCACTACGTTTCCGTCACATCTCTTGTATACACAAGACTCATCCGGACTTTGAATAAATCCATAAGACTGGATCACCTCATCAAACCGGATGTTCCAAGACCTCGAAGCTTGTTTCAATCCATAAATGGACCGATTAAGCTTACATACAAGATGCTCTTTGCCCTTAGCAATGAATCCCTCTGGTTGCTTCATGTAGATGTTTTCCTCAAGACTTCCATTAAGGAAAGCTGTCTTGACATCCATCTGTCACACCTCATAATCCATATGAGCTGCTATGGATAAGAGAATCTGGATAGACTTAAGCATGGCTACCGGCGAAAATGTCTCCTAATAATTGATACCCTCTTTTTGAGTATACCCTTTCGCAACAAGCCTCGCTTTGAAGGTCTCAACCTTCCCATCTATCCCTCTCTTTCTCTTGTAGATCCACTTGCATCCAATGGTTTTTACACCATCGGGTGGTTCTACTAGCTCCCAAACCTGATTTGAATCCATAGATTGAATCTCAGCATTCATTGCACTTTGCCAAGATACTGCATCTTTATCTTGGATTACCTCGTCATATGTCCAGGGATCAGGTTCATGTTCGCCAGGGACAAAATCAAAAGATTCTCCCAAGAACATGAATCTCTCAGGCTGTCTCACAACCCTCCAACTATGACGAGGTATCACATGTGTATCCTCTGTGACACATGGTGCAGTGACATGTGGTATATCCTCTTGTACCGGTGGTACTAAAGAAGTGACTTCCCCTTTTAACTCCTCCAGAACAATTTTACTCTTGGGCTTGTGGCTCATCACATAGTCTTCCTCTAGAAATCTAGCGTTCATGCTAACGATCACCCTCTGATCTCTTGGACTATAAAACAATCCACCCTTCGTTCCCCTGGGATAGCCAACGAACAAGCATACTTCTGTACGAGGTTCCAACTTACCAGCATCTGCCTTCAGCAAATGTGCTGGACTCCCCCATATTCGAATATGTCTTAGACTAGGCTTTCGCCCAGTCCACAACTCTGTGGGAGTAGATGACACTAATTTAGATGGAACCAAGTTCAGAATGTACACCGTCGTATCTAGAGCATATCCCCAGAACGAATCTGGCAAGTGAGAATAACTCATCATCGATCTAACCATCTCCATAAGAGTCCTATTCCTTCGCTTTGCTACACCGTTCTGCTAGGGTGTGCCAGGTGCAGTCAATTGGGATTGAATCCCAGCCTCTGATAAGTAGTTCCTAAACTCTCTCAAGAGGTACTCACCACCACGATCAGATCGTAGTGTCTTGATACTTTTACCTTGACATTTATCCACATCAGCCTTGAATTCTTTGAACTTGTCAAAGCATTCAGACTTGCGGCGCATCAGGTAAATGTATCAATATCTTGAGTAATCGTCGATAAAAGAGACAAAATACTCAAAACCACCTCTAGCCTGGATAGACATAGAACCACACAAATTAGAATGAACCAATTCTAACACATCTTTGGCTCTATAGCCTTAAAAGGCCTCTTGGTCATCTTACCCTCTAAGCAAGATTCACAGGTTGGGAGATCCTCCACCACTAATGAACCCAAAGGGCCATCAGTTATCAACCTTTGAATTCTTCTTAGGTTAATGTAACCAAGCCTAAGATTCCAAAGATATGTTTGGTTCATCTTCGAAGGTTCTTTTCTCTTATTGGAATTAGAAGAAGAGTTATTAACTTCAATTTGCATCGTGGGAGGTTTTGGTTCAAGTGTGTACAAATTTCCTATCAATGCACCCGAACAGATAATGTCCCTATTCCTTCTTATAACAACTCTGTCATTAAAAGAAATAGAATATCCATCCATAAAAAATTTAGAAACCGAAATTAAATTCTTTCTAAATAAGGATACATAAAGGCAATTCTTAAGAACCAAAAGTTTATTTTTCTCAAAAGATAAATGAACATCTCCCATCAGAATCCGCCACCTTCGTGGCATCGCCTAATACACTCAGAATCTCCTCTTCACCAAATGCTTGGTTTCCTGGAACCCCTGCAAAGTATTGCAGACATGATCAGTGGCTCCCGTATCTACACACCAGGTGCCGGTAGATAACACCGCTAAACATGTTTCAACGACTAGACCAAAAGATATACCTTTGTTCTTGCGGTTGGGGTAGTCCTTCTTCTAGTGTCCAGTCTGCTTACAAGTGAAGCACTTGCCTTTCGGCTTCTTCACTCCTCCTTGAGTACCTCCCATCGCCTTCGCCCTGGGTTGTTTCTTCTTCTTCTTGCCTTTCGGCTTAGAAGTAGAAACCTTCTGGGTCACCACTGTTGGCGGATCATGCTATTTCTCGGAATGCTCATAGGCTCCCATGTCCCCGGATTAAAATTTTTACTAATGAAAACTAATCCAGATGGGATGAGTTTCCTAAGCACAACCAATTCGTCGTCGTGCTAACAACTTGAGTGGTCGCTTGAACAAACTAGTTGTTCAAGCAACACAACTCTTCTAGTTGATTAGCCGCGGAAGAGACGACGGACGGATCGCCGGTTTTTGTGTTTCTTATTCGGGGTCCATGATTATACAAATACATGCAAATGTAAACTAGTATAATCAACATATACTAACATAATGAACATAAGCTAGCATATCAATAAGAACATGCAAAGAACAATAATAAAAGTTATAAAACTTTTATACCTCTTGATCTTCTATCGTATGTCCTAACCTCCTTGTAGACTTCGTGTGGGCGAAGATCCTCCACAAGTAGAAGCTTCCTAGATCTTCTTCAATCCAAAGAAAGAAGAACTCTCTTTCCCTTCTTGCTTGAGCCAACCACCAATCCACAAAAGGATTGATGCTGCCGGCCCCAAGAATAGAGAGAACACAATGAAACAACCAAGGAACCGAACTAAGGACAAACCCTAGTTTTGGTGCCGCCGGCCAAGATAGAGTGAAGCGGAGAAAGGGAATATGTTGGGCGCCGGCCACGGTGGAGGGAATAGAGGAAGGAGCCGGCCACAACCTAGGAAGAGGAAGAGGTCCTCTCCTATAGTTGTCGCCCACCTTCCTTGCATACCCTAGCCACCCAACCATAGGAGACAAACCCTAATTAGGGTTTCCTCCTTAGGTATTCTTGCCGCCCAACCAAGGTGGAAGGAGGAGATCTAGAACCGGCCACTTACCCTAGGAAGAAGAAGAACTCTTCTACAAGTTGCCGCCCACTCTCCTTCCAAACCTTGGCCGCCCAACCCAAAAGAGCCAAACCCTAATCCAATTTGGGTTTCCTCCTTAGGGTTTCTTGCCGCCCAACCATAATGGAGAGAAGAGATCTAGGAGCTAGCCACCTTCAAGGAAGAAGAAGAGATCTTCCTCAAGTTGCCGCCCACTCATCTTCCAAGCCTTGGCCGCCCAACCCAAAAGAGCCAAACCCTAATTAGGGTTTCCTCCTTAGGCTTGCTTGCCGCCCAAGCAATTGGAGGTTAAACCCTAATTTCCATCATCCAACAACAACCATCATCAATTGTTGCCGGCCACCCTAAGCCACCCTTTTATAGAGTTAGGGATAGGCCTTGGTTTAATCTCCACCGTTGGTTCTAGGGTTTTAATCTCAACCGTCTGATCTAGGGTTTCATCCCAACCGTCGGATCTAGGGTTTTATCCCAACCGTCGGATCTAGGGTTTCATCCCAACCGTCGGATCTAGAGATTTAATCTCAACCGTCGGATCTAGAGATTTAATCTCAACCGTCGGTTCTAGGGTTTTAATCCCAACCATCGGATCTAGAGATTTAATCTCCACCGTCGATTCTAGGGATTTAATCCCAACCGTCGGATCTAGAGATTTAATCTCAACCGTCGGTTCTAGGGATTTAATTCCAACCGTCGGATCTAGAGATTTATTTTCCATAATTTGATCTAGACTTCATGAGGTTTATATCAGGCTACGATAGGGACCATGAGGAGGAGTTGGGTCTTGGACACCCGATGGATCGGGACCACACAAACTTGATCCATCAATGATGTTCCATTCCACTAGAGGATCATCATCGAACTACCTCACCAACCCCCATAAATTAATATGGGCTCCATATATTATTTGTACATCCATCTCCCCGTGTTTAAGATATCGAATGTCTGTCAATTAATTGATTTACTGACCATCAATTAATTAACATCTAACTCCTCGAGTAGTACCACTCAACCTTATCATCATGTTGACTAAGTCAACCTGCAGGGTTTACATGATGAACCTTATGAGCTCCTCAAGGGGACATCATCAACCTAATATATAGGACACGGTTTCCTCCTATAATCAACGACACACCATGTAAATAATATCATTTCCCAACTTACCGGGCATATTGATTTAATCCATAGAAATCTCACCCTCTGATAAATCAAAGAAATAAATATTAAGTACATGTGCCCGTTATTATATCGGGATTAAGAGCTTGTATAACATAATATCCGAGGTCCAATTCAATTATGCAGTCAGCAATAAATTGAATCACCTCTATGTCGGTCCTGCTCAATACACCTAAGTGTACTAGTGTAACTCTATGTTCAAGATAAAACAATACCAAGCTACACTACAACCATGCCAATGGTTTGTCCAAAACCATCTTGGTCAGAGCCTCTACTTATACTCTCGGGACCGATAACATGATCTTCGTACACCCAAGCACCATGTTATCTACAATGTAAAGTATTAGACAATTTTGCATAATCATAAAAATATGCAAACAATGATCATGTGATTCTTATTTCAAAATAAAGATGTTCATACAAAAGAGCTAGGCTTTCAGTATACATCCCAACAATCTCCCACTTATACTAAAAGACTATGCTGTCCTTATACTGCCATACATCTGATTCCTCGACCCTCCACATGCCTATCAAAGCTCTCGCTAGAAGGGCCTTAGTGAAAGGGTCTACTAGGTCATCCTCTGATGCAATCTAGGCGACAACAACTTCTACCTCCTTTACGATTTCTCGTATCAGGTGGTACTTGCACTCTATGTGTTTACTAGCCTTATGGGCTCGTGGTTCCTTCGAGTTTGCAACTGCACCATTATTATCACAATAAATTGTGATATTTCTGGGCAAACCAGGAATCACATCCAAGTCCATCAGGAAGTTCCTGAGCCACCCAACTTCTTTGGCTGTCTCATAGGCTACCACATACTCAGCTTCCATGGTGGAGTCCGCCACGTATTTCTGCTGGGCACTCCTCCATACAATGGCTCCACCTCCTAAAAGTAAACACAAAACCTGAGGTAGACTTACTGTTATCCCTATCTGATTGGAAATCGCAATCCATGCAACCCACAGGGAGTAATTGGTCTGCACGGTAAACTAGCATATAATCCCTAGTCCTTCTCAGGCACTACAATATATGCTTACCGCACAATGTCCTCGTCTCGATTACTCGATATTCGCTAACCATGCCCACTGCAGCGTATATCTTGTCTCGTACATAGCATACATGAGGCTTCCTACTGCCGAAGCATAAGGAACCGCCTCCAGCTCCTTTATCACCTCAGATGATCTAGGACACATCTCCTTAGATAAAGTAACTCCATACCTGAAAGGTAGAAAACCCTTCTTGGAGTTCTGCATACTAAAACGATCCAAAATCATGTCTATGTATGAAGCTTGGGATAAGCACAACAACCTTGATCCCAAGGTTGTGACCCACTTCTCCCAAGTCCTTCAAAACTGTTTGGACAACCATACCCTTACGTCTGATAACACTCTGATATTGTTGCCAACTACCAAAATGTCATCTACGTATAGTACAAGAAATACCACTACGTTTCCGTCACATCTCTTGTATACACAAGACTCATCCGGACTTTGAATAAATCCATAAGTCTGGATTTACCTCATCAAAACGGATGTTCCAAGACCTCGAAGCTTGCTTCAGTCCATAAACGGACCGATTAAGCTTACATACAATACACTCTTTGCCTTTAGCAATGAATCCCTCTGGTTGCTTCATATAGATGTTTTCCTCAAGACTTCCATTAAGGAAAGCTGTCTTGACATCCATCTATCACACCTCATAATCCATATGAGCTGCAATGCATAAGAGCTCCCAGACCTGACTTGAATCCATAGATTCAATATCAGTATTCATTGCACTTGAATCCTCGTCGTGTTCATGTTTGCTAGGGACCAAATCCGAAGATTCGTCCAAAAACATGAATCTTAGAGGCTGTCTAACAACCCTCCCACTACGACGAGGTATCATCTGTGTATCCTCTGTGACACGCGGTGCAGTGACATGTGGTATCTCCTCTTGTACCGGTGGTACTAAAGAAGTGACTTCCCTTTTAACTCCTCCAGAACAATTTTACCCTTGGGCTTGTGGCTCATCACATAGTCTTCCTCTAGAAATCTGGCGTTCGTGTTAATGATCACCCTCTGATCTCTAAGACTATTAAAACAAGTCAGAATAACTCATCATCGATCCAACCATCTCCATAGGAGTCCTATTCCTTCGCTCTGCTACACCGTTCTGCTGGGGTGTGCCAGGTGCAGTCAATTGGGATTGAATCCCAACTTCTGATAAGTAGTTCCTAAACTCTCCCAAGAGGTACTTACCACCACGATCAGATCGTGGTGTCATCCACATCTTGAATAATTGTCTACAAAAGAGACAAAATATTCAAGACCACCTCTTGCCTAGATAGTCATAGGACCACACAAATCAGAATGAACCATTTCTAACACATCTTTGACTCTATACCCCTTGGCTTTAAAAAGGCCTCTTGGTCATTTTACCCTCCAAGCAAGATTCGTAGGTTGGGAGATCTTCCACCACTAATGAACCCAAAGGTCCATCAGCTATCAACCTTTGAATTCTTCTTAGGTTAATGTGACCAAGCCTAAGAAGCCAAAGATATGTTTGGTTCATCTTCGAAGGTTCTTTTCTCTTATTGGAATTAGAAGATGAGTTATTAACTTCAATTTGCATCGTGGGAGGTTTTGGTTCAAATTTCCTTTCAATGTACCTGAATAGATATTCTCCCTATTCCTTTTTATAACAACTCTGTCATTAAAAGAAATAGAATATCCATCCATAATAATTTAGAAACTGAAACTAAATTCTTTCTAAATAAAGGTACATAAAGGGAATTTTCCAGAACCAAAGTTTTATTATTTTCAAGAGATAAATAAAACTTCTCCCACTACAATAGCTGCCACCATCATGGCATTGCCCAAGTAAATGGTAATCTTCTCTTTAGCTAGTCATCGGGTTTCCTGGAACCCCTGCAAATTGTTGCAGACATGATTAGTGGCTCCCGTATCTACCCACCAGGTGCCGGTAGATATCACTGCTAATCATGTTTCAATGACTAGTCCAAAAAGATATACCTTTGTTCTGCTTAGGATTGGGACAGTCCTTCTTCCAATGTCCATCCTGCTTGCAAGTGAAGTACTTGCCTTTCGGCTTCTTCACTCTTCCCTGAGATCCTCCCACCATCTTTGCTTCACCTTGTTTCTTCTTCTTCTTGCCTTTCGGCTTAGAAGTAGAAACCCTTTTGAGCAATGATGGCTTGAGGACACTCTTTGAAGAGTGCATACTTGTACTCCTTAGCAGATGAGACACGATCTTGAATCTTTTCCAATCAACATTATTTAGGTACAGTAAGTTTATTTCCTTTAGTATCACAATAAGTGGACTGAAAGTCAATTTTGATAATCCTAAGAATCACATAGATCATTACTTTAGATTTCAAATATTATTGATTCCTCAAAACAATAAAATTCCGAAATCAACCAACACCTCAAATCACCGAGAATATCGTATGCCACTGCGTGGACGATAATGAATTCTACATTTGTAAGAGGAGGTTTTACCCATTAATTTTATTATCTTGTCAACCTTACTTTTTGACAAATAAAATTAATAGTTGGTTCCTCTTTGGCCCTACAAATAAAAGTAGTGACTCCTATGGGGAGGATACTTTTATTTGCATCTAAGTGTGCACCATTACACGATACTAAGGGAATTATTTTGGATTATGTGTCTTACCTCTGTGGAAGTACACACGCTCCTACATAATTTCCTATAACCATTATTTGACCTAGTGATCCGCAAACAAACCCGTCCTCAGGGAGGAAGGCACTCAGAGCCGACACACAAGTTTGTTGCATCACACGTCAAATTGTAATGGAGGCCGCGGGAATTAATTAAAATATCCCTCTCCCACTTAGTAAATTTAAAATGAGGAATTTTCAAGCACACACAACATGCATACAAAACAAATCAGGAATAAATATGGAAAAATCAGAATTTTTCCAACTATTATGGCATTGTTCTCCAATATGCTTCCCGTCGTGTCGCCACCTCGTCCGCTCCTCCTATGCCATGTACGAGCCAACCGGAGATCCGAGCCGAGAATAAAACCTATTTTATTTTACATCCATCGATCCTATACTCCACGAGGGAGTGTACATGAAATCTAGATCGAAAGTAAAATAAAATAAAGAGTGGCTAAACAATGCCGTATTCAATTACAAAAATTAAATACTAATTTAGCCTCGTCAACCCCGAGGATTCAAATAATACACAATCACACACACATAACTACATACACACATATAGCCATAATAGTTGGATCTTATGCCTGCAACCAAAAAGATAGCCTACGCACATCCTACTATTATCCGGCATACACAATATATGATAAGTGCGTGAAAGTAACCGAATCCAAAACACACAAAACCGGAAACCGTGGCTCTGATACCAATTGTTAGAGGATCGTGCTATTTCTCGGAATGCTCATAGGCTCCCATGTCCCCGGATTAAAATTTTCACTAATGAAAACAAATCCAGATGGGATAAGTTTCCTAAGCACAACCAATTCGTCGTCGTGCTAACAACTTGAGTGGTCTCTTGAACAAACTAGTTGTTCAAGCAACACAACTCTTCTAGTTGATTAGCCGTGGAAGAGACGACGGACGGATCGCCGGTTTTTGTGTTTCTTATTCGGGGTCCATGATTATACAAATACATGCAAATGTAAACTAGTATAATCAACATATACTAACATAAAGAACATAAGCTAGCATATCAATAAGAACATGCAAAGAACAATAATAAAAGTTATAAAACTTTTATACCTCTTGATCTTCTATCGTATGTCCTAACCTCCTTGTAGACTTCGTGTGGGCGAAGATCCTCCACAAGTAGAAGCTTCCTAGATCTTCTTCAATCCAAAGAAAGAAGAACTCTCTTTCCCTTCTTGCTTGAGCCAACCACCAATCCACAAAAGGATTGATGCCGCCGGCCCCAAGAATAGAGAGAACACAATGAAACAACCAAGGAACCGAACTAAGGACAAACCCTAGTTTTGGTGCCGCCGGCCAAGATGGAGTGAAGAGGAGAAAGGGAATATGTTGGGCGCCGGCCACGGTGGAGGGAATAGAGGAAGGAACCGGCCACAACCTAGGAAGAGGAAGAGCTCCTCTCCTATAGTTGCCGCCCACCTTCCTTGCATACCCTAGCCACCCAACCATAGGAGCCAAACCCTAATTAGGGTTTCCTCAGGTATTCTTGCCGCCCAACCAAGGTGGAAGGAGGAGATCTAGAACCGGCCACTTACCCTAGGAAGAAGAAGAACTCTTCCACAAGTTGCCGCCCACTCTCCTTCCAAACCTTGGCTGCCCAACCCAAAAGAGCCAAACCCTAATCCAATTTGGGTTTCCTCCTTAGGGTTTCTTGCCGCCCAACCATAATGGAGAGAAGAGATCTAGGAGCTAGCCACCTTCAAGGAAGAAGAAGAGATCTTCCTCAAGTTGCCGCCCACTCATCTTCCAAGCCTTGGCCGCCCAACCCAAAAGAGCCAAACCCTAATTAGGGTTTCCTCCTTAGGGTTGCTTGTCGCCCAAGCAATTGGAGGCTAAACCCTAATTTCCATCATCCAACAACAACCATCATCAATTGTTGCCGCCCACCCTAAGCCACCCTTTTATAGAGTTAGGGATAGGCCTTGGTTTAATCTCCACCGTCGGTTCTAGGGTTTTAATCTCAACCGTCGGATCTAGGGTTTCATCCCAACCGTCGGATCTAGGGTTTTATCCCAACCGTCAGATCTAGGGTTTCATCCCAACCGTCGGATCTAGAGATTTAATCTCAACCGTCGGATCTAGAGATTTAATCTCAACCGTCGGTTCTAGGGTTTTAATCCCAACCATCGGATCTAGAGATTTAATCTCCACCGTCGGTTCTAGGGATTTAATCCCAACCGTCGGATCTAGAGATTTAATCTCAATCGTCGGTTCTAGGGATTTAATTCCAACCGTCGGATCTAGAGATTTGTTTTCAATAATTTGATCTAGACTTCATGAGGTTTATATCAGGCTACGATAGGGACCATGAGGAGGAGTTGGGTCTTGGCCACCCGATGGATCGGAACCACACAAACTTGATCCATCAATGATGTTCCATTCCACTAGAGGATCATCATCGAACTACCTCACCAACCTCCATAAATTAATATGGGCTCCATATATTATTTGTACATCCATCTCTCCGTGTTTAAGATATCGAATGTCCGTCAATTAATTGATTTACTGACCATCAATTAATTAACATCTAACTCCTCGAGTAGTACCACTCAACCTTATCATCATGTTGACTAAGTCAACCTACAGGGTTTACATGATGAACCTTATGAGCTCCTCAAGGGGACATCATCAACCTAATATATAGGACACGGTTTCCTCCTATAATCAACGGCACACCATGTAAATAATATCATTTCCCAACTTACCGGGCATATTGATTTAATCCATAGAAATCTCACCCTCTGATAAATCAAAGAAATAAATATTAAGTACATGTGCCCGTTATTATATCGGGATTAAGAGCATGTATAACATAATATCCGAGGTCCGATTCAATTATGCAGTCAGCAATAAATTGAATCACCTCTATGTCGGTCCTGCTCAATACACCTAAGTGTACTAGTGTAACTCTATGTTCAAGATAAAACAATACCAAGCTACACTACAACCATGCCAATGGTTTGTCCAAAACCATCTTGGTTGTGAGCCTCTACTTATACTCTACAAGGGACTGATAACATGATCTTCTGTGCCACACCCAAGCACCATGTTATCTACAATGTAAAGTATTAGACAATTTTGCATAATCATAAAAATATGCAAACAATGATCATGTGATTCTTATTTCAAAATAAAGATGTTCATACAAAAGAGCTAGGCTTTCAGTATACATCCCAACAACCACGGCATGCGCCTGAGCACTCTGACGAAATAGTCCCTTTGCCGCCTGGAGTTCTGTCAGATGTTCCGCCAACGAATACAACCTCTTGTTCATGTTGTAGTTGAGGCGAAACTTCTCAAAACTCCTAGGTAGAGATTGGAGTATGATATCGACCTGGGTTTCCCCATCGATCTCAGCTCCTAGGACCTCCAGCTCATTCAAATGTGCCATCATCTTGAGAACATGATCCCTCACGGGTGTTCCCTCGACCATGGTGGTCGTCATCAAGTTTCTCATGGCCTCTTGCCTCGCAGCCCGATTCTGGTGTCCGAAAAGCTCCTTGAGATTGAGCATCATTTCATAAGCAGTGGACATGGCTTGATGCTGATGTTGTAGTACATTTGACATAGATGCCAAAATGTAACACCGCGCCATCTCATCGGCCTTGATCCACTTCTTATAGCTCTCTCTCTCCTTTTCCCCAGAATTATTTGCAGGCTTGGGAGGGCACTCTTCGAGGAGTACATATTTGTATTCCTCAACAGTCAAGACAATGTCTAGTTTCCTGTTCTAATCTTTATAGTTGGGTCCAGTAAGTTTATTCTCTTTCAGTATCACAGCAAGTGGGTTGAAAGTCATTTTGAAAGAAAACCTAAGAATCACATAAATCAAAACATTAGATTTCAAAAAATTATTGATTCCTCAAACAATAAAATTTTAAAATCAACCAACACCTCAAAATACCGAGAATATCGTATGCCACGATAGTGTGGACGTATACGAATTCTACATTTTTAAGAGGAGGTTTTACCCATTAATTTTACTATCTTGTCAACCTAACCTTTTGACAAGTAAAATTAATAGTTGGTTCCTCTTTGGCCCTACAAATAAAAGAAGTGACTCGAATGGGGAGGATACTTATATTTGTATCTAAGTGTTCACCATTACTTGGTACTAAGTTAATTATCTCGGGTTATGTGCCTTACGATGGGCAAGTACACACGCTCCTTAATAATTTCCTATAACCATATTCGACCTTGTGATCCGCAAACAAACCCATCAAATGGGGAGGAAGGCACTCAGAGCCGACGCGCAAGTTTATTTGCATCACATGTCAAATCGTAATGGAGGCCGTGGGAATTTTTTTAAAAAATTCCCTCTCCCACTTAGTAATTTGAAATTGAGGAATTTTCCTAGCCTACGACATGCATATCAAACAAAAAGCAATAAATATGAAAAATAAATTATTTTCCAACTATTATGGCTTTTGTCTTCAATATGATTCCTGTCGCATCACCATCTCGTCCGCTCCTCCTACGCCATGTACGAGCCATTCGGAGATCCGAGCCGAGACTAAAACCTATTTTAATTTACATCCATTGATCCTATACTCCGCGAGGGAGTGTACATGAAATCTAGATCAAAAGTAAAATAAAATAAAGAGCGGCTAAACAATGCCGTATTTAATTTACCAAAAACTAAATACTAGCCTCATCAACCCCGAGGATTCAACAAAATAAATATTTACACACATACAATCACATACACACATATGGCCATAATAGTCGGATCTTATGCCTGCAACCAAAGAGTTAAACTACGCATATCCTACTATTATCCGGCACATATAATATATAAAAAAGTGCATAAAAATTAACCGAATCCTAAACACACAAAACCGGAAACCTTGGCTCTGATACCAATTGAAGGGTTTTGCTTATCGAGTCCGTGAAGGGAAACTTCGCTTCCCACTTCACCTCGGTAGCTTTTCCATGGCGATCCCTTCGATGTCCCCGGATTAAAAAAATTTAATCCTAGACAAAAGGGATTGGCCAAACCACCAAGTCATCGTCGTGCTATTCATTTAGAGAGGTCACTTGAACAAACAAGTTGTTCAAGCGACCATCCTCTATTCTACGAGTAGCCGCGGAATAGACGATGTCCGGATCGCCGGTTTTTGTGTTCATGCTCGGGATCCAAGTATTATTTAGCCATTTACAGAAATATAACATGCTTATATTTGAAAAACAAAAACAAGCAAGGAACAAAAGAGAAAAGAGAATAGATATACCTCTCGAACTTCTAATGTATGACCTTCCTCCTTTTGGACATCGTGTGGGCGACGATCCACCAAAAGTCGAAGCTCCTAGATCGCAAATCTTCCTTCCTTGCTCTTCCAAAGCAAGAGGAAGAATTGAAAAAAGTTTTTTCTCCTCACTAGAAACAACCAACAAGGAACCAAAGCTTTCCTTGCTGCCGGCCAACTAGATGAAGGAGAAGATGCTGGAAAACAACCAAGACACCAAGGGAAGCCCTATATCTTGTTTCCACCACCTAAGGAGAGGGAGAAGGGAGCTTTTGGGTGCCGTCCAAGGGCTGGGAAGGGCTTGGAAACTTGCTGGACGCCGACCACAAGACAAGGAAGAAGAAAGGAAACCTTGCCTTATTTGGTGCCGCCCTAGCCTCCAAACCCTAACCCTAATCCTAATCCTATCTCAACTAGGATTCCTTCTTCCGCCCAAACCCTAGCTCTCTTCAATGTTCATCCACGCCAACTCCCATGCCTCCTTTATAGAGTTAGGATAAGTCATGAATTAATCTTCCATTGGTTCTAGGGATTTAATCTCAACCGTCGGATCTAGAGATTTAATCTCAACCGTCGGATCTTAGAGATTTAATCTCTACCAATGGATCTTAGAGTTTTGTTTCTATCCATTGGATCTAAGAATCATGAGGTGTTAATAGGCTACATTAGGGACCATGAGGAGGAGTTGGATCTTGGCCACCCATGGATCAAGCCCACATAAAGTCCGATCCACTAATGATGATCCAATCCACTAAAGGTTCATCATTGATCTACCTCACCAACCCCCATATGATAATATGGGCTCCATATATTATTTGTACATTTTCTCCCCATGTTTAAGATCTCGAATGTCCGTCGATTAATTAATTTACTGACCATTAATTAATCAACATCTAACTCCTTGAGTAGTACCACTCAACCTTTTCATCATGCCGGACCAAGTCCACCTGCAGGGTTTACATGATGAACCTTATGAGCTACTCAAAGGGACATCATCATCCTAATATATAGGACACGGTTTCCTCCTATAATCAATGACACACCATATAAATAATATCATCTCCCAACTTACCGAGCCTATCGATTTAATCTATAAATCTCGCCCATTGGTAAATCAAAGAGATGAGTACTAAGTATATGTGCCCGTTATTATATCAGGATTACAAGCATGTACTAAATAATATCTGAGGTCTGATTCGATTATGTAGTCAGCAATAAATCGAATGACCTCTAAGTCGGTCTTGCTCAATACACACAAAGTGCACTAGTGTGATTCTATGGTCAAGACAAACCAACACCAAATCACACTACAACCATTCCGATAGTTTGTCCAAAGCCATCTCGGTTGTGAGCCTTTACTTATACTTTACAAGGAGCCGATAACATGATCTCCTGTGTGACACCACACACTATGTTATCTACAATGTAACGTATTAGAAAATATGCATAAAAATATGTAAACAATGATCATGTGATTCTTATTTCAAAAATAAAGATGTTCATAGAAAAGATAGACTTTTCAGTATACATCCCTACAGTAGTGTCACACAGGAGATCATGTTATCGGTTCATTGTTAAGTATAAGTAAAGGCTCACAACCGAGATGGTTATGGACAAACCATTGGAATGGTTGTAGTGTGATTTGGTATTGGTTTGTCTTGACCATAGAATCACACTAGTACACTTTGTGTGTATTGAGTAGGACCGACTTAGAGGTGATTCGATTTATTGCTGACTACATAATCGAATCGGACCTCAGATATTATATTGTACATGCTCTTAATCCCGATATAATAATGGGCACATATACTTAGTATTCATCTCTTTGATTTACCAATGGGCGAGATTTATAGAGTAAATTGATAGGCTCAGTAAGTTGGGAAATGATATTATTTATATGATGTGCCGTTAATTATAGGAGGAAACCATGTCCTATATATTTGGATGATGATGTCCCCTTAAGGAGCTCATAAGGTTCATTATGTAAACCCTGCAGGTGGACTTGGTCCGGCATGATGATAAGGTTGAGTGGTACTACTCATGGAGTTAGATGTTGATTAATTAATTATCATTAAATTAATTAATCGACGGACATTCAAGATCTTAAACACGGAGAGAAAAATGTATAAATAATATATGGAGCCCATATTAATTTATGGGGGTTGGTGAGGTTGATCAATGATAATCCTCTAGTGGAATGCATTATCATTAATGGATTGGACTTTATGTGGGCTTGATCCATTGGGTGGCCAAGATCCAACTCCTCCTCATGGTCCCTATTGTTGCCTATTAAAACCTCATGGAGCCTAGATCCAATGGTTGAAAACAAAACTCTAGATCTGACGGTGGAGATTAAATCCCTAGATCCGACGGTTGAGATTAAATCTCTAGATCTGATGGTTGAGATTAAATCCCTAGAACCGACGGTGGAGATTAAAGGAGGATTAAACCTAACTCTATAATAGGAGGCAAGGGGGTGGGTGGCAAGACCAATTGAAGAGGGGCTAGGGTTTTGGGCAGCAAGGGGGCTTGGAGGCTTGGGCAGCCACAATTAAGGAAAGTTTTTACTTCTTCTTCCTTAGGTGGCCGACACCCATCCTTTCCTCTTCTCTCCTTGTTTTTGCCTGCGTCCAACCTTCTTCACTTCATCCTTGGCTAGAGCTTAGGGTCTTCCCTTGAAGCTTTTGGTCGGCCCACTTCCTCATCTCTTCTTCTTGTTGGCTGGCGGCAAGCATCTAGGTTGGTGCTTGGTGGTTGGCTAAAGGAAGGAGAAGAGTTTTGTTTCTATACTTCCTCTTGTTCGGAGCGAGCAAGGAAGGAAGATTGGTGATCTAAGAGGCTTCGACTTTTTGAAGATCGTTGCCCACACGACGTCCAAAAGGAGGAAGGACATATAATAGAAGGTCGAGAGGTATAACGCTTGTTTATTTTCTTTTGTAACATGTCTATAATTGTTTTTCAATCATATATATGTTGTATATTCTGTTTTATGGTTAAATTAACTTGGACCCCAAATACAAACACAAAAGCCGGTGATCCGTTTATCGTCTATTCCGTGGCTATTCGTAGAATAGAGGTTGGTGGCTTGAACAACAAGTTTGTTCAAGTGACTACTCTAATCGAATAGCACGACGATAAAATGGTAGCTTGGGTAATCCCTCTTGTCAAAGATAAATTTTTTTTATCCGGGGATGTAGAAGCGATCGCCATGAACAAGACGCCCAAGTTGAAGTGGGAAGTGAAGTTTCCTACCTTCTTGCAGTACATCATGACCCTCAATTGATCAAAAAGTCTAAATCAACTCCAGAAAATTTCTGAACCCTTCAGCAGTTGCAGTTATTTCTATTCCTTATTTCTTTCACTCATCCTATATCCATTTGATTCAAGACATGGTCTATATGCTCATCCCCACTATGCTGACTACGTCACACCTAGCCCAAGTTAATTTTCTTGTTCTATGGATTCAAGTTACTCATACATGTCCTTAAGAAGATTGTCTTCTTATCATGCTTGCTATGGCCAAAGACTTCTGAGTAACAATCTTGACAAGAGGCCTAGGGTATACATCTCCTTTACATGAGGAGTGGTGAATTCTCTGTGGGCTATTCAAACACCTTCGATCATTTTGACTTATACCCAATCAACCCGGAGTTACATCTCCTATGCAGATGTTTGCGAAGAAGTTAAAGTATAAGGCACCATACCCAAGATGACTTGAATACCTCAACTCTAAGGAATCTCGCACTTGAGCTGCAATGAGTGTTAGGGCAATCTCTTGCCGTAATATGGTTTTGATGGTGTGGCAAAGGGTTTAAGTTAGTGTGTTATGATGATTTGATATGTGCGTTGAAGTCATGCAGGACTTAGTAATTCGCACATGGAGCCGTAGCGAGTTTCACATCTCATGACTCGTGCCTTGAGTCGGTGAAGGATAGCTTTGCGGAAGCTGTGCGCTTGGAGCATCCGAGGGACCGCCGGACGAGAAGCTTGGAGTGAAGCCGGAGGAAGTAGACTTCGAGGCAAGAGACGCGAAGGAGCATTGCAGTCGTCGTGCTGATCGCCGAGGACGTGGCCGAGAAGCGAAGAACTTCAAGGCAAGGGACTCAGAGATGAGAGTGGCGATTGTAACCCGGGAAGGGTAGTTTTAGGTGAAACTTGGCCATTTGGCCAAGTGTCGGATGGGTTTTCGACACGGTCATTGCCATGTCATGGCGATCGCCCCGCTCTAAGTCGAGTGTAGTTCGACCGTATACGATCGATCGGATTATGGCCGCCAGCTGATCGCCATACGTGCGCGATCGCTAAGATAATCGATCATCGATCGGCTGCAAAGCCGATCGGTCAATAGGGTTTCGACCACAGAACCGTTCGTAGCCGACTGGGCAGTCGACTACGGAGGCAGCAGTCGACTGATGAGGTCCATCAGTCGACTGCCAAGAGTTCCGTTGGACTACAATGGTCGGGATCGACGTGTTCGGAGGCCGTTGTAGTGGGGCGATCGCGCCAAGAGCGGATCGATGGCGACCAACGGGAAGAAATCAGCCCTCTCTATAAAAAGAGAGGGTGTAAGCCTTTGAGAGGCTAATGCTTATGCTCCAAGTGATCTTCCTAGTGCCCCACAAGCTCTAAACTCTTCTTACTTCCTTTTACTCCATTCTATTTGTAAGAAGAGTGATCTTGATTGTAAAGGTTACCTCCACCTAGCTTGGTGCAAAGGAGAGACCATTTAGTGGATTGGTTAAGCGGAGTGATTCACCGAGGACGAATCGGGGACCGTGGATTAGCGGCGTAGCCGTGAACCACGTTACATTCTTTGTTAGCGTTTGTTTTCTTGTATTTCTATTTGCTTGTCTTTATTAGTCTTCCGCTTGCGCTAATTAGTTTTGTAGACGAGCAAATACCGGCATCCAAACGAAAAGGGCTATTCACCCCCCTCTAGCCGGCCGTACCGATCCCCTACAAGTGGTATCAGAGCAAAGGAAAGCTTGTCGAGGACTAACCGCCACAACAAGCAACATTCAAAATGGCCGGCTCAAACATCCACCCACCGAAGTTCGACGGCGAATTCTCTTGGTGGAAAAAGCGAATGGAGGTATTTTTCGAAACGGATTTTGACATTATGATTACAATGGAATCCGGTTTCGTTTTGCCTAGGGATGAAGAGGGGAAGCCAATAGAGAAATCTGGGTGGACCAAAAGGCAAAGGGAAGAGCACCTTGCAAATTCAAAAGCCAAGCATCATCTCTTCAATGTGCTCCCCCAACAAGAAATCAACCGAATAGGAGAATGCCTAAGCACCAAGGAGATGTGGGAGAAGCTAATTGAGCTTCATGAAGGCACATCCGAGGCAAAGCTAGCAAGGAGAGATCTCCTCCGCTCCCAACTATCCAACATCAAATTAGAAAAGGGAGAAAAGGTAATTTCTTTGCATTCTAGATTCAAAGAAATTTTAAATGGACTAACAAGTGTAGGAGAAAGGCTCTCCAATCGTGATATGATAATGAAGGCCATAGATGCTTTCCCCCGATCATCCAAGTGGAGTTCAATGGTGGACTCATTTTACATTTCAAAGAATCTAGAGGTAAGTACTCTAGATGAATTTTTCTCCACTATGGAATTACATGAATCTAGGCTTGAAGGAATACAAGAAGAGCTAAAAATTCAACCTTCAAGGGGAGTAGCATTGTTGGCAAATAAGGGGAAGAAGAAGATGGAAATCCCCTCCTCCTCCGATGACGAAGCGTCTTCCTCCTCCTCCATGGATAGCACCGAAGAAGCCTATATGGTAAGGAGGGTAAGACGTGCATTTAAGAATTTTAGATTTGATAAATCTAATGATAGGAATAGAAGACCAAGGGGAAAGGTCATATGCTACAATTGCCAAGGAGAAGGGCACATAAGGGATAATTGTACCCTCCTAAACAAAAGCAAAGAAGAAAAGAAAAAGAAGGAAGAAAAGAAGAAGAAAAAGGGGAGGAAGAAGAAAAAGGAAGAGGAGAAGAAGACAAAGGAAAAGGGAAAGGTCAAAGCCCTAAAGGCAAGGACTTGGGATGACCCATCCTCATCCTCTTCATCATCATTGGATGAGGAGAATGCCTTTGTCACCAATTTGGCCTTGATGGCCTTTGATGACTTGGATTGCTCTTCCTCCGAAAATGAAGGATCAAGCTCAAGAGGAGAGAGCTCAAGTGAAGGGGGAGCTTCTACATCCTCCTCATCCGAAGAAGAAGAAGAAGATATGGAAACTATGGTAACGAAAGCTTCTCCTAAGAAAATAGTTTCCATAATTTCTAGTTTAACTAAGGACTTATTTGGAATGAAAAAGAAAAATAAAAGCATGCTTAATCAAATTAAGGCTCTGGAATATAAGCTAGAAAATGCATGTTTAAATAATAATGATACCTCTTCTTGCCATGATGATGCATGCTCACATGATTATATGCCTTTGGATGTTAATGATGCATGCATAGAGGAAAATAGGGCATTAAGGGAAAAGGTAGATTATTTAACCAAAGCCCTAGAGAAATTCACAATTGGCTCCAACACCTTAAATATGATCTTAGGGAGCCAAAGAGCTAGTTTCAACAAAAAGGGCCTAGGTTACAAGGAAAAGAAAAATGAAAAGGCCTACAAATGCCTTATAGCTAGGGGACAAGATAAGAAGAAGGTAATAGCTAGAAAATGGATCCCCAAGGAATACTTAGTGAACCTAATAGGAAAGAACTTATTTTGGGTTCCAAAATCCATCCTTAAGGGTTAGGATAACCCTAGGGTAGTCAACCATATGAACTTGACCTATATCATATTTTGGTTGACTTAGGATGACGGGACAACATTTTTTAGATAGTGTTGGGTGATGATAACGTGCCCATAAATAGATAATATTTCTTAAATCATGATGATTAATGTAATTCCTATGTATATTTGAAATCATGATTTATGATTTTGATATTTGGCACGTTATCATGAGAAATAGGTTTGAATCATGCTTTAGGTGATACTTTGCTTATTATCATCACATAATATCTAATGCATGGTTATAAATTGATGAAAACATGCATTTCATGATCATAATGTGAAATTAAATCATATATGTCATTATGATCATGTTAATTGTGAGGGTGATACTTAACCATGATAGAATTGCATGAATATATTGGTTAAGTATATACAAATACCCCCTAGGATGCATCTCACACTCACTATAGGCTAATTTGATTGCAAACTTAGCATGGGTGAGATGTTAGGATGATACAAATGTCCACTAATGCCTATGGCATTTAGATGGTCATTTAAAGTATCAACATAGCAATAATAGACCATTCATGGGGAAGACTTATGTTTAATTCATAGACATATTGCCCAAAGATCATGGTTGGATATTTCATATGTTTTCAAAACAATTCCTTAATCTAAAATCTATGTATTCATGTTTTGGAACAATTCAAAGCAAGACTAGGTGTTAAAATGGATACTAACATGCTCAAAAACTAGTGGTTTTTCAAGTGTTTGGATTTTTGGCAAATCTCAGAAAATATAATGATTTTTCATGAAAAAACTATTTTTCCTTGATAGATATACTTAATAGAAATATGCTCCTCAAATTTCATGATTTTTAGAATTTTATGGAATTTTTAATGCATTTCTGAAATTATGAAAATCAATTTGAATCAATTGTGTACGATCATTGCCATCGATGTGATCATTGCTCACCTGAAAATCAGCCTACAATTTTTTGATTTCAGATTTTAATCATGTTTTTGGTATTTTCCCTCCATTATACTTGATGCCATGAGCTTATAACTTAGTGTTAATCTTTTTGATGGTGTCAAAGGGGGAGAAATAATTTATGTTTAAGTTAATTATTTTAGGGGGAGAAATATATGATAGGGGGAGAAAATATATGATAGGGGGAGAAAATTTGCAATATAGAGTTTCATGGATTAAGGGGGAGTGGCATGTTGCTATATCATGTTTATCTTTACATGCTTTCTTACCTTAGAATTTATATCAAATATTTTTACCTAACTTAAACGGATTGCCACACATCAAAAAGGGGGAGATTGTTAGGGTAATCTCTTGCCGTAATATGGTTTTGATGGTGTGGCAAAGGGTTTAAGTTAGTGTGTTATGATGATTTGATATGTGCGTTGAAGTCATGCAGGACTTGTTAGTTATAGTCCTAAGAACCAATCATGTGATGGTTGAATAGGGAACATTTTGTATCATATTCTATAAAGGCAAAGGAATGGTTATTATATTTAAGTTTTGCTTGTGCCAGCTAAATTAAATATAGTAATGCCCTAGAAAAGTAGGTTCTTATCTACAGCACATCAATTGGCAGAATTGATTATGAGAGGCTGTAGAGAACACTTTCTAAATGTTCCTAGTCAAGTATTAATATGCAAGGGCAATATTAATACATAAAGACTAGCATGTAGGTCAATTGATGACTTGATCTCACAAGTCATGGATATATGATATCAAGTTGACACATGGGTATATATTAGAGAATATATCTTGAATCGACCCGCCATGAGAAAGTTTCATGGATCGTTATATGAGTGTCATAAACTTTCTCATGTGACTATTGGTATGAATAGTCCTCGACCAAGTCACTACGGTTCCCTACATAAGGAGTTATGTACTTTGGTATCGTCAAACGTCACCCGTAACAGGGTGGACCATAAAGGCGATTACTGGGTATATAACAAATTATGCGGAGGGATGTGAGTGATGTAGATGGGATATATCCCTCTCATATGACGAGAGTGATATCGGTGGGCCCCTTGATTGAGTAGAACTACTAAAACGCATGGCCATGCTCGAATGAGTCAATATGAGATATTGAGCTCATTTGTTTGAGTTAGTTTACTCAGGGATCAAGAAACACATAGATTGATCGAGGATGACACGGTCTATGCCTCATTGATCAATCTGATATCAAGGATAGAAGGACACGGTCATATATTATAGTAGTCACGGAAAGGTTAGTCGGATCTTGACTTATCTCGTAACTTGGGTAGCAATGATGTATTGCTAGATGCCGCTCATTGCTTGTGTATCTAAAAGAGTTTAGATCCACTGCCAACGTTATGAGAGCCTATAGGGTCACACACAAAGAGCATGATAATTAGAGGAATTAGAGTATTCTAGTTTGACTAGAATAATTTGGGAATAAGCTTAAGTACAAAATGGTTTTTGGACTTTAAGCTTAATGAGAATTTTAGCTAATTGATTTAATGAGATTAATTCAATATGTTACCTTATTGATTTAATAAGATTAATTCAATATGATAACATAAGCTTAATTGAATTAATAAGATTAATTCAATATGATTGAATTAATAAGATTAATTCAATATGATAACATAAGCTTAATTGAATTAATAAGATTAATTCAACATGCATGAATGCCACATAAGAATGCCACATAAGCATGCCACATGAGCATGCCACCTAAGCATCCACCTAAGCTAGATAAGGTGGAAGGAAACAAAATGGTTTTGTCTCCTTAAGTGGCCGGCCAAACTTGTGTCCCAATGCAATGGATTGCATTGAATGTGTGGAGGTGAAAGGGTTTTTCCAACCCTATAAAAGACCCCATGAAGTGGCCGGCCAAAGCAAGTGTTGTTGTGGTTGTGAGAGAGCTTGGTGGAAGCTTTGGTTGTGTGGGTTTGTGAGTGTAGGCTAGCAAGAAGAGGAGTCTTCTTCTTCCTTTCTCCTTTTCCCTCTCTTCCTCTCCTTTAGGGACTTCTCTAGCAAGAAGTAAAGGAGAGCTCCTCTAGTTTTTCTTTTGTGAGACAAGAGCTTGCTCGTGTGGATACATATAGAGGAACGGACACTTGAACGTGCTAAAGATCCAACAAACAAAAGGAAGAAGCGGGATTAACAAGGGCACGCAACAAAGGTAATCCTCTCCTATAAGATAGGTTTGGTTTAGAGAAATTTATTTTATACGAGTTTGCTTTCGCATGGATCACTTGGAAGGGATCCTAATTTTTCCATTACGCATATGCCATTTGGCATAAAGAATTCTACAAGGGTATCGTGAGCCACTTGCGAAAGATCGTATAAAATAGGTTTTCTCTATTTTATATATGATATAGAAGTAGGATAAATTTTATTATGAGTTGATAATTGCATTAGCAATTGTCAAACATAATAAAATATCCAATGTCTTTTAAAAGTTAAAATGACATGGTGCATGGTTATGGCCTAGTCCCAAAAGGTTTGTGAATGTGTGTGTGTTGTAATTCTTAAATACTACTGCGTGTCGTCGTGCCTTCCTCCTAAAATTCTTGTTGTAAAATTAGTTTTAGACTCGAATGTAACTCGAGTATTTCTCCTTTTGTAATGTACAAAACAAAGATGGAGGGTCCATTGGAAGATGAGGTTACAAGGAGGAAGTCAACACACAAGACAACCAAAAGGAAGCACTTAGGAGAAGATGCTCCCTAGGTTGACCAATCAATCTTTTCATTGGCTTGAGAAGATTGTAGAATAAGGGCCATAACCATGACACGCTTAGTTTAATATGTATGTGATGCATGTTAGTTTAGCTTGTATGTGATGCATGATTAGTTTAGCTTATATGTGATGTATGCTAATATGTATATGATACATGTTTATTTCTTAATAAGTCTAAACGATATGCCTACCAAAGTTGGTACTCACTACTTCCTCGATCATTTGTTATTGGGTTCACAAAGCAAAGCAATGCATTTTATCTTGGAGGGGTGCGAGTGGACAATCGTGATGTCCCGCTATCGATCTTGGTTAAGACTTAGTTAAGTTTTTCTTAATTAGTTAAGAAAGTAGAGGCATATATTAGCTTTGAACATAAGTTTTAAAATTAGTTTTATGTGATTTCCGAACATCAGCTTTGTCTTAGAAGTGGTCGCGTTCGATATCCAAGAAGGCCCTCGAGGCCTCGCCACACCGAAGTCAGGTTTAGGAATAAACACTAAACTAATCTAAAACTTAAACAAAGCTATTAAAGAGTTACATCAGATGTAATTGGCAAAAGATTGCCTACCTAATTATACTACGTCTTGGGCGATTAGCCAAAGCTAACTCAAGACGAATTATGATGTGGATCTTTATCCCATATAAATTTATAGCTAAATAGTAGCTATGAGAATTTAGTGGGAGCTTCAATTAATTAAAGTCCTAATTAAATGATTTAGGTATGATACTTAAACTTTGCATTTTAATGTTGTAGATCACCATGTCATCTAACACGACACACCCCCTCAACTTGCGATCTGTCCTTGAGAAGGACAAGCTCAATGGAGCAAATTTTCTTGACTGGTATAGGAACTTGAGGATTATCCTCAAGCAAGAACGCAAACTATATGTCCTATCTACCCTGAAATACACTGCGCCACTCGTGCTGAAAAGGATGCTTATAAGAAGCATCAAGATGACGCATTAGATGTGTCATGTCTTATGCTTGCCACCATGAACTCTGAGCTCCAGAAGCAACATGAGAACATGGATGCCTATGATATGGTTGAGCACTTGAAACAACTATTTCAAGGACAAGCTAGGCACGAGCGTTTTGAAGTGTCTAAGGCTCTTTTTGCATGCAAGATGCAAGAAGGAACACCTGTAGGAACTCACGTACTCAAAATGATTGGGTACGTTGAGAACCTTGAAAGACTAGGTTTTCCACTGAGCCAAGAATTGGCAACCGATGTTATCCTGCAATCGTTGCCGAAAGCATACAATCAATTCGTCATGAATTATAACATGAATGAAATTGATAAACCTTTGCCTGAGATTCTCAGCATGTTATGAACTGCTAAACCAAATCTCAAGAAGAAAGTTAGTAATGTACTAATGGTCAAGAAGGACAAAGGTAAGCGCAAAGGCAAGGGTAAGACCCAAGCCAAAAGCAAGGCCAATTCATCCACTTCAAAGGGTAAAGGTAAAGTACCTAAGGAAGGGGACTGCTTCCATTGCGGTAAGACTGGACACTGGAAGCGGAACTGCAAAGTCTACCTTGAGGAAGTAAAGAACAAGAGAAGTGGGACTTCTGCCTCAGGTATACATGTTATAGAGGTTAATCTATCTATTTCTTCTACATGGGTATTAGATACCGGATGTGCATCTCACATTTGTACTAATGTGCAGGGACTGAGAAATAGTAGAATAATGGCAAAGGGCGAAGTGGACCTACGAGTAGGCAATGGCGCAAAAGTTGCTGCTGTAGCTGTAGGAACATATTCTTTGTCTTTGCCCACTGGGCTTATCTTAGAACTAGAGGAGTGCTTTTATGTACCTGCATTGACAAAGAACATAATCTCTGTATCTTGTTTAGACAAGAAAAACTTTTCTTTTATAATAAAGGACAAATGTTGTTCCATTTATTTAAATGAAATGTTCTATTGTAATGCACCACTTATGAATGGTCTCTATGTTCTAGATTTAGAAAACCCAATTTATAACGTAAATACCAAACGGTTCAAATCGAATGATTTGAACTAGACATATCTCTGGCACTGTCGCCTAGGTCACATAAATGAAAAACGCATATCCCAACTCCATAAAGATGGATTATTGGACTCATTTGATTTTGAATCATATGAGGTATGCGAGTCTTGTCTTTTAGGAAAGATGACTAAAACTCCATTTAGTGGACATGGCGAGAGAACGACGGACTTGTTAGGACTCATACATACTGATGTATGTGGCCCTTTCAATGTCGAAGCCAGAGGAGGCTATAAGTACTTTATTACTTTCACTGATGATATGAGTAGATTTGGCTACTTATATTTGATGAGACATAAGTCAGAATCCTTTGAAAAGTTCAAAGAATTCAAGAATGAAGTACAAAACCAACTTGGTAAGCGTATTAAGCTACTTCGATCAGATCGAGGTGGTGAATACCTTAGTCAAGAGTTTCGTGATCACCTGGCTAAGTGTGGGATAATATCCCAACTCACTCCACCTGGAACACCACAATGGAATGGTGTATCTTAGAGGAGAAATCGTACTCTATTAGATATGGTACGATCAATGATGAGCCGATCGATCTACCTACTTCCTTTTGGGGTTTAGCTCTAGAGACAGCCGCTTTCACACTTAATCGCGTTCCATCAAAAGCCGTAGAAAAGACACCATATACGATATGGACCGGGAAGAGTCCCAAAATGTCTTTTATAAAGATTTGGGGTTGTGAAGCTTACGTTAGACATCAAGTCTCAGATAAACTAGGACCCAAATCAGATAAGTGTTATTTTGTAGGATATCCCAAGGAAACTAAGGGATATTACTTTTACAATCCCACACTTGGCTAGGTGTTTGTTGCCAGAAATGCTGTCTTTCTAGAAAGAGAATTTATTTCTAGAAATACTAGTGGGAGTAAAATTCATCTTGAAGAAGTTCAAGATGATGATAACACTAAGGCTTCGATGGAAAATGAACAGAACCACAAAGTGTTGTGGATGAGGAATTTGTTGCCCAAAGAGTTGTGGAGCAAACACTGCTCAAGTAGACCAACCTCTTCAGAGATCTAATAGGATCCGCCAACCCGAGAGATATTCTTTTCTCTTGACCGACAACGGTGAAGTATTGCTTGTCGATCTGACGAGCCTACATCCTATCAAGAAGCTATGATGAGCCCAGATTCGAGAAATGGCTAGAGGCCATGAGATCCAAATGGAATCCATGTACACTAACCAAGTATGGACTTTGGTTGATCCACCAAGGGGTAAAACCCATTGGGTGTAAGTGGGTCTTTAAAGTAAAGACCCACATGGATGGTAATAAGCATACCTATAAAGGTAGATTGGTGGCTAAAGGATTCAAACAAATTCATGGTATTGACTATGAAGAAACCTTTTCACCGATTGCGATGCTTAAATCCATTCGGATCATACTTGCTATTGCGACCTACCATGATTATGAGATCGGCAGATGGATGTCAAAACCGCTCAATGGAAAGCTACTCGAGGATGTGTACATGACACAACCCGAGGGTTTTGAGATCCAAAGCATCCCGAAAGGTATGCAAACCGCAAAGGTCCATTTATGGACTAAAGCAAGCCTCTCGGCCGGAATCTTCGATTCGATGATGCAATCAAAGAGTTTGGTTTCATCAAGAATGAAGATGAGCCTTGTGTCTACAAGAGAAATAGTGGGAGCATTGTATTTCTTGTCTTGTATGTAGATGACATACTTCATCGAAATGATATTCCCTCACTCCACCGTGAAGATGTGGTTAGGAATTGTTTCTCGATGAAAGACTTAGGTGAAGTCGCTATATTCTAGGCATCAAGATCTATAGAGATAGATCTAAAAGATTACTTGGCCTAAGTCAGAGTACATACATTGATAAAGTGCTAGATCGTTTTGCTATGCAAAATTCCAAGAAAGGGTTTCTGCCTTTATCACATGGTGTAAGTCTTTCGAAGACTCAATGTCCCTCTTCTAAGGAGGAGAGAGACCGCATGGATAAGATCCCTTATGCATCTGCTATAGGGTCTATCATGTACGCCATGCTTTGTACTGCTCGACGCATCTCGTATGCTTTGAGTATGACGAGTAGATACTACGATCCAGTTGAAAGTCACTGGATAGCAGTCAAAAATATTCTTAAATACTTACGAAGGACGAAAGAATATTTCCTGATATTTGGAGGCAATGAGGAGCTAACTATAAAGGGTTACAGTGATGCAAGCTTCCAAACAGACAAGGATGACTATAGATCACAATCGGGGTACGTGTTTTGCCTGAATGGTGGAGCTGTGAGCTGGAAGAGTTCAAAGCAGGACACCTTGTCGATTCTACAATGCAGGTATATTGCGCAGATCTCGATGCAAAGAAAGGAGGTCGTTTGGTCCGCAAGTTCATCGCTGAACTTGGGGTAGTTCCTAGCATTGCAGATCCAATAGACTCTATCGTGACAACAATGGGGCTATTAGACAGCTAAGGAACCTCGATCACATCAGCGGACCAAACACATATCATGGGCGCTCCATCTCATTCGAGAGATCATCGATAGAGGAGATGTGAGGATATGCAGAGTACCGGCGTAAGCTAACATCGCAGATCCATTGACCAAGGCTTTGCACGAGGAAGCATGATGGTCACACTAGGTCACTAGGTATTAGATATCATAGTGATTGGTACTAGTGCTAGTGGGAGATTGTTAGTTATAGCCCTAAGAACCAATCATGTGATGGTTGAATAGGGAACATTTTGTATCATATTCTATAAAGGCAAAGGAATGGTTATTATATTTAAGTTTTGCTTGTGCCAGCTAAATTAAATATAGTAATGCCCTAGAAAAGTAGGTTCTTATCTACAGCACATCAATTGGCAGAATTGATTATGAGAGGCTGTAGAGAACACTTTCTAAATGTTCCTAGTCAAGTATTAATATGCAAGGGCAATATTAATACATAAAGACTAGCATGTAGGTCAATTGATGACTTGATCTAACAAGTCATGGATATATGATATCAAGTTGACACATGGGTATATATTAGAGAATATATACTGAACTGACCCGCCATGAGAAAGTTTCATGGATTGTTATATGAGTGTCATAAACTTTCTCATGTGACTATTGGTATGAATAGTCCTCAGACCTGAAGTCACTACGGTTCCCTACATAAGGAGTTATGTACTTTGGTATCGTCAAACGTCACCCGTAACAGGGTGGACCATAAAGGCGATTACTAGGTATATAACAAATTATGCGGAGGGATGTGAGTGATGTAGATGGGATCTATCCCTCTCATATGACGAGAGTGATATCGGTGGGCCCCTTGATTGAGTAGAACTACTAAAACGCATGGCCATGCTCGAATGAGTCAATATGAGATATTGAGCTCATTTGTTTGAGTTAGTTTACTCAGGGATCAAGAAACACATAGATTGATCGAGGATGACACGGTCTATGCCTCATTGATCAATCTGATATCAAGGATAGAAGGACACGGTCATATATTATAGTAGTCACGGAAAGGTTAGTCGGATCTTGACTTATCTCGTAACTTGGGTAGCAATGATGTATTGCTAGATGCCGCTCATTGCTTGTGTATCTAAAAGAGTTTAGATCCACTGCCAACGTTATGAGAGCCTATAGGGTCACACACAAAGAGCATGATAATTAGAGGAATTAGAGTATTCTAGTTTGACTAGAATAATTTGGGAATAAGCTTAAGTACAAAATGGTTTTTGGACTTTAAGCTTAATGAGAATTTTAGCTAATTGATTTAATGAGATTAATTCAATATGTTACCTTATTGATTTAATAAGATTAATTCAATATGATAACATAAGCTTAATTGAATTAATAAGATTAATTCAATATGATTGAATTAATAAGATTAATTCAATATGATAACATAAGCTTAATTGAATTAATAAGATTAATTCAACATGCATGAATGCCACATAAGCATGCCACATGAGCATGCCACCTAAGCATCCACCTAAGCTAGATAAGGTGGAAGGAAACAAAATGGTTTTGTCTCCTTAAGTGGCCGGCCAAACTTGTGTCCCAATGCAATGGATTGCATTGAATGTGTGGAGGTGAAAGGGTTTTTCCAACCCTATAAAAGACCCCATGAAGTGGCCGGCCAAAGCAAGTGTTGTTGTGGTTGTGAGAGAGCTTGGTGGAAGCTTTGGTTGTGTGGGTTTGTGAGTGTAGGCTAGCAAGAAGAGGAGTCTTCTTCTTCCTTTCTCCTTTTCCCTCTCTTCCTCTCCTTTAGGGACTTCTCTAGCAAGAAGTAAAGGAGAGCTCCTCTAGTTTTTTCTTTTGTGAGACAAGAGCTTGCTCGTGTGGATACATATAGAGGCACGGACACTTGAACGTGCTAAAGATCCAACAAACAAAAGGAAGAAGCGGGATTAACAAGGGCACGCAACAAAGGTAATCCTCTCCTATAAGATAGGTTTGGTTTAGAGAAATTTATTTTATACGAGTTTGCTTTCGCATGGATCACTTGGAAGGGATCCTAATTTTTCCGTTGCGCATATGCCATTTGGCATAAAGAATTCCCTACAAAGGGTATCGAGCCACTTATAAAGATCGTATAAAATAGGTTTTCTCTATTTTATATATGATATAGAAGTAGGATAAATTTTATTATGAGTTGATAATTGCATTAGCAATTGTCAAACATAATAAAATATCCAATATCTTTTAAAAGTTAAAATGACATGGTGCATGGTTATGGCCTAGTCCCAAAAGGTTTGTGAATGTGTGTGTGTTGTAATTCTTAAATACGACCTGCGTGTCGTGCCTTCCTCCTAAAATTCTTGTTGTAAAATTAGTTTTAGACTCGAATGTAACTCGAGTATTTCTCCTTTTGTAATGTACAAAACAAAGATGGAGGGTCCATTGGAAGATGAGGTTACAAGGAGGAAGTCAACACACAAGACAACCAAAAGGAAGCACTTAGGAGAAGATGCTGTCCCTAGGTTGACCAATCAATCTTTTCATTGGCTTGAGAAGATTGTAGAATAAGGGCCATAACCATGACACGCTTAGTTTAATATGTATGTGATGCATGTTAGTTTAGCTTGTATGTGATGCATGATTAGTTTAGCTTATATGTGATGTATGCTAATATGTATATGATACATGTTTATTTCTTAATAAGTCTAAACGATATGCCTACCAAAGTTGGTACTCACTACTTCCTCGATCATTTGTTATTGGGTTTGCCAAAGCAAAGCAATGCATTTTATCTTGGAGGGGTGCGAGTGGACAATCGTGATGTCCCGCTATCGATCTTGGTTAAGACTTAGTTAAGTTTTTCTTAATTAGTTAAGAAAGTAGAGGCATATATTAGCTTTGAACATAAGTTTTAAAATTAGTTTTATGTGATTTCCGAACATCAGCTTTGTCTTAGAAGTGGTCGTTGCTCCGATATCCAAGAAGGCCCCTGTGCCTCGCCACAGCCTGGAAGCTGGTTTAGGAATAAACACTAAACTAATCTAAAACTTAAACAAAGCTATTAAAGAGTTACATCAGATGTAATTGGCAAAAGATTGCCTACCTAATTATACTACGTCTTGGGCGATTAGCCAAAGCTAACTCAAGACGAATTATGATGTGGATCTTTATCCCATATAAATTTATAGCTAAATAGTAGCTATGAGAATTTAGTGGGAGCTTCATTTAATTAAAGGCCTAATTAAATGATTTAGGTATGATACTTAAACTTTGCATTTTAATGTTGTAGATCACCATGTCATCTAACACGACACACCCCCTCAACTTGCGATCTGTCCTTGAGAAGGACAAGCTCAATGGAGCAAATTTTCTTGATTGGTATAGGAACTTGAGGATTATCCTCAAGCAAGAACGCAAACTATATGTCCTAGAGCGCCTACCTGAAATACCCGCCGGCCACTCGTCTTTGAAAAGGATGCTTATAAGAAGCATCAAGATGACGCATTAGATGTGTCATGTCTTATGCTTGCCACCATGAACTCTGAGCTCCAGAAGCAACATGAGAACATGGATGCCTATGATATGGTTGAGCACTTGAAACAACTATATCAAGGACAAGCTAGGCACGAGCGTTTTGAAGTGTCTAAGGCTCTTTTTGCATGCAAGATGCAAGAAGGAACACCTGTAGGAACTCACGTACTCAAAATGATTGGGTACGTTGAGAACCTTGAAAGACTAGGTTTTCCATCGAGCCAAGAATTGGCAACCGATGTTATCCTCGCAATCGCTGGAAGCATACAATCAATTCGTCATGAATTATAACATGAATGAAATTGATAAACCTTTGCCTGAGATTCTCAGCATGTTAAGAACTGCTAAACCAAATCTCAAGAAGAAAGTTAGTAATGTACTAATGGTCAAGAAGGACAAAGGTAAGCGCAAAGGCAAGGGTAAGACCCAAGCCAAAAGCAAGGCCAATTCATCCACTTCAAAGGGTAAAGGTAAAGTACCTAAGGACGGGACGCTTCCATTGCGAAGATCGACATCGAAGCGGAACTGCAAAGTCTACCTTGAGGAAGTAAAGAACAAGAGAAGTGGGACTTCTGCCTCAGGTATACATGTTATAGAGGTTAATCTATCTATTTCTTCTACATGGGTATTAGATACCGGATGTGCATCTCACATTTGTACTAATGTGCAGGGACTGAGAAATAGTAGAATAATGGCAAAGGGCGAAGTGGACCTACGAGTAGGCAATGGCGCAAAAGTTGCTGCTGTAGCTGTAGGAACATATTCTTTGTCTTTGCCCACTGGGCTTATCTTAGAACTAGAGGAGTGCTTTTATGTACCTGCATTGACAAAGAACATAATCTCAGTATCTTGATTATACAAGAAAAACTTTTCTTTTATAATAAAGGACAAATGTTGTTCCATTTATTTAAATGAAATGTTCTATTGTAATGCACCACTTATGAATGGTCTCTATGTTCTAGATTTAGAAAACCCAATTTATAACGTAAATACCAAACGGTTCAAATCGAATGATTTGAACTGCATATCTTCGCATCGCCGCCAGGTCACATAAATGAAAAACGCATATCCCAACTCCATAAAGATGGATTATTGGACTCATTTGATTTTGAATCATATTATGTAAGCGAGTCTTGTCTTTTAGGAAAGATGACTAAAACTCCATTTAGTGGACATGGCGAGAGAGCGACGGACTTGTTAGGACTCATACATACTGATGTATGTGGCCCTTTCAATGTCGAAGCCAGAGGAGGCTATAAGTACTTTATTACTTTCACTGATGATATGAGTAGATTTGGCTACTTATATTTGATGAGACATAAGTCAGAATCCTTTGAAAAGTTCAAAGAATTCAAGAATGAAGTACAAAACCAACTTGGTAAGCGTATTAAGCTACTTCGATCAGATCGAGGTGGTGAATACCTTAGTCAAGAGTTTCGTGATCACCTGGCTAAGTGTGGGATAATATCCCAACTCACTCCACCTGGAACACCACAATGGAATGGTGTATCTGAGAGGAGAAATCGTACTCTATTAGATATGGTACGATCAATGATGAGCCAGACTGATCTACCTACTTCCTTTTGGGGTTTAGCTCTAGAGACAGCCGCTTTCACACTTAATCGCGTTCCATCAAAAGCCGTAGAAAAGACACCATATACGATATGGACCGGGAAGAGTCCCAAAATGTCTTTTATAAAGATTTGGGGTTGTGAAGCTTACGTTAGACGTCAAGTCTCAGATAAACTAGGACCCAAATCAGATAAGTGTTATTTTATAGGATATCCCAAGGAAACTAAGGGATATTACTTTTACAATCCCACACTTGGCAAGGTGTTTGTTGCCAGAAATGCTGTCTTTCTAGAAAGAGAATTTATTTCTAGAAAAACTAGTGGGAGTAAAATTCATCTTGAAGAAGTTCAAGATGACGATAACACTAAGGCTTCGATGGAAAATGAACAGGAACCACAAAGTGTTGTGGATGAGGAATTTGTTGCCCAAAGAGTTGTGGAGCAAACACCTGTTCAAGTAGACCAACCTCTTCGTAGATCTAATAGGATCCGTCGTCAACCCGAGAGATATTCTTTTCTCTTGACTGACAACGGTGAAGTATTGCTTGTCGATCTTGACGAGCCTACATCCTATCAAGAAGCTATGATGAGCCCAGATTCTGAGAAATGGCTAGAGGCCATGAGATCCGAAATGGAATCCATGTACACTAACCAAGTATGGACTTTGGTTGATCCACCTGAAGGGGTAAAAACCCATTGGGTGTAAGTGGGTCTTTAAAGTAAAGACTGACATGGATGGTAATAAGCATACCTATAAAGGTAGATTGGTGGCTAAAGGATTCAAACAAATTCATGGTATTGACTATGAAGAAACCACTATGATGCTTAAATCCATTCGGATCATACTTGCTATTGCAGCCTACCATGATTATGAGATCTGGCAGATGGATGTCAAAACCGCTTTTCTGAATGGAAAGCTACTCGAGGATGTGTACATGACACAACCTGAGGGTTTTGGAGATCCAAAGCATCCTGGAAAGGTATGCAAACTGCAAAGGTCCATTTATGGACTAAAGCAAGCCTCTCGAAGCTGGAATCTTCGATTCGATGATGCAATCAAAGAGTTTGGTTTCATCAAGAATGAAGATGAGCCTTGTGTCTACAAGAGAAATAGTGGGAGCGCAGTTGTATTTCTTGTCTTGTATGTAGATGACATACTTCTCATCGGAAATGATATTCCCTCACTCCAGTCTGTGAAGATATGGTTAGGGAATTGTTTCTCGATGAAAGACTTAGGTGAAGCTGCCTATATTCTAGGCATCAAGATCTATAGAGATAGATCTAAAAGATTACTTGGCCTAAGTCAGAGTACATACATTGATAAAGTGCTAGATTGTTTTGCTATGCAAAATTCCAAGAAAGGATTTCTGCCTTTATCACATGGTGTAAGTCTTTCGAAGACTCAATGTCCCTCTTCTAAGGAGGAGAGAGACCGCATGGATAAGATCCCTTATGCATCTGCTATAGGGTCTATCATGTACGCCATGCTTTGTACTCGTCCTGACATCTCGTATGCTTTGAGTATGACGAGTAGATACCAGTCGGATCCAGGTGAAAGTCACTGGATAGCAGTCAAAAATATTCTTAAATACTTACGAAGGACGAAAGAATATTTCCTGATATTTGGAGGCAATGAGGAGCTAACTGTAAAGGGTTACAGTGATGCAAGCTTCCAAACAGATAAGGATGACTATAGATCGTGTTTCTTTGAATGGTGGAGCCGTGAGTGGAAGAGTTCAATGCAGAGACACGATTCTTGATTCTACAATGCCAGAGTATATTGCGATCCGATGCAAAGAAAGGAGGCTTGGCTCGCAAGTTCATCAGTGAACTTGGGGTAGTTCCTAGCATTGCAGATCCAATAGACCTCTACTGTGACAACAATGGGGCTATTGCACAGGCTAAGGAACCTCGATCACATCAGCGGACCAAACACATACTGCGGCGCTTCCATCTCATTCGAGAGATCATCGATAGAGGAGATGTGAGGATATGCAGAGTACCGACAGAAGCTAACATCGCAGATCCATTGACCAAGGCTTTGGCACAGAGGAAGCATGATGGTCACACTAGGTCACTAGGTATTAGATATCATAGTGATTGGTACTAGTGCTAGTGGGAGATTGTTAGTTATAGCCCTAAGAACCAATCATGTGATGGTTGAATAGGGAACATTTTGTATCATATTCTATAAAGGCAAAGGAATGGTTATTATATTTAAGTTTTGCTTGTGCCAGCTAAATTAAATATAGTAATGCCCTAGAAAAGTAGGTTCTTATCTACAGCACATCAATTGGCAGAATTGATTATGAGAGTATGTAGAGAACACTTTCTAAATGTTCCTAGTCAAGTATTAATATGCAAGGGCAATATTAATACATAAAGACTAGCATGTAGGTCAATTGATGACTTGATCTCACAAGTCATGGATATATGATATCAAGTTGACACATGGGTATATATTAGAGAATATATACTGAACTGACCCGCCATGAGAAAGTTTCATGGATCGTTATATGAGTGTCATAAACTTTCTCATGTGACTATTGGTATGAATAGTCCTCAGACCTGAAGTCACTACGGTTCCCTACATAAGGAGTTATGTACTTTGGTATCGTCAAACGTCACCCGTAACAGGGTGGACCATAAAGGCGATTACTGGGTATATAACAAATTATGCGGAGGGATGTGAGTGATGTAGATGGGATCTATCCCTCTCATATGACGAGAGTGATATCGGTGGGCCCCTTGATTGAGTAGAACTACTAAAACGCATGGTCATGCTCGAATGAGTCAATATGAGATATTGAGCTCATTTGTTTGAGTTAGTTTACTCAGGGATCAAGAAACACATAGATTGATCGAGGATGACACGGTCTATGCCTCATTGATCAATCTGATATCAAGGATAGAAGGACACGGTCATATATTATAGTAGTCACGGAAAGGTTAGTCGGATCTTGACTTATCTCGTAACTTGGGTAGCAATGATGTATTGCTAGATGTCGCTCATTGCTTGTGTATCTAAAAGAGTTTAGATCCACTGCCAACGTTATGAGAGCCTATAGGGTCACACACAAAGAGCATGATAATTAGAGGAATTAGAGTATTCTAGTTTGACTAGAATAATTTGGGAATAAGCTTAAGTACAAAATGGTTTTTGGACTTTAAGCTTAATGAGAATTTTAGCTAATTGATTTAATGAGATTAATTCAATATGTTACCTTATTGATTTAATAAGATTAATTCAATATGATAACATAAGCTTAATTGAATTAATAAGATTAATTCAATATGATTGAATTAATAAGATTAATTCAATATGATAACATAAGCTTAATTGAATTAATAAGATTAATTCAACATGCATGAATGCCACATAAGCATGCCACATGAGCATGCCACCTAAGCATCCACCTAAGCTAGATAAGGTGGAAGGAAACAAAATGGTTTTGTCTCCTTAAGTGGCCGGCCAAACTTGTGTCCCAATGCAATGGATTGCATTGAATGTGTGGAGGTGAAAGGGTTTTTCCAACCCTATAAAAGACCCCATGAAGTGGCCGGCCAAAGCAAGTGTTGTTGTGGTTGTGAGAGAGCTTGGTGGAAGCTTTGGTTGTGTGGGTTTGTGAGTGTAGGCTAGCAAGAAGAGGAGTCTTCTTCTTCCTTTCTCCTTTTCCCTCTCTTCCTCTCCTTTAGGGACTTCTCTAGCAAGAAGTAAAGGAGAGCTCCTCTAGTTTTTCTTTTGTGAGACAAGAGCTTGCTCGTGTGGATACATATAGAGGCACGGACACTTGAACGTGCTAAAGATCCAACAAACAAAAGGAAGAAGCGGGATTAACAAGGGCACGCAACAAAGGTAATCCTCTCCTATAAGATAGGTTTGGTTTAGAGAAATTTATTTTATACGAGTTTGCTTTCGCATGGATCACTTGGAAGGGATCCTAATTTTTCCGTTGCGCATATGTCATTTGGCATAAAGAATTCCCTACAGGACTTAGTAATTCGCACATGGAGCCGTGGCGAGTTTCACATCTCATGACTCGTGCCTTGAGTCGGTGAAGGATAGCTTTGCGGAAGCCGTGCGCTTAGAGCATCCGAGGGACCGCCGGACGAGAAGCTTGGAGTGAAGCCGGAGGAAGTAGACTTCGAGGCAAGAGACGCGAAGGAGCATTGCGAGGCTGTCGCTGATCTTCGCCGAGGACGTGGCGAGAACGAAGAACTTGAGGCGAGGACTCGAGAGATGAGTGAGCGATTGTAACCCGGGAAGGGTAGCTCTTAGGTGAAACTTGGCCATTTGGCCAAGTGTCGGATGGGTTTTCGACACCGACCGCCATGTCATGGCGGTCATTCGCTTCAATCAAGTGTAGTTCGACCGGTATACGATATCGGATTGTGCCCGTGATCGCTATCACGTGAAGCGGTGATCGCCAAGACCATCATCGATCCGGCTGCGAAGGCATCGATCGGTAGTCAATAGGGTTTCGACCGCAGAGCGGATTCGTGGCCGGCGGTCGATACGGAGTTGATCGTGATGAGGTCCATCAGTCGATTGCCAAGAGTTCCGTTGGACTACAGCGGTCCGGGATCCGACGTGTTCTGTTGTAGTGTGTGATCGCCAAGGGCCAAGGCGGATCGGTGATGGCGGCCAACGGGAAGAAATCAGCCCTCTCTATAAAAAGAGAGGGTGTAAGCCTTTGAGAGGCTAATGCTTATGCTCCAAGTGATCTTCCTAGTGCCGCACAAGCTCTAAACTCTTCTTACTTGCTTTTACTCCATTCTATTTGTAAGAAGAGTGATCTTGATTGTAAAGGTTACCTCCACCTAGCTTGGTGCAAAGGAGAGACCATTTAGTGGATTGGTTAAGCGGAGTGATTCACCGAGGATGAATCGGGGACCGTGGATTAGCGGCTTAGCCGTGAACCACGTTACATTCTTTGTTATCGTTTGTTTTCTTGTATTTCTATTTGCTTGTCTTTATTAGTCTTCCGCTTGCGCTAATTAGTTTTGTAGATGAGCAAATACCGGCATCCAAACGAAAAGGGCTATTCACCCCCCTCTAGTCGGCCGTACAGATCCCCTACAATGAGATCTTCAATGACATTAAAACCATATAAAGTCTCATAGTAGGTCACTCCAATGAACTAGTTACCTTAACTAGCATCCACATGTTCACTCTCAGTATCTCTATACTTCCATTTAGTGAGTACCAAATGCTTGGATGAACCAAGGAGCATAACATGTGCTAGCCTCACAGAATTGGTGATATCGAATCTCATCAATTCATCGACAAGGGATAGTTTCAATACTTACTTGATTACATATGATAAGATACCCACTAATTGTGATCCAATCACAATTTCTTTCATGCTATATATCATATTGTGGACTTCAATAGATGAGTTTAAGGTCCAATCAAATACATAACTAATGCATACTCAAATAGTGAATTTTATTAATAACTTCTAAGATGGTTGCCTTAAAACATCTCTCAATTACATCAAACTCTCGCTTAGCCTACAGCCAATCGCCTTGGTATCTAATATCATAGGCCTTTAAATGTCTCTCAAACTTTTCTTGGGAAAGAGGCTTTGTCAAGAGATCTGCTAGATTTCTATAAGTGGGAACTTTCTCTATTTGCACATATCTTCTACCTATGATCTCTCTGATCAGATGGTAACGGCGAAGTACATGGTTGGATTGCTGATGAGACCGTGGTTCCTTCGCCTATGCAATGGCACCATTATTGTTGCAGTAAACCAGTAATGCTTCAACAATGCTCGAAACTACTCCAAGTTCAGTAATGAACGTCTTGATCCATACCGCCTCCTTTGCTTCTTCAGAAGCTGCAATGTACTCTACCTCCGTAGTAGAATCAATAATGGTATCTTATTTGAAATTTTCTAACTCACCGCACCTCCATTCAAGATGAATATGCATCTATATTGGGATTTGGAATCTGTTGGATTTCCCCAGCACCGCGGCGAGTGTGTGTTCAAACATGTTTCGTAAACATGTGCACAACGGAAGAATTAAAAGCAATAAATCTAATTTATTATAACACACACACCACGCGCATGCAAGATACAATATGTGTAGACATAATCACAGTTTCAAATTTTGCAATAAAAGGAAATTATGCTAGTTATACCTAACGTATCACATGCAGCGGGAATGACATATACCAGAGCAACTCATGCTAGAGTTGCCTCTATCCGTATCCACGCCGAGTACCGTCGAGATAGCTTCACCAAGCTACGAGCCTCGTCTTTGTAGGAGTCACTAGCCTCGTGTGAAAGACGATGTGATCGAGAGAAGATCACAATCCGAATCAAAATTCGGTTGCAAAAATGAGTCCCCAAAACTCGCTTCTCCGAAAAGATATTCGTCAACCGATTGACGAATCCTTGGTCCTCCACCTATGAGGATTACCGGAGATGCAATTCCCGGCAAAGAAATCGCTGTCGGAGCTCCAAATGTTGTCCAAATGATGCTCCGACAAGAAGGAAACAAGCTGTCCAGGTGGAGGACTTGGCGCCAGCCAAAGGAAGAGGGTTGGCTGATCCTTGGTCACCGAAGCCAAGGTGGGTCATTGGAGGGTCGTCGGAGGGGTGGCCGGCAGTAGCTGGACACCGAAAGCACAAAGGTGGACGATGGCACAAGCTGGGCGCGGATCCTCTTGGGCGGCGGCAAGGAGAAGGGAGGGAGAGGAGAGGAAAGGAAGAGAAGTTTCCAAAAATAAAACTTAGAGCTCTCCAAACCTCTAGCAGTGCTTTTATAGAGCGTGTGTTTCTTAATCATCAAGAAACCTTCTCCTTAGAGTTATTGGTTCATAACTAAAACCCGTTAACCTGCTCCAATAACTTAAGTTAAAATAAACCAAACCGCGTTGGTCTATTTTAAGTTAAAATGAACCGAACCAACTTTGGTTCATTCGTTTAAAACAAACCAAGCCACTTTGGTTTATTTTCCACCATTGGATTAGAACCAAACCAATTTGATTTATCCATCATGTCTTCAAAAGACACTGCCCATCCATGCTTCCATTGCGACTGAAACGATTTCGTGCTCACTCCTTGTTTGGTCCAACCAAATCTAGTTTCTCTCGTTCTGAGAATCTCATTCTCAAGCTCATTTTAAATCCTTCGGATTACGTTCGTTGTGCGTATGACCAAATAGGTTCCCGATTTATGTTGGCTGTCTATAATTAACCATTAATTATAGAATGATCATGAGTGATACCTAGTAGTACATGATGATCCCCAATTAATCGAAAAATCAACTGTTGACTCCAGAATGACTTTTGAAACCTTTCAGCAGTTATAATAAATCGTGCCACATTCCTTTCACTCATCTTATACCCACTTGGTTCAGGACATGACCTATTGTGTCATTCTCCACTAGGTTGACTACATCACACCTAGCCCAAGTATTACTTTCTCGTCCTACGGATTCTAGTTACTGCACATGTATCCTAGAGTACCTTACTCTAAACATGTAATGCTTTGGCCAAAGACTTTAGTAACAATCCGACGAGAGGCCAAGGGTATACATCTCCTTGCAAGGAGTGGTGAATCCTTTATAGGCTATTCAAACACCTTCGTGCATTTCGACTTATACCTAATCATCCCGGGTCCACATCTCCTTGGAGATGCTTGCTTAAGATGTCAAAGCATAAGTCTCCATGACCAAGATGACTTGAATACCGCAAGTCAAAGGAACATCACACTTAAGCTGCAGTAAGAACTTCATTGGCATATCCATATATGCAGAGAACCATATGAAGTCTTACAGCTGGTCACTCTAATGAACTAGTTATTATAACTAGCATCCATGATTAACTCCAGACATCACAATGTCTCCAGCCAATGAGAATCATCTGCTTGGTTACACCATAGAGTATACCTCGTGCTAGTCTCGACTGAATTGATGGTGTCCAAATCCATCAATTCATCGACTAGGGATAATTCCAATACATCACAAATACACATGTAGAGATACTCACTAGTTGTGATCCAATCACAAATTCTCTCATGCTGTGAATCGTATTGTGGACATTCAGTAAATGAGTTTAAGATCTAATCAAATACATGAAAAATGTATATACTCAAATAGTGAATCTTCATTTTTCATATAAATGGTTTAAACATTAGGCGATTGCCTTAGGACACCTCTCATATATAACTAACAAACTCCCACTTGGCCTAATGTCAATCGCCATGGTATCCAATGCCATAAGCCCTAACATGGCCCTGAAACTTACTTTGAGGTAAGGCCTTAGTTAAAGGATCCGCTAAGTTCCTTTCAGTGGGAATCTTCTCGATTTGAATTTCATTCCTACTGATAATCTCTCTGATCAAATGATAGTTCCAAAGCACATATTTGGATCATTGATGAGACCACATCATGTTCAGAGATGAACTTATTGATCCAAATAGCTTACTTTGCTCCTTCCGAGGCTACAATGTATTCTGCCTCAGTGGTAGAATCCGCTATGGTGCTTTGCTTGGAACCTTTCCAACTTATTGCACCTTCATTCAAGGTGAACACATACCCAGACTGAGACCTGGAATCATCCTTGTTTGTCTGGAAGCTGGCATCCATATACCCGTGTATCACCATGTCCCCTTCTCCATATATTAGGAACACATCCTTAGTTCTTCTCAAGTACTTAAGGATTGTCTTAACAGTCACCTAAAGATCCATTCCTTGATCAGACTGGTATCTGCTCGTGAAACTCAGAGCATACGATACAACGGGCCTCATACATAACATACCATACATGATAGTGTTGGCATCGGTGCTATTTCTCAGAATGCTCATAGGCTCCCATGTCCCCGGATTAAAATTTTCACTAATGAAAACTAATCCGGATGGGATGAGTTTCCTAAGCACAACCAATTCGTCGTCGTGCTAACGACTTGAGCGATCGCTTGAACAAACTAGTTGTTCAAGCAACACAACTCTTCTAGTCGGTTAGCCGCGGAAGAGACGACGGACGGATTGCCGGTTTTTGTGTTTCTTATTCGGGGTCCATGATTATACAAATACATGCAAATATAAACTAGTATAATCAACATATACTAACATAAGCTAGCATATCAAATAAGAACATGAAAAGAACAATAATAAAAGTTGTGAAACTTTTATACCTCTTGATCTTCTATCGTATGTCCTAACCTCCTTGTAGACTTCGTGTGGGTGAAGATCCTCCACAAGTTGAAGCATCCTAGATCTTCTTCAATCCAAAGAATGAAGAACTCTCTTTCCCTTCTTGCTTGAGCCAACCACCAATCCATAAAGGATTGATGCCGCCGGCCCCAAGAATAGAGAGAATAATATGGAAACAACCAAGGAACCGAACTAGGGACAAACCCTAGTTTTGGTGCCACCGGCCAAGATGGAGTGAATAGGAGAAAAGGAATATGTTGGGCGCCGGCCACGGTGGAGGGAATAGAGGAAGGAGTCGGCCACACCCTAGGAAGAAGAAGACCTCCTCTCCTATAGTTGCCGCCCTACTTCCTTGCAATCCCTAGCCGCCCAACCTAAGGAGGAAACCCTAATTAGGGTTTCTCCTTAGGCTTTCTTGCCGCCCAACCATGGTGGAGAGAAGAGATCTAGGAGCTAGCCACCTCCAAGGAAGAAGACAAGCTCTTCCACAAGTTGCCACCCACTCTTCATTTCCATCCATGGCCGCCCATGCAAAGGAGCCAAAACCCTAATCAAATTAGGGTTTCCTCCATAGGGTTTCTTGCCGCCCAACCATGATGGAGAGAAGAGATCTAGGAGCTAGCTATCTTCAAGGAAGAAGAAGAGATCTTCCTCAAGTTGCCGCCCACTCATCTTCCAAGCCTTGGCCGCCCAACCCATAGTAGCCAAACCCTAATTAGGGTTTCCTCCTTAGGGTTGCTTGCCGCCCAAGCAATTGGAGGCTAAACCCTAATCTCCTTAGCATCCATCATCCAACATCAACCACTCTCTTTTATTTTGCCCAACCCATAGCCACCCTTTTATAGAACTTAGGATAAAGTTGGTTATTGATGAGGTAGCCAAAAATATAGGAACTAATTCCCAATTTTCTTGCCGCCCACCTTATCCTTGTTGCCGGCGCCCAACTTGCACCATCAATACTTGGCCGGCGCCCAACCTTAAGGCTTTTCTCTTCTTCCTTGGCCGGCGGTTCTCCTCCCATTGGTGGCCGGTTCTCTTCCTCCTCCCTATTCTCCAAAAGTGGCCGGCGGCAACTCTTCTTGGAGAAGTTGGCCGGCGCATCATCCATTGCTCCTTGGCCGGCGGTTGCACCAAATTCCCTAATTTGGTGGCCGGTTCTAGATAGGAAAGGTATTTGCTAGTTCTTCTCTTTGTTCACAGCGGACAAGGCAGAGAAGAAAGCGATCTAGAAGGCTTCTACTCGTGGAGGATCTTCGTCCACACGTCGTCCACGAGAAGGATAGGACATACGGTAGAAGATCGTGAGGTATAAAGTTATTTTAACTTTATGTACAGATCTGAGCATGTTCTTATTTGTTTTGATTATGCATGTGTGTGTATGAATATATATTGTATAATCATGGACCCCGAAGACAAACACAAAAACCGGCGATCCATCCGTCGTCTCTTCCGCGGCTAACCAACTAGAAGAGTTGTGTTGCTTGAACAACTAGTTTGTTCAAGCGACCACTCAAGTTGTTAGCACGACGACGAATAGGTTGTGCTAAGGAAGCTCATCCCATCCGGATTAATTCTTTCATTAGTGAAAATTTTAATCCGGGGACATGGTAGCCAATGAGCCTCCGAAGCATCCACCTAACAATTGGTATCATTAAACCAAGGCCTAAACCTAACTCTATATAAAAGGGAGAGGAAAGGTTGGATAAGGTGGGCGGCAAGAAAATTGGGAATTAGTTCCTATATTTTTGGCTACCTCATCAATAACCAACTTTCTCCTAAGTTCTATAAAAGGGTGGCTATGGGTTGGGCGAAATAAAAGAGAGTGGTTGATGTTGGATGATGGATGCTAAGGAGATTAGGGTTTAGCCTCCAATTGCTTGGGCGGCAAGCAACCCTAAGGAGGAAACCCTAATTAGGGTTTGGCTCCTATGGGTTGGGCGGCCAAGGCTTGGAAGATGAGTGGGCGGCAACTTGAGGAAGATCTCTTCTTATTCCTTGAAGATGGCTAGCTCCTAGATCTCTTCTCTCCATCATGGTTGGGCGGCAAGAAACCCTATGGAGGAAACCCTAATTTGATTAGGGTTTTGGCTCCTTTGCATGGGCGGCCATGGATGGAAATGAAGAGTGGGTGGCAACTTGTGGAAGAGCTTGTCTTCTTCCTTGGAGGTGGCTAGCTCCTAGATCTCTTCTCTCCACCATGGTTGGGCGGCAAGAAAGCCTAAGGAGAAACCCTAATTAGGGTTTCCTCCTTATGTTGGGCGGCTAGGGATTGCAAGGAAGTTGGGTGGCAACTATAGGAGAGGAGGTCTTCTTCTTCCTAGGGTGTGGCCGACTCCTTCCTCTATTCCCTCCACCGTGGCCGGCGCCCAACATATTCCTTTTCTCCTATTCACTCCATCTTGGCCGGTGGCACCAAAACTAGGGTTTGTCCCTAGTTCGGTTCCTTGGTTGTTTTCATATTATTCTCTCTATTCTTGGGGCCGGTGGCATCAATCCTTTATGGATTGGTGGTTGGCTCAAGCAAGAAGGGAAAGAGAGTTCTTTATTCTTTGGATTGAAGAAGATCTAGGATGCTTCAACTTGTGGAGGATCTTCGCCCACACGAAGTCTACAAGGAGGTTAGGACATACGATAGAAGATCAAGAGGTATAAAAGTTTCACAACTTGTATTATTGTTCTTTTCATGTTCTTATTTGATATGCTAGCTTATGTTAGTATATGTTGATTATACTAGTTTACATTTGCTTGTATTTGTATAATCATGGACCCCGAATAAGAAACACAAAAACCGGCAATCCGTCCGTCGTCTCTTCCGCGGCTAACCGACTAGAAGAGTTGTGTTGCTTGAACAACTAGTTTGTTCAAGCGATCGCTCAAGTCGTTAGCACGACGACGAATTGGTTGTGCTTAGGAAACTCATCCCATCCGGATTAGTTTTCATTAGTGAAAATTTTAATCCGGGGACATGGGAGCCTATGAGCATTCCGAGAAATAGCACGGATGCCAACAAATGGTATCAGAGCCACGGTTTCCGGTTTTGTGTGTTTTGGATTCGGTTACTTTCATGCATTTATCATATATTGTGTATGCCGGATAATAGTAGGATGTGCGTAGGCTAACTTTTTGGTTGCAGGCATAAGATCCAACTATTATGGCTATATATGTGTGTATGTGATTGCATGTGTGTGTGATTGTATATTATTTAAATCCTCGGGGTTGACGAGGCTAGATTAGTATTTAATTTTTGTAATTAAATACGACATTGTTTAGCCGCTCATTTTTAGTTTACTTTCGATCTAGATTATTTGTACACTCCTTCGTGGAGTATAGGATCGATGGATGTAAATTAAAATGTTTTATCTCAGCTCGGAACTCTTTGGTGACATGCGCATGGGAAAAGATGGAGCGGACGAGGTGGCGACATGACGGGACGCATATTGGAGAACAATACCATAATAGTTGAAAAATTTTTGATTTTTCCATATTTATTGCTGATTTGTATTATATGCATGTTGTGTGTGCTTGAAAATTCCTCATTTACAATTTACTAAGTGGGAGAGGGACATTTTAATTAATTCCCGCGGCCTCCATTACAATTTGACGTGTGATGCAACAAACTTGTGTGTCGGCTCTGAGTGCCTTCCTCCCCGAGGACAGGTTTGTTTGCGGATCACTAGGTCAAATAATGGTTATAGGAAATTATCTAGGAGCATGTGTACTTCCACAGAGGTAAGGCACATAATCCAAAATAATTCTCTTAGTATCGTGTAATGGTGCACACTTAGATGCAAATAAAAGTATCCTCCCCATAGGAGTCATTGCTTTTATTTGTAGGGCCAAAGAGGAACCGACTATTAATTTTATTTGTCAAAAAGTAAGGTTGACAAGATAATAAAATTAATGGGTAAAACCTCCTCTTACAAATGTAGAATTCGTATACGTCCACACAGAGTGGCATACGATATTCTCGGTGTTTTGAGGTGTTGGTTGATTTCGGAATTTTATTGTTTTGAGGAATCAATAAAATTTGAAATCTAAAGTTTTGATCATTGTGATTCTTAGGATTTTCAAAATTAACATTCAGTCCACTTACTGTGATACTAAAGGAAATAAGCTTACTGTACCTAAATAATGTTGATTGGAAAAGAATCTAGAAGTTGTCTTATCTGCTAAGAAGTACAAGTATACACTCTTCAAAGAGTGTCCTCAAGCCATGGTTGCTCAAAAGGTTTCTACTTCTAAGCCGAAAGGCAAGAAGAAGGAGAAACAGGGTGGAGCAAACGTGGTGGGAGGATCTCAGGGAGGAGTGAAGAAGTCAAAAGGCAAGTACTTCACTTACTAGCAGGATGGACATTGGAAGAAAGACTGTCCCAATCCAAAGAAGAACAAAGGTATATCCTTTGTGTTGGTGCAGTGGGCAGTGGGCACCAAAGTCGAACCGGTATTTTGATTATGGCAAAAGGCTCAATAGTTAAGGGTATATTTGTTATCTTACGAGCTCAATTAAGTGTGCAGAAATGCTAAAGTTGAGCGGAAGGTCTGCGACACCCGGTGGGAACCGAGGTGGTCGGGCAACGCCAGAGGGACTTCGGAGGAAGCCGAGGTACTCGGGTGAAGACCGGAAGCGAGGCTACAAGGTAAGCTCGTGTGAAAGCGAAGCAAGGTCGTTAAGCGTAGATCCGACCCAATACCTCCAATGGAAGGTCTAGGTCGAGATCAGATGGTTAGAACCATCGTACTTTATATTTTAAGCTAACTTGTACTACAGTCCAAAACCCTTTGACTACAGTCAACTGCTAGTCAAGTTCCAGCCTCGAGAAGAGCTCGAATTTCAAGGGGGTGAATGTGGACTTGACTCGTGTTTTGGTACAAAGGGTGATGTGGCATCAAGGTGGACATCCAAACCATCACCAAGCTTCCTTGTGGTGGACGCCCAAGATAAGGTGAGTTGGCACAAGATGGTTGGCTCCCATGATGTGGCACAAGTTGAATGGCTCCAACAAGTTGGCGCCCAAGGAGGTTGGAGGTGGCACAAGGTGGTGGGATGAAACACCTCATCCTCAAGTTGGCGCCCAAGGAGGTTGGAGGTGGCACAAGGTGGTTGGATGAAACACCTCATCCTCAAGTTGGCGCCCAAGGAGGTTGGAGGTGGCACAAGGTGGTTGGATGAGTTGGGATAAGAACCTCACCTTGGACACTACCTATGTCTAAATTCATAGTTCAATATCCATAAATAGACATGTTCAAGCCAAGCAAATAACAAAACAAGAATTCAAGAGCTCTCAACACGCCGTCGTAACTCCGCTACTACTACTCACATTTGCTACGACGAAGTGCCGCCGACAACGAAAGCTACATCTTCTACTTATAAGAGTTGTCGGTATATTTATTTAAGTTCTACTTCTTTAAATTGTCTTTGTGCTTTAATCGTAACAAGGAAAGGGGGAGTGTCCCTTTGCCTTGATTTCTTTTTGTAATCATTGCTCCTACCTCCAACGAGGAGGAGTGGTTTTAGTGAATTGCCCTCCGTACGTGATCAAGGATCACTAGGGCCGTGGATTAGCAATCGAAAGATTGTGAACCACGTAAAAATATCTTGTCTACTTTATATTTCCGCTGTGCACTCTCTACTTGCTTTTTACTTATTGCAAAAGTTTTTTAACGACATCGTATCGCTATTCACCCCCCCCCTCTAGCGACACTTTCGATCCAACAATTGGTATCAGAGCCGGGGGCGCTAAGATTCGGTGAAACCACCAATCTAGCTTTGTTTTTCTTTTTTTTACAGATTTTTTATTTATTTATTTCTATTTTCGTATAATTATTTCACTTGCTTATCTTCTCCTACATATAGAATTGCATTAGAGGCTTTAGGATCCGGATAAGGTTGTCCTTCGGGTTAGATCCCGAGTAAGGTTGTCCTCCGGAACTTCAACGACATTCGCATTTGATTGTTTATTTCTTTTTGCAAGTTACATTTTATATATCTTTTTTTACTTCCCGCACTACTAATCCAAGACGAAAGTCTTGGAATATTCTTTCCGTGTGTGTTTTGCAAGATTCTTTTCGTCGTTCTTCTTGTTTTTACATGGACCATCTCGAAGGGTTTAGCACTGCCGACCCGCTTTACAACGGTAATGACTTTCGTTATTGGAAGGGTCGGATGGAATGCTTTCTTAAAACCAAATCGAGATGTGGATCGTAATCAAACCGGTTTCACACTTCCTATTAATGAAGATGGTGAATCTTTGGGTTACGATCAATGGTCAAATTCCATGAAAAACAAGTAGAAGCCGATGCCAAGGCAACTCAAATCTTGCAATGTGGGTTGTCAAGGAAGAGCTCAACCGCGCCGGCCCTTCATTAGTGCAAAGGACTTATGGACCAAGCTAGTGGAACTACACGAAGGCACCGACGACACGAAGGTATGTAAAAGAGATTTACTTTTAAATAAATTGTATAACTTGAAAATGCAGGAAAACGAGACCACAACTCAACTACATGCTCGTATCCAAGACATCGTCAACCAACTCCATGCCATCGGACAAAAGGTCGAGAATCGCGACCTTATCAGGTATTCTCTTAACTCGTTTCCTAGGACCACCTTGTGGGCATCCATGGTCGATGCCTACAAGGTCTCCAAGGACCTTTCTAAAATTAGGTTAGACGAATTGTTTTCGGAACTTGAATTACATGAGCAAACTAACGTGGTCCAGGCCGAGAAGAGTATTGAGTTAGTTGCAGGTTCCAAGAAGAAGAAGCCCGCAAGCAATCCACCCCCGAAGGAAGAAGACGAGTCCGAATCGGAAGTAGACTCCGAAATAGAATCTGAACTAGTCAATCTAGTTCGGAAGATGACCAAGAAAGCGCTAAACGCTACTTGGGAGGAGTTGTCGGAGGAAGAAGACGATATCTAAGCTCTAATGGCCAAGCCGACCGAGCACGACTCCGAAACCGAAGAAGAGTCCGAGTCCGAATCCGATGATGAGCTTCCATTCAAGACAAGCCACGGATCCGTATCCGGTTCAAAAGAATCATTAAGGGTAAGTCGGTCGTTACTTAATACTTTGTATGGTGCAATTAAATTTTTAAATAAGAAACTAGCTAAGTCCGAGTCCAAGGTCGAGACCCTAATTGAGGAGGTTAACCTTCTCAAACATGAGGTCTCCCTAACCTCTTCGACTACTCGTATTCAAGAGGAGGACTCAACTCAAGTTGAAAAGCTTGAAGTTGAGAACTCGCTTTTGAAAACACAAGTCAAAGACCTTAGGAACACGTTGGAAAGGTTCACTTTGGGATCCAAGGGACTTGACCTCTTACTTGGATCACAAAGGGCCGTGTACAACAAGGCCGGACTCGGGTTTAACTCAAATACAACCAATAAGTCATATATGTCTATAGTAAACCAACATAAGAAAAATGTCCAAGCATGGGTCCCTAAGACCACTTTGATTTCAACTTTAGGATCTAACATGTATTGGGTTCCCAAGGACCAAATTCACTATGTGAATAGACCCACTGATTCAATGGTCCAGGGAGCCAATACAAAATGTATTTTTGTTAAGTCTTAGAAATTGCATGCTTAGTTTTTCCTTTATTTTTAGAATGGTTAGATAGGACTCATAACCAACTAAAATCCTACGAAAAGATTGAGCCTCGGGAGCCTCTTTTCAAAAATAAACCAACTAAAATCCTACGAAAGATTGAGCCTCGGGAGCCTCTTTTCAAAAATAACTAGTTAGACCAAGACGTAGTCTCAAGTAAGTCGAGTTATCAATTTCTTGAAATTAGCTTTGTCTAAGGAAGTGGTCGTGTTCCGATCAAAGAAGGCCTCTGTCTGCCACACTGAAGCTAATCTCTTGAAAAGATTACTTGATGAGCTTAGACTAAATCGAATCTAACCTAATGTTGGTTAATTTAAATTCATTAAAATTAATCAAGTAAAATTGAAAGTCATCTCACAGTAACACATAGGAATAACATGTTTTGATCATGTAGATATTAGTGAGATGATTTAGGTTTAAAAACTTACAAACAACCCTTTAGTAATTCCATTGATCCTACACATAAGAGTCGAAGAAACCATTAATATAGTTTTCGACGAAGGACACGAACCCGTTCAATCCTTAACAAAACCAACTAGCAAATCAACTTATAGCGAACCCGACTCTGATCTTGAACTTGAATCACGTCCTAACCCAAGTCATCCTATCGACCAAGTGATAGATGACTCTAACCCAAGTCAAACTAGAACTCACCCAAGTCATCCTATCAATCAAGTTATAGGTGATCCAAATTTAGGGGTTCAAACTAGAGCTTCATACCGAAACCTTAGTCAAATCTCGTTAATTTCCAAAATCGAACCCAAAACTATTGAACAAGCACTTCTTGATCCCGACTGGATTATTGCTATGCAAGAAGAGCTAGCTCAATTCACTAGAAATGAAGTCTGGGAATTAGTACCACCACCTAAAGAAAAATCAATACACCTATGGCAACTAATGTTAATATAAACGAAGATGTAGAAGGAAAACCCGTTGACCTAAAATACTATAGGAGCGCAATAGGAAGTCTCCTATACTTAACCGCGAGCCGACCCGACATTTTATTCGCGGTAAGTATGTGCGCAAGGTTACAAACCTGTGCCAAGGAGTCTCACCTAACCCTAGTCAAGCGTATCCTTAGATATCTAAAGGGCACGCTAAACGTAGGTATTTGGTACCCTAGATCTACCGAGTTTAATCTAATCGGCTACTCCGACTCCGACTATGCCGGTAGTAAACTCGATAGAAAGAGCACGAGTGGTTGTTGTCAAATCCTCGAGTCTGTAGTAGTTAGTGCAGAGGAAGCAAAGATTGCGTTGCCTTATCTACCACCGGCCGAATACGCTATGCGATGGGTGAGTGTCTCTCAGCTCCTGTGGATGAAGCACACTCTCCAAGACTTTAGCTTAATCTTTAACAACATTAAAACCTACATAGATAACATTAGTTCAATTAACTTAACTAAAAATCCAATATGTCATTCTAGGACAAAACATATAGAAGTTAAACACCACTTCATTAGGGAACATGTAACTAATGGAACTATACAACTAGAGTATGTTGAGTCCAAATCAAACCTAGCGGACAATCTTCACCAAACCACTACCCGAAGCCGAATTTAGTTTATTAAGACGAAAGTTAGGTATGTGCGTAATAGAGTAGGATTTAAATTTTTCTATATATGTACTCTACTTTTGCTTCTTTTTATGAAATTAGCCTAAGTCTTACCTTAGAAATCATATACCTATAGATTTAAGGAGCCAACACATCTCACAACACATAGGACTAATGTGTTTGTGTACTTAGCCAATGAGGCGTGAGATGTTAGGACCTTACTCCCTCGTTCCGCACGTAGATTGATTGCATCGACATGAACCATGGAGTATAATTATTTAAAATTAATCAACTCCTTCAAGACTTATTGATCATTCTATATCAATCAAGTCCAACCGGAGTTGTACATTTTAGATGAACATATTTTCAAGCTTATTATTATTTTAAAAAAATATATATATATATATTTATATTGGGAACTTGCTTGGACTTACAAACCTTAAAATATATTTACAAACTTTTTGAGTTAAGGCAAAAGGGGGAGAAAGTCACAAAAGTAAGGAAGAAAGTAAACAAAATTATTACCTTTTATATTAAGTAATTCCGTTTACTTAAGCAACTATTAAGGGGGAGTAAAAATTATTTTTCAAGAACTCACCTTCGGTCAAGGGGGAGGTTACCTCAAAGGGGAGAACTTGAAACAATAATATTTCTCACTCATGCTTAATCTTTATGCTAGCTCATTCATGCTTAATCATTATGCTAGCTCATTCATATTTAATCTTTATGCTAGCTCATTCATGCTTAATCATTATGCTAGCATCAAGTTATGTTAATTTTTCCTTAACTTTTGTGTCGGTTTGCCATGAATCAAAAGGGGAGATTGTTGGTGCAAAGGGCGCGGGCACCAAAGTCGAACCGTATTTTGATTATGGCAAAAGGCTCAATAGTTAAGGGTATATTTGTTATCTTACGAGCTCAATTAAGTGTGCGTAAATGCTAAAGTTGAGCGGAAGGTTGCGACACCGGTGGGAACCGAGGTGGTCGCAACGCCGAGGGACTTGAGGAAGCCGAGGTACTCGGGTGAAGACCGAGCGAGGCTACAAGGTAAGCTCGTGAAAGCGGCAAGGGTCGTTAGCGTAGATCCGACCCAATACCTCCAATGGAAGGTCTAGGTCGAGATCGGATGGTTAGAACCATCGTACTTTATATTTTAAGCTAACTTGTATCGGATCCAAAACCCTTTGACTACAGTCAACGCTAGTCAAGTTCCAGCCTCGAGAAGAGCTCGAATTTCAAGGGGGTGAATTTGGACTTGACTCGTGTGGCATCAAGGTGGACATCCAAACCATCACCAAGCTTCCTTATGGTGGACGCCCAAGATAAGGTGAGTTGGCACAAGATGGTTGGCTCCCATGATGTGGCACAAGTTGAATGGCTCCCTCAAGTTGGCGCCCAAGGAGGTTGGAGGTGGCACAAGGTGGTTGGATGAAACACCTCATCCTCAAGTTGGCGCCCAAGGAGGTTGGAGGTGGCACAAGGTGGTTGGATGAAACACCTCATCCTCAAGTTGGCGCCCAAGGAGGTTGGAGGTGGCACAAGGTGGTTGGATGAAACACCTAAGCCTTGAGTTGGCGCACAAGAAGGTTGGAGGTGGCACAAGGTGGTTGGATGAAACACCTCATCCTTGAGTTGGGATAAGAACCTCACCTTGGACACTACCTATGTCTAAATTCATAGTTCAATATCCATAAATAGACATGTTCAAGCCAAGCAAATAACAAAACAAGAATTCAAGAGCTCTCAACACGCCGTCGTAACTCCGCTACTACTACTCACATTTGCTACGACGAAGTGCCGCCGACAACGAAAGCTACATCTTCTACTTATAAGAGTTGTCGGTATATTTATTTAAGTTCTACTTCTTTAAATTGTCTTTGTGCTTTAATCGTAACAAGGAAAGGGGGAGTGTCCCTTTGCCTTGATTTCTTTTTGTAATCGTTGCTCCTACCTCCAACGAGGAGGAGTGGTTTTAGTGAATTGCCCTCCGTACGTGATCAAGGATCACTGGGGCCGTGGATTAGCAATCGAAAGATTGTGAACCACGTAAAAATATCTTGTCTACTTTATATTTCCGCTGTGCACTCTCTACTTGCTTTTTACTTATTGCAAAAGTTTTTTAACGACATCGTATCGCTATTCACCCCCCCCCTCTAGCGACACTTTCGATCCAACACTTTGGTCCAGTTGTTGAAACATGGTTAGAGGCATTATCTACCGGCACCTGGTGTGTAGATACGAGAGCCACTAATCATGTCTGCAATACTATGCAGGGGTTCCAGGAAACCCGACGACTAACTAAAGGGGATATTACCATTTACTTGGGCAATGCCATGAAGATGGCGGCTATTGCAGTGGGAGATGTTTTATTTATCTTTTGAGAAAAATAAAGGTTTTTGGTTCTTAAGAATTTCCTTTATGTACCCTTATTTAGAAAGAATTGATTTCGATTTCTAAATAGTTTTTGGATGGATAATCTATTTCTTTTCATAACAGATTTGTTATAAAAGGAATAGGGACATTATCTATTCAGGTACATAGATAGGAAATTTATAACTTGAACCACAAGCTCCCACGGTGCAAATAGAAGTTAATAACTCATCTTCTAATTCCAATAAGAGAAAAGAACCTTCGAAAATGAACCAAACATATCTTTTGGCATCTTAGGCTTGGTCACATTAACCTAAGCAGAATTCAATAGGTTGATAGCTGATGGACCTTTGGGTTCATTAGTGGTGGAGGATCTCCCAACCTGTGAATCTTGCTTGGAGGGTAAGATGACCAAGAGGCCTTTTAAGGACAAGGGGTATAGATCCAAAGATGTGTTAGAAATGGTTCATTCTGATTTGTGAGGTCCTATGACTATCTAGGCAAGAGGTGGTCTTGAATATTTCGTCTCTTTTATAGACAATTATTCAAGATATGGATGACACTACGATCTGATCGTGGTCGTCAGAACCTCTTGGGAGAGTTTAGGAACTACTTATCAGAGGTTGGGATTCAATCCCAATTGATCGCACTCGCACACCCTGAGCAGTAATGTAGCAATAGGACTCTTATGGAGATGGTTAGATCGATGATGAGTTATTTTGACTTGTTTTGTAGTCTTAGAGATCAGAGGGTGATCATTAACACGAATGCCAGATTTCTAGAGGAAGACTATGTGATAAGCCACAAGCCCAAGAGTAAAATTGTTCTGGAGGAGTTAAAAGGGAAGTCACTTCTTTAGTACCACCGGTACAAGAGGACATACCACATGTCACTGCACCGCGTGTCACAGAGGATACACAGAAGATACCTCGTCGTAGTAGGAGGGTTGTTAGACAACCTCTTAGATTCATGTTTTTGGACAAATCTTCTGATTTGGTCCCTAGCAAACATGAACCTGATCCCTAGACATACGACGAGGCAATCCAAGATATAAATATAACATCTTTGCAAAGTGCAATGAATACTGAGATTGAATCTATGGATTCAAGTCAGGTCTGGAAGCTCTTATGCATTGCAGCTCATATGGATTATGAGGTGTGATAGATGGATGTCAAGACAACTTTCCTTAATGGAAGTCTTGAGGAAAACATCTATTTGAAGCAACCAGAGGGATTCATTGCTAAGGGCAAAGAGCGTATTGTATATAAGCTTAATCGGTCCGTTAATGGACTGAAGAAAGCTTTGAAGTCTTGGGACATCCGCTTTGAGGAAGTAAATCCAGTCTTATGGATTTATTCAAAGTTCGGATGGGTCTTGTGTATATCAGAGATGTGACAGAAATGTAGTGGTATTTTTGTACTATACGTAGATGACATTTTGGTGGTTGGCAACAAGATTAAAGTGTTATCAGACGTAAGGGTATGGTCGTCCAAACAGTATGATATGAAGGACTTGGGAGAAGTGGGTCACAACCTTGGGGATCAAGGTTGTTGTGCTTATCCCAAGCTTCATACATAGACATGGTTTTGGATCGTTTTAGCATACAAAACTCCAAGAAGGGTTTTCTACCCTTCGGGCATGGAGTTCCTTTATCTAAGCAGATGTGTCTTAGATTATCTGAGGAGATAGAGGAGATATAGGCAGTTCCTTATGCTTCGGCGGTAGGAAGCCTAATGTATGCTATGTACGAGACCAGATATCTGCTTTGTCGTAGGCATGGTCAGCAGATATCAGAGTAATCCAGGACAGGGACATTGAACTGCGGTAAAGCATATATTGTAGTGCCTGAGAAGGACTAGGGATTATATGCTAGTTTACCGGGTAGACCAATTACTCCCTGTGGGTTACACGGATTCTGATTTCCAATCTGATAGGGATAATAGTAAGTCTACCTCAGGGTTTGTGTTTACTTTGGGAGGTGGAGCCATAGTATGGAGGAGTGTCGAGCAGAAATGCGTGGCCGACTCCACCATGGAAGCTGGGTATGTGGCAGCCCCCGAGCGGCCAAAGAAGCTGTGTGGCTCAGGAACTTCCTGATGGACTTGGATGTGATTCCTGGTTTGCCCAGAACTATCACAATTAATTTTGATAATAATGGTGCAGTTGCAAACTCGAAGGAACCACGAGCCCATAAGGCTAGTAAACACATAGAGTGCAAGTACCACCTGATATGAGAAATCATAAAGGAGGTAGAAGTTGCTGTCGCCTAGATTGCATCAGAGGATTACCTGGTAGACCTTTTCACTAAGGCCCTTCTGGCGAGAGCTTTGATAGGCAAGTGGAGGGAAGGGGAATCAGATGTATGACAGTATGATGACAGCATAGTCTTTTAGTATAAGTGGGAGATTGTTGGGATGTATACTGAAAGCCTAGCTCTTTTGTATGGACATCTTTATTTTGAAATAAGAATCACATGATCATTGTTTGCACTTTATATTTATATATGTGCATATTGTCTAATACTTTACATTGTAGATAACATGGTGCTTGGGTGTGACACAGAAGATCATGTTATCAGTCCCTTGTAGAGTATAAGTAGAGGCTCACAACCAAGATAGTTTTGGACAAACCATTGGCATGGTTGTAGTGTAGCTTGGTATTGTTTTATCTTGAACATAGAGTTACACTAGTACACTTAGGTGTATTGAGCAGGACCGACATAGAGGTGATTCAATTTGTTGCTGACTACATAATTGAATCGGACCTCGGATATTATGTTGTACATGCTCTTAATCCCGATATAATAACGGACACATGTACTTAGTATTTATTTCTTTGATTTACCAGAGGGTGAGATTTCTATGGCTTAAATCAATATGCCCGGTAAGTTGGGAAATGATATTATTTACATGGTGTGTCGTTGATTATAGGAGGAATCCATGTCCTATGTATTAGGTTGATGATGTCCCCTTGAGGAGCTCATAAGGTTCATCATGTAAACCCTGCAGGTTGACTTAGTCAACATGATGATAAGGTTGAGTGGTACTACTCGAGGAGTTAGATGTTAATTGATTGATGGTCAGTAAATCAATCAATTGACAGACATTCGATATCTTAAACACGGGGAGATGGATGTACAAATAATATATGGAGCCCATATTAATTTATTGATGATCCTCTAGTGGAATGGAACATCATTGATGGATCAAGTTTGTGTGGTTCCGATCCATCGGGTGGCCAAGACCCAACTCCTCCTCATGGTCCCTATCGTAGCCTAATATAAACCTCATGAAGTCTAGATCAAATGATGGAAAACAAATCTCTAGATCCGACGGTTAGGATTAAATCCCTAGAACCGACGGTTGAGATTAAATCTCTAGATCCGACGGTTGGGATTAAAACCCTAGAACCGATGGTTGAGATTAAATCTCTAAATCCGACGGTTGAGATTAAAACCCTAGAACCGACGGTGGAGATTAAACCAAGGCCTAAACCTAACTCTATATAAAAGGGAGAGGAAAGGTTGGATACGGTGGGCGGCAAGAAAATTGGGAATTAGTTCCTATATTTTTGGCTACCTCATCAATAACCAACTTTCTCCTAAGTTCTATAAAAGGGTGGCTATGGGTTGGGCGAAATAAAAGAGAGTGGTTGATGTTGGATGATGGATGCTAAGGAGATTAGGGTTTAGCCTCCAATTGCTTGGGCGGCAAGCAACCCTAAGGAGGAAACCCTAATTAGGGTTTGGCTCCTATGGGTTGGGCGGCAACTTGAGGAAGATCTCTTCTTCTTCCTTGAAGATGGCTAGCTCCTAGATCTCTTCTCTCCATCATGGTTGGGCGGTAAGAAACCCTATGGAGGAAACCCTAATTTGATTAGGGTTTTGGCTCCTTTGCATGGGCGGCCATGGATGGAAATGAAGAGTGGGTGGCAACTTGTGGAAGAGCTTGTCTTCTTCCTTGGAGGTGGCTAGCTCCTAGATCTCTTCTCTCCACCATGGTTGGGCGGCAAGAAAGCCTAAGGAGAAACCCTAATTAGGGTTTCCTCCTTAGGTTGGGCGGCTAGGGATTGCAAGGAAGTAGGGCGGCAACTATAGGAGAGGAGGTCTTCTTCTTCCTAGGGTGTGGCCGACTCCTTCCTCTATTCCCTCCACCGTGGCCAGCGCCCAACATATTCCTTTTCTCCTATTCACTCCATCTTGGCCGGTGGCACCAAAACTAGGGTTTGTCCCTAGTTCGGTTCCTTGGTTGTTTCCATATTATTCTCTCTATTCTTGGGGTCGGCGGCATCAATCCTTTATGGATTGGTGGTTGGCTCAAGCAAGAAGGGAAAGAGAGTTCTTCATTCTTTGGATTGAAGAAGATCTAGGATGCTTCAACTTGTGGAGGATCTTCGCCCACACGAAGTCTACAAGGAGGTTAGGACATACGATAGAAGATCAAGAGGTATAAAAGTTTCACAACTTTTATTATTGTTCTTTTCATGTTCTTATTTGATATGCTAGCTTATGTTAGTATATGTTGATTATACTAGTTTACATTTGCATGTATTTGTATAATCATGGACCCCGAATAAGAAACACAAAAACCGGCAATCCGTCCGTCGTCTCTTCCGCGGCTAACCGACTAGAAGAGTTGTGTTGCTTGAACAACTAGTTTGTTCAAGCGATCGCTCAAGTCGTTAGCACGACGACGAATTGGTTGTGCTTAGGAAACTCATCCCATCCGAATTAGTTTTCATTAGTGAAAATTTTATTCCGGGGACATGGGAGCCTATGAGCATTCCGAGAAATAGCACGGATGCCAACAGATAGACCCTATTGCGGATGCATAGGGAATCTTATTCATGCAAATTCTCTCGTCTTCTATGCGCGGACACATAGACTTTGAAAGGTGTATCCCATGCCTGATGGGTAGGAAACCTTTCTTGGATTCTGACATGCTAAACCTCTTTAGCACTCGGTCTATATATGTAGATTGTGAAAGACCAAGCAACCGATTCGATCTATCCCTATAGATCTTAATCCCGAGGATGTAGGTTGCTTCTCCTAGGTCTTTCATGGAGAACATCTTGGACAATCAAATTTTAATTGACTGTAAGACAGAAATATAGTTTCCTATAAGTAATATGTTATCGACATACAATACTAGAAACACGACTGCACTCCCACTAACCTTCTTGTACACACAAGGTTCGTCTAGATTTTGTGTGAAATTAAACTTTTTGATTGTCTCATCAAAACGGATATTCTAGCTCCTGGATGCTTGCTTCAGTCCATATATAGACCGTCGCAGTTTGCATACCTTGATTTTATCAACCGATGTTAAACCCTCAGGCTGTATCATATACACATCCTCGAGTAGATTTCTGTTGGAGATTTGAGGCAGCTAGAGGGGGGGGGGGTGAATAGCGTTTACTCTTGCGTAGATGGAATTCATTCGTGATCGTCTCTACAAAACTCGTTATGCACAGCGGAATAGAAATAATAAAAGCAATAACGAATAGATACAATCACGAACACAAGGATATAACGTGGTTCGGAACCGTAACGGTTCCTACTCCACGGATTGGGTTCGTACGAACCCTAGCGATGCCACAAACACCACTAAGCACTAAAGCTCCTTCTCGACAACAAGTCGGAGGTGGAGAAACCTCGTACAATGAATTACAACAAGTAATACAAAGTAAACAAGCAAATACAAGTGAAAATGTAAAGAACACTTTACAAACTAGGGTTTTGAGTGCTTGCTTGTCGGTTGCTTGGATGAGCTTGAAGGACCCTGAAATGCACCTGCAAATCGCCTCACCAAAGCCCCCAAAGAACTAATTTCTTGAGCCTTCCATGAACAACTGCTTTTATCCTCCATCGGCCGATTTACGCCAGCAATGATCGCGCCATAAGTCCCCGATCATTGCCAAGATCAGAGCTGTGAGACAACGGCTCAATCAACGTTGGACAAGTTCCAACGGACTCTTTGGCGATCGCCAACATTGGCGATCGGCCGCGGCCGATTATGAAGCGTTCTGCGGCTTGACAGAACTAGCGATCGGCCGACTGGCGATCATTGCCAGATATTAGTCGATCATTGCTCAATGAGCAATCATTGCCAGAGCAATTCCAGCTCTAAATTGGCAGTCGAACTCAAGTCGACTCACGACAGTCGAACTCAAGTCGACTCACGACAGTCGAACCGACCATATTGCCAGTCGACTGCCAACCTCAAACATGAGGTTTTAACCCAAGTATGGTGCCCCCATACTTGCTAGACCACCCTTAGCCTAGACCTAAGCCTTCTAGCCACCTCCATCAGCCTCACGCCTCTCGGATCCCTCCAAGTCATCCATGACTCATTCATCCATGCTAACGGTGTCTACACCGCCAAGGCACATTGGACTTACGCCGCCAAGACTCCGCTTGGACTTTACGCGGCCAACCATTGGACTTATGCTGCCAAGACTCCCACTTGGACTTTACGCAGCCAATATCAAACCCCTTGGACTTCTCATGGCAAGACTCAAGCTTGGACTTTCCCTTGCCAACCCATGTTGGACTTTTACATTGCCAAGACCCATGCTTGGACTTTTCCCTTGCCAACCCATGTTGGACTTTTACATTGCCAAGAGTTCCACTTGAACTTTCCATGCCAAGTATACAAGACTTGGACTTTCCCATGACAATTGCATTGTCATATGTTTTTGTCGAAATATCAAAACATCACTCGAGTCAAACTCGAGTCCTGGTCAATCGTGACCTGGGCCGATTGCACCAACAGTTTCCATTAAGGAAAGCTGTTTTCACATCCATTTGTCATATCTCATAATCATAATGTGCCACTATGGCCAGGAGCATCCAAATGGATTTAAGCATAGCAACAGGTGAATAGGTCTCGTCATAATCAACACCTTTCTTTTGATGATACCCTTTCGCCACCAATCTAGCCTTATAAGTAATCACATTACCATTCATGTTGATTTTCTTCTTGTAAACCCACTTGCACCCTATAGGCTTTTATGCCTTCAGGTGGGTCAACTAAGTTCCAAACTTGATTTTCATACATGGAATTCATTTTTGACTTCATGGCTTTAAGCCATTTACCTCTTTCTGAACTTTTCTGAACTTCTTCATAATTGGTTGGCTCCTCATCATCAATGAGTAACACGTCGTTCGATTCACTTATGAGAAATCCATATCTCTCAGGAATGTTGCGTGTTCTACCAGATCTACGAAGATGTGGTGTCACAATTGGTTCAGCCGATGGCTCATCACTATGAGTTATCGGTTGTGGTGATTCACTAGGTATCTCATCAATGTCTATTGGAGTCTCTTGAGCCTCCTCAAGCTCAACGTCACTCCCACTATTTTCTTGCAAGAGAAACTCTTTCTCTAGAAACACAACATGCCTTGAAACAAACAACTTTTGTTCCACATGATGTTAGAATTGGTAACCCCTTGTTTCCATAGGGTATCCAATAAATAGACTTTTATCTAACTTAGCATCCAATTTGTCTGATACAGTCTGCTTCACATAAGCAGGACAACCCCATATCTTCAAGTAAGATAAATGAGGTTTCTTACTATTTCATATCTCATATGGAGTAGTAGAGACTTCCTTGGTCGGCAATTTATTTAGCAAGTAAACAACTGTCTGAAGTGCACAACCCCAAAAGGACTTGGGAAGATTCACATGATTCATCATCGACCTGACCATGTCTAGCAAGGTCCGGCTACGCCTCTCAGATACACCATTATGCTGCAGTGTATACGGCAGAGTCCATTGAGACAATATACCGTTGTACCTTAGATAATCTAGAAATTGTTGACTCAAGTATTCACCACCTTGATCCGATCAGAGTATTTTAATACTCTTGCTAAGTTATTTCTCTACTTCATTTCTGAATTCTTTGAAACTTTCAAAGGCTTCAGACTTGTGTTTCATCAAGAACACATACCCAAACCGTGAGTGATCATCAGTATGTATTAGACCAAGCAACTCTCCCTCCGGTTCACCTTTTCCCGTAAAAGATAACTTAGTCATCTTATTGTAAATTCAAATTATCTACGTATACCTAATGTATCATGTGTAGCGGGAAAGGCATCAACCGGAACGATTCTCACTAGAATCGTTTCTATCTGTATCCACGCCGAGTATCTTCGGGATGACTTCACAAAGTCACGAGCCTCGTCTTCGTACGGGCTACTAGCCTCGTGTTGAAGATGATGTGATCGAGAGAAGATCACGATCCGAATCAAAATTCGGATCCAAAACGAGTCCTCAAAAACTCGCTTCTCCGGAGAGGTATTCGTCAACCGTTTGACGAATCCTTCATCCTCCACCTATGAGGATTACCGGAGATCGAATCCCCGGAAAGGCTACCGCTGTCGGAGCTCCAAACGTCATCCAAATGACGCTTCGACGAGAAGGAAACAAGCTGTCCAGAAAACTGGACTTCTTTGGTGGAGGAATAGGGGCCGGCCAAATAAGGAAGGTTGAGGCTCACCTTGTCGCCAGACCCAAAGGAGATCACCGGAGCTTCTCCGGCAGCAGCTCGACGCCGGCAAGAGGGATGGTCGGCAGCAGCTGGATGCCGGTTGAAGGAGCTAGTCGGCGGCAAGGAGGTTGGCGCCGACGACTTGGAGAAGAGGGAGAGGGTGGGCGACCAAAACAATTAGGGTTGCTTGGTTTTGGATTAGGGTTTAACAAAAACCCTTAAGCCCTATTTTATAGAGAACAAATTCTCTTAATGGTTATCAGATCATAACCAAAGGCTCGTTAACCCGCTCCATTAATTTAAGTTAAAATAAACCAAACCATCATGGTTTATTTTAAGTTAAAACGAACCGAACCAACTTTGGTTCATTCGTTTAAAAACAAACCAAACCCTTTGGTTTATTCTCCACCATTGGATTAGAACCAAACCAATTTGGTTCATCCATCATATCTTCATAAGACACGGCCCATCCACGCTTCCATTGCGACTGAAATGATTTCATGCTCGCTCCATGTTTGGTCCAACCAAACCTAGTTTCTCTCGATCTGAGAATCTCATTCTCAAGCTCGTTTTAAATCCTTCGGATTACGCTCGTTGTGTGTGTGACCAAATAGGTTCTCAGTTTATGTTGGCTATCTATAATTAACTATTAATTATAGAATGATCATGAGTGGCACCTAGTAGTACATCATGATCCCCAATTAACCGAAAAGATCAATGGTTGATCCAGAACTTTTTCTGAAACCCTTCAGCTGCTCGAATGAATCGTGCCCCATTCCCTTCACTCATCTTATACCCACTTGGTTCAGGACATGGTCTATAGTGTCAGTCCCCACTAGGATGACTACGTCACACCTAGCCCAAGTATCATTTCCTCGTTTTACGGATTCTAGTTACTGCACATGTATCGAAGAGTACCTTACTCTAAACATGTAATGCTTTGGCCAAAGACTTTAGTAACAATCCGACGAGAGGCCATGGGTATACATCTCCTAGCAAGGAGTGGTGAATCCTTTATAGGCTATTCAAACACCTTCGATCACTTCGACTTATACCCAATCATCCCGGGTCCACATCTCCTCAGAGATGCTTGCTTAAGATGTGAAAGCATAAGTCTTTATGATCAAGATGAATTGAATACCGCAAGTAAAAGGAACATCGCACTTAAACTACAGTAAGAACTTCATTGACATATCTATATATGCAGAGAACCATATGATGTCTTACGGCTGGTCAGTCTAATGAACTAGTTACCATAACTAGCATCCATGTTTAACTCCGGACATCACAATGTCTCCAGCTAGTGAGAATCAGCTGCTTGGATACACCACGGAGTATACCTCGTGCTAGTCTCGACAGAATCAATGGTTTCCAAATCCATCAATTCATCGACTAGGGATAATTCCGATACATCACAATTACACATGTAGAGATACTCACTAGTTGTGATCCAATCACAAATTCTCTCATGCTGTGAATCGTATAGTGGACATTCAGTAAATGAGTTTAAGATATAATCAAATATATGAAAACATGTATACTCAAATAGTGAATCTTCATTTATCATATAAATGGTTCAAACATAAGGCGATTGCCTTAGGACATCTCTCATATATTACTAACAAACTTCCACTTGGCCTACTGCCAATCGCTACGGTATCCAATACCATAAGCTCTAACATAACCCTCAAACTTACTTTGTGGTAATGCCTTAGTCAAAGGATCCGCTAAGTTCCTTTCAGTGGGGATTTTCTCAATTTGTATTTCCTTCCTACTAATGATCTCTCTGATCAGATGATAGCGACGAAGCATATGTTTGGATCGTTGATGAGACCTTGGCTCTTTCGCCTGTGCAATTGCTCCATTGTTGTCACAGCAGACCGGAATTGCTTCAACAATGGCTGGAACCACACCAAGTTCATAAATGAACTTCTTGATCCAAATCGCTTCCATTGCTGCTTCCAAAGCTGCAATGTATTCTACCTTAGTGGTAGAATCTGTTATAGTGTCTTGTTTGGAACTTTTCCAACTCACTACGCCCCCATTCAAGGTGAACACGTATCCAGACTGAGACCTGGAATCATCCTTGTCTATCTGGAAGCTGGCATCCGTATACCCGCGTATCACCATGTCCCCTTCTCCATATATTAGGAACACATCCTTAGTTCTTCTCAAGTACTTAAGGATTGTCTTGACAACCACCCAATGATCCATTCCTAGATCAGACTGGTATCTACTCGTGACTCTTAGAGCATACGATATATCAGGCCTCGTACATAACAATGCATACATGATAGATCCTATTGCGGATGCATAGGGAATCTTACTCATGCAAATCCTCTCGTCTTCTGTGCGCGGACACATAGACTTCGAAAGGTGTATCCCATGTCTGATGGGTAGGAAACCTTTCTTGGATTCCGACATGCTAAACCTCTTTAGCACTCGGTCTATATATGTAGACTGTGAAAGACCAAGCAACCGTTTCGATCTATCTCTATAGATCTTAATCCTGAGGATGTAGGTTGCTTCTCCCAAGTCTTTCATGGAGAATGTCTTGGACAACCAAATCTTAACTGACTGTAAGATTGAAACATCGTTTCCTATAAGTAATATGTCATCGACATACAATACTAGGAACACGACTGCACTCCCACTAACCTTCTTGTACACACAAGGTTCGTCTGGATTTTGTGAGAAATCAAACCTTTTGATTGTCTCATCAAAACGGATATTCCAGCTCCTGGATGCTTGCTTCAATCCATATATGGACTGTCGCAATTTGCATACCTTTGTTTTATCAACCGATGTGAAACCCTCAGGCTGTATCATATACACTTCCTCGAGCAAGTTTCCATAAAGGAAAGTTGTTTTTACATTCATCTGCTATATCACATAATCATAATGAGCTGCTATGGCCAGGAGCATCCAAATGGATTTAAGCATAGCTACAGGCGAATAGGTTTCTTCATAATCAACACCTTGCTTTCGACGATATCCTTTCGCCACTAATCTAGCCTTATAGGTAATCACATTACCATCCATGTCGGTTTTCTTCTTGAAAACCAACTTGCACCCTATAGGCTTTATGCCTTCAGGTGGGTCAACCAAGTTCCAAACTTGGTTTTCATACATGGAATCCATTTCCGACTTCATGGCTTCAAGCCACTTATCCCTTTCTGAACTTGTCAGAACTTCTTCATAACTGGTAGGCTCCTCATCATCAATGAGTAACACATCATTCAATTCACTTATGAGAAATCCATATCTCTCAGGAATGTTACGTGTTCTACCAGATCTACGAAGATGTGGTGTTTCAATAGGTCCAGTCGATTGCTCATCACTATGAGTTATCGGTTGTTGTGCTTCACCAGGTATCTCATCAATGTCTATTTGAGTCTCTCGAGCCTCCTCAAGCTCGACGACACTCCCACTATTTTCTTGCAAGAGAAACTCTTTCTCTAGAAACACAACATGTCTTGAAACAAACACCTTTTGTTCCACAGGATGATAGAATTGGTAACCCCTTATTTCCTTAGGGTATCCAATAAATAGACATTTATCAGACTTAGCATCCAATTTGTCTGATACAATCCGCTTCACATAAGCAGGACAACCCCATATCTTCAAGTAAGATACATGAGGTTTCTTACTGTTCCATATCTCATATGAAGTAGTAGAGACTACCTTGGTTAGCATTCTGTTTAACAAGTAAACAACTGTCTGAAGTGCATAGCCCCAAAAGGACTTGGGAAGATTCACATGATTCATCATTGACCTGACTATGTCCAATAAGGTCCGGTTACGCCTCTCAGATACACCATTATGCTGTGGTGTATATGGCAGAGTCCATTGAGACAATATACCATTGTCTCTTAGATAATCAAGAAACTCTTGACTTAAGTATTCACCACCTCAATCCGATCGAAGTATTTTAATACTCTTGTCATGTTGTTTCTCTACTTCATTTCTGAATTCTTTGAACCTTTCAAAGGTTTCAGACTTGTGTTTCATCAAGAACACATACCCAAACCATGAGTGATCATCGGTGAAGGTAATGAAGTAGCTATAGCCTCCTAAAGCTTGAGTTGACATAGGTCCACATACATCAGTATCTATTAGACCTAGCAACTCTCCCACTCGTTCACCGTTTCCTATAAAAGGTAACTTAGTCATCTTGCCTTTTAAGCATGATTTGCATGTATCATATGAATCCAATTCAAACGATTCCAGAATTCCACATCGGTGTAATTCGGACATGTGTTTCTTGCTTGCATGGCCAAGACGACAATGCCACATGTAGGAGTCTAATTGATTATCCTTTCGAGCACGCTTATTGCTCGCTTCGATATTGAAAATGTCACTGGATACGTCCAACGTATAAATATCATTGCTCAAGGTTCCATTCCCATAAAGTACGCCATTCAAAGTTATGTAACAACAATTGTTACTAAAAGTTAAATTGTATCCATTTCTATTTAAACAAGAAATAGAAATGATGTTCTTTATCAACGAAGGAACATAAAAGCAATTGTTCAGTTCTAAGACAAGTCCTGTAGGGAGTTTCAATAAATACGTTCCAATGGCGAGTGCAGCAATCTTTGCTCCATTCCCAACACGTAAATTTGACTCTCCCTTGACGAGTCTTCTTCTAATCCTTAGCCCATGTATGTCATTACATATATGTGAGCCACACCCAGTAACCAATACCTAAGTGTTTGAGGAAATAGAATGACAATCAATAACAAAGATATCTGAAGAAGACGGGGCATCCGATGCCTTATTCTTCTTCACGAACTCAAGATAAATCTTACAATTTCTTCGCCAATGGCCCTCCTTGCCATAATGATGGCAAGTGCCCTTTTGAGCTGGTTCTGCCTTTTTAGCCTTTTTCTTCCCCTTCTGCTATTCCTTTGACTTCCTCTTAGAACCTTTCTTCGAGGAATCAACTTATAGCACCGTCCCCTGCTCATGCTTCACAGAAGACTCCACAGTCTTCAGCATATTGAGCAGTTCCACAGATGAACCTTCTTGCATCTCAGAGGTGAAGAAGAGCTTGGAGACTTCGAACCTTTCGAATCTCACTTGCTCATCAACCAACTCATAAAGATGAAAGACTATGGTATGAGCATCCATATGCTCATGCTGCTTCCGCAGCTCAGGTACCATCGTGGCTAGCATGATGTAACTCACCATTTCAGAATCAGTCACATGTTTCTGATAGGCCAACAATCGGTCCAGAGTTGCATTGTCACTAGGACGGGCAAGAAGAGGCGCATCGAGGACATTCGTAAGCTTTTCAACCTTGAAAACAATTCTCAAGTTTCTAAGCCAGTCCAAGAAGTTCGACCCAATCAATTTATTCGAATCCAAAATGGAACGTAAATTCAAAGACATCATGATCAATAGATTAACTTAGAAATACAAAATGAGCATATATGAGAAAGATGATTTAAAATGCATCAATATACATTTATAAATCCCATTCATTTTTCGAATTTCAAAAACCCCAAAATCACTTCGGGAGATCGTAGGTCCATCTCCGAATGGGCTGATATCCAACATAGATATGAACAACCTTGGAGAGAGTCCAACAAGTCATTCATAACTACGATGGTAGGTATCAAATATACCGATTGCATATAACATATATGCAACTATCACAATGTGCTATCAACTTATTGAATGTTCACACATACATCGGGTTGTTAACTCATTAACAAGTATGCATCATATGCATAGCACCCAACTTCACCTCCCTTCACATCGACCTTGGAGGGTCCAACAAGCCGATGCTCCAGGTTAAAGCCAACCCATTAATCGAGAAATAGTTTTAATATGGTTAGAGCACATTCAACCAATTAGCCCGGCTTAGAGAGAGTCCAACAACCAAAGCTAATGATTGACCTCTGACTCTTACCATATTAGTATTAAACTATTCCATGGTTTGAACATATTCGGGTTCGAGCCGGTCTTGGAGAGAGTCCAACAACCCAAACAAGAAACGCAACTCTGGTTCTAACCATATTAATGGAAGATGTAGGCTTTAATATTGAGTAAGGGTTTTTATGTCTCATCCTCTTTGCATGCAAATAACTATTATCTACATGGAATGACATACATCTACATGTCATGACACACATGGCATAATGATATGCATCTAATGCAATTACATGACATACAATTATTACATGTACAAAATTTCCTTATATGTCATAACTATTTATGGAAATAAAATATGTTTGAGATTTCATTCTCCAAATTAAATCATGATTAAATTAGGAAACAAATTTCCAAATCTAATCACATATTTTATTTGTGGAAAGTGTTGATTAAGGAAAGTCAATTTAGGAAAAAAATTTCCTAAATCATCAAACTACTTATGGAAATAAAATATTTTTAAGATTTGATTTCCCAAATCAAATCATGATTAAATTAGGAAACAAATTTCCAAATCTAATCAAATATTTTATTTATGGAAAATATCAATTTCCATAAATACTTCCAACTTTCCAAAAGTAGAAGATTTCCATAAATACTTCTAGAATTTCCAAAATTAAAAATTTCCATAAATACTTCTAACTTTTCAAAAGTAGAAAATTTCCATAAATACCAATATGACTATCGCAAAACAATTTTACGATTATGTCGAAACACAACCTGGGCTCTGATACCACTGTTGGGTTTCCGGCACCACGGCGAGTGTGTTCGAACATGTTTCGTAAACATGTGCACAGTGGAAGGAATAAAATAATAAATCTAATTTATTACAACACACACATCACACGCATGCATAGTACAACATGTGTAGACATAACCGTAAATTTAAATTTTGCAATAAAAGGAAATTTATACTACGTATACCTGACGTATCATGTGTAGCGGGAAAGGCATCAACCGGAACGTTTCTCGCTAGAATCGTCTCTATCCGTATCCACGCCGAGTATCTTCGGGATGACTTCACAAAGTCACGAGCCTCATCTTCGTACGGGTTACTAGCCTCGTGTTGAAGACGATGTGATCGAGAGAAGATCACGATCCGAATCAAAATTCAGATCCAAAATGAGTCCTCAAAAACTCGCTTCTCCGGAGAGGTATTCGTCAACCGTTTGACGAATCCTTCGTCCTCCACCTGTGAGGATTACCCGAGATCGAATCCTTAGCAAGGCTACTGCTGTCAGAGCTCCAAACATCGTCCAAATGATGCTCCGATGAGAAGGAAACAAGCTGTCCAGAAAACTAGACAGCTTTGGTGGAGAAATAGGGGCCAGCCAAATAAGGAAGGATGAGGCTCACCTTGTCGCCGGACCCAAAGGAGATCACCGGAGCTTCTCTGGCAGTAGCTCGACACTGGCAAGAGGGAAGGTCGGCAGCAGTTGGACGCCGGTTGAAATAGCTAGGCGGCGGCAAGGAGGTTGGCGCCGACCACTTGGAGAAGAGGGAGAGGGTGGGCGGCCAAACAATTAGGGTTGCTTGGTTTTGGATTAGGGTTTAACAAAAACCCTTAAGCCCTATTTTATAGAGAACAAATTCTCTTAATGGTTATCGGATCATAACCAAAGGCCCGTTAACCCGCTCCATTAATTTAAGTTAAAATAAACCAAACCATCATGGTTTATTTTAAGTTAAAACGAACCGAACCAACTTTGGTTCATTCGTTTAAAAACAAACCAAACCCTTTGGTTTATTCTCCTCCATTGGATTAGAACCAAACCAATTTGGTTCGTCCATCATGTCTTCATAAGACACGACCCATCCACGCTTCCATTGCGACTGAAACGATTTCATGCTCGCTCCATATTTGGTCCAACCAAACCTAGTTTCTCTCGGTCTGAGAATCTCATTCTCAAGCTCATTTTAAATCCTTCGGATTACGCTCGTTGTGCGTGTGACCAAAGAGGTTCTCAATTTATGTTGGTCGTCTATAATTAACCATTAATTATAGAATGATCATGAGTGGCACCTAGTAGTACATCATGAACCCCAATTAACCGAAAAGATCAACGGTTGATCTAGAACTTTTTCTGAAACCCTTCAGCAGCTCGAATGAATCGTGCCCCATTCCCTTCACTCATCTTATACCCACTTGGTTCAGGACATGGTCTATAGTGTCAGTCCCCACTAGGCTAACTATGTCACACCTAGCCCATGTATCATTTCCTCGTTCTACGGATTCTGGTTACTGCACATGTATCGAAAAGTACCTTACTCTAAACTGTAATGCTTTGGCCAAAGACTTTAGTAACAATCCGACGAGAGGCCATGGGTATACATCTCCTCGTAAGGAGTGGTGAATCCTTTATAGGCTATTCAAACACCTTTGATCACTTCGACTTATACCCAATCATCCCGGGTCCACATCTCCTCAGAGATGCTTGCTTAAGATGTCAAAGCATAAGTCTTTATGATCAAGATGACTTGAATACCGCAAGTCAAAGGAACATTGCACTTAAGCTACAGTAAGAACTTCATTGACATATCTATATATGCAGAGAACCATATGAAGTCTTACGGCTGGTCACTCCAATGAACTAGTTACCATAACTAGCATCCACGATTAACTCCGGACATCACAATATCTCCAGCTAGTGAGAATCAGCTGCTTGGATACACCAAGGAGTATATCTCGTGCTAGTCTCGACAGAATCAATGGTGTCTAAATCCATCAATTCATCGACTATGGATAATTCCGATACATCACAATTACACATGTAGAGATACTCACTAGTTGTGATCCAATCACAAATTCTCTCATGCTGTGAATCGTATCATGGACATTCAGTAGATGAGTTTAAGATCTAATCAAATACATGAAAACATGTATACTCAAATAGTGAATCTTCATTTATCATATAAATGGTTCAAACATAAGGCGATGGCCTTAAGACATCTCTCATATATTACTAACAGGATCTGACTCATGCGAATCCTCTCATCTTTAGTATGCAGACACATAGACTTCGAAAGGTGAATCCCATGCCTCATGGGAATGAAACCTTTCTTGGATTCTTCCATGCTAAACCATTTTAGCACTTTGTTTATGAATATAGATTGCAAAAGACCAAACAACCGATTCGATCTATCTCCATAGATCTTAATCCCCAAAATATAGGTTGCTTCTCTCATGTCTTTCATCGAGAATATTTTGGACAACCAAACCTTGACTATTTGCAAAATAGGAATATCGTTTCATATGATTAATATGTTATCAGCATACAATACTAGGAATACGATCACACTCCCACTAACCTTCTTAATGGGGTCGGGGTTTTTAGTCAGGATATTTAGTATATTCTCAGAGGGTATTAAACATAATATTTGATCAGTTAAAAGGTTTTCCAAGTTATGAGTATGATTTTGGCATAGTCAGTATAATTCTCGAGCAGTATATGTGACGTTCGAGCCGAGTACGAGCAAGCAGAGTAGTTGTGTTCAGAGTTAGGTGTTGTGTTGACAGAGCAGTATATGTATTTCTTGATTGATATATGTAATTCCCGAGAAGTATATGTAATGCTTGAGCTGAGTAGGGGCAAGAAGAATAGTTGTGTTCAAAGTTAAGTATTGTGTTGGCAGAGCAATATATGCATTTCCCAATTGATATAGGTGATTCCTGAGCAGTATATGTGATGCCTGAGCCGAGTAGGGGCAAACAGAGTAGTTGTGTTCAGAGTTAGGTGTTGTGTTGGCAGAGAAGTGTATGCATTTCTCGATTGATATATGTAATTCTTGAGTAGTATATGTGATGCTCGAGCCGAGTAGGTTCAAGAAGAGTAGTTGTGTTCAGAGTTAGGTGTTATGTTGGCAGAGCAGTATATGCACTTCCCGATGGATATGTGTAATTCCCAAGCAGTATATCCATCTCCCGATTGATATACATAATGTTGTGTGGTGTATGTAATTCCCGAGTGATATGTGTATTTTCCGTGCCAAGTAAGGAAGAGTAGTGTAGATTGTTAGTGCAGGGGCACTAGATAATCAAACCTAGGTTTTGATTATGGCAAAGATCCGAAGTTAAGGTCATATTGTTATCTCATGAGTTGAATTAAGTGTGCAGAAAATGGTTAAGCTAAGATGAAGGTCAGCGACACCCGGAGAATCCCGAGTCGGGAAACCATGGTGGTCGGGCAACATCGGGGGAACTTCGTGGGAGTCGAAGAACCCAGGTGGAAGACCGGAAGCAAAGCGATAGGTCATAAAGGACCAGAGGTAAGCACGAGTGCGAAGAGAGATGGTAAGGTCGTGTCCTCTATACAAGGACAATCGTAGGCAGCGATCCAACTAAGACTTCCAGTGGAAGGTCTAGGTCGAGATCAAATGGTAAGGAACCGTCATATTTACTATTTTCCGTGCTAACCTCTTACTATAGGGAAGTGGACAGGCTGGCAGTCGACTGTTGGTCATTGGGCAATCGATTGATGCACATCAATCGACTGATGGAAGGCATCAGTAGACTGATGGCGAAGAATCAGCCTTTTGCGCTTGGTCAAAATGGATAATGTTTGACGCGACCACTTCACGATAAGATTAGGAGAGTCCTCCCCTTTTTTTATAGACTTTTGTATTGGAATAAGTCCTGATATAAATCCTCAACTTTTGGAACTGATCTCGAGGTGGCTCCTAATCTTTTCGTGAAGTGGTCACGTCAAACATTATCCATTTTGACCTAGCGCAAAAGGCTGATTCATCGCCATCAATAGACTGATGTCTTCCATCAGTCGACTGCCAATTGACCAACAGTCGACTACCAGCCTGGACACTTCCCTGCAGTAAGAGGTTAGCACGAAAAATGGTAAATATGATGCTTCCTTACCGTCTGATCTCGACCTAGACCTTCCACTAGAAGTCTTAGTTGGATAGCCACCTACGGTCGTCCCCATACAGAGGACACGACCTTACCATCTCTCTTCACACTCGTACTTACCTCTGGTCCTTTATGACCTGTCGCTTTGCTTTCGGTCTTCCACCTGGGTTCTTCGACTCCCATGGAAGTTCCCCCGGTGTTGCCCGACCACCACGGTTTCCCGACTCGGGATTCTCTGGGTGTCACTGACCTTTAGCTTAGCTTAACTATATCATGTATACTTAATTTAGCTCATGAGATAATAATATGACCTTAACTTTGGATCTTTACGATAATCAAAACCTAAGTTCGATTATCTAGTGTCCCTGCACCAACAATCTACCCCTTTTTGATCTATGGCAAACTGACACAAAGTTAAGGAAAAATTAAAGTATAAAACAAGAGTAAATGATAAGCGTCCTTTCAAAAACTCCTTCTTAACCCTAGGTGAGTTTTGAAAGAGATACTTTAAATTTTTTAAACAATTTAAATTTCTATTACTCCGCCTTAACTTTTGCTCTTTTCCCCCTTTTGTCATAAATCAAAAAAGGTGTCGGGGTTTTTATATAAAATAGGAGTTTAAAAAAAACAAGTGTCTAGCAGTAGTTAGATAAATCATCTGTGAGCCCAAGCATGCATCTAGCAGTAGTTAGATAAATTGGTTCGAGGTGTGTCCCTCTACACCAATAATCTAAAGGTTTGTAATATAACTCTTAGGGATAGTTTGCTCTCCCCCTTAGTCAAATATATGAAGTATAAGAGATGTACAGGGCGCTAAACTTTGGTCTAGAGAATTGTAAATATTCGTTAAGTATCATAGTTGAGAAAATAGGTAGCATTTTGAAAAAGTTATGTTAAGTGTATTTCAATTATCCTTAACATCTCACCCATTCTATGTGTCTCAGAATTTGTTCACCTTATATGTTTTGTGAGATGATTTGAAATTGATTAAAGATATTCAACCTTGGGTTAGATTCAGATTTTAACTTTAGATCGTTAAGTAACTTTTTGAGAAACTGGCTTCCAGGTCGTGGCGAGGCACAGGGGCCTTCTTTGATCAGAACAACGACCACTTCCTTAGACAAAGCCAAATTCAAGAAAATATCACTTAAGTCACTTAGGGTTACTTCCTAGTCTAACTAATTTAGGATACGATGAGGTAGCTTCAGCTAGTTCCACTCGGTCAAGTGCACCAAGCTAGATACGCCTAATCTAGCTCGAATATAGGAGACTTTGTTTCCCTAACGTACTATCATCTCGCCGCATCCTGATACTATGTTGTCAAGAGTTGACTAACTATTTTCCCTATCTAGCCGTTCTAAAAATTAAAATAAAATAACTAATCATGCAATGGTTTTGCTAAGGAAGAGGGTATACTATTTTAGTGTTAGCTCCCCCTAGACCATTAAACCAATATGGTCTTTCCACAAAGTGGACTTAATCCTAGGGAATCCAATACTTATTAGTCCTTATATGTGAGTTCAATAAAACCTTTGGGACCCATGCTTGGACTCTTTGATGACTACGATTCACAATAGAAATGTAAGATCTATTCGTAGTCGTTGACTTAAATCCGAGTCTGGCTTTGTTGTACACGGCTCTTTGGGTTCCAAGTAGCCGGTTAAGATTCTTAGATCCCAGCGTGAACATTTCAAACCTAGCCTCGACCTCATGAACTCGGTCTTTCAAGAGAGAATTCTCCTCCTCATGTTTTTTAACTTGGGTCGAGTTTCCTCTTGAACTTGACTAGTTGAAGAGGTTAGAGTAGCCTCTTGCTTGAGGGTTTCAACCTCCTCAAGTATTGACTCAACCCTAGACTCGGACTTAGTTAATTTCCTAGTAAGCATTTTAATTGTAAGGTAAAGTGTACTAATTAAAGCGCGGCTAACCTTGACTTTCCCTTTTGGTCCGACTTTGAGTTTCCTCTCGAAGTAGTCTTCGGGGTCGAAGTCGGAGTTGTAGTTGGACTCGACTTCGGATTCTGACTCGGACTCCTCCGGTCTTGCCATGTAAGCTATGTCGATGCCTTCTTCTCCGTTGTCCCAAGTTGCATGGAAGTCTTTCCTTGCTCCCTTTTTCTTTGGCCGCCTCCTTGACTTGAATTGCTCTTGGTTCTTATTCTTCAATTGCCTTCTTTCTTGTCGAACTATTCTCCACACTATGTTGACTATTGCGGTCTCCTCTTCGGATTCGGATTCGGATTCGTCCTCGGGTTCGGATCCATCTTCTTGCTCAGGAGGTGGCTTGCTCTTCTCCTTTCTTCTTCGTCCTACAAGTAAAGCAACACCTCTCTCGACCGAGACTGCGTTAGTTTATTCATGTAACTCAAATTCTGAAAAGAATTCGTCTAACCTAATCTTAGATAAATCTTTAGATACCTTGTAGACATCAACCATGGATGCCTACAAGGTGGTCCTAGGAAAAGCATTAAGAGCGTACCTTATTATATCCCGATTGTCTACCTTTTGTCCGATGGCATGTAGGCCATTCAAGATGTCTTGGATCTGCGCATGGAGTTGTGAAGTGTTCTCGTGATCCTACATCTTTAGATTATATAGTTTATTTAAAAATAAATCTCTTTTACATACCTTAGCATCGGACGTCCCTTCGTGTAGATCAATTAATTTTTTCCAAAGGTCTTTGGCGCTAATGAATGGTCCAATTCGGTTGAGCTCCTCCTTGTACAAGCCGTATTGCAACACTTGGGTTGCTCTTGCATCAGCTTCGATTTGCCTCTTGGTTGTATTGGTCCACTTGTCCAAAACCAAGGGCTCCCCTTGATCATTGGTGGGTAGAGAAAAGTCGGTTTGGATTATTATCCAAGTCTCGACTTGTGTTTTCAAGAAACGCTCCATCCAACCTTTCCAATAACGGAAATCATTTCTGTTAAAGAACGGAGGTCGAGTGGTGATATACCCCTCAATGTGAGCCATTAAATATCTTGCAAAACACGAATAAAAACCAAAAGGGATTCCAAGACTTGGTCTTGGATTAGTAATGCGGGAAATAATAAGAAATAAATAAGAAGAATAAGAAACTAACAAAACTAGAAACTTATGACCTTCGATGTCCCTGAAAGGGTAATAAACGTTGGTTTTTGGGGATGAAGAAAGCTTGTTATGAGGGTAAACCTTTGTGAGAACTGTAGATCTCTCAGAGAGCTTCGATTTGGTAGGTAGCACGTTTCGTGGGTCCACTTGTACGAAAAGTTATGGTCGTTTTACCGTCGGCTACTCCAAAAGCGAATACTTGCAAACACACAACCAAAAGAAGAGTACCAAGACTTCGTCTTGGATTAGTAGTGCGGGAGAAAAAAAACTTAAAAAAAACACGAATCGAAAAATACGAAAAGAAAGTCAAAAAGTGCTAGATTGGTGGTTTCACCAAATCTTAGTGCCCCCGCTCTGATACCAATTGTTGGATCAATTAGAGTTGCTAGAGGGGGGGGGGGTGAATAGCGATAAAGAAACTTTCCGAATTGTTCGTTAAAAAACCAAAGTACGGAGAGTAAAGAACAGCAGAATGTAAGTATACAAAAGAAATTTTACTTGGTTCACAACCTTTTCGGCTGCTAATCCAAGGCCCTAGTGGTTCGAGACCACGCACGGAGGGAAAAAGCACTAAAATAGTCTCCTCCTCATCGGAGGTAGGAGACAAGCAATTACAAAAAAAAGATCAAGGTAGAGGGACACTCTCCCTCTCCTTGTTACGATAAAAGCTTGAAAAAGAAAGACAATTTAAGACTGAACAATTAAACTAAAAGGATATCGACAACTTGAAAGTAATGAAAATTGGAGCTCGAGTCATCGTTTATGTAACGCTTCATCGTCGGAAGATCGTCGGAATGTCGTAGTGTATCGGAAGCACTTGGAGGCTCTTTGAATGATGGAAAAGGGGTGGAGAACTCCTACTTTTATAGCCTTGTGAAACCCTAATCATTGAGATGAGGTTTCATGTGGTGATGCCTCCTAGCCCTTGAGAAATGGTGATAAGCTTTGACTTTCCTCGAGGCTGATCCTTGACCAGCAGTCGATTGATCAACCCTATCAGTTGACTACTGGAGGCATTAGTCGACTGATACAAGCCATCAGTCGACTGATGGGAAGGTTTCCAACTGCAATGAAGAGTTAGCTCGAAAATACAGTTAATATAAGTAAGTTCGATGGTCGTTTACCATCCGATCTCGATTTAGACCTTCCATGGGAAGTCTTGGTCGGGTCGTCACCTAAGGATGTCCCCTTACGGAGGACACGACCTTACTTACACTCACTCACATGAGCTTACCTCATCTTTTACCTTTGGAGCTTTGCTTCCGGTCTTCACCTGAGTTCTTCGGCTACCTCCGAAGTCCTCCCGATGTCGCCTGACCACCACGGTTCTCTCCGGGTGTCGCTGACCTTTAGCTCTAGCTTTAGAACTTTCTACACACTTGATTTAGCTCATGAGATAAGAAAATGAGCTTAACTTTGTATCGTTTGCTATAATCAAAACTTAGGTTTGACTTAGGTGCCTACTGCACCAACACAGATAGTTCAAGCACATTTGTGAGTTATACTTTTCCGATCAGTTTATGTATTTCTGAGGAGTGTGTATATTTCCTGAGCAATCAGTGTGTTTCCCGAGTTGTTAGTATAATTCCCAAGAAGTATGCTTATTTCTTGAGTGATGCATGAATTTCTTGGGCTCTTTTTGAATAAAGTGAAGAAGGGGATATGGGTATTTTTGGGTACAAGAAGTGATGGGGGAGTTCTTGAATAAGAAATATTGTTGATATGAAATATTATGTTATTTATTTGTTTATTCATTTGATTAATAATTGGCAGGAAGGATGGGGGGCTATTTTGAAAAGAAGCGGGAAAAGCAGTTACATCTTGACAGGTTGGCAAGGGTATTAAAGTAAATACACTTCAAATTAAGGCAGTATGAATCTTCTATAAAAGGGAGAGAGTTAGAAGGAAGCAAGGATGATTTTTTCTTTGCTATTCGGTACCTTAAAGATCTCTTCTCACTTCTTCTTCTACATTCTACTTTTTCATTCTTCCATTTCTAACTTGAGCGTCAGAGGGGTCGTGCCGGAAAGCCAGCCCATCCCTAACATTCTCCTTTAAGGTGACAGATCTAGCTTTCAGTTCAAGGGTCTACGGCGATCAGAAGAAATCCTCAAGAAGGGAGAAGAAGATCTGAGCAAGCCGAATAAGAGGACACCATCAAATTGGCACCATATGTGGGAACTTGAACAAAAAGCTGTGATGGTGAATACTTAGAGGACAATGAAGAGGCTGACGGAGGAGGAGAAATCAATATCTAGTACCTCTAAAGGGGGGGTACCAATAGAAGACGTCGCGAGCCTATGTGTAAGGAGGATCTTATGCAAGTGGTAACTGCTGTGATGGATCACATGTCACAAAAAAAGCTGCATCTAAAGAGATGAAAGAAGATGATGTTGGTGCAGGGGCACCAGATAATCGAACCTAGGCTTTGATTATGGTAAAGATCCAAAGTTAAGGTCATATTGTTATCTCATGAGCTGAATTAAGTGTGTAGGACATGATTAAGCTAAGCCGAAGGTCAGCGACACCCGGAGAATCCCGAGTCAGGAAACCGTGGTGGTCAAGAGACACTAGGAGAACTTCGTGGGAGTTGAAGAACCCAGGTGAAGCCCGAAAGCAAAGCGACAAGTCATAAAGGGTCAGAGGTAAGAACGAGTGCGAAGAGAGATGGTAAGGTCATGTCCTCTGTACGGGGACGACTGTAGGCGGCAATTCGACTAAGACTTCCAGTGGAAGGTCTAGGTCGAGATTGGATGGTAAGGAACCATCATATTTACCATATTCTGTGCTAATCTCTTACTGTAGGGAAGTGGCCAGGCTGGCAATCGATTGTTGGCTATTGGCAGACGACTGCTGCAGATCAGTCGACTGATGGTGACGAATCAGCCTTTTGCACTAGGTCAAAAAGGATAACGTTTGACGCCGCCACTTCGCGATAAGATAAGGTGCCACATCGTGATAAGTTCCACAAATTGAGGATCTAGAACCAGACTAATTCCAAGGCACGAGTCTATAAAAGGAGGGGAGGACTCAAACTCAAAGATCATCAATTTGCTCTTAAGTGCTCCCACAATGCCAAGGTTCCACATCAATGCTACAACGTCGTAACACCGATGCCGCACAAAGTTTCAACTCCTTAAGCATCGGTAGCTTAGTTAGTTATTTCATTACTTTGTACTCAGAGCTTTTTTTTCGTAAATGAGGTGAGGTAGGCTTGTTGCCTCATCCTCGAGTTTTGGTTTTGTTGTGATCGTTGTCTCCTACCTCCAAGGAGGAGGAGACTCTATAGTGAATTGCCCCTTCGTACATGGTCAAAGATCGCTGGGCCTTGGAGTAGCAACCGCTGAGTTGTGAACCAAGTAAAAATAAATTTGTCATATTTATTTTTCCGCTGCATCTCTTTATTTTTATTCGAACGAAAGAAAAGATTTACGTGCACTATTCACCCCCCTCTAGTGCTCTTTTTTGATCCAACAGATGATACATATGGGGATGATTCTAAAGAGGAAGTAATCGGAGTCTCCCACCCTAAAAATGATTCTTCACGAATCCATAAATAATCGAAGGGAAAAAATATGTAGCTCCTCCGGGGGAAGAAAGGTCTGATGAAGAAGTTCTTTTTGTTAGTACTATCTTAAAGATACTATCTTAAAGATTGAAAAGAAGAGTCCTTTTATAGATAGTATTCTGAACGAAGAGTTACCTCGACATTTTTGAGTTCCTCATATGCCCGAATATACTGACTCTTCTAATCCCAAGGATCATTTGGGTAGATTTGAGAATTCAACATTTTTAAAATGTTATACTTATGGGGTTAAGTGTCAAGTTTTCCTTACTACATTGTCGGACCTACACAGTAATGGTTTAATACTTTAAAATCACAAAGATTTTAAAGTATTGCTTCATTTAGAGATTTCTCAGTATTATTTTTAAGGTATTTTTCTAGTTCTAATAAATATCTTCCTCAACCATTGAGTCTTTTCAATCTTAAGTAGAGAGAATAGGAAACTCTTCGGCAATATGTGTAGAGATTTTCTCAGTCGACATGAGAAATTCCTGCTATGGAACTTGGCATGATAGTAGGAGAATTTACTCAAGTGATGAGGGAGGGAGACTTCTTCAAATATTTAGCTAAAAAGCCTCATACAGATTTTGATGTCATATTATCCAGAGCCAAGAAGTTTATTAATCTAGAAGATGCTCAGAAGTCTCGACAATATTCCCGGGATCACCAAATGGCAAATGCCAGAACAACAAGTTGGATGGATGAGGCCTGCTCGTCCTTCAGGAGAGAGATCTATGTATGTTCCTCAGTTGTGGGTTTCTAAGGAACGAGCTATGAATATATGTGAAGAGCAACAATTATTAAGAAAATCAATGGGAGTTATTAGTGTTGGTGCAGGGGCACCAGATAATCGAACTTAGATTTTGATTATGGCAAAGATCCAAAGTTAAGGTCATATTGTTATCTCATGAGCTGAATTAAGTGTGTAGGAAATGATTAAGCTAAGCCGAAGGTCAGCGACACCCGGAGAATCCCGAGTCGGGAAATCATGGTGGTTGGGCGACACCAGGAGAACTTCGTGAGAGTCGAAGAACCTAGGTGGAAGACCGGAAGCAAAGTAATAGGTCATAAAGGGCCAGAGGTAAGCACGAGTGCAAAGAGAGATGGTAAGATCGTGTCCTCTATATGGGGACGATCGTAGGCGGCGATCCGACTAAGACTTTCATTGGAAGGTCTAGGTCGAGATCAGAGAGTAAGGAACTGCCATATTTACCATTTTTCATGCTAACCACTTACTACAGGGAAGTGGCCAAGCTGACAGTCGACTGCTACACATCAGTCGACTGATGAAGGGCATCGGTCGACTGATGGCGATGAATCAACCTTTTGCGTTAGGTCAAATAGGAGAATATTTGATGCGGCCACTTCGTGATAAGATAAGGTTCCACCTCGTGATAAGTTCCAAATGTTGAGGATCTTCATCTAGACTTATTCCAAGGCACAAATCTATAAAAGGAGGGGAGGTCTCCAACCCAAAGATCATCCATCTTGTTCTCAAAGTGCTCCCATAACGCCAAAGCTCAAACGACATCTTAACGTCGACGCAATGCCAAGTTTCGAATCTCTTCATTGACAACAACAAGTATTAGTTTTTATTTATTGTATTTATGGCTTTAATCGTAACAAGGTGAGGTAGGCTTGTTGCCTCATCCTCGTGTTTTCATGTTTTGTGATCGTTGTCTCTTACCTCCAACGAGGAGGAGACTCTATAGTGGATTGCCCCTTCGTACGCAGTCAAGGATCGCGGGGCCTTGGATTAGCAGTCGATGGGCTGTGAACCAAGTAAAAATAAATTGTATTATTTATTTTCCCGCTGTGCTTGCTCTTATTTTAACATGGAAAAGAAAGATTTTACACTCGCTATTCACCCCCCCCCTCTAGCGATGCTTCTTGATCCAACAATTAGAGGGCCTAGAAGATTACCATATTCTACTTTCTATTCTTACCATCAAGAATATGGGCATACCACTCAGAATTGCCAACAGTTAGATTATGAGTTATAGAGAATTATGGGGCTCATCATCAAATTAGGAATATGGTCATGAATCCAACTCCATATCAGTATAAGCCTTGGGCTAGAGATTATGGTAGGGGAAATCAATTTAGACCCCCTATTAATCGACCTGTACAACCTGATCAACCAAGAGAAATAGTTTCTGACAGAATAATGTCTTCAGGCCAACCTCTTCTAAGGGGTGCTATCAACATGATCTCTGGGGGTTCCACTAATGGGGATTCAAATAGCGCTCAAAAAAGGTATAGTCGAGAGGAACGTATAGCTGTAACAGTTTTGCCTAGAGCTAGAGGACATATTTTGGATTTTGGTCCTAGTGATTTAGAAGGAGTAATAACTCCTCATATTGATGCTTTAGTGATTCGGGCTCTTATTGCCAATTTTGATGTGGGAAGAGTTTTTGTAGATTCGGGCAGTTCACTAGATATCTTATATTGGTCTGCATTAGAGCAAATGGTAGTAAGTATGAATGATTTACAATCGATCGTCGCTTCTTCATTCAGGTTTTCTAGTCATGAAGTGCAGCCGATGGGTCAGATTAAATTGCCTCTGTCTTTAGGAGAAGAGCCATAAAGAAAAATAGTACTTATTAATTTTATAGTGATAGACATGCACTCTTCTTATAATGCTATTTTGGGTCGACCTATTTTGGGAAGTTTGTAGGTAGTGACTTCTCCTTATCATCAAAAGATTAAGTTTCCTGTCGGAAGTGAAGTGGGAGAAGTTAGGAGTGATCAACAGTTTTCTCGGAGGTATTATGTAGATGCTATCCAGACAGGGCAGAAAGGGAAGACTATTAGTAAATCTCTTCAAAAACTTAATCAGTATGGGAGTGCAGTATGTATCATTCAAGAGGGGAGTTCTTGGTCTGATTTTGCAAGAGGGGGTTTCTTTGATTAAATTTGACATATGGTTATCCTGCGGTATTTTTTTGATGTAATAATCAGTTGGAATGTTTTCCAAGATAGATATTTAAAATAGTCTCTCCTCAACTCCAGGGATATTCTAGAGTTAAAGGATGGAGTGTATTATTTGTTGGGAAATCTGGATTGTGACATTCACAACATCACGGGCGAAATACTTCGCACAACCACAGTGGAAACAAAAATTACAAACCGGATCCCTCCAGAGATCCATGCAAAACATATAAATCATTTTCTTTAATCTATATCTTATTTAGAAGAATAAATATACCTTCGATGCGAGTCCTTTGCAATCTCGCTAATCCAAACACAGTCGGATCTCAATATGGTAAGGACAACCATATCTCTAAGGTATCCACATGAACCGTATCTTGGAGATGGTGATATGATGCACAAAAATGTGACCTCAAATCTCACGACGAAGACCGTCGAGGACTCGAAGGTCGTGCTCACGCTCAACGCCCGCAAGTGCATAGATGTCGTCAAGTAATAAAGAATATCGATCCCACAGGGACTGAGATTTCGAGTATCGGTTTGTTCAGTGGATGTGTTGTTGTTCGGATTGATAATCTGAGGGTTCATGAATGAGAGGTCGTTGGTGGTCCGAACTCAGTACGGTGTCACACGGAAGAAGAGAAAAGTTGCTACGAGGATTTGGATTTGATTCTAGGACTTCGATTTCGTTAGTGTGTCGCAGAACATGCTATCAATTGAATGTATCCAGATTTTCTAGCTAGGGTTTTGTGGAAAGGACATCATACACTATGGTACGAGGATGCCGAATCGATCCCTGCGACTAGCCAAAAACGAGACACATTACTGACTCTATCGCATCCTTCTATCCACAATTGCAGGCGATGAGGCCAACCTCTAGGTTCCTCCTAATATCTCCTAAATCTTAGATACGAGGACTGTCACTCCTCGTACCGTCTATGCACAGAAGATAGAAAACCAAAACACAAAGCTATAGATCTAAACAATCATTCAACTGCAAATACGATTTCAAGAATGGAAACATATTTGAAATAGCAATGTTCTACTCAACACAAACTACTCCCTAATCCTAGAATTGGAGAATCTACTCCATAAATACGAGAAGCGAGTCACAATAAATTATAGAATTCATGAGTATAACGATAAACATACAAGAAATATGAATTACAATGTAATTGTAGCTCTTCCCTCTGGCATTGTGGTGGAGATCTTGATCCTCGAGTGGCTCTCTCCTTCCCCAATGCGAGTTCTCGAAGTTTTTTAGCGCTTCGGAGTGCCGTCCTGGCTGGCATGCCTCCCCTAGGGTTTGGGGCATAGCTTTTCTTAGATAGGCATCACGTCGAATCACTGAGAAATCTGGAAAAAGCCCTAGTTATGTCAAATCACTTGGCCGCCACACGACCGTGTGAAAACATATGGCCTGGCCGTGTGTCAGGCTGTGGCGGCTGTTTTTACCTTCTGAACACAACTGTATGTAGGCACATGCCCTGGCTATGTTCCCTTCTGTGTTCAGCTGCCAAATGTCTTCTTTTTGCTCTAAAAGTGCACCGTTATCCCCACGAAATGCTATCTTGCACACAAAAATATACAGAGCAGTTCTCCATACTAGAAAATAGGAAATACATGGAAAACAAAGTAAAATATGCATGAAACCAACATAAAATGAGATGAGATGTAAGCGAAAACTACTCCTAAAACCCTATATGTTTTGCTCACATCATTTCCCCCAGACTTAGATCTTTTCTTGTCCTCAAGCAAACCTCAGTGCCATGAAATTTTAAAAATGTATTGTCCATACTTAGCATGTTAACTAGATTTATCAAGTGGTATTTAAAATCAAAGCAAAATAGATATGTTCTAGAAATTCACTAAGTTAGCTCCTCGTGCTATTGCTAAGCGAATCTTCTTACGGGATACACGTTCCATGGCAAGTTAAGTCGTCATCATATAGCTTTTCTAAGGTCTCCAGTTCTTTGACACTTACCTACCCAAAGCGAGGGTCGTTCCCTAGATCTAGCACAAAGTCTCAAAGACGTGCTCGGTATTGAGAGAAATTGATAGGTGTTTCCCCAGTAACCTAACTTGGTCTCAAAGGGGCATCTAACCATTTCTACCCACGATAACTATTTTTTTTATCCCTCATAATCTCTTTTTCTTCTTTCTTTACTTTTTCATTTCTCTCTCTCTCTCTCTCTCTCTCTCTCTCTCTCTCTCTCTCTTCTTTTCTTTTCTCTCTTTTATTTCTCGGCTCACTGGGATTTTGATTTTTTCGAATGGATTTACACAATCCGAGCATCTCCAGTAACTAAAATGCTAAACTTAGGGTCATCTGTGGATTCCAAAGTATTAGACTACTTAGATGAATCATAACTAGGTATGTACTAGACTCACCCTTTCAGAATGTTCGACATGCATAGGTGTAAAAATAAAAGATAACCAGTGTAAGTATAGAACATTCATTAGAGCAAATAAAATAAAATACCATGAGCTTAATAAAGTTAAGCTACCTATGGGAACAACTCATGAAAGTAACTTTAAAAATACTACTGAGGCAACTTAAAGATAGCCAATACTAAGTGTAGGAAGAAACTAAACACAACATACATGAATAAATGAATGCTAACTAAAATGCAAACATTAGGAAAGAAACCACTAATAGAAACAAAACAAAACATGGGGTCCCACCCCAGACTTAAGTGAAGCATACCTCTAGTATGGTGGATGAGGTGGAAAGTCTGGTAGCCTTGGCATCTCAGGATCCTAGGAGAATCTACTATTGAGCTGTTGATGCCACATGTACATGTGGTCAATTTGCGAGCTGGTGGATGCAGCGACTACTTTGTGCTCCTCCTCCCTAGCCCACTATGCCTGCTAGGCTCGCATATGCTGCTGCATCTCCTGGTGGTAGACAGCCTCCGCTTGGCGATGGGTACCCTCCTCCTGGAAGTAGACGCGGGCCTCATCGTAGAACTCTTTGGCACATTTGAAGTGCTCCTGGAAGCCCTGAAACTTCGCCTGCATCTAGGTGCTCTACTCCTCTCATCACTGCCTCTATGTCTGCTGCTCGGCATATATGTCGTCGAGGCGCAATCAGAACTTCGAAAAATCATAGGTAGATGTACCTGCATCCTGCTCAAAAGTAGAAAAAGGTGGTGGTGCAGGTGCAGGCTCATGTCGACGTGGACTAGGTGGGCTCCTATGCATGTGTGGACTAGAGGGAGCGTGATGCAAAGGGGGAGAAATGAAAGCCGATGTGGAAGGTCCCTCATATGGCGGGGACTCCACTATCAGGTCTATGCGCCAGTTGGCGCATGTGGTGATGGTAGTACGATCAGGGTCGAGGAGCCTAAGGGCCGTCAGATTTTTCCTTACAAAGCATAAGGAGTGTCCCTCTCTTATAATCATCTTCATGGACATACACACTCCCAAGTCGATCCTAGGGCTCCCCTTTATGCTATCTAGTGCAGTGTAGTCATATCCCATCCTATGGAAAATGTGGGTAAGCAGGCCCCTCACATTAATCTCTCCTCTCGATGCTTTGCCCATTTTCGCTAAGTGTCTAATGAAATGAGACCCTGCATCGATGCTACTCCTTTCTTGTAGCATGTCTAATAGGCAAAGCAGCTCGCTAGCTCTCACTACACCGTCACTCTCCCCACGTCCAAAAATAGTACTTGCCATGATTCGGTGGAGGTATCGGAAAATGAGATTTTGGAGGCGTGATGCTTTGGCCCTCGAAGGGTCGTAAGTGTGCTCTCCTGTCAATTCAGTCCAAAAGATTTGAGAGTTAAACCCAATAGGAGTTCTTCTCTCTCCCCCACTCGGCAAGCCAAAGCATGAGTTCCATTGGTGTAGTGTCCATTCATTCTCAATGTTAAATATCCTAAAGGTAATCCTACCTTCTTCGCTCTCTCTACCTGTTAAAACTTCAGCTTCTAAAGAACTTAAAAATTCCAAAACTACCCTAGGGTAGGTTGGGTGTCTTATCCCCATTATCTCTCCCCACCCTATTTTTGCAAATAGATCTTGAATGTCACCCAACAACCCTAAGGACTCTAGTAAATCTTCATCAAGATACCTAGTTGCAGTGATTTTACGAGTAGAAAGCATGTTATATCTATTCCTATGCTCATTGTTGCGAAAAAGAAGGGTTGGAAGAGCGTTACCCTCCTCTAGAGCTTGAGGGGCGTCGGTTCTCCTTGTTCATCGCTCCAAAGCACCGGATCGAGATACCACTTGCTTGGTCCTCCTCATCCTTACTTCTTTTGGCTTCTTTGAAGGTTGGAAAAGCTTCTAGGTGGTGGGGACAAAGGATCCACATGGCTAGGGCAATAAAAATCGAAACACACGCCGCATTAGGGGCGAGAACACACGGCGTGCCCTTTTTAACCTCGTGCCACACGGGCGTGTGCGCCTTGGGTTGGTTGGGCACGACCATGGGAAAACACATTGTTAGGTCGTGTGTCCCCTATTTCCCTCCTTTTGTGTACAACGGTACGAATTTTCTCACACACTTTGCCGTGTAAGCTAAAAATTGATTTTATTTTTACTTAGCAAGTTCTTTATGTTCCTAATGCTAAACAAAATGGAAATCAAAGTTCAAATTAACCAAATGAATGCAATACAATCAAAAGAAAACCTAAAAAAAAAAACTAAACTTGGGTTGCCTCCCAAGAAGCGCTTTGTTTAAGGTCATTTAGCTCGACCACACTCCATTATCAACTTGGCTCTGGAGGTTCTGTGAATCTCCATTCATCCATCTCAGTGTCTACATTCGGTGGGCTCTGCTTTATCCTACTGAAAGTAAAGTCGTCTAGGTAGGGAGCTCTACACTCTGATAGGCTAAAGAGGATGATCTCTCCATCTACCTCTAAGGAGATCTGGTGTGCCTTTACATATATGCACGCCCCCGTAGTTGCCAGAAAGGGTCTTCCCAAGATGATGGTATTCTGGGGGTCTGGTCCTGCGTCGAGTATAATAAAATCTGTATGTATCACGAATTTCTTGACAACCACAGCCATATGTGTTAGCATGCCGACGGGTTCCTTGACTGAGTCGTCCCCCATACGAATACCATGGTTCATTGGTTAGAGCCCATTCTATCCCATCTTTAAGTAGTATGCATAGGGCATCACACTTACTGATGACCGTAAGTCGTACAATGCTTCATCGAAGATTTCCCCATAAATCGAGCAAGGGATAACAAATTCACCAGGGTCCTCAAACTGGGGTGGAATTTTATCTTCAATTTCAGCTTGGTCTGGTAGGGTGGAAATCATGGCTGCACACCCCTTGGCAAATCTGTTTTGCTGTGCTACTTTGTCGCTGCACACTCCTTCCTCCTTAGCTTGACTCGGCTCGATTAATGACGGAGAATTATCCATAGGTTGCGACACGGTTTGGGCTATCTGGGCCACTTGTATCTCCAACATCCTTGTGTGACTTGCAAGACCGTCAACAGTGGCCTTCAAGTCTTTGAGTGACTCCTCTATTTTCTGACGTTGGCGATGGAACTCTTCATTGGCCTTCGTTTGGGTAGCAATGAAGTCTTCCATCATCAATTCTAACCTAGACTTCTGTTGTCGCTGCTGCCCATTGCCCTGCTGCTGCCCATACTCTCCTAATGGTTGGAAGTTCCCCGAGTTATTCCGATAGGAAAAGTTGGAGTGGTTCTTCCATCCGGGGTTGTAAGTATTGGAGAATGAGTTTTTGGGCCTTTGATTATAGTCCTCAACCACATCGCAATGCTCAATCTTCTCTTCTAAGCCACCTTGCCCTCCATAGTAGTCCTCTCGATACGTTGCTGCTCTTTCCCCAAAGTCAATGATTGCACATGAAGATGCAGAATTTATAGAGTCGAATCATCTGCTAAGCGCATCCATTCTCGCTGCTAGGTGGTCCACGGAGTTGACAGCATACCATCCCATTGCAGGAGCTGGGGAACTATGTTCGGAAGGCCATTGATAGTGGTTCTGGGCCACCTCTTCTATCAGCTCCTTTGCTTCCTCGATAGGCTTGTTCATAAGTGCTCCTCCTGTGGAAAAATTGAGGGACATCTTTGTGGCGTACGCGATCCCATTGTAGAAGATGTGGATCACCAACCACCTTTCCAGTCCATGGTGGGGGCATTGGTAAAGTAGCCCCTTGTAGCGATTCCAAGCTTCAAATAGGGACTCCACCTCCTTCTGACAGAAGCTTGTGATCAGATAGTGCATGTGAGCAGTTTTTCTTGGTGGGAAGTATTTGTTCAAGAACTGCTGCTTACATTGCTCCCATGTAGTAATGCTTCCCAAAGGCAGGGAGTGAAGTCATGCCTTAGCCTTATCCCACAATGAGAACGGGAATAGGCTCAGGCAGATCGCGTCTATAGGGACTCCATTTATATTCATCGTCGAGTAGATTTCCAAGAATGACTTAAGGTGCCAGTTCGGGTCTTCAGTCGTAGCTTCCCCGAATTGACTCTGCTGGACCATATGTATGAGTGTTGACTTCAGTTCAAAGTTGTTTGCCGAAATGGATGGTCCAGATATACTTGGCCTAAATCCTCTAGTGCTAGGGGTTGTGTAATCCTGCAAGGGTCGGCTACCTATATTCACTTCAGATGCAGCTTGGTCCTCCATCCTCTTCTGTTCGGCTTTCCGACGATGATAGGTTTGTTCGATTTCTAAATCGATCGGAATCAAGCCTTCCGATCCTAAGTGTCTAAGCATACTAAGAACCGAGCCACAAAATTAGGAGTATTTACCTAAGGTTTAGAAACAAGAAATAAACTAATCTAGCTAACTAAATCGAAGAGCAAATAAGAAATAGAGAATCATTGCTAAAATAAAATAAAAACTAAATCTAGATATGGAAAATCTAAAAATTCAAATAAAATAAAAACAAAAATAAAAATAAGCAAGTAACCTAAGTTCGATCCAACTATCCACTTTCTTGATTCGATATCGAATCAATCAGTCCCCGGCAGCAGCTCCAAAAACTTGATGCACGCAAACGCGACCTCAAATCTCGCGACAGAGACTGTTGAGGACTCGAAGTGCGCACTCGCGCTCAACGCCCGCAAGTGCACGGATGTCATCAAGTAATAAAGAATATTGATCCCACAGGGACTGAGATTTTGAGTATCGGTTTGTCCAGTGGATGTGTTGTTGTTCGGATTGGTAATTTAAGGGTTCATGAATGAGAGGTCGTCGGTGGTCCGAACTTAGTACAGTGTCACACAGAAGAAGAGAAAAGTTGCTACAAGGATTTGGATTGGATTCTAGGACTTTGGTTTTGTTTGTGTGTCACAGAACATGCTATCGATTGAATGTATCTAGATTTTCTAGCTAGGGTTTTGTGGAAAGGACATCATACACTATGGTACGAGGATGCCGAATCGATCCCTACGATGAGCCGAAAATGAGACACATTACCGACTCTATCGCATCCTTCTATCCACAGTTGCAGGCAATGAGGCCAACCTCTAGGTTCCTCCTAATATCCCTTAAATCTTAGATACGAGGACTGTCACTCCTCGTATCGTCTACACACAGAAGATAGAAAACCAAAACACAAAGCTATATATCTAAACAATCATTCAACTGCAAATACGATTTCAAGAATGGAAATATATTTGAAATAGCAATGTTCTACTCAACACAAACTACTCCCTAATCCTAGAATTGGAGAATTTACTCTATTAATACGAGAAGAGAGTCATAGTCACAATACATTATAGAATTCATGAGTATAACGATAAACGTACAAGAAATATGAATTACAATGTAATTGCAACTCTTCCCTCTAGCGTTGTGGTATAGATCTTGATCCTCGAGCGGCTCTCTCCTTCCCCGATGCGAGTTCCCAAAGCTTTTTAGGGCTTCGGAGTGTCGTCCCGGCCGACTACCTCCCCTAGGGTTTGGGGCGTAGCTTTCCTTATATAGGCATTGTAGAAGATTTGACGCCGCTAGAGGGGGGTGAATAGCGCGTGACCGTACGAAGATGGAATTCGATCGCGTTTGTTTCTACAAGTTTCGTTAGCGCAGAAGAATATAGAAATGAAGCAATAACGAAATACAATAATCACGAACACAAAGATATAATGTGGTTCAGAACCGCACGGTTCCTACTCCACGGATCGGGTTCGTACGAACCCTAGTGATGCCAATCACACACCACTATAAAACACTCCTTCTCGGAACAATCCGGAGGCGGAGAAACCTCGTACAAATGTTCTAACAACAATAAGAAGTAAATACAAGCAAAATACAAGAATGAAATACAATGCAAGTAAAGAAAACTACTTTACTAGAGCTTTTGATTTGCTTGCTTTTGGTTGTCTTGAACTAGCCTTGAAGGACTGGAAAAGCATCAACTCTTCCCCTTCAATTCGCCCAAGAAAACTGATGCAAAAACCCTCCTTCCGAGCTGCCTTTATAACCTGCATCGGGCTGGATTTCCGCCTATCAGTCGACTGCCATAAGTCACCAGTCGACTGATGCCACTGTTGTCGTGAGACAACGGCTCGATCCACGCTGGAAAAACTCCAACGGATCTCTTGGCGCGCCGCCACAACATTGGCGCCGATCGCTAACGCCCGTAGTCGATCGCTACCGGCTACGAGCGCTCGTGTTTCGACTTAATCGGGCAAATGACTACCATCCCTTGGCGATCGCGAGCCATCTGAGGTTCTAACCCAAGTATGGTGCCCCCATACTTGCTAGACCACCCTTAGCCTAGACCTAAGCCTTCTAGCCACCTCCATCAACCTCACACCTCTCGGATCCCTCCAAGTCATCCATGACTTGTTCATCCATCGCGCTAGCTTCCAGGTGCTTCCATCGGCTATGTCATGCTAACGGTGTCTATACCGCCAAGGCACATTGGATTTACGCCGCCAAGACTCTGCTTGGACTTTACGCCGCCAATACCAATCCCCTTGGACTTCTCAAATGCCAAGACTCAAGCTTGGACTTTCCCTTGCCAACCCATGTTGGACTTTCCATGCCAAGACCCATGCTTGGACTTTTCCTTGCCAACCCATGTTGGACTTTCCATAATCACATGGTCAACCCTAGTCAACGATTAAAGTTTCCCTCGAGTCAAACTCGAGTCCGATCAAACATGACCCGGGTCGATTGCTCCAACAATCTTCCCAACATATTAACCGACATTAATGTCAAACCACTTTGTCAAATCCCTTTGTCAAACATCAAAACATCACTCGAGTCAAACTCGAGTCTGGTCAATCGTGACCTGGGCCGATTGCACCAACAGGCATCACGCCGGATCACTGTAAAATATGGAAAAAGCCCTGGTTATGTCAAATCATTTGGCTACGACACGACCATGTGAAAACACACGGCCTGGTCGTGTGTCACACTGTGGTGGCCATTTTCGCCTTCTGAACATGGTCATGTGTAGGCACACGCCCTGATTGTGATCCCTTCTGTGTCCAGCTGCCAAATGTCTTCTTTTTGCTCCGAAAGTGAGCCATTATCCCCACAAAATGCTATTCTGCATAGAAAAGTATACAAAGCAGATCTCCAAACTAGAAAATAGGAAATGCATAGAAAACAAAGTAAAATATGCATGAAACTAACATAAAATGAGATGAGATGTGAGCAAAAACTACTCCTAAAACCCTATATGTTTTGGTCACATTAAGATAACACCTTTGGTTGTGCTAGCAACCAAAACCAAGGCTCTCCACAAAAGAGGAAGAAGGAAAATTGAGTTACAAAATGGATGCAAGGATAAAATTTAGATCACATCTCCACATTAAGGAGATTTCTCAAATCCCCTTTATCATGCATTAATCCACATTTACATGCATAAACCCATTTGCATGCAATAAATTACATTTGCATGCATTAACCCCATTTGCATGCAACATTGGAAGGCTTTTTAAATCCCACAATGTTAAGGAGCCTTTTGGAATTCCCTTTCATGCAAGATTAATCATGCAATGTTAACGAGATTTTTCAAATCTCATTTACATGCAATAACTCCTATTTGCATGCATGATTAATCATTAATAATCATGCTAACCTTCTTCAATTGATTTCACTTGAGTCTAACTCAAGTTAAACCAATTTGAGTCCAACTCAAGTTTGGCCAAGCAATGAGTCTAACTCATTCTAGTCCATTCAATTAACTAATGTTTCATTTAGTCAAACTAAGATGAACACTTCTCCAAAATATGTTCTTTTGTGTGTGACCCTATAGGCTCTCATAGCGTTGGTAATGTATCTAAAATCATTTTAGATACATAAGCAATGAGCGACATCTAGCAATACATCATTGCTACCCAAGCTACAAGAAAGTTGAGATTTGACAACCTTTATGTGACTATTATCATGTATGATGGTGTCTTTCTATCTTTGATATCTTAGATCGATCAATGAGGCATAAACTGTGTCATCCCCTTATCGATCTTTATGTTTCTTGATCCCCAAGTAGACTCACTCAAACAAATGAGCTCAATATCTCATATTGACTCATTTGAGCATGGTTATGCATTTTGTGGTCATACTCTATCAAGAGGCCAAAGATATCACTCCCGTCATATGGGAGGGATAGATCCCATCTACATCACTCACATCCCTCCTCATAATTCGTTACATACATAGCAATCGCCGTTATAGTGCACCCTATTACGGGTGACGTTAGACGATACCAAAGTATATAACTCCTTATGTTGGGAACCGTAGTGACTTCTGGTCTAAGGACTACTCATACCAATAGTCACATGAGAAAGTATATAACACTCATATAATGATCCATGATACTTTCTCATGACGGGTCAATTCAGTACATATATTCTCCAATATATATACCCATGTGTCAATGTGATATTACATATCCATGACTTGTGAGATCAAGTCATCCATTGACCTAAATGTTAGTCTCAATGTATCAATATATCTCTGTGTCTATTAATACAATACTTGACTAGGAATATTTAAGTATAGTGTTCTCTATAGCTTCTCATAATCAATTCTACCAATTGATATACTGTAGATTAGAACCTACTATTCAAGGGCATTATTATATTTATTTGACTGGCACACACATAAAGTAAATATAATAATCAATCTTTGCCTATTATTAATGAAATATGATGCATATGATCCCTAATCAGTCATCTCATGATTGACATTAAGGGCTGACACTAACAATCTTTCACTAACACTAGTGCCAATCATTGTAATCTCTAAGACCCGGTGACCTAGTATGACCATCATGCTTCCTCTGTGCCAAAGCCTTGGTTAAGGGATCTGCAATGTTAGCATCAGTATCTACTCTGCATATCCGCACATCTCCTCTATCGAAGATCTCTCGAATGAGATGATACCGCCGTAGTATATGTTTGGAACACTAGTGAGAACGAGGTTCCTTAGCCTGTGCTATAGCCCCGTTGTTGTCACAATAAATCTCTATAGGGCTCACGATGCTAGGAACTACACCAAGATCAGAAACAAACTTCTTGATCCAAACAATCCCCTTTACCGCATCTGAAACAACAATATACTCGACCTCTGTAGTAGAATCCATGACTGTGTCTTGCTTTGAACTCTTCTAGCTCACAGCACCACCATTTAAACAAAAGACATACCTTGACAGTGATCTATAATTGTCCTTGTCCATTTGGAAGCTAGCATCGCTGTAACCCTTTACAACGAGCTCCTCATTGCCTCCAAATATCAAAAAATATTCTTTAGTTCTTCTCAAGTACTTAAGAATATTCTTGACGGCTATCCAGTGACTGTCACCTAGATTTGACTTGTACTTACTCATCATGCTTAAAGCATATGAGATATCAGGACGAGTACATAGCATTGTGTACATAATAGACCCTATAGCAGATGCATAAGGGCCTGATCCATGCGTTCCCTTTCTTCCTTAGAAGAAGGGCATTGAGCCTTCGAAAGGCTCACACCATGTGACATTAGCAGAAATCCCTTCTTGGAATTCTGCATGGCAAAATGTTTAAGCACCTTATCAATGTATGCACTCTGACTTAAACCAAGCAATCTCTTAGATCTATCTCTATAGATCTTAATGCCCAAAATGTAGGCTGCTTCACCTAAGTCCTTCATTGAGAAACAATTCCCAAGCCAAGTCTTCATAGATTGCAACGTAGGGATGTCGTTTCCAATAAGAAGTATGTCATCAACATATAAGATAAGAAAGATAACTATGCTCTCACAGACCCTCTTGTAGACACAAGGTTCATTTTCATTCTTGATGAAACCAAACTGTTTGATCGCATCATCTAATTGAAGATTCCAGCTTCTAGATGCTTGCTTTAAACCATAAATGGGCCTTTGCAACTTGCATACCTTGCCAGCATGCTTTGGATCTACAAAACCCTCAGATTGTGTCATATACACATCCTCGAGGAGGTTTCCATTTAGAAATGCAGTTTTGACATCCATTTTCCAGATCTCATAATCGTGGTAAGCTGCAATAGCAAGCATGATCTGAATAGACTTAAGCATCTCAACTGGTGAAAAAGATTCATCATAGTCAATACCATGAATCTGTTTGAAACCTTTAGCCACCAATCACCCTTTATAGGTATGCATAAGACCATCCATGTCAGTTTTTCTCTTAAAGACCCACTTACACCCAATGGGTTTGACCCCTTCAGGTGGATCAACCAAAGTCCATACTTGGTTAGTGTACATGGATTCCATTTCGAATCTCATGGCCTCTAGCCATTTCTCAGAATCTGGGCTCATCACAACCTTCTAATAGGATGTAGGCTCGTTCAACTCAACAAGCATAACATCATCATTGTCAGACAAGAGAAATGAATATCTCTCAGGCTGATGACGTATCCTATCAGACTTGCGAAGAGGTTGATCTACTTGAACAGGTTGTTGCTCCACAACTTCTTGTGCAACAATCTCATCATCCACAACACTTTATGGTTCTTGTTCAATTTCCATCTCAGTGCTATCTTTTTATTGAATTTCTTCAAGATGTATTTTACTCCCACTAGTTCTTCTAGAAATGAACTCTCTTTCTAGAAATATGCCATTTCTAGCGACAAACACTTTGCCTTGTGTGGGATTATAGAAGTAATATCCTTTTGTTTCCTTAAGATATCCTACAAAGTAGCACTTGTCTGATTTGAGGCCTAGTTTGTTGGAGACTTGACATCGAACATAAGCCTCACAACACCAAATCTTCATAAAAGACATCTTGGGACTCTTCCCAGTCCATATCACATATGGTGGCTTTATAACTACCTTAGATGGGACGCGGTTAAGTGTGAAAGCAACCGTCTCTAAAGAATATCCCCAGAAGAAAGAAGAAAGATTTGTGTGACTCATCATGGATCGTATCATATCTAATAATGTACGATTTCTCCTTTCTGATACACCATTCCACTATGGTATTCCAGGTGGAGTGAGTTGAGATCTAATCTCAAACTCAACGAGATAGTCATGGAAATCTTGGCTAAGGTATTCCCCACCTCGATCTAATTGAAGCATTTTAATACTCTTACCAAGTTGGTTTTGTACTTCATTCTTGAATTCTTTGAACTTTTAAAAGGATTTAGATTTGTGTCTCATAAGATACACATATCCATATCTACTGAAATCATCAGTAAAAGTAATACAATACTGATAGCCTCCTCTAGCTGCTACATTGAAAGACCCACATACATCAGTATGTATGAGTTCTAACAAATCAGTAGCTCGTTCGCCATGTCCACTAAATGGAGTCTTGGTCATCTTGCCTAGAAGACAAGATTCACATGTCTCATATGATTCAAAATCAAATGAGTCCATTAATCCATCTTTATGGAGATGGGATATACGACTCTTATTTATGTGACCCAGGCGACAATGCCAGAGATATGTTTAGTTCAGATCATTAGATTTCAACCATTTGGTATTTATGTTAAAGACTGGGGTTTCAAGATCTAGAAGATAGAGACTATTCGCAAGGTGTGCACTAAAAAAAATATATCATTTAAATAAACGGAACAACACTTGTTCTTTATTACAAATGAGAAATCTTTCTTGTCTAAACAAGAAACAAAGATAATGTTTTTAGTCAAGGCAGACACATAACAACATTCTTCTAGTTCTAAGATAAGCCAATAGGCAAAGATAAGTTATTTGTCCCTACAATGATGGCGACAACCTTTGCGCCATTGCCTACCCGTAGGTCCACTTCGCCCTTTGTCAATGATCTAGTCTTTTGAAGGCCCTACACATTGATACAAATGTGAGAAGCACAACTGGTATCTAATACCCAAGAAGACGAGATAGATAAATTGAATTCGATAACATGTATACATGAGGCAGAAGTCTCATTTCTCTTCCTTTTCACCTCTTCCAGGTATAGCTTGCAATTTCTCTTCCAATGCCAGGTCTCACCGCAGTGGAAGTATTCCCCTTCCTTAGACACCCCTCCTTTAGATTTTAATGTAATTGCCTTGCCTTTGCCTTTGCCTTTGGCTTGGGTCTTACCCTTACCTTTAGGCTTCTGCTTGCCTTTGCCTTTGCCTTTGTTCACAATCAAAATGGTACCAGGCTTTGCCTTCTTAAGGTTGAGTTCAATAGTTTGTAATATGCTCATCAACTCAGGTAAAGGCTTGTCAATTTCATTCATTTTGTAGTTCATGAAAAATTGAATGTAGCCTTCTAGCAGTGACTAAAGAACAAGGTCAGTGGCTAGATTTTGGCCCAATGGAAATCCCAATCTTTGTAGGTTCTCAACGTACCCAATCATCTTGAGTACAAGAGTGCCTATGGGAGTTTCTTCTTGCATTTTGGATTGAAACAAGGCCTTTGATACTTCGTATCTCTCGTGCCTTTCTTGTCCCTGATATAGTTGTTTCAGATGCTCAACCATACCATAGGCATCCATGTTCTCATGTTGCTTTTGAAGCTCAAAGGTCATGGTGGCAAGCATAAGCCATGACACATCCAATGCGTCATCTTGATGCTTCTTATAAACATCATTGCCAGCACGAGTGGCCGTAGGGGCGGGTGGTTCACGAATGGACTACTCTAGGACGTACAATTTGCATTCTTGCTTGAGGACTATCCTCAAGTTCCTGTACCGGTTTAGGAAATTTGCTCAAGTAAGCTTGTCCTTATCAAGGACAGATCACAGAGAGAGTGTGTTTGACGTATTTGATGACATGGTGATCTACAATACAGAAATGCAGAAATGTATCATATTTCAATCATTTAATTCGGCCTTTAACTAAATGATTCTCCCATTGGACACAAAGTGGGACAAGATCCATATTATACTGCATCTTTAGTTAGCTTTGGCTAATCACCCAAGACTCATATAAGTTAGGTAGGCAACTTGTACCAATTACATCTAATGTAACTCTTGTATATCTATATGAACAACATTATTTGTTCATTGTGCTCATCACATGAGATATCTTTCTAAATTATCACTCATCTTGAGTTAGCTTTGGCTAATCACCCAAAATTTATATAATGTAGGTAGATGTCCTGTATGAGCTATGCCTCTAAGTTCATCAATCTAATTGAGAGAGCTTAGTTAAGTCAAACCCAAAGTTTAATAGGTGGACATCACGATTGTCCTATCATACTTTACCGACATAAATCGAGTCACTTTGCTTTGGCAAACGTGCTACCATTGAACAAGGAAATAGTAAGTATTAAACTTTGGTAGGAATATAATAAATGACCTAATTGTGTGACAACTAACTACACATGCATCAAATATACAAGCATCACATGCATCATATATACTAGCATCACATGTATCACATACACACATAGCAAATAATCTTAAACATGACATGGTTATGGCCCGAATATATGTTCTTCTCAAGCCAATGAGAAGAGCGAATGGTTAACCTAGGGATGCCATCTTCTCCAAGTGCTTCCTTCGATCATTCTGTGTTGTCGGCATCCTTCTTGTAACTTCAACCTTCAATGGACTTTTCATTTCTTTATTTTGTACATTACAAAATAAGAACACTCGAGTTACATTCGAGTCTAAATCTATTTTACAACCAGAAAATAGAGATGAAGACACGACAACCAGGTCATATTTATGAATTACAACATGCACATTCAACACACAACCACAATCACATTGGGTCCTAGGCCATAACCATGCACCATGCACCATATCATTCAAAATGATGTAATTTTATAAAATTTATTATGAATACACACACGAATTTTAACACCACGATAAGTCATAATCCACAGCGAATGATTAGTATGGGTCAAGGGCGCCCTTCTGTAGAACTCAGCGGCACCCAAGCAAAATTTTATTTTACAACTCAACTACTTGAATGAGTTGCTTCCCTTGGTCCATCAATATGAACCCAAGACCCTCGTTGTCGGAGTGTCCCGTGTTCAACACAGTGGGGCCATGCCAATTGGCACGACCATTCTAGGGTGATCAGAGGCACCCACGGCCAGGCCGTGTTGAACCCCATTTTTGCCCCTTATCAACATTCCAAGCCTAAAATTTGTGTACCCATAATGTAGATGTTTTATATCTCATAGAAAACACGAAAATCTAAATTTATATCACATATAAATCATCATAACGAAATATACATTTTTCAAGTGGCTTTGATACCACTATTGGGAAATTCGGATCGTGACATTCACAACATCACGGGCGAAATACTTCACACAACCGCAGTAGAAATAAAAATTACAAACCGGATCCCTCCATATTATTGTCTCCTTGATTTCATTGTTCCCCTGAGAGGAAGAAACTCGATGGTATTTGATGTTATGTTCTTCTCTTGGTATGTATATGGTTATCTTTAAGGGGAGAATGGTTGGCCATGGGAATAATAATGCTTGAGGAATAAAGAGGTCTTGGATGGATGCTCAAGGAGAGAATACTTTTGATATACAAAGGAGGAGGTTTTCAATTTATAGAAGTAGAAAAGGGTAAAAGGTGAAGAGTTTTTTTTTGTATTTAAGAGGGAACATGGAGAGTCAGAGCTTTTAATGGGTGGTGTGTTCCGAGGAGGTAGGTGAGGAGAAATCATGCAGGTAAATGGGTAATAGAGAAAGAGACATGGAGGTATCTTTTATTACAAATGCCATTTTGATTAAAAAGTTAACACGATAATCATTCATAAAATCCTCCAGTGTCAAATAAAGGATTTATAAGTGAGGCGATGACTATTATGGTTGTACTGGATATGGCGTTCATTCCTATTCTCTAGTTTACAGGGCAAGGTCAACAAAAAGGGGGATAATGCACAATCTTTTATATAAACTAAGTAATAGTACAAATGATAAAAGGAAAACATTCTTGTTTATAGAGGACTACTGGAAGAATCCATAGAGAATTCTCCTTCTAAGTAGGGTGGTGGATCGGGAGTTTTATTTGTATCAATGCTTATGTGGATAGGGGAGGGGGGGGGGGGGAGATGGGGGATGCCATGGAAGGATATAGAGTAGAGATGAGGTGAAGGCCGGGGAAGAGCTCAACTTTTATAAAGGCGTCAGGGAGGAAGACAAAGAGAACTATGTATTCCCCATAATCAAGGACGATACCGAGGGGGTTTAAAGAATTAAATTAGGCTTGTGGAAGGGCCAACCTATTTTGGTAAAGGAAGAGAAGGAATAACATCTCAGGAAGTACTTTATGACAGTGGGATAAACATAGAATACATTCAGAGTATAAGCATGTTGCATTTGTTCTGAGTAATTTTAAGCTGCAAGTGATTACTCCTTTTAGCATGGTGTATGGCACGAAAGTAGTATTGCCTGTAGAAGTCAAAGTGGAGTCTGCCTGAGTGATGACTTATATCCTGAGCAACAATGGAGTAGCTCGGCATATAGAGTTAGACTTAATTGAGGAGAAAAGGGGTTTTACTTTATATCATACTGAAAGGTATAGATCACAAGTGATGAAAGCTTATAATAAAAAGGTAATACCACATGCATTTCAGATAGGAGACTTAGTATTAAGAAAAGTATTGCTCGAGGGATGCAAAGGTAAGCTAGGACCTAAGTGGGAGGGTCCCTTTTAGGTGGATAGCTGAGCTGGGATTGGAGCCTATTACTTGAAGGATGCTCAAGGAAGACTTTTAGTAAGACCATGGAATGTGTATCATTTGCGGCCTTATTTTAGTGGATGAATGTTGTAAAATTTGTGTTTGTATTTCTTTAGAAGAATATAATGTAGGACGAATAGTATCTTGTATTTTGAATATTACAATATAGATAAAGTGTTACATTTTCTCAGTATTGGATGAAAAAGGAAAAGACAGTAAATCATGTGAACTGTGATCAATTGTATTGCCTAAATCTAGAAAATTGGTGGAATGCCCGGGAGGTGGATAGCCTACTGCTTGAAATTGGTTGATGCAGTCTTGGAATCCCCATTATAAAAAAGCAAAACCTCGATCTAGGAACATGTCATTGATTGCAGCAGAAGTCCCAAATGTTTCTTGTATCATTCTTGTTTCTTTTTTGGAGGGTTGTTGTGTTCTTAAAATGTCTAAAATATTCTGTAAGTGTGTTGTTTGAAAATGAAGGGCTAAAAGTTCTGCTCGGTCAACTTGAGCCTTTATATAGAAGGCTTGGAGTTCTCTCTCAAGTCTTTGATAAGCATGTTGTAGTGATAACTCATGAGCTTGACATTCCTATAATTCTTTCTTTAGGGTAGTAGTATATTGGATCCATTGGTTGTTTAAATGAGTTATGCTTGTGAGGCCCTGCCATGTCAGATGTTATTATCAATCAAAAATAATAAAAGAAATAGTGTACTGACCTCATTAATGTTGGATAAAAGGGAATATGGTAAATCTTGGACTAAGGGAGAAGGAGGAGTATTTTGTGTGATTTGGCAAGAATGGGGAGGTTGGAGGGAAGGTGTTGAGTTACAGAGGTGAAGTTGAATGGGGTTTATGCAAGAGGGTGGTTGAATATTGCTGGAAGTACGTAATAAGAGTGATTCTAAAAAGGAAAAAAGAGTAAGAGTGCGTATATGTTATATAAATATACAGGAATATGGTTAAGGAGATTGTTACCGAGAATATCAGTCGACTATAAAGGGCAATTCAACCTGATCGATGAAAGTGTTGATTTGGTGAGTAACTGAATTATGTTGAATTGTTCTTCTGCTAATGACAAGGTAATCAATTGATAATTAGGGTTATCTCGGTAATGGCCTAGGGAAGGACGAGGTGGAAGAGTAGTTAGCCAACTGGATGAAAAAGGGAATGGAGATGAAGAATGCACAAAGAAGTAGTGCTCTTTCCATCCCTTGTGAGAAGAGGGGATGTCAGTCAGAAATTAAAAATCTGACCGAGCTTAAAAATAGAAGATACTTATTTCTATTGATTTTATTTGGAAAAAATAGTAAAATAAAAAGGCTAATGGAGTAACTGACAGGTATGATGTGATAAGGTAAAAGCCTAACATAAAGTGAAAAGAGTTAGGACTTAGTTGATTTAAAGGAATGGAAAAATACTCAAATATCTCTAACAAAAAAGGATGAAGAGGGAAATATAATCCGGTTTATGTCTGCTCCAAGAAGAAGGCCTTTGTTCGTCCGGGAGGTGAGTGAGGTCGTTCGATGGAAGTGGCTAGGATTATGTGAAAGCCCGGAGGAAGTTGTATTCAGGAGGATAGGGATTAACATTATTCTCCTGTCACTTTGGAGCGGGTGGATGTAAACCATGGGCAGGAAATTGGGGAGGTAGAATGCATTTTCTTGAAAGTATAGAGTGAAGAGCAGTGAGGATGATTTCTATATATATAGTGAAGAAAGGGGAGAAAAACGAAGGGAAATAATAGCTTTTCCTGCTTATTCTTAAAAAGAGTGGGGTCATTGAATCAGATCAAATAAGTTTGTTAGAGTAAAAATAATGGGTAAGGAACCCAGTTTCTGTTAAGATAAACATGGGGTGTATAAGTTTATTCAAATTTTGTTATAAGGCATATACAGGTTACAGTGTAAGGCTGAAAAATGGATATCTACGAAGTATGTTTCAAAGCATTAACAGTATAGATTTAGAAGTAGGTATTCATTGCAAAATGGGGCAGTATGAAATTTCATAAAGACAGTCACATCAGGTATCTACACCACAAATTCAAAAACAACAATTCAAAATATAAAGTAACATTCATTGCAGACTCAAGAATTTGATATTCATTACAAAAGGTCAAGTAGGTGTTCATTACAGAAGTAGTCATTACAATTCTATGATTCTGAGTCAGTATCTGACTCAGTATTGAAAGCCTCTGGTGGGAATTTAGCAAAGGTAGCTCCTATGTCTAAGAGGATTTCGAGTTCTTTTGAGGAGAAGAGGCCTTTATCATTGGCTGCCTATAGAGCCCCTTCAAATCCCCTCTGGAAGTACCTTCCATATTTGGTCACCATATTAGTTAAGAGTTTGGATTCTTGAGCTGACCAGTGTTCTGCCTCAGTTTCTTGTAGATTGGACAGTTCTCTGTGAAGTTGGGAAGCATGGCTATCTGGTCATTAACAACCTCTGATAATCTCTAAAAATGTTGCATTAATATGGAGAAGTAAAAATGAAATTCTACCAGACTGTTGTTTGTTCTCTCCTTAAGTTCATTGAAGGAATCTATAAGGTCTTCTAGAGGCTGGAAGCACTGTCTCGACTGGAAGTGCCAGTTTTGCTCCTTTAGTGCCAATTTTTGAGTCTGTGCTTTTAATGATGTTCTTTGTTGTTTATAAGACTGCACTTGTTCTCGGAAAAATCAGATGGTGGTATCTTTACAGGAACTTTCCCACTTTGCTTGATGCAGATCGTGCCAATATTGAGTAGAGGTTTCTTCTTTCAACAATCAGAGTTTGTACTTGAAATTGCAGGTCTTGTAGTTGTAGTTAAAGTGTCTCTTCTTTCTCGACTCAATCGGGAGATGAAGAGGGGCTTGTTTGGAGTCCCTTGGTAGAAGTTGAGGGTGTAGAAGGTATAGTAGGGGGCTGAGGCATTTCTGTATGTAACGGTGGATGCTGAGGGTGCTGACTTTGAAAATCAGAAAACCATTGATTGAAGCTTTGAAGCTTGGAGGTGCTCTCCAAAATAAATAAATGACATTAATGTGGGAGATTTATTTGTATCATGAAAGGAGTTAGTAAAAAAATAAAGATAAAAAAGCTTACCATGAGGAGATTTTGATGAAGCTCTTGAAGAAATAGGGGAATACCAAAGCTAGTGAAAAGGGGGGTAATTTGTGGCTGAGTAAAATCTGAGGCAGGAAGGGGAATTTCTAAGGGAATTAAGTATTCGGGAGGTATAGTAGAAGACGGAGGACTGGATGGGGACATGTGAAGTTCTTGAGGAGGAGGATGGTTGGTAGAGGCATTTGATATGGCCTGTACTAGGAGATCAAGAGGGGAGGAAGTAGTGAATTCAGGAACTATGGGGGTTGAAGGAGGTAAAGTTTGTTGTTGTCTAGTAGGAAATAGAGAAGCCAAAGGAATGTCATTAGTAGAATAAGTGGGGGAGAAAGATAAGGAAAGGTCAATAGGGGTGTGTGAAGAATCAGGAAGTGAAGTACGTGCTATGGCAAGGGTTGGTAATTCTTGAGGTGAGGAGGTATATGTGGGGAGTAGGATGTTGAAAGGGGGAAAATAATTCTGAATTGGTTTGGGTGGAGGAGGAAGCAAAGTATGATCTATTAAAGTAAGGGAGAGCTGCCCTGGTTCTGTAAGGGTTATAATGTGGTCGTGTGGGAGTTAAGAGGGAACCTGTGATGCAAAAGTGTAAATAATTCTTTGTGAGGTATTTTCAAGAACTGAATAAAGATAATTAAAGTAGGGGGTAGTCGGAAAAGGAGTAATTACTGATGAGGAGGGTCCTTGGTTGGAAGTGGAGGTGGAAGTTGCCTGAATTTTTCTTCTCTTCTTCTGCTATTTTTTTGCTAAAGTTCTGGCAACATCAACATGCATCATGTCCTCTGCAAAATAAGTATGTTAGCATACTTTTAAAAGTAAAGGTAGTAAGTATACAGTGAAGTGGTGCTTACCTATGGGATGTGCTTCAGTTGAAGGGATAGGGGACAACACGTAGTAAGATAGTGTAGGTTCTTGCAAAATTACAGAAATACTGAAGTGTCTATTTTTTAGCAGGGGGTTCAACGGAAGAGAAATTATCATAGGACTTGATGGCTTTGAGCTCGGGGATTTGGGGAAGAGAAGTTCTCCACGTTAAAGAAAATTGTAGAACAGGATCTAAAGGGACATAGAAATATTGATCTTTCCATCCCTTGTGGGAAGTTTGCATGTTGGTAAGAAATTGGCAATCTTGACATGCCATGAAGTAAAACATGCCAGTGTCAACCATTTTGAGTTGGTAAAACAAATGGAAGATGTGAGGAGTTTGGGGGATGTTGAGGTGTTTGAAAACGATTAGGGTTCCGACAAAGATGCAGATGGAGTTGGGTGTTAATTGGTTAATGGGGAGGCCATAGTATACTAAGATGTCGAAAAGAGGTTTTGGGACAGGGAGGCAGAGGTCTCCTTCGAGTTAACCTATGAAGATGGTATTGGTGCCAGTGGGAGGTTGGTGGGGTCATTGGTGTGGGGAAGGATTGATGGCGGTGAAGCCCTCGAGGATGTATTTGGGTTCATGGAGGAAGAAGGGGTGGTTGAGGGTCAGTCAACTGGTAGTGATTTCATACCAGGGAGTGTTGAAAGAAGACAAGGCCATGAAGGGATGCTTCTGTAGAAGGGTTGAAGGTGTCGGGGTTGAAGGTTTAGGGTTTCTAGTAAAAGCAATGTTTGAGTTAACGGTTAAGTGCTGAGCGAAGCTAGGTCCTTTAAAGAAAATAAAAAAGAGAAGTGAATGTGATAGTGGATGAAGGAGAAAAAAATGAAGTTAAGTAAGGTTTTTTTGTATTTTTCTTATCCCTAATATTTTCTTTGAGGATATTCTTTTACAGGGATCAATAATTTTTTCTAAGACTTTTATGCCTAATGCAAGAGCCTAAGAGCTAAATAATGGTTTCTTTTGAAGGGAACGATAATTTTTTCTAAGGCTTTTATGCCTAATGCAAGAGCTTAAGAGCTAAATAGTGGTTTCTTTTGTAGGGATCAGTAATTTTATCTAATGCTTTTGCACCTAACACAAGATATCAAAAGATGATAAATTTTCTAAGGATCTACACCTAATATAACAACCTATGGCCTAAGTAATTACATTCCTCCAACGAGACTGATGGGGTCGGGGTTTTTCCGATCAGATTAAGCTTTTCCCGGGCAGTCTATGTGTTTGATGAGCAGTATGAGTACTTCCCGAGCAGTTTATGTTTATTCCCGATCAGTATATGTGATTGTCAAAGTAGTAGAGGTGTTCAAAAGTGAAGTATAATGTTGGCAGAGCAGTATGAGTACTTCCAGAGCAGTTTATATTTTTTTCCTAACCAATAGATGTGATTGCCAAAGTAGTAGAGGTATTCAGAAGTGAAGTATAATGTTGGTAGAGCAGTATGAGCACTTCCCGAGCAGTTTATGTTTTTCCCGATCAGTATATGTGATTGTCGAAGAAGTAGAGGTGTTTAGAAGTGAATTGTAATGTTGGCATAGCAATATGAGTACTTCCCGAGCAGTTTATGTTTTTTCCCGATCTGTGATTGCCGAAGCAGTAGAGGTCTTCAGAAGTGAAGTATAATGTTGGCAGAGCAATATGAGCACTTCCTAAGCAGTTTATGTTTTTCTCAATCAGTATATGTGATTGGCAAATGAGTAGGGGTGTTCAGAAGCGAAGTATAATGTTGGCAGAGCAGTATGAGCACTTCCCGAGCAGTATATATGATTTCTGAGCCTAGTGGAGGTGAGTAGTGCAGGGTTGTTTAGAAGAGAAGTGGAGTGTTAATAGAGCAGTTTATGTTTATTTCGAGCAGTCTATGATTTTCCATAGCAGTATGTATAATTTCCGAGTAGTTTATGTTTTTCCCAAGCAGTATGTTTAATTCTCGAGCAGTATGTTTATTTCCCAAGAAGTATATTTATTTCCCGAGCTGTGCATTTGTTTCTTGAACTATATGTGGGTGTCGGAGGTTCTTTCTGTGCATGGTGAAATAAAGAGGAATGGGTATTCTGAGATGTTGGGAATAGCAGGAAGAGTTAGAGGAGGATAAATGTGATTAATATAAGGTAGTTTTGTTAGGATGTATACTAAAAGCCTAGTTTTTGTATGAACATCTTCATTTTGAAATAAGAATCACATGATCATTGTTTGCATTTTATATTTATACATATTATCTGATACCTTACATTGTAGATAACATGGTGTGTGGTGTCGCACAGAAGAACATGTTATCAGTTCCCTATAGAGAATAAGTAGAGGCTCACAACCAAGATGATTTTGGATAAACCATTGGCATGGTTGTAGTGTAATTTGGTATTGGTTTATCTTGACCATAGAATTACACTAGTACACTTTGTGTGTATTGAGCGGGACTGATTTAGAGGTGATTCAATTTATACTGACTATATAATTGAATCAGACCTCAGATATTATGGTGTACATGCTCTTAATCCCGATATAATAACGGGCACATGTACTTAGTATTTATTTCTTTGATTTACCAATGGGCGATATTTATGTATTAAATCGATAGGCCTGGTAAGTTGGGAAATAATATTATTTACATGGTGTGTCGTTGATTATAGGAGGAAACCATGTCCTATACACTAGGATGATGATGTCCCCTTGAGGAGCTCATAAAGTTCATCATGTAAATCCTGCAGGTGGACTTGGTCTAACATGATGATAAGGATGAGTGGTACTACTCATGGAGTTAGATATTGATTAATTAAATTATTAATAATTAAATTAATTAATGGACATTCGATAACTTAATCACGGGGAGATATTTTGTACAAATAATATGTGGAGCCTATTGGATCGAAGCGGATCGCTAGAGGGGGGTGAATAGCGATAAAACCTTTTTTTGTTCGTTCGTTAAAAACCCGAGTAGATAATTAATTACAGCGGAAAGATAAGCAATAAATAAAGGAGACAAGTATTTTTACTTGGTTCGTAGCCTTCGGCTACTACTCCAAGGCCCTAGTGGTCCTTGACCATGCACGGAGGGCAAAACACTAAAGAACTCCTCCTCATTAGAGGTAGGAGTTAATCGTTACAAATAAAAGCAAAAAGCTTGAGATAGAGGGACACTCCCCCTCTCCTCGTTACGATAAAAGCTCCGAGATTTAAAAGTAATGAACTGAAATAAACAACTTAAACCGATGTAATAAAAAGAAAACAATTAAACCTAGACGTCGGAGAAGAAGCACTTCATTGTCGGAAAGTTGTAGCTTGGAGGAGGCTTTTGGAAGCTTAGAATTGATGAAGAAACCCTAGGATTGACCCTCCTTTTATAGCCTTTGAGCCATTTTTCGAGAGGAACTTCACCCAATAGAGTTTTGGCACATGGCTCCTTGAAAAATGGTGATAAGGCTTGACTCCTCGAGGTTTATCCTTGACCATCAGTCGACTGATGGCCATCATCAGTCGACTGATGGTAGCATCAGTCGAATGCTAACCTCAAACGATCATTGTTGGAAATGAGTCCTCCAAGCGTGATCGTGATGCTAGCTGCAAGGCAAAGTTAGCTTAACAAAAATATTATTTTGACGACCTCCGACCATCTGATCTCGACCTAGACCCCCTATAGGATGTCTTTGGTCGAATCTACGCTTAAGATTATCCCCGTGAAGAGGATACGACCTTACTTACACTCGCACACATGAGCTTACCTCGATACTTACTGTGTTGCTTTTGCTTCCGGCCTTCCACTCGATTCCTTCGGCTCCCTCCGAAGTCACTCGAGTGTCGCCCGACCACCGAGGCTTCCTCCGGATGTCGCTAGCCTTTAGCTCCAGCTATAGCAATTTTCTGCACACTCGATTCAGCTCGTGAGATAACGACATGAGCTTAACTTTGTATCGTTTGCTATAATCAAAACTCAGGTTCGACTTAGGTACCTACTGCACCAACAATCTCCTCCTTTTTGATTTTTGGCAAACCCACATAAAAAGTTAAGAACATAGCATTCATGAAGAATAAAAATAGCATGCATGAAGAATAATAATGCGCATAAAATATCATGAATGAAAAATAATAATGTGCATGAAAAATAAAAATAAAGATTAAGTTGGAGTAGTAAGAATTTTCTTCAAGTACTCCCCCTTGAGGAAACCTCCCCCTTGACCGAGGGTGAGTCTTGAAAGAAGACCTTAGTCCTCACCCTTGAGGATTGCTATTTAGGAAGAGTTTAAGTAATTAACATTACTTAAAGTTGGCCTTAGTAAAACATTTAAGTTAAGAAGACTTCTTAACTTGGCCCTTTCTCCCTCTTTATTAAGTAAAGCATTTGGCCATAGTGTTTAAAAAATAATAAGTTTAAGTTAAGAATTCTCTAAACTTGGCCTTTACTTCCTTTTAAGTAAATTTTTAAAACTTAAAGTTAAGTAAACATTTACTTAACTTTGGCCTTTTTCTCCCCCTTTTGCCATATATCGAAAAGTGGAAGGGTGTGTGGAAAATATGTATTAAATTTAAAGTCCAAGCATGTTCCACATTATTTTGAAAATAATATACTGAAAATAAGCTCATCTATAAAATGTTTGACTCATATTTGGCTTGATTGATATGAAAGATCAACCAGTCCTGGTCAGAGTCGGTTAGTATATATGATTATACTCCGTGGTTCATGGCGATGCACTAGCTCTACATCTGGAACCAGGAGTAAGGTCCTAACATCTCACGCCCATCTACGTGGCTAAGTACACAAACACATTAGTCCTATGTGTTGTGAGATGTATTGATTCCTTAAATCTATAGGTGCATGATATCTAAGGTATGTCCTATACTAGTTCCATGAAAAATGAAAAGTAAGAAATAGTAGTAATATAATTTGCAAAGTCCTATTCTACTACGCACATGCCCAATTTTTGTCTTAACAGACTAAATTCGGCTTTGGGTAGGGGTTTAGTAAATAGGTCTACCAAGTTAGACTTTGATTCGACGTATTCGAGTTGTATGGCTCCGTTGGCAACATTTTCTCGAATGAAATGGTGTTTGACCTCTATATGTTTGGTCCTAGAGTGACATATCGGATTCTTAGTAAGATTAATTGAACTAATGTTATCTACGTGAAGTTTAGTATTTGTAAAGTCTAACTTAAAGCCGCAGAGAGTGTGCTTCATCCAAAGAAGCTGAGTGACACACTCACCCATCGCGATGTATTCGGCTTCGATGGTAGATAAGGCAACATAGTGTTGCTTCCGACTACACCAACTTACTAAACTCAAGCCGAGAAGTTGACATCAACCACTCGTACTCTTTCTATCAAGCTTACTACCGGCATAGTCCGAATCGGAGTAGACGATTAGTTCGAACTCGGTAGATCTAGGGTACCAAATATCGACATTAAGTGTACCCTTTAGATATCTAAGGATACGCTTGACTAGAGTTAGGTGAGACTCCTTGGCACAGGTTTGGAACCTTACGCACATACTTACTACAAATAGGATATCAAGTCGACTCGCAGTTAAGTAAAGGAGACTCCCTATTATGCTCCTATAGTATTTTAAATCAATTGAGTTTCCGATTAAATCTTCTTCTATATTCACATTAGTTACCATTGGGGTATTAATAATTTTAGCGTCTTGTATTCCAAAGCGTTTGATTAATTCCCTAGTATATTTGCGTTGATGTAGGTATATTCCATCTTTAGTTTGTTTAATTTGTAGGCCTAAGAAGAAACTTAACTCGCCTACTAAATTCATTTCAAATTCACTTTCCATAAGTGAAATAAACTCATTCAGTAGGAACGAGTTGGTTGTTCTGAAAATAATATCATCTACGTAGATTTGGGCTATGAATATGTCTTTACCTAAGGTTTTTACGAAAAGGGTTGGGTCAACTACACCTTGGTTAAATCCTTTGGACTTGAGATAAATCGAAAGTCTCTCGTACCAAGCTTGAGGAGATTGTTTAAGTCCATAGAGAGATTTCTTTAACCTAAGGACATGGTCAGGTTTGTCTAAACTTTCGAAACCGGGGGGTTGACTAACATAAACCTCTTCTTTGATGTATCCATTCAAGAACGCAGATTTCACATCCATTTGAAATAGTTTAAATCCTCGATGTGCAAGATATGCTAATAGCATTATAATGGACTCTAATCTAGCTACTGGGGCATAGGTCTCGTCGTAATCTAAACCTTCAACTTGACTAAACCCTTTAGCGACTAGTCTGGCTTTATTTCTAACTACTTCACCTTTATCATCAAGTTTATTTCTAAACACCCACCTTGTTCCAACTATTGTTTTATCTTTAGGTGGTGGTACTAATTCCCATACTTCGTTCCTAATGAATTGAGCCAGTTCTTCTTGCATTGCAATAATCCAATTGGGATCAAGAAGAGCTTGGTCAATAGTTTTGGGTTCAATTTTAGAAATCAAGGAGATTTGACTAAGGTTTCTGTATGAGGCTCTAGTTCAAACTCCTAGACTTGGATCACCTATCACTTGGTCGATAGGATGATTCATTTGAGTCCTAGTTGGATTTGGGTTTGAGTCTACAACTTGATCCATCGGATGACTCGTTTGAGTTCTAGTTTGGTTGGAGTCATCTATTACTTGGTCGATAGAGTGACTTGGTTGACTTAGGTTAGGATTAACACTAGACATGATCTCTGGATCAGAGTTAGGTCTAGTATGAATCGGCTCGCTAATTGGGGTTGCCGGGGGTTTTGTAGGTTCGTGTCCTTTATCAAATACTACATTGATAGTCTCTTCGACTCTAAGGGTGTCATGGTTATATACTCTATATGCTCTACTTGTATTCGAGTATCCTAGAAAGATTCCGGTCGTGGTTTTGGATGTAAATTTTCCTAGGTAATCCTTAGTGTTTAGGATATGTACCTTACACCCAAATACCCTAAAGTACTTGATGTTAGGTATTTTATCGTGATAAATCTTGTATGAGGTCTTAAGGTGCCTCTTTACCATACGGATCCTATTTTGGACATAGCATGTTGTACTCACGGCTTCCGCCCAAAACCTATCGGGTAGGTTATACTCGTTTAACATTGTCCTAGCGGTTTCTTGTAGGGTTCTATTTTTGCGTTCTACTAAGCTATTTTGTTGTGCAGTTCTAGGGCAAGAAAACTCATGGTGGTATCCATTTAGGTTACAGAATTTTATAAACCTATGGTTATCAAATTCACCACCATGATCAGTCCTAAGTCTTTTGATTTTAATGCTTTGTTGATTTTCTATTAATTTAAATAGGTTGATTAATTGATCTAGGGTATCACTTTTGTGTTTGATGAACCTAACCCAAGTAAATCTAGAATAGTCATCAATTATGACTAAGCAGAATTTACTTCCATTAAGTGACTTAGCTCCGTGTGAATCAAATAGATCCATGTGTAGAATCTCAATCACACTTTTGATTCATTCTTGATTAGTTAGTTGATGTTGTGTCCTAGATTGTTTACCTTGTTGACAAGCATTACATATTTTATTATCCAAGTTATTGAGGTTAGGCAAACCTCTGACTAAGTCACTCTGACTCATTTTGTGGATGAGTCTTGGGTGTGAGTGACCGAGTCGTCGGTGCCACAACCATGATTCCTCTTGCCATGTCATAAGACACTTAGTTGAGGAGTTAGTTAAGTTAATAGTGTAAATATTGTTATTTCTAGCAGTTCCCTTAAGAATTGTTTTAGAAGTTTCATTTGTATTAATTACGCATTCATTTTCTAGAAATATGACCTTATAGTTATTATCACACAATTGGCTTACACTAAGTAAATTATATTGAAAATTTTCTACTAATAAAACATTTTGAATAACAAAATTTGAGTTAAGCTCAATATCACCTGATCCGATGATTTTGAGCTTGTCGTTATTTCCGAAGGCTACCGATCCTTGTCGTTTGAATCGAAGCTTCGAAAACTTGAGTTGATCCCCGGTCATGTGTCGGGAGCAACCACTATCCAACATCGATTGATCCTACATGCAAGGTAGTTGGATCGGATGTTGGATTTATTAAAGATTGGTTGAAAATTATTAACCTAAATCATCTCACCCATGTCTACATGATCAAACACGTTAACCCTATGTGTTCTTGTGAGATGACTTCCAATTTTACTTGATTTAAATTTAATGACTTAAACACTTGTCAACCTTGCATTAGATTCGAATTTGACCTTAGGCTCATCAAGTCACCTTTTCAAGATCATGGCTTCCATGTCGTGGCGAGGCACAGAGGCCTTCTTTGATCGGAATAATGACCACTTCCTTAGACAAAGCTATTTTCAAGAAAATAGTAACTTGACTCACCTAAGACCACTTACTGGTCTAACTAGTCTAGGATACGGCGAGGTAGCTTCAGCTAGTTCCACTCGGTCAAGTGCACCGAACTAGATACGCCTTATCTAGCCTGAATACACAAGACTCCGCTTTCCTAGCGTACTATCATCTCGTCGCGTCCTGGTACTATGTTATCAAGTATTGATGAGTTATAGTCCTATCTAACCATTCTAAAAAGGAAAATCAAACTAAATAAAAACCTTAGCATGCAATTTCTAGGTTAAAACACAAACAAGTTTCATACTAGCTCCCCCTGGACCATTGAATCGATTCGGTCTCTCCACATAGTGGATTTGGTCCTTGGGAACCCAGTACTGGTTTGATCCTAAGTTTGAAATAAAGGTGGTCTTAGGGACCCATGCTTGGACACGTTTTTTATGTTGACTTACAATCGACATATACGACTTGTTGGTTGTATTTGAGTTAAACCCTAGCCCAGCCTTGTTGTACATGACCATTTGCGATCCAAGTAGGAGGTCAAGTCCTTTGGATCCCAAAGTAAACCTTTCCAACGTATTCCTAAGATCTTCGACTTGACTCTCCAAGAGTGAGTTCTCAACTTCGAGTTTTTCAACCCGAGTTGAGTCCTCCTCTTGAACTCGACTAGTCGAAGAGGTTAGGGAGACCTCGTGTTTGAGGAGTTTAACTTCCTCAACCAGGGTCTCGACCTTGGACTCAGACTTAGTTAACTTTCTAGTTAAAAACTTAATTGCACTATAAAGTGTACTAATGAGAGACCGACTTACCTTGAGTGTATCTTTTGAACCGGATACGTATCTGTGGCTTGTCTTGAATAGTGCTTCGCAGTCCGACTCGTCTTCGATTTCCGATTCAAGTTCTAGTTCCAACTCCATCTCCGATTCCACTGGTTTATCCATGAGAACACGATCATTATCTTCTTTGTCGGATGCTTCTTCCCAAGTTGCATTGAGTGCCTTTTTGTGTTTTGGTTCTTTGCTCTTGAATTTTGGCCATTCGGACTTGATATGTCCAAACCTGTTGCATTCATAACATCTAATATTTGAACTTTAAGGCTTACCTTCATTGGGTCGAGTGACGGTTCATTTTCGGCCCTTGACTATCCTCTGAACTAGGTTGACTAGTTCGGCCTCCATTTCTGAGTCGACCTCCGAATCGGACTCATCCTCTTCTTCCTTCGGGGGTGGCTTGCTTGCGGTTTTCTTCCTTGAACCTGCAAAAAGTGCTATACCCTTCTTGGGTTCCGAGTTAGACTGCTCATGAAGTTCAAAATCAGAAAATAGTTCATCTAACCTAAGTTTCGAAAGATCCTTGGAGACCTTGTAGGCATCGACCATGGATGCCCACAAGGTAGTCCTCGGAAAGGAGTTTAGGACATACCTTATAAGGTCGCGATTTTTGACCTTTTGCCCGATCGCGTGTAGATTGTTGCTATGTCTTGAACGCGGGCGTGAAGTTGTGTCGTGGACTCGTGTTCCTGCATTTTTAGATTATATAGTTTATTAAATAAAAGATCACGCTTACATACATTGGCTTCATCGGTCCCTTCGTGTAACTCCACTAGCTTTGTCCAAAGGTCCTTTGCGCTTATGAAGGGTCCGACGCGATTTAGCTCCTCCTTGGACAAGCCACATTGAAGGATTTGAGTTGCCTTAGCGTCGACTTCGACTTGTCGTTTTGTCAAAATGGTCCATTGGTCATAATCCAAGGATTCACCCACTTCGTTAGTCGGAAGTGTGAATCCCGTTTGGATTATGATCCACATCTCGATTTGGGTTTTGAGAAAGCATTCCATCCGACCTTTCCAGTAACGAAAATCATCTCCGTTGTAAAACAGAGGTCGGACGGTGCTAAAACCCTCGAGATGGGCCATTTGGAAGGGAAACCTTGCACAAAAAATACCAAAAAAAACACAAAAAAGGTTCCAAGACTTCGCCTTGGATTAGTAATGTAGGAAATGAAAAGAAACAAAAGGAATAAACGAGAAATAACCAACTAAAATAAAAGATGAGCACTTACAACCTTCGATGTCCCAGAAATGGTACTAAACGATGGTTTTTAGGGATGAAGACAGCTTGTTATGATGAATACAGAAGTGTAGATCTCTCTAAGAGCTTCGTTTTCGTAGGTAGCCCGTTTCGTGGGTCAACTTGTACGAAAAATTATGCCCGTTTTACCGTCGGCTACTCCAAAAGCGAATATTTGCAAAACAAAACCAAACGAAGAGTACCAAGACTTCATCTTGGATTAGTAGTGCGGGAGAAAAATTTAAATGAACGAAAAAAAAATATGTAAAACAAAAGCTAGATTGGTGGTTTCACCAAATCTAAGCGCCCCCGGCTCTGATACCAATTGTTGGATTGAAGCGGATCACTAGAGGGGGGGGGTGGTGAATAGCGATAAAACCTTTTTTTGTTCGTTCATTAAAAACCTGAGTAGATAATTAATTGCAGCGGAAAGATAAGCAATAAATAAAGGAGACAAGTATTTTTACTTGGTTCGTAGCCTTCGGCTACTACTCCAAGGCCCTAGTGGTCCTTGACCACGCACGGAGGGCAAACCACTAAAGAACTCCTCGTTAGAGGTAGGAGTTAATCGTTACAAATAAAAGCAAAAAGCTTGAGGTAGAGGGACACTCCCCCTCTCCTCGTTACGATAAAAGCTCCGAGATTTAAAAGTAATGAACTGAAATAAACAACTTAAACCGACGTAATAAAAAGAAAACAATTAAACCTAGACGTCGGAGAAGAAGCACTTCGTTGTCGGAAAGTTGTAGCTTAGAGGAGGCTTTTGGAAGCTTAGAATTGATGAAGAAACCCTAGGATTGACCCTCCTTTTATAGCCTTTGAGCCATTTTTCGAGAGGAACTTCACCCAATAGAGTTTTGGCACATGGCTCCTTGAAAAATGGTGATAAGGCTTGACTCCACAAGGCTGATCCTTGACCATCAGTCGACTGATGGCCATCATCAGTCGACTGATGGTAGCATCAGTCGAATGCTAACCTCCGGCAGTCGACTGTTGGATGACAGTCGAGTCCTCCAAGCTGGCAGTCGACTGATGCTAGCTGCAAGGCAAAGTTAGCTTAACAAAAATATTATTTTGATGGCCTCCGACCATCCGATCTCGACCTAGCCTTCGCTAGCCTACTGCACCAACAGAGCCCATATTTAATTATGGGGGTTGGTGAGGTAGATCGATGATGATCCTCTAGTGGAATAGATCATCATTAATGGATCGGGTTATATGTGGTTCGGATCCATTGGGTGGCCAAGATCCAACTCCTCCTCATGGTACCTATTGTATCCTATTATAAATACCTCATGAAGCCTAGATCTAGAAAAGGTGGTGGAGAGGCTTGGGCGAAAAGGGTGTGTGCTAGGGTTTTGCTTCTTAAGGGTCGCCGGCAAGCAAGGGGTTTAGGGTTTTTCCTTCTATTCCTTCTCTTGGCCGGCGCCTCCTCTCCATCTCCTAGGGTCAGCGCCTCCTTCTCCCTTTTCAAGGGTCGGCACCTCCTCTCCCTCTCCTAGGGCCGGCGGCAACAAACAAGGAGGAAGAGGATTCTCTCTTTGTCAATCTCCTCTCGTCTCCTTAGGGCCGGCGGACACCACAGTTGGAGTTTGGTGGTTGGTACAAGCAAGAAGAAGAGGAGAAGGCTTTGTGTTCAGCACAAGAAAGGAGAAGAAGGGAGGGTTTTCTTCCATTGTTCGGAGCGAGAAAGAAAGGGAAGATACGTGGTCTAGGAGGCTTCAATTCTTGGAAGATCGTCATCCACACGACGTCCAAGAAGAGGATAGGAATACAATAGAAGATCAAGAGGTAACACAAGAGGTATAATCTTGTTTAATTGTAATTCTTGTTCTTTTGTATTTTGCATGTTGTTGATTGACATGGACCCCGATTATAAACACAAAAATCGGTGATCCGTTCATTATCTATTCCGCAGCTAATCGAGGAAAAGGGTTAGGTTGCTTGAATAATAAGTTTGTTCAAGAGACCACTCAAATTGAATAACATGATGATGAATCAGTTGCTTGGGTAATCCATCTCCGTTAGGATTAGTTTTAATTAATAAAATTTTAATATGAAGACGCGAGATAGGATCGCCATGTACAAGCGACCGAAGCGAAGCCAAACACTTCCCTGCAAGTGGTATCAGAGCCACAATTTCCAGTTTTGCGTGTTTTGGATTCGGTTACTTTCATGCATTTATCATATATTGTTTATGCTGGATAATAGTAGGATGTGCGTAGGCTAAATTTTTACTTGCAGGCATAAGATACAATAATTATGGCTATGTGAATGTATGTGACTGTGTGTGTGATTGTAATTAATTATTTGAATCAACGGGATTGATGAGGCTAATTAGTATTTAATTTTTGTAATTAAATATGACATTGTTTAGCAGCTCATTTTAATTTACTTTTGATCTAGATATGTTGTACACTCCTTCGTGGAGTATAGGATCGATGGATGTAAATTAAAATAGTTTATCTTGGCTCGGATCCCATTGTGGCTTGCGCATGGGAAAGGGAGGAGTGGACAAGGTGGCGACACGACGGGAAGAATATTAGAAAACAAAAGCAATAATAGTTGGAAAATTTATTGTTTTCATATTTATTGCTTATTGTTTGATATGCATGTTGTGTGTGTTTGAAAATTCCTCAATTTTAAATTATTAAGTGGGAGAGGGATAATTTTTAATTCTTGGGGCCTCCATTACAATTTGACATGTGATGTGAACAGACTTGCGCATTGGCTCTTAGTACCTTCCTTCATATTGGATAAGTTTGTTTTACGGATCACAAGGTCAAAGATGCTTATAGGAAATTAATTAGGAGCGTGTGTACTTCCCCATCGGAAGGCACATAATCCAAGGTAATTGTCTTAGTATCGGATAATGGTAAACACTTAGATGCAAATAAAAGTATCCTCCCCATCGGATTGACTGCTTTTATTTGTAGGGACGAAGAGGAACCAACTATTAATTTTATTTGTCAAAAAGTAAGGTTGACAGAAAAATAAAATTAATGGGTAAAACCTCCTCTTACAAATGTAGAATTTGTATACGTCCACACTATTGTGGCATGTGATATTCTTGGTATTTTGAGGTGTTGGTTGATTTTAAAATTTTATTGTTTGAGGAATCAATAAATTTTGAAATCTAATGTTTTGATCACTATGATTCTTAGGTTTTTCAAAATGGCTTTCAACCCACTTGCTGTGATTCTAAAAGAAAACAAACTTACTGAACCTAATCATGTTGATTGGAAATGGAATCTAGACATTGTCTTGACTGTTGAGGAGTACAAATATGTACTCTTCGAAGAATGTCCTCCTAAGCCTACGGATGATTCTAGTGAAAAGGAGAAAGAGAGTTATAGGAAGTGGATCAAGGCAGATGAGATGGCGCAGTGTTACATTTTGGTTCCTATGTTTAATGTATTGCAACATCAACATCATGCCATGACTACTGCCTATGACATGATGCTCAATCTCAATGAACTTTTTGGACACCAGAATCGGGCTGCTAGGAACGAAGCTATGAGGAACTTGATGACAACCACCATGATTGAGGGAACACCCATGAGGGATCATGTTCTCAAGATGATGGCTCATTTGAATGAGCTGGAAGTCCTTGGAGCGGAGATCGATGGGGAAACCCAGGTCGATATCATTCTCCAATCTCTACCTAGAAGTTTTGAGCAGTTTCGCCTGAACTACAATATGAATAAGAGGTTGTATTCATTGGCAGAGCTTCTGACAGAATTCTAGGTGGTAAAGGGGCTTTTTCATCAGAGTGCTCATGCCATGGTTGCTCAAAAGGTTTCTACTTCTAAGCCGAAAGGCAAGAAGAAGAAGAAACAAGGCGTAGCAAAGATGGTGACAACATCTCAGGCAATAGTGAAGAAGCCGAAAGGCAAGTGCTTCACTTGCAAGCAGACTGGACATTGGAAGGCGGACTGTCCTAACCTAAAATAGAACAAAGGTATATCTTTTAGTGTAGTCATTGAAACATGTTTAGCAGTATTATCTACCGGTACCTGGTGTATAGATACGGGAGCTACTAATCATGTCTGCAATTCTTTGCAAGGGTTCCAGGAAACTAGATGACTAGATGAGGGAGAGATTACCATCTACATGAGCAATGCTACGAAGGTGGCGACTATTGCAGTGGGAGATGTTTATTTATCATTTGATAGAGATAATACTTTGGTTCTGAGAAATTTCTTTTATGTACCTACATTTAGAAAGAATTTGATTTCAGTTTCTAAATTGTTTATGGATGAGTATTCTATTTCTTTTAATGATAGAGTTGTTATAAAAAGGAATAGGGAGATTATTTGTTTTGGTGCGTTGGTAGGAAATTTATACACTCTTGAACCAAAAACTCCCAGGATGCAAACAGAAATAAATAACTCATCTTCTAAATATAATAAGAGAAAAGAACCTTTGAAAATGAACCAAACATATCTTTGGCATCTAATGTTAGGTCATATTAACTTGAGTAGAATTCAAAGGTTGATAGCTGATGGACCTTCGGGTTCATTAGTGGTGGAAGATTTCCCAACCTGCGAATCTTGCTTGGAAGGTAAAATGACCAAGAGACTTTTTAAGGCAAAGGGGTGATGTGTTTGAATTGGTTCATTCTGATTTGTGTGGTCCTATGTCTATCCAGGCTAGAGGTGGTTTTGAATATTTCGTCTCTTTTAATGTCGATTATTCAAGATATGGATACATTTACTTGATGCAGTAAGTCAGATGTTTTGACAAGGTTGAAATTAGGCGTGTGGAAGCGTCATGATCTTATTGTGGTAGTGAGTACCTCTTGTGAGAGTTTAGGAGTTACTTATCAAAGATTGGGATTCAATCTCAACTATCTGCACCTGGTACACCCCAACAGAATGGTGTGGCATAGCGACGGAATATGAATCTTATGGAGATGGTTAGATCGATGATGAGTTATTTTGAGTTACCAGATTCGTTCTAGGGGTATGCTCTGGAAATGACAGTGTATATTCTAAACTTGGTACCATCTAAATCAGTACCTTCTACTCTCATAGAATTATAGACTGGGCGAAAGCCTAGTCTGAGACATATTCAGATTTGGGATAATCTAGCACATGTGCTGAAGGGAGATGTTGGTACGTTGGAATCTTGTACAGAAGCCTGTTCGTAGGCTATCCTAGATGAACGAAATGTGATTTGTTCTATAGTCCTAGAGATCAGAGGGTGATTGTTATCACGAATGCCCGATTTTAGAGGAAGACTATGTGATGAACTACAAGCCCATCAACAAGATTGTTCTAGAAGAATTAAGAGGGGAAGTTGATGCTTCAGTACCAATGGTACAAGAGGACATACCACAAGTAAATGTACCACATGTCACAGAGGAAACACAGGTGATAACTCATGGTATTGGGAGGGTTGTTAGACAACTTGATAGATTTATGTTCTTGGGAGAATCTTCTGATTTGGTCCCTGGGGAACATGAACCTGATCCCTGAACATATGACGCGACACTCCAAGATAAAGATGCGGTATCTTTGCAAAGGGCGATGAATTCTGAGATAGAATGTATGGATTCAAATCAGGTCTAGGAGCTAGTAGAACCACCCAATGGTGTGAAAGCCATTGGATGCAAGTGGATCTACAAAAGAAAGAGAGGATCAGACGGGAAGGTAGAGACCTTCAAAGCAAGGCTTGTTGCGAAAGGGTATACTCAGAAAGAGGGTATCGATTATGAGGAGACTTTTTCGCTAGTAGCCATGCTTAAGTCAATCCGGATTCTCTCGTCTATTGCTTCTCATATGGATTAAAAGGTTTGGCAGATGGATGTCAAGACAACTTTCCTTAATGGAAGTCTTGAAGAAAACATATATATGGAGCAACCAGAGGGATTCATTGCAAAGGGAAAAGAGCATCTTGTGTGCAAGCTTAATCGGTCCATTTATGGATTAAAGCAAGCTTCGAGATCTTGGAACATCCGCTTTGATGAGGTAATCCAGTCATATGGATTTATTCAAAGTCTGGATGAGTCTGTAGGGATGTATACTGAAAAGTCTATCTTTTGTATGAACATCTTTATTTTGGAATAAGAATCACATGATCATTGTTTGCATATTTTTATGGTTATGGAATATTATGTAATAATTTACATTGTAGATAACATGGTGTGTGGTGTCACAAAGGAGACCATGTTATCGGCCCCTTGAAAAGTATAAGTAAAGGCTCACAACCGAGATGGCTTTGGACAAACCATCGGAATGGTTGTAGTGTGATTTGGTATTAGTTTGTCTTGACAATAGAATCACACTAGTGCACTTTGTGTGTATTGAGCATGACCGACTTAGAGGTGATTCGATTTATTGCTGACTACATAATCGAATTAGACCTCAGATATTATTCAGTACATGCTCTTAACCCCGATATAATAACGGGCACATATACTTAGTACTCATCTCTTTGATTTACCAATGGACGAGATTTATAGATTAAATCGATAGACTCGATAAGTTGGGAGATGATATTATTTATATGGCGTGCCGTTGATTATAAGAGGAAACCGTGTCCTATATATTAGGATGATGATGTTGGTGCAGTGGGCACCAAAGTCGAACCGGTATTTTGATTATGGCAAAAGGCTCAATAGTTAAGGGTATATTTGTTATCTTACGAGCTCAATTAAGTGTGCAGAAATGCTAAAGTTGAGCGGAAGGTCTGCGACACCCGGTGGGAACCGAGGTGGTCGGGCAACGCCAGAGGGACTTCGGAGGAAGCCGAGGTACTCGGGTGAAGACCGGAAGCGAGGCTACAAGGTAAGCTCGTGTGAAAGCGAAGCAAGGTCGTTAAGCGTAGATCCGACCCAATACCTCCAATGGAAGGTCTAGGTCGAGATCAGATGGTTAGAACCATCGTACTTTATATTTTAAGCTAACTTGTATCAGGTCCCAAAACCCTTTGACTACAGTCCAACTGCTAGTCAAGTTCCAAATTGAGAAGAGCTCGAATTTCAAGGGGGTGAATTTGGACTTGACTCGTGTTTTGGTACAAAGGGTGATGTGGCATCAAGGTGGACATCCAAACCATCACCAAGCTTCCTTGTGGTGGACGCCCAAAATAAGGTGAGTTGGCACAAGATGGTTGGCTCCCATGATGTGGCACAAGTTGAATGGCTCCAACAAGTTGGCGCCCAAGGAGGTTGGAGGTGGCACAAGGTGGTTGGATTAAACACCTCATCCTCAAGTTGGCGCCCAAGGAGGTTGGAGGTGGCACAAGGTGGTTGGATGAAACACCTCATCCTCAAGTTGGCGCCCAAGGAGGTTGGAGGTGGCACAAGGTGGTTGGATGAAACACCTCATCCTTGAGTTGGCGCACAAGAAGGTTGGAGGTGGCACAAGGTGGTTGGATGAAACACCTCATCCTTGAGTTGGCGCACAAGAAGGTTGGAGGTGGCACAAGGTGGTTGGATGAAACACCTCATCCTTGAGTTGGGATAAGAACCTCACCTTGGACACTACCTATGTCTAAATTCATAGATCAATATCCATAAATAGACATGTTCAAGCCAAGCAAATCACAAGAATTCAAGAGCTCTCAACACGCCGTCGTAACGCCGCTACTACTACTCACATTTGCTACGACGATATGCGTCACGACAACTAAAGCTACATCTTCTACTTATAAGAGTTGTCGGTATATTTATTTAAGTTCTACTTCTTTAAATTGTCTTTGTGCTTTAATCGTAACAAGGAAAGGGGAGTGTCCTTTGCCTTGATTTCTTTTGTAATCGCTGTTCTACTTCCAACGAAGAGGAGTGGTTTTAGTGAATTGCCCTCCGTACGTGATCAAGGATCACTAGGGCCGTGGATTAGCAATCGAAAGATTGTGAACCACGTAAAAATATCTTGTCTACTTTATATTTCCGCTGTGCATTCTCTACTTGCTTTTTACTTATTGCAAAAGTTTTTAACGACACCGTATCGCTTATTCACCCCCTCTAGCGACACTTTCGATCCAACAATTGGTATCGAGTCGGGCGCTAAGATTCGTGAAACCACCAATCTAGCTTTGTTTTTCTTTTTTTACAGATTTTTATTTATTTATTTCTGTTTTCGTATAATCATTTCACTTGCTTATCTTCTCCTACATATAGAATTGCATTAGAGGCTTTAGGATCCGGATAAGGTTGTCCTTCAGTTAGATCCCGAGTAAGGTTGTCCTCCGGAACTTCAACGACATTCGCATTTGATTGTTTATTTCTTTTGCAAGTTACATTTTATATATCTTTTTACTTCAAGACTACTAATCCAAGACGAAAGTCTTGGAATATTCTTTCGTGTGTGTTTGCAAGATTCTTTTCGGTTTCTTCTTCTTGTTTTAAATGGCCCATCTCGAAGGGTTTAGCATCCCGACCCCGCTTTACAACGGTAATGACTTTCGTTATTGGAAGGGTCGGATGGAATGCTTTCTTAAAACCCAAATCGAGATGTGGATCGTAATCAAACCGGTTTCACACTTCCTATTAATGAAGATGGTGAATCTTACGATCAATGGTCAAATTCCATGAAAAACAAGTAGAAGCCGATGCCAAGGCAACTCAAATCTTGCAATGTGGGTTGTCCAAGGAAGAGCTCAACCGCCTTCATTAGTGCAAAGGACTTATGGACCAAGCTAGTGGAACTACACGAAGGCACCGACGACACGAAGGTATGTAAAAGAGATTTACTTTTAAATAAATTGTATAACTTGAAAATGCAGGAAAACAAGACCGCAACTCAACTACATGCTCGTATCCAAGACATCGTCAACCAACTCCATGCCATCGGACAAAAGGTCGAGAATCGCGACCTTATCAGGTATTCTCTTAACTCGTTTCCTAGGACCACCTTGTGGGCATCCATGGTCGATGCCTACAAGGTCTCCAAGGACCTTTCTAAAATTAGGTTAGACGAATTGTTTTCGGAACTTGAATTACATGATCAAACTAACGTGGTCCAGGCCGAGAAGAGTATTGCGTTAGTTGCAGGTACCAAGAAGAAGAAGCCCGCAAGCAAGCCACCCCCGAAGGAAGAAGACGAGTCCGAATCGGAAGTAGACTCCGAAATAGAATCCGAACTAGTCAATCTAGTTCTAAGATGATCAAGAGACGAAACGACCAACAACTCAAGGTAAGCCTAAACCAAATTCAAATACTTCTAATTTTAGATGCTATGAGTGCAACAGAGTTCGGCCACATCAAGTCCGAGTGCCCAAAGCTAAAGAATAACGATCAAAGACCAAGAAAGCGCTAAACGCTACTTGGGAGGAGTTGTCGGAGGAAGAAGACGATATCCAAGCTCTAATGGGCCGACCGAGCACGACTCAAACCAAGAAGAGTCCGAGTCCGAATCCGGCGATGAGCTTCCATTCAAGACAAGCCAGATCCGTGATCCGGTTCAAAAGAATCATTAAGGGTAAGTCGGTCGTTACTTAATACTTTGTATGGTGCAATTAAATTTTTAAATAAGAAACTAGCTAAGTCCGAGTCCAAGGTCGAGACCCTAATTGAGGAGGTTAACCTTCTCAAACATGAGGTCTCCTAACCTCTTCGACTACTCGTATTCAAGAGGAGGACTCAACCAAGTTGAAAAGCTTGAAGTTGAGAACTCGCTTTGAAAACACAAGTCAAGACCTTAGGAACACGTTGGAAAGGTTCACTTTGGGATCCAAGGGACTTGACCTCTTACTTGATCACAAAGGGCCGTGGTACAACAAGGCCGGACTCGGGTTTAACTCAAATACAACCAATAAGTCATATATGTCTATAGTAAACCAACATAAGAAAAATGTCCAAGCATGGGTCCCTAAGACCACTTTGATTTCAACTTTAGGATCTAACATGTATTGGGTTCCTAAGGACCAAATTCACTATGTGAATAGACCCACTGATTCAATGGTCCAGGGGAGCCAATACAAAATGTATTATTGTTAAGTCTTAGAAATTGCATGCTTAGTTTTTCCTTTATTTTTAGAATGGTTAGATAGGACTCATAACCAACTAAAATCTCGAAAAGATTGAGCCTGGGAGCCTCTTTTCAAAAATAAACCAACTAAAATCCTATTTAAAGATTGAGCCTCGGGAGCCTCTTTTCAAAAATAACTAGTTAGACCAAGACGTAGTCTCAAGTAAGTCGAGTTATCAATTTCTTGAAATTAGCTTTGTCTAAGGAAGTGGTCGTTGTTCCGATCAAAGAAGGCCTCAGGCCTCGCCATGACTGAAGCTAATCTCTTGAAAAGATTACTTGATGAGCTTAGACTAAATCCGAATCTAACCTAATGTTGGTTAATTTAAATTCATTAAAATTAATCAAGTAAATTGAAAGTCATCTCACAATAACACATAGGAATAACATGTTTTGATCATGTAGATATTGGTGAGATGATTTAGGTTTAAAACTTACAAACAACCCTTTAGTAATTCCAATATCCGATCCAACTACCTTATGTGTAGGATCAATGGATGTTGGATGGTTGCTCCCGACACATGACCGGGATCAACTCAAATTTTCGGGTTACGATTCAAACGACAAGGATCGGTAGCCTTCGAAAATAACGGCAAGCTCAAAATCATCGGATCAGGTGATATTGAGCTCAACTCTAACTTTACAATTCAAAATGTCTTATTAGTAGAAAACTTTCAATATAATTTACTTAGTGTAAGCCAATTGTGTGATAACAATTATAAGGTCATATTTCTAGAAAATGAATGCGTAATCAAAATAAATGCAACATCTAAAATAATACTTAAAGGAACTAGGAGTAGCAACATCTACACAATAAATTTACCCAACCAAGTGTCTTATGACACAAAGAGGAATCTTGGTTATGGCAATCAAGACTCTGACACTGCACTCCAAGACTGGCCCACAAGATGAGTCGAGTGGCTTGGTTATAGGTTTGCCTAAACTAAACAACTTGGATAATAAAATATGTAATGCTTGTCAACAAGGTAAACAATCTAGGACACAACATCAATTAACTAATCAAGAACGAACCAAAAGTGTTCTTGAGCTCCTACACATGGATCTATTTGATTCACATGGAGCTAAGTCACTCAATGGTAGTCAATTTTGCTTAGTCATAATTGATTTACTATTCTAGATTTACTTGGGTTAGGTTTATCAAACATAAAAATGATACCCTAGACCAACTAATCAATCTTTGTAGGTTAATCAAAATCAAAAGAACCTTAAGATTAAAAGACTTAGAAGTTTATCATGGTGGTGAATTCGAAAACCACAGTTTACAGATTTCAGAACCTAAACGGATACCACCATGAGTTTTCATGTCCTAGAACCCTACAACAAAATGGGTTAGTCGAACGGAAAAATAGAACCCTACAAGAAGCCGCTTAGGACAATGTTAAACGAGTATAACCTACCCGATAGATTTCAAGAGGCCGTTAGTACCTTGCTATGTCCAAAATAGGATCCTTATGGTAAAGAGGCACCAAAAGACTCAGATCGAGATTTATCACGATAAAATACCGAACATCAAGTACTTTAGGGTATTTGGATGCAAGGTACATATCTTAAACACTAAGGATTACCTAGGAAATTCAAATCCAAAACCCCATCGAACCTTTCTAGGATACTCAACCACCGAGAGCTTATAGGGTATACAATCACGACACTCTTAGAGTCGAAGAAACCATTAATATAGTTTTCGACGAGAAGGACACGAACCCGCTCAATCCTTAACAAAACCAACTAGCAAATCAACTTATAGCGAACCCGACTGATCTTGAACTTGAATCTCGTCCCAACCCAAGTCATCCTATCGACCAAGTGATAGATGACTCTAACCCAAGTCAAACTAGAACTCACCCAAGTCATCCTATCGACCAAGTGATAGATGACCCTAACCCGAGTCACACTAAGACTCAAACAAATCATCCTATCAATCAAGTTATAGGTGATCCAAATTTAGGGTTCAACTAGAGCTTCATATCGAAACCTTAGTCAAATCTTAATTTCCAAAATCGAACCCAAAACTATTGAACAAGCACTTCTTGATCCCGATCGGATTATTGCTATGCAAGAAGAGCTAGCTCAATTCACTAGAAATGAAGTGCAGGAATTAGTACCACCACCTAAAGAAAAATCAATTATTGGAACAAGGTGGGTATTTCAAATAAACTTGATGATAAAGGTGAAGTAGTTAGAAATAAAGCTAGGTTAGTCGCAAAAGGGTTTAGTCAAGTCGAAGGTTTAGATTACGATGAGACCCACGCCTGTAGCCAGGACTAGAGTCCATCCAATGTTGTTAGCATATCGCACATCGAGGTTTTAAATTGTTTCAAATGGATGTCAAGTCAGCATTTTTGAATGGATACATTAAGGAAGAAGTTTACGCTACCAACCTCCCGGATTCGAAAATCTAGATAAACCTGACCATGTCCTTAGACTTAAGAAAGCCCTATATGGACTCAAACAAGCCCCAAGAGCTTGGTACGAAAGGCTTTCGATCTATCTTAAGTCCAAAGGATTCAACCAAGGTTTAGTCGACCCAACCTTATTCGTTAAAACCGTAGGAAAAGAAATCTTTATAGCCCAAATCTATGTAGATGATATAATTTTTGGAACTACCAACTCGATCCTGCTAAACGAATTCATCTCACTTATGGAAAGTGAATTTGAAATGAATTTAGTGGGAGAGTTAAGTTTCTTCTTAGGTTTACAAATTAAACAAACTAAAGATGGAATATATTTACATCAACAAAAATATACTAAGGACTTAATAAATCGATTTGGAATGCAAGATGCTAAAATAATCAATACACCTATGGCAACTAATGTTAATATAAACGAAGATGTAGAAGGAAAACCCGTTGACCTAAAATACTATAGGAGCGCAATAGGAAGTCTCCTATACTTAACCGCGAGCCAACCCGACATTTTATTCGCGGTAAGTATGTGCGCAAGGTTACAAACCTGTGCCAAGGAGTCTCACCTAACCCTAGTCAAGCGTATCCTTAGATATCTAAAGGGCACGCTAAACGTAGGTATTTGGTACCCTAGATCTACCGAGTTTAATCTAATCGGCTACTCCGACTCCGACTATGCCGGTAGTAAACTCGATAGAAAGAGCACGAGTGGTTGTTGTCAAATCCTCGGCTCGAGTCTAGTAAGTTGGTGCAGTAGGAAGCAGCATTGCGTTGCCTTATCTACCACCGAAGCCGAATACGTTGCGATGGGTGAGTGTGTCTCTCAGCTCCTGTGGATGAAGCACACTCTCCAAGACTTTAGCTTAATCTTTAACAACATTAAAACCTACATAGATAACATTAGTTCAATTAACTTAACTAAAAATCCAATATGTCATTCTAGGACAAAACATATAGAAGTTAAACACCACTTCATTAGGGAACATGTAACTAATGGAACTATACAACTAGAGTATGTTGAGTCCAAATCAAACCTAGCGGACATCTTCACCAAACCACTACCCGAAGCCGAATTTAGTTTATTAAGACGAAAGTTAGGTATGTGCGTAATAGAGTAGGATTTAAATTTTTCTATATATGTACTCTACTTTTGCTTCTTTTTATGAAATTAGCCTAAGTCTTACCTTAGAAATCATATACCTATAGATTTAAGGAGCCAACACATCTCACAACACATAGGACTAATGTGTTTGTGTACTTAGCCACGTACACGGGCGTGAGATGTTAGGACCTTACTCCTGGTTCCAGACGTAGATTCAGTGCATCGACATGAACCATGGAGTATAATTATTTAAAATTAATCAACTCCTTCAAGACTTATTGATCATTCTATATCAATCAAGTCCAACCGGAGTTGTACATTTTAGATGAACATATTTTCAAGCTTATTATTATTTTAAAAAAATATATTTATATTGGGAACTTGCTTGGACTTACAAACCCTAAAATATATTTACAAACTTTTTGAGTTAAGGCAAAAGGGGGAGAAAGTCACAAAAGTAAGGAAGAAAGTAAACAAAATTATTACCTTTTATATTAAGTAATTCCGTTACTTAAGCAACTATTAAGGGGAGTAAAAATTATTTTTCAAGAACTCACCTTCACTCAAGGAGGTTACCTCAAAGGGAGAACTTGAAACAATAATATTTCTCACTCATGCTTAATCTTTATGCTAGCTCACTCATGCTTAATCTTTATGCTAGCTCACTCATGCTTAATCTTTATGCTAGCTCATTCATACTTAATCATTATGCTAGCTCATTCATATTTAATCATTATGCTAGCTCATTCATATTTAATCTTTATGCTAGCTCATTCATATTTAATCTTTATGCTAGCTCATTCATGCTTAATCATTATGCTAGCTCATTCATATTTAATCTTTATGCTAGCTCATTCATGCTTAATCATTATGCTAGCTTCTTGTTATGTTTAATTTTTCCTTAACTTTTGTGTCGGTTTGCCATGAATCAAAAGGGGAGATTGTTGGTGCGTGGGCACCAAAGTCGAACCGGTATTTTGATTATGGCAAAAGGCTCAATAGTTAAGGGTATATTTGTTATCTTACGAGCTCAATTAAGTGTGCGTAAATGCTAAAGTTGAGCGGAAGGTTCATGACACCGGTGGGAACCGAGGTGGTCGGGCAACGCCTTGAGGGACTTTGAGGAAGCCGAGGTACGGGTGAAGACCGAAGCGAGGCTACAAGGTAAGCTCGTGTGAAAGCGGGCAAGGTCGTTAGCGAGATCCGACCCAATACCTCCAATGGAAGGTCTAGGTCGAGATCGGATGGTTAGAACCATCGTACTTTATATTTTAAGCTAACTTGTATCATGCCCAAAACCCTTTGACTACAATCAAGCTGCTAGTCAAGTTCCACCTCGAGAAGAGCTCGAATATCAAGGGGTGAATTTGGACTTGACTCGTGTTTTGGTACAAAGGGTGATGTGGCATCAAGGTGGACATCCAAACCATCACCAAGCTTCCTTGTGGTGGACGCCCAAAATAAGGTGAGTTGGCACAAGATGGTTGGCTCCCATGATGTGGCACAAGTTGAATGGCTCCAACAAGTTGGCGCCCAAGGAGGTTGGAGGTGGTACAAGGTGGTTGGATTAAACACCTCATCCTCAAGTTGGCGCCCAAGGAGGTTGGAGGTGGCACAAGGTGGTTGGATGAAACACCTCATCCTCAAGTTGGCGCCCAAGGAGGTTGGAGGTGGCACAAGGTGGTTGGATGAAACACCTCATCCTTGAGTTGGCGCACAAGAAGGTTGGAGGTGGCACAAGGTGGTTGGATGAAACACCTCATCCTTGAGTTGGCGCACAAGAAGGTTGGAGGTGGCACAAGGTGGTTGGATGAAACACCTCATCCTTGAGTTGGGATAAGAACCTCACCTTGGACACTACCTATGTCTAAATTCATAGATCAATATCCATAAATAGACATGTTCAAGCCAAGCAAATCACAAGAATTCAAGAGCTCTCAACACGCCGTCGTAACGCCGCTACTACTACTCACATTTGCTACGACGAAGTGCCGCCGACAACGAAAGCTACATCTTCTACTTATAAGAGTTGTCGGTATATTTATTTAAGTTCTACTTCTTTAAATTGTCTTTGTGCTTTAATCGTAACAAGGAAAGGGGGAGTGTCCCTTTGCCTTGATTTCTTTTTGTAATCGTTGCTCCTACTTCCAACGAAGAGGAGTGGTTTTAGTGAATTGCCCTCCGTACGTGATCAAGGATCACTAGGGCCGTGGATTAGCAATCGAAAGATTGTGAACCACGTAAAAATATCTTGTCTACTTTATATTTCCGCTGTGCATTCTCTACTTGCTTTTTACTTATTGCAAAAGTTTTTAACGACACCGTATCGCTATTCACCCCCCCCCTCTAGCGACACTTTCGATCCAACAGATGATGTCCCCTTGAGGAGCTCATAAGGTTCATCATGTAAACCCTGCAGGTGGACTTGGTCCGGCATGATGAAAAGGTTGAGTGGTACTACTTAAGGAGTTAGATGTTGATCAATTAATGGTCAGTAAATTAATTAATCGACGGACATTCGAGATGTTAAACACTGGGAGAAAATGTACAAATAATATATGGAGCCCATATTATCATATGGGGGTTGGTGAGGTAGAATAATGATGATCCTTTAATGGATTGGATCATCATTAGTGGATCAGACTTTATGTGGGCTTGATCCATGGGTGGCCAAGATCCAACTCCTTCTCATGGTCCCTAATGTAGCCTATTAACACCTCATGAAGCTTAGATCCAATGGATGAAAACAAAACTCTAGATCCAAAGGTAGAGATTAAATCTCTAGATTCAATGGTTGAGATTAAATCTCTAGATCCGACGGTTGAGATTAAATCCCTAGAACTAATGGAGGAGATTAAATCATGGCTTGAGCCCAACTCTATAAATAGAGATCATGAAGTGGGCGGCAACTTGATGGATGAGGGGATTAGGGTTTGTCCCTTGGGCTGCAACCAATCCTAATTAGATTAGGATTGGGAGTGGGGGCTTGGGTTAGGGTTTTGGGAATTAGAGTGGGCGGCAACAAGAAGATGAAGTTTTTTTTTCTTCTTCTTCCTAAGGTTGGCCGGCCCCTATTCTTATCCTCTCTACCTTGGCATGAGCTCATCCTATTCTTCTTCCCCTCTTCCATGGTCGGCCATAAGGAGAGCTAGGATTAGGGTTTGGAGGCTTAGGGTTTAGGAGGCTTGGGTGGCACCAAATAAGGAAGTAGTTTGCTTTCTTCTTCCTATCTTTTGGTGGCCGGTGCCCACAGCCCTATCCCAGCCCTTGGCCGGTATCCAAAGACCCCTTCTCCTTCTCCTTAGGTGGTGGAAACAAGATATAGGGATTTCCCTTGGTGTCTTGGCCGGTTTCCACCGTTATCTCCTTCTCCTTGTTGGCCGGCGGCAAGGATTCTCTTTGTTGCTTGTTGGTTGGCCATAGGAAGGAGAAGAGTTTTGTTTCTATTCTTCCTTTTGCTTTGGAAGAGCAACGAAGGAAGATTTGCGATCTAGGAGCTTCGACTTTTGGTAGAGCGTCGCCCACACGACGTCCGAAAGGAGGAAGGACATACATTAGAAGATCGAGAGGTATATCGATTCTCTAATTTTTTTATGTTACATGTTTGTATTTGTTTATTAATTATAAGCATGTTATAAATCTGTAAATGGCTAAATAATACTTGGATCCCGAGCATAAACACAAAAACCGACGATCCGGACATCGTCTATTCCGCGGCTACTCGTAGAATAGAGGTTGGTCGCTTGAATAACTTGTTTGTTCAAGTTACCTCTCTATACGAATAGCACGACTATGAATTAGTTGTTTGGGAAATCCCTTTTGTCTAGGATTAAATTATTTTAATCCGGGGATATCGAAGTGATCGCCATCAAAAAACGACCGAGGTGAAGTGGGAAGCCATGTTTCCCCTCACGGACTCGATAAGCTAAACCATTAAATTGGTATGAGAGCTTCCAGGGCAAAACCCTTCAATTGGTATATGTGCCAAGGTTTTTGGTTTTGTGTGTTTAGGATTCGGTTAATTTTTATGCACTTTTTCATATATTATATGTGTCACATAATAGTAGGATATTCATAGTTTAACTCTTTGGTTGCAGGCATAAGATCCGACTATTATGGTCATATGTGTGTATGTGATTGTATGTGTGTAAATATTTATTTTGTTGAATCCTCGGGGTTGATGAGGCTAGTATTTAGTTTTTGTAAATTAAATACGACATTGTTTAGCCACTCTTTATTTTATTTTACTTTCGATCTAGATTTCATGTACACTCCCTCGTGGAGTATAGGATCGATGGATATAAATTAAAATAGGTTTTAGTCTCGGCTCAGATCTCCGGATGGCTCGTACATGGCGTAGGAGGAGCGGACGAGATGGCGATGCGACGGGGGACATATTGAAGACAAAAGCCATAATAGTTGGAAAATAATTTTTATTTTTCGTATTTATTGCTTATTGTTTGATATGCATGTCGTAGCCTATAAAATTCCTCATTTTCAAATTACTAAGTGGGAGAGGGATATTTTTATAAATTCCCACGACCTCCATTACGATTTGACAAGTGATGCAAACAAACTTGCGCGTCGGCTCTGAGTGCCTTCCTCCCCATCAGATGAGTTTGTTTGTGGATCACAAGGTCGAATATGGTTATAGTAAATTATTAAGGAGCGTGTGTACTTGCCCATCGTAAGGCACATAACCCGAGATAATTAACTTGGTACCAAGTAATGGTGAACACTTAGATACAAATATAAGTATCCTCCCCATGGGAGTCACTGCTTTTATTTGTAGGGATGAAGAGAAACCAAATATTAATTTTACTTGTCAAAAAGTTAGGTTGACAAGATAGTAAAATTAATGGGTAAAACCTCCTCTTATAAATGTAGAATTCATATACGTCCACACTATTGTGGCATACGATATTCTCGGTGTTTTGAGGTGTTGGTTGATTTTGAAATTTTATTGTTTGAGAAATCAATAATTTTTTGAAATCTACAGTAATGATCTATGTGATTTTTAGGATTTTCAAAATTGACTTTTAGTCCACTTGCTATGATACTAAAGGAAAATAAACTTACTGTACATAATTATGATGATTGGAAAAGAATCTAGATATTGTCTTATCTGCTAAGGAGTACAAGTATGCACTCTTCGCAGAGTATCCTCAAACCATGGTTGCTCAAAAAGGTTTCTACTTCTAAGCCGAAAGGCAAGAAGAAGGAGAAACAAGGTAGAGAAAAGGTGGTGGGAGGATCTCAGGGGGGAGTGAAGAAGCCGAAAGGCAAGTACTTCACTTGAAAGCAGGATGGACATTGGAAGAAGGACTGTCCCAATCCAAAGCAGAACAAAGATATATCCTTTGGACTAGTCATTGAAACATGTTTAGCGGTGTTACCTACCGGCACCTGGTATGTAGATACGGGAGCCACTAATCATGTCTGCAACACTTTGCAGGGGTTCCAGGAAACCCGACGACTAGCTAAAAGGGAGATTACCATTTACTTGGGCAATGCCATGAAGATTGCGGCTATTGCAGTGGGAGAAGTTTTATTTATCTCTTGAGAAAAATAAAACTTAGGTTCTGGAAAATTCCCTTTATGTACCTTTATTTAGAAAGAACTTAGTTTCAGTTTCTAAATTGTTTATGGATGGATATTCTATTTCTTTTAATGACAGAGCTGTTATAAAAAGGAATAGGGAGAATATCTGTTCAGGTACATTGATAGGAAATTTGTATACACTTGAACCAAAACCTCCCACGATGCAAATTGAAGTTTATAACTCATCTTCTAAATTCAAATAAGAGAAAAGAACCTTCGAAGATGAACAAACATATCTTTGGCATCTTAGGCTTTGTCATATTAACCTAAGCAGAATTCAAAGGTTGATAGCTGATGGACCTCTGGGTTCATTAGTGGTGGAAGATTTTCCAACCTGCGAACCTTGCTTGGAGGATAAAATGACCAAGAGGCCTTTTAAGGCTAAGGGGTATAGAGCCAAAGATGTGTTAGAATTGGTTCATTCTGATTTGTGTGGTCCTATATCTATCCAGGCAAGAGGTAGTCTTGAATATTTCATCTTTCTCATAGACGATTATTCAAGATATGGATGACACTACGATCTGATCGTGGTGGTGAGTACCTCTTGGGAGAGTTTAGGAACTACTTATCAGAGGCTGAGATTCAATCCCAATTGACTGCACCTGGCACACCCCAGCAGAATGGTGTAGCAGAGCGAAGGAATAGGACACTTATGGAGATGGTTAGATCGATGATGAGTTATGTTGACTTGCCAGATTCGTTCTGGGGATATGCTCTAGATACGACGGTGTACATTCTGAACTTGGTTCCATCTAAATCAGTGCCTTCTACTCCCACAGAATTGTGGATTGGGCGAAAGCCTAGTCTAAGACATATTCGGATATGGGGAGTCCAACACATGTGCTGAAGGCAGATGGTAGTAAGTTGGAACCTCCTACAGAAGTACGCATGTTGATTAGCTATCCTAGAGGAACGAAAGGTGGTTTGTTTTATAGTCCTAAAGATCAGAGGGTGATCGTTAGCATGAATGCCAGATTTCTAGAGGAAGACTATGTGATGAGCCACAAGCCCAAGAGTAAAATTTTTCTGGAGGAGTTAAAAGGGGAAGTCACTTCTTTAGTACCACCGGTACAAGAGGATATACCACATGTCACTGCACCGCGTGTCACAGAGGATACACAGGTGATAGCTCGTCGTAGTGGGAGGGTTGTGAGATAGCCTGATAGATTCATGTTCTTGAGAGAATCTTCTGATTTGGTCCATGGCAAACATGAACCTGATCCCTGGACATATGACGAGGCAATCCAAGATAAAGATGCACTATCTTGGCAAAGTGCAATGAATGCATAGATTGAATCTATGGATTCAAATCAGGTCTGGGAGCTAGTAGACCCACCCGATGGTGTAAAAACCATTGGATGCAAGTGGATCTACAAGAGAAAGAGAGGAATAGATGGGAAGGTTGAGACCTTCAAAGCGAGTCTCATTGCAAAGGGGTATACTCAGAAAGAGGGTATCGATTATGAGGAGACCTTTTCGCCGGTAGCCATGCTTAAGTCTATCCAGATTCTCTTATGCATAGCAGCTCATATGGATTATGAGGTGTGGCAGATGGATGTCAAAATAGCTTTCCTTAATGGAAGTCTTGAGGAAAACATCTACATGAAGCAACCAGAGGGATTTATTGCAAAAGGAAAAGAGCATCTTGTGTGTAAGCTTAATCGATCCATTTATGGATTGAAGCAAGCTTCGAGGTCTTGGAACATCCAGTTTGATAAGGTGATCCAGTCTTATGGATTTATTCAAAGTCCGATTGAGTCTTGTGTATACAAGAGATGTGACGGAAACGTAGTGGTATTTCTTGTACTATACATAGATGATATTTTGTTGATTGGCAACAATATCAAGGTGTTATCGGACGTAAGGGTATGGTTGTCCAAACAGTTTGATATGAAGGACTTGGGAGAGGTGGGACACATCCTTGGGATCAAGGTTATAAGGGATCGTAGGAAAAGGATGTTGTGCTTATCCCAAGCTTCATACATAGACACGATTATGGAGCATTTTAGCATGCAGAACTCCAAGAAGCGTTTTCTACCTTTCAGGCATGGAGTTCCTTTATCTAAGGAGATGTGTCCTAGATCATCTGAGGAGATAGAGGAGATGAAGGTGGTTCCTTATGCTTCGGCAGTAGGAAGCCTCATGTATGTGATGCTCTATAAGAGACCAGGTATTTGTTTTGCCATGGGCATGGTCAGCAGATATCAGAGTAATCCAGGACAGGGACATTGGACTGTGGTAAAGCATATATTGAAGTACCTGAGAAGGACTAGGGATTATATGCTAGTTTACCGGGCAGACTAATTACTCCCTGTGGGTTACACAGATTCTGACTTCCAATCTGATAGGGATAACAGTAAGTCTACCTCAGGTTTTGTGTTTACTTTGGGAGGTGGAGCCATTGTATGGAGGAGTGCCAAGCAGAAATGCGTGGCGGACTCCACCATGGAAGCTGAGTATGTGGCGGCCTCTGAGGCGGCCAAAGAAGTTGTATGGCTCAGGAACTTCCTGATGGAGTTGGATGTGATTCCTGGTTTGCCCAGAACTATCACAATTTATTGTGATAATAGTGGTGCAGTTGCAAACTCGAAGGAACCACGAGCCCATAAGGCTAGTAAACACATAGAGCGCAAGTACCACCTGATACTAGTAATCGTAAAGAGAGGAGATGTTGTTGTGGCCAAGATTGCATCGGAGGATAACCTGGCAGATCCTTTCACTAAGGCCCTTCTGGCGAGAGCTTTTGATAGGCATGTGGAGATAATGGGGATCAGATGTATGCCACTTTGAGAACAACATAGTCTTTTAGTATAAGTGGGAGATTGTAGGGATGTATACTGAAAATTCTATCTTTTGTATGAACATCTTTATTTTGGAATAAGAATCACATGATCATTGTTTGCATATTTTTATGGTTATGCAATATTGTCTAATACTTTACATTATAGATAACATGATGTGTGGTGTCACACAGGAGACCATGTTATCGGCCCCTTGAAAAGTATAAGTAAAGGCTCACAACCGAGATGGCTTAGGACAAACCATCGGAATGATTGTAGTGTGATTTGGTATTGGTTTGTCTTGACCATAGAATCACACTAGTGCACTTTGTGTGTATTGAGTAGGACCGACTTAGAGGTTATTCGATTTATTGCTGACTACATAATCGAATCGGACCTCAGATATTATTTAGTACATGCTCTTAATCCCGATATAATAACGGGCACATATACTTAGTACTCATCTCTTTGATTTACCAATGGGCGAGATTTATAGATTAAATCGATAGGCTCGGTAAGTTGGGAGATGATATTATTTATATGGCGTGCCATTGATTATAGGAGGAAACCGTGTCCTATATATTAGGATGATGATGTCCTCTTGAGGAGCTCATAAGGTTCATCATGTAAACCCTGCAGGTGGACTTGGTCCGACATGATGAAAAGGTTGAGTGGTACTACTCAAGGAGTTAGATGTTGATTAATTAATGGTCAGTAAATTAATTAATTGACGAACATTCGAGATCTTAAACACGTGGAGAAAATGTACAAATAATATATGGATCTCATATTATCATATGGGGGTTGGTGAGGTAGATCAATGATGATCCTTTAGTGGATTTGATCATCATTAGTGGATCGGACTTTATGTGGGCTTGATCCATGGGTGGCAAAGATCCAACTCCTTCTCATGGTTTCTAATGTAGCCTATTAACACCTCATGAAGCTTAGATCCAGTGGATGAAAACAAAACTCTAGATCCAAAGGTAGAGATTAAATCTCTAGATCCGACGGTTGAGATTAAATCTCTAGATCCGACGTTTGAGATCAAATCCCTAGAACCAATGGAGGAGATTAAATCATGGCTTGAGCCCAACTCTATAAATAGAGATCATGAAGTGGGCAGCAACTTGATGGATGAGGGGATTAGGGTTTGTCCCTTGGGCGGCAACCAATCCTAATTATATTAGGATTGGGAGTGGGGGCTAGGGTTAGGGTTTTGGGGATTAGAGTGGGCGGCAACAAGAAGATGGCGTTTTTTTTCTTCTTCTTCCTAAGGTTGGACGGCCCCTATTCTTCTCCTCTCTACCTTGGCATGAGCTCATCCTATTCTTCTTCCCCTCTTCAATGGCCGGCCATAAGGAGAGCTAGGATTAGGGTTTGGAGGCTTAGGGTTTAGGAGGCTTGGGTGGCACCAAATAAAAAAGTAGTTTGCTTTCTTCTTCCTATCTTTTGGTGGCCGGCGCCCACAGCCCTATCCCAGCCCTTGGCCAGCATCCAAAGACCCCTTCCCCTTCTCCTTAGGTGGTGGAAACAAGATATAGGGTTTTCCCTTGTTGTCTTGGCCGGTTTCCACCGTTATCTCCTTCTCCTTGTTGGCCGGCGGCAAGCATTCTCTTTGTTTCTTGTTGGTTGTCCATAGGAAGGAGAAGAGTTTTGTTTCTATTCTTCCTTTTGCTTTGGAAGAGCAAGGATGGAATATTTGCGATCTTGGAGCTTCGACTTTTGGTAGAGCATCGCCCACACGACGTCCGAAAGGAGGAAGGACATACATTAGAAGATCGAGAGGTATATCGATTCTCTAATTTTTATATGTTACATGTTTGTATTTGTTTTTCAATTATAATCATGTTATAAATCTGTAAATGGCTAAATAATACTTGGATCCCGAGCATAAACACAAAAACCGGCGATCCGGACATCGTCTATTCCACGGCTACTCGTAGAATAGAGGTTGGTCGCTTGAACAACATGTTTGTTCAAGTGACATCTCTAAATGAATAGCACGATGATGACTTGGTTGTTTGGGCAATCCCTTTTGTCTAGGATTAAATTTTTTTAATCCGAGGACATCGAAGGGATCGCCATGAACAAATGACCGAGGTGAAGTGGGAAGCAAAGTTTCCCCTCACGGACTCGATAAGCTAAACCATTAAATTGGTATGAGAGCTTCCGGGGCAAAACCCTTCAGAGTCTTGTATATACAAGAGATGTGACGGAAACATAGTGATATTTTTTGTACTATAAGTAGATGACATTTTTCTCATTGGCAACAATGTCAAATTGTTATCAGACGCAAGGGTATGGTTGTCCAAACAATTTGATATGAAAGACTTGGGAGAAGTGGGACACATCCTTGGGATCAAGGTTATAAGGGATCGCAAGAAAAGGATGTTGTGCTTATCTCAAACTTCATACATAGACACTATTTTAGCTCGTTTTAGCATACAGAACTCCAAGAAAGGTTTTCTACCTTTTCGGCATGGAGTACCTTTATCTAAAGAGATGTGTCCTAGAACATCAAAGGAGATAGAGGAGATGAAGGTGGTTCCTTATGCTTGGTAGTAGGAAGCCTCATGTATGCTATGTTATGTACGAGGTCGGATACCTGCTTTGTCGTGGGCATGGTTAGTAGATATCAGAGTAATCCAGGACATGAACATTGGACTGCGGTAAAGCATATATTAAAGTACCTGAGAAGGACTAGGGATTATATGCTAGTATACTAGGCAGTTCAATTACTCCCTATGGGTTATACAGATTCTGACTTCCAATCAGATAGGGATAACAGTAAATCTATCTCGGGTTATGTGTTTACTTTGGGAGGTGGAGCCATTGTATAGAGGAGTGTCAAACAGAAATGTGTGGCGGACTCCACCATGGAAGCTGAGTATGTGGCAGCCTCTGAGGTAGCCAAAGAAGTTGTATGGCTCAGGAACTTCTTGATGGACTTGGATGTGATTCCTGGTTTGCCCAGAACTATCATAATTTATTGTGATAACAATGGTGTAGTTGCAAACTCAAAGGAACCACGAGACCATAAGGCAAGTAAATACATAGAGCGCAAGTACCACCTGATATAAGAGATCGTAAAGCAAGGAGAAGGTTTTGTCGCCAAGATTGCATCAGAGGATAACCTGGCAGATCATTTCACTAAGGCCCTTCCAGTGAGAGCTTTTGATAGGCATGTGGAGAGAATGGGAATCAGATGTATGACAGTTTGATGGCAGCATAGTTTTTTAGTATAAGTCGGAGATTGTTAGGATGTATAATAAAAGCCTAGTTTTTGTATGAACATCTTCATTTTGAAAATAAGAATCACATGATCATTGTTTGCATTTTATATTTATGCATATTGTCTGATACCTTACATTGTAGATAACACGATGTGTGGTGTCTGATAACTATCATTTTGTCATGTTATTTTGGTCCTTAATCTCACTATTTTTATCCTCTTTAGTGATTAATTATCGATTATTTGCATGTTTTATGAGTTGGATATATTTTTGGACCTTACTGCAAATTCTCCTAAATTTTGGACTTATATGCGAATTTTATCTTTGTTTGTAGGAGATCAAGAAGAGCCACTGGACTAGACTCAGGTTGGATCAAATATGGCTTCATCGAAGGGTCATATTGGGCATTTTAAGCTGAAAGAATCTGAGCCCTTCATTAAGATAAGAGGGAATTTAATTAAGGGTTCAAATCTATTTAATCTTGACCGTCCGATGAGATCTGATTGATCTGAGCCATCCATCTAAATCTGGAGTGATCTGGTCCATACATTTAGATCTGGACATCTTGACCATTCATCCGGATTCGACCGATTGTGATTAGCCTTTCAGATTGATCAGATCAATTCATTTAACGTCGGAGAATTCTCAGCCGTAGGATGCACAACCCTTAATTTGATTCATCAAGGCAATTAACCTAGCTTCAGTTGGACGGCTGAGATTTGATCCATCTTAGATCGGACAACCAAGGAAAAAGGCTTTAAAAATCCAACATTTTCCCTTGATCGACAGCCGACTTCACTCTTCTTCCCGCACGCGACAAACACTGACGCCCTCTCCTTCAGCTGCGCTCATCTCCTCCCTCGCCGGTCGCCTGAGAAGAAGGGGATCCCCTCCTTCTCCGGTGACCGGTTCCACTCCACCGCTGGCATCTTCTTCTCCTTCGCATCTCCGCCCCATTTTCAGGCGACGCCGATGCACAGCTCCACCTCCGATCAGAGGTGTCATCCACAACATCGGCAGTCGAATTCCAGCTCCATCTCCATCCATTTAACTCCGGTAGAAGCTTCACACCTCCGACCAGCATACCAGCAGCTATCCAGCAACTCGTACAGATCTCCGGCCAGCCCTGTTTTAGCGTCCGAATAGCATTTCCAATGGATTTCAATCCTTCAGTCTATGTGTTTTGATTGTCTTTTTAATTTAGCTTGCTGAATGTTTGTAGAAGATTCAATCCTCCATGTTTAAATTGCACGAATTCGATTTAATAGATTTCATGCACATGTAGTGTTTGGTTAAATGCTTCTTAGAGTAATTAGGTTGTAGTTGATTAGTTTAGATTTAATTTCATATTATGTTTTACTCTCATGTTATTCTGCATATTTAAGTTTCTGCACTTTCTTTTTTGAATGCTTAGTTTAGGTTTCTTTTAATTTCATCGCACTCGTAGTTTAGTTAGATTAAAGCTTGATTACGTGTATTGTCTTTTTGTTTAGTAGGCTTAGTCTTTCAAATTCCAGACCCTCATATTCAATAGAAAAATCCAAAGCAATAATTAGAAATCCTAAGTTTACTATTCTGTCGATTACACTCGTTGGGAAACGATCCGGGCCATCCACTATACTATATTAGTGTAGTTAGGGGGTTCGGTAATTAATTTGAAACGATACCACGACCTAAATCTCCGTCTATCAAAATTTTGGCGCCGTTGCCGGGGAGTGTAATGATGCTTGGTAGACTTAGGATTGTTTGTCCATTTTTCTAAAAAAAGAAATTCAAAAATTTTTGTTTAGGGCTGCATTATTTTATTTCTTGTATATCCATGTATTTGGTCATATCTATTTCCTGTGTCTTTTGATATTATTTGTTATAATTGCAGGAAAGAACAGAAAATTTCTTTAAACATGGATCCTTATTATCAGCGATTTGGAGACTTCAATCAGACTTATTATTCAGACCAAAATGAGCAGCAGAGTGCTTTCCCTATTGAGCCTCAGAGCTACCCACGAGAATATCAGAACATATACGATCCAACTCTTAGTTCTTATAGTTATGATTGGGGAGATTCTTCAATGCAATATTATCAGCCCCAACGAATTTTAGAGCAGCATGAGTACTTCCAACCTCAACAACAGAATAGGTATGAATCATTTTCAAATACCTATAATTATGGTTGGATGGATCATTCAGTGTTCAAGTATGGAAGCACACAACAGAACATTCCTCAACCTCAATTTAACAATTTAGGGTGGACTGGTCATCAGAGCTTTGATAATGGAAATGAGCAACAACAACATGATCAACCTTTTCTAGCATATCAAAGTCCAATATATCAAAACTACAATGAAGAAACCCTTGCTCTCAGTCAAGAAAATACACTAGAAAAGTTCTTGCAGCTAGCAATATTGCAGCAGCAAATGAGGAATAGTTATCAACAGCAACAAGAAAAGCTACAAAATTTACAAATCCAGCTAGATCAAATTGCATCATCCATTAGTCAGATACAAGCACAGGATTCCTTTCAGCCTCCGTCAAAGACCATTTCTATGGATATCGACGCACTTAGGGAGATGGATTGTAGAGTGAGTGATGAGCATGTCTATGATTTAGCCGCTCCACAGGACTCCTATGAATCTTTGTGCTGTGATGTTATTGTAGATACTGATGGATGTGAATTTGTAGATGAAGTTGTTGTTGTAGCAGATGAAGTGGATGATGATACTAGTGGCTTGGATTTATTTTGTGATGCTATTTATGCCACTGATACTGAGATATCTGCAGTGGAAGCAGGGTCAGAAAAATTAGTTGAGGATGATGTTAGTGAGTTGCCAGCTACTCATATTTGCAGTTTTATTACAGATGATGTTGCAGCTGATACAGTTCCTACAAAATTTTTATGTTTAGCTGTGCAACCACTCGATAAGCCTGACGGAGGAGTGATAGATAGCTGGATTTTTCCCCCAGACTGGACACTTTTATTTGAGCTGAAGACTCCAAGAATTTTGCTGATGAAGGCTCTAACAACATATGCAATAATCCAGCCCCAAGGCTGGACACTTTTTTTGAATCGCCTCCGACCACCAAAGATTACATATGATGCGGCGATCATATTGGAGGGATCGACATGGGCCTATTCTGATGATACCATGAAAGCACTCACCCCCATTCTGTCCATTCCACTTCCGGCATGGATGCTTACACTGAATCTTCTCCAACCACCGGGACGGAATTTCTTTCGGAGCACTCCACTGCCTGAGTGGCTCCTCCTGCTAAATCTTCTTCAACAACTAGGACCTCTGGGGAGTTTGCTCCATCTCACCTCATTTCTTTTCCTTTGTATATATGTTTCTTTTACTTCATTTGTTTTTGTTTTAGTTGTTAAGTTTTGGTTGTTGAGTTTTTGTTTTGTCAGTTTTTCAAATAAATTCCCTATGCATTCCTTTATATCATTTTAGAAGTCATGAAAGCAAGTTAAATTTGATTGTTGAATTTTGGGATTTATTGACTTGAATGGATTATTTGATTGCATGTGGTTACTACTTGGTGATGGATTCTATGTTGATAGATTGAGATGATTTTTTTTCATTCCTAGTGAGAATTGTGCCTGTTTTTATTGCTTGTGTGTGGTGCACTTGTGGTCATTGTAACTCTAGAACTTGCTTTGATTCTTTCGAGATCACACAACCATAGGTTTGCATGATTACTATGAAGGCAATCTCACTTGTTTCCCATTACTTCTTTTGTTATCACATGCTATTCGAATAATTTTCTTATCACACGTCATATCATTTTTATTATTTATCCCATTATCTTTTCTACATTTTCATCATGTCATTTTTCTTCTCCATTTCTATTTTTGGATGTGGAATATTGGATGTTCCATGATGAGTATTTTGCCCGGGACGGACAAAAGTTTAAGTGTGGGGGAGAGAGTATCTCAGGAGAATTTAGGGTTAGCATAGGCAAGTCATGCTTGATCACCATGAGCTAGCCATGCTCTTTATCTTTTTAGCTGAGCTTAATGTTTTCTTTCTTGGAGCATAGGGAAGTGCACTACATGTTGAAAAAAAAAGTTTGAAAAAAAAAGATGAAAGAGAAAGCTGGAAAAAAAGTTGAAAAAAAAAGATGAAAAAAAAAGTTGAAAAAAAAAATAAATTGGGTGTCCATGAAATAAAAAAAGAGTATTGTGAAAATTTTGACATGTGGTGTCATTCATTTTTAATTATGTGTGATAGTATTTTTGCTAACAACATCCTTTGTTGTAGTTATTGAGAGATTTATTGTATATTATGTGTAGTTTTGTATTGAAGAATGTGATAAGGGTTGTTTATATGTTTATTGGGTTGGAAGAAAAATTTAGGGCAATACTTTCTTGTACTCATTTGTATAGCATTCCAGTATTTCCATATCTTCTTCTTGCATTTCTTTAGCTATTTCATTTCTTATCTTTCTTTTCTTTCACAGATCTTGTCATTTTTCTTGTACTCATATTTCTCTTACATTCTTAATAAGCTTTCAGTGATTGTGCATTCTTATGTGTATATAGTGGTGAAGGTAGAAGAAAAGCAAGCATATGGTAGTTCATAAACCATGAGTAGCTTGAGTGAACTCCACTATTTTATGCTTATGAGAGCGAGAGAAACCACCACTTACCTTGTGCGGCTTAGTCATTCTCAGTCTATTCATGATGGATTGAAGTTACCATGTTTGTTAACATATGTAAGATTTGAGTCCATGATTGCTTGAGTCTTTGAGATTTGACAATCCTAGGTAACTTTCTTTCACGATCTTCTATTTATGTTTGGGAATTGCTAGGGAAATATACTTTCAGTTTATTTTTAGTTTTATTTACTTGCTCGGGACGTGCAAGAATAAGTGTGGGGGAATTGATAACTATCATTTTGTCATGTTATTTTGGTCCTTAATCTCACTATTTTTATCCTCTCTAGTGATTAATTATCGATTATTTGCATGTTTTATGAGTTGGATATATTTTTTGACCTTACTGTAAATTCTCCTAAATTTGTGACTTATATGCGAATTTTATCTTTGTTTGTAGGAGATCAAGATGAGCCACTGGACTAGACTCAGGATGGATCAAATATGGCTTCATCGAAGGGTCATATTGGGCATTTTAAGCTGAAAGAATATGAGCCCTTCATTAAGATAAGAGGCAATTTAATTAAGGGTTCAAATCTATTTAATCTTGACCGTCTGATGAGATCTGATTGATCTGAGCCATCCATCTAAATCTGGAGTGATCTGGTCCATACATTTAGATCTGGACATATTGACCGTTCATCCGGATTCGACCAATTGTGATTAGCCTTTCAGATTAATCAGATCCATTCATTTAACGTCGGAGAATTCTCAACCGTAGGATGCACATCCCTTAATTTGATTCATCAAGGCAATTAACCTAGCTTCAGTTGGACGACTGAGATTTGATCCATCTTAGATCGGACGGCGAAGGAAAAAGGCTTTAAAAATCCAACATTTTCCCTTGATCGGTAGCCGGCTTCACTCTTATTCCAGCACGCGACAAATGCCGACGCCCTCTCCTTCAGCCGCGCTCATCTCCTCCCTCGCCGGTCGCCGGAGAGGAAGGGGATCCCCTCCTTCTCCGATAACCGGTGCCACTCCACCGCTAGCAGCTTCTTCTCCTCTGCAGCTCCGCACCATTTTCAAGCGACGCCGACGCACAGCTCCACCTCCGATCGGAGGTGTCATCCACAGCACCGGCAGTCGAATTCCAGCTTCGGCTCCATCCATTTAACTCCGGCAGAAGCTTCACACCTCTGACCAGACCGAGCTATCCCAGCTCACACGGATCTCGGCCAGCGCTTTAGCGTCCGAATAGTATTTCCAGTGGATTGCAATCCTTCAGTCTATGTGTTTTGATTGTCTTTTAATTTAGCTTGCTGAATGTTTGTAGAAGATTCAATCCTCCATGTTTAAATTGCACGAATTTGATTTAATTGATTTCATGCACATGTAGCGTTTGGTTAAAGGCTTCTTAGAGTAATTAGGTTATAGTTGATTAGTTTAGATTTAATTTCGTATTATGTTTTACTCTCATGTTATTCTGCATATTTAAATTTCTGCACTTTCTTGTTTGAATGCTTAGTTTAGGTTTCTTTTAATTTCATCGCACTCGTAGTTTAGTTAGATTAAAGTTTGATTACATGTATTGTCTTTTTGTTCAGTAGGCTTAGTCTTTCAAATTCCAAACCCTCATATTCAATAGAAAAATCCAAAGCAATAATTAGAAATCTTAAGTTTACTATTCTGTCTATTACACTCGTTGGGAAACGATCTGGGCCATCTACTATATTATATTAGTTTAGTTAGGGGGTTCGGTAATTAATTTGAAACAGTACCACGATAAATATCCGTTATCAAATTTTGGTGCCATTGCCGGGGAGAATTTAGTGTTAGCATAGGCAAGTCGTGCTTGATCACAATGAGCTAGCCATGCTCTTTATCTTTTTAGCTGAGCTTAATGTTTTCTATCTTGGAGCATAGGGAAGTGCACTACATGTTGAAAAAAAAAAGTTTGAAAAAAAAAGATGAAAGAGAAAGATGAAAAAAAGTTGAAAAAAAAGCTGAAAAAAAAGTTGAAAAAAAAATAAATTGGGTGCCCATGAAATAAAAAAAAAAGTATTGTGAAAATTTTGACATGTGGTGTCATTCATTTTTATTTATGTGTGATAGTATTTTTTCTAACGACATCTTTTGTTGCAGTTATTGAGAGATTTATTGTATATTATGTGTAGTTTTGTATTGAAGAATGTGATAAGGGTTGTTTATATGTTTATAGGGTTGGAAGAAAAATTTAGGGCAATACTTTCTTGTACTCATTTGTATAGCATTCTAGTATTTCCATATCTTCTTCTTGCATTTCTTTAGCTATTTCATTTCTTATCTTTCTTTTCTTTCACAGATATTGTCATTTTTCTTGTACTCATATTTCTCTTACATTCTTAATAAGCTTTCAGTGATTGTGCATTCTTATGAGTATGTAGTGGTGAAGGTAGAAGAAAAGAAAGCATATGGTAGTTCATAAACCATGAATAGCTTGAGTGAACTCCACTATTATATGCTTATGAAAGCGAGAGAAACCACCACTTACCTTGTGAGGCTTAGTCATTCTCAGTCTATTCATGATGGATTGAAGTTACCATGTTTGTTAACGTATGTAAGATTTGAGTCCATGATTGCTTGAGTCTTTGAGATTTGACAATCCTAGGTAACTTTCTTTCACGATCTTCTATTTATGTTTGGGAATTGCTAGGGAAATATACTTTCAGTTTATTTTTAGTTTTATTTACTTGCTCGGGACGTGCAAGAATAAGTGTGGGGGAATTGATAACTATCATTTTGTCATGTTATTTTGGTCCTTAATCTCACTATTTTTATCCTCTCTAAAGATTAATTATCGATTATTTGCATGTTTTATGAGTTGGATATATATTTGGACCTTACTGCAAATTCTCCTAAATTTTAGACTTATATGCGAAATTTATCTTTGTTTGTAGGAGATCAAGATGAGCCACTGGACTAGACTTGGGTTGGATCAAATATGACTTCATAGAAGGGTCATATTGGGCATTTTAAGATGAAAGAATCTGAACCCTTCATTAAGATAAGAGGCAATTTAATTAAGGGTTCCAATCTATTTAATCTTGACCGTCCGATGAGATCTGATTGATCTGATCCATCCATCTAAATTTGGAATGATCTGGTCCATACATTTAGATCTGGACATCTTGACCGTTCATCCGGATTCGACCGATTGTGATTAGCCTTTCAGATTGATCAGATCCATTCATTTAACGTCGGAGAATTCTCAGCCGTAGGATTCACAGCCCTTAATTTTATTCATCAAGGCAATTAACCTAGCTTCAGTTGGACACCTGAGATTTGATCCATCTTAGATCGAACGGCCAAGGAAAAAGGCTTTAAAAATCCAACATTTTCCCTTGATCGCAGTCGGCTTCACTCTTCTTCCCGCACGCGACAAATGTTGACGCCCTCTCCTTCAGCCGCACTCATCTCCTCCCTCGCCGGTCGCTGGAGAGGAAGGGGATCCCCTCCGTCTCAGGTGACCAGTGCCACTCCACCGCTGGTAGCTTCTTCTCCTCCGCAGCTACGCCCCATTTTCAAGAGACGCTGACACACAGCTCCACCTCCGATCGGAGGTGTCATCCACAGCATCGAGAGTTGAATTCCAGCTCCGGCTCCATCCATTTAACTTCGGTACAAGCTTCACACCTCGACGAGACCGGCGGCTATCCTCACTCGCGCATGCATCTCGGCGATACTGTTTTAGCGTCCGAATAGCATTTCCAACGGATTGCAATCCTTCAGTCTATGTGTTTTGATTTTCTTTTAATTTTGCTTGCTGAATGTTTGTAGAAGATTCAATCCTCCATGTTTAAATTGCACGAATTTGATTTAATTGATTTCATGCACATGTAGTGTTTGGTTAAGTGCTTCTTAGAGTAATTAGGTTGTAGTTGATTAGTTTAGATTTAATTTCGTATTATGTTTTACTCTCATGTTATTCTGCATATTTAAATTTCTGCACTTTCTTGTTTGAATGCTTAGTTTAGGTTTCTTTTAATTTCATCGCACTCGTAGTTTAGTTAGATTAAAGCTTGATTACGTGTATTGTCTTTTTGTTCAGTAGGCTTAGTATTTCAAATTCCAAACCCTCATATTCAATAGAAAAATCCAAAGCAATAATTAGAAATCCTAAGTTTACTATTCTGTCGATTACACTCGTTGGGAAACGATCCGGGCCATCCACTATACTATATTAGTGTTGTTAGGGGGTTCGGTAATTATTTTGAAATGGTACCATGACCTAATCACTGTCTATTAGTGTAGCACAGAAGATCATGTTATCAGTTCCTTATAGAGTATAAGTAGAGGCTCACAACCAAGATGATTTTGGACAAACCATTGGCATGGTTGTAGTGTAATTTGGTATTGGTTTATCTTGACCATAGAATTACACTAGTACATTTTGTGTGTATTGAGCAGGACCGATTTAGAGGTCATTCAATTTATATTAACTATATAATTGAATCAGACTACAGATATTATGGTGTACATGCTCTTAATTCTGATATAATAACGGGCACATGTACTTAGTATTTATTTCTTTGATTTACCAATGGGCGAGATTTATGTGTTAAATCGTTAGGCCTGGTATGTTAGGAAATAATATTATTACATGGTGTTACGTTGATTATAGGAGGAAACCGTGTCACATACACTAGGATGATGATGTCCCCTTAAGGAGCTCATAAAGTTCATCATGTAAATCCTACAGGTGGACTTGGTCAAATATGATGATAAGGATGAGTGGTACTACTCATAGAGTTAGATATTCATTAATTAAATTGTCAGTAATTTAATTAATTAATGGACATTCGATATCTTAAACACGGGAAGTTATTTTGTACAAATAATATGTGGAGCCCACATTTAATTATGGGGGTTGGCGAGGTAGATCAATGATGATCCTCTAGTGGAATTGATCATCATTAATGGATCGGGTTATATGTGGTTCGAATCCATTGGGTAGCCAAGATCCAACTCCTCCTCATTGTTAGGGCAATCAACCAATGATATGGTTTTGATGTGTGTGACAAAGGGTTTAAGTTAGGTTGTTAGTGTGATTTGATATGTGCATTGGAGTCTTGCAGGACTTAGTAATTCGCACATGGAGCCTTGGCGAGTTTCACCTCTCATGACTCGGTCTTTGAGTCGGTGAAGGATGACTTTGCAGAAGTCGTGCGCTTGGAGCATCCGAGGGACCACCGGACGAGGAGCTTGGAGTGAAGCCGGAGGAAGTAGACTTCAGGGCGAGATGCGAAGGATTGCGCTGCAGAGCTGTACGCTTGGCACATCCGAGGGACGTGGCCGGACGAAGACAACTTCGAAGGCAAGGGACTTCGAGGGATGAGAGTGAGCGAATGTAACCCGGGAAGGGGTAATGCTCTTAGGTGAAACTTGGCCATTTGGCTAAGTGTCGGATGGAATTTCCCGACATCAGTTGACTACCATGTTATGGTAGTCGACTACTCTAAGTCGACTGTGACTCAGCTAGTGTTCGAGTTCTCAGCGAATCGACTACCATGGATTGGCGATCATTGCGAGACCAATGATCGATGAAGGCATCACCGATCCGTCGCAAGTGTGTTTCGGGCATAGAATGGAGTCGAGCTCGCGAGCACTCAACTGATCAAGCATCAGTCGACTAATGGAAATATCAGTCGACTGATGCCGATGTCGTTGGATGGAATACAAGGTGGAAAGCAACCGTTATTGGGCAACGACTACAGGATCAGTCGACTGATCAGGGGCATCAGTCGACTGGTCCTGTGTCAATGGGAAGAAACCCTCTTCCTCTATAAAAAGGAAGGGTGTGGGGCTTTGGGGGCCTAATTCTTCAACTCATAACATCTCCCAAAGTGCTCTAAGGGTTTTTCCACTCTTCTACTTGTTCTAATCTTCATTCTATTATAGAAGAGTGATCCTTGTGTAAAAGAGGTGACCTCCACCTAGCTTTGTGCAAAGGAGAGATCTAGTGGATTTGGCAAAGGAGTGATTCACCTTGGATGAATCGGGGACCGTGGATTAGCGGCGTAGCCATGAACCACGTTATATATTGTGTTAGCATTGGTTTTATTCTTGTTGTTTTGATTTGCTTGTCTTGTTTATTAGTATTCCGCTTGCGCTAATGATTTTGTAGACGAGCAAATTCCATCATCGTACGAAGAGGGCTATTCACGCCCCCTCTAGCCGGCCAATACACACCGATCGATCCCCTACAAGTGGTATCAGAGCCAAGTCGCTTGTCGAGGACTAACCGCAGCAACAAGCACTTCATCAAAAGATGGTCGGCTCCAACATTCACCCACCGAAATTTGAAGGAGAATTCTCTTGGTGGAAGAAGAGAATGGAGGTATTCTTTGAAACCGATTTTGATTTTATGCTTATAATGGAAAACGGTATTGAGATGCCTAGGGACGAAGAGGGTGAACCAATAGAGAAGTCAAGGTGGACTAAAAAGCAAAGGGAGGAGCTGTTGGGTTTCCGGCACCGCGGCAAGTGTGTGTTCGAACATGTTTCGTAAACATGTGCACAGCGGAAGAAATAAAAATAATAAATCTACATTTATTACAACACACACATCACACGCATGCATAGTACAACATGTGTAGACATAACCGTAAATTTAAATTTTGCAATAAAAGGAAATTTAACTATGTATACCTTACATATCACGTGTAGCGGGAAAGACATCAACAAGAACGATCCTCGCTAGAATCGTCTCTATCCGTATCCACACCGAGTATCTTCGGGACGAATTCACCAAGTCACGAGCCCCATCTTCATACGGGTTACTAGCCTCGTGTTGAAGACGATGTGATCGAGAGAAGATCACGATCCGAATCCAAATTCGGATCCAAAAACGAGTCCTCAAAACTCGCTTCTCCGGAGAGGTATTCGTCAACCGTTTGACGAATCCTTCGTCCTCCACCAATGAGGATTACCGGAGATCGAATCCCCGGCAAGTCTACTGCTGTCGGAGCTCCAAACGTCATCCAAACGACGCTCCGACGAGAAGGAAACAAGCTGTCCAGAAAACTGGACAGCTTTGGTGGAGGAGTAGGGGCCGACCAAAAAGGGTAGGATGAATCTCACCTTGATGCCGAACCAAAAGGAGATCACCGGAGAGTTGCCGGAGGATCACCAGCCGAAGCTTGGACGCCAGCAACAATTTGGACGGCGACAAAAGGGGGTGGGCGCCGACACTAGGGTTGGCGCCGACTTCTTCAAAGGGGAGGAGGTGGGTGGCAACTCTTGGTTAATGGAATTATATTAGGGCTTAACAAACCCTTAAGCCCTCTTTTATAGAGAACTAATTCTCTTAATAGTTATTGGATCATAACCATAAGCCTGTTAACCCGCTCCATTAATTTAAGTTAAAATAAACCAAACCATGATGGTTTATTTTAAGTTAAAATGAACCGAACGATCTTTGGTTCATTCGTTTAAAATAAACCAAACTCTTTGGTTTATTCTCCTCTATTGGATTAGAACCAAACCATTTTGGTTCATTCATTATGTCTTCACAAGACACATCCCATCCACGCTTCCATTGCGACTGAAACGATTTCATGCTCGCTCCACGTTTGGTCCAACCAAACCTAGTTTCTCTCGGTCTGAGAATCCCATTCTCAAGCACATTTTAAATCCTTCGGATTACGCTCATTGTGCGTGTGACCAAATAGGTTCTCGGTTTATGTTGGCTATCTTTAATTAACCATTAATTATAGAATGATCATGAGTGGCACCTAGTAGTGCATCATGATCCCCAATTAACCGAAAAGATCAACGGTTGATCCAGAACTATTTCTGAAACCCTTCAGCAGCTCGAATGAATCGTGCCCCATTCTCTTCACTCATCTTATACCCACTTGGTTCAGGACATGGTCTATAGTGTCAGTCCCCACTAGGCTGACTACGTCACACCTAGCCCAAGTATCATTTCCTTGTCCTACGGATACTAGTTACTGCACATGTATCGGAGAGTACCTTACTCTAAACATGTAATGCTTTGGCCAAAGACTTTAGTAACAATCCGACGAGAGGCCATGGGTATACATCTCCTTGCAAGGAGTGATGAATCCTTTATAGGCTATTCAAACACCTTCGATCACTTCGACTTATACCCAATCATCTCGGGTCCACATCTCCTCATAGATGCTTGCTTAAGATGTCAAAGCATAAGTCTTCATGATCAAGATGACTTGAATACCGCAAGTTAAAGGAACATCGCACTTAAGCTGCAGTAAGAACTTCATTGACATATCTATATATGCAGAGAACCATATGAAGTCTTACGGCTGGTCACTCCAATGAACTAGTTACCATAACTAACATCCACGATTAACTCCGGACATCACAATGTCTCCAGCCAGTGAGAATCAACTGCTTGGATACACCAAAGAGTATACCTCGTGCTAGTCTCGACAGAATCGATGGTGTCCAAATCCATCAATTCATCGACTAGAGATAATTCTAATACATCACAATTACACATGTAGAGATACTCACTAGTTGTGATCCAATCACAAATTCTCTCATGCTGTGAATCGTATCGTGGACATTCAGTAAATGAGTTTAAGATCTAATCAAATACATGAAAACATGTATACTCAAATAGTGAATCTTCATTTATCATATAAATGGTTCAAACATAAGGTGATTGCCTTAGGACATCTCTCATATATCACTAACAAACTCCCACTTGGCCTAATACCAATCGCTACGGTATCCAATACCATAAGCTCTAACATGACCCTCAAACTTACTTTGAGGTAATGCCATAGTCAAAGGATCTGCTAAGTTCCTTTTAGTGGGGATTTTCACGATTTGTATTTCCTTCCTACTAATGATCTCTCTGATTAGATGATAGTGGCGAAGCACATGTTTGGATCATTGATGAGACCACATCAAGTTCAGAGATGAACTTCTTGATCCAAATCACTTCCTTTGCTGCTTCCAAAGCTCCAATGTATTCTGCCTTAGTGGCAAAATCCGCTATAATGTCAAGCTTGAATCTTTTCCAACTTATTGTGTCTCCATTCCAGGTGAATACATACCCAGACTGAGACATGGAATCATCCTTGTCTGTCTGGAGTTGGCATCTGTATACCCACGTATCACCATGTACCCTTCTCCATATATTAGGAACACATCCTTAGTTCTTTTCAAGTACTTAAGGATTGTCTTAACAGCCACCCAATGATCCATTCATGGATCAGACTGGTATCTACTCGTGACACTCAGAGCATATGATACATCGGGCCTCGTACATAACATAACATACATGATAGATCCTATTGCGGATGCATAGGAAATCTTACTCATACAAATCCTCTCGTCTTCTGTGCGCGGACACATAGACTTCGAAAGGTGTATCCCATGCCTGATGGGTAGGAAACCATTCTTGGACTCCGACATGCTAAACCTCTTTAGCACTCGGTCTATATATGTAGACTGGGAAAGACCAAGCCACCGTTTCGATCTATCTCTATAGATCTTAATCTCGAGGATGTAGGTTGCTTCTCCCAGGTCTTTCATGGAGAATGTCTTGGATAACCAAATCTTAATTGACTGTAAGACTGAAACATCATCTCCTATAAGTGATATGTCATCGACATACAATACTAGGAACACGACTGCACTCCCACTAACCTTCTTGTACACACAAGGTTCGTCTGGATTTTGTGAGAAATCAAACTTTTTGATTGTCTCATCAAAACGGATATTCCAGCTCCTGGATGCTTGCTTCAATCCATATAAGGACCGTCGCAACTTGCATACCTTGGTTTTATCAATCGATGTGAAACTCTCAGACTGTATCATATACACGTCCTCGAGCAGGTTTCCATTAAGGAAAGCTGTTTTTACATCCATCTGCCATATCTCATAATCATAATGAGCCGCTATGGCCAGGAGCATCTGAATGGATTTAAGCATAGCTACAGGCGAATAGGTTTCGTCATAATCAACACCTTGTTTTTGATGATATCCTTTCTCCACTAATCTAGCTTTATAGGTAATCACATTACCATCCATGTCGGTTTTCTTCTTGAAAATCCACTTGCACACTATAGGCTTGATGCCTTCAGGTGGGTCAACCAAGTTCCAAACTTGGTTTTCATACATGGAATTCATTTCCGACTTCATGGCATCAAGCCACTTATCCCTTTCTGAACATGTCAGCACTTCTTCATAACTGGTAGGCTCCTCATCATCAATGAGTAACACGTCGTTTGATTCACTTACAAGAAATCCATATCTCTCAGGAATGTTGCGTGTTCTACCAGATCTACGAAGATGTGGTGTTACAATAGGTCTAGCCGATTGCTCATCACTATGAATTATCGGCTGTTGTGCTTCACCAGGTATCTCATCAATGTCTATTTGAGTCTCTCGAGCCTCCTCAAGCTCGACGACACTCCCACTATTTTCTTGCAAGAGAAACTCTTTCTCTAGAAACACAGCATGCCTTGAAACAAACACCTTTTGTTCCACAGGATGATAGAATTGGTAACCCCTTGTTTCCTTAGGGTATCCAATAAATAGACATTTATCAGACTTAGCATCCAATTTGTCTGATACAGTCCGCTTCACATAAGCAGGACAACACCATATCTTCAAGTAAGATACATGAGGTTTCTTACTATTCCATATCTCATATGGAGTATTAGAGACTACCTTGGTTGACATTCTGTTTAACAAGTAAACATCTGTCTGATGTGCATTGCCCCAAAAGGACTTGGGAAGATTCGCATGATTCATCATTGACCTGACCATGTCCAACAAGGTTCGGTTACGCCTCTCAGATACACCATTATGCAGTGGTGTATATGGCGGAGTCCGTTGAGACAATATACCATTGTCTCTTAGATAATCAAGAAACTCTTGACTTAAGTATTCACCACCTCGATCTGATCGAAGTATTTTAATACTCTTGTCATGTTGTTTCTCTACTTCATTTCTGAATTCTTTGAACCTTTCAAAGGCTTCAGACTTGTGTTTCATCAAGAACACATACTCAAACTGTGAGTGATCATCGATGAAGGTAATGAAATAGCTATAGCCTCCTAAAGCTTGAGTTTACATAGGTCCACATACATCAGTATGTATTAGACCTAGTAACTCTCCCACTCGTTCACCTTTTCCTGAAAAAGGTAACATAGTCATCTTGCCTTTTAAGCATGATTCGCATGTATCGTATGAATTCAATTCAAACGATTCCAGAATTCCACATCGGTGTAATTCGGACATGCGTTTCTTGCTTACATGGCCAAGACGACAATGCCACATGTAGGAGTCTAATTGATTATCCTTTCGAGAACGTTTGTTGCTTGCTTCGATATTGAAAATATCACTGGATATGTCCAATGTATAAACACCATTGCTTAAAGTTCCAGTCCCATAAAGAACTCCATTCAAAGTTATGTAACAACAATTGTTACTAAAAGTCAAATGGTAACCATTTCTATTTAAACAAGAAATAGAAATGATGTTCTTTATCAACGAAGGAACATAAAAGCAATTGTCCAGTTCTAAGACAAGTCCTGCAGGGAGTTTCAACAAATACGTTCTGATGGCGAGTGCAGCAACCTTTGCTCCATTCCCAACACGTAAATTTTGACTCTCCCTTGACGAGTCTTCTTCTATTCCTTAGCCCATGTATGTCATTACATATATGTGAGCCACACCCAATATCCAATACTCAAGTGTCTGAGGAAATAGAATGACAATCAATAATGAAGATATATGAAAAAGATGGAGCATCTTATGCCTTATTCTTCTTCACGGACTCAAGATAAATCTTGCAATCTCTTCACCAATAACCCTACTTGCCATAATGATGGCAAGTGCCCTTTTGAGCTTGTTCTACCTTTTTAGCCTTTTTCTTCTTCCCCTTCTGTTGTTCCTTTGACTTCCTCTTAGAAACTTTCTTTGAGGAATCTACTAACAACACCACCCCCTAGTCATGCTTCTCAGAAGGCTCCACAGTCTTCAGCATGTTGAGCAGTATCACAGATGAACCTTCTTGCATCTCAGAGGTGAAGAGGAGCTTGGAGACTTCGAATCTTTCGAATCTCACTTGCTTATCAAACAACTCATAAAGATGAAGGACTACGATATGAACATCCATATGCTCATGCTGCTTCCGTAGCTTGGGTTCCATCATGGCTAGCATGATGCAACTCATTTGTTCCGAATCACTCATATGTTTCTGATAGACCAACAATTGGTCCAGAGTTGCTTTGTCAATAGGATGGGCGGGAAGAGGCGCTTCGAGGACATTTGCAAGCTTTTCAACCTTGAGAACAATTCTCAAGTTTCTAAGCCAGTCCAAGAAGTTCGGCCCAGTCAATTTATTCGAATCCAAAATGGAACGCAAATTCAAAGACATCATGATCAATCTTAGAAATACAAAACGAGCATATATGAGAAAGATGATTTTAAAATGCATCATTATACATTCATAAATCTCATTCATTTTTCGAATTTCAAAAACCCCAAAATCACTTCGGGAGATCGTAGGTCCATCTCCGAATGGGTTGATATTCAACATAGATATGAACAACCTTGGAGAGAGTCTAACAAGTCATTCATAGCTACGATGGTAGGAATCAAATATACCGATTGCATATCACATATATACAACTATCACAATGTTCTATCAACTAATTGAATGTTCACACATACATCGGGTTGTTAACACATTAACATGTATGCATCATATGCATAGCACCCAACTTCACCTCCCTTTACATCAACCTTGGAGAGTGTCCAACAAGCCGATGCTCCAGGTTAAATCCAACCCATTAATCGGGAAATAGTTTTAATATGGTTAGAGTGCATTCAACCAATTAGCCCGGCTTGGAGAGAGTCCAACAACCAAAGCTAACGATTGACCTCTGACTCTTACCATATTAGTATTAAACTATTCCATGGTTTGAACATGTTCGGGTTCGAGCCGGGCTTGGAGAGAGTCCAACAATTCGAACAAGAAACGGAACTCTGGTTCTAACCATATTAATGGAAGGTGTTGGCTTTAATATTGAGTTAGGGTTTTTATGTCACATCTTCTTTGCATGCAAATAACTATTATCTACATGGCATACATCTACATGTCACGACACGCATGGCATAATGATATGCATCTAATGCAATTACATGTCATACAATTATATCATGTACAATATTTCCTTATATGTCATAACTATTTATGGAAATAAAATATGTTTAAGATTTGATTCTCCAAATCAAATCATGATTAAATTAGGAAACAAATTTCCAAATCTAATCACATATTTTATTTGTGGAAATAGTTGATTAAGGAAAGCCAATTTAGGAAACCAATTTCCTAAATCATTAAAACTACTTATGGAAATTAAAATATTTTTAAGATTTGATTTCCCAAATCAAATCATGATTAAATTAGGAAACAAATTTCCAAAATCTAATCAAATATTTTATTTATGGAAAATATCAATTTCCATAAATACTTCCAACTTTCCAAAAGTGGAAGATTTCCATAAACACTTATAGACTATCCAAAATTGAAAAATTTCCATAAATACTTCTAACTTTCCAAAATTAGAAAATTTCCAGAAATATCATTATGACTATCGCAAAACAATTTTTATGATTATGTCGAAACACAACCTGGGTTCTGATACCACTGTTGGGTTTCCGGCACCACGGCTAGTGTGTGTTCGAACATGTTTCATAAACATGTGCACAGCGGAAGAAATAAAAATAATAAATCTACATTTATTACAATACACAGATTACACGCATGCATCGTACAACATGTGTAGACATAACCATAAATTTAAATTTTGCAATAAAAGGAAATTTAACTACGTATACCTTACATATCACGTGTAGTGAGAAAGACATCAACTGGAACGATCCTCGCTAGAATCGTCTCTATCCGTATCCATTGTTGGGGATCGATCGGCCGACTAGAGGGGGGGTGAATAGCCCTCTTTACTTGGATGGAGGATTTTGCTCGTCTACAAAACTAATTAGCGCAAGCGGAAACAACAATACAAGACAAGCAAATAGAAATATAAGAAATCAAACGCTAATAAGATGGTGTAACGTGGTTCACGGCTACGCCGCTAATCCACGGTCCGATTCGTCCAAAGTGAATCACTCCTCCAAATCTACTAGATCTCTCCTTTGCACCAAGCTAGGTGGAGGTAACCTCTTTACAATTTCTCTTCTTACAATAGAATGGAAATAAAGCAAGTAAGAAGAGTGGAAAAACCCTTAGAGCACTTTGGGAGAAGATTAGAGCATAAGCATTAACATTAAGCCTCCCAAAGCTCCATCCCCTTCCTTTTTATAGAGGAAGAGGGTTTCTTCCCGTTAACACAGGAGCGATGTGATGCCCTCGATCACCGGCCGGTTCTCGTAGTCGCTGTCAATAATGGCCACTTTCACGTTGGATTCCATCAAGATGTGTATCGATCGGTGATGGCAACCATCGATCGGCGATGTCAGTCGAGTGCTCCGCGAGATCAACTCCATTCTCGTGCTGCGGTGTCATCACGATCATTGCCGTCCCTTGGGTCGGCCGATCAACATCGATCGCCCATGCCGTGATCGATCAACTTGATTCATCTGACTTAAACTAGTCGATCGAACCATCGACTCGAAGCGATCACCGCCATGACATGGCAATGACCGTGTGTCGAAGTCTCATCCGACACTTAGCCAAATGGCCAAGTTTCACCTAAGAGCTACCCCTTCCCGGGTTACATTCGCTCACTCTCATCTCTCGTAGTCCCGCGCCTTTGAAGTTCTCTTCGTTCGCGACCACATCCCTCGGCAGCATCAGGTGCACGACTCTGCAATGCTCCTTCGCGTCTCTTGCCTCGAAGTCTACTTCCTCCGGCTTCACTCCAAGCTCCTCATCTTGTGGTCCCTCGGATGCTCCAAGCGCCCGGCTTCCGCAAAGCTATCCTTCACCGACTCAAGGCCCGAGTCATGAGATGTGAAACTCGCCACGGCTCCATGTGCAAATTACTAAGTCATGCACGACTTCAACGCACATATCAAATCAACATAGCAAACTAACTTAAACCCTTTGCCACACACATCAAAACCTAATCATGGCAAGAGATTGCCCTAACAATCTCCCCCTTTTTGATGTGTGGCAATCCGTTTAAGTTAGGTAAAAATATTTGATAAAAAAATTTTAAGGTAAGAAAGCATGTAAACATAAACATGATATAGCAACATGCAACTCCCCCTTAATCCATGAAACTCTCTCTACAAATTTCTCCCCCTATCATAATTTACTTAAACATAATCAATTCTCCCCCTTTGACACCATCAAAAAGATTAACACTAAGTTATAAACTCATGGCATCAAGTCTAATGGGAGGAAAATACCAAACATTAGTCTTAAACCTGAATTCGGCCTTTACTGTTCTTAATTTCAGGCCATCAGTCGACTGGTTCAGACTACCAGTCGACTGGCACGCGAATTTTAGAACTTTTTGATTTTCGGACCGAAATTCAGAAATGCATTAAAAATTCTAGAAAATTCAAAAAATCATGAAATTTGGGGAACATATTTCTGGTAAGATTCTTTATCAGTGAAAAATAGGTCGTCTTGAAAAATCATTATATTTTCACGTATTTGCCAAAAATCCAAAAGGTTTAAAAACCACTAGGTTTTTGATCATGTGAGTATCAAGTTTAACACTTAGTTTTGGTTCCAATTGTTTCAAAACATGAATACAAAGATTTTAGATTAAGAAATTGTTTTGAGAACATATGAAATATAAAACCATGATCTTTGGGCAATATGTCTATGAATTAAACATAAGCCTTCCCCATGATTGGTCTATTATTGCTATTTTGATACTTTAAATGTCCATCTAAATGCCATAGGCATTAGTGGACATTTGTATCATCCTAACATCTCACCCATGCTACGTTTTCAATCAAAGTAGCCTATTGTGAGTGTGAGATGCATCCTAGAGGTTATTTATATATACTTAACCATTATATTCATACAATTCTATCAAGGTTAAGTATCATCCTAACACTCAACATGATCATAAAGATATATATGACTTAAATTCATATTATGATCATGAAACACATGTATTCATTGAATTTTTATCATGCATTAGGTATTATATCATGATAATAAGCAAAATATCACCTAAGGCATGATTTAAACCCTATTTCTCATGATGATGTGCCAAAGTTCAAAATCATAAATCATGATTGCAAATATTCATAGCAATTACATTAATCATCATGATTTAAGCATTATTAACTATTTATAGGCACGTTATCATCACCTAACACTATTTAAAAAATGTTGTCCCGCCATCCTAAGTCAACCAAAATATGATATAGGTCAATTGCATATGGTTGACTACCCTAGGGGTTTTCTAACCCTTAAGGATGGATTTTGGAACCCAATACAAATTCTTGCCTATAGGGTTCACTAGATACTCCTTGGGGATCCATTTCCTAGCAATTACCTTCTTCTTATCTTGTCCCCTAGCAATTAGGCATTTATAGGCCTTTTCATTTTTCTTTTCTTTATATCCAAGGCCCTTTTTATTAAAGCTAGCTCTTTGGCTCCCTATGATCATGTTCAAGGTGTTTGAGCCAATAGTGAGGTGTTTGAGCCATTAGTGAATTTTTCTAGGGCTTTTGTCAAGTAATCTACCTTTTCCCTTAGAGCCCTATTTTCATCCATGCATGCATCACTAACATTAAATGGCATATATTCATGTGAGCATGCATCATCATGGCAAGAAAAAATATTTTCATTTTCATTTAAGCATGCTTTTTCTAACTTATTTTCTAAGTCCTTAATTTGATCTAGCATGTTTTTGTTCTTCTTCTTAGCTCTAAATAAATCCCTAGTTAAGCTAGAAACCATGGAAACTATTTTCTTAGGAGTTAGATTCGTTACCATAGTTTCCATGTCTTCTTCTTCTTCGGATGAGGAAGTAGAGGAGGCTCACCCTTCACTTGAGCTCTCTCAACTTGAGCTTGATTCTTCATTTTCGGTGGAGGAGCAATCCAAGTCATCAAATGCCATCAATGCTAGGTTGGTGACAAATGCATTTTCTTCCTCAGATGAGGAAGGGGAAGAAGGGTCATCCCATGTCTTGGCCTTGAATGCTTTGGCCTTCCCCTTTTCCTTTGCCTTCTTTTCTTCTTCCTTTTTCTTGTTCCCCTTTTTCTTCTTCTTTTCTTCTTTCTTCTTCGTCTCTTCCTTGCTCTTGTTTAGGAGGGGACAATTGTCCCTTATGTGTCCCTCTCCTTGGCAATTGTAGCAAATGATTTTTCCCCTTTGTCTTCTATTCCTATCATTAGATTTATTAAATCTAAAACCTTTTAAAGCACGCCTTACCCTCCTTACCATATATGCTTCTTCCGTGCTATCAATGGAAGAGGAGGAAGAGGCTTCGTCATCGGAGGAGGAGGGAATCTCTATCTTCTTCTTCCCCTTGTTTGCTATCAAAGCTACTCCTCTTGAAGGTTGGATTCTTGGCTCTTCTTGTATTCCTTCAAGCCTCGTTTCGTGGAGCTCCATTGTTGAGAAAAACTCCTCCAAGGTACTTACTTCCAAGTTCTTGGAGATGTAAAACGAATCCACCATGGAGCTCCATCTTGAGGACCAGGGAAAGGCATCTATGGCCTTCATGACCATATCCCGGTTTGATAGTTTCTCTCCTACACTTGTTAGCCCAATTAATATTTCCTTAAACCTAGAATGTAATGATGTTACATTTTCTCCCTTTTCCAATTTGATATTTGATAGTTGGGAGCAGAGGAGGTCTCTCCTTGCAAGTTTGGCTTCCGAAGTGCCTTCATGAAGTTCAACCAATCTCTCCCACATCTCCTTGGCACTTGAGCATTCCCCAATTCGGTTGATCTCTTGTTGGGGGAGCACATTTAAGAGATGGTGCTTGGCTTTTGAATTTGCAAGGTGCTCTTCCCTTTGCTTTTTGATCCACCTAGATTTTTCTATTGGCTTCCCTTCTTCATCCCTAGGCAAAACGAAACCGGATTCCATTGTAATCATGATATCAAAATCCATTTCGAAAGATACCTCCATTCGCTTCTTCCACCAAGCGAATTCTCCTTCAAACATCGGTGGATGGATGTTGGAGCCGGCCATTTTGAAATTTGCTTATTGTGGCGGTTAGTCCTCGACAAGCTTTCCTTGGCTCTGATACCACTTGTTGGGGATCGATCGGCCAGCTAGAGGGGGGTGAATAGCCCTATTTACTTGGATGGAGGATTTTGCTCGTCTACAAAACTAATTAGCGCAAGCGGAAACAACAATACAAGACAAGCAAATAGAAATACAAGAAATCAAACGCTAACAAGATGGTGTAACGTGGTTCACGGCTACGCCGCTAATCCACGGTCCGATTCGTCCAAGGTGAATCACTCCTCCAAATCCACTAGATCTCTCCTTTGCACCAAGCTAGGTGGAGGTAACCTCTTTACAATTTCTCTTCTTACAATAGAATGGAAATAAAGCAAGTAAGAAGAGTGGAAAAACCCTTAGAGCACTTTGGGAGAAGATTAGAGCATAAGCATTAGCATTAAGCCTCCCAAAGCTCCATCCCCTTCCTTTTTATAGAGGAAGAGGGTTTATTCCCGTTGACACAGGAGCAGTCGACTGATGCCCTCGATCAGTCGACTGGTCCTGTAGCCGTTGCCCAATAATGACCGCTTTCCACGTTGGATTCCATCCAACGGTATTGGCATTAGTCGACTAATGGCACCCATCAGTCGACTGATGTCAATCAGTCGAGTGCTCTACGAGATCGACTCCATTCTGTGCCCATGCACAGTGTCATCAGTCGACTGTCGTCCCTTGGCAGTCGACTGATCAAGCCATCAGTCGACTGCCCATGTCGGCAGTCGACTGATCAACTTGATTCAGCTAACTTAAACCAGTCGATCGAACCATCGACTCAGAGCAGTCGACTGCCATGACATGGCAGTCGACTGGTGTCGGGAAATCCCATCCGACACTTAGCCAAATGGCCAAGTTTCACCTAAGAGCTACCCCTTCCCGGGTTACATTCGCTCACTCTCATCTCTCGGAGTCCCTCGCCTTCGAAGTTCTCTTCGTTCGCGGCCACGTCCCTCAGCAGCATCAGGCGCACGACTCTGCAATGCTCCTTCGCGTCTCTTGCCTCGAAGTCTACTTCCTCCGGCTTCACTCCAAGCTCCTCGTCCGGCGGTCCCTCGGATGGTCCAAGCGCACTGCTTCCGCAAAGCTATCTTTCACCGACTCAAGGCCTGAGTCATGAGATGTGAAACTCGCCACGGCTCCATGTGCGAATTACTAAGTCTTGCACGACTTCAACGCACATATCAAATCAACATAACAAACTAACTTAAACCCTTTGCCACACACATCAAAACCTAATCATGGCAAGAGATTGCCATAACATCCATGCCGAGTACCTTCGTTTGACTTCACCAAGTCACGTGCCTTGCCTACGTACGGGTTACTAGCCTCGTGTTGAAGACGATGTGATCGAGAGAAGAACACGATCCGAATCCAAATTCGGATCCAAAAATGAGTCCTCAAAACTCGCTTCTCCGGAGAGGTATTCGTCAACCGTTTGACGAATCCTTCGTCCTCCACCTATGAGGATTACCGGAGATCGAATCCCCGGCAAGTCTACCGCTGTCGGAGCTCCAAACGTCGTCCAAACGACGCTCCGACGAGAAGGAAACAAGCTGTCCAGAAAACTGGACAGCTTTGGCGGAGGAGTAGGGGCCGGCCAAAAAGGGTAGGATGAATCTCACCTTGATGCCGAACCCAAAGGAGATCACCGGAGAGTTGACGGAGGATCACCGGCCGAAGGTTGGAAGCTGACAACAATTTGGACGGCGGCACAAGGGGGTGGGCGGCGGCACTAGGGTTGGCGCCGACTTCTTCAAAGGCGAGGAGGTGGGCGACAACTCTAGGTTAAGGGAATTAGATTAGGGCTTAACAAACCCTTAAACCCTCTTTTATAGAGAACTAATTCTCTTAATGGTTATTTGATCATAACCATAAGGCCCGTTAACCCGCTCCATTAATTTAAGTTAAAATAAACCAAACCATGATGGTTTATTTTAAGTTAAAACAAACCGAACCAACTTTGGTTCATTCATTTAAAATAAACCAAACCCTTTGGTTTATTCTCCTCCATTGGATTAGAACCACACCATTTTGGTTCATCCATTATGTCTTCACAAGACACGACCCTTCCACGCTTCCATTGCGACTGAAACGATTTCATGCTCGCTCCACGTTTGGTCCAACCAAACCTAGTTTCTCTCAGTCAGAGAATCCCATTCTCAAGCTCATTTTAAATCCTTCGGATTACGCTCGTTGTGCGTGTGACCAAATAGGTTCTCGGTTTATGTTGGCCGTCTATAATTAACCATTAATTATAGAACGATCATGAGTGGCACCTAGTAGTACATCATGATCCCCAACTAACCGAAAAGATCAACGATTGATCCAGAACTATTTCTAAAACCCTTCGGCAGCTCGAATGAATCGTGCCCCATTCCCTTCACTCATCTTATACTCACTTGGTTCAGGACATGGTCTATAGTGTCAGCCCCCACTAGGCTGACTACGTCACACCTAGCCCAAGTATCATTTCCTCGTTCTACGGATTCTAATTACTGCACATATATCGAAGAGTACCTTACTCTAAACATATAATGCTTTGGACAAAGACTTTAGTAACAATCCGACGAGAGGCCATGGGTATACATCTCCTCGCAAGGAGTGGTGAATCCTTTATAGGCTATTCAAACACCTTCGATCACTTCGACTTATACCCAATCATCCCGGGTCCACATCTCCTCAGAGATGCTTACTTAAGATGTCAAAGCATAAGTCTTCATGATCAAGATGACTTGAATACCGCAAGTCAAAGGAACATCGCACTTAAGCTGCAGTAAGAACTTCATTGACATATCTATATATGCAGAGAACTATATGAAGTCTTATGGCTGGTCACTCCAATGAACTAGTTACCATAACTAGCATCCACGATTAACTCTGGACATCACAATGTCTCCAGCCAGTGAGAATCAACTGCTTGGATACACCTAAGAGTATACCTCATGCTAGTCTCGACAGAATCGATGGTGTACAAATCTATCAATTCATCGACTAGGGATAATTCTGATATATCACAATTACACATGTAGAGATACTCACTAGTTGTGATCCAATCACAAATTCTCTCATGCTGTGAATCGTATCGTGGAAATTTAGTAAATGAGTTTAAGATCTAATCAAATACACGAAAACATGTATACTCAAATAGTGAATCTTCATTTATCATATAAATGATTCAAACATAAGGAGATTGCCTTAGGACATCTCTCATATATCACTAACAGAAGCACCTTAGAAATTCAAAGGCCAAGCACCACCTCTTCAATGTTCTCCCCCAACAAGAGATCAACCGGATTGGGGAGTGCTCTAGTGCCAAGGAAATGTGGGGGAGATTGGTGCAACTCCATGAAGGCACTTCCGAGGCCAAGCTTGTAAGGAGAGATCTCCTCCGCTCCCAACTATCAAACATCAAATTAGAAAAGGGAGAAAAGGTAACATCATTACATTCTAGGTTTAAAGAAATTTAATTGGGCTAACAAGTGTAGGAGAAAAACTTTCAAACCGAGATATGTTTATGAAAGCAATCGACGCTTTTCCCCGATCATCGAAATGGAGTTCAATGGTGGACTCCTTCTACATGTCAAAGAACCTAGAAGTGAGCACCTTGGAGGAGTTCTTCTCAACTATGGAGCTCCACGAAACAAGACTTGAAGGAATAATAGAAGAGTCTAGAATTCAACCTTCAAGAGGAGTGACACTTTTGGCCAACAAGGGGAAGAAGAAGATGGAGACCCCCTCCTCCTCCGATGAAGCATCCTCCTCCTCCTCCATGGATAGCACGGAAGAAGCTTATATGGTAAGGAGGGTAAGGCATGCATTAAAAGATTTTAAATTTAATAAATCTAATGATAGGAGGAGAAGACCAAGGGGGAAGGTTATTTGCTACAATTGCCAAGGAGAGGGACATATAAGGGATAATTGTCCCCTCTTGAACAAGAGCAAGGAGGAGAAGAGAAAGAAAGAAGAAAAGAAGAAGAAGAAGGGGAGCAAGAAGAAGAAAGAAGAAGAGAAGAAGGCCAAAGAAAAAGGGAAGGCCAAAGCACTCAAGGCAAGGACATGGGATGATCCTTCCTCTTCATCATCCTCATCCGAAGGAGAAGAAGAACATGTCTACTCCAATCTAGCTTTGATGGCCTTTGACGATCTAGACTCCTCCTCCACTGAAAATGAAGAATCAAGCACAAGTGAGGAGAGCTCTAGCAAAGGGGGAGCTTCTTCACCATCCTCATCTAAAGAAGAAGAAGACATAGAAACTATGGTAACGAACCTCTCCCCAGTAAAATAGTTTGCATGATTTCTAGTCTTACTAAGGATCTATTTAGAGCTAAAAAGAAAAATAAAAGCATGCTAGATCAAATTAAGGATTTAGAAAATAAGCTAGAAAAAGCATGCTTAAATGATAATATTTCTTCTAGTCATGATGATGCATGCTCACATGATCTTTATATGACATTAGATGTAAGTGATGCATGTATGGAAGAAAATAGGGCTCTAAGGGAAAAGGTAGATCACTTGACCAAAGCCCTAGAAAAATTCACCATAGGCTCCAACACCCTTAACATGATCATAGGGAGCCAAAGAGCTAGTTTCAACAAGAAAGGCCTAGGATATAAGGGAAAGAAAAATGAAAAGGCCTATAAATGCTTAATTGCTAGGGGTCAAGACAAAAAGAAGGTAATAGCTAGAAAATGGATCCCTAAGGAATTTTTAGAGAACCCCATAGGCAAGAATTTATATTGGGTTCCTAAATCCATCCTAAAGGGTTAGGATGTAACGCCCGCCCTTCCCGTACCTCAGAGGGGAGCGAAGGGCGGCGCTACACGATCATACATACATGCATGTACATACAGCGGAAGCATTTAAAACAATAAAATCCCTTCTTAAGATAACTATATTAACCTAATCCACCTAACAGATTAATTATGATGTAACGGTCTTAGCAATTTTCTTAACTAAACATGTACTAAAGAAATTCGAGATTTATATAATAAACGGGAGTGACAAGCAAAACAAAAACATCATCTAAGTCTTAACACTGAATGGTAAAACATGCATAATCTCCCCAAACCATAAACTAAATCTTATCCACCATGCCACTGCCACACACATCTTTGCCTCCTGCTGCTCCCTTCAATTATTCCATTCCTTGCCTTGCTTTGTAGTACAAGGGAAAAACGACACTATCAGCATATATGCTGAGTAAGATCCTTTCCTACTCACAAAATCCATACGACATAAATTAAACATAATATAGTGACACGTTCATTTAACTAACATATAGTCATAGCATGGATGTAACTATTAACATGATCATCAAGAGGCATATAGACTTAGCATTCAAAATTCATGAGTAAAGCAATCCGTGACATGATCATCTAGGACATGTATCCCCATGGCATTTTTATCACAATAACATAATATCTCGTAATAACATAGACATGGAATAGTTATATGCAGAATGCTCTTTGAAAACATATACTTTCATAAGTACTTAAACATAATCTCAACATTAGGGCCCGACATTGTATCCATGACTCGGCCTAGCCCATTTGGCGGTCCATTCGGCGGCCCATTTGGCGAACCCTTGTGGTCATCGACCGTCGACCATCGGCACGCCGACCGTGTCATTACCACTAGGCCTGTACTTCGACCTAGGGGCAACTTTGGATACAAGCTATGCGTAAAGTAAAATAGCATACATGTTCTTTGACATAACATAAAGAGTGTTCTTGTCCCCACTCTTAGGGAAACATTTCTTAACCAATTCATATTCATAAGCCTTACGTAACCATGGCATAGGGGTGCCTATCGTTCATGAACATAAACAGGTACATCATGATAAAATGAGCAAAACTTAACATATACATTATGATACAATGGTCCTACATCAGCCATTAACATGGACATATTGGTATGGAATCATGTAAATATATCGTCTAACTAGTATCATATCAATACCATATATATATACCTAGCATAACATGGAAAAATCATTCGGGATCATGTTCAGATTTTTTTTTTCTTGTCCTTTTTAATCTTCCCGAGCCCAGCACAGCTAGCCTACGTTGGATGACACACCCGTGTCATGGCCGAGCGGCACGCCTGCTAGCCAAGAGGTATGCCTGCTAGCCGAGAGGTATGCCTGCTAAGCCGAAAGCGACACCTCCGGTGATCGGCGACACACACAGCGCCCCGGCGGCATGCTTCTTGCGCCCGGGCGGTATGCTTTGCGCTGAGCTATTTGGCCGAACGCGCTGTCTTGGGCGGCATAGCGTGTCATGCTGCTCCTCACCCTGACACGCCTGTGTCGGGGTGAAAGAGCGGCGTGTTGGCCCCTGTACGTGTTCTGCTTAACAAAATTTATACGAACCTCGTCCTAGGGTCTTAAGCAATATCAAACATGGAACCTCGACTGAGGTTAATCATATGCAATACAAGGAAAAGAAGAACATAAAAAACTTTTTATTGCAAAGCACAACATTGGAAACATGAAAGCCATTCGAGAGAAACTCGTGTACTGCAGGTGAGGGAATTCTTACCTTCGATTGCTTTAACTTATATTTGTAAAACCTAATGAGATGCAACCTTCTATCCTGCCCTAGCAGCTGCCCTCCAAGGTCTCTTGAATCCCACCTTTCCTTGGATTCGGCGGAGAAGACAACCCTAGGAGAGAATTCTTCTTGATGTGTGGTTCGGCGGTGGAGGGATCAAGAGAGAGTAGAAAGGTGTCCTCTAGGGTATTAGGGAGGTTAAATTTATAACCATCAAGGCTTAACCTATTCCCTTATAAATTTCCTTAAATTTCTCTCTTTAACAGAATTAATTCCTTCTTCAATTAAATTCGTGACTTCTCCCTAATCATATAATATTTTTATTGGATTTTTGGTTACTCACCCCTTCTTGTCCGGTTTTCCTTTCTTTTATCTTTTCTTTTATTTCCTTTAAATCCCACGTAAGCCTATTATCATCATGCATAATTATCTTTATTTTCTTTAACCCACATAAGGGCTACTTTATTATCATGCCTCATTATCTATAAAACTCCTAAGATTTTTCGGGCGTTACAATCCCCCATACCTTATAAAAAGTTCATCCTCGAACTTAGAATAGTTCTGGGTATCTTCGTTTCATATCATCCTCGCGTTCCCAGGTGGCTTCTTCGTTTTGTTGACTTTGCCACAAAACCTTTACTAAGGGCACTTCTTTATTTCTTAGTCTTTTGACTTCCTGGTCCAGTACTCGGATCGGTCGACTTTCGTAACTCAGGTCCTCCTGAATTTGCACTGTCTGTGGCTCAACCATCTGGTCTCTATTGGAAATGCACTTCTTGAGCATCGACACATGGAACACATTGTGAATAGCCGACATCTCCTGAGGTAGCTCGAGCTCATAAGCTACCTTGCCAACTCTTTTCAGGATCGGATATGGTCCTACGTATCGCAGACTTAGCTTCCCTTTCTTCCCAAATCTCATTATTCCTTTCATAGGTGCTACCCGGAGAAATACCAAATCTTCGACATTGAATTCCAAAGGTCTACGTCGCTGATCCGCATAGTTATTTTGTCGGCTCTGAGCAGTCTCTATTCTTTGGAGGATATTCTGTATCGCTTGGGTGGTGTCCTCGATGAATTCCATCCGAAGTCCCATCTCTTTCTTCTCACCACCTTCGTACCAAAAGATTGGAGACCTACATTTCCTCCCATATAAAGCTTCATAAGGTGCCATTCCGATGGTAGCCTGATAGCTATTGTTGTAAGCGAATTCCGCTAGACATAAATATCGGCACCAGCTCCCTTTGAAGTCCAGGGCACAAGCTCGTAACATGTCTTCCAGTACTTGGTTCACCCTTTCTGTTTGTCCGTCTGTCTGAGGATGAAAGGCGGTACTGAAATGCAGCTTCGTGCCAAGAGCCTTATGAACGCATTCCCAAAACTGTGACGTGAAGCGACCATCCCTATCTGAAATGATGGTCTTGGGAATACCATGCAGTCTGATGATTTCCTTAGCATATAATTGAGCCAGTTGCTCAATCGAATAGGTCATCTTGATTGCTAGGAAATGGGCTGACTTCGTCAATCTGTCAATGATAACCCATATTGCTTCATATCCGTTCATAGTCCTGGGAAGACCTGAAATAAAGTCCATAGAGATGTCTTCCCATTTCCACTCTGGAATATGGATCGGTTGCAGAACTCCTCCAGGCCTCTGATGTTCTACTTTAACTTGCTGACAGGTCAAACAGGTACTGACGTGCTGTGCTACATCCCTCTTCATACCGGACCACCAGAATTTCTCTTTCAGATCTTGATACATTTTGGTGGATCCCGGATGCATAGAATAGGGGGTCCCATGAGCCTCCTCCAATATCTTCTTGCGTAGTTCCGGATCATTAGGGATACTAAGACGATCCCTAAGGTATAATATTCCGTTATCAGCGACACGAAAATCCTCGATTTTTTCCTTCCAGGATCTCCTACTTGATCCTTTGGAGATTTGGATTACTACTTTGTTTTGCCAATATGTCATTGAATAGTGATGGTACTATTTCCATGGTCGAAAGCTGTCCAAACATAACCTCGATTCCATAGCTCATGATTTCCGTCTTCAGCGGTCGAGACAATCCCGATAGAGACATCAAGGTGGCACTGGACTTCCTGCTGAGTGCATCGGCCACTTTGTTCGCTTTCCCTGGGTGATAGAAAATCTCACAGTCATAGTCCTTCACGAGCTCAAGTCATCTACGTTGTCTCATATTGAGGTCCCTCTGTGTGAAGAAATATCTCAGACTCTGGTCTAGATCTTACATGCTCCATCTGGCTCCCCATACCTTGAGAGCGAAGACCACAGCGGCCAACTCTAAATCGTGAGTGGGATAGTTCTTTTCATGTTCCTTGAGTTGCTTAGAGGCATAGGAAATAACTTTACCACTCTACATAAGGACAGCTTGGAGTCCCAATTTGGAGGCATCGCTGTATATGTCGAAGGATTCGTCACAGTTTGGAAGAGTAAGGATAGGAGCACTGGTCAATCTCCTCTTCAATTCTGTGAAACTCTTCTCGCAGTCGTCCGTCCATTCGTACTTCTTATTTTTCTGGGTGAGAACTGTCATAGGTGCTGCGATTCTGGAGAAGTCCTCTACGAATTTTCGATAATAGCCCGCTAATCCGAGAAAACTCCTGACTTCGCTAGCATTCCTTGGTCTGCTCCAGTTACTCACGGCCTCGATCTTCCTCGGGTCCACCATAACTCCGTCCTTGGAAATAATATGGCCCAGAAAAGATACTTGATCGAGCCAGAATTCACATTTGGAGAACTTGGCATATAGCTTCTTTTCTTGAAGGATCTGTAACACCATCTTCAAGTGTTCGGCATGCTCTTCTTGATTTCTCGAATAGATGAGGATATCGTCACTGAAGACGATCACGAACTTGTCACGAAACACCGAGAATACCCGATTCATCAGGTCCATGAACATAGCAGGAGCATTCGTCACTCCGAAAGGCATGACTACGAACTCATAATGTCCGTATCTTGTTCGAAAAGTTGTCTTCGGTATATCATTTGGTTTTACTTTCACTTGATGATAGCCAGATCTGAGGTCAATCTTTGAAAAGACGGTGACACCTTTTAACTGGTCGAACAGATCATCAATCAGTGGTAAAGGGTACCTATTCTTGATTGTCACATTATTTACCGCTCGGTAGTCTATGCACATTCGCATAGACCCATCTTTCTTCTTTACCAACAGTACTGGAGCTCCCTATGAAGAGCAAAATACTATCTCATCGACTATATTACTACGTCTTCCATATATTGCTGTCTCATCGACTCTAATACTACATCTTCCAATCATGCTTATCTTCATATATTATAATAAGGCTAGCATAAGATTATTATGCATATATTCATCTCATCGACTCTATTACTACGTCTTCCATATATCACTTGTCTCATCGACTCTATGACTACATCTTCTAGCCATACTTATCTTCATATATTATAATAAGGCTAGCATAAGGTTATCATTCATATTTATTTATGCATATTTAAACTAAAGGATAGCATAAGGTTATCATACATATATTCATGCATATTTAAGATAAAAACATTTCTTATCTTACATGAAAGAAATAGAGTAGGCATAGAATTTCTTACTTGGAGTGGCAGGATTTGGAGATTGATGTGTGTGTAGTGGAAAGGCAGAACATGGCTCTGATACCACCTGTAATGCCCACCCTTCCTGTACCTCAGAGGGGAGTGAAGGGCGGCGCTACGCGATCATACACACATGCATGTACATACAGCGGAAGCATTTAAAACAATAAAATCCCTTCTTAAGCTAACTATATTAACCTAATCCACCTAACAGATTAATTATGATGTAACGATCTTAGCAATTTTCTTAACTAAACATGTACTAAAGAAATTTGAGATTTATATAATAAACGGGAGTGACAACCAAAACAAAAACATCATCTAAGTCTTAACACTGAACGGTAAAACATGCATAATCTCCCCAAACCATAAACTAAATCTTATCCACCATGCCACTGCCACACACATCTTTGCCTCCTGCTGCTCCCTTCAATTATTCCATTCCTTGCCTTGCTCTGCAGTACAAGGGAAAAACGACACTATCAGCACATATGCTGAGTAAGATCCTTTCCTACTCACAAAAGCCATATGACATAAATTACACATAAGATAGTGACACGTTCATTTAACTAACATATAGTCATAACATGGATGTAACTATTAACATGATCATCAAGAGGCATATAGACTTAGCATTCAAAATTCATGAGTAAAGCAATCCGTGACATGATCATCTAGGACATGTATCCCCATGGCATTTTTATCACAATAACATAATATCTCGTAATAACATAGACATGGAATAGTTATATGCAGAATGCTCTTTCAAAATATATACTTTCATAAGTACTTAAACATAATCTCAACATTAGGGCCCGACATTGTATCCATGACTCGGCCTAGCCCATTTGGCGGTCCATTCGGCGGCCCATTTGGTGACCCCTTGTGGTCGTCGACCGTCGACCATCGGCACGTCGACCGTGTCATTACCACTAGGCCCGTACTTCGACCTAGGGGCAACTTTGGATACAAGCCATGCGTAAAGTAAATAGCATACATGTTCTTTGACATAACATAAAGAGTGTTCTTGTCCCCAATCTTAGAAAACATTTCTTAACCAATTCATATTCAAAAGCCTTATGTAACCATGGCATAGGGGTGCCTATTGTTCATGAACATAAACAGGTACATCATGATAAAATGAGCAAAACTTAACATATACATTATGATACAATGGTCCTACATCAGCCGTTAACATGGACATAATGGTATGGAATCATGCAAATATATCGTCTAACTAGCATCATATCAATACCATATATATATACCTAGCATAACATGGAAAAATCATTCGGGATCATGTTCGGAATTTTTTTTTTCTTGTCCTTTTTAATCTTTCCGAGCCCATCACAGCCGGCCTACGTTGGATGACACACCCGTGTCGTGGTAGCGCACACACTGCTAGCCAGGAGGTACGCCACTCGGCCGCAGCACTTCCCAATGATCGAGTGACACGCCTGGCGCCCGAGCGGCATGCTTTACGCCCGGGCAACACGCTTTACTCTTGAGCTGTTTGGCCCCGACACACCTGTGCCGGGGCGGCATAGGCGTGTCCCGCGCTGCTCACCCCGACACGCCTGTGTCGGGGTGAAAGAGCGGTGTGTTGGCCTCTGTACGTGTTCTGCTTAACAAAATTTATACAAACCTCGTCCTAGGGTCTTAAGCAATATCAAACATGGAACCTCGACAAAGGTTAGTCATATGCAATACAGGGAAAAGAAGAACATGAAAAACTCTTTATTGCATAGCACAACATTGGAAACATGAAAGCCATTCGAGAGAAACTCATGTACTGCAGGTGAGGGAATTCTTACCTTCGATTGCTTTAACTTATATTTGTAAAACCTAATGAGATGCAACCTTCTATCCCGCCCTAGCAGCTGCCCTCCAAGGTCTCTTGAATCCCACCTTTCCTTGGATTCGGCGGAGAAGACAACCCTAGGAGAGAATTCTCCTTGATGTGTGGTTCGGCGGTGGAGGGATCAAGAGAGAGTAGAGAGGTGTCCTCTAGGGTATTAGGGAGGTTAAATTTATAACCATCAAGGCTTAACCTATTCCCTTATAAATTTCCTTAAATTTCTCTCTTTAACATAATTAATTCCTTCTTCAATTAAATTCGCGACTTCTCCCTAATCATATAAAATTTTTATTGGATTTTTGGTGACTCACCCCTTCTTGTCCAATTTTCTTTTCTTTTATCTTTTCTTTTATTTCCTTTAAATCTCACGTAAGCCTATTATCATCATGCATAATTATCTTTATTTTCTTTAACCCACATAAGGGCTCCTTTATTATCATGCCTCATTATCTATAAATCTCCTAAGATTTTTCAGGCGTTACATAGGAAAACCCTAGGGTAGTCAACCATATGGAATTTATCTATATCATATGTTGGTTGACTTAGGATGGCGGGACAACATTTTTGAAATAGTGTTAGGTGATGATAATGCACCTATAAATAGATAAATCATGCTTTAGGTGATATTTGCCTTATTATATTGATGTAATACCTAATGCATGATCACAATTTAATGAATACATTTGTTTCATGATCATAATGTGAAATAAATTCATATATGTCTTTATGATCATGTGGGATAATAGGATGATACTTAACCTTGTATAGAATTGCATGAAAATGATGGTTAAGTATATACAAATACCTTTAGGATGCATCTCACACTCACCATAGGCTACCTTGATTGAAAACATAGCATGGGTGAGATGTTAGGATGATACTCATGGTCCACTAATGCCTATGACATTTAGATGGTCATGTAAAGTATCAAAATAGCAATAATAGACTAATCATGGGGAAGACTTATGTTTAATTCATAGACATATTGCCCAAAGATCATGGTTGGATATTTTATATATTTTCAAAACAATTTCTTACTATAAAATCTGTGTGTTCATGTTTTGAAACAATTTAAAGCAAAACTAGGTGTTAAACTTGATACTAACTTGATCAAAAACCTAGTTGTTTTTAAAACTTTTGGATTTTTGGCAAATATTTGAAAATATAATGATTTTTCATGGACAACTATTTTTCATTGATAGATATACTTACAAGAAATATGTTCCCCAAATTTCATGATTTTTCGAATTTTATATATTTTCTAATGTATTTTTAAAATCCACCCTGAAAACCTGAAAAACCCGAAATGCATGTGCCAGTCGACTGGTGGTCTGATAACATGCCCAATAACCTTTTGTATCCTATTTTAAGGCATGTTTTGGTTTTTTATCCCTCTAAACTTGATGTCATGCTTGTATAAACCTTGTTTAATATTTTTGATGGTCTCAAAGGGGGAGAAATGTATATGTTTAAGTAAGGGGGAATGTATTTAGGGAGAGTTTCATATATTAAGGGGGAGAGTTGCTAATCATGTTATTCACATGCTTTCTTTCCTTAATATTTTATCAAATGTTTTTACCTAACTTAAACGGATTGCCACACATCAAAATGGGGGAGATTGTTAGGGCAATCAACCCTTGATATGGTTTTGATGTGTGTGGCTAAGGGTTTAAGTTAGGTTGTTAGTGTGATTTGATATGTGCGTTGAAGTCTTACAAGACTTAGTAATTCGCACATGGAGCCTTGGCGAGTTACATTTCTTATGACTCGGTCTTTGAGTCGGTGAAGGATGGCTTTGTGGAAGCCGTGCGCTTGGAGCATCCGAGGGACCGCCGGACGAAGAGCTTGGAGTGAAGCCGGAGGAAGTAGACTTCAAGGTGAGACGCAAAGGATGGCACTGCAGAGCCGTGCGCTTGGCGCATCCGAGGGACGTGGCCGGACGAAGACAAATTCGAAGGCAAGGGACTCCGAGGGATGAGAGTGAGCGAATGTAACCCGGGAAGGGGTAGTGCTCTTAGGTGAAACTTGGTCATTTGGCTAAGTGTCAGATGGGATTTCCCGACATCAGTTGACTACCATGTTATGGTAGTCGACTACTCTAAGTCGACTGTGACTCGACTAGTGTTCGAGTCCGGTTCAAATGCCAACAGTCGACTGCCATGGATTGGCAGTCGACTGCGAGACCACCAGTCGACTGATGAAGGCATCAGTCGATTGGTTGTAAGTGTTTCGGGCACAAAATGGAGTCGAGCTCGCGAGCACTCGACTGATCAAGCATCAGTCGACTGATGGAAATATCAGGCGACTGATGCCGGTGCCGTTGGATGGAATCCAACATGGAAAGCAGTCGTTATTGGGCAACGGCTACAGGATCAGTCGACTGATCAGGGGCATCAGTCAGCTGGTCCTGTGTCAATGGGAAGAAACTCTCTTCCTCTATAAAAAGGAAACGTGTGGGTCTTTGGGGGACTAATGCTTCAACTCATAATATCTCCCAAAGTGATCTAAGGGTTTTTCCACTCTTCTACTTGTTTAATCTTCATTCTATTGTAGAAGAGTGATCCTTGTGTAAAAGAGGTTACCTCCACCTAGCTTTGTGCAAAGGAGAGATCTAGTGGATTTGGCAAAGGAGTGATTCACCTTGGACAAATCGGGGACCGTGGATTAGCGGTGTAGTCGTGAACCACGTTATATATTGTGTTAGCATTGGTTTTATTCTTATTGTTTTGATTTTCTTGTCTTGTTTATTAGTATTCCGCTTGCGCTAACGATTTTGTAGACAAGCAAATTCCATCATCGTACGAAGAGGGCTATTCACCCCCCTCTAGCTGGCCAATACACACCGATCGATACCCTACACTCATGGTCCCTATTGTAGCCTATTATAAATACCTCATGAAGACTAGATCTAGAAAGGTGGTGGAGAGGCTTGGGAGAAAAGTGTGTGTGCTAGGGTTTTGCTTCTTTAGGGCCGACGGCAAGCAAGGGGTTTAGGGTTTTTCCTTCTATTCCTTCTCTTGGCCGGCACCTCTTCTCCATCTCCTTGGGTTGAAGCCTCCTTCTCCCTTTGCAAGGGCTAGTGCCTCCTCTCCCTCTCCTAGGGCTGGCGACAACAAGCAAGGAGGAAGGGGGTTCACTCTTCCTCAATCTCCTCTCCTCTCCTTAGGGCCGGCGGACACCACAGTTGGAGTTTCGTGGTCGATACAAGCAAGGAAAAGAGGAGAAGGCTTTGTGTTCGGCAAAAGAAAGGAGAAGAAGGGAGGGTTTTCTTCCATTGTTCAGAGCGAGCAAGGAAGGGAAGATACGTAGTCTATGAGGCTTCAATTCTTGGAAGATCGTCGCCCACACGACGTCCAAGAAGAGGATAGGAATACAATAGAAGATCAAGAGGTAAAACAAGAGGTATAATATTGTTTAATTTTAATTCTTGTTCTTTTATATTTTGCATGTTGTTGATTGACATGGACCCCGATTATAAACACAAAAATCGGCGATCGGTCCATCATCTATTCCGTGGCTAATCGAGGAAATGGGCTCGGTTGTTTGAACAACAAGTTTGTTCAAGCGACCACTCAAATCGAATAGAACGATGATGAATCGGTTGCTTGGGTAATCCATCTCGGTCCAAATTATTTTTAACTAATAAAATTTTAATCTGGGGACGTGAGAGAGGATCGCCATGCACAAGCGACCGAAGTGAAGTGAAACACTTTCCTGCAACTTTGGCATTTGTTTATATTTTATTTAATTAATATTTGGTAAGGAAATATAAGGCACATGAAGAATTTGAAAGTGATATTTTGAATATAGGCGGAAAAAGCAGTTACACTTGACAATTGGGCGAGGGTAGTAGAGTAAATTCACCTCAAGGATATGGCGGGATGAAGCATCTAAAAAAGGGGCAGAGGTAGAAGGGAGTAGGGGATGGTTGTTTCTTCTCTATTCGGTACCTCAAATATCTTCTCACTTCTTCATTCTTTCTTCTTTTCCATTTTCTCCATTCTACTCTTACTGACTTGAGCGTCGTAGTGGTCGTGCCAGGAAGCCCGCCCACCTCTAACACTCTTTCTCATCCAAGGTGACTCAGGAGGAAGATATTTCCTTATTTCATCCTTAAATGCTTTTTGGTGATAGATCCAGTGGAGAGCTTCAAGATCTAAGGTGATCAGAGAAGATTTATAAGAAGAGGGAAGGGGATCGTGGTAGGACAAAGAAGTGAACACCATCAAATTGGCACCGTCTGTGGGAACTTGAACTAAAAGTCGTGATAGTAAACACGAGGACACTGAAGGAGCCGACAGAAGGGGAGAAATCTATCTCCAGTACTTCTAAGGGGGACACCAACAAAAGCCATCATGAGCCCTTGTACAGAGAAGATCTCATGCAAGTGGTGGCTACTGTGATGGATCAGATGTCACAGAAGGCTACCCCGAAGAAGGTAAAGGAGGATAATACATCCGATGATAAGTCTGAAGAAGTAGTCAAAGTCTCTCGCCCGAAGAATGATTCCTCTTGCATCTTCAAGCAAGTAAAGGGGAACGAAAAGAAGTGTGTAGCTCCACTTAAGAGTGCCCCACTGGAGGGAGAGGTTCCCTTTGTAAGTATGATAAATGACATTTTGTCGTATTATTTTGGTCCCTAATATCAATATTTTTATCCTCTTGATTGATTTATTATGGATTATTAACATGTTTTATGAGTTTGGATTCATTTTAAACGTTATTATAAATTCTCCTAAATTTTGGACTTATATGCATATTTGATCTTTGTTTGTAGGAGATCGAGAGGAGTCAATGGAATAGACTCAAGATCGATCAAATATGACTTCATCTAGGATCACAATGGGCATCTCAAGTTGATTTAATCTGAGCCCTTCATTAAGATCGAAGGCAATTCAATCAAGAGATCAGATTTGGGAGATATGGACCATCTAATGGAAGAGGCTTGATTCTGAGTCATCTATCCAGATCTGGAGAGACATAGTCCGTACAATTAGATCTGGACATCTTATCCCTTCATCTGGATTTGACCGATCGTGATCGTCCTTTCAGATTGATCAGATCCGGCCATCCAGAGTTACATCGATCACAACCATTGAATGCACTGTATAGTTCAAAGATTAATCAGATTAATTAAACCCTAGCTCTAATGGGTGGCTGAGATTGAAGGGCATTTTTATCGGATGGCTATGGGAATGCAGCTTATAAAACCAAACAATTTCCTCGCGACATAAGACACTGCTCTTCTCCTCTTCCTCGTGCGCGAGCGATAGCTGGCGATTCTTCTCCACACGACGGTGACGGTCCGGGCACTCTTTTCGGTGAATCTTCCTTCACCAAAGCCGATGGAAACCTTCTTCCAAGATACAACCGACGAGATGTCGGGATTCGGACAACTTGTCGGCAGTGAGTAGTGAAGGCGATTCCGACGCTTTTCACCAGCGAAGCTTCAAACGCCAACTGCCGGAGTTGAGACGCTTCAGCTAGAAGGGATTTGAAAGGATGAGGTAACTGCTACTGTCGGGATTCGACAGAACATTTTCCCAGCTCGTCGGTAGTGAGTTCCTTCTCCAAATCCAGTGGTAGCATCTTCTTTCCATCGCCGGTGAAGAGGTCTTGTAGCCTAGTCGCAATTCCACTCTTTCCCGCGGCTGAGATTCAGTCGCTCCATCTCGCCAGAACCATCCACCAACTGTCGGGGTTCGGCAGCCCCGCACACCATCGCTGAAGCATAGGGTAAGCATCATCCTACAATTCAAAACTCGCCGGAGGATTTTCCAATGAGGAATCCACCTCTTCCATCCGTCAGAGGGAGCTGTTCGGGCCATCGGGCCATCGTCACTGTGTGGAGTGATCGGTGGTCTATGTTTTGATTTAGTCCATTTAGTTGGATATTCATCTTGTTATTTACTTTGATGTTTGAATTTAGTATTTAATCTAGTTGTTGATTCTGTGGTTAAATTGTTATTTAGTTGTAGTTTATTTTGTTGGTTATGAATTAGGTCCGTTAGCTTTCAATTTTGCTTAGTTGTTCATTAGATTAATGGTTCCTTAGCTTAGTAGGGAGGGTTTGGTAATTAATTTTGTAACGGTACCACAACACAAACAACCATTATCAAATTTTGGTGTCGTTACCGGAGAATGTAATGGTGCTTAGTAGACTTAGGATTGTTTACCCATTTTTCTAAAAAAAAAAAAGCATTTATGGCTTCATTCTTTCATTTTCTATATATCCATGTATTTTTTCATGTCTACTTCCTGTGCCTTTTTATTGTGTTTTTCAGTGTTTCAGGAAGCGACAGGAAATTTCTTTAAACATGGATCCATATTATCAACAGTGTGGAGACTTCAGTGATGTTCAACATTCAGACACTAGACAATATGAGTATTATCATCCTGAACATCAACATTATTAGTACCAACCTCAATATCATCGGCCTGATCCTCAGTATCATCAACCTTATCAACAGGACAGGTATAATTCATATTCTAATACATATAATTTCAATTCAGATTTTAGGTATGGGCATACACAACATTACAATTTTGAGCCATCTCAGTTTAGTGGTTATGAATGGATGGGTCAGCAGAACTTTGAGTATGGGAACATGCAACAACATGATCAATCTTTCCCAACATATCACCCCAACCAACCCGATATTTTTGTGATGCAAAAGAGTATTCATGGTGTGGAGCAATTAACAGGAGAGACTCTACATGAGTATTGGGAGAGATTTAAAGGACTTTGTGCTAGTTGCCCTCAGCATCAAATCAGTGATGACCTACTCATCCAGTATTTTTATGATGGATTGCTTCCCATGGAAAGATGTATGGTCGATATAGCTAGTGGAGAGGCCCTAGTCGATAAGACTCCTGCTCAAGCTAGAGAACTCATTGAGACCATGGTAGCAAAAGTTTTTCCAACCACACCCTAGTTTTACCAGCCACATCAACCTCAACAGATGCAAGCACAAGGATTCATTCAGCCTCTGTCATAGACCAATTCTATGGATATTGACGTGCTTAGAGAGATGAATTGTGGAGTGACTGATAGACACATCTACGATTCAGTTGCTCCACAGGACTCCTATGACTCTTTGTGTTGTGATGTTATCGAGGATACTCATGCATGTGAAGATTTTGATGAAGCTGCTATTATTCTTGATGTGGATGAGTTGCCAACTAATTCTGCTTGCAGTTTTATTGTAGATAATATTGCAGAAGAAGTAGCGCCCTCATAGTTGTTTCCTTTAGTTGTGCAACTACATGATTTACATTCAGATCTAGAGCCTCTTCCATATACCAGTGCCCAGACTTACCAGTCAGAGTAGAAGATAAGTGAGATATTGGCGGCAAGCAATTCTAATGAGTTGATTCCCATGGAAGTGGTGGATAGCTGGAGACACCCAGACTGGACACTTCCATCACAACCAGAATCTCCAACCAAAATTTTGCTGATGAAGGCCTTAACAACATAAGCAATAATCCAGCCCCAAGGCTGGACACTTTCTCCGAATAGCCTTTGACCACCAGAGATTGCATATGATGAGGTGATGATAGTGGAGAGAGCAGCACAGGACTATCTCGATCACACCATTATGGCGCTCACCTCCATTCTGTCCATCCCACTCCTGGCATGGATGTTAAAGCTGAATCTTCTTCAACCGCCGGGATGGGATTTCTTTCGGAGCACTCCACGCCCGGCATGTCTTCTTCTACTGAATCTTCTTCAACCGGCAGAACCTCAGGGGAGTTTGCTCCATCTCATCTTCTTTTCTTTTCATTGTATATACATTTCCTTTCCTTTATTTGTTTTTGTTTTACTTGTTATGTTTCATTTGTTGAGTTTTTGTTTTGTCGGTGTTTTGAAATAAATTTCCTATGCATTCTTTTATATCATCTTAGAAGTCGTGAAAGCTAGTTAAATTTGATTGTTGAGTTTCGGAGATTTATTGTCATGAATGGATTATTTGATTGCATATGGTTACTACTTGGTGATGGAATCTATGTTGATAGATTTAGATGCTTTTTTTTCATTCCTAGTGAGGATTGTGCCTGTTTTTATTACTTGTGTGTGGTGTACTTGTAGTTATTGTAACTCTAGAACTTGCTTTGATTCTTTCGAGACCACACAACCATAGGTTTGCATGATTATTATGAAGACATTCTCACATATTTCACTTTACCACTTTTATCATCACATGCTTACCGAATAATATTGTAGTTTTTCATCATGTCATTTTTCTTTCCTTCCATTACTTTCTTCTTTGTTACTCTTCTGGATGTGGAATACTTGAATGTTCCATGATGAGTATTTTGCATGGGATGAATAAAAGTTTAAGTGTGGGGGAGAGAGTAGCTCAGGGAGAATTCAGTGTAAGCATAGGCAAGTCATGCTTGATCACCATGGACAAGCCATGTTTTTATTTTTATTTAGCTGAGCTTGATGCATTTTTTAGAACATAGCGAAGAGCACCGCATGTCAAGGAAAAAAAATTTAAAAAAAATGAAAAAATAGTTGAAAAAAACATTTGACTAAAACAATAAAGGCAATAAAAAAAATCTTTGACATGTTATGCAATTTTTATGTGTGTGACAGTATTTTTTTGATAAACATCCCTTATTGCAACTATTGAGAGATTTATTATATATTATCCATGAATTTGTATTGTGAAAGTGATAGGGGTTGTTTACATGTTTACGGAATTGTGAAAAGCTAGCTTGGATGAAAACTTTTGGGGCATTACTTTCTTGTACTCATCTATGTAACATTCCAGTATTTCCATATCTTCTTACATTTCTATAGCTGTTTCATTTCTTACCTTTATTTCCTTTCACACATATTGACACTTTTCTTGTATTCATGTTTCCCTTACATTCCTAATAAGCCTTCAATAATTGTGCATTCTTATGTGTATGTATTGGTGAAGTAGAAAAAAAGCAAGTATATGGTAGTGCATAAATCATGAGTAGCTTGAGTGAACTCCACTATTATATGCTTATGAGAGCGAGAGAAACCACCACTTATCTTGTGAGGCTTAATCATTCATGGTCTATTCAGGATGGATTGAAGTCACCATGTTTGTTAACCTGTGTAAGATTTGAGTTCATGATTGCTTGAGTCTTTGAGATTTGACAATCCTAGGTAACTTTCTTTCACGATCTTCTATGTATACTTGGGAATTGCTAGGGAGATATACTTTTAGTTTTCTTTGCTTGCTCGGGACGCGCAAGAATAAGTGTGGGGGAATTGATAATATCCATTTTTGCCATATTATTTTGGTCTATAATATCAATATTTTTATCCTCTCGAGTGATTTATTGTTGATTATTAACATGTTTTATGAGTTTGGATTCATTTTAAACCTTATTGTAAATTCTCCTAAATTTTGGACTTATATGCAAATTTGATCTTTGTTTGTAGGAGATCAGGATGAGTCAATGGACTAGACTCAAGCTAGATCAAATATGATTTCATCTAGGATCACAATGGGCATCTCAAGTTGATTTAATCTGAGCCCTTCATCAAGATCGAAGGCAATTCAATCAAGAGATCATATCTGGGAGATATGGATCATCCGATGAAAGCGTTTTGATTCTGAGTCATCTATCTAGATCTAGAGAGATCCAATCCATACAATTAGATATGAACATCTTATCCCTTCATCTATATTCGATCGATTGTGATCATCCCTTCAGATTGATCAAATCCAGTCATCCAGAGTAAGATCGATCACCGCCGTTAAATGCACTGCATAGTTCAAAGATTAATCATATTAATTAAACCCTAGCTCTAATGGGTGGCTGAGAATGAAGGAAATTTTGATCAGACGACTACGGAAATGCAGCTTATAAAACTAAACATTTTCCTTGTGACAAAAGATGCCACTCTTCTCCTCTTCCTCGCGCGTGAGCGACAGCTGGTAATTCTTCTCCACACGATGGCGACGGTCCGGGCACTCTTTTTGGTGGATCTTCTTTCACCAAAGCAAGCGACAACCTCCTTCCAAGATGCAACCGATGAGATGCCGGGATTCGGACAGCTCATCGACAGCGAACAGTGAAGGTGATTCCGGTGCTTTTCGCTGGCGAAGCTTCCAATGTTGACTGTCGGAGCTGAGACGCTTTAGCTGGAAGGCATTCGGAAGGCTAAGGTAACCTTTACTATCGAGATTTGATAGAACTTTTTCCCAACTCGTCGGTAGTGAGTTCCTTCACCAAATCTGGCTGCAACATTTTTTTTCCATCGCCAGTGAATATGTCTTGCAACCTAGTTCTGGTTCCACTCTTTCCTGCGGCTGAGATTCGGCCGCTCCATCTTGCCAGAACCATCCACCGGCTTTCGGGACTTGGTAGCCCCATCAACCATCACTGGAGCATAGGGCTATCATCATCTTGCAATCCAACACTCGCCGGAGGATTTTTCGGCGAGGAATCCACCTCTTCCATCTATCGGAGGGAGATGTTCGGGCCATCGTCATTGTGTGGAGTGATCGGTGGTATATGTTTGGAGTTAGTCCATTTAGTTGGATGTTCATCTTGTTATTTACTTTGATGTTTGAATTTAGTGTTTAATCTAGTTGTTGATCCTGCGGTTAAATTGTAATTTAGTTGTAGTTTATTTTGTAGGTTATGAATTAAGTCCGTTAGCTTTCAATTTTGCTTAGTTGTTCATTAGATTAATGGTTCCTTAGCTTAGTTGTTCCTTAGTTTAATTGTTTTGTAGCTTAATTGTTCATTAGCTTAATTTCATCATAATCATAGTTTAGTTAGATTAGATTTTTAATTATGTACATTGTCGTTCATTCAGTAGGATTAGACTTTTACATTCCAAACCCCATTTATAATAGAAAATGCAAAGCAATAATTAATAATCCTAAGACTACTGTTCTATCAATTACATTCGTTGGGAAACGATCTGGGCCATTTACTATACTATATTAGTGTAGGGAGGGTTTGGTAATTAATTTTGTAACGGTACCACAACACAAACAACCGTGATCAAAGTACCATTTTAAAAGAAGAAGAGTTAAATCCGTTTACAGAAGATATTCTGAATGAGGAGTTACCTAGGCACTTCTGAATGCCTCAGATGCCTAAATATACTGGTTTCTCTAATCCTAAGGATCATCTGAGTAGATTTAAAAATTCTTTTTTATTTTACTGTTATACCGATGAGGTTAAATGTCAAGTGTTTCTTACTACTTTAATAGTACCAGCACAACAATGGTTTAATGATTTGAAGCCACAATGTATTGATTCATTTAAGGATTTCTCGACATTATTTGTAATTTGCCTCAACCGTTGAGTCTTTTTGATCTTAAGCAGAGAGAGCAAGAAAGTCTACAGCAGTATGTACAAAGATTTACACAGTCAGTGTAGGAAATTCTCACTATGGGATTTGGTATGATGGTAGGAGTCTTCACTCAAGGGCTCAGAGAAAGGGATTTCTTTAAATCTTTAGCTAAAAGACCTCCTACAAATTTTGATGATTTATTATCCCGAGCAGAAAAATTTATTAATCTGAAAGATTCTTAGAAATCTTGATAGAATTCTCAGGTTTCTCAGGTGGTAGAAGTTGCAGAGAGATGGGCTGAATGGGTAAGACCCATTTGTGAGAGTCCTTTATATGCTCCTCAGTTAAGAATTTCTAAAGAGAGGGCTATGAATATTTGTGAGGAGCAGTAGTTACTGAGAAGGCCTTTTGGAGATGCTAGAGGGCCTAAAAGATTATCATCTGCTACTTTTTGCTCTTATCATCAGGATTACGGGCATAATACTCAAAAATGTCAACAGTTAGATTTTGAACTACAAAGAATTATGGGATCTAATTCTCGATTAAGAAATATGATGATGAATCTAGCTCCTTATCAACCAAGGCCTTGGGTCAAAAATTATGGTAGGGGGAATCAATTAAGGCTTCCTATTAAATGACCTGCACATCCTATGCAACCTGTTGGATAATCAATTCCTAACAGAGTAATGCCTACAGATCAACCTCTTGTGAGAGGGTATATTAATATGATTTCTAGAGGTTCCACTAATGGAGATTCTAATTGGGCTCGGAAGAGATACAGTTGAGAAGAATGTATAGCTATTACAATTCTTCATAGAACAAGAGGACCTATGTTGGGTTTTGATTCTAGTGACTTAGAGGGAGTAATGACCCCTTGTAGGGGGTCGATCGGTGTATATTGGCCGGCTAGAGGGGGGTGAATAGCCCTCAATCATCCGATGGTGGAATTTGCTCGTTCTCATTGTGTTGCTTGTCTACGATTGTTGTTAGCGCAGCGGAATAACAATGATAATAATAATACTAACAACACATAACAATCACAAGCGATACACAAGCATATACGTGGTTCGGAAACGAATGGTTCCTACTCCACGGGCGAGCTCACCGAGCTCTAGTTATGCGCACAACACTAACTAAACTCCTTCTCGACTACACGTCGGAGGTGGAGAAACCTCTCACAAGCTATTACAACAAGTAATATATGAAATACAAGAAATACAAAGACAAATACGAAATACACGTAAAGAACACTTTACAATGCTTGCTTTAAACCCTTTGCTTGTAGCATTCTTTAGATGGCTCTTGAAGGTCTGGAATGCAACAACAATTCCATCCTCCAACTTGAGCTCCATTTATAACCTGCATCAAGCTATTTTCGTGCCCATCAGTCGACTACCAAAAGGCCCCAGTCGACTGCCCCTGTAGCCGTTGTCTCACAATGGCCAGAGATCCACGTTGGATAAGTTCTAACGGATCACCTATCAGTCGACTGCCAGTCCATGGAAGTCGACTGGTGACCTAGTAGCCGACTGCCCAGTCGGCTACGGAACATTCTATGCACACGAAACTCTCATCAGTCGACTGCCATCCTTCGGCAGTCGACTGCCAGTCCATGGCAGTCGACTACCAAGAACAAAACCCGTAGTCTTAAACAAGTCGAACCCATGTCGACTTGGATCAGTCGACTGACACCTATGCCAGTCGACTGTCGTCGGGCAAAACCTCAAACACCAAGTTGTTTGAGCATCCGACCGTCGGGTAAACCCTCAAACATCAAGTTTGAGCCTCCGACACTCAGTCTTAGCCACTTGGCCAAGTCCACATCTTCCCTCATCGAGTTCCCCACCGAAGCTCTCTTCCCTCGGTCGATGTCCCTCGGATGCGCCAAGCGCATGGCTTCGTAACGCCATCCTTCGCGTCTCTTTCCCTCGAAGTATGCTTCCCTTTGGGCTAACTCCATTCGCTCCCCGTCCGACGGTCCCTCGGATGCACCAAACGCAAGACTTCACAATGCCATCCTTTACCAACTCAAGGACCCCGAGCCTAGTGAACTTACCAAGTCATCAAGACTTCCCACATGCACCAAGCGCACAGCTTCGCAATGCATTTCTCACCAAGCACTAAGTGCACGGCTTCGCAATGCTTTGAACTTTTCCACACCAAGCTCCATGCTTGGATTTTCTATGCCAACCCCATGTTGGACTTTCCCACACCAAGCTCCATGTTTGGATTTTCCATGTCAACTCCATGTTAGACTTTCCCATGACAATCCCATGTCATGAGTTTTGTCTATCATCAAAATACTATCAAGGTACTGCTCGAGTCAAACTCGAGTAAACCTGGGCCGATTGCACCAACAATCTCCCCCTTTTTGATGATTGACAAAACTACCATCTCAAGTCTACCAATCCTCCCATATTGGCAATTCTCACATCGCAAATGAGAATTCCAAACCTAATTGGTAACTTGGTAACTTCTCCCCCTTTTTGACATTACATCAAAAAGGTCCTCCCCAAGGGTATGAATGACTTATATCCCAATGAGATCTTACAATCTCTCCCTTGGAGGAAACACATGCCTACAATCTTTCTAGTGATCCCATATCACTTAAGAGAGGCAACCCAATTTTCCTCCCATGAGGAAATACACATCCATCTTCCCATTATGGATACCTCCCCCTAGAGGCTTGCTCCCCTTGACCATTGCACCAACAATGTCCTTGGAGAGTCCCTAAGCCAATAGGAACATTTAACCAATCAAAATTAAGGCAAAGTTCAACAATGAACTCTCTTCCACCTTAAAATTGATACTCTCCCTAAATCCATCTCCTAATCCATGTCCATTGGATTTCCACCCTTTCTAATGCTCTCCCAAGCATATCCTAGGGTTAGGAGTGGTTAGGGACCTTAACCTAGCAGAACATGGGCCTAACCAACAAGATTTACCCAAAATCTGCTTCGGCAGTCGACTAAATTCAGAAATCAGTCGGCTGCCACCTCCATCAGTCGACTGGCCTCCTTGGTAGTCGACTGATAACTGCATTTGCAATTTTTTGAATTTCAGAAATAACTTTTCAAAATTCATAAGTAAATATACATAGGTTAAAAAATCTTGAAATTTGGTATGTATATTACTTATCATAAACACTATGGGAGAAAAATATTTGAAAATTATTTTACCCACTAAATTAAGAGATTGACACAAAGTCCAAAAGTTAAGAAAAACTTCAATAAAGAGCCCTCTTTGTATCATCCCATTCAATGGTGATAGTTATCAAAAGATAGGCTTCACCAAGATTTTTCAAAATGTTTTCAAAATGTTTTTGAAAACTTTAATTACTTTTTCTAAACATCTCACTTATATCTAGATGTGTAAAACACATACAAGTCAAGTTTCTAGCAAGATGTGGGGTTTTGATCTTTAATGGTCTCATGCATATTTATTGGCAATATTCTTTGATTCCCATCAAATTATGCCATGGTCCATAATTCCATTTTAATTATATGCATGATGATGATTATGGCATTGATATGATATAGATAAAAGCATATGCCAAAATCATGATGTCATGACATGTAAAAGAAATCTAAGCATACATGACATCTAAAAAATAATTCTAAACATGATCATGACATTTTTATAGATAAAAATAAAGATGATGTCATGACATAGCAAGGCAAATAAATCATGACAAGAAAAATATACTAAGGTATAAAATACCTAAGTGTTAAATCCAAGTTGCCATTTCTAGGAATTAATTCCATTTTGCCTTAAAGCCATTTATTCCCCTAGTGTGTCATAAACCCAAAATGGCACACCAATACCTTTATGACCTATTTGTGCCAATTTAATCATTTTTAACTTCTCAAGCACATTGACACACCTTAATGTGTCAACCCACAATGGTTAGGTTAACTACCCATCCACTTAGGGTTGACACACCCTAACCCATTTAGCGTGAATCGATCACGCTCTTAGGAACCCAATATCTATTGGAGCTCCTTGGGTTAACAAGGTATTCTCTAGGGATAACTTCCCTAGATACCTTCCTAATGACCCTTTTAGTCTTTAAAGCCATAGTCTTTTGGGTCTTTCCTAGGTCAACTCTAGAGGTGACTCCTCCTTTGACCTTCCTAGTGGCTACATTTGATTTCTTTGAGGTCTTAGCCACAAAGCAAACACCATGGCTAGACTTAGGGATAGCTTCCCTATTAGCCTTGGTTTTTCTAGACCTAGAAATAGTTCCATAATCAAATGGAACATTATGATAAGTCTTCTTGGGCTTAGGTTTGTGACTCAAACCTTCCTTGCCCTTAGACCATTTTTGATCCTTAGGTCTTGACTTTTGGGCATTTGACCCTAGAATTGAATTTTCTATGATTCTAAGGGTTTTCTCCATTATCTCAAGCCTTGACCTCAAGAATTGGTTTTCTAGCTCTAATTTTCCCAATTTTGATTTTTCATTAATCTTTTGGGAAATATTCTTCTTCTTAGGCATGTGTCTTCCCTTCTTAGTGTTAATGCCTAGATGGTTTTCAACTCTTCAAATGGACTCTTAAGGTAAAATAGGTCTAGTGTTTTGAGTCCTAGATTTATCCTTAGTTATATGAACATGCTTGGCACCTAAGCAATAAACCTTATTATTTTTCTTAGCATGCTTTTCATTAACAATAGCAAGAGAACTAAAATAATTTTTTGTATGCTTTTTAACTTTAAAAATAGAAGGTGCATTATTTAAATTTACCTTAGGGTTAGCTTTGGAAGCTCCCCCTACATGAGATACACCCTCTTTCCCTTTCTTCCTCCCCCTAGGGCATTGGCTTCGGTAGTGCCCCCTTTGGTTGCATTTTAAGCACACAATAACCTTTTTGCTCTTAATTGAGGGGACTCCGGCATCCTTTGACTTTGGGTTGACTTTTGGTGCCGATGCCTTTTCCTTAGCCAATTTAGGGCATTTACTCTTGTAGTGCCCTTTCTCCTTACACTCAAAGCATATTATGTGATTTTTATTTAAAATAATAACACTTGAGTTACCTAGGGAGGTGGAGGATTCTTCTTGATCACTTCTTCCGGAGGTAGATGCTTCGTTTTGACTTTGCTCCAGAATAGAAACTCTTTCCTCCCCCTCAATGCTCGAGGTGGAGGTCTCCACCAAATCATCAACATCTTCAAATGTGGTGGGTGCTTCTTCCTCGACATTCTCCTCTACTTGTGCCGGTTGGGAGTTTTCTTGGAATTTTGTTATCTTATTCTATAGCTCCCTTGCATCCCTATAGTCACCCAATCTAGACCAAATATGATTAGGTAACAAATCACTAAATAATTTTATTACCTCGAGATTTGTCTTGAAGTCCTTAATTTGGACTTGGGTCCACCTTGACTTCTCAATTGGCTTGTTGTATTTGTCCTTAGGCATCTCAAAACCTTTTTCTACAATAATCATATAATCAAAATCGGTTTCGAGATATACCTCCATCCATTTCTTCCACCAAGCAAAATATCCATCGAATTTCGGTGGATGGATGTTGTAGCTGGCCATCTTGTAGTGCTCTCGCGGCGGTTAGTCCTTGGAGAGCGACCTTGGCTCTGATACCACTTGTATGGGGTCGATCGGTGTGTATTGGTCGGCTAGAGGGGGGTGAATAGCCCTCAATTGTCCAATGGTGGAATTTGCTCATTCTCGTTGCGTTGCTTGTCTACGATTATTGTTAGCGCAGCGGAATAATAATGATAATAATAATACTAACAACGCATAACAATCACAATCGATACACAAGAATATACGTGGTTCAGAACTGAATGGTTCCTACTCCACGGGCGAGTTCACCGAGCTCTAGTTATGCACACGACACTAACTAAACTCCTTCTCGACTACACGTCGGAGGTGGAGAAACCTCTCACAAGCTAATACAACAAGTAATATATGAAATACAAGCAATACAAAGACAAATACAAAATACACGTAAAGAACACTTTACAACGCTTGCTTTGAACCCTTTGCTTGTAGCTTGCTTTAGATGGCTCTTGAAGGTCTGGAATGCAACAGCAATTCCCCTCCAATTGCTTCACAAAACTCTTGGCAAAATCCTCCAACTTGAGCTCCATTTATAACCTACATCAAGCTATTTTCGTGCCCATCAGTCGACTGCCGAAAGGCCCCAGTCGACTGCCCCTGTAGCCGTTGTCTCACAACGGCCTGATCCACGTCGAATAAGTTCTAACGGATAACCTATCAGTCGACTGCCAGTCCATGGCAGTCGATTGGTGACCTAGTAGCTTACTGCCCAGTTGGCTACGGAGCGTTTTATGCTCGAGACACTCTCATCTCGAACCCTAGTCGACTTGGATTAGTCGACTAACACCTATGCTAGTCGACTGTCGTCGGGTAAAACCTCAAACACCAAGTTGTTTGAGCATCCGACTGTCGGGTAAACACTCAAACATCAAGTTTGAGCCTCCGAAACTCAGTCTTAGCCACTTGGCCAAGTCCACATCTTCCCTCATGGAGTTCCCCACCGAAGCTCTTGTTGGATCGAGAAGCGTCGCTAGAGGGGGGGGGGTGAATAGCGATCATAAATCTTTCGTTCGAATTCGTTCATTGATACACAAGTAAACGAGTAAGCACAGTGGAAAATAAATGAACACGTTTATTTTACTTGGTTCACAACCCAGCAGTTGCTACTCTAAGGCCCTATCGGTCCTAGACCACGTACGGAGGGCAAAGCACTATAACGTCTCCTCGTTGGAGATAGGAGACAATGATCACAAAACTGAATATACAAGGATGAGGCAACAAGCATACCTCACCTCGTTATGAAGAAAAACAAAGAATACAATATCAAAAATATTACTTGATTATGCTGCCGACGAAGAAGATAGGAACTTGGCGTCGCGTCGGCGTTATGACGATGTTGGAGCGTTGGCATTGTAGGAGCACTTGATGAATAAACTTGATGTGATTTGGAGTTGGAATCCTCCCCTCCTTTTATAGATTTTGGCCTATAAATTTGTCTACTCATCTTTAGGAATGGATTACGAAATTGTCCAAAATTTATCACGAAGTGGCCGCGTCAAACGTTATCTGTTTTGACCTAGCGCAAAGGCTGATTCATCGCCATCGGTCGATCGATGACTCATCCGATCGATGAGCATCGATCGGCATCGCTTCAATGTCCAACGATGATCACACCGCCACTTCCCTGCAGTAAGAGGTTAGCTCAGAAAATGATAAATATGACGGTTTTTAACCGTCTGATCTCGACCTAGACCTTCCACAGGAAGTCTTAGTCGGATCACCGCCTACGGTCATCTCCGTAAAGAGGACACGACCTTACAATCTCTCACTCACACGAGCTTACCTCGATAATAGCTCTCGCTTCCGGCCTTCCACTCGATTCCTTCGGATCCCTCCGAAGTCACTCGAGTGTCGCCCGACCACCGCGACTTCCTCCGGGTGTCGCTAGCCTTTAGCTCCAGCTTTAGCACTTTTCTACACACTTGATTTAGCTCGTGAGATAACGATGTAAACTTAACTTTGTGTCTTTGCCATAATCAAAACACAGGTTCGATTATCTAGTGCCCCTGCACCAACAGCTCTCTTCCCTCGGCCTACGTCCCTTGGATGCGCCAAGCGCACGACTTTGCAACGCCATCCTTCGCGTCTCTTGCGCTTGAAATATGCTTCCCTTTGGGCTCACTCCATTCGCTCCCCGTCCGGCGGTCCCTCGGATGCACCAAGCGCATGGCTTCACAATGCCATCCTTTACTGACTCAAGGACCCCGAGCCTAGTGAACTTACCAAGTCCTCAAGACTTCCCATATGAACCAAGCGCACGGCTTCGCAATGCATTTATCACCAAGCACCAAGCGCACGGCTTCGCAATGCTTTGGACTTTTCCACACCAAGCTCCATGCTTGGATTTTCCATGCCAACCCCATGTTGGACTTTCCCACACCGAGCTCCATGTTTGGATTTTCCATGCCAACTCCATGTTGGACTTTCCCATGACAATCCCATGTCTTGAGTTTTGTCTATCATCAAAATACTATCAAGGTACCACTCGAGTCAAACTCGAGTCAACCTGGGCCGATTGCACCAACAATCTCCCCCTTTTCGATGATTGACAAAACTACCATCTCAAGTCTACCAATCCTCCCATATTGGCAATTCTCACATCCCAAATGAGAATTCCAAACCTAATTGGTAACTTGGTAACTTCTCCCCCTTTTTGACATTACATCAAAAAGGTCCTCCCCAAGGGTATGAATGACTCATATCCCAATGAGATCTTACAATCTCTCCCTTGGAGGAAACACATGTCTACAATCTTTCTAGTGATCCCATATCACTTAAGAGAGGCAACCCAATTTTCCTCCCATGAGGAAATACACATCCATCTTCCCATGATGGATACCTCCCCCTAGAGGCTTGCTCCCCCTTGACCATTGCACCAACAATGTCCTTGGAGAGTCCCTAAGCCAATAGGAACATTTAAGCAATCAAAATTAAGGCAAAGTTCAACAATGAACTCTCTTCCACCTTAAAATTGATACTCTCCCTAAACGCATCTGCTAATCCATGGCCAATGGATTTCAACCCTTTCTACTGCTCTCCCAAGCATATCCTAAGGTTATGAGTGGTTAGGGGACCTTAAACTAGCTGAACATGGGCCTAACCAACAAGATTTGACTAAATTCGTAAAATCGTCACATTCCATCACTGACCGGGCCTCCTGGCGGTACCAATCGATAATCGATTCTTGCTTTTTAAATTTCAGAAATAACTTTTCGAAATTCATAAGTAAATATACATAGGTTAAAAAATCTTGAAACTTGGTATGTATATTACTTATCATAAACACTATGGGTGAAAAATATTTTACCCACTAAATTAAGAGATTGACACAAAGTCCAAAAGTTAAGAAAAGCTTCAATAAAGATCCCTCTTTGTATCATCCTATTCAATGGTGATAGCTATCAAAAGATAGGCTTAACCAAGATTTTTCAAAATGTTTTTGAAACCTTTAATTTCTTTTTCTAAACATCTCACTTATATCTAGATGTGTAAAACACATAAAAAGTCAAGTTTCTAGTGAGATGTGGGGTTTTGATCTTTAATGGTCTCATGCATATTTATAGGCAATATTCTTTGATTCCCATCAAATTATGCCATAGTCCTTAATTCCATTTTAATTATATGCATGATGATGATTATGGCATAGATATGATATAGATGAAAGCATATGCTAAAATCATGATGTCATGACATGTAAAAGAAATCTAAGCATACATGACATCTAAAAAATAATTTTAAACATGATCATGAGATTTTTATAGATAAAAATAATGATGATGTAATGACATGGCAAGGCAAATAATGTTGCGTTTCCGGCACCACGGCGAGTGTGTGTTCGAACATGTTTCGTAAACATGTGCAAAGCGGAAGAAATAAAAATAATAAATCTACATTTATTACAACACATACATCACACGCATGCATAGTACAACATGTGTAGACATAACCATAAATTTAAATTTTGCAATAAAAGGAAATTTAACTATGTATACCTTACGTATCACGTGTAGCAGGAAAGGCATTAACCGGAACGATCATCGCTAGAATCGTCTCTATCCGTATCCACGCCGAGTATCTTCGGGATGACTTCACCAAGTCATGAGCCTCGTCTTCGTACGGGTTACTAGCCTCGTGTTGAAGACGATGTGATCGAGAGAAGATCACGATCCGAATCCAAATTCGGATAAAAAAATGAGTCCTCAAAACTCGCTTCTCCGGAGAGGTATTCGTCGACCGTTTGACGAATCCTTCGTCCTCCACCTATGAGGATTACCGGAGATCGAATCCCCGGTGAGTCGACCGCTGTCGGAGCTCCAAACGTCGTCCAAACAATGCTCCGATGAGAAGGAAACAAGCTGTCCAGAAAACTGGACAGCTTTGGTGGAGGAGTAGGAGCCGGCCAAAAAGGGTAGGATGAATCTCACCTTGATGCCGAACCAAAAGGAGATCACCGGAGAGTTGCCGGAGGATCACCGGACGAAGCTTGGACACCAGCAACAATTTGGACGGCGGCACAAGGGGGTGGCCGGCGACACTAGGGTTGGCGCCGACTTCTTCAAAGGGGAGGAGGTGGGCGGCAACTCTAGGTTAAGGGAATAAGATTAGGGCTTAATAAACCCTTAAGCCCTCTTTTATAGAGAACTAATTCTCTTAATGGATATTGGATCATAACCATAAGGCCCGTTAACCCGCTCCATTAATATAAGTTAAAATAAACCAAACCATGATGGTTTATTTTAAGTTAAAACGAACCGAACCAACTTTGGTTCATTCATTTAAAATAAACCAAACCCTTTGGTTTATTCTCGTCCATTAGATTAGAACCAAACCATTTTGGTTCATCCATTATGTCTTCACAAGACACGGCCCATCCACGCTTCCATTGCGACTGAAACGATTTCATGCTCGCTCCGTGTTTGGTCCAACCAAACCTAGTTTCTCTCGGTCTGAGAATCCCATTCTCAAGCTCGTTTTAAATCCTTCGGATTACGCTCGTTGTGCATGTGACCAAATAGGTTCTCGGTTTATGTTGGCCGTCTATAATTAACCATTAATTATAGAACAATCATGAGTGGCACCTAGTAGTACATCATGATCCCCAATTAACCGAAAAGGTCAACGGTTGATCCAGAACTATTTCTGAAACCCTTCAGCAGTTCGAATGAATCGTGCCTCATTCCCTTCACTCATCTTATACCGACTTGGTTTAGGACATGGTCTATAGTGTCAATCCCCACTAGGCTGACTACGTCACACCTAGCTCAAGTATCATTTCCTTGTCCTACGGATTCTAGTTACTGCACATGTATCGAAGAGTACCTTACTCTAAACATGTAATGCTTTGGCCAAAGACTTTAGTAACAATCCGACGAGAGACCATGGGTATACATTTCCTTGCAAGGAGTGGTGAATCCTTTATAAGCTATTCAAACACCTTCGATCACTTCGACTTATACCCAATCATTCCGGGTCCATATCTCCTCAGAGATGCTTGCTTAAGATGTCAAAGCATAAGTCTTTATGATCAAGATGACTTGAATACCGCAAGTCAAAGGAACATCACACTTAAGCTGTAGTAAGAACTTCATTGACATATCTATATATACAGAGAACCATATGAAGTCTTACGGTTGGTCACTCCAATGAACTAGTTACCATAACTAGCATCCACGATTAACTCCGGACATCACAATGTCTCTAGCCAGTGAGAATCAGCTGCTTGGATACACCAAGGAGTATACCTCGTGCTAGTCTCGACAGAATCAATGGTGTCCAAATCCATCAATTCATCGACTAGGGATAATTCCGATACATCACAATTACACATGTAGAAATACTCACTAGTTATGATCCAATCACAAATTCTCTCATGCTGTGATTCGTATCGCGGACATTCAGTAAATGAGTTTAAGATCCAATCAAATACATGAAACCATGTATACTCAAATAGTGAATCTTCATTTATCATATAAATGGTTCATACATAAGGCGATTGCCTTAGGATATCTCTCATATATTACTAACAGACTCCCACTTGACCTAATGCCAATCGCTACGGTATCCAATACCATAAGCTCTAACTTGACCCTTAAACTTACTTTGAGGTAATGTTTTAGTCAAAGGATCCACTAAGTTCCTTTCAGTGGGGATTTTCTCGATTTGTATTTCTTTCCTACTGATGATCTCTCTGTTAAGATGATAGCGGCGAAGCACATGTTTGGATCGTTGATGAGACCTTGGCTCTTTCACCTGTGCAATTGCTCCATTGTTGTCGCAGTAGATCGGTATTGCTTCAACAATGGCTGGAATCACACCAAGTTCATAAATGAACTTCTTGATCCAAACCGCTTCCTTTGCTACTTCCGAAGCTGCAATGTATTCTGCCTCAGTGGTAGAATCCGCTACAGTGTCTTGTTTGGAACTTTTCCAACTCACTGCGCCCCCATTCAAGGTGAACACGTATCCAGACTGAGACCTGGAATCATCCTTGTTTGTCTGGAAGCTGGCATCCGTATACCCGCGTATCACCATGTCCCCTTCTCCATATATTAGGAACACATCCTTAGTTATTCTTAAGTACTTAAGGATCGTCTTAACAGCCACCCAATGATCCATTCCTGGATCAGACTGGTATCTGCTCGTGACTCTCAGAGCATACGATACATCGGGCCTCGTACATAACATAGCATACATGATAGATCCTATTGCGGATGCATAGGGAATCTTACTCATGCAAATCCTCTCGCCTTCTGTGTCTATGTGTGCGGACACATAGACTTCGAAAGGTGTACCCCATTCCTGATGGGTAGGAAACCTTTCTTGGTTTCCGACATGCTAAACCACTTTAGCACTAGGTCTATATATATAGACTGTGAAAGACCAAGCAATCGTTTCAATCTATCTTTATAGATCTTAATCCCGAGGATGTAGGTTGCTTCTCCCAGGTCTTTCATGGAGAATGTCTTGGATAACCAAACCTTAACTGACTGTAAGATTGAAGCATCGTTTCCTATAAGTAATATGTCATTGACATACAATACTATGAACACGACTGCACTCCCACTAACCTTCTTGTACACACAAGGTTCGTCTGGATTTTGTGAGAAATCAAACTTTTTGATTGTCTCATCAAAACGGATATTCCAGCTTTTGGATGCTTGCTTTAATCCATATATGGACCGTCGCAATTTGCATACCTTGGTTTTATCAACCGATGTGAAACCCTCAGGCTGTATCATATACACATCCTCAAGCAGGTTTCCATTAAGGAAAGTTGTTTTCACATCCATCTGCCATATCTCATAATCATAATGAGCCGCTATGGCCAGGAGCATCCGAATGGATTTAAGCATAGCTACAGGTGAATAGGTTTCGTCATAATCAACACCTTGTTTTTGACGATATCCTTTCGCCACTAATCTAGCTTTATAGGTAATCACATTACCATCCATGTCAGTTTTCTTCTTGAAAACCCACTTGCACCCTATAGGCTTGATTCCTTCAGGTGGGTCAACCAAGTTCCAAACTTAGTTTTCATACATGGAATCCATTTCCGACTTCATGGCTTCAAGCCACTTATCCCTTTCTGAACTTGTCAGCACTACTTCGTAACTGGTAGGCTCCTCATCATCAATGAATAACACGTCGTTCGATTCACTTACGAGAAATCCATCTCTCAGGAATGTTGCGTGTTCTACCAGATCTACGAAGATGTGGTGTTACATTAGGTCTAGCCGATTGCTCATCACTATGAGTTATCGGCTGTTGTGCTTCACCAGGTATCTCATCAATGTCTATTTGAGTCTCTCGAGCCTCCTCAAGCTCGACGACACTCCCACTGTTTTCTTGCAAGAGAAACTCTTTCTCTAGAAACACAGCATGCCTTGAAACAAAAACCTTTTGTTCCACAAGATGATAGAATTGGTAACCCCTTGTTTCCTTAGGGTATCCAATAAATAGACATTTATCAGACTTAACATCCAATTTGTCTGATACAGTCCGCTTCACATAAGCAGGACAACCCCATATCTTCAAGTAAGATACATGAGGTTTCTTACTATTCCATATCTCATATGGAGTAGTAGAGACTACCTTGGTTGGAATTCTGTTTAACAAGTAAACAGCTGTCTAAAGTGCATAGCCCCAAAAGGACTTGGGAAGATTCGCATGATTCATCATTGACCTGACCATGCCCAACAAGGTCCGGTTATGCCTCTCAGATACACCATTATGCTGTGATATATATGGCGGAGTCCATTGAGACAATATACCATTGTCTCTTAGATAATCAAGAAACTCTTGACTTAAGTATTCACCATCTTGATCCGATCGAAGTATTTTAATACTCTTGTCATGTTGTTTCTCTACTTCATTTCTGAATTCTTTGAACCTTTCAAAAGCTTCAGACTTGTGTTTCATCAAGAACACATACCCAAACCGTGAGTGATCATCGGTGAAGGTAATGAAGTGGCTATAGCCTCCTAAAGCTTGACTTGACATAGGTCCACATACATCAGTATGTATTAGACCTAGTAACTCTCCCACTCGTTCACCTTTTCCTGTAAAAGGTAACGTAGTCATCTTGCCTTTTAAGCATGATTCACATGTATCGTATGAATCCAATTCAAACGATTCTAGAATTCCACATCAGTGTAATTCGGACATGCATTTCTTGTTTTCATGGCCAAGATGACAATGCCACATGTAGGAGTCTAATTGATTATCCTTTCGAGCACGCTTGTTGCTCACTTCGATATTGAAAACATCACTGGATACGTCCAACGTATAAACACCATTGCTTAAAGTTTCAGTCCCATAAAGAACTCCATTCAAAGTTATGTAACAACAATTGTTACTAAAAGTCAAATGGTATCTATTTCTATTTAAACAAGAAATAGAAATGATGTTCTTTATCAACGAAGGAACATAAAAGCAATTGTCCAGTTCTAAGACAAGTCCTGCTGGGAGTTTCAACAAATACGTTCCGATGGCGAGTGCAGCAACCTTTGCACCATTCCCTACACGTAAATTTGACTCTCCCTTAACGAGTCTTCTTCTATTACTTATCCCATGTATGTCATTACATATATGTGAGCCACACCCAGTATCCAATACCCAAGTGTCTGAGGAAATAGAATGACAATCAATAACGAAGATATATGAAAAAGATGGAGCATCTTATGCCTTATTCTTCTTAATGGACTCAAGATAAATCTTGCAATTTCTTCGCCAATGTCCCTACTTGCCATAATGATGGCAAGTGCCCTTTTGAGTTGGTTCTGCCTTTTTAGCCATTTTCTTCTTCCCCTTCTATTGTTCCTTTGACTCCCTCTTAGAACCTTTCTTCGAGGAATCAACTAATAACACCGTCCCCTGCTCATGCTTCTCAGAAGACTCCACAGTCTTCAGCATGTTGAGCAGTACCACAGATGAACCTTCTTGCATCTCAGAGGTGAAGAGAGATTGGAGACTTCGAACCTTTCGAATCTCACATGCTTATCAAACAACTCATAAAGATGAAGGACTATGATATGAGCATCCATATGCTCATACTGCTTTCGTAGCTTGGGTTCCATTGCGACTAGCATGATGCAACTTGTCAGTTCAGAATCAGTCACATGTTTCTGATAGACCAACAATTGGTCCGGAGTTGCATCGTCACTAGGATGGGTGGGAAGAGGCGCTTCGAGGACATACACAAGCTTTTCACCTTGAGAACAATTCTCAAGTTTCTAAGCCAGTCCAAGAAGTTCGGCCCAGTCAATTTATTCGAATCCAAAATGGAACGCAAATTCAAAGACATCATGATGAATTTTAGAAATACAAAACGAGCATATATGAGAAAGATGATTTAAAATGCATCAACATGCATTTATAAATCTCATTCATTTTTTGAATTTCAAAAACCCCAAAATCACTTCGGGAGATCGTAGGTCCATCTCTGAATGGGTTGATATCCATCATAGATATGAACAACCTTGGAGAGATTCCAACAAGCCATTCATAACTACGATGGTAGGTATCAACTATACCGATTGCATATCACGTATATGCAACTATCATAATGTGCTATCAACTAATTGAATGTTCACATATACATTGGGTTGTTAACACATTAACAAGTATGCATCATATGCATAGCACCCAACTTCATCTCCCTTAACATCGACCTTGGAGAGAGTCCAACAAGCCGATGCTCCAGGTTAAAGCCAACCCATTAATCGAGAAATAGTTTTAATATGGTTAGAGTGCATTCAACCAATTATTCCGGCTTGGAGAGAGTCCAAGAACCAAAGCTAACGAATGACCTCTGACTCTTACCATATTAGTATTAAACTATTCCATGGTTTGAACATGTTCGGGTTCGAGTCGGGGTTGGAGAGAGTCCAACAACCCGAACAAGAAACGGAACTCTGGTTCTAACCATATTAATGGAAGGTGTAGGCTTTAATATTGAGTTAGGGTTTTTATGTCTCATCCTCTTTGCATGCAAATAACTATTATCTACATGGCATGACATACATCTACATGTCACGACACACATGACATAATGATATGCATCTAATGCAATTACATGGCATACAATTATGTCATGTACAATATTTTCTTATATGTCATAACTATTTATAGAAATAAAATATTTTCTTATATGCATCAAATCAAATCACGATTAAATTAGGAATTAAATTTCCAAAATCTAATCAAATATTTTAATTATGGAAAATATCAATTTCCATAAATACTTCCAACTTTTCAAAAGTGGAAGATTTCCATAAATACTTCTAGACTTTTCAAAATTGAAAAATTTCTATAATTACTTCTAACTTTCCAAAAGTAGAAAATTTCCAGAAATATCATTATGACTATTGCAAAACAATTTTATGATTATTTCGAAACACAACCTGGGCTCTGATACCACTGTTGGGTTTCCGGCACCGCGGCGAGTGTGTGTTCGAACATGTTTCGTAAACATGTGCATAGCGGAAGAAATAAAAATAATAAATATACATTTATTACAACACACACATCACAGGCATGCATAGTACCACATGTGTAGACATAACCATAAATTTAAATTTTGCAATAAAAGAAAATTTAACTACGTATACCTTACGTATCACATGTAGCGGGAAAGGCATCAACCGGAACGATCCTCGCTAGAATCGTCTCTATCCGTATCCACGCCGAGTATCTTCGGGATGACTTCACCAAGTCACGAGCCTCATCTTCGTACGGGTTACTAGCCTCGTGTTGAAGACGATGTGATTGAGAGAAGATCACAATCCGAATCCAAATTCGGATAAAAAAATGAGTCCTCAAAACTCGCTTCTCCGGAGAGGTATTCGTCAACCGTTTGACGAATCCTTCGTCCTCCACCTATGAGGATTATCGGAGATCGAATCCCCGGCAAGTCAACCGCTGTTGGAGCTCCAAACGTCGTCCAAATGATGCTCCGATGAGAAGGAAACAAGCTGTCCAGAAAACTGGACAGCTTTGGTGGAGGAGTAGGGGCCGGCCAAAAAGGGTAGGATGAATCTCACCTTGATGCTGAACCCAAAGGAGATCACCGGAGAGTTGCCGGAGGATCACCGGACGAAGCTTGGACGCCGGCAACAATTTGGACGGCGGCACAAGGGGGTGGGCGGCGGCACTAGGGTTGGCGCCGACTTCGTCAAAGGGGAGGAGGTGGGCAGCAACTCTAGGTTAAGGGAATTAGATTAGGGCTTAATAAACCCTTAAGCTCTCTTTTATAGAGAACTAATTCTCTTAATGGTTATTGGATCATAACCATAAGGCCCGTTAACCCTCTCCATTAATATAAGTTAAAATAAACCAAACCATGATGGTTTATTTTAGGTTAAAACGAACCGAACCAACTTTGATTCATTCGTTTAAAATAAACCAAACCCTTTGATTTATTCTTTTCCATTAGATTAGAACCAAACCATTTTGGTTCATCCATTATGTCTTCACATGACACGGCCCATCCACACTTCCATTGAGACTGAAACGATTTCATGCTTGCTCCACGTTTAGTCTAACCAAACCTAGTTTCTCTCTGTCTGAGAATCCCATTCTCAAGCTCATTTTAAATCCTTCGGATTACGCTCGTTGTGCGTGTGACCAAATAGGTTCTCGGTTTATGTTGGCCATCTATAATTAACCATTAATTATAGAACGATCATGAGTGGCACCTAGTAGTACATCATGATCCCCAATTAACCGAAAAGATAAACGGTTGATCCAGAACTATTTCTGAAACCCTTCAGCAGCTCGATTGAATCGTGCCCCATTCCCTTCACTCATCTTATACCCACTTGGTTCAGGATATGGTCTATAGTGTCAGTCCCCACTAGGCTGACTACGTCACACCTAGGCCAAGTATCATTTCCTCGTCCTACGGATTCTAGTTACTGCACATGTATCGAAGAGTACCTTACTCTAAACATGTAATGCTTTGGCTAAAGACTTTAGTAACAATCCGACGAGAGGCCATGGGTATACATCTCCTCGCAAGTAGTGGTGAATCCTTTATAGGCTATTCAAACACCTTCGATCACTTCGACTTATATCCAATCATCCCGGGTCCACATATCCTCAGAGATGCTTGCTTAAGATGTCAAAGCATAAGTCTTTTTGATCAAGATGACTTGAATACCGCAAGTCAAAGGAGCATCGCACTTAAGCTGTAGTAAGAACTTCATTGACATATCTATATATGCAGAGAACCATATGAAGTCTTACGGCTGGTCACTCCAATGAACTAGTTACCATAACTAGCATCCACGATTAACTCCGGACATCACAATGTCTCCAGCCAGTGAGAATCAGCTGCTTGGATACACCAAGGAGTATACCTCGTGCTAGTCTCGACAGAATCAATGGTGTCCAAATCCATCAATTCATCGACTAGGGATAATTCCGATACATCACAATTACACATGTAGAGATACTCATTAGTTGTGATCCAATCACAAATTCTCTCATGCTGTGATTTGTATCGTGGACATTCAGTAAATGAGTTTAAGATCCAATCAAATACATGAAACCATGTATACTCAAATAGTGAATCTTCATTTATCATATAAATGGTTCATACATAAGGCGATTGCCTTAGGACATCTCTCATATATTACAAACAAATAAATCATGGCAAGAAAAATATACTAAGGTATAAAATACCTAAGTGTTAAATCCAAGTTGTCATTTCTAGGAATTAATTCCATTTTGCCTTAAAGCCATTTATTCCCCTAGTGTGTCATAAACCCAAAATGACACACCAATACCTTTATGACCTATTTGTGCCAATTTAATAATTTTTAACTTCTCAATCACATTGACATACCCTAATGTGTCAACTCATAATGGTTAGGTGAACTACCCATCCACTTAGGGTTGACACACCCAAACCCATTTAGCATGAATCGATCATGCTCTTAGGAACCCAATATCTATTGGAGCTCCTTGGGTTAACAAGGTATTCTCTTGGGATAACTTCCCTAGATACCTTCCTAATGACCCTTTTAGGCTTTAAAGCCATAGTCTTTTGGGTCTTTCCTAGGTCAACTCTAGAGGTGACTCCTCCTTTGACCTTCCTAGTGGCTACATTTGATTTCTTTGAGGTCTTAGCCACTAAGCAAACACCATGGCTAGACTTAGGGATAGCTTCCCTATTAGCCTTGGTTTTTCTAGACCTAGAAATAGTTCCATAATCAAATGGAACATTATGATAAGTCTTCTTGGGCTTAGGTTTGTGACCCAAACCTTCCTTGCCCTTAGACCGTTTTTGATCCATAAGTCTTGACTTTAGGGCATTTGACCCTAGAATTGAATTTTCTATGATTCTAAGGGTTTTCTCCATTCTCTCAAGCCTTGACCTCAAGACTTAGTTTTCTAGCTCTAATTTTCCCAATTTTGATTTTTCATTAATCTTTTGGGAAATATTCTTCTTCTTAGGCATGTGTCTTCCCTTCTTAGTGTTAATGCCTAGATGGTTTTCAACTCTTCAAATGGACTCTTAAGGTAAAATAGGTCTAGTGTTTCGAGTCCTAGATTTATCCTTAGTTATATGAACATGCTTGGCACTTAAGCAATAAACCTTATTATTCTTCTTAGCATGCTTTTCATTAACAATAGCAAGAGAACTAAAATAATTTTTTCTATGCTTTTTAACTTTAAAAATAGAAGGTGCATTATTTAAATTTACCTTAGGGTTAGCTTTGGAAGCTCCCCCTACATGAGATACACCCTCTTGCCCTTTCTTCCTCCCCCTAGGGCATTGGCTTCGGTAGTGCCCCCTTTGGTTGCATTTTTAGCACACAATAACCTCTTTGCTCTTAATTGAGGGGACTCCGGCATCCTTTGACTTTGCGTTGACTTTTAGTGCCGATGCCTTTTCCTTAGCCAATTTAGGGCAATTACTCTTGTAGTGCCCTTTCTCCCTACACTCAAAGCATATTATGTGATTTTTATTTAAAATAATAACACTTGAGTTACCTAGGGAGGTGGAGGATTCTTCTTGATCACATCTTCCGGAGGTAGATGCTTCGTTTTGACTTTGCTCCGGAATAGAAACTCTTTCCTCCCCCTCAATGCTCGAGGTGGAGGTCTCCATCAAGTCATCAACATCTTCAAATGTGGTGGGTGCTTCTTCCTCGACATTCTCCTCTACTTGTGCCGGTTGGGAGTTTTCTTGGAATTTTGTTATCTTATTCTATAGCTCCCTTGCATCCCTATAGTCACCCAATCTAGACCAAATATGATTAGGTAACAAATCACTAAATAATTTTATTGCCTCGAGATTTGTCTTGAAGTCCTTAATTTGGACTTGGGTCCACCTTGACTTCTCAATTGGCTTGTTGTATTTGTCCTTAGGCATCTCAAAACCTTTTTCTACAATAATCATATAATCAAAATCGGTTTCGAGATATACCTCCATCCATTTCTTCCACCAAGCAAAATCTCCATCGAATTTCGATGGATGGATGTTGTAGCTGGCCATCTTGTAGTGCTCTCGCGGCGGTTAGTCCTTGGAGAGCGACCTTGGCTCTGATACCACTTGTATGGGGTCGATCGGTGTGTATTGGTCGGCTAGAGGGGGTGAATAGCCCTCAATCGTCCAATGGTGGAATTTGCTCATTCTCGTTGCGTTGCTTGTCTACGATTATTGTTAGCACAGCGGAATAACAATGATAATAATAATACTGACAACGCATAACAATCACAAGCGATACACAAGCATATACGTGGTTCAGAACCGAATGGTTCCTACTCCACGGGCGAGCTCACCGAGCTCTAGTTATGCGCACGACACTAACTAAACTCCTTCTCGACTAGACGTCGGAGGTGGAGAAACCTCTCACAAGCTATTACAACAAGTAATATATGAAATACAAGCAATACAAAGACAAATACAAAATACACGAAAAGAACACTTTACAACGCTTGCTTTGAACCCTTTGCTTGTAGCTTGCTTTAGATGGCTTTTGAAGGTCTGGAATGTAGCAACAATTCCCCTCCAATAGCTTCACAAAAGTCTTGGCGAAATCCTCCAACTTGAGCTTCATTTATAACCTGCATCAAGCAGTTTTTGCGCCCATCAATCGACTGCCAAAAGGCCCCAGTCGACTGCCCCTGTAGCCATTGTCTCACAACGGCCAGATCCACGTCGGATAAGTTCTAACGGATCACCTATCACTCGATTGCCAGTTCATGGCAGTCGACTGGTGACCTAGTAGTCGACTGCCCAGTCGGCTACGGAGCATTCTATGCTCGCGACACTCTCATCAGTCGACTGCCATCCTTCGACAGTCGACTGCCAGTCCATGGCAGTCGACTGCCAAGCACAAAACCCATAGTCTTAAACAAGTCAAACCCTAGTCGACTTGGATCAGTCGATTGACACCTATGCCAGTCGACTGCCATCGAGCAAAACCTCAAACACCAAGTTGTTTGAGCATCCGACCATCAGGTAAACCCTCAAACATCAAGTTTGAGCCTCCGACACTCAGTCATAGCGACTTGGCCAAGTCCACATCTTCCCTCATGGAGTTCCCCACCGAAGCTCTCTTCCCTCGGCCTACGTCCCTCGGATGCGCCAAGCGCACGACTTCGCAATGCCATCCTTCACGTCTCTTTCCCTCGAAGTATGCTTCCCTTTGGGCTCACTCCATTCGCTCACCGTCCGGTGGTCCCCCGGATGTACCAAGCGCACGGCTTCACAATGCCATCCTTTACCGACTCAAGGACCCCGAGCCTAGTGAACTTACCAAGTCCTCAAGACTTCCCACATGCACCAAGCGCATGGCTTCGCAATGCATTTCTCACCAAGCACCAAGCGCACGGCTTCGCAATGCTTTGGACTTTTCCACACCAAGCTCCATGCTTGGATTTTTCATGCCAACCCCATGTTGGAGTTTCCCACACCAAGCTCCATGTTTGGATCTTCCATGCCAACTCCATGTTGGACTTTCCCATGACAATCCCATGTCATGAGTTTTGTCTATCATCAAAATACTATCAAGGTACTGCTCGAGTTAAACTCAAGTCAACTTGGGCCGATTGCACCAACAATCTGTTGGTGCAATCGGCCCAGGTCACGATTGACCAGGACTCGAGTTTAACTCGAGTGATGTTTTGATGTTTCGACAAAAACATATGACAATGTGATTGTCATGGGAAAGTCCAAGTGGGACACTTGGCATTTGGGAAATGTCCAAGCATGGTTCTTGGCAAGGAAAGTCCAAGTCAAGGGTACTTGGCATGAAAAGTCCAACATGGGTTGGCAAGGGAAAGTCAAAGCTTGAGTCTTGGCACTTGAGAAGTCCAAGGGGTTTGGTATTGGCGGCGTAAAGTCCAAGTGGGAGTCTTGGCGGCATAAGTCCAATGTGCCTTGGCGGTGTATACACCGTTAGCATGACATAGCCGATGGAAGCATCTGAAGGCTAGCGCGATGGATGAACAAGTCATGGATGACTTGGAGGGATCCGAGAGGCGTGAGGCTGATGGAGGTGGCTAGAAGGCTTAGGTCTAGGCTAAGGGGGATCTAGCAAGTATGGGGACACCATACTTGGGTTAAAACCTCATGTTTGAGGTGTGCCAGTTGACTGATGCCATGTGGCAGTCGACTGGCGTAGTCAACTAGGGTTTGATCGCGAATTGCCCTAGCGATCATTGCCATGGGTGCGCGATCGGATCGATCGTGTGATCAGTCGACTGATGCTCGGATTTTAGGGCACAGAATGGAGTCTCACTTGACTGCTGGGACAAGCAGTCGAGTGATGCTTCATCGATCGATGTGTATGATCGATCGGCGATCGATGTCCTAAGCTGGTGATTTTTCGGCGTGGATTACACCGCTATCTCACAAGAATAGTGTGATCGATCATCGATGGTCGGCGGTCGGCTGATCGACCTTTTCCAGCACAGGTTGAAGCTATAGAAGAAGCTCGTGATGGAGGAAAAGGCAGCGATTTTCTTGGGCGAAATTGAAGGGGAAAGTTGGTGCTTTCCAGTCCTTCAAAGCTAGTTCAAGGCAATCAAAGATCAAGCAATCAAAAGCTCTTGTAAAGTGTTTTCCTTTACTTGCATTTGTATTTCATTATCATATTTGCTTGTATCTATTTGATTATTGTTGTAATCATCTTGTACGAGGTTTCTCCGCCTCCGGATTGTTCCGAGAAGGAGTGTTTTATTAGTGGTTGTGTGTGCATCACTAGAGCTCGCAGAGCTCAATCCGTGAAGTAGGAACCGTGCGGTTCCGAACCACATTACATACTCGTGTTCTTGTTGTGTTTGTCATATTTCATTATTGTATTATTTCTATTTCCACTGTGTACTAACAAAATGGTAGAGACGACCACGATTGAATTCCAACTACGAACGAACACTACGCTATTCACCCCCCTCTAGCGGCGTCAAATATCCTACATTTGGTATCAGAGCCCGGGGCTCTTCTACGGATTAATCGTCTGGAGCTAAAAGGCTAGAGGGAAGATGGAATTCCAAAACAAGCTTGGATGGGACATCAACACTCCACCGCCATATGATCATGAAGACTTTTCGGCGTGGAGAACAAGAATGGAGACATTCTTTATGATGGATATAGAGGATTGGTTCATCCTCGTAGAAGGTTTTGAACCTCCTCGGGATAGGAAGGGACAAGTCCTCAAGTTGAAGAAATGGACCCAAGGGCAACGGCAAAAATTCAAAACCGAAGCCAAGGTAACAAAACTCTTAGAAGATTTGATACCTAATAATGTTTTGTCTAGGCTAGGTGAATATCTTGATGCCAAGGAGCTATGGGACAAATTAGCCAAATTCAATGAGAAGCCCCACTTGACACAAGTAGAAGAAGATAAAGAAGAGGATGAAGAGAGTTCATCTTCCTCAAGAGCAAGTGAGGAATCGGAAGTTGAAGAGGAGTCAATTTCCGGATCGGTGGAAGAAGAAGTAGAAGACACCTCCACCTCTTGGATTGAGGGGGAGGAAAGAATTTCCATTCCGGAGCAACAAGAGAAAGCTTCGACATCTAGTCAAGATGAAGAAGATCCAATTCCGGTCTCAATTAACCTAGGTAACTCAAACACTCTAATTTCAAATAAAATCCATATATTGTGTTTTGAGTGTAGGGAGTATGGGCACTACAAGAGCAAGTGCCCAAAGAAGGTTAAGAAGGCTCCTCCGGTGCCTAAAAGTCAACAAAAGTCAAAGGATGTCGGTTCTCCATCACCTAAAGACAAGGAGCACATCATTTGCTTCAAATGTCGGCAACCGGGGCATTACCGAAATCAATGTCCTAGGGGGAGCAAGAAGACCCAAGAAGGAGTATCACAAGTAGGGGGGGCTACTAAGGCAAACCCTAAGGTATATTGTCATAATGCTCATTCCTTAAATTCTAAGCAAAAGCATGCTAGAATTAATTCAAATAACTTTGCTATTACTCATTATTCAAAGCATGCTAGGAATGATAACTCTAGATCTATTTCAAAGAAGGAGAAATTTGGTACTAATATCCCTAGAAATGTCATTCCTAAGAAAGCAATTAAGAAAATCGAAAACCATTTAGGTATCAATCCCAATAAGGGTAAACATATGTCTAAAGTAAATGGTAATGCCCAAAAACCTAATCAAAAATCATTTGGGCAATTAGAATTAGAGAACCAAGCCTTAAGGTCAAGGCTTGAAAAACTAGAAAAGACCCTAAATAAGATACAAAATCAATTTAGAGGGTCTAATGGTCAAAGTCAAGGGTCAAGATCTCAAAGTCAACATCTAGGACCCAAAAGACAAAAGTCAACCAAGGGCAAGAAAGGTTTGGGTCACAAACCTATGCCTAAAATGGCTTATCATTGTGTTCCATTTCACTATGGAACACAAACTAGGTCTAGGAAGACCAAGGTTGCAAGGGGAGTTGCCTCTAGAGTCAACCTAGGTAAGACCACAATGACCAAGGCTAACAAGCCTAGGAGGGTCATTAGAAAGGTATCTAGGGAGGTTATTCCTAAGGAATACCTAATTAATTCAATGAGCTCAAATATATTTTGGATTCCAAAGAGCGTGATTGATTCACGTTAAATGGGTTAGAATGTGCCAACCATGATTGGTTGGGCAGTTAATTCAACCATGGTAAAGGTGGCACTTTAGGTTATTTTCAAGGTTATGGTTACCTTGGAAATACATTTGAGCTTTAATCCTAAAAGATTTTAGGATGTGCCAATGTATATTTCTAAAATCATGAAAATCAATAAAATTAACACAATCTAGATTTAGAGGTCATAGTGTGTAAATTTGATATTTGGCACACTTTAGGAATCAATGTATCAAGAGAAGTGTGTTTAAGATGTAGAAAGAACATCAAGAGTGATACTCAAGTTCCACATACCTTGATGTCTTGCACTTACCATGCTTCATGTGGTTCACCATGTGTTTGCATGGAAGGAATGTCTAGGGTGGATTGCATCTCACAAAACAAGTCTTTTACCTTGATTGTGTATTTCAACACTTACAAAGGGTGAGATGTTAGGTTTTTAAAACCATTGGATGTTAATGTTTGCTAAAATGAAATAAGATATCAAAATACATTAACGAATCCATGAAGATAAGTATAACATCAATATATTCAATATACAAGATTAAAACATGAGAAAATGGAATTGTTGGATAAAAAAATCGAGATTTTCTGAATTTCAGAACTGGAAATTAGAGATCACCGATCGATACGCTTATCACGACCGCTCATATCGTAGCGCGATACGATGCATCCAGGAGTCGAGTGTTGCTTTGACTCATCGCTTGAAAATCAGTCGACTGATGGGATACATCAGTCGACTGATGGTACTGTTCATCGAGGCTAAGGATCATCAGTCGAGTGGTGATCGCATCAGTCGACTGATGGGACACATCAGTCGACTGATGTTACTGTACCACGACATAGAAGACTGAGCAGTCGATTGCTGAGCCGGAGCAGTCGACTACCGGTTCGGTTAAAATCGCTCATAAGCTGTGATCAGTCGACTGATTCTGCACATCAGTCAACTGGCGTCGCGATTTTATAACGCCGAACCGCTAGGGTTCGGCGTCTTCACGTGACGATTCTTCACTTCCTTCTCCTCTCCGGTCGCCGGTGCCTTTCTCCAACGAGTTTTCCGGCCGAGCCGACCGCCTAAGTCTTACGTTTGATAGCCACTCTCTTCCACTGATGCTTTCACTCATCTCACAACCCTAATCCACTCACTTCCAACGCTTGTTTCTTCTTTTTCGATTAGGGTTCCGGCGTCCAGTCCTCCAGCGAACTTTTCGGCGACCCCTTCAGCGATATCCAACTATTCTCTCATCGTCCCTCCAAATGGCACCGAAGTAAAATTTTCTTACTCAAAAAACCCTAATTTTTCCTTTCCATTGTAATCTATTATAATCAAATCATGTATTGGTGCCCTTCCATTTCATTACATTCATATAGGATATCCCGTAGAAATGATCCACCCGAGGGTGAATCACGATTGTACCAACCTATGTTGGTTAGGTACATCGATAGGGACTTCTTTACATGTTACTGTAGTGATGTCATGGACATATTTGTATATTATCATATTATGAAAATTGTCTTATGCACACATGCCATCAATGATGATCTCCTTAAGGGGTTCTATCAGAACTTAAAGAAGGTAGACGATGGCCCTACCTACACTACTCACGTTGCAAAACGCGATTTAGAGTTCACTTTTGCGATATTGCAGAAGTTTCCTGAGTGTAAGCTATCGGATGACACCTTCATTTTCTACCCTACCTTTGATGCCCCTTTACCCCAGCCATTTGACCATATCTCTTTGGACTCCATGCATGAGCATGTTTTTGGTCATCCTCGTCCACCAGCTCAGAATTTATTTTCTATTACTGAGCTATCTGCACCTGACAATGTACTCTACAAGGTCATTGTTTGGTGTTTTCTTCTGATCGTGACTCGGGGTCTGGCCAAGATTCGGCCTCCCCATCTCTTTCTACTGTACGCCATGCGTAATAGATTAAACATAAACATTGCATTAAACATGTTTCATTGCATTCTGCATTTCATATCCCCTGTACAAGGGAAAGTGCATATGCCTTATGGCCACATTATCACTGCATGGTTAGAGTCAGTAAGCATCAACATTCACAGGGGATCACTGAGGGCGCTATCTGAGGTGTATGACTGCATATTAGTTCGTAACTTCTCGTTAGCGAAGCTGCGGATGGGGCGTTGGCAGATGGATTTGGCACCTCGACCTCCGCCCAGGGCACGTGGAGAGCCGCCTCTGTTGCCTAGAGAGGCAGCTGAAGACTATGAGGATGCATACGCTGCTGATGAGGAGGATTAGATGCCAGCATATGCATTAGCAGCGGGTCCATCAGATCGTCTTGGCCAGCTGGAGTCCAGATTCCAGGACTATCAGCAGACAGTCGACTCTCCGCTGTCAGAGCTCTTAGTAGGGCAAGCCTCTATGGGCGCACATCTTAGTCGGATGGAGGAGAGATACATTCAGATTGCAGAGTCCCAAAGCCGCATCGAGCAGCGTCAGCTCGATATGTATGAGATGATGCGGGCCTGGACTTTGAGCCAGCAGCCTCATCCACCTCCACCTTCTGCAGACGACTAGATCTAGAGGATGTTAGAATTTTTTTTGTTTTTCAATTTTTGTAGTGAGATTGAGCATATCAAATCTCTATTTTGGATGTAAGAAACTGAAATCTTTTTAAATTGAATGAAATTTCTATTTGTGAAAATCATGTGTGTTTGAGTGTGTATTTGTATTAATGTATTGGTTTATGAAAGTTGCTATATTATTACATGAAATTTCATCTTATCATATAACATGTCATGTCATTGGTTATGATTATTTTAGATGTCATGTGTGTTTTTAGTTTATATTATATGCCATGACATCATTGGCCATGCGTTATTATTGATATCATTTATGCCATGATCATTTCATGCATTTAATTGTTTAAAATTGATTCAAGGATAATGGCATGACTTGGAGTCCCATTTATAAGGGAATCAAGTAGAGTTGCCTTAGAAAAATGCATGAAACCCTAATTTAGGGAGAATAACTCCACATCTCACATCACATTGACATGTATGTGTATTTATACACCCTAGATACATGTGAGATGCTAGGATAATAAGTTAGGTTCAAGGTGCATAGGTAGTGCATCTAGATGAACTCAAACTTATTTTATTCATCACCAAAAATCATAAGGAAAGCTAATATACAATTTATGTATATTTAGCCAATAAACCATGGTTCAAAATAGGTTTTCAAAAACATGTTAAAATCAATTTAGAAAACCTTGGTGAAGTCTATCTTTTGATAGTCATCATCATTGTAGAAGTTGATACAAAGTAGATCAAAAACATTAAAGTTTTAATAGTTTTTGAACTTTGTACCAATCTCCTATTTCAATGGTAAAAATATTTTTCCAAAATGTTTCACCGATTGTATGTGTGATAATTAATGTACGTATCTGATGGCATGCTCGAAGGCTCGTCGGCTCCCATGTCCCCGGATTAAAATTTTCACTAATGAAAACTAATCCGGATGGGATGAGTTTCCTAAGCTCAACCATTTCGTCGTCGTGCTAACGACTTGAGCGATCGCTTGAACAAACTAGTTGTTCAAGCAAAAAAACTCTTCTAGTCGATTAGCCGTGGAAGAGACGATGGACGGATCACCGATTTTTGTATTTATCTTCGGGGTCCATGATTATACAAATACATATGGATGTAGACATGTATAATCAACACATACAAACATATTAATAAGAACATGCAAAAATCAATAATAAAACTTGTAAAACTTTTATACCTCTCGATCTTCTATCGTATGTCCTAACCTCATTGTAGACTTCGTGTGGGCGAAGATCTTCCACAAGTTGAAGCTTCCTAGATCTTCTTCAATCAAAAGAAAGAAGAACTCTCCTTCCCTTCTTGCTTGAGCCAACCACCAAGCCACAAAAGCTTGATGACGCCGGCCACAAGAAAAGAGAGAACAAGATTACCAACCAAGGAACCAAACAAGGGAACAATCCCTAGCTCCTAGTGCCGCCGGCCAAGAGGAAAAGGATGAGAGAAAGACCGGCCAAAGGGGAGCAATAGAATACCCTACAACCCCTTTGTGCCACCGGCCCTAGATGGAGTGAAGAGGAGAGGAGGAATAGGTTGAGCGCCGACCAAGGTAGAGGGAAGAGAGATAGGTGCCGGCAACCCCTTAGGAAGAAGAAGGGAACCTCTCCTATTGTTGCCGCCCACTCCACCTCCCAAACCCTAGCCGCCCAACCAAACCCTAACCTTCCTAGTGTTGGATCGATTTGAAACGCTAGAGGGGGGGGTGAATAGCATTAAAACTTTTTCTTTCGAATTCGTTCGTTAAAACACGAATAGATAATTAATGGCAGCGGAAAGATAAGCAATAAATAAAGAGACAACTATTTTTACTTGGTTCGTAGCCTTCGGTTACTACTCCAAGGCCCTAGTGGTCCTTGACCACGTACAGAGGGAAAAAACACTAAAGAACTCCTCCTCGTTAGAGGTAGGAGTTGATCGATACAAATAAGAACAAAGCTTGAGGTAGAGGGACACTCCCCCTCTCCTCGTTACGATAAAAGCTCCGAAAGATTAAAGTAATGAACCTTAAATAAAAGCTAAAACCGACGTTACAATAAGAAAGAAATTAAGACCTAGACGTCAGAGAGAAAGCACTTCGTTGTGGGAAAAGTTGTAGCTTGGCGGAGGCTTTTGGAAGCTTTTGAATTGATGAAGAAACCCTAGGATTGACCCTCCTTTTATAGCCTTTGAGCCCCTTTTCGAGAGGAACCCTAGCCAATCACAATTGAGCACCAATCTCCTTGAAATGGGGTGATAAGCCTTGACTCCTTGAAGCTGATCATTGACCATCAGTCTGTTAGTAATATATGAGAGATGTCCTAAGGCAATCGCCTTATGTATGAACCATTTATATGATAAATGAAGATTCACTATTTGATTATACATATTTTATGTATTTGATTGGATCTTAAACTCATTTACTGAATGTCCACGATACGATTCACAGCATGAGAGAATTTGTGATTGGATCACAACTAGTGAGTATCTCTACATGTGTAATTGTGATGTATCGGAATTATCCCTAGTCAATGAATTGATGGATTTGGACACCATCAATTCTGTCGAGACTAGCACGAGGTATACTCCTTGGTGTATCCAAGCAGCTGATTCTCACTGGCTGGAGACATAGTGATGTCCGGAGTTAATCGTGGATGCTAGTTATGGTAACTAGTTCATTGAGTGACCAGCCGTAAGACTTCATATGGTTCTCTGCATATATAGATATGTCAATGAAGTTCTTACTGTGGCTTAAGTGCGATGTTCCTTTGACTTGCTGTATTCAAGTCATCTTGATCATAGAGACTTATGCTTTGACATCTTAAGCAAACATCTCTAAGGAGATGTGGACCCGGGATGATTGGGTATAAGTCAAAGTGATCGAAGGTGTTTGAATAGCCTATAAAGGATTCACCACTCCTTGCGAGGAGATGTATACCTATGGCCTCTCGTCGGATTGTTACTAAAGTCTTTGGCCAAAGCATTACATGTTTAGAGTAAGGTACTCTTCGATACATGTGGAGTAACTAGAACTGTGAGGACGAGGAAATGATACTTGGGCTAGGTGTGACGTAGTCAGCCTAGTGGGGACTGACACAATAGACCATGTCCTGAACCAAGTGGGTATAAGATGAGTGAAGGGAATGGGGCACGATTCATTCAAGCCATCAAGGGTTTCGTAAATAGTTCGATCAACCGCTGATCTTTTCTGCTTAATTGGGGATCATGATGTACTACTAGGTGCCACTCATGATCGTTCTATAATTAATGGTTAATTATAGACGACCAACATAAACCGAGAACCTATTTGGTCACACGCACAACGAGTGTAATCCAAAGGATTTAAAACGAGCTTGAGAATGGGATTCTCAGACCGAGAGAAACTATGTTTGGTTGGACCAAACATAAAGCGAGCATGAAAGTGTTTCAGTCGCAATGGAAGCGTGGATGGGCCGTGTCTTATGAAGACATAATGGATGGACCAAAATGGTTTGGTCCTAATCCAATGGATGAGAATAAACCAAAGGGTTTGGTTTATATTAAACGAATGAACCAAAGGTTGGTTCGGTTCGTTTTAACTTAAAATAAACCATCATGGTTTGGTTTATTTTAACTTATCTTAATGGAGCGGGTTAACGGGCTTTATGGATATGATCCATTAACCACTAAGAGAATTAGTTCTCTATAAAATAGGGATTAAACCCTAACCCTAAACCTAATCAAACTTGGCCGCCCAACCTCCCTCTCCTATTCGGGCGCCTAACTCCAAGCCGCCGCCCAGCCCAAAGGTCCTCCAACCGCGCCCAGAAGGTTGCTTCCTTCCTCCTCGCCGGCCGAGCTGCTGCCGGAAGAGTTCGTCATCCTCCTTAGGTTTGGCATCAAGGTGAGCACTTTGCTTCCTTGGTTTTGGCCGGGCGCCTACTCCTTTCCACCAAGCTGTCCAGTTTTCTGGACAGCTTCTTCTCACGCCGGAGCGCCGCTTAGACGACGGTTAGGCTCGGCAGTGGCTAACATACCGGGATTTGATCTCCGTAATCCTCTGAGGTGGAGGACGGCGATTCATCAATCGCTGACGAATACCTCTCCGGAGAAGCAAGTCTTGAGGACTTGTCTTTAGGTCCGAATTTGGATTTGGACCGTGATCATCTCGATCACATCGCCTTCAACACGAGGCTAGTAACCCGCACGTAAGACGGCTCGTGCTTAGCGAAGTCATCCCGAGGAGCTCGGGCGTGATACGGATAGAGACGATTCTTACGAGGATCGTTCCGGTTGATGCCGTTCCCGCTACACGTCATACGGAAGGTATAACGTAGTTTAATTTCCTTTTATTGCAATTTTAATTTACGGTTATGTCTACACTTGTTGTAATAGCATGCGTGTGTTGTGTGTGTTGTAATAAATAGGAGTATTTATTATTTTTATTGCTTCCGCTGTGCTCATGTTTACGAAACATGATCGAACACACACACGCCGCGGTGCCGGAAACCCAACAGTGGTATCAGAGCCCAGGTTGTGTTTCGACATAATCGTAAAAATGGTTTTGCGATAGTCATAATGTATTTCTGGAAGTTTTCTAAATTTTGGAAATTTAGAAGTATTTATGGAAATTTTTCAATTTTGGAAAGTCTAGAAGTATTTATGGAAATCTTCCACTTTTTGAAAGTTGGAAGTATTTATGGAAATTTATATTTTCCATAAATAAAATATTTGATTAGATTCTGGAAATTTGTTTCCTAATTTAATCATGATTTGATTTGGGAAATCAAATCTTAAAATATTTAATTTCCATAAGTAGTTTTAAAGATTTAGGAAATTGGTTTCCTAAATAGATTTTCCTTAATCAAATAATTCCATGAATAAAATATGTGATTAGATTTGGAAATTTGTTTCCTAATTTAATTATGATTTGATTTGGAGAATCAAATCTTAAACATATTTTATTTCCATAAATAGTTATGACATATAAGGAAATATTGTACATGACATAATTGTATGACATGTAGTTGCATTAGATGCATAACATTATGCCATGCGTGTCGTGACATGTAGATGTATGCCATGTATGCCATGCCATGTAGATAATAGTTATTTGCATGCAAAGAGGATGAGACATAAAAACCCTTAATCAATATTAAAGCCTACACCTTCCATTAATATGGTTAGAACCAGAGTTATGTTTCTTGTTTGGGTTGTTGGACTCTCTCCAAGCCCGGCTCGAACCTGAATATGTTCAAACCATGGAATAGTTTAATACTAATATGGTAAGAGTCAGAGGTCAATCGTTAGCTTTGGTTGTTGGACTCTCTCCAAGCTGGGCTAATTGGTTGAATGCGCTCTAACCATATTAAAACTATGTCCCGATTAATGGGTTGGCTTTAACCTGGAGCATCGGCTTGTTGGACTCTCTCCAAGGTCGATGTAAAGGGAGGTGAAGTTGGGTGCTATGCATATGATGCATACTTGTTAATGTGTTAACAACCCGATGTATGTGTGAACATTCAATTAGTTGATAGCACATTGTGATAGTTGCATATACGGGATATGCAATCGGTATAGATGATACCTACCGTCGTAGTTATGAATGGCTTGTTGGACTCTCTCCAAGGTTGTTCATAACTATGATGGATATCAGCCCATTTGGAGATGGACCTACAATCTCCCGAAGTGATTTTGGGGTTTTTGAAATTCGAAAAATGAATGGGATTTATAAATGTATATTGATGCATTTTAAAATCATCTTTCTCATATATGCTCATTTTGTATTTCTAAGATTGATCATGATGTCTTTGAATTGCGTTCCATTTTGGATTCGAATAAATTGACTGGGCCGAGCTTCATGGACTAGCTTAGAAGCTTGAGAATTGTTCTCAAGGTTGAAAAGCTTGCAAATGTCCTTGAAGCGCCTCTTCCCGCCCGTCCTAGTGACGATGCAACTCTGGACCAATTGTTGGCCTATCAGAAACATGTGAGTGATTGTGAACAAATGAATTGCATCATGCTAGCCACGATGGAACCCAAGCTACGAAAGAAGCATGAGCATATGGATGCTCATATCGTAGTCCTTCATCTTTGAGAGTTGGTTGATGAGCAAGTGAGATTCGAAAGGTTCGAAGTCTCAAAGCTTCTCTTCACCTCTGAGATACTAGGAGGTTCATCTGTGGTACTGCTCAATATGCTGAAGACTGTGGAGTCTTCTGAGAAGCATGAGTAGGGGACGGTGCTGTTAGTTGATTCCTCGAAGAAAGGTTCTAAGAGGAAGTCAAAGGAACAGCAGAAGGGAAAGAAGAGAAGGGCTAAGAAGGTAGAACTAGCACAAAAGGAAACTTGCCATCATTATGGCAAGGAGAGCCATTTGCGAAGAAACTGCAAGATTTATCTTGAGTCCATGAAGAAGAAGAAGGCATCCGATGCCCCATCCTCTTCAGGTATCTTCGTTATTGATTGTCATTCTATTTCCTTAGACACTTGGGTATTGGATACTGGGTGTGGCTCACATATATGTAATGACATACAGGGGCTAAGGAATAGAAGAAGACTTGTCAGAGGGGAGTCAAATTTGTGAGTTGGCAATGGAGCAAAGGTTGCTGCGGTCGCCATCGGAACTTATTTGCTGAAGCTCCCTAGTGGACTAGTCTTGGAACTGGACAATTGCTATTATGTTCCTTCTCTAATAAAGAACATTGTTTCTATTTCCTGCTTAAATAGAAATGGTTTCCATTTAACGTTTAGTAACAATTGTTGTTATATAACTTTGAATGGCGTACTTTATGGAACTGGAACTTTGAGTAATGGCATTTATACGTTGGACGATCCAAAGGACATCTTCAATATCGGCGCAGCAACACGCTGCTCGAAAGCGATAATCACATAGACTTATATATGTGGCATTGTCGTCTTGGCCATATAAGCAAGAAACGCATGTCCGAATTACACCGATGTGGAATTCTGGAATCGTTTGAATTGGATTCATACGATACATGTGAATCATGCTTAAAAGGCAAGATGACTAAGTTACCTTTTACGGGAAAAGGTGAACGAGTGGGAGAGTTACTAGGTTTAGTACATACTGATGTATGTGGACCTATGTCAACTCAAGCATTAGGAGGCTATAGCTACTTCATTACCTTCACCGATGATCACTCACGGTTTGGGTATGTGTTCTTGATGAAACACAAGTCTGAAGCCTTTGAAAGGTTCAAAGAATTCAGAAATGAAGTAGAGAAACAACATGACAAAAGTATTAAAATACTTCGATCGGATCGAGGTGGTGAATACTTAAGTCAAGAGTTTCTTGATTATCTAAGAGACAATGGCATATTGTCTCAATGGACTCCGCCCTATACACCACAGCATAATGGTGTATCTGAGAGGCGTAACCGGACCTTGTTGGACATGGTCAGGTCAATGATGAATCATGTGACTCTTCCCAAGTCCTTTTGGGGTTATGCACTTCAGACAGCTGTTTACTTGTTAAACAGAATGCCTACCAAGGTAGTCTCAACTACTCCATATGAGATATGGAATGGTAAGAAACCTCATGTATCTTACTTGAAGATATGGGGTTGTCCTGCTTATGTGAAGCAGACTGTATCAGACAAACTGGATGCTAAGTCTGATAAATGTCTATTTATTGGATACCCTAAGGAAACAAGGGGTTACCAATTCTATCATCCTGTGGAACAAAAGGTGTTTGTTTCAAGGCATGCTGTGTTTCTAGAGAAAGAGTTTCTCTTGCAAGAAAACAGTGGGAGTGTCGTCGAGCTTGAGGAAACTCGAGATACTCAAATAGACATTGATGAGATACCTGGTGAAGCACAACAGCCGATAACTCATAGTGATGAGCAATCGGCTGGACCTCTTGTAACACCACATCTTCGTAGATCTGGTAGAACACGCAACATTCCTGAGAGATATGGATTTCTCATAAGTGAATCGAACGACGTGTTACTCATTGATGATGAGGAGCCTACCAGTTATGAAGAAGTGCTGACAAGTTCAGAAAGGGATAAATGGCTTGATGCCATGAAGTCGGAAATGGATTCCATGTATGAAAACCAAGTTTGGAACTTGGTTGACCCACCTGAAGGCATCAAGCCTATAGGGTGCAAGTGGGTTTTCAAGAGGAAAACCGACATGGATGGTAATGTGATTACCTATAAGGCTAGATTGGTGGCAAAAGGATATCGTCAAAAGCAAGGTGTTGATTATGACGAAACCTATTCGCCTGTAGCTATGCTTAAATCCATTCGGATGCTCCTGGCCATAGCGGCTCATTATGATTATGAGATATGGCAGATGGATGTGAAAACAGCTTTCCTTAATGGAAACCTGCTCGAGGACGTGTATATGATACAGCCTGAGGGTTTCACATCGGTTGATAAAACCAAGGTATGCAAATTGTGACGATCCATTTATGGATTGAAGCAAGCATCCAGGAGCTGGAATATCCGTTTTGATGAGACGATCAAAAAGTTTGATTTCTCACAAAATCCAGACGAACCTTGTGTGTACAAGAAGGTTAGTGGGAGTGCAGTCGTGTTCCTAGTATTGTATGTCGATGACATATTACTTATAGGAAACGATGTGTCAATCTTACAGTCAGTTAAGGTTTGGTTATCCAAGACATTCTCCATGAAAGACCTGGGAGAAGCAACCTACATCCTTGGGATTAAGATCTATAGAGATAGATCGAAACGGTTGCTTGGTCTTTCGCAGTCTACATATATAGACCGAGTGCTAAAGAGGTTTAGCATGTCGGAATCCAAGAAAGGTTATCTGCCCATCAGGCATGGGGTACACCTTTCAAAGTCTATGTGTCCGCGCACAGAAGACGAGAGGATTTGCATGAGTAAGATTCCCTATGCATCCGCAATAGGATCTATCATGTATGCTATGTTATGTACGAGGCCCGATGTATCGTAGATGCCGAAAGTGTCACGAGCAGATACCACCGATCCAGAATGGATCATTGGCATAAGACGATCCTTAAGTACTTGAGAAGAACTAAGGATGTGTTCCTAATATATGGAGAAGGGGACATGGTGATACGCGGGTATACAGATGCCAGCTTCCATACAGACAAGGATGATTCCAGGTCTCAGTCTGGATACGTGTTCACCTTGAATGGGGGCGCAGTGAGTTGGAAAAGTTCCAAACAAGAGACTGTAGCGGATTCTACCACTGAGGCAGAATATATTGCAGCTTCGGAAGCAGCAAAGGAAGCGGTTTAGATCAAGAAGTTCGTTCATGAACTTGGTGTGATTCCGGCCATTGTTGAAGCAATACCGGTCTACTGCGACAACAATGGAGCAATTGCACAGGCGAAAGAGCCAAGGTCTCATCAACGATCCAAACATGTGCTTCGCCGCTATCATCTTATCAGAGAGATCATCAGTAGGAACGAAATACAAATCGAGAAAATTCCCACTGAAAGGAACTTAGCGGATCCCTTGACTAAAGCATTACCTCAAAGCAAGTTTGAGGGTCATGTTAGAGACTATGGTATTGGATACCGTAGCGATTGGCATTAGGCCAAGTGGGAGTCTGTTAGTAATATATGAGAGATGTCCTAAGTCAATCGCCTTATGTATGAACCATTTATATGATAAATGAAGATTCACTATTTGAGTATACATATTTTATGTATTTGATTGGATCTTAAACTCATTTACTGAATGTCCACGATACGATTCACAGCATGAGAGAATTTGTGATTGGATCACAACTAGTGAGTATCTCTACATGTGTAATTGTGATGTATCGGAATTATCCCTAGTCAATGAATTGATGGATTTGGACACCATCAATTCTGTCGAGACTAGCACGAGGTATACTCCTTGGTGTATCCAAGCAGCTGATTCTCACTGGCTGGAGACATAGTGATGTCCGGAGTTAATCGTGGATGCTAGTTATGGTAACTAGTTCATTGGAGTGACCAACCGTAAGACTTCATATGGTTTTCTACATATATAGATATGTCAATGAAGTTCTTACTGTGGCTTAAGTGCGATGTTCCTTTGACTTGCGGTATTCAAGTCATCTTGATCATAGAGACTTATGCTTTGACATCTTAAGCAAACATCTCTAAGGAGATGTGGACCCGGGATGATTGGGTATAATAGCGATGCACTAGCTCTACATATGGAATCAGGAGTAAGGTCCTAACATCTCACGCCCATCTACGTGGCTAAGTACACAAACACATTAGTCCTATGTGTTGTGAGATGTACTGGCTCCTTAAATCTATAGGTGCATGATATCTAAGGTATGTCCTATGCTAGTTCCATAAAAATGAAATTAAAGAAATAGTAGTAAGAACATATAATTTGCAAGTTCCTATTCTATTACGCACATGCCCAATTTTCATCTTAATAGACTAAATTCAGCTTCGGGTAGGGTTTAGTAAATAGGTCTACTAAATTAGACTTCGATTCGACGTATTCGAGCTGTATGGCTCCGTTGGCCACATGTTCTCGAATGAAATGGTGTTTGACTTCTATATGTTTGGTCCTAGAGTGACATATCGGATTCTTAGTAAGATTAATTGAACTAATGTTATCTACGTGAAGTTTAGTATTCGTAAAGTCTAACTTAAAGTCGCGGAGAGTGTGCTTCATCCAAAGAAGTTGAGTGACACACTCACCCATCGCGATGTATTCGGCTTCGGTGGTAGATAAGGCAACACAGTGTTGCTTCCTACTGCACCAACTCACTAGACTCGAGCCGAGAAGTTGACAACAACCACTCGTGCTCTTTCTATCGAGCTTACTACCGGCATAGTCCGAATCGGAGTAGCCGGTTAGTTCGAACTCGGTAGATCTAGGATACCAAATACCGACATTAAGTGTACCCTTTAGATATCTAAGGATACGCTTGACTAGAGTTAGGTGAGACTCCTTGACACAAGTTTGGAACCTTGCGCACATACTCACTGCAAATAAGATATCAGGTTGGCTTGCAGTTAAGTAAAGGAGACTCCCTATTATGCTCCTATAGTTTTTTAAATCAATTGGGTTTCCAATTACATCTTCTTCTATATTAACATTAGTTGCCATTGGGGTATTAATAATTTTAGCGTCTTGCATTCCAAAGCGTTTAATTAATTCCCTAGTATATTTGCATTGATGTATATATATTCCATCTTTAGTTTGTTTATTTTGTAAACCTAAGAAGAAACTTAATTCGCCTACTAAATTCATTTCAAATTCACTTTCCATAAGTGAAATAAACTCATTTAGTAGGATTGAGTTGGTGGTTCCGAAAATAATATCATCTACGTAGATTTGGGCTATGAATATGTCTTTACCTAAGGTTTTTACGAAAAGGGTTGGGTCAACTACACCTTGGTTAAAGCCTTTGGACTTAAGATAAATCAAAAGTCTCTCGTACCAAGCTCGCGGAGCTTGTTTAAGTCCATAAAGCGCTTTTTTTAGTCTAAGGACATGATCGGGTTTGTCTAAACTTTCGAAACCGGGGGGTTGACTAACATAAACTTCTTCTTTAATGTATCCATTTAAGAATGCAGATTTCACATCCATTTGAAACAACTTAAATCCTCGATGTGCTGCATATGCTAATAGCATTCGAATGGACTCTAATCTCGCTACTGGGGCATAGGTCTCGTCGTAATCTAAACCTTCGACTTGACTAAACCCTTTAGCAACTAGTCTAGATTTATTTCTAACTACTTCACCTTTATCATCAATTTTATTTCTAAACACCCACCTTGTTCCAATGATTGTTTTATCTTTAGGTGGTGGTACTAATTCTCATACTTCGTTCCTAGTGAATTGAGCCAACTCTTCTTGCATTGCAATAATCCAATCGGGATCAAGAAGAGCTTGGTCAATAGTTTTGGGTTTAATTTTAGAAATCAAAGATATTTGACTAAGGTTTTGTTGGGATGTCGATGCTTCGGAGGCTCATTGGCTCCCATGTCCCCGGATTAAAATTTTCACTAATGAAAGACTTAATCCGGATGGGATGAGCTTCCTTGGCACAACCTATTCGTCGTCGTGCTAACAACTTGAGTGGTCACTTGAACAAACTAGTTGTTCAAGCAACACAACTCTTCTAGTTGGTTAGCCGCGGAAAAGACGACGGATGGATCGCCGGTTTTCGTGTTTGTCTTCGGGGTCCATGATTATACAATATATATCCATTCATACACATGCATAATCAAAATATTAAAGAACATATTCAGATCTGTAAATAAAGTTAAAAACAACTTTATACTTTACGATCTTCTATCGTATGTCCTATCCTTCTCGTGGACGACGTGTGGACGAAGATCCTCCACGAGTTGAAGCCTTCTTGATCACTTTCTTCTCTACCTTGTCCGCTGCGAACAAAGAGAAGCAATCACAAATACCTTTCCTATCTAGAACCGACCACCAAATTAGGGAATTTGGTGCAACCGCCGGCCAAGGAGCAAGTGGATGATGCGCCGGCCACCAAATGAATGGAAACCGCCGGCCACCTTGGAGAGATTGGAGGAAGATGATTGCCGGCCACCAATGGATGGAGAACCGCCGGCCAAGGAGCAAGGAAAAGGGAAGAGTGCAGCCCAAAACCAAGGAGGAGAAGAGAGGGATGACCGGCCAAACCCTAGCTTGCCGCCCAAGCTTGTAGCCGCCCAAACCCTAGCCGCCCAATGGAAGATGAGAAAAACCCTAATCCTAATTCGAAAACTAATCTTCTTATCTTATCCTTGCCGCCCAACCCTAAGCACCTATTTATAGAATAGGGCTTAAGCCTCCTTTAATCTCATCCGTCGGATCTAGGGATTTAACCTCCACCGTCGGATCTAGGGTTTTATCCCAACCGTCGGAACTAGGGTTTCATCTCAACCGTCGGATCTAGGATTACATCCTAATCGTCGGATCTAGGATTTCATCCCAACCGTTGGATGTAGGGTTTTATCCCAACCGTCGGATCTAGGGATTTGATCTCAACTGTCGATTCAAGGGTTTCATCCTAACCATCGGATCTTAGGGATTTAATCCCAACCATTGGTTCTAGGGTTTCATCCTAACCATCGGATCTTAGGGATTTAATCCCAACCATTGGTTCTAGGTTTTGTTTTACATTCTTGGATCTAGACTTCACAAGGATTATATTAGGCTACGATAGGGACCATAAGGAGGAGTTGGGTCTTGGCCACCCGATGGATCGGAACCACACATACTTGATCCATCAATGATGTTCCATTCCACTAGAGGATCATCATTGAACTACCTCACCAACCCCCATAAATTAATATGGGCTCCATATATTATTTGTACATTAATCTCCCCGTGTTTAAGATATCGAATGTCCATCAATTAATTGATTTACTGACCATGAATTAATTAACATCTAACTCCTTGAGTAGTACCACTCAACCTTATCATCATGTTGACTAAGTCAACCAGCTGGGTTTACATGATGAACCTTATGAGCTCCTCAAGGGGACATCATCAACCTAATATATAGGACACGGTTTCCTCCTATAATCAACGACACACCATGTAAATAATATTATTTCCCAACTTACCGGGCATATTGATTTAATCCATCTAAATCTCACCCACTGGTAAATTAAAGAAATAAATACTAAGTACATGTGCCCATTATTATATCGAGATTAAGAGCATGTACAACATAATATCCGAGGTCCGATTCAATTATGTAGTCAGTACTAAATTGAATCACCTCTATGTCGGTCCTAATCAATACACCTAAGTGTACTAGTGTAACTCTATGTTCAAGATATAACAATACCAAGCTACACTACAACCATGCCAATGGTTTGTCCAAAACCATCTTGGTTGTGAGCCTCTACTTATATTTTACAAGGGACTGATAACATGATCTTCTGTGCCACACCAAGCACCATGTTATCTACAATGTAGAATATTAGACAATATGCACACATATATAATGAAGATATAAAATGCAAACAATGATCATGTGATTCTTATTTCAAAATAAAATGTTCATACAGAAAAGAGCTAGGCTTTCAGTATACATTCTAACAATCTCCCACTTATACTAAAAGACTATGCTGTCATCACTCTGCCATACATCTGATCCCCATGTCCTCCACATGCCTATCAAACGCTTTCGCTGGAAGGGCCTTAGTGAATGGATCTGCCAGGTTATCCTCTGATGCAATCTTGGCGACAACAACTTCTCCTCGCTTTACGATCTCTCGTATGAGGTGGTACTTGCGCTCTATGTGTTTACTCGCCTTATGGGCTCGTGGTTCCTTCGAGTTTGCAACTGCACCACTGTTATCACAATAAATTGTGATAGTTCTGGGCAAACCAGGAATCACATCCATGTCCATCAAGAAGTTCCCTTCCTTTGGTGCCTCGTAGGTCGCCACATACTCACTTCCATGGTAGAGTCCGCCACGCATTTCGCTGACACTCCTCCATACTATGGCTCCACCTCCAAAAGTAAACACAAACCCCGAGGTAGACTTACTCTTGTCCCTATCCGATTGGAAATCCAACTGTAACCCATGGGACTAATTGATCCGCAGAAACCAAAGATATAATCCCTAGTCCTTCTCGTACTTCAATATATGCTTTACCGCAGTCCAATGTCCTGCAGTCAGATTACTCGATATCTGCTAACCATGCCCACGGCAAAGCAGATATCCGGTCTCGTACATAGCATAACATACATAAGGCTTCCTACTGCCGAAGCATAAGGAACCGCCTTCATGTCCTCTATCTCCTTTGATGTTTTGGGACACATCTCTTTAGATAAAGGAACTCCATGCCTAAAAGGTAGAAAACCTTTCTTGGAGCTCTGCATGCTAAATCGAGCAAGGATAGTGTCAATATATGAAGCTTGAGATAAGCACAACATCCTTTTCTTGCGATCCCTTATAACTTTGATCCCAAGGATGTGTCCCACTTCTCCCAAGTCCTTCATGTCAAACTGTTTGGACAACCATACTTACGCCTCGATAACACTTTGATATTGTTGCCAACTAACAAAATGTCATCTACGTATAGTACAAGAAACACCACTACGTTTCCGTCACATCTCTTGTATACACAAGGTTCATCCAGACTTTGAATAAATCCATATGACTGGATTACCTCATCAAAGCGGATGTTCCAAGATCTAGAAGCGTGCTTCAATCCATAAATGGACCGATTAAGCTTACATACAAGATGCTCTTTGCCTTTAGCAATGAATCCCTCTGGTTGCCGCATATAGATGTTCTCCTCAAGACTTCCGTTAAGGAAAGCTGTCTTGACATCCATCCGCCATATCTCATAATCCATATGAGCAGCTATAGATAAGAGAATCGGATAGACTTAAGATAGCTAATGCTAAAAGGTCTCCTCATAGTCGATACCCTCTTTCTGAGTATACCCTTTCGCAACAAGCCTAGCTTTGAAGGTCTCAACCTTCCCGTCTACCCCTCTCTTTCTCTTGTAGATTCACTTGCATCCAATAGTTTTTACACCATCGGGTGGGTCTACTAGCTCCCAGACCTGATTAGAATCCATATATTCTATCTCTGAATTCATCGCTCTTTGCCAAGATACCGCATCTCTATCTTGGATTGCCTCGTCATATGTCCAGGGATCAGGTTCATGTTCACCAGGGACTAAGTCCGAAGACTCTCCCAAAAACATGAATCTATCGGGTTGTCTAACAACCCTCCCACTACGACAAGGTACCTCCCGTATGCTCCTGTGACACGCGCGTGCTGACTTGTGGGTATCCTCTTGTACGGTGGTACCAAGTCGAACTTCCCCGCCAACTCCTCAAGAACAATCCTACTTTGTGGTTCATTACATAATCCTCCTCTAGAAATCAAGGCTCGTGCTAACGATCACCCTCTGATCTCTAGGATTATAAAATAAACCACCTTTCGTTCCCTTAGGGTAGCCAACAAACATGCATACTTCTGTACGAGGTTCCAACTTACCAACATCAGCCTTCAGCACATGTGCTGGACTCCCCCATATCCGAATATGTCTCAGACTAGGCTTTTGCCCAGTCCACAATTCTACAGGGGTAGAAGGTACTGATTTAGATGGAACCAAGTTCAGAGTATACATTGCCAGATCCAGGCATACCCCCGTAATCTAAACAGTAACTCGTAATAACTCATCATCGATCTGACCATCTCCATAAGAGTCCTATTCCTTCGCTCCGCTACACCATTCCGCTGGGGTGTGCCAGGTGCAGACAATTGGGATTGAATCCCAGCCTCTGATAAGTAATTCCTAAACTCTCCCAAGAGGTACTCGCCACCACAATCAGATCGTAATGTCTTGATACTATTACCTTGACGGTTCTCCACATCAGCCTTGAATTCTTTGAACTTGTCAAAGCATTCAGACTTGCGGCGCATCAAGTAAATGTATCCATACCTTGAATAATCGTCATAAAAGAGACGGCAAGTATTCAAAGCCACCTCTTGCCTCGATAGACATAGGACCGCACAAATCGAATGAACCATTTCCAACACATCTTTGGCTCTATACCCTTGGCCTTGAAAGGCCTCTTGGTCATTTTACCTTCCAAGCAAGATTCGGTTGGGAGATCCTCCACCACTAATGAACCCAAAGGTCCATCACCTATTAACCTTGAATTCTACTTAGGTTAATATGACCAAGCCTTAGATGCCAAAGATATGTTTGGTTCATTCATGAAGGTTCTTTTCTCTTATTAGATTTAGAAGATGAGTTATTTACTTATATGCATCGTGGGAGTTTTTGGTTCAAGAGTATATAAATTGCCAACCAATGTACTGTAACAGTATAATCTCCCTATTCCTTTTTATAACCACCTTGTCATTAAAAGGAATATCCATCCAAAAACAATTTAGAAACTGAAATTAAATTCTTTCTAAAAGTAGGTACATAAAGACAATTTCTCAACACCAAAAATTTATTCCTATCAAAAGATAAATAAACGCCTCCCACCGCAATAGCCGCCACCTTCAAGCATTGCCCATGAAGACTGGTGATTTCTCCTCACCTAGTCGCCGGTTTCCTGGAACCCCGCAAAGTATTGCAGACATGATCGCTGGCTCTGATTCTACACACCGTGTAATCGTAGATAACACCGCTAAACATGTTTCAACTACTAAACAAGAAGATATACCTTTATTCTTTCGGCGAGGAAAGTCCGCCTTCCAATGTCCAGTCTGCTTGCAAGTGAAGCACTTGACTTTAGGCTTCTTCACTCCCACCGAGGTCCTCCTCGCCACTTTCTTCGCCTCCACCTTGCTTCTTCTTCTTCTTACCTTTCGCTTAGAGGAAGAAACCTTCTGAGCGATCATGGCTTGAGAACTCTGACGAAAAAGCCCCTCTACCGCCTGGAGTTCTGTCAGAAGTTCCGCCAACGAATACAACCTCTTGTTCATGTTGTAGTTGAGGCGGAACTACTCAAAACTCCTAGGCAAAGACTGGAGAATGATATCGACCTGGGTTTCCCCATCGATCTCAGCTCCGAGGACTTCCATCTCATTAAGATGTGCCATCATCTTGAGAACATGATCCCTAACGGGTGTTCCCTCGACAATGGTGGTCGTCATCAAGTTTCTCATTGCCTCCTGCCTAGCCGCCCTACTCTGATGTCCAAAAAATTCCTTGAGATTGAACATCATGTCATAAGCTATGGCTATGGCCTGATGCTGATGTTGCAGCACATTTGACATAGATGCCAAAATGTAACACCGCGCCATCTCATCTGCCTTAACCCATTTCTTATAATGTTCTTTCTCCTTTTCATCAGAGTCATCGGTGGGCTTAGGAGGACAGACCTCGAAGAGTACAAATTTGTACTCCTCTGCAGTTAAGATAATATCCAGGTTTCTTTTCCAATCAATGTAGTTTGGACCAGTAAGTTTGTTTTCTTTTAAAATCACAGCAAGTGGGTTGAAAGCCATTTGAAATTCCTAAAAATCACAATGATCAAAATTATTAGATTTCAAATATTATTGATTCCTCAAAACAATAAAATCCTGAAATCAACCAAAGACTCAAAACACCGAGAATTTTGTGTGGACGTATACGAAACCTACATTTGTAAGAGGAGGTTTTACCCATTAATTTTATTATCTTGTCAACCTTACTTTTTGACAAATAAAATTAATAGTTGGTTCCTCTTTGGCCCTACAAATAAAAGCAGTGACTCTGATGGGGAGGATACTTTCATTTGCATCTAAGTGTGCACCATTACACGATACTAAGGGAATTATTTCGGATTATGTACCTTACCGCTGTGGAAGTACACATGCTCCTAGATAATTTCCTATAACCATTATTTGACCTAGTGATCCGCAAACAAACCCGTCCGCAGGGAGGAAGGCACTCAGAGCCAACACACAAGTTTGTTCGCATCACACGTCAAATTGTAATAGAGGTCATGGAATTAATTAAAATATCCCTCTCCCACTTAGTAAATTGCAAATGAGGAATTTTAAATCACACACAACATGCATATAAAACAAATAAGCAATAAATATGGAAAAAATAGAATTTTTCCAACTATTATGGCATTGTCCTCCAATATGCATCCCGTCGTGTGGCCACCTCGTCCGCTCCATCTTTTCCCGTGCGCAAGTCACCAAAGAGTTCCGAGCCGAGATAAAACATTTTAATTTACATCCATCGATCCTATACTCCACGAAGGAGTGTACAAATAATCTAGATCGAAAGTAAACTAAAATGAGCGGCTAAACAATGCCGTATTTGATTACAAAAATTAAATACTAATCTAGCCTCGTCAACCCCGAGGATTCAAATAATAAATTTTTTACACACATCCATTCACACACACACACATGGCCATAATAGTCGGATCTTATGCCTGCAACCAAAAAGTTAAACTACGCATATCCTACTATTATCCGACACATATAATATATGAAAAATGCATAAAAAATTAACCGAATCCAAAACACACAAAACCGGAAACCGTGGCTCTGATACCAATTGTTGGGATGTCGATGCTTCGGAGGCTCATTGGCTCCCATGTCCCCGAATTAAAATTTTCACTAATGAAAGACTTAATCCGGATGGGATGAGCTTCCTTGGCACAACCTATTCGTCGTCGTGCTAACAACTTGAGTGGTCACTTGAACAAACTAGTTGTTCAAGCAACACAACTCTTCTAGTTGGTTAGTCATGAAAAGACGACGGATGGATCGCCGGTTTTCGTGTTTGTCTTCGGGGTCCATGATTATACAATATATATCCATTCATACACATGCATAATCAAAATATTAAAGAACATATTCAGATCTGTAAATAAAGTTAAAAACAACTTTATACCTTACGATCTTCTATCGTATGTCCTATCCTTCTCGTGGACGACGTGTGGACGAAGATCCTCCACGAGTTGAAGCCTTCTTGATCACTTTCTTCTCTACCTTGTCCGCTGTGAACAAAGAGAAGCAATCACAAATACCTTTCCTATCTAGAACCGACCACCAAATTAGGGAATTTGGTGCAACCGCCGGCCACCTTGGAGAGATTGGAGGAAGATGATTCCCGGCCACCAATGGATGGAGAACCGTCGGCCAAGGAGCAAGGAAAAGGGAAGAGTGCCGCCCAAAACCAAGGAGGAGAAGAGAGGGATGACCGGCCAAACCCTAGCTTGCCGCCCAAGCTTGTAGCCGCCCAAACCCTAGCCGCCCAATGGAAGATGAGCAAAACCCTAACCCTAATTTGAAAACTAATCTTCTTATCTTATCCTTGACGCCCAACCCTAAGCACCTATTTATAGAATAGGGCTTAAGCCTCCTTTAATCTCATCCGTCGGATCTAGGGATTTAACCTCCACCGTCGGATCTAGGGTTTTATCCCAACTGTCGAAACTAGGGTTTCATCTCAACAGTCGGATCTAGGATTACATCCTAATCGTCGGATCTAGGATTTCATCCCAACCGTAGGATGTAGGGTTTTATCCCAACCGTCGGATCTAGGGATTTGATCTCAACCGTCGATTCTAGGGTTTCATCCTAACCATCGGATCTTAGGGATTTAATCCCAACCGTTGGTTCTAGGGTTTCATCCTAACCATCGGATCTTAGGGATTTAATCCCAACCATTGGTTCTAGGTTTTGTTTTACATTCTTGGATCTAGACTTCACAAGGATTATATTAGGCTACGATAGGGACCATAAGGAGGAGTTGGGTCATGGCCACCCGATGGATCGGAACCACACATACTTGATCCATCAATGATGTTCCATTCCACTAGAGGATCATCATTGAACTACCTCACCAACCCCCATAAATTAATATGGGCTCCATATATTATTTGTACATTAATCTCCCCGTGTTTAAGATATCGAATGTCCGTCAATTAATTGATTTACTGACCATCAATTAATTAACATCTAACTCCTTGAGTAGTACCACTCTGAAAGGTTTTGCCCTGAAGCTCTGATACCAATTGTTGGGGTTGATCCGTGAGGGGAAACTTCGCTTCCCCTTCACCTCGGTTGCTTGACCATGGTGATCCCTTCAATGTCCCCGGATTAAAAATTTAATCCTAGACAAAAGGGATTCCCAAAGCAACCAAGTCATCGTCGTGCTATTCGTTTAGAGAGGTCACTTGAACAAACTAGTTGTTCAAGCGACCATTCTCTATTCTACGAGTAGCCGCGGAATAGACGATGTCCGGATCGCCGGTTTTTGTGTTTATGCTCGGGATCCAAATATTATTTAGCCATTCACAGAAATATATCATGCTCATAAATGAAAAACAAATATAAACATGTAACATATAAAATTAGAGAATCGATATACCTCTCGATCTTCTAATGTATGTCCTTCCTCCTTTCTGACGTCGTGGGCGACGCCTACCAAAAGTCGAAGCTCCTAGATCACACATCTTCCTTCCTTGCTCATCCAAAGCAAGAGGAAGAATAGAAACAAGGCTCATCTCCTTCCTATGGCCAACCAACAAACAACAAAAGAAATGCTTGCCGTCGGCCAACAAGAAGAAGGAGATAATGGTGGAAACCGACCAAGACATCAAGGGAAACCCCTTAGTCTTGTTTCCACCACCCAAGGAGAGGGAGAAGGGGTCTTTAGATGCTGTCCAAGGGTTGGAGAAGGTGATATGGGCGCCGGCCACCAAACCATGAAGAAGAAAGGAAGAAACTTTCCTTATTTGGTGCCACCCAAACCTCCTAAACCCTAAGCTTCCAAACCCTAATACAAGCTCACCTTGTGGCCGCCATGGAAGTGAGGAAAAGATTAGGATGAGCTCAAGCCAAGGTAAAGAGGAGAACCATAGTGGCCGCCAACCCTTAGGAAGAAGAAGAACATCTCCTATAGTTGCCGCCCACCCTTTTCTCCCAAAAACTTGCCACCCAAACCCTAATCCTAACTTACCTTATATCCGGCCATGGAAGAGGGGAAGAAGAATAGGATAAGTTCAAGCTAAGGTAGATAGGAGCAGCATAGTGGCCGGCCAACCCAAGGAAGAAGAAGAACAACCTCCATTAGTTGCCGCCCACCCTTGCTCCAAAACCCTAGCCACCAAACCCAATCCTAAACCAACTAGGATTCCTAGCCACCAAAGGAAGCAAACCCTAATCCCCTCATCCCTTGTGTTCTCCACGTCAAAAATCCCTAATCCACCCTTATATAGAGTTTAGGGATAAGTCTTGGTTTAATCTCCACCATTGGTTCAAGGGATTTAACCTCAATCATTTGGATCTAGAGATTTAATCTCAACCGGATCTTAGAGATTTAATCTCTACCAATGGATCTTAGAGTTTTGTTTCTATCCATTGATCTAAGCATCATGAGATGTTGAATGAGGCTGGCAGTACAACCATGAGGAGGAGTTGCTGGATCTGGCCAGCAATACGTAAACTACATAAAGTCCGATCCACTAATGATGATCCAATCCACTAAAGGTCCATCATTGATCTACCTCACCAACCCCCATATGATAATATGGGCTCCATATATTATTTGTACATTTTCTCCCCGTGTTTAAGATCTCGAATGTCCGTCGATTAATTAATTTACTAACCATTAATTAATCAACATCTAACTCCTTGAGTAGTACCACTCAACCTTTTCATCATGCCGGACCAAGTCCACCTGCAGGGTTTACATGATGAACCTTATGAGCTCCTCAAGGGGACATCATCATCCTAATATATAGGACACGGTTTCCTCCTATAATCAACGGCACACTATATATATAATATCATCTCCCAACTTACCGAGCCCATCGATTTAATCTATAAATCTCGCCCATTGGTAAATCAAAGAGATGAGTACTAAGTATATGTGCCCGTTATTATATCGGGATTAAGAGCATGTACAATATAATATCTGAGGTCCGATTCGATTATGTAGTCGCAATAAATCGAATCACCTCTGTGTTGGTCCTGCTCAATACACACAAAGTGCACTAGTGTGATTCTATGGTCAAGACAAACCAATACCAAATCACACTACAACTATTCCGATGGTTTGTCCAAAGTCATCTCGGTTGTGAGCCTTTTACTTATACTTTACAAGGAGCCGATATCATGATCTCCCGTCTGACACCTCACACCATGTTATCTATAATGTAAGGTATTAGACAATATTGCATAACCATAAAAATATGCAAACAATGATCATGTGATTCTTATTTCAAAATAAAGATGTTCATACAAAAGAGCTAGGCTTTCAGTATACATCCCAACAATCTCCCACTTATACTAAAAGACTATGCTGTCCTTATACTGCCATACATCTGATTCCCCTTCCCTCCACATGCCTATCAAAGCTCTCGCTAGAAGGGCCTTAGTAAAAGGGTCTACCAGGTCATCCTCTGATGCAATCTAGGCGACAACAACTTCTACCTCCTTTACGATTTCTCGTATCAGGTGGTACTTGCGCTCTATGTGTTTTCTAGCCTTATGGGCTCATGGTTCCTTCGAGTTTGCAACTGCACCACTATTATCACAATAAATTGTGATAGTTCTGGGCAAACCAGGAATCACATCCAAGTCCATCAGGAAGTTCCTGAGCCATACAGCTTCTTTGTCCGCCTCAGAGGTCGCCACATACTCAGCTTCCATGGTGGAGTCTGCCACGCACTTTTGCTTGACACTCCTCCATACAATGGCTCCACCTCCCAAAGTAAACACAAAACCTGAGGTAGACTTACTGTTATCCCTATCAGATTGGAAGTCGGAATCCGTGTAACCCACAGGGAGTAATTGGTCTGCCCGGTAAACCAACATATAATCCCTAGTCCTTCTCAGGTACTTCAATATATGCTTTACCGCAATCCAATGTCCCTGTCCTGGATTACTCTGATATCTGCTGACCATGCCCACGGCAAAATAGATATCTGGTCTCGTACAGAGCATCGCATGAGGCTTCCTATTGCCGAAGCATAAGGAACCGCCTCCAGCTCCTTTATCACCTCAGATGATCTAGGACACATCTCCTTAGATAAAGTAACTCCATACCTGAAAAGTAGAAAACCCTTCTTGGAGTTCTGCATGCTAAAATGATCCAAAATCATGTCTATGTATGAAGCTTGGGATAAGCACAACAACCTTGATCCCAAGGTTGTGACCCACTTCTCTCAAGTCCTTCAAAACTATTTGGACAACCATACCCTTACGTCTGATAACACTCTGATATTGTTGCCAACTACCAAAATGTCATCTACGTATAGTACAAGAAATACCACTACGTTTCCGTCACATCTATTGTATACACAAGACTCATCCGGACTTTGAATAAATCCATAAGTCTGGATTTACCTCATCAAAGCGGATGTTCCAAGACCTCAAAGCTTGCTTTAGTCCATCAGCGGACCGATTAAGCTTACATACAATACGCTCTTTGCCTTTAGCAATGAATCCCTCTGGTCGCTTCATGTAGATGGATTCCTCAAGACTTCCACTAAGCAATCTTTGTCTTGATATCCATCCGTCACACCTCATAATCCATATGAGTTGCTATGCATAAGAGCTCCTGCACTGCCTTGAATCCATAGATTCAATCTCGATTCATTGCACTTTGCAAAGATGTTATATCTTGGATTGCCTTGTCGTATGTCTAGGATCGTTCATGTTTGCTAGGGACCAAATCAAGATTTGTCCAAAAACATGAATCTAAGAGGTCGCCTAACAACCCTCCCACTACGAAGGTATCATCTGGTATCCTTTGTGACACGCGGTGCAGTGACATGTGGTATATCCTCTTGTACCGGTGGTACTAAAGAAGTGACTTCCCTTTTAACTCCTCCAGAACAATTTTACTCTTGGGCTTGTGGCTTATCACATAGTCTTCCTCTAGAAATCTGGCGTTCGTGTTAACGATCACTCTCTGATCTCTAGGACTATAAAACAAGTCAGAATAACTCATCATCGATCTAATCATCTCCATAAGAGTCCTATTCCTTCGTACTGCTACACCATTCTGCTGGGGTGTGCCAGGTGCAGTCAATTGGGATTGAATCCCAACCTCTGATAAGTAGTTCCTAAACTCTCCCAAGAGGTTGTCACCACCACGATCAGATCGTAGTGTCATCCATATCTTGAATAATCGTCTATAAAAGAGACGAAATATTCAAGATTACCTCTTGCCTAGATAGTCATAGGACCTCACAAATCAGAATGAACCATTTCTAACACATCTTTGGCTCTATACCCCTTGGCCTTGAAAGGCCTCTTGGTCATCTTACCCTCCAAGCAAGATTCGTAGGTTGGGAGATCCTCCACCACTAATGAACCCAAAGGTCCATCAGCTATCAACCTTTGAATTCTGCTTAGGTTAATGTGACCAAGCCTAAGAAGCCAAAGATATGTTTGGTTCATCTTCGAAGGTTCTTTTCTCTTATTGGAATTAGAAGATGAGTTATTAACTTCTATTTGCATCGTGGGAGCTTGTGGTTTAAGTTATAAATTTCCTATCTATGTACCTGAATAGATAATGTCCCTATTCCTTTTATAACAAATCTGTCATAAAAAGAAATAGATTATCCATCCAAAAACTATTTAGAAACCGAAATCAATTCTTTCTAAATAAGGGTACATAAAGGAAATTCTTAAGAACCAAAAACCTTTATTTTTCTCAAAAGATAAATAAAACATCTCCCACTGCAATAGCCGCCATCTTCATGGCATTGCCTAAGTAAATAGTAATCTCCCCTTCAACTAGTCATCGGGTTTCCTGGAACCCCTGTAAATTGTTGCAGACATGATTAGTGGCTCCTGTATCTACTCACCAGGTGCCGGTAGATATCACCGCTAATCATGTTTCAATGACTAGTCCAAAAGATATACCTATGTTCTATTTTGGATTGGGACAGTCCTTCTTCCAATGTCCATCCTGCTTGCAAGTGAAGTACTTGCCTTTCGGCTTCTTCACTCTTCCCTGAGATCCTCGCACCATCTTGGCTTCACCTTGTTTCTTCTTCTTCTTGCCTTTCGGCCTAGAAGTAGAAACTCTTTTGAGCAATGATGGCTTGAGGACACTCTTCGAAGATTGCATACTAGCAGATAAGACAATATTTGGATTCATTTCCAATCAACATTATTTGGGTACAGTAAGTTTATTTCTTTTAGTATCACAACAAGTGGACTGAAAGTCATTTTGAAAATCCTAAGAATCACATAGATCATTACTTTAGATTTCAAAAAATTATTGATTCCTCAAACAATAAAATTTTGATATCAACCAACACCTCAAAACACCGAGAATATCGCATGCCACACAGTGTGGACGTATACGAATTCTACATTTGTAAGAGGAGGTTTTACCCATTAATTTTATTATCTTGTCAACCTTACTTTTTGACAAATAAAATTAATAGTTGGTTCCTCTTTGGCCCTACAAATAAAAGCAGTGACTCCGATGGGGAGGATACTTTTTATTTGCATCTAAGTGTGCACCATTACACGATACTAAGGGAATTATTTTGGATTATGTGCCTTACCGCTGTGGAAGTACACACGCTCCTAGATAATTTCCTATAACCATTATTTGACCTAGTGATCCGCAAACAAACTCATCCGCAGGGAGGAAGGCACTCAGAGCCAACACGCAAGTTTGTTGCATCACACGTCAAATTGTAATGGAGGCCGCGGGAATTAATTAAAATATCCCTCCCAATTAGTAAATTAAAATGAGGAATTTTCCTAGACATGCATATCAAACAAAAAGCAATAAATATGAAAAATAAATTATTTTCCAACTATTATGGCCTTTGTCTTCAATATGGCTCCTGTCAGATCGCTTATCCCGTCCGCTCCTCCTACGCCATGTACGAGCCATCCGGAGATCCGAGCCGAGACTAAATCCTATTTTAATTTACATCCATCGATCCTATACTCCACGAGGGAGTGTACATGAAATCTAGATCGAAAGTAAAATAAAATAAAGAGCAGCTAAACAATGCCGTATTTAATTTACAAAAACTAAATACTAGCCTCGTCAACCCCGAGGATTCAACAAAATAAACATTTACACACATACAATCACATACACACACATGCCATAATAGTCGGATCTTATGCCTGCAACCAAAGAGTTAAACTACGCATATCCTACTATTATCCGACACATATAATATATGAAAAAGTGCATAAAAATTAACCGAATCCTAAACACACAAAATTAGAAACCTTGGCTCTGATACCAATTGAAAGGTTTTGCCCGGAAGCTCTGATACCAATTGTTGGGGTTGATCCGTGAGGGGAAACTTCGCTTCCCCTTCACCTCGGTTGCTTGACCATGGTGATCCCTTCAATGTCCCCGGATTAAAAATTTAATCCTAGACAAAAGGGATTCCCAAAGCAACCAAGTCATCGTCGTGCTATTCGTTTAGAGAGGTCACTTGAACAAACTAGTTGTTCAAGCGACCATTCTCTATTCTACGAGTAGCCGCGGAATAGACGATGTCCGGATCGCCGGTTTTTGTGTTTATGCTCAGGATCCAAATATTATTTAGCCATTCACAGAAATATATCATGCTCATAAATTAAAAACAAATATAAACATGTAACATATAAAATTAGAGAATCGATATACCTCTCGATCTTCTAATGTATGTCCTTCCTCCTTTCGGACGTCGTGTGGGCGACGCTCTACCAAAAGTCGAAGCTCCTAGATCACACATCTTCCTTCCTTGCTCATCCAAAGCAAGAGGAAGAATAGAAACAAGGCTCATCTCCTTCCTATAGCCAACCAACAAACAACAAAAGAAATGCTTGCCGTCGGCCAACAAGGAGAAGGAGATAATGGTGGAAACCGACCAAGACATCAAGGGAAACCCCTTAGTCTTGTTTCCACCACCCAAGGAGAGGGAGAAGGGGTCTTTAGATTCTGTCCAAGGGTTGGAGAAGGTGATATGGGCGCCGGCCACCAAACCATGAAGAAGAAAGGAAGAAACTTTCCTTATTTGGTGCCACCCAAACCTCCTAAACCCTAAGCTTCCAAACCCTAATCCAAGCTCACCTTGTGGCCGGCCATGGAAGTGAGGAAAAAGATTAGGATGAGCTCAATCCAAGGTAAAGAGGAGAACCATAGTGGCCGGCCAACCCTTAGGAAGAAGAAGAACATCTCCTATAGTTGCCGCCCACCCTTTTCTCCCAAAAACCTAGCCACCCAAACCCTAATCCTAACTTACCTTATATCCGGCCATGGAAGAGGGGAAGAAGAATAGGATAAGTTCAAGCTAAGGTAGATAGGAGCAGCATAGTGGCCGGCCAACCCAAGGAAGAAGAAGAACAACCTCCATTAGTTGCCGCCCACCCTTGCTCCAAAACCCTAGCCACCAAACCCAATCCTAAACTAACTAGGATTCCTAGCCACCAAAGGAAGCAAACCCTAATCCCCTCATCCCTTGTGTTCTCCACGTCAAAAATCCCTAATCCACCCTTATATAGAGTTTAGGGATAAGTCTTGGTTTAATCTCCACCATTGGTTCAAGGGATTTAATCTCAACCGTTGGATCTAGAGATTTAATCTCAACCGTCGGATCTTAGAGATTTAATCTCTACCAATGGATCTTAGAGTTTTGTTTCTATCCATTGGATCTAAGCATTATGAGGTGTTAATAGGCTACATTAGGGACCATGAGGAGGAGTTGGGTCTTGGCCACCCATGGATCAAGCCCACAAAAAGTCCGATCCACTAATGATGATCCAATCCACTAAAGGTCCATCATTAATCTACCTCACCAACCCCCATATGATAATATGGGCTCCATATATTATTTGTACATTTTCTCCCCGTGTTTAAGATCTCGAATGTCCGTCGATTAATTAATTTACTAACCATTAATTAATCAACATCTAACTCCTTGAGTAGTACCACTCAACCTTTTCATCATGCCGGACCAAGTCCACCTGCAGGGTTTACATGATGAACCTTATGAGCTCCTCAAGGGGACATCATCATCCTAATATATAGGACACGGTTTCCTCCTATAATCAACGGCACACCATATAAATAATATCATCTCCCAACTTACCGAGTCTATCGATTTAATCTATAAATCTCGCCCATTGGTAAATCAAAGAGATGAGTACCAAGTATATGTGCCCATTATTATATCGGGATTAAGAGCATGTACTAAATAATATCTGAGGTCCGATTCGATTATGTAGTCAGCAATAAATCGAATCACCTCTGTGTCGGTCCTGCTCAATACACACAAAGTGCACTAGTGTGATTCTATGGTCAAGACAAACCAATACCAAATCACACTACAACTATTCCGATGGTTTGTCCAAAGCCAACTCGGTTGTGAGCCTTTTACTTATACTTTACAAGGAGCCGATAACATGATCTCCCGTGTGACACCACACACCATGTTATCTACAATGTAAGGTATTAGACAATATTGCATAACCATAAAAATATGCAAACAATGATCATGTGATTCTTATTTCAAAATAAAGATGTTCATACAAAAGAGCTAGGCTTTCAGTATACATCCCAACACACTCAACCTTATCATCATGTTGACTAAGTCAACCAGTTGGGTTTACATGATGAACCTTATGAGCTCCTCAAGGGGACATCATCAACCTAATATATAGGACACGGTTTCCTCCTATAATCAACGGCACACCATGTAAATAATATTATTTCCCAACTTACCGGGCATATTGATTTAATCCATCTAAATCTCACCCACTGGTAAATTAAAGAAATAAATACTAAGTACATGTGCCCGTTATTATATCGGGATTAAGAGCATGTACAACATAATATCCGAGGTCCGATTCAATTATGTAGTCAGTACTAAATTGAATCACCTCTATGTCGGTCCTACTCAATACACCTAAGTGTACTAGTGTAACTCTATGTTCAAGATAAAACAATACCAAGCTACACTACAACCATGCCAATGGTTTGTCCAAAACCATCTTGGTTGTGAGCCTCTACTTATATTTTACAAGGGACTGATAACATGATCTTCTGTGCCACACCAAGCACCATGTTATCTACAATGTAGAATATTAGACAATATGCACACATATATAATGAATATATAAAATGCAAACAATGATCATGTGATTCTTATTTCAAAATAAAATGTTCATACAAAAAAGAGCTAGGCTTTCAGTATACATTCTAACAGGTTTCTGTATGAGGCTCTAGTTCGAACTCCTAGACTTGGATCACCTATCACTTGGTCGATAGGATGATTTGTTTGAGTCCTAGTTGGATTTGGATTTGAGTCTACAACTTGATCCATAGGATGGCTTGTTTGAGTTCTAGTTTGGTTGGAGTCATCTATCACTTGATCAATTGAGTGACTTGGTTGACTTAGGTTAGGATTAACACTAGACCTGATCTCTGGATCAAAGTTAGGTCTAGTATGAATCGGCTCGCTAATTGGGGTTGCCGGGGGTTTTGTAGGTTCGTGTCCTTTATCGAATACTACATTGATGGTCTCCTCGACTCTAAGGGTGTCGTGGTTATATACTCTATAAGCTATACTTGTAGTCGAGTATCCTAGAAAGATTCCGGTCGTAGTTTTGGATGTAAATTTCCCTAGGTAATCTTTAGTGTTTAGGATATGTACCTTACACCCAAATACCCTAATGTACTTGATGTTAGATATTTTATCGTGATAAATCTCGTATGAAGTCTTAAGGTGCCTCTTTACCATACCGATCCTATTCTGGACATAGCATACCGTACTCACGGCTTCGGCCTAAAACCTATCGGGTAGGTTATACTCATTAAGCATTGTCCTAGCAGCTTCTTGTAGGGTTCTATTTTTGCGTTCTATTAGGCTATTTTGTTGTGGAGTTCTAGGGCAAGAGAACTCATGGTGGTATCCATTTAGGTTACAGAATTCTGTAAACCTATGGTTTTCGAATTCACCACCATGATCAGTCCTAAGTCTTTTGATTTTAATGCTTTGTTGATTTTCTATTAACTTAAATAGGTTGATTAATTGATCTAGGGTATCACTTTTGTGTTTGATGAACCTAACCCAAGTAAATCTAGAGTAGTCATCAATAATGACTAAACAAAATTTACTTCCGTTAAGTGACTTAGCTCCGTGTGAATCAAATAGATCCATGTGTAGGAGCTCAAGCACACTTTTGGTTCGTTCTTGACTAGTTAGTTGATGTTGTGTCCTAGATTGTTTACCTTGTTGACAAGCATTACATATTTTATTATCCAAGTTGTTGAGGTTAGGCAAACCTCTGACTAAATCACTCTGACTCATCTTGTGGATGAGTCTTGGGTGTAAGTGACCGAGTCGTCGGTGCCACAACCATGATTCCTCTTGCCGTGTCATAAGACACTTAGTTGAGGAGTTAATTAAGTTGTTAGTGTAAATGTTGTTATTTCAAGTCCCTTTAAGAATTGTTTTAGAGGTTTCGTTTGTATTAATTACGCTTTCATTTTCTAGAAATATGACCTTATAGTTATTATCACACAATTGGCTTACACTGAGAAGATTATATTGAAAATTTTCTACTAATAAAACATTTTGAATGATAAAATTTGAGTTAAGCTCAATATCACCTGATCCGATGATTTTGAGCTTGCCGTTATTTCCGAAGGCTACCGATCCTTGTCGTTTGAATCGAAGCTTCAAAAACTTGAGTTGATCCCCAGTCATGTGTCGGGAGCAACCACTGTCCAACATCCATTGATCCTACACGCAAGGTAGTTGGATCGGATATTAGATTTATTAAAAATTGGTTGAAAATTATTAACCTAAATCATCTCACCCATGTCTACATGATCAAACATGTTAATCCTCTATGTTCTTGTGAGATGACTTCCAATTTTAGTTGAATTAAATTTAATGACTTAAACACTTGTCAACCTTGCGTTAGATTCATATTTGACCTTAGGCTTATCAAGTCACCTTTTCAAGATCATGGCTTCCAGGTCGTGGCGAGGCACAGAGGCCTTCTTTGATCGGAAAAATGGCCACTTCCTTAGACAAAGCCATTCTCAAGAAAATAGAGACTTGACTCACCTAAGACCACTTCCTGGTCTAACTAGTCAAGGATACGGCGAGGTAGCTTCAGCTAGTTCCGCTCGGTCAAGTGCACCGAACTAGATACGCCTTATCTAGCCCGAATACACAAGACTCCGCTTTCCTAGCGTATTATCATCTCGCCGCGTCCTGGTACTATGTTATCAAGTATTGAAGAGTTATAGTCCTATCTAACCATTCTAAAAAGAAAAATCAAACTAAATAAAAACCTAAGCATGCAATTTCTAAGTTAAAAGACAAACAAATTTCGTACTAACTCCCCCTGGACCGTTGAATCGATTTGGTCTCTCAACATAGTGGATTTGGTCCTTGGGAACCCAGTACTTGTTTGATCCTAAGTTTGAAATCAAGGTGGTCTAAGGGACCCATGCTTGGACACATTTTTTATGTCGACTTACAATCGACATATACGACTTATTGGTCGTGTTTGAGCTAAAACCTAGTCCGGCCTTGTTGTACACGGCCCTTTGCGATCCAAGTAGGAGGTCAAGTCCTTTGGATCCCAAAGTAAACCTTTCCAACGTATTCCTAAGATCTTCGACTTGACTTTTCAAGAGTGAGTTCTCAACTTCGAGTTTTTCAACCCGAGTTGAGTCCTCCTCTTGAACTCGACTAGTCGAAGAGGTTAGGGAGACCTCGTGTTTGAGGAGTTTAACTTCCTCAACCAGGGTCTCGATCATGGACTCGGACTTAGCTAACTTTTTATTTAAAAACTTATTTGCGCTATAAAGAGTAGTAATAAGAGACCGACTTACCTTGAGTGTATCTTTTGAACCGGATGCATATCCGTGGCTCATCTTGAATAGTGCTTCGCAGTCCGACTCGTCTTCGGTTTCAATTCAAGTTCCGATTCCGACTCCGTCTCCGATTCCACGGGTTTATCCATAAGGACTCGATCATTGTCTTCTTCCTCAGAAGCTTCTTCCCAAGTAGCGTTGAGTGTCTTTTTATGTTTTGGTGCCTTGCTCTTGAGTTTTGGGCATTCAGACTTAATGTGTCCAAACCTGTTGCATTCATAACATCTTATGTTTGAACTTTTAGGCTTACCTTCATTGGGTCGAGTGACGGCTTGTTTTCGGCCCTTGACTATCCTCCGAACTAGGTTGACTAGTTCAGCTTCCATTTCCGAGTCGACCTCCGAATCCGACTCATCCTCTTCTTCGTTCGGGGGTGGCTTGCTTGAGGTTTTCTTCCTCGAACCTGCAAAAAGTGCTATACCCTTCTCGGGTTCCGAGTTAGACTGCTCATGAAGTTCGAAATCAGAAAAGAGTTCATCTAACCTAAGTTTAGAAAGATCCTTGGAGACCTTGTAGGCATCGACCATGGATGCCCACAAGTTAGTCCTCGGAAAAGAGTTTAGGACATACCTTATAAGGTCGCGGTTTTCGACCTTTTGCCCGATTGCGTGTAGATGATTGACGATGTCCTGGACGCGGGCGTGGAGTTGCATCGCAGACTTGTGTTCCTGCATTTTTAGGTTATATAGTTTATTGAATAGAAGATCACGCTTACATACCTTGGCTTCATCGGTCTCTTCGTATAGCTCCACTAGTTTTCTCCAAAGGTCCTTTGCGCTTATGAAGGGGCCGACGCGATTTAGCTCTTCCTTGGATAAGCCACATTGAAGGATTTGAGTTGCCTTAGCATCGGCTTCGACTTGTCATTTTGTCGCAATGGTCCATTGGTCATAATCCAAGGATTCACCCACTTCATTAGTCGGAAGTGTGAATCCCGTTTGGATTATGATCCACATCTCAATTTGGGTTTTGAGAAAGCATTCCATCCGACCCTTCCAATAACGGAAGTCATCTCCATTGTAAAACGGAGGTCGGACAGTGCTAAAACCCTCGAGATGGGCCCTTAGAACAAAAGACACAAGGAGACGAAGACGAAAAACCTAGCAACGACAAAAACACACAAGAAAGTACCAAGACTCGCGTCTTGGATTAGTAGTGCAGGAGAAAAATTAACAAAATGAAATAAATCTGAAATAAACAAAATTAAAAAGAAAACAAATCTGTAAAATGGCTAGATTGGTGGTTTCACCAAATCTTAGCAACCCCCAGCTCTGATACCAATTGTTGGATCGATTTGAAACGCTAGAGGGGGGGGGTGAATAGCGTTAAAACTTTTTCTTTCGAATTCGTTCGTTAAAACACGAATAGATCATTAATGGCATCGGAAAGATAAGCAATAAATAAAGGAGACAACTATTTTTACTTGGTTCGTAGCCTTCGGCTACTACTCCAAGGCCCTAGTGGTCCTTGACCACGTACGGAGGGAAAAAACACTAAAGAACTCCTCCTCGTTAGAGGTAGGAGTTGATCGATACATATAAGAACAAAGCTTGAGGTAGAGGGACACTCCCCCTCTCCTCGTTATGATAAAAGCTTCGAAAGATTAAAGTAATGAACTTAAAATAAAAGCTAAAACCGACCTTACAATAAGAAAGAAATTAAGACCTAGACATCGGAGAGAAAGCACTTCGTTGTCGGAAAAGTTGTAGCTTGGCGGAGGCTTTTGAATTGATGAAGAAACCCTAGGATTGGCCCTCCTTTTATAGCCTTTGAGCCTCTTTTCGAGAGGAACCCTAGCCAATCACAATTGAGCACCAATCTCCTTGAAATGGGGTGATAAGCCTTGACTCCTCGAAGCTGATCAATGACCATCAGTCGACTGATGGCCATCATCACCGATCGATTGCAAGCACGGCCGAGTGCCGACCTCGGCAATGACTAATTGACGGCAATGAGTCCTCCAAGTCGGGCAATGATCGATACTTACTGCAAGTCAAAGTTAGCTCAAAGAAAACATTATTTCGACGACCTTCGACTGTCCGATCTCGACCTAGACCATCGATGGGATGTCTTTGGTTGGATCTACACTTAAGACCATCCCCATAAGGAGGATACGACCTCACTTACGCTCGCACACACGAGCTTACCTCGATACTTACCATGTCGCTTTTGCTTCCGGCCTTCCACTCGATTCCTTCGGCTCCCTTCGAAGTCACTCGAGTGTCACCCGACCACCGCGTCTTCCTCCGGGTGTCGCTAGCCTTCAGCTCTAGCTATAGCAATCTTCTGCACACTCGATTCAGCTCGTGAGATAACGACATGAGCTTAACTTTATATTATTTGCTATAATCAAAACTCAGGTTCGACTTAGGTGCCTACTGCACCAACACCTAGGATTTCTTGCCGCCCAAGCTAATGATAGGCAAAACCCTAATCTCCAAAAAAAACCAACCAACTTGCCACCCACCTTAAGCCCCCTTTTATAGAGTTAGGCTTAAGCCTTGTTTTAATCTCCACCGTTTGTTCTAGGGATTTAATCTCAACCGTCAGATATGGAGATTTAATCTCAACCGTCGGATCTAGAGGTTTAATCTCCATCGTCGGATCTAGAGTTTTGTTTTCCATCATTGGATCTAGGCTCCATGAGGTTTTAATAGGCTACAATAGGGACCATAAGGAGGAGTTGGATCTTGGCCACCCGATGGATCGGAACCACTCAAACTTGATCCATCTATGATGTTCCATTCCACTAGAGGATCATCATTGAATTACCTCACCAACCCCCATAATTTAATATGGGCTCCATACATTATTTGTACATACATCTCCCCGTGTTTAAGATATCGAATGTCCGCCAATTAATTGATTTATTGACCATCAATCAATTAACATCTAACTCCTCGAGTAGTACCACTCAACCTTATCATCATGTTGACTAAGTCAACCTGCAGGGTTTACATGATGAACCTTATGAGCTCCTCAAGGGGACATCATCAACCTAATATATAGGACACGGTTTCCTCCTATAATTAACGGCACACCATGTAAATAATATCATTTCCCAACTTACCGGGCATATTGATTTAATCCATTTAAATCTCACCCTTTGCTAAATCAAAGAAATAAATACTAAGTACATGTGCCTATTATTATATCGGGATTAAGAGCATGTACAACATAATATCCGAGGTCCGATTCAATTATGCTAGTCAGCAATAAATTGAATCACCTCTATGTCAATCCTGCTCAATACACCTAAGTGTACTAGTGTAACTCTATGTTCAAGACAAACCAATACCAAGCTACACTACAACCATGCCAATGGTTTGTCCAAAATCATCTTGGTTGTGAGCCTATACTTATATTCTACAAGGGACTGATAACATGATCTTCTGTGCCACACCAAGCACCATGTTATCTACAATGTAAAGTATTAGACAATATGCACACATATAATAAATATAAAGTCCAAACAATGATCATGTGATTTTTATTTCAAAATAAAAATGTTCATACAAAAGAGCTAGGCTTTCAGTATACATCACAACAATCTCCCACTTATACTAAAAGACTATGTTGTCATCACACTGCCATACATCTGATCCCCAAGTCCTCCACATGCCTATCAAAAGCTTTCGTTGGAAGGGCCTTAGTGAATGGATCCGCCAGGTTATCCTTTGATGCAATCTTGGTGACATCTACTTCTCCTCGCTTTACGATCTCTCGTATCAGGTGGTACATGCGCTCTATGTGTTTACTCGCCTTATGGGCTCGTGGTTCCTTCGAGTTTGCAACTGCACCACTGTTATCACAATAAATTGTGATAGTTCTGGGCAAACTAGGAATCACATCCAAGTCCATCAAGAAGTTCCTGAGCCATACAACTTCCTTGGCTGCCTCAGAGGCTGCCACTTACTCAGCTTCCATGGTAGAGTCCGCCATGCATTTCTGCTTGACACTCCTCCATACTATGGCTCCACCTCCAAAAGTAAACACAAACCCCGAGGTAGACTTACTGTTGTCCCTATCTGATTGGAAATCGTAACTGTAACCCACAGTGGACTAATTGATCCGCCTTAAACCAAAGATATAATCCCTAGTCCTTCTCGTACTTCAATATATGCTTACCAGCAGCCCAATGTCCTCGTCAGATTACTCTGATATCTGCTAACCATGCCCACGGCAAAGCAGATATTTGGTCTCGTACATAGCATAGCATACATGAGGCTTCCTACTGTCGAAGCATAAGGAACCGCCTTCATCTCCTCTATCTCCTTTGATGTTTTGGGATACATCTCTTTAGATAAAGGTACTCCATGCCTAAAAGGTAGAAAACCTTTCTTGGAGTTCTGTATGCTAAAACGAGCAAGGATAGTGTCAATGTATGAAGCTTGAGATAAGCACAACATCCTTTTCTTGCCATCTCTTATCACCTTGATCCCAAGGATGTGTCCCACATTCCCCCAAGTCCTTTATATCAAACTGTTTGGACAACCATACCCTTACGTCTGATAACACTCTGATATTGTTTCCAACTAACAAAATGTCATCTACGTATAGTACAAGAAATACCACTATGTTTCTATCACATCTCTTGTATACACAAGGCTCATACGGACTTTGAATAAATCCATATGACTGGATTACCTCATCAAAGTGGATGTTCCAAGATCTTGAAGCTTGCTTCAATCCATAAATGGACCGATTAAGCTTACACACAAGATGCTCTTTGCCCTTTGCAATGAATCCCTCTGGTTGCTTCATATAGATGTTTTCCTCAAGACTTCCGTTAAGGATAGCTGTCTTGACATCCATCTGCCAAATCTCATAATCCTCATGAGCAGCAATAGATAAGAGAATCCGAATAGACTTTACCATAGCTACCGGTGAAAAGGTATCCTCATAATCGATACCCTCTTTCTTAGTATACCCTTTTGCAACAAGCCTAGCTTTGAAGGTCTCAACCTTCCCGTCTACTCCTCTCTTTCTCTTGTAGATCCACTTGCATCCAATGGCTTTCACACCATCGGGTGGTTCTACTAGCTCCCAGACATGATTAGAATCCATAGATTCTATCTCTGAATTCATCGCTCTTTGCCAAGATACCACATCTCTATCTTGGAGTGCCTCGTCATATGTCCAAGGATCAGGTTCATGTTTACCAGGGACTAAGTTCGAAGACTCTCCCAAGAACATGAATCTTACGGGTTGTCTAACAACCCTCCCACTACGACGAGGTGCCTCCTGTGTATGCTCTGTGACACGCGGTACAGTGACTTGTGGTATTTCCTCTTGTACCGGTGGTACTGAAGTCGGGACTTCCCCTGTCAACTCCTCAAGAACAATCCTACTCGTGGGCTTGTGGTTCATCACATAGTCCTCCTCTTGAAATCTGGCATTTGTACTCACGATCACCTTCTGATCTCTAGGACTATAGAACAAACCACCCTTCGTTCCCTTAGGGTAGCCAACAAACAAGCATACTTCTATACGAGATTCCAACTTACCAGCATCTCCCTTCAACACATGTGCTGGACTACCCCAAATCCGAATATGTCTTAGACTAGGCTTTCGCCCAGTCCATAATTCTGTGGGAGTAGAGGGTACTGACTTAGATGGAACTAAGTTCAGAATGTGTGCTGCCATTTCCAGAGCAAACCCCCAGAACGAATCAGGTAACTCAGAATAACTCATCATCGATCTGACCATCTCCATAAGAGTCCTATTCCTTCGCTCAGCCACACCATTCTGCTGGGGTGTGCTAGTTGCGGACAATTGGGATTGAATCCCAGCCTCTGATAAGTAACTCCTAAACTCTCCCAAGAGGTACTCGCCACCACGATCAAATCGTAGTGTCTTGATACTTTTACCTTGATGGTTCTCCACATCAGCCTTGAATTCTTTGAACCTGTCAAAGCATTCAGACTTGCGGCGCATCAAGTAAATGTATCCATACCTTGAATAATCATCTATAAAAGAGACAAAGTATTCAAAGCCACCTCTAGCCTGGATAGACATAGGACCGCACAAATCAGAATAAACCAATTCCAATACATCTTTGGCTCTATACCCCTTAGCCTTAAAAGGCCTCTTGGTCATCTTACCTTCCAAGCAAGACTCGCAGGTTGGGAGATCTTCCACCACTAATAAACCCAAGGGTCCATCAGCTATCAACCTTTGAATTTTACTCAGGTTAATATGACCAAGTCTTAGGTGCCAAAGATATGTCTGGTTCATTTTCGAAGGTTCTTTTCTCTTATTAGACTTAGAAGATGAGTTATTCACTTCTATATGCATCGTAGGAGTTTTCGGTTCAAGAGTGTACAAATTGCCAATCAATGTACCTGAAAAGATATTCTCCCTATTCCTTTTTATAACAGCTCTGTCATTAAAAAAAAATAGAATATCCATTTAGAAACTGAAACTAAGTTCTTTCTAAATAAAGGTACATAAAGGGAATTTTCCAGAACCTAAGTTTTATTTTTCTCAAGAGATAAATAAAACTTCTCCCACTACAATAGCCGCCACCTTCATGGCATTGCCCAAGTAAATGGTAATCTCCCCTTTAGCTAGTCGTCGGGTTACCTGGAACCCCTACAAAGTATTGTAGACATGATCAGTGGCTCCCGTATCTACACTCCAAGTGTCGGTAGATAGCACTGCTAATCATGGTTCAACGACTAGTCCAAAAGGTATACCTTTTTTATGTTTCGGATTGGGACAGTCCTTCTTCCAATGTCCATTCTGCTTGTAAGTGAAGTACTTGCCTTTCGGCTTCTTCACTCCTCCCTGAGATCCTCCCACCACCTTTGCTCCACCTTGTTTCTCCTTCTTCTTGCCTTTTGGCTTAGAAGTAGAAACCTTTTTGAGCAACCATGGCTTGAGGACATTCTTCGAAGAGTGCATACTTGTACTCCTTAGCAGATAAGACAATATCTAGATTCTTTTCCAATCAACATTATTTGGGTACAGTAAGTTTATTTACTTTAGTATCATAGTAAGTGGACTGAAAGTCATTTTAAAAATCCTAAGAATCACATAGATCATTACTTTGGATTTCAAAAAATTATTGATTCCTCAAACAATAAAATTTCGAAATCAACCAACACCTCAAAACACCGAGAATATCGCATGTCACGATAGTGTGGACGTATACGAATTCTACATTTGTAAGAGGAGGTTTAACCCTTTAATTTTATTATCTTGTCAACCTTACTTTTTGACAAATAAAATTAATAGTTGGTTCCTCTTTGGCCCTACAAATAAAAGCAGTGACTCCGATGGGAAGGATACTTTTTATTTGCATCTAAGTGTGCACCATTACACGATACTAAGGGAATTATCTCAGATTATGTGCCTTATCGATGGGGAAGTACACACCCTCCTAAATAATTTCCTATAACTATTATTTGACCTAGTGATCCTCAAACAAACTCATCCGATGGGGAGGAAGACACTGAGAGCCGACGCGCAAGTTTGTTGCATCACACGTCAAATTGTAATGGAGGCCGCAAGAATTAATTAAAATGTCCCTCTCCCACTTAGTAAATTGACAGTGAGGAATTTTCAAGCACACACAACATGCATATAAAACAAATTAGCAATAAATATGGAAAAAAATAGAACTTTTCCAACTATTATGGCATTGTTCTCAAAACAATAAAACCCCAATCAACTAACACCGAAAGAATATCGCATGCCAATATAAGGCCCTGTCAGACGCTACCTTGTCCGCTTCCACCTTTCCCGCGCGCAATACCGGAAGAGATCCGAGCTGTTATACATGTAACCGAACGAATCCATCGATCCTATACTCCACGAAGGAGTGTACAAATAATCTAGATCAAAAGTAAACTAAAATGAGTGGCTAAACAATGCCGTATTTAATTACAAAAATTAAATACTAATTTAGTCTCGTCAACCCTGAGGATTCAAATAATATACAATCACACACACATGCAATCACATACACACATATATAGCCATAATAGTTGGAACTTATGCCTGCAACCAAAAAGTTATCCTACGCACATCCTACTATCATCCGGCATACACAATATACGATAAGTGCATGAAAGTAACCGAATCAAAAACACACAAAACCGGAAACCTGGGCTCTGATACCAATTTGATGGCATGCTCGGAGGCTTGTCGGCTCTCATGTCCCCGGATTAAAATTTTCATCAATGAAAACTAATCCGGATGGGATGAGTTTCCTAAGCTCAACCATTTCATCGTCGTGCTAACGACTTGAGCGATCGCTTGAACAAACTAGTTGTTCAAGCAACAAAACTCTTCTAGTCGGTTAGCCACGGAAGAGACGACGGACGGATCGCCGGTTTTTGTGTTTATCTTCGGGGTCCATGATTATACAAATACATATGGATGTAGACATGTATAATCAACACATACAAACATATTAATAAGAACATGCAAAGATCAATAATAAAACTTGTAAAACTTTTATACCTCTCGATCTTCTATCGTATGTCCTAACCTCCTTGTAGACTTCGTGTGGCCGAAGATCCTCCACAAGTTGAAGCTTCCTAGATCTTCTTCAATCAAAAGAAAGAAGAACTCTCCTTCCCTTCTTGCTTGAGACAACTACCAAGCCACAAAAGCATGATGCCGCCGGCCACAAGAAAAGAGAGAACAAGATGGCCAACCAAGGAACCAAACAAGGGAACAATCCCTAGCTCCTAGTGTCGCCTGCCAAGAGGAAAAGGATGAGAGAAAGACTGGCCAAAGGGGAGCAATAGAAGACCCTACAACCCCTTTGTGCCGCCGTCCCTAGATGGAGTGAAGAGGAGAGGAGGAATAGGTTAAGCGCCGACCAAGGTAGAGGGAAGAGAGATAGGTGCCGGCAACCCCTTAGGAAGAAGAAGGGAACCTCTCCTATTGTTGCCGCCCACTCCACCTCCCAAACCCTAGCCTCCCAACCAAACCCTAACCTTCCTAGGATTTCTTGCCGCCCAAGCTAATGAAAGGCAAAACCCTAATCTCCAAAAAAAACCAACCAACTTGCCACCCACCTTAAGCCCCCTTTTATAGAGTTAGGTTTAAGCCTTGTTTTAATCTCCACCGTTGGTTCTAGGGATTTAATCTCACCCATCGGATCTAGAGATTTAATCTCAATCGTCGGATCTAGAGATTTAATCTTCACCGTCGGATCTAGAGTTTTGTTTTCCATCATTGGATCTTGGCTCCATGAGGTTTTAATAGGCTACAATAGGGACCATGAGGAGGAGTTGGATCTTGGCCACCCGATGGATCGGAACCACACAAACTTGATCCATCAATGATGTTCCATTCCACTAGAGGATCATCATTGAATTAACTCACCAACCCCCATAAATTAATATGGGCTCCATACATTATTTGTACATCCATCTCCCCGTGTTTAAGATATTGAATGTCCACCAATTAATTGATTTACTGACCATCAATCAATTAACATCTAACTCCTCGAGTAGTACCCCTCAACCTTATCATCATGTTGACTAAGTCAACCTGTAGGGTTTACATGATGAACCTTATGAGCTCCTCAAGGGGAAATCATCAACCTAATATATAGGACACGGTTTTCTCCTATAATTAACGGCACACCATGTAAATAATATCATTTTCCAACTTACCGGGCATATTGATTTATTCCATTTAAATCTTACCCTTTGGTAAATCAAAGAAATAAATACTAAGTACATGTGCTCGTTATTATATCGGGATTAAGAGCATTTACAACATAATATCTGAGGTCCGATTCAATTATATAGTCAACAATAAATTGAATCACCTCTATGTCGGTCTTTCTCAATACACCTAAGTGTACTAGTGTAACTCTATGTTCAAGACAAACCAATACCAAGCTACACTACAACCATTCCAATGGTTTGTCCAAAACCATCTTGGTTTTGAGCCTCTACTTATATTCTATAAGGGACTGATAACATGATCTTCTGTGCCACACCAAGCACCATGTTATCTACAATGTAAAGTATTAGACAATATGCACACATATAATAAATATAAAGTGCAAACAATGATCATGTGATTCTTATTTCAAAATAAAAATGTTCATACAAAAGAGCTAGGCTTTCAGTATACATCCCAACAGTATCAAGTTTCGTGATTTTTTGATTTACGTAGAAATACTTATGAATTTCCAAAAGTCTAGTCTGATTTCTGAAAATCATGTTTTCACTTATCAGTCGACAGCCTCTACAGGCGATCGGTCGATGGGCAGCGTTGGACTCAGCGGCGTAGTATCACATTGTTAGCGTGCGGTCGACCGATGGACTCATCAGTCTACTAGTAGCTAACAGAGTCGACTGTCAATACTGATTTCGGGAAAACTAGGTTTGTTTAGCCCAATTTCAGCTACGGTTAAGGTCCCTAATCACTCCTAACCCTAGGATATTCCTTGGGAAGCATTATAAAGGGTGAAAATCCATTGGCTAAGGATTTGGAGAGGTGTTTAGGGTTTTTATAAAATTTAAGGTGTTGGAAAGATCAATGTTGAACTTCTAACCTTATCTTTGATGGTTCAGAGTTCCTATTGGCTTAGGAATTTCCCAAATACATTGTTGGTGCAATGGTTAAGTGGGAACAAGCCTTTAGGGGGAGGTATCCATCATGGTATGATGGATGGTGGTTCATGGGAAGGAAAAAATGAGTTTTTCACATACCCAATTTGGAAATTGGGAGAGTATAGGATTGTCTCTCTTGAGTGATATGGGACTTATCACTAGGAAGATGGTAGGCATCCTAGGTATTTTTAGACCAAGGGGGAGATTGTAAGATCCCATTGGGACATAAGACATTGACCTCCTTGGAGCGAAGACCTTTTTGATGTTAGTCAAAAAGGGGGAGGATGTTTGGGGGAGAACATTTGGAGAATGTTTAAGATTACCAATTTGGGATAATTGGTAAGGGATTTGAGTTAGTGTTCTAACTCAATGTTTTGTTTGGTTTTTGTCAAACATCAAAAAGGGGGAGATTGTTGGTGCAATCGGCCCAGGTCACGATTGACCAAGACTCGAGTTTAACTCGAGTGATGTTTTGATGTTTTGACAAAAACATATGACAATGTGATTGTCATGGGAAAGTCTAATTGGGACACATGGCATTTGGGATAAGTCCAAGCATGTGTCTTGGTAAGGAAAGTCCAAGTCATGGGTACTTGGCATGAAAAGTCCAACATGGGTTGGCAAGGGAAAGTCTAAGCTTGAGTTTTGGCACTTGAGAAGTCCAAGGGGTTTGGTATTGGTGCCGTAAAGTCCAAGCGGGAGTCTTGGCGGAGTAAGTCCAATGTGCCTTGGCGGTTTATACACCGTTAGCATGACATAGCCGATGGAAGCACCTGAAGGCTAGCGCGATGGTTGAACAAGTCATGGATGACTTGGAGGGATCCGAGAGGCGTGAGGCTGATGGAGGCGGCTAGAAGGCTTAGGTCTAGGCTAAGGGTGATCTAGCAAGTATGGGGACACCATACTTGGGTTAAAACCTCATGTTTGAGGTGTGCCAGTCGACTGATTCCATGTGACAGTCGACTGGCGTAGTCAACTAGGGTTTAACTGCGGGAATTGCCCTAGCGATGATCGCCATAGGTGGGATCGGATCGATGTGATCGATCGATTGTGTGATCAGTCGACTGATGCTCGGATTTTAGGGCACAGAATGGAGTCTCACTCAACCGCTGGGACAAGCAATCGAGTGATGCTTCATCAGTCGACTGATGTGTATGATCAGTCGACTGATGTCCTAGCCGTTAGATTTTTCCAGCGTGGATTACACCATTGTCTCACAGCAACAGTGTGATCAGTCAACTGATGGTCCCGAGCAGTCGACTGATCGACCTTTTTCAGCACAGGTTGAAGCTATAAAAAAAGCTTGTGATGGAGGAAAAGGCAGCGATTTTCTTGGGCGAAATTGAAGGGGAAAGTTGGTGCTTTCCAGTCCTTCAAAGCTAGTTCAAGGCAATCAAAGATCAAGCAATCAAAAGCTCTTGTAAAGTGTTTTTTTTTACTTGCATTTGTATTTCATTATCTTATTTGCTTGTATGTATTTGATTATTGTTGTAATCATCTTGTACGAGGTTTCTCTGCCTCCGGATTGTTCCGAGAAGGAGTGTTTTATTAGTGGTTGCGTGTGCATCACTAGAGCTTGTAGAGATCGATCCGTGGAGTAGGAACCGTGCAGTTCCGAACCACGTTACATAATCGTGTGCTTGTTGTGTTTGTCGTATTTTGTTATTGTATTATTTCTATTTCCGCTGCGTATTAACAAAATTGTAGAGACGACCACGATCGAATTCCAACTACGAACGAACACTACGCTATTCACCCCCTCTAGCGGCCTCAAATATCCTACATTTGGTATCAGAGCCCGGGGCTCTTCTACGGATTAATCGCCGGGAGCTAAAAGGCTAGAGGGAAGATGGAATTCCAAAACAAGCTTGGATGGGACATCAACACTCCACCGCCATATGATCAAGAAGACTTTTCGACGTGGAGAACAAGAATGGAGACATTCTTTTTGATGGATATAGAGGATTGGTTCATCCTCGTAGAAGGTTTTGAACCTCCTCGGGATAGGAAGGGACAAGTCCTCAAGTTGAAGAAATGGACCCAAGAGCAACGACAAAAATTCAAAACCGAAGCCAAGGTAACAAAACTCTTAGAAGATTTGATACCTAATGATGTTTTGTCTAGTCTAGGTGAATATCTTGATGCCAAGGAGCTATGGGACAAATTAGCCAAATTCAATGAGAAGCCCCACTTGACACAAGTAGAAGAAGATAAAGAAGAGGATGAAGAGAGTTCATCTTCCTCAAGAGCAAGTGAGGAATCGGAAGTTGAAGAGGAGTCAACTTCCGGATCGGTGGAAGAAGAAGTAGAAGACACCTCCACCTCTAGGATTGAGGGGGAGGAAAGAATTTCCACTCTGGAGCAACAAGAGAAAGCTTCGACATCTAGTCAAGATGAAGAAGATCCAATTCCGGTCTCAATTAACCTAGGTAATGTTGGGAGATCGATTGGCCGACTAGAGGGGGGTGAATAGCCCTCGTTCGTTGGATGTCGTAATTCGTTCGTTCTTCTTGCGTCGCTTGTCTACGATTGTCGTTAGCACAGTGGAATAACAATAATAATGAAAATACTAACAACACATACAAGCATACACAAACATATACGTGGTTCGGAACCGAATGGTTCCTACTCCACGGGTGAGCTCCTCGAGCTCGTGTTATGCGCACGACACTAACAACACTCCTTATCGACTACACGTCGGAGGTGGAGAAACCTCTCACAAGCTATTACAACAAGTAATATGAAATACAACAAGAAATACAAAGACAATACAAAAGAGAACTTTTACACAATTGTTTTGATCGATTTCTTGTTGCTTGCTTTTCTTGCTCTTGAAGGTTTGGAATGCAACTACAATTTCCCTCCAAAGTCACCCAAAAAGCCTTTTTAAAATCCTCCAACTCGTGCTCCTTTTATAATCTGCATCAAGCTATTTTCGCGCCCATCAGTCGACTGATCGTGACCATCAGTCGACTGGTATCGTAGCTGTTGTCTCACAACGACCGGATCCACGTTGGTTAAGTTCCAACGGATCACACATCAGTCGACTGATGGCACCCATCAGTCGACTGATCATCCATCAGTCGAGTGCTGGCGAGCTCGACTCCTTTATGGGCCCGTGCACAGTGTCATCAGTCGACTGCCATCCCTCGGCAGTCGACTGATCCTCCCAACAGTCGATTGCCCTCCCTCGGCAGTCGACTGATCAGCCAGACTTGGTTCAGTCGAACACTAGTCGAACCCATACGACCTAGAGCAGCCGACTGGCACCATTGCCAGTCGATTGATGTCGGCTAAAACCTCAAACATGACGATGTTTGAGCATCTGACACTCAGTCTTAGCCACTTGCCAAGTCCACCTTATCCCTCATGGAGTTCCCCACCGAAGCTCTCTTCCCTCGGCCTACGTCCCTCGGATGCGCCAAGCGCACGGCTTCGCAACGCCATCCTTCGCGTCTCATGCCCTAGAAGTATGCTTCCCTTTGGGCTCACTCCATTCGCTCCTCGTCCGGTGGTCCCTCGGATGCACCAAGTGCACGGCTTCGTAATGCCATCCTTCACCGACTCAAGGACCCCGAGCCTAGTGAACTTACCAAGTCCTCAAGACTTCCCAAATGCACCAAGCGCACGGCTTCGCAATGCTTTGGATTTCCCATGCCAAGCACCAAGCGCACGGCTTCGCAATGCTTTGGACTTCCCATGCCAACTCCATGTTGGACTTTCCCATGACAATCCCATATCATGAGTTTTGTCTATCATCAAAATACTATCAGGGTACTACTCGAGTCAAACTCGAGTCAACCTGGGACGATTGCACCAACAATCTCCCAACAATCTCCCCCTTTTTGATGATTGACAAAACTACCATCTCAAGTCTACCAATTCTCCCATATTGGCAATTCTCATATCCCAATGAGAATTCCAAACCTAATTGGTAACTTGGTAATATCTCCCCCTTTTTGACATTACATCAAAAAGGTCCTCCCCAACGGTATGAATGTCTCATATCCCAATGAGATCTTATATTTCTCCCTTGGAGGAACACATGCCTACCATCTTTCTAGTGATCCCATATCACTTAAAGAGAGGCAACCCAATTTCCTCCCATGAGGAAATACACATCCATCTTCCCATGATGGATACCTCCCCCTAGAGGCTTGCTCCCCCTTGACTATTGCACCAACAATGTCCTTGGAGAGTCCCTAAGCCAATAGGAACATTAACCAAATCAAAACTAAGGCAAAGTTCAACAATGAACTCTCTTCCACCTTAAAATTGATACTCACCCTCAACCCAACTTCTAATCCATATCCACTGGATTTCCACCCTCTCTAATGCTCTCCCAAGCATATCCTAGGGTTAGGAGTGGTTAGGGGACCAAAACATGGCTAAACATGGGCCTAACTATCAAGTTTACCCGAAATCATCTACCGACTCACGATCATACCCGATCGATTTTATTTATCACCGATCGCATTACGTACTGATCGATAATCAGATTCTCATAGCTTTTGAAAATTGGATTTTCGAAATCCATAAGTAAATATATGTAATTTTAAAAATCTTGAAAATTCATACGTATAATACTTATCCTAAACACTATGGGTGAAAAATGTTGGAAATTTATTTTACCCATTAAATTAGGAGATTGATACAAAGTTCAAAATTTAAGAAAAGCTTCAATAAAGAGCCATCTTTATATCATCCTATTCAATGGTGATAGCTATCAAAAGATAGGCTTCACCAAGGTTTTTCAAAATGTTTTTCAAACCTTTATTTTCTTTTTCCTAAACATCTCACCAATATCTAGATGTTTAAAACACATACAAGTCAAGTTTTTAGTGAGATGTGAGTTTTGTTTTCTTTATGTTCTCATGCATATTTCTAAGGCAATATTATTTGATCCCTTTCAAATTATGCCATAGTCCTTAACTCCATTTTAATTCATGCATGATATGATTATGGCATAGATATGATATTGATAAAAACATATGCCAATATCATGATGTCATGGCATGTGAAAGAAACTTAAGCATACATGACATCTAAACATAAATCTAAACATGATCATGACATTTTTATAGATGAAAATGAAAATGATGTCATGACATGGCAAGGCAAATAAAGCATGACAAGTAAAATATACTAAGGTATAGAATACCTAAGTGTTAAAATTAAATTGCCATTTCTAGGAATTAAATTCATTTTGCCTTAATGCCATTCATTTCCCTAGTGTGCCAAAAACCCAAAATGGCACACCAATACCTCTAAGACCTAAATGTGCCAATTTAAATCATTTTTAACTTCTCAAGCACATTGGCACACCCTAATGTGTCAACTCTACTATGGTTAGGTTAACTACCCATCCACTTAGGGTTGACACACCCTAACCCATTTAGCGTGAATCGATCACGCTTTTAGGAACCCAATACCTATTGGAGCTTCTTGGGTTAACAAGGTATTCCCTAGGGATAACTTCCCTAGATACCTTCCTAATGACCCTTTTAGGCTTTAAACCCATAGTCTTTTGGGTCTTACTTGGGTCAACTCTAGAGGTAACTCCTCCATTGACCTTCTTAGTGGCTTTCTTGGTTTTCCTTAAGTCCTTGGCCACTAAACAAACACCATGGCTAGACTTAGGGATAACTTCCCTATTAGCCTTGGTTTTTCTAGACCTAGATGTTGTTCCATAATTAAATGGAACATTATGGTAGGACATAGGTTTGTGACCCAAACCCTTCTTCCCCTTAGATATTTCTTGTCTTCTAGGTCTTGAATTTTGGACATTTGACCCCTTAACCGAATTTGATATTATTTCTAGGGTTTTCTCCAATTTTTCTAGCCTTAACCTCAAGGCTTGGTTTTCTAGCTCTAATTTCCTCAATTTTGAATTTTCATTAGATTTTTGAGGAAAGATTTTCTTTTTAGGCATGTGCCTAGATTTCTTGGGATTAACACCCAAGTTTTCTTAAACTTTCCTAATTGACTCCCTAGGTAAAATAGATCTAGTGTTTTGAGTCCTAGGTTTGTCCTTAGAGAAACTAACATGCTTGGCACCTAAGCAATAAACCTTATTATTTCTCTTTGCATGCTTTTCATTGATAATAGCAAGAGAACTAAAATAATTTTTAGCATGCTTTTTGACTTTAGGAATTAAAGGTGCATTAACTAAATGTACCTTAGGGTTAGCTTTAGGAGCTCCCCCTACATGAATTGCACCTTCTTGCCCTTTCTTCCTCCCCCTAGGGCATTGGCTTCGGTAGTGTCCCTTTTGATTGCATTTGAAGCACACAATGTGCTCTTTTCTCTTGATTTTGGGAACACCGGTATCGTTTGACTTTGGGTTGACTTTTGGTGTCGATGCCTTCTTCTTAGCCAATTTAGGGCATTTACTCTTGTAGTGCCCTTTCTCCCTACACTCAAAGCATATTATGTGATTTTTATTTAAAATAATGACACTTGAGTGACCTAGGGAGGTGGTGGAGGCCTCTTCATGATCTTCACTTCTCCCGGATGTGGATGCTTCTTGTTCTTGCTCCGGGATGGAAGATTGCCTTTCCTCCCCCTCAATGCTAGAGGTGGAGGTCTCCACCAAATCATCAACATCTTCAAATGTTGTGGGTGCTTTTTCTTCGGCATTCTCCTCTACTTGTGCCGATTGGGAATTTTCTTGGAATTTCATTATTTTCTCCCATAATTCCTTCGCATCCCTATAATCACCCAATCTAGACCAAATAGTGTTAGGCAACAAATCACTAATCAACTTGATTACCTTGAGATTTGTCTTGAAGTCTTTGATTTGGTCTTGGGTCCATTTTGACTTCTCAATTGGCTTGTTGTACTTGTCCCTAGGCATTTTAAAACCATTTTCTATAATAATCATAAAATCAAAATCGGTTTCTAGGTATACCTCCATCCGTTTCCTCCACCAAGCAAAATCTCCATCGAATTTTGGTGGTTGGATGAAGCCGGCCATTTGTAGTGCTCTCGCGGCGGTTAGTCCTTGAAGAGCGACCTTGGCTCTGATACCACTTGTTGGGAGATCGATTGGCCGCCTAGAGGGGGGTGAATAGCCCTCGTTCGTTGGATGTCGTAATTCGTTCGTTCTTCTTGCATCGCTTGTCTACGATTGTCGTTAGCGCAGCGGAATAACAATAATAATGAAAATACTAACAACACATACAAGCATACGCAAGCATATACGTGGTTTGGAACCGAATGGTTCCTACTCCACGGGTGAGCTCCTCGAGCTCGTGTTATGCGCACGACACTAACAACACTCCTTATCGACTACACGTCGGAGGTGGAGAAACCTCTCACAAGCTATTACAACAAGTAATATGAAATACAACAAGAAATACAAAGACAATATAAAAGAGAACTTTTACACAATTGTTTTGATCGCTTTCTTGTTGCTTGCTTTTGCTTGCTTTTGAAGGTATGGAATGCAACAACAATTCCCCTCCAAAGTCACCCAAAAAGCCTTTTTAAAATCCTCCAACTCGTGCTCCTTTTATAACCTGCATCAAGTTATTTTCGCGCCCATCAGTCGACTGATCGTGACCATCAGTCGACTGGTATCGTAGCCGTTGTCTCACAATGGCCGGATCCACGTTGGTTAAGTTCCAACGGATCACACATCAGTCGACTGATGGCACCCATCACCGATCGATCATCCATCACCGAGGTCTTTGGCGAAGCTCGACTCCATTCTCGCGTGCGCGGTGTCATCGATCGGCCCGCCATCCCTCGACAATGATCCGATCCTCCCAACGATCATTGCCCTCCCTCGGATCGGTGATCGGCCGACATGGTTCAGTCGAACACTGGTCGAACCCATACGACCTAGAACAGTCGACTGGCACCTTTGCCAGTCGACTGATGTCGGCTAAAACCTCAAACATGACGATGTTTGAGCCTCCGACACTCAGTCTTAGCCACTTGGCCAAGTCCACCTTATCCCTCATGGAGTTCCCCACCGAAGCTCTCTTCCCTCGGCCTACATCCCTCGGATGCGCCAAGCGCACGGCTTCGCAATGCCATCCTTCACGTCTCATGCCCTAGAAGTATGCTTCCTTTTGGGCTCACTCCATTCTCTCCCAGTCCGGCGGTCCCTCGGATGCACCAAGCGCACGGCTTCGCAATGCCATCCTTCACCGACTCAAGGACCCCGAGCCTAGTGAACTTACCAAGTCCTCAAGACTTCCCAAATGCACCAAGCGCACGGCTTCGCAATGCTTTGGATTTCCCATGCCAAGCACCAAGCGCACGGCTTCGCAATGCTTTGGACTTCCCATGCCAACTCCATGTTGGACTTTCCCATGACAATCCCATGTCATGAGTTTTGTCTATCATCAAAATACTATCAGGGTACTGCTCGAGTCAAACTCGAGTCAACCTGGGACGATTGCACCAACAATCTCCCAACAGGTAACTCAAACACTCTAATTTCAAATAAAATCCATATATTGTGTTTTGAGTGTAGGGAGTATGGGCACTACAAGAGCAAGTGCCCAAAGAAGGTTAAGAAGGCTCCTCCGGTGCCTAAAAGTCAACAAAAGTCAAAGGATGTCGGTTCTCCATCGCCTAAAGACAAGGAGCACATCATTTGCTTTAAATGTCTGCAACCGGGGCATTATCGAAATCAATGTCCTAGGGGGAGCAAGAAGACCCAAGAAGAAGCATCACATGTAGGGGGAGCTACTAAGGCAAACCCTAAGGTATATTGTTATAATGCTCATTCCTTAAATTCTAAGCAAAAACATGCTAGAATTAATTCAAATAACTTTGCTATTACTCATGATTCAAAGCATGCTAGGAATGATAACTCTAGATCTATTTCAAAGAAGGAGAAATTTGGGATTAATGTCACTAGAAATATCATTCCTAAGAAAGCAATTAAGAAAATCAAAAACCATTTAGGTATCAATCCCAATAAGGGTAAACATATGTCTAAAGTAAATGGTAATGCCCAAAAACCTAATCAAAAATCATTTTGGCAATTAGAATTAGAGAACCAAGTCATAAGGTCAAGGCTTGAAAAACTAGAAAAGACCCTAAATAAGATACAAAATCAATTTAGAGGGTCTAATGGTCAAATTCAAGGGTCAAGATCTCAAAGTCAACATCTAGGACCCAAAAGACAAAAGTCACCCAAGGGCAAGAAAGGTTTGGGTCACAAACCTAAGCCTAAAGTGGCTTATCATTGTGTTCCATTTGACTATGGAACACAAACTAGGTCTAGGAAGACCAAGGTTGCAAGGGGAGTTACCTCTAGAGTCAACCTAGGTAAGACCACAATGACCAAGGCTAACAAGCCTAGGAGGGTCATTAGAAAGGTATCTAGGGAGGTTATTCCTAAGGAATACCTAATTAATTCAATGAGCTCAAATAGATTTTGGGTTCCAAAGAGCGTGATTGATTCACGTTAAATGGGTTAGAATGTGCCAACCATGATTGGATGGGTAGTTAACTCAACCATGGTAAAGGTGGCACTTTAGGTTATTTTCAAGGTTATGGTTACCTTGGAAATACATTTGAGCTTTAATCCTAAAAGATTTTAGGATGTGCCAATATATATTTCTGAAATCATGAAAATCAATAAAATTGACACAATCTAGATTTAGAGGTCATAGTGTGTAAATTTGATATTTGGCACACTTTAGGAATCAATGTATCAAGAGAAGTGTGTTTAAGATGTAGAAAGAACATCAAGAGTGATACTCAAGTGCCACATACCTTGATGTCTTGCACTTACCATGCTTCATGTGGTTCACCATGTGTTTGCATGGAAGGAATGTCTAGGGTGGATTGCATCTCACAAAACAAGTCTTTTACCTTGATTGTGTATTACAACACTTAGAAAGGGTGAGATGTTAGGTTTTTAAAACCATTGAATGTTAATGTTTGCTAAAATGAAATAAGATATCAAAATACATTAACGAATCCATGAACATAAGCATAACATCAATATATTCAATATACAAGATTAAAACATGAGAAAATGGAATTATTGGATAAAGAAATCGAGATTTTCTGAATTTCAGAATTGGAAATCAGAGATCAGTCGACTGATAACTATATCAGTCGACTGATCATACTGTAGCGCGATATGATGCGTCCAGCAGTCGAGTGCTATTTCTGGGACTCGACTGCTTGAACATCAGTCGACTGATGGTATACATCAGTCGATTGATGGTGCTGTTCATCGAGGCTGAGGATCATCAGTCGAGTGCTCGGCGAGCAATGAGTGATCGCATCAATCGGCGATGGGCCACATCGGTCGGATGATGTTCTTGTAGCGACGACGTAAGACTCAGCGATCGATTCTTGAGCGGAGCGCGATCAAGCTGCCGGTTCGGTTAAAATCGCTCATAAGACACGATCGATCGGTGATTACGCACATCGATCGGCCCGGCGTCTCGAACCGCTAGGGTTCGGCGTCTTCACACGATGATTCTTCACTTCCTTCTCCTCTCCGGTCGCCGCTGCCTTTCTCCGACGAGTTTTCCGACCGAGCCGGCCGCCTAAGTCTTAGGTTCGATAGCCACTCTCTTCCACTCATGCTTTCACTCGTCTCACAACCCTAATCCACTCACTTCCAACGGTTGTTTCTTCTTTTTCGATTAGGGTTCCGGCCCATCCTCCAAATGAACTTTCCGACGCGGCCTTCAAACGATATCCGACTATTCTCTCATCATCCCTCCAAATGGCACCGAAGTAAAATTTTCTTACTCAAAAAACCCTAATTTTTCCTTTCCATTGTAATCTATTATAATCTAATCGTGTATTGGTGCACTTGCATATCATATCGTTGCATTACATTCATATAGGAGATCCCGTAGAAATGATCCACCCGAGGGAGAATCACGATTATACCAACCTATGTTGGTTAGGTACATCGATAGAGACTTCTTTACACGTTACTGTAGTGACGTCATGGACATATTTGCATATTATCATCTTATGAAAATTGTCTTATGCACACATGCCATCAATGATGATCTCCTTAAGGAGTTCTATCAGAACTTAAAGAAGGTAGACGATGGCCCTACCTACACTACTCGCATTGCAAAATGCGATTTAGAGTTCACTCCTACGATATTGCAGGAGTTTCTTGAGTGTAAGTCGTCGGATGACACCTTCATTTTCTACCCTACCTTTGATGCCCCTTTACCCGAGCCATTTGACCATATCTCTTTGGACTCCATGCATGAGCATGTTTTTGGTCATCCTTGTCCACCAGCTCAGAATTTATTTCCTATTACTGAGCTATCTGCAACTGACAATGTACTCTACAAGGTCATTGTTGGGTGTTTTCTTCCGATCGTGACTCGGGGTCTGGCCAAGATTCGGCCTCCCCATCTCTTTCTAGTGTACGCCATGCGTAATAGATTAGGCATAAACATTGCATTAAACATGTTTCATTGCATTCTGCATTTCATATCCCCTGTACAAGGGAAAGTGCATATGCCTTATGGCCACATTATCACTGCATGGTTTGAGTCAGTAGGCATCAACATTCACAGGGGATCACTGAGGGCTCTATCTGAGGTGTACGACTGCATATCAGTTCGTAACTTCTCGTTAGCGAAGTTGCGGATGGGGTGTGGGCAGATGGAGTTGGCACCTCATCCTCCGCCCAGGGCACGTGGAGAGCCGCCTCTGGTGCCTAGAGAGGCGGCAGAAGACTATGAGGATGCAGACGCTGCTGATGAGGAGGATCAGATGTCAGCAAATGTATCAACAGTGGGTCCATCAGATCGTCTTGGCCAGCTGGAGTCCAGATTCCAGGACTATCAGCAGATAGTCGACTCTCTACTGTTAGAGCTCTTAGTAGGGCAATCCTCCATGGGCGCACATCTTCGTCGGATGGAGGAGAGATACATTCAGATTACAGAGTCCCAGAGCTGCATCGAGCAATGTCAGCTCGATATGTATGAGATGATGCGGGCCAGGACTTTGAGCCAGCAGCCTTCTCCACCTCCACCTTCTGCAGACGACTAGATCTAGAGGATGTTAGAATTTTTTTGTTTTTCAGTTTTTGTAGTGAGATTGAGCATATCAAATCTCTATTTTGGATGTAAGAAACTGAAATCTTTTTAAATTGTATGAAATTTCTGTTTGTGAAAATCATGTGTGTTTGAGTGTGTATTTGTATTAATGTATTGGTTTATGAAAGTTGCTATATCATGACATGAAATTTCATCTTATCATATAACATGTCATGTCATTAGTTATGATTATTTTAGATGTCATGTTTGTTTTCAGATTATATCATATGCCATGACATCATTGGTCATGCGTTATTTTTGATATCATTTATGCCATGATCATTTCATGCATTTAATTGTTTAAAATTGATTCAAGGAAAATGGCATGACTTGGAGTCCCATTTATAAGGGAATCAAGTAGAGTTGCCTTAGAAAAATGCATGAAACCCTAATTTAGGGAGAATAACTCCACATCTCACATCACATTGACATGTATGTGTATTTATACACCCTAGATACATGTGAGATGCTAGGATAATAAGTTAGGTTCAAGGTGCATAGGTAATGCATCTAGATGAACTCAAACTTATTTTAATCATCACCAAAAATCATAAGGAAAGCTAATATACAAGTTATGTATATTTAGCCAATAAACCATGGTTCAAAATAGGTTTTCAAAAACATGTTAAAATCAATTTAGAAAACCTTGGTGAAGTCTATCTTTTGATAGTCATCATCATTGTAGAAGTTGATACAAAGTAGATCAAAAACTTTAAAGTTTTAATAGTTTTTGATCTTTGTACCAATCTCCTATTTCAATGGTAAAAATATTTTTCCAAAATTTTTCATCGATTGTATGTGTGATAATTAATGTACGTATCAAGTTTCATGATTTTTTTGATTTATGTAGAATTACTTATGAATTTTCAAAAGTCGAGTCTGATATCTGAAAATCAGGTTTTCAGTTATCAATCGACTGCCTCTGAGGCGGTCGGTGATGGGCAACATTTGGACTCATTGCGTAGCAGTATCACTCATTGTTGCTTCATGCAGATTGATGGACACATCGATCGGTACTAACAGTCAGTCGTATCATCAATACTGATTTCGAGAAAACTAGGTTTGTTTAGCCCAATTTCAGCTACGGTTAAGGTAACTAATCACTCCTAACCCTAGGATATGCCTTGGGAAGCATTATAAAGGGTGAAAATCCATTGGCTATGAATTTGGAGAGGTGTTTAGGGTTTGTATAAAATTTAAGGTGTTGGAAAGATCAATGTTGAACTTCTAACCTTATCTTTGATGGTTCAGAGTTCCTATTGGCTTAGGGATTTCCCAAAGACATTGTTGGTGCAATGGTTAAGGGGGAGCAAGCCTTTAGGGGGAGGTATCCATCATGGTATGATGGATGGTGATTCATGGGAAGGAAAAATGAGTTTTTCATATACCCAATTTGGAAATTGGGAGAGTATAGGATTGCCTCTCTTGAGTGATATGGGACTTATCACTAGGAAGATGGTAGGCATCCTAGGTATTTTTAGACCAAGGGGAAGATTGTAAGATCTCATTGGGACATGAGACATTGACCTCCTTGGAGAGAAGTCCTTTTTGATGTTAGTCAAAAAGGGGGAGGATGTTTGGGGGAGAACATTTGGAGAATGTTTAAGATTACCAATTTGGGATAATTGGTAAGGGATTTGAGTTAGTGTTCTAACTCAATGTTTTGTTTGGTTTTTGTCAAACATCAAAAAGGGGGAGATTGTTGGTGCAATTGGCCCAGGTCACGATTGACCAGGACTCGAGTTTAACTCGAGTGATGTTTTAATGTTTCGACAAAAACATATGACAATGTGATTGTCATGGGAAAGTCCAAGTGGGACACTTGGCATTTGGGAAAAGTCCAAGCATGGGTCTTGCCAAGGAAAGTCCAAGTCATGGGTACTTGGTATGAAAAGTCCAACATGGGTTGGCAAGGGAAAGTCCAAGCTTGAGTCTTGGCACTTGAGAAGTCCAAGGGGTTTGGTAATGGCGGCGTAAAGTCCAAGCGGGAGTCTTGGCGGCGTAAGTCCAATGTGCCTTGGCGGTGTATACACCATTAGAATGACATAGTCGATGGAAGCACCTGAAGGCTAGTGTGATGGATGAACAAGTCATCGATGACTTGGAGGGATCCGAGAGGCGTGAGGCTGATGGAGGTGGCTAGAAGGCTTAGGTCTAGGCTAAGGGTGGTCTAGCAAGTATGGGGACACCATACTTGGGTTAAAACGTTATGTTTGAGGTGTGCCAGTCGACTGATGTCATGTGGCAGTCTACTGGCATAGTCAACTAGGGTTTGACTGTGGGAATTGCCCTAGCAGTCGACTGTCATAGGTGGGCAGTCGACTGATTAGACGAGCAGTCGACTGATCGTGTGATCAGTCAACTGATGCTCGGATTTTAGGGCATAGAATGGAGTCTCACCACCGCCGGTACAAGCAATGAGGATGTCTACATCGCCGATCGATGTATGATCACCGATCGATGCTAGCCGCTGATTTTTCCAAAGATGGATTGCACCGTTGTCTCACAGCAACAGTGTGATCAGTCGACTGATGGTCCTGAGCAGTCGACTGATCGACCTTTTCTAGCATAGGTTGAAGCTATAAAAGGAGCTCGTGATGGAGGAAAAGGCAGCGATTTTCTTGGGCAAAATTGAAGGGGAAAGTTGGTGCTTTCCAGTCCTTCAAAGCTAGTTCAAGGCAATCAAAGATCAAACAATCAAAAGCTCTTGTAAAGTGTTTTCCTTTACTTACATTTGTATTTCATTATCGTATTTGCTTGTATCAATTTGATTATTGTTGTAATCATCTTGTACGAGGTTTCTCCGCCTCCGGATTATTCCGGGAAGGAGTGTTTATTAGTGGTTGCGTGTGCATCACTAGAGCTCGCAGAGCTCGATCCGTGGAGTAGGAGCCGTGCAATTCCGAACCACGTTACATACTCGTGTTCTTGTTGTGTTTGTTGTATTTCGTTATTGTATTATTTCTATTTCCGCTGCGTACTAACGAAATTATAGAGACGACCACGATCGAATTCCAACTACGAACGAACACTACGTTATTCACCCTCCTCTAGCGGCCTCAAATATCCTACACAATCTCCCCATTTTTGATGATTGACAATACTACCATCTCAAGTCTACCAATCCTCCCATATTGTCTATTCTCACATCCCAAATGAGAATTCCAAACCTAATTGGTAACTTGGTAACTTCTCCCCCTTTTTGACATTACATCAAAAAGGTCCTCCCCAAGGGTATGAATGTCTCATATCCCAATGAGATCTTACAATCTCTCCCTTGGAGGAAACACATGCCTACAATCTTTCTAGTGATCCCATATCACTTAAGAGAGGCAACCCAATTTTCCTCCCATGAGGAAATACACATCCATCTTCCCATGATGGATACCTCCCCCTAGAGGCTTGGTCCCCCTTGACCATTGCACAAACAATGTCCTTGGAGAGTCCCTAAGCCAATAGGAACATTTAACCAATCAAAATTAAGGCAAAGTTCAACAATGAACTCTCTTCCACCTTAAAATTTATACTCTCCCTAAACCCATCTCCTAATCCATGTCCAATGGATTTTCACCCTTTCTAATGCTCTCCCAAGCATATCCTAAGGATAGGAGTGGTTAGGGGACCTTAACCTAGCTGAACATGGGCCTAACCAACAAGATTTACCCAAAATCAGCTTGGGCAGTCGACTAAATTAATAAATCAGTCGGCTGCCACCTCCATCAGTCGACTAGCCTCCCTGGCAGTCGACTGATAACTTCATTTGCAATTTTTTGAATTTCAGAAATAACTTTTTGAAATTCATAAGTAAATATACATAGGTTAAAAAATCTTGAAATTTGGTATGTATATTACTTATCATAAACACTATGGGTGAAAATATTTGAAAATTATTTTACCCACTAAATTAAGAGATTGACACAAAGTCCAAAAGTTAAGAAAAGCTTCAATAAAGAGCCCTCTTTGTATCATCCCATTCAATGGTGATTGCTATCAAAAGATAGGCTTCACCAAGATTTTTCAAAATGTTTTTGAAACCCTTAATTTCTTTTTCTAAACATCTCACTTATATCTAGATGTGTAAACACATACAAGTCAAGTTTCTAGTGAGTTGTGGGGTTTTGATCTTTAAAGGTCTCATGCATATTTATAGGCAATATTTTTTGATTCCCATCAAATTATGCCATGGTCCTTAATTCCATTTTAATTATATGCATGATGATGATTATGACATAGATATGATATAGATAAAAGCATATGCCAAAATCATGATGTCATGACATGTAAAAGAAATCTAAGCATACATGACATCTAAAAAATAATTCTAAACATGATCATGACATTTTTATAGATAAAAATAAAGATGATGTCATGATATGGTAAGGCAAATAAATCATGGCAAGAAAAATATACTAAGGTATAAAATACCTAAGTGTTAAATCCAAGTTGTCATTTCTAGGAATTAATTCCATTTTGCCTTAAAGCCATTTATTCCCCTAGTGTGTCATAAACCCAAAATGGCACACCAATACCTTTTTGACCTATTAGTGTCAATTTAATCATTTTTAACTTCTCAAGCACATTGACACACCCTAATGTGTCAACCCACAATGGTTAGGTTAACTACCCATCCACTTAGGGTTGACACACCCTAACCCATTTAGCGTGAATCGATCACGCTCTTAGGAACCCAATATCTATTGGAGCTCCTTGGGTTAACAAGGTATTCTCTAGGGATAACTTCCCTAGATACCTTCCTAATGACCCTTTTAGGCTTTAAAGCCATAGTCTTTTGGGTCTTTCCTAGGTCAACTCTAGAGATGACTCCTCCTTTGACCTTCCTAGTGGCTACATTTGATTTCTTTGAGGTCTTAGCCACTAAGCAAACACCATGGCTAGACTTAGGGATAGCTTCCCTATTAGCCTTGGTTTTTCTAGGCCTAGAAATAGTTCCATAATCAAATGAAACATTATAATAAGTCTTCTTGGGCTTAGGTTTGTGACCCAAACCTTCTTTGCCCTTAGACCGTTTTTGATCCTTAGGTCTTGACTTTTGGGCATTTGACCCTAGAATTGAATTTTCTATGATTCTAAGGGTTTTCTCCATTCTCTCAAGCCTTGACCTCAAGACTTGGTTTTCTAGCTCTAATTTTCCCAATTTTGATTTTTCATTAATCTTTTGGGAAATATTCTTCTTCTTAGGCATGTGTCTTCCCTTCTTAGGGTTAATGCCTAGATGGTTTTCAACTCTTCTAATAGACTCTTTAGGTAAAATAGGCCTAGTGTTTTGAGTCCTAGATTTATCCTTAGTTATATGAACATGCTTGACACCTAAGCAATAAACCTTATTATTTTTCTTAGCATGCTTTTCATTAACAATAGCAAGAGAACTAAAATAACTTTTTGCATCCTTTTTAACTTTAAAAATAGAAGGTGCATTATTTAAATTTACCTTAGGGTTAACTTTGGAAGCTCCCCCTACATGAGATACACCCTCTTGCCCTTTCTTCCTCCCCCTAGGGCATTGGCTTCGGTAGTGCCCCCTTTGGTTGCATTTGAAGCACACAATATGCTCTTTGCTCTTAATTGAGGGGACTCCGGCATCCTCTGACTTTGGGTTGACTTTTGGTGTTGATGCCTTTTCCTTAGCCAATTTAGGACATTTACTCTTGTAGTACCCTTTCTCCCTACACTCAAAGCATATTATGTGATTTTTATTTAAAATAATAACACTTGAGTTACCTAGGGAGGTGGAGGATTCTTCTTGATCACATCTTCCGGAGGTAGATGCTTCGTTTTGACTTTGCTCCAGAATAGAAACTCTTTCGTCCCCCTCAATGCTCGAGGTGGAGGTCTCCACCAAATCATCAACATCTTCAAATGTGGTGGGTGCTTCTTCCTCGGCATTCTCCTCTACTTGTGTCGGTTGAGAGTTTTCTTGGAATTTTGTTATCTTATTCTATAGCTCCCTTGCATCCCTATACTCACCCAATCTAGACCAAATATGATTAGGTAACAAATCACTAAATAATTTTATTACCTCGAGATTTGTCTTGAAGTTCTTAATTTGGTCTTGGGTCCACCTTGACTTCTCAATTGGCTTGTTGTATTTGTCCCTAGGCATCTCAAAACCTTTTTCTACAATAATCATATAATCAAAATCGGTTTCGAGATATACCTCCATCCGTTTCTTCCACCAAGCAAAATCTCCATCGAATTTCGATGGATGGATGTTGGATCTGGCCATCTTGTAGTGCTCTCGCGGCGGTTAGTCCTTGAAGAGCGACCATGGCTCTGATACCACTTGTAGGGGGTCGATCGGTGTGTATTGGCCGGCTAGAGGAGGGTGAATAGCCCTCAATCGTCCGATGGTGGAATTTGCTCGTTCTCGTTGCGTTGCTTGTCTACGATTGTTGTTAGCGCAGCAGAATAACAATGATAATAATAATACTAACAACACATAACAATCACAAGCGATACACAAGCATATACGTGGTTCGGAACTGAATGGTTCCTACTCCACGGGCGAGCTCACCGAGCTCTAGTTATGCGCACGACACTAACTAATCTCCTTCTCGACTACACGTTGGAGGTGGAGAAACCTCTCACAAGCTATTACAATAAGTAATATATGAAATACAAGCAATACAAAGACAAATACGAAATACACGTAAAGAATAGTTTACAATGCTTGCTTTGAACACTTTGCTTGTAGCTTGCTTTAGATGGCTCTTGAAGGTCTGGAATGCAGCAGCAATTTCCCTCCAATAGTTTCACAAAAGTCTTGGCGAAATCCTCCAACTTGAGCTCCATTTAAAACCTGCATCAAGCTATTTTCGCACCCACCAGTCGACTGCCAAAAGGCCCCAGTCGACTTCCCCTGTAGCCGTTGTCTCACAACGGCCAGATCCATGTCAGAGAAGTTCCAACGGATCACCTATCAGTCGACTGCCAGTCCATGACAGTCGATTGGTGACCTAGTAGCCGACTGCCCAGTTGGCTACAGAGCGTTTCGCTTATGCGACACTCATCACCGATCGCCATCCTTCGCCGGCTCGCCGCTCATCGACATCACGGTCGCCCATGGCGGCGATCGCCAAGCATAAAACCCACAGTCTTAAACTAGTCGAACCCTAGTCAACTTGGATCAGTCGACTGACACCTATGCCAGTCGACTGTCGTCGGGAAAAACCTCAAACACTAAGTTATTTGAGCATCCGACCGTCGGGTAAACCCTCAAACATCAAGTTTGAGCCTCCGACACTCAGTCTTAGCCACATGGTCAAGTCCACATCTTCCCTCATGGAGTTCCCCACCGAAGCTCTCTTCCCTTGGCCTATGTCCCTCTGATGCGGCAAGCGTACGACTTCGCAACGTCATCCTTCACGTCTCTTGCCCTCGAAGTATGCTTCCCTTTGGGCTCACTCCATTCGCTCCCCGTCCGGCGGTCCCTTGGATGCACCAAGCGCACAACTTCACAATGCCATCCTTCGCCGACTCAAGGACTCCGAGCCTAGTGAACTTACCAAGTCCTCAAGACTTCCCACATGCACCAAGCGCACGACTTCGCAATGCATTTCTCACCAAGCACCAAGCGCACGACTTCGCAATGCTTTAGACTTTTCCACACCAAGCTCCATGCTTCGATTTTCCATGTCATCCCCATGTTGGACTTTCCCACACCAAGCTCCATGCTTGGATTTTCCATGCCAACTCCATGTTGGACTTTCCCATGACAATCCCATGTCATGAGTTTTGTCTATCATCAAAATACTATCAAGGTACTGCTCGAGTCAAACTCGAGTCAACCTGGGCTGATTGCACCAACACCCCTTACACTGATGCTTCAGTTATCCATGCCCTTATTGCTAATTTTGATGTAGGAAGAGTTTTTGTAGACCCGGGCAGTTCAGTGGATATTCTCTATTTGTCAGCTTTAGAGCAAATAGGAGTCAATGTTACTGATTTACAAGCGGCCAACACCTCTTTATTTGGATTTTCTAGTCATGAGGTGTAGCTAATGGGTGAAATCAAATTACCTCTATCCTTAGGAGATGAGCCGAGGAGAAGAACAACTTTTATTAATTTTACAATAGTTGACATGGCTTCTTCTTATAATGCTATCTTTGGTAGACCTATTTTGGGCAGTTTACATGCAGTAGCTTCTCATTATCATCAGAAAATTAAGTTTCCCATTGGGAATGAAGTGGGAGAAGTCAAAAGTGATTAGCAGCTCTCTCGGAGGTGTTATGTTGATACTATCCGAACAAGGAAGAAGAGAAAATTTACTGGTAAATCTTTTTAGAAATCTAATCTTAGTATGTGTGATCCAGGGGAAGAATGCTGAGTCTAATTTCTGCAATTGAAGATTTCTTTAAATTTGGCAAGGAGGAGGGTGTCCTGTGGTATTTCAAGCAGTTATCAAGGGGAGTATTGTTGGGAGATAGTCTTGGGTAGTGGTCCTTCCTTAAGTGCAGAGGTGTTTCAGAGTTAAAAAATGAAGTATATTGATGTCTATGGAATTTTACTATTTTTTTGGGAAAAAGAAATACAGTGTTATATTTTCCTCGGATGTATCAGCCTGCTGTACCAATGATTTTGGGTTATCTGTTACTCCTTGCACTTATTGGTTTTCTTATTCGTGTTAAAATGAGCTGAGGGCAATTTGTATTCCATAGTTCACCTTGTAAGATTACTGGGAGCAATGGCTTTTTCTGAGGCATTTTGAACTTAATATAAAGTTTAAGGGTTGATTGGTATGTTTTTTCAGGGGTTATTAATATTTCTAAGATTTTTTGATACCTAAATCAAATTCTCTGGCAGTATGATGTGAGCAAAATATATATGATTTTAGGAGTAGTATTCGCACAAAGTCTCATTACATTTTAACCTTGTTTCTTGCATATTCTAATTTTATTGCATGCATTTCCTATTTTCTAGTTCGGATATCTGCTCTTGTTACTTTTGTGTCCAGGACGATATTTTTTAGGTGAAACGACACACTTTTGGAGCAAAAAGGAGGCATTCACCGGGTGCAACAGAGGTGGACACGGTCGACCGTGTGGATTCCACACGACCGTGTGGATTCCACACGACCGTGTGGCACTAGGCGATTTTGATGTGACTAGGGTTTTCGTGGGATTTATGAAGAGTCGGCTTCACGTCTATAAAAAGGAAGGCATGCCCAAACCCTAAGGGGGAGGCCCAACGGCTAGAACAGCAAGACGGTGCCCTAAAAAGCACCGGAGACTCGCAATGGGGAGGAAGGAAGTGGCTAGAAGATCCATCCCGACACTCCGACATTGTGGAGAGCAACCAAGACACGCATATTTGCTAGGACAGAAAGTACCTTCTTTATTTTCTTGTTCTACTTCATTGTAATTATGTTTTCTAAGATGTCTTGTATTTATTCTTCCTTGTCTATATAGAGTAGATACTTTGATTCTAGGATTAGGGAGTAACTTGTGTTTGTGGACATGCTAGTTTAAATAGTCATTCATCTCCTTTGATTCTATTTGCAATTTTGTGTTGTTGAGATTTATAAAGGATATGTTTTGATTCTAATTCTACTGTGCATAGTCGATACAAAGGATGATAGCCTTCGTATCAAAAACCTAGGAGAATCAAGGATGAGCCTTGCGGCCATCCTACCTCCTGTAATCGTAGAAGACAGAATATGATAGGACAGGATATGAAATAAGATCTGCCTCTATATAGGGAATTATTAGGACGTCTTGGTACCTCAATAACCTATCTTAGCAGTAGGGCTAAAGTAGTAGAAATTAACTCTAGAAGGGTTGAGGGACCTTAGTGACATAGGGCTCCCAACACTATCAACCCCCTTAGCTCTAATGATCCGAAAGGTAAACTTGGTTAGGAATAGGTAGCTCCTGGTAGAAGCAAACGTTGATCGGGAAAATGCATAATGATCCTCCTTCAAGATCATAATTAGAGATCTCAACGCACCTAATTGATAGCATGTTCCACGGCGCACAAGTGAAACCGAAGTCCTAGAATTCCTTTTTGAGAACTTCGAACCAACCTTCCCTTCCTCCGAGTGACACCATACATGAGTTAGGACTATCATCAACCTCACAATCTATACTCTTGGGAGATTAATTCAGAACAACGACATCCACTAGATAGAAGATATTCGAATCTCAGTCTTTGTGGGATCGATAATCTTTTATTACTTAATGACATCTATGTACTTGCGAGTGTTGAGCGCGAGCGCGTGCTTTGAGTCCTCGATGATCCTCGTCGGAGATTTGAGAGTCGTGCTCGCATGCATCAAGTTTTTGGAACCGTTGTCGGGGACTGTTGATTCGATATCGAATCGAAAGTGGATACCTTGGATTGGACTTAGGTCAAATTTTCTTTCTTGTTTTATTTCATTACAGTTTATTCAGTTTTAGATTTTTCTATTAAAATCCAGTTTTGTTTAATTTTAGTAGTCACATTACATTTTGCTTTAGTTTAGTTCTTAGGTATTTTTCATGTTGTTCAGTGCATTAGAATTCTTTTATTACCTGTTTATAAGTAGTAGGTATACTTCCAATTGCGCAGCTTGGTTCATTGTATGCATCGACGATTAGGATCGAAAAATCGACTTCCTATTGACCCAAAAATAGAACGAACCTACCATCGCAGGAGAGCTCATCAGAGAAGCATGGAGGACCAAGACACCCATTTGGTGAACCTAGGTAGCCGACCTCTGCGGGACTACGTAGCCCCAAGTGCTAAAGGGTATAGGCCGAGTATAGCTAGACCATCCATCATAGCTAATAACTTTGAATTAAAACCTGCACTCATACACATGGTTCAACAAAGCCAATTCGGAGGAGCTACAACTGAAGACCCGAACCGACACTTAGAGACATTTTTAGAGATATGCTCAACATTGAAGTTCAATGGAGTGCCTACTGATGCGATCCGTCTGAGCTTATTCCCATTCTAATTGTGGGACAAGATAAAGACATGGCTACACTCCCTTCCCTCAGGGAGCATCACCACTTGGGAGCAGTGTGAGCAGCAATTTATGAATAAATTCTTCCCACCAAGTAAGACTACCCACATTCACCACTTGATTACTAGCTTTCGTCAGAAGGAAGGGGAGTCCCTGTTTAAAGCCTGGGATCACTACAAAGGGCTACTCTATCAATGCCCCATCATGGTTTGGAGAGGTGGTTGGTGATCCACATATTCTATAATGGGATCACATATGCCACTAAGGTTTCCCTCGATTCTGCTGTAGGAGGAGTGTTAATGAATAAGATCATCGAGGAGGTGGAAGAGCTGATCGAGGAGGTGGCCCAAAATCACCACCAATGGGCTTCCGAGTGTAGTCACCCAACACCTACAATCGGTAGATATGCTGTCAACTCCATCGATCATTTAGCGGCAAGAATGGACGTGCTAAGTAGACGATTTGACTCTCTAATTTTTGTTTCTATGTGTGCATCCAATTCCTGGGGAGAGGGAGTAACAACATATCAGGAGGACTACTATGGAGGGCAGAGCAGCTCTGAGGAGTAGATTGAGCATGTCGATGTGGTTGGCGACCACAATCAGAGGCCCAACAATCCATATTCTAGCACCTATAACCCCAGATGAAGGAACCACTTGAACTTTTCCTATAGGAATAATTTAGGGACTTTCCTACAATCGGGAGGATATGGGCAATAGCCAAGCAGCGGGAAACAACAACTACCTAAATCTAGACTGGAATCAATGATTGAAGGCTTCATTGCTACCCAAAACAAAGGCCAATGATGAATTCCAGCGGCAACATCAAAGAGCTAAAGAGGTACTTAGTGAGTTGAAGGTTTCTGTTGATGGGCTCACAAGCCACACAAAGATGTTGGAAATGCAAGTTGCCCAAATTGCCAAGACCGTGTCACAACCCATGGACAACTTTCCCCTACCATCCGAGTAAAGCCTGGCTAAAGGAGAGGGGGTATACAATGAAGTAGTAGGTCAGAAAAGCAAAGTCACTAAGGGGTGTGCAACCATGAATTCAACCTTACCAAACCAAGCAGAAATTGAAGATAATATTCCACCCAAGCTTGAGGACCTTGGTGATTTTGTCTTAACTTGCACGATCCATGGGAAGAGCGTCGACGAAGCTTTATGTGACCTGGGATCGTCCGTTAGTGTTATGCCCTATGCGATCTATAAGGAGATGGGCCTGAGTGGGTTACAACTGGATGGCCTAGCTATTCGTATGGTGGATGACATGGTCAGGGAACTAGTTGGCATGCTGGTGGACGTCCATTTGGTAGTTGAGAGTTTTGTTATACCCACAAACATCATTATATTGGACACAGGGCCAAACCTTTAGAACACAATCATCTTAGGGAGGTCCTTTCTGGCAACTGCAGAAGCATGGTTACATGAAGGAGCACAAAGTCTCCTTGGAAGTGGATGGCAAGATTGTCATATTCAACTTGTCAGAGTGTAAGGCTCCATTCACAGATACTTCCTGCAAGATAACAAGTACCCCTCTAGAAGGTGAAGATTCTAAGATGGATGAATGGAGGTTCACGGAACCACCTGAACCCAATTGAAGCGATGGAGTGTGGTCGAGCTAAAAGACCTTAAACAAAGCGCTTCTTGGGATGAAACCTAAGTTTATTTTTTTATTGCATTCATATGTATAATTTAGACTTTAATTTATGGTCATTAACGTCCTTGCAAATAGTTTAGGGTTAGAAAGAACTTGCTAGGTAGAAACGAGATTCCTTTTTGAACCCTCAGTAAGAAGCATGGGCGGCCGTGTGGATTTAACACGGTCGTGCCCAATGACCAGAAGCACACACAATGGGGTGTGTGAAAGATTCAAATCGTGTTGCACTCTGGGAGAAAATCAGGGGCTCACACGGTCGACCGTGTGAATTTCACACGCCCGTGCCAAATTTTAGTCTCTCTCTCGGTGTCACACACGGCCGACCATGTTGATTCCACACGACCATGTCGCGTGACTTTAAAAGGTGAAACATTATGTGTTTTGCCCCAAATCCACCGTGCGCTTCAACTCCTCTTGTCCTAGCCGTGCGAAATCGCCTTCTCCAACCTCCTATGACCCCTCTAGAGCTAAGGTGTCCTGATTACAAAACCTTATTTTCCGATACATTCACTGGGTTATGTGAGTACCATCTTTGGGAGGGGAGAGAGTGATGGAGTGGTAAGAATGAGTAAGCTTCTTTGACTATGGGACATGCTACAAGAGAGGAATAACATTGATGTAGGGTCCCATTTTATTAGGCACCTAGTGAAGATGAGCAAGGTGGCAAGGGGAGAGATTATTTTGGGGGGATTGATTACCCACATTTGCTATAGGATGGGATATGATTATACTGCATTGGATAGAGTAGAGGGGAGCCCTAGTATCGACCTAGGGGTGTGCATGGCTATGAAAATGATAGTGAGAGAGGGGCACTATTTTTTCTTTGTAAGGAAGAACTTGCCACCCCTTAGGCTCCCCAACACTGATCGTACCACCATCACCAACAGCGCCAATTGGTGGTTGGACCGTGTAGTGGAGTCCCCACCACATGTGGGACCTTCTACTGAGGCACCCCTCTAACCCCTACCCATCACTCTCCCTCGAGTCCACATAGGTATAGGAGTCCCCCTAGTCCACACCGAGAGCCTACACTTGCACCTCCTTCTTTTTCTACTTTTGAGTAGGATGTAAGTACGTCTGCCTATGATTTTTTTGAGTTCCAATTGTGCCTTGATGACATATACGCGGAGCAACAGACTCATGGCAGCGATGGGAGGAGTAGAGCACTACATGCAGGATGAATTTCAGGGCCTACGAGAGCACTTCCAACGAGCCGAGGAGTTCTACGATGAGGCCCGTATCTATTTTCAAGAGGAGGCTGCCCATCGCCAAGAGGAGGCTGCCCATCGCCAGGAGGTTTGACAACACATGTGTGCCATGCAGGCACAGTGGGCCAGGGTGGAGGAGCACCGAGCAACCGCTGAATCCACCAGTTCCCAGATCGACCACATTTACATGTGGCATTAGCAGCTGAGCACCATATTTTCCTAGGAACCCGACATGCTGAGATTACCAGACTTCCCACCTCGGCCGCCATATTAGAGGTAATGTTTTACTTAAGTCTGGAGGGGGCTCCAAATTTTGATAAGTCTTTTTTCCATGCAGTAGTTTCTTTCTTGACATTTAGATTTAGTTTTAGTTTATATTCATTTGTCCATGTATAGAGTTTTTAGTTTCCTTTCAACACTTAATTTTTGCCATCTTTAAGCTGCCTCAGTAATATTTTTAGAATCTCTTCATGAATTGCTACCATAGATAGCTTAACTTCATTTATCTTTTGGTATTTTATTTTAGTTGCTTTAATGAATGTTTTAGACTTGCATTGATTAGCTTTTATATTTCACTCACACCTGAAGAAAATTCCAAAAGTGAGAATATATTACATACATAGTTATGATTCATCCTAGTAGTCTAGTACTTTGGAATCCATAGGTGACTCTAGATTTAATATTTTAGTTACTAGAAATGCTCGGATTGTGTAAGCTCATTTAGAAAAATCTAAATACCAGTGAGCTAGAGAGGAACAAAGTTCCTTGAAAAAAAATAATAATAAAAAGATAGAAAAAAAATAGAGAAAAAAAGAAAGAGTTAAAAATAGTTATTGTGGGTGGAAATGGTTAGCTGCCCCTTTGAGACCGAGTTAGGTTACTGTGGAAACACCTACCAATTTGTTTCAATACTGAGCATGCTTTTGAGACTTTGTGCTAGATCTAGGGAACGATCCTCGCTTAGGGTAGGTAAGTACATAAAAGTCGGAGACCTTAGGAAAGCTATAGGATGACGACTTAACTCACTGTGGAACGAGAATCCCTTAGGAAAATTCTCTTAGCACATGCATGAAAAGCTAACTTAGTGAACTTTTAGAACATGTCTATTTTTCTTTGATTGAAAATATCACTTGATAAATTCAGTTAGAATGCTAAGTATGGAACAATACATTTTAAAAAAATTTCACGGAATTGAGGTTTGCTTGAGGAGAAGGAAAGATCTAAGTCTAGGGGGATTGATGTGAGCAAAACATATAGGGTTTTAGGAGTAGTTTATGCACACATCTCGTTATATTTTATCCTTGTTTCATGCATATTCTACTTTATTTTGCATGCATTTCCTATTTTCTGGTTCGTAGATCTGCTCTTGTTACTTTTGTATGTAGGATGACATTTTATAGGTGAAATGACACACTTTTGGAGCAAAAGGGAGGAATTCACCATGTGGAATAGAGGTGGACAAGGCCGACCATGTGGATTCCACATGACTGTCTCCAAACCCCGAAGCCAACCATCCCGGCACCCCACACGGCTGACCGTGTGGATTCCTCATAGTCATGTGGCACTGGGCAATTTTGAGGCGACTAGGGTTTTCGTGGGATTTATGAATAGTCGGCTTCACGTCTATAAAAAAGAAGGCACGCCCAAACCCTATGGGGGAGCCCCAACGGCTAGGATTGCAAGATGGTGCCCTAAAAAGCACCGGAGACTCGCAACGGGAGGAAGGAACCGGCTAAGAGATCCATCCCGATGCTTCAACATTGTGGAGAACAAACAAGACACACATACTGGCTAGGACAGAAAGTACCTTCTTTATTTTCTTGTTCTACTTGCATTGTAATTATGTTTTCTAAGATGTCTTGTGTTTATTCTTCCTTGTATATGATTCTAGGATTAGGGAGTAACTTGTGTTTGTGGACATGCTAGTTCAAATAGTCATTCATCTCCTTTGATTCTATTTGAATTTTGTGTTGTTGAGATTTATGAAGGTTTTGTTTTGATTCTAATTCTACTGTGCATAGTCGATACAAAGGGTGATAGCCTTCATATCAAAAACCTAGGAGAATCAAGGATGAGCCTTGCGGTCATCCTACCTTCCGTAATCATAGAAGATAGAATATGATAGGACAGGATATGAAATAAGATCCACCTCTACATAGGGAATTATTAGGACGTCTTGGTACCTCAATAACCTATCTGAGCAGAAGGGCCAAAGTAGGAAAAATTAACTTTAGAAGGGTTGACAGACCTTAGTGATAGAGGGCTTCCAACTGTATCAACCCCTTGAGCTCTGATGATTCGAAAGGTAAACTTGGTTAGGAATAGGTAGCTCCCGGTAGAAGAAAAAGTTCATTAGGCAAATGCATAATGATCCTCCCTCAAGATCATAATTAGAGATTTCAATGCACCTAATTGATAGCATGTTCCACGACGCACAAGTGAAACCGAAGTCCTAGAATCCCTTTTTGAGAACTTCAAACCAACCTTCCATTCCTCCGAGTAACACCGTACATGAGTTAGGACTACAGTCAATCTCGTAATCTATACTCTTAGGAGATTAATTCCGAAGAATAATATCCACTGGATAGATGGTATTCGAATCTCAGTTTATGTGAGATTGATAATCTTTTATTACTTGATGACAACCGTGCACTTATAAGCATTGAGCGTGAGCACGCGCTTCGAGTCCTTGGCAATCCTTGATGGAGATTTGAGAGTCGTGCTTGTTGGTCCAATCGACCCAAGTCAAGATTGACCGGACTCGAGTTTGACTTGAGCGATGTTTTGATGTTTGACATGGAAGTTTGACATTGATGTCTGATAATGTTTTGGGGAGATTGTTTGTACAATCCACCCGGGTCATGATTGACCGGACTCGAGTTTTACTTGAGGGGGATTTTGATAGTTGACTGGAGTTGACCATGTCATGGAAAGTCCAAGTCTTGAGTACTTGTCATGTAAAGTCCAAGTATGGGTCTTGGTAAGGAAAAGTCCAAGCATGGGTCTTGGCATGGAAAGTCCAACATGGGTTGGCAAGGGAAATTCCAAGCTTGAGTCTTGGCATTTGAGAAGTCCAAGGGGTTTGATATTGGCGGCGTAAAGTCCATGCGGGAGTCTTGGCAGCATAAGTCCAATGGTTGGTGGTGTAAAGTCCAAGTGGGAGTCTTGGCAGCTTAAGTCCAATGTGCCTTGGCGGTGTAGACACCGTTAGTATGACATAGCCGATGGAAGCACCTAAAGGCTAACACAATGGATGAACAAGTCATGGATGACTTGGAGGGATCCGAGAGGCGTGAGGCTGATGGAGGTGGATAGAAGGCTTAGGTCTAGGCTACGGGTGGTCTAGAAAGTATGGAGGAATCATACTTGGGTTAAACCTCATGTTTGAGGTGTATCAGTCGACTAGTGTCATGTGGCAGTCGACTGGCGTGAGTCAACTACGGTTTGATTGCGGGGAGTGCCGTAGCGATCGATCGCCGAAGGTGGGCAAGGCGATCGACAGCAAAGCGATCGATCTTATGATCACCGACCGGTGCTCAATATTTTCAGTAATCGAGTCGAGACTCAACTGTTGGGGTTTGCAGTCTAGTGAAGGCTCGATCAGTCGACTGATGGACATGATCAGTTGACTGATGTCCTATTCGTTGGATTTTTCCAGCGTGGATTACACCGTTGTCTCACAGCAACAGTGTCATCAATCGACTGATGGTCCCGAGCAGTCGACTAATCGGCGATTTCCAGCCCAGGTAGATGCTTTAAATAGAGCTTGTGGAGGAGGATATCAACAAGGTTCTTTGAAGTGTTTTGGGGCGAGTTGCTGCTGCAATTCAGGGTCTCCAAGTGCTACTCGATCAACCTAGCAAGCAAGCATTCAAAAGAGTTTTGTGTAAAGTTTTCTTTGCATCTCTTATTGTATTTCATTTTGTATTTTCTTGTTGTATTTAGTTTATTGTTGTAAACTATTGTACTCGGTTTCTCCACCTCCGACTTGTGTCAAGAAGGAGTGTTTTATTAGTGGTGTGTGATTGGCATCGCTAGAGCTCTTTAGAGCTTGATCCGTGGAGTAGGAATTGTTCGGTTCCGAACCACATTACATAGTTGTGTTTGCGTGTTTGTCTATTTCGTTATTACTTTATTATTATTCCGCTGTGTGCTAACGAAAATTGTAGATGAATGCTAACGAATTCTATCAACGTACTAGCATGACGCTATTCACCCCCTCTAGCAGTCAACATTTCCTCTACAATTGGTATCAGAACCCGGGGCTTTTCTACGGACTAACTGTCGGGAGCTAAGATAATGACGCTAGAGGGTGAAGATGTAATTGAAAGAACAACTAGGTTGGGACATCAACACACCGGTGCCTTACAACCTATATAGACGAGAAGTCTTCAATTCTTGGAAGAGAAGAATTGAAGATCTTTTGATGATGAGGGATTTAGAGGAGTGGTCCATCCTAATAGAAGGATTCCAATATCCAAGAGGATCGAAAGGTGGATTCCTCAAAAAAAAGAGATGGAATGAGGAGCAACTCTAACAATTCGAGAAAAAAAAGAAGGTAGTCAAATTTATTTTTGATTTAATTCCTAATTACTTCTTGTGTAGCCTAGGTGATTGCATGGATGCCAAGGAGTTTTGGAGGGAATCGGCCAAGATCCATGAAGGCCCATCACCGGCTGAAGAAGAGGAAGAAGCCGAGGAAGAATCATCATCATCCTTACAAGAAAGTGAGGAGTCAGAAGTTGAGAAGGAGTCAACTTCCTAATCGGTGGAAGAAGAAGTAGGAGAAGCCTCCACCTCTAGGATTGAGGGGATGGAGAGACCATCCGCACCGGAGCCGGAGCAAAATAAAAAAGAAGCCTCAACCTCCGGGAGGGATGAAGAACCCACTCCGATCACCACCGCCAAACTAGGTAACTCAAGCATGTCAATTAATAATAAAATTAATATTATATGCTTTGAGTGTAGGGAAATCGGGCACTATAAGAGCAAGTGCCCAAAGCGAGTAAGGAAAGCTCCACCGGCACCAAAGGTCAAGGATGTCGGTCCTCCAATAATCAAGAGCAAGAAGCAAGTAATTTGCTTCAAATGCTGACTACCAGAGCATTATAAGAGTCAATGCCCTAGGGGGAGCAAAAAGACCCAAAATGGAGCATCACATGTAGGGGGAGCTAAGGTTAACCCTAAGGTATATTTTAGTAATGCTCCTTCTAATTTAAATGTCAAAAAGCAAGTCAGGAATTTTAATTCTCTTGCAATTTATCATAAAAAGCATGCTAGGAATAACAAATATTTTTGTTTAGGAGCTAAAAATATTCACTTAGGAAATAAGGAGAAATTTGGGACTAATGTCCCTAAAACAAATTTATCTAAAGACAAATCTAGGTCAAATAATTCTAGACAAATTCTACCTAGTGAGACAATTAGAAAGGTACAAGAGCACCTAGGTCTTAACCCCAAATAGACTAGGCATATGCCTAGGAAGAACCATGCCCAAGGATTAAATCAAAATTCTAAAATTGGGCAATTAGAGGTTGAAAATCAAGCCTTGAGGTCAAGGCTTGAGAAACTTGAGAAGACCCTTAAGATTATGCAAAACCAAATAAAAGGGTCAAATGGTCAAAGCCTAGGGTCTAGAAGTCAAAGTCAACACCTAGGGCCTAAGAGACAAAAGTCGACCAAGGGCAATAAAGGTTTGGGTCACAAACCTAAGCCTAAGGTGGCTTATCATAGTATTCCATTTGATTATAGAACACAAACTAGGTCTAGGAAGACCAAGGTTACTAGGGAAGTCATCCTCAAGGGTAACCAAGGTGTGTGCCTAGTGGCTAGGGTTTCTAAGAAACCTATGGTGGCCACTAAGAAGGTAACAAGGGGAGTCACCCCTAGAGTTGACCATGGCAAGACCCAAATGACCAAGGCTAACAAGCCTAGAAGGGTCATTAGGAAGGTATCTAGGGAGGTTATCCCTAAGGAATACCTAGTAAACCCTAGGAGCTCAAATAGGTTTTGGGTTCCTAAAAGCGTGATCGATTCACGCTAGATGGGTTTAAGTGTGCCAACTTTAAAAGGAAGGGTAGTTAACCTTACCATGGTAAAAGTGACACTTTAGGTAATTTTCAAGGTTATTGGTACCTTGGGAATAGATTTGATCTTATGATCCTAAAAGATTTTAGGATGTGCCAATACATTTTTGGGATTATGAAAAATCAATTAAATGGACACAATTTAGGTTTAGAGGTTATAGTGTGCCATTTGGGTTTTTTGGAACATTTGGGAGAAAAGTGACAATATGGCAAAATACAATTAATAATAACAAATGATAATTAATACTAAAATTTAGGTATTGTTATATCTATACCATTAATTTGCCATGCTTTGTTTGCCATATAACATGCCATGACTTCATGCTTATTTTTAATCATTTAAAATGTCATGATCATGTTTAGAATTAAGGTGTAATGTCATGTGTTCTTAGATTATATCATATGCCATGACATCATGATCATTGGCCATGATTTACTTATGCTATCATTTATGCCATGATTATTCATGCATTTAATTTGATTAAAATTGATTTAAGGACAATGGCATGACTTGGAGTCCCATTTATATGGGAATCAAGTAGAGTTGCCTTAGAAAATGCATGAGGCCTTAGATTAGAATAACCAAAACCCACATCTCATAATAAATTGACATGTATGTGTATTTGTACACTCTAGATACATGTGAGATGATAGGATATGAGTTAAGTTCAAGATGCATAGTTTTTGCATCTAGATGTGTAGGGTGGATGCTTCGGATGCTCATTGACTCCCATGTCCCCGGATTAAAATTTTCACTGATGAAAGGATTAATCCGGATGAGATGAGCTTCCTTAGCAATACCATTTCGTCGTCGTGCTAACAACTTGAGTGGTCGCTCGAACAAACTAGTTGTTCAAGCAACTCTACTCTTCTAGTTGATTAGCCGCGGAAGAGACGACGGACGGATCGCCGGTTTTTGTGTTTGTCTTCGGGGTCCATGATTATACAATATATTTGCACACACACACATGCATAATCAAAACAAATAAGAACATGCTCAGATCTGTACATAAAGTTAAAATAACTTTATACCTTACGATCTTCTACCGTATGTCCTATCCTTCTCGTGGACGACGTGTGGACGAAGATCCTCCACGAGTTGAAGCCTTCTAGATCGAGTTCTCCTCTACCTTGTCCGCTGCGAACAAAGAGAAAAACGAACAAAACCTTTCCTATCTAGAACCAGCCACCAAGCTAGAGAGTTTGATGCAACCACCGGCCAAGGAACAAAAGGATGAAGCGCCGGCCACCAATTCAATGGGAATCGCCGGCCACCTATGGAGAATAGGAAGGAGGAGATAACCGGCCACCTATGGAAGGAGAACCGCCGGCTAAGGAAGAAGGTAGAGGCTTAGATGATGGGCGCCGGCCAAGGGAAGAATGAAGGAAGTGGGCGCCGGCAACAACCTTGGATGAAGATGATTGCCGCCCACCCTAGCTCCAAACCCTAGCCGCCCAACTTCTTTCCAAACCCTAATTCCAATTCAAATCACTTGGTTGCCGCCCAACCCTAAGCCATCTATATATAGAGTAGGGCCTAAACCTCCTTTAATCTCCACCGTCGGATCTAGGGATTTAATCTCCACCGTCGGATCTAGGGTTTTATCCCAACCGTCGGATCTAGGGTTTAATCCCAACCTTCGGATCTAGGATTTCATCCCAACCGTCGGATCTAAGGTTTCATCCCAACCATCGGATCTAGGGATTTATCCCAACCGTCGGATCTAGCGATTTAATCCCAACCGTCGATTCTAGGATTTCATCCTAACCATCGGATCTAGGGATTTAATCGCAACCGTTGGTTCTAGTGTTTCATCCAACCATCGGATCTAGGGATTTAATCCCAACCGTTGGTTCTAGGTTTTGTTTTACATTCTTGGATCTAGACTTCACAAGGATTATAATAGGCTACGATAGGGACCATAAGGAGGAGTTGGGTCTTGGCCACCCGATGGATCGGAACCACACAAACTTGATCCATCAATGATGTTCCATTCCACTAGAGGATCATCATTGAACTACCTCACCAACCCCCATAAATCAATATGGGCTCCATATATTATTTGTACATTAATCTCCCCGTGTTTAAGATATCGAATGTCCGTCAATTAACTGATTTACTGACCATCAATTAATTAACATCTAATTCCTCGAGTAGTACCACTCAACCTTATCATCATGTTGACTAAGTCAACCAGCTGGGTTTACATGATGAACCTTATGAGCTCCTCAAGGGGACATCATCAACCTAATATATAGGACACGGTTTCCTCCTATAATCAATGGCACACCATGTAAATAATATTATTTCCCAACTTACCGGGCATATTGATTTAATCCATCTAAATCTCACCCACTGGTAAATCAAAGAAATAAATACTAAGTACATGTGCCCGTTATTATATCGGGATTAAGAGCATGTACAACATAATATCCGAGGTCCGATTCAATTATGTAGTCAGTACTAAATTGAATCACCTCTATGTCGGTCCTACTCAATACACCTAAGTGTACTAGTGTAACTCTATGTTCAAGATAAAACAATACCAAGCTACACTACAACCATGCCAATGGTTTGTCCAGAACCATCTTGGTTGTGAGCCTCTACTTATATTTTACAAGGGACTGATAACATGATCTTCTGTGCCACACCAAGCATCTTGTTATCTACAATGTAAAATATCAGACAATATGCACACATATATAACGAATATATAAAATGCAAACAATGATCATGTGATTCTTATTTCAAAATAAAATGTTCATACAAAAAGAGCTAGGCTTTCAGTATACATTCTAACAAGATGAACTAAAACTCATCCTTAACTAATGGTGGATCATTGGGAAAACTTGTGTACAAGTCATGTACATTAAGCCCAAGGAATATGATCCAATATAGGTTTTAAAAACATTTTAAAATCCTTTTAGAAAACTTTGGTGAAGTCTATCTTTTGATAGCAATCACCATTGATGAAGTTGATACAAAGTAGGGCAAAAACATTGAAAATTTCAATGGTTTTGAACTTTGTGTCAATTTCGATATTTTATGGGTAAAATATTTTTTGTATCATTTTTCACCCATTGTATTGGTCATAAGTATTATACGTATGAATTTCATGATTTTTTGACATACGTATAATTATTTATGAATTTTCAAAATCCATTTCTGATAACTGAAAATCGGATTTTTCAGTTATCAGTCGACTGCCCTTAGTGGCAGTCGACTGATGTGCAAGGCAGTCAACTGATTTCTGAAGGACTCGATTGCCTATGCTAATTTTGGGTAAAACAAGGATGTTTAACCCAATTTCAGCTATGGTTTGGTTCCCTAACCACTCCTAACCCTAGGATATGCTTTGGGAAGCATTAGAAAGGGTGAAAATCCATTGGATATGGATTAGGAGAGTCGTTTAGGGTTTGTATCAATTTTAAGGTGAAGAAAAGTTCAATGTTGAACTTTAGGCCTTAATTTTGATGGTTTAAAGTTCCTAATGGCTTAGGGACTTCCCAAGGATATTGTTGGTGCAATGGTCTAGTGGGAACAAGCCTTTAGGGAGAGGTATCCATCATGGGATGATGGATGGTATTTTTCCTCATGAGGGGGAAAATGGGATTTTGAGATACCCAATTTGGAAATTGGGAGAGTGTATAGAATTGCCTCTCTTGAGTAATATGGGACTTATCACTAGGAAGAGGGTACGCATCCTAGGTATTTTTGAACCAAGGGGGAGATTGTAAGATCTCATTGGATATGAGACATTGACCACCTTGGAGAGTTAACCTTTTTGATGTTAGTCAAAAAGGGGGAGAATGTTTTGGGAGAGAATTTTATGGAGAGTGTTATCAATTGTCAATTTGGAGAATTGGGGAGAAAGTGAAATTACCAATTTGGGATAATTGGTAAGGAGATTTTAGTTAGGGTTCTAACTCAAAGATATGTGTTTTTATCAAACATCAAAAAGGAGAAGATTATTGGTGCAATCGGCCCAGGTCACGATTGACCGGACTCGAGTTTGACTCGAGCGATGTTTTGATGTTTGACATGGAAGTTTGTCATTGATGTTTGACAATGTTTTGGGCAGATTGTTTGTGCAATCGACCCGGGTCATGATTGATCGGACTCGAGTTTGACTTGAGGGGGATTTTGATGGTTGACTGGAGTTGATCATGTCATAGAAAATCCAAGTCTTGAGTACTTGGCATGTAAAGTCCAAGCATGGGTCTTGGTAAGGAAAAGTCCAAGCATGGGTCTTGGCATGGAAAGTCCAACATGGGTTGGCAAGGGAAAGTCCAAGCTTGAGTCTTGACATTTGAGAAGTCCAAGGGGTTTGATATTGGCGGCGTAAAGTCCAAGCGGGAGTCTTGGCAGCATAAGTCCAATGGTTGGCGATGTAAAGTCCAAGCGAGAGTCTTGGCAGCGTAATTCCAATGTGCCTTGGAGGTGTAGACACCGTTAGCATGACATAGCCGATGGAAGCACCTGAAGGCTAGCGCAATGGATGAATAAGTCATGGATGACTTGGAGGGATCCGAGAGGCGTGAGGCTGATGGAGGTGGCTAGAAGGCTTAGGTCTAGGCTACGGGTGGTCTAGCAAGTATGAGGGAACCATACTTGGGTTAAAACTCATATTTAAGGTTAAAATCTCATGTTTGAGGTGTATCAGTCGACTGGTGCCATGTAGCAGTCGACTGGCGTGAGTCAACTAGGGTTTGACTGAGGGGAGTGCCCTAGTAGTCGACTGCCAGAGGTGGGCAGTCGACTAATTGGTCGAGAAGTCGACTGATCTTGTGATCAGTCGACTGGTGCTCGATATTTCGGGAATAGAATCGAGTCAAGACTCGACTGTTGGGGTTAGCAGTCGAGTGAAGGCTCGATCAGTCGACTGATGTCCTATTCGTTGGATTTTTCCAGCGTGGATTACACTGTTGTCTCACAACAACAATGTCATCAGACGACTGATGGTCCCGAGCAGTCGACTGATTGGTGATTTCCAGCCCAGGCAGATGCTTTAAATGGAGCTCGTGGAGGAGGAAACCAACAAGGTTCTTTGAGGTGTTTTGAGGCGAGTTGCTGCTGCAATTCAGGGTCTCCAAGTGCTACTCGATCAACCTAGCAAGCAAGCATTCAAAAGAGTTTTGTATAAAGTTTTCTTTGCATCTCTTGTTGTATTTCATATTGTATTTGCTTGTTGTATTTAGTTTATTATTGTAAACTATTGTACTCGGTTTCTCTACCTCCGACTTGTGTCGAGAAGGAGTGTTTTACTAGTGGTGTGTGATTGGCATCGCTAGAGCTCTTTAGAGCTCGATCCATGGAGTAGGAACCGTTCGGTTCCGAACCACGTTACATAGTTGGGTTTGCATGTTTTTCTATTTTGTTATTGCTTTATTATTATTCCACTGCGTGCTAACAAAAATTATAGACGAACGTGAATGAATTCCATCAACGTACTAGCACAACGCTATTCACCCCCCTCTAGTGGTCAACATTTCCTCTATAGTGCTTGCATGCATCACGGTAAGAAATGAAATTTATTCTAGTGGTCTTCTATACTTTATTTGAATTTCTTCTTACTTCTTCTAGTGATATTTTTTCTAAGGTGTGGCAAGCCTATTATAATTTTTTTGTAAGATCAGTAGTATTCTTTCTAAATGTGGGGGAGTGCGAAACTAACTCAATTGTTTTTATGCCTCATATAACAGCCTATGGGCTAGATAGATATTCTTCCCCTGCAGTGACTATAACACCACCTATATGACATACGTAAAATTTTCTTAAAGCTCTATGCCTAATATAACAACCTATGGTCTAGGTAGCTACATTATATCAGAGACTATAACGCCACTTATATGACATATGCACATGTTCTCAAGGCTCTTATGCCTCCTACAACAACCTATGGGCTATGTAGTTACCTTCCCTCACGGTGAACTATAACGCCAGCTATAATGGGCAGATAAATGGCTAACACTTAAGGCTCTATGCCTAGCATGAGAGTTTAAGGCCCTATGCCTAACATGAGAGTTTAAGGCCCTATGCCTATTATGAGAGGTTAAGGCCCTACTTCTACTATGACACTTGTGATTCGTGGCATAATTTGTGTTAGTTAATACTTGTGAAACTTCATTCGACTTCACTCTTCAGTTTCACTAAAGAGGGGGAACTTATGATGGTTGTGGGGGTTTTCAGTTAAGGAAGAAGGAATTTTTTATTTTAAGAACTTGTAAAACTTCACTCAACTTCGCTCTTCAGTTTTACTAAAGAGGTAGAACTTATGATGAGGTTGGGATTTTTTGATGCAAGAAAAACATATAGGGTTTTAGGAGTAGTTTTCGCTCACATCCCATTGCATTTTAGACTTGTTTCAAGCATATTTCACTTTGTTTTGCATGCATTTCCTATTTTCTAGTTTGGAGATATGCTCTTTGTACTTTTGTGTGTAGGATAACATTTCATGGGGAAAATGGTGCACATTCAGAGTGAAGGAAAGGCATTTGGAAGTTGGACACAGAAGGGGACACAACCAAGGCGTGTGGCTACACACGGTCGTGTCCGAGGCTCGAGATTGGCCACCACAGCGCCACACACAACCATGCCGTGTGGAAACACACGCCCGTGTGGCGGCAAGTCATTTTGATGGGACTAGAGTTTTTTCCAAATTTTATAGAAATCCAGCTTCATGTCTATATAAAGAAAGCTATGCCAAAACCCTAGTGGGAGGCACGACGGCCGGTAAAGCACTCTGACGCCCTAAAAAGCTTCGGGAACTCACAATGGGGAGGAAGAAGGACGCTCGAGGATCAAGTTCTGCACAACAACGCCAGAGAGGAGAGCCAATGTGCACTGTAATTCACGTTCTTTGCGCAGTTTATATTGTTTTTATGAATTCTAATATGCATTGTGTTTCTCTTCTCGTATTTATGGAGTAGATTTTTCTATTCTAGGATTAGGGAGTAGTTTGTGTGCGTAGAATATGTTATTTCAAATATATTTTTATTTTTGAAATCATATTTGCAATTGGTGATTGTTTTGATCGATAGCTATTTGTTTTGGTCTTTTATTTATTGTGCATAGTTGATAGGAGGGGTGACAACCCTTGTATCAAAGATTTAGAAGAATTAACGAGGAACCTAGGGGTTGGCCTCATCTTCGATAACCGTAGATAGAAGGGTGTGATAGAGTCAGAAATGGGACACATTCCGACTCATCATAGGTATTGAATCGACATCCTCATACCGCCTATCCCGTCCTAAAGCCAGGAGTCGACCTGGTATGGTAGAGGTTGTTCCCGATTGAAGCGAAGGCTCATCCGGGAAGTGTATGATGTCCCTTCCACAACACCATAGTTAGACGTCTAGATAATACCCAATTGATAGCATGTTCTGTGACACACAAGTGAAGTCGAAATCCTAGAATTCCCTCAAAAGACTCGTAGAAACCCTTCTCTTCCTCCATGTGACACTATACTAGATTTAGGACCGCCAACAACCCTCATCATCACAACCATTAGAACGGAACTTTGAACAATAACGTCCACTAAACCAATCGGTACTCGAATCTCAGTCCCTGTGGGATCGATAATCTTTTTATTACTTGATAACATCCGTGCACTTGAGGGCGTTGAGCGTGAGCACACATTTTGAGTCCTCGATGGTTCTTGTCGCGAGATTTGAGGTCGCATTCGCGTGCATCATGTTTTTGGCGCCGTTGTCGAGGACTGATTGATTCGATATCGAATCAAGAGGTGGATAATTGGATCGGACCTAGTTTAGGTTTATTTTCCTAGTTTTTATTATTTTTTAGTTTAATTTGGTTCTAATTTAGATTTTAGTTTTCTTCTAGCTTTGGTTTTTCTCTAGCATTTTTTCTTTTAGGTTAATCATAGTTCTAGCAGCTTTAGTCTCTTGTTGTGGCACTGTTGTTCCTTTACTTATTCATATTTTCTTTTAGATAAAAATGCATGCTTTTTCTCATGATTATTGTCAAGTTATGCTATGAGTTTTGGTAACATTTATTGTAAGCATTGTGGTGAAACATGACATACCATTAATGATTGTGCGGATATATTTGAACCTTCAAAATTTGAACAAGAAGATGTCACCTATGATTACATCCAATGGCCACAAGATGAATCCTATTTATATAGTTATGTCCCTGGCTATTTGAACCCTCAATATTATTTCCCAAGTGAGCACGAGAGCTATGAATCACCATGTTAATTTTATCCATAACCAAGTCCTCGCTTAGAAGCCTTGCTAGCTGATTTTACTAGGGAATGCGAGGAGCATAGCCGACAATTTCCGGAGATTATGCAACGAGATCTAGCAAGAGAAGAAACCAAACGACGAGAAGGTTGCTTTGTTGACTGGATTACACCTAATATGGCGGAGACTCACTTTGAGCGAATGGATGAGGAAGACATAGATGACATAGGAAGTAAAGAAGGACAATCCATGCAATCACCACTTGAAGAAGAACTTGAGGATTATATAATGATACTTTAATCAAGGAGTGCATTGCTTCAATCAAAACACCTCATAACCTCAAGAATCTAGAAGAGCCTACCTTAACCCTCACCAAAACTTTAGTTACCAATAGTGAAGCTCTTTTAGTGATTTGTAATGATAAAATTTCAGTCAACATAATAGAATCTACTAATCAATCTTTTGGTGAGAATGCCCAAACTCCTGATAATTCTGTGAAGATATGCATGTTCAATCTTGAACCAAGGAAGGAAGCTAGTAAATATCTTGCCCCTCCATTAGTAAGATTTAAGAGATGTGGTGATGATGAACCATAAGGGAGGAGGCGTAAAGTGAGCAAATATCTTGCTCCCCCACGAGCAAGATTCAAATGCATCAAGAAGGGGAGGAAGAAAAATCTCTTTGGGCCACTAGAGCCAAGATGAGGCGCATGAGTATGGTCAAGCTAAAGACCTTAAACAAGCGCTTCTTGGGAGGCAACCCAAGTGTAGTTTTATATATGTTTTTTGATTTGATTGCATTCATGTGTATAATTTAGACTTTGATTTATGGTCATTTACGTTTTTGCAAATAGTTTAGGATTAGAAAGAACTTGCTAGGTAGAAGCAAAAATCGTTTTGAGCCACCTAGTCCACGACGAGAGCCTGCACCTGCACCACCATCTTTTTCTACATTCAAGCAGGATACAGGTACATCTGCCTATGACTTTTTAGAGTTCCGATCATGCCTCGATGACATATACGTCGAGCAGCGGACAAAGAGGCAGCAATGGGAGGAGCAGAGCACTTATTCGCAGGAAGATTTCAGGGCTTACGAGACCACTTCTAGCGGGCCGAGGAGTTCTATGACGAGGCCCATATCTATTTCCTGGAGGAGGCTACCCATCGTTAGGAAGAGGCTGCATATCGCTAGGAGGTTTGATAGCACATGCATGCCCAGCAGGCACAGTGGGCCCTGGAGGAGGAGTACAGAGCAGTCATTGCACCCACCAGCTCTCAGATCGACCACATGTACATGTGGCATCAGCGGCTCAGCACCAGATTCTCCCAGGATCTTGAGATTCCGAGGCTACCAGACTTTTCACCTCGACCATCATAATAGAGGGTATAACTTCATACAAGTCTGGGGGTGGGACCCCAAGTTTTGATTTATTTTGTTTCTAGCAATAGTTTTTTCCTGATATTTTCATTTTAATTAGCATTCATTTGTTCATGCATAGGTTATTTAGTTTCTTTCAGCACTTAGTTTTTGCTATGTATAAGCTGCCTCAGTAGTATTTTTAATATTTTCTTTATGAGTTATTTCCATGGGTAGCTTAACTTCATTTACCTCATAGTATTTTATTTTTATTTTATTTACTCTAATGAATATTCTAGACTTACACTGGTTAGTTTTTATTTTTACACCTACATATGACGAACATTCTGAAAAGGAAAATCTAGTACATACCTTGTTATGATTCATCTCAGTAGTCTAGTACTTTGGAATCCATAGTTAACTCTAGATTTAACATTTTAGTTACTGGAGATACTTGAATTGTGGAAGCCCATTCGGAAAAATCAAAATCCCAAGAGAGAGAGAAAAGAAAAGAAAAAAAATGGAATAAGAAAATAAAAAAAATAAAGAAAAAAAAGAGAGTAAAAAAAATTGAAAAAGATTATGAGGGATAAAAAAATAGTTGTCGTGGGTGGAAATGGTTGTGTGCCCCTATGAGACTGAGTTAGGTTACTGGAGAAACACCTACCAATTTCTCTCAATACCAAGCATGCTTTTGAGACATTGTGCTAGATCTAGGGAACGACTCTCGCTTTGGGCAGGTAAGTGCCTAAGAGCCGAAGATCTTAGGAAAGCTATAGGATGACGACTTAACTTACCATGGAATGAGTATTCCCTAAGAAGATTCGCTTAGCACGTGTACGAGGAGCTAACTTAGTGAATTTCTAGAATATATCTATTTTGCTTTGATTGAAAAGACCACTTGATAAATCTAGTTAACATGCTAAGCATGAAACAATTGCTTTTTAAAATTTCATGGCACTGAGGTTTGCTTGAGGACAAGCAAAGATTTATGTCTAGGGGGATTGATGTGAGGAAAACATATAGGGTCATAGGAGTAGTTTTTGCTCACATCCCATTGCATTTTAGACTTGTTCATGCATATTTCACTTTGTTTTGCATGCATTTCCTATTTTCTAGTTCGGAGATCTGCTCTTTGTACTTTTGTGTGTAGGATAGCATTTCATGGGGAAAACGGTGCACTTTCGGAGCGAAAGAAGGCCATTTGACAGTTGGACATAGAAGGGGATACGACCAGGGCGTGTGGCTACACACGGCCGTGTTCGAGGCTCGAGATCGGCCACCATAGCGTAACACATGGCTTGACAATGCGGAAACACACAGTCGTGTGGCGGTAAGTCATTTTGATGCGACTAGGGTTTTTTTCCGGATTTTACGAAAATCCAACCTCATGTCTATATAAAGAAGCTACGGCCAAACCCTAGTGGGAGGCACGACGGTCGGGACAACACTCTGACACCCTAAAAAGCATCGGGAACTCACAACGGGGAGGAAGAAGGCCGCTCAAGGATCAATTTTTGCACATTAACGGCAGAGAGGAGAGCCAAAGTGCATTGTAATTCACGTTCTTTACGCAGTTTACATTGTTTCTATGAATTCTAATATGCTTTTTGTTTCTCTTCTCATATTTATAGAGTAGATTCTCCTATTCTAGGATTAGGGAGTAGTTTGTCTGCGTAAAACATGTTATTTCAAATATATTTCTGTTCTTGAAATCATATTTGCAATTGGTGATTGTTTAGATTGATAGCTATTTGTTTTGGTCTTCTATTTACTATGCATAGTCGATACAAGGGGTGACAACCCTCGTATCAAAGATTTAGGAGAATTAAGGAGGAACCTAGGGGTTGGCCTCATATTCGGTAACTATAGATAGAAGGGTGTGGTAGAGTAGGAAACAGGACACGTTCTGACTCATCATATGGATTGAATCGGCATCCTCATACCACCTATCCTGTCCTAAAGCCAGGGGTTGACCTAGTATGGTAGAGGTAGTTCCCTATAGAAGCGAAGGCTCATCGAGGAAGTATATGATTTCCCTTCCACAATACCATAGTTAGATGTCTAGATAATACCCAATTGATAGCGTGTTCTGCGACACACAAGCGAAATTAAAATCCTAGAATTCCCTCAAAAGACCCATAGCAACCCTTCTCTTCCTCCATGTGACACTGTACTAGAGTTAGGACCGTCGACAACCCTCGTCATCACAACCATTAGAACAGAACTCCGAACAATAATGTCCACTAAACCAATCGGTACTCGAATATCAGTCCCTATGGGATCGATAATCTTTTTATTACTTGACGACATCCGTGCACTTGCGAGTGTTGAGTGCGAGTGCACACTTCGAGTCCTCGACGGTTCCCATCTCGATATTTGAGGTCGCATTCACTTGCATCATTTTTCTAATCAAATTAAGCTTTTCCCGAGCAGTCTACATGTTTGATGAGCAGTATGAGCATTTCCTGAGCAGTTTATGTTTTTCCCTAGAAATACATGTGATTTTCGAGCCCAGTGGAGGTGAGTAGTGCAGGGTGGTTGAAAAGAGATGTGTAGTATTGATAGAGCAATTTATGTTTATTCTGAGCAGTCTATACTTTTTTCGAGCAGTATATGTAATTCCTGAGCAGTATATGTGATTTTAGAGGTGAGTAGTATAGGGTTGTTCAGAAGAGATGTGCAGTATTGACAAAGCAGTTTATGTTTATTCTGAACAGTCTATGTTTTTCTCGAGCAGTATGTAAAATTCCTGAGAAGTATATTATTTCTCGGGTAGCATATGTGATTTTAGAGGTGAGTAGTGCAGGGTTGTTCTGAAGAGAAGTGCAGTGTTGATAGAGCAGGTTTTGTTTATTCCAAGTAGTCTATGCTTTTCCCGAGCAGTATGTATAATTCCCGAGCAATATGTTTATTTCCAAAGTAGTATATGTGATTTTAGAGGCGAGGTCCAGTGTTGGCAGAACAGTTTATGTTTATTCTGAGCAGTCTATGCTTTTCCCGAGCAGTATGTATAATTCCCGAGCAGTATGTATAATTCTCGAGCAGTATGTTTATTTCCCGAGCAATATGTTTATTTCCCAAGCTATATATGGGTGTCGGAGGTTCTTTCTGTACATGGGGAACTAAGGAGGAATGGGTATTTTGAGATGTAGGGAGTAGCAGGAAGAGTTTAAGGAGGATAAATATGATTGATATAAGAGTTTGGTGACAAATACAGTGGAGAGCTTCAAGATCTGAGATGATTTGAGGAGATTCATAAGAAGAGGAAAGGGGATCTTTGCATTATTATGAAATACAAAATTAAATCAAGGCTCTTACACCTACTATAATAGCTTATGGGCTAGATAGCTACATTCTCCCACAGACTATAATGCCACTCATATGACAATTATTGGGATGTATACTGAAAAGTCTATCTTTTGTATGAACATCTTTATTTTTGAAATAAGAATCACATGATCATTGTTTGCATATTTATGGTTATGCATATTGTCTAATACATTACATTGTAGATAACTTGGTGTTTAGTGTCACACGGGAGATCATGTTATTAGTTCCTTGTGAAGTATAAGTAAAGGCTCACAACCGAGATGGTTATGGACAAACCATTGGAATGGTTGTAGTGTGATTTGGTGTTGGTTTGTCTTTACCATAGAATTACACTAGTAAACTATATGTGTATTGAGTTGGACCGACTTAGAGGTGATTCGATTTATTGTTGACTACATAATTGAATCGGACATCAGATATTATGGTGTACATGCTCTTAATCCCGATATAATAACGAGCACATATACTTAGTATTTATTTCTTTGATTTACCAATGGGAGAGATTTATAGAGTAAATTGATATGCTCGGTAAGTTGAGAAATGATATTATTTATATGGTGAGTCGTTGATTAAAGGAGGAAACCGTTTCGTATATATTAGGATGATGATGTCCCCTTGAGGAGCTCATAAGGTTCATCATGTAAACCCTGCAGGTGGACTTGGTCCGACATGATGATAAGGTTGAGTGGTACTACTCATGGAGTTAGATGTTGATTAATTAATTGTCAGTAAATTAATTAATCGACAGACATTTAAGATCTTAAACACGGGGAGATAATTGTACAATTAATATATGAAGCCCATATTTAATTATGGGGGTTGGTGAGGTAGATCAATGATAATCCTCTAGTGGAATGGATTATCATTAATGGATCGGACTTTATGTGGGCTTGATCCATTGGGTGGCCAAGATCCAACTCCTCCTCACGGTCCCTATTATAGCCGATTAAAACCCTCATGGAGCCTAGATCCGATGATGGAAAATGAATCTTTATATCCAACGGTGGAGATTAAATCTCTAGATCCAACGGTGGAGATAAAATCTTTAGATCCGATGGTGGAGATTAAATCTCTAGATCCGACGATTGAGATTAAATCTCTAGATCCAATGGTTAAGATTAAATCCCTAGATCCGACGGTGGAGATTAAAAGGAGGCTTAAGCCTAGCTCTATAAAAGGATGGCCAAGGCTTGGGCATGAGAGACATATTGGGAGATTTGGGTTTTAGGCGACTAGGGTTTGGAGAAGCATTGGGCGGCTAGGGTTTGGAGAAGCATTGGGCGGCATGACTTTCCCTTCTTTTTAGGGTTTTGGCCAGCACCCCTGTTCTTCCTCTCATCCTTGGCCGGCATCCCAATCCTCTTCCTCTCCTCCTTGGTTGGTGGCAAAAGCTAGGGTCTCTTCCCTTGGAGCTTTTGGCCGGCGCCAATACTCCTTATTCCTCTCCTTGGCCGGTGGAAAATATCAAGCTTGGAGCTTGGTGGTCGGTTCTAGGTGGGAGAAGAGTTTCATTTTATTATATTCCTTTGTTCGGAGCGAACAAGGAAAGGAAGATTCGTGATCTTGGAGGCTTCGACTTTTGGAAGATCGTCGCCCACACGACGTCCAAAAGGAGGAAGGACATACAATAGAAGATCAAGAGGTATAACAAGAGGTATAATTCTTGTTTATGAATCTTTTCTTATTCTATGCATGTTATACATTTTGTATGTGGCTAATTAACTTGGACCCCGAATACAAACACAAAAAACGGTGATCCATACATCGTCTATTCCGCGTCTAATCGAAGAATAGAGGTAGGTTGCTTGAACAACAAGTATGTTCAAGTGACCACTCTAATCGAATAGCACGACGATGGAACAGTTGCTTGGGTAATCCCTCTTTGTCAAGGATTAATTTTTTTAATCCAAAGACAAAGATGGGATCGCCATGAACAAGCGACCGAGTTGAAGTGGGAAGCGAAGTTTTCTCCCTTCAAGTGTTATCGGAGCTTCGGTTCTGCAAAAACCTTCAAGTGCTATCAGAGCCACTATTTTCGATTTTGTGTGTTTATGATTTGGTTACTTTTATGCACTTTTCATATATTATATGTGTCGTATAATAGTAGGATGTGCATAGGTTAACTTTTTGGTTGCAGGCATAGGATCCAACTATTATGGTCATATGTGTGTATATGATTGTGTGTGTGTAATTGTATATTATTTGAATCCTTGGGGTTGACGAGGCTAGTATTTAATTTTTGTAATTAAGTACGACATTGTTTAGCCACTCTTTTTATTTTAGTTTACTTTCGATCTAGATTTCATGTTCACTCCTTCGTGGAGTATAGGATCAATGGATGTAAATTAAAATAGTTATTCTCAACTCGGATCTCCGGATGACTTGTACATGGCGTATGGAGGAGCGGACGAGATGACGATACGACGAGAGGCATATTGGAGAACAAAAGCTATAATAGTTGGAAAATATTTCTTTTTCATATTTATTGCTTATTGTTTGATATGCATGTCATGTGCTAGGAAAATTCCTCAATTTTAAATTACTAAGTGGGAGAGGGATATTTTTTAAAAATTCCCACGGCCTTCATTACGATTTGACATGTGATGCAAACAAACTTGCGGGTCAGCTCTGAGTGCCTTCCTCCCCATTGGATGAGTTTGTTTTGTGGATCACAGGGTCGAATATGGTTATAGGAAATTATTTAGGAGCGTGTGTACTTCCCCATCGGAAGGCACATAAGCGGAGATAATTGCCTTGGTACCAAGTAATAGTGAACACTTAGATGCAAATAGGAGTATCCTCCCCATCGGAGTCACTGCTTTTATTTGTAGGGATAAAGAGGAACCAACTATTAATTTTATTTGTCAAAAGTTAGGTTGACAAGATAGTAAAATTAATAGGTAAAACATCCTCTTACAAATGTAGAATTCATATATGTCCACACGATCGTGGCATACGATATTCTCGGTGTTTTGAGGTGTTGGTTGATTTTAAAATTTTATTGTTTGAGGAATCAATAATTTTTTGAAATCTAATGTTTTGATCTATGTGATTCTTAGGTTTTTTCAAAATGACTTTCAACCCACTTGCTGTGATACTGAAAGAGAATAAACTTACTGGACCCAATTATGTTGATTGGAAGAGGAATCTTGATATTGTCTTGACCTTTGAGGATTATAAATATGTACTCTTCGAAGAGTGTCCTCCTAAGCCTACGGATGATTTTGGGGAAAAGGAGAAGGAGAGTTATAAGAAGTGGATAAAGGCTGATGAGATGGTGCGATGTTACATTTTGGCTTCTATGTCAAATGTATTACAACATCAGCATCAAGCCATGCCCATTGCTTATGACATGATGCTCAATCTTAAGGAGCTTTTCAGACACCAAAATCGGGCTGCTAGGCAGGAAGCCATGAGGAACTTGATGACGATCACCATGATCGAGGGAACACCCGTGAGGGATCATGTTCTCAAGATGATGACTCATTTGAATGAGCTGGAAGTCCTTGGAGCTGAGATCAATGGGGAAACCCAAGTCGATATCATTCTCCAGTCTCTACCTAGGAGTTTTGAGCAGTTTCGCCAGAACTATAACATGAATAAAAGGTTCTATTCATTGGCGGAGCTTCTGACAGAACTCCAGGCGGCAGAGGGGCTTATTCGTCAGAGTGCTCAGGCTCAGGCCATGGTTACCCAAAAGGTTTCTACTTCTAAGCCGAAAGGCAAGAAGAAGAAGAAATAAGCTGGGGCAAAGGCGGTGGGAGGTACTCAGGGAGGAGTGAATAAGCCGAAAGGCAAGTGCTTCACTTGCAAGCAGACTGGACACTAAAAGAAGGACTGTCCCAATCGGAAGCAGAACAAAGGTATATCTTTTGGTCTAGTCGTTGAAACATGTTTAGCGGTGTTATCTACCGGCACCTGGTGTGTAGATACGGGAGCCACTGATCATGTCTGCAATACTTTGCAAGGGTTCCAGGAAACCAGACGACTGGCTGAAGGGGGGACTACCGTCTACTTGGGTGATGCCACGAAGGTGGCGGCTGTTGCAGTAGGAGATGTTTATTTATCTTTTGAGAGGAATAAAATTTTGGTTCTGACAAATTTCCTTTATATACCATTATTTAGAAAGAATTTAATTTCGGTTTCTAAATTGTTTATAGATGGATATTCTATTTCTTTTAATGGCAGAGTTGTTATAAAAAGGAATAGGGAGATTATATGTTCTAGTGCATTGATAGGAAATTTATATACCCTTGAACCAAAAGCTCCCGCGATGCAAATAGAAGTAAATAACTCATCTTCTAATTCCAATAAGAGAAAAGAACCTTCGAAGATGAACCAAACATATCTTTGGCATCTAAGGCTAGGTCATATTAACCTAAGCAGAATTCAAAGGTTGATAGCTGATGGACCTCTGGGCTCATTAGTGGTGGAAGATTTCCCAACCTGCGAATCTTGCTTGGAAGGTAAAATGACCAAGAGGCCTTTTAAGGCCAAGGGGTATAGAGCCAAAGATGTATTGGAATTGGTTCATTATGATTTGTGTGGTCCTATGTCTATCTAGGCAAGAGGTGGTTTTGAATATTTCATCTCTTTTATAGATGATTATTTAAGATATGGGTACATTTACTTGATGCGCCGCAAGTCTGAATGCTTTGACAAGTTCAAAGAATTCAAGGTTGGTGTGGAGAAATGTCAAGGTAAAAGTATCAAGACACTACGATCTGATCGTGGTGGTGAGTACCTCTTGGGAGAGTTTAGGAATTACTTATCAGAGGTTGGGATTCAATCCCAATTGTCTGCACCTGACATACCCCAGCAGAATGGTGTAGCAGAGCGAAGGAATAAGACTCTTATGGAGATGGTTAGATCGATGATGAGTTATTCTGAGTTGCTAGATTCGTTCTGGGGATATGCTCTAGATACGATAATGTATATTCTGAACATGGTACCATCTAAATCAGTGCCTTCTACTCCCACAGAATTATGGACTGGGCGAAAGCCTAGTCTGAGACATATTCGGATTTGGGGGAGTCCAGCACATGTGTTGAAGGAAGATGGTGGAAAGTTGGAACCTCGTACAGAAGTGTGCATGTTCGTTGGCTATCCTAGAGGAACGAAAGGTGGTTGATTTTATAGTCCTAGAGATCAGAGGGTGATCGTTAGCACAGACGCCAAATTTCTAGAGGAAGACTATGTGATAAACCACAAGCCCATGAGTAAGATTATTCTGGAGGAATTGAGAGGGGAAGTCACTACTTTAGTTCCACCGATACAAGAGGATATACCACAAGTGACTGCACCACGTGTCACAGAGGATATACAAGTGATACCTCATCGTAGTGGGAGGGTTATTAGACAACTTGATAGATTCATGTTCTTGGGAGAATCTTCTGATTTAGTCCCTGGTGAACATGAACCTGATCCCTGGACATATGACGAGGCAATCCAAGATAAAGATGCAGTATCTTGGCAAAGTGCAATGAATTCTAAGATAGAATCTATGGATTTAAATCAGGTATGGGAGCTAGTAGAACCACTCAATGGTGTAAAAACCATTGGATGCAAGTCGATCTACAAAAGAAAGAGAGGAATAAACGGGAAGGTTGAGACCTTCAAAGCGAGGCTTGTTGCGAAGGGGTATACTCAGAAAGAGGGCATCGATTATGAGGAGACCTTTTCGCCGGTAGCCATGCTTAAGTTTATCCAGATTCTCTTATGTATTGCTGCTCATATGGATTATGAGGTATGACAGATGGATGTCAAGACAACTTTCCTTAATGGAAGTCTTGAGGAAAACATCTATATGAAGCAACCATAAGGATTCATTGCAAAGGGCAAAGAGCATCTTGTGTGCAAGCTTAATCGGTCCATTTAAGGATTGAAGTAAGCTTTGAGATCTTGGAACATTCGCTTTGATGAGGTAATCCAGTCTTATGGATTTGTTCAAAGTCCGGATGAGTCTTGTGTATACAAGAGATGTGACGGAAACATAGTGGTATTTTTTATACTATACGTAGATGACATTTTGTTAATTGGCAATAATGTCAAGGTGTTATCGGATGTAAGGGTATGGTTGTCCAAACAGTTTGATATGAAGGACTTGGGAGAAGTGGGACACATTCTTGGGATTAAGGTTATAAGGGATCATAGGAAAAGGATGTTGTGCTTATCTCAAGCATCATACATAGACACCATTATGGATCGTTTTAGTATGCAGAACTCCAAGAAAGGTTTTTCACCTTTTAGGCATGGAGTTCCTTTATCTAAGGAGATGTATCCTAGAACATCTATGGAGATAGAGGATATGAAGGCGGTTCCTTTTGCTTCGATAGTAGGAAGCCTCATGTATGCTATGCTATGTACGAGACCGGATATATGCTTTGTCGTTGACATGGTTAGCAGATATCAGAGTAATCCAGGACAGGGACATTGGACTGCGGTAAAGCATATATTGAAGTACCTGAGAAGGACTAGGGATTATATGCTAGTTTACCAGGCAGACCAATTACTCCCTGTGGGTTACACAGATTTCGACTTCCAATCAGATAGGGATATCAGTAAGTTTACCTCATGGTTTTTTGTTTACTTTGGGAGGTGGAGCCATTGTATTGAGGAGTGTCAAGTAGAAATACATGGCGGACTCTACCATGGAAGCTGATATGTGGCAACCTCTGAGGTGGCCAAAGAAGCTGTATGGCTCAGGAACTTCTTGATGGACTTGGATGTGATTCCTAGTTTGCCCAGAACTCTCACAATTTATTGTGATAACAGTGGTGCAGTTGAAAACTCGAAGGAACCATGAGCCCACAAGGCAAGTAAACACAAAGAGCGCAAGTACCACCTGATACGAGAAATCGTAAAGCGAGGATAAGTTGTTGTGGCCAAGATTGCATTATAGGATAACCAGGCAGATCCTTTCACTAAGGCCCTTCCAACGAGAGCTTTTGATAGGCATGTGGAGGGAATGGGAATCAGATGTATAGCAGTATGAGGACAACATAGTCTTTTAGTATAAGTGGGAGATTGTTGGGATGTATACTGAAAAGTCTATCTTTTATATGAATATCTTTATTTTTGAAATATGAATCACATGATCATTGTTTGCATATTTATGGTTATGCATATTGTCTAATACATTACATTATAGATAACATGGTGTGTAGTGTCACACGGGAGATCATGTTATTAGTTCCTTGTGAAGTATAAGTAAAGGCTCACAACCGAGATGGTTATGGACAAACCATTGGAATGGTTGTAGTGTGATTTGGTGTTGGTTTGTCTTGACCATAGAATTACACTAGTACACTTTGTGTGTATTGAGCAGGACCGACTTAGAGGAGATTCGATTTATTGCTGACTACATAATTGAATCAGACCTCGGATATTATGGTGTACATGCTTTTAATCCCGATATAATAACGGGCACATATACTTAGTATTTATTTCTTTGATTTATCAATGGGCGAGATTTATAGAGTAAATCGATAGGCTCGGTAAGTTGAGAAATGATATTATTTATATAGTGTGTCGTTGATTATAGGAGGAAACCGTGTCCTATATATTAAGATGATGATGTCCCCTTGAGGAGCTAATAAGGTTTATCATGTAAATCTTGCAGGTGGACTTGGTCCGACATGATGATAAGGTTGAGTGGTAATACTCATGGAGTTAGATGTTGATTAATTAATTATCAATAAATTAATTAATCGACGTACATTCGAGATCTTAAACACGGAGAGATATTTGTACAATTAATATATGGAGCCCATATTTAATTATAGGGGTTGGTGAGGTAGATCAATGATAATCCTCTAGTGGAATGGATTATCATTAATGGATCGGACTTTATGAGGGCTTGATCGAATGGGTGGCCAAGATCCAACTCCTCCTCATGGTCCCTATTGTAGCCTATTAAAACCCTCATGGAGCCTAGATCCGATGATGGAAAATGAAACTCTATATCCGACGGTGGAGATTAAATCTCTAGATTCAACGGTGGAGATTAAATCTTTAGATCTGACGTTGGAGATTAAATCTCTAGATCCGACGGTTGAGATTAAATCCCTAGATCCGACGGTTGAGATTAAATCCCTAGATCCGACGATGGAGATTAAAAGGAGGCTTAAGCCTAGCTCTATAAAAGGATGGCCAAGGCTTGGGTGTGAGAGACATCTTGGGAGATTAGGGTTTTGGGCGGCTAGGGTTTGGAGAAGCATTGGGCGGCTAGGGTTTGGAGAAGCCTTGGGCGGCAAGACTTTCCCGTCTTCCTAGGGTTTTGGCCGGTGCCCCTCTTCTTCCTCTCATCCTTATCCGGCGTCCCAATCCTCTTCCTCTCCTCCTTGGCCGGCGACAAGAGCTAGGGTCTCTTCCCTTAGAGCTTTTGGCCGGTGCCTATACTCTTTATTCCTCTCCTTGGCTGGCGGCAAGGGTCAAGCTTGGAGCTTGGTGGTCGGTTCTAGGTAGGAGAATAGTTTCATTTTATTATCTTCCTTTGTTCGGAGCGAACAAGGAAAGGAAGATTCGTGATCTAGGAGGCTTCACCTTTTGGAAGATCGTTGCCCACACGACGTCCAAAAGGTGGAAGGACATACAATAGAAGATCATGAGGTATAACAAGAGGTATAATTCTTGTTTATGAATATTTTCTTGTTCTATGAATATTGTACATTTTGTATTTGACTAATTAACTTGGACCCCGAATACAAACACAAAAATCGACGATCCGTACATCGTCTATTCTGCGGCTAATCGAATAATAGAGGTAGGTTGCTTGAACAACAAGTTTATTCAAGTGACCACTCTAATCGAATAGAACGATGATGGAATGGTTGCTTGGGTAATCCCTCTTTGTCAAGGATTAATTTTTTAATCCGGGGACGAAGATGGGATCGCCATGTGTTAGTAATATATGAGAGATGTCCTAAGGCAATCGTCTTATGTATGAACCATTTATATGATAAATGAAGATTCACTATTTGAGTATACATGTTTTATGTATTTGATTGGATCTTAAACTCATTTACTGAATGTCCACGATACGATTCACAGCATGAGAGAATTTGTTATTGGATCACAACTAGTGAGTATCTCTACATGTGTAATTGTGATGTATCGGAATTATCCCTAATCGATGAATTGATGGATTTGGACACCATCAATTCTGTCGATACTAGCACGAGGTATACTCCTTGGTGTATCCAAGCAGCTGATTCTCACTGGCTGGAGACATAGTGATGTCCGGAGTTATTCGTGGATGCTAGTTATGATAACTAGTTCATTGGAGTGACCAGCCGTAAGACTTCATATGGTTCTCTGCATATATAGATATGTCAATGAAATTCTTACTGTGGCTTAAGTGCGATGTTCCTTTGACTTGCGGTATTCAAGTCATCTTGATCATAGAGACTTATGCTTTGACATCTTAAGCAAACATCTCTAAGGAGATATGGACCCGGGAAGATTGGGTATAAGTCGAAGTGATCGAAGGTGTTTGAATAGCCTATAAAGGATTCACCACTCCTTGCGAGGAGATGTATACCCATGGCCTCTCGTCGGATTGTTACTAAAGTCTTTGGCAAAAGCATTACATGTTTAGAGTAAGGTACTCTTCGATACATGTGGAGTAACTAGAATCCGTAGGATGAGGAAATGATACTTGGGCTAGGTGTGACGTAGTCAGCCTAGTGTGGACTGACACTATAGACCATGTCCTGAACCAAGTGGGTATAAGATGAGTGAAGGGAATGGGGCACGATTCATTCGAGCTGCTGAAGGGTTTCAGAAATAGTTCTGGATCAACCGTTGATCTTTTCGGTTAATTGGGGATCATGATGTACTACTAGGTGCCACTCATGATCGTTCTATAATTAATGGTTAATTATAGACGGCCAACATAAACCGAGAACCTATTTGGTCACACGCACAACGAGTGTAATCCGAAGGATTTAAAACGAGCTTGAGAATGGGATTCTCAGACCGAGAGAAACTAAGTTTGGTTGGACCAAACATGGAGCGAGCATGAAATCGTTTCAGTCGCAATGGAAGCGTGGATGGGCCGTGTCTTATGAAGACATAATGGATGGACCAAAATGGTTTGGTTCTAATCCAATGGAGGAGAATAAACCAAAGGGTTTGGTTTATTTTAAACGAATGAACCAAAAGTTGGTTCGGTTCGTTTTAACTTAAAATAAACCATCATGGTTTGGTTTATTTTAACTTATCTTAATGGAGCGGGTTAACGGGCCTAATGGTTATGATCCAATAACCATTAAGAGAATTAGTTCTCTATAAAAAAGGGCTTAAGGGATAATTAAGCCCTAATCCAAAAACCCCTTTCCCTAAGGTTGTCGCCCACCCCATTTAGGGAGCTCTCGGCGCCAACCCTAAACCGCCGCCCATTGCTCCTCCAACCGCTACCTGTAAGGCTGCTTCCTTCCCACGGCCGAGTCGCTGCTTTTTAGTGCTCCTGAGATCTCCCTTCAGTTTGGCAGCGTGAGTCTCTCTATCTTCCTTGGTTGGCCGGCGCCTATCACCTCCACCAAAGCTGTCCAGTTTTCTGGACAGCTTGTTCTCCTCTCGTCGGAGCGTCGTTTGGACGACGGTTAGAACTCCGACAGCGGCTAACTTACCGGGGATTCGATCTCCGGTAATCCTCTGAGGTGGAGGATGAAGGATTCGTCAATCGTTTGACGAATACCTCTCCGGAGAAGCGAGTTTTGAGGACTCGTCTTAGGATCCGAATTTGGATTCGGATCATGATCATCTCTCGATCACGTCGTCTTCAACACGAGGCTAGTAACTCGTACGAAGACAAAGCTCGTGGCTTAGCGAAGTCATCCCGAGGAACTCGGCGTGGATACGGACAGAGACGATTCTAGCGAGGATCGTTCCGGTTGATGTCATTCCCGCTACACGTCATACGAAAGGTATAACGTAGTTAAATTTCCTTTTATTGCAAATTTAAATTTACGGTTATGTCTACACTTTTTGTAATATGCATGCGTGTGTTGTGTGTGTTGTAATAAATGTAGATTTATTATTTTTATTGCTTCCGCTATGTTCATGTTTACGAAACGTGATCGAACACACACACGCCGCGGTGCCGGAAACCCAACAGTGGTATCAGAGCCCAGGTTGTGTTTCGACATAATCATAAAAATGGTTTTGCGATAGTCATAATGTATTTCTGGAAATTTTCTAATTTTGTAAATTTAGAAGTATTTATGGAAATTTTTCAATTTTGGAAAGTCTAGAAGTATTTATGGAAATCTTCCACTTTTGGAAAGTTGAAAGTATTTATGGAAATTGATATTTTTCATAAATAAAATATTTGATTAGATTCTGGAAATTTGTTTCCTAATTTAATCATGATTTGATTTGGGAAATAAAATCTTAAAATATTTTATTTCCATAAGTAGTTTTAATGATTTAGGAAATTGGTTTCCTAAATAGATTTTCCTTAATCAAATAATTCCATGAATAAAATATGTGATTAGATTTGGAAATTTGTTTCCTAATTTAATTATGATTTGATTTGGAGAATCAAATCTTAAACATATTTTATTTCCATAAATAGTTATGACATATAAGAAAATTATATACATGACATAATTGTATGCCATGTAATTGCATTAGATGCATAACATTATGCCATGCGTGTCGTGACATGTAGATGTATGCCATGTATGTCATGCCATGTAGATAATAGTTATTTGCATGCAAAGAGGATGAGACATAAAAACCCTTAAACAATATTAAAGCCTACACCTTCCATTAATATGGTTAGAACCAGAGTTCCGTTCTTGTTTGGGTTGTTGGACTCTCTCCAAGCCCGGCTCGAACCCGAACATGTTCAAACCATGGAATAGTTTAATACTAATATGGTAAGAGTCAGAGGTCAATCGTTAGCTTTGGTTGTTGGACTCTCTCCAAGCTGGGTTAATTGGTTGAATGTGCTCTAACCATATTAAAACTATTTCCCGATTAATGGGTTGGCTTTAACATGGAGCATCGGCTTGTTGGACTCTCTCCAAGGTCGATGTAAAGGGAGGTGAAGTTGGGTGCTATGCATATGATGCATACTTGTTAATGTGTTAACAACCCAACGTATGTGTGAACATTCAATTAGTTGATAGCACATTGTGATAGTTGCATATACGTGATATGCAATCGGTATAGATGATACCTACCGTCGTAGTTATGAATGGCTTGTTGGACTCTCTCCAAGGTTGTTCATAACTATGATGGATATCAGCCCATTCGGAGATGGACCTACGATCTCCCGAAGTGATTTTGGGGTTTTTGAAATTTGAAAAATGAATGGGATTTATAAATGTATATTGATGCATTTTAAAATCATTTTCTCATATATGCTCATTTTGTATTTCTAAAATTGAACATCATGTCTTTGAATTTGTGTTCCATTTTGGATTCGAATAAATTGACTGGGCCGAGCTTCATGGACTGGCTTAGAAGCTTAAGAATTGTTCTCAAGGTTGAAAAGCTTGCAAATGTCCTCGAAGCGCCTCTTCCCGCCCGTCCTAGTGACGATGCAACTCTGGACCAATTATTGGCCTATCAGAAACATGTGAGTGATTCTGAACAAATGAGTTGCATCATGCTAGCCGCGATGGAACCCAAGCTACAAAAGCAGCATGAGCATATGGATGCTCATATCGTAGTCCTTCATCTTTGTGAGTTGGTTGATGAGCAAGTGAGATTCGAAATGTTCGAAGTCTCAAAGCTCCTCTTCACCTCTGAGATGCTAGAAGGTTCATCTGTGGTACTGCTCAATATGCTGAAGACTGTGGAGTCTTCTGAGAAGCATGAGCAGGGGACGGTGCTATTAGTTGATTCCTCAAAGAAAGGTTCTAAGAGGAAGTTAAAGAAACAGCAGAAGGGAAAGAAGAGAAAGGCTAAGAAGGTAGAACTAGCACAAAAGGAAACTTACCATCATTATGGCAAGGAGAGCCATTTGCGAAGAAAGTACAAGATTTATCTTGAGTCCGTGAAGAAGAATAAGGCATCGGATGCCCCATCTTCTTCAGATATCTTCGTTATTGATTGTCATTCTATTTCCTCAAACACTTGGATATTGGATACTGGGTGTGGCTCACATATATGTAATGACATACATGTGCTAAGGAATAGAAGAAGACTCGTCAAGGGAGAGTCAAATTTGCGTGTTGGGAATGGAGCAAAGGTTGCTGCAGTCGCCATTGGAACGCATTTGTTGAAACTCCCTACAGGACTTGTCTTAGAACTGGACAATTGCTTTTATGTTCCTTCGTTGATAAAGAACATCATTTCTATTTCTTGTTTAAATAGAAATGGGTACCATTTGACTTTTAGTAACAATTGTTGTTACATAACTTTGAATGGAGTTCTTTATGGGACTGGAACTTTAAGCAATGGTGTTTATACGTTGGACGTATCCAGTGATATTTTCAATATCGAAGCGAGCAACAAGCGTGCTCGAAAAGATAATCAATTAGACTCCTACATGTGGTATTGTCGTCTTGGCCATGTAAGCAAGAAACGCATGTCCGAATTACACCGATGTGGAATTCTGGAATCGTTTGAATAGGATTCATACGATACATGCGAATCATGCTTAAAAGGCAAGATGACTAAGTTACCTTTTACTGGAAAAAGGTGAACGAGTGGGAGAGTTACTAGGTCTAATACATACTGATGTATGTGGACCTATGTCAACTCAAGCATTAGGAGGCTATAGCTACTTCATTACCTTCACCGATGATCACTCACGGTTTGGGTATGTGTTCTTGATGAAACACAAGTCTGAAGCCTTTGAAAGGTTCAAAGAATTCAGAAATGAAGTAGAGAAACAACATGATAAGAGTATTAAAATACTTCGATCGGATCGAGGTGGTGAATACTTAAGTCAAGAGTTTCTTGATTATCTAAGAGACAATGGTATATTGTCTCAATGGACTCCACCATATACACCACAGCATAATGGTGTATCTGAGAGGCGTAACCGGACCTTGTTGGGCATGGTCAGGTCAATGATGAATCATGCGACTCTTCCCAAGTCCTTTTGGGGCTATGCACTTCAGACAACTATTTACTTGTTAAACAGAATGCCTACCAAGGTAGTCTCAACTACTCCATATGAGATATGGAATGGTAAGAAACCTCATGTATCTTACTTGAAGATATGGGGTTGTCCTGCTTATGTGAAGCGGACTGTATCAGACAAATTGGATGCTAAGTCTGATAAATGTCTATTTGTTGGATACCCTAAGGAAACAAGGGGTTACCAATTCTATCATCCTGTGGAACAAAAGGTGTTTGTTTCAAGGCATGCTGTGTTTCTAGAGAAAGAGTTTCTCTTGCAAGAAAACAGTGGGAGTGTCGTCGAGCTTGAGGAGGCTCGAGAGACTCAAATAGACATTAATGAGATACCTGGTGAAGCACAACAATGAGCAACTCATAGTGATGAGCAATCATTTGGACCTATTGTAACACCACATCTTCGTAGATCTGGTAGAACACGAATATTCACGAGAGATATGGATTTCGTAAGTGAATCGAGCGACGTGTTACTCATTGATGATGAGAGCCTACCGTTATGAAGAAGTCTTGACAAGTTCGAAAGGATAAGTGGCTTGGTGCCATGAAGTCGGAAATGGATTCCATGTATGAAAACCAAGTTTGGAACTTGGTTGACCCAACTGAAGGGATAAAGCCTTTAGGGTGCAAGTGGGTTTTCAAGAAGAAAAGCGACATGGATGTTAATGTGATTTCTTATAAGGCTAGATTGGTGGCAAAAGGATATCGTCAAAAACAAGGTGTTGATTATGACGAAACCTATTACTTTGTAGCTATGCTTAAATCCATTCGGATGCTCCTGGCCATAGCGGCTCATTATGATTATGAGATATGACAGATGGATGTGAAAACAGCTTTCCTTAATGGAAACCCGCTCGAGGACGTGTATATGATACAGCCTGAGGGTTTCACATCGGTTGATAAAACCAAGGTATGCAAATTGCGACGGTCCATTTATGGATTGAAGCAAGCATCCAGGAGCTGGAATATCCGTTTTGATGAGACAATCAAAAGTTTGATTTCTCACAAAATCGACGAACCTTGTGTACAAGAAGGTTAGTGGGAGTGCGATCGTATTCTAGTATTGTATGTCGATGACATACTACTTATAGAAGCGATGTTTCAATCTTCTGATGAAGGTTTGGTTATCCAAGACATTCTCCATGAAAGACACAGGAGAAGCAACCTACATCCTCGGGATTAAGATCTATAGAGATAGATCGAAGCGGTTGCTTGGTCTTTCGCGATCTACTATATAGGCCAGGAGTGCTAAAGAGGTTTAGCATGTCGGAATCAAGAAAGGTTTCTACCCATCGGGCATGGGGTACACCTTCGAAGTCTATGTAATGTCACGCCTGAAGGCGAGAGGATTTGCATGAGTAAGATTCCCTATGCATCATGATAGGATCTATCATGTATGCTATGTTATGTCACGAGGCCCGATGTATCGTATGCTCACGAGTGTCGCGGCGGATGCGATCCGATCGAGGAATGGATCATTGGGTGGCTGTTAAGGCGATCCTTAAGTACTTGAAGAACTAAGGATGTGTTCCTAATATATGGAGAAGGGACATGGTGATACGTGGGTATCACGGATGCCGGCTCGACAGACAAGGATGATTCCGTGTCTCACCGATAATGTGTTCACCTTGAATGGGGGCGCAGTGAGTTGGAAAAGTTCCAAACAAGAGACTGTAGCGGATTTTACCACTGAGGAAGAATACATTGCAGCTTCGGAAGCAGCAAAGGAAGCGGTTTGGATCAAGAAGTTCGTTCATGAACTTGGTGTGATTCCGGCCATTGTTGAAGCAATACCGGTCTACTGCGACAACAATGGAGCAATTGCACAGGCGAAAGAGCCAAGGTCTCATCAACGATCCAAACATGTGCTTCGCCGCTATCATCTTATCAGAGAGATCATCAGTAGGAACGAAATACAAATCGAGAAAATTCCCACTGAAAGGAACTTAGCGGATCCCTTGACTAAGGCACTACCTCAAAATAAGTTTGAGGGTCATGTTCGAGCTTATGGTATTGGATACCGTAGCGATTGGGATTAGGCCATGTGGGAGTCTGTTAGTAATATATGAGAGATATCCTAAGACAATCGCCTTATGTATGAACCATTTATATGATAAATAAAGATTCACTATTTGAGTATACATGTTTTATGTATTTGATTGGATCTTAAACTCATTTACTGAATGTCCATGATACGATTCACAGCATGAGAGAATTTGTGATTGGATCACAACTAGTGAGTATCTCTACATGTGTAATTGTGATGTATCGGAATTATCCCTAGTCGATGAATTGATGGATTTGGACACCATCAATTCTGTCGACACTAGCACGAGGTATACTCCTTGGTGTATCCAAGCAGTTGATTCTCACTGGCTGGATACATAGTGATGTCCGGAGTTATTCGTGGATCCTAGTTATGGTAACTAGTTCATTGGAGTGACCAGCTGTAAGACTTCATATGGTTCTCTGCATATATAGATATGTCAATGAAATTCTTACTGTGGCTTAAGTGCGATGTTCCTTTGACTTGCGGTATTCAAGTCATCTTGATCATAGAGACTTATGCTTTGACATCTTAAGCAAGCATCTCTAAGGAGATGTGGACCCGGGATGATTGGGTATAAGTCGAAGTGATCGAAGGTGTTTGAATAGCCTATAAAGGATTCACCACTCCTTGCGAGGAGATGTATACCCATGGCCTCTCGTCGGATTGTTACTAAAGTCTTTGGCCAAAACATTACATGTTTAGAGTAAGGTACTCTTCAATACATGTGGAGTAACTAGAATCCGTAGGACGAGGAAATGATACTTGGGCTAGGTGTGACGTAGTCAGCCTAGTGGGGACTGACACTATAGACCATGTCCTGAACCAAGTGGGTATAAGATGAGTGAAGGGAATGGGGCACGATTCATTCGAGCCAAGGGTTTCGTAAATAGTTCTGGATCAACCGTTGATCTTTTCGGTTAATTGGGGATCATGATGTACTACTAGGTGCCACTCATGATCGTTCTATAATTAATGGTTAATTATAGACGGCCAACATAAACCGAGAACCTATTTGGTCACATGCACAACGAGCGTAATCCGAAGGATTTAAAACGAGCTTGAGAATGGGATTCTCAGACCGAGAGATACTAAGTTTGGTTGGACCAAACATGGAGCGAGCATGAAATCGTTTCAGTCTCAATGGAAGCGTGGATGGGCCGTGTCTTATGAAGACATAATGGATGGACCAAAATGGTTTGGTTCTAATCCAATGGAGGAGAATAAACCAAAGGGTTTGGTTTATTTTAAACGAATGAACCAAAAGTTGGTTCGGTTCGTTTTAACTTAAAATAAACCTCCATGGTTTGGTTATTTTAACTTATCTTAATGGAGCGGGTTAACGGGCCTAATGGTTATGATCCAATAACCATTAAGAGAATTAGTTCTCTATAAAAGATGGCTTAAGGGATAATTAAGCCCTAATCCAAAAACCCCTTGCCCTAAGGTTGCCGCCCACCCCATTGAGGGAGCTCTCGGCGCCAACCCTTAACCGCCGCCCATTGCTCCTCCAACCGGCGTCTAGAAGGCTGCTTCCTTCCCCCTCGCCGGCGTCGAGCTGCTGCCGGTTAGTGCTCCATAGATCTCCTTCAGGTTTGGCATCAAGGTGAGCTCTATCTTCCTTGGTTGGCCGGCGCCTATCACCTCCACCAAAGCTGTCCAGTTTTCTGGACATCTTGTTCTCCTCTCATCGGAGCATCGTTTGGACAACGGTTACAACTCCGACAGCGGCTAACTTACCGGGGATTCGATCTCCGGTAATCCTCTGAGGTGGAGGACGAAGGATTCGTCAATCGGTTGACGAATACCTCTCCGGAGAAGCGAGTTTTGAGAACTCGTCTTAGGATCCGAATTTGGATTCGGATCGTGATCATCTCTCGATCACGTCGTCTTCAACACGAGGCTAGTAACCCGTACGAAGACAAAGCTCATGGCTTAGCGAAGTCATCCCGAGGAACTCAGCGTGGATATGGATAGAGACGATTCTAGCGAGGATCATTCCGGTTGATGCCGTTCCCGCTACACGTCAAACGAAAGGTATAACGTAGTTAAATTTCCTTTTATTGCAAATTTAAATTTACGGTTATGTCTACACTTGTTGTAATATGCATGCGTGTGTTGTGTGTGTTGTAATAAATGTAGATTTATTATTTTTATTGCTTCCGCTGTGTTCATGTTTACGAAACGTGATCGAACACACACACGCCGCGGTGCCGGAAACCCAACACCATGAACAAGCGATCGAGTTGAAGTGGGTAGCGAATTTTCCTCCCTTCAAGTGGTATCAGAGCTTCAGTTCTGCAAAAACCTTCAACATATGCAAAATTTTCTCAAGGCTCTTCGCCTACTATAACAATCTATGGGATAGATAGCTACATTCTCCCATGGAGACTATAACGCCACTTATATCATATATGTATATGTGATCAAGGCTCTTGGCCAAAGATATCACTTCTGTCATATAGGAGGGATAGATCTCATCTACAACACTCACATCCCTCTGCATAATTTATTACATACCCAGTGATCGACGTTATAGTCACCCTATTACAGTGTGACGTTAGACGATACCAAAGTACATAACTCCTTATGTAGGGAACCGTAGTGACTTCAGGTCTAAGGACTATTCATACTAATAGTCACATGAGAAAGTATATGACACTCATATAATGATCCATGATACTTTCTCATGGCGGGTCAATTCAGTATATATATTCTCCAATATATATACCCATGTGTCAATGTGATATCACATATCCATGACTTGTGAGATCAAGTCATCCATTGACCTACATGCTAGTCTCAATGTATTAATATTGCCCTTGTATATTAATACTTGACTAGGAATATTAAGAATAGTATTCTCTACAGCTTCTCATAATCAATTCTACCAATTGATATACTGTAGATTAGAACCTACTATTCAAGGATATTATTATATTTATTTTTGCTGGCACATGCATAAAGTAAATATAATAAACAATCTTTGCCTTTTATTAATGAAATATGATACACATGATCCCTAATCAATCATCTCATGATTGGCACTACATCTCATGATTGACACTAAGGGCTGACACTAACAGGTGTGCCTTAAGAAATTTAAAATTTAACAAATCTTATGATAGGAGAAGGCACTAGAGGAAGATAATATGCTATAATTGCCAACAATGTTAGGGCAATCTCTTGCCGTGATATGGTTTTGATGGTGTGGCAAAGGGTTTAAGTTAGTTTGATATGTTGATTTGATATGTGCGTTGAAGTCGTGCAGGACTTAGTAATTCGCACATGGAGCCGTGGCGAGTTTCACATCTCATGACTCGTGCCTTGAGTCGGTGAAGGATAGCTTTGCGGAAGCCGTGCGCTTGGAGCATCCGAGGGACCGCCGGACGAGAAGCTTGGAGTGAAGCCGGAGGAAGTAGACTTGAGGCAAGAGAGGCGAAGGAGCATTGCGAGCCGTCGCGATCTTTGACGAGGGCGTGGCGAGAAGCGAAGAGAACTTGGCGAGGACTCAGAAATGAGTGAGCGATTGTAACCGGGAAGGGTAGCTCTTAGGTGAAACTTGGCCATTTGGCCGAGTGTCGGATGGAGTTTTCCGACACGGTCGCGCCATGTCATGGCGATCGGCTCCTTCGAGTGTAGCTCGGTGTTCGATCGGGCCCGCGTTTGTGCGTGATTGCCATCGTTAGCGATCGGTTGCCAAGATAACGATTCTTTGGGCGCAATGATCGGTAGTCAATAGGGTTTTAGCCCGCAGACCGCTCGTAGCCGTGAGGCGGTCGACTCTGACGGATCGGCCCAGGTGTCGGTGATCGTGCCAAGAGTTCTGGACAACAGTCGGCATCCGACGTGTTCGGAGGCGTTGTAGTAATGACGGCCATCATGCCATGATCGTGATGGCGACAACGGAAGAAGTTAGCCCTCTCTATAAAAAGAGAGGGTGTGAGCCTTTGAGAGGCTAATGCTTAAGTTCCAAACAATCTTCCTAGTGCCCCACAAGCTCTAAACTCTTCTTACTCGCTTTTACTCCATTCTATTTGTAAGAAGAGTGATCTCGGTTGTAAAGGTTACCTCCACCTAGCTTTGTGCAAAGGAGAGACCGATAGTGATTGGTTTTGGCGGAGTGATTCACCGTGGACGAATCGGACCGTGGATTAGCGGCGTAGCCGTGAACCACGTTATATCTCGGTGTTTGTATTGCTTGTTTCTATTTTGCTTGTCTTTATTTATATTTGTATATTCCGCTTGCGCTAACATTTTGTAGACGAGCAAAATACCGCCATCCAAACGAAGAGGGCTATTCACCCCCCTCTAGCCGGCCATCCGATCTCTTACAAGTGGTATCAGAGCCGAGGTTGCTTGTCACCGGACTAACCGCCGCAACAAGCCCTACATCAAAAATGGCGGCTCAACATCCACCCACCGAGTTCGGGCCGAATTCTCTTGGTGGAAAAGGAGAATGGAGGTATTCTTGAAACCGATTTTGATATTATGCTTATAATGGAAAATGGTTTGAGTTGCCTAGGGATGAAAGGGGTGAGCAAATAGAAGTCAAGGTGGAATAAGAAGCAACGAGAGGAGCACCTTGCAAACTCAAAGGCAAAACATCATCTTCTCAATGTGCTCCCTCAACAAGAGATCAACCGGATCGGAGAATGCACTAGCCCAAAGAGATGTGGGAGAAGCTTGTAGAGCTTCATGAAGGCACCTCGAGGCCAAGCTTGCAAGAAGAGACCTCCTCCGCTCCCAACTATCCAATATAAAACTAGAAAAGGGAGAAAAGGTAACCTCACTACACTCTAGGTTTAAAGAAATTTTAATTGGGCTAACAAGTGTAGGTGAGAAGCTATCGAACCGGGACATGCTCATGAAGGCTATAGATGCCTTTCCCTGGTCCTCAAAGTGGAGTTCCATGGTGGACTCCTTCTACATGTCCAAGAACCTAGAAGTGAGTACCTTGGAGGAGTTCTTCTCAACGATGGAACTCCAAACGAGGCTTGAAGGAATTCAAGAAGAGCCAAGAATTCAAACCTCAAGAGGAGTAGCACTGTTGGCAAACAAAGGGAAGTAGAAGATGGAAATCCCCTCCTCCTCCGATGATGAAGCCTCCTCCTCCTCCAAGGATAGCACCGAAGAAGCCTACATGGTAAGGAAGGTGAGGCGTGTATTTAAGAATTTTAGATTTGATAAATCTAATGATAGGATGAGAAGACCGAGGGGAAGGTGATATGCTACAATTGCCAAGGAGAGGGACACATAAGGGACAATTGCCCTCTCCTAAACAAAAGCAAGGACGAGAGGAAAAAGACAGAAGAAAAGACGAAGAAAAAGGGGAGCAAGACAATGAAGGAAGCGGAGAAGAAGACACAAGAAAAGGGGCAGGCCCAAGCATTCAAGGCCAAGACATGGGATGATCCTTCATCATCCTCCTCCTCATCATCGGATGAGGAGAATGCCTTTGTCGCCAATTTGGCCTTGATGGCCTTTGACGATTTGGATTGCTCCTCCTCCTAAAAATGAAGGATCAAGCACAAGAGGAGAGAGCTCAAGTGAAGGGGAGCCTCCTCACATCATCATCCTCCTCATCATCCGAAGAAGAAGAAGAGGACATGGAAACTATGGTAACGAAAGCCTCTCCTAGTAAAATAGTTTCCATGATTTCTAGTTTAACTAGGGATTTGTTTAGAGCAAAGAAGAAAAATAAATGCATGCTAGATCAAATTAAGGCATTAGAAAATAAGCTAGAAAATGCATGCTTAAATAATAATGATACTTCTTCTTGCCATGATGATGCATGCTCACATGATAATTATGTGCCTTTAGATGTTAGTGATGCATGCATAGAAGAAAATAGGGCATTAAGGGAAAAGGTAGATTATTTAACCAAAGCCCTAGGAAAATTCACAATTGGCTCCAATACCCTTAATATGATCATTGGGAGCCAAAGGGCTAGCTTCAACAAAAAGGGCCTAGGATATAAAGAGAAGAAAAATGAGAAGGCCTATAGATGCCTAATAGCTAGGGGACAAGACAAAAACAAAGTAATAGCTAAGAAATGGATCCCCAAGGAATTTCTAGTGAACCCCATAGGTAAAAATCTATTTTGGGTTCCAAAATCCATCCTTAAGGGTTAGAAAACCCCTAGGGTAGTCAACCATATGAACTTGACCTATATCATATTTTGGTTGACTTAGGATGACGGGACAACATTTTTAGATAGTGTTGGGTGATGATAACGTGCCCATAAAAAGGTAATAATGCTTAAATCATGATGATTAATGTAATTTCTATGCATATGTGTAATCATGGTTTATGATTTTGATATTGGGCACATCATCATGAGAAATAGGTTTAAATCATGCTTTAGGTGACACTTTATTTATTATCATCATATAATGTCTAATGCATGGTTATAATTTGATGAAAACATGTATTTCATGATCATAATGTGAAATTAATTGATATATGTCATTATGATCATGTAGGTTGTTAGGTTGATACTTAACCATGATAGAATTGCTTGAATATATTGGTTAAGATATATATACAAATACCTAGGATGCATCTCACACTCACTATAGGCTAACTTGATTGCAAACTTAGCATGGGTGAGATGTTAGGATGATACAAATGTCCACTAATGCCTATGGCATTTAGATGGTCATTTAAAGTATCAAAATATCAATAATAGACCAATCATGGGGAAGGCTTATGTTTAATTAATAGACATATTGCCCAAAGATCATGGTTGGATATTTCTAATGTTTTCAAAACAATTTCTTACCTTAAAATACATGCATTCATGTTTTGAAACAATTAGATGCAAAACTAGGTAGCTAACTTGATACTAGAATGCTCAAAAACTAGTGGTTTTTCAAGTGTTTGGATTTTTGGCAAATCTTGTAAAATATAATGATTTTTCATGAAAAACTATTTTTCCTTGATAGATATACTTAAGAGAAATATGTTCCTCGAATTTCATGATTTTTAGAATTTTGAATTTTTAATGCATTTCTGAATTTCATCCAAAATCAAATTGCTTTTTGTGCCCGATCGCCATCGATCATGATGGTGGCTAAATCAGAATATTGAAGGCCGAATTCAGTTTATAAAACCTCCTACAAGTGGTAGAAATATACTTGATGCCTCCTACAGTTTTAAATCAACTTGACATATTTTTCCTCCATTATAATTGATGCCATGAGCTTTTAACTTAGTGTTAATCTTTTGATGGTGTCAAAGGGGAGAAATAAGTATGTTTAAGTTAATCACATTAGGGAGAAATATATGTAGGGAGAAATATATGATAGGGGAGAAATTGCATAGAGAATTTCATGGATTAAGAATTGCATGTTGTTATATCATGTTTATCTTTACATGCTTTTCTTACCTTAGAAATTATATCAAATGTTTTACCTAACTTAACGGATTGCCACACATCAAAAGGGGAGATTGTTAGGCAATCTCTTGCCGTGATATGGTTTTGATGGTGTGGCAAAGGGTTTAAGTTAGTTTGATATGTTGATTTGATATGTGCGTTGAAGTCGTGCAGGACTTAGTAATTCGCACATGGAGCCGTGGCGAGTTTCACATCTCATGACTCGTGCCTTGAGTCGGTGAAGGATAGCTTTGCAAGCCCGTCGCTTGGAGCATCCGAGGGACCCGGACGAGAAGCTTGGAGTGGCCGAGGAAGTAGACTTGAGGCAAGAGACGCGAAGGAGCATTGCGGCCGCGCTGATCGCCGAGGACGTGGCCGAACGAAGAGAACTTCAAGGCGAGGACTCAGAAAATGAGTGAGCGATTGTAACCCGGGAAGGGTAGCTCTTAGGTGAAACTTGGCCATTTGGCCAAGTGTCGGATGGGTTTTCGACACACCGACCGCCATGTCATGGCAATGATCGCTCAATCGAGTGTAGCTCGACCGGTATACGATCGATCGGTTTGTGGCGTGATCGCATACGCTGGCTGATCGCCAAGACTAAGATGTTCGGCAAGCGCGATGATCGGGTCAATAGGGTTTTGGCCATTGAACCGCTGTAGCCGATCGGGATCGATTACGTCGGCCGATCGGTGAGGTCCAATCGATCGCCAAGAGTTCCGCTTGGACAACAACGGTCGGCATCCGACGTGTTCGAGGCCGTTGTATTTGATCGCTATGGGCGCATGATCGGATGGCGCCAACGGAAGAAGTTAGCCCTCTATAAAAGAGAGGGTGTGAGCCTTTGAGAGGCTAATGCTTAAGTTCCAAACAATCTTCCTAGTGCCCCACAAGCTCTAAACTCTTCTTACTCGCTTTTACTCCATTCTATTTGTAAGAAGAGTGATCTTGGTTGTAAAGGTTACCTCCACCTAGCTTTGTGCAAAGGAGAGACCGATAGTGATTGGTTTTGGCGGAGTGATTCACCGTGGACGAATCGGACCGTGGATTAGCGGCGTAGCCGTGAACCACGTTATATCTCGGTGTTTGTATTGCTTGTTTCTATTTTGCTTGTCTTTATTTATATTTGTATATTCCGCTTGCGCTAACATTTTGTAGACGAGCAAAATACCGCCATCCAAACGAAAAGGGCTATTCACCCCCCTCTAGCCGGCCATCCGATCTCTTACAAACAAGAGGGACATATAAGAGATGATTGTCCTCTCTTGAACAAGAGCAAAGAAGAGAGGAGGAAGAAAGAGGAAAACAAGAGGGGAGCAAGAAGAAGAAGGAAGAAGAGAAGAAGGCTAAAGAAAAAGGGAAGGCCAAAGCACTCAAAGAAAGTGTTGGTGCAATAGGCACCTAGGTCGAACCTGAGTTTTGATTATAACAAACGATACAAAGTTAAGCTCATGTCGTTATCTCATGAGCTAAATCGAGTGTGTAGAAGATTGCTAAAGCTGGAGCTGAAGGCTAGCGACACCCGGAAGAAGCCAGGTGGTCGGGCGACACTCGAGTGACTTCGGAGGGAGCCGAAGGAATCGAGTGGAAGGCCGGAAGCAAAAGCAACATGGTAAGTATCGAGGTAAGCTCGTGTGTGCGAGCGTAAGTGAGGTCGTATCCTCCTTACGGGGATGGTCTTAAGCGTAGATCCGACCAAAGACATCCCATCGATGGTCTAGGTCGAGATTGGATGGTCAAAGGTCGTCGAAATAATGTTTTCTTTGAGCTAACTTTGCCTTGCAGCTAGCATCAGTCGACTGCCAACTTGGAGGACTCGACTGTCGTCAAACAGTCGACTGCCGGAGGTCAACACTCGACTAATGCTGCCATCAGTCGACTGATGATGGCCATTAGTTGACTGATGGTCAATGATCAGCTTCGAGGAGTCAAGGCTTATCACCCCATTTCAAGGAGATTGGTGCTCAATTTTGATTGGCTAGGGTTCTTCTCGAAAAGGGGCTCAAAGGCTATAAAAGGAGGGCCAATCCTAGGGTTTAATCATCAATTCTAAGCTTCCAAAAGCCTCCGCAAAGCTACAACTTCTCCGACAACGAAGTGCTTCTTCTCCGACGTCTAGGTTTATTTGTTTTCATTTTATTATGTCGGTTAGAGTTTTATTTCAGTTTAGTACTTTCATTTTCGGAGCTTTTATCGTAACGAGGAGAGGGGGGGTGTCCCTCTACCTCAAGCTTTGTGCTTTACTTGTATCGATTAAACTCCTACCTCTAACGGGGAGGAGTTCTTTAGTGTTTTGCCCTCCATACATGGTCGAGGACTGCTAGGGCCTTGGAGTAGTAGTCGAAGGCTACGAACCAAGTAAAACTCCTTTGTCTCTTTTTACTTTACATTTACATTTCCGCTGCAATTAATTATCTACTCGGTTTTTGATACGAACTCGAAAAAAAAGTTTTATCGCTATTCACCCCCCCTCTAGCGATCTGCTTCGATCCAACAATTGGTATCAGAGCCGGGGGTGCTAATATTTGGTGAAAACACCAATCTAGCATTTTCACAATTTTTTTTTCTTTTTTTTCTGTTTATTTCGAATTTAATTCGTTCGGTTAGTTTTTCTACCGCACTACTAATCCAAGACGCGAGTCTAGGTACTTTCTTGTGTGTTTTTGTCATTGCTAGTTTTTTGTCTACTTGTTTCTTTTGTTCTAATGGCCCATCTCGAGGGTTTTAGCACTGTCCGACCTCCATTTTACAATGGAGATGACTTCCGTTATTGGAAGGGTCGGATGGAATGCTTTCTCAAAACCCAAATCGAGATGTGGATCATAATCCAAACGGATTTCACACTTCCGACTAATGAAGTGGGTGACTCCTTGGATTATGATCAATGGACCATTGCAACAAAATGACAAGTCGAAGCCGACGCCAAGGCAACACAAATTCTCCAATGCGGCTTGTCCAAGGAGGAGTTAAATCGCGTCGGACCCTTCATCAGCGCAAAGGACCTTTGGACAAAGCTAGTGGAGCTACACGAAGGGACCGATGAAGCCAAGGTATGTAAGTGTGATCTTCTATTCAATAAACTATATAACCTAAAAATGCAGGAACACGAGTCTGTGACGCAACTTCACGCCTGAGTCCAGGACATCATCAACAATCTACACGCAATCGGGCAAAAGGTCGAAAACCGCGATCTTATAAGGTATGTTCTAAACTCCTTTCCAAGGACTACCTTGTGGGCATCCATGGTCGATGCCTACAAGGTCTCCAAGGATCTTTCTAAACTTAGATTAGATGAACTTTTTTCTGATTTTGAACTTCATGAGCAGTCTAATTAAGAACCCGAGAAAGGTATAGCATTATTTGCAGGTTCAAAGAAGAAAACCACTAGCAAGCCACCTCCGAAGGAAGAAGAGGATGAGTCCAATTCGGAGGTCGACTCGAAAATGGAGGCCGAACTAGTCAACCTAGTTCGGAGGATAGTCAAGGGCCGAAAATGAGCCGTCACTCGACCCAACGAAGGTAAGCCTAAAAGTTCAAACATAAGATGTTATGAATGCAACAGGTTTGGACACATTAAGTCTGAATGCCCAAAACTCAAGAGCAAAGCACCAAAACAAAAAAAGGGACTCAACGCTACTTGGGAAGAAGCTTCCGAGGAAGAAGACAATGATCGAGTCCTTATGGATAAACCGGTGGAATCGGAGACGGAGTCAGAATCGGAACCTGAATCGGAAACTGAAGATGAGTTGAACTGCGAAACACTATTCAAGACAAGCCACGGATACGCATCCGGTTCAAAAGATACACTCAAGGTGAGTCGGTCTCTTATTAGTACTCGTTATAGTGCAATTAAGTTTTTAAATAAAAAGTTAGCTAAGTCCGAGTCCAAGGTCGAGACCCTAGTTGACGAAGTTAAACTCCTCAAACACGAGGTCTCCCTAACCTCTTCGACTAGTCGAGTTCAAGAGAAGGACTCAACTCGGGTTGAAAAACTCGAAGTTGAGAACTCACTCTTGAAGAGTCAAGTCGAAGATCTTAGGAATACGTTGGAAAGGTTTACTTTGGGATCCAAAGGACTTGACCTCCTACTTGGATCGCAAAGGGTCGTGTACAATAAGGTCGGGCTAGGGTTTAGCTCAAACACGACCAATAAGTCGTATATGTCAATCGTAAGTCGACATAAAAAATGTGTCCAAGCATGGGTCCCTAAGACCACCTTGATTTCAAACTTAGGATCAAACCAGTTCTGGGTTCCCAAGGACCAAATCCACTATGTGGAGAGACCGAATCGATTCAATGGTCCAGGGGGAGCTAGTACGAAATTTGTTTGTGTTTTAACTTAGAAATTGCATGCTTAGGTTTTTATTTAGTTTGATTTTGCTTCTTAGAATGGTTAGATAGGACTATAACTCGTCAATACTTGATAACATAGTACCAGGATGCGGTGAGATGATAGTACGCTAGGAAAGCAGAGTCTTGTGTATTCAGGCTAGATAAGGCGTATCTAGTTCGGTGCACTTGACCGAGCGGAACTAGCTGAAGCTACCTCGCCGTATCCTAGACTAGTTAGACCAGGAAGTGGTCTTGGGTGAGTCAAGTCTCTATTTTCTTGAAAATGGTTTTGTCTAAGGAAGTGGTCGTTGTTCCGATCAAAGAAGGCCTCTGTGCCTCGCCACGACCTGGAAGCCATGATCTTGAAAAGGTGACTTGATGAACCTAAGGTCAAATCCGAATCTAACGCAAGGTTGACAAGTGTTTAAGTCATTAAATTTAATTCAACTAAAATTGGAAGTCATCTCACAAGAACATATAGGATTAACATGTTTGATCATGTAGACATGGGTGAGATGATTTAGGTTAATAAATTTTCAACTAATTTTTAATAAATCCAATATCCGATCCAACTACCTTGCGTGTAGGATCAATGAATGTTGGACAGTGGTTGCTCCCAACACATGACCGGGGATCAACTCAAGTTTTCGAAGCTTCGATTCAAACGACAAGGATCGGTAGCCTTCGGAAATAACGACAAGCTCAAAATCATCGGATCAGGTGATATTGAGCTTAACTCAAATTTTGTCATTCAAAACGTTTTATTAGTAGAAAATTTTCAATATAATCTTCTAAGTGTAAGCCAATTGTGTGATAATAACTATAAGGTCATATTTCTAGAAAACGAATGCGTAATTAATACAAACGAAACCTCTAAATCAATTCTTAAGGGAACTAGAAATAACAACATTTACACTATTAACTTAACTAACTCCTCAACTAAGTGTCTTATGACATGGCAAGAGGAATCATGGTTGTGGCACCGACGACTCGGTCACTCACACCCAAGACTCATCTACAAGATGAGTCAGAGTGACTTAGTTAGAGGTTTGCCTAACCTCAATAACTTGGACAATAAAATATGTAATGCTTGTCAACAAGGTAAACAATCTAGGACACAACATCAACTAACTAGTCAAGAATGAACCAAAAGTGTGCTTGACCTCCTACACATGGATCTATTTGATTCACACGGAGCTAAGTCACTTAACGGAAGTAAATTCTGTTTAGTCATAATTGATGACTATTCTAGATTTACTTGGGTTAGGTTCATCAAAAACAAAAGTGATACCCTAGATCAATTAATCAATCTATTTAAGTTAATAGAAAATCAACAAAGCATTAAAATCAAAAGACTTAGGACTGATCATGGTGGTGAATTCGAAAACCATAGGTTTACAGAATTCTGTAACCTAAATGGATACCACCACGAGTTCTCTTGCCCTAGAACTCCACAACAAAATGGCCTAGTAGAATGCAAAAATAGAACCCTACAAGAAGCTGCTAGGACAATGTTAAATGAGTATAACCTACCCGATAGGTTTTGGGCAGAAGCCGTGAGTACGACATGCTATGTCCAAAATAGAATCCTTATGGTAAAGAGGCACCTTAAGACCTCATACGAGATTTATCACGATAAAATACCTAACATCAAGTACTTTAGGGTATTTGGATGTAAGGTACATATCCTAAACACTAAGGATTACCTAGGAAAATTTACATCCAAAACCACGACCGGAATCTTTCTAGGATACTCGACTACAAGCAGAGCTTATAGAGTATATAACCACGACACCCTTAGAGTCGAGGAGACTATCAATGTAGTATTTGATGAAGGACACGAACCTACAAAACCCCTGGAAACCCCAATTAGCGAGCCGACTCATACTAGACCTAACTCTGATCTGGAAATCAGGTCTAGTGTTAACCCTAACCTAAGTCAACCAAGTCACTCTATCGACCAAGTGATAGATGACTCCAACCAAACTAGAACTCAAACGAGTCATCCTATGGATCAAGTTGTAGACTCAAACCCAAATCCAACTAGGACTCAAACGAATCATCCTATCGACCAAGTGATAGGTGATCCAAGTCTAGGAGTTCGAACTAGAGCCTCATACAGAAACCTTAGTCAAATATCTTTGATTTCTAAAATTGAACCCAAAACTATTGACCAAGCACTTCTTGATCCCGATTGGATTATTGCAATGCAAGAAGAGTTGGCTCAATTTACTAGGAACAAAGTATGGGAATTAGTACCACCACCTAAAGATAAAACAATCATTGGAACAAGGTGAGTGTTTAGAAATAAAATTGATGATAAAGGTGAAGTAGTTAGAAATAAAGCTAGACTATTTGCTAAAGGGTTTAGTCAAGTCGAAGGTTTAGATTACGACGAGACCTATGCCCCAGTAGCTAGATTAGAGTCCATTCGAATGCTATTAGCATATGCAGCACATCGAGGATTTAAATTGTTTCAAATGGATGTGAAATCTTCATTCTTAAATGGATACATTAAAGAAGAAGTTTACGTTAGTCAACCCCCCGGTTTCGAAAGTTTAGACAAACCCGATCATGTCCTTAGATTAAAGAAAGCGCTTTATGGACTTAAACAAGCTCCGCGAGCTTGGTACGAGAGACTTTCGATTTATCTTAAGTCCAAAGGCTTTAACCAAGGTGTAGTTGACCCAACCCTTTTTGTAAAAACCTTAGGTAAAGACATATTCATTGCCCAAATCTACGTAGATGATATTATTTTCGGAACCACCAACTCAATCCTACTAAATGAGTTTATTTCACTTATGGAAAGCGAATTTGAAATGAATTTAGTAAGCGAATTAAGTTTCTTCTTAGGATTACAAATTAAACAAACTAAAGATGGAATATACCTACATCAACGCAAATATACTAGGGAATTAATTAAATGCTTTGGAATGCAAGACACTAAAATTATTAATACCCCAATGGTAACAAATGTTAATATAGAAGAAGATATAATCGGAAACCAAATTGATTTAAAATACTATAGGAGCGTAATAGGGAGTCTCCTTTACTTAACTGCAAGCCGACCTGATATCTTATTTGCAGTAAGTATGTGCGCCAGGTTTCAAACCTATGCCAAGGAGTCTCACCTAACTCTAGTCAAGCGCATCCTTAGATATCTAAAGGGTACACTTAATGTCGGTATTTGGTATCATAGATCTACCGAGTTCGAACTAACCGGCTACTCCGATTCGGACTATGCCGGTAGTAAGCTCAATAGAAAGAGTACGAGTGGTTGTTGTCAACTTCTCGGCTCAAGTCTAGTGAGTTGGTGCAGTAGGAAGCAACACTGTGTTGCCTTATCTACCACCGAAGCCGAATACATCGCGATGGGTGAGTGTGTCACTCAACTTCTTTGGATGAAGCACACTCTCCGCGACTTTAAGTTAGACTTTACGAACACAAAACTCCACGTAGATAACATTAGTTCAATTAACCTTACTAAAAATCCTATATGTCACTCTAGAACCAAACATATAGAGGTTAAACACTATTTCATTCGAGAACATGTGGCCAACGGAGCCATACAACTCGAATACGTCGAATTGAAGTCTAACTTAGCAGACCTATTTACTAAACCCCTACCCGAAGCCGAATTTAGTCTATTAAGACGAAAATTGGGCATGTGCGTAGTAGAATAGGAACTTGCAAATTATATTTTCTTACTACTATTTCTTAATTTACATTTTTATTGAACTAGCATAGGACATACTTTAGATATCATGCACCTATAGATTTAAGGAGCCAAAACATCTCACAACACATAGGACTAATGTGTTTGTGTACTTAGCCACGTAGATGGGCGTGAGATGTTAGGACCTTACTCCTGGTTCCAGATGTAGAGCTAGTGCATCGCCATGAACCACAGAGTATAATCATACATACTAACCGATTCTGACCAGGACTGGTTGATCTTTATATCAATCAAGTCAGATATGAGTCGAACATTTTATAGATGAACTTATTTTCAATATATTATTTTCAAAATAATGTGGAACATGCTTGGACTTTAAATTTAACACATATTTTTGTTTTCCACATACACCCTCACTCTTTTCGATATATGGCAAAAGGGGGAGAAAAAGGCCAAAGTTAAGGGGTCGGTCAAATTTTTAAATTTTTTGGTTTAACTCTTACTTTATATTTAAACCAAAAGTTAACTTTAAGTTTTGAAAACTTATTAAAGGCCAAGTTAAGAGAATTCTTAACTTAAACTTATTTGTGCCATCAACGTTTTACTTATTTTTAATGTTTTACTTAAGGGGGAGAAAGGGCCAAGTTAAGAAGAACTCTTAACTTAAACGTTTTAGTAAGGCCAACTTTAAGTAATTACTTAAAGCAACCCTCAAGGGGAGGATTAAGGTCTTTCTTCAAGACTCACCCTCGGTCAAGGGGGAGGTTTCCTCAAGGGGGAGTACTTGAAGAAAATCCTTACTACTCCAACTTAATCTTCTTTATTTTTTGTTTGTTTCTAATGCACATTATTCTTGATGCTTGATATTTACTTAACTTTGTATGTGGGTTTGCCATAAATCAAAAAGGGGGAGATTGTTGGTGCAGTAGGCACCTAGGTCGAACCTGAGTTTTGATTATAGCAAACGATACAAAGTTAAGCTCATGTCGTTATCTCACGAGCTAAATCGAGTGTGTAGAAGATTGCTAAAGCTGGAGCTGAAGGCTAGCGACACCCGGAAGAAGCCGAGTGGTCGGGCGACACTCGAGTGACTTCGGAGGGAGCCGAAGGAATCGAGTGGAAGGCCGGAAGCAAAAGCAACATGGTAAGTATCGAGGTAAGCTCATGTGTGTGAGCGTAAGTGAGGTCGTATCCTCCTTACGGGGATGGTCATAAGCGTAGATCTGACAAAATACATCCCATCGATGGTCTAGGTCGAGATCGGACGGTCGAAGGCCATCGAAATAATGTTTTCTTTGAGCTAACTTTGCCTTGCAGCTAGCATCAGTCGACTGCCAACTTGGAGGACTCGACTGCCGTCAAACAGTCGACTGCCAGAGGTTAGCACTCAACTAATGCTGCCATCAGTCGACTGATGATGGCCATCAGTCGACTGATGGTCAATGATCAGCTTCGAGGAGTCAAGGCTTATCACCCCATTTCAAGGAGATTGGTGCTCAATTTTGATTGTCTAGGGTTCCTCTCGAAAAGGGGCTCAAAGGCTATAAAAGGAGGGTCAATCCTAGGGTTTAATCATCAATTCTAAGCTTCCAAAAGCCTCCGCAAAGCTACAACTTCTCCGACAACGAAGTGCTTCTTCTCCGACGTCTAGGTTTATTTGTTTTCATTTTATAACGTCGGTTAGAGTTTTATTTCAGTTTAGTACTTTCATTTTCGGAGCTTTTATCGTAACGAGGAGAGGGGGAGTGTCCCTCTACCTCAAGCTTTGTGCTTTACTTGTATCGATTAAACTCCTACCTCTAACGGGGAGGAGTTCTTTAGTATTTTTGCCCTCCGTACGTGGTCGAGGACCGCTAGGGCCTTGGAGTAGTAGCCGAAGGCTACGAACCAAGTAAAACTCCTTTGTCTCTTTTTACTTTACATTTACATTTCCGCTGCAATTAATTATCTTCTCGGTTTTTTATACGAACTTGAAAAAAAAGTTTTATGGCTATTCACCCCCCCCTCTAGCGATCCGCTTCAATCCAACAGCAAGGACTTGGGATGACCCTTCCTCATCATCATCATCATCAGAGGAAGAAAATGCCTTTGTCACAAATTTGGCTATAATGGCATTTGATGATCTAGACACCTCCTCCTCCGAGCAAGAAAAATCAAGCACAAGTTAGGAGAGCTCTAGTGAAGGGGGAGGCTGATCATCATCCTCCTCATCTGAAGAAGAAGACATGGAGACTATGGTAATGAATCTCTCACCCAAGAAAATAGTTTCCATGATTTATAGCCTTACTAAGGATTTATTTAGGGCTAAGAAAAAGAACAAGTGCATGCTTGATCAAATTAAGGCCTTAGAAAATAAATTAGAACAAGCATGCTTAAATATCAATGATAATATTTCTTCTAGTCATGATGATGCATGCTCACATGATAATTATATGCCTTTTGATGTAAATGATGCATGCATTGAAGAAAATAGGGTCTTAAGTGAAAAGGTAGACCATTTAACCAAGGCCATAGAAAAATTCACAATAGGCTCAAAATCTTTGAATATGATTGTAGGGAGCCAAAGGGAAAGCTTCTATAGGAAAGGCCTAGGATATAAGGGAAAGACAAATGAAAAGGCCTATAAATGTTTGATTACTAGGGGTCAAAGCATAAATAAGACAATTGCTAGAAAATAGATCCCTAAGGAATACTTAGTGAACCCCATAGGAAAGAACCTATATTGGGTTCCTAAATCCATTCTTAAGGGTTAGAAAAACCCTAGGATAGTCAACCATAAGGATTTCACTTATATCATATGTTTTGGTTGACTTAGGATGGTGGGACTTAATTTTTGAAATAGTGTTGGGTGATGATAATGCACTCATAATTAGTTTAAATCACGCTTTGGTTGATACTTGACTTGTTTTCATGATTTTATACCTAATGCATGATTACAATTTGATTGATACATTTATTTCATGATCATAATGTGAAATCAATGCATATATGTTTTTATGATCATGTGGTATGTTAGGGTGATACTTAACCATGGGTAGAATTGCATGCGTTTGAAGGTTAAGTACATAAATACCTTTAGGAACATCTCACATTCACCATAAGGATAACTTAGATTGAAAACATAGTATGGGTGAGATGATAGGATGATACAAATGGTCCACTAATGTCTATGGCATTTTGATGGTCATTTTAAGTATCAAAATAGCAATAATAGACCAATCATGGGGAAGACTTATGTTTAATTCATATACATATTGCCCATAGATCATGGTTGGATATTTCAAACGTTTTCAAAACCATTTCTTACTTTAAAATCTGTCCCTTTATGTTTTGAAACAATTTAAAGCAAAACTAGGTGCTAAAATTAATACAAACTTGATCTGAACACTAGTTATTTTTGAAGCTTTTGGATTTTTGAAAAATCATTGAAAATATAAGTAATTTTCATGAAAAATCATTTTTCACTGATAAAGGACTTTAAAAGAAATGTATTTTCAAAATTTCACAATTTTTTGAATTATTTGGAATTTCTGGTTCATTTCTGAATTTGGTTCGAAAAATCAAAAATTCTGATCTTTGAGTGCCAGTCGACTGGTAGTCTGAACCAGTCGACTGATGTACTGTGCACAAGCACAGTAACCTGATTTCATCAGGTTTTGTTTGGTTTTTGGTATTTTTTACCTCCTTATAGTTGAACCTTGGATTATAACATTTGAATAATATTTTTTGATGGTGTCAAAGGGGGAGAAATAGGGTAGTTTAAGTTAATCATGCTAATAGAGAAATTTAGTATGTCTTAAGGGGGAGTTGTATGTTTAAGGGGGAGTTGTTATACTCATGTTTTTACTTACATGCTTTCCTTGCTTATGTCTATTGTTATTTGTTTACCTAACTTAAACGGATTGTCACACATCAAAAAGGGGGAGATTGTTAGGGCAATCAACCCATGTGATATGGTTTTGATGTGTGTGGCAAAGGGTTTAAGTTAAGATGATTGGATTTGGTATGTGCGTTGGAGTCTTGCAGGACTTAGTAATTCGTACATGGAGCTTAAGCAAGTGTCACCACTCACAACCTCGTGCTTGAGTCGGAGAAGGAGCATTGCAGAGCCGTGCGCTTGATGCTGCTGAGGGACTGCTGGACGAGATGACTTCAAGCGATCCCAAGGAAGCAGACTTTGAGGGCAAGAGATGCGAAGGAGCATTGCAAAGTCATGCGCTTGATGCTGCCGAGGGACATGGCCGCGAACGAAGAGAGATTCGGCGAGGGACTTCAAGTGAGATGAGAAAATGAGTGAATTGTAAGTAGCTCATTAGGTGAACTTGGCCGAATGGCTGAGTGTCGGAGGCTCGACTGCAAGGGTTGAGGTTTACCCGACCGTCGGATGCTCAAACAGATGTTTAGTTTGAGGTTTACCCGGCACTAGTCGACTACCATGTCATGGCAGTCGACTGCTCCAAGTCAATCGGCAATCGACTGGTGTGGCTGATGAGTTAAGTCGACATCAGTCGACTGCTGAAGGGAAGAAGTCGACTGATAGCACTATGCATGGGCACAGAAGCTAGTCGAGCTCGCGGGTCACTCGACTGGAAGTTGACATTAGTCGACTCATCATCTGACTGTTTGAGAAGTCGACCGTGGATCCCATGAATCTGGCCTAGTCAGAAGCCGTTGGAGTCGACATCAGTTGATTGGTGTCACCATTAGTCGACTGATAATTTCCAACGGGAAGAATTGCTTCCTCTCTATAAAAAGAGAGTGTGGGGGGTTTAGCTAGTTAATGTTTATGTTCTAAACATCCTACTAGTGCCCCACAAAGCTTAAACTCCTTCTAGTTTTCTTTCACATCTATTGTAAAAGAAGGAGTGTTCTTGAGTTGTAAAGGTTTTCCTCTACCTTCCTTGGGCTAAAGGGAGAGACCAATAGTGGATTGGTTTTGGGGTGATTCACCGGAGATGAATCGGACCGTGGAATAGCGGTGAGGCCGTGAACCACATTACATATTGTGTTAGCATTATTTTTTGCTTTTGCTTATTGTTATTGCTTGTTTAGTTTTGTTTCCGTTGCGCTAATTATATTTGTAGACAAGCAATTCCTTTCATACGATGAAAGAGGGCTATTCACTCCCCTCTAGTCGGCCACCAACGTTCCTACACTTCGCTCTTCAATTTTACTAAAGAGTGGGAACTTATGATGGATGTGGGTTTTTGGCTTTGGCAGAAGGAAGTAGAATTTTGTTTTTTAGTAAAGGCAATTTCAGATTACTTGTAAAATTTCACTCGACTTTGGTCTTCAATTTTACTAAAGAGGGGGAACTTATGATGGATGTGGGATTTTTGGATAAGGCAGAAGGCAGAAGAATTTTATTTTTTTGTAAAGGCAGTTTTAAAGTACTATTAAAACTTTACTTGACTTCGCTCTTCAGTTTTACTAAAGAGGGGGAACTTATGATAGATGTGGGGGTTTTTGGCTAAGGCAGAAGGCAGAAGAATTTTGTTTTTCAGTAAATACAGTTTCAGAGTACTTGTAAAACTTCAGTCGACTTCGCTCTTCAATTTTACTAAAGAGGAGGAACTTATGATGGGGTCGGGGTTTTTAGTCAGGGTACTTAGTATATTCTTAGAGGGTATCAAATATAATATTTGATCAGTTAGAAGGTTTTCCGAGTTATGAGTATGATTTTGGGCTAGTAAGTATAATTCTCGAGGAGTATATGTGATTCCTGAGCCGAGTAGGGGCAAGCAGAGTAGTTGTGTTCAGAGTTAGGTGTAGTGTTGGCAGAGCAGTTTGTACATTTCCCGATTGATATATGTAATTCCCGACCAGTATATGTGACACCCAAGCCGAGTAGGGGCAAGTAGAGTAGTTGTATTTAGAGTTAGGTATGTTGGAACGTCGGTGGCCGGCTAGAGGGGGGTGAATAGCCTTTTATCGTGTACGGCGGACGTCGTTCATTCTTGCATGTCTACGATTACGGTTAGCACAACAGAATAATAAAATCTAAGACTATTAAATAAATGCATGAAGTAAAAGAAACCACAAACGATAACAAGAAGTCATAACATGGTTCACGACCCTTGCCGCTAATCCACGACCCGATTCATTCCAAGGTGAATCACGCCTTAACCAATTAACTATTCTCTCCTTTGCACCAAGCTAGGTAGAGGTAACCTTTCTTACAAGAAATCACTCCTCTTCTGATTCAGACTTGGATTCACCCTCGGGTTCGGATCATTCTTCTTGCTCGGGAGGTGGCTTGCCCTTCTCCTTTCTTCTCTGACTTGTAAGCAAAGCAATACCTCTCTCGGCCCAGACCACATTAGTTTGTTCATAAAGTTCAAATTCAGAGAAAAAATCATCTAACCTAATTTTTGAAAGATCCTTAGAAACCTTGTAGACATCAACCATGGATGCCCACAAGGTGGTCCTAGGGAACGCGTTTAGTGCATACTTGATTACGTCACTATTTTTGACCTTTTGTCCGATCGAATGTATCCCATTCATGATGTCTTGTATGCAAACGTGGAGTTGAGTGGCTGACTCATGTTCTTGCACTTTTAAGTTAAAACAATTTATTTAAAAGTAGATCCCTTTTACATACCTTGGTGTCGACAGTTCCTTCGTGAAGCTCGATGAGCTTGTTCCACAAGTCCTTTGTGCCTATGAATGGGTCGACGCGGTTGAACTCCTCTTTGGATAGCCCGCATTGTACAATTTGTGTGGCTTTTGCATAAGCTTTGATTTATCATTTAGTTGCGTTGATCCACTTATCGATGTCCAGGGGCTCGCCTCGATCATTGGTGGGTAGAGCAAAGCTGGTTTGGATGATTATCCAAGTCTCGATTTGTGTTTTTAGAAAACACTCCATCCGACATTTCTAGTAACAAAAATCATCTCCGTTATAGAATGGAGGTCGGGTGGTGCTATACCCCACAATGTGGGCTATTTAAGAAGAGAATGTTGGGATGTATACTGAAAAGTCTATCTTTTGTATGAACATTTTTTATTTTTGAAATAAGAATCACATGATCATTGTTTGCATATTTATGGTTATGCATATTGTCTCATACATTATATTGTAGATAACATGGTGTGTAGTATCACACGGTAGATCATGTTATCAGCTCCTTGTAGAGTATAAGTAAAGGCTCACAACCGAGATGGCTTTGGACAAACCATTGGTATGATTGTAGTGTGATTTGGTATTGGTTTGTCTTGACCATAGAATCAAACTAGTACACTTTGTGTGTATTGAGCATGACCGACTTTGAGGTGATTCGATTCATTGCTGACTACATAATCGAATCGGACCTCAGATATTATGTTGTACATGCTCTTAATCCCGATATAATAACTATCACATATACTTAGTATTCATTTCTTTGATTTACCTATGGGCAAGATTTATAGAGTAAATCGATAGGCTCGGTAAGTTGGAAAATGATATTATTTATATGGTGTGCCATTGATTATAGGAGGAAATCTTGTCCTATATATTAGGATGATGATGTCCCCTTAAGGAGCTCATAAGGTTCATCATGTAAACTCTGCAGGTGGACATGGTCCAGCATGATGATAAGGTTGAGTGGTACTACTCATGCAGTTAGATGTTGATTAATTAATTGTTAGTAAATTAATTAATTTAACGGACATTCGGGATCTTAAACATGGGGAGATAAATGTACAAATAATATATGGAGCCCATATTAACTTATGGGGTTGGTGAGGTAGATCAATGATAATCCTCTAGTGGAATGGATTATCATTAATGGATCGGACTTTATGTGGGCTTGATCCATTGGGTGGCCAAGATCCAACTCCTCCTCATGGTCCCTATTGTAGCCTATTAAAACCTCATGGAGCCTAGATCCAATGATGGAAAATAAAACTCTAGATCCGACGGTGGAGATTAAATCTCTAGATCTGACGGTTGAGATTAAATCTCTAGATCCGACGATTGAGATTAAATCCCTAGAACCATCGGTGGAGATTAAAAGGAGGCTTAAGCCTAACTCTATAAATATGGGCTTAAGGTGGGCAGTAAGGATATACCTTAGGGATTAGGGTTTGGGCGGCAAGGGGCTTGGAGGCTTGGACGACCACAAATTTGGAAATTTTTTCCTTCTTCTTCCTTAGGTAGTCGGCGCCAATCCTCTCTTCTTCTTTCCTTGGCCTGCATCCAAGCTTCATCTTCTCATACTTTTCTCTTTGCCGGCACACTCTCTACTTTTCCAAGGGCTGGCGGCATCAAGGGTTGGGGTGATCCTTTTCCCTTGGCCGGCAACATCTCCTTGTTCTTCTCCTTGGCCGGCGGCAAGCATCAAGCTTGGAGTTTGATGGTCAGTTAAAGGAAGGAGAAGAGTTTTGTTTTATCATCTTTCTTTGTTCGGAGTGAACAAGGAAAGGAAGATTGGTGATCTAGGAGGCTTCGACTTTTGGAAGATCGTCACCCACACGACGTCCAAAAGGAGGAAGGACATACAATAGAAGATCAAGAGATATAATGTTTGTTTATATTATTTTGTATTATGTCAATAATTGTTTTTCAATTATATGCATGTTGTATGTTTTTATATGTGACTAATTTACTTGGACCCCGAATACAAACACAAAAACTGGCAATCCGTACATCGTCTATTCCGCGGCTAATCGTAGAATACAGGTTGGTTGCTTGAACAACAAGTTTGTTCAAGTGACTACTCTACTCGAATAGCACGATGATGAAACGGTAGCTTGGGTAATCCCTAATTGTCATGGATTAAATTTTTAATCTGGGGACGACGATGGGATCGCCATGAACAAGCAATCGAGTTGAAGTAGGAAGCGAAGTTTCCTCCCTTCAAGTGGTATCAGAGCTTCGGTTCCACAAAACCTTCAAGTGGTATCAGAGCCACGGTTTTCGATTTTGTGTGTTTTAGGATTCGGTTACTATTATGCACTTTTTGTATATTATATGTACCGGATAATAGTAGGATGTACGTAGGTTAACTTTTTGGTTGCAGGTATAAGATCCAACTATTATGGTCATATGTGTGTATGTGATTGTATGTGTGTAATTGTATATTTTTTTGAATCCTCGGGGTTGACGAGGCTAGTATTTAATTTTTGTAATAAGTACGACATTGTTTAGCCACTCTTTTATTTTAGTTTACTTTCGATCTAGATTTCTTGTACACTCCTTCGTGGAGTATGTGATCGATGGATGTAAATTAAAATAGTTAGTCTTGGCTCGGATCTCCGGATGACTTGTACATGGCATAGGGAGGAGCGGACGAGATGGTGATACGACAGGAGGCATATTGGAGACAAAATCCATAATAGTTGGAAAATATTTCTTTTTCATATTTATTGCTTATTGTTGTATATGCATGTCGTAGGCTAGAAAATTCCTCAATTTTAAATTACTAAGTGGGAGAGGGATATTTTTATAAATTCCCACAGCCTCCATTATGATTTGACATGTGATGCAAACAAACTTGCGCGTCAGCTCTCAGTGCCTTCCTCCCCATCAGATGAGTTTGTTTGCAAATCACAGGGTCGAATATGGTTATAGGAAATTATTAAGGAGCGTGTGTACTTCCCCATCGAAAGACACATAACCCGAGATAATTACCTTGGTATCGAGTAATGGTGAACACTTAGATACAAATATAAGTATCCTTTCCATCGAAGTCACTGCTTTTATTTGTAGGGCCGAAGAGGAACCAACTATTATTTTTATTTGTCAAAAAGTTAGGTTGACAAGATAATAAAATTAATGGGTAAAACCTCCTCTTATAAATGTAGAATTCGTATACGTCCATACGATCATGGCATACGATATTCTCGGTGTTTTGAGGTGTTGGTTGAGTTTGAAATTTTATTGTTTGAGGAATCAATAAATTTTTTAAATCTAAAGTTTTGATCTATGTGATTCTTAGGTTTTTCAAAATTGATTTTCAACCCACTTGCTGTGATACTAAAGGAAAATAAACTTATTGTACCCAATTATGTTGATTAGAAAAGGAATCTAGATATTGTCTTAACTACTGAGAAGTACAAGTATGTACTCTTCGAAGAGTGCTCTCCTAAGCCTGCGGATGATCCTGGGGAAAAGGAGAAGGAGAGTTATAAGAAGTGGATTAAGGCCGATGAGATGGCACGGTGTTACATTTTCGCATCTATATCATGAAGGTTTTGGAAACTTCGCATCCCACTTCAACTTGATCGCTTGTTCATCGCGATCCCATCTACATCCCCAGATTAAAAAAAAATTAATCCTAGATAAAGAGGGATTACCCAAGCAACCGTTTCATCGTCGTGATATTCGATTAGAGTGGTCACTTGAACAAACTTGTTGTTCAAGCAACCTACCTCTATTCTTCGAATAGCCACGGAATAGACGATGTACGGATCGCCAGTTTTTGCGTTTGTATTCGGGGTCCAAGTAAATTAGCCACATAACATAAACATACAACATACAAAGGAACAAAAGGAAAACAAAACAAAATTTATACCTCTCGATCTTCTATTTTATGTCCTTCCTCCTTTTGGACGTCGTGTGGGCGACGATCTTCCAAAATTCGAAGCCTCCTAGATTACCAATCTTCCTTCCTTGCTCGCTCTGAACAAGAGGAAGTATAGAAACGAAACTCTTCTCTTATCTAGGACCAACCATCAAGCTCCAAGCTTGATGCTTGCCGCCGGCCCAAAGAGAGGTGTAAGGAGTGTGGGCGCCGGCCAAGAGCTCCAAGGAACAACCCTAGCCCTTGTTTCCACCGGCCAAGGTGAAGAAAAGGAATAGGTTGAGCATCGGCCAAGGTATAGAGGACAAGGTGTTGGGTTTCCGGCACCGCGGCGTGTGTGTGTTCGATCATGTTTCGTAAACATGAGCACAGCGGAAGCAATTAAAAATAATAAATCTATATTTATTACAACACACACAACACACGCATGCATATTACAACAAGTGTAGACATAACCGTAAATTATGATTTGCAATAAAATGAAATTAAACTACGTTATACCTTTCGTATGACGTGTAGCGGGAACGGCATCAACCGGAACGATCCTCGTAAGAATCGTCTCTATTCGTATCCTTGCCGAGCTCCTCGGGATGACTTCGCCAAGCCACGAGCTTCGTCTTCGTACGGGTTACTAGCCTCGTGTTGAAGACGACGTGATCGAGAGATGATCACGATCCGAATCCAAATTCGGATCTAAAACAAGTCCTCAAGACTCGCTTCTCCGGAGAGGTATTCGTCAACCGATTGACGAATCCTTCGTCCTCCACCTCAGAGGATTACCGGAGATCAAATCCCCGGTATGTTAGGCGCTGTCAGATCACTAACCGTCGTCCAAACGACGCTCCGACGAGAGGAGAAGAAGCTGTCCAGAAAACTTGACAGCTTGGTGGAGGAGTAGGCGCCGGCCAAAACAAGGAGAGAAAAGGCTCACCTTGATGCCGAACCTATAGGAGATCACCGGAGGGTCGCCAGAGGTTCACCGGCTGGAGCTTGGACGCCGGCAAGGGTCTTGGACGGCGGCACAAAGCTGGGCGGCGGCAGCTTGTAGTTGGGCGCCGAAAATTCCTCAAAGGGGTGGGCGGCAACTTCAAGCTAGGGTTTTGGATGATTAGGGTTTAACAATCCCTTAAGCCCTCTTTTATAGAGAACTAATTCTCTTAATGATTAATGGATCATATCCATAAAGCCCGTTAACCCGCTCCATTAGGATAAGTTAAAATAAACCAAACCATGATGGTTTATTTTAAGTTAAAACGAACCGAACCAACTTTTGGTTCATTCGTTTAAAATAAACCAAACCCTTTGGTTTATTCTCATCCATTGGATTAGAACCGAACCATTTTGGTCCATCCATTATGTCTTCATAAGACACGGCCCATCCACGCTTCCATTGCGACTGAAACAATTTCATGCTCGCTTTATGTTTGGTCCAACCAAACATAGTTTCTCTCGGTCTGAGAATCCCATTCTCAAGCTCATTTTAAATCCTTTGGATTACACTCGTTGTGCGTGTGACCAAATAGGTTCTCGGTTTATGTTGGCCGTCTATAATTAACCATTAATTATAGAACGATCATGAGTGGCACCTAGTAGTACATCATCATCCCCAATTAACCGAAAAGATGAACGGTTGATCCAGAACTATTTCTGAAACCCTTCAGTAGCTCGAATGAATCGTGCCCCATTCCCTTCACTCATCTTATACCCACTTGGTTCAGGACATGGTCTATTGTGTCAGTCCCCACTAGGCTGACTACGTCACACCTAGCCCAAGTATCATTTCCTCGTCCTACGGATTCTAGTTACTCCACATGTATCGAAGAGTACCTTACTCTCAACATGTAATGCTTTGGCCAAAGACTTTAGTAACAATCCGACGAGAGGCCATGGGTATACATCTCCTCGCAAGGAGTGGTGAATCCTTTATAGGCTATTCAAACACCTTCGATCACTTCGACTTATACCCAATCATCACGGGTCCACATCTCCTTAGAGATGTTTGCTTAAGATGTCAAAGCATAAGTCTCCATGATCAAGATGACTTTAATACCGCAAGTCAAAGGAACATCGCACTTAAGCCACAGTAAGAACTTCATTGACATATCTATATATGCAGAGAACCATATGAAGTCTTACGGCTGGTCACTCCAATGAACTAGTTACCATAACTAGCATCCACGATTAACTCCGGACATCACAATGTCTCCAGCCAGTGAGAATCAGCTGCTTGGATACACCAAGGAGTATACCTCGTGCTAGTCTCGTCAGAATTGATGGTGTCCAAATCCATCAATTCATCGACTAGGGATAATTCCGATATATCACAATTACACATGTAGAGATACTCACTAGTTGTGATCCAATCACAAATTCTCTCATGCTGTGAATCGTATCGTGGACATTCAGTAAATGAGTTTAAGATCCAATCAAATACATAAAACATGTATCCTCAAATAGTGAATCTTCATTTATCATATAAATGGTTCATACATAAGGCGATTGCCTTAGGACATCTCTCATATATTACTAACAGACTCCCACTTGGCCTAATGCCAATCGCTACGGTATCCAATACCATAAGCTCTAACATGACCCTCAAACTTATTTTGCGATAATGCCTTAGTCAAGGGATCCGCTAAGTTCCTTTCAGTGGGAATTTTCTCGATTTGTATTTCGTTCCCACTTATGATCTCTCTGATAAGATGATAGCGGCGAAGCACATGTTTGGATCATTGATGAGACCACATCAAGTTCATAGATGAACTACTTGATCCAAACCGCTTCCTTTGCTGCTTCCAAAGCTGCAACGTATTCTGCCTTAGTGGAAGAATCCGCTATAGTGTCAATCTTGGAACCTTTCCAACTTATTGCGCCTCCATTCTAGGTGAATACATACCCAGACTAAGACATGGAATCATCCTTGTCTGTCTGGATCTGGCATTCGTATACCCACGTATCACCATGTACCCTTCTCCATATATTAGGAACACATCCTTAGTTCTTCTCAAGTACTTAAGGATCGTCTTAATAGCCGCCCAATGATCCATTCCTGGATCGGACTGGTATCTGCTCGTGACACTCAGAGCATACGATACATCGGGCCTCGTACATAACATAGCATACATGATAGATCCTATTGCGGATGCATAGGGAATCTTACTCATGCAAATCCTCTCGTCTTCTGTGCGCGGACACATAGACTTCGAAAGGTGTACCCCATGCCTGATGGGTAGGAAACCTTTCTTGGATTTCGACATGCTAAACCTCTTTAGCACTCGGTCTATATATGTAGACTGCGAAAGACCAAGCAACCGTTTCGATCTATCTCTATAGATCTTAATCCCGAGGATGTAGGTTGCTTCTCCCAGGTCTTTCATGGAGAATGTCTTGGATAACCAAACCTTCACTGACTGTAAGATTGAAACATCGTTTCCTATAAGTAGTATGTCATCGACATACAATACTAGGAATACGACTGCACTCCCACTAACCTTCTTGTACACACAAGGTTCGTCTGGATTTTGTGAGAAATCAAACTTTTTGATTGTCTCATCAAAACGGATATTCCAGCTCCTGGATGCTTGCTTCAATCCATAAATGGACCGTCGCAATTTGCATACCTTGGTTTTATCAACCGATGTGAAACCCTCAGGCTGTATCATATACACGTCCTCGAGCAGGTTTCCATTAAGGAAAGCTGTTTTCACATCCATCTGCCATCTCATAATCATAATGAGCCGCTATGGCCAGGAGTATCCGAATGGATTTAAGCATAGCTACAGGCGAATAGGTTTCGTCATAATCAACACCTTGTTTTTGACGATATCCTTTCGCCACCAATCTAGCCTTATAGGTAATCACATTACTATCCATGTCGGTTTTCTTCTTGAAAACCCACTTGCACCCTATAGGCTTTATCCCTTCAGGTGGGTCAACCATGTTTCAAACTTGGTTTTCATACATGGAATCCATTTCCGACTTCATGGCACCAAGCCACTTATCCCTTTCTGAACTTGTCAGCACTTCTTCATAACTGGTAGGCTCCTCATCATCAATGAGTAACACATCATTCGATTCACTTACGAGAAATCCATATCTCTCAGGAATATTGCGTGTTCTACCAGATCTACGAAGATGTGGTGTTACAATAGGTCCAGTCGATTGCTCATCACTATGAGTTGTCGACTGTTGTGCTTCACCAGGTATCTCATCAATGTCTATTTGAGTCTCTCGAGCCTCCTCAAGCTCGACGACACTCCCACTGTTTTCTTGCAAGAGAAACTCTTTCTCTAGAAACACAGCATGCCTTGAAACAAACACCTTTTGTTCCACAGGATGATAGAATTGGTAACCCCTTGTTTCCTTAGGGTATCCAATAAATAGACATTTATCAGACTTAGCATCCAATTTGTCTGATACAGTCTACTTCACATAAGCAGGACAACCCCATATCTTCAAGTAAGATACATGAGGTTTCTTACCATTCCATATCTCATATGGAGTAGTTGAGACTACCTTGGTAGGCATTCTGTTTAACATGTAAACAGCTGTCTGAAGTGCATAACCCCAAAAGGACTTGGGAAGTGTCGCATGATTCATCATTGACCTGACCATGTCCAACAAGGTCCGGTTACGCCTCTCAGATACACCATTATGCTGTGGTGTATAGGGCGGAGTCCATTGAGACAATATGCCATTGTCTCTTAGATAATCAAGAAACTCTTGACTTAAGTATTCACCACCTCGATCCGATCGAAGTATTTTAATACTTTTGTTATGTTGTTTCTCTACTTCATTTCTGAATTCTTTGAACCTTTCAAAGGCTTCAGACTTGTGTTTCATCAGGAACACATACCCAAACCGTGAGTGATCATCGGTGAAGGTAATGAAGTAGCTATAGCCTCCTAAAGCTTGAGTTGACATAGGTCCACATACATCAGTATGTACTAGACCTAGTAACTCTCCCACTCGTTCACCTTTTCCAGTAAAAGGTAACTTAGTCATCTTGCCTTTTAAGCATGATTCGCATGTATCGTATGAATCCAATTCAAACGATTCCAGAATTCCACATCGATGTAATTCGGACATGCGTTTCTTGCTTATATGGCCAAGACGACAATGCCACATATAGGAGTCTATGTGATTATCCTTTCGAGCACGCGTGTTGCTCGCTTCGATATTGAAAATGTCACTGGATACGTCCAACGTATAAATGCCATTACTCAAAGTTCCAGTTCCATAAAGTACGCCATTCAAAGTTATATAACAACAATTGTTACTAAACGTCAAATGGAAACCATTTCTATTTAAGCAGGAAATAGAAACAATGTTCTTTATTAGAGAAGGAACATAATAGCAATTGTCCAGTTCTAAGACTAGTCCACTAGGGAGCTTCAGCAAATAAGTTCCGATGGCGACCGCAGCAACCTTTGCTCCATTGCCAACTCGCAAATTTGACTCCCCTCTGACAAGTCTTCTTCTATTCCTTAGCCCCTGTATGTCATTACATATATGTGAGCCACACCCAGTATCCAATACCCAAGTGTCTAAGGAAATAGAATGACAATCAATAACGAAGATTTCTGAAGAAGATGGGGCATCCGATGCCTTATCCTTCTTCACGGACTCAAGATAAATCTTGCACTTTCTTCGCAAATGGCTCTCCTTGCCATAATGATGGCAAGTTTCCTTTTGTGCTAGTTCTACCTTCTTAGCCCTTCTCTTCTTTCCCTTCTGCTGTTCCTTTGACTTCCTCTTAGAACCTTTCTTCGAGGAATCAACTAACAGCACCGTCCCCTGCTCATGCTTCTCAGAAGACTCCACAGTCTTCAGCATATTGAGCAGTACCACAGATGAACCTCCTAGCATCTCAGAGGTGAAGAGGAGCTTTGAGACTTCGAACCTTTCGAATCTCACTTGCTCATCAACCAACTCACAAAGATGAAGGACTACGATATGAGCATCCATATGCTCATGCTGCTTTCGTAGCTTGGGTTCCATCGTGGCTAGCATGAAGCAACTCATTTGTTCAGAATCACTCACATGTTTCTGATAGGCCAACAATTGGTCCAGAGTTGCATCGTCACTAGGACGGGCGGGAAGAGGCGCTTCGAGGACATTTGCAAGCTTTTCAACCTTGAGAACAATTCTCAAGCTTCTAAGCCAGTCCATGAAGCTCGGCACAGTCAATTTATTCGAATCCAAAATGGAACGCAAATTCAAAGACATCATGATCAATCTTAGAAATACAAAACGAGCATATATGAGAAAGATGATTTTAAAATGCATCAATATACATTTATAAATCCCATTCATTTTTCGAATTTCAAAAACCCCAAAATCACTTCGGGAGATTGTAGGTCCATCTCCGAATGGGCTGATATCCATCATAGTTATGAACAACCTTGGAGAGAGTCCAACAAGCCATTCATAACTACGACGGTAGGTATCATCTATACCGATTGCATATCCCGTATATGCAACTATCACAATGTGCTATCAACTAATTGAATGTTCACACATACATCGGGTTGTTAACACATTAACAAGTATGCATCATATGCATAGCACCCAACTTCACCTCCCTTTACATCGACCTTGGAGAGAGTCCAACAAGCCGATGCTCCAGGTTAAAGCCAACCCATTAATCAGGACATAGTTTTAATATGGTTAGAGCGCATTCAACCAATTAGGCAAGCTTGGAGAGAGTCCAACAACCAAAGCTAACGATTGACCTCTGACTCTTACCATATTAGTATTAAACTATTCCATGGTTTGAACATATTCAGGTTCGAGCCGGGCTTGGAGAGAGTCCAACAACCCAAACAAGAAACAGAACTCTGGTTCTAACCATATTAATGGAAGGTGTAGGCTTTAATATTGATTAAGGGTTTTTATGTCTCATCCTCTTTGCATGCAAAAAACTATTATCTACATGGCATGACATACATGGCATACATCTACATGTCACGACACGCATGGCATAATGTTATGCATCTAATGCAATTACATGGCATACAATTATGTCATGTATATAATTTCCTTATATGTCATAACTATTCATGGAAATAAAATATGTTTAAGATTTGATTCTCCAAATCAAATCATAATTAAATTAGGAAACAAATTTCCAAATCTAATCACATATTTTATTCATGGAATTATTTGATTAAGGAACATCTATTTAGGAAACCAATTTCCTAAATCATTAAAACTACTTATGGAAATAAAATATTTTAAGATTTGATTTCCCAAATCAAATCATGATTAAATTAGGAAACAAATTTCCAGAATCTAATCAAATATTTTATTTATGGAAAATATCAATTTCCATAAATACTTCCAACTTTCCAAAAGTGGAAGATTTCCATAAATACTTCTAGACTTTCCAAAATTGAAAAATTTCCATAAATACTTCTAAATTTCTAAAATTTAGAAAATTTCTACAAATACATTATGACTATCGCAAAACCAATTTTACGATTATGTCGAAACACAACCTGGGCTCTGATACCACTGTTGGGTTTCCGGCACCGCGGCGTGTGTGTGTTCGATCATGTTTCATAAACATGAGCACAGCGGAAGACAATTAAAAATAATAAATCTATATTTATTACAACACACACAACACACGCATGCATATTACAACAAGTGTAGACATAACCATAAATTATGATTTGCAATAAAAGGAAATTAAACTACGTTATACCTTTCGTATGACGTGTAGCGGGAACGGCATCAACCGGAACGATCCTCGTAAGAATCGTCTCTATCCGTATCCACGCCGAGCTCCTCGGGATGACTTCGTCAAGCCACGAGCTTCGTCTTCGTACGGGTTACTAGCCTCGTGTTGAAGACGACGTGATCGAGAGATGATCACGATCCGAATCCAAATTCGGATCTAAAACAAGTCCTCAAGACTCGCTTCTCCGGAGAGGTATTCGTCAACCGATTGACGAATCCTTCGTCCTCCACCTCAGAGGATTACCGGAGATCAAATCCCTGGTATGTTAGCAGCTGTCGGATCACTAACCATCGTCCAAACGACGCTCCGACAAGAGGAGAAGAAGCTGTCCAGAAAACTGGACAGCTTGGTGGAGGAGTAGGCGCCGGCCAAAACAAGGAGAGAAAAGGCTCACCTTGATGGCGAACCTATAGGAGATCACCGGAGGGTCGCCAGAGGTTCACCGGCTGGAGCTTGGACGCCGGCAAGGGTCTTGGACGGTGGCACAAAGCTGGGCGGCGGCAGCTTGTAGTTGGGCGCCGAAAATTCCTCCAAGGGGTGGGCGGCAACTTCAAGCTAGGGTTTTGGATGATTAGGGTTTAACAATCCCTTAAGCCCTCTTTTATAGAGAACTAATTCTCTTAATGGTTAATGGATCATATCCATAAAGCCCGTTAACCCGCTCCATTAGGATAAGTTAAAATAAACCAAACCATGATGTTTTATTTTAAGTTAAAACGAACCGAACCAACCTTTGGTTCATTCGTTTAATATAAACCAAACCCTTTGGTTTATTCTCATCCATTGGATTAGAACCAAACCATTTTGGTCCATCCATTATGTCTTCATAAGACACTGCCCATCCACGCTTCCATTGCGACTGAAACAATTTCATGCTCGCTTTATGTTTGGTCCAACCAAACATAGTTTCTCCGAGAATACCATTCTCAAGCTCGCTTTAAATCCTTTGGATTACACTCGTTATGCGTGTGACCAAATAGGTTCTCGGTTTATTTTGGCCGCCTATAATTAACCATTAATTATAGAACGATCATGAGTGGCACCTAGTAGTACATCATGATCCCCAATTAACCGAAAAGATCAACGGTTGATCCAGAACTATTTCTGAAACCCTTCAGTAGCTCGAATGAATCGTGCCCCATTCCCTTCACTCATCTTATACCCACTTGGTTCAGGACATGGTCTATTATGTCAGTCCCCACTAGGCTGACTACGTCACACCTAGCCCAAGTATCATTTCCTCGTCCTAGGGATTCTAGTTACTCCACATGTATCGAAGAGTACCTTACTCTAAACAAGTAATGCTTTGGCCAAAGACTTTAGTAACAATCCGACGAGAGGCCATGGGTATACATCTCCTCGCAAGGAGTGGTGAATCCTTTATAGGCTATTCAAACACCTTCGATCACTTCGACTTATACCCAATCATCCCGGGTCCACATCTCCTTAGAGATGTTTGCTTAAGATGTCAAAGCATAAGTCTCCATGATCAAGATGACTTGAATACCGCAAGTCAAAGGAACATCGCACTTAAGCCACAGTAAGAACTTCATTGACATATCTATATATGCAGAGAACCATATGAAGTCTTACGGCTGGTCACTCCAATGAACTAGTTACCATAACTAGCATCCACGATTAACTCCGGACATCACAATGTCTCCAGCCAGTGAGAATCAGCTACTTGGATACACCAAGGAGTATACCTCGTGCTAGTCTCGACAGAATTGATGGTGTCCAAATCCATCAATTCATCGACTAGGGATAATTCCGATATATCACAATTACACATGTAGAGATACTCACTAGTTGTGATCCAATCACAAATTCTCTCATGCTGTGAATCGTATCGTGGACATTCAGTAAATGAGTTTAAGATCCAATCAAATACATTAAACATGTATACTCAAATAGTGAATCTTCATTTATCATATAAATGGTTCATACATAAGGCGATTGCCTTAGGACATCTCTCATATATTACTAACACAAGGAAGGGCGCGGGCAACTCCTAAGGAAGAAGAAAACCTTCCTTATTTGTGGCCGCCCTATACACCTCCAAAAAACCCTAGCCGCCCACTTCTTCCTTGCCGGCCAAGCCAAGGAAGAAAAACCCTAACCTCTCTCAATTCCATCCCACGCCCAAGCCTTAAGCCCATATTTATAGAGTTAGTCTTAAGCCTCCTTTTATTCTCAACAGTCAGTTCTATGGATTTAATCTTAACCATCGGATCTAGAGATTTAATCTCAACCGTCGGATCTAGAGATTTAATCTCAACCGTCGGATCTAGAGATTTAATCTCCACCATCAAATCTAGAGTTTTGTTTTCCATTATTTGATCAAGGCTCCATGAGGTTTTAATAGGCTACAATAGGGACCATGAGGAGGAGTTGGATCTTGGACACCCAATGGATCAAGCCCACATAAAGTCCGATCCATTAATGATAATCCATTCCACTAGAGGATTATCATTGATCTACCTCACCAACCCCCATATGTTAATATGGGCTCCATATATTATTTGTACATTTGTCTCCCAGTCTTTAAGATCTCGAATGTCCGTCGATTAATTAATTTACTGACAATTAATTAATCAACATCTAACTCCATGAGTAGTACCACTCAACCTTATCATCATGCCCGACCAAGTCCACCTGCAGGGTTTACATAATGAACCTTATGAACTCCTCAAGGGGACATCATCATCCTAATATATAGGACACGGTTTCCTCCTATAATCAATGGCACACTATATAAATAATATCATTTTCCAACTTACTGAACCTATCGATTTACTCTATAAATCTCGCCCATTGGTAAATCAAAGAAATAAATACTAAGTATATGTGCCCATTATTATATCGGGATTAAGAGAATGTACAATATAATATCTGAGGTCCGATTCGATTATGTAGTGAGTAATAAATCGAATCACCTCTAAGTCAATCTTACTTAATACACAAAAATTTCACTAGTGTGATTCTACAGTCAAGACAAACCAATACCAAATCACACTACAACCATTCCAATGGTTTGTTCATAACCATCTCGGTTGTGAGCCTTTGCTTATACTTTACAATCGACCGATAACATGATCTCCTCTATGACACTACACACCATGTTATCTACAATGTAATGTATCATACAATATGCATAACCATAAATATGCAAATAATGATCATGTGATTTTTATTTCAAAAATAAAGATGTTCATACAAAAGATAGACTTTTCATTATACATCCAAACAATCTCCCACTTATACTAAAAGACTATGTTGTCCTCAAACAGCCATACATCTGATTCCCATTCCCTCTACATGCCTATCAAAATCTCTCACTGGAAGGGCCTTAGTGAAAGGATCTGTCAGGTTATCCTCCGATGTAATCTTGGCCACAACAACTTCTCCTCTCTTTACGATATCTCGTATCAGGTGGTACTTGCGCTCTATGTGTTTACTTGCCTTATGGGCTCGTGGTTTCTTCGAGTTTTCAACTGCACCACTATTATCACAATATATTGTGATAGTTCTGGGCAAACCAGGAAACACATCCATGTCCATCTAGAAGTTCCTGAGCCACACTGCTTCTTTGGCCACCTCAGAGGCTGCCACGTACTCAGCTTCTATGGTAGAGTCCGCCACACTTTTCTGCTTGACACTCCTCTATACAATGGCTGCACCTCCCAAAGTAAACACAAAACCTATGGCAAATAAACACATAGAGTGCAAGTACCACCTGATACGAGAAATCGTAAAGAGAGAAGTTGTTGTGGCCAAGATTGCATCGGACGATAACCTGACAAATCCATTCACTAAGCCCCTTCCAGCGAGAGCTTTTGATAGGCATGTGGAGGGAATGGGAATCAGAAATATGGCAGTTAGAGAACAACATAGTATTTTAGTATAAGTGGGAGATTGTTGGGATGTATACTAAAAAGTCTATCTTTTGTATGAACATCTTTATTATTGAAATAAGAATCACATGATCATTGTTTGCATATTTATAGTTATGCATATTGTCTGATACATTACATTGTAGATAACATGGTGTGTAGTGTGACACAGGAGATCATGTTATCGGTTCATTGTAAAGTATAAGTAAAGGCTCACAACCGAGATGGTTATAGACAAACCATTGGAATGGTTGTAGTGTGATTTAGTATTGGTTTCTCTTGACCATAGAATCACACTAGTACACTTTGTGTGTATTGAGCATGACCGACTTAGAGGTGATTCGATTTATTGCTGACTACATAATCAAATCGAACCTCAGATATTATATTGTACATGCTCTTAATCCTGATATAATAACGGGCACATATACTTAATATTCATTTCTTTGATTTACCAATGGGCGAGATTTATAGAGTAAATTGATAGGCTCGGTAAGTTGGGAAATTGTATTATTTATATGGTGTGTCATTGATTATAGGAGGAAACCATGTCCTATATATTAGGATGAAGATGTCCCCTTGAGGAGCTCATAAGGTTCATCATGTAAACCCTGCAAGTGGACTTGGTCCGGCATGTTGATAAGGTTGAGTGGTACTACTCATCGAGTTAGATGTTGATTAATTAATTGTTAATAAATTAATTAATCGACGGACATTCGAGATCTTAAACACGGGGAGAAAAATGTACAAATAATATATGGACCCATATTAATTTATGGGGGTTGGTGAGGTAGATCAATGATAATCCTCTAGTGGAATGGATTATCATTAATGGATCGGACTTTTTGTGGGCTTGATTCATTGGGTGGCCAAGATCCACCTCCTCCTCATGGTCCCTATTGTAGCCTATTAAAACCTCATGGAGACTAGATCCAATGATGGAAAACAAAACTCTAGATCCGACGATGGAGGTTAAATCTTTTGATCCGACAGTTGAGATTAATTTTCTAGATCCGATGGTTGAGATTAAATCCCTAGATCTGATGGTGAAGATTGAAGGAGGCTTAAGCATAACTCTATAAATAAGGCTTAAGGGGGTGGGCGGCAAGAAAAGATAGAAGTGGATTAGGGTTTTTGGCGGCAAGGGGGCTTGAAGGCTTGGGCGGCCACAATTAAGGAAAGTTTTTCCTTCTTCTTCCTTATGTGGCCGGCGCCCATCCTTTCCTCTTCTCTCCTTGTTTTTGTCAGCGTACAACCTTCTTCCCTTCATCCTTGGCCAGAGCTTAGGGTCTTCCCTTGAAGCTTTTGGCCTGCCCACTTCCTCAACTCTTCTTCTTGTTGGCCGGCGGCAAGCATCAAGGTTGGTGCTTGGTGGTTGGCTAAAGGAAGGAGAATAGTTTGGTTTCTATACTTCCTCTTGTTCAGAGCGAGCAAGGAAAGGAAGATCGTGATCTAGAAGGCTTCTACTTTTGGAAGATCATCGCCCACACGACGTCCAAAAGGAGGAAGGACATACAATAAAAGATCAAGAGGTATAAAGTTTGTTTATATTCTTTTGTATTATGTCTATAATTGTTTTTCAATTATATACATGTTGTATTGTTTTATATGTGGCTAATTTACTTGGATCCCGAATACAAACAAAAAAATTGGCAATCCGTACATTGTCTATTCTGCGGCTAATCGAAGAATAGAGGTTGGTTGCTTGAACAACAAGTTTGTTCAAGTGACAACTCTAATCGAATAGCACGACGATGAAAAAGGTAACTTGGGTAATCCCTCATTGTCAAGGATAAATTTTTTTTATCCAGGGACATAGAAGGGATTGCCATGTGTGAGTGAAAGCCCTAGAGCCAATCATGTGATGATTGTTGTATGGACTTTATTGTATCATATTCCTATTTATAAATGCATGGTTATTATATTTACTTGTATTGGTGACAAATAACTAAATATAATAATGTCATTGAGTAGTAGGTTCTTATCTATATCAATCGATTGGTTGAATCGATAATGAGATGATATAGAGAACACTACTCTTAATCATTCCAAGTCAAGTATTAACATTCAGGGACAATGTTAATACGTAGAGACTAGCATGTAGGTCAACACGATGACTTGATCTCACAAGTCAATGATATGAGATATCAAGTTGACACATGGGTATGCATTGGAGAATGTATACTGAATGACCCACCATGAGAAAGTATCATGGATCGTTATATGAGTGTCATATACTTTCTCATGTCGCTATTAGTATGACTATTAGTCCTTAGACCTGAAGTCAACATGGTTCCCTACATAGGGAGTTGCATACTTTGGCTTCGTCAAATGTCACCCGTAAATTTGTAGACTATAAAGGCGATTACTGGGTATGTGACAAATTATGCGGGGGGATGTGAGTAATGTAGATGGGATCTATCCCTCCTATATGATGGGGGTGACATCGATATTCATGATAGAGTGAGACCACGAAGTTCATGGCCATGCCCAAATGAGTGAATATGAGATATTGAGCTCATTTGATTAGAGTGAGTCTACTTGGAGTTCAAGATATAGATTGTACCGAGGATGACACGGTCTATGCCTCGATTGGTCAATCTAGATGTCAAGAATAGAGGGACATTGTCACATATTGTGAGAGTCACAATTAGTAGTCACAAAGGTGATGATGGAGCTCAACATTCTTGTAAATTGGGTAGCAATGATGTGTTGCTAGATACCGCTCATTGCTTATGTTCCTAAATCGGTTTAGGTACATTGCCAACGTTACAAGAACCTATAGGGTCACACACAAAGGGAAATTAGATGGAGATTAGGTTCATATGATGAACCATGAGGATTAGGTTCATGTGATGAACCAAATTGGATTGAGAGTAATCCTAATTAATTTAATTGAGTTGGACTCAATTTGATTCAAGTGTTGAATGAGTCTAATTTAGATTTGATTCATCAAATCAATTTAAATTAATGAATAGATATTCATTAAATTAAATTGACTTGAATCAAATGGTTGGATTTGATCAACCATGGGAGATAAGAGATCAAGTTTGACTTGACTTGAGAGGGAAGATGAAAGGTCAAGTTTGACTTAACCAAATGTCATGTCATGATGATGACTTGGCATGGATGGCCAATGATGATGCTCCACATCATCATTGACTTATCATGTGGTGCCACCTCATGAGGGAGACCAAGAGCAATTGGCTCTTGGAGTTACATGCATGCATGTTGTTAGTTAAAGCCCTAGAACCAATCATGTGATGGTTGAATAGGGAACATTTTGTATCATATTCTATAAAGGCAAAGGATTGGTTATTATATTTACATCTTGCTTGTGCCAGCTAATTTAAATATAATAATGCCCTAGAAAAGTAGGTTCTTATCTACAGCACATCAATTGGCAGAATTGATTATGAGAGGCTGTAGAGAACACTTTCCTAAATGTTCCTAGTCGAGTATTAATATGCAAGGGCAATATTAATACATAAAGACTAGCATGTAGGTCAATTGATGACTTGATCTCACAAGTCATGGATATATGATATCAAGTTGACACATGGGTATATATTGGAGAATATATACTGAACTGACCCGCCATGAGAAAGTTTCATGGATCGTTATATGAGTGTCATAAACTTTCTCATGTGACTATTGGTATGAATAGTCCTCAGACCTGAAGTCATTACGGTTCCCTACATAAGGAGTTATGTACTTTGGTATCGTCAAACGTCACCCGTAACAGGGTGGACCATAAAGGCGATTACTGGGTATGTAACAAATTATGCGGAGGGATGTGAGTGATGTAGATGGGATCTATCCCTTCCATATGACGGGAGTGATATCGGTGGGCCCCTTGATTGAGTAGAACTACTAAAACGCATGGCCATGCTCGAATGAGTCAATATGAGATATTGAGCTCATTTGTTTGAGTTAGTTTACTCAGGGATCAAGAAACACATAGATTGATCGAGGATGACATGGTCTATGCCTCATTGATCAATCTGATATCAAGGATAGAAGGACACGGTCATATATTATAGTAGTCACGGAAAGGTTAGTCGGATCTTGACTTATCTCGTAACTTGGGTAGCAATGATGTATTGCTAGATGCCGCTCATTGCTTGTGTATCTAAAAGAGTTTAGGTCCACTGCCAACGTTATGAGAGCCTATAGGGTCACACACAAAGAGCATGATAATTAGAGGAATTAGAGTATTCTAGTTTGACTAGAATAATTTGGGAATAAGCTTAAGTACAAAATGGTTTTTGGACTTTAAGCTTAATGAGAATTTTAGCTAATTGATTTAATGAGATTAATTCAATATGTTACCTTATTGATTTAATAAGATTAATTCAATATGATAACATAAGCTTAATTGAATTAATAAGATTAATTCAACATGCATGAAAGCCACATAAGAATGCCACATAAGCATGCCACCTAAGCATCCACCTAAGCATCCACCTAAGCTAGATGAGGTGGAAGAAGACAAATTGGTTTTTGTCTCCTTAAGTGGCCGGCCAAACAAGGATATGTCTCAATGCAATGGATTGCATTGAATGTGTGGAGGTGAAAGGGTTTTTCCAACCCTATAAAAGACACCCTAAGTGGCCGGCCAAAGATAGCATTGGCTTTTGTTGTTGGTGGAAGCTTTGGTTGTGTTAGTGGTGAGAAAGCTTGGTGGAAGCTTTGGTTGTGTGGGTTTGTGAGTGTAGGCTAGCAAGAAGAGGAGTCTTCTTCTTCCTTTCTCCTTTTCCCTCTCTTCCTCTCCTTTAGGGACTTCTCTAGCAAGAAGTAAAGGAGAGCTCTTCTAGTTTTCCTTTTGTGAGAAAAGAGCGTGCTCGTGTGGATACGTATAGAGGCACGGACACTTGAACGTGCTAAAGATCCAACAAACCGAAAGGAAAAGCGGGATTAACAAGGGCACGCAACAAAGGTAATCCTCTCCTATAAGATAGGTTTGGTTTAGAGAAATTTATTTTATACGAGTTTGCTTTCGCATGGATCACTTGGAAGGGATCCTATTTTCCGTTGCGCATATGCCATTTGGCATACGAGATTTCCCTACACATGTAACCTCCCAAGTCTTGATGTGGCCGGCCACTTGATTTGCATTAGATGTGAATTCATTTTTGGTGTAACTCCATCTTCTTTCTCCTTGGTCCTTCTTCCTCTCTTGCTCTCCTAATAATTCTTGGCCGAAATTTCCATGAGTGCTAGCACACTCTAGGTTGAGTTTCTCCACCATTTGTCCGTGTGGATACCAATAGAGGAGTGTTCACTTGACACTCTTGAGTTCCGGTGAAGCGTTTGGACGAGCGGGATTTACGAAGGGCGTCGCATCGAGGGTAACACTCTCAACTTCTAGATCTAAGGTAGATCTAGGTTTACTTAGCACATACATTTTTTTATTTTAATATATCTTCGCACGGATCCATGGCCGGACTTTCGGGGGTTCCGCAACGCAAAAAGCGGTTTTTACGGCTCGGAAAGTCCAATAGTGGTATCAGAGCCACGTGCGAAGCATGTATGTGTTTCATTTTTTTAGTTTTTGTATTAGATATAAAAATTATAGATTTTTATGTTTCTGTAAATTTTCTATTTTTATCGAATTTTTGGGTATTTTTCTCGAAGAGTCGAAGCAACGAGTGTTGGGACACTTGTAGGCTTCCACCATCAAGAAAAACTCTCTGAAATGGCGAGTTCTCGCTTTAGGTTTTTGGGACAGCGACTTAAGTCGCTGTAAGATTGTAGTAGGGACACTCGCAAAGTTTATTTTGCGAGTAGGGGTGCTGCCCCTATCACCGAAAGGGGCCTTGTCCCGCGATCGCGCCTAGAAATCGCTTAGCAGGACCGTTATAGAGAGATGACTCATAAAATTGAAAAAAATAGGAAAAAATATAGAAATTGTTTGTAAAAATACATAATTTAAAATTATGTATAATTCTGTGATTGTCATGGCCCAAGAACTCCAATTTTATTGGACGTTAATGTGTTGTAATTCATAATACGGCCTGCGTGCCGTTTTTGTAGTTGTGCGTGTTGTATAGTGTATGAGACCTGCGCGTCGTGCCTCTTCTTTTGAAATTCTAGTTGTAAATAGTTTTAGACTTGAATGTAACTCGAGTTTCATATTTGTAATGTACAAAATGGTACGAGAAGGGTGCCGACGACACAAGGCGGTCAAAGGAAGCGCTTGGAGAAGCCGCTAGCCCTAGATTGACCGTCCGATCTTCTCATTGGCTTGAGAAGATCGTAGTAGGGCCATGACCACATCACAGTTAATTATATATATATATATATATATATATATATATATATATATATATATATATATATATATATATATATATTTAATTTTGCTTGTATGTATGTGATGCATGCTAGTAGAATAATGCTTGTATGTATATGATGCATGCCAGGATATTTTTCTTGTATGTATATGATGCATGCTAGAATAATGCTTGTATGTATGTGATGCATGCTAGTGTAGGATAAAAAAGGCCTCAATGCCTATATGATACACATTACGATTATATTAGATCTTAATCGAATCAACTCGTAAATGTCTACCAAGTTCTTGATATCCATCACTACCTCGATCATTTGTAGTTGTTGAATCAGCCAAAGCAGAGCAACGCATATTATCTTGGTAGTGTGCAGAGGGACAATCTTGGTCCCGCCTATCACGGTTTGGGTTAGAGTAAGCTCAATTATATTGAGTAAAACTAGTTAACTCAATTGGATTGAGTAGAACTATAGGCATATTCCAACCGTTGGAAAGATAGGATAAGATCGCATTTACACTAAATCTTGAGCGATTTAGCCAAAGCTAACTCAAGGTCTTTTGTAAATGTGGGTCTTGATCCTATAAACAAGAGTTGCATAGAGATGTAATCGATAATGTGTTACCCACCGATCATACTAAGTCTTGGGCGATTTAGCCAAAGCTAACTCAAGGCTTAGTATGATGTGGATCTTGTCCCACAAGAATTTTAGCTAGTTTGTATGAATCTAGTAATGTGGTTTGACCACATCCATAACTCGATTCTACAAAATTCCTATAATTCAGTAGGAGCATCATTTGATTAAAGGCCTAATTAAATGATAAAAGGAATTTGATATTAATTCTCTGCATTGTATGTTGTAGATTACTATGTCGACAAACACGAACACTCTCTCTCTGCGTTCTATCCTTAAGAAGGACAAGTTCAATGGAGCAAATTTCCTGGACTGGTACAGGAACCTAAGAATCGTTCTCACCCAAGAAAGGAAACTGTACGTCTTGGAGCATCCCATTCCGGAGGCACCTCCTGCCACTACCTCGTGAGCTGACAAAGATGCTTACAAGAAGCATCAAGATGATGCATTAGATGTGTCATGTCTAATGCTCGTGACCATGAACTTTGAGCTTCAAAAGCAACACGAGTTCATGAATTCTTATGATATGGTTGAACATCTTCGTCAACTATATCAAGGACAAGCAATGCACGAGAGATATAAAGTCTATAAGGCATTGTTTGGGTCGAAAATGCAAGATGGGACTCTCGCAGGTCCATATGTACTCAAGATGATTGGGTACGTAGAAAACCTACAGAGATTGGGATTCCACCTTGGCCAAGAGCTGGCCACTGACTTGATCTTGCAGTCTTTGCCGCAAAGCTACAATTAATTTGTCATGAATTATAACATGAATGAAATTGATAAGCCACTGCCTAAGATGCTCAGCATGTTGAGAACTGCTGAGCTCAACCTTAAGAAGGGAAAATCTGACGCCATTTTGATGGTGAAAAAGAAGAAAGGCAAGGGCAAGCATAAAGGTAAGGGAAAGTCCCAAGCCAAGGGAAAAGGCAAGGAACTGAAACCCAAAGGAGGGGTGGCCAAGGAAGGGGCTTGCTTCCACTGCAAGGAAGCTGGACACTGGAAGCGTAACTGCAAGGCATACCTGGAAGATCTTAAGAAGAAGAGAAGTGAGACTTCTACTTCAGGTATAAATGTTATAGAAGTCAATCTATCTATTTCTTCATCATGGGTATTAGATACCGGATGTGCATCTCACATTTGTACCAATGTGAAGGCGCTGAGAAATAGCAGGGCATTGACAAAGGGCGAGGTAGACCTACGAGTAGGCAATGGAGCAAGGGTTGCTGCTGTTGTTGTTGAAACTTATGATCTATCTCTGCCCTCTGGGCTTGTACTATAATTAGATGAATATTGTTATGTGTCTGCCTTAACTAAAAACATCATTTCGGTTTCTTGTTTGGACAAGAAAGGATTTACATTTACAATAAAGAATAAATGTTGTTCAGTTTATTTAAATGATATGTTCTATTGTAGTGCACCTCTAATGAATGAACTCTACTTTCTAAACTTAGAGAGCCCTATCTATAACATAAGTACCAAAAGGTTCAAGTCAAATGAGTTGAACCAAACCTATCTCTGGCATTGTCGCTTAGGTCACATAAATGAGAGTCGCTTATCTCAGCTTCATAAGGATGGGCTGCTAGACTCATTTGATTTTGAATCATATGAGACATGCGAGTCTTGGCTTTTAGGCAAGATGACCAAGACTCCCTTTAGTGGACATAGCGAAAGAGCAACAGACTTGTTAGGACTTATACATAGTAATGTATGTGGCCCTTTCAATGTTGCTACTAGAGGTGGTTACAGGTACTTCATTACATTTACTGATGACTTTAGTAGATATGGTTATGTGTATCTTATGACACATAAATCAGAATCCTTTGAAAAGTTCAAAGAATTCAAGAATGAAGTACAAAACCAGCTTGGCAAGAGTATTAAGATACTTCGATCAGATCGAGGTGGTGAATACCTTAGCCATGAGTTTCGTGACTATCTAGCTGAGTGTGGGATTCTATCCCAACACACTCCTCCTAGAACACCAAAGTGGAATGGTGTATCCGAGAGGAGGAATCGTACCCTATTAGATATGGTACGATCTATGATGAGTCACACAGATCTTCCTATATCATTTTAAGGATATTCTCTAGACACAGTAGCCTTCACCCTTAACCGTGTACCATCCAAAGCTGTAATAAAGACACCATATACGATATGAACAGGGAGAAATCCCAAGATGTCTTTCATGAGGATTTGGGGTTGTGAGGCTTACGTTCGATGTCAAGTCTCAGACAAACTGGGACCCAAATCTGATAGGTGCTATTTTGTTGGATATCCCAAGGATACAAAGGGATATTACTTCTACATTCCCAGTCAGCACAAAGTGTTTGTAGTAAAGACTGGGGTTTTTCTAGAAAGGGATTTTGTTTCTAGAAAAACTAGTGGGAGTATGTTCGATCTTGAAGAAATTCAAGATAAGGATCATAGCACTAAGGCCTTGATGGAGGTTGAATAGGAAACACAAAGTGTTGTCGGCGATGAGATTATTGCACAAAGAGTTGTGGAACAACCACCTGTTCATGTAGACCTACCTCTTCGCAGGTCTGATAGGGTACGTTGTCAGCCTGAGAGATACTCATTTCTCTTGTCTGACCATGATGACGTTATTCTCATTGAGAATGAGCCTACCTCCTATCAGGAAGCTGTGATGAGCCCAGATTCTGAGAAATGGCTAGAGGCCATGAGATCCGAGATGGAATCCATGTACACCAACCAAGTGTAGACTTTGGTTGATCCACCTGAAGGGGTCAAACCCATTGGGTGTAAGTGGGTCTTTAGGAGAAAGACAAACATGGATGGACTTACGCATACCTATAAGGGTCGATTGTGGCTAAAGGTTTCAAGCAAATTCATAGTATTGACTATGATGAAACCTTTTCTCCAGTGGCGATGTTTAAGTCCATTCGGATCTTGCTTGCTATTGCAGCATACCATGATTATGAGATCTGGCAGATGGATGTCAAAACCGTATTTCTGAATGGAAACTTACTTGAGGATGTGTACATGACACAACCTGAGGGTTTTGTAGATCCACAACATACTGGGAAAGTATGCAAGCTACAAAGGTCCATTGATGGGATAAAGCAAGCTTCTCGGAGCTGGAATCTTCGATTCGATGATGCGATCAAATAGTTTGGTTTCATCAAGAATGAAGATGAACCCTGTGTCTACAAGAGGGTTAATGGGAACACAGTTGTCTTCCTTGTATTGTATGAGGATGACATACTACTCATTGGGAATGACATCCCTTCGCTACAGTTTGTGAAGACTTGGCTGGGGACGTGCTTCTCAATGACGGACTTAGGTGAAGCATCCTGTATTCTAGGTATCAAGATCTATAGAGATAGATCTAAGAGATTGCTTGGCCTAAGTCAGAGTACATACATTGACACGGTATTACTATGGTTTTCCATGTAAAATTCCAAGAAGGGACTTCTGCCGATGTCACATGGTGTGAGTCTTTCGAAGACTCAAAGTCCCTCTTCTAGAGAGGAGAGAGACCGCATGGATAAGATCCCGTATGCATCTTCTATAGGATCTATCATGTACGCCATGCTGTGTACTCGTCCTGATGTCTCGTATGCTTTGATCATGATGAGTAGATACCAGTCAGATCCAGGTGAGTGTCACTGGATAGCAGTCAAGAATATTCTTAAGTACTTGAGAAGGACTAAAGAAAATTTCATGATATTTGGAGGCAATGAGGAGCTAGTTGTAAAGGGTTACAGCGATGCCAGCTTCCAAACTGTTGGGTTATGGCACCGCGGCGAGTGTGTGTTCAAACATGTTTCGTAAACTTGTGCACAGCAGAAGAGATAAAAAAAATAAATCTACATTTATTACAACACACACATCACACGCATGCATAATACAACATGTGTAGACATAACCGTAAATTTAAATTTTGCAATAAAAGGAAATTTAACTACGTATACCTTCCGTATCACGTGTAGCGGGAACGGCATCAACCGGAACAATCCTCGCTAGAATCGTCTCTATCCGTATCCATGCCGAGTATCTTCGGGATGACTTCGCTAAGTCACGAGCTTCGTCTTCGTACGGGTTACTAGCCTCGTGTTGAAGACGACGTGATCGAGAGAGGATCACAATCCGAATCCAAATTTGGATCCAAAAATGAGTCCTCAAAACTCGCTTCTCCGGAGAGGTATTCGTCAACCATTTGACGAATCCTTCGTCCTCCACCTATGAGGATAACCAGAGATCGAATCCCCGGTAAGTAAGGCACTGTCAAAGCTTCTAAAGTCGTCCAAATGACGCTCCGACGAGAAGAAAACAAGCTGTCCAGAAAACTGGACAGCTTTGGTGGAGGAGTAAGGGTCGGCCAAAAGATTGGTGGAAGCTCACCTTGTTACCGAACCCAAGGAAGATCACCGGAGAACCAACCGGCAGCAGCTCGACGCCGGCGAGGGGAAAGGAAGGCTCCTTCTGGACGCTGGTTGGAAGAGGTGAGCAGCGGCAATGGAGTTGGCGCCGATTAGATGGTGAGGGTGGGCGGCCAAAACTAGGTTAGGATTTTGGATTAGGGCTTAACAATCCCTTAAGCCCTCTTTTATAGAGAACTAATTCTCTTAATGGTTATTGGATCATAACCATGTGGCCCGTTAACCCGCTCCATTAATATAAGTTAAAATGAACCAAACCATGATGGTTTATTTTAAGTTAAAATGAACCGAACCAACTTTTGGTTCATTTGTTTAAAATAAATCAAACCCTTTGGTTTATTCTCCTCCACTGGATTAGAACCAAACCATTTTGGTTCATCCATTATCTCTTCATAAGACAGGGCCCATCGACACTTCCATTGAGACTGAAACAATTTCATGCTCGCTTCTTGTTTGGTCCAACCAAACCTTGTTTCTCTCGGTCTGAGAATCCCATTCTCAAGCTCGTTTTAAATCCTTTGGATTACGCTCGTTGTGCGTGTGGCCAAATACGTTCTCGATTTATGTTGGTCGTCTATAATTAACCATTAATTATAGAACGATCTTAAGTGGCACCTAGTAGTACATCATGATCCCCAATTAACCGAAAAGATCAACGGTTGATCCAGAACTATTTCTGAAACCCTTCAGCAGCTCGAATGGATCGTGCCCCATTCCCTTCACTCATCTTATACCCACTTGGTTCAGGACATGGTCTATAGTGTCAGTCTCCGCTAGGCTGACTACATCACACCTAGCCCAAGTATCATTTCCTCAACCTACGGATTCTAGTTACTCCACATGTATCGAAGAGTACCTTACTCTAAACATGTAATGCTTTGGCCAAAGACTTTAGTAACAATCCGACGAGAGGCCATGTGTATACATCTCCTCGCAAGGAGTGGTGAATCCTTTATAGGCTATTCAAACACCTTCGATCACTTCGACTTATACCGAATCATCCCGGGTCCACATCTCCTTAGAGATGCTTGCTTAAGATGTCAAAGCATAAGTCTTCATGATCAAGATGACTTGAATACCGCAAGTCAAAGGAACATCGCACTTAAGCTACAGTAAGAACTTCATTGACATATCTATATATGCAGAGAACCATATGACGTCTTACGGCTGGTCACTCCAATGAACTAGTTACCATAACTAGCATCCACGATTAACTCCGGACATCACAATGTCTCCAGCCAGTGAGAATCAGCTGCTTGGATACACCAAGGAGTATACCTCGTGCTAGTCTCGTCAGAATTGATGGTGTCCAAATCCATCAATTCATCGACTAGGGATAATTCCGATACATCACAATTACACATGTAGAGATACTTGCTAGTTGTGATCCAATCACAAATTCTCTCATGCTGTGAATCGTATCATGGACATTGAGTAAATGAGTTTAACATTCAATCAAATACATAAAGACATGTATACTCAAATAGTGAATCTTCGTTTATCATATAAATTCTTCATACATAAGGCGATTGCCTTAGGACATCTCTCAAATATATTACTAACAGACTCCCACTTGGCCTAATGCCAATCGCTACGGTATCCAATACCATAAGCACTAACATGACCCTCAAACTTACTTTGAGGTAATGCTTTAGTCAAAGGATCTGCTAAGTTCCTTCCAGTGGGAATTTTCTCGATTTGTATTTCATTCCTATTGATGATCTCTCTGATAAGATGATAGCGGCGAAGCACATGTTTGGATCGTTGATGAGACCTTGGCTCTTTCGCCTGTGCAATTGCTCCATTGTTGTCGCAGTAGACCGGTATTACTTCAACAATGGCCGGAATCACACCAAGTTCATAAACGAACTTCTTGATCCAAACCGCTTCCTTTGCTTCTTCCGAAGCTGCAATGTATTCTGCCTCAGTGGTAGAATCCGCTACAGTGTCTTGTTTGGAACTTTTCCAACTCACTGCGCCCCTATTCAAAGTAAACACGTATCCAGACTGATACCTGGAATCATCCTTGTCTGTCTGGAAGCTGGCATCCGTATACCCGCGTATCACCATGTCCCCTTCTCCATATATTAGGAACACATCCTTAGTTCTTCTCAAGTACTTAAGGATCGTCTTAACAGCCACCCAATGATCCATTCCTGGATCAGACTAGCATATGCTCGTGACACTCAGAGCATACGATACATCGGGCCTCGTACATAACATAGCATACATGATAGATCCTATTGCGGATGCATAGGGAATCTTACTCATGCAAATCCTCTCATCTTCTGTGCGCGGACACATAGACTTCGAAAGGTGTACCCCATGCCTGATGGGTAGGAAACCTTTCTTTGATTCCGACATGCTAAACCTCTTTACCACTCGGTCTATATATGTAGACTGCGAAAGACCAAGCAACCGTTTCGATCTATCTCTATAGATCTTAATCCCGAGGATGTAAGTTGCTTCTCCCAGGTCCTTCATGGAGAATGTCTTGGATAACCAAACCTTAACTGACTGTAAGATTGAAACATCGTTTCCTATAAGTAATATGTCATCGACATACAATACTAGGAACACGACTGCACTCCCACTAACCTTCTTGTACACACAAGGTTCGTCTGGATTTTGTGAGAAATCAAACTTTTTGATTGTCTCATCAAAATGGATATTCCAGCTCCTGGATGCTTGCTTCAATCCATAAATGGACTGTCGCAATTTGCATACCTTGGTTTTATCAACCAATGTGAAACCCTCAGGCTATATCATATACACGTCCTCGAGTAGGTTTCCATTAAGGAAAGCTATTTTCACATCCATCTGTCATATCTCATAATCATAATGAGCCACTATGGCCAGGAGCATTCGAATGGATTTAAGCATAGCTACAGGCGAATAGGTTTCGTCATAATCAACACCTTGCTTTTGACGATATCCTTTCACCACCAATCTATCCTTATAGGTAATCACATTACCATCCATGTCGGTTTTCTTCTTGAAAACCCACTTGCACCCTATAGGCTTTATGCCTTCAGGTGGGTCAACCAAGTTCCAAACTTGGTTTTCATACATGGAATCCATTTCCGACTTCATGGCACCAAACCACTTATCCCTTTCTGAACTTGTCAGCACTTCTTCATAACTGGTAGGCTCCTCATCATCAATGAGTAACACGTCGTTCGATTCACTTATGATAAATCCATATCTCTCAGGAATATTGCATGTTCTACCACATCTACGAAGATGTGGAGTTACAATAGGTCCAGCCGATTGCTCATCACTATGAGTTGTCAGCTTTTGTGCTTCACCAGGTATCTCATCAATGTCTATTTGAGTCTCTCGAGCCTCCTCAAGCTCGACGACACTCCCACTGTTTTCTTGCAAGAGAAACTCTTTCTCTAGAAACACAACATGCCTTGAAACAAACAACTTTTGTTCCACAGGATGATAGAATTTGTAACCCCTTGTTTCCTTAGGGTATCCAATAAATAGACATTTATCAGACATAGCATCCAATTTGTCTGATACTGTCCGCTACACATAAGCAGGACAACCCCATATCTTCAAGTAAGATACATGAGGTTTCTTACTATTCCATATCTCATATGGAGTAGTAGAGACTACCTTGGTAGGCATTCTGTTTAACAAGTAAACAGCTGTCTGAAGTGCATAGCCCCAAAAAGACTTGGGAAGATTCACATGATTCATCATTGACTTGACCATGTCCAACAAGGTTCGGTTATGCCTCTCAGATACACCATTATGCTGTGGTGTATATGGCGGAGTCCATTGAGACAATATACCATTGTCTCTTAGATAATCAAGAAACTCCTGACTCAAGTATGTTGGTGCAGGGGCACTAGAAAATCGAACCTTGATTTTGATGATGGCAAAGATTCAAAGTTAAGCTATTTTGTTATCTCATGTGATATGCTAAGTGTGCAGGAAGTGTTTAAACTAAGCCAAAGGTCGAGCGACATCCGGAGAATCTCAAGTTGAGAAACCGTGGTGGTCAGACGACACCAGGAGAACCTCAGGGAGTCGAGGAACCTCGGTGGTGACTGAAAGCTAAGCGACAGGTCAAGAGGACCAAAGGTAAGCTCCGTGTGTGGAGTGGTGGTAAGGACGTGTCCTCGGTTAGAGGACAATCCTAGGTGTCGATCCAACTAAGGCTTCCGGAGGAATGCCGAAGTCGAGATTGGACAGTCAAAGGACTGTCACACTGCATGGCATTATGCATCTATTGCGCTAATCTTGTATTGCAGGAATTCTCAAGTCGATGAGTCAACCGAGATGTCTGATCGTGATCAAGGCGGACTACTAAGAGGATCAGTCGACTGATGTAGACGAATCAGCCCAGTGCACAAGGTCAAAGAGATAGAGATTGATGCCGCCACCTCAGGATAAGATAAGCCACCACCTCAAGATAAGATAAGTTGCCACCTCAAGATAAGATAAGCTGCCACCTCAAGATAAGATCCACGAGTTTTGGATCTGGATCGGGACAAATTCCAAGGTGCAAATCTATAAAAGGAGGGGAGGACTCAAACCTAAATTCAAGAATCTCTCAAGTGCTCGTGCTCTCTACAACGCGCTACTCGAAAGTCGTCATCTTCTAATTAATTGTCGGTATTATTATATTTCTGTACTTAATTTGTATAAGGACCGGTAAGGTTGTTACCGGCCTTATAATCATTGTAATCGTCTTGTCTCTTACCTCCAACGAGGAAGAGACTTTTGGTGATTGCCCTTCGGAAGCGATCAAGGATCGCAGGGCCTTGGATTAGCAGCCGTTGGGCTGTGAACCAAGTAAAAAGCTTTGTGTCTTTCTTGTGTTTATATTTTGTTTTCCGCTGCGTACTTGGTTTTAATTGTCGAAAAAGAAAAGTTTTCACTAACGCTATTCACCCCCCTCTAGCGTTTCAAATCGATCCAACAATTGGTATCAGAGCGGGGCGCTCAGATTCGGTGCAACCACCGATCGAGCATTTTCTTTTCTTTATTTTTATTTTTTATTTTTAATTATCTTCTGCACTACTAATCCAAGATCAAGTCTTGGGACTCTTTTGTTTGTGTTTTTTTTGCGAGTATTAGAAGATCGTTGACCGAGCTAACCATGGAAGAGTATCGCTCAATGCCTAAAGGTAACAATGTCAATTTAAATTTTAAATTCCATATTATTTGTTTCAAGTGCAGGGAGAGAGGACACTATAAAAATAAGTGTCCTACTCGTAAGACTCGAACGACACAACCGGCGGCAAAGGGGACACCATTGCTAGGAGTACGGAAGAACAAGGAGCACATCAAATGCTTCGGGTGCAGAAGATTCGATCACTACAAGAATCGATGTCCGGAGAAAAAGGTTAGTAAAATTAATAATTTTGAAAAGTTGAGTTTTAGAATAGTTGATAATTTAGATAAATTGTGTAATTGTTGTCAATTAAATAATACAATTAATAATTCAACTAATAAAAAATTAATTAATTCAGATTTAATTAGTTTAAATAATAATAATAACAATATCATGGAAGAAAATGATCAAATTAATCTTACATTTGATAAAATTAACCAAGAGATTAATCAAATTTTTAGTTTAATTAACATAGATCTAGATCAAGTTAAGGATAAAACCAACCTAGGACTTAATCAGAATAATCAAACGATAGGACAGAATCATCAAATCCTAGATCTGATTAATCTAGATAATTCCGAATTAAAAAATTCTAGTTTGAAAAATTCAACCATAAAAAATTCGAAATTAACTTTAAAAAATTCCAAAGATAATCAAAATAATTCTAATAATAATTCTACCTTTAAAAACTCTAGCAATCTTATCTTAAATAATTCTAATAATAATTCTACCTTTAAAAACCCTAGCAATCTTATCTTAAATAATTCTACCTTTAAAAACTCTAATAATCTTATCTTAAATAATTCTAATAATAATTCTACCTTTAAAAACTCTAATAATCTTATCTTAAATAATTCTAATAATAATTCTCCCTTTAAAAATTCTAACAATCTTATCTTAAATAATTCTAATAATTCTACCTTTAAAAACTCTAGCAATCTTATCTTAAATAATTCTACCTTTAAAAACTCTAACAATCATATCTTAAATAATTCTAACAATAATTCTACTTTTAAAAAGTCTAATAATCTTATCTTGAAAAAGTCTAATAATATTATTTTGAAAAATTCTAATAATCCTATTTTAAATAATTCACAATCTAACTTAATTAAAAATTCAAAATTAGTTAATCAAACCAATAAAATTAATTATAATAGAGTACCATTTGATTATACACAAATTAATAATCTAGCAATTAAACCTTCAACTAATAAATATGTAGACTTGGGTTACAAGTCTAAGCTAACCAAAAATCAAGACACTAAAATTTGTAAACCTAATTATAATAAAGTATCTTATAACTATGGAACAAATAAAAGTCCACCCAAGAAAATAACCATTTCTTTAAATTGATTGAATGTAGCTTGCTCATGCATACATATCATTATCATGCTTATTTTGTCATGTCATACATACTAGTTAACTCTCATAGAATGGTTAGATAGGAAATAATTAATTAATCTTGACAACATAGTATCAGGACGCGGTGAGATGATAGTACGTTAAGGAAACGAAGTCAAGTGTATCCGAGTTGGATAAGGAGTATCTAGCTTGGTGCATTTAACTAAGTGGAACTAACTGAAGCTACCTCACCACATCCTAAACTAGTTAGACCAGGACGTAACCCTAAGTGAATTAAGTGTGTAATTTCCTAAGTTGGCTTTGTCTAAGGAAGTGGTCGTTGTTCCGATCAAAGAAGGCCCCTGTGCCTCGCCACGACCTGGAAGCCCTCTTTTGAAATGTTCACTTAACTAACTAAAGGTTAAATCTGAATCTAACCCAAGATTAATTAATTTCTAAGGCATTAAATTAAATTCATCTCACAATACCTATAAGGATAACTTGGTTGATCATATAGAATGGGTGAGATGGTAAGGACAACAAATTAAAAATGATTTTGAAAACGATTTCAAATTTTATATACACATAAATAGATTCTTAAAACTATTCTTATTGGTTGCCATGATTATTGTGTGTAGTTATATGTAGTTTTCAAAACAACTATGCTTCTTAAAATGATGGTTAGTTGACCAATACTAAAAATCTAAATCTTTAGGTCAACTTTAGATACCTAGACCCTTTGGACACTTAGGTGAGCCTTCCTTATGGCCAACAAGGATGCCCTAAGAGTTTGTCAGACAAAAGGGGAGACCCTCTAGATAAGCCTTCCTTGTGGCTAACAAGGATGTTAGGTTAAGGGGGAGGTTCTAATTGGATAATCATCATAGAAGTTGTTAAAAAATATTTTTTAAAAAAAAATCACCAATATTTTCTAAATTTAAATCCTTCGTTTGATAATATGCCAAGGGGGAGAGAAGACTTAAGTTGGACAAACTTAGTATCTAGCTACCTCCAGTTTGGCATAAAAACCAATAGACATGAGCCTTTAAAATGTTTTTCTTTCTCAAAATTTTATAACAATGTTAAAGGTTAGGGGGTCACATTCTAACCTAGGATATACATTGTTGGTGCAGGATCTAGAAACCTAAACTCCTAAGTATTAAAGAAAGTTGAACATATTAAATCAACTTGATTAGCATGTTTAAAAATTCTATTTCTTTGCAATGTACCCAATATAAAGTTATTTTTGATATATGTCAAAGGGGGAGAGAGAATAAAGTTAAGAGGTTACTTACTTTTTCTTTCCCAAAAAGTAATTGTTTTTCAAAAATCACCCAGGGTTAAGGGGGAGGTACCCTTAAGGGGGATGTTTTGAAAAATGACTTCTCAATGTTTACTGCTTATTTTCTCTTAACTTTGAATTGGTTTGCCATAGATCAAAAAGGGGGAGATTGTTGGTGCAGGGGCACTAGAAAATCGAACCTTGGTTTAGATAATGGCAAAGATTCAAAGGTAAGCTCTTTAGTTAACTCATGTGATATGCTCAGAGTGCAGCAAGTGTTTAAGCTAAGTCAAAGGTAGAGCGACATCCGCAGAATCTCGTTGAGAAACCGTGGTGGTCGACGACACCAGAGAACCTCGGGAGTCGAGGAACCTCGGTGAGCTAGTCAAGAGGACCAAAGGTAAGCTCCGTGTGTGGAGCGGTGGTAAGGACGTGTCCTTGGTTAGAGGACAATCCTAGGCATCGATCCAACTAAGGCTTCTGGAGGAATGCCGAAGTCGAGATCGGACAGTCAAAGGATCACATTCATGGCATTATGCATCTATTGTGCTAATCTTGTATTGCAGAATTCTCAAGGCGAGTCAATCGGAGATGTCGTGATCAAGATAGTAGACTACTAAGAGGATCAGTCGACTGATGTAGACGAATCAGCCCAGTGCACAAGGTCAAAGAGATAGAGATTGATGCCACCACCTCAGGATAAGATAAGCCACCACCTCAAGATAAGATAAGTTGCCACCTCAAAATAAGGTAAGCTGCCACCTCAAGATAAGATCCACGAAGTTTTGATCCGGATCGACAAATTCCAAGGTGCAAATCTATAAAAGGAGGAGGACTCAAACCTAAATTCAAGAATCTCTCAAGTGCTCGTGTTTCTACAACGCCATCTCGACTGCAAGGCCATCTTCTAATTAATTGTAGGTATTATTATATTTTTGTACTTAATTTGTATAAGGACCGGTAAGGTTGTTACCGGCCTTATAATCATTGTAATCGTCTTGTCTCTTACCTCCAACGAGGAAGAGACTTTTGGTGATTGCCCTTCGGAAGCGATCAAGGATCGCAGGGCCTTGGATTAGCAGCCGGTGGGCTGTGAACCAAGTAAAAAGCTTTGTGTCTTTCTTGTGTTTATATTTTGTTTTCCGCTGCGTACTTGGTTTTAATTGTCGAAAAAGAAAAGTTTTCACTAACTCTATTCACCCCCCCTCTAGCGTTTCAAATCGATCCAACAAAGTATTCACCACCTCGATCCGATCGAAGTATTTTAATACTCTTGTCATGTTGTTTCTCTACTTCATTTCTGAATTCTTTGAACCTTTCAAAGTCTTCAGACTTGTGTTTCATCAAGAACACATACCCAAACCGTGAGTGATCATCGGTGAAGGTGTTGGGTTTCCGGGCACCGCGGCGTGTGTGTGTTCGATCATGTTTCGTAAACATGAGCACAGCGGAAGCAATAAAAATAATAAATACTCCTATTTATTACAACACACACAACACACGCATGCTATTACAACAAGTGTAGACATAACCGTAAATTAAAATTGCAATAAAAGAAATTAAACTACGTTATACCTTCCGTATGATGTGTAGCGGGAACGGCATCAACCGGAACGATCCTCGTAAGAATCGTCTCTATCCGTATCCACGCCGAGCTCCTCGGGATGACTTCGCTAAGTCACGAGCTTCGTCTTCGTACGGGTTACTAGCCTCGTGTTGAAGACAACGTGATCGAGAGATGATCACGATCCGAATCCAAATTCGGATCAAAAACGAGTTCTCAAAACTCGCTTCTCCGGAGAGGTATTCGTCAACCGTTTGACGAATCCTTCGTCCTCCACCTCAGAGGATTACCGGAGATCAAATCCCTGGTATGTTAGCCGCTGTCGGAGCACTAACCGTCGTCCAAACGACGCTCCGACGAGAGGAGAAGAAGCTGTCCAGAAAACTAGACAGCTTGGTGGAGGAGATAGGCGCCGGCCAAAACAAGGAGACAAAAGCTCACCTTGATGCCGAACCTTTTAGGGGATCACCGGAGGGTCGCCGGAGGTTCACCGGCTAGAGCTTGGACGCCGGCAACAAGTTGGAAGGCTGCACCACAAGCTGGGCGGCAACAAGATGTTGGGCGGCAACAAGATGTTGGGCGGCCACAATATGTTGGGCGGCAACTAGTTGATTAAGTTTAGGGTTAGGGTTTAATCCCTATTTTATAGAGAACTAATTCTCTTAATGGTTAATGGATCATATCCATAAAGCCCGTTAACCCGCTCCATTAAGATAAGTTAAAATAAACCAAACCATGATGGTTTATTTTAAGTTAAAACGAACCGAACCAACCTTTGGTTCATTCGTTTAATATAAACCAAACCATTTGGTTTATTCTCATCCATTGGATTAGAACCAAACCATTTTGGTCCATCCATTATGTCTTCATAAGACACTGCCCATCCACGCTTCCATTGCGACTGAAACAATTTCATGCTCGCTTCTTGTTTGGTCCAACCAAACATAGTTTCTCTCGGTCTGAGAATCCCATTCTCAAGCTCGTTTTAAATCCTTTGGATTACACTCGTTGTGCGTGTGACCAAATAGGTTCTCGGTTTATGTTGGCCGTCTATAATTAACCATTAATTATAGAACGATCATGAGTGGCACCTAGTAGTACATCATGACCCCCAATTAACCGAAAAGATCAACGGTTGATCCAGAACTATTTCTGAAACCCTTCAGTAGCTCGAATGAATCGTGCCCCATTCCCTTCACTCATCTTATACCCACTTGGTTCAGGATATGGTCTATTGTGTCAGTCCCCACTAGGCTGACTACGTCACACCTAGCCCAAGTATCATTTCCTCGTCCTACGGATTCTAGTTACTCCACATGTATCGAAGAGTACTTTACTCTAAACATGTAATGCTTTGGCCAAAGACTTTAGTAACAATCCGACGAGAGGCCATGGGTATACATCTCCTCGCAAGGAGTGGTGAATCCTTTATAGGCTATTCAAACACCTTCGATCACTTCGACTTATACCCAATCATCCCGGGTCCACATCTCCTCTGAGATGTTTGCTTAAGATGTCAAAGCATAAGTCTCCATGATTAAGATGACTTGAATACCGCAAGTCAAAGGAACATCGCACTTAAGCCACAGTAAGAACTTCATTGACATATCTATATATGCAGAGAACCATATGAAGTCTTACGGCTGGTCACTCCAATGAACTAGTTACCATAACTAGCATCCACGATTAACTCCGACATCACGATGTCTCCACCGCTGAGAATCACCGCTTGGATACACCAAGGAGTATACCTCGTGTTAGTCTCGAGTAATTGATGGTGTCCAAATCCATCAATTCATCGACTAGGATAATTCCGATACATCACAATTACACATGTAGAGATACTCACTAGTTGTGATCCAATCACAAATTCTCTCATGCCGTGAATCGATCGTGACATTCAAGAAATGAGTTTAAGATCCAATCAAATACATTAAACATGTATACTCAAATAGTGAATCTTCATTTATCATATAAATGGTTCATACATAAGGCGATTGCCTTAGGACATCTCTCATATATTACTAACAGACTCCCACTTGGCCTAATGCCAATCGCTACGGTATCCAATACCATAAGCACCAACATGACCCTCAAACTTACTTTGAGGTAATGCTTTAGTCAAAGGATCCGCTAAGTTCCTTTCAAAGGGAATTTTCTCGATTTGTATTTCATTCCTACCGATGATCTCTCCGATAAGATGATAGCGCGGCTACATGTTTGGATCATTGATAAGACCACATCAAGTTCATAGATGAACCTTTTGATCCAAACCGCGCCGCCTAAAGTCGCAACGTATTCTCGCCTTAGTGGCGTAATCCGCTATAGTGTCAAGTTTGGAACCTTTCCAACTTATTGCGCCCATTCTAGGTGAATACATACCCGCATCGAGACATGGAATCATCCTTGTTCATGCGTCGAGTCGCATCCGTATACCCACGTATCACCATGTACCCTTCTCCATATATTAGGAACACATCCTTAGTTCTTCTCAAGTACTTAAGGATCGCCTTAATACCACCCAATGATCCATTCTCGATCGATCGTATCCGCCGTGACACTCGAGCATACGATACATCGGGCCTCGTACATAACATAGCATACATGATAGATCCTATTGCGGATGCATAGGGAATCTTACTCATGCAAATCCTCTCGTCTTCTGTGCGCGGACACATAGACTTCGAAAGGTGTACCCCATGCCTGATGGGTAAGAAACCTTTCTTGGATTCCGACATGCTAAACCTCTTTAGCACTCGGTCTATATATGTAGACTGTGAAAGACCAAGCAACCGTTTCGATCTATCTCTATAGATCTTAATCCCGAGGATGTAGGTTGCTTCTCCTAGGTCTTTCATGGAGAATGTCTTGGATAACCAAACCTTAACTGACTATAAGATTGAAACATCGTTTCCTATAAGTAGTATGTCATCGACATACAATACTAGGAATACGACTGCACTCCCACTAACCTTCTTGTACACACAAGGTTCGTCTGGATTTTGAGAGAAATCAAACCTTTTGATTGTCTCATCAAAACTGATATTCCAACTCCTGGATGCTTGCTTCAATCCATAAATGGATCGTCGCAATTTGCATACCTTGGTTTTATCAACCGATGTGAAACGCTCAGGCTGTATCATATACACGTCCTCGAGCAGTTTTCCATTAAGGAAAGCTGTTTTCACATCCATCTGCCATATCTCATAATCATAATGAGCCGCTATGGCCAGGAGCATCCGAATGGATTTAAGCATAACTACAGGCGAATAGGTTTCGTCATAATCAACACCTTGCTTTTGACGATATCCTTTCGCCACCAATCTAGCCTTATAGGTAATCACATTACCATCCATGTCGGTTTTCTTCTTGAAAACCCACTTGCACCCTATAGGCTTTATGCCTTCAGGTTGGTCAACTAAGTTCCAAACTTGGTTTTCGTACATGGAATCCATTTCCGACTTCATGGCACCAAGCCACTTATCCCTTTCTGAACTTGTCAGCACTTCTTCATAACTGGTAGGTTCCTCATCATCAATGAGTAACACGTCGTTCGATTCACTTACGAGAAATCCATATCTCTCAGGAATATTGCGTGTTCTACCAGATCTACGAAGATGTGGTGTTACAATAGGTCCAGCCGATTGCTCATCACTATGAGTTGTCGGCTGTAGTGCTTCACCAGGTATCTCATCAATGTCTATTTGAGTCTCTCGAGCCTCCTCAAGCTCGACGACACTCCCACTGTTTTCTTGCAAGAGAAACTCTTTCTCTAGAAACACATCATGCCTTGAAACAAACACCTTTTGTTCCACAGGATGATAGAATTGGTAACCCCTTGTTTCCTTAGGGTATCCAATAAATAGACATTTATCAGACTTAGCATCCAGTTTGTCTGATACAGTCCGCTTCACATAAGCAGGACAACCCCATATCTTCAAGTAAGATACATGAGGTTTCTTACTATCCCATATCTCATATGGAGTAGTAGAGACTACCTTGGTAGGCATTCTGTTTAACAAGTAAACAGCTGTCTGAAGTGCATAACCCCAAAAGGACTTGGGAAGAGTCGCATGATTCATCATTGACCTGACCATGTCCAACAAGGTCCGGTTACGCCTCTCAGATACACCATTATGCTGTGGTGCATAGGGCGGAGTCCATTGAGACAATATGCCATTGTCTCTTAGATAATCAAGAAACTCTTGACTTAAGTATTCACCACCTCGATCCGATCAAAGTATTTTAATACTCTTGTCATGTTGTTTCTCTACTTCATTTCTGAATTCTTTGAACCTTTCAAAGGCTTCAGACTTGTGTTTCATCAAGAACACATACCCAAACCGTGAGTGATCATCGGTGAAGGTAATGAAGTAGCTATAGCCTCCTAAAGCTTGAGTTGACATAGGTCCACATACATCAGTATGTATTAGACCTAGTAACTCTCCCACTCGTTCACCTTTTCCCGTAAAAGGTAACTTAGTCATCTTGCCTTTTAAGCATGATTCGCATGTATCGTATGAATCCAATTCAAACGATTCCAGAATTCCACATCGGTGTAACTCGGACATGCGTTTCTTGCTTACATGGCCAAGACGACAATGCCACATATAGGAGTCTATTTGATTATCCTTTCGAGCACGCTTGTTGCTCGCTTCGATATTGCAAATGTCACTGGATACGTCCAACGTATAAACACCATTGCTTAAAGTTCCAATCCCATAAAGAACTCCATTCAAAGTTATGTAACAACAATTGTTACTAAAAGTCAAATGGAACCCATTTCTATTTAGACAAGAAATAGAAATGATGTTCTTTATCAACGAAGGAACATAAAAGCAATTGTCTAGTTCTAAGACAAGTCCTACAGGGAGTTCCAACAAATACGTTCCGATGGCGAGTGCAGCAACCGTTGCTCCATTCCCAACACGTAAATTTGACTCTCCCCTTGACGAGTCTTCTTCTATTCCTTAGCCCATGTATGCCATTACATATATGTGAGCCACACCTAGTATCAAATACCCAAGTGTCTAAAGAAATAGAATGACAATCAATAAAGAAGATTTCTGAAGAAGATGGGGCATCCGATGCCTTATCCTTCTTCATGGACTCGAGATAAATCTTGCACTTTCTTCACAAATGTCTCTCCTTGCCATAATGATGGCAAGTGCCCTTTTGAGCTGGTTCTGCCTTTTAGCCTTTTTCTTCTTCCCCTTCTGTTGTTCCTTTGACTCCCTCTTAGAACCTTTCTTCGAGGAATCAACTAACAACACTGTCCCCTACTCATGCTTCTCAGAAGGCTCCACAGTCTTCAGCATGTTGAGCAGTACCACAGATGAACCTCCTTGCATCTCAGAGATGAAGAGGAGCTTGGAGACTTCGAACCTTTCGAATCTCACTTGCTCATCAACCAACTCACAGAGATGAAGGACTACGATATGAGCATCCATATGCTCATGCCGCTGTGAGCTTGGGTTCCATCGCGGCTAGCATGATGCAACTCATTTGTTCAGAATCACTCACATGTTTCTGATAGGCCAACAATTGGTCCAAAGTTGCATCGTCACTAGGACGGGCGGGAAGAGGCGCTTCGAGGACATACACAAGCTTTTCATCTTGAGAACAATTCTCAAGTTTCTAAGCTAGTCCAAGAAGTTCGGCCCAGTCAATTTATTTGAATCCAAAATGGAACGCAAATTCAAACACATCATGATCAATATATTAACTTAGAAATACAAAACGAGCATATATGAGAAAGATGATTTTAAAATGCATCAATATACATTTATAAATTCCATTCATTTTTCGAATTTCAAAAACCCCAAAATCACTTCGGGAGATCGTAGGTCCATCTCCGAATGGGTTGATATCCATCATAGTTATGAACAACCTTGGAGAGAGTCCAACAAGCCATTCATAACTACGACGGTAGGTATCATCTATACCGATTGCATATCCCGTATGCAACTATCACAATGTGCTATCAACTAATTGAATGTTCACACATACATCGGGTTGTTAACACATTAACAAGTATGCATCATATGCATAGCACCCAACTTCACCTCCCTTTACATCGACCTTGGAGAGAGTCCAACAAACCGATGCTCCAGGTTAAAGCCAACCCATTAATCAGTACATAGTTTTAATATGGTTAGAGCGCATTCAACCAATTAGCCCAGCTTGGAGAGAGTCCAACAACCAAAGCTAAAGATTGACCTCTGACTCTTACCATATTAGTATTAAACTATTCCATGGTTTGAACATATTCAGGTTCGAGCCGGGCTTGGAGAGAGTCCAACAAACCAAACAAGAAACAGAACTCTGGTTCTAACCATATTAATGGAAGGTGTAGGCTTTAATATTGATTAAGGGTTTTTATTTCTCATCCTCTTTGCATGCAAATAACTATTATCTACATGGCATGGCATACATGGCATACATCTACATGTCACGACACGCATGGCATAATGTTATGCATCTAATGCAATTACATGGCATACAATTATGTCATGTCTATATTTCCTTATATGTCATAACTATTTATAGAAATAAAATATGTTTAAGATTTGATTCTCCAAATCAAATCATAATTAAATTAGGAAACAAATTTCCAAATCTAATCACATATTTTATTCATGGAATTATTTGATTAAGGAAAATCTATTTAGGAAACCAATTTCCTAAATCATTAAAACTACTTATGGAAATAAAATATTTTAAGATTTGATTTCCCAAATCAAATCATGATTAAATTAGGAAACAAATTTCCAGAATCTAATCAAATATTTTATTTATGGAAAATATCAATTTCCATAAATACTTCCAACTTTCCAAAAGTGGAAGATTTCCATAAATACTTCTAGACTTTCCAAAATTGAAAAATTTCCATAAATACTTCTAAATTTCCAAAATTAGAAAATTTCCAGAAATACATTATGACTATCGCAAAACCATTTTACGATTATGTCGAAACACAACCTGGGCTCTGATACCACTGTTGGGTTTCCGGCACCGCGGTGTGTGTGTGTTCGATCATGTTTCGTAAACATGAGCACAGCGGAAGCAATAAAAATAATAAATACTCCTATTTATTACAACACACACAACACACGCATGCTATTACAACAAGTGTAGACATAACCGTAAATTAAAATTGCAATAAAAGAAATTAAACTACGTTATACCTTCCGTATGACGTGTAGCGGGAACGACATCAACCGGAACGATCCTCGTAAGAATCGTCTCTATCCGTATCCACGCCGAGCTCCTCGGGATGACTTCGCTAAGTCACGAGCTTCGTCTTCGTACGGGTTACTAGCCTCATGTTGAAGACGACGTGATCGAGAGATGATCACGATCCGAATCCAAATTCGGATCAAAAATGAGTTCTCAAAACTCGCTTCTCCGGAGAGGTATTCGTCAACCGTTTGACGAATCCTTCGTCCTCCACCTCAGAGGATTACCGGAGATCAAATCCCCGGTATGTTAGCCGCTGTCGGAGCACTAACCGTCGTCCAAACGATGCTCCGACGAGAGGAGAAGAAGCTGTCCAGAAAACTGGACAGCTTGGTGGAGGAGATAGGCGCCGGCCAAAACAAGGAGACAAAAGCTCACCTTGATGCCGAACCTTTTAGGGGATCACCGGAGGGTCGCCGGAGGTTCACCGGCTGGAGCTTGGACGCCGGCAACAAGTTGGAAGGTTGCACCACAAGCTGGGCGGCAACAAGATGTTGGGCGGCAACAAGATGTTGGGCGGCCACAATATGTTGGGCGGCAACTAGTTGATTAGGTTTAGGGTTAGGGTTTAATCCCTATTTTATAGAGAACTAATTCTCTTAATGGTTAATGGATCATATCCATAAAGCCCGTTAACCCGCTCCATTAAGATAAGTTAAAATAAACCAAACCATGATGGTTTATTTTAAGTTAAAACGAACCGAACCAACCTTTGGTTCATTCGTTTAATATAAACCAAACCATTTGGTTTATTCTCATCCATTGGATTAGAACCAAACCATTTTGGTCCATCCATTATGTCTTCATAAGACACGCCCATCCACGCTTCCATTGCGCATCAAACAATTTCATGCTCGCTTACGTTTGGTCCAACCAAACATAGTTTCTCCGAGAATCCCATTCTCAAGCTCGTTTTAAATCCTTTGGATTACACTCGTTGTGCGTGTGACCAAATAGGTTCTCGGTTTATGTTGGCCGTCTATAATTAACCATTAATTATAGAACGATCATGAGTGGCACCTAGTAGTACATCATGACCCCCAATTAACCGAAAAGATCAACTTGATCCGAACTATTTCTCAAACCCTTCAAGAGCTTCGAATGAATCGTGCCCCATTCCCTTCACTCATCTTATACCCACTTGGTTCGTGATATGGTCTATTGTGTCAGCCCCCACTAGGCTGACTACGTCACACCTAGCCCAAGTATCATTTCCTCGTCCTACGGATTCTAGTTACTCCACATGTATCGAAGAGTACTTTACTCTAAACATGTAATGCTTTGGCCAAAGACTTTAGTAACAATCCGACGAGAGGCCATGGGTATACATCTCCTCGCAAGGAGTGGTGAATCCTTTATAGGCTATTCAAACACCTTCGATCACTTCGACTTATACCCAATCATCCCGGGTCCACATCTCCTCAGAGATGTTTGCTTAAAATGTCAAAGCATAAGTCTCCATGATCAAGATGACTTGAATACCGCAAGTCAAAGGAACATCGCACTTAAGCCACAGTAAGAACTTCATTGACATATCTATATATGCAGAGAACCATATGAAGTCTTACTACCGGTCACTCCAATGAACTAGTTACCATAACTAGCATCCACGATTAACTCCGACATCACAATGTCTAAAGGAGAATCACCGCTTGGATACACCAAGGAGTATACCTCGTGCTAGTCTCGATGTAATCTTTGGTGTCCAAATCCATCAATTCATCGACTAGGATAATTCCGATACATCACAATTACACATGTAGAGATACTCACTAGTTGTGATCCAATCACAAATTCTCTCATGCCGTGAATCGATCGTGGACATTCAGTAAATGAGTTTAAGATCCAATCAAATACATTAAACATGTATACTCAAATAGTGAATCTTCATTTATCATATAAATGGTTCATACATAAGGCGATTGCCTTAGGACATCTCTCATATATTACTAACAGAAGGTAATGAAGTAGCTATAACCTCTTAAAGCTTGAGTTGACATAGGTCCACATACATCAGTATGTATTAGACCTAGTAACTCTCCCACTCGTTCACCTTTTCCAGTAAAAGGTAACTTAGTCATCTTGCCTTTTAAGCATGATTCGCATGTATCGTATGAATCCAATTCAAACGATTCCAGAATTCCACATCGGTGTAATTCGGACATGTGTTTCTTGCTTACATGGCCAAGATGACAATGCCACATATAGAAGTCTAATTGATTACCCTTTTGAGCACGCGTGTTGCTCGCTTCGATATTGAAAATATCACTGGATACGTCCAACGTATAAATGTCATTACTCAAAGTTCCAGTTCCATAAAGTACGCCATTCAAAGTTATATAACAATAATTGTTACTAAACGTCAAATGGAAACCATTTCTATTTAAACAGGAAATAGAAACAATGTTCTTTATTAGAGAAGGAACATAATACCAATTGTCCAGTTCCAAGACTAGTCCACTAGGGAGCTTCAGCAAATAAGTTCCGATGGCGACCGCAACAACCTTTGCTCCATTGCCAACTCGCAAATTTGACTCCCCTCTAACGAGTCTTCTTCTATTCCTTAGCCCCTGTATGTCATTACATATATGTGAGCCACACTCAGTATCTAATACCCAAGTGTCTAAGGAAATAGAATGACAATCAATAACGAAGATACCTGAAGAGGATGGGGCATCAGATGCCTTCTTCTTCTTCATGGACTCAAGATAAATCTTGCAGTTTCTTCGCCAGTGGCCTTCCTTGCCATAATGATGGCAAGTGCCCTTTTGCGCTGGTTCTGCCTTCTTCGTCTTTTTTTTCTTCCCTTTCTTCTGTTCTTTTGCCTTCCTCTTAGAACCTTTCTTTGAGGAATCAACTAACAGAACCGCCTTCTCCTCATGCTTCACAGAAGGCTCCATAGTCTTCAGCATATTGAGGAGCTCGGGAATAGTGGATTCTAATTTGTTCATCCGATAGTTCATCACAAATTGTGAGAAACTCTTGGGCAAACAATGCAACATTAAGTCAATACTTAACTCATGATCCATCACAAACCCGAGGGTGGCTAGCTGCTCGATGTACCCGTTCATCTTTAGCACAAACTGCACTACAGATGAACCTTCTTGCATCTTCGTGGTGAAGAGGAGCCTAGAGACCTCGAACCTTTCGGATCTCGTTTGCTCATCGAACAACTCATGAAGATGGAAGACCATAGTATTAGCATCCATATGCTCATGCTGCTTTTGAAGCTCAGGTACCATCGCCGCTAGAATGATGCAACTCGCCAGCTCAGAATCTGCCACATGCTTCTGATAGACCAACATTTGGTCTGGATTTGCATCGTCCTTAGGACGGTTGGGAAGAGGCTCTTCAAGGACATATGCAAGCTTTTCTGCCTTGAGAACAATTCTCAGGTTTCTAAGCCAGTCCAGGAAGTTAGGCCCAGTCAGTTTGTTTGAATCCAAAATAGTGCGCAAATTCAAAGACGTCATGATCAATCGATTGACCTAGAAATACAAAACGAGCATATATGAGAAAATGATTTTTAAAATGCATCAATATACATTTATAAATCCCATTCATTTTTCGAATTTCAAAAACCCCAAAATCACTTCGGGAGATTGTAGGTCCATCTCCAAATGGGATGATATCCATCTTAGATATGAACAACCTTAGAGAGAGTCCAACAAGCCATTCATAACTATGACGGTAGGTATCAACTATACCGATTGCATATCATGTATATGCAACTATCACAATGTGCTATCAACTAATTTAATGTTCACACATACATCGGGTTGTTAACACATTAACAAGTATGCATCATATGCATAGCACCCAACTTCACCTCCATTTACATCGACCTTGGAGAGAGTCCAACAAGCCGATGCTCCAGGTTAAAGCCAACCCATTAATCGAGAAATAGTTTTAATATGGTTAGAGCGCATTCAACCAATTAGCCTGGCTTGGAGAGAGTCCAACAACCAAAGCTAACGATTGACCTCTGACTCTTACCATATTAGTATTAAATTATTCCATGGTTTGAACATGTTCGGGTTCGAGTCGGGCTTGAAGAGAGTCCAACAACCCAAACAAGAAACGGAACTCTGGTTCTAACCATATTAATGGAAGGTGTAGGCTTTAATATTGAGTAAGGGTTTTTATATCTCATCCTCTTTGCATGGAAATAACTATTATCTACATGGCATGACATACATGACATACATCTACATGTCACGACACGCATGGCATAATGATATGCATCTAATGCAATTACATGACATACAATTATGTCATGTACATAATTTCCTTATATGTCATAACTATTTATGGAAATAAAATATATTTAAGATTTGATTCTTCAAATCAAATCATGATTAAATTAGGAAACAAATTTCAAAATCTAATCACATATTTTATTTGTGGAAATAGTTGATTAAGGAAAGTCAATTTAGGAAACCAATTTCCTAAATCATCAAAGCTACTTATGGAAATAAAATATTTTAAGATTTGATTTCCCAAATCAAATCATGATTAAATTAGGAAACAAATTTCCAAAATCTAATCAAATATTTTATTTATGGAAAATATCAATTTCCATAAATACTTCCAACTTTCCAAAAGTGGAAGATTTCCATAAATACTTCTAGACTTTCCAAAATTGAAAAATTTCTATAAATACTTCTAACTTTCCAAAATTAGAAAATTTCCAAAAATATCATTATGACTATCGCAAAACCATTTTACGATTATGTCGAAACACAACCTGGGCTCTGATACCACTGTTGGGTTATGGCACCGCGGCGAGTGTGTGTTCGAACATGTTTCGTAAACATGTGCACAGCTGAAGAAATAAAAATAATAAATCTACATTTATTACAACACACACATCACACGCATGCATAGTACAACATGTGTAGACATAACCATAAATTTAAATTTTGCAATAAAAAGAAATTTAACTACGTATACCTTCGGTATCACGTGTAGTGGGAACGTCATCAACCGGAACGATCCTCGCTAGAATCGTCTCTATCCGTATCCACGCGGAGTATCTTCGGGATGACTTCGCTAAGTCACGAGCTTTGTCTTCGTACAGGTTACTAGCCTCGTGTTGAAGACGACGTGATCGAGAGAGGATCACAATCCGAATCCAAATTCGGATCCAAAAATGAGTCCTCAAAACTCGCTTCTCCGGAGAGGTATTCGTCAACCGTTTGACGAATCCTTCGTCCTCCACCTATGAGGATTACCGGAGATCGAATCCCCGGTAAGTAAGGCACTGTCAGAGCTCCTAAAGTCGTCCAAATGATGCTCCGACGAGAAGAAAACAAGCTTTCCAGAAAGCTGGACAGCTTTGGTGGAGGAGTAAGGGCCGGCCAAAAGAAAGGTGGAAGCTCACCTTCTTACCGAACCCAAGGAAGATCACCAGAGCACCAACCGGCAGCAGCTCGATGCCGGCTAGGGGGAAGGAAGGCTCCTTCTGGACACCGGTTGGAAGAGGTGGGCGGCGGTAATGGAGTTGGCGCCGATTAGATGGTGAGGGTGGGCGGCCAAAACTAGGTTAGGGTTTTGGATTAGGGCTTAACAATCCCTTAAGTCCTCTTATATAGAGAACTAATTCTCTTAATGGTTATTGGATCATAACCATGAGGCCCGTTAACCCGCTCCATTAATATAAGTTAAAATGAACCAAACCATGATGGTTTATTTTAAGTTAAAACGAACCGAACCAACTTTTGGTTCATTCGTTTAAAATAAACCAAACCCTTTGGTTTATTCTCCTCCATTGGATTAGAACCAAACCATTTTGGTTCATCCATTATGTCTTCATAAGACAGGGTCCATCCATGCTTCCATTGCGACTGAAACGATTTCATGCTCACTTCTTGTTTGGTCCAACCAAACCTTGTTTCTCTCAGTCTGAGAATCCCATTCTCAAGCTCATTTTAAATCTTTCGGATTACGCTCGTTGTGCGTGTGACCAAATAGGTTCTCGGTTTATGTTGTCCATCTATAATTAACCATTAATTATAGAACGATCATGAGTGGCACCTAGTAGTACATCATGATCCCCAATTAACCGAAAAGATCAACGGTTGATCCAGAACTATTTCTGAAACCCTTCAGCAGCTCAAATGAATCGTGCCCCATTCCCTTCACTCATCTTATAGCCACTTGGTTCAGGACATGGTCTATAGTGTCAGTCCCCGCTAGGCTGACTAGGTCACACCTAGCCCAAGTATCATTTCCTCGTCCTACGGATTCTAGTTACTGCACATGAATCGAAGAGTACCTTACTCTAAACATGTAATACTTTGGCCAAAGACTTTAGTAACAATCTGATGAGAGGCCATGGGTATACATCTCCTCGCAAGGAGTGGTAAATCCTTTATAGGCTATTCAAACACCTTCGTTCACTTCGACTTATACCCAATCATCCCAAGTCCACATCTCCTTAGAGATGCTTGCTTAAGATGTCAAAGCATAAGTCTTCATGATCAAGATGACTTGAATACCGCAAGTCAAAGGAACATCGCACTTAAGCTACAGTAAGAACATCATTGACATATCTATATATGCAGAGAACCATATGAAGTCTTACGGCTGGTCACTCCAATGAACTAGTTACCATAACTAGCATCCACGATCAACTCCGGACATCACAATGTCTCCAGCCAGTGAGAATTAGAGGCTTGGATACACCAAGGAGTATACCTCGTGCTAGTCTTGACAGAATTGATGGTGTCCAAATCCATCAATTTATCGACTAGGGATAATTCTGATACATCACAATTACACATGTAGAGATACTCGCTAGTTGTGATCCAATCACAAATTCTCTCATGCTGTGAATCGTATCGTGGACATTCAGTAAATGAGTTTAAGATCCAATCAAATACATGAAGACATGTATACTCAAATAGTGAATCTTCATTTATTATATAAATGGTTCATTCATAAGGCGATTGCCTTAGGACATCTCTAATATATATTACTAACACAAACTGACCAGGATGATTATAGATCGCAGTCAGGGTTCGAGTTTTTCTTGAATGGTGGCACTGTGAGCTGGAAGATTTTGAAGCAGGACACAGTTACTGATTCTACAATAGTAGCTGAGTATATCGCTGCATCTGAGGCGTTAAAGGAGGCATTTTGGATCCGCAAGTTCATTACTGAGCTTGGGGTGGTTCCTAGCATAGCAGATCCCATAGAGCTCTATTGTGACAACAATGGAGTGATTGCACAGGCTAAGGAACCTCGCTCACACCAGCGGACCAAACACATACTACGGCGCTTCCATTTCATTCGAGAGATTATCGATAGATGAGATGTGAAGATTTTGTAGGGATGTATACTGAAAAGTCTATCTTTCGTATGAACATCTTTATTTTGAAATAAGAATCACATGATCATTGTTTGCATGGTTATGCAATATTGTCTAATACATTACATTATAGATAACATGGTGTGTGGTGTCACACGGGAGATCATGTTATCGACTCCTTATAAAGTATAAGTAAAGGCTCACAATCGAGATGGCTTTGGACAAACCATTGGAATGGTTGTAGTGTGATTTGGTATTGGTTTGTCTTGACCATAGAATCACACTAGTGCACTTTGTGTGTATAGAGCAGGACCGACTTAGAGGTGATTCGATTTATTGCTGACTACATAATCAAATCAGACCTCAGATATTATTTAGTACATGCTCTTAATCCCGATATAATAACGGACACATAAACTTAGTATTCTTCTCTTTGATTTACCAATGAGCGAGATTTATAGATTAAATCGATAGGCTCGGTAAGTTGGCATATGATATTATTTATATCGTGTGCCGTTGATTATAGGAGGAAACCGTGTCCTATATATTAGGATGATGATGTCCCCTTGAGGAGCTCATAAGGTTCATCATGTAAACCCTGCAGGTGGACTTGGTCCAACATGATGAAAAGGTTGAGTGGTACTACTCAAGGAGTTAGATGTTGATTAATTAATGGTCAGTAAATTAATTAATCGACGGACATTCGAGATCTTAAACATGGGGAGAAAATGTACAAATAATATATGGAGCCCATATTATCATATGGGAGTTGGTGAGGTAGATCAATGATGATCCTTTAGTGGATTGGATCATCATTAGTGGATCAGACTTTATGTGGGCTTGATCCAAGTGGCCAATATCCAACTCCTCCTCATGGTCCCTATTGTACCCTATTAACAACTCATGAAGCTTAGATCTAATGGATAGAAACAAAACTCTAGATCCAAAGGTAGAGATTAAATCTCTAAGATCCGACGGTTGAGATTAAATATCTTGATCCGACGGTTGAGATTAAATCCCGAGAACCAATGGTGGAGATTAAACCAAGGCTTATCCCTAACTCTATAAAAGGGTTGACTAGGGGTGGGCGGCAAGATAATGGAGAGGAAAAGGGGCTAGGGTTTGGGCGGCAAGAGCAAAGGAGGTTAGGGTTTTGGGTGGCCACAATTAAGGAAAGTTTTTTTTCTTCTTCTTCCTTTGGTGGCCGAAACCCTTCCTCCTTCTTCCCTCCTTGGTTTGGCCAGCACCCAAGCTTCTCCTCTTGCTCTATGGCTTATTATGGATGAGTTTAGGGTTGCTTCCCATGGGCGGCAACCAATCCTAGTTGGGATAGGAATAGGAGTGGGGCTAGGGTTAGGGTTTGGGTGTTGGTGTTGGGCGGCAACAAGGGGAGGAGAGATCCTTTCTTCTTCTTCCTAAGGTTGGCTGGCTCCTCTTCCTTCTTCCCTCTACCTTGACCAAAGCTCAATCTATTCTTCTCCCCTTCATCCTTGGCCGAAAATTAGGAGAGCTTAGTTTAGGGTTTGGGAGGCAACAAGGAGAAGGATTGTCTTCCTTTCTCTTCTCCAAGTGTTGGCCGACACCCATGCTCTTGTTGTTTCTCCTTTGGTTGGTTTCCATACTCCATGTTCTCTTCGTTGGTCGACGGAAACATCGAGTTTATTGACTTGGTGGCCGGTTCTAGATAGGAAGATGAGTTTTGTTTTAGGATCTTCCTTTGTTCGGAGTGAACAAGGAAAGAAAGATTGGTGATCTAAGAGGCTTCAACTTTTGGTAGATCGTCTCCCACACGACGTCCGAAAGGAGGAAGGATATACAATAGAAGATCAAGAGGTATAACAAGAGGTATAATCTAGTTTATTTTGATTAGTGTTCTTTTGTATTTTGTTTATAATTGTTTTTCAATTATATGCATATTTTGTGTGGATGGTTACTTGCTTGTATTTGTTTTTAAACTATGAGCATGATATAAATCTGTATATGGCTAAATAATACTTGGATCCCGAGCATAAATACAAAAACCGGTGATCCGGACATCGTCTATTCCACAGCTACTCGTAGAATAGAGGATGGTCGCTTGAACAACTAGTTTGTTCAAGTGACCTCTCTAAACCAATAGCACGGCGATGACTTGGTTGTTTGGGCAATCCTTTTTGTCTAGGATTAAATTTTTTAATCCGGACACATCAAGGGGATCACCATGAACAAATGACCAAGGTGAAGTGGGAAGCGAAGTTTCCCCTCACGGACTTGATAAGCAAAACCCTTCAATTGGTATCAGAGCCAAGGTTTTCGGTTTTGTGTGTTTAGGATTCGGTTAATTTTTATGCACTTTTCATATATTATATGTGCCGGATAATAGTAGGATATGCGTAGTTTAACTCTTTGGTTGCAGGCATAAGATCCGACTATTATGGCCATATGTGTGTATGTGATTGTATGTGTGTAAATATTTATTTTGTTGAATCCTCGGGGTTGACGAGGCTAGTATTTGATTTTTGTAAATTAGATACGGCATTGTTTAGCCACTCTTTATTTTATTTTACTTTCGATCTAGATTTCATGTACACTCCCTCGTGGAGTATAGGATCGATGGATGTAAATTAAAATAGGTTTTAGTCTCGGCTCGGATCTCCGGATGGCTCGTACATGGCGTAGGAGGAGCGGACGAGATGGCGATGCGACAGGAGACATATTGAAGACAAAAGTCATAATAGTTGGAAAATAATTTAATTTTCATATTTATTGTCTTTTGTTTGATATGAATGTTGTAGGCTAGGAAAATTCCTCAATTCCAAATTACTAAGTGGGAGAGGGAATTTTTTTTAAAAAATTCCCATGGCCTCCATTACGATTTGACAAGTGATGCAAACAAACTTATGCGTCGGCTCTGAGTGTCTTCCTCCATATCGGATGGGTTTGTTTGCATATCACAAGGTCAAATATGGTTATAGGGAATTATCAAGGAGCGTGTGTACTTCCCCATCGGAAGGCACATAACTCGAGATAATTACCTTGGTACCGAGTAATGGCGAACACTTAGATACAAATATAAGTATCCTCCCCATCGGAGTCACTACTTTTATTTGTAGGGCCATAGAGGAACCAACTATTAATTTTACTTGTCAAAAAGATAGGTTGACAAGATAGTAAAATTAATGGGTAAAACCTCCTCTTACAAATGTAGAATTCGTATACGTCCACACTATCGTGGCATATGATATTCTCAGTGTTTTGAGGTGTTGGTTGATTTTAAAATTTTATTGTTTGAGGAATCAATAATTTTTTGAAATCTAATGTTTTGATTTATGTGATTCTTAGGTTTTCTTTCAAAATGACTTTCAACCCACTTGCTATGATACTGAAAGAGAACAAACTTACTGGACCCAACTATGTAGATTGGAAGAGGAATCTAGACATTGTCTTGACTGCTGAGGAATACAAATATGTACTCCTCGAAGAGTGTCCTCCCAAGCATACAGATGATTCTGGGGAAAAGGAGAGAGAGAGCTATAATAAGTGGATCAAAGCCGATGAGATGGCGCAGTGTTACATTTTGGCATCTATGTCAAATGTACTGCAACATCAGCATCAAGTCATGTCCACTGCTTATGATATGATGCTCAATCTCAAGGAGCTTTTCGGACACCAGAATCGGGCTGCGAGGCAAGAGGCCATGAGAAACTTGATGACGACCACCATGATCGAGGGAACACCCGTGAGGGATCATGTTCTCAAGATGATGGCTCATTTGAATGAGCTGGAGGTCCTAGAAGCTGAGATCGATGGGGAAACCCAGGTCGATATCATACTCCAGTCTCTACCTAGGAGTTTTGAGCAGTTTCCCCGAAACTACAACATGAACAAGAGGTTGTATTCGTTGGAGGAACTTCTGACAGAACTACAAGCGACAGAGGGACTATTTCGTTAGAGTGCTCAAGCGCATGCCGTGGTGACCCAAAAGGTTTCTACTTCTAAGCCGAAAGGCAAGAAGAAGAAGAAACAAAATGGGGCGAAGGCGGTGGGAGGTACTCAGGGAGGAGTGAAGAAGCCGAAAGGCAAGTGCTTCACTTGTAAGCAGACTGGACACTGGAAGAAGGACTGCCCCAACCGCAAGAACAAAGGTATATCTTTTGGTCTAGTCGTTGAAACATGTTTAGCGGTGTTATCTACCGGCACCTAGTGTGTAAATACGGGAGCCACTGATCATGTCTGCAATACTTTGCAGGAGTTCCAGGAAACTAGACGACTAGCTGAGGGGGAGATTACTGTGTACTTGGGCGATGCAACGAAGGTGGTGGCTGTTCTAGTGGGAGACGTTCATTTATCTTTTGAGAAAAATAAAATTTTGGTTCTTAAGAATTGCCTTTATATACCCTTGTTTAGAAAGAATTTAATTTCAGTTTCTAAATTGTTTATGGATAGATATTCTATTTCTTTTAATGACAGAGTTGTTATAAGAAGGAATAGGGACATTATCTATTCGGGTGCATTGATAGGAAATTTGTACACACTTGAACCAACACCTCCCACGATGCAAATTGAAGTTAATAACTCATCTTATAATTCCAATAAGAGAAAAGAACCTTCAAAGATGAACTAAACATATCTTTGGCATCTTAGGCTTGGTCACATTAACCTAAGTAGAATTCAAAGGTTGATAGCTGATGGACCTTTGGGTTCATTAGTAGTGGAGGATCTCCCAACCTGTGAATCTTGCTTGGAGGGTAAGATGACCAAGAGGCATTTTAAGGCCAAGGGGTATAGAGCCAAAGATGTGTTAGAATTGGTTCATTCTGATTTGTGTGGTCCTATTTCTATCCAGGCTAGAGGTGGTTTTGAGTATTTCGTCTCTTTTATAGACGATTACTCAAGATATGGATACATTTACCTGATGCGCCTCAAGTCTAAATGCTTTGACAAGTTCAAAGAATTCAAGGCTAATGTGGAGAAACATCAAGGTAAAAGTATCAAGACACTACGATCTGATCGTGGTGGTGAGTACCTCTTGGGAGAGTTTAGGAACTACTTATCAGAGGCTGGGATTCAATCCCAAATGATTGCACCTGGCACACCACAGTAGAACGGTGTAGCAGAGCGAAGGAATAGGACTCTTATGGAGATGGTTAGATCGATGATGAGTTATTCTGACTTGCCAGATTCGTTCTGGAGATATGCTCTAGATACGGCGGTGTACATTATGAACTTGGTTCCATCTAAATCAGTGCCTTCTACTCCCACAGAGTTGTGGACTGTGCGAAAGCCTAGTCTATGACATATTTGGATATGGGGGGGTCCAACACATGTGCTGAAGGCAGATGCTGGTAAGTGGAAACCTCATACAGAAGTATGCTTGTTCGTTGGCTATCCTAGAGGGACGAAGGGTGGTTTATTTTATAGTCCTAGAGATCAGAGGGTGATCGTTAGCACGAACGCCGGATTTCTAGAGGAAGACTATGTGATGAACCACAAGCCTAAGAGTAAATTTGTTCTGGAGGAATTAAAAGGGGAAGTCACTTCTTCAGTACCACCGGTACAAGAGGATATACCACAAGTCACTGTACCGCGTGTCACAAAGGATACACAGGTGATACCTCATCGTAGTGGGAGGGTTGTGAGACAGCCTGATAGATTCATGTTCTTGGGAGAATCTTTTGATTTGGTCCCTGGCGAACATGAACCTGATCCCTAGACATATGACGAGGCAATCCAAGATAAAGATACAATATCTTAAGTAAAGAGCATCTTGTATGTAAGCTTAATCGGTCCATTTATGGATTGAAGCAAGCTTCAAGGTCTTTGAACATCCGTTTTGATAAGGTAATCCAGTCATATAGATTTATTCAAAGTCCAGATGAGTCTTGTGTATACAAGAGATGTGAAGGAAACGTAGTGGTATTTCTTGTACTATATGTAGATAACATTTTGGTGATTGACAACAATATCAAGGTGTTATCGGATGTAAGGGTATGGTTGTCCAAACAATTTGATATAAAGGACTTGGGAGAAGTGGGACACATCCTTGGGATCAAGGTTATAAGGGATCACAGGAAAAGGATGTTGTGCTTATCCCATGCTTCATACATAGACATGATTATGGATCGTTTTAGCATGCAGAACTCTAAGAAGGGTTTTCTACCTTTCAAGCATGGAATTCCTTTATCTAAGGAGATGAGTCCTAGAACATCTGAGTAGATAGAGGAGATGAAGGTGGTTCCTTATGCTTTAGTAGTAGGAAGCCTCATGTATACGATGCTATGTATGAGACCATATATCTTCTTTGTCGTGGGCATGGTCAGCAGATATCAGAGTAGTCCAGGATAGGGACATTGGACTGCGGTAAAAGCATATATTAAAGTGCCTGAGAAGGACTAGGGATTATATGCTAGTTTACCAGGCAGACAAATTACTCCCTGTGGGTTACATGGATTGCGACTTCCAATCAGATAGGGATAACAGTAAGTCTACCTTAGGTTTTGTGTTTACTTTGGGAGGTGGATCCATTGTATGGAGGAATGTCCAGCAGAAATGCGTGGCGGACTCCACCATGGAAGCTGAGTATGTGGCAGCCTTTGAGGCAGCCAAAGATGCTATGTGGCTCAGGAACTTCCTGATGGACTTGGATGTGATTCCTGGTTTACCCAGTACTATCACAATTTATTGTGATAATAATAGTGCAATTGCAAACTGGAAGGAAACACGAGCTCATAAGGAAAGTAAACACATAGAGCACAAGTACTTCCTGATACGAGAAATCATAAAGGAGGTAGAATTTACTGTCGCCTAGATTGCATCAAAGGATGACCTGATAGACCCTTTCACTAAGGCCCTTCTAGCGAGAGCTTTGATAGGCATGTGGAGGGAAGGGGAATCAGATGTATGGAAGTATGAGGACAGCATAGTCTTTTAGTATAAGTGGGAGATTGTAGGGATGTATACTGAAAAGTCTATCTTTTGTATGAACATCTTTAGTTTGAAATAAGAATCACAAGATCATTGTTTGCATGGTTATGCAATATTGTCTAATACATTACATTGTAGATAACATGGTGTGTGGTGTCACACGGAAGATCATGTTATCGACTCCTTGTAAAGTATAAGTAAAGGCTCACAACCGAGATGGCTTTGGACAAACTATCGCAATGGTTGTAGTGTGATTTGGTATTGGTTTGTCTTGACCATAGAATCACACTAGTGCACTTTGTGTGTATTGAGCAAGACCGACTTAGAGGTGATTCGATTTATTGCTGACTACATAATCAAATCGGACCTTAGATATTATTTAGTACATGCTCTTAATCCCGATATAATAACAGGCACAAATACTTAGTATTCATTTCTTTGATTTTGCAATGGGCGAGATTTATAGATTAAATCGATAGGCTCGGTAAGTTGGGAGATGATATTATTTATACGATGTGTCGTTGATTATAGGAGGAAACCATGTCCTATATATTAGGATGATGATGTCCCCTTGAGGAGCTCACAAGGTTCATCATGTAAACCCTGCAGGTGGACTTGGTCCGGCATGATGAAAAGGTTGAGTGGTACTACTCAAGGAGTTAAATGTTGATTAATTAATGGTCAGTAAATTAATTAATCGACGGACATTCGAGATCTTAAACATGGGGAGAAAATGTACAAATAATATATGGAGCCCATATTAACTTATGGGGGTTGGTGAGGTAGATCAATGATGATCCTTTAGTGGATTGGATCATCATTAGTGGATCGGACTTTATGTGGGCTTGATCCATGGGTGGCCAAGATCCAACTCCTCCTCATGGTCCCTATTGTAGCCTATTAACACATCATGAAGCTTAGATCTAATGGATAGAAACAAAACTCTAGATCAAAAGGTAGAGATTAAATCTCTAAGATCCGACGGTTGAGATTAAATCTGTAGATCCGACGGTTGAGATTAAATCCCTAGAACCAATGGTGGAGATTAACGAAGGCTTATCCCTAACTCTATAAAAGGGTGGACTAGGGTTGGGCGGCAAGATAATGGAGAAGAAAAGGGGCTAGGGTTTGGGCGGCAAAAGCAAAGGAGGTTAGGGTTTTGGGTGGCCACAATTAAGGAAAGTTTTTTTTCTTCTTCTTCCTTTGGTGGTCGAAACCCTTCCTCCTTCTTCCCTCCTTGGTTTGGCCGGTGCCCAAGCTTCTCCCCTTGCTCTATGGCTTATGATGGATGAGTTTAGGATTGCTTCCCATGGGCAGCAACCAATCCTAGTTGGGATAGGAATAGGAGTGGGGCTAGGGTTAGGGTTTGGGTGTTGGTGTTGGGCGACAACAAGGGGAGGAGAGATCCTTTCTTCTTCTTCCTAAGGTTGGCCGGCCCCTCTTCCTTCTTCCCTCTACCTTGACCAAAGCTCAATCTATTCTTCTCCCCTTCATCCTTGGCTGGAAATTAGGAGAGCTTAGTTTAGGGTTTGGGCAGCAACAAGGAGAAGGAGTGTTTTCCTTTCTCTTCTCCAAGTGTTGGCCAGCGCCCATGCCCTTGTTGTTTCTCCTTTGGTTGGTTTCCATACTCCATTTTCTCTTTCTTTTCTGGCGGCAACATCAAGTTTATTGACTTGGTGGTCGGTTCTAGATAGGAAGATGAGTTTTTTTTTAGGATCTTCCTTTGTTCGGAGTGAACAAGGAAAGGGAGATTGGTGATCTAGGAGGCTTCAACTTTTGGTAGATCGTCGCCCACACGACGTCCGAAAGGAGGAAGGACATACAATAGAAGATCAAGAGGTATAACAAGAGGTATAATCTTGTTTATTTTGATTAGTGTTCTTTTGTATTATGTTTATAATTGTTTTTCAATTATATGCATGTTTTGTGTGGATGGTTACTGGCTTGTATTTATTTTTCAACTATGAGCATGATATAAATCTCTATATGGCTAAATAATACTTGGATCCCGAGCATAAACACAAAAACCTCCGATCCGAACATCACCTATTCCGCGGCTACTCGTAGAATAGAGGATGGTCACTTGAACAACTAGTTTGTTTAATTGACCTCTCTAAACAAATAACACGATAATGACTTGGTTATTTGGGCAATCCTTTTTTTCTAGGATTAAATTTTTTAATCCGGGGACATCGAGGGGATCGCCATGAACAAACAACCAAGGTGAATTGGGAAGCTAAGTTTCCCCTCACAGACTCGATAAGCAAAACCCTTCAAATTTGCAGAGTACCCATAGAGGCTAACATCGCAGATCCCTTGACCAAGTCTTTGGCACAGAAAAAGCATGATGGTCACACTAGGTCATTTGGTATTAGATACTACGGTGATTGGCACTAGTGCTAGTGGGAGATTGTTAGTGAAAGCCCTAGAGCCAATTATGTGATGATTGTTGTATGGACTTTATTGTATCATATTCCTATTTATAAAGGCATGGTTATTATATTTACTTGTATTGGTGCCAAATAACTAAATATAATGATGTCCTTGAGTAGTAGGTTCTTATCTATATCAATCGATTGGTTGAATCGATAATGAGATGATATAGAAAACACTACTCTTAATCATTGCTAGTCAAGTATTAACATTCAGGGACAATGTTAATGCATAGAGACTAGCATGTAGGTCAACACGATGACTTGATCTCACAAGTTATTGATATGAGATATCAAGTTGACATATGGGTATGCATTTGAGAATATATACTGAATGACCCGCCATGAGAAAGTATCATGGATCATTATATGAATGTCATATACTTTCTCATGTGGCTATTAGTATGACTATTAGTCCTTAGACCTGAAGTCACCATGGTTCCCTACATAAGGAGTTGCATACTTTGGCTTCGTCAAACGTCACCCGTAAATGGGTGGACTATAAAGGCGATTACTGGGTATGTGACAAATTATGCGGAAGGATGTGAGTGATGTAGATGAGATCTATCCCTCCTATATGACGGTGGTGACATCGATATTCTTGATAGAATGAGACCATGAAGTACATGGCCACGCCCAAATGAGTCAATATGAGATATTGAGCTCATTTGATTAGAGTGAGTCTACTTGGAGTTCAAGATATAGATTGTACCGAGGATGACACAGTCTATACCTCGATTGGTCAATCTAGATGTCAAGGATAGAGGGACATTGTCACATATTGTAAGAGTCACAATTAGTAGTCACAAAGGTGATGTTGGAGCTCAACATTCTTGTAACTTGGGTAGCAATGATGTGTTGCTACATACCGCTCATTGCTTATGTTCCTAAATCGGTTTAGGGACATTGCCAACGTTACAAGAACCTATAGGGTCACATACAAAGGGCAATTAGATGGAGATTAGGTTCATATGATGAACCATGAGGATTAGGTTCATGTGATGAACCAAATTGGATTAAGAGTAATCCTAATTAGACTAATTGAGTTGGACTCAATTTGATTCAAGTGTTGAATGAGTCTAATTTAGATTTGATTCATCAAATCAATTTAAATTAATGAATAGAGATTCATTAAATTAAATTGACTTGAATCAAATGGTTGGATTTGATCAACCATGGGAGATAAGAGGTCAAGTTTGACTAGACTTGAGAGGGAAGATGAAAGGTCAAGTTTGACTTGACCAAATGCCATGTCATGATGATGACTTGGCATGGCCGGACAATGATGATGCTCCACATCATCATTGACTTATCATGTGGTGCCACCTCATGAGGGAGACCACGAGCCATTGGCTCTTGGAGTTACATGCATGGATGTTGTTGGCAATGTGCTATACCTCGGAATGCTCATAGGCTCCCATGTCCCCGGATTAAAATTTTCACTAATGAAAACTAATCCGGATGGGATGAGTTTCCTAAGCACAACCAATTCGTCGTCGTGCTAACGACTTGAGCGATCGCTTGAACAAACTAGTTGTTCAAGCAACACAACTCTTCTAGTCGGTTAGCCGCGGAAGAGACGACGGACGGATCGCCGATTTTTGTGTTTCTTATCGGGGTCCATGATTATACAAATACATGCAAATGCAAACTAGTATAATCAACATATACTAACATAATGAACATAAGCTAGCATATCAAATAAGAACATGAAAAGAACAATAATAAAAGTTGTGAAACTTTTATACCTCTTGATCTTCTATCGTATGTCCTAACCTCCTTGTAGACTTCGTTCAATCCAAAGAATGAAGAACTCTCTTTCCCTTCTTGCTTGAGCCAACCACCAATCCACAAAGGATTGATGCCGCCGGCCCCAAGAATAGAGAGAATAATATGGAAACAACCAAGGAACTGAACTAGGGACAAACCCTAGTTTTGGTGCCGCCGGCCAAGATGGAGTGAATAGGAGAAAAGGAATATGTTGGGCACCGGCCATGGTGGAGGGAATAGAGGAAGGAGTCGGCCACACCCTAGGAAGAAGAAGACCTCCTCTCCTATAGTTGCCGCCCAACTTCCTTGCAATCCCTAGCCGCCCAACCTAAGGAGGAAACCCTAATTAGGGTTTCTCCTTAGGCTTTCTTGCCACCCAACCATGGTGGAGAGAAGATATCTAGGAGCTAGCCACCTCCAAGGAAGAAGACAAACTCCTCCACAAGTGGCCGCCCAACCTTCATTCCCATCCATGGCCGCCCATGCAAAGGAGCCAAAACCCTAATCAAATTAGGGTTTCCTCCATAGGGTTCCTTGCCGCCCAAGCATGGTGGAGAGAAGAGATCTTGGAGCTAGCCACCTCCATGGAAGAATACAAGCTCCTCCATAGGTTGCCGCCCACTCTTCTTCCTCACCTTGGCCGCCCAACCCAAAAGAGCCAAACCCTAATTAGGGTTTCCTCCTAGGGTTGCTTGCCGCCCAAGCAAATGGAGGCTAAACCCTAATCTCCTTAGCATCCACCATCCAACCTCTAAAACTTGTTGCCGCCCAACCCATAGCCACCCTTTTATAGAGTTAGGGTTTAGGCCTTGGTTTAATCTCCACCGTCGGTTCTAGGGTTTTAATCTCAACCGTCGGATCTAGAGATTTAATCTCAACCGTCGGTTCTAGGGTTTTAATCCCAACCGTCGGATCTAGAGATTTAATCTCTACCGTCGGTTCTAGGAATTTAATCCCAACAGTCGGATCTAGAGATTTAATCTCCACCGTCGGTTCTAGGAATTTAATCCCTGTTGGTGCAAGAATGCTCCAAGCATTTATATGTTTTGATGTTTGGCTAATCATCTAAGTTAGGCAATATCTTGTGATCTAATTACGAATGTGTTTAAGTGACAGGGAAATCCAAGGATGAAGTACTTGGTAAAAGGAAGTCCAAGTATGATCTTGGCAAAGGAAGTCCAAGGGATGGACTTGGCGGCATAAGACCAAGCTTGTAGTCTTGGCAGCATAAAGTCCAAAGTGAACCTTGGCAAAGGAAGTCCTAAGTAAAGTCTTGGCAGCATAAGTCCAAGCTTGTAGTCTTGGCGGCGTAAAGTCCAAGCATTTGGCAACCCAAGACATGACGAAACCGAAGGAAGCTCTTGGAAGCGAAGCGCAAAGGATGAACAAGTTGCGGACTCGGAGGGATCCTGAAGGCGCAAGGCTTATTGAGGAGCTAGAAGGTTAAGTCTAGGTCTAGGGTATAAAATCAAGTATGAATTACTCATACTTGATGAGTATGATCGATACGATGTATCGATCGACGGTCGGGCATTCGACCGAGTCGAATGAAACCTCGACCATCACCGATCGGGCGTGATCGATCACGATCGATTCGCGATCACCGATCGAAAATGGCATCACCGATCGATCAAGGGAAATATCGCCACAAAATGCGCCTCACTCGATCGCGCTTGATCACTGATCGATCACCCCATCACTGATCGATGGAGGATCGATCGATCACCTGGCCGTTGGAGATTGCGGCTATGAATCTCCACGGAGATCGCGTTTCAGAAGCCGTTGGCTTCGGCGGCAGTCGACTGATGGCATGCATCAGTCGACTGATCGACGCCCAACGGGAAAAACAGCCCCTCTTCTATAAAAAGGGGTCATAGGGAGCTTGGTGAAGCTAGTGCTCTTGCTCCTAACTATACTCTCGTGCTCACCAAGCCCTCCAAGTGTTTTTAGTGATTTAAATCCTCCTCTTCTCTTGTTCTTGATCATCCATCATTGTAAAGAAGAGGAGAGCATTGTAAGAAAGGTTTCTCCACCTTGGTTCATCCAAAGGAGGTTCTAGTGAAGGTTGATTAGGGCTAATCCACCTTGTTAGGGCAATCTCTTACCGTGATATGGTTTTGATGGTGTGGCAAAGGGTTTAAGTTAGGTTGGTATTGTTGATTTGATATGTGCGTTGAAGTCGTGCAGAACTTAGTAATTCGCACATGGAGCCATGGCGAGTTTCAATATCTCATGACTCGTGCCTTGAGTCGGTGAAGGATAGCTTTGCGGAAGCCGTGCGCTTGGAGCATCCGAGGGACCGCCGGACGAGGAGCTTGGAGTGAAGCTGGAGGAAGTAGACTTCGAGGCAAGAGACGCGAAGGAGCATTGCAGAGCCGTGCGCCTGATGCTGCCGAGGGACGTGGCCGAGAACGAAGAGAACTTCGAAGGCGAGGGACTCCGAGAGATGAGAGTGAGCGATTGTAACCCGGGAAGGGTAGCTCTTAGGTGAAACTTGGCCATTTGGCCAAGTGTCGGATGGGTTTTCCCGACACCAGTCGACTGCCATGTCATGGCAGTCGACTGCTCTGAGTCGATGGGTTGATCGACTGGTATAAGACCGGTCAAGTGCTTGGCAGTCGACTGCCATGGACTGGCAGTCGACTGATGTCGACAGCAGTCGACTGCCAGGGAATGGCAGTCGACTGATAGCACTGTGCACGGGCACAGAATGGAGTCGACTCGACTGGGCACTCGACTGATCGAGCACCAGTCGACTGATGGTGCCATCAGTCGACTGATGCCAGTACCGTTGGATGGTATCCAACGTGGAAAGCGGCCGTTATTGGGCAACGGCTACAGCACCAGTCGACTGATGGGTGCCATCAGTCGACTGCTCCTGTGTCAACGGGAAGAAACCCTCTTCCTCTATAAAAAGGAAAGGGTTGGGGCTTTGGGGGGTTAATGCTTGAACGCCCAACTACTCCCAAAGTGCCCTAAACGATTTCCCACTCTTCTACTAGCTCTAATCTTCATTCCATTGTAGAAGAGTGATCTTTGTGTTGTAAAGGTTACCTCCACCTAGCTTGGTGCAAAGGAGAGACCAATATTGGATTGGCTTTGAAGGAGTGATTCACCTCGGACGAATCGGGATCGTGGATTAGCGGCGTAGCCGTGAACCACGTTATATCTTCTTGTTAGCGTTTGTATTTTCGTTTATTGCTTTGTCTTTATTGTTTATGCTTTCGCTTGCACTAACGATTGTGTAGACGAGCAAAAGAACGAGTGAATTACGACGTCCATCGAACGAGGGCTATTCACCCCCCTCTAGCCGGCCATCCGATCCCCAACAAGTGGTATCAGAGCCAGGTTGTTTGTCGAGGACTAACCGCCGCAACAAACACTTCATCTAAAGATGGCCGGCTCAAACATCCACCCACCGAAGTTCGACGGCGAATTCTCTTGGTGGAAAAAGAGAATGGAGGTATTCTTCGAAACCGACTTTAAAATTCTATTAATAATAGAAAACGGTTTCAAGTTGCCTAGGAACGAGGATGGGGAGCCATTGGAGAAATCGAGGTGGAGCAAAAGGCAAAGAGAAGAATACTTGGCAAATTCAAAGGCCAAGCACCACCTATACAATGTCCTCCCCCAACAAGAAGTTAATAGGATAGGGGAGTGCTCAAGTGCCAAAGAGATGTGGGAGAGATTGGTTGAACTTCATGAAGGCACTTCGGAAGCCAAGCTAGCGAGAAGAGATCTCCTCCGCTCCCAACTATCAAATATTAAGCTTGAAAAGGGAGAAAAGGTAACTTCCCTACACTCTAGATTTAAGGAAATTCTAACCGGTTTAACAAGTGTAGGTGAAAAGCTTTCCAACCGGGATATGGTAATGAAGGCCATAGATGCCTTTCCCCGATCCTCAAGATGGAGCTCCATGGTGGACTCATTTTATATCTCCAAGAACTTAGAAGTGAGCACCTTGGAGGAATTCTTTTCAACCATGGAGCTTCATGAGACAAGGCTTGAAGGTATACAAGAAGAGCCTAGAGTCCAAAATTCACGAGGAGTAGCCTTGATGGCAAACAAGGGGAAGAAGAAGATGGAAGTCCCCTCCTCCTCCGATGACGAAGCGTCTTCCTCCTCCTCCATGGATAGCACCGAAGAAGCCTATATGGTAAGGAGGGTAAGACGTGCATTTAAGAATTTTAGATTTGATAAATCTAATGATAGGAATAGAAGACCAAGGGGGAAGGTCATATGCTACAATTGCCAAGGAGAGGGACATATAAGGGATAATTGTCCCCTCCTAAACAAGAGCAAGGAAGAGAAGAAAAAGAAAGAAGAAAAGAGGAAGAAGAAGGGGAGCAAGAAGAAGGAAGAAGAAAAGAAGGCAAAAGGAAAAGGGAAGACCATGGCACTCAAAGCCAAGACATGGGATGACCTTGTCTCTTCATCCTCATCCGAAGAAGAAGAGCATGTCTACTCCAACCTAGCACTAATGGCTCTTCATGACTCAGATTGCTCCTCCTCCTCCTCAAATGAAGAATCAAGCTCAAGTGGGGAGGGCTCAAATGAAGGGGGAGCTTCCACATCCTCCTCATCCGAAGAAGAAGAAGAAGACATGGAAACTATGGTAACGAATGCTTCCCCTAAGAAAATAGTTTCCATAATTTCTAGTTTAACTAAGGAATTATTTGGCGTGAAAAAGAAAAATAAAAGCATGCTTAATCAAATTAAGGCATTAGAAAATAAGCTAGAAGATGCATGCTTAAATAAGAATGATAATGTTTCTTCTTGCCATGATAATGCATGCTCACATGATTATATGCCATTAGATGTTAGTGATGCATGTATAGAGGAAAATAGGGCTTTAAGGGAAAAGGTAGATTATTTAACAAAAGCCCTAGAGAAATTCACTATTGGCTCCAACACATTAAATATGATCATAGGGAGCCAAAGAGCAAGCTTTAAAAAAAAAGGCCTAGGCTACAAGGAAAAGAAAATTGAAAAGGCCTACAAATGCCTAATAGCTAGGGGACAAGATAAAAAAAAAGTAATTGCTAGGAAATGGATCCCCAAGGAGTATTTATTGAACTCAATAGGAAAGAATTTATTTTGGGTTCCAAAATCCATCCTTAAGGGTTAGAATAACCCTAGGGTAGTCAACCACATGGACCTAACTTATATCATATTTTGGTTGACTTAGGATGATGGGACAACATTTTTTAGATAGTGTTGGGTGATGATAACGTACCCATAAATAGATAATAATGCTTAAATCATGATGGTTAATGTAATTGCTATGTATATTTGCAATCATGATTTATGTTTTTGAAATTTGGCACGTTATCATGAGAAATAAGTTTGAATCATGCTTTAGGTAATACTTTGTTTATTTTCATCATATAATACCTAATGCATGACTATTATTTGATGAATACATGAGTTTCATGATCATAATGTAGAATTCATTCATATATGTCATTATGATCATGTTAATTGTTAGGTTGATACTTAACCATGATAGAATTGCATGAATATATTGGTTAAGTATATACAAATACCCCCTAGGATGCATCTCACACTCACTATAGGCTAACTTGATTGCAAACTTAGCATGGGTGAGATGTTAGGATGATACAAATGTCCACTAATGCCTATGGCATTTAGATGGTCATTTAAAGTATCAACATAGCAATAATAGACCAATCATGGGGAAGGCTTATGTTTAATTCATAGACATATTGCCCAAAGATCATGGTTGGATATTTCATATGTTTTCAAAATAATTTCTTACTTTAAGATCCATGTATTCATGTTTTGAAACAATTGGAACCAAAACTAGGTGTTAAACTTGAAACTATCATGATCAAAAACCTAGTAGTTTTTAAAGCTTTTGGATTTTTGGCAAAAACGTGAAAATATAATGATTTTTCATGAAAAACTATTTTTCCCTGATAGATATACTTAGATGAAATATGTTCCCCAAATTTAATGATTTTTCAAATTTTCTGGAATTTTTTATGCATTTTTGAATTTAAAAAAATCGTAAATTCAAAACTCACGTGCGGTCACCGATCGTATCCGAACTAATGATCGATGGCCGCATTTGAGCGATAAGAATGGATGAATCCCAATTTTTTATCAACTTGTGGTATTTTTTTTCTATTAGACTTGATGCCATATGTTTCTAACTTAGTATTCATATTTTTGATGGTGTCAAAGTGGGGAGAAATGAATATGTTTAAGTTAATTATGATATGGGGAGAGATTAAGGGGGAGTTTCATGGATTAAGGGGGAGCTGCATGTTGCTATCAAATGTTTATGTTTACATGCTTTCTTTCCTTAAAACTTTATATCAAATGTTTTACCTAACTTAAACGGATTGCCACACATCAAAAAGGGGGAGATTGTTAGGGCAATCTCTTGCCGTGATATGGTTTTGATGGTGTGGCAAAGGATTTAAGTTAGGTTGGTATTTTTGATTTGATATGTGCGTTGAAGTCATGCAGGACTTAGTAATTTGCACATGGAGCCATGGCGAGTTTCAACATCTCATGACTCGTGCCTTGAGTCGGTGAAGGATATCTTTGCGGAAGCCGTGCGCTTGGAGCATCCGAGGGACCGCCGGATGAGGAGCTTGGAGTGAAGCCGGAGGAAGTAGACTTCGAGGCAAGAGACGCGAAGGAGCATTGCAGAGCCGCGGCGCCGAGGCCGCGAGACGGGTGAGAACGAAGAGAACTCAAGGCGAGGGACTCGAGAGATGAGAGTGAGCGATTGTAACCCGAAGGGTAGTTTAGGTGAAACTTGGCCATTTGGCCAAGTGTCGGATGGGTTTTCGACACGCCGATCGCCATGTCATGGCTGATCGCTTCCGAAGTCGATGGGTTGATCGACCGTATAAGACCGGCCAGTGCTTGGCCAATCGCCATGGATCGGCAAATGATCGATGTCGGCGAATGATCGCAGGGAATGGCGAATGATCGACAGCACTCGCACGGCACGTAATGGAGTCGACTGATCGGGCACTCGACCGATCGAGCACCGGGCCGATCGATGGTGCCATCGATCGATGCGATCGCTGGATGGTATCCAACGTGGAAAGCGGCCGTTATTGGGCAACGACTCGATCGATGGGTGCCATCACCGATCCGCTCTGTCGGTCAACGGAAAGAAACCCTCTTCCTCTATAAAAAGGAAAGGGTTGGGGCTTTGGGGGGTTAATGCTTGAACGCCCAACTACTCCCAAAGTGCCCTAAACGATTTCCCACTCTTCTACTAGCTCTAATCTTCATTCCATTGTAGAAGACTGATCTTTGTGTTGTAAAGGTTACCTCCACCTAGCTTGGTGCAAAGGAGAGACCAATATTGGATTGGCTTTGAAGGAGTGATTCACCTCGGACGAATCGGGATCGTGGATTAGCGGCGTAGCCGTGAACCACGTTATATCTTCTTGTTAGCGTTTGTATTTTCGTTTATTGCTTTGTATTTATTGTTTATGCTTTCGCTTGCGCTAACGATTGTGTAGAAGAGCAAAAGAACGAGTGAATTACGACGTCCATCGAACGAGGGCTATTCACCCCCCTCTAGCCGGCCATCCGATCCCCAACACACCTTACGGATTGCCGTGGAGTAGGAGCGTCATCTCCGAACCACGTTACATCGGGTGTTAGTTTTGTTTCTTGTTTTTGTTTGTGCTTATATTTGTATTGCTTCCGCTAACATTTTGTGTAGAAACAAGAAAGGCTAATCACCCCCCCTCTAGCCATTCCAAGGGTCCTAACAAGTGGTATCAGAGCCCGGATAGCTTGGAAGATCTCACCATCAACCAAGATATCAATGGCTCTTCAAGAGGGATATAGCATCGCCAAGCCACCGCTCTTCGATGGGAGTCACTTTGCGTATTGGAAAGGTAGGATGAAGTACTATCTTATGAGTAATATTGAAATTTGGCATAGTGTTGTAGATGGCTTCGAGGAACCGGTGGATGAACATGGACACCCTATTCCAAGCAAGGATTGGACAAGAGAAATAAACAAGAAATTTGAATCAAATGCAAAGGCCGTCCTCACCATCCAATGTGGCGTCACAATGGAGCAACTCAACAAGGTGGGGCCTTTTGAATCCGCCAAGGAGCTATGGGAAAAGCTCATTGAGCTAAATGAAGGTTCCAAGGAGTCAAAGAGGGCCAAGAAGGACCTATTAATTGGACAACTTCAAGCCTTCCAAATGAAGATGCATGAAACCGTAAGTCAAATGCATGGAAGGTTCAAGGAAATTGTGAACGGACTCCATATCATAGGTGAGCGAGTCGACAACCGGGATTTGGTAAGGTATATCTTACAAGCATTTCCTAGAAATTCTTTATGGACCTCTATAGTTGATGCCATTAAGGTAACTAGGGATTTATCTCAAATTAAAATTGATGAATTATTTTGTGAGTTTGAATTACATGAGCAAACTAACATGTCCTCTAAGGAAAAGGGGTTAGCTCTATTTGTTGAAAAGAAGGACAAGAAAGAAAAGAAGAAGAAGGAAAGAAAAGAAGCTTCATCATCATCCGAGTCGGAGGATGAGTCAAGTAGCGATGGGGATTCATCTAGTGAAATGGCAAATTTCGTCAAGAAGCTTTATAGAAAGTCAAGAGAGTTCAAGAATAGAGAAGCAAGGAAGGGGTCTCATTCCTCAAAAGGTAAATTTAATGGTAATTCAAGTTTTAGCAATAATGTGATTTGCCATGCTTGCAACAAGAAGGGGCATATAAAGCCGAATTGCCCGGAACTAAAGAAGAAGGAAGAAAAGGAAAAGAAGAAGAAGGACAAGAAGGAAAAGAAGAAGGAGGCCATGGTGGCTCAAACCACATGGGACACACCAAGTGTTGAAGACTCTTCATCCGATGATGAGCTTTGCCATATCACACGCCATGTGGCACTCATGGCATTAGAAGATGATTCCGGCACATCAAGTCAAGAAGATTCTTCAAGTGATGAATCGTCATCTAGTGACGATGAGGTAATGAATTCTCCCAAGGTTATGCTTCTCTATAAATCAATTGCTTATCTTAAAGAAGCTCTAGATAAGTCAAAATCTAAGGTTAAGAGCATGAAGGTAGAACTAAAGGCCATTAGGAATGAAAAGCCTTCACATATTGACTCTTGCATGCTTAGGGAAGAAAATGAAAAACTTAAGGATGAGGTTAGTGAATTGAAAGCATGTTTAGAAAAATTTTCAAATGGCTCAAAATGTCTTGATATGATTCTTAGTAGACAAAGAGCGGTTTATAACAAGGCCGGGTTAGGATATAAGCCAAAAGAAAAAGAAGTTGCTTATATTTCATTAATTAATAGGAGAGCAACCATTAAGGGTATGGTTAAGAAAGCTTGGGTACCTAAGAAGTTTTTACTTAATGTTACCGGTCCAAATGTTTGGCTACCAAAAGCTTGTGTTTTTCATGTGATTTAGGTAGGAGAGCGAGGTATGTGGATTGTGGATAGTGGTTGCTCAACACATATGACCGGGGATGTGAGCAAGTTCTCCACAATTAAATATGTGAAGAAGGGAGCAGTGTCTTTTGGGAATAGTGGAAAACTCAAGATATTAGGTAGAGGTACAATTGAGGTATCCCCTAAAATTGTTATTCACAAAGTATTGCAAGTTGAAAATATGAAATTTAATTTATTAAGTGTTAGTCAACTTTGTGACGCAAACTATCATGTCTCTTTTGAATCCTCTAAATGCATGATTAGACACAAGGAATTAAATGATTTTATGTTAGTTGGATATAGGAAATCAAACATCTATTATGTTGATCTTTCATATGCTTCTAACATTTCTACTAAGTGTTTGGTTGCAAAAGAAGAGGAAAGTTGGCTATGGCATAGAAGATTGGGGCATATCAACATGAAAAACATAGCCAAAGTAGCCAAGATGGAGTTGGTCAAAGGGCTACCAAAGATCAAGTATGTCAAGAACAAATTGTGTGATGCATGCCAAGAAGGAAAACAAACAAAGGCATCACACAAAGGTAAAACCCTAACCAATACCTCTTTACCATTAGAATTATTGCATCTTGACTTATTTGATTGCCATAGTACTCCATCTTTAAATGGTAATAAATATTGTTTGGTTATAGTAGATGATTTTTCTAGGTATACTTGGGTCTATTTTATGAAACATAAGGATGATACCTTAGAAATAATCATAGGATTTAGTAAAAGGGTTGAAAATGAAAAGAGTCTCAAAATCAACCGGATCCGTAGTGATCATGGTGGTGAATTTGAAAACCTAAAATTTTCACAATTTTGTTTAGAACAAGGGTACAAGCATGAGTTCTCTTGTCCTAGAACACCCCAACAAAATGGGGTGGTGGAAAGGAGAAATCGTGCCCTACAAGAGGCTAGGACTATGCTTAATGCATATTCTCTACCTAGCTACTTAGGCGGAAGGCAGTTAATACCGCTTGCTATATCCAAAATAGGGTTCAAATCCATAGGTTTTTAGGAAAAACACCATTTGAATTATGGAATGGGACTATACCCACAATTCATTATTTCAAAGTCTTTGGATGTAAAGTTTATATTCTAAACATCAAAGATAACTTAGGAAAATTTGAATCAAAAGCGGATGAGGGAATCCTAGTTGGATACTCATCCACAAGTAGAGGGTATAGAGTCTACAATAAGAGAACCAAAGGGATTGAGGAGTCTTCCAATGTTCAATTTAATGAAACTACTAGTACCTACCCTAGAAAGTCCTCCATTGATAAGGATATTAATGACAATAATCAAGACATTACCCAAAATCTTCAAAATTTGACCATTAGGGGTAATGATCAAGGGGGAGGAAGAGGAGACTCCGATGATGAAAGAAGGGTGGAAGATAACAATGATCAAATTGAAATCCCATCTAAAAACCTAAGAATTCATCAAGACCATCCACTTGACCAAGTAGTAGGAGATCTATCTCAAGGAGTAAGAACTAGGTCATTTTATAGACCTCCTACTAGTCAAGTTGCTCTTATCTCACAAATTGAGCCCAAATCAATCAATGATGCATTACATGATCCGGATTGGATTTTGGCAATGCAAGATAAATTGGCTCAATTTGAGAGAAGTCAAGTGTGGGAATTAGTGCCTAGACCCAATGATAGCACCATAATTACTACAAGATGGGTCTTTAGGAATAAGCTAGATGATCAAGGAAATATCACTAGAAATAAGGCTAGGTTGGTTGCTAGGGGATTCAATCAAGTTGAGGGGCTTGATTATGATGAAACTTATGCCCCGGTTGCAAGGTTAGAATCTATTAGGATACTCTTAGGGTATGCTTCCTTCATGGGATTTAAACTTTACCAAATGGATGTTAAATCGGCATTCTTAAATGGTTTTATTAAGGAGGAAGTATATGTAGAGCAACCACCCGGATTTGAGAACATAGATTATCGAAATCATGTATGTAAGCTTAGGAAAGCATTATATGGGTTAAAACAAGCTCCCCGGGCATGGTATGAAAGATTGTCATCCTTCTTAATTTGTAAGGATTTTAGAAGAGGCCAAGTAGATCAAACCTTGTTTATAAAGTCAACGTTAAAAGATATATTCATAGCCCAAGTATATGTTGATGATATCATTTTTGGGTCAACAAATGATGATCTTCTTCAAGACTTTATAAAACATATGGAAAATGAATTTGAAATGAGTTTGGTTGGAGAGCTTACCTTTTTCCTAGGTTTACAAGTCAAACAAACCAATGAGGGTATTCATATTTATCAAACCAAATATGCAAATGAAATGATCAAGAAATTTGGTTTGGAAAATGCCAAAATTGTAACCACTCCTATGGCCACTAGCACTAGAATAGATAGTGATCATGATGGTAAATCAATTGATCTTAAATTGTATAGGAGTATGATTGGTAGCTTACTATACCTAACCGCTAGTAGACCCGACATTTTATTTGTGGTAGGTATGTGTGCAAGATACCAATCTTGTGCCAAAGAATCACATTTGGTAGCCGTCAAAAGAATATTAAGATATATTAAAGGCACCCTAAATGTAGGACTTTGGTATCCTAGGACTAAGTCATTTGAATTGCTTGGTTATACCGATTCCGATTATGCCGGGTGCAAATTGGATAGGAAGAGTACTAGTGGTGGATGCCAATTTCTTGGGTCCTCCCTAGTTAGTTGGAGTAGTAGGAAGCAACATTGTGTTGCTTTATCAACCACCGAAGCCGAATATGTGGCTATGGGTGGTTGTGTAGCTCAATTACTTTGGATGAGACATACTCTTGTAGACTATGAGCTACACTTCTCTAACATCAAAGTTTATTGTGATAATGTGAGTACCATCAACTTGACCAAAAATCCGATACATCACTCTAGGACCAAGCACATTGAAGTGAAACATCACTTCATAAGAGATCATGTGGCAAGAGGGGACATTGAACTTAATTATGTAGAATCTAAGTCCAATCTTGCCGATATCTTCACCAAAGCTCTTCCCAAAAATGAATTTTCATCTTTAAGGAGAGAGCTTGGTATGTGCTTTGTAGAGTAAAATTCTAGGTTTGCATGATCCCATGTTTATATGTTATCTTTATACCTTGATACATCTCACAAAAAGGCTTAAGAAACCTTGATTTTTGTATTGAGACACTTAGAACCATGTGAGATGATAGGGAAGGTGTACTTGGCTCATCATGCTTGTTATGATGCATTACTATGAGCCAATGACACACCTAGAGACATAAATACCGTATGGACCAACCGTTGGGAAGGCTTGTATTCAAGTAATGAGTACATAGCTCTAAGAACATGGTTGGAAATTCCAAATCATATATATTTTAAACTATGTTCATTATATTTTGGAAAACAGTTTTCAAGTGAATCACAAAAGTGATACAAAGGTTGAAAATTCCTTAGAACTTTTGTAAGTTTCCAAATTTGTATCAATATTGAAATCTGGAAAACATATATTTTTCAAATTATTTTTCCTTAATAAAGTATGATTTCAGAAATGTGTAAGCAAAATTTCGTGATTTTTTGAGATTTTTGGAATTTCTACCGCATTTCTGAAAATGGGTAATAAAAGGTCAAATTTCGATTTAGTAGTAATGATCGGTTCGATACCAGATACACAATAAGCTCTATTTTCTGATATTTGGTGTATTTTTGATGTCCTACCACTCTAGTATGATAATATTGCGTATAAACGAGTTTTAGGACTGCTTAATACAGTGGTTTAGGGGGATTTTCAATAAATTCTATCCTTTTATCCCCAAAACCATTGTTGGTGCAAAGTTAGGATTTAACTTTTAAATTTTAGATTATGCTTTGCTTCAAATATAATTTACATCCTATCTTGGATTAAGGGGGAGCTTAATTTCGATCTAATACCTTAGTCCAAGATCCAACATTCTTAATTCTTTCATCCTTCTCTTTTTGTTGTATGTCAAAGGGGGAGAAGGAATGCTTAAGTTAGATGATTATATGTGTATCTTTAAAGACCTAACTTAAATGATTGTCAAACATCAAAAAGGGGGAGATTGTTGGTGCAACAATGCTCCAAGCATTTATATGTTTTGATGTTTGGCTAATCATCTAAGTTAGGCAATATCTTGTGATCTAATTACGAATGTGTTTAAGTGACAGGGAAATCCAAGGATGAAGTACTTGGTAAAAGGAAGTCCAAGTATGATCTTGGCAAAGGAAGTCCAAGGGATGGACTTGGCGGCATAAGACCAAGCTTGTAGTCTTGGCAGCATAAAGTCCAAAGTGAACCTTGGCAAAGGAAGTCCAAAGTAAAGTCTTGGCAGCATAAGTCCAAGCTTGTAGTCTTGGCGGCGTAAAGTCCAAGCATTTGGCAACCCAAGATATGACGAAACCGAAGGAAGCTCTTGGAAGTGAAGCGCAAAGGATGAACAAGTCGCGGACTCGGAGGGATCCTGAAGGCGCAAGGCTTATTGAGGAGCTAGAAGGTTAAGTCTAGGTCTAGGGTATAAAATCAAGTATGAATTACTCATACTTGATGAGTATCAGTCGACTGATACGATGTATCGATCGGTCGTCAGCGTTCGACCGAGTCGAATGAAACCTCGACCATCATCGATCGGCGTGATCGGATCGGATCGGTGATTCTCTGATCGATCGGCGATCAAAATGGCATCAGTCGACTGATCAAGGGAAATATCACCACAGAATGCAGTCTCACTCGACTGCCTTGATCACTCGACTGATCACCCCATCAGTCGACTGATGGAGGGATCAGTCGACTGATCACCTGGCCGTTGGAGATTGCGGCTACGAATCTCCGCGGAGATCGCGTTTCAGAAGTCGTTGGCTTCGGCGGCAGTCGACTGATGGCATGCATCAGTCGACTGATCGACGCCCAACGGGAAAAACAGCCCCTCTTCTATAAAAAGGGGCCATGGGGAGCTTGGTGAAGCTAGTGCTCTTGCTCCTAACTATACTCTCGTGCTCACCAAGCCTTCCAAGTGTTTTTAGTGATTTAAATCCTCCTCTTCTCTTGTTCTTGATCATCCATCATTGTAAAGAAGAGGAGAGCATTGTAAGAAAGGTTTCTCCACCTTGGTTCATCCAAAGGAGGTTCTAGTGAAGGTTGATTAGGGCTAATCCACCTTACGGATTGCCGTGGAGTAGGAGCGTCATCTCCGAACCACGTTACATCGGGTGTTAGTTTTGTTTCTTGTTTTTGTTTGTGCTTATATTTGTATTGCTTCCGCTAACATTTTGTATAGAAACAAGAAAGGCTAATCACCCCCCCCTCTAGCCATTCCAAGGGTCCTAACAATCCCAACCGTCAGATCTAGAGATTTGTTTTCCATTATTTGATCTAGACTTCATGAGGTTTATATTAGGCTACGATAGGGACCATGAGGAGGAGTTGGGTCTTGGCCACCCGATGGATCGGAACCACACAAACTTGATCCATCAATGATGTTCCATTCCACTAGAGGATCATCATCGAACTACCTCACCAACCCCCATAAATTAATATGGGCTCCATATATTATTTGTACATCCATCTCCCCGTGTTTAAGATATCGAATGTCCGTCAATTAATTGATTTACTGACCATTAATTAATTAACATCTAACTCCTCGAGTAGTACCACTCAACCTTATCATCATGTTGACTAAGTCAACCTGCAGGGTTTACATGATGAACCTTATGAGCTCCTCAAGGGGACATCATCAACCTAATACATAGGACACGGATTCCTCCTAATCAACGTCACTCCATGTAAATAATATCATTTCCCAACTTACCGGGCATATTGATTTAATCCATAGAAATCTCACCCTCTGGTAAATCAAAGAAATAAATATTAAGTACATGTGCCCGTTATTATATCGGGATTAAGAGCATGTACAATATAATATTCGAGGTCCGATTCAATTATGTAGTCAGCAATAAATTGAATCACCTCTATGTCGGTCCTGCTCAATACACCTAAGTGTACTAGTGTAACTCTATGTTCAAGATAAAACAATACCAAGCTACACTACAACCATGCCAATGGTTTGTCCAAAACCATCTTGGTTGTGAGCCTCTACTTATATTCTACAAGGGACTGATAATATGATCTTCTGTGCCGCACCCAGGCACCATGTTATCTACAATGTAAAATATTAGACAATATGCACACATATAAATATAACGTGCAAACAATGATCATGTGATTCTTATTTCAAAATAAAGATGTTCATACAAAAGAGCTAGGCTTTCAGTATACATCCCAACAATCTCCCACTTATACTAAAAGACTATGCTGTCATCATACTGCCATACATCTGATTCCCCTTCCCTCCACTTGCCTATCAAAGCTCTCGCCAGAAGGGCCTTAGTGAAAAGGATCTACCAGGTCATCCTCTGATGCAATCTAGGCGACAGCAACTTCTACCTCCTTTACGATTTCTCGTATCAGGTGGTACTTGCACTCTATGTGTTTACTAGCCTTATGGGCTCGTGGTTCCTTCGAGTTTGCAACTGCACCATTATTATCACAATTAATTGTGATAGTTCTGGGCAAACCAGGAATCACATCCAAGTCCATCAGGAAGTTCCTGAGCCACACAACTTCTTTGGTCGCCTCATAGGCTGCCTCATACTCAGCTTTCATGGTGGAGTCCGCCACGCATTTCTGCTGGGCACTCCTCCATACAATGGCTCCACCTCCTAAAGTAAACACAAAACCTGAGGTAGACTTACTGTTATTCCTATTTGATTGGAAATCGCAATCCATGCAACCCACAGGGAGTAATTGGTCTGCCCGGTAAACTAGCATATAATCTCTAGTCCTTCTCAGGCACTACAATATATGCTTTACCGCAGTCCAATGTCCCTGTCCTGGATTACTCTGATATCTGCTGACCATGCCTATGGCGAAGGAGATATCTGGTCTCGTACATAGCATACATTAGGCTTCCTACTGCCGAAGCATAAGGAACTGCCTATATCTCCTCAATCTTTTCAGATGATCTAGGACACATCTCCTTCGATAAAGGAACTCCATGCCTGAAAGGTAGAAAACCCTTCTTGGAGTTTTGTATGCTAAAACGATCCACCATCATGTCTTTGTATGAAGCTTGGGATAAGCACAACAACCTTGATCCCCAAGGTTGTGACCCACTTCTCCCAAGTCCTTCATATCATACTGTTTGGACAACCATACCCTTACGTCTGATAACACTTCGATGTTGTTGCCAACCACCAAAATGTCATCTATGTATAGTACAAAATACCACTACGTTTCTGTCACATCTCTGATATACACAAGACTCATCCGAACTTTGAATAAATCCATAAGACTGGATTTACCTCCTCAAAGCAGATGTCCCAAGACTTCAAAGCTTGCTTCAGTCCATTAACGGATCGATTAAGCTTATATACAAAACGCTCTTTGCCCTTAGCAATGAATCCCTCTGGTCGCTTCATGTAGATGGATTCCTCAAGACTTCCACTAAGGAATGTTGTCTTGACATCCATCTGTCACATCTCATAATCCATATGAGTTGCTATGCATAAGAGCTCCCAGACCTGTCTTGAATCCATAGATTCAATCTCAATATTCATTGCACTTTGCAAAGATGTTGTATTTATATCTTGGATTGCCTCGTCGTATGTCTAGGGATCAGGTTCATGTTTGCTAGGGACCAAATCAGAAGATTTGTCCAAAAACATGAATCTAAGAGGTTGTCTAATAACCCTTCCACTACGACGAGGTATCTTCTGTGTATCCTCTGTGACACGCGGTGCAGTGACATGTGGTATGTCCTCTTGTACCGATGGTACTAAAGAAGTGACTTCCCTTTTAACTCCTCCAGAACAATTTTACTCTTGGGCTTGTGGCTCATCACATAGTCTTCCTCTAGAAATCTGGCGTTCGTCTTAACGATCACCCTCTGATCTCTAGGACTATAAAACAAGTCAGAATAACTCATCATCGATCTAACCATCTCCATAAGAGTCCTATTCCTTCGCTCCGCTACACCATTCTGCTGGGGTGTACCAGGTGCAGTCAATTGGGATTGAATCCCAACCTCTGATAAGTAGTTCCTATACTCTCCCAAGAGGTTCTGACCACCACGATCAGATTGTAGTGTCATCCATATCTTGAATAATTTTCTATAAAAGAGATGAAATATTCAAGACCACCTCTTGCCTAGATAGTCATAGGACCACACAAATCAGAATGAACCATTTCTAACACATCTTTGGATCTATACCCCTTGGCCTTGAAAGGCCTCTTGGTCATCTTACCCTCCAAGCAAGATTCGCAGGTTGGGAGATGCTCCACCACTTATGAACCCAAAGGTCCATCAGCTATCAACCTTTGAATTCTACTTAGGTTAATATGACCAAGTCTAAGATCCCAAAGATATGTTTGGTTCATCTTCGAAGGTTCTTTTCTCTTATTGGAATTAGAAGGTGAGTTATTAACTTCAATTTACATCGTGGGAGGTTTTGGTTCAAATTTCCTTTCAATGTACCTAAATAGATATTCTCCCTATTCCTTTTTATAACAACTCTGTCATTAAAAGAAATAGAATATCCATCCATAATAATTTAGAAACTGAAACTAAATTCTTTCTAAATAAAGGTACATAAAGGGAATTTTCTAGAACCAAAGTTTTATTATTTTCAAGAGATAAATAAAACTTCTCCCACTGCAATAGCCGCCATCTTCATGGCATTGCCCAAGTAAATGGTAATATCCCCTTTAGCTAGTCATCGGGTTTCCTGGAACCCCTGCAATAGTATTGCAGACATGATTAGTGGCTCTCGTATCTACTCACCAGGTGCCGGTAGATATCACCGCTAATCTTGTTTCAATGACTAGTCCAAAAGATATACCTATGTTCTGTTTTGCATTGGGACAGTTCTTCTTCCAATGTCCATCCTGCTTGCAAGTGAAGTACTTGCCTTTCGGCTTCTTCACTCTTCCCTGAGATCCTCCCACCATCTTTGCTTCACTTTGTTTCTTCTTCTTCTTGCCTTTCGGCTTAGAAGTAGAAACCCTTTTGAGCAATGATGGCTTGAGGACACTCTTTGAAGAGTGCATGCTTGTACTCCTTAGCAGATAAGACAATATCTTGAATCTTTTCCAATCAACATTATTTGGGTACAGTAAGTTTATTTCCTTTAGTATCACAATAAGTGGACTGAAAGTCATTTTGAAAATCCTAAGAATCACAATAGATCATTACTTTAGATTTCAAAAAATTATTGATTCCTCTAACAATAAAATTTCGAAATCAACCAACACCTCAAAACACCGAGAATATCGCATGCCACGCAGTGTGGACGTATACGAATTCTACATTTGTAAGAGGAGATTTTACCCATTAATTTTATTATCTTGTCAACCTTACTTTTTGACAAATAAAATTAATAGTTGGTTCCTCTTTGGCCCTACAAATAAAAGCAGTGACTCCGATGGGAAGGATACTTTATATTTGCATCTAAGTGTGCACCATTACATGATACTAAGGGAATTATTTCGGATTATGTGCCTTACCGCTGTGGAAGTACACACGCTCCTAGATAATTTCCTATAACCATTATTTGACCTAGTGATCCACAAACAAACTCATCCGCAGGGAGGAAGGCACTCAGAGCCAACACGCAAGTTTGTTGCATCACATGTCAAATTGTAATGGAGGCCGCGGGAATTAATTAAAATATCCCTCTCCCACTTAGTAAATTGAAAATGAGGAATTTTCAAGCACACACAGCATGCTTATTATTACTGTAGATTTCAAAAAATTATTGATTCCTCAAACAATAAAATTTCGAAATCAACCAACACCTCAAACACCGAGAATATCGCATGCCACGCTGTGTGGACGTATACGAATTCTACATTTATAAGAGGAGGTTTAACCCATTAATTTTATTATCTTGTCAACCTTACTTTTTGACAAATAAAATTAATAGTTGGTTTCTCTTCGGCCCTACAAATAAAACTACTTTTTATTTGCATCTAAGTGTGCACCATTACACGATACTAAGGGAATTATTTTGGATTATGTGTCTTACCGCTGTGGAAGTACACACACTCCTAGATAATTTCCTATAACCATTATTTGACCTAGTGATCCGCAAACAAACTCATCCGCAGGGAGGAAGGCACACAGAGCCTACACACAAGTTTGTTGCATCACACGTCAAATTGTAATGGAGGCTGCGGGAATTAATTAAAATATCCCTCTCCCACTTAGTAAATTGAAAATGAGGAATTTTCAAGCACACACAACATGCATATAAAACAAATCAGCAATAAATATGGAAAAATCAGAATTTTTCCAACTATTATGGCATTGTTCTCCAATATGCGTCCCGTCGTGTCGCCACCTCGTCCGCTCCATCTTTTCCCATGCGCAAGTCACCAAAGAGTTCCGAGCCGAGATAAAACATTTTAATTTACATCCATAGATCCTATACTCCACGAAGGAGTGTACAAATAATCTAGATCGAAAGTAAACTAAAATGAGCGGCTAAATAATGCCGTATTTAATTACAAAAATTAAATACTAATCTAGCCTCGTCAACCCCGAGGATTCAAATAATATACAATCACACACACATGCAATCACATACACACATATAAAGCCATAATAGTTGGATCTTATGCCTGCAAACAAAAAGTTAGCCTACGCACATCCTACTATTATCCTGCATACACAATATATGATAAATGCGTGAAAGTAACCGAATCCAAAACACACAAAATCGGAAACCGTGGCTCTGATACCAATTGTTGGCAATGTGCTATACCTCGGAATGCTCATAGGCTCCCATGTCCCCGGATTAAAATTTTCACTAATGAAAACTAATCCGGATGGGATGAGTTTCCTAAGCACAACCAATTCGTCGTCGTGCTAACGACTTGAGCGATCGCTTGAACAAACTAGTTGTTCAAGCAACACAACTCTTGATCTTATCGGATGAGTTTCCTAGTCAGTTAGTCGCGGAAGAGACGACGGACGGATCGCCGGTTTTTGTGTTTCTTATCGGGGTCCATGATTATACAAATACATGCAAATGCAAACTAGTATAATCAACATATACTAACATAATGAACATAAGCTAGCATATCAAATAAGAACATGAAAAGAACAATAATAAAAGTTGTGAAACTTTTATACCTCTTGATCTTCTATCATATGTCCTAACCTCCTTGTAGACTTCGTGTGGGCGAAGATCCTCCACAAGTTGAAGCTTCCTAGGTCTTCTTCAATCCAAAGAATGAAGAACTCTCTTTCCCTTCTTGCTTGAGCCAACCACCAATCCACAAAGGATTGATGCCGCCGGCCCCAAGAATAGAGAGAATAATATGGAAACAACCAAGGAACCGAACTAGGGACAAACCCTAGTTTTGGTGCCGCCGGCCAAGATGGAGTGAATAGGAGAAAAGGAATATGTTGGGCCCCGGCCACGGTGGAGGGAATAGAGGAAGGAATCGGCCACACCCTAGGAAGAAGAAGACCTCCTCTCCTATAGTTGCCGCCCAACTTCCTTGCAATCTCTAGCCGCCCAACCTAAGGAGGAAACCCTAATTAGAGTTTCTCCTTAGGCTTTCTTGCCGCCCAACCATGGTGGAGAGAAGATATCTAGGAGCTAGCCACCTCCAAGGAAGAAGACAAACTCCTCCACAAGTGGCCGCCCAACCTTCATTCCCATCCATGGTCGCCCATGCAAAGGAGCCAAAACCCTAATCAAATTAGGGTTTCCTCCATAGGGTTCCTTGCCGCCCAAGAATGGTGGAGAGAAGAGATCTTGGAGCTAGCCACCTCCATGGAAGAAGACAAGCTCCTCCATAGGTTGCCGCCCACTCTTCTTCCTCACCTTGGCCGCCCAACCCAAAAGAGCCAAACCCTAATTAGGGTTTCCTCCTAGGGTTGCTTGCCGCCCAAGCAATTGGAGGCTAAACCCTAATCTCCTTAGCATCCATCATCCAACCTCTAAAACTTGTTGCCGCCCAACCCTTAGCCACCCTTTTATAGAGTTAGGGTTTAGGCCTTAGTTTAATCTCCACCGTCGGTTCTAGGGTTTTAATCTCAACCGTCGGATCTAGAGATTTAATCTCAACCGTCGGTTCTAGGGTTTTAATCCCAACCGTCGGATCTAGAGATTTAATCTCTACCGTCGGTTCTAGGAATTTAATCCCAACCGTCGGATCTAGAGATTTAATCTCCACCGTCGGTTCTAGGAATTTAATCCCAACCGTCGGATCTAGAGATTTGTTTTCCATTATTTGATCTAGACTTCATGAGGTTTATATTAGGCTACGATAGGGACCATGAGGAGGAGTTGGGTCTTGGCCACCCGATGGATCGGAACCACACAAATTTGATCCATCAATGATGTTCCATTCCACTAGAGGATCATCATCGAACTACCTCACCAACCCCCATAAATTAATATGGGCTCCATATATTATTTATACATCCATCTCCCCGTGTTTAAGATATCGAATGTCCATCAATTAATTGATTTACTGACCATCAATTAATTAACATCTAACTCCTCGAGTAGTACCACTCAACCTTATCATCATGTTGACTAAGTCAACCTGCAGGGTTTACATGATGAACCTTATGAGCTCCTCAAGGCACTACAAAAAAATTGGTTTTTGGCGACGAAATTTAGCAACAAATTATTTTCATTGCAAATCTGCAACAAATATAGCGACAAATTTTATGTTTCGTCGCAAATTTGTAACGAAATAAATTTTCGTCGGAAATTTGCGACGAAAAATAAATTAAATCATAAATTTCTAAATTGAAATTTGAATTATTTGCGACAAATTTATTTTTTCGTCGCAAATTTGGGACGGAAATAATTTTCATCGCATAATTTAGCAACGAATTAAGAATTCGTCGCAGATATTTAATTTATTAAAAAAAATAGAAAACAAGTTCTGTTTATTTTTAAATATTTTGCAACGAATTCGTGGATTCGTTGCAAAATAGCAACGAATCCAGAATTCGTTGCAAGTTTAATATTAAAAAATAAATTAATGTTTTAAAAAGTTAAAAATTTATTTTTTAAAAAATTGCAACGAATCCTTGATTCGTTGCAAAATTGCAACAAATCCTCGATTCGTTGCAAAAATAATATTAATATTAAAAAATAAATTAACATTTTAAAATTTTAATTTTTTTTTAAATTTGCAACGAATCCAGGATTCGTTGCTAATTTGCAACGAATCCACGGATTCATTGCTAATTTGCAACGAATCCACGGATTCGTTGCAAAAATTTGCAACGAATCCACGGATTCGTTGCAAAAATTTGCAACGACTCCTGGATTCGTTGCAAATTAGCAATGAATTCTGGATTCGTTGCTAAATTAAAATTATTAACATTTTAAAAAGTTTATTTTTTTTTATAAAAAAATTGCAACGAATCTTTGAATTCGTTGCTAAATTAAAATTATTAACGTTTTAAAAAGTTTAATTTTTTTTTTATAAAAATTTTGCAACGAATCCCGGATTCGTTGCAAAATTAAAATTATTAACATTTTAAAAAATTTAATTTTTTTTATAAAAATTTTGCAACGAATCTTTGGATTCGTTGCAAATTTGCAACGAATCCACGAATTCATTGCAAATTTGCAACGAATCCTGGATTCGTTGCAAAAAATTGCAACGAATCCGGGATTCATTGCAAATTTGCAACGAATTCGTGGATTCGTTGCAAAATTAAAATTATTAACGTGTTAAAAAATTTAATTTTTTTTTATAAAAATTTTGCAACGAATCCAATGATTTGTTGCAAAATTTATTTACTTTACCTTCCCCTCGCGTCGCGGCCGAACCCTCAAATCTTTTCTTTCCCCTCCGCGGCGCCGATCTTCCCTTCGCCTCGCCTCGGCTGCACTTGTTCCGACCACGACCCGCCGTCCGGCGCCGCCACAAGCCAGCCCGCACCTGCTTGGCCCAGCCCACCCGGGCCGCGGCGCTAGGTCGACCGATGTGCCGCGCCGATCCAGCCCTAGGTCAAAGAGAAGGGGAAAGGGGTCGCTTCGTGTTCCTCCCGGTTCCCCTCTTTGCTCCCTATACTTCGCGGCTTCCTTTCTCTTTGATAATGGAATCTGTATGCGTTTTTGCTTCTGGATTTCTTTCGCGTTTTTGCTTCCTTTCGTGGCTTCCGTTTTTGCTCCCGGTTCTCTTTGATCATCATAGGGCATGTACTGAAATATTAAATTCAAAATATGATAAAATGGCTCAGTAGTAGAGACTGTATTTTTTAAAAAATTTACGATGTTAGATATAGAATTGCTATGAGTTATCTTTTCTCAGTGCAGTGTAGTTAGTTGCTAATTTACAAGATCCTTGTCCATGATCAAATTTCTTAAATTAAAATCTTCATTAGAAACACTCGAATATTGCTAAGGCCACAAGCAATGAGGAAGCCATAGACTTGCATCTAGTAGACAAGCCATTACTTAAGACACAATTTCTAAGGCCGAAAGCACTTATAGGAAGCCATAGATAAACCATTACCTAAGACAGAAGTCAGCTGCATGCATGTATATAAATCAAAAATGCAAGTCAAACTTATTATTTTACTTGGACAAATATCCAGATCTTCTAGACATCAACCACCATTAGCAAATGATCCATAACTATATACCCTTAATCTTTGATGTTCACTCTACAAAGAATGCTCCTTTGTTCAGTCCAAATCTCTACAAGAAAGATAGGACAACCTATCATCGAGCTTCGACATAATCTGGAGCGATGGAATCCATAGTACTTATTTTCACAAGTGAGACAGATATCCATAATGTTCTTCAAAGATATCGTCTGTTGATGGAATGGTGCGCTAAAAATTCATCAAGAGGCATCCACTGTGACAAAATTTACCATCCGTTCATTGCTTAAGATTAGATTTTAATCTCAGAAAATGGAACTGTGCATCTTGACTTATAATATTACCTTGGCTGCTGCGATCTCAGACTCATCAATGGTGATTTCAGATGATACTGGTTTGAGCATGCAGATAATTGATATTTTCTAAAAGTAGCTAATGAGTCATTGACAAGGAGTAAATTTGCGTTCAAAATTTATATTGGGAGGACCATCTCCCTTTTTTTCTGTACTCTTATTAGTTAGCTTAGCGTCCATGTTCTCGGTATTGATCTGCTATGTTATTTTTTGTCCATCTTTGAATTGACTCCGCATGATATCTCAATCTTTGCTAGAACTATGTTTCCTGGTACCTGGATTTATCTGTACCATTGTAAAGGTTGGCTTATGAACATTCTTAAGGGTAAGTTACACGATAAACACATGCTACAATTTCATCAATGTCAATGTCTTTGTGATAGAAAATTGAAAAGTTAGCCTGACCAATGTTAATAGCATTTACATTCAGATACTAATCTTTAGCTGGTGTTGGAAAAATCAGAATTGCTTATCCTATTTCTCATAGTATGTACTTGTGTAGACCTGCTTTGGAGGAAAAAAAATTTACAATTTTTTGATGAATATTTTCTTGTACGAGTATGAACTATAAAAAACTTAATTCACATTTAGGTGCCCAAGAAAATCTTGAAGAAACATTACTAATAGATTTAGTGGCTCTTAATAAGTTTCAACTGGGATAAATCCTCAAGTATTTTAGGTAAAATTAATTTCATTTATATTCTACACATGTATAGTTAATTGTGAGTAAATGTTTCTTCCCTGTGCTAATTCCTGTGCATTTGTTTAGTGATATTTTGCAAAAATTCCAAGATGATGGTCAATATTTTTGGTGGTCTTGCTTTGTCTCTGATCTCCTTTTTTTTTTTTTTAGTAATTTAGTACTTGTGTCTCATCCCTGGTATTGTTTCTCTTTACTATACATCAGGATAAGGGCTCGCCTCGCGGCCGTTAGCTTGCCGCCGCCTCCCTGCCAGCCGTTAGTGGTATAATTTTTTTTTTTAATCATTGTTATTTTTAATATTGAAATTTATATTATTGTTAATTTTCTGTGTTAATCTAGAGTGGTATTAGAGTGGTATGATATAGGTTAATTGCGTCCGATGCATTCCATTCAAAATCATACTGGGACTCCATGATATTACCATAATCTTGTAGATTTTTATGTCTGGGCCCAATTCATTGACACCTTAATGCCATGGTGGTTAGCATAAGATAGTGAGATGTCTTTTTATAACAAAGGATAATGTATACTAAATGCAGTAATACATGGAAACATATTATATGTTATTATATCCTGATTTTGCAAACATTCAACTCATGTAACATATATAATATATCCTGATTTGTGAACTAACAGAGATGCGACGACAACAAGCCTTTCTTATGCGCCAGTTTCAGCAATTTACTTCTGGTCCAAGTCATATTCCTCCGAGTCAAGACGATGATGGTGGTGACGATGATGATATTGTATGCATGTTTTTAATTAGTACCTTTAAAATTGTTTAGTTTATTTAGTTTGTTACTCCTTCATTTTTTACATTTTTTATTAGTACTTTTTATTTTGCTTTAAACAGGAATGATCTATGAAGTCAATCATTATGGCGGTTGAAATTGCACATCATTGTAAGTCTTTGCATATTTATTTTCGTGTTAGTATATAGTTTTTTTTAATGTATGCTACTTTTTGCTGTTTGTTTCTTTTCTAATGCAGGTAGAAGAATGTCGGCGCGCGATTGCTTACCAGATTTTCTTTTTTTCCCCATGTGTTGAGATCTTTTGTGGAGATTGTTATTTGGATATCATAACTATGTTGATGTTTGAATTTTTGTAAGATATAACTTTTTATTTGGATATCTTTTGTTGGAATGTTGCTTATTATTTTGTTATATTGAATGTGTGTGTGTTTTGTTTGTATTGAATGTATTTATTTGGATATTAGAATTTATTATGTTTTGTTGTGTGTGTGTGATAATTTGTATATACGATAGAATATTGAAACGGAATAAATCTGTCAAATTTTTTTTTATTTTGCGACAAATTTAGCGACAAATATCCCAATTCGTTAACCGATAAATCTATTTAACTTTTATGACGATTTAAATTTAAATCGCAAATTTATACAATTTAGCAACGAATCCAATCATGCGACAAATTTTGCAACGAATTTATGAATTTACTGCAACGAATTTATTTAAACGCAAATATTTATGTGAACTAATTCGTCGCAAAAATTTTGCGACGAATTTTGCGACGAATTTGGAAACATCGTAAATTTACCAATGAATTCCTTTTTTCGTCGCGAAAATTACCAACGAAAAAATTTATTCGTTGGAAAAAATTGTTTTTTGCGACGAATTTTGCGACGAATTTGTATCAGTCGCAAATTTACCAACGAATTCCTTATTTTGTTGAGAAAATTTCCGATGAAAAAATTAATTCTTCGCAAAATTTTGCAATGAATTACAAATTTGTCACAAATTTGCAACGAATTTGTAATTCGTCGCAAAATTTTGCGACAAATTTTGCGACGAATTTTGGAAAATCGGGGTAACTTTTGCAACAAAATTAGGGACGAATTTTAAAATTCATCCCTAATTTTCGTCGCTAAAATTCGTCGCAAAAATTCGTCGCTATTTTTGTCGCTAATATTTGCGACGCTTTATTCCCAACAAAAAATTATTTGTCGCTAAATTCGTCGCAACTTTTTTTTGCAACGAATTTTTTTTTAAAATTCGTCGCTAAATTCATCCCAAATTTCTATTTTTTTTTTCTAGTGAGGGGACATCATCAACCTAATACATAGGACACGGATTCCTCCTATAATCAACGGCACACCATGTAAATAATATCATTTCCCAACTTACCGAGCATATTGATTTAATCCATAGAAATCTCACCCTCTGGTAAATCAAAGAAATAAATATTAAGTACATGTGCCCGTTATTATATCGGGATTAAGAGCATGTACAACATAATATCCGAGGTCCGATTCAATTATGCAGTCAGCAATAAATTGAATCACCTCTATGTCGGTCCTGCTCAATACACCTAAGTGTACTAGTGTAACTCTATGTTCAAGATAAAACAATACCAAGCTACACTACAACCATGCCAATGGTTTGTCCAAAACCATCTTGGTTGTGAGCCTTTACTTATATTCTACAAGGTGATAACATGATCTTACATGCGCACTGTGCACCATGTTATCTACAATGTAAAATATTAGACAATATGCACACATATAAATATAACGTGCAAACAATGATCATGTGATTCTTATTTAAAAATAAAGATGTTCATACAAAAGAGCTAGACTTTCAGTATACATCCCAACAGATGTAACCTCCCAAGCCTTGATTGTTGGTGCAGTGAGGCACCGAAATTGAACCTGTGTTTTGATTATAGCAAAGACACAAAGTTAAGTCTATTTTGTTTTCTCACAAGCTGAATCGAGTGTGCAGAATATTGATATAGCTGGAGCTGAAGGCTAGCGACACCCGGAGAAAGCCGCGGTGGTCGAGCGACACTCGAGTAATTTCGGAGGGAGCCGAAGGAATCGAGTGGAAGGCTGGAAGCAAAAGCAACACGTAAGCATCGAGGTAAGCTCGAGTGTGCGAGAGTAAGTAAGGTCGTATCCTCTTTACGAGGATGATCTTAAGAGTAGATCCGACCAAAGACTTCTTATAGATGGTCTAGGTCGAGATCGGATGGTCGACGACCATCGAAATTATGTTTTTGTTGTGCTAACTTTGACTTGCGAAGCATCGATCATTGCCGACTTGGAGGACTCATTGCCAAACAATGATCATTCGCTGAAGGTCAATCGGCGATCTTGCCATCGACTGATGATGGCCATCAGTCGACTGATGGTCAATGATCAGATTCGAGGAGTCAAGGATTATCACCAAATATCAAGGGAAGATGTGCTCAAATTTGATTGGCTAGGGTTCCTCTCGAAAAGGGGCTCAAAGGCTATAAAAGGAGGGCCAAACCTAGGGTTTCATCAACAATTCTAAGCCTCCAAAAAGTCTCCGCAAAGCTATAATTCTCCGACAACGAAGTCCTTCCTTCCGACGTCTAGGTTTAATTTTTCTTATTTGTCTTTGTACGTCGGTATTATTTTGTTATCAGTTGTTCATCTACTTTTCGGAGCTTTTATCGTATACGAGGAGAGGGGGATTGTCCCTCTACCTTAAAGTTTTTTTTTATCGATTAACTCCTACCTCCAATGAGGAGGAGTTCCTTTAGTGCTTCTGCCCTCCTTACGTGGTCAAGGACCACTAGGGCCTTGGAGTAGTAGCCTTCGGCTACGAACCAAGTAAAACCCTTGTGTCGATTGTCTCTTTTATTTTATATTTACATTTCTGCTGCAATTAATTTATTTTCTCTAGAGTTTTAACGAACGAAAGAAAAAGAAAAGGTTTTTCGCTATTCACCCCCCCCTCTAGCGAACCGCATCGATCCAACATTGATGTGGCCGACCACTTGATTTGCATTAGATGTGAATTCATTTTTGGTGTAACTCCATCTTCTTCCTCCTTGGATCTTCTTCCTCTCTTGCTCTCCCAATCCTTCTTGGCCGAAATTTCCATGAGTGGTAGCACACTCTAGGTTGAGTTTATCCACCATTTGTCCGTGTGGATACCAATAGAGGAGTGTTCACTTGACACTCTTGAGTTCCGGCGAAGCGTTTGGACGAGCGGGATTTGCAAAGGGCGTCGCATCCAGGGTAACACTCTCAACTTCTAGATCTAAGGTAGATCTAGGTTTACTTAGCACATACATGTTTTTATTTTAATATATCTTCGTACGAATCCGTGGCCGGACTTCCGGGGTTTCCGCAACGCAAAAAGTGGTTTTTATGGCTCGGAAAGTTCAACAAATAACTCATCTTCTCATTCCAATAAGAGAAAAGAACCTTCGAAGATGAACCAAACATATCTTTGGCATCTAAGACTTGGTCATATTAACCTTAGCAGAATTCAAAGGTTGATAGCTGATGGACCTCTGGGTTCATTAGTGGTGGAAGATTTCTCAACCTGTGAATCTTGCTTAGAAGGTAAAATGACCAAGATGCCTTTCAAGGCCAAGGGGTATAGAGCCAAAGATGTGTTGGAATTGGTTCATTCTGATTTGTGTGGTCCTATGTCTATCCAAACTAGAAGTGGTTTTGAGTATTTTGTCTCTTTCATAGATGATTATTTAAGATATGGATACATTTACTTGATGCGCTGCAAGTCTAAATGCTTTGACATGTTCAAAGAATTCAAGGCTGATGTGGAGAAACGTCAAGGTAAAAGTATCAAGACACTACGATCTGATTATGGTGGTGAGTACCTCTTGGGAGAGTTTAGGAATTACTTATCAGAGGCTGAGATTCAATCCCAATTGTGTGTAGTAGAGCGAAGGAATATGACTCTTATGGAGATGGTTAGATCGATGATGAGTTATTCTGAGTTGTCAAATTCGTTCTGGGGATATGCTTTAGATACGACAATGTATATTCTGAACTTGGTACCATCTAAATCAGTGCCTTCTACTCCCACAGAATTGTGGACTGGGCGAAAGCCTAGTCTAAGACATATTCAGATATGGGGGAGTCCAACACATGTGCTGAAGTCAGATGCTGGTAAGTTGGAACCTCGTACAGAAGTCCACATGTTCGTTGGCTATCCTAGAGGAACGAAAGGTGGTTTGTTTTATAGTCCTAGATCAGAGGGTGATCGTTAGCACGAATGTCAGATTTCTAGAGGAAGACTATGTGATGAACCACAAGCCCATGAGTAAGATTATTCTCGAGGAAATAAAAGGGTAATTCACTTCTTCAATACCACCAGTACAAGAGGATATACCATAAGTCACTGCACCGCGTGTCACAGAGAATACACAGGTGATACCTCATCGTAGTGGGAGGGTTGTTAGACAGCCTGATAGATTCATGTTCTTGGGAGAATCTTCTGATTTGATCCCTGGTGAACATGAACCTGATCCCTGGACATATGACGAGACAATCCAAGATAAAGATGCAATATCATGGCAAAGTGCAATGAATGCTGAGATTGAATCTATGGATTCAAATCAGGTCTAGGAGCTAGTACAACCACCCGATGATGTAATTTATCCTTGACAAGGAGGGATTACCCAAGCTACCATTTCATCGTCGTGCTATTAGATTAGAGTTGTCACTTGAATAAACTTGTTGTTCAAGCAACCAACCTCTATTCTACGACTAGCCGCAGAATAGACGATGTACGGATCGCCGATTTTTATGTTTGTATTCGGGGTCCAAGTAAATTAGCCACATATAAAACCATACAACATGCATATAATTAAAAAATAATTATTGACATAATACAAAAGAATATAAACAAACTTTACACCTCTTGATCTTCTATTGTATGTCCTTCCTCCTTTTGGATGTCGTGTGGGCGACGATCTTCCAAAAGTAGAAGCCTCCTAGATCACGATCTTCCTTTCCTTGCTCGCTCCGAACAAGAGGAATTATAGAAACCAAACTCTTCTCCTTCCTTTAGCCAACCACCAAGCACCAACCTTGATGCTTGCCGCCGGACAACAAGAAGAAGAGATGAGGAAGTGGGTCGGCCAAAAGCTTCAAGGGAAGACCCTAAGCTCCGGCCAAGGATGAAGGGAAGAAGGTTGGACGCCGGCAAAAATAAGAAGAGAAGAGGAAAAGATGGGCGTCGGCCACCTAAGGAAGAAGAAGGAAAAACTTTCCTTAATTGTGGCCGCCAAAGGCTTCAAGCCCCCTTGCCGCTCAAAACCCTAATCCACTTCTATCTCTTCTTGCCGCCCAACCCCTTAAGCCTTATTTATAGAGTTAGGCTTAAGCCTCCTTCAATCTCCACCGTCGGATCTAGGGATTTAATCTCAACCGTCGGATCTAGAGAATTAATCTCAACCTTCGGATCTAAAGATTTAACCTCCACCATTGGATCTAGAGTTTTATTTTTCATCATTGGATCTAGACTCCATGAGGTTTTAATAGGCTACAATAGGGATCATGAGGAGGAGTTGGATCTTGGCCACCCAATGAATTAAGCCCACATAAAGTCCGATCCATTAATGATAATCCATTCCACTAGAGGATTATCATTTATCTACCTCACCAACCCCCATAAATTAATATGGGCTCCATATATTATTTGTACATTTTTCTCCCCGTGTTTAAGATCTCGAATGTCCGTCAATTAATTAATTTACTGACAATTAATTAATCAACATCTAACTCCATGAGTAGTACCACTCAACCTTATCATCACGCTGGACCAAGTCCACCTATAGGGTTTACATGATGAACCTTATGAGCTCCTCAAGGGGACATCATCATCCTAATATATAGGACACGGTTTTCTCCTATAATCAATGACACACCATATAAATAATATCATTTTCCAACTTACCGAGTCTATCGATTTACTCTATAAATCTTGCCCATTGGTAAATCAAAGAAATGATTACTAAGTATATGTACCCGTTATTATATCGAGATTAAGAGCTTGTACAATATAATATCTGAGGTCCAATTCGATTATGTAGTCAGCAATAAATCGAATCACCTCTAAGTCGGTCCTGCTCAATACACACAAAGTGTACTAGTGTGATTCTATGGTAAAGACAATCCAATATCAAATCACACTACAACCATTCCAATGGTTTGTCCATAACCATGTCGGTTGTGAACCTTTACTTATACTTTACAATGAACCGATAACATGATCTCCTGTGTGACACTACATACCATGTTATCTACAGTGTAATGTATCAGACAATATGCATGACCATAAATATGCAAACAATGATCATGTGATTCTTATTTCAAAAATAAAGATGTTCATACAAAAGATAGACTTTTCAGTATACATCCCAACACACACAAATCAGAATGAACCAATTTCAACACATCTTTGGCTTTATACCCCTTGGCCTTAAAAGGCCTCTTGGTCATTTTACCCTCCAAGCAAGATTCACAGGTTGGAAATCTTCCACCACTAATGAACCCAAAGTTCCATCAACTGTCTACCTTTGAATTCTGCTTAGGTTAATATGACCTAGCCTTAGATGCCAAAGATATGTTTGGTTCATCTTCGAAGGTTCTTTTCTCTTATTGGAATTAGAAGATGAGTTATTTAATTCTATTTGTATCGTGGGAGCTTTTGGTTCGAGTGTATACAAATTTCCTATCAATGCACCAGAATGGATAATCTCCCTATTCCTTTTTATAACAACTCTATCATTAAAAGAAATAGAATATCCATCCATAAACAATTTAGAAACCGAAATCAAATTCTTTCTAAATAAAGGTACATAAAGGCAATTTTTAAAAACCAAAACTTTATTCCTATCAAAAGACAAATAAACATCTCCCACTACAACAACCGCCACCTTCATGGCATCAACCAAGTAAACGATAATCTCCCCTTCATCTAGTCGTCGGGTTTCCTAGAACCCTTGCAAAGAATTGCAGACATGATCAGTGGCTCCCGTATCTACACACCAGGTGCCGATAGATAACGCCGCTAAATATGTTTCAACGACTAGACCAAAGGATATACCTTTGTTCTACTTTCGATTGGGATAGTCATTCTTCCAATGTCCAGTCTGCTTGCAAGTGAAGCACTTGCCTTTCGGCTTCTTCACTCCTCCCTGAGATCCTCCCACCACCTATGCTCCACCTTGTTTCTTCTTCTTCTTGCCTTTCGGCTTAGAAGTAGAAACCTTCTGAGCAACCATGGCCTTAGCCTGAGCAAGCCCTTCTGTCACCTGGAGTTTTTTCAGAAGCTCTGCCAACGAATACAACCTCTTATTCATGTTGTAATTCAGACGAAACTGCTCAAAACTCGTAGGTAGAGACTGGAGAATGATATCGACCTGGGTTTCCCCATCGATCTCAACTCCAAGGACATCCAGCTCAACCGCAGGCTTAGGAGGTCACTCTTCGAAGAGTACATATTTGTACTTCCCAGCAGTTAAGACAATATCTAGATTCCTTTTCCAATCACCATAATTGGGAATAGTAAGTTTATTTTCCTTTAGTATCACAACAAGTGGGTTGAAAGTCATTTTTGAAAAACCTAAGAATCACATAGATCAAAACATTAGATTTCAAAAATTTATTGATTCCTCAAACAATAAAATTTCAAAATCAACCAACACCTCGAAACACCGAGAATATCGTATGCCATGATCGTGTGGACGTATATGAATTCTACATTTGTAAGAGGAGGTTTTACCCATTAATTTTACTATCTTGTCAACCTAACTTTTTTACAAATAAATTAATAGTTGATTTCTCTTCGGCCCTACAAATAAAAGCAGTGACTCCGATGGGGAGGATACTCCTATTTGCATCTAAGTGCTCACTATTACTCGATGCCAAGGAAATTATCTCAGGTTATGTGCCTTCCGATGGAGGAAGGCACTCAGAGCCGACACGCAAGTTTGTTTACATCATATGTCAAATCGTAATGGAGGCCGTGGGAATTTATAAAAATATCCCTCTCCCACTTAGTAATTTAAAATTGAGGAATTTTCTAGCCTACGACATGCATATCAAACAATAAGCAATAAATATGAAAAAGAAATATTTTCCAACTATTATGGCTTTTGTCTCCAATATGCCTCCTGTCGTATCGCCATCTCGTTCGCTCCTCCCTACGCCATGTACAAGCCATCCGGAGATTCGAGCCGAGAAAAACTATTTTAATTTACATCCATCGATCCTATACTCCACGAAGGATTGTACATGAAATCTAGATCGAAAGTAAAATAAAATAAAATGAGTGGTTAAACAATGTCGTACTTAATTACAAAATTAAATACTAGCCTCGTCAACCCCGAGGATTCAAAAAAATATACAATTACACACATACAATCACATACACACATATGGCCATAATAGTTGGATCCTATGCCTACAACTAAAAAGTTAACCTACGCACATCCTACTATTATCCGGCACATATAATATAAGAAAAGTGCAAAAAAGTAACCGAATCCTAAACACACAAAACCGGAAGCCGTGGCTCTGATACCACATGAAGGTTTTGGAAACTTCGCTTCCCACTTCAACTCGATCGCTTGTTCATGGCTATCCCATCTACATCCCCGGATTAAAAAAAATTAATCCTAGACAAAGAGGGATTACCCAAGCAACCGTTTCATCGTCGTGCTATTCGATTAGAGTGGTCACTTGAACAAACTTGTTGTTCAAGCAACCTACCTCTATTCTTCGAATAGTCACGGAATAGACGATGTACGGATCGCCCGCTTTTGCATTTGTATTCAGGGTCCAAATAAATTAGCCACATAACATAAACATACAACATACAAAGGAACAAAAGGGAAACAAAACAAAATTTATACCTCTCGATCTTCTATTGTATGTCCTTCCTCCTTTTGGACGTCAAGTGGGCGACGATCTTCCAAAAGTCAAAGCCTCCTAGATCACCAATCTTCCTTCCTTGCTCGCTCTGAACAAGAGGAAGTATAGAAATGAAACTCTTCTCTTATCTAGGTCCAACCATCAAGCTCGAAGCTTGATGCTTGCTACCGGCCCAAAGAGAGGTGTAAGGAGTGTGGGCGCCGGCCAAGAGCTCCAAAGAACAACCCTAGCCCTTCTTTCCTCCGGCCAAGGAGAAGAAAAGTAATAGGTTAAGCGCCGGCCAAGGTATAGAGGACAAGGAAGGGTGCCGACAACTCCTAAGGAAGAAGAAAACCTTCCTTATTTGTGGCCACCCAATACACCTCCAAAAAACCCTAGCTGCCCACTTCTTCCTTGCCGCTCAAGCCAAGGAAGAAAAACCCTAACCTCTCTCAATTCCTTCCCATGCCCAAGCATTAAGCCCATATTTATACAGTTAGGCTTAAGCCTCCTTTTAATCTCAATCATCGGTTCTAGGAATTTAATCTCAACCGTCGGATCTAGAGATTTAATCTCAACCGTCAGATCTAGAGATTTAATCTCTACCGTCGGATCTAGAGTTTTGTTTTCCATTATTGGATCTAGGCTCCATGAAGCTTTAATAGGCTGCAATAGGCACCATTAGGTGGAGTTGGATCTTGGCCACCCAATGGATCAAGCCCACATAAAGTCCGATCCATTAATGATAATCCATTCCACTAGAGGATTATTATTGATCTACCTCACCAACCCCCATATGTTAATATGGGCTCCATATATTATTTTTACATTTGTCTCCCCGTGTTTAAGATCTCAAATGTCCGTCGATTAATTAATTTATTGATAATTAATTAATCAACATCTAACTCCATGAGTAGTACCACTCAACCTTATCATCATGCCGGACCAAGTTCACCTGCAGGGTTTACATGATGAACCTTATCAGCTCCTCAAGGGGACATCATTATTCTAATATATAGGACACAGTTTCCTCCTATAATTAATGACACACCATATAAATAATACCATTTCCCAACTTACCGAGCCTATCGATTTACTCTATAAATCTCGCCCATTTGTACATTTGTCTCCCCGTGTAGATACGGGAGCCACTGATCATGTCTACAATACTTTGCAGGGGTTCCAGTAAATCAGACAACTGGCTGAAGGGGAGATTACCGTATACTTGGGCGATGCCACGAAGGTGGCGGCTGTTGCAGTGGGAGATGTTTATTTGTCTTTTGAGAGGAATAAAGTTTTGGTTCTTAAAAATTGCCTTTATGTACCTTTATTTAGAAAGAATTTGATTTCGGATTCTAAATCATTTATGGAAGGATATTCTATTTCTTTTAATGATAAAGTTGTTATAAAAAGGAATAGGGAGATTATCTGTTCTGGTGCATTGATAGAAAATTTATATACACTCAAACCAAAAGCTCCCACGATGCAAATAGAAGTTAATAACTCATCTGATAATTCTAATAAGAGAAAAGAACCTTCAAAGATGAACCAAACATATCTTTGGCATCTAAGACTTGGTTGTTGGTGCAGTGGGCACCTAAGTCGAACCTAAGTTTTAATTATAGCAAACGATATAAAGTTAAGCTTATATTGTTATCTCACGAGCTAAATCAAGTGTGCAGAAAAGTCTCAATGCTGGAGCTGAAGGCTAGCGACACCCGGAGGAAGCCGCGGTGGTCGAGCGACACTCGAGTTACTTCGGAGGGAGCCGAAGGAATCGAGTGGAAGGCCGGAAGCAAAAGCGACACCTAAGTATCGAGGTAAGCTCGTGTGTGCGAGCGTAAGTGAGGTCGTATCCTCTTTACGGGGATGATCTTAGGCGACGATCCGACCCAAGACTTCCCATGGAAGGTCTATGTTGAGATCGGACGACAAGTGGCCGTCGAATCCACTTATATTTTGAGCTAACTCTTTATTGTAGTCAAAAATCCTGGCCATCAGTTCAACTGGCCAGTTCAACTGGCCAGTTCAACCGGCCAGTTCAACCGGTGGTCAAAAATCAGCCTCGAGGAGTCAAGCTTTATCACCATTTTTCAAGGAGTTTTGTGCCCATTTGTGATTGGTTGAAGACCCATTCGTTGAGGGGCTTAAAGGCTATAAAAGGAGGGCCAAACCTAGGGTTTCATCCTCAATTCTAAGTGCTCAAAAGCCTCCGTTACGCTGCAACTCTCCGACAACTCTACAACAACGAAGTGCTGCCAACAACCCTAGCTTAATGTTTCTTTTGTTTAGTTGTTGGTATAATCTTAATTTGTTATTGCTTTCAATATTGCAATTCTTTTTAATCGAGGCTTTTCGTTGCATTTTACTTTAATAGAAGAGAGGGTTTGTCTCTCTATCTTTTTCCTTCGAAGGCTTTTGTAATCGTAAAACTCCTACCTCCAACGAGGAGGAGTGTTTTAGTGAATTGCCCTCCGTACACGGTCTAGGACCGTTAGGGCCTTGGAGTAGTAGCCGAAGGCTACGAACCAAGTAAAAAAACTATTTGTCTCATTTAGTTTTTATTTACATTTCTGCTGCATTTAATTGTCTATCGAACGATTTAAAAGAAAAGTTTTTATCGCTATTCACCCCTCCCTCTAGCGATCCGCTTCGATCTAACAATTGGTATCAGAGCCGGGGGTTGCTAAGATTTGGTGAAACCACCAATCTAGCAATTTTTCACAGATTTATTTTTCTTTTATTTCTGTTTATTTCTGATTTATTTCGCTTTGTTAAATTTACTCCCGCACTACTAATCCAAGATGCGAGTCTTGGTACTTTGTTTTGTGTTTTTGTCGTTGCTAGTTTCTTCGTCTTCATCCCTTTTTGTCTTTTGTTCTAATGGCCCATCTCGAGGGTTTTAGCACCGTCCGACCTCCGTTTTACAATGGAGATGACTTCCATTATTGGAAGGGTCGGATGGAATGCTTTCTCAAAACCCAAATCGAGATGTGGATCATAATCCAAATGGGTTTCACACTTCCGACTAATGAAGTGGGTGACTCCTTGGATTATGATCAATGGACCATTGCGATAAAACGACAAGTCGAAGCCGACGCCAAGGCAACACAAATCCTCCAATGCGGCTTGTCCAAGGAGGAGTTAAATCGCGTCGGCCCCTTCATTAGCGCAAAGGACCTTTGGACAAAGCTGATCGTGTTACACGAAGGATCGGATCAAACTAAGGTTTGCAAATGTGATTTGTTGTTCAATAAATTGTACACACTAAAAATGCAGGAACATGAGTCCGCGACGCAACTCCACGCCCGTGTCCAAGACATAGTCAACAACCTACACGCAATCGGGCAAAAGGTCGAAAACCGCGACCTTATAAGGTATGTTCTAAACTCTTTTCCGAGGACTACCTTGTGGGCATCCATGGTCGATGCCTACAAGGTCTCCAAGGACCTTTCTAAACTTAGATTAGATGAACTCTTTCCGATTTTCAATTACATGAGCAAATTCCAACTCAACCCGAGAGGGTATAGCCTTGTTTGCGTGTTCAAAGAAGAAGAAAATCGCAAGCAAGCCACCACCAACCGAGGAGGAAGATGAGTCCAAGAAGAAGTTGACCGAATTGATCACGAACTAATGAACCTAGCTCGAAGGATAGCCAAGGGATGAAAGCGAACCACAACTCGACCCAACCAAGGTAAGCCTAAAAGTTCTAATATTAGGTGTTATGAGTGTAACAGGTTTGGACATATAAAGTCCGAGTTCCCCAAGCTCAACCACCAAGCACCTAAGCACAAGAAGGCCCTCAATGCGACATGGGAAGAAGCGTCATCCGAAGAAGACGAAGACCATGTCTTCATGGCGAAATCGATTGAGTTCGACACGGAGACCGAACCTGAACTTGAGTCAGAACCTGAGGATGACTCGGACTACGAAGCTACCTTCAAGTCAAGCCACGGATACGCATCCGGTTCAAAAGATACCCTTAAGGTGAGTCGAACCTTATTTAATACTTTACATAATACGGTTAGGTTTTTGTCTAGGAAGTTAGCTAAGTCCGAGTCCAAGGTCGAGACCCTGGTTGAGGAAGTTAAACTCCTCAAACACGAGGTCTCCCTAACCTCTTCGACTAGTCGAGTTCAAGAGAAGGACTCAACTCGGGTTGAAAAACTCGAAGTTGAGAACTCACTCTTGAAAAGTCAAGTCGAAGATCTTAGGAATACGTTGGAAAGGTTTACTTTGGGATCCAAAGGACTTGACCTCCTACTTGGATCGCAAAGGGCCGTGTACAACAAGGCCGGACTAGGGTTTAGCTCAAACACGACCAATAAGTCGTATATGTCAATCGTAAGTAGACATAAAAAATGTGTCCAAGCATGGGTCCCTAAGACCACTTTGATTTCAACTCTAGGATCCAACTCGTACTGGGTTCCCAAGGACCAAATCCACTATGTGGATAGACCGAACCAATTCAACGGTCTAGGGGGAGCCAGTACAAAACATGTTTGTGTTTTAACTTAGAAATTGCATGCTTAGATTTTTTTTTTTCCTTTCGTGAACTCACTTAGAACACGTAAATAACCAACTAAAATCCTTCGAAAAGATTGAGCCTCGGGGAGCCTCTTTTCAAATAATCAACTAAAATCCTTCGAAAAGATTGAGCCTCGGGGAGCCTCTTTTCAAAAATAACTAGTTAGACGAGGAAATAATTTTAGGTGAGTCAAGTCATCATTTTCTTGAAAATGGCTTTGTCTAAGGAAGTGGTCGATGATCCGATAAAAGAAGACCCCTGTGCCTCGCCACGACCTGGAAGCCATGATCTTGAAAAGGTAAACTTGACAAGCCTAGGGTCAAATTCAAATCTAACATTACTTAAACATAAATGCACTTAATCAACTTAATTGGAAATCATCTCACAAAGAACACATAAGTATAACATGCTTGATCATATAGACTCCGGTGAGATGACCTAGGTTTAACAACTTACAACCAATTTTTTTTTTTAAAAAATATAATAATCTAACATCCAATCCAACCACCTTGTGTGTAGGATCAATGGATGTTAGGCGTGTTACTCGACACATGACCGGGATCAACTCAAATTCATGAAGCTTGATTCAAGCGACAGGATCGGTAGCCTTTGGGAATAGCGGCAAGCTCAAAATCATCGGATCAGGTGATATCGAGCTTAACTCGAATTTTGTTATTAAAAATGTATTACTTGTAGAGAATTTTGAATATAACCTGCTTAGCGTAAGCCAATTATGTGACAATAACTATAAGGTCATATTTTTAGAAAATGAATGTGTAATTAAAACAAATAAAACAGCTAAAACAATACTCAAAGGAACTAGGACAAATAACATTTATACAATTAACTTAATCAAATCCTCACCAAATGTCTTATGACACAGAAGAGGAATCATGGTTGTGGCACCGACGACTCCACTGCACCCAAGACTCGCCCACAAGATGAGTCAGAGTGGCTTAGTCGAGAGGCTTACCCAACCTTAACAATTTGGTTAATAAAATCAGAATGCTTGTCAACAAGGAAAACAACCTAGGACACAACACAAGTTAACTAACCAAGAACGAACCTCAAGTGTACTTGAGCTCTGATATGGATCTATTCGATTCACATGGAGCCAAGTCACCAATAAAAGTCAATATTGCTTAGTCATAATTGATTTACTACTCTAGGTTTACTCAGGTTAGGTTCATCAAACATAAAAATGATACCTAGATCAATTAATCAATTTATTCAAATTAATCGAGAATCAAAAACCTTAAGGTTAAAAGAATTAGAAGCGATCATGGTGGTGAATTCAAAAATCAAAGGTTCACTTCACTCAGAACCTAAACGGATACCACCATGAATTCTCTTGCCCTAGGACCCTCAACAAAATGGCCTAGTGGAGTGGAAAACCGAACTCTACAAGAAGCCGCTAGACCATGTTGAATCTAATATGACCTACCCGATAGGTTTTGGGCGTAAGCCGAGTAGTACGACATGCTATGTCCAAAATAGAATCCTTATGGTAAAGAGGCACCTTAAGACCTCACGAGATTTATCACGATAAAATACCTAACATCAAGTACTTTAGGTATTTGGGTGTAAGGTACATATCCTAAACACTAAGGATTACCTAGGGAAATTTACATCCAAGACCACGACGAATCTTTCTAGGATACTCAACTACAAGTCGAGCTTATAGAGTATATAACCACGACACCCTTAGAGTCGAGGAGACTATCAATGTAGTATTTGATGAAGGACATGAACCTACAAAACCCCAAGAACCCCAAATTAGCGAGCCGATTCATACTAGACCTAACTCGATCCGAGATCGTCTAGTGTTAATCCTAACCTAAGTCAACCAAGTCACTCTATCGATCAAGTGATAGATGACTCAACCAAACTAGTGTTCAACCAAGTCACATCATTGATCAAGCTTTAGGTGACACAAACCCGACACTATCTATGATTAAGACTAACCTCCCTATCGATCAAGTGATAGGAGATCCTAATCTAGGAGTTCGTACTAGAGCATCCTATAGGAACCTTAGTCAAATTTCCTTAATTTCAAAGATAGAACCCAAATCAATTGAACAAGCTCTTCTTGATCCCGATTGGATTATTGCAATGCAAGAAGAGCTAGCTCAATTTACTAGGAATGAAGTGTGGGAATTAGTACCACCACCTAAAGACAAAACGATAATTGGAACAAGGTGGGTGTTTCAAAATAAGCTTGATGATAAAGGTGAAGTAGTTAGAAACAAGGCTAGGTTAGTCGCCAAAGGGTTTAGTCAAGTCGAAGGCTTAGATTACGACGAAACCTATGCCCCAGACGCTAGACTCGAATCCATTCGAATGTTGCTAGCTTATGCCGCACATCGAGGATTTAAGCTGTTTCAAATGGATGTTAAGTCGGCATTCTTAAATGGATACATTAAAGAAGAAGTTTATGTTAGCCAACCCCCCGGATTCGAAAATCTAGATAAACCCGACCATGTTCTAAAACTTAAGAAAGCTCTCTATGGACTTAAACAAGCTCCTCGAGCTTGGTACGAGAGACTTTCAATCCATCTTAAGTCAAAAGGGTTTAACCAAGGCTTAGTTGACCCAACTCTCTTCGTAAAAACCTTAGGTAAAGAAATATTCATAGCTCAAATTTACGTAGACGATATAATTTTTGGAACCTCTAACTCAACCTTACTACTAAACGAGTTCGTTTCACTCATGGAAAGTGAGTTCAAATGAACTTGGTAGGCGAGTTAAGTTTCTTTTTAGGTCTACAAATTAAACAAACTAAGGATGGTATATACCTATATCAACAAAAATACACTAAGGAGTTAATTAAAAGATTTGGAATGCAAGACGCTAAGATAATAAACACCCCAATGGCGATTAATGTTAACATAGGAGAAGACCTAGAAAGTAAGTCCATTGACTTAAAGTACTATAGGAGCGATAGGAAGTCTCCTATACTTAATCATGAGTCGACATCCTATTCAAGAAGTATGTGCGCCTGTGTTTCAAACCTGCTAAGGAGTCTCACCTAACACTAGTTGCCGATCCTTAGATATCTTAAGGGTACACTTAACGCTGGTATTTGGTACCCTAGATCTACGGAGTTCGAACTAATCGGCTACTCCGATTCGGATTATGCCGGTAGTAAACTCGATAGAAAGAGCACGAGTGGTTGTTGTCAACTACTCCCCAAGTCTAGTGAGTTGGTGCGAGGAAGCAACATTGTGTTGCCTTATCTACCACCGGGCCGAATACGCTATGATGGGTGAGTGTGTAACTCAACTTCTTTGGATGAAGCACACTCTCCGAGACTTTAGGTTGGACTTCACCAAAACTAAAATTTTGTAGACAACATAAGTTCGATAAATCTAACTAAGAACCCTATATGCCATTCAAGGACAAAGCATATAGAGGTAAACACCATTTCATTCGAGAACATGTAGCCAATGGCTCCATACAACTCAATATGTTGACTCAAGTCTAACCTAGCGTATATATTTACTAAACCACTACCCAAGCGTTTAATTTAGTCTCTTGAGACGAAGATTAGGCATGTGCGTAATAGAATAGGAACTTGCAAATTATATTTTCTTACTACTATTTCTTACTTTTTTTTCATGGAACTAGCATAGGACATACCTTAGATATCATGCACCTATAGATTTAAGGAGTCAATACATCTCACAACACATAGGACTAATGTGTTTGTGTACTTAGCCACGTTGATGGGCGTGAGATGTTAGGACCTTACTCCTGGTTCCAGATGTAGAGCTAGTGCATCGCTATGAACCACGAAGTATAATCATACCGACTCTGACCAGGACTGGTTGATCCTTCATATCAATCAAGCCAAATATGAGTCGAACATTTTATAGATGAACTTATTTTCAGTATATTATTTTCAAAAATAAAAATGTAGAACATGCTTGGACTTTAAATTTAACATTTATTTTGTTTTCCACACACCCCTTACTCTTTTCGATATACGGCAAAAGGGGGAGAAAAAGGAGAAAAAGGACAAAAGTTAAGGGGTCAAAAAAAATTTTTTTGATAACTTAACTCTTACTTCATAATTAAACCAAAAGTTAACTTTAAGTTTTGAAAACTTATTTAACTTTTAACAAAAGGCCAAGGTTAAGAAATCATTTGGTTTCTTAACTTAAAACTTATTTTAAACACTATGGCCAATATTAAGTAATTTCGGTTACTTAATTCTTTTTCTTAGTAGCACATATCAAGGGGGAGAGTTAAAACCCTTTCTCAAGTACTCACCCTCGGTCAAAGGGGAGGATTCCTCAAGGGGGAGCACTTGAAAAAGAATTTTTATATACTCCTACTCATTCATGCATAATCTCATACTTATTTTTGTCTTAACTTTGTATGTGGGTTTGCCATAAATCAAAAAGGAGGAGATTGTTGGTGCAATGGGCACCTAAGTCGAACCTAAGTTTTGATTATAGCAAACGATATAAAGTTAAGCTTATATTGTTATCTCACGAGCTAAATCAAGAAAAGTCTCAATCTTTGAGTGAAGGCTAGCGACACCGAGGAAGCGCGGTGGTCAGGCGACACTCGAGTTACTTCCGGAGGAGAGAAGGAATCGAGTGGAAGGCCGGAAGCAAAAGCGACATGTAAGTATCGAGGTAAGCTCGTGTGTGCGAGCGTAAGTGAGGTCGTATCCTCTTTACGGGGATGATCTTAGGCGACGATCTGACCCAAGACTTCCCATGGAAGGTCTATGTTGAGATCGGACGGCAAGTGGCCGTCGAATCCAATTATATTTTGAGCTAACTCTTTATTGTAGTCAAAAATCCTGGCCATCAGTTCAACCGCCCGATTCAGCGGTGCGATTCAATTGGCTGATTCAAGGTGGTCAAAAATCAGCCTCGAGGAGTCAAGCTTTATCACCATTTTTCAAGGAGTTTTGTGCCCATTTGTGATTGGTTGAAGACCCATTCGTTGAGGGGCTTAAAGGCTATAAAAGGAGGGCCAAACCTAGGGTTTCATCCTCAATTCTAAGTGCTCAAAAGCCTCCGTTACGCTGCAACTCTTCGACGACTCTACAACAACGAAGTGCTGCCAACAACCATAGCTTAAAGTTTCTTTTGTTTAGTTGTTGGTATAATCTTAATTTGTTATTGCTTTCAATATTACAATTCTTTTTAATCGAGGCTTTTCATTGCATTTTACTTTAATAGAAGAGAGGGTTTGTCTCTCTATCTTTTTGCTTCGAAGGCTTTTGTAATCGTAAAACTCCTACCTCCAACGAGGAGGAGTGTTTTAGTGAATTGCCCTCCGTACATGGTCTAGGACTGTTAGGGCCTTGGAGTAGTAGCCAAAGGCTATGAACCAAGTAAAAAAACTATTTGTCTCATTTAGTTTTTATTTACATTTCCGCTGCGTTTAATTGTCTATTGAACGATTTAAAAGAAAAGTTTTTATCGCTATTCACCCCCCTCTAGCGATCCGCTTCGATCCAACATTGGTTATATTAACCTAAGAAGAATTCAAAGGTTGATAGCTGATGGACCTCTGGGATCATTAGTGGTGGAAGATTTCCCAACCTGCGAATCTTTCTTGGAGGGTAAAATGACCAAGAGGCCTTTTAAGGCCAATGGGGATAGAGCCAAAGATGTGTTGGAATTGGTTCATTCTGATTTGTGTGGTCCTATGTCTATCCAAGATATAGGTGGTTTTGAGTATTTCGTCTTTTTCATAGACGATTATTCAAGATATGGATACATTTACTTGATGTGCCGCAAGTCTAAATGCTTTGACAAGTTTAAAGAATTCAAGGCTGATGTAGAGAAACGTCAAGGTAAAAGTATCAATACTTTACGATCTGATCGTGGTGGTGAGTACCTCTTGGGAGAGATTAGGAATTACTTATCAGAGGCTGGGATTCAATCCCAATTGTCTGCACCTGGAACACCCTAGCAGAATGGTGTAGCAGAGCGAAGGAATATGACTCTTATGGAGATGGTTAGATCGATGATGAGTTATTCTGAGTTGTCAGATTCATTCTAGAGATATGCTCTAGATACGACAGTCTATATTATGAATTTGGTACCATCTAAATCCGTGCCTTCTACTCCCACAGAATTGTGGACTGGGCGAAAGCCTAGTCTAAGACATATTCGGATTTGGGAGAGTCCAGCACATGAGCTGAAGGCAGATACGGGTAAGTTGGTACCTCGTACACAAGTGCACATGTTCATTGGCTATCCTAGATGAACGAAAGGTGGTTTGTTTTATAGTCCTAGAGATCAGAGGGTGATCATTAGCACGAATGCTAGATTTCTAGAAGAAGACTATGTGATGAACCAAAAGCCCTTGAGTAAGATTGTTCTGGAGGAATTGAAAGGGGAAGTCACTACTTCAGTACCACCGGTACAAGAGGATATACCACAAGTCACTGCACCGTGTGTCACAGAGGATACACAGGAGATACCTCATCGTAGTGGGAGGGTTATTAGACAGCCTGATAGATTCATGTTCTTTAGAGAATCTTCTTATTTGGTCCCTCGCGAACATGAACCTGATCCCTGGACATATGATGAGGCAATCCAAGATAAATATGTGGTATCTTGGCAAAGTGCAATGAATGCTGAGATTGAATCTATGGATTCAAAATAGGTCTGGGAGCTAGTAGAACCACCCGATGGTGTAAAAACCATTGGATGCAAGTGGATCTACAAAAGAAAGAGAGGAATATATGGGAAGGTTGAAACCTTCAAAGCGAGGCTTGTTGCGAAGGGGTATACTCTGAAAGAGTGTATCGATTATGAGAAGACCTTTTCGTCGGTAGCCATGCTTAAGTCTATCTGGATTCTCTTATGTATTGCTGCTCATATGGATTATGAGGTATGGCAGATGGATGTCAAGACAACTTTCCTTAATGGAAGTCTTGAGGAAAACATCTATATGAAGCAACCAGAGGGATTCATTGCAAAGGGCAAAGAGCATCTTGTGTGTAAGCTTAATCGGTCCATTTATGGATCGAAGCAAGCTTCGAGGTCTTGGAACATCCGCTTTGATGAGGTAATCAAGTCTTATGGATTTATTCAAAGTCCGGATGAGTCTTGTGTATACAAGAGATGTGACGGAAATGTAGTGGTAATTCTTGTACTATACATAGATGCCATTTTGTTAATTGGCAACAATGTCAAGGTGTTATCGGGTGTAAGGGTATGGTTATCCAAACAGTTTGATATGAAGGACTTGGGAGAAGTGGGACACATCCTTGGGATCAAGGTTATAAGGGATCGCAAGAAAACGATGTTGTGCTTATCTCATGCTTCATACATAGACACAATTATGGATCATTTTAGCATGCAGAACTCCAAGAAAGGTTTTCTACCTTTCAGGCAAAGAGTTCCTTTATCTAAGGAGATGTGTCCTAGAACATCTAAGGAGATAGTGGAGATGAAGGCAGTTCCTTATGCTTCGGCAGTAGGAAGCCTCATGTATGCGATGCTATGTACGAGACTAGATATCTGCTTTGCCGTGGGCATGGTCAGCAGATAACAGAGTAATCTAGGATAGGGACATTGGACTGTAGTAAAGCATATATTGAAGTACATAAGAAGGACTAGGAATTATATGCTAGTTTACCAGGCAGACCAATTACTCCCCATGGGTTACACAGATTCTGACTTCCAATCAGACAGGGATAACAGTAAGTCTATCTTAGATTTTGTGTTTATTTTGGGAGGTGGAGCCATTGTATGGAGGAGTGTCAAGCAGAAATGCGTGGTGGACTCCACCATAGAAGCTGAGTATGTGGCAGCCTCTGAGGCGGCCAAAGAAGTTGTGTCACTCAGGAACTTCTTCATGGACTTGGATGTGATTCCTGGTTTTCCCAGAACTATCATAATTTATTATGATAATAGTGGTGCAGTTGTAAACTCGAAGAAACCATGAGCCCATAAGGCAAGTAAACACATAGAGCGCAAGTACCACCTAATATGAGAAATCGTAAAGCGAGGAGAAGTTGTTGTGGCCAAAATTGCATGAGAGGATAACCAAGCAAATCCTTTCACTAAGGCCCTTCCAGCGAGAGCTTTTGATAGGCATGTGGAGGGAATGTGAATCAGATGTATGACAGTTTAAGGACAACATAGTCTTTTAGTATAAGTGGAAGATTGTTGGGATGTATACTGAAAAGTCTATCTTTTATATGAATATCTTTATTTTTGAAATAAGAATCACATGATCATTGTTTGCATATTTATGGTTATGCATATTGTCTTATACATTACATTTTAGATAACATGGTGTGTAGTATCACATGGTAGTTCATGTTATCAGCTCCTTGTAGAGTATAAGTAAATACTCACAACCGAGATGACTTTGGACAAACCATTGGTATGGTTGTAATGTGATTTGGTATTGGTTTGTCTTGACCATAGAATCACACTAGTACACTTTGTGTATATTGAGCAAGACCGACTTAGAGGTGATTCTATTCATTGTTGACTACATAATTGAATCGGACCTCAGATATTATGTTATACATGCTCTTAATCCTGATATATTAACGGGCACATATACTTAGTATTCATTTCTTTGATTTACCAATCGGCGAGATTTATAGAGTAAATCGATAGGCTCAGTAAGTTGGGAAATGATATTATTTATATGGTGTGCCATTGATTATAGGAGGAAATCGTGTCCTATATATTAGGATGATGATGTCCCCTGGAGGAGCTCATAAGGTTCTTCATTTAAACCCTACAGGTGGACTTGGTTCGGCATGATGATAAGGTTGAGTGGTACTACTCATGGAGTTAGATGTTGATTAATTAATTGTCAGTAAATTAATTAATCGACGGACATTCGAGATCTTAAACACGGGGAGATAAATGTACAAATAATATATGGAGCCGATATTAACTTATGGGGTTGGTGAGGTAGATCAATGATAATCCTTTAGTGGAATGAATTATCATTAATGGATCGGACTTTATGTGGGCTTGATCTATTGGGTGGCCAAGATCCAACTCCTCTTCATGGTCCCTATTGTAGCCTATTAAAACCTCATGGAGCCTAGATCCAATGATGGAAAATAAAACTCTAGATCCGACGATGGAGATTAAATCTCTAGATCTGACGGTTGAGATTAAATCTCTAGATCCGATGGTTGAGATTAAATCCCTAAAACCGATGGTGGAGATTAAAAGGAGGCTTAAGTCTAACTCTATAAATAAGGGCTTAAGGTGGGCGACAAGGATATAACTTAGGGATTTGGGTTTTGGCGGCAAGGGGCTTGGAGGCTTGGGCGGCCACAAATTTGGAAATTTTTTCCTTCTTCTTCCTTAGGTGGTCGACGCCCATCCTCTCTTCTTCTCTCCTTGGCCGGCGTCCAAGCTTCATCTTCTCATCATTTTCTCTTGGCCGGCACACTCTCTCCTTTTCCAAGGGCTGGCGACATCAAGGGTTGGGATGATCCTTTTCCCTTGGCCGGCAACATCTCCTTGTTCTTCTCCTTGGCCGGCGGCAAGCACCAAGCTTGGAGCTTGGTGGTCGGTTAAAGGAAGGAGAAGAGTTTTGTTTTTTCATCTTCGTTTGTTTGGAGTGAACAAGGAAAGGAATATTGGTGATCTAGGAAGCTTTGTCTTTTGGAAGATCGTCGCCCACACGACGTCCAAAAGGAGGAAGGACATACAATAGAAGATCAAGAGGTATAATGTTTGTTTATATTCTTTTGTTTTATGTTAATAATTATTTTTCAATTATATGCATGTTGTATGTTTTTATATGTGGCTAATTTACTTGGACCCCGAATACAAACACAAAAATCAGTTATCTGTACATCGTCTATTCCGCGGCTAATCGTAGAATAGAGGTTGGTTTCTTGAACAACAAGTTTGTTCAAGTGACTAATCTAATCAAATAGAACGACGATGAAACGGTAGCTTGGGTAATCCCTAATTGTCATGGATTAAATTTTTAATCCGGGGACGACGACATGATCGCCATGAACAGCAACCGAGTTGAAGTGGGAAGCGAAGTTTCCTCCCTTCAAGTGGTATCAGAGCTTCGGTTCCGCAAAACCTTCAAGTGGTATCAGAGCCACGGTTTTCGATGTTGTGTGTTTTAGGATTCGGTTACTTTTATGCACTTTTCATATATTATATGTGCCAGATAATAGTAGGATGAGCGTAGGTTAACTTTTTGGTTGCAGGCATAAGATCCAACTATTATGGCCATATGTGTATATGTGATTGTATTTGTGTAATTGTATATTTATTTGAATCCTCGGGGTTGACGAGGCTAGTATTTAATTTTTGTAATTAAGTACGACATTGTTTAGCCACTCTTTTATTTTAGTTTACTTTTGATCTAGATTTCATGTACACTCCTTTGTGGAGTATAGGATCGAAGGATGTAAATTAAAATAGTTAGTCTCGGCTTGAATCTCCGAATGGCTTGTACATGGCGTAGGGAGGAGCGGATGAGATGGCGATACGACACGAGGCATATTGGAGACAAAAGCCATAATAGTTGGAAAATATTTCTTTTTCATATTTATTGCTTATTGTTTGATATGCATGTCGTATGCTAGAAAATTCCTCAATTTTAAATTACTAAGTGGGAGAGGGATATTTTTATAAATTCCCACGGCCTCCATTACGATTTGACATGTGATGCAAACAAACTTGCACGCCGGCTCTGAGTGCCTTCCTCCCCATCGGATGAGTTTGTTTGCGGATCACAGGGTCGAATATGGTTATAGGAAATTATTAAGGAGCGTGTATACTTCCCCATCAGAAGGCACATAACCCGAGATAATTACCTTGGTACCATGTAATGGTGAACACTTAGATACAAATATAAGTATCCTCCCCATCGGAGTCACTGCTTTTATTTGTAGGGCTGAAGAGGAATCAACTATTAATTTTATTTGTCAAAAAGTTAGGTTGACAAGATAATAAAATTAATGGGTAAAACCTCCTCTTACAAATGTAGAATTCGTATACATCAACACGACCATGACATACGATATTCTCGGTGTTTTAAGGTGTTGGTTGATTTTGAAATTTTATTGTTTGAGGAATCAATAAATTTTTGAAATCTAAAGTTTTGATCTATGTGATTCTTAGGTTTTTCAAAATTGATTTTTATCCCACTTGTTGTGATACTAAAGGAAAATAAACTTACTGTACCCAATTATGTTGATTGGAAAAGGAATCTAGATATTGTCTTAACTGCTGAGAAGTACAAGTATGTACTCTTCGAAGAGTGCCCTCCTAAGCCTGCGGATGATTCTGGGGAAAAGGAAAAGGAGAGTTATAAGAAGTGGATTAAGGCCGATGAGATGGCGCGGTGTTACATTTTAGCATCTATGTCAAATGTTCTGCAACAAGGCCCTGCAATCCTTGACCACATACAAAGGGGAAATCCACTATAGAGTCTCCTCCTCGTTGGAGGTAGGAGACAACGATCACAAAAAAGAAAGCTCGAGGATGAGGTAACAAACCTACCTCACCTCATTACGATTAAAACCAAGAATACAATAAATAAACCAAACTTGTTTCTTGGTTTTCCCAGAACTATTATAATTTATTATGATAATAGTGGTGTAGTTGCAAACTCGAAGAAACCATGAGCCCATAAGGCAAGTAAACACATAGAGCGCAAGTACCACCTAATATGAGAAATCGTAAAGCGAGGAGAAGTTGTTGTGACCAAAATTGCCTCAGAGGATAACCAAGCAAATCCTTTCACTAAGGCCCTTCCAGCGAGAGCTTTTGATAGGCATGTGGAGGGAATGTGAATCAGATGTATGACAGTTTAAGGACAACATAGTCTTTTAGTATAAGTGGGAGATTGTTGGGATGTATACTGAAAAGTCTATCTTTTGTATGAATATCTTTATTTTTGAAATAAGAATCACATGATCATTGTTTGCATATTTATGGTTATGCATATTGTCTTATACATTACATTTTAGATAACATGGTGTGTAGTGTCACATGATAGTTCATGTTATCAGCTCCTTGTAGAGTATAAGTAAATACTCATAACCGAGATGACTTTGGACAAACCATTGGTATGGTTGTAGTGTGATTTGGTATTGGTTTGTCTTGACCATAGAATCACACTAGTACACTTTTTGTATATTGAGCAAGACCGACTTAGAGGTGATTCGATTCATTGTTGATTACATAATTGAATCGGACCTCAGATATTATGTCATACATGCTCTTAATCCTGATATATTAACGGGCACATATACTTAGTATTCATTTCTTTGATTTACCAATCGGCGAGATTTATAGAGTAAATCGATAGGCTCGGTAAGTTGGGAAATGATATTATTTATATGGTGTGCCATTGATTATAGGAGGAAACCGTGTCCTATATATTAGGATGATGATGTCCTCTTGAGGAGCTCATAAGGTTCATCATGTAAACCCTACAAGTGGACTTGGTTCGGCATGATGATAAGGTTGAGTGGTACTACTCATGGAGTTAGATGTTGATTAATTAATTGTCAATAAATTAATTAATCAATGGACATTTGAGATCTTGAACACGGGGAGATAAATGTACAAATAATAGTGGATTCTACCACTGAGGCAGAATACATTGCAGCTTCGGAAGCAGCAAAGGAAGCGGTTTGGATCAAGAAGTTCATTTATGAACTTGGTGCGATTCCTACCATTGTTGAAGCAATACCGGTCTACTGCGACAACAACGGAGCAATTGCACTGGCGAAAGAGCCGAGGTCTCATCAATGATCCAAACATGTGCTTCGCCGCTATCATCTTATCAGAGAGATCATCTGTAGGAATGAAATACAAATCGAGAAACCATGAGCCCATAAGGAACTTAGCGGATCCTTTGACTAAAGCATTACCTCAAATTAAGTTTGAGGGTCATGTTAGTGCTTATGGTATTGGATACCGTAGCGATTGACATTAGGCCAAGTAGAAGTCTGTTAGTAATATATGAGAGATGTCCTAAGGCAATTGTCTTATGTATGAACCATTTATATGATAAATGAAGATTCGCTATTTGAGTATACATGTTTCATGTATTTGATTGGATCTTAAACTCATTTACTGAATGTCCACGATACGATTCACAGCATGAGAGAATTTGTGATTGGATCACAACTAGTGAGTATCTCTACATGTGTAATTGTGATGTATCAGAATTATCCCTAGTCGATGAATTGATGGATTTGGACACCATCAATTCTGTCGAGACTAGCACGAGGTATACTCCTTGGTGTATCCAAGCAGCTGATTCTCACTGGCTGGAGACATTATGATGTCCGGAGTTAATCGTGGATTCAAGTTATGGTAACTAGTTCATTGGAGTGACCAACCATAAGACTTCATATGGTTCTCTGCATATATAGATATGTCAATGAAGTTCTTACTGTAGCTTAAGTGCTATGTTCCTTTGACTTGCGGTATTCAAGTCATCTTGATCATGGAGACTTATGCTTTGACATCTTAAGCAAACATCTCTAAGGAGATGTGGACCCGGGATGATTGGGTATAAGTCGAAGTGATCGAAGGTGTTTGAATAGCCTATAAAGGATTCACCACTCCTTGCGAGGAGAAGTATACCCATGGCCTCTCGTCGGATTGTTACTAAAGTCTTTGGCCAAAGCATTACATGTTTAGAGTAAGGTACTCTTCGATACATGTGCAGTAACTAGAATCCGTAGGATGAGGAAATGATACTTGGGCTAGATGTGACGTAGTCAGCCTAGTGGGGACTGACACTATAGACCATGTCCTTAACCAAGTGGGTATAAGATGAGTGAAGGGAATGGGGCACAATTCATTCGAGCTGCTGAAGGGTTTCAGAAATAGTTCTGGATCAACCGTTGATCTTTTCGGTTAATTGGGGATCATGATGTACTACTAGGTGTCACTCATGATCATTCTATAATTAATGGTTAATTATAGACGACCAACATAAACCGAGAACCTATTTGGTCACACGCACAACGAGCGTAATCCGAAGGATTTAAAACGAGCTTGAGAATGGGATTCTCAGACCGAGAGAAACTTGGTTTGGTTGGACCAAACAAGAAGCGAGCATGAAATCGTTTCAGTCGCAATAGAAGCGTGGATGGGCCATGTCTTATGAAGACATAATGGATGAACCAAAATGGTTTGGTTATGATCCAATGGAGGAGAATAAACCAAAGGGTTTGGTTTATTTTAAACGAATGAACCAAAAGTTGGTTCGGTTCGTTTTAACTTAAAATAAACCATTATGGTTTGGTTTATTTTAACTTATATTAATGGAGCGGGTTAGCGGGCCTTATGGTTATGATCCAATAACCATTAAGAGAATTAGTTATCTCTAAAAGAGGGCTTAAGGGTTTGTTAAGCTCTAATCCAAAACCCTAACCTAAGTTGCCGCCCACCTCATCTCATTGGAGATTTTGCCACCAACACCTCCCCTTACCGCCGCCCACCACCAAGCTCCTTGGCCGGCATCCAGAAGGTGCTGACCTTCACTCTTGCCGGCGTCGAGCTGCTGCCGGAGAAGCTCCGGTGATCTCCCTTGGGTTCGGTAATAAGGTGAGCTTCCACCTTTCCTTTTTGGCTGGCCCTACTCCTCCACCAAAGCTGTCCAGTTTTCTGGACAGCTTGTTTCCCTCTCGTCGGAGCGTCGTTTGGACGACGGTTGGAGCTCCGACAGTGCCTAACTTACCGGGGATTCAATCTCCGGTAATCCTCATAGGTGGAGGACGAAGGATTCGTCAAACGGTTGACGAATACCTCTCCGGAGAAGCGACTTTTGAGGACTAATTTTTGGATCCGAATTTGGATTCGGATCGTGATCTTCTCTCGATCACATCATCTTCAACACGAGACTAGTAACCCTTACGAAGACGAGGCTCGTGACTTGGTGAAGTCATCTCGAAGATACTCGGAGTGGATATGGATAAAGACGATTCTAGCGAGAATCGTTCCGGTTGATGTCGTTCCCGCTACACGTGATACGAAAGGTATACGTAATTAAATTTCCTTTATTGCAAAATTTAAATTTACGGTTATGTCTACACATGTTGTACTATGCATGCGTGTGATGTGTGTGTTGTAATAAATGTAGATTTATTATTTTTATTTCTTCCGCTGTGCACATGTTTACGAAACATGTTTGAACACACACTCGCCGCGGTGCCGGAAACCCAACAGAAGACCTAACCTCCCCCTCAATCCTTGAAGTGGAGGCTTCCATGGCTTCCACCTCTTCTTCTTCGAATGTTGATTCCCTCTCAACCTCCGAATCCTCAAGCTCTTTGGAGGATGAGCATTCCTCTTCTTCGGGCTTCTTCTCTACTTGTGTCGGTGAGGGTTTATCATGGAACTTGACTAGATTGTTCCATAACTCCCTTGCATCCTTATAATCTTCTACCTTTCACAAGATTTCACTAGGCATTAAGTTAGTTAAAATTAACATTACCTTTTTATTAATTTTGTATTTTCGATTTTACTTCTTGGTCCACTTCTTCTTCTTGAGTACTCTTCCTTTTTTATCCTCGGGAGGATCAAAATCATCTACAACACTAAACCAATTATCTATATCATTCATCAAAAAATATTTCATTTTACCTTTCCAATACTCAAAATCTTTGCCATCAAAGAAAGGAAGAACCATGATGTCATCCCCCAATCTATCTTGAAACTTCATTTCTTCTAGTTGATGCTCCTCTAGCGGCTCTCTCAGTTGTTAATCCTTGAAGAGCGTCCTTGCTCTGATAGAAATTGTAGAGGAATTGGTCCTCGCGCTAATGGGGGTGAATAGTGTTTTCTTCGATTTTCTTCGATCGTGATTGGGTGTTCATCTACAAAAATTGTTAATGTGTAGTGGAATATACAATAATAGAAATGCACAACAAGATAAAGACAAACACACACACACACAACAAGAGTATTTAATGTGATTCGGAACTAGGGTTCCTACTTCATAGGGCAAGCTCTAATTGAGCTCTAGTGATGCACACTACCACTATCAAACTTCTCCTTCTCGGTAAGACACCGGAGATGGAAAAATTTGTACAATAAGTGTTTACAATAATAAACAAGAAGATACAACCAAATACAAGAATGAAGTAAAAACAAAAGTAAAGAACACTTTACAAAAACTTGATTGCTTGCTTGCTTTTTGATTGCTTTGGATTACTCTTGAAGGTCTGAAATGCAACAACACTTCCTCTTCAAAATCGCCCCAAAAATCTTGGTTGAAATCCTCCACGAGATGCTCTTTTTATAACCTACATCTGGCTGATTTCGTGCCTAACAGTCGACTGCCAAAAGGCACTAGTCGATTTCCCATAGTGTCATTGTCTCACAATGGACTTAATCCACGTTGGACTCGCCCAACGAATACCTCAGCAGTCGATTACCCATACCAGTTGTCGACTGTTGCATCTCCAGACGACTATCCAATCGACTACCAGAGCTTCTATGCTTTGACCACTCATGATTGATTGACTTCCCATCCATTGAAGTCGACTGCTCAATGTAACGCCCGAAAACAATCTTAGGAGTTTTATAGATAATGAGGCATGATAATAAAGGGGCCCTTATGTGGGTTAAAGAAAATAAAGATAATTATGCATGATGATAATAGGCTTACGTGGGATTTAAAGGAAATAAAAGAAATGATAAAAGAAAAGAAAACCGGACAAGAAGGGGTGAGTCACAAAAAATCCATTTCCTAGCTACCATTTTTATCTTTGATTGTCCTCTAGCAATTAAGCAATGATAAGATTTCTCATTTTTAGATCGCTTATATCCTATTCCCTTCTTGTTATAACTTTCTCTTTGGCTCCCTATGTTTATATTCAAAGTGTTTGAGCCAATAGTGACTTTTTCAAGGGCCTTAGTAAGATAGTCTACCTTTTCCCTTAAAACCTTATTCTCTTGTAAGCATGCATCATTTAAACTAGAAGAAGATGCATTATCATGTGAACATGCATTTTTGATCTTTTCTTCTAGATTTTTAATTTCATTTTGCATGCATTTATTTTTTTTTTTGGTTCTAAATAAATCCTTAGTTAAACTAGAAATCATAGAAACAATATCTTGGGCAGGGAGATTTCTTACCTCACTTATTCAATCTCCTTCCGATTCCAATGATGATGATGTTCCCCCTACACTTGAGCTCTCCTTCTCACTTGTGCTTCCTTCTTCTTGCTCGGAGGAGGTGGAGGCAATGTCGTCAATTTCCATGAGTGGAAAATGGGAGACAATTTCTTCTTCTTCCGATGATGATGGGTCATCCCATGTGACTTTTAGGTTCACTTTTCCCTTTCCCTTTTCTTTTGACTTCTTTTCATCCTTATTTTTGCTTCCTTTCTTCTTGTCATCCTTCTTCCTTTCTTCCTTCTTCTTGTTCAAGAGAGGACATTCATCTCTCATGTGTCCCTCTCCTTGGCAATTATAGAAAATGACTCTCCTCCTTCTTCTCCTATTATTAGATTTGTTAAATTTAAAGCTTTTTAATGCACATCTCACCTTTCTTACCATGTAAGCCTCTTCATCAGTGTTCATGGAGGAAGATGGGTCGTCATCCGATGAAGGCGTTGTAATGTCCTTCTTCTTTCCCTTGTTTGCTACTAGTGCCACTCCCCTTGATTGAGTTATTGGCTCTTCTACTATACCTTCAAGTCTAGTTTCATGAAACTCCATAGTAGAAAAGAATTCTTCTAGAGTACTTATTTCTAGATTCCATGAGATGTAAAATAAGTCCACCATTGAGCTCCACTTTGATGACTGAGGGAATGCATCAATCGCCTTCATTATCATATCCCTATTGGAGAGATTCTCCTCTACACTTGATAAACCGTTAATAATCTCCTTGATGTAACGCCCGAAAAAAATCTTAGGAGTTTTATAGATAATGAGGCATGATAATAAAGGGGCCCTTATGTGGGTTAAAGAAAATAAAGATAATTATGCATGATGATAATAGGCTTACATGGGATTTAATGGAAATAAAAGAAAAGATAAAAGAAAAGAAAACCGGACAAGAAGGGGTGAGTCACCAAAAATCCAATAAAAATTTTATATGATTAGGGAGAAGTCACGAATTTAATTGAAGAAAGAATTAATTCTGTTAAAGAGAGAAATTTAAGGAAATTTATAAGGGAATAGGTTAAGCCTTGATGGTTATAAATTTAACCTCCCTAATACCCTAGAGGACACCTCTCTACTCTCTCTTGATCCCTCCACCGCCAAACCACACATCAAGGAGAATTCTCTCCTAGGGTTGTCTTCTCCGCCAAATCCAAGGAAAGGTGGGATTCAAGAGACCTTGGAGGGCAGCTGCTAGGGCGGGATAGAAGGTTGCATCTCATTAGGTTTTACAAATATAAGTTAAAGCAATCGAAGGTAAGAATTCCCTCACTTGCAGTACATGGGTTTCTCTCGAATGGCTTTCATGTTTCCAATGTTGTGCTATGCAATAAAGAGTTTTTCATGTTCTTCTTTTCCCTGTATTGCATATGATTAACCTTAGACGAGGTTCCATGTTTGATATTGCTTAAGACCCTAGGACGAGGTTCGTATAAATTTTGTTAAGCCAACACACTGCTCTTTCACCCCGACACAGGCGTGTCGGGGTGAGCAGCGCGGGACACGCCTATGCCGCCCCAGCATAGGTGTGTCGGGGCCAAACAGCTCGGGCGCAAAGCATGCCGCCCGGGCGTAAAGCATGCCGCTCGGGCGCCAGGCGTGTCGCTCGGAGGTCGAAGGACAAGAAAATAAATAAATAAATAAAAAATCCGAACATGATTCCGAATGATTTTCCATGTTATGCTAGGTATATATATATATGGTATTGATATGATGCTAGTTAGACGATATATTTGCATGATTCCATACCTTATGTCCATGTTAACGGCTGATGTAGGATCATTGTATCATAATGTATATGTTAAGTTTTGCTCATTTTATCATGATGTACCTGTTTATTTTCATGAACGATAGGCACCCCTATGCCATGGTTACGTAAGGCTTATGAATATGAATTGGTTAAGAAATGTTTCCCTAAGAGTGGGGACAAGAACACTCTTTATGTTATGTCAAAGAATATGTATGCTATTTTACTTTACGCATGGATTGTATCCAAAGTTGCCCCAAGGTCGAAGTACAGGCCTAGTGGTAATGACACGGTCGACATGCCGACGGTCGACGGTCGACGACCACAAGGGGTCGCCAAATGGGCCACCGAATGGACCGCCAAATGGGTTGGGCCGAGACATGGATACAATGTCGGGCCCTAATGTTGATATTCTGTTTAAGTACTTATGAAAGTATTGTTAGTTATAGCCCTAGAACCAATCATGTAATGGTTGAATAGGGAACATTTTGTATCATATTCTATAAAGGCAAAGGATTGGTTATTATATATTTACGTCTTGCTTGTGCCAGCTAAATTAAATATATAATAATGCCCTAGAAAAGTAGGTTCTTATCTACAGCACATCAATTGGCAGAATTGATTATGAGAGGCTGTAGAGAACACTTTCCTAAATGTTCCTAGTCAAGTATTAATATGCAAGGGCAATATTAATACATAAAGACTAGCATGTAGGTCAATTGATGACTTGATCTCACAAGTCATGGATATATGATATCAAGTTGACACATGGGTATATATTAGAGAATATATACTGAACTGACCCGCCATGAGAAAGTTTCATGGATCGTCATATGAGTGTCATAAACTTTCTCATGTGACTATTGGTATGAATAGTCCTCAAACCTGAAGTCACTACGGTTCCCTACATAAGGAGTTATGTACTTTGGTATCGTCAAACGTCACCCGTAACAGGGTGGACCATAAAGGTGATTACTGGGTATATAACAAATTATGCGGAGGGATGTGAGTGATGTAGATGGGATCTATCCCTCCAATATGACGGGAGTGATATCTGTGGGCCCCTTGATTGAGTAGAACTACTAAAATGCATGGCCATGCTCGAATGAGTCAATATGAGATATTGAGCTCATTTGTTTGAGTTAGTTTACTCAGGGATCAAGAAACACATAGATTGATCGAGGATGACACGGTCTATGCCTCATTGGTCAATCTGATATCAAGGATAGAAGGACACGGTCACACATTATAGTAGTCACGGAAAGGTTAGTCGGATCTTGACTTATCTCGTAACTTGGGTAGCAATGATTTATTGCTAGATGCCGCTCATTGCTTGTGTATCTAAAAGAGTTTAGATCCACTGCCAACGTTATGAGAGCCTATAGGGTCACACACAAAGAGCATGATGATTAGAAGAATTAGTGCATTCTAGTTTGACTAGAATAATTTGGGAATAAGCTTAAGTACAAAATGGTTTTTGGACTTTAAGCTTAATGAGAATTTTAGCTTATTGATTTAATGAGATTAATTCAATATGCTAAGCTTAATTGATTTAATAAGATTAATTCAATATGTTACCTTATTGATTTAATGAGATTAATTCAATATGATAACATAAGCTTATTGAATTAATAAGATTAATTCAACATCCATGAATGCCACATAAGAATGCCACCTAAGCATGCCACATAAGCATGCCACCTAAGCTTGATGAGTTGGAAGGAGACAAAGGGTTTTGACCCTTGGATTTCCTCCACATGTGGCCGGCCAAAACAAGGAGGATAACTCCTTGTTTAATTATCTTTTAATGCCATTGATTGCATTGAATGTGATAGGAGATGAAAGGTTTTTCAAATCCTATAAAACACCCCATGGGGTGGCCGGCCAAAGGAGTTAAGTTGGAGCTTAAGGCTTGGTGAGAGCTTGGTGGGAGAGGCTTTTGTTGTGTGGTTTTGTGAGTGTAAGCTAGCAAGAAGAGGAGTCTTCTTCTTCCTTTCTCTTCTTCCCTACCTTCCTCTCCTTTAGGGACTTCTCTAGCAAGAAGTAAAGGAGAGATCTTCTAGTTTTCTTTTGTGAGACAAGAGCTTGCTCGTGTGGATACATATAGAGGCACGGACATTTGAACGTCCTAAAAGATCCAACACATCCAAGGAAAAGCGGGATTGCAAAGGGCACGCAACAAAGGTAGAATTCTCCTATAAGATAGGCTTTCTTTTGAGAAATTTATTTTTGTACGAGTTTTTCTTTCGCAAGGATCACTTGGAAGGGATCCTAATTTTTCCGTTGCGCATATGCTATTTTGCATAAAGCGATCCCAACACTGGTATCAGAGCCACTTGCGAAAGATCGTATAAAAAATAGTTTTTCTCTATTTTATATATGATATAGAAGTAGGATAAATTTTATTATGAGTTGATAATTGCATTAGAAATTTTTCAAACATAATAAAATATCCGATGTCTTTTAAAAGTTAAAAATGACATGGTGCATGGTTATGGCCTAGTCCCAAAAAGATTGTGAATGTGTGTTGTAATTCTTAAAATGGCCTGCGAGTCGTGCCTTTCTCCTAAAAATCTTGTTGTAAAATTAGTTTTAGACTCGAATGTAACTCGAGTATTTCTCCTTTTGTAATATACAAAATAAAGATGGAGGGTCCATTGGAAGATGATGTTACAAGGAGGAAGTCAACAACACACGACAAACAAAAGGAAGCACTTGGGAGAAGATGCTATCCCTAGGTTGACCAATCAATCTTCTCATTGGCTTGAGAAGATTGTAGAATAAGAGCCATAACCATGACACACTTAGTATGCTAATATGTATGTGATGCATGTTAATTTAGCTTATATGTGATGTATGCTAATATGTATGTGATGCATGTTTAAGTTTATTTCTTAATAAGTCTAAACGATATGCCTACCAAAGTTTGGTACTCACTACTTCCTCGATCATTTGTTATTGGGTTTGCCAAAGCAAAGCAATGCATTTTATCTTGGAAGAGTGCGAGTGGACAATCGTGATGTCCCGCTATCAAACTTGGTTAAGACTTAATTAAGAAAGTAGAGGCATATATTAGCTTTGAACATAAGTTTTAAAAATTAGTTTTGTGTGATTTCCGAACATCAGCTTTGTCTTAGAAGTGGTCGTTGCTCCGATATCAAAGAAGGCCTCTGTGCCTCGCCACAGCCTGGAAGCTGGTTTAGGAATAAGCACTAAACTAATCTAAACTTAACCAAAGCTATTAAAGAGTTACATCAGATGTAATTGGCAAAAGATTGCCTACCTAATCATACTACGTCTTGGGCGATTAGCCAAAGCTAACTCAAGACGAATTATGATGTGGATCTTTATCCCATATAAATTTATAGCTAAATAGAAGCTAATGATGTAAGCAAAATGTGTTTGCCTACATCAATAATTAGCTCATATCAAAGCTATGAGAATTTAGTGGGAGCCTCATTTAATTAAAGGCCTAATTAAATGACTTAGGTATGATACTTAATTTTGCATTTTAATGTTGTAGATCACCATGTCATCTAACACGACACACCACCTCAACTTGCGATCTGTCCTTGAGAAAGACAAGCTCAATGGAGCTAACTTTCTAGACTGGTATAGGAACTTGAGGATTATCCTCAAGCAAGAACGTAAACTCTATGTCCTAGAGTAGTCTATCCTCGAAACACCCGCCTGCGCCACTCGTCTTGAAAAGGATGCTTATAAGAAGCATCAAGATGATGCATTAGATGTGTCATGTCTTATGCTTGCCACCATGAACTCTGAGCTTCAGAAGCAACATGAGAACATGGATGCCTATGATATGGTTGAGCATTTAAAACAACTATATCAAGGACAAGCTAGGCACGAGCGTTTTGAAGTGTCTAAGGCTCTTTTTGCATGCAAGATGCAAGAAGGAACACTGTAGGAACTCACGTACTTAAAATGATTGGAGTGCGTTGAGAACCTTGAAAGACTAGGTTTTCCATTGAGCCAAGAATCGCAGATGTTATCTGCAATCGTTCTTAGGAAGCATATAATCAATTCGTCATGAATTATAACATGAATGAAATTGATAAACCTTTGCCTGAGATTCTCAGAATGTTAAGAACTGCTGAACCGAATCTCAAAAAGAAAGTTAGTAATGTACTAATGGTCAAGAAGGGCAAAGGTAAGCGCAAAGGCAAGGGTAAGACCCAAGCCAAAAGCAAGGCCAATTCATCCACTTCAAAGGGTAAAGGTAAAATACCTAATGAATGGGATCGCTTCCATTGCGGTGAGGCCCGACACCGAAGCGGAACTGCAAAGTCTACCTTGAGGAAGTAAAGAATAAAAGAAGTGGGTCTTCTGCCTCAGGTATACACGTTATAGAAGTTAATCTATCTATTTCTTCTACATGGGTATTAGATACCGGATGTGCATCTCACATTTGTACTAATGTGCAGGGACTGAGAAATAGTAGACTAATGGCAAAAGGCGAAGTGGACCTATGAGTAGGCAATGGCGCAAAAGTTGCTGCTGTAGCTGTAGGAACATATTCTTTGTCTTTGCCCACTGGGCTTATCTTAGAACTAGCGGAGTGCTTTTATGTACCTGCATTAACAAAGAACATAATCTCTGTATCTTGTTTAGACAAGAAAAACTTCTCTTTTATAATAAAGGACAAATGTTGTTCCATTTATTTGAATGAAATGTTCTATTGTAATGCACCACTTATGAATGGTCTCTATGTTCTAGATTTAGAAAACCCAATTTATAACGTAAATACCAAACGGTTCAAATCGAATAATTTGAACCAAACATATCTCTGGCACTATCGCCTAGGTCACATAAATGAAAAACGCATATCCCAACTCCATAAAGATGGATTATTGGACTCATTTGATTTTGAATCATATGAGATATGCGAATCTTGTCTTTTAGGAAAGATGACTAAAACTCCATTTAGTGGATATGGCGAGAGAGCGATGAACTTGTTAGGACTCATACATACTGATGTATGTGGCCCTTTCAATGTCGAAGCCAGATGAGGCTATAAGTACTTTATTACTTTCACTGATGATATGAGTAGATTTGGCTACTTATATTTGATGAGACATAAGTCAGAATCCTTTGAAAAGTTCAAAGAATTCAAGAATGAAGTACAAAACCAACTTGGTAAGCGTATTAAGCTACTTCGATCAGATCGAGGTGGTGAATACCTTAGTCAAGAATTTCGTGATCACCTGGCTGAGTGTGGGATAATATCCCAACTCACTCCACCTGGAACACCACAATGGAATGGTGTATCTGAAAGGAGAAATCGTACTCTATTAGATATGGTACGATCAATGATGAGCCAGACTGATCTTCCTACTTCCTTTTGGGGTTTAGCTCTAGAGACAGCCGCTTTCACACTTAATCGCGTCCCATCAAAAGCCGTAGAAAAGACACCATACACGTTATGGACTGGGAAGAGTCCCAAAATGTCTTTTATAAAGATTTGGGGTTGTGAAGCTTATGTTAGACGTTAAGTCTCAGATAAACTAGGACCCAAATTAGATAAGTGTTATTTTGTAGGATATCCCAAGGAAACTAAGGGATATTACTTTTACAATCCCACACATGGCAAGGTGTTTGTTGCCAGAAATGCTGTCTTTCTAGAAAGAGAATTTATTTCTAGAAAAACTAGTGGGAGTAAAATTCATCTTGAAGAAATTCAGGATGAAGATAACACTAAGGCTTCGATGGAAAATGAACAGGCACCACAAAGTGTTGTGGATGAGGAAATTGTTGCCCAAAGAGTTGTGGAGCAAACACCTGTTCAAGTAGACCAACCTCTTCGTAGATCTGATAGGATCCATCGTCAACCCGAGAGATATTCTTTTCTCTTGATTGAAAACGGTGAAGTATTGCTTGTCGATCTTGACGAGCCTACATCCTATCAAGAAGCTATGATGAACCCAGATTCCGAGAAATGGCTAGAGGCCATGAGATCCGAAATGGAATCCATGTACACTAACCAAGTATGGACTTTTGTTGATCCACCTGAAGGGGTAAAACCTATTGGGTGTAAGTGGGTCTTTAAAGTAAAGACTGACATGGATGGTAATAAGCATACCTATAAAGGTAGATTGGTGGCTAAAGGATTCAAACAAATTCATGGTATTGACTATGATGAAACCTTGTCACCAGTTGCGATGCTTAAATCCATTCGGATCATACTTGCTATTGCAGCCTACCACGATTATGAGATCTGGCAGATGGATGTCAAAACCGCTTTTCTGAATGGAAAGCTACTCGAGGATGTGTACATGACACAGCCTGAGGGTTTTGAAGATCCAAAGCATCCTGGAAAGGTATGCAAACTACAAAGGTCCATTTATGGACTAAAGCAAGCCTCTCGAAGCTGGAATCTTCGATTCGATGATGCAATCAAGGAGTTTGGTTTCATCAAGAATGAAGATGAACCTTGTGTCTACAAGAGAAATAGTGGGAGCACAGTTGTATTTCTTATCTTGTATGTAGATGACATACTTCTCATCGGAAATGATATTCCCTCACTCCAGTCTGTGAAGATGTGGTTAGGGAATTGTTTCTGGATGAAAGACTTAGGTGAAGCTGCCTATATTTTAGGCATCAAGATCTATAGAGATAGATCTAAAAAAATTACTTGGCCTAAGTCAGAGTACATACATTGATAAAGTGCTAGATCGTTTTGCTATGCAAAACTCCAAGAAAGGATTTCTGCCTTTATCACATGGTGTGAGTCTTTCGAAGACTCAATGTCCCTCTTCTAAGGAGGAGAGAGATCGCATGGATAAGATCCCTTATGCATCTGCTATAGGGTCTATCATGTAAGCCATGCTTTGTACTCGTCCTGACGTCTCGTATGCTTTGAGCATGACGAGTAGATACCAGTCGGATCCAGGTGAAAGTCACTGGATAGCAGTCAAAAATATTCTTAAATACTTACGAAGAACGAAAGAATATTTCCTGATATTTGGAGGCAATGAGGAGCTAGCTGTAAAGGGTTACGATGATGCAAGCTTCCAAGCAGACAAGGATGACTATAGATCGCAATCGAGTGCGTGTTTTGCACGAATGGTGGAGTGGAAAGTTCAAGGACACATTCTTGATTCTACAATGAGCCAGTATATTGCTGCGTCTGATACAGAAAAGGAGGTTGTTTGGCTCCGCAAGTTCATCAGTGAACTTGGAGTAGTTCCTAGCATTGCAGATCCAATAGACATCTATTGTGACAACAATGGGGCTATTGCACAGGCTAAGGAACCTCGATCACATCAGCGGACCAAACACATACTGCGGCGCTTCCATCTCATTCGAGAGATCATCGATAGAGGAGATGTGAGGATATGCAGAGTACCGACAGAAGCTAACATCGCAGATCCATTGACCAAGGCTTTGGCACAGAGGAAACATGATGGTCACACTAGGTCACTAGGTATTAGATATCATAGTGATTGGTACTAGTGCTAGTGGGAGATTGTTAGTTATAGCCCTAGAACCAATCATGTGATGGTTGAATAGGGAACATTTTGTATCATATTCTATAAAGGCAAAGGATTGGTTATTATATATTTATGTCTTGCTTGTGCCAGCTAAATTAAATATATAATAATGCCCGAGAAAAGTAGGTTCTTATCTACAGCACATCAATTGGCAGAATTGATTATGAGAGGCTGTAGAGAACACTTTCTAAATGTTCCTAGTCAAGTATTAATATGCAAGGGCAATATTAATACATAAAGACTAGCATGTAGGTCAATTGATGACTTGATCTCACAAGTCATGGATATATGATATCAAGTTGACACATGGGTATATATTAGAGAATATATATTGAACTGACCCGCCATGAGAATGTTTCATGGATCGTCATATGAGTGTCATAAACTTTCTCATGTGACTATTGGTATGAATAGTCCTCAAACCTGAAGTCACTACGGTTCCCTACATAAGGAGTTATGTACTTTGGTATCGTCAAACGTCACCCATAACAGGGTGGACCATAAAGGTGATTACTGGGTATATAACAAATTATGCGGAGGGATGTGAGTGATGTAGATGGGATCTATCCCTCCAATATGACGGGAGTGATATCTGTGGGCCCCTTGATTGAGTAGAACTACTAAAACGCATGGCCATGCTCGAATGAGTCAATATGAGATATTGAGCTCATTTGTTTGAGTTAGTTTACTCAGGGATCAAGAAACACATAGATTGATCGAGGATGACACGGTCTATGCCTCATTGGTCAATCTGATATCAAGGATAGAAGGACACGGTCATACATTATATTAGTCACGGAAAGGTTAGTCGGATCTTGACTTATCTCGTAACTTGGGTAGCAATGATGTATTGCTAGATGCTGCTCATTGCTTGTGTATCTAAAAGAGTTTAGATCCACTGCCAACGTTATGAGAGCCTATAGGGTCACACACAAAGAGCATGATGATTAGAAGAATTAGTGCATTCTAGTTTGACTAGAATAATTTGGGAATAAGCTTAAGTACAAAATGGTTTTTGGACTTTAAGCTTAATGAGAATTTTAGCTTATTGATTTAATGAGATTAATTCAATATGCTAAGCTTAATTGATTTAATAAGATTAATTCAATATTTTACCTTATTGATTTAATGAGATTAATTCAATATGATAACATAAGCTTATTGAATTAATAAGATTAATTCAACATCCATGAATGCCACATAAGCATGCCACCTAAGCATGCCACATAAGCATGCCACCTAAGCTTGATGAGTTGGAAGGAGACAAAGGGTTTTGACCCTTGGATTTCCTCCACATGTGGCCGGCCAAAACAAGGAGGATAACTCCTTGTTTAATTATCTTTGAATGCCATTGATTGCATTGAATGTGATAGGAGATGAAAGGTTTTTCAAATCCTATAAAACACCCCATGGGGTGGCCGACCAAAGGAGTTGAGTTGGAGCTTAAGGCTTGGTGAGAGCTTGGTGGGAGAGGCTTTTGTTGTGTGGTTTTGTGAGTGTAAGCTAGCAAGAAGAGTAGTCTTCTTCTTCCTTTCTCTTCTTCCCTACCTTCCTCTCCTTTAGGGACTTCTCTAGCAAGAAGTAAAGGAGAGATCTTCTAGTTTTCTTTTGTGAGACAAGAGCTTGCTCGTGTGGATACATATAGAGGCACGGACATTTGAACGTGCTAAACAATCCAACACATCCAAGGAAAAGCGGGATTGCAAAGGGCACGCAACAAAGGTAGAATTCTCCTATAAGATAGGCTTTCTTTTGAGAAATTTATTTTTGTACGAGTTTTTCTTTCGCAAGGATCACTTGGAAGGGATCCTAATTTTTCCGTTGTACATATGCTATTTTGCATAAAGCAATCCCAACAAGTATATGTTTTCAAAGAGCATTCTGCATATAACTATTCCATGTCTATGTTATTACGAGATATTATGTTATTGTGATAAAAATGCCATGGGGATACATGTCCTAGATGATCATGTCACGGATTTCTTTACTCATGAATTTTGAATGCTAAGTCTATATGCCTCATGATGATCATGTTAATAGTTACATCCATGCTATGACTATATGTTAGTTAAATGAACGTGTCACTATCTTATGTGTAATTTATGTCGTATGGCTTTTGTGAGTAGGAAAGGATCTTACTCAGCATATGTGCTAATAGTGTCGTTTTTCCCTTGTACTGCAGAGCAAGGCAAGGAATGGAATAATTGAAGGGAGCAGTAGGAGGAAAAGATGTGTGTGGTAGTGGCATGGTGGATATGATTTAGTTTATGGTTTGGGGAGATTATGCATGTTTTACCGTTCAGTGTTAAGACTTAGATGATGTTTTTGTTTTGGTTGTCACTCCCGTTTATTATATAAATCTCAAATTTCTTTATTACATGTTTAGTTAAGAAAATTGCTAAGACCGTTACATCATAATTAATCTGTTAGGTGGATTAGGTTAATATAGTTAGCTTAAGAAGGGATTTTATTGTTTTAAATGCTTCCGCTGTATGTATATGCATGTATGTATGATCGTGTAGCGCCGCCCTTCGCTCCCCTCTGAGGTACGGGAAGGGCGAGCGTTACACTCAAGGCTAGTCGACTACCCATACATGGCAGTCAACTGCCATAGCCTCAGCCAAGCAGTCAAGCCTTTGTCGACTCCTCGACCAGTTGACTGGTCATAATCCTAATCGACTGCTCCAAGTTGACTAGACTCTCGAGTGTTGAATACTTGACCAGTCGACTGACCTAAAGTCCTAATCGACTGATAAACCTCAACCATGAGGTTTAACTCAAGTATGCTCCTTGCATACTTAATTGACCACCCTTAGCCTAGACCTAAGCCTTCTAACCACCTCCATCAACCTCACGCCTCTTGGATCCCTCAAGTCTACGACTCTTCGTCCTTCGTGTTAGCTTTCAGGTGCTTCCATCAACTTGGACTTTCCCTTTGCCAAGTACCCATGACTTGGACTTTCCAATTGCCAAGACCATGCTTAGACTTTCAATGCCAAGACCATGCTTGGACTTTTCTTGCCAACTCCATGTTGAAATTTCCAATTGCCAAAGTTTACTTGGACTTTATGCCGCCAAGACTACACACTTGGACTTATGCTTCCAAGACTTTACCATTGAAATTTCCTTGCCAAATATCCATATTTGGACTTTCCTTGCCAAGTATCCAAACTTGGACTTCCGAGGTTGATTGCTCGAACAATCTCCCTCATATGACTTTGAATATCCTAATCATCCACTAGTCATATGATCAATATAATGTCAAACCCATATAGTCAACCAATGGTCAAGCCCATTGTCAACCCATTGTCAAACATCAAAACACTGCTCGAGTCCCATTTGAGTTTGGTCAACATTGACTCGGGGTCTATTGCACCAACACAAGGGTGAGATTTTGACAGTGTAAAGTCCAACCATGTGGTCTTGGCAGCATAATTCCAAATGAACCTTGGCAAAGGACCTGGTTAGTATGACATAGATGATGGATGTAGCTAACAGTTAACGCAAAGGATGAAGAGTCGTAGACTCAAGGGATCCGAGAGATGTGAGGATGATGGAGGTGGCTAGAAGTCTTAGGTCTAAGCTAAGGGTAAGTATCAAGTATGAGGGGATCATACTTGGGTTAAACCTCATGGTTGAGGTTAATTAGTCGACTGATCGAGTGTTCAACACTCGAGAGCCTAGTCAACTTGGAGTAGTCGACTGGGATTATGACCAGTTGACTGGTCGAGGAGTCGACCGAGGCTCGGCTGATCGACTGTGGTTATGGTAGTCAACTGCTAGGGTTTAGCAGTCGACTGGCTGCCATGGATCGGGTAGTCAATTGGTCTTAAGTGGCCAGGGCATCGATTGTTGCTTAGTCGACTGGGCAGTCAACTACTGGCTTGGTTGTCGACTATTGGTAAGGCAGTCGACTGATAGGGCATCCATTGGAGTAATCCAACATGGATTAGATCCGTTGTGAGACAACTGTACTGTGGGTAGTGGACTGGTGCCTTTTGGCAGTCGACTACTAGGTGTGAGATCTTCCCGATACAGGTTATAAAAGAAGTAGCTTGGGAAGGATTTTGCAAGTGATTTTTAGGGCGATTTTGAAAGGTAAGTGTTGTTGCATTCCGGACATTCAAGAGAAATCCAAAGCAACCAACAAGCAATCAAGCAATAAAGTTTTTTGTAAAGTGTTCTTTATTTTTCTTTTTGCTTCATCATTGTATTTGGTTGTATCTTCTTGTTTATTGTTGTAAACACTTATTGTAAGAGGTTTCTCCACCTCCGGTGTCATACCAAGAAGAAGTTTGATAGTGGTGGTGTGCATTACTAGAGCTCGACCATGGAGTAGGTACCATAGGTTCTGAACCACATTAAATCGCTATTGTGTTCGTATTGTGATTGTCTTGTATTTTATCTTTGTATATTTGTATTCTGTTGCGTATTAATGTTTTATAGACAAGTAATCACAATCAAAGCATGAAATCAAAGAAATGCTTTTAACCCTCTCTAGTGCGACGTCCGATCCTCAACATAGCGTTTTAGGGCACTTTAAAAGTTTTTTTATCTCAAACTAGGAAAGAAAAGTAACATGGTGTTGTTTATTTACATGATAGACATAGAGAGATCATTAAACAATCCCCATTTGCTATTTTTTGGACATACAAGAGATTCCACAAATCTGTAGCCTATTAGTGAATATATTTCAAATTTTGGGATTAAGCATTGAAAATCTTTAAGTTTTCAAGTGTGTCAGTTTCTTTCACCATAAAAGATGTATCTTTTTTGCTTGGTATTCTAGATAGAGGTGCTACTATTCCTATCAATTTAACTATTGCATTGGGTGATCTGTTCCTTTCTCATTTCTCTAAAAAAAGACCTACTATATCAAGAATAGAGTATTTTCTTAAAAGGTTTTCTTCTAGAGTCGAATTAGATGAAGATGTGTTTGTATTTTGTAAATTATATATTTTGTATATATTTTCTTGTGTTATTCGCTACTAGTACATATAAGGTTCTTATAGGTCTTGTAGATATTGTAGATGATTTTGACAACATAGGAAATTTCAATTGGGTTGAAGTTGTTGGTGTAGGGACACCAGATAATCGAACCTAGGTTTTGATTATGGCAAAGATCCAAAGTTAAGGTCATATTGTTATCTCATGAGCCGAATTAAGTGTGCAAGAAATGATTAAGCTAAGCCAAAGGTCAGCGACACTCGGAGAATCCCGAGTTGGGAAACCGTGGTGGTCGGGCGACACCAGGAGAACTTCATGGAAGTCAAAGATCCTAGGTGGAAGTCCAAAAGCAAAGCAATAGGTCATAAAAGGACCAGAGGTAAGCACGAGTGCGAAGAGAGATGGTAAGGTCGTGTCCTCTGTACGGGGATGACCGTAGGCGGCGATCCGACTAAGACTTTCAGTGGAATGTCTAGGTCGAGATCGAACGGTAAGGAACCGTCATATTTACCATTTTCCGTGCTAACCTCTTACTGCAGGGAAGTGGCCAGGCTGACAATCAACTGTTGGCCATTAGCAGTCGACTGCTGCACATCAGTTGACTGATGAAGGGCATCAGTCGATTGATGGCGACGAATCAACCTTTTGAGCTAGGTCAAACAGGATATTGTTTGACGCGGCTACTTCGTGATAAGATAAGGTGTCACCTCGTGATATGTTCCAAAAGTTGAGGATCTTCATCTAGACTTATTCCAAGGCACAAATCTATAAAAGGAGGGGAGGACTCCAACCCAAAGATCATCCATCTTGCTCTCAAAGTGCTCCCACAACGCCAAATCTCTAACACCGTCTTAACACCGATGCAATGCCAAGTTCAGAATCTCTTCGTCGGAAGCAACAAGTATTAGTTTTTATTTATTGTATTTGTAGCTTTAATCATAACGAGGTGAGGTAGGCTTGTTGTCTCATCCTCGTGTTTTTGTTTTTTGTGATCGTTGTCTCCTACTTCCAATGAGAAGGAGACTATAGTGGATTGCCCCTTCGTACGCGGTCAAGGATAGTGAGGCCTTGGATTAGCAGCCGGTGGGCTGTGAACCAAGTAAAAATAAATTGTGTTATTTATTTTCTTGCTATGCTTGCTCTTATTTTAACGTCGAAAAGAAAGATTTTACGCTCGCTATTCACTCCCCCCTAGTGACACTTCTCGATCCAACAGAAGTCATCCATCAATTTATGGCTCCACAATTACCTACCATTGGTGATATATTTTCATATCTTAAGACATGCACCGACCAGCTTACTTCCTTACCTAAAGGGATTTGTTGGGTTTTTGGTTGTAAGTTTCTCTTGACAAATTTAATTGATTTTTATATGGACATAAGTATGAAATTGTTTATATATGAAGCAGGCTTTATTTTTGGAGCATGTCCTAATCTAGATACCATATAATACTGAAGGGACACGAATAAAAAAGTGGAGGACAACTCCTTCACATATTAGTAAGGTGAGAGCTTTATTGGAGCAAGTATCACCTGCATAGGTAAATATTAAATCTATCACTTAACAATTGTTTTATTTTCATTATTGAAATAATTGGTTGATATTTTGATTGGTTATTGTTGATATAGTCCCTATCCCTAGTGAAATTACATTGCTTGAGAACTTTTATTATATCGATAATACTCCACGTTCATTAGAGACATCATCATCACATTCGATACAAGCAATGTACCCTACTACTGAATGTCATGACTGTATTGTTTATCAAAATCAAATCAAAGAGCTAACAATGGAGAATATGGAACTAAATGAAAGGGTTAAAGAATTACTTGAAATTATACAAAGAGAAGGAATGCAAGTTGAATCAAATGACCATATGTAGTCGATCCTCATCTTGAACTGGAAAGAGTTACTACTAGAAAGATGACTAGAAGAGGACGTCATAGAAGTCGCTATGATTATAGGAATACTCCTATTGATAGTCCTCTCTATGTAAAATTGTTACTTCAAAAGAAGAGGAGCAAGAGATAAATCTTTGAGGTATCAAAAGGCCAACCTGAAAAAGATATAAAAGAAGAAGAAGTCGTTGGGGATAGGGGAAAAGAAATAATTGATATGGATGAATTGCAAGGGAGGGATACTATCTCTATTTAGGAAGAAGATTATAAAAAAGAGCTTGAGAGCGAGGCAACAAGGATTGATAAACTTAACAAAATGAGAATGGAAGTCATTGCTGTCAATTAGCTTGTAAATAAGAATTAATTTGTGTATTATTATTTATTTAAATTATTAATTTTTTTTCTTTATTATAGCATGTCAAGAAACAATTTAAGATGTACAATAAGAAAAAAACAAGATGATGATGTTGCCTACTTGTTAAAAACAATGGAAAAAAAAATAAAGTATGACTGTGACATCCCTCATTACATTCGAAAATTATGTTACAATAATATATAAAGTGCAAATATTTATTTTCCAATTATTTTTTGTGTAGACCTATTATAGTTTTGGATTGGGAGGAAGCACCTTTTGCATTAACTATGAATTGGATCTGCTTTCACAAATGCAGAGTCTATTAATACATATTGTTCAATTCTTTTTAAGGGGTCTCTTCATATTGTAGGTCATAAAACAAGTCTGTGTATTGCTCATCCATCTTCATTGTAAGGAATTTAAATTATCTAGTAGTATGATGATTTAAAATGTTATACTAATTGTTTAATTATTTGCCTCTTTACACAATTGTAGTATACATCAAAACTATCATGGAAGATCGCCATGACACAGATCATAAAGACAAACCTGGAAGAGGAAGAGGTTAGATATATTTTTATACCTCTAAACACTGACCAAATGTACTTTTACTTGCTGTGTATTGACACAAAAACAATGAGTTTCAATCATTGCAACTCCCTTTTATTTGATGTCAAATTAACACTTATTTTTGAAGAAATGGTGAATAGAGATTATTATTATTAAATATTAGTATTGCATCAATTTGTATATATAAAAGAATAATTTTGTTAGTTTTATGATTTTGTAATAACACGTATCCCAATTTAAAAAATATTCATCTGAAAAATTTATTTCAATTCATCCATGTTTACAAGCTCATTACCCCAAAGATAACTGGGCTTATGTTATTGCTAATTATCCTCCAAAAATAAGCAAGGTAAGTAAAACAAAAAGATTGAAAGTTGAATTTTGATAAAATTGAAATATTAAATTGCTCATGGTATTTTTACAACAATGATTGTGCCTTCTTTGTGATGCAATACATAAGATGTCTGCTATTTGGTGAGAAGATGAACTTCAAACAAACAGACATGGCAAAATTTAGAATAGATTCTCAATGTCAATTCTAAAGGACAGACTCTCCAAATTGTAATGTAACAATACATAGGTGTTGGGATGTATACTGAAAAGTCTATCTTTTGTATGAACATCTTTATTTTTGAAAAAAGAATCACATGATCATTGTTTACATATTTATGGTTATGCATATTATCTGATACATTATATTGTAGATAACATGGTTTGTAGTGTCACACGGGATATCATGTTATCAGTTCCTTGTAAAGTATAAGTAAAGGCTCACAACCGAGATGGTTTTGGACAAACCATTGGTATGGTTGTAGTATGATTTGGTATTGGTTTATGTTAACCATAGAATAACACTAGTATACTTTGTGTGTATTGAGTAGGACCGACTTAGAGGTGATTCAATTTATTCCTGACTACATAATTGAATCGGACCTCGGATATTATGGTGTACATGCTCTTAATCCCGATATAATAATGGGCACATGTACTTAGTATTTATTTCTTTGATTTACCAATGGGTTATATTTATAGATTAAATCGATAGGCTCGGTAAGTTGGGAAATGATATTATTTACATGGTGTGCCATTGATTATAGGAGGAAACCTTGTCCTATATATTAGGATGATGATGTCCTCTTGAGAAGCTCATAAGGTTCATCACATAAACCCTGTAGATGGAAGCGAAGGGGGAAGCGAAGCTTCGTGCCTTCAAATGGTATCAGAGCCACGGTCTTCGGTTTTTTGTGTTTAGAATTCGGTTATTTTTATGCACTTATCATATATTATTTGTGTCGGATGATAGTAGGATGTGCATAGGCTAACTTTTTGGTTGCAGGCATAAGATCCAACTATTATGACCATATGTGTGTGTATGTGATTGGATGTGTGTAATTGTATTATTATTTGAATCCTCGGGGTTGATGAGGCTAGTATTTAATTTTTTTAATTAAGTACGGCATTGTTTAGCCACTCTTTTATTTTAGTTTACTTTCGATCTAGATTTCATGTACACTCCTTCCTGGAGTATAGGATCGATGGATGTAAATTTAAATCCGACGCGAGATTAAATTTGATCCGACTGTGTCCAAGGACTTAAATCCCTAGCAATACGCAACTGGAAGACGAGACATATTAGAGAACAAAAGCCATAATAGTTGGAAAATATTTTTTTTTTCATATTTATTTCTTCTTGTTTGATATGCATGTCGTAGGCTAGAAAATTTTCCTAGCACACGACATGCATATCAAACAATATGTCTCTTTTGAAATCTAATGTTTTGATCTATGTGATTCTTAAACTTACAAGACCCAATTATGTTGATTGGAAAAGGAATCTTGATATTGTCTTGACTGCTAAGGAGTACAAGTATGTACTCTTCGAAGAGTGTCCTCCTAAGCCTGCGGATGATTCTGGGGAAAAGGAGAAAGAGAGTTATAAAAAGTGGATTAAGGCTGATGAGATGACGCAATGTTACATTTTGGCTTCTATGTCAAATGTATTGCAACATCATCATCAATCCATGCCCACTGCTTATGACATGATGTTCAATCTTAAAGAGCTTTTTGGACACCAGAATCGGGCTGCTAGGCAGGAAGCCATGAGGAACTTGATGACGACCACCATGATCGAGGGAACACCCGTGAGGGATCATGTTCTCAAGATGATGGCTCATTTGAATGAGCTGGAAGTTTTGGGAGCTGAGATCAATGGGGAAACCCAGGTCGATACCATTCTTCAGTCTCTACCTAGGAGTTTTGAGCATTTTCTCCTGAATTACAACATGAATAAGAGGTTGTATTCATTAGCGGAGCTTCTGACAGAACTCCAGGCGGCAGAGGGGCTTTTTCATCAGAGTGCTCAGGCTTAGGCCATGGTTGCACAAAAGGTTTCTACTTCTAAGCTGAAAGGCAAGAAGAAGAAGAAACAAGGTGGGGCAAAGGTGGCGGGAGGATCTCAGGTAGGAGTGAAGAAGCCAAAAGGCAAGTGCTTCACTTGCAAGCAGACTAGACATTGGAAGAAGGACTGCCCAAATCGGAAGCAGAACAAAGGGGTTCCAGGAAACCAGACAACTGGCTGAGGGGGAGATTACCGTATACTTGGGCGATACCACGAAGGTGGCGGCTGTTGCAGTGGGAGATATTTATTTATCTTTTGATAGAAATAAAACTTTGGTTCTGAGAAATTACCTTTATGTATCTTTATTTAGAAAGAATTTAATTTCAGTTTCTAAATTGTTTTTCGATGGATATTCTATTTCTTTTAATGACAAAGTGTTATAAAAAGGAATAGGAAGATTATCTGTTCTGGTGCGTTGCTAGGCAATTTATATACACTTGAACCAAAAGCTCCCGAGATGCAAATAGAAGTAAATAACTCATCTTCTAAATCTAATAAGAGAAAAGAACCTTCGAAAATGAACCAAACATATCTTTGGCATCTAAGGTTAGGTCATATTAACCTTAGTAGAATTAAAAAGTTGATAGCTGATGGACCTTTGGGTTCATTAGTGGTGGAAGATTTCCTAACCTGCAAATCTTGCTTGGAAGGTAAAATGACCAAGAGGCCTTTTAAGGCCAAGGGGTATAGAGCCAAAGATGTGTTGGAATTGATTCATTCTGATTTGTGTGTACTATGTCTATCCAGCCTAGAGGTGGTTTTGAATATTTTATCTCTTTTATAGACCATTATTCAAGATATGGATACATTTACTTGATGCACCGCAAGTCTGAATGCTTTGACAGGTTCAAAGAATTCAAGGCTGATGTAGAGAAACATCAAGGTAAAAGTATCAAGACACTACGATCTGATCATGGTGGTGAGTACCTCTTGGGAGAGTTTAGGAATTGCTTATCAGAGGCTGGGAATCAATCCCAATTGACTGCACCTGGCACACCCCAATAGAATGGTGTAGCAGAGCGAAGGAATAGGACTCTTATGGAGATGGTTAGATCGATGATGAGTTATTCTGAATTTCCAGATTCATTCTTGGGGTATTTTCTGGATACGACAGTGTATATTCTAAACTTGGTACCATCTAAATTAGTGTCTTCTACTACCATAGAATTGTGGACTGGGTGAAAGACTAGTCTGAGACATATTCGGATTTGGGAGAGTCCAACACATATGCTGAAGGCAGATGCTGGTTAGTTGGAACCTTGTACAGAAGTTCGCATGTTCGTTGGCTATCCTAGAGGAACGAAAGGTGGTTAATTTTATAGTCCTAGAGATCAGAGGGTGATCGTTAGCATGAATGCCAGATTTCTAGAGGAAGACTATGTGACGAACCACAAGCCCATGAGTAAGATTGTTCTGGAGGAATTGAGAGGGGAAATCACTACTTCAGTACCACCGGTACAAGAGGATATACCACAAGTGACTGCACCACGTGTCACAAAGGATACATAGGTGATACCTCATCGTAGTGGGAGGGTTGTTAGATATCCTGAAAGATTTATGTTCTTGGGAGAATCTTCTGATTTTGTCCCTGGCGAACATGAACCTGATCCCTGGACATATGACGAGGCAATCAAAGATAAAGATGCAATATCTTGGCAAAGTGCGATGAATTCTGAGATATAATCTATGGATTCAAATCAGGTCTGGGAGCTAGTAGAACCACCCGATGGTGTAAAAACCATTGGATGCAAGTGGATCTACAAAAGAAAGAGAAGAATATACGGGAAGGTTGAGACCTTCAAAGCAAGGCTTGTTTAGAAAGGGTATACTCAAAAAGAGGGTATCGATTATGAGAAGACCTTTTCGATGGTAGCCATGCTTAATTCTATCCGGATTCTCTTATGTATTGATGCTCATATGGATTATGAGGTGTGGCAGATGGACGTCAAGACAACTTTCCTTAATGGAAGTCTTGAGGAAAACATCTATATGAAGCAACCAAAGGGATTCATTGAAAAGGGTAAAGAGCATCTTATGTGGAAGCTTAATCGGTCCATTTATGGATTGAAGCAAGCTTCGAGATCTTGGAACATCTGCTTTGATGAGGTAATCCAGTCTTATGGATTTATTCAAAGTTTGGATGAGTCTTGTGTATACAAGAGATGTGACGGAAACGTAGTGGTATTTCTTATACTATACGTAGATGACATTTTGTTAATTGGCAATAATGTCAAGGTGTTATCAGACGTAAGGGTATGCTTGTCCAAATAGTTTGATATGAAGGACTTGGGATAAGTGGGACACATCCTTGGGATCAAGGTTATAAGGGATCGCAGGAAAAGGATGTTGTTCTTATCTCAAGCATCATACATAGACACCATTTTGGCTCGTTTTAGCATGCCGAAATCCAAGAAAGGTTTTCTATCTTTCAGGCATGGAGTTCCTTTATCTAAGAAGATGTGTCATAGAACATCAAAGAAGATAGAGGAGATGAAAGCGGTTCCTTATGCTTCGACAGTAGGAAGCCTCATGTATGCTATGTTATGTACGAGGCCGGATATCTGTTTTGCCATGGGTATGGTTAGCAGATATCAAAGTAATCAAGAATAGGGACATTGGATTGCGGAAAAGCATATATTGAAGTACCTAAGAAGGACTAGGGATATATGCTGGTATACCAGGCAGATCAATTACTCCCTGTGGGTTACACAGATTTTGACTTCCAATCAGATAGGGATAACAGTAAGTCTACCTCAGGTTTTGTGTTTAATTTGGGAGGTGGAGCCATTGTATGGAGGAGTGTGAAGCAGAAATGCGTAGCGGACTCTACCATGGAAGCTGAGTATGTGGCAGCCTCTGAGGCAGCCAAAGAAGTTGTATGGCTCAGGAACTTTTTGATGGACTTGGATGTGATTCATGGTTTGCCCAGAACTATGACAATTTATTGTGATAACAGTGGAGCAGTTGCAAACTTGAAGGAACCACGAGCCCATAAGGCAAGTAAACACATAGAGCACAAGTACCACCTAATATGAGAAATCATAAAGCGAGGAGAAGTTACTATAGCCAAGATTGCATCAAAGAATAACCTGGCAGATCCTTTCACTAAGGCCCTTCCAGCGCGAGCTTTTGATAGGCATGTGGAGGGAATGGGAATTACATTTATGGAAGTATAAGGACAACATAGTCTTTTAGTATAAGTTGGAGATTGTTAGGATGTATACTGAAAAGTCTATCTTTATTATGAACATCTTTATTTTTGAAATAAGAATCACATGTTCATTGTTTGCATATTTATGGTTATGTATATTGTCTGATACATTACATTGTAGATAACATGGTGTATAGTGTCACACAGGAGATCATGTTATCAGTTCCTTGTAAAGTATAAGTAAAGGCTCAGAACCGAGATGGTTTTGGACAAACCATTGGTATGGTTGTAGTGTGATTTGATATTGATTTTTCATGACCATAGAATTACACTAGTACACTTTGTGTGTATTGAGCAGGACCGACATAGAGGTGATTCAATTTATTGCTGACTATATATTTGAATCGGACCTCGGATATTATGGTGTAAATGCTCTTAATCCCGATATAATAATGGACACATGTACTTTGTATTTATTTCTTTGATTTACCAATGGGCAAGATTTATAGATTAAATCGATAGGCTCAGTAAGTTGGAAAATGATATTATTTACATGGTGTGCCGTTGATTATAGGAGGAAACCGTGTCCTATATATTAGGATGATGATGTCCCCTTGAGGAGCTCATAAGGTTCATCATGTAAACCCTATAGGTGGACTTGGTCTGGCATGATGATAAAGTTGAGTGGTACTACTCATGGAGTTAGATGTTGATTAATTAATTGTCAGTAAATTAATTAATTGACAGACATTCAATATCTTAAACATGGAGAGATATTTGTATAATTAATATATGGAGCCCATATTTATTTTTGGGGTTGGTGAGGTAGATCAATGATAATTCTCTAGTGGAATGGATTATCATTAATGGATTGGACTTTATGTGGGCTAGATCCATTGGGTGGTCAAGATCCAACTCCTCTTCATGGTCCATATTATAGCCTATTAAAATGTGTTGGATCGAGCAGATCGCTAGAGGGGGGTGAATAGCGATAAAAACTTTTCTTCGAATTCGTTCGATAAAACACGAGTAGACACAGCGGAAAATAAAACACAAGAAACAATAGACACGAGGGTTTTACTTGGTTCGTAGCCGAAGGCTACTACTCCAAGGCCCTAGTGGTCCTTGACCATGCACGGAGGGCAAAACACTAAACGAATCCTCCTCGTTGGAGGTAGGAGTTAAACGAATACAAAACTCAAGAAAGACTCAAGGTAGAGGGACACTCCCCCTCTCCTTGATATGATTTAAAGCTCGAAATAAGAACAACTTATACAAATTTAAGGTTATACCAACGACTTTTGAAGACTTGAATCATGGAGCTTGAGTCGTCGTCTCGGCAGCGCTTCGTCGTAGGGATGTCGGATACTCGTAGCATATCGGAAGCACTTGGAAGCTTTTTTATTGATGAAAAACCCTAGAACAAGCCCTCCTTTTATAGCCCTTATCGAGTGGATCTTCAACCAATAGAAATTGGGCATAAGACTCCTTGAAAAATGGTGATAGAGCTTGACTCCTCGAGGTTGATCCTTGACCATCAGTCGACTGATGGCCATCATCACGATCGATGGCAAGATCGAGGCCGATCGGCGATTGATCGATGGATGGCAATGAAAGTGCTCCAAGTGGCAATGATCGATGCTTGCTGCAAGTCAAAGTTAGCTCAACAAAAACATAATTTCGACGGTCGCAGACTGTCCAATCTCAACCTGGACCATCCATGGGATATCTTTGGCCGGATCTACGCTTAAGACCATCCCCGTAAGGAGGATACGACCTCACTTACGCTCACACACACGAACTTACCTCAATACTTACTTTGTAGCTCTCGCTTCCGGCCTTCCACTCAATTCGTTCGGCTCCCTCCGAAGTCACTCGAGTGTCGCCTGACTACCGCGGCTTCCTTCAGGTGTCGCTAGCCTTCAGCTCCAGCTTTACCACTTTTCTGCACACTCGATTCAGATCGTGAGATAACGATGTAATCTTAACTTTGCGTCTTTGCCATAATCAAAACACAGGTTGGATCATCTGGTGCCCCTACACCAACAAAATGCTCATGAAGCCTAAATCCGATGGTGGAAAATGGAAGTCTAGATCCGACGGTGGAGGTTAAATCTCTAGATCTGACAGTGGAGATTAAATCTCTAGATTCGACCGTGAAGATTAAATCTCTAGATCCGATGGTGGAGATTGAAAGGAGGCTTAAGCCTAGCTCTATAAAAGGAGGGCTAAGGGCTTGGGCGTGGAACATCTTTGAGAGATTAGGGTTTTTGGAGAGGCGTTGGGCGGAAAGACATTAGGGCTTTGATTCCTTATTGTTTGGGTGGTGCCTATTGTCCAAGGGCTAGGGCCGGCGACAAGGAGGTTAGGAATTAGCCTCTCTTCTTCCTCTCTTGGCCAGAGCACCTTCTCCTCCTCTCCTTTTGGCCGGCAGCAAGATATCAATCTTGGCCGGCAATTCCATCTCCCTCTCCTTGGTGGCCGGCGGCAACAACAAAGAGGAGAAGGTGGCTTGATCTTTCTCCAAAGGGATTGTGTCCGGAACTAGATAGGAGAAGAAGGGAGCTTATTATCTTCCTTTGTTCGGAGCGAACAAGGAAAGGAAGATACATGATCTAGGAGTCTTCATCTCTTAGAGGATCGTTGCCCACACAACCTCCAAGAGGAGGATAGGACATACGATAGAAGACCAAGAGGTAAATAAGAGATATAATTCTTGTTTTGGTTTCCTTTTGTTTCTTTATATGATGTATGTAATTGCATGTGGCTAATTTACTTGGACCCCGAAGACAAACATGAAAATCGGCGATCCGTACATCATCTATTCCGTGGCTAGTCGAGGAAAAGAGTTAGGTTGCTTGAACAACTAGTTTGTTGAAGAGACCTCTCTAATCGAATAGCACGATGATGGATCGGTTGCTTGGGTAATCCGTCATCATCTTGGATTAATTTTTTTAATCTGGGGACGTAGATGGCATCACCATGCACAAGCGACTGAGATGGGAAGCAATTCCCTACAATAGGGTGGAATTGTAAATGTACATTTATATATTTGAGGGAATTATATAATTGTATTTGTGATAATTTGAAAAGATGATTGATAGGGATTATATTTGTGATCATTGTATCGGTTAGAGTTTTATTTAATGTTATATAATACATTCTTGAATCTAGCAACACCTGTTTGGTTATGGTTGTCATATTTTCTCTAAATTGATGTAGATATATGAAAACATGGACCACCTTGATGATTTGAGTCGAGCTAAACGGTGGTACTAATGTTAAAAGTCCAAGATCACCTTGGTCCTATATTTGAATTACCAACACCATGAAGGTTTGAGCTGAGATAACAGTTGGTGATTATATTCAAAGTCTAGGATCACTGTGGCACTGGTCTTGAATTACAAACACCATGAAGGTTTGATGTGAGGTCAAGGGTGGTGATAATTTTAAATTCTAGGACCACCTTGGTGTTGTACTTCTAATACAAGCACCATGAAAGTTTTTGTGTTGAGCTAAAATGTGGTGTTGATCTTCAAAGTCCAAGACCACTTTGGTGTTGTACTTGCAATACCAAACTGGGTTCTGAGCCTCCTACCAACAGTAAAGTGTTCGTTCCAATTGGTACAGAGGCTGAATTTTGAAATTAGAATTTGCAAGGCTATGCAACGCTTAAGGATGAGATCATAGGGCAGGTTTGGACCCAAGGTATGTTCGAAAATTTAATGGACTTAGATTGGGTTGAATAAGACGTGGATAGAGCAATTAATGGGTTTTAGAAGAAACCCATTGATGGACCTTGAGGAGTTGAGATTGAGAATCCTTCACATGGAGTGGAAGAGGAAGGAATATGGAAGGTTTAGGTGATGACCAAATTGGGTTCTGAGCCTCATATCCCGCAGTTATGTGTTTGTGTCAATTGGCTGAATTTTGAAAGCAAGATGTACAAGATCAGGTACACGGCGGTGCTGATGTTGAAGGTCTAGCACTACCTTGGTCCTGATGTTGAATGTCCAACACCACCTTGGTGTTGATGTTGAATGTCCAACACCACTTGGTGTTGTACTTTAAAAACCAGCATCATTGATATTTTAGCATAGCTACGAAGTGGTGTTGATGTTCAAGCTCTGACAACACCTTGGTGATGTACTTTACAAATCAACACCATTAATATTTTTAACATAGCTATATATTGGTGTTGATGTTCAAGCTCTGGCAACACCTTGGTGTTGTACTTACAAAACCAGCGACAATGATATTTTGAGTTCAAGGTAATCCGTGGTGCTAGTGTTCAAATTCAAGCACCATTAAGGTGCTGGACTTTGAAAACAGCATCGTGCAGGTTTGAGATGATATACACGGTGGTGCTGATGTTCAAGGTACAACACCACCTGATCATGTACTATCAAACCCATACCAGGAAAGTTTTCGATGACCTGCAAGTTGGTGTTGATGTTCAAAGTCCAGCCCTGCCTTAGTTTTTGACTTTCAAAACCTTAACCACCATAAAGAACAACAACACTTTGTTTTGTAAGAAGTATGGAAATGTAGGATTGTGAGTTCCGAGAAAGGGGGGTGAATCTCAGATATTATAAAAAATTTCTTTTTATACTTTTGAAAACTATTCTTTTAATCTTTTGAAAGAAAGAGTAATTTGCAGCGGAATAAAATAAAGTAAATTGAACAAATTATTTTTACTTGGTTCACAACTTGAATCGGGTTGATACTCCAAGGCCCGTAGCTCTCCGAGAGCTACCTCAATGGGAAATCCACAAAAGTCCCTCCTAATCGAGAACTCTTGATTTCGAAGGGTTTCACTTTTTCACAAAGAAAAGAGGATAAGGTACAAGCCACCTATCCTCTTGAAATGAAGTACAAGTAAGCGAAAGCAATAAATAATTCTTATAATGACACTTTGTTGATGATGATGTAGCTCGGAGTGTCCGACTTGCGAAAGGTCGGTGTGTAAGAGCTTTAGCGGATGAGAGACAATAACGACAACACTTTGAGGTAGTAGAATTGTTATATTCGGAGTTGGCTCTCCATTTCTTATATAGGCACTTTCCAATTGATTGGAACACTCTCCAGTTGACTCTAAATCATCATATCAATTTGGTATTTTAGTCTCTCTAGTCGACTGGACTTGGTCCAGGTGACTCCAGGTCACCTAACTCCGCTCCTCTGTAGTTTCGGAAGTTTCTCATCACAGTCGACTAGACCTCCCAAGGCGATTAGATTTCTTGGCATTTCGATTGCCAGATCTTCAGTTGATCACCAACCTGTGTTGCCAACTGTTAGTGAAAGCCCTAGAGCCAATCATATGATGATTGTTGTATGGACTTTATTGTATCATATTCCTATTAATAAAGGCATGGTTATTATATTTACTTGTATTGGTGCCAAATAACTAAATATAATAATGTCCTTGAGTAGTAGGTTCTTATCTATATCAATCGATTGGTTGAATCGATAATGAGATGATATAGAGAACACTACTCTTAATCATTCCTAGTCGAGTATTAACATTCAGGGACAATGTTAATGCGTAGAGACTAGCATGTAGGTCAACAAGATGACTTGATCTCACAAGTCATGGATATGAGATATCAAGTTGACACATGGGTATGCATTGGAGAATGTATACTGAATGACCCGCCATGAGAAAGTATCATGGATCGTTATATGAGTGTCATATACTTTCTCATGTGGCTATTAGTATGACTATTAGTCCTTAGACCTGAAGTCACCATGGTTCCCTACATAATGAATTGCATACTTTGGCTTCGTCAAACGTCACCCGTAAATGGGTGGACTATAAAAGCGATTACTGGGTATGTAACGAATTATGCGGAGGGATGTGAGTGATGTAGATGGGATCTATCCCTCCTATATGACGGGGGTGACATCGATATTCTTGATAGAGTGAGACCACGAAGTGCATGGCCATGCCCAAATGAGTCAATATGAGATATTGAGCTCATTTGATTAGAGTGAGTCTACTTGGAGTTCAAGATTTAGATTGTACCGAGGATGACACGGTCTATGCCTCGATTGGTCAATCTAGATGTCGAGGATAGAGGGACATTGTCACATATTGTGAGAGTCACAATTAGTAGTCACAAAGGTGATGTTGGAGCTCAACATTCTTGTAACTTGGGTAGCAATGATGTGTTGCTAGATACCGCTCATTGCTTATGTTCCTAAATCGGTTTAGGGACATTGCCAACGTTACAAGAACCTATAGGGTCACACACACAAGAGCAATTAGATGGAGATTAGGTTCATATGATGAACCATGAGGATTAGGTTCATGGGATGAACCAAATTGGATTAAGAGTAATCCAAATTAGACTAATTGAGTTAGACTCAAGTTGATTCAAGTGTTGAATGAGTCTAATTGAGATTTGATTCATCAAATCAATTTAAATTAATGAATAAAGATTCATTAAATTAAATTGACTTGAGTCAAGTGGTTAGATTTGATCAACCATGGGAGATTAGAGGTCAAGTTTGACTTGACTTGAGAGGGAAGATGAAAGGTCAAGTTTGACTTGACCAAATACCATGTCATGGTGATGACTTGGCATGGGCGGCCAATGATGATGCTCCACATCATCATTGACTTTGTCAATGGATGACACATCATGAGGGAGATCAAGGGTCATGGGAGTTACATGCATGCATGTAACCCCCCTCCATGAAGTGGCCGGCCACTCCATTAGATGGAGTATTGATTTTTGGTGGCTAATTGACTTCATCTTCAACCTTGGAATTTTTCCTCTCAAGCTCTCTCCCTCTCCTTCCTCATCTTGCCGAGACACCCTAGGAGTGCTAGCACACTCAAGTGTGTTTTTCTTCCACCTATTGCTTGTGTGGATACCATAGAGGAGTGTGCACTTGACACTCTCGAGTTCCGGCGGACTTTTGGACGAGCGGGATTTGCGAAGGGCATCGCATCGAGGGTAACGTTCTTATCTCTTAGATCTAAGGTAGATCTAGGGTTTTTTATACAAGCACATACATGTTTTGTTTTAATACTTCTTCGCACGGATCCGTGGCCGGGGGATTCCGAGGTTTCCGCAACGCAAAAAGCGGTTTTTGCGGCTCGGAAAAACCCAACAGTGGTATCAGAGCCACGTGCGAAGCATGTATGTGTTTCGTTTTTGTAGTTTTTATATTAGATATAAAAATTACAGATTTATATGTTTCTGTAAATTTTCTTATTTTATAGAATTTTTGGGTATTTTTCTCGTAGAGTCGAAGCAACGAGTGTTGGGACACTCGTAGGCTTCAACCGTCGAGAAAAACTCTCCGAATCGGTGAGTTCTCGCTTTAGGTTTTTGGGACAGCGACTTAAGTCGCTGTAAGATCATTGTAGGGACACTCGCGAAGTTTATTTTGTGAGTAGGGGCGCTGCCCCTATCCCCGAAAGGGGTCATGTCCCGCGATCGCGCCCAGAAACCGCTTAGCGGGACCGTTACGGAGAGTTGACTCATAAATTCGAAATAAATTAGGAAAAATTATAGAAATTTCTGTAAAAATACATAATTTAGAATTATGTATAATTCTGTGATTGTCATGGCCCAATAACCCAATTGGATTGGATTAAGTGTGTTGTAATTCATAATACGGCCTGCGTGCCGTTTTGTGGTTGTGCGTGTTGTAAAGTGTTTGCGACCTCCGCGTCGCGCCTATTCTTTTAATATTCTAGTTATAAATAGTTTTAGACTCGAATGTAACTCGAGTTTCGCATTTGTAATGTACAAAAATGGAGCGGTGGAAAGTCCACTTGAAGACGAGCTTACGAGAAAGGTGACGACGACACATGGCGGTCAAAGGAAGCGCTTGGAGAAGCCGCTAGCCTTAGGTTGACCGTCCGATCTTCTCATTGGCTTGAGAAGATCGTAGTAGGGCCATGACTATATCACATTTAATGATATATATATATGTTGATATATATATATGTATATTTAATTGATTTTGCTTGTATGTATGTGATGCATGCTAGTAGAAACATGTTTGTATGTATATGATGCATGCTAGGTTAATTTTCTTGTATGTATATGATGCATGCTAGAATAATTAATGTATGTATATGATGCATGCTAATATAGGATAATAAAGGCCTAAATGCGTATAAGATACACATTACGATTAGATTAGATCATAATCGAATCAACTCGAAAATGCCTACCGAGCCTTGATACCCATCACTACCTCGATCATTTGTTGTTGTTGAATCTGCCAAAGCAGAGCAACGCATATTATCTTGGTAGGGTGCGGAGGGACAATCTTGGTCCCGCCTATCACGACTCGGGTTAGAGTAAGCTCAATTAGATTGAGCAAAACTAGTTAACTCAATTGGATCGAGTAGAACTATAGGCATATTCCAATCGTTGGAAAGATAGGTTAAGATCGCATTTACACTAAATCTTGGGCGATTTAGCCAAAGCTAACTCAAGATCTTTTGTAAATGTGGGTCTAAATCCTATAAACAAGAGTTGCATAGAGATGTAATCGGTAATGTGTTACCCACCGATCGTACTAAGTCTTGGGCGATTTAGCCAAAGCTAACTCAAGGCTTAGTATGATGTGGATCTTGTCCCGCAAGAATTATAGCTAGTTTGTATGAATCTAGTAAAAGTGGTTTGACCACATCCATAACTCGATTCTACAAAATTCCTATAATTTAGTGGGAGCATCATTTGATTAAAGGCCTAATTAAATGATAAAAGGAATATGATATTAATCCTCTGCATTGTATGTTGTAGATTACTATGTCAACAAACACGAACACTCTCTCTCTGCGATCTGTCCTTGAGAAGGACAAGCTCAATGGAGCAAATTTCCTGGACTGGTACAGGAACCTGAGAATTGTTCTCACCCAAGAAAGGAAGTTGTACGTCCTGGAGCAGCCCATTCCGGAGGCACCTCCTGCCAATGCCTCACGAGCTGACAAAGATGCTTACAAGAAGCATCAAGATGATGCATTAGATGTGTCATGTCTAATGCTCGCGACCATGAACTCTGAGCTTCAGAAGCAACACGAGTTCATGAATGCTTATGATATGGTTGGACATCTTCGTCAACTATATCAAGGACAAGCTAGGCATGAGAGATATGAAGTCTCTAAGGCATTATTTGGGTCCAAAATGCAAGACGGGACTCCCGTAGGTACATATGTACTCAAAATGATTGGGTACGTAGAAAACCTACAAAGGCTGGGATTCCCACTTGGCCAAGAGTTGGCCACTGACCTAATCTTGCAATCTTTGCCAAGAGCCTTCGATCAATTTGTCATGAATTATAACATGAATGAAATTGATAAGCCATTGCCTGAAATGCTCAGCATGTTGAGAACTGCAGAGCTTAACCTTAAGAAGGGTAAATCTGACACCATTTTGATGGTGCAGAAAAAGAAAGGCAAGGGCAAGCCTAAAGGTAAGGGAAAGTCCCAAGCCAAGGGCAAAGGCAAAGAACTTAAACCCAAAGGAGGGGTAGCCAAGGAAGGGCCTTGCTTCTTTTCCGGAAGCGAGGACATTGGAAGTGTAATCGCAAGGCATAGAAGATCTTAAGAAGAGAAGTGAGACTTCTACTTGGTATAAATGTTATAGAAGTCAATCTATCTATTTCTTCATCATGGGTATTAGATCGATGTGCATCTCACATTTGTACCAATGTGCGGTATTTGAGAAATAGCAGGCATTGACAAAGGGCGAGGTGGACCTACGAGTAGGCAATGGAGCAAGAGGTTCTTTGCTTTATGATCTATCTCGCCCTCGGGCTTGTACTAGAATTAGATGAATGTTGTTATGTGCCCGCTTTAACTAAGAACATCATTTCAGCTTTCTTGTTTGGACAAGAAAGGATTTTCATTTATAATAAAGAACAAATGTTGTTCACTTTATTTAAATGATATGTTCTATGTAGTGCACCTCTAATGAGCGGACTCTACTTTCTAGACTTAGAGAGCCCTATCTATAACATAAGTACCAAGAGGTTCAAGTCAAATGAGTTAGAACCAAACCTATCTCTCTGGCATTGTCGCTTAGGTCACATAAATGAGAGTCGCTTATCTCACTCCATAAGGATGGGTCAGCTAGACTCATTTGATTTTGAATCATATGAGACATGCGAGTCTTGCCTTTTAGGCAAGATGACCAAGACTCCCTTTAGTGGACATAGCGAAAGAACATGATTTGTTAGGACTTATACATAGTGATGTATGTGGTCCTTTCAATGTTCTTTGCTAGAGGTGGTTCTGGTACTTCATTACATTTCATGACTTTAGATATGGTTATGTGTATCTTATGACACATAAATCAATCCTTTGAAAAGTTCAAAGAATTCAAGAATGAAGTACAAAACGACAGCAAGAGTATTAAGATACTTGATCGGATCGAGGTGGTGAATACCTTAGCCATGAGTTTCGTGACTATCTAGCTGAGTGTGGGATTCTATCCCAACTCACTCCTCCTGGAACACCACAGTGGAATGGTGTATCCGAAAGGAGGAATCGTACCCTATTGGATATGGTACGATCTATGATGAGTCACACAGATCTTCCTATATCCTTTTGGGGATATGCTTTGGACACACGACCTTTACCCTTAAGCAGTGTACCATCCAAGGTCAGTGGTAAAGACACCATATACAATATGGACAGGAAAAATCCCAAGATGTCTTTATGAGGATTTGGGGTTGTGAGGCTTACGTTGACGCCAAGTCTCGCATAAACGACCCAAATCCGATAGGTGCTATTTTGTTGGATATCCCAAGGATACAAAGGGATATTACTTCTACATTCCATCGGCGACAAAGTGTTTGTGGCGAAGACTGGGGTTTTTCTAGAAAGGGATTTTGTTTATAGAAAAACTAGTGGGAGTACCTTCGATCTTGAAGAAATTCAAGATAAGGACCATAGCACTGAGGCCTTGATGGAGGTTGAACAGGAACCACAAAGTGTTGTGGGTGATGAGGTTGTTGCACAAAGAGTTGTGGAACAACCACTGCTCAAGTAGACCTACCTCTTCGCAGTGCGATAGGGGTCGTCGTCGGCTGAGAGATACTCATTTCTCTTGTCTGACCATGATGACGTTATGCTCATTGAGAATGAGCCTACCTCCTATCAGGAAGCTGTGATGAGCCCAGATTCTGAGAAATGGCTAGACGCCATGAGATCCGAGATGGAATCCATGTACACTAACCAAGTATGGACTTTGGTTGATCCACCTGAAGGGGTCAAACCCATTGGGTGTAAGTGGGTCTTTAGGAGAAAGACTGACATGGATGGACTTATGCATACCTATAAGGGCCGATTGGTGGCTAAAGGTTTCAAGCAAATTCATGGTATTGACTATGATGAAACCTTTTCTCCAGTGGTGATGTTTAAGTCCATTCGGATCTTGCTTGCTATTACAGCATACCACGATTATGAGATCTGGCAGATGGATGTCAAAACCCTGTTTCTGAATGGAAACTTACTCGAGGATGTGTACATGACACAACCTGAGGGTTTTTGCAGATCCACAGCATACTGGGAAGGTATGCAAGCTGCAAAGGTCCATTTATGGGCTAAAGCAAGCTTCTCGGAGCTGGAATCTTCGATTCGATGATGCGATCAAACAGTTTGGTTTCATCAAGAATGAAGATGAACCCTGTGTCTACAAGAGGGTTAATGGGAACACAGTTGTGTTCCTTGTATTGTATGTGGATGACATACTACTCATTGGGAATGACATCCCTTCGCTACAGTCTGTGAAGACTTGGCTGGGGACGTGCTTCTCAATGAAGGACTTAGGTGAAGCAGCCTGTATTCTAGGCATCAAGATCTATAGAGATAGATCTAAGAGATTGCTTGGCCTAAGTCAGAGTACATACATTGACACGGTATTACTTCGGTTTGCCATGCAGAATTCCAAGAAAGGACTTCTGCCGATGTCACATGGTGTGAGTCTTTCGAAGACTCAAAGTCCCTCTTCTAGAGAGGAGAGAGACCGCATGGATAAGATCCCTTACGCATCTGCTATAGGATCTATCATGTACGTCATGTTGTGTACTCGTCCTAATGTCTCGTATGCTTTAAGCATGGCGAGTAGATACGATCGAGATCGGTGGCGTCATCTTTGGATAGCATCAAGAATATTCTTAAGTACTTGAGAAGGACTAAAGAATATTTCTTGATATTTAGAGCGATGAGAGCTAGGCGTAAAGGGTTACATGATGCGACTTCCCAAGCCGAGGATGATTATAGATCGCAGTCAGGGTTCGTGTTTTGCTTGAATAGGTAGCACTGTGAGCTGGAAGAGTTCCAAGCAGGACACAGTTATTGATTCTACAACAGAGGCCGAATATATCGGTGCTTCCATCTCATTCGTGAGATTGTCGATCGAGGAGATGTGAAGATTTGCAGAGTACCCACAGAGGCTAACATCGCAGATCCCTTGACCAAGGCTTTGGCACAGAAAAAGCATGATGGTCACACTAGGTCATTGGGTATTAGATACTACGGTGATTGGCACTAGTGCTAGTGGGAGATTGTTAGTGAAAGTCCTAGAGCCAATCATATGATGATTGTTGTATGGACTTTATTGTATCATATTCCTATTAATAAAGGCATGGTTATTATATTTACTTGTATTGGTGCCAAATAACTAAATATAATAATGTCCTTGAGTAGTAGGTTCTTATCTATATCAATCGATTGGTTGAATCGATAATGAGATGATATAGAAAACACTACTCTTAATCATTCCTAGTCGAGTATTAACATTCAGGGACAATGTTAATGCGTAGAGACTAGCATGTAGGTCAACAAGATGACTTGATCTCACAAGTCATGGATATGAGATATCAAGTTGACACATGGGTATGCATTGGAGAATGTATACTGAATGACCCGCCATGAGAAAGTATCATGGATCGTTATATGAGTGTCATATACTTTCTCATGTGGCTATTAGTATGACTATTAGTCCTTAGACCTGAAGTCACCATGGTTCCCTACATAATGAATTGCATACTTTGGCTTCGTCAAACGTCACCCGTAAATGGGTGGACTATAAAGGCGATTACTGGGTATGTAACGAATTATGCGGAGGGATGTGAGTGATGTAGATGGGATCTATCCCTCCTATATGACGGGGGTGACATCGATATTCTTGATAGAGTGAGACCACGAAGTGCATGGCCATGCCCAAATGAGTCAATATGAGATATTGAGCTCATTTGATTAGAGTGAGTCTACTTGGAGTTCAAGATTTAGATTGTACCGATGATGACACGGTCTATGCCTCGATTGGTCAATCTAGATGTCGAGGATAGAGGGACATTGTCACATATTGTGAGAGTCACAATTAGTAGTCACAAAGGTGATGTTGGAGCTCAACATTCTTGTAACTTGGGTAGCAATGATGTGTTGCTAGATACCGCTCATTGCTTATGTTCCTAAATCGGTTTAGGGACATTGCCAACGTTACAAGAACCTATAGGGTCACACACATAAGAGCAATTAGATGGAGATTAGGTTCATATGATGAACCATGAGGATTAGGTTTATGGGATGAACCAAATTGGATTAAGAGTAATCCAAATTAGACTAATTGAGTTAGACTCAAGTTGATTCAAGTGTTGAATGAGTCTAATTGAGATTTGATTCATCAAATCAATTTAAATTAATGAATAAAGATTCATTAAATTAAATTGACTTGAGTCAAGTGGTTAGATTTGATCAACCATGGGAGATTAGAGGTCAAGTTTGACTTGACTTGAGAGGGAAGATGAAAGGTCAAGTTTGACTTGACCAAATGCCATGTCATGGTGATGACTTGGCATGGGCGGCCAATGATGATGCTCCACATCATCATTGACTTTGTCAATGGATGCCACATCATGAGGGAGATCAAGGGTCATTGGAGTTACATGCATGCATGTAACCCCCCTCCATGAAGTGGCCGGCCACTCCATTAGATGGAGTATTGATTTTTGGTGGCTAATTGACTTCATCTTCAACCTTGGAATTTTTCCTCTCAAGCTCTCTCCCTCTCCTTCCTCATCTTTCCGAGACACCCTAGGAGTGCTAGCACACTCAAGTGTGTTTTTCTTCCACCTATTGCTTGTGTGGATACCATAGAGGAGTGTGCACTTGACACTCTCGAGTTCCGGCGGACTTTTGAATGACGATTTCGAAGCATCGCATCGAGGGTAACGTTCTTATCTCTTAGATCTAAGGTAGATCTAGGGTTTTTTTTATACAAGCACATACATGTTTTGTTTTAATACTTCTTCGCACGGATCCGTGGCCGGGGGATTCCGAGGTTTCCGCAACGCAAAAAGCGGTTTTTGCGGCTCGGAAAATCCCAACACCAACTGGGTATCTAGTCGATTTGAGACCTACAAAACAAGATTAGCCAAAATACATAGTATGAAAAGGAATGACAGTAGTAATACAGCCCGATCTCGACTTCTTAGTCCCACATGGACTATCCGTCAGATCAACGCCAACCTTGTCCCCCTACAGAAGACTCAACCTCACCTCTTCACTCCAGGCTTACCTGCCGAGTGTCCTGCCAGACTTACCATGCTTGACATCCGATCTGATCCATCAGGGCTTCCCACCAGTTATTCGGTCTTCTTGATCTAGCTGTGCTTCCTGTTAGTTGTCCGATATTTTAACCCAACCGGTCTTTTGCCAGATGTTCAGTCCACATGACCCATCTGGACTTCCTGCCTGGTGTCAGTCCTCCTGATCGGTCAAGTCTTTTACCTAGTATTCGGTCTGCCTGACCTACTAGGACTTTTACTCAATGCCTAGTATTTGGTCAACCTGACCTACTAGGACTTCCTGTCAAACCTGCACACTTAACACATATATTAAAACAAAAGTAATTCCTAACTTAACCTATGATTCATACATTAAAACTATGGAGTGGTGCTCTCTGCACCAACAGGAAATAATACAAAAAAACAAAATGCCTACTAATGGATATTGTTTTTTTAAATTTTATCCATTCATCTAATAAAAAATCATAAACTTATAAACAAAAACCATTACCGAAAACTCTAAAATGTACAAAAACTAGTATCATACATACATCAAAATACTTTGATAAGTAGAAGTTGAATGAGTTGTTGGGACTATTTGGATGTGCTAGAGGGGGGTGAATAGAGATTTCTTTGATTCGTCGTTCGTTCACATTCATGCTTGTCTACAAGTGTTAGTACACATTGGAATAAAAATACAAACACAAAGCACAATACAAACATGACACAAGGATTTTTATGTAGTTTGGAATCCTAATTTCTACTACATGGCCGAGCTCTAGTAATGAACACCGCCACTATGAACTTCTCCTTCTTGGAAATAATCTGGAGGTGGAGAAACCTTTTACAATGAGTTTACAAGAAACAAACAACTAAATACAAGTGAAATACAAAACAAGGAACTAAAATACTTTACAAGAAGTGAGCTTTGTTTGCTTGATGATTTGGTTGCTTTGAAAGGATTTGAAGGTCTGGAAAGCAACAACTATTCCTCTTCAAAAGCTCCAAGAACCGGTCGACTTATCCTCTTCAGGCAGTCTCCTTTTAAACCTCTAGCTCGGGCTGATTTTCCCCTAGCAGTTGACTGCTCACCTATTTGTTGTCTCACAATGGACTAATCCACATCAGAAATGCCTGATTAGTCAACTGACCTGACCTAGCAATCGATTGTCATAGCCATCAGTCGACTGCCATGGTTCAACAATCGACTCCAAAACATTCAGTGCCCTATCCACTTAAGGTTAGTCGACTACTCAACCCTAGCAGTCGACTGCCAGTGGCTATTTGACTAGTGCAAGCCACCAGTTGACTGTCAAAGGCACAAGTCAACAATTGAGTCTCACTCAACTACTCGACCAGTCAACTGCTCGAGTCAAACAGAGCTCCCAAGTTCCTTGAACTCGGCTAGTCGACTGGTCAATACCACCAATCAATTGGTAAATCTCAAAACTGAGGTTTAATCCAAGTATGATTCCCTCATACTTGATACTCACCCCAGGCTTAGACCTAAGCCTTCAAGCCACCTCCATCAGCATCATACCCTCAGGGTCCATCTGAGTCCTCCACGACTCTTTCACCCTTTGTGCTAGCCTTTAGGTGCTTCCATCGGCTTCGTCATGCCATCGGGTACCCTTAGTCTAGACCTAAGCCTTCATGCCACTTCCATCATCCTCAAACCCTTAGTTAGAGTCCACGACTCCTCACCTTTGGCCCTAGCCTTCAAGTGTTTCTATCAACTTTTTCATGCTAATGGGTCTCCTTTGCCAAGATGTCGCACCTCCGGGACTTCCATTTCTAAGTCTATAAACTTGGACTTTTTCCTACAAGGCTATACCCTTGGACTTACACAACCAAGACTACACCCATGGACTTTTCCTTTTGGCAAGTATCCATACTTGGACTTTCGCCGCCAAGACAACACACTTGGACTTACACGACCAAGACTATACTCTTGGACTAATATGACCAAGACTACACCCTTGGATTTTCCTTTGCCAAGTATCCATACTTGGACTTTCTCTTGCCAAGAATATATTCTTAAACTTCTCCATTGCCAAGTATCCATACTTGGACTTTTCCTTGCCATGGCTCTAAACTTTGACTTCCACTTGAGTCTCACTCGAGCTTGGTCAATCTTGACTTGAGGTTGATTGCTCCAACAATCTTCCTCACAACAATCTCCCTCACATAACTTAAATGTCTCAAACAATCCACTAGTCATATGATAAACATATGGTCAAACTATTGTCAAATATATTGGCAAACATCAAAACCATACTCGAGTCCCACTCGAGTCTGGTCAACACTGACCTGAGGTTGATTGCACTAACAATCTCTCCCTTTTTGATGTTTAACAATACCTTTAAGATAGGCTAACTCATAAGCCCAACTTGCCTCTTCTCATTCCAAAGCTTAATGAGGGTTTCCTAAGTTAAACACTTCATTTCTCCCCCTTTGGTATACGTCAAAAAGTCTACCAAGGATTTCCATGTCTCATCTTCTAATGAGAACCTTAATTCTCCCCCTTGGTCCAAGACTCATCATAAATGCCTTCATTCCACTGAAAGGCAATTTTTTACTCTTCCCCTTTTTAATTTTTATCCATAATCCCTTGATGGACAAACTCCCCCTAAAGGCTTACTCCCTCTTGACCATTGCACCAACAATGTCCTTGGAGAGTTCCTAAGCCTATAGGAAATCTAGACCAACAAAAATAATGGTAAATGTTCAAACTTGAACTTTAACGAACATTTCATCCTTCCAATGCTTCTCTAAGCATATCATAGGGTTAGGAGAATCTAGGGTGCATAGGGGTGTTGATAAATAGCTTAACAACCCTTGTTCAACCAAAATCAGCATCAGCAGTCAATTTTGTAAGTGACCAATCGACTGCCACTACCACCAGTCGACTGCCTCCATGCAGCAGTCGACTGGAGTCTGATTTTTTAGAAATTAGACTTTCAATTCGGATTTTAAAAATACATAAGTAATTATATGTTATTTAAAAATTCTTGAAACTTCATACGTACAATACTTATGTCAAGCATTATGGGTGAAAAATAGTTTTATCTTAAAATATCAATTATTCTGATGAATTGATACAAAGTACAAAACCATTGAAAACTTCAATGTTTTTGACTAACTTGTATCAATATTCTCAATGGTGATTGCTATCAAAAGATAGACTTCACCAAGGTTTTCCAAAATGATTTAAAATTATTTTTCAAAACCTATTTTCAATCATGGTCTATGGATGTACATGGCTTGTACATTAACTTTTCTCATGATTTATCATATGATTGGAAGAGTGTAAGTTCATTTTGATATACCATATAAACACACTAAACTTAAATCATATTCCTAACATCTCACATATGTCTAGGGTGTATCAATACACACACGTCTCCTTATGATCTTTGTGAGATGTGGATTTGATTTTTCTCTAAACTAAGGGTCCATCCATTATTATCTAGGCATATCTATTTGATTCCTTTATCTAGGACATCAAATAATGTCATTTGTCCTTAAATTCAATTTTAATGATCTTAATGCATGAATATGATCATGGCATATATTGATTGTATAAATTAAAACATTGCCAATGATACATGATGTCATTGCATGATATGACTAAACCTAAGTATTAGTCATGCCATTAATCAATCTATGAAATTGTAAATAATAATATGAAGCATGATGTTACGACATGGTATGTGGCAATCAAAGCATGACAAATATATAAAATACAAAGGTATAGAATACCTAAGTCTTAAATCAAATTTTCATTTTCTAGAATTATATCCAATTTGCCATAATGACACCTAACTCTATGAGTGTGCCAAAGTCTTGTAGGATTGAGTAACGCTAGAGAGGGGGGGGGGGTGAATAGCGTTCAAAAAACTTTTCTTTTCTTTCGTTTTAAAGCCTCATAAGATGCAAAGTACTCACAGTGGAATAAAGAATCAAAACACACAAGTTCACAAGAGGATTTTACTTTGTTCATAGCCCACCAACTGCTAATCCAAGGCCCTTGCGATTCTTGATCGCTTCCGAGGGGCAATCACTAAAAGCATCTCTTCCACATTGGAGGTAAGAAACCAATCGATTACAAGTAATGTGGAGGACAAGGTAACAAGCCTACCTCTATTCCTAGCAATTAAAAAGTAAGGAACAAAAACAATAAGGAGGTACCAACTACAAGAAGTGAAAGTTAGAAGCTTTGTCGGCATTACGACGTTGATACGCGGGGATGAGAGCTTCGGATTGATGGGGCACTTTGGGAGCCTTGTTGTCGATTGAAGAAGGGTGATTTACCTCTCCTTTTATATCCTTTCAAACCCCATCTCATTGAGCTTTAGATCTGAGTCAAACATCATCACCCACACCTCCTTTTGTGGCACTTATCTTGACTTTATTCAAAGTGTCCATATTCATTAGCAGTCGATTGATGCTTACAGCAGTTGGCTAATATTGATCTAGTCAACTGCCCTTTTCCTCCAATCGACTGATGGCTTGAATCCTGTATCACATGGTTAGCACAAGAACTATATAGTAATCAATGAGACGGTCCTGTACCGTTCGATCTCTACTTAGACCTTCCTTCAGAAGTCTTAGTTAGATCGTTGCCTATGGGGCTCCCCATACTGAGGACGTTTCCTGTCCTCTCCGCACAATGTTCTTACCTTCCTTACCTTTGGTCCTTCTGATCTGTCGCTTAACTTTCGGTCACTTGACTACCGAAGTTCCTTGACTTCCCAAGATTCTCCTGGCATCTTTTGGCCTGGTCAACTAATCGCCGAGGTTTCTCATCCCATCGAGATTCTCCTGGTGTTGGTTCATTCGAATGCCGAGGTTTCTTGAATTCTCGAGATTCTCCTGGTGTTGTCGACCTTAGCAAAGCCTTAATACAATACCTGCATACTCAAAATAACATATAAGATAACAAGATAGCTTAACTTTGAATCTTTGCCATTATCAAAACCTAGGTTTGATTATCTGGTGCCCCTGCACCAACAATCTCCCCCTTTTTGATCTATGGCAAACCAATTCAAAGTTAAGAGAATGGTAAGTATTAACATTTTTCAAAACCTCCCCCTTAACCCTAGGTAAGGTTTAAAAAACAAATACTAAGTTCTTAACTTTTTGAAAACATAGTTAACCTCTTAACTTTAACCTTAACCTTTCTCTCCCCCTTTTGCCATATATCAAAAATAATTTAATGAGGAGTGTGTTTTTATGGCGAATGTTAACTATTAAATTTTGTGAAATTTTCTTAAGTTCATTTGTTCACATGATAAAACATGAAGTAGTGAGGATCCAAGCATATGTCCTTTACAAAAAAAACTATACTTTGAAGTTAATTTTGACTTACTAATTTAAGTCCTAAGGATAGTATACCAACTTAGATGTAACTAGAGGAGTAGGATCAATTTAAGTCTTTCTTTTCCCTCTCCACCAACAATGTTAAACTTGCTTTACTTTTATGAAAGAGTGTATGATAACTTTGGTAAAGTAATTTTTAAAAATATTATAAACATAATCTAGATATTACAAGCTCATGTATTTCATTTTATAAAAGTTTTATTCTGAATGCATACTCTCAATTAATCATTGTGTTTAATTTTATACCATACCAAAAGGATATAATAAATATGGTTTCAAAATACATTGAAGACTTATCAATTTTTAAAAGAGTTGCAAGAATAATTTTTAAATATAATTTTTTTAACAAATTTTAAAGTATTTCCCCCTTAACTTGCCATACTTTTTAGGACATTCTAGTTAACCACAAGGAAACGTACCTATGTCTAGAGGGTTTAGGAGTCTAAGATTTACCTAAGAATTAAATGTCTAGTATTGGTCAACCAATCAAGTAACTATAGATTTCCAAAGATACGCAACAATCATGAAAATAAATATTTTTATAGATTTTGAAAACATTTCAAAAATTATGTTATTTTTATTTTAATTGTCCTTAACATCTCGCCCATTTTATGTGTCTCAAAGCATGTTAAACATATGTGTTTTGTGAGATGGTTTTCAATTTTACTTAGTTAATTTTAATGATTTGAAAATTAATTAACCTTGGGTTAGATTTGGATTTAACCTTTATTTAGTTAATTGAATATTTCAAAAGAGGGCTTCCAGGTCATGGTGAGGGACAGAGGCCTTCTTTGATCGGAACAACGACCACTTCCTTAGAGAAAGGCAACTTAAGAAATTGTAGACTTAATTCACTTTAGGGTTAAGTCCTAGTCTAACTAGTTTAGGATATGGTGAGGTAGCTTCAGCTAGTTCCACTTAGCCAAGTGCACCAAGCTAGATACTCCTTGTCCAACCCAGATACATGAGACTTCGTTTCCCTAACGTACTATCATCTCACCACGTCCCGATACTATGTTGTCAAGATTAATTAACCATTAGTCCTATGTAACCCTTCTAAATTAAGAAAATAATAACAACTAGGCATGCAAGGATAAATTAATCAAGTAATTGAGCACACAAATTTAGTATTGGCTCCCCATAGATCATTCAATCGATATGGTCTATCCACATAGTGAATTTGATCCTTGGAAACCCAATACTTGGTAGAACCTAGTTGTGATTTTAGAATTGACTTGGGGACCCATGCTTGGATTCGTTTACGATCACGATTTACGAGTGAAATAAAAGATCTATTTTTTGCTCTAAACCCGTGTCCGACCTTTTTGCTCTAGACCCTTGGAGTCCAATGTGAACTTTTCCAACTTAACCTTAAGATCTTTAACTTGCCCTTTCAAAAGAGAATTTTCTTCATCAAGTTTTTCAACTTGAGTTGAGTTTCCCTCTTGAACTTAACTAGTTGAAGAGATTAGGGTTGCCTTATGCTTAAGGATTTTAACCTCCTTAAGCAAAGACTCAACCTTGGACTCAGACTTAGCAAATTTTTTATCTAACACTCTCATTGCATGATATAAATTGTTGATTAATGAACGACTTACCTTGATCTTCTCCTTTGATCCAACTTTGAGTCTTGACTCAAACTCATCATTGGAGTAGGGTTCGGATTTGGATTCGGACTCGTAATTTGTATCATGCTCAGATTCAGATTGATTTGCCATGAAAGCATAGTTGTTGACTTGAACGTCTTCTTCCTCATCCGATGTCTTTTCCCAAGTTGCTTGGAACTCCTTTTTTGGTTGTTTTTGTTTTGGCTTCATATTCGAGTAGTCTAACTTAAAGTGCCCCTTTTTGTTGCACTCATAACACTTTGTAGCCTTGTGGGGGTCTTGTGTTTTGCTCAGTTTTCTTATCCTTTGATTGCTTTGTAGACTTTCTTCCTTTTCTGATCATTTTCCAAACTAGGTTGACTAGTTTGGTCTCCATTTCTTCCTTGGATTCTGACTCAGATTCGGACTCTTCGAGCGAGGGTTTGCTCTTGCCTTTCCTTTGTCCTGCAATCGAAGCTATACTTTTCTCGATCGGAGTCGAATTAGACTGTTCATGCAATTCAAATTCTGAAAAATGTTCATCTAACCTAATTTTAGATAAATCCCTAGATACTTTGTAAGCATCAACCAAGGATGCCCATAAAGTCATGCTAGGAAAAACACTTAGAGTGTACCTTATCACATCATGGTTCTCCACCTTTTGTCGGATGGCATGAAGGTCATTTGGGATGTCTTGAATGTGATCATGGAGTTAGCTCACGGTCTAATTGTCCTACATTTTCAAATTATACAATTTATTGACTAAAAGATCTTTCTTACATACCTTTGCGTCGAGCATCCCATCATGAAGTTTGGTGAGCTTGTTACAGAGATCCTTGGCACTGCTAAATGGACCAATGCGGTTGAACTCTTCCTTGGATATACTGCATTGCAAGATCTGAGTGGCTTTTGCATCGGCTTCTACTTGTTGCTTCATCGCGTTGGTCCACTTGTGATAGTCCAAGAACTCTCCTTTTTCATTCGTCGGTAGATTGAACCTCATCTGAACAACAATCCACATCTCGATTTGGGTCTTAAGATAGCACTCCATCCAATCCTTCCAATAATGGAAGTCATCTCCATTAAAGAATGGAGGTCGGATGATGATGTACCTCTCAAGATGGGTCATTGATTACCTTGCAAAACAAAAATACAAACCAAAAAGAAATTCCAAGACTTGGTCTTGGATTAGTAATGTAGGAAATAAAAAGAAAAAAATTGAAAAATAAAAAGCTAAACAAAAACTAAACACTTACGACCTTCGATGTCCCTGAAAAAGTATTAAATGACATTTTTTGGGGTTAAAAATAGCTTGTTACAGAGTATACCCCCATAATATGTGTAGATCATTGAGAGAGCTTCGATTCGGTGGGTAGCACATTTTGTAGGTCTACTTGTATCAAAAGTTATGCCCGTTTTACCATCAGCTACTCCAGAAGCGATTGGTTTGGTTGTAGAACTTTAGATACTTGCAAACACACAAATAAAAAACAATGTACCAAGACTTGGTCTTGGATTAGTAGTGTGGGAATAAAAAATTTATATGATAAACACAAAAAGAAAAATACTCGACCGGTGGTTGCACCGAATCTGAGCGCCTCTGCTCTTATACCAATTGTAGGATCGAGTAACGCTAGAGGGGGGAGGTGAATAGCATTCGAAAAACTTTTCTTTTCTTTCATTTTAAAGCATCATAAAATGCAAAGTACTCAAAGCGGAATAAAAAATCAAAACACACAAGTACACAAGAGGATTTTACTTGGTTCACAGCCCACCGATTGCTTATCCGAGTCCCTTGCGACCTTTGATCACTTTTGAGAGGCAATCACTAAAAGTGTCTCTTCCTCATTGGACGTAACAAACCAATCGATTACAATTAATGTGGTGGACAAGGTAACAAGCATACCTCTCCTCCTAGCAATTAAAAAGTAAGGAACAAAAATAATAAGGAGGTACCGACTAAAAGAAGTGAAAGTTAGAAGCTTTACCGGGGTTACGACGTTGGTGCACGGGGACGAGAGCTTTGGATTGATGGAGCACTTTGGGAGCCTTGTTGTTGATTGAAGAAGGGTGATTTACCTCTCCTTTTATAGCCTTTCAAACCCCATATCATTGAGCTTTAAATCTGAGTCAAACATCATCACCCACTCCTCCTTTTGTGGCTCTTATCTTGACTTTATTCAAAGTGTTCAGATTCATTAGCAGTCGACTGATAATGATCCAGTCAACTGATGGCTTGAATAGTTACTTGCATCACATGGTTAGCACAAGAACTATATAGTAATCAATGCAACGGTCCTATATCGTCCGATCTTGACTTAGGACTTCCTCCAAAAGTCATAGTCATATCGTCACCTATGGTTGTCCCCGTACTGAGGACGTGACATGTCCTCTCTGCACAAAGTTATTACCTTCCTTATCTTTGGTCCTTCTAACCTACCTCTTTACTTTCTGTCACTTGACCACTGAGGTTCTTTGACTTCTCGAGGTTCTCTTGGCATCTTTTGATTTGGTCAACCAACCACTGAGGTTTATCGTCCCATCAAGATTCTCCTAGTGCCAGTTCATTCGAACAATGAGATTTCTTGACTTCTCAAGATTCTCCTGGTGTCGTCGACCTTATCAAAGACTTAATACAATACCTGCATACTCAACATAACATATGAGATAACCAGATAGATTAACTTTGAATCTTTACCATTATCAAAACCTAAGTTTGATTATCTGATGCTCCTGCACCAACAAGCCCCAACTTGACACATTCTTGACTTTAACATATTTGTGTCAATAATTATCAATTTTCAAACTTCATAATTTCTATTGGCACATCCTAAAACCTTTTATGATAAATTTCTTATCTCATTTCCAAGGTATCATATTACCTTGAAAATACCTTAAAGTGTCAACTCTACCATGGTTAGGTTAAATACCCATACATTCAAGTTTGACATGCCCTAAACCCATCTAGCATTATGGAATCACACTCCTAGGACCCCAATACCTATTAGAGCTCCTTTGGTTACAAGGTACTGACTAGGGATACCCTCCCTTAGTGTCTTTCTAATGACCCTCCTAGTAGGACTGATTTGATGTGCTAGAGGGGGTGAATAGTGTCATTTCAATTTCGTTTGTGTTCATCTACAAAACTTTTTATACACAGTGGAAATAATAAAGCATAAAATAAAAACAAAGACAAACACTCACTGTACAAGGTTTAACATGGTTCGGAGATAAAGCTTCTACTCCACGATGATCCTTAAGGTGAATCACTCCTCTTCCAAGCTTCCACTAGCTTCCTCCTTTAAATAAGCACCAAGGTGGAGTAAACCTCTTTACAACCTCAGCTTTACAACAAATACAACAAGTATATAATATAATATGCAAAATACAAGTAACGAAAACTTTACACAACAAAAATTTGCTTGAGCATTCTTTAGTTGCTTTGAAAGGCTTTTGAAGACCTAGAATGCAACAACAATTCCTCTCCAAAAGCTCCCAATAATAGCTGTAGAAATCCTCCATCTCGAGCTCCATTTAAAGCATGCTGCTGGTTGATTTCGCACCTAGTAGTCAACTGCCAAAAAACCCCATTCGACTGCTCACCTATCCGTTGTCTCACAATAGATTAATCTAAGTAGGCTTTCGCCCAACATATATCCTCACAGTCGATTGCCAAGTCAATAGTTGACTGCCCAGTGGACTATGAGGTCTTTTATGCCTTGCCCACTTATGGCCAGTCGACTACCCATTAATGCTAGTCAACTGGTATAACACATCAGTCGACTGCCATTGCCACAACAGCAGTTGAGCTGCAATCGACTACTCGGCCAATCGACTGGGTCATAACTCCAATCGATTGCTCGAGTCAAACTAGGCTCCCAAGTGTCGTGCACTTGGCTAGTCTAATGGTCAATAACCCCAGACGGATGGTAAACCTCAAACATGAGGTTTAACCCAAGTATGATCCCCTCATACTTGATCCCCCACCGTTAGTCTAGACCTAAGCCTTCTAGCCATGTCCATCAGCCTCACGCCCTCAGGATCCATCCAAGTCCTCCACGACTCATTCACCCTTTATGTTAGCCTTCAGGTTCTTCCATCAGCTATGTCATGCTAACTGGGTCTTTTTTGCCAAGGTTAATTTGGACTTATGCTGCCAAGACCACATTCATGGACTTTATACTGCCAAAACCTCACCCTTGGACTTCCTTGTTAAGTATCCATACTTAAACTTTTACCGCCAATACTACACCCTTGGACTTTCCATTTGCCCAAATATTCAAACTTGGATTTTCACTGCCAAGACTACACACTTGGATTTATGTGGCCAAGACTACACCCTTAGACTTTCCATTTGACAAGTATCCAAACTTGGACTTTCACCGTCAAGACTACACACTTGGACTTACGTGGCCTAGACTACACCCTTGGACTTTCCATTTGCCAAGTATCCAAACTTGGACTTCTCCATTTCCAAAAATCTAATCTTGGACTTTCCATTGCCAAGTATCCATACTTGGACTTTCCCTTGAGTCTCATTTAAGTTTGGTCAACCATGACCTGAGGTCGATTGCTCCAACAATCTCCTCATCGCAATCTCCCTTATATGACCTTAGATATCCCAATCATCTATAGTCTTATGGTTAATATATGGTCAAACCATATTGATAAACACATTGACAATCCCATTGTCAAACATCAAAACCCTACTCGAGTCCCACTCAAGTCCGGTCAATCGTGACTTGGATTGATTGCACCAACAATCCCTCCCTTTTTAATGTTTGACAATACATTTAAGTTAGGCTATCCCATAAATCTTCTTATGCTAAACCATAAAGAAGGTTTACCTAACTTAAACCCTCACTTCTACCCCTTTGGCATACATTAAAAAGCCTACCAAGGGTTTACAATGTCTCATATCCCAATGAGATGCTACATTCTCCCCCTTGGTCAAAAATCATCATAAACTCCTTCATTCTCTCTAGTGATACATCCCTTATCACTAAATGAAGGCAATTCTCACTTCTCCCATAAACTCTCTCTAAAGGCTTACTCCCCCTTGACCATTGCACCAACAATGTCTTTGGAGAGTTCCTAAGCCTATAAGAAATCTAAACAATTAAAAATAAGAGTAAAAGTTCAAGCTTGAACTTTAACCTCCCTTAACATTTGATACTCCACCCTAAATAACTCTCCTAATCATTTTCAATGATTATTTCACCCTTTCAATGCTTTCCAAAGCATATCCTAGGGTTAGGAGACGTTAGGGTACCTAGGGGTGTTGATAACTAGCCAAACAAGCCTTGTTCAACCAATATCAGACATGGCAGTCGACTGAATTAAGATATCAGTCGACTACTCTATGAGGCAGTCGATTGATTTCTGTAGATTGTAGAAATCAAGTTTCAGATACAAATTTTAGAAATACATAAGTAATTATACATTTTTCAAAAAGTCTTGAAATTGCATACATATAATACTCATGTCAAATATAATGGATGAAAATACCCATTATTTCAAGAGATTTGTACAAAGTTCAAAAGCATTAAAAACTTTCAATATTTAGCCTAACTTTGTGTCAATATGATCAATGGTGATTGCTATTAAAAGATAGACTTCACCAAGGTTTTCTAAAATGATTTTCAAAACCTATATTGAATCATGGTCTATGGGCTTAATGCACATGATTTGTACATTAGATTTCTTCATGATTCATCATTATCATTGAATGAGTTATAAGTTCATTTTGATGTACCATTTAAGTACCTTGAACTTAACTCATTATCCTAACATCTCACATGTGTCTAGGGTGTATCATTACACCCACAAGTCATCCTTATAGTTCTTGTGAGATGTGAATTTTGTTCTTCCTTGATCTAAGGGTTCATGCATTTTACCTAGGCATTCCAATTTGATTCCTTTATCTAGGACTTCAAATCATGTCACTTGTCCTTAAATTCAATTTAATTAACCTAAATGCATGAAAATGATCATGTCATAAATGATTACATAAATTAAGCATATTTGCCAATGATGCATGATTTCATAGCATGATATAATTAAACTAAGCATTATCATGACATTTACAAATAATAATATGAGCATGATGTCAAGACATGGCATATGGAAAGCAAAGCATGACAATTTTATAATATCAAGGTATAGAAATACCTAAGTTTTAAACCTAATTGTCATTTTATAGTATTATACCCACTTTGCCTTAATTTCCATTTTCCCTCAAGTGAGCAAAAAACCCAAAATGGCACACTATGGCCTTCTAATAGATTTGTGTCAAATATGATCATCTTTTCAACTTCATTATTTTTATTGGCACATCCTAAAATCTTTTAGGATTAAAATCTAATCTCATTTCCAAGGTATCACACTATCTCGAAAATGTCCTAAAGTGTCAATTCCACTATGGTTAGGTTAACCACCTATCCATTTTGAGTCAACATGCACGAACCCCATCTAGCGTGAAGGAATCATGCTCCTAGGAACCTGATGGGGTTGAGGTTTTCTGATCAGTTAGAAGGTTTTTCGAGTTGTTTATACATTCCCAAGCAGTGTATGTGATGCCCGAGCCAGGTAGGGGAGTGTATAGTAATTGTGTTTGCGGAGTAATTTGTGTGCTGATAGAGTAGTTTATGCTTTTCTCAAGCAGTCTATGTATTTCCTTAGCAGTGTATATAATTTCTGAGCCCAGTAGGGGTGAGTAGTGCAGTATGGCTCAGAGCTAAGTATAGTGTTAACAGAGCAGTTTATGTGTTTCCCGAGCAGTGTATGTAATTTCTGTGCCAAGTAGGGATGAGTAGTGCAGTGATTCTCAAAGTTAAGTACTGTATTGGAAGAGAGGTTTATGCTTTTCCTAAGTAGTATATGTGTTTTCCGAGAAATATATATAATTCCCGAGTCTAGTATGGGTGAGTAGTGCAGTGTGTCTCAGAGCTAAGTATAGTGTTGATAGAGCAGTTTATGTGTTTCCCGAGCAATGTATGTAATTTCTGAGCCAAGCAGGGATGAGTAGTGTAGTGATGCTCATAGTTAAGTACTATATTGGTATAGTAGTTTATACTTTTCCCAAGTAGTCTGTGTGTTTCCCGAGCAGTATATATAATTACCGAGCTCAGTAGGGGTGAGTAGTGGAGTGTGGCTAAGAGTTAAGTATAATGTTGACAGAGCAGTTTATGTGTTTCTCAAGTAGTGTATGTAATTTTCGAGCCATGTAGAGATGAGTAGTGCAATGATGATCAGAGTTAAATATTGTATTGGTAGAGTAGCTTATGTAAATCCCAAACGACCTACATATTTTTCAGGCCCAGTAGGGTGACATAGGGAAGTGATTCTTAGAGTTAAATATTATATTGGCAGAGTAGCCTATGTAAATCTTGAGCGACTTATGTATTTCCCGAGCTTAGTAGGATAATATAGGGTAATCATGATCATAGCTATGTATGGTATTGGTCGAGCAGTGTAAATAGTTCCTGAGCAGTTAGTATATTTTCTGAGACATTTATGTATTCCTCGAACAAAATGCTTGTTCCCCGAGCCATGTATGGGTTTTTGGGATTCTTTCTAAATACAGTGAAAGGAGGATATATGGGTATGCTTGAGCACAGGAAGTGGCAAGAAGAGTTCTGGAATGAAAAATATGATTAATATAAGGTATTTTATTATTTGTCATTTATTTTATTTAATTAATGCTTGGCAGGGAAATAGAAAGCACATAAGGGATTCAAAGGAGATATTTTGAAAAGGAGCGGAAAAAGCGGTTACATCTGACAACTTGGTAAGGGTATTAATGTAAATTCACTCCAAGGAGAAGGCGGGATAAATCATCTATAAAAGGGGCAGAGAAGGAAGGAAGAGAGGATGGTTATTTTTTCGCTATTCGGTACCTCAAAGATCTTCTTCTCACTTCTTCTTCTACATCTTGCATTTCTACTTTCTTCATACTACCGTTTCTGACTTGAGCATTGGAGGGGTCATGGCAAGAAGCCGACCAACCTCTAACACTCTCTTGTGAAGGGACAGATTCAGCTCTCATCTTAAGAATCCAAGGCAATCGAAGGAGGTTCTCAAGAAGGAAGAAAGGGAACTATTCATTGTTTCATTCTTAACACTCTCTTGTTATAGATCTATCTTGGATTTCTTGGATCAAAGGAGATCTACAAGAAGGGGGAAGGAGATTGATGCACACGATCACAACCTCAAATCTCCGACGGGAATCATCAGGGACTTGAAGTGCACTCTCGTGCTCAACGCCCACAAGTGCACAGATGTCATCAAGTAATAAAAGATTTATCGATCCCACAGAGACTGAGATCTGAGTACCGTTTGTCTAGGGGATGTTGTTGTTCAGAGTGAATGTCCTATAGATGAGGGTTGCGAGGTCGACAGCAGTCCTAACTCAAGTATGGTGTCACTTGGAGGAAGCGAAGGTAGGTTCGAGGTTCCTTAAGAGGATTCTAGAACTTCGGTTTCATTTGTGTGTTATTGGAACATGATATGAATTAAATGCTTCCTAAATCTCTAATTACAATCTTGCAGGAGGATCATCAGACATTTGCCTAATGAACTTTTGCTTCTACCGGAAACTACCTATTCCTAACCAAGCTGACCTTTCGGAACGTCAGAGCTAAGGGGGTTGATACCGTTCGGAGCCCTCAGTCACTAAGGGGCCTCAATCCTTCTAGAGTTAATTTCTCCTACTTTGGCAATTATGCTAAGATAGGCTATTGGGTATAAGGATGTCCTAATAATCCCTATGAAGAGTCAAAAAGTATTTCATTTCCCACTCTATCATAATATGATATCTACGGTTATCAGAGGGAGGACGACCGCAAGGTTCCTCCTTGGTTCTCCTAGATCTTTGATACAAAGGTTGTCACCCCTTGTATCACCTAAGTGCACTAGATATAGAATCAAAACATAATTTTCATCGATCCAGAAAACACCAATTGCAAACATAAACTCAAGAACATAAAATATATTCGAACTAGCATGTCCAATGTACACAAGCTACTCCCTAATCCTAGAATCGAAGTATCTACTCCATTGATGAAAGCGAACAGACAAAGGCATCATCGAATGAATCATTACAATGTAAAGATATTTAAGAATGAAATTACAATACTCTTGGTCATTCTCCTTGGCATTGGAGCGCAGATTTCGGTCCTCCAACCACTTCCTTCCTCACCGGTGAGAGTCTCCGGTGCTTTTTAGGGCGCCTTCTTATTATCCTAGCCATCGGGCCTCTTCCCGTCGGCTCCTTAGAAATCCCACGAAAAACCCTAGTCGCGTCAAAATAGCCCAGCGCCACACGATAGTGTGGATTCCACACAACAGATCGTGTGGGGTGCTAGGATGGTCGTCTTTGTGTTTTGGACACGACCGGGTGGATTTCACACGGTTGGTCGTGTCCGCCTCTGTTCTCCCCTGTGAATGCCTTCCTTTTGCTCCAAAAATGTGTCATTTTACCTATAAAATGTCATCCTACACACAAAAGCAACAAGAGTATATCTCCAAACCAGAAAATAGGAAATGCATGCAAAACAAAGTAGAATATGCATGAAAAAAGGATAAAATGTCACAAGATGTGTGCGAAATGTTGGATCAAGAGAGTCGCTAGAGGAGGGTGAATAGCTATCGTAAAATCATTCTTCTTTTTTATGTTAAAACCAAAGTATGCACAACAGAAGTAAAGACAACAAAAGAAAGTAACACTTTTTTGTTTTTACATGGTTCACAACCAAAAGGTTGCTACTCCAAGGCCCCACGATCATAGACTGCATACGATGGGGCAATCCACTAAAAGTCTCCTCGTTAGATGTAGGAGACGACGATTACAAAACCAAGGATAGAGGAAGAGGAAACAAATCTACTTCTCCTCTTAGAAATGGAAAGCACAAATAAAATAAATGATAACTTAATTAAGAACTATCGACAAATGAATGAAAGCTTGGCGTGTCATCGGCGTTACGGCGGCGTAGTGTTGTCGTTGAAGCTTGGCATTGTTGGAGCACTTTGGGAGCACTATTAGATGATCCAAAAAGGTGAAATGACCCTACTTTTATATCCCTCCAAACCCTATCACGTTGAGATCAAGATCTGGGTCAAAGCTCCTTATCCCTCCATTTTTAGTGGAGCTAATCTTGACTTTCTTCGAGCTGAGTAGTTTGAATAGCAGTCGACTGATGGTAGGATTAGTCGACTGCCAATAGCTTTCAGTCGACTATTGGGTTGGTCACTCACCTGCAACATAGAGTTAGCACATAAATGTCGAGTAATGGATATTACGATGATTCCTTACCGTCCGATCTTGACCTAGACTTTCCCCCGGAAGTCTTAGTCAGATCGCCGCCTAAGGTCGTCCCCGTACGGAGGACACGACCTTACCATCACTCCACACTCAGTGCTTACCTCTAGTCCTCTTGACCTATCACATAGCTTCTGGTCACCACCAAGGTTCCTCGACTCCAAAGAGGTTCTTCTGGTGTCACTCGACTACCACGGTTTCTCGTCCCGAAATTCTTCGGGTGTCACTGACCTTCAGCTTAGCTTAATCATTTCCTACACACTTAACATAGCACATGAGATAACAATAATAACTTAACTTTAAACCTTTTCCATAATCAAAACCTAAGTTCGATTATCTGGTACCCCTTCACTAACGAAAACTACTCCTAAAACCCTATATGTTTTGCTCACATCAATCCCCCCAGACTTAGATCATTGCTTGTCCTCAAGCAAACCTCAGTGCCATGAAATTTTAAAAAGTATTGTTCCATACTTAGCATGTTAACTAGATTTATCAAGTGGTATTTTCAATCAAAGCAAAATAGATATGTTCTAAAAGTTCACTAAGTTAGCTTTTCATGCATGTGCCAAGAAGATTTTCCTAAGGGATACTCGTTCCACAGTGAGTTAAGTCATCATCTTATAGCTTTCCGAAGGTTTTTGACTTTTAAGCACTTACCTTCCCTAAGCGAGGGGCATTCCCTAGATCTAGCATAAAGTCTCAAAGGTATGTTCGGTATTGAGAGAAATTGGTAGGTATTTCCCCAGTAACCTAACTCGGTCTCAAAGGGGCACCTAACCATTTCCACCCATGACAACTATTTTTTTTATCCCTGATAAATTTTCTCTCTCATTTGTTTTTTATTTTCAAATAACTTTTTCTTCTCTTATACTCAAAAGGATTTTGATTTTTCCAAATGGGCTTACACAATTCGAGCATCTCCAGTAACTAAAATGCTAAATCTAGAGTCACCTATGGATTCCAAAGTACTAGACTACTGGGATGAATCATAACTATGTCTGTAATAGATTTTCCCTTTCAGAATATTTGTCAAGTGTGAGTGAAATATAAAAGCTAACCAGTGGAAGTCTAGAACATTCATTAGAGCAACTAAAAAAAATACTAAAAGATAAATGAAGTTAAGTTATCTATGGAAACAATTTGTGAAGAGATCTTAAAAATATTACTGAGGCAACTTAAAGATGGAAAAAACTAAGTGCGGAAAGGGAACTAAACACTCCATGCATAGACAAATGAATGCAAACTAAAACTAAACCTAAATGTCAAGAAAGAAACTAGTGCATGGAAGAAAGACATATTGAAATTCGGGGCCCCCCACACTTAAGTAAAATAGTACCTCTAATATGGTGGTCGAGGTGGGAAGTCTGGTAGTCTCGGAATGTCGGGCTCCTGGGAAAATCTAGTGCTCAGCCACTGGTGCCACATCTACATATGATCAATTTGGGAACTATTAGACACATCGACTGCTCTGTGCTATTCCTCCCTAGGCCACTATGATCGTGCATCTCGTATGAACAGTCGAACCTCCTAGCAGTAGGTAGCTTCCTCCTGAAAATAGTGTTGGGCCTCATCATAGAACTCCTCAGCCCTCTGAAAATGCTCTCGTAGATCCTGGAACTCCGCCTGTGTATAGGTCCTGTGCTTCTCCTATCACTGCCCTTGTGTCTGCTGCTCCATGAAGATGTCATTGAGGCGTGATCGGAACTCCAAGAAGTCGTAGGTAGGCGTACCTGTATCCTACTCAAAAGAAGAAAAAGAAGGCGGTGCAGGTGTAGGTTCGTGGTGTGGACTAGGTGGGCTCCTATTGGGCACTTGGAAAAAATTTTGGGTTTGGCACAACCGTGTGAAATTCAAACGGTCAGCCGTGTGTGACTATGGATTTCTCTCGGAGTGCAACACGGTCTGAGAATTTCTACATGCCCTGCTATGTGCTCTTCTGATAGTTGGGTATGGCCATGTGAAATCCACACGGCTGCCCATGCTTCCCTCTTAGGTTCGAACAAGGGATCTCCTTTCTACCTAGCAAGTTCTATTTGACCCTAAAACACTTGTGAAGATTCCAATGAATAAAAATTAAAGTCTAAACTAACACGCATGAATGAAAAAAGACTAAAACATGTAAATTTAAACTTGAGTTTCATCCAAAGAAGTGCTTGTTTAAGGTCTCCAGTTCGACCGTAACCCTATGTTTAATCCTGGCTCTGGTGGCCCAAGGAGATTTTTCCTCCTCCCATACTTGATGCGTTTGAATCTTGCTCATGTTGGGTTTCCGGCACCGCGGTGAGTGTGTGTTCGAACATGTTTCATAAACCTGTGCACAACGGAAGAAATAAAAATAATAAATATAATTTATTACAACACACACACCACATGCATGCATAGTACAGCATGTGTAGACATAACTATAGTTTCAAATTTTGCAATAAAAGAAAATTTATTCTACATATACCTGACGTATCACGTGTAGCGGGAAAGACATCAACCAGAGCAACCCTCGCTAGAATTGCCTCTATCCGTATCCACGCCGAATATCTTTGGGATGACTTCACAAAGTCACGAGCCTCATCTTCGTACTAGTCACTAGCCTCGTGTCAAAGACGATATGATCGAGAGAAGATCACAATCCGAATCAAAATTCGGATTCAAAACGAGTCCTCAAAAACTCGCTTCTCCGGAGAGGTATTCGCCCACCATTTGACGAATCCTTCGTCCTCCACCTATGAGGATTACCAGAGATCGAATCCCCGGCAAGGAAGCCGCTATCGGAGCTCCAAACGTTGTCCAAATAACACTCCGACACGAAGTAAACAAGCTGTCCAGAAAACTGGACATCTTTGGTGGAGGTATAGCGTCGGCTAAATAAGGAAGCTAGATGCTCACCTTGTCGCCGGAGCCAAGGAAGATCACGGGAGGGTCGCCGGCTGAAGCTTCTACACCGGCAACAACTTGGACAGCGGTACAAGAGGTGGGCGGCGGCTAGGGTTTGGGCGCCGACCACAAGTGGAGAGGAGGGAGAGGGGCGGCAACTTTGGATTAGCGCTCTCATTAAACTCTTGACCCCTATTTTATAGAGAACAAATTCTCCTAATCATTATTGATTCATAACCAAAATCTGTTAACCCGCTCCATTAATTTAAGTTAAAATAAACCAAACCGATTTGGTCTATTTTAAGTTAAAATGAACCGAACGAACTTTTGGTTCATTCGTTTAAAACAAACCAAACCTCTTTGGTTTATTCTCTACCATTGGATTAGAACAAAATCAATTTAGTTCATCCATCATATTTTCATAGGACAGGACCCATCCACGCTTCCATTGCGACTGAAATGATTTCATGCTCGTTCCTTGTTTAGTCCAAACAAACCTAGTTTCTCTCGGTCTGAAAATCTCATTCTCTGTTGGGATGAATACTGAAAAGTCTATCTTTTGTATGAACATCTTTATTTTTGAAATAAGAATCACATGATCATTGTTTGCATATTTATGGTTATGCATATTGTCTGATACATTACATTGTAGATAACATGGTGTGTAGTGTCACACAGGAGATCATGTTATTGGTTCATTGTAAAGTATAAGTAAAGTCTCACAACCTAGATGATTATGGACAAACCATTGGAATGGTTGTAGTGTGATTTAGTATTGGTTTGTCTTGAACATAGAATCACACTAGTACACTTTGTGTGTATTGAGCAGGACCGACTTAGAGGTGATTCGATTTATTGCTGACTACATAATCGAATCGGACCTCAGATATTATATTCTACATGCTCTTAATCTTGATATAATAACGGACATATATACTTAGTATTCATTTCTTTGATTTACCAATGGGTGAGATTTATAGAGTAAATCGATAGGGTTGGTAAGTTGGGAAATGGTATTATTTATATGGTGTGTCGTTGATTATAGGAGGAAACCGTGTCCTATATATTAGGATGATGATGTCCCCTTGAGGAGCTCATAAGGTTCATCATGTAAACCCTGCAGGTGGACTTGGTCCAGCATGATGATAAGGTTGAGTGGTACTACTCATGGAGTTAGATGTTGATTAATTAATTGTCAATAAATTAATTAATCGACGGACATTCGAGATCTTAAACACGGGGAGAAAAATGTACAAATAATATATGAAGCTCATATTAACTTATGGGGGTTGGTGAGGTAGATCAATGATAATCCTCTAGTTGAATGGATCATCATTAATGAATCTGACTTTATGTGGGCTTGATCCATTGGGTGGCCAAGATCCAACTCCTCCTCATGGTCCCTATTGTAGCCTATTAAAACCTCATGGAGCCTAAATCCAATGGTTGAAAACAAAACTCTAGATCCGATGATGGAGATTAAATCTCTAGATCCGACGGTTGAGATTAAATCTCTAGATCTGACGGTTGAGATTAAATCCCTAGAACAGACGGTGGATATTAAAGGAGGCTTAGGCCTAACTCTATAAAAGGAGGCAAGGGGGTGGGCGGCAAGAGCAATTGAAAGGGGCTAGGATTTGGGCGGCATGGGCAAAGAGGTTGGGCGGCCATAAATAAGGAAACTTCTTTCCTTCTTCTTCCTTAGGTGGTCGGCGCCTATTCTCCTCTTTTCTCTACTTTTCCGACGTCCAACCTCCTCATCTCTTCTCCTTGGCTGGTGGAAACATAGCCTAGGGTCTCTTCCCTTGGTGTTTTGGCCGGCGTCCACCATCCTTCTTCTCCTCTTGGCCGGCGGCAAGCATCAAGGTTGTTGCTTGGTGGTTAGTTAAAGGAAGGAGAAGAGTTTTGTTTCTATACTTCCTCTTGTTCGGAGCGAGCAAGGAAGGAAGATTGGTGATCTAGGAGGCTTCGACTTTTGGAAGATCATCGCCCACACGACGTCCAAAAAAAGGAAGGACATACAATAGAAGATCAAGAGGTAGAACGCTTGTGTATTTTCTTTTGTAACATGTCTATAATTATTTTTCAATCATATACATGTTGTATATTCTGTTTTATGGCTAAATTAACTTGGACCCCGAATACAAACAAAAAACTCGGCGATCCGTACATCGTCTATTCTGTGGCTATTCGTAGAATAGAGGTTGGTGGCTTGAACAACAAGTTTGTTCAAGTGACTAATCTAATCGAATAGAACGACGATGAAATGGTAGCTTGGGTAATCCCTCTTGTCAAGGATAAATTTTTTTTATTCGAGGACGTAGAAGGGATCGCCATAACAAGCGACCGAGTTGAAGTTGGAAGCGAAGGTTCCTACATTCATTCTCAAGCTCATTTTAAATCCTTCGGATTACTCTCATTGTGCGTGTGACCAAATAGGTTCTCGGTTTATGTTGGTCGTCTATAATTAACCATTAATTATAGAATGATCATGAGTGGCACCTAGTAGTATATCATGATCCCCAATTAACCAAAAAGATCAACAGTTCATCTAGAACTATTTCTTAAACCCTTCAGTAGCTACAATGAATCGTGTCACGTTCCCTTCACGCATCTTATACCCACTTGGTTCAGGACATGGTCTATAGTGTCAGTCCCCACTAGGTTGACTACGTCACACCTAGCCCAAGTATCATTTCCTCGTCCTACGGATTCTAGTTACTGTACACGTATCCAAAAGTACCTTACTCTAAACATGTAATGCTTTGGCCAAAGACTTTAGTAACAATCCGACAAGAGGCCATGGGTATACATCTCCTCACAAGGAGTGGTGAATCCTTTATAGGCTATTCAAACACCTTTGATCACTTCGACTTATGCCCAATCATCCCGGGTCCACATCTCCTCAGAGATGCATGCTTAAGATGTCAAAGCATAAGTCTTCATGACCAAGATGACTTGAATACCGCAAGTCAAAGGAACATCACACTTAAGCTACAGTAAAAACTTCATTGACATATCAATATATGCAGAGAACCATATGAAGTTTTATAGCTGGTCACTCCAATGAACTAGTTACCATAACTAACATCCACGATTAACTCCGGACATCACAATGTCTCAAGCCAGTGAGAATCAGCTGCTTGGATACACCAAGGAGTATACCTCATGCTAGTCTCGACATAATTGATGGTGTCCAAATCCATCAATTCATCGACTAGGGATAATTCCGATACATCACAATTATACATGTAGAGATACTCACTAGTTGTAATCCAATCACAAATTCTCTCATGCTGTGAATCGTATCATGGGCATTCAGTAAATGAGTTTAAGATCTAATCAAATACATGAAAATATGTATACTCAAATAGTGAATCTTCATTTATCATATAGATGGTTCAAACGTAAGGTGATTGCCTTAGGACATCTCTCTTATATTACTAACAAACTCCCACTTGGCCTAATGCCAATTGCTATAGTATCCAATACCATAAGCTCTAACATGACCCTCAAACTTACTTTGAGGTAATTCCTTAGGTAAAGGATCCGCTAAGTTCTTTTCAGTGGGAATCTTCTCGATTTGTATTTCCTTCCTACTAATGATCTCTCTGATCAAATGATAGTAGCGAAGTACATGTTTAGATCATTGATGAGACCACATCAAGTTCAGAGATAAACTTCTTGATCCAAACCGCTTCCTTTGTTGCTTCCAAAGCTACAATGTATTCTTCCTTAGTGGTAGAATCCACTATAGTGTCAAGCTTGGAACCTTTCCAACTTATTGTGCCTCCATTCTAGGTGAATACATACCCAGACTGAGACATGAAATCATTCTTGTCTGTCTGGAAGCTGACATTCATATACCCACGTATCACCATGTAACCTTCTCCATATATTAGGAACGCATTCTTAGTTCTTCTTAAGTACTTAAGGATCATCTTAATAGTCGCCCAATGATCCATTCTTGGATCAGACTAATATATGCTCATGACACTTAGAGCATACGATACATCGGGCCTCATACATAACATAGCATACATGATAGATCCTATTGCGGATGCATAGGGAATCTTACTCATGTAAATCCTCTCGTCTTTTGTGCGTGGACACATAGACTTAGAAAGGTGTATCCCATGCCTTATGGGTAGGAAACCTTTCTTGGATTCCGACATGCTAAACCTCTTTAGCGCTTGGTCTATATATGTAGACTGCGAAAGACTAAGCAACTGTTTCGATCTATCTCTATAGATCTTAATCCTGAGGATGTAGGTTGCTTCTCCCAGGTCTTTCATGGAGAATGTCTTGGACCACCAAATTTTAACTAACTGTAAGACAGAAACATCGTTTCCTATAAATAATATGTCATTGACATATAATACTAGGAACACGAATGCACTCCCACTAACCTTCTTGTACACACAAGGTTCGTCAGGATTTTGTGAGAAATCAAACTTTTTTATTGTCTCATCAAAACGGATATTCCAGCTCCTGGATACTTGCTTCAATCCATATATGGACCGTCGCAATTTGCATACCTTGTTTTTATCAACCGATGTGAAACCCTCAGGTTGTATCATATACACGTCCTTGAGCAAGTTTCCATTAAGGAAAGTTATTTTCACATCCATCTGTCATATCTCATAATCATAATGAGCGGCTATGGCTAGGAGCATCCGAATGGATTTAAGCATAGCAACAGGTGAATAGGTTTTGTCATAATCAACACCTTGCTTTTGACGATATCCTTTCGCCACCAATCTAGCCTTATAGGTAATCACATTACCATCCATGTCGATTTTCTTCTGGAAAACCCACTTGCACCCTATAGGCTTTATGCCTTCAGGTGGGTCAACCAAGTTCCAAACTTGGTTTTCATACATGGAATCCATTTCCGACTTAATGGCTTCAAGCCACTTGTCCCTTTCTGAACTTGCAGAACTTCTTCATAACTGGTAGGCTCCTCATCATTAATGAGTAACACGTCGTTCGATTCACTTACGAGAAATCCATATCTCTCAGGAATATTGCATGTTCTACCAGATCTACGAAGATGTGGTGTCTCAATAGGTCCAGTCTATTGCTCATCACTGAGTTATTGGCTGTTGTGCTTTACCAGGTATCTCATCAATGTCTATTTGAGTCTTTCGAGCTTCCTCAAGCTCGACGACACTCCCATTGTTTTCTTGCAAGAGAAACTCTTTCTCTAGAAAAACAACATGCCTTGAAACAAACACCTTTTGTTCCACAGAATGATAGAATTGGTAACCCTATGTTTCCTTAGGGTATCCAATAAATAAACATTTATCAGACTTAGCATCCAATTTTTCTGATACAGTCCACTTCACATAAGCAGGACAATCTCATATCTTCAAGTAAGATACATGAGGTTACTTACTATTCCATATCTCATATGGAATAGTAGAGACTACCTTGGTTGACATTCTGTTTAACAAGTAAATAGCTGTCTGAAGTGCATAGCCCCAAAAGGACTTGAGAAGATTTTCATCATTCATCATTGACCTGACCATGTCCAATAAGGTCCAGTTACGCCTCTCAGATAGACCATTATGTTGTGGTGTATATGGCGGAGTCCATTGAGACAATATACCATTGTCTCTTAGATAATCTAGAAACTCTTGACTTAATTATTCACCACCTCAATCTGATCGAAGTATTTTAATACTCTTGTCATGTTGTTTCTCTACTTCATTTTTGAATTCTTTGATCCTTTCAAAGGCTTCTGACTTGTGTTTCATCAAGAACACATACCCAAACCGTGAGTGATCATCGGTGAAGGTAATGAAGTAGCTATAACCTCCCAAAGCTTGAGTTGACATTGGTCCACATACATCAGTATGTATTGTTGGGTTTCCGGCACCGCGGCGTGTGTGTGTTCGATCATGTTTCGTAAACATGAACACAGCGGAAGCAATAAAATAATAAATACTTCTATTTATTACAACACACGCATGCATATTACAACAAGTGTAGACATAACCGTAAATTTAAATTTGCAAAAAAAGGAAATTTAACTATGTTATACCTTTCGAATGACGTGTAGCGGGAACGCCATCAACCGGAACGATCCTCTCTAGAATCGTCTCTATCCGTATCCACGCCGAGTTCCTCGGGATGACTTCGCTAAGCCACGAGCTTCGTCTTCGTACGGGTTACTAGCCTCGTGTTGAAGACGACGTGATCGAGAGATGATCACGATCCGAATCCAAATTTGGATCCTAATACGAGTTCTCAAAACTCGCTTCTCCGGAGAGGTATTCGTCAACCAATTGACGAATCCTTCGTCCTCCACCTCAGAGGATTACCGGAGATCGAATCCCCGATAAGTTATCCTCTGTCGGAGCTCTAACCGTCGTCCAAACGATGCTCCGACGAGAGGAGAAGAAGCTGTCTAGAAAACTTGACAGCTTGGTGGAGGAGTAGGCGCCGGCCAAAATAAGGAAGCCAAGTGCTCACCTTTTCACCGAGGCCTAGGAAGATCACCGGAGGGTCGCCGGAGGATCACCGTGCTTGCTTAGTCACCAAGAGCTAGGAGCGACGACACAAGGGGTGGCGGCAACTCCTTCAATGGGGTTGGGCGGCAACTTTTGCTAGGGCTTGGATTAGGGCTTAATTATCCATTAAGCCCTCTTTTATAGAGAACTAATTCTCTTAATGGTTATTGGATCATAACCATTAGGCCCGTTAACCCGCTCCATCAAGATAAGTTAAAATAAACCAAACCATGATGGTTTATTTTATGTTAAAACGAACCGAACCAACTTTTGGTTCATTCGTTTAAAATAAACCAAACCCTTTGGTTTATTCTCCTCCATTGGATTAGAACCAAACCATTTTGGTTCATCCATTATGTCTTCATAAGACATGGCCCATCCACGCTTCCATTGCGACTGAAACGATTTCATGCTCGCTTTATGTTTGGTCCAACCAAACCTAGTTTCTCTCGGTCTGAGAATCCCATTCTCAAGCTCGTTTTAAATCCTTTGGATTACGCTCATTGTGCGTGTAACCAAATAGGTTCTCGGTTTATGTTGGCCGTCTATAATTAACCATTAATTATAGAACAATCATGAGTGGCACCTAGTAGTACATCATGATCCCTAATTAACCGAAAAGATCAACGGTTGATCCAGAACTATTTCTGAAACCCTTCAGTAGCTCGAATGATTCGTGCCCCATTCCCTTCACTCATCTTATACCCACTTGGTTCAGGACATGATCTATTGTGTCAGTCCCCACTAGGCTGACTACGTCACACCTAGCCCAAGTATCATTTCCTCGTCCTACGGATTCTAGTTACTGCACATGTATCGAAGAGTACTTTACTCTAAACATGTAATGCTTTGGCCAAAGACTTTAGTAACAATCCGACGAGAGGCCATGGGTATACATCTCCTCGCAAGGAGTGGTGAATCCTTTATAGGCTATTCAAACACCTTCGATCACTTCGACTTATACCCAATCATCCCGGGTCCACATCTCCTTAGAGATGTTTGCTTAAGATGTCAAAGCATAAGTCTCCATGATCAAGATGACTTGAATACCGCAAGTCAATGGAACATCGCACTTAAGCCACAGTAAGAACTTCATTGACATATCTATATATGCAGAGAACCATATGAAGTCTTACGGCTGGTCACTCCAATGAACTAGTTACCATAACTAGCATCCACGATTAACTCCGGACATCACTATGTCTCCAGCCAGTGAGAATCAGCTGCTTGGATACACCAAGGAGTATACCTCGTGCTAGTCTCGACAGAATTGATGGTGTCCAAATCCATCAATTCATCGACTAGGGATAATTCCGATACATCACAATTACACATGTAGAGATATTCACTAGTTGTGATCCAATCACAAATTCTCTCATGCTGTGAATCGTATCGTGGACATTCAGTAAATGAGTTTAAGATCCAATCAAATACATAAACCATGTATACTCAAATAGTGAATCTTCATTTATCATATAAATGGTTCATACATAAGGCGATTGCCTTAGGACATCTCTCATATATTACTAACATGTATTGGACCTAGCAACTTTCCCACTCGTTCACCTTTTCCTGTAAAAGGTAACTTAGTCATCTTGCCTTTTAAGCATGATTCACATGTATCGTATGAATCCAATTCAAACGATTCCAGAATTCCACATCAGTGTAATTTGGACATGCGTTTCTTGCTTGCATGGCCAAGACGACAATGCCACATGTAGGAGTCTAATTGATTATCCTTTTGAGCATGCTTGTTGCTCGTTGAGATATTGAAAATGTCACTGGATATGTCCAACGTATAAATACCATTGCTTAAAGTTCCAGTCCCATAAAGAACGCTATTCAAAGTTATGTAACAACAATTGTTATTAAAAGTTAAATGGTACCCATTTCTATTTAAACAAGAAATAGAAATGATATTCTTTATCAACAAAGGAACATAAAAGAAATTGTCCAGTTCTAAGACAAGTCCTGTAGGGAGTTTCAATAAATACGTTCCGATGGCGAGTGCAGCAACCTTTGCTCCGTTCCCAACACGTAAATTTGACTCTTCTATTCCTTAGCCCATGTATGTCATTACATATATGTGAGCCACATCCTGTATCCAATACCCATGTGCCTGAGGAAATAGAATGACAATCAATAATGAAAATATCTGAAGATGATGGGGCATCTTAGATAAATCTTGCAGTTTCTTCGCCAATGGCCCTCCTTGCCATAATAATGGCAAGTGCCCTTTTGAGCTTGTTCTACCCTTTTAGCCTTTTTCTTCTTCCCCTTCTATTGTTCCTTTGATTCCCTCTTAGAACCTTTCTTCGAGATATCAACTAATAGCACAGTCCCCTGCTCATGCTTCTCAGAAGGCTCCACAATCTTCAGCATGTTGAGCAGTATCACAGATGAACCTTCTTGCATCTCAGAGTTGAAGAGGAGCTTGGAGACTTCGAACCTTTCGAATCTCACTTGCTCATCAAACAACTCATAAAGATGAAGGACGATGGTATGAGCATCCATATGCTCATGCTGCTTTCGCAACTCGCGTATCATCGCAGCTAGCATGATGCAACTCACTTGCTCAGAATCACTCACATGTTTCTGATGGCCCAACAATTGGTCCGGTGTTGCATCATCACTAGGATGGGCCGGAAGAGATGCTTCGAGGACATTCTCAAGCTTTTCCGCCTTGAGAATAATTCTCAAGTTTCTAAACCAGTCCAAGAAGTTCGGCCAAGTCAATTTATTCGAATTCAAAATAGAGCGCAAATTCAAAGACATCATGATCAAGCGATTAACCTAGAAATACAAAACGAGCATATATGAGAAAGATGATTTAAAATGCATCAATATACATTCATAAATCCCATTCATTTTTCAAATTTCAAAAACCCCAAAATCACTTCGGGAGATCGTAGGTCCATCTTCGAATGGGCTGATATCCAACATAGATATGAACAACCTTGGAGAGAGTCCAACAAGTCATTCATAGCTACAATCGTAGGTATCAAATATACCGATTGCATATCACATATATGCAACTATCACAATGTACTATCAACTAATTGAATGTTCACACATACATCGGGTTGTTAACTCATTAACAAGTATGAATCATATGCATAGCACCCTACTTCACCTCCCTTCACATCGACCTTGGAGAGAGTCCAACAAGTCGATGCTCCAGGTTAAAGCCAACCCATTAATCGAAAAATAATTTTAATATGGTTAGAGCACATTCAACCAATTAGCCCGGCTTGGAGAGAGTCCAACAACCAAAACTAACGATTGACCTCTGACTCTTACCATATTAGTATTAAACTATTTCATGGTTTGAACATGTTCAGGTTTGAGCCGGGCTTGGAGAGAGTCCAACAACCTAAACAGGAAATAGAACTCTGGTTCTAACCATATTAATGGAAGGTGTAGACTTTAATATTGAGTGAGGGTTTTATGTCTCATCCTCTTTGCATGCAAATAAATATTATCTACATGGCATGACATACATGACATACATCTATATGTCACGACACGCATGACATAATGATATGCATCTAATACAATTACATGACATACAATTATGGCTTGTACAAAAATTTCCTTATATGTCATAACTATTTATGGAAATAAAATATGTTTGAGATTTGATTCTCCAAATCAAATTATCATTAAATTGGAAAATAAATTTCCAAATCTAATCATATATTTTATTTATGGAAAGTGTTGATTAAGGAAAGTCAAATTTAATTTAGGAAACAAATTTTCTAAATTGTCAAAACTATTTTTGGAAATAAAATATATACTTAAGATTTGATTCCCAAATCAAATCATGATTAAATTAGGAAACAAATTTCCAGATCTAATCAAATATTTTATTTATGAAAAATTTTAATTTCCATAAATACTTCTAACTTTCCAAAAGTAGAAGATTCCCATAAATATTTTTAGACTTTCCAAAATTAAAAATTTTCATAAATACTTCTAACTTTCCAAAAGTAGAAAATTTCCATAAATACAATTACGACTATCGCAAAATAATTTTACGATTATGTCGAAACAAAACCTAGGCTCTGATATCATTGTTGGGTTTCCGGCACCGCGGCGAGTGTGTGTTTGAACATGTTTCGTAAACATGTGCACAGCGGAAGAAATAAAAATAATTAATCTAATTTATTACAACACACACACCACACGCAAACGTAGTACAACATGTGTAGACATAACCGTAGTTTCAAATTTTGCAATAAAAGGAAATTTATTCTACTATACCTGACGTATCATGTGTAGCGGGAAAGGCATCAACCGGAGCAACCCTCGCTAGAATCGCCTCTATCCGTATCCACACCGAGTATCTTTGGGATGACTTCATAAAGTCATGAGCCTCATCTTCATACGAGTTACTAGCCTCGTGTCGAAGATGATGTGATCGAGAGAATATCACAATCCAAATCATAATTCGGATTCAAAATGAGTCCTCAAAAACTCGCTTCTCCGAAGAGGTATTCGCCCACTATTTGATGAATCCTTCATCATCCACCTATGAGGATTACCGGAGAATGAATCCCTGGCAAGGAAGCCGCTGTCGGAGCTCCAAACATCATCCAAAAGACGCTTCGACACGAAGTAAACAAGCTGTCCAGAAAACTCAACTTTGGTGGAGGATTAGCACCGGCCAAATAAGGAAGCTAGATGCTCACCTTGTCGCCGGAGCCAAGGAAGATCACCGGAGGGTCGCCGGAGGATCGCCGGCTGAAGCTTGGTCGCCGGCAACAACTTGGACGTCGGCACAAGAGGTGGGCGGTGGCTAGTGTTGGGTTTCCGGCACCGCGGCGTGTGTGTGTTCGATCATGTTTCGTAAACATGAGCACAGCGGAAGCAATTAAAAATAATAAATACTCCTATTTATTACAACACACACAACACACGCATGCTATTACAACAAGTGTAGACATAACCGTAAATTAAAATTGCAATAAAAGAAATTAAACTACGTTATACCTTCCGTATGACGTGTAGCGGGAACGACATCAACCGGAACGATTCTCGTAAGAATCGTCTCTATCCGTATCCACGCCGAGCTCCTCGGGATGACTTCGCCAAGCCACGAGCTTCATCTTCGTACGGGTTACTAGCCTCGTGTTGAAGACGACATGATCGAGAGATGATCACGGTCCGAATCCAAATTCGGACCTAAAACAAGTCCTCAAGACTTGCTTCTCCGGAGAGGTATTCGTCAACCGATTGACGAATCCTTCGTCCTCCACCTCAGAGGATTACCGGAGATCAAATCCCTATATGTTATCCGCTGTCGGAGCACTAACCGTCGTCCAAACGACGCTCCGACGAGAGGAGAAGAAGCTGTCCAGAAAACTGGACAGCTTTGGTGGAGGAAATAGGCGCCGGCTAAAGAAGAGATGGAGGCTCACCTTTACACCGAACCCAAGGGAGATCACCGGAGGGTCGCCGGAGGTTCACCGGCCGAAACTTGGACGCCGACAAGGAGATGGCAGCAGCTCAATCAAGTTGGGCGGCAGCCCTTGTTGTTGACGCCAACAACAAGGAGGATGGGTTGGGCGGCCACTTTTTGATTAGGTTTAGGGTTAGGGTTTAATCCCTATTTTATAGAGAACTAATTCTCTTAGTGGTTAATGGATCATATCCATAAAGCCCGTTAACCCGCTCCATTAAGATAAGTTAAAATAAACCAAACCATGATGGTTTATTTTAAGTTAAAACGAACCGAACCAACCTTTGGTTCATTCGTTTAATATAAACCAAACCCTTTGGTTTATTCTCATCCATTGGATTAGAACCAAACCATTTTGGTCCATCCATTATGTCTTCATAAGACACTGCCCATCCACGCTTCCATTGCGACTGAAACAATTTCATGCTCGCTTTATGTTTGGTCCAACCAAACATAGTTTCTCTCGGTCTGAGAATCCCATTCTCAAGCTCGTTTTAAATCCTTTGGATTACACTCGTTGTGCGTGTGACCAAATAGGTTCTCGGTTTATGTTGGCCGTCTATAATTAACCATTAATTATAGAACGATCATGAGTGGCACCTAGTAGTACATCATGATCCCCAATTCACCGAAAAGATCAACGGTTGATCCAGAACTATTTCTGAAACCCTTCAGTAGCTTGAATGAATCGTGCCCCATTCCCTTCACTCATCTTATACCCACTTGGTTCAGGACATGGTCTATTGTGTCAGTCCCCACTAGGCTGACTACGTCACACCTAGCCCAAGTATCATTTCCTCGTCCTACGGATTCTAGTTACTCCACATGTATCGAAGAGTACTTTACTCTAAACATGTAATGCTTTGGCCAAAGACTTTAGTAACAATCCGACGAGAGGCCATGGGTATACATCTCCTCGCAAGGAGTGGTGAATCCTTTATAGGCTATTCAAACACCTTCGATCACTTCGACTTATACCCAATCATCCCGGGTCCACATCTCCTCGGAGATGTTTGCTTAAGATGTCAAAGCACAAGTCTCCATGATCAAGATGACTTGAATACCGCAAGTCAAAGGAACATCGCACTTAAGCCACAGTAAGAACTTCATTGACATATCTATATATGTAGAGAACCATATGAAGTCTTACGGCTGGTCACTCCAATGAACTAGTTACCATAACTAGCATCCACGATTAACTCCGGACATCACTATGTCTCCAGCCAGTGAGAATCAGCTGCTTGGATACACCAAGGAGTATACCTCGTGCTAGTCTCGACAGAATTGATGGTGTCCAAATCCATCAATTCATCGACTAGGATAATTCCGATACATCACAATTACACATGTAGAGATACTCACTAGTTGTGATCCAATCACAAATTCTCTCATGCTGTGAATCGTATCGTGGACATTCAGTAAATGAGTTTAAGATCCAATCAAATACATAAGACATGTATACTCAAATAGTGAATCTTCATTTATCACATAAATGGTTCATACATAAGGCGATTGCTTTAGGACATCTCTCATATATTACTAACAGCTAGGGTTTGGGCGTTGAGCACAAGAGGAGAGGAGGGAGAGGGGTGGCAACTTTGGATTAGGGCTCTCATTAAACCCTTGAGCCCTATTTTATAGAGAACAAATTCTCCTAATGGTTATTGGTTCATAACCAAAACCAGTTAACCCGCTCTATTAATTTAAGTTAAAATAAACCAAACCGATTTGGTCTATTTAAGTTAAAACGAACCGAACCAACTTTTGGTTCATTCGTTTAAAACAAACCAAACCCCTTTGGTTTATTCTCCACCATTGGATTAGAACCAAACCAATTTGGTTCATCCATCATGTCTTCATAAGACACAGCCCATCCATGCTTCCATTTCGACTGAAACGATTTCTTGCTCGCTCCTTGTTTGGTCCAACCAAACCTAGTTTCTCTCGGTCTGAGAATCTCATTATCTAGCTCGTTTTAAATCCTTCGGATTACGCTCGTTGTGTGTGTGACCAAATAGGTTCTCGGTTTATGTTGGTCATCTATAATTAACCATTAATTATAGAACGATCATGAGTGGCACCTAGTAGTACATCATTATCCCCAATTAACCAAAAAGATCAACGGTTGATCCAGAACTATTTATGAAACCCTTCAGCAGTTACAATGAATCATGCCCCGTTCCATTCACGCATCTTATACCCACTTGGTTTAGGACAAGATCTATAGTGTTAGTCCCCACTAGGTTGACTACGTCACACCTAGCCCAAGTATCAATTCCTCGTCCTACGGATTCTAGTTATTGTACATGTATCCAAGAGTACCTAGTAGAGGTGAATAGGCCCACCCGAATGGCCTATCTAGTCCGTAGCAAACGGCTACGGTAAAGACAAGGCAAATTCGTTGATGGTTGGTCACTTACCAAAAGTGACAAACGATGGAGGACCATCACATGAGATTGGCTGAGAAAGGCAGTGAGAGGAGGTGCATAAAGAACAATGGAGAATGGAACATGGAACAACGGAACATGGATGCAGAGAGATTGTATGCATGAGCAATATCGAGGCACGGTACAAGTGTGGGATATGCGACGGTTATGTAAACATGAGAAAGTTTTGTATGCATGAGAGTTCAGGTACACATGAGAGCACATGTACACCCCTCTGGATGCATCTCAGATCTGACACATCGTCAGACATGACATGAGTGTGCACTCCAGGATTTTGTATGATCGTGCTTTTCTTGATGATATATATTTACGTTTCATCAAAAAAAAAAAAGTGAAAGGCTTATGGTTGAGGCTTGACCAATAATCCTAGTGGAGGTGAATAGGCCCACCTGAATGGCCTATCTAGTCCGTAGCAAATGGCTACGGTAAAGACAAGGCAAATCCGTTGATGGTTGGTCACTTACCAAAAGTGAAAAGTGGAAGATAGAGGATCGTCGTACGAGATTGGCCGGGAAGATAGGCATAGACGGGCAATGCGAGGAGGTATACATGGACCGAAGGATGCAGAGGGATCACATGCATGAGCAAATACCGAGCAAATATCGAGGAACTGCACAAGTGTGGGTTATGCATTGGTTATGTAAACATGAGAGAGTATGTATGCATGAGAGTTCAGGTACACATGAGAGCACATGTACACCCCTCCGGATGCATCTCAGATCTGACACATCGTTAGACATGACATGAGTGTGCACTCCAGGATTTTGTATGACTGTGCTTTTCTGATGATATATATTTACATTTCATCAAAAAAAAAAGTACCTTACTCTAAACATGTAATGCTTTGGCTAAAGACTTTAATAACAATCCGACGAGAGGCCATGGGTATACATCTCCTCACAAAGAGTGGTGAATCATTTATAGGCTATTCAAATACCTTCGATCACTTCGTCTTTTGCCCAATCATCCCGGGTCCACATCTCCTCAGAGATGCTTGCTTAAGATGTCATAGTATAAGTCTTCATGACCAAGATGACTTGAATACCGCAAGTCAAAGAAACATCACACTTAATCTATAGTAAGAACTTCATTGACATATCTATATATGAGAGAACCATATGAAATTTTACAGCTGGTCACTCCAATGAACTAGTTACCATAACTAGCATCCACGATTAACTCCGACATCACAATGTCTCCAGCCAGTGAGAATCAGCTACTTGGATACACCAAGGAGTATACCTCGTGCTAGTCTCAACAGAATTGATGGTGTCCAAATCCATCAATTCATCGACTAGGAATAATTTCGATACATCACAATTACACATGTAGAGATACTCACTAGTTGTGATCTAATCACAAATTCTCTCATGCTGTGAATCGTATCATGGACATTCAGTAAATGAGTTTAAGATCTAATCAAATACATGAAAACATGTATACTCAAATAGTGAATCTTCATTTATCATATAAATGGTTCAAACATACGACGATTGTCTTAGGATATCTCTCATATATTACTAACAACTCATGGGGGAGCAAGATATTTGCTCACTTTATGCCTCTTACCTTGTTGTCTTTCATCACTATATCTCTTAAATCTTGATCGTGGAGGGGCAAGATACTAATTCACTTTATGGCTCTTACGTTGTGGTCCTCCATCACCATATCTCTTAAATCTTGCTCATGGAGGAGCAAGATATTTATTAGCTGCCTTCCTTGGTTTGAGATTGAGCATGCTTATCTTCAAAGAATCATCAAGAGTTTGATCATGATATTCCATTTCATCCATGTGCTTTAAATAATGTAACTCACCACTGACATCCTCACCAAAAGATTGATCAACAGATTCTATTATGTCAAATGAAATTTTATCATTATCAATCACTAAAAGGGCTTCGTTATTGGTAATTGAAGTTTCTGTGAGGGTTAAGGCAGGCTCTTCTGGGTCCTTGAGGGTAGGAGGTATTTTAATTGAAGCAATTCACTCCTCAATTAAAGTATCAACTATATAATCCTCAAGTTCTCCCTCTAGTGGTGATTGAATGGATTGTCCTTCTTCACTCTAGTGTCATCTATGTCTTCGAAGTGAGTCTCCGCCATATTAGGTGCAATCCAATCATCAAAGCCACCTTTTAGTCGTTTGGATTCTTCTTCTGCCTATTGTCGTTGCATAAACTCTGCGAATTGTCGACTATGCTCCTCGCATTGCCTAGTAAAATTATCTAGTAAGGCTTCTAAGTGGAGACTTGGTTTTGGATAAAATTCGCATGGTGATTCATAGAACTTGTTCTCACTTGGGAAACAATATTGAGTCTTTGTCTATGAATGCTGCCGCTGGAATTTAGTGTTCGCCGCTTGTTGCATTTGAATGAAATTTTCCATCATCTGCTCAAGTCGGGATTTAGGCGAACAATATTGAGGGTTTAAGTAGCCAGGGTCATAACTATATGAATAGGAATCATCTTGTGGCCACTGTTTGTAATCGTAGGTGACATCTAATTGTTCAAATTGTGAAGGTTCAAATATATCCGGACAATCGTTAATGGTATGTCATGTTTCAACACAATGCTCACAATAAATGTTACCAAAACTCCTAGCATTAAATTAATCATAACCATGAGTAAAAGCATACATCGTTATATACATGAAATTATAGATAAGGAAAGAAACAGCAGTGCCTCAATAAGAGACTAAAAAGAAAAAACTCTTAGATTATAACTAAAGCTAGAAAAATTGAACTAAAGTGAGATGTAATATGACTAATAAAAATTACCATAAATTGAATATGAATAGCAAAAATCCAAAACTGAAATGAAATTAAAAATATGAAAACAAATCTAGCCTAGGTCTGATCCAAACTATCCACTTTCGATTCGATATCGAATTAATAGTCCCCGGAAACGGCGCCAAAAACTTGATGCAAGCAAGCATGACCTCAAATCTCCGAAGGGAATCATCAGGGACTCGAAGTGCGCACTCACGCTCAATGCCCACAAGTGCATGGATTTCGTCAAGTAATAAAAGATTTATCAATCCCACAAAGACTGAGAACCGAGTACCGTTTGTCTAGTGGATGTTGTTGTTCAGAGCGAATGTTCTATAGACAAGGGTTGTGAGGTCGACAAAAGTCCTGACTCAAGCATGGTGTCACTTGGAGGAAGCGAAGGTAGGTTCGAGGTTCCCTAAGAGGATTCTAGGACTTCGGTTTCACTTGTGTGTTATTGGAACAAGCTATCAATTAAATGCTTCCTAAATCTCTAATTACGATCTTGCGGAAGTATCATCATACATTTGCCCGATGAACTTTTACTTTTACCAGGAACTACCCATTCCTAACCAAGATGACCTTTCAGATTATCAGAGCTCAAGGTGTTGATACCGTTGAAAGCCCTCTGTCACTAAGGTCCCTCAACCCTTCTAGAGTTAATTTCTCCTACTTTGACCCTTCAACTAAGATAGACTATTGGGTACGAGGATGTCCTAATAATCCCTATGAAGAATCAGAACGTATTTCATTTCCTTCTCTATCGTATTATGATATCTATGGTTATCGGAGGGAGTACGACCACAAGGTTACTCCATGGTTCTCCTAGATCTTTGATACAAAGGTCGTCACCCATTCTATCGGCTATGCGCGCTAGATATAGAATCAAAACATAATTTTAATCGATCTAGAAAACACCAATTGCCAACATAAACTCTGGAATAGAAAATATATTCGAACTAGCATGTCCAATGTGTTGGACTTTCCGAGCCACAAAAACTGCTTTTTGCGTTGCAGAAACCTCGGAAGCCCGGCCACGAATCCGTGAGAAGATATAAAAAAATAAAACATGTATGTGTTTAAATACCCTAGATCTACCTTAGATCTACAAGATGAGAGCATTACCCTCATAGCGACGCCCTTCACTTATCCCGCTCGTCCAAATGCTTTGCCGGAACTCACGAGTGTCAAGTGTACACTCCTCTATTGGTATCCACACGGACAAATGGTGGAGAAAAACAACCTAGAGTGTGCTAGCACCCCTTGGAATTTTAAGCTAAAGTAGAGGATTGGGAGAGAGCTTGAAAGGAAGAAGATCCAAGGAAGAAGAAGATGGAGTTACTCACCAAATGAATTCTCTTCATCAAGAAAAGTGGCCGACCACTTCAATATTGGGGGGTTACATGCATGCATGTATCTCCAAGAGCCAATGGCTCTTGGTCTCCCTCATGAGGTGGCACCACATGATAAGTCCATGATGACGTTGAACATCATCATTGGCCGGCCCCCATGCCAAGTCACCATGACATGGCAATTGGTCAAGTCAAAATTGACCATTCATCTTCCCTCTCAAGTCAAGTAAAACTTGACCTCTTATCTCCCATGGTTGATCAAATCTAACCACTTGATTCAAGTCAATTTGATTTAATGAATCTCTATTCATTAATTTAAATTGACTCAGTGAATCAAATCTAAATTAGACCCATTCAACACTTGAATCAAATTGAGTCTAACTTATTTAGTCTAATTTGGATTACTCTTAATCCAATTAGGTTCATCCCATTAACCTAATCCTCATGGTTCATCATATGAACCTAATCTCCATCTAATTGCCCTTTGTGTGTGACCCTATAGGTTCTTGTAAAGTTGGCAATGCTCCTAAACCGATTTAGGAACATAAGCAATGAGCGGTATCTAGCAACACATCATTGCTACCCAAGTTACAAGAATGTTGAGCTCCAACATCACCTTTGTGACTACTAATTGTGACTCTCACAATATGTGACAATGTCCCTCTATCCTTGACATCTAGATTGACCAATTAAGGCATATACCGTGTCATCCTCGGTACAATCTATATCTTGAACTCCAAGTAGACTCACTCTAATCAAATGAGCTCAATATCTCATATTGACTCATTTGGGCATGGCCATGCACTTCGTGGTCTCACTCTATCAAGAATAACGATGTCACTCCCGTTGTATAGGAGGGATAGATCCCATCTAGATCACTCACATCCCTCCGCATACTTTGTTACATACTCAGTAATCGCCTTTATAGTCCACCCATTTACGGATGACGTTTGACGAAGCCAAAGTATGCAACTCCTTATGTAGGGAACCATGGTGATTTCATATCCAAGAACTAATAGTCATACTAATAGTCACATGAGAAAGTATATGACACTCATATAATGATCCATGATTCTTTCTCATGGTGGGTCATTCAGTATACATTCTCCAATGCATACCCATGTGTCAACTTGATATCTCATAACCATGACTTGTGAGATCAAGTCATCGTGTTGACCTACATGCTAGTCTCTACGCATTAACATTGTCCCTGAATGTTAATACTTGACTAGGAATAATTAAGAGTAGTGTTCTCTATATCATCTCATTATCGATTCAACCAATCGATTGATATAGATAAGAACCTTCTACTCAAGGACGTTATTATACTTAGTTATTTGGCACGAATACAAGTAAATATAATAACCATGCCTTTATAAATAGGAATATGATACAATAAAGTCCATACAATAATCATCACATAATTGGCTCTAGGGCTTTCACTAACAATCTCCCACTAGCACTGTTGCCAATCACCATAGTATCTAATACCCAATGACCTAGTATAACCATCATGCTTTTTCTGTGCCAAAGCCTTAGTCAAAGGATCTGCGATGTTAGCCTCTGTGGGTACTCTACAAATCCTCACATCTCCTCTATCAATAATCTCTCGAATAAGATGGAAGCGCCGTAGTATGTGTTTGGTCCGCTGGTGTGCGAGGTTCCTTAGCCTGTGCAATTGCTCCATTGTTGTCACAATAGAGCTCTATAGGATCCGCTATGCTAGGAACCACCCCAAGCTCAGTAATGAACTTACAGATCCAAACTACCTCCTTTGCTGCCAATGATGCAGCAATATACTCGGCCTTTATTGTAGAATCAGCAACTGTGTCTTGCTTCGAACTCTTCCAGCTCACAGCGCCACCATTCAAGCAAAACACGAACCCTGACTGTGATCTATAATCATTCTGGTCAGTTTGGAAGCTGGCATCGCCGTAACCCTTTACAGCTAGCTCCTCATCGTCTCCAAATATCAAGAAATATTTTTTAGTCCTTCTCAAGTACTTAAGAATATTCTTGACTACTATCCAGTGACGCTCACCTGGATCTAACTGGTATCTACTCGTCATGCTCAAAGCATACGAGACATCAGGATGGCATACATGATAGATCCTATAGCAGATGCGTAAGGGATCTTATCCATGCGATCTCTCTCCTCTCTAGAAGAGGGACTTTGAGTCTTTGAAAGACTCACACCTTGTGACATCGACAGAAGTCCCTTCTTGGAATTCTGCATGGCAAACCATAGTAATACCGTGTCAATGTATGTACTTTGACTTAGGCTAAGCAATCTCTTAGATCTATCTCTATAGATCTTGATGCCTAGAATACAGGCTGCTTCACCTAAGTCCTTCATTGAGAAGCACATCCCCAGCCAAGTCTTCACAGACTGTAGAAAAGGGATGTCATTCCCAATGAGTAGTATGTCATCCACATACAATACAAGAAAGACAACTATGTTCCCATTAACCCTCTTGTAGACACAGGGATCATCTTCATTCTTGATGAAACCAAATTTTTTGATCGCATCATCGAATCAAAGATTCCAGCTCCGAAAAGCTTGCTTTAGCCCATAAATGGACCTTTGTAGCTTGCATACTTTCCTAGTATGCTTTGGATCTACAAAACCCTCAGGTTGTATCATGTACATATCCTCGAGCATGTTTCCATTTAGAAATGCGGTTTTGACATCCATCTGCCAGATCTCATAATCGTGGTATGCTGCAATAGCAAGCATTATCCGAATGGACTTAAACATCGCCACTGGAGAAAAGGTTTCATCATAGTCAATACCATGAATTTGCTTGAAACCTTTAGCCACCAATCGGCGCTTATAGGTATGCATAAGTCCATCCATGTTAGTCTTTCTCTTAGAGACCCACTTACACCCAATGGGTTTGACCCCTTTAGGTGGATCAACCAAAGTCCATACTTGGTTGGTGTGCATGGATTCCATCTCGGATCTCATTGCCTCTAACCATTTCTCAGAGTTTGGGCTCATCACAGCTTCCTGATAGGAGGTAGGCTCATTCTCAATGAGCATAACGTCATCATGGTCAGATAAGAGAAATGAGTATCTCTAAGGCTGACGGCGTACCCTATCAGACCTGTAAAGAGGTAGGTCTACCTGAACAAGTGGTTGTTCCACAACTCTTTGTGCAACAATCTCATCATCCACAATATTTTGTGGTTCCTGTTCAACCTCCATCAAGGCCTCAGTGCTATGGTCCTTATCTTGAATTTCTTCAAGATCGAACGTACTCCCACTAGTTTTTCTAAAAAAAAATCCCTCTCTAGAAAAACCCCAATCTTTGCCACAAACACTTTGTGCTGACTTGGAATGTAGAAGTAATATCCCTTAGTCTCCTTGGGATATCCAACAAAATAGCACTTATCGGATTTGGGTCCTAGTTTGTCTGAGACTTGACGTCGAACGTACGCCTCACAACCCCAAATCCTCATGAAAGACAACTTGGGATTTCTCCCTATCCATATCGTATATGGTGTCTTTATCACAGCCTTGGATCGTACACGGTTAAGGGTGAAGGCTGTTGTGTCTAGAGCATATCTCCAAAAGGATATAGGAAGATCTGTGTGACTCATCATAGATCGTACCGTATCTAATAGGGTATAATTCCTCCTTTTGGATACACCATTCCACTGTGGTGTTCCAGGAGGAGTGAGTTGGGATAGAATCTCACACTCAGCTAGATAGTCACAAAACTCATGGCTAAGGTATTCACCACCTTGATCTGATTGAAGTATCTTAATACTCTTCCCAAGCTGGTTTTGTTCTTCATTCTTGAATTCTTTGAACTTTTCAAAGGATTCTGATTTATGTGTCATTAAATACACATAACCATATCTACTGAAGTCATCAGTAAATGTAATGAAGTACCTGTAACCATCTCTAGCAGCAACATTGAAAGGGCCACATACATCACTATGTATAAGTCCTAACAAGTCTATTGCTCTTTCGTTGTGTCCACTAAAGGGAGTCTTGGTCATCTTGCCTAGAAGGCAAGACTCGCATGTCTCATATGATTCAAAATCAAATGAGTCCAGTAGCCCATCCTTATGGAGTTGGGATAAGCGACTCTCATTTATGTGACCTAAGCGACAATGTCAGAGATAGGTTTGGTTCAACTCATTTGACTTGAATCTTTTGGTACTTATGTCATTACATATATGTGAGTCACACCTAGTATCCAATATCCAAGTGTCTAAGGAAATAGAATGACAATCAATAACGAAGATACCTGAAGAGGATGGGGCATCAGATGCCTTCTTCTTCTTCACGGACTCAAGATAAATCTTGCAATTTCTTCACCAATGGCCCTCCTTGCCACAATGATGGCAACTTCCCTTTTGAGCTGGTTATGCCTTCTTAGCCTTCTTCTTCTTCCCCTTATGTTGTTCCTTTGATTTCCTCTTAGAACCTTTCTTTGAGGAATCAACTAACAACACTGTCTTCTCCTCATGCTTCACAGAAGGCTCCACAGTTTTCAGCATGTTGAGGAGTTCAGGAATGGTGGATTCAATTTTGTTCATCCGGTAGTTCATCAAAAACTATGAGTAACTCTTCGGCTAACAATGTAGAATTAAGTCAATACATAAATCATGATCCATCACAAACCCAAGTGTAGCTAATCGCTCGATGTACCCATTCATCTTTAACATAAATTGCACCACAGATGAACCTTCTTGCATCTTAGAGGTGAAGAGGAGCTTGGAGACCTCGAACCTTTTGGATCTTGCTTTCTCATCAAACAACTCATGAAGATGGGAGACTATGGTATTAGCATCCATATGCTCATGCTGCTTCTGAAGATCGGGTACCATTGCGGCTAGCATGATACAACTCGTCAATTCATAATCAGTCACATGTTTCTGATAGGTCAATTCATCAAACACTTGTATCGATTAAACTCCTACCTCTAACGGGGAGGAGTTCTTTAGTGTTTTTTCCCTCCGTACGTGGTCAAGGACCGCTAGGGCCTTGGAGTAGTAGCCGAAGGCTACGAACAAAGTAAAATTCCCTTGTCTCTTTTTACTTTACATTTACATTTCCGCTGCATATAAGTGTTTTTGAATCGTCTAACGAAAGAAAAGAAAAAAAAAGATTTATCTCTATTCACCCCCCCCTCTAGCGATCCGCTCGATCCAACATATTAGGTATACTTGAAGAATTACGTGTAGTAGAAATGGCATCAACATTAGCAACCCTTGCAAGTTTTACCTCTATTCGAGTCCATGTCGAGTATCGTCGAAAGAGCTTCACTAAGCTACAAGCCCCGTCTTAATGAGAGATACTAGTCTCATGTCGAAGACATTGTGATCCGAGAGACGATCACAAAACAAGTTGTACAAACTTGTTTTCTCAGAAGTGTCGGCCGATCAAATTGTTCGGCTGCAGCAAGGTGGTCGATGGTCTTTCTGGTCGTGATGTGATGTTGCCGTCGACCGGGTTGTCGCCAATAGTGGTGGTGGCCAATGATCGAGGGGAGGCATCTAAGGCAGGCAGAGGAAGAGAGGAAGAGAGAAAGGTGGCTAGGGTTTCACAAACTCTAACTCGTCCATGAAATTTATCTCAACCCTTTTATGTATAGAGAACGTGTTTCTTAACCATCAAGAAACCCTCTATCAATGGTTGTCGGTTCACAACCTAAACCCGTTAACTCGCTCCATTAATTTTAAGTTAAAATAAACCAAACCAATTTTTATTCATTCGTTTAAAACAAACCAAACCCCTTTGGTTTATTTTCCACCATTGGATTAGAACCAAACCAATTTGGTTAATCCATCATGTCTTCAAAAGACTCGACCCATCCATGCTTCCGATGTGACTGAAACAATTTCATGCTTGATCTGATAATCCCATTCTTAAGATCATTTTAAATCCTTCGGATAACACTCGTAGTGCGTGTGACCAAATAGGTTCCCGATTTATATTGGTCATCTATAATTAACCATTAATTATAGAATGATCATGAGTGTCACCTAGTAGTACACCAAGATCCTCAATTAACCGAAAAATCAATCGTTGACCCAAGAACAACTTTTGAAACCTTTCAGAAACTATAGTGAGTCGTGCCCCATTCCCTTCACTCATCTTATACCCACTTGGTTCAAGACATGGTCTATTGTGTCAGTTGCCACTAGGATGATTATGTCACACCTTGCCCAAGTATCTTTTATGTTGGGTTTCTCCGGCATCGCGGTGAGTGTGTGTTCGAACATATTTTCTAAACATATCCACAGTGGAAGAATTAAAAGCAATAAATCTAATTTATTACAACACACAAACCACACGCATACAAGATACAATATGTGTAGACATAATCACTATTTCAAATTTTGTAATATAAGGAAATTACACTAGTTATACCTGACATATCACGTGCAGCGAGAATGACATCAACTAGAGCAACTCATTCTAGAGTTGCCTCTATCTGTATCCACGCCGAGTACCATCGGGATAGCTTCGCCAAGCTACGAGCCTCGTCTTCGTAGGAGTCACTAGCCTCGTGTCGAAGACGATGTGATCGAGAGAAGATCACAATCCGAATCAAAATTAGGATGCAAAAATGAGTCCCCAAAACTCACTTCTCCGAAGAGGTATTCGTTAACCGATTGATGAATCCTTGGTCCTCCACCTATGAGGATTGCCGGAGATCCAATCCCCGGTAATAAAGTTGCTGTTAGAGCTCCAAACGTTGTCCAAATGACGCTCCGACAAGAAGGAAGCAAGTTGTCCAAAAACTGGACAGCTTGGTGGAGGACTTGGCGCCGGCCAAAGGAAGAGGGTCAGCTGGTCCTTGGTCACTGAAGCCAAGGAGGGTTGCCGGAAGGGTGGGCGACAGCAGTTGGATACCAGCGGCACAAGGTTGGACGGCGACACAAGCTTAGGCATGGCTTCTTTGGGCGGCGGCAAGGAGAAGAGAGGGAGAGGAGAGGATGAGAAGTTTCCAAAATAAAACTTAGGGCTCTCCAAACCTCTAGTCGTTCTTTTATAGAGCGCGTATTTCTTAACCATCAAGAAACCTTTTCCTTAGAGTTATTGATTCCCAACCAAAACCCATTAACCCGCTCCAATAACTTAAGTTAAAATAAACCGAACTGAGTTGGTCTATTTTAAGTTAAAACGAACCGAACCAACTTTGGTTCATTTGTTTAAAACAAACCAAACCACTTTGGTTTATTTTCCATCATTGGATTACAACCAAACCAATTTGGTTCATCCATCATGTCTTCATAAGACTTGGCCCATTCATGCTTCCGTTGTGACTGAAACAATTTCATGCTCGCTCCTCGTTTTGTCCAACCAAACCTAGTTTCTCTCGATATGAGAATCTCATTCTCAATCTCGTTTTAAATTCTTTGAATTATGCTCGTTGTGCGTGTGACCAAATAGGTTCCCAGTTTATGATGGCCATATATAATTAACCATTAATTATAGAATGATCATGAGTGCACCTAGTAGTACATCATGATTGCTAATTAACCCAAAAATCATCGGTTGATCCAAGAACCATTTCTGAAACACTTCAGCAGCTTGAATGAATCATGCCCCATTCCCTTCACTCATCTTATACCCACTTGGTTCAGGACATGGTTTATAGTGTCAGCCCCCACTAGGCGGACTACGTCACACCAAGCCTAAGTATCATTTCCTCATCCTACAGATTCTAGTTACTGCACATGTATCCAAGGTTACCTTACTCTAAACATGTAATGCTTTGGCCAAAGACTTTAGTAACAATTCGATGAGAGGCCAAGGGTATACATCTCCTCGCAAGGAGTGGTGAATCCTTTATAGGCTATTCAAACACCTTCGAGCATTTTGACTTATACCCAATCATCTTGGGTCCACATCTCCTTGGAGATGCTTGCTTAAGATGTCAAAGCATAAGTCTCCATGACCAAGATGACTTGAATACCGCAAGTCAATGATACATCGCACTTAAGCTGCAGCAAGAACTTCATTGACATATCCATATATATAGAGAACCATATGAAGTCTTACAGCTGGTCACTCCAATGAACTAGTTACCATAACTAGCATCCACGATTAACTCTAGACATCACAATGTCTCCAGCAAGTGAGAAACAGCTACTTGGATACACCAAAGAGTATACCTCATGCTAGTCTCGACATAATTGATAGTGTCAAAATCCACCAATTCATCGTCTAGGGATAATTCCAATACAACACAATTACACATGTAGAGATACTCACTAGTTGTGATCCAATCACAAATTCTCTCATGCTGTGAATCGTATTGTGGACATTCAGTAAATGAGTTTAAGATATAATCAAATACATACAAACATGTATACTCAAATAGTGAATCTTTATTTATCCTAAAAATGTTTTAAACATAAGGCGATTGCCTTAGGACACCTCTCATATATTACTAACAAACTCTCACTTGGCCTAATGCCAATCACCACGGTATCCAATACCATAAGCCCTAACATGGCCCTCAAACTTACTTTGAGGTAAGGCCTTAGTTAATGGATCCGCTAAGTTCTTTTTAGTGGGAATCTTCTTGATTTGAATTTCATTCCTACTGATAATCTCTCTGATCAGATGATAGAGGCGAAGCACATGTTTGAATCATTGATGAGAGCTTGCTCTTTTGCCTGTTCAATTGCTCCATTGTTGTCGCAGTAAACTAGTATTGCTTTAACAATGGTTGGAACCACACCTAGTTCATAAATGAACTTTGTGATCCAAACTGCTTCCTTTGTTGCTTCCGAAGCTACAATGTATTTTGCCTCTGTGGTAGAATCTGCTACAGTATCTTGTTTGGAACTTTTCCAACTCATTGTGCCTCCATTCATGGTGAACACGTACTAAGACTGAGACTTGGAATCATCCTTGTCTGTCTAGAAGTTGGCATCCGTATACCCGCGTATCACCATCTCCCCTTCTCCATATATTAGGAACACACCCTTAGTTCTTCTCAAGTACTAAAGGATCATTTTAACAGCCGCCCAATGATACATTCTTGGATCAGACTGGTATCTTCTCGTGACACTCAGAGCATATGATACATCGGGCCTCATACATAACATAACATACATGATAGATCCTATTGCGGATGCATAGGGAATCTTATTCATGCAAATCCTCTCGTCTTCTATGCGCGGACACATAGACTTCGAAAGGTGTATCCCATGCCTGATGGGTAGGAAACCTTTCTTGGATTCCGACATGCTAAACCTCTTTAGCACTCGATCTATATATGTGGACTACGAAAGACCAAGCAACCGATTCGATCTATCCCTATAGATCTTAATCCCAAGGATGTAGGTTGCTTATCCCAGGTCTTTCATGGAGAATGTATTGGACAACCAAATTTTAACTGACTATAAGACAGAAACATTGTTTCCTATAAGTAATATGTCATCGACATACAATACTAGGAATACGACTACACTCCCACTAACCTTCTTGTACACACAAGGTTCGCTGGGATTTTGTGAGAAATTAAACCTTTTTATTGTCTCATCAAAATGGATATTCTAGCTCCTGGATGCTTGCTTCAGTCCATATATGGACCGTCATAGTTTATATACCTTGGTTTTATCAACCGATGTGAAACTCTCAGGCTGTATCATATATACGTCCTCGAGTAGGTTTCTATTAAGGAAAGCAGTTTTCACATCCATCTGCGATATCTCATAATCATAATGAGCCACTATAGCCAGGAGCATCCTAATGGATTTAAGGATAGAAACAAGTGAATAGGTCTCGTTATAATCAACACCTTGCTTTCTACTATACCCTTTTGCCACAATCTAGCCTTATAGGTAATCACATTACCATCCATGTCGATTTTCTTCTTGAAACCCACTTGCACCCAATAGGATTTAAGCCTTCAGGTGGGTCAACCAAGTTCCAAACTTGATTTTCATACATGGAATCCATTTCCGACTTCATTGCGTTAAGCAATTTATCCCTTTCTGAACTTTTCATAACTTCTTCATAACTGGTAGGCTCCTCATCATCAATGAGTAATACGTTGTTCGATTCACTTACGAGAAATCCATAACTCTCAAGAATGTTATGTGTTCTACTAGATCTATGAAGATGTGGTGTCATAATAGATTCAGCCGATGGCTCATCACTATGAGTTATCGATTGTGTAGGGGAAATGTTTACCACTAGAGGAGGGTGAATAGCGTCGATACGTTGCATAGATGGAATTCGTTCGTGTTTGTCTACAAACTTCGTTAGCGCACAGCGGAATAATAATAAAAAAGCAATAATGAAATAGACAAATACGCCAACACAAATATTTAATGTGGTTTGGAACCGAACGGTCCCTACTGCACGGATCAAACTCTAAAGAGCTCTAGAGATGCCAATCACACACCACTATGCAATAACTCTTTCTCGACACAAGTCGGAGGTGGAGAAATCTCATACAGTAGTTTACAACAATAAACTAAATACAACAAGAAAATAAATTATGAAATACAACAAGAGATGCAAAGAAAACTTTACACAAAACTCTTTTGAATGCTTGCTTGCTAGGTTGATCAAGTAGCACTTGGAGACCCTAAATTGCAGTAGCAACTCGCCCCAAAACAACTCAAAGAACCTTGGTCAAAATCTCCCCCATGAGCTCCATATAAACCTTCAACCTGGGCTAGAAAACACTGATCAGTGGACTGCTCGGGACCATCAGTCGACTAATGACACTATTGTAGTGAGACAACGGTGTAATCCATGCTAGAAAAATCTAACGGATAGGACATCAATCGACTGATCATGACCATCAGTTGACTGATGGAGCCTTCACTCTCCTGCTGACCCCGCAGTCGAGTCTCGACTCTATTCTTTGCTCGAAAAACTGAGCACCGACGATCGATCACGGCCATCGATCGCTACTCTAGCGATCGATTGCCCACCTGCAGCGATCGATTCTTTGGGACACTTCCCGCAGTTAAACCCTAGTTAACTCACACCAGTCAACTGCCATATGACACCAGTCAACTAGCACACCTCAAACATGAGGTTTTAACCTCAAACATGAGGTTTTAACCTCAAACATGAGGTTTTAACCTCCAATATGAGGTTTTAACCTCCAACATGAGGTTTAACCCAAGTATGGTGCCCCCATACTTGCTAGACCACCCGTAGCCTAGACCTAAGCCTTCTAGCCACCTTCATCAGCCTCATGCCTCTCGGATCCCTCCAAGTCATCCATGACTTGTTCATTCATTGCACTAGACTTCAGGTACTTCCATCGGCTATGTCATGCTAACAGTGTCTACACCGCCAAGGCACATTGGACTTATGCTGCCAAGACTCCGCTTGGACTTTACGCCGCCAACCAATGGACTTATGCTGCCAAGACTCCTGCTTGGACTTTACACCGCCAATATCAAACCCCTTGGACTTTCCAAATGCCAAGACTCAAACTTTGACTTTCCCTTGCCAACTCATGTTGGACTTTCCATGCCAAGACCCATGCTTGGACTTTCCATTGCCAAGACCCATGCTTGGACTTTCCCAAATGTCAAGTGTCCCACTTGGACTTTCCATGCCAAGTACCCAAGACTTGGACTTTCCAATGACAATCACATTGTCTTATGTTTTTGTCGAACATCAAAACTGTTGGGTTTCCGGCACCGCGGCGTGTGTGTGTTCGATCACGTTTCGTAAACATGAACACAGCGGAAGCAATAAAAATAATAAATACTTCTATTTATTACAACACACACAACACACGCATGCATATTACAACAAGTGTAGACATAACCGTAAATTTAAATTTGCAATAAAAGGAAATTTATCTACGTTATACCTTTCGTATGACGTGTAGCGGGAACGGCATCAACCGGAACGATCCTCGCTAGAATCGTCTCTATCCGTATCCACGCCGAGTTCCTCGGGATGACTTCGCTAAGCCATGAGCTTCATCTTCGTACGGGTTACTAGCCTCGTGTTGAATACGACGTGATCGAGAGATGATCACGATCCGAATCCAAATTCGGATCCAAAACGAGTCCTCAAAACTCGCTTCTCCGGAGAGGTATTCGTCAACCGATTGACGAATCCTTCGTCCTCCACCTCAGAGGATTACCGGAGATCAAATCCCCGGTAAGTTATCCGCTGTCGGAGCTCTAACCGTCGTCCAAACGACGCTCCGACGAGAGGAGAAGAAGCTGTCCAGAAAACTGGACAGCTTGGAGGAGGAGTAGGCGCCGGCCAAAAACAAGGAAGCCAAGTGCTCACCTTTTCACCGAGGCCTAGGAAGATCACCGGAGGGTCACCGGAGGATCACCGGCTGAGCTTGGTCACCGGCAAGGAGCTGGACGCCGGCACAAAGGGCTAGGCGGCCAAGGAGCTTGGGCAGCACACCTAGGTTGGGCGGCACAACTAGGTTGGGCGGCAACTCCAACTAGGGTTTTGGATTAGGGCTTAATTATCCATTAAGCCCTCTTTTATAGAGAACTAATTCTCTTAATGGTTATTGGATCATAACTATTAGGCCCGTTAACCCGCTCCATTAAGATAAGTTAAAATAAACCAAACCATGATGGTTTATTTTAAGTTAAAACGAACCGAACCAACTTTTGGTTCATTCGTTTAAAATAAACCAAACCCTTTGGTTTATTCTCCTCCATTGGATTAGAACCAAACCATTTTGGTTTATCCATTACGTCTTCATAAGACTCGGCCCATCCACGCTTCCATTGCGACTGAAATGATTTCATGCTCGCTTTATGTTTGGTCCAACCAAACCTAGTTTCTCTAGGTCTGAGAATTCCATTCTCAAGCTCATTTTAAATCCTTTGGATTACACTCGTTGTGCGTGTGACCAAATAGGTTCTCGGTTTATGTTGGCCGTCTATAATTAACCATTAATTATAGAACGATCATGAGTGGCACCTAGTAGTACATCATGATCCCCAATTAACCGAAAAGATCAACGTTGATCCGTAACTATTTCAAACCCTTCAGCAGCTCGAATGATTCGTGCCCCATTCCCTTCACTCATCTTATACCCACTTGGTTCAGGACATGGTCTATTGTGTCAGTCCCCACTAGGCTGACTACGTCACACCTAGCCCAAGTATCATTTCCTTGTCTTTACGGATTCTAGTTACTACACATGTATCGAAGAGTACTTTACTCTAAACATGTAATGCTTTGGCCAAAGACTTTAGTAACAATCCGACGAGAGGCCATGGGTATACATCTCCTCGCAAGGAGTGGTGAATCCTTTATAGGCTATTCAAACACCTTCGATCACTCGACTTATACCCAATCATCCGGTCCACATCTCCTTAGAGATGTTTGCTTAAGATGTCAAAGCATAAGTCTCCATGATCAAGATGACTTGAATACCGCAAGTCAAAGGAACATCGCACTTAAGCCACAAGAAGAACTTCATTGACATATCTATATATGCAGAGAACCATATGAAGTCTTACTACCGATCACTCCAATGAACTAGTTACCATAACTAGCATCCACGATTAACTCCGACATCACTATGTCTCCACCAAGGAGAATCACCGCTTGATACACCAAGGAGTATACCTGTGCTAGTCTCGATGTAATGATGGTGTCCAAATCCATCAATTCATCGACTAGGATAATTCCGATACATCACAATTACACATGTAGAGATACTCACTAGTTGTGATCCAATCACAAATTCTCTCATGCTGTGAATCGTATCGTGGACATTCAGTAAATGAGTTTAAGATCCAATCAAATACATAAAACATGTATTCTCAAATAGTGAATCTTCATTTATCATATAAATGGTTCATACATAAGGCGATTGCCTTAGGACATCTCTCATATATTACTAACAGACTCCCACTTGGCCTAATGCCAATTGCTACGGTATCCAATACCATAAGCTCGAACATGACCCTCAAACTTACTTTGAGGTAATGCCTTAGTCAAAGGATCCGCTAAGTTCCTTTCAGTGGGAATTTTCTCGATTTGTATTTCGTTCCTACTGATGATCTCTCTGATAAGATGATAGCGGCGAAGCACATGTTTGGATCGCTGATGAGACCTTGGCTCTTTCGCCTGTGCAATTGCACCATTGTTGTCACAGTGGACCGGTATTGCTTCAACAATGGCCAGAATCACACCAATTTCATGAATGAACTTTTTGATCCAAACCGCTTCCGAAGCTGCAATGTATTCTGCCTCAGTGGTAGAATCCGCTACAGTCTCTTGTTTGGAACTTTTCCAACTCACTGCGCCCCCATTCAAGGTGAACACGTATTCAGACTGAGACATGGAATCATCCTTGTCTGTCTGGAAGCTGGCATCCGTATACCCGTGTATCACCATGTCCCCTTCTCAATATATTAGGAACACATCCTTAGTTCTTCTCAAGTACTTAAGGATCGTCTTAACAGCCGCCCAATGATCCATTCCTGGATCGGACTGGTATCTGCTCGTGACACTCAGAGCATACGATACATCGGGCCTCGTACATAACATAGCATACATGATAGATCCTATTGCGGATGCATAGGGAATCTTACTCATGCAAATCCTCTGCATCTTCTCGTTCAGACACATAGACTTCAAAGGTGTACCCATGCCCGATGGGTAGGAAACCTTTCTTGGATTCCGACATGCTAAACCTCTTTAGCACTGGCCTATATATGTAGACTCGCGAAAGACCAAGCAACTGCTTCGATCTATCTCTATAGATCTTAATCCCGAGGATGTAGGTTGCTTCTCCTGTGTCTTTCATGGAGAATGTCTTGATAACCAAACCTTCATCGATCAGAAGATTGAAACATCGTTTCCTATAAGTAGTATGTCATCGACATACAATACTAGGAACACGACTGCACTCCCACTAACCTTCTTGTACACACAAGGTTCGTCTGGATTTTGTGAGAAATCAAACTTTTTGATGGTCTCATCAAAACGGATATTTCAGCTCCTGGATGCTTTCTTCAATCCATATATGGACCGTCGCAATTTGCATACCTTGGTTTTATCAACCGATGTGAAACCCTCAGGCTGTATCATATACACGTCCTCGAGCAGGTTTCCATTAAGGAAAGTTGTTTTCACATCCATCTGCCATATCTCATAATCATAATGAGTTGCTATGGCCAGGAGCATCCGAATGGATTTAAGCATAGCTACAGGCGAATAGGTTTTGTCATAATCAACACCTTATTTTTGACGATATCCTTTCGCCACCAATCTAGCCTTATAGGTAATCACATTATCATCCATGTCGGTTTTCTTCTTGAAAACCCACTTGCACCCTATAGGCTTTATCCCTTCAGGTGGGTCAACCAAGTTCCAAACTTGGTTTTCATACATGGAATCCATTTCCGACTTCATGGCACCAAGCCACTTATCCCTTTCTGAACTTGTCAGCACTTCTTCATAACTGGTAGGCTCCTCATCATCAATGAGTAACACGTCGTTCGATTCACTTACGAGAAATCCATATCTCTCGGGAATATTGCGTGTTCTACCAGATCTACGAAGATGTGGTGTTACAATAGGTCCAGCCGATTGCTCATCACTATGAGTTGTCGGCTGTTGTGCTTCACCAGGTATCTCATCAATGTCTATTTGAGTCTCTCGAGCCTCCTCAAGCTCGGCGACACTCCCCTTGTTTTTCTTGCAGAGAAACTCTTTCTCTTGAATCACAGCATGCCTTGATACAAAGAAGTTTTTTTCCACAGGATGATAGAATTGGTAAGCCCTTGTTTCCTTAGGGTATCCAATAAATAGACATTTATCAGACTTAGCATCCAATTTGTCTGATACAGTCCGCTTCACATAAGCAGGACAACCCCATATCTTCAAGTAAGATATATGAGGTTTCTTACTATTCCATATCTCATATGGAGTAGTTGAGACTACCTTGGTAGACATTCTGTTTAACAAGTACATAGCTGTCTGAAGTGCATAGCCCCAAAAGGACTTGGGAAGAGTTGCATGATTCATCATTGACCTGACCATGTCCAACAAGGTCCGGTTACGCCTCTCAGATACACCATTATGCTGTGGTGTATAGGGCGGAGTCCATTGAGACAATATGCCATTGTCTCTTAGATAATCAAGAAACTCTTGACTTAAGTATTCACCACCTCGATCCGATCGAAGTATTTTAATACTCTTGTCATGTTGTTTCTCTACTTAATTTCTGAATTCTTTGAACCTTTCAAAGGCTTCAGACTTGTGTTTCATCAAGAACACATACCCAAACCGTGAGTGATCATCGGTGAAGGTAATGAAGTAGCTATAGCCTCCTAATGCTTGAGTTGACATAGGTCCACATACATCAGTATGTATTAGACCTAGTAACTCTCTCACTCGTTCACCTTTTCTAGTAAAAGGTAACTTAGTCATCTTGCCTTTTAAGCATGATTCGCATGTATCGTATGAATCCAATTCAAACGATTCCAGAATTCCACATCGGTGTAATTCGGACATGCATTTCTTGCTTATATGGCCAAGACGACAATGCCACATATAGGAGTCTATTTGATTATCCTTTCGAGCACGCGTGTTGCTCGCTTCGATATTGAAATCGTCACTGGATACGTCCAACGTATAAACACCATTGCTTAAAGTTCCAATCCCATAAAGAACTCCATTCAAAGTTATGTAACAACAATTGTTACTAAAAGTCAAATGGAACCCATTTCTATTTAGACAATAAATAGAAATGATGTTCTTTATCAACGAAGGAACATAAAAGCAATTGTCCAGTTCTAAGACAAGTCCTACAGGGAGTTCCAACAAATACGTTCCGATGGCGAGTGCAGCAACCGTTGCTCCATTCCCAACACGTAAATTTGACTCTCCCCTTGATGAGTCTTCTTCTATTCCTTAGCCCATGTATGTCATTACATATATGTGAGCCACACCCAGTATCAAATACCCATGTGTCTGAGGAAATAGAATGACAATCAATAAAGAAGATTTCTGAAGAAGATGGGGCATCCGATGCCTTATCCTTCTTCATGGACTCAAGATAAAACTTGCACTTTCTTCGCAAATGGCTCTCCTTGCCATAATGATGGCAAGTTTCCTTTTGTGCTAGTTCTACCTTCTTAGCCCTTCTCTTCTTTCCCTTCTACTGTTCCTTTGACTTCCTCTTAGAACCTTTCTTCGAGGAATCAACTAACAACACCGTCCCCTGCTCTTGCTTCTCAGAAGACTCCACAGTCTTCAGCATATTGAGCAGTACCATTAATCGGGACATAGTTTTAATATGGTTAGAGCGCATTCAACCAATTAGCCCAGCTTGGAGAGAGTCCAACAACCAAAGCTAACGATTGACCTCTGACTCTTACCATATTAGTATTAAACTATTCCATGGTTTGAACATATTCGGGTTCGAGCCGGGCTTGGAGAGAGTCCAACAACCCAAACAAAAAATGGAACTCTGGTTCTAACCATATTAATGGAAGGTGTAGGCTTTAATATTGTTTAAGGGTTTTTATGTCTCATCCTCTTTGCATGCAAATAACTATTATCTACATGGCATGGCATACATGGCATACATCTACATGTCACGACACGCATGGCATAATGTTATGCATCTAATGCAATTACATGGCATACAATTATGTCATGTATATATTTCCTTATATGTCATAACTATTTCTGGAAATAAAATATGTTTAAGATTTGATTCTCCAAATCAAATCATAATTAAATTAGGAAACAAATTTCCAAATCTAATCACATATTTTATTCATGGAATTATTTGATTAAGGAAAATCTATTTAGGAAACCAATTTCCCAAATCATTAAAACTACTTATGGAAATAAAATATTTTAAGATTTGATTTCCCAAATCAAATCATGATTAAATTAGAAACAAATTTCAGAATCTAATCAAATATTTTATTTATGGAAAATATCAATTTCCATAAATACTTCCAACTTTCCAAAAGTGGAAGATTTCCATAAATACTTCTAGACTTTCCAAAATTGAAAAATTTCCATAAATACTTCTAAATTTCCAAAATTAGAAAATTTCCAGAAATACATTATGACTATCACAAAACAATTTTTACGATTATGTCGAAACACAACACAGGCTCACGATACCCTTTGTTGGGTTTTTAAACTTGCGGCGTGTGTGTGTTCGATCACGTTTCGTAAACATGAACATAGCGGAAGCAATAAAAATAATAAATACTCCTATTTATTACAACACACACAACACACGCATGCATATTACAACAAGTGTAGACATAACCGTAAATTTAAATTTGCAATAAAAGGAAATTTATCTACGTTATACCTTTCGTATGACGTGTAGCGGGAACGGCATCAACCGGAACGATCCTCGCTAGAATCGTCTCTATCCGTATCCACGCCGAGTTCCTCGGGATGACTTCGCTAAGCCACGAGCTTCATCTTCGTATGGGTTACTAGCCTCGTGTTGAAGACGACGTGATCGAGAGATGATCACGATCCGAATCCAAATTCGGATCCAAAACGAGTCCTCAAAACTCGCTTCTCCGGAGAGGTATTCGTCAACCGATTGACGAATCCTTCGTCCTCCACCTCAGAGGATTACCGGAGATTGAATCCCCGGTATGTTATCTGCTGTCGGAGCTCTAACCGTCGTCCAAACGACGCTCCGACGAGAGGAGAAGAAGCTGTCCAGAAAACTGGGCAGCTTGGTGGAGGATTAGGCGCCAGCCAAAAACAAGGAAGCCAAGTGCTCACCTTTTCACCAAGGCCTAGGAAGATCACCGGAGGGTCGCCGGAGGATCAACGGCTGAAGCTTGGTCGCCAAGGAAGGAGCCGACGCCGCACAAGGTGGCGGCTAACTAGGTTGGGCGGCAACTCCAACTAGGGTTTTGGATTAGGGCTTAATTATCCATTAAGCCCTCTTTTATAGAGAACTAATTCTCTTAATAGTTATTGGATCATAACCATTAGGCCCGTTAACCCGCTCCATTAAGATAAGTTAAAATAAACCAAACCATGATGGTTTATTTTAAGTTAAAACGAACCGAACCAACTTTTGGTTCATTCGTTTAAAATAAACCAAACCCTTTGGTTTATTCTCCTCCATTGGATTAGAACCAAACCATTTTGGTTTATCCATTACGTCTTCATAAGACTCGGCCCATCCACGCTTCCATTGCGACTGAAACGATTTCATGCTCGCTTTATGTTTGGTCCAACCAAACCTAGTTTCTCTCGGTCTGAGAATCCCATTCTCAAGCTCGTTTTAAATCCTTTGGATTACGCTCGTTGTGCGTGTGACCAAATAGGTTCTCAGTTTATGTTGGCCGTCTATAATTAACCATTAATTATAGAACGATCATGAGTGGCACCTAGTAGTACATCATGATCCCCAATTAGCAAGAAGATCAGGTTGATCGTAACTATTTCAAACCCTTCAAGGCTCGAATGAATCGTGCCCCATTCCCTTCACTCATCTTATACCCACTTGGTTCAGGACATGGTCTATTGTGTCAGTCCCCACTAGGCTGACTACGTCACACCTAGCCCAAGTATCATTTCCTCGTCTTACGGATTCTAGTTACTGCACATGTATCGAAGAGTACTTTACTCTAAACATGTAATGCTTTGGCCAAAGACTTTAGTAACAATCCGACGAGAGGCCATGGGTATACATCTCCTCGCAAGGAGTGGTGAATCCTTTATAGGCTATTCAACACCTTCGATCACTTCGACTTATACCCAATCATCCCGGGTCCACATCTCCTTAGAGATGTTTGCTTAAGATGTCAAAGCATAAGTCTCCATGATCAAGATGACTTGAATACTGCAAGTCAAAGGAACATCGCACTTAAGCCACAGTAAGAACTTCATTGACATATCTATATATGCAGAGAACCATATGAAGTCTTACGGGTGGTCACTCCAATGAACTAGTTACCATAACTAGCATCCACGATTAACTCCGGACATCACTATGTCTCCAGCCAGTGAGAATCAGCTGCTTGGATACACCAAGGAGTATACCTCGTGCTAGTCTCGACAGAATTGATAGTGTCCAAATCCATCAATTCATCGACTAGGGATAATTCCGATACATCACAATTACACATGTAGAGATACTCACTAGTTGTGATCCAATCACAAATTCTCTCATGCTGTGAATCGTATCGTGGACATTCAGTAAATGAGTTTAAGATCCAATCAAATACATAAAACATGTATACTCAAATAGTGAATCTTCATTTATCATATAAATGGTTCATACATAAGGCGATTGCCTTAGGACATCTCTCATATATTACTAACAAAAACATCTCTCGAGTAAAGCTCGTGTCCTAGTTATTCGTGACCTGGGTCGATTGCACCAACAATCTCTCCCTTTTTGATATTTGACAAAAACTAAACAAACCATTGAGTTAGAGGAGGTCAATATCTCATGTCCCAATGAGATCTTACAATCTCCCCCTTTATCCATAAATACCTAGGATGCCTACCATCTTCCTAGTGATAAGTCTCATATCACTCAAGAGAGGCAATCCTATACACTCTCCCAATTCCAAATTGGTATCTCAAAATCCCATTTTCTCCCTCATGAGGAAAAAATACCATCCATCATTCCATGATGGATACCTCCCTCTAAAGGCTTTGTCCCCCTTCACCATTGCACCAACAATGCCCTTGGGAAGTCCCTAAGCTAATAGGAACTCTAAACCATCAAAAATAAGGTTCAAAGTTGACCATTGAACTTTCCTATACCTTAAATTTGATAGACAACCCTAACACCTCTCCTAATCCATATCCAATGGATTTTCACCCTTTATAATGCTTCCCAAAGCATATCCTAGGGTTAGGAGTGGTTAGGGAACTCTAACATAGCTGAAAATGTGGTAAACAACCTTGTTTTTCCTGAAATCAGTTTGGCAGCCGACTTTATCATAGATCAGTCGACTGCCACCAAGGGCAGTCGACTGATAACTGAAAATCTCGATTTTCAATTATCAGAAATGAGATTTGAAAATTCATAAATAAATATACATATATCAAAAAATCATGAAAATTCATACGTATAATACTTATGACCAATACAATGGGTGAAAAATATTTGAAAATTATTTTACCCATAAAATAGTGAAATTGGCACAAAGTTCAAAACCATTAAAATTTTCAATATTTTGGCCCTACTTTGTATCAACTTCATCAATGGTGATTGCTATCAAAAGATAGACTTCACCAAGGGTTTCTAAAATGATTTTAAAATATTTTTAAAACCTTATATTGGATCATATTCCTTGGGCTCAATGTACATGACTTGTACACAAGCTTTCCCTAATTATCCACAATTAAGATAAGGTGAGTTTTAGTTCATCTAGATGCAAAAACTATGCACCTTGAACTTATCTCATATCCTGGCATCTCACATGTATCTAGGGTGTATAAATACACATACATGTCAATGTGATGTGAGATGTGGGTTTTGTTCATCTTAATTTAGGATTTCATCCATTTTCTAAGGCAACACTACTTGATTCCCTTATAAATGGGGCTCCAAGTCATGCCATAGTCCTTAAATCAATTTTAATCAACTTAAATGCATGAATGATCATGGCATAAATAATAGCAATAACTAAGCATGGACAATGATCATGATGTCATGGCATATGATATAATCTAAAAACACATGACATTAATCCTTAATCCTAAACATGATCATGACATATTAAATGATAAAAGTAAATATGAAGTCATGGCATGTTATATGGAAATCAAAGCATGGCAAATAAAATGTATAGGTATAAGAATACCTAAATTTCAATATTAGTTGTCATTTGATATAATTAAGTATATTTTGCCATATTACTAATTTTCTCCCAAGTGTGCCTAAAACCCAAAATGACACACTATGACCTCTAATCCTAAATTGTGCCAGTTTAATTGATTTTTCATAATTCCAAGAATGTATTGCACATCCTAAAATCTTTTAGGATCATAAGATCAAACCTATTTCCAAGGTATCCATAACCTTGAAAATAAGCTAAAGTGTCACCTTTACCATGGTTAGGTTAACTACCCTTCCATTTAAAGTAGGCACACCCTAAACCCATCTAGCGTGAATCAATCACGCTCTTAGGAACCCAAAATGTATTTGAGCTCCTAGGGTTAATTAGGTATTGCTTAGGAATAACCTCCCTAGATACCTTCCTAATGACCCTCCTAGGCTTGGTAGCCTTGGTCATTTAGGTCTAACCTAGGTTGACTCTAGGGGTAACTTTCCTTGCAACCTTCTTAGTGGCTTCCCTAAGTTTCCTTGAAACCCTTGCCACTAGGCACCTACCTTGGTCAACCTTAGGGATGACTTCCCTATTGACCTTGGTCTTCCTAGACCTAGTTTGTGTTCCATAATCAAATGGAACACTATGATAAACCACCATAGGCTTAGGTTTGTGACCCAAACCTTTCTTGCCTATGGTTGACTTTTGTCTCTTAGGTCCTAGGTGTTGACTTTGACTTCTAGACCCTTGACATTGATCATTTGACCTTTGCATTTGATTTGTCATTTTTTCAAAGGTCTTTTCCAATTTCTCAAGCCTTGACCTCAAGGCTTGGTTCTCTAATTCTAATTGCCCAACTTTCGATTTTTCATTTGGTCTTTGGGCATTGTTTTTCCTAGGCATATGCCTAGTCCATTTAGGGTTTAAGTCTAGGTGCTCTTGTACTTTTCTAATTGTCTCCCTAGGTAGAATTTGTCTAGAATTATTTGACCTAGGTTTGTCCTTAGATAAATTATTTTCAGGGACATTAGTCCCAAATTTCTCCTTATTTTCAAAATGAATATTCTTAGCTTCTAAACAAAAGTATTTGTTATTTCTAGCATGCTTTGTATGATAAATAGCAAGATTGCTAACATTATTTCTAGCATGCTTGTTAACATAAATTGAAGGTGCATTATTAAAATATACCTTAGGGTTAGCCTTAGCTCCCCCTACATGTGATGCTCCTTCCTTATCTTTGATTTCCTTATTCTTAGGGCATTGACTTCTATAGTGCCCCTTTTGATGGCACTTGAAACATACTATAAGCTCCTTGCCTTTCCTAATTGAGGCACCAGCGTATTTTGAATTTGTGTTGACTTTTGGTGCCGGAGGAGTCTTCTTAACTCTTTTCAAGCACTTACTCTTGTAATGCCCACTTTTCCTACACTCAAAGCAAATTATATGATTTTTATTTAAAATTACTTTGCTTGAATTACCTAGGGTGGTGGTGAGGATCTCTTGAGCTTGCTCTTCCTCTCTACCGAATGTAGATGGTTCTTTTTGTTGCTCCGGTGTTGAGGATGCTCTAATCTCCTCCCCCTCAATGCTAGAGGTGGAGGTCTCCTCCAATTCTTCCACCTTCTCTTCCACCGATCCGGAAGTTGACTCCCTATTAACTTCTGAATCCTCACTCGCTTGTTAGGATGAAGATTCATCTTCGGCCTCCTCTTCTTGAGCCGGTGATGAATCTTCATGGAGCTTGGCCAATTCCCTCCAAAGCTCCTTAGCATCCATGCAATCACCTAGGCTACACAAGAAGTCATTTGGAATTAAATAAAAAATAAATTTTACTACCTTCTTGTTTTTCTCAAATTGTTGGAGTTGCTCTTCACTCCATCTCTTCTTTTTGAGGAAGACACCTTTTGGTCCTCTTTGATATTCAAAACCATCCATTAAGATGGACCACTCCTCAAAGTCTCTCATTATAATAAAATCTTCAATTCTTCTCTTCCAAGAATTGAAACCTTTTCGTCCATATAATGAGTACGGGATCGGTGTGTTGATGTCCCAACCTAGTTGTTCTTCCAACTCCATCTTCACCCTCTAGCGTGTTTGTCTTAGCTCCCAGCGGTTAGTCCGTAGAATAGCCCCGGGCTCTCATACCAATTGTAGGGGAAATGTTGCCCGCTAGAGGGGGTGAATAGCATCGATACATTGCGTAGAAGGAATTCGTTCGCGTTCGTCTACTTTGTTAGCACACAGCGGAATAATACTAATAAAGCAATAACGAAATAGACAAGTATGCAAACACAAATATTTAACGTGGTTCAGAATCGAATGGTTCCTACTCCACGGATCAAGCTCTAAAGAGCTCTAGCGATGCCAATCACACACCACTATGCAATAACTCCTTCTCGACACAAGTCGGAGGTGGAGAAACCTCGTACAAGAGTTTACAACAATAAACTAAATACAACAAGCAAATACAATATGAAATACAACAAGAGATGAAAAAAAAACTTTACACAAAACTCTTTTAAATGCTTGCTTGCTAGATTGGTCGAGTAGCACTTGGAGACCCTGAATGTAGGGGATCGAACGGACGGCTAGATGGGGGTGAATAGCCCTCTTACGATGGATGTCGTAAATTGCTCGTCTACAAAAGATTAGCACAAGCGGAAAATACAAATACAAATAGATAAAGCAAAAGATAAACAATAAAACAAACGCTAACACGATGGTATAACGTGGTTCATGGCTGCGCCGCTAATCCACGGTCCGATTCGTCCAAGGTGAATCACTCCTTTAAAGTCAATCACTATTGGTCTCTCCTTTGCACCAAGCTAGGTGGAGGTAACCTTTACAAACAAGATCACTCTTCTTACAATAAGAATGGAGTAAAAGCAAGTAAGAAGAGTTTAGAGCTTGTGGGGCACTTGGATGGTCGTTTGGAGGAAGAGCATTTGCCCCCCAAAGCTCCACACCCTCTCTTTTTATAGAGAGGAGGCTTTTCTTCCTGTTGGCCGCCACCAGTGGACTGCTGCCCTTGGCAGTCGACTGCCACCACTCCAACGACCTCCGAACACGTCGGATCCCGACCGTTGTAGTCCAATGGAACACTTGGCGATCGATGGACCTCATCGATCGCCGCTCCGTAGTCGATCGCCTGGCCACTATGGGCGGTTCGGCGGTCAAACCTCGACCCGATCGCCGCTTCGCGTTGATCGATGATCTTTGCCGATCGCGCCACATATCGATCGACTCACGCCTCAAAATAGCCAGTCGAATACCAATCGAACCACGTTCGACTCAGAGCAATGGACTGCCATTCCATGGCAGTCGACTGGTGTCGGGAAATCCCATCCGACACTTAGCCAAATGGCCAAGTTTCACCTAAGAGCTACCCCTTCCCGGGCTACATTCGCTCACTCTCATCTCTCGGAGTCCCTCGCCTTCGAAGTTCTCTTCGTTCACGGCCACGTCTCTCGGCAGCATCAGGCACACGGCTCTGCAATGCTCCTTCGCGTCTCTTGCCTCGAAGTCTACTTCCTCCGGCTTCACTCCAAGCTCCTCGTCCGGCGGTCCCTCAGATGCTCCAAGCGCACGACTTCCGCAAAGCAATCCTTCACCGACTCAAGGACCGAGTCATGAGATGTGAAACTCGCCATGGCTCCATGTGCGAATTACTAAGTTCTGCACGACTTCAACGCACATATCAAATCAATATAACAAACTAACTTAAACCCTTTGCCACACACATCAAAACCTAATCTTGGCAAGAGATTGCCCTAACAATCTCCCCCTTTTTGATGTGTGGCAATTCATTTAAGTTAGGTAAAAACATTTGATAAAAATTTCTAAGGTAAGAAGACATGTAAACATAAACATGATATAGCAACATGCAACTCCCCCTTAATCCATGAAACTCTCTCTACAAATTCTCCCCCTATCATAATTTACTTAAACACAATTATTTCTCCCCCTTTGACACCATCAAAAAGATTAATACTAAGTTATAAACCCATGGCATCAAGTCTAATAGAAGGAAAATACCAAAAACATGTTTAAAATCTGAAATCAGAAAATATTGCACTATTTTTCAGGTGAGCAGTCGACTGCTATCAGTATGGCAGTCGAGTGGCACAATGGTTTCCGAAATTCTGATTCTCTAGGCGAATTTCAGAAATGCATTAAAAATTCTTGAAAATTCAAAAAATCATGAAATTTGGGGAACATATTTCTTGTAAGATTCTTTATCAGTGAAAAATAGTTCTTCATGAAAAATCATTATATTTTCATGTATTTGCCAAAAATCCAAAAGTTTTAAAAACCACTAGGTTTTTGACCATTCTAGTATCAAGTTTAATACCTAGTTTTGCATCCAATTGTTTCAAAACATGAATACATAGATTTTAAAGTAAGAAATTGTTTTGAAAACATATGAAATATCCAACCATGATCTTTGGGCAATATGTCTATGAATTAAACATATGCCTTCCACATGATTGGTCTATTATTGCTATTTTGATACTTTAAATGACCATCTAAATGCCATAGGCATTAGTGGACATTTGTATCATCCTAACATCTCACTCATGCTAAGTTTTCAATCAAAGTAGCCTACGGTGAGTGTGAGATGCATCCTAGGGGATATTTGTATATACTTAACCATTATATTCATACAATTCTATCAAGGTTAAGTATCAACCTAACAATCCTCATGATCATAAAGGTATATATCAATTAATTCTACATTATGATCATGAAATACATGTATTCATCAAATTATAATCATGCATTAGGTATTATATCATGATTATAAGCAAAATATCACCTAAGGCATGATTTAACCTATTTCTCATGATGATGTGCCAAATCATAAATCATGATTGCAAACATACATAGCAATTACATTAATCATCATGATTTAAACATTATTAACTATTTATAGGTACGTTATCATCACTTAACACTATTTAAAATTGTTGTCCCGCCATCCTAAGTCAACCAAAATATGATATAGGTCAATTGCATATGGTTGACTACCCTAGGGTTATCCTAACCCTTAAGAATAGATTTTGGAACCCAAAATAAGTTCTTGCCTATGGGGTTCACTAGATACTCCTTAGGGATCCATTTCCTAGCAATTACCTTCTTCTTATCTTGTCCCCTAGCAATTAGGTATTTATAGGCCTTTTCATCTTTCTTTTCTTTGTATCTTAGGCCTTTCTTATTGAAGCTAGCTCTTTGGCTCCCTATAATCATATTCAATGTATTTGAGCCAATTGTAAACTTTTCTAGGGCTTTGGTTAAATAATCTACTTTCTCTCTTAAAGCCCTATTTTCCTCTATGCATGCATCATTAACATCAAAAGGCATATAGTTATCATGTGAGCATGCATCATTTAAGCTAGAAGAAATATTATCATTTAAGCATGCTTTTTCTAGCTTATTTTCTAAATCCTTAATTTGATCTAACATGCTCTTATTTTTCTTCTTTGCTCTAAATAAATCCTTAGTTAAGCTAGAAATCATAGAAACTATTTTACTAGGTGAAAGATTGGTTACCATAGTTTCCATGTCCTCTCCTTCTTCGGATGAGGAGGTAGAGGAGGCTCCCCCTTCACTTGAGCTCTCTCCATTTGAGCTTGATTCTTCATTTTCGGTGGAGGAGCAATCCAAGTCATCAAAGGCCATCAATGCAAGGTTGGAGTAGACATGTTCTTCTTCTTCGGATGAGGAAGATGAAGAAACATCATCCCATGTCTTTGCTTTGAATGCCTTAGCCTTCTCCTTTTCTTTTGCCTTCTTCTCCACTTTCTTCTTGCTCCCCTTTTTCTTCTTCTTTTCTTCTTTCTTTTTCTTCTCTTCCTTGCTCTTGTTTAGGAGGGGACAATTGTCCCTTATGTGGCCCTCTCCTTGGCAATTGTAGCATATGATCTTTCCTCTTAGTCTCCTATTCCTATCATTTGATTTGTTAAATCTAAAACCTTTTAATGCACGTCTTACCCTCCTTACCATATAGGCTTCTTCCGTGCTATCCATGGAGGAGGAGGAGGAAGCTTCGTCATCAGAGGAGGAGGGGATCTCTATCTTCTTTTTCCCTTTATTTGCCATCAATGCTACTCCCCTTGAAGGTTGAGGTCTTGGCTCTTCTTGTATTCCTTCAAGTCTTGTTTCATGAAGCTCCATGGTTGAGAAGAACTCCTCCAAGGTGCTCACTTCTAAATTCTTCGAGATATAGAAAGAGTCCACCATGAAGCTCCACTTTTAGGATCGCGGAAAGGCATCTATAGCCTTCATAACCATATCCCGGTTTGATAGCTTCTCACCTACACTTGACAAACCGGTTATAATTTCCTTGAAACGAGAATGTAAGGAAATTACCTTTTCTCCCTTTTCTAGTTTAATGTTGTTGAGTTGGGAGCGGAGGAGGTCTCTCCTTGCTAGCTTCGCCTCGGATGTGCCTTCATGAAGCTCAATTAGCTTCTCCCACATCTCCTTGGCACTTAGGCATTCTCCAATTTGGTTGATCTCTTGTTGGGGGAGCACATTGAAGAGATGGTGCTTGGCTTTTGAGTTTGCAAGGTGCTCTTCCCTTTGCTTTTTGGTCCACCTAGATTTCTCTATTGGCTTCCCTTCTTCATCCCTAGGCAAAACGAAACCGGATTCCATTGTAATCATGATAGCAAAATCCGTTTCGAAAAATACCTCCATTCGCTTCTTCCACCAAGCGAATTCTCCTTCAAACTTCGGTGGATGGATGTTGGAGCCGGCCATTTTGAAAGGTGCTTGTTGTGGCGGTTAGTCCTCGACAAGCTTTCCTTGGCTCTGATACCACTTGTAGGGGATCGAACGGCCGGCTAGAGGTGGGGGGGGGGGTGAATAACCCTCTTACGATGGATGTCGTAAATTGCTCGTCTACTAAAGATTAGCGCAAGCGGAATATACAAATACAAATAGACAAAGCAAAAGATAAACAATAAAACAAACGCTAACATGATGGTATAACGTGGTTCACGGCTGCGCCGCTAATCCACGGTCCGATTCATCCAAGGTGAATCACTCCTTCAAAGCCAATCACTATTGGTCTCTCCTTTGCACCAAGCTAGGTGGAGGTAACCTTTACAAACAAGATCACTCTTCTTACAATAAGAATGGAGTAAAAGCAAGTAAGAAGAGTTTAGAGCTTGTGGGGCACTTGGATGGTCGTTTGGAGGAAGAGCATTTGCCCCCCAAAGCTCCACACCCTCTCTTTTTATAGAGATGAGGCTTTTCTTCCCGTTGGCCGCCACCAGTCGACTGCTGCCCTTGGTAGTCGACTGTCGCCACTCCAACGGCCTCCGAACACGTCGGATCCCGACTGTTAAAGTCCAACGGAACACTTGGCAGTCGACTGATTGACCTCCTCGATCGCTACCTCGTAATCGGCCGCCCGATCGGCTACGAGCGGTTCTGGCCAAACCCTTCGACGATCGGCCGATCGCGCCTTGATAGTCGATCGATGATCTTGGCGATCATTGCCCACATATGGCGATCGCTGGCCTCAAACGACCCGATCGAATACCGGTCGAACCACGTTCGACTCGGAAGCCGATCGCGCCATTCCATGCGATCGGCCCGGTGTCGGGAAATCCCATCCGACACTTAGCCAAATGACCAATTTTCACCTAAGAGCTACCCCTTCCCGGGTTACATTCGCTCACTCTCATCTCTCGGAGTCCCTCGCCTTCGAAGTTCTCTTCGTTCGCGGCCACGTCCCTCGGCAGCATTAGGCGCACGACTCTGCAATGCTCCTTCGCGTCTCTTGCCTCGAAGTCTACTTCCTCCGGCTTCACTCCAAGCTCCTCGTCCGGCGGTCCCTCGGATGCTCCAAGCGCATTACTTTCGCAAAGCTATCCTTCACCGACTCAAGGACCGAGTCATGAGATATGAAACTCGCCACGGCTCCATGTGCGAATTATTAAGTCCTGCACGACTTCAACGCACATATCAAATCAACATAACAAACTAACTTAAACCCTTTGCCATACACATCAAAACCTAATCATGGCAAGAGATTGCCCTAACAGTGAATTGCAGCAGCAACTTGCCCCAAAACACCTCAAAGAACCTTGGCCGAAATCTCCTTCACGAGCTCCAATTAAAGCTTCAACCTGGGCTGGAAATTGCCGATCAGTCGACTGCTCGGGACCATCAGTCAACTGATGACACTGTTGCTGTGAGATAATGGTGTAATCCACGCTGGAAAATTCCAATGGATAGGACATCAGTCGACTGATGGAGCCTTCACTCGACTACTGAACCCGCAGTCGAGTCTCGACTCCATTCTGTGCCCAAAAACTTGAGCACCAGTCGACTGATCACACGATCAGTCGATTGCTTACTCCAGCAGTCGATTGCCCACCTCTAGTAGTCGATTGCTGGGATACTTTTCGCAGTCAAACTCTAGTTGATTCACACTAGTAGACTGTCATATGGCACCAGTCGACTAGCACACCTCAAACATGAGGTTTTAACCTCAAATATGATGTTTAACCCAAGTATGGTGCCCCCATACTTGCTAGACAACCCGTAGCCTAAACCTAAGCCTTATAGCCACCTCCGTTAGCCTCACGCCGCTCGGATCCCTCCAAGTCATCCATGACTTGTTCATCCATTGCACTAGCCTTCAGGTGCTTCCATCGGCTATGTCATGCCAACGGTATCAACACCGCCAAGGCACATTGGACTTACGCTACCAAGACTCCGCTTGGACTTTACGTCGCCAACCATTAGACTTATGCTGCCAAGACTCCCGCTTGGACTTTACGCCGCCAATATCAAATCCCTTGGACTTTCCAAATGCCAAGACTCAAGCTTGGACTTTCCCTTGCCAACCCATGTTGGACTTTCCATGCCAAGACCCATGCTTGGATTTTTCCTTGGCAAGACCCATGCTTGGACTTTCCATTGCCAATACCCATGCTTGGACTTTCCATTGCCAAGACCCATGCTTTGACTTTCCCATGCCAACCCATGTTGGACATTCCATTGCCAAGACCCATGCTTGGACTTTCCCAAATGCCAAGTGCCCTACTTGGACTTTCCATGACAAGTACCCAAGACTTAGACTTTCCCATGACATTCACATTGTCATATATTTTTGTCGAACATCAAAACATCTTTTGAGTCAAGCTCGAGTCTTGGTCAATCGTGACCTAGGTCAATTGCACCAACATGTTGTGGTGCTTCACCAGGTATCTCATCAATGTCTATTGGAGTCTCTTGAGCCTCCTCAAGCTCAACGACACTCCCACTGTCTTCTTGCAAGAGAAACTCTTTCTCTAGAAACACATCATGCCTTGAAACAAACACATTTTATTCCACAGGATGATAGAATTGGTAACCCCTCTTTCCTTAGGGTATCCAATAAATGGACATTTATTAGACTCACCATCTAGTTTGTCAGATACAGTCCACTTCCCATAAGCAGGACAACCCCATATCTTCAAGTAAGATAAATGAGGTTTCTTACTATTGCATATCTCATATGGATTAGTAGAGACTACCATGGCCGGGACTCTGTTTAACATGTAAACAGTAGTCTGAAGTGCATAGCCCCAAAAGGACTTGGAAAGATTCTCATAATTCATCATCGACCTAACCTTGTCTAACAAGGTTTGGTTTCACCTCTTAGATACACCATTATGCTGTGGTGTATATGACGGAGTCCATTGAGACAATATACCATTGTCCCTTAGATAATCCAAAAACTCTTGACTAAAGTATTCACCACCTCGATCTAATTGAAGTATTTTAATACTCTCGCCAAGTTGTTTCTCTACTTCATTTCTAAATTCTTTGAACATTTCAAAGGCCTCAGACTTGTGTTTCATCAAGAACACATACCCAAACCATGAGTGATCATTGTTGAAGGTAATGAAGTTGTTATAGCCTCCTAGAGCTTGAGTTGACATATGTCCGCATACATCAGTATGTATTAGACCAAGCAACTCTCCCACCGATTCACCTTTTCCCATAAAAGATAACTTAGACATCTTGCCTTTTAAGCATGATTCACATGTATTATATGAATCTAATTCAAACGATTCCAGAATTCCACATCGGTGTAATTTGAACATGTGTTTCTTGCTCACATGGCCGAGACGACAATACCATATGTATGAGTCTAATTGATTATCTTTTCGAGCATGCTTGTTGCTTGCTTCGATATTGAGAATGTCACTGGATATGTCTAATGTATATATACCATTGCACAATGTTCTAGTCCCATAAACCATGTCATTCAAAGTTATGTAACAATAATTGTTACTAAAAGTTAAATGGAACCCAATTCTATTTAAACAAGAAATAGAAATCATGTTCTTTATCAATGAAGGAACATAAAAGTAATTGTCCAGTTCTAAGACAAGTCCTATAGGGAGTCTCAACAAATACGTTCTGAGGGCGAGTGCAGCAACCTTTGCTCCACTCCCAACACGTAAATTTGACTCTCCCTTGATGAGTCTTCTTCTATTCCTTAGCCCATGTATGTCATTACAAATATGTGAGCCACTCCCAGTATCCAATACACAAGTGTTTGAGGAAATAGAAAGACAATCAATAACGAAGATATCTGAAGAAGATGGGGCATCTGATGCCTTATTCTTCTTCATGGACTCAAGATAAATCTTGCAGTTTCTTCGCTAATAGCCCTCCTTTCCATAATGATGGCAAGTGCCCTTTTGAGCTAGTTCTACCTTTTTAGCATTTTTCTTCTTTCCCTTCTGATGTTCCTTTGACTTCTTATTAGAACCTTTCTTCGAGTAATCAACTAACAACACTGTCCCCTACTCATGCTTCACAGAAGGCTCCACATTCTTCAGCATGTTGAGTAGTACCACAGATGAACCTTCTTGCATCTTAGAGGTGAAGAGGAGCTTGGAGACTTCGAACCTTTCGGATCTCACTTGCTCATCAAATAACTCATAAAGATGAAAGACTATGGTATGAGCATCCATATGTTCATGCTGCTTTTGCAGCTTGGGTACCATCGCGACTAGCATGATGCAACTCACTAGTTCACAATCACTCACATGTTTCTGATAGGCCAACAATTGGTCTAGAGTTGCATCATCACTAGGATGGGTCTGGAAGAGGCTCTTCGAGGACATATGCAAGCTTTTTCGCCTTTAGAACAATTCTCAAGTTTCTAAGCCAGTCCAAGAAGTTCAGCCCAATCAATTTATTCGAATTCAAAATAGAGCGCAAATTCAAAGACATCATGATCAAGCAATTAACCTAGAAATACAAATCAAGCATATATGAGAAAATGATTTTAAAATGCATCAACATACATTTAGAAAATTCCATTTATTTTTGGAATTTCAAAATAAACCCCTAAAATCAATTCGGGAGATCGTAGGTCCATCTCCGAATGGGTTGATTTCCAACATAAGTAAGAACAACCTTGGAGAGAGTCCAACAAGTCATTCTTAGCTACGATGGTAGGTATCAAGTATACGACATGCATATCACATATATGCAACTATCACAATGTGATATCAACTAATTGAATGTTCACACATACATTGGGTTGTTAACTTATTAAAAAGTATGAATCATATGCATATCACCCAACTTCACCTCCCTTCACATCGACCTTGGAGAGAGTCCAACAAGCTGATGCTCCAGGTTAAAGCCAATCCATTAATTGAGAAATAGTTTTAATATGGTTAGAGCGCATTCAACCAATTAGCCCGACTAGGAGAGAGTCCAACAACCAAAGCTAACAATTGACCTTTGACTCTTACCATATTAGTATTAAACTATTCATGGTTTGAACATGTTCAGGTTCGAGCCGGGCTTGGAGAGAGTCCAACAACCCAAACAAGAAACAAAACTCTGGTTCTAACCATATTAATGGAAGGTGTAGGCTTTAATATTATGCAAGGGTTTTAATGTTTCATCCTCTTTGCATGTAAATAACTATTATCTACATGGCATGACATACATTGCATACATCTACATGTCACGACACGCATGACATAATGATATGCATCTAATGCAATTACATGACATACAATTATGACATGTACAAAAATTTCCTTATATGTCATAACTATTTATGGAAATAAAATATGTTTGAGATTTGATTCCGCAAATCAAATCATGATTAAATTAGGAAACAAATTTCCAAATCTAATCACATATTTTATTTATGGAAAGTGTTAATTAAGGAAAGTCAAATTTAATTTAGGAAAAAAATTTACTAAATTCTCAAAACTATTTATGGAAATAAAATATATTTTAGATTTGATTCCCCAAATCAAATCATGATTAAATTAGGAAACAAATTTCCAAATTTAATCACATATTTTATTTATGGAAAGTTTTAATTTCCATAAATACTTCTAAATTTTCCAAAAGTAGAAGATATCCATAAATACTTCTAAACTTTCCAAAATTAAAAAATTTCCATAAATACTTTTAAACTTTCTAAAAGTAGAAAATTTCCATAAATACAATTATGACTATCGCAAAATAATTTTACGATTATATTGAAACACAACCTGGGCTCTGATACCACTGTTGGGTTTCCCCGGCACCACGGTGAGTGTGTTCGAACATGTTTCCTAAACATATGCACGGCGGAAGAATTAAAAGCAATAAATCTAATTTATTACAATACACACACCACATGCATGCAAGATACAATATGTGTAGACATAATCACAATTTCAAATTTTGCAATAAAAGGAAATTACGCTAGTTATACGTAACGTATCACGTGCAACGGAAATGACATCAACTGGAGCAACTCACGCTAGAGTTCTCTCTATCCGTATCCATGCCGAGTACCGTCGGAATAGCTTCACCAAGCTATGAGCCTCGTCTTCGTAGGTGTCACTAGCCTTGTGTCGAAGACGATGTGATCGAGAGATGATCACAATCTGAACCAAAATTCGGATGGAAAAATGAGTCCCCAAAACTCGCTTCTCCGAAGAGGTATTTGTCAACAGATTGACGAATCCTTGGTCCTCCACCTATGAGGATTGCTGGAGATCCAATCCCCAGTAAGAAAGTTGTTGTCAGAGCTCCAAACGTCGTCTAAATGATGCTCCGACAAGAAGGAAACAAGCTGTCCAAAAACTGGATAGCTTGGTGGAGGACTTGGCGCCGACCAAAGGAAGAGGGTCGATTGGTCCTTGGTCACCGGAGCCAAGGAGGTTCGCCGGAGGATAGCCGGAAGGGTGGCCGGTAGCAACTGGAAGCAGGTGCCACAAGGTTGGACGGCAGTACAAGCCTGGGCGTGGCTTCATTGGGCGGTGGCAAGAAGAAGAGAGGAAGACGAGAGTATGAGAAATTTCCAAAATAAAAATTAGGGCTCTCCAAACCTCTACCCGCGCTTTTATAGAGCGCATGTTTCTTAACCATCAAGAAACCTTCTCCTTAGAGTTATTGGTTCCCATCCAAAACCCATTATCCTGCTCCAATAACTTAAGATAAAATAAACCAAACCGAGTTGGTCTATTTTAAGTTAAAACAAACCGAACCAACTTTGGTTCATTTGTTTAAAACAAACCAAACCACTTTGGTTTATTTTCCACCATTGGATTAGAACCAAACCAATTTGGTTCATCCATCATGTCTTCTTATGACTCGGCCCATCCATGCTTCCATTGCGACTGAAACGATATCATACTCGCTCCTTGTTTTGTCTAACCAAACTTAGTTTCTCTCAATCGGAGAATCTCATTCTCAAGCTCGTTTTAAATACTTCGAATTACGCTCGTTGTGTGTGTGACCAAATAGGTTCCCGATTTATCTTGGCTGTATATAATTAACCATTAATTATAGAATGATCATGAGTGGCACCTAGTAGTACATTATGATCCCCAATTAACCGAAAAATCAACGGTTGATCCTAGAACAATTTATGAAACCCTTCAGCAACTAAAATGAATCATATCCCATTCCCTTCACTCATCTTATACCCACTTGGTTCAGGACATGGTCTATAGTATCAGTCCCCACTAGGCTGACTACGTCACACCTAGCCCAAGTATCATTTTCTCGTCCTATGGATTCTAGTTACTACACATGTATCCTAGAGTACCTTACTCTAAACATGTAATGCTTTGGCCAAAGACTTTAGTAACAATCCGACAAGAGGCCAAGGTTATATATCTCCTCACAAGGAGTGGTGAATCCTTTATAGGCTATTCAAACACCTTCGGGCATTTCGACATATACCCAATCATCTCGGGTCCACATCTCCTTGGAGATGCTTGCTTAAGATGTCAAAGCATAAGTCTCCATGACTAAGATGACTTGAATACCGCAAGTCAAAGGAACATCGCACTTAAGATGTAGTAAGAACTTCATTGGCATATCCATATATGCAGAGAACCATATGAAGTCTTATAGCGGGTCACTCCAATAAACTAGTTATCATAACTAGCATCCACGATTAACTCCGGACATCACAATGTCTCCAGCCAGTGAGAATCAGCTACTTGGATACACCAAAGAGTATACCTTATGCTAGTCTTGACAGAATTGATGGTGTCCATATCCATCAATTCATCGACTAGGGATAATTCTAATACATCACAATTACACATGTAAAGATACTCACTAGTTGTGATCCAATCACAAATTCTCTCACACTGTGAATCGTATTGTATACATTCAGTAAATGTGTTTAAGATCTAATCAAATACATGCAAACATGTATACTCAAATAGTGAATCGTCATTTATCATATAAATAGTTTAAACATAAGGCGATTGCCTTAGGACACTTCTCATATATAAATAACTTTTTTCTCGTCCTTTGGATTCTAGTTAGTGCACATGTATCCAAGAGTACTATACTCTAAACATGTTATGCTTTGGCAAAGACTTTAGTAACAATCCAACAAGAGGCCATAGAGTATAGATCTCCTCGTAAGGAGTGGTGAATCCTCTGTAGACTATTAAAACACCTCGACCACTTTGACTTATACCTAATCATCCCAAGTCCACATCTCCTCGAAGATGCTTGCTTAAGGTGTCAAAGCTTAAGTCTCCATGACTAAGACGACTTGAATACCGCAAGTCGAAGGAACATCGTGCTTAAGCTACAGTATGGACTTCATTGACATATCTGTATATGTAGAGAACCATATGAAGTCTTACAGCTGGTCACTCTAATGAACTAGTTAGCATAACTAACATCCATGGTTAACTCCGGACATCCCAATGTCACTAACTAGTGAGAAACAACTACTTAGATAAACCAAAGAGTACAACTCATGCTAGTCTCAATAGAATTGATGGTGTCCGAATGCATCAATTCATAGACTAGGGATAATTCCAATATATGACAATTACACATGTAGATACTCACTAGTTGTGATCCAATCACAAATTCTCTTATGCTGTGAATCATATTCTGGGCATTCAGCAAATGAGTTTAAGATCCAATTAAATACATGAAAATATGTATACTCAAATAGTGAATCTTCATTTATTAAATAAATGGTACACCCACAAGGCGATTGCCTTAGGACACCTCTCATATATAACTAAAAATTACTTGGTATTCTACATTATCTCATTATTGACCTAAGGAAGGATGTCAAGGAAGAGTAGACAACCAAATGGAAGAAAAGAGGAAGGGAGAAGGAGAGTGCACAAAGAAATAATGCTCTTTCCATCCTTTGTGTGAAGAGGAAATGTCGGTTAGGAATTAGAAGTCTGACCGAGATGGGAAATAGAAAATACCCATTTTTGATAATTTTACTTGGAAAAAATAATGAAACAAAAAGGATGAGGGGGTAATGAATAAGTAGGAAGTGTATAAGAGTTTTCAAATTTTGTTACAAGCCTGTGTAGGTTATAGTGTAAGGATGGAAAATTGATATCTGCAGGGTATTACTCGAATTTGGAATTAAACTTTTATTACATATTGATATGTAATTTCATGGAAACAAACACACATGAAGTATGCATAGTACAAATGCGGAAATAATAAGGCAGATTGATCATTGCAAATTGTAAATACAAATAACACTTGCAGAAAAGCTAAATATTCATTCACAAAACAAGACAAATTCATTACAGAAAGGCAGGTTGTTCATTACATATAATGTTTGATACAAATCTAGGATTTTGAGTAAGTATACGACTCAGTGTTGAAAGCCTCCAGTGGAAATTTATTGTAGGCTGCTCCTATATCCAGATGAATGTTAGGCTGATTGGATGAGAAAAGGTTTTTTCGTTAGCTGCCTACAATGCTCCTTCAAAGCCTCTCTGGAAATACCTTTTGTACTTCTTTGTTGTTTGTGCTAGGAGTTTTGTTCCTTAGGTTTCCCAGTGGTGAACTTTAGTTTCTTGTAGATTAGTTAACTCTCTATGGAGTTGAGCATCCCGACGTGTTTGCTCATTGGCAACATTTGATATTCTTTGAAAGTGTTGCATCAATATAGGGAAGTGGAATTGAAATTCATCTATGATGTAATATGTTCTATCCTTAAGCTCGATAATGGCATCTATCAAATTTTCCATAGGCTGGAAACACTTGCTAGATTGAAAGTGCTAGTCCTCTTTCTGTGCTAGTTTCTAGATTTCTGACTGAGGAGGTTGTTTGTTGTGTTAGTGACTCTACTTACTCTCGTAATAACCTAATGGTGGTATCATTGTTGAAACTTTCCCATCTGACCTTCTGTAGGTCTTGCCTATATTGAGTAGAGGTTTTTTTCCTTGTCTGATAATAACTGTGTAGGGAAAAATCCGGATCGTGACATTCACAATATCGCGGGTGAATACTTCGCACAACCGCAGTGAAACTAAATATTAACTGGATCCCTCCAGAGATCCATGCAAAACATATAATGATTTTGATTATCCTACTTTGTCTAGATCTTATCTATGATGGGATCGTGCTCGGAGGCTCATTGGCTCCCATGTCCCCGAATTAAAATTTTCACTAATGAAAACTAATCTGGATGGGATGAGTTTCCTAAGAACAACCAATTCGTCGTCATGCTAACGACTTGAGCGATCATTTGAACAAACTAGTTGTTCAAGCTGTTGGTGCAATCGGCCCAGGTCACGATTGACCATACTCGAGTTTGACTCGAGTGATGTTTTGATGTTTGACATAGGATGTTTGAAAAAGTGGTTTGACATTGATGTTGGACATTGATGTCGGTTAATATGTTGGGGAGATTGTTGGAGCAATCGACCTAGGTTATAATTGACTAGACTCGAGTTTGACTCGAGGGAGACTTTGATGGTTGACTAGGGTTGACCATGTGATTAAGGGAAAGTCCAATTCATGGGTACTTGGCATGGAAAGTCCAAGTGAGACACTTGGCATTTGGGAAAGTCCAAGTCATGGGTACTTGGCATGGAAAGTCCAAGTGGGACATTTGGCATTTGGGAAAGTCCAAGTCTTGAGTACTTGGCACAAGGAAAAGTCCAAGCATGGGTCTTGGCATGGAAAGTCCAACATGGGTTGGCAAGGGAAAGTCCAAGCTTGAGTCTTGGCATTTGAGAAGTCCAAGGGGATGGATATTGGCGGCGTAAAGTCCAAGCGGAGTCTTGGCGGCGTAAGTCCAATGTGCCTTGGCGGTGTAGACACCGTTAGCATGACATAGCCGAGGGAAGCACCTGGAGGCTAGCGCGATGGATGAACAAGTCATGGATGACTTGGAGGGATCCGAGAGGCGTGAGGCTAATGGAGGTGGCTAGAAGGCTTAGGTCTAGGCTAAGGGTGGTCTAGCAAGTATGGGGGCACCATACTTGGGTTAAAACCTCATTTTTGAGGTTGACAGTCGGCCCGGCATTATGGCGGCCTGACCGTCGTGAGTCGAAATCGACTTGAGTTCAACTTCTAGTTTAGAGCTGGAAATGCTCTGGCAGTCGACTGGTGTCGACGGCAGTCGACTGCCAAGGGTCGGCAGTCGACTGCCAGTCCAATGTCGAGCACAGAACGCTCCGTAGCCGACTGGGCAGTCGACTACGGGCGCTGGCAGTCGACTGCCAATGTTGGCAGTCGACTGCCAAGAGATCCGTTGGAGTTTTTCCAGCGTGGATCGAGCCGTTGTCTCACGACAACAGTGGCATCAGTCGACTGGTAACTTATGGCAGTCGATTGATGGGCGGAAATCCAGGTCATGCGCAAGGATAAAAGGAGCTTGATGGGAGGGTTTTTGGCAGTGATTTCTTTGACGTTTTGGAGGCGATTTGCTGCTGCAAATCAGGGTCTTCAACCACGGTTCAAGCGATCAACAAGCAAGTAATCCAAAGGCATTTGTAAAGTTGTTTTCTTTACTAGTTTTGCATTGTATTATTGTATTTGCTTGTATTCCTTTCGTTTATTGTTGTAAACGTTTGTACGAGGTTTCTCCGCCTCTGACTTGTTGTCGAGAAGGAGTTTATTGATTAGTGATTGCATTGGCGTCGCTAGAGCTCGTTAGAGCTCGATCCGTGGAGTAGGAACCGTGTGGTTCTGAACCACGTTAAATCTTCGTGTTATTGTGTTTGTGATTGTGTTTCGTTATTGTTATCATATATATATTCTGCTGTGCTAACGAAACTTGTAGACATGAACACGCGATCGAATTTCATCTACGAACGGTCAAACGCTATTCACCCCCCCCTCTAGCGGCGTCAAATTTCCTACAATTGGTATCAGAGCCCGGGGCTCTTCAACGGATTAACAACCGGGAGTAAGATGCTAGAGGGTAAAAGATGGAAGTCCAAGATCAATTAGGTTGGGACATCAACACACCGGTGCCCTACACACTATACGGACGAGAAGGATTCAATTCTTGGAAGGGAAGAATTGAGGATTTTATTATGATGAGAGACTTTAAGGAATGATCCATTTTGATGGATGGATTTGAATATCCAAGAGGACCAAGAGGTGGATTCCTCAAGAAGAAGAGATGGACCGAAGAGCAAGTTCAAGCATCCGAGAAAAATGATAAGGTGATAAAATTTTTAATTGATTTTCTTCCTAACAATATCTTGTTTATGTTAGGTAATTATGTAGATGCTAAAGAGTTATGGAGCCAAGTGGCAAAGCTCCATGAAAACTCATCATCGGTCCAAGAAGAAGAAGAAGAAGAGGAGTGCTCACCCTCTCAAGCTCAAGAAAGTTCACCATCAATTCAAGAAGATAAGAAGGGTGAAGAAGAGAGATCATCCTCACAAGGAAGTGAGGATTCGGAGGTTGATAGGGAATCAACATCCGGATCGGAAGAGGTGGAGGAAGTGGAAGAAGCATCCACCTCAAGGATTAAGGGGCAGGAGAGAACCTCCACACCGGAACATCAAGAAGAAGCTTCGACATCCGGTCAAGATGAAGAAGCCCAAAGTCCAATTCCGGTCCTCATTAACCTAGGTAACTCAAGCAATTTAAGTTTAAATAAAAATCATATAATTTGCTTTGAGTGTAGGGAAACCGGGCACTATAAGAGCAAGTGCCCCAAGAAGATCAGAAAAGCTCCTCCGGTACCAAAACCTCAAGAAAGATCAAAAGATGCCGGTGCCACCACTAGAAGAAGCAAAGAGCACGTCATTTGCTTCAAGTGTCAACAACCGGGGCATTTTAGGAATTCATGCCCTAGGGGGAGCAAGAAAGTCAAAGAGGGAGCTATACATGTAGGGGGAGCCTCGAAGGCAAACCCTAGGGTAACCTCTAATCTTGCACCTTCTAAATTTCAAAGTCAAAAGCATGCTAGGAGTTTTAATTCTCTTGCTATTGTACATGAAAAGCATGCTAGAAATAATAGATATATTTGTTTAGGTGCTAAGAGTGTCCACTTAGGAAATAAGAAGAAATTTGGGACTAATCTCCCTAAAAATATTTTACCTAGGGAATCTATCAAGAAAATAGGAGAACACCTAGGTTTCAATCCCAAATGGACTAGGCATATGCCTAGGAAGTCCAATGCCCAAGATTTAAATTAAAATTCTAAAATTGGGCAATTAGAAAAGGAAAATCAAGTCTTGAGGTCAAGGCTTGAAAAACTTGAAAATACCCTTAATAAGATACAAAATCAATTTAAAGGGTCTAGTGGTCAAAATCAAGGGTCCAAAAGTCAAAGTCAACACCTAGGACCTAAGAGTCAAAAGTCAACCAAAGGCAAGCAAGGTTTGGGTCACAAACCTAAGCCTAAAGTGGCTTATCATAGTGTTCCATTTGATTATGGGACACAAACTAGGTCTAGGAAGACCAAGGTCAATAGGGAATTCATCCCTAAGGTTGACCAAAGGTTGTGCCTAGTAGCTAGGGTTTCTAGGAAACCTAGGGTAGCCACCAAGAAGGTTGCAAGGGGAGTTACCCCTAGTGTCAACCTAGGCAAGACCCAATTGACCAAGGCTAATAAGCATAGAAGGGTCAATAGGAAGGTATCTAGGGAGGTTATCCCTAAGGAATACCTAATTAACCCTAGGAGCTCAAATCGGTTTTGGGTTCCTAAGAGCGTGATTGATTCACGCTAGATGGGTTTAGGGTGTGCCAACCTTGATTGGATGAGTAGTTAACTCAACCATGGTAAAGGTGGCACTTTAGGATATTTTCAAGGTTATGGTTACCTTGGAAATAGATTTGAATTAATATCCTAAAAGTTTTTAGGATGTGCCAATGGACTTTTTGAAATTAAGAAGAATCAATTAAATTGGCACAATTTAGATTTAGAGGTTAATGTGTCATTTTGGATTGTTGGCACACTAGGGAGATTAATGATAATATGGCAAAATATATCTAATTATATCAAATGGAAATTAATATTAAAATTTAGGTATTACTATTTTTATATATTTTATATGCCATGCTTTGTTTTCCATATAACATGCCATGACATCATGTTTATTTTAATCATTTTACATGTCATGTTCATGTTTAGGATTAAGGTTTCAAATGTCATGTGTTTTTAGATTTCATCTTATGCCATGACATCATGATTATGAGCATATGCTTATTTATATCATTTCTAATGCCATAATCATTCATGCATTTAAGACAATTGGTTGAAATTGATTTAAGGACTATGGCATGACTTGAAGTCCCATTTATAAGAGAATCAAGTAGGGTTGCCTAGGAAATGCATGAAACCCTAGATAAAATGAATCAAAACCCATATCTCACATCCAATTGACATGTATGTGTATTTATACACCCTAGATACATGTGAGATGATAGGATATGAGTTAAGTTCAAGGTGCATAGTTTTTGCATCTAGATGAACTAAAACTCATCTAATTTCAATTAGTGGATCATTAGGAAAGCTTGTGTACAAGTCATGTGCATAGAGCCCAAGGAATATGATCCAAGACATGGTTTTGAAATCATTTTAAAATCAATTTAGAAAACCTTGGTGAAGTCTATCTTTTGATAGCAATCACCATTGATGAAGTTGATACAAAATAGGGCCAAAACATTGAAAATTTCAATGGTTTTGAGTTTTGTATCAAACTCACTATTTTATGGGTAAAATAATTTTCAAATATTTTTCACCCATTGTAATGACTATAAGTAATATACGTATCAAATTTTATGATTTTTCAAATTACATAGAATTACTTATGCTTTTCCAAATCTCAATTCTGATAGCTGAAATTTGGAAATTTCATCTATCATCGATCGGCTCAGTGGCGTCGGTGATGATATGGGTGATCGACCAAGTTTGTTTAGCCCGTGTTCAGCTATGGAAAAGGTTCCTAATCACTCCTAACCCTAGGATATGATTTGGGAAGCATTATAAAGGGTGAAAATCCATTGGATATGGATTTGGAGAGGTGTTTAGGTTTTGTATCAAATTTAAGGTGTTGGAAAGTTCAATGTTGAATTTCTAACCTTAATTTTGATAGTTTAGAGTTCCTATTGGCTTAGTGACTTCCCAAGGACATTGTTGCTGCAATGGTCAAGGGGGAGCAAGCCTTTAGGGGGAGGTATCCATCGTGGGATAATGGATGTGTGTTTCTCTTCTTGAAGGGGGAGAAGTTATTGGGAGAGTATCATCAATTGGGAAAATTGATGGGATTTTGAGAGACCCAATTTGGAAATTGGGAGAGAATAAAGGATTGCCTCTCTTGAGTGATATGAGACTTATCACTAGGAAGATGGTAGGCATCCTAGGTATTTTTGGATCAAGGGTGAGATTGTAAGATCTCATTAGGACATGAGACATTGACCTCCTTGGAGAGATAACCTTTTTGATGTATGTCAAAAAGGGGGAGAAGATTAAATTACCAATTTGGAAAATTGGTAGGGGAATTTGAGTTAGGGGCCTAACTCAAGGTTTGTTTCTGTCAAACATCAAAAAGGGGGAGATTGTTGGTGCAATCGGCCCAGGTCACGATTGACCATACTCGAGTTTGACTCGAGTGATGTTTTGATGTTTGATATAGGATGTTTGACAAAGTGGTTTGACATTGATGTTGGACATTGATGTCGGTTAATATGTTGGGGAGATTGTTGGAGCAATCGACCTAGGTTATAATTGACTAGACTTGAGTTTGACTAGAGGGAGACTTTGATGGTTGACTAGGGTTGATCATGTGATTAAGGGAAAGTCCAAGTCATGGGTACTTGGCATGGAAAGTCCAAGTGGGACACTTGGCATTTGGGAAAGTCCAAGTCATGGGTAATTGGCATGGAAAGTCCAATTGGGACATTTGGCATTTGGGAAAGTCCAAGTCTTGAGTACTTGGCACAAGGAAAAGTCCAAGAATGGGTCTTGGTATGGAAAGTCCAACATGGGTTGGCAAGGGAAAGTCCAAGCTTGAGTCTTGGCATTTGAGAAGTCTAAGGGGATGGATATTGGCGGCGTAAAGTCCAAGCGGAGTCTTGGCGGCGTAAGTCCAATGTGCCTTGGCGGTGTAGACACCGTTAGCATGACATAGCCGAGGGAAGCACTGGAGGCTAGTGCGATGGATGAACAAGTCATGGATGACTTGGAGGGATCCGAGAGGCGTGAGGCAGATTGAGGTGGCTAGAAGGCTTAGGTCTAGGCTAAGGGTGGTCTAGCAAGTATGGGGGCACCATACTTGGGTTAAAACCTCATTTTTGAGGTTGGCAGTCGACTGACATTATGGCCAGTTCGACTTCCATGAGTCGACTTGAGTTCAACTGCCAATTTAGAGCTAGAAATGCTCTGGCGATCGCTTATCATTGAGCAAGCGATCGGATCGGTGTCGGCACAGCGATCGCTAAGGGTCGACGATCATTGCGACCCAATATCGAGCACAGAACGCTCCGTAGCCAACTGGGCAGTCGACTACGGGTGCTGGCAGTCGACTGCCAAGAGATCCGTTGGAGTTTTTCCAGCGTGGATCGAGCCGTTGTCTCATGACAACAGTGGCATCAGTCGACTGGTGACTTATGGCAGTCGACTGATGGGCGAAATCCAGGTCGCGCGCAAGGATAAAAGGAGCTCGACGGGAGGGTTTTTGGCAGTGATTTCTTGGAGGTTTTTGAGGCGATTTGCTGCTGCAAATCAGGGTCTTCAACCACGGTTCAAGCGATCAACAAGCAAGTAATCCAAAGGCCTTTGTAAAGTTGTTTTCTTTACTAGTTTTGCATTGTATTATTGTATTTTCTTGTATTCCTTTCGTTTATTGTTGTAAACGTTTATACGAGGTTTCTCCGCCTCTGACTTGTTGTCGAGAAGGAGTATATTGATTAGTGATTGCATTGGCGTCGCTAGAGCTCAATAGAGCTCGATCCGTGGAGTAGGAACCGTGTGGTTCCGAACCACGTTAAATCTTCGTGTTATTGTGTTTGTGATTGTGTTTCGTTATTGTTATCATATATATATTCCGCTGTGCTAACGAAACTTTTAGACACGAACATGCGATCGAATTCCATCTATGAACGGTCAAACGCTATTCACCCCCCTCTAGCGGCGTCAAATTTCCTACACAAGCAACCAAGCTCTTCTAGTCGGTTAGCCGCGGAAGAGACGACGGACGGATCGCCGGTTTTTGTGTTTATCTTCGGGGTCCATGATTATACAAATACATATGGATGTAGACATGTATAATCAACACATATAGACATATTAATAAGAACATGCAAAGATCAATAATAAAACTTGTAAAACTATTATACCTCTTGATCTTCTATCGTATGTCCTAGCCTCCTTGTAGACTTCGTGTGGGCGAAGATCCTCCACAAGTTGAAGCTTCCTAGATCTTCTTCAATCGAAAGAAAGAAGAACTCTCCTTCCCTTCTTGCTTGAGCCAACCACCAATCCACAAAGGATTGATGCCGCCGGCCCCAAGAATAGAGAGAACAAGATGGCCAACCAAGGAACCGAACAAGGGAACAATCCCTAGCTCCTTTGTGCCGCCGGCCAAGAGGAAAAGAAGAGGAAGAAGAGGAATCGGTTGAGCCTCGACCAAGGTAGAGGGAAGAAGAGGTAGGAGCCGGCCACACCTTAGGAAGAAGAAGAACACCTCTCCTATAGTTGCCGCCCACCTTAGCTTCCAATCCCTAGCCGCCCAACCAAATAACCAAACCCTAATCTCCTTAGGGTTTCCTCCTTATGGTTTCTTGCCGCCCAAGCTATTGATAGGCAAAACCCTAATCTCCAAAACCAACCAACCTCTCCTACTTGTCGCCCACCTTAAGCCACCTTATATAGAGTTGGGCTTAAGCCTTGTTTTAATCTCCACCGTCAGTTCTAGAGTTTTAATCTCAACTGTCGGTTCTAGAGATTTAATCTCAACCGTTGGATCTAGAGATTTAATCTCCACCGTCGGATCTAGGGATTTAATCTCAACCGTCGGATCTAGAGATTTAATCTTCACCGTCGGATCTAGGGATTTAATCTCAACCGTCGGATCTAGAGATTTAATCTCAACCGTCGGATCTAGAGATTTAATCTCCACCGTCGGATCTAGGGATTTGTTTTCCATCATTGGATCTAGGCTTCATGAGGATTATATTAGGCTACGATAGGAACCATGAGGAGGAGTTGGATCTTGGCCACCCGATGGATCGGAACCACACAAACTTGATTCATCAATGATGTTCCATTCCACTAGAGGATCATCATTGAATTACCTCACCAACCCCCATAAATTAATATAGGCTCCATACATTATTTGTACATCCATCTCCCCGTGTTTAAGATATCGAATGTCTGTCAATTAATTGATTTACTGACCATCAATCAATTAACATCTAACTCCTCGAGTAGTACCACTCAACCTTATCATCATGTTGACTAAGTCAACCTGCAGGGTTTACATGATGAACCTTATGAGCTCCTCAAGGGGACATCATCAACCTAATATATAGGACACGGTTTCCTCTTATAATCAACGGCACACCATGTAAATAATATCATTTCCCAACTTACTGGACATATTGATTTAATCCATATAAATCTCACCCTTTGGTAAATTAAAGAAATAAATACTAAGTACATGTGCCCGTTATTATATCGGGATTAAAAGCATGTACAACATAATATCTGAGGTCTGATTCAATTATGTAGTCAGCAATAAATTGAATCACCTCTATGTCAGTCCTGCTCAATACACCTTAGTGTACTAATGTAACTCTATGTTCAAGATAAAACAATACCAAGCTACACTACAACCACGCCAATGGTTTGTCCAAAACCATCTTGGTTGTGAGCCTCTACTTATATTCTACAAGGGACTGATAACATGATCTTCTGTGCCACACCAAGCACCATGTTATCTACAATGTAAAATATTAGACAATATACACACATATAATAAATATAAAGTGCAAAAAATGATCATGTGATTCTTATTTCAAAATACAGATGTTCATACAAAAGAGCTAGGCTTTCAGTATACATCCCAACAATCTCCCACTTATACTAAAAGACTATGCTGTCATCATAATGCCATACATCTGATTCCCCTTCTCTCCACATGCCTATCAAAGCTCTCGCTAGAAGGGCCTTAGTGAAAGGGTCTACCAGGTCATCCTCTGATGCAATCTTGGCGACAACAACTTCTACCTCCTTTACGATTTCTCGTATTAGGTGGTACTTACGCTCTATGCATTTACTTACCTTATGGGCTCGTGGTTCCTTCGAGTTTGCAACTGCACTATTATTATCACAATAAATTGTGATAGTTTTGGGCAAACCAGGAATCACATCCAAGTCCATCAGGAAGTTCCTAAGCCACACAGCTTCTTTGGCTACCTAAAAGGTTGCCACATACTCAGCTGCTATGGTGGAGTCCGCCACGCATTTCTGCTGGACACTCCTCCATACAATGGCTCCACCTCCCAAAGTAAACACAAAACCTGAGGTAGACTTACTGTTATCCCTATCAGATTGAAAATCAGAATCCGTGTAACCCACAGGGAGTAATTGGTCTGCCCGGTAAACTAGCATATAATCCCTAGTCCTTCTAAGGCACTACAATATATGCTTTACCTCAGTCCAATGTCCCTATCCTAGATTACTCTGATATCTGCTAACCATGCCCATGGCAAAGCAGATATTTGGTCTCGTACATAGCATAGCATACATGAGGCTTCCTACTGCCGAAGCATAAGGAACCGCCTTAATCTCCTCTATCTCCTCAGATGATCTAGGACACATCTCCTCAGATAAAGGAACTCCATGCCTGAAAGGTAGAAAACCTTTCTTGGAGTTTTACATGCTAAAATGATCCATTATCGTGTCTATGTATGAAGCTTGGGATTAGCACACTAACCTTGATCCCAAGGTTGTGTCCCACTTCTCCCAAGTCCTTCATATTAAACTGTTTGGACAACCATACCCTTATGTCTGATAACACTCTGATATTGTTGCCAACTACCAAAATATTATCTACGTATAGTACAAGAAATACCACTACGTTTCCGTCACATCTCTTGTATACACAAGACTCATCCGGACATTGAATAAATCCATAAGCTGGATTTACCTCATCAAAGCGGATGTTCCAAGACCTCGAAGTTTGCTTCAATCCATAAATGGACCGATTAAGCTTACATACAATACGCTCTTTGCCCTTAGCAATGAATCCCTCTGGTTGCTTCATATAGATGTTTTCCTCAAGACTTCCATTAAGGAAAGCTGTCTTGACATCCATCTGTCTCACCTCATAATCCATATGAGCTGCTATGCATAAGAGCTCCCAAACCTGACTTGAATCCATAAATTCAATCTCAGTATTCATTGCACTTTGCCAAGATGTTGTATCTATATCTTGGATTGCCTCATCGTATGTCTAGGTTTCAGGTTCATGTTTGCCAGGGACCAAATCAGAAGATTCACCCAAGAACATGAATCTAAGAGGCTGTCTCACAACCCTCCCACTACGACGAGGTATCATCTGTGTATCCTCTGTGACACGCGGTGCAGTGACATGTGGTATATCCTCTTGTACCGGTGGTACTAAAGAAGTGACTTCCCCTTTTAACTTCTCTAGAACAATTTTACTCTTGGGCTTGTGGCTCATCACATAGTCTTCCTCTAGAAATCTGGCGTTCGTGTTAATGATCACCCTATGATCTCTAGGACTATAAAACAATCCACACTTCGTTCCCTTGGGATAGCCAACGAACATGCATACTTCTGTACGAGGTTCCAACTTACTAGTATCTGCCTTCAGCATATGTGCTGGACTCCCATATCTGAATATGTCTTAGACTAGGCTTTCGCCCAGTCCACAATTCTGTGGGAGTAGAAGACAATGATTTAGATGGAACCAAGTTCAGAATGTAGACCTCCGTTTCTAGAGCATATCCCCAGAACGAATCTGGCAAGTCAGAATAACTCATCATCGATCTAACTATCTCCATAAGAGTCCTATTCCTTCGCTCTGCTACACCATTCTACTGGGGTGTGCCAGGTGCAGACAATTGGGATTGAATCCCAGCCTCTAATAAGTAGTTCCTAAACTCTCCCAAGAGGTACTCTCCACCACGATCAGATCGTAGTGTCATCCATATCTTGAATAATTGTCTATGAAAGAGATGAAATATTCAAGACCACCTCTTGCCTGGATAGCCATAGGACCACACAAATCAGAATGAACCATTTCTAACACATCTTTGGCTCTATACCCCTTGGCCTTAAAAAGGCCTCTTGGTCATCTTACCCTCCAAGTAAGATTCATAGGTTGGGAGATCCTCCACCACTAATGAACCCAAAGGTCCATCAACTATCAACCTTTGAATTCTGCTTAGGTTAATGTGACCAAGCCTAAGAAGCCAAAGATATGTTTGGTTCATCTTCGAAGGTTCTTTTCTCTCATTGGAATTAGAAGATGAGTTATTAACTTCAATTTGCATCGTGGGAGGCTTTGTATACAAATTTCCTTTCAATGTACCTGAACATATATTCTCCCTATTCCTTTTTATAACAACTCTGTCATTAAAAAAAATAGAATATCCATCCATAATAATTTAGAAACTAAAACTAAATTCTTTCTAAATAAAGGTACATAAAGGGAATTTTCCAGAACTTAAGTTTTATTTTTCTCAAGAGATAAATAAAACTTCTCCCACTGCAATAGCCACCACCTTAGTGGTATTGCCCAAGTAAATGGTAATCTCTTCCTCAGCTTGTCGTCGGGTTTCCTGGAACCCCTGCAAAGTATTGCAGACATGATCAGTGACTCCCGTATCTACACTCCAGGTGCTGGTAGATAACACCGCTAATCATGTTTCAACGACTAGTCCAAAGGGTATACCTTTGTTCTATTTTGGACTGGGACAGTCATTCTTCCAATGTCCATCCTGCTTGCAAGTGAAGTACTTGCCTTTCGACTTCTTCACTCCTCCCTGAGATCCTCCCACCATCTTTGCTTCACCTTGTTTCTTCTTCTTCTTGCCTTTCAACTTAGAAGTAGAAACCTTTTTGAGCAACCATGGCTTGAGGACACTCTTTGAAGAGTGCATACTTGTACTCCTTAGCAGTTAAGACAATATCTAGATTCTTTTCCAATCAACATTATTTGGGTACAGTATGTTTATTTCTTTTTGTATCATAGTAAGTGGACTGAAAGTCATTTTTGAAAATCCTAAGAATCACAATGATCAAAATATTAGATTTCAAATATTATTGATTCCTCAAAACAATAAATTTCCGAAATCAACCAACACCGAGAATATCACATGCCACGATAGTGTGGACGTATACGAATTCTACATTTATAAGAGGAGGTTTAACCCATTAATTTTATTATCTTGTCAACCTTACTTTTTGACAAATAAAATTAATAGTTGATTCCTCTTTGGCCCTACAAATAAAAGCAGTGACTCTGATGGGGAGGATACTTTTTATTTGTATCTAAGTGTGCACCATTACACGATACTAAGGAAATTATCTCAGATTATGTGCCTTACCGATGTGGAAGTACACACGCTCCTAAATAATTTCCTATAACCATTATTTGACCTAGTGATCCGCAAAAAAACCCATCCGATGGGAAGGAAGGCACTCAGAGCCGACACGCAAGTTTGTTGCATTACACATCAAATTGTAATGGAGGCCATGGGAATTAATTAAAATGTCCCTCTCCCACTTAGTAAATTGACAGTGAGGAATTTTCAAGCACACACAACATGCATATCAAATAGATCATTACTGTAGATCCGAGCCAAGATGAACTATTTTAATTTACATCCATCGATCCTATACACCACGAAGGAGTGTACAAATAATCTAGATCGAAAGTAAACTAAAATGAGTGGCTAAACAATGCCGTATTTAATTACAAAAATTAAAAACTAATTTAGCCTCGTCAACCCCGAGGATTCAAATAATATACAATCACACACACATGCAATCACATACACCCATATATAGCCATAATAGTTGGGTATTATGCCTGTAACCAAAAAGTTATCCTACACACATCCTACTATCATCTGACATACACAATATATGACAAGTGCGTGAAAGTAACCGAATCCAAAACAAACAAAATCGGAAACCAAGGCTCTGATACCATTTTGGTGGGATCGTGCTCGGAGGCTCATTGGCTCCCATGTCCCCGGATTATAATTTTCACTAATGAAAACTAATCCGGATGGGATGAGTTTCCTAAGCACAAACAATTCGTCGTCGTGCTAACGACTTGAGTGATCGCTTGAACAAACTAGTTGTTCAAGCAACCAAGCTCTTCTAGTCGGTTAGCCGCGGAAAAGACGACGGACGGATCACCAGTTTTTGTGTTTATCTTCGGGGTCCATGATTATACAAATACATATGGATGTAGACATGTATAATCAACACATATAGACATATTAATAAGAACATGCAAAGATCAATAATAAAACTTGTAAAACTTTTATACCTCTTGATCTTCTATCGTATGTCCTAGCCTCTTTGTAGACTTCATGTGGGCGAAGATCCTCCACAAGTTAAAGCTTCCTAGATCTTCTTCAATAGAAAGAAAAAAGAACTCTCCTTCCCTTCTTGCTTGAGCTAACCACCAATCCACAAAGGATTGATGCCGCCGGCCCCAATAATAGAGAGAACAAGATGACCAACCAAGGACCCGAACAAGGGAACAATCCCTAGCTCCTTTGTCCCGCCGGCCAAGAGGAAAAGAAGAGGAGAAGAGGAATCGGTTGATCCCCGACCAAGGTAGAGGGAAGAAGAGGTAGGAGCCGGCCACACCTTAGGAAGAAGAAGAACACCTCTCCTATAGTTTCCGCCCACCTTAGCTTCCAAACCCTAGCCGCCCAACCAAAGAACCAAACCCTAATCTTCTTAGGGTTTCTAACCGCCCAAGCTATTGATAGGCAAAACCCTAATCTCCAAAACCAACCAACCTCTCCTACTTGCCGCCCACCTTAAGCCACCTTATATAGAGTTGGGCTTAAGCCTTGTTTTAATCTCCACCGTCGGTTCTAGGGTTTTAACTCAACCGTCGGTTCTAGAGATTTAATCTCAACCGTCGGATCTAGAGATTTAATCTCCACCGTCGGATCTAGGGATTTAATCTCAACCGTCGGATCGAGAGATTTAATCTCAACCGTCAGATCTAGAGATTTAATCTCCACCGTTGGATCTAGGGATTTAATCTCAACCATCGGATCTAGAGATTTAATCTCAACCGTCGGATCTAGAGATTTAATCTCCACCGTCGGATCTAGGGATTTGTTTTCCATCATTGGATCTAGGCTTCATGAGGATTATATTAGGCTACGATAGGGACCATGAGGAGAAGTTAGATCTTGGCCACCCAATGGATCGGAACCACACAAACTTGATTCATCAATGATGTTCCATTCCACTAGAGGATCATCATTGAATTACCTCACCAACCCCCATAAATTAATATGGGCTCCATACATTATTTGTACATCCATCTCCCCGTGTTTAAGATATTGAATGTCCGTCAATTAATTGATTTGCTGACCATCAATCAATTAACATCTAACTCCTCGAGTAGTACCACTCAACCTTATCATCATGTTGACTAAGTCAACCTGCAGGGTTTACATGATGAACCTAATGAGCTCCTCAAGGGGACATCATCAACCTAATATATAGGACACGGTTTCCTCCTATAATCAACGACACACCATGTAAATAATATCATATCTCAACTTACCGGGCATATTGATTTAATCCATATAAATCTCACCCTTTGGTAAATCAAAGAAATAAATACTAAGTACATGTGCCCGTTATTATATCTGTTAGTAATATATGAGAGATGTCCTAAGGCAATCGCCTTATGTATGAACCATTTATATGATAAATGAAGATTCACTATTTGAGTATACATGTTTTATGTATTTGATTGGATCTTAAACTCATTTATCAATGTCCACGATACGATTCACAAGATGAGAGAATTTGTGATTGGATCACAACTAGTGAGTATCTCTACATGTGTAATTGTGATGTATCGGAATTATCCTAGTCGATGAATTGATGGATCCGGATACCATCAATTCGCTGAGACTAGCACGAGGTATACTCCTTGGTGTATCCAAGCTGGTTGATTCTCACCGGGCCGGAGACATAGTGATGTCCGGAGTTAATCGTGGATGCTAGTTATGGTAACTAGTTCATTGAGTGTAAGACTTCATATGGTTCTCTGCATATATAGATATGTCAATGAAGTTCTTCTGTGGCTTAAGTGCGATGTTCCTTTGACTTGCGGTATTCAAGTCATCTTGATCATGGAGACTTATGCTTTGACATCTTAAGCAAACATCTCTAAGGAGATGTGGACCCGGATGATTGGGTATAAGTCAAGTGATCGAAGGTGTTTGAATAGCCTATAAAGGATTCACCACTCCTTGCGAGGAGATGTATACCCATGGCCTCTCGTCGGATTGTTACTAAAGTCTTTGGCCAAAGCATTACATGTTTAGAGTAAGGTACTCTTCGATACATGTGGAGTAACTAGAATCCGTAGGATGAGGAAATGATGCTTGGGCTAGGTGTGACGTAGTCAGCCTAGTGGGGACTGACACAATAGACCATGTCTTGAACCAAGTGGGTATAAGATGAGTGAAGGGAATGGGGCACGATTCATTCGAGCTACTGAAGGGTTTCAGAAATAGTTCTGGATTAACCGTTGATCTTTTCGGTTAATTGGGGATCATGATGTACTACTAGGTGCCACTCATGATCGTTCTATAATTAATGGTTAATTATAGACGGCCAACATAAACCGAGAACCTATTTGGTCACACGCACAACGAGTGTAATCCAAAGGATTTAAAACGAGCTTGAGAATGGGATTCTCAGACCGAGAGAAACTATGTTTGGTTGGACCAAACATAAAGCGAGCATGAAATTGTTTCAGTCGCAATGGAAGCGTGGATGGGCAGTGTCTTATGAAGACATAATAGATGGACCAAAATAGTTTGGTTCTAATCCAATGGATGAGAATAAACCAAAGGGTTTGGTTTATATTAAACGAATGAACCAAAGGTTGGTTCGGTTCGTTTTAACTTAAAATAAACCATCATGGTTTGGTTTATTTTAACTTATCTTAATGGAGCGGGTTAACGGGCTTTATGGATATGATCCATTAACCATTAAGAGAATTAGTTCTCTATAAAAGTGGGCTTAAGGGATTGTTAAACCCTAACTAATCCAAACCCTAGCCCCCCCTTGAGTTGCCGCCCACTCCTTGGAGGAGTTAATCGGCGCCAACCCTAAAGCTGCCGCCGCCCAGCTTTGTGCCGCCGTCCAAGACCCTTGCCGGCGTCCAAGCTCCAGCCGGTGAACCTCCGGCGACCCTCCGGTGATCTCCTATAGGTTCGGCATCAAGGTGAGCTTTTTCTCTCCTTGTTTTGGCCGGCGCCTACTCCTCCACCAAGCTGTCCAGTTTTCTGGACAGCTTCTCCTCCTCTCGTCGGAGCGTCGTTTGGACGACGGTTAGTGCTCCGACAGCGGCTAACTTACCGGGGATTTGATCTCCGGTAATCCTCTGAGGTGGAGGACGAAGGATTCGTCAAACGGTTGACGAACACCTCTCCGGAGAAGCGAGTTTTGAGAACTCGTTTTGGATCCGAATTTGGATTCGGATCGTGATCATCTCTCGATCACGTCGTCTTCAACACGAGGCTAGTAACCCGTACGAAGACGAAGCTCGTGACTTAGCAAAGTCATCCCGAGGAGCTTGGCATGGATACGGATAGAGACGATTCTTACGAGGATTGTTCCGGTTGATGTCGTTCCCGCTACACGTCATACGGAAGGTATAACGTAGTTTAATTTCCTTTTATTGCAAATTTTAATTTACGGTTATGTCTACACTTGTTGTAATAGCATGCGTGTGTTGTGTGTGTTGTAATAAATATAGATTTATTAATTTTAATTGCTTCCGCTGTGCTCATGTTTACGAAACATGATCGAACACACACACGCCGCGGTGCCGGAAACCCAACAGTGGTATCAGAGCCCAGGTTGTGTTTCGACATAATCGTAAAAATGGTTTTGCGATAGTCATAATGTATTTATGGAAGTTTTCTAAATTTTAGAAATGTAGAAGTATTTATGGAAATTTTTCAATTTTGGAAAGTCTAGAAGTATTTATGGAAATCATCCACTTTTGGAAAGTTGGAAGTATTTATGGAAATTTATATTTTCCATAAATAAAATATTTGATTAGATTCTGGAAATTTGTTTCCTAATTTAATCATGATTTGATTTGGGAAATCAAATCTTAAAATATTTAATTTCCATAAGTAGTTTTAAAGATTTAGGAAATTGGTTTCCTAAATAGATTTTCCTTAATCAAATAATTCCATGAATAAAATATGTGATTAGATTTGGAAATTTGTTTCCTAATTTAATTATGATTTGATTTGGAGAATCAAATCTTAAACATATTTTATTTCCATAAATAGTTATGACATATAAGGAAATTATATACATGACATAATTGTATGTCATGTAATTGCATTAGATGCATAACATTATGTCATGCGTGTCGTGACATGTAGATGTATGCCATGTATGCCATGCCATGTAGATAATAGTTATTTGCATGCAAAGAGGATGAGACATAAAAACCCTTAATCAATATTAAAGCCTACACCTTCCATTAATATGGTTAGAACCAGAGTTCTGTTTCTTGTTTGGGTTGTTGGACTCTCTCCAAGCCCGGCTCGAACCTGAATATGTTCAAACCATGGAATAGTTTAATACTAATATGGTAAGAGTCAGAGGTCAATCGTTAGCTTTGGTTGTTGGACTCTCTCCAAGCTGGGCTAATTGGTTGAATGCACTCTAACCATATTAAAACTATGTCCTGATTAATGGGTTGGCTTTAACCTGGAGCATCGGCTTGTTGGACTCTCTCCAAGGTCGATGTAAAGGGAGGTGAAGTTGGGTGCTATGCATATGATGCATACTTGTTAATGTGTTAACAACCCGATGTATGTGTGAACATTCAATTAGTTGATAGCACATTGTGATAGTTGCATATACGGGATATGCATTGGTATAGATGATACCTACCGTCGTAGTTATGAATGGCTTGTTGGACTCTCTCCAAGGTTGTTCATAACTATGATGGATATCAGCCCATTCGGAGATGGACCTACGATCTCCCGAAGTGATTTTGGGGTTTTTGAAATTCGAAAAATGAATGGGATTTATAAATGTATATTGATGCATTTTAAAATCATTTTCTCATATATGCTCGTTTTGTATTTCTAAGATTTATCATGATGTCTTTGAATTGCGTTCCATTTTGGATTCGAATAAATTGACTGGGTCGAGCTTCATGGACTGGCTTAGAAGCTTGAGAATTGTTCTCAAGGTTGAAAAGCTTGCAAATGTCCTCGAAGCGCCTCTTCCCGCCCGTCCTAGTGACGATGCAACTCTAGACCAATTGTTGGCCTATCAGAAACATGTGAGTGATTCTGAACAAATGAGTTGCATCATGCTAGCCATGATGGAACCCAAGCTACGAAAGCAGCATGAGCATATGGATGCTCATATCGTAGTCCTTCATCTTTGTGAGTTGGTTGATGAGCAAGTGAGATTCGAAAGGTTCGAAGTCTCAAAGCTCCTCTTCACCTCTTAGATGCTAGGAGGTTCATCTGTGGTACTGCTCAATATGCTGAAGACTGTGGAGTCTTCTGAGAAGCATGAGCAGGGGACGGTGCTGTTAGTTGATTCCTCGAAGAAAGGTTCTAAGAGGAAGTCAAAGGAACAGCAGAAGGGAAAGAAGAGAAGGGCTAAGAAGGTAGAACTAGCACAAAAGGAAACTTGCCATCATTATGGCAAGGAGAGCCATTTGCGAAGAAAGTGTAAGATTTATCTTGAGTCCATGAAGAAGGATAAGGCATCGGATGCCCCATCTTCTTCAGAAATCTTCTTTATTGATTGTCATTCTATTTCCTCAGACACTTGGGTATTTGATACTGGGTGTGGCTCACATATATGTAATGACATACATGGGCTAAGGAATAGAAGAAGACTCGTCAAGGGGAGAGTCAAATTTACGTGTTGGGAATGGAGCAACGGTTGCTGCACTCGCCATCGGAACGTATTTGTTGGAACTCCCTGTAGGACTTGTCTTAGAACTGGACAATTGCTTTTATGTTCCTTCGTTGATAAAGAACATCATTTCTATTTCTTGTCTAAATAGAAATGGGTTCCATTTGACTTTTAGTAACAATTGTTGTTACATAACTTTGAATGGAGTTCTTTATGGGATTGGAACTTTAAGCAATGGTGTTTATACGTTGGACGTATCCAGTGACATTTTCAATATCGAAGCGAGCAACACGCATGCTCGAAAGGATAATCAAATAGACTCCTATATGTGGCATTGTCGTCTTGGCCATATAAGCAAGAAACGCATGTCCGAATTACACCGATGTGGAATTCTGGAATCGTTTGAATTGGATTCATACGATACATGCGAATCATGCTTAAAAGGCAAGATGACTAAGTTACCTTTTACGGGAAAAGGTGAACGAGTGGGAGAGTTACTAGGTCTAATACATACTGATGTATGTGGACCTATGTCAACTCAAGCTTTAGGAGGCTATAGCTACTTCATTACCTTCACCGATTATCACTCATGGTTTGGGTATGTGTTCTTGATGAAACACAAGTCTGAAGCCTTTGAAAGGTTCAAAGAATTCAGAAATGAAGTAGAGAAACAACATGACAAAAGTATTAAAATACTTCGATCAGATCGAGGTGGTGAATACTTAAGTCAAGAGTTTCTTGATTATCTAAGAGACAATGGCATATTGTCTCAATGGACTCCGCCCTATACACCACAGCATAATGGTGTATCTGAGAGGCGTAACCGGACCTTGTTGGACATGGTCAGGTCAATGATGAATCATGCAACTCTTCCCAAGTCCTTTTGGGGTTATGCACTTCAGACAGCTGTTTACTTGTTAAACAGAATGCCTACCAAGGTAGTCTCAACTACTCCATATGAGATATGGAATAATAAGAAACCTCATGTATCTTACTTGAAGATATGGGGTTGTCCTGCTTATGTGAAGCGGACTGTATCAGACAAACTGGATGCTAAGTCTGATAAATGTCTATTTATTGGATACCCTAAGGAAACAAGGGGTTACCAATTCTATCATCCTGTGGAACAAAAGGTGTTTGTTTCAAGGCATGCTGTGTTTCTAGAGAAAGAGTTTCTCTTGCAAGAAAACAGTGGGAGTGTCGTCGAGCTTGAGGAGGCTCGAGAGACTCAAATATACATTAATGAGATACCTGGTGAAGCACAACAGCCGACAACTCATAGTGATGAGCAATCGGCTGGACCTATTGTAACACCACATCTTCGTAGATCTGGTAGAACACGCAATATTCCTGAGAGATATGGATTTCTCGTAAGTGAATCGAACGACGTGTTACTCATTGATGATGAGGAGCCTACCAGTTATGAAGAAGTGCTGACAAGTTCAGAAAGGGATAAGTGGCTTGGTTCCATGAAGTCGGAAATGGATTCCATGTACGAAAACCAAGTTTGGAACTTGGTTGACCCACCTGAAGGCATAAAGCCTATAGGGTGCAAGTGGGTTTTCAAGAAGAAAACCGACATGGATGGTAATGTGATTACCTATAAGGCTAGATTGGTGGCGAAAGGATATCGTCAAAAGCAAGGTGTTGATTATGACGAAACCTATTCGCCTGTAGCTATGCTTAAATCCATTCGGATGCTCCTGGCCATAGCAGCTCATTATGATTATGAGATATGGCAGATGGATGTGAAAACAACTTTCCTTAATGGAAACTTGCTCGAGGACGTGTATATGATACAGCCTGAGGGTTTCACATCGGTTGATAAAACCAAGGTATGCAAGTTGCGACGATCCATTTATGGATTGAAGCAAGCATCCAGGAGCTGGAATATCCGTTTTGATGAGACGATCAAAAAAGTTTGATTTCTCACAAAATCCAGACGAACCTTGTGTGTACAAGAAGGTTAGTGGGAGTGCAGTCGTGTTCCTAGTATTGTATGTCGATGACATATTACTTATAGGAAACGATGTGTCAATCTTACAGTCAGTTAAGGTTTGGTTATCCAAGACATTCTCCATGAAAGACCTGGGAGAAGCAACCTACATCCTTGGGATTAAGATCTATAGAGATAGATCGAAATGGTTGCTTGGTCTTTCGCAGTCTACATATATAGACCGAGTGCTAAAGAGGTTTAGCATGTCGGAATCCAAGAAAGGTTATCTGCCCATCAGGCATGGGGTACACCTTTCGAAGTCTATGTGTCCGCGCACAGAAGACAAGAGGATTTGCATGAGTAAGATTCCCTATGCATCCGCAATAGGATCTATCATGTATGCTATGTTATGTACGAGGCCCGATGTATCGTATGCTCTGAGTGTCACGAGCAGATACCAGTCTGATCCAGGAATGGATCATTGGGCGGCTGTTAAGACGATCCTTAAGTACTTGAGAAGAACTAAGGATGTGTTCCTAATATATGGAGAAGGGGACATGGTGATACGCGGGTATACAGATGCCAGCTTCCAGACAGACAAGGATGATTCCAGGTCTCAGTCTGGATATGTATTCACCTAGAATGGAGGCGCAATAAGTTGGAAAGGTTTCAAGATTGACATTATAGCGGATTCTGCCACTAAGGCAGAATACGTTGCAGTTTTGGAAGCAGCAAAGGAAGCGGTTTGGATCAAGTTGTTCATCTATGAACTTGATGTGGTCTCATCAATGATCCAAACATGTGCTTCACCGCTATCATCTTATCAGAGAGATCATCAGTAGGAACGAAATACAAATCGAGAAAATTCCCACTGAAAGGAACTTAGCGGATCCTTTGACTAAAGAATTAACTCAAAGTAAGTTTGAGGGTCATGTTGGTGCTTATGGTATTGGATACCGTAGCGATTGACATTAGGCCAAGTGGGAGTCTGTTAGTAATATATGAGAGATGTCCTAAGGCAATCGCCTTATGTATGAACCATTTATATGATAAATGAAGATTCACTATTTGAGTATACATGTTTTATGTATTTGATTGGATCTTAAACTCATTTACTGAATGTCCACGATATGATTCACAGCATGAGAGAATTTGTGATTGGATCACAACTAGTGAGTATCTCTACATGTGTAATTGTGATGTATCGGAATTATCCCTAGTCGATGAATTGATGGATCTGGACACCATCAATTCTGTTGAGACTATCACGAGGTATACTCCTTGGTGTATCCAAGCAGCTGATTCTCACTGGCTGGAGACATAGTGATGTCCGGAGTTAATCGTGGATGCTAGTTATGGTAACTAGTTCATTGGAGTGACCAGCCGTAAGACTTCATATGGTTCTCTGCATATATAGATATGTCAATGAAGTTCTTACTGTGGCTTAAGTGTGATGTTCCTTTGACTTGCGGTATTCAAGTCATCTTGATCATGGAGACTTATGCTTTGACATCTTAAGCAAACATCTCTAAGGAGATGTGGACCCGGGATGATTGGGTATAAGTCGAAGTGATCGAAGGTGTTTGAATAGCCTATAAAGGATTCACCACTCCTTGCGAGGAGATGTATACCCATGGCCTCTCGTCGGATTGTTACTAAAGTCTTTTGCCAAAGCATTACATGTTTAGAGTAAGGTACTCTTCGATACAGGTGAAGTAACTAGAATCCGTAGGACGAGGAAATGATACTTGGGCTAGGTGTGACGTAGTCAGCCTAGTGGGGACTGACACAATAGACCATGTCCTGAACCAAGTGGGTATAAGATGAGTGAAGAGAATGGGGCACGATTCATTCGAGCTACTGAAGGGTTTCAGAAATAGTTCTGGATCAACCGTTGATCTTTTCGGTTAATTGGGGATCATGATGTACTACTAGGTGGCACTCATGATCGTTCTATAATTAATGGTTAATTATAGACGGCCAACATAAACCGAGAACCTATTTGGTCACACGCACAACGAGTGTAATCCAAAGGATTTAAAACGAGCTTGAGAATGGGATTCTCAGACCGAGAGAAACTATGTTTGGTTGGACCAAACATAAAGCGAGCATGAAATTGTTTCAGTCGCAATGGAAGCATGGATGGGCAGTGTCTTATGAAGACATAATGGATGGACCAAAATGGTTTGGTTCTAATCCAATGGATGAGAATAAACCAAAGGGTTTGGTTTATATTAAACGAATGAACCAAAGGTTGGTTCGGTTCGTTTTAACTTAAAATAAACCATCATGGTTTGGTTTATTTTAACTTATCTTAATGGAGCGGGTTAACGGGCTTTATGGATATGATCCATTAACCATTAAGAGAATTAGTTCTCTATAAAAGTGGGCTTAAGGGATTGTTAAACCCTAACTAATCCAAACCCTAGCCCCCCCTTGAGTTGCCGCCCACTCCTTGGAGGAGTTAATCGGCGCCAACCCTAAAGTTGCCGCCGCCCAGCTTTGTGCCGCCGTCCAAGACCCTTGCCGGCGTCCAAGCTCCAGCCGGTGAACCTCCGGCGACCCTCCGGTGATCTCCTATAGGTTCGGCATCAAGGTGAGCCTTTTCTCTCCTTGTTTTGGCCGGCGCATACTCCTCCACCAAGCTGTCCAGTTTTCTGGACAGCTTCTCCTCCTCTCGTCGGAGCGTCGTTTGGACGACGGTTAGTGCTCCGACAGCGGCTAACTTACCGGGGATTTGATCTCCGGTAATCCTCTGAGGTGGAGGACGAAGGATTCGTCAAACGGTTGACGAACACCTCTCCGGAGAAGCGAGTTTTGAGAACTCGTTTTGGATCCGAATTTGGATTCGGATCGTGATCATCTCTCGATCACGTCGTCTTCAACACGAGGCTAGTAACCCGTACGAAGACGAAGCTCGTGACTTAGCGAAGTCATCCCGAGGAGCTCGGCGTGGATACGGATAGAGACGATTCTTACGAGGATCGTTCCGGTTGATGCCGTTCCTGCTACACGTCATACGGAAGGTATAACGTAGTTTAATTTCCTTTTATTGCAAATTTTAATTTACGGTTATGTCTACACTTGTTGTAATAGCATGCGTGTGTTGTGTGTGTTGTAATAAATATAGATTTATTAATTTTAATTGCTTCCGCTGTGCTCATGTTTACGAAACATGATCGAACACACACACGCCGCGGTGCCGGAAACCCAACAATATCGGGATTAAGAGCATGTAGAACATAATATCCGAGGTCCGATTCAATTATGTAGTCTGCAATAAATTGAATCACCTCTATGTCGGTCCTGCTCAATCCACCTTAGTGTACTAATGTAACTCTATGTTCAAGACAAAATAATACCAAGCTACACTACAACCATGCCAATGGTTTATCCAAAACCATCTTGGTTGTGAGCCTCTACTTATATTCTACAAGGGACTGATAACATGATCTTCTGTGCCACACCAAGCACCATGTTATCTACAATGTAAAATATTAGACAATATGCACACATATAATAAATATAAAGTGCAAACAATGATCATGTGATTCTTATTTCAAAATATAGATGTTCATACAAAAGAGCTAGGCTTTCAGTATACATCCAAACAATCTAGAGGAAGAAGTATACCTTCGATGTGAGCCCTTCACAATCCCGTAAATCCAAGCGTTACCAAATCTCAATACGGTAAGTATAACTGTATCTCCACGGTATCCACACTGACACTCAGCAGTTTTGAAGTTACATTGTCCTAGCAACCCTAGCAAACACCAAGAACCCTTGGAAGAAGAAGGAGAGGAAGGAGAGAACTATTCTCTTGGCTTCCACATCCACACCCAAAAAAAACCCCTATTGCTTTTCACGTTAAAAGCCTTTTAAGCCACTAGCAACCCTTGCCATCAATTCCTCTATCTCCTATTGAATACCATGACTCTTGGTATTTTCCTTCATCAATGTATGAACCTCTCATCTCCTGATCATGAATACCAAGACCCTTGGTATTCACATGCATGATTAATCGCATTAATCATGCATGATGATAGATGACCCTTCCATGATGATTTATCTTCCATGGTTTAACTTGAGTCTAACTCAAGTTTAACCAATTTGAGTCTAACTCAAGTCTTGGCCATATGCTTCATTGTACTTTTAGTCAAACTAAAAGAAACCATCTCCAAAACAGAATGCCATTTGTGTGTAACCCAATAGGCTCTTGTAACGTTGGCAATGTGTCTAAAACCCTTTTAGACGCATAAGAAATGAGCGACATCTAGCAATACATCATTGCTATCCAAGTTACAAGAAAGTCAAGATCCGACAACCTTTCCGTGGCTATTATCATGTATGATGGTGTCCTTCTATCCTTGATATCTTAGATCTATCAATGAGGCATAGACCGTGTCATCCCCTTATCGATCTTTATGTTTCTTGATCCCCAAGTAGAGTCACTCAAACAAATTGGCTCAATATCTCATATTGACTCATTTGAGCATGACCATGCATTTCGTGGTCATACTCTATCAAGAGGCCAAAGATATCACTCCCGTCATATGGGAGGGATAGATCCCATCTACATCACTCACATCCCTCCACATAATTCATTACATACCCAGTAATCACCGTTATAGTGCACCCGGTTACGGATGACGTTAGACGATATCAAAGTACATAACTCCTTATGTAGGGAACCGTAGTGACTTCAAGTCTAAGGACTATTCATACCAATAATCACATGAGAAAGTATATGACACTCATATAACGATCCATGACACTTTCTCATGGCGGGTCAATTCAGTACATATATTCTCCAATATATATACCCATGTGTCAATGTGATATCACATATCTGACTTGTGAGATAAAGTCATCTATTTGTTAGGGCAATCTCTTGCCATAATATGGTTTTGATGGAGTGGCAAAGGGTTTAAGTTAGTTTGATATATTGATTTGATATGTGCGTTGAAGTCGTGCAGGACTTAGTAATTCGCAGATGGAGCCGTGGCGAGTTTCACATCTCATGACTCGTGCCTTGAGTCGGTGAAGGATAGCTTTGTGGAAGCCGTGCGCTTGGAGCATCCGAGGGATCGCCGGACGAGAAGCTTGGAGTGAAGCCGGAGGAAGTAGACTTCGAGGCAAGAGACGCGAAGGAGCATTGCAGAGCCGTGCGCCTGATGCTGCCGAGGGACGTGGCCGAGAACGAAGAGAACTTCGAAGGCGAGGGATTCCGAGAAATGAGAGTGAGCGATTGTAACCCGGGGAAGGGTAGCTCTTAGGTGAAACTTGGCCATTTGGCCAACTGTCGGATGGGTTTTCCGACACCGATCCGATCGCCATGTCAACGGCGATGATCGCTTCCGAAGTCGAGTGAGTTCGACCGTATACGATTCGATTGGCGCAGCGATCGGCGCCGTCGGGCACGGATCGCCAAGACCATCGATCAGCGGCGGCGATCGACTAGTCAATGGGGTTTCGCCACGAACCATTCGTAGCCGGGCGATCGACTACGGAGCGGCGATCGGATCGAGGTCCATCGATCGACGCCAAGAAGTTAGCCCTCTCTATAAAAAGAGAGGGTGTGAGCCTTTGAGAGGCTAATGCTCATACTCTAAACAATCTTCCTAGTGCTCCACAAGCTCTAAACTCTTCTTACCTGTTCTTACTCCATTCTATTTGTAAGAAGAGTGTGCTTGATTTGTAAAGGTTACCTCCACCTAGCTTGGTGCAAAGGAGAGACCATTTAGTGGATTGGTTTAACGGAGTGATTCACCGAGGACGAATCAGGGACCGTGGATTAGCGGCGTAGCCGTGAACCACGTTACATTCTTTGTTAGCGTTTGTATTTTCATTTATTGCTTGTCTTAGTTTATTGCTTCGCTATGCTAACATTTTTGTAGACGAGCAATTTACAACGTCCAACGTACGAGGGCTATTCACCCCCCTCTAGCCGGCCATATCGATCTCCTACAAGTGGTATCAGAGCCAAGGAAAGCTTGTCGAGGACTAACCGCCACAACAAGCAACTTTCAAAATGGCCGGCTCCAACATCCATCCTCCGAAGTTTGAAGGAGAATTCGCTTGGTGGAAGAAGCGAATGGAGGTATTTTTCGAAACGGATTTTGATATAATGATTACAATGGAATCCGGTTTCGTTTTGCCTAGGAATGAAGAGGGGAAGCCAATAGAGAAATCTAGGTGGACCAAGAGGCAAAGAGAGGAGCACCTTGCAAACTCCAAAGCCAAGCACCATCTCTACAATGTGCTCCCTCAACAAGAGATCAACCGGATCGGAGAATGTGCTAGCGCCAAAGAGATGTGGGAGAAGCTTATAGAACTCCATGAAGGCACATCCGAGGCCAAGCTAGCAAGGAGAGACCTCCTCCGCTCCCAACTATCCAATATAAAACTAGAAAAGGGAGAAAAGGTAACCTCACTACACTCTAGGTTTAAAGAAATTTTAATTGGGCTAACAAGTGTAGGTGAGAAGCTATCAAACCGACATGCTCATGAAGGCTATAGATGCCTTTCCCCGGTCCTCAAAGTGGAGCTCCATGGTGGACTCATTCTATATCTCAAAGAATTTAGAAGTGAGCACCTTGGAGGAGTTCTTCTCAACAATGGAACTCCACGAAACTAGGCTTGAAGGAATACAAGAGGAGCCTAGAATTCAACCTTCAAGAGGAGTAGCATTGTTGGCAAATAAGGGGAAGAAGAAGATGGAAATCCCCTCCTCCTCCGATGACGAAGCGTCTTCCTCCTCCTCCATGGATAGCACCGAAGAAGCCTACATGGTAAGGAAGGTGAGGCGTGTATTTAAGAATTTTAGATTTGATAAATCTAATGATAGGAGTAGAAGACCAAGGGGGAAGGTCATATGCTACAATTGCCAAGGAGAGGGACACATAAGGGACAATTGTCCCCTCCTAAACAAAAGCAAAGAAGAGAAGAAAAAGAAAGAAGAGAAGAGGAAGAAGAAGAAGGGGAGCAAGAGAAAGGAAGAAGAAAAGAAGGCAAAAGAAAAGGGGAAGGCCAAAGCATTCAAAGCCAAGACATGGGATGATCCTTCCTCATCCTCTTCATCATCATCGGAAGAGGAGAATGCTTTTGTCACCAATTTGGCCTTGATGGCCTTTGATGACTTGGATTGCTCTTCCTCCGAAAATGAAGGTTCAAGCTCAAGAGGAGAGAGCTCAAATGAAGGGGGAGCTTCTACATCATCCTCATCATCCGAAGAAGAAGAGGACATGGAAACTATGGTAACCAACCTCTCACCTAATAAAATAGTTTCTATGATTTCTAGCTTAACTAGAGATTTATTTAGAGCTAAGAAGAAAAACAAAAGCATGCTAGATCAAATTAAGGACCTAGAACAAAAATTAGAAAAAGCATGCTTAAATGAAAATGAAAATATTTCTTCTAGCTTAGATGATGCATGCTCACATGATTATATGCCTTTAAATGTTAATGATGCATGCATAGAGGAAAATAGGGCATTAAGGGAAAAGGTAGATTACTTAACCAAAGCCCTAGAGAAATTCACAATTGGCTCCAACACCTTAAATATGATCTTAGGGAGCCAAAGAGCTAGTTTCAACAAGAAAGGCCTAGGATACAAAGAAAAGAAAAATGAAAAGGCCTATAAATGCCTAATAGCTAGGGGACAAGATAAAAAGAAAGTAATTGCTAGGAAATGGATCCCCAAGGAGTATTTAGTGAACCCAATAGGAAAGAATTTATTTTGGGTTCCAAAATCCATCCTTAAGGGTTAGAAAACCCCTAGGGTAGTCAACCACATGGACCTAACCTATATCATAATTTGGTTGACTTAGGATGACGGGACAACATTTTTTAGATAGTGTTGGGTGATGATAACGCATAAATAGGTAATAATGCTTAAATCATGATGATTAATGTAATTGCTATGTATGTTTTAAATCATGATTTATGTTTTTGAAATTTGCACGTTATGAGAAATAGGTTTGAATCATGCTTTAGGTGATACCTTATTTAGCATCACATATTACCTAATGCATGGTTATAAATTGATGAAAACATGCTTTTCATGATCATAATGTACAATTCATTCATATATGTCATTATGATCATGTTAATTGTTAGGATGATACTTAACCATGATAGAATTGCAGGAATATATTGGTTAAGTATATACAAATACCCCCCTAGGATGCATCTCACACTCACTATAGGCTAACTTGATTGCAAACTTAGCATGGGTGAGATATTAGGATGATACATATGTCCACTAATGCCTATGGCATTTAGATGGTCATTTAAAGTATCAAAATAGCAATAATAGACCAATCATAGGGAAGGCTTATGTTTAATTCATAGACATATTGCCCAAAGATCATGGTTGGATATTTCATATGTTTTCAAAACAACTTCTTAATCTAAAATCTATGTATTCATGTTTTGGGACAATTCAATGCAAGACTAGGTGTTAAAATGGATACTCTTATGATCAAAAAACCTAGTAGTTTTTAAAGCTTTTGGATTTTTGGCAAATATGTGGAAATATAATGATTTTTCACGAAAACATATTTTTCACTGATAGATATACTTAAAAGAAATATGTTCCCCAAATTTCATGAATTTTAGAATTTTCTGAATTTTTAATGCATTTCGAAATTCGCTAGAAAATCGTAATTTCGAATCAATGTGCGATCATTGCCATATCGATACAATGATCGATCACCTGAAAATCAGCCTGCAATTTTTTGATTTCAGATTTTATTCATGTTTTTGGTATTTTCCCTCCATTATACTTGATGCCATAAGCTTATAACTTAGTGTTAATCTTTTTGATGGTGTTAAAGGGGGAGAAATAATTATGTTTAAGTTAATTATTTTAGGGGGAGAAATATATGATAGGGGGAGGAGAAAATTTGTATAGAGAGTTTCATGGATTAAGGGGGAGTTGCATGTTGTTATATCATGTTTATCTTTACATGCTTTCTTACCTTAGAATTGATATCAAATGTTTTTACCTAACTTAAACGCATTGCCACACATCAAAAAGGGGGAGATTGTTAGGGCAATCTCTTGCCATAATATGGTTTTGATGGTGTGGCAAAGGGTTTAAGTTAGTTTGATATGTTGATTTGATATGTGCGTTGAAGTCGTGCAGGACTTAGTAATTCGCACATGGAGCCGTGGCGAGTTTCACATCTCATGACTCGTGCCTTGAGTCGGTGAAGGATAGCTTTGCGGAAGCCGTGCGCTTGGAGCATCCGAGGGATCGCCGGACGAGAAGCTTGGAGTGAAGCCGGAGGAAGTAGACTTCGAGGCAAGAGACGCGAAGGAGCATTGCAGAGCCGTGCGCCTGATGCTGCCGAGGGACGTGGCCGAGAACGAAGAGAACTTCGAAGGCGAGGGATTCCGAGAAATGAGAGTGAGCGATTGTAACCCGGGGAAGGGTAGCTCTTAGGTGAAACTTGGCCATTTGGCCAAGTGTCGGATGGGTTTTCCCGACACCACGGATCGCTATGTCAACGCAGCCGATCGCTTCCGAAGTCGAGTGAATTCGATCGGTATATGATTGATGGATTAGGCGCAAGATCGCCATACGTGGCGGGCCGATCGCTAAGACATCGATCACGATCAAGGCGCAGCTGATCGTCAATGGGGTTTCGCCATGAACCGCTCGTAGATCGCGCGGCCGATTACGGAGGCGAAGCCGATCGGCGAGGTCCATCACCGATCGCAAGAGTTCCGCTGGACTACAACCCGGCCGGGATCCGACGTGTTCGAGGCCGCTAGTGATGGCGATGATCGCCAAGGGCGCAATGATCGATGGCGTGTAAACGGAAGAAGTTAGCCCTCTCTATAAAAAGAGAGGGTGTGAGCCTTTGAGAGGCTAATGCTCATACTCTAAACAATCTTCCTAGTGCTCCACAAGCTCTAAACTCTTCTTACCTGTTCTTACTCCATTCTATTTGTAGGAAGAGTGTGCTTGATTTGTAAAGGTTACCTCCACCTAGCTTGGTGCAAAGGAGAGACCATTTAGTGGATTGGTTTAACGGAGTGATTCACCGACGACGAATCAGGGACCGTGGATTAGCGGCGTAGCCGTGAACCACGTTACATTCTTTGTTAGCGTTTGTATTTTCATTTATTGCTTGTCTTAGTTTATTGCTTCCGCTTGCGCTAACGTTTTTGTAGACGAGCAATTTACAACGTCCAACGTACGAGGGCTATTCACCCCCCTCTAGCCGGCCATATCGATCTCCTACACTATTGACCTACATACTAGTCTCAATGTATCAATATATCCCTTTGTTTATTAATACAATACATGACTAGGAATGTTTAAGAATAGTGTTATCTACAGCTTCTCATAATCAATTCCACCAATTGATATATTGTAGATTAGAACCTACTATTCAAGGGCATTATTATATTTATTTACTGGCACACACATAAAGTAAATATAATAATCAATTTTTGCCTATTATTAATGAAATATGATCCATATGATCCCTAATCAATCATCTCATGATTGACACTAAGGGCTGACACTAACAAACTGGGCTTACTCAGTAATAAGGGTTTGTATAAGAAATTGGAGCTCCTGTAGTTTTTGTTGATAAGCAGTTTCTTTCTCCACTCTATTGGGAGAGGCAGGAGGGTTGGTCTGCAATCCTTTTGAAGTCGAGGCTTCAGTGGGGCTGGTCTGGAGGTCCTTGGTTAAAGTAAAAAAGTGAAGGAAGCTTGTTAGGACCCTTGTAACGGCTAGAGGGGGGGGGGTGATTAGCCTTTCTTCGTTTCTACAAGTAAGTTAGCGGAAGCAATACAAATACGAAAACGAATACGAATAAGAAATAAGAGATCAAACGCTAACACCTGATGTACGTGGTTCGGAGATGACGCTCCTACTCCACGGTAATCCATAAGGTGGATTAGTCCTAGCCAAGCTTCACTATATTCTCCTTTGGATGAACCAAGGTGGAAAAACCTTTCTTACAATGCTCTCCTCTTTTTTACAATGATGGATGATTAAGAACAAGAGAAGAGGAGGTTTTGAATCACTAAAACACTTGGGAAAGCTTGGTGAGCACGAGGGTGTAGTTAGGAGCAAGAGCACTAGCTTCACCAAGCTCCCCAAGGCCCCTTTTTATAGAAGAGGGGTTGTTTTTCCCGTTGGGCCTCGATCAGTCGACTGCCGCCGAAGCCAACGGCTTCTGACCATGCAGATCCGCGGAGATTCGTAGCCGCATTTTCCAATGGCTAGGTGATCAGTCGACTGATCCCTCCATCAGTCGACTGATGGAGTGATCGATCAGTGATCGGCGGCGATCGAGTGAGACCGATTCGTGGCAATTTTCTCCTTGATCGACCGATTTCGCTGCAAATGATCGGTGATCGCAACATCGACCATTCTCGACTCAAGGCGACTGATCGGCATACATCATATCAATCGACTGATACTCATCAAGTATGAGTAATTCACACTTGATTTTACATCCTAGACCTAGACTCAACCTTCTAGCTCCTCATTAAGCCTTGCACCTCCAGGATCCATCTGAGTCCGCGACTTGTTCATCCTCTGCGCTTTGCTTCCAAGAGCCTCCTTCAGTTTTGTCATGTCTTGGGTTGCCAAATGCTTGGACTTTACACCTCCAAGACTACAAGCTTGGACTTATGCTGCCAAGACCTTACTTTGGACTTCCTTTGCCAAGGTTCACTTGGACTTTATGCTGCCAAGACTACAGGCTTGGTCTTACGCTGCCAAGTCCATCCCTTGGACTTCCTTTGCCAAGATCATACTTGGACTTCCTTTGCCAAGGTTCACTTGGACTTTACGCTGCCAAGACTACAAGCTTGGTCTTATGCTGCCAAGTTCGTCCCTTAGACTTTCCTTGCCAAGATCATACTTGGACTTCTCTTTTACCAAGGCTTCATCCTTGTATTTCCCTGTCACTTAAACATATTTTCAATTAGATCACAAAACATTGCCTAACTTAGATGATTATCCAAACATCAAAACATATAAATGCTTGGAGCATTGTTGCACCAACAAAGCTGAGGCATCTGTACTTGAAAGGATGAAGGTTGAAATTGTTGAGTATGATATTCAGTGAACCATTTGTTGAAATCAAGAAGTTTGGAGGTGCACTGTAAAAGAATAGGTATGGGTGATATGAGGAATATACTGGTACAATAAAATAGGTTAGTAAGAATGAGAAATTTTTACCATCTGGAGGCTTTGCTATAGCTCTTGTAAAAATAGTGGGACATCAGGAGGGGTGAAAAAGGGGGTAGTCTACGATAGAGTAGATTCTGGTACGGTGAGGGGAGTATTAGAGGGAATGACAAATGAAGGAGGTGAAGGAGGAGAATCCGGACTTGGAGGAGGTATAGGGAGTATAGGAAGGGAAGAAAGGAGGTGGTTGGGTAAGTATCTGATATGACTTGTACCAGAAGATCTAGAGGGAAGAATGTAGTGAATTATGGAATTTTGGGGTTGGATGGTGGTACGGGTTGTTGTTTTTTAAAAGGAAATAGGGAGGCCAGTGGAATGTCATCAGTAGAGGAGGAGGGAGAAAGAGATGAAGAGAGTTCGATGGGATCATTGGAGGGGTCAGGAGGGGGACTATGAGTAAATCTATCAGGAGGCAGTGATTCTAAAGGAGGCGCTATGGGGGAAGGGTGTTAAGAGTAAGGAGAGGATTTTGAATGGGTTCAGCTGGAGGAGGAAGTGAAGGGGGGGGGGCAAAATATCAAAAGGGTGTAAAGAATTTTGAAGTGGTTATGTGAGAGGAGGAATAAGGTCATTAACAATTAGAGTGAGGGTTTGCTGGTCGGGCTCAGCAATGGTTATAATGGAAACTTGGTGAAGTTCAGAAGGAACCTGTGACATAGAAGTATAACTAACTCTTTGTGAAATTAAATCAAGGTAATTAAAGAAAGGAATAGTAGAGGAAGGGGTAATTACTGATGAAGAAGGCTCGGGGATGGAAGAAGAGGTAGATGTGCCTTCAGTTCTTTTTCTTTTCTTATTTTGTTATTTTACCAAGGTTCTTGCAATGGAAACATGTATCATATCCTCTGTAAAATAGAATATCAGTATACATTTAAGAGTGGAGTCAGTAAGTTTACAGAGTAAAGTATTAGTATGCATTCGAAGGTAAAATTAGTGAATATGAAGAATAGGGTATCACAATACATTTAAAGGAAAATTCAATAAATGTGAAGATAAATAAAACTTACATATAGGATGAGCTTCTTTTGATTGGATGAGGGACAAAATTGGTTCTTGAAGAATTTCATTGATACTAAAGTATTTGCTTCTGAGTAGGGATTCAATGGAAGGAAAGTTGATGGCAGATTTGACAATCTTGAGGTTGGGAAGACGATAGAGAGTAGTCTTCCAAGTCAGAGAAAATTATAGAACGGGATCTAAGGGGACATAGAAGTAGAGGTCTTTCTAGCCCTTGTGAGAGGAGGGCATGTCGGTTAAGATTTGATGAACTTGGCATGCCATAAAGTAGAACACGCCTATATCAGCCATCTTAAGTTGGTAAAGGCAATGGAAGATGTGAGGATTTTGAGAGATGTTAAGGTGCTGAAATACGATTAGGGTTTCGATCAAAATTTGAATTGAGTTAAGAGTTAGTTGATTGATGGGGATGCCATAATAGGTGAGGATATGGAAAAGGGGTTTTGGGACAGAAAGACGAAGGCCTCCTTCTAGTTGGTCTACGAAGAAGGTGCTGGTGTCGGTCGGGGGTTGATGAGGTTGTTGACGGAGGTAGGAATGATAGTGGTGAAGCCCTCTGGAATGTATTTGGGCTCGTGAAGGAAGAAAGGGTGATTGAGAGTTAGTCGGCTAGGGGTCGTTTCATACCAGGGAGGGTTGGATGAGGAAGAAGCCATGAAGGGAGACTTGTCACAGAGCGGTTGAAGGCGTCAGGGAAGAAGGAAGCTAGGGTTTTTGGTAAAAGTAAAGATGAGTTAACAGTTAATTGAAAAAGTGTAATTGAAAAAGTGAAGTTAATGGAGAGTGGTTTGTTTTATTCTCAATTTTTTCTATGGTAAGGGTTAAAAATATTTTTTCTAAGGCATTTTATGCCTAATACAGAGCTTAAGGGCTAACTAATATTTTTTTGCAGAGGTTATTAATATTTCTAAGGTTTTTGACACCTAATCAAATTCCTTCTTGCGATAATCAAAGGCATTTTTTCTAAGAGTTTTTATGCTTAATCAAAATTTCTTCTCGTATGCATTAATGATATTTTATTAAGGTTTTTCAAGCCTGATACAATTTTCTTGCATGATCAGTAGTATTCTTTCTAAGTGCTATGGAGTGCAAAACTAACTCAAGGCACTTTTCCCTCATATAACAGCCTATAGGCTAGGTAGCTACATTTCCCCCACGGAGACTATAACGCCACTTATATGGCATATGTAAAATGTTCTCAGGGCTCTTACGCCCGTTATAACAGCCTATGGACTATTAGTAATATATGAGAGGTGTTGTACCATTTATTTGATAAATGAAGATTCACTATTTGAGTATACATGTTTTTCATGTATTTGATTGGAACATAAACTCATTTATTGAATATCCGCAATACGATTCATAGCATGAGAGAATTTATGATTAGATCACAACTAGTGAGTATCTCTACATGTGTAATTGTGATGTATTGGAATTATCTTTAGTCAATGAATTGATGCATTCGGACGCCAACAATTGTGTCGAGACTAGCACGAGGTATACTCTTTGGTGTATCCAAGCAGCTGATTCTCATTGGCTGGAGACATTGTAATGTCCGGAGTTAATCGTGGATGCTAGTTATGGTAAGTAGCACATTGGAGTGACCAATTGTAAGACTTCATATGGTTCTCTGCATATATGGATATGTCAATAAAGTTTTTACAATAGCTTAAGTGTGATGTTCCTACGACTTGAAGTATTCAAGTCATCTTGGTCATGAAGACTTATGCTTTGACATCTTAAGCAAGCATCTCAGAGGAGATGTGGACCCGGGTGTTTGAATTGTTAGTAAAATATGAGAGATGTCCTAAGGCAATCACCTTATGTATGAACCATTTATATGATAAATGAAGATTCACTATTTGAGTATACATGGTTTCATGTATTTGATTGGATCTTAAACTCATTTACTGAATGTCCGCGATACGAATCACAGCATGAGAGAATTTGTGATTCGATCACAACTAGTGAGTATCTCTACATGTGTAATTGTGATGTATCGAAATTATCCCTAGTCGATGAATTGATGGATTTGGACACCATTGATTCTGTCGAGACTAGCACGAGGTATACTCCTTGGTGTATCCAAGCAGCTGATTCTCACTGGCTGGAGACATTGTGATGTCCGAAGTTAATCGTGGATGCTAGTTATGGTAACTAGTTCATTGGAGTGACCAGCCGTAAGACTTCATATGGTTCTCTGCATATATAGATATGTTAATGAATTTTTTACTGCAGCTTAAGTGCGATGTTCCTTTGACTTGTGGTATTCAAGTCATATTGATAATAAAGACTTATGCTTTGACATCTTAATCAAGCATCTCTGAGGAGATGTGGACCCGGGATGATTGGGTATAAGTCAAAGTGATCGAAGGTGTTTGAATAGCCTATAAAGGATTCACCACTCCTTGCGAGGAGATGTATACCCATGGCCTCTCGTCGGATTGTTACTAAAGTCTTTGGCCAAATCATTACATGTTTAGAGTAAGGTACTCTTCGATACATGTGTAGTAACTAGAATCCGTAGGACGAGGAAATGATACTTGGGCTAGGTGTGACGTAGTCAGCCTAGTGGGGACTGACACTATAGACCATGTCCTGAACCAAGTGGGTATAAGATGAGTGAAGGGAATGGGGCACAATTCATTCGAGCTGCTGAAGGGTTTCATAAATAGTTCTGGATCAACCATTGATCTTTTCGGTTAATTGGGGATCATGATGTACTACTAGGTGCCACTCATGATCGTTCTATAATTAATGGTTAATTATAGACGACCAACATAAACCGAGAACCTATTTGGTCACACACACAACGAGCGTAATCCGAAGGATTTAAAACGAGCTTGAGAATGGGATTCTCAGACCGAGAGAAACTAGGTTTGGTTGAACCAAACGTGGAGCGAGCATGAAATTGTTTCAGTCGCAATGGAAGCGTGGATGGGTCGTGTCTTGTGAAGACATAATGGATGAACCAAAATGGTTTGGTTCTAATCCAATGGAGGAGAATAAACCAAAGGGTTTGGTTTATTTTAAACGAATGAACCAAAGTTGGTTCGGTTCGTTTTAACTTAAAATAAACCATCATGGTTTGGTTTATTTTAACTTAAATTAATGGAGTGGGTTAACAGGCCTTATGGTTATGATCCAATAACCATTAAGAGAATTAGTTCTTTATAAAAGAGGGCTTAAGGGTTTGTTAAGCCGTAATCCAATTCCCTAAACCTAGAGTTGCCGCCCACCTCCTCCCCTTTGAAGAAGTCGGCGCCAACCCTAGTGCCGCCACCCACCTCCTCTAATCGGTGACCAGCTGTTGCCGTCTTCTCCACTTGTCGGCGTCGATCTGCTGCCGAAGGAGCTCCGGTGATCTCCCTTGGGTTCGGTAATAAGGTGAGCTTCCACCTTTCCTATTTGGCCGGCCCTACTCCTCCACCAAAGCTGTCCAGTTTTCTAGACAGCTTGTTTCCCTCTCGTCGGAGCATCATTTGGACAACATTTGGAGCTCCGACAGCGGTAGCCTTGTCGGGGATTCGATCTCCAGTAATCCTCATAGGTTGAGGATGAAGGATTCGTCAAACGGTTGACGAATACCTTTCCAGAGAAGCGAGTTTTGAGGACTCGGTTTTGGATCCGAATTTGGATTTGGATCGTGATCTTCTCTCGATCACATCGTCTTCAACACGAGGCTAGTAACCCATACGAAGACGAGGCTCGTGACTTGGTGAAGTCATCCCGAAGATACTCGGCGTGGATACGGATAGAGACGATTCTAGTGAGGATCATTCCGATTAATGCCTTTCCCGCTATAAGTGATACGTAAGGTATACGTAGTTAAATTTCCTTTTATTGCAAAATTTAAATTTACGGTTATGTCTACACATGTTGTACTATGCATGCGTGTGATGTGTGTGTTGTAATAAATGTAGATTTATTATTTTTATTTCTTCCGCTGTGCACATGTTTACGAAACATGTTCGAACACACACTCGCCGTGGTGCCGGAACCCCAACAGTGGTATCAGAGCCCAGGTTGTGTTTCGACATAATCGTAAAATTGTTTTGTGATAGTCATAATGATATTTCTGGAAATTTTCTACTTTTGGAAAGTTAGAAGCATTTATGGAAATTTTTCAATTTTGGAAAGTCTTGATGTATTTATGGAAATCTTCCACTTTTGGAAAGTTGGAAGTATTTATGGAAATTGATATTTTCTATAAATAAAATATTTGATTAGATTTGAAAATTTATTTCCTAATTTAATCATGATTTGATTTGGGAAATCAAATCTTAAAATATTTTATTTCCATAAGTAGTTTTGATGATTTAGGAAATTGATTTCCTAAATTGACTTTCCTTAATCAACTATTTCCACAAATAAAATATGTGATTAGATTTGGAAATTTGTTTCCTAATTTAATCATGATTTGATTTGGAGAATCAAATCTTAAACATATTTTATTTCCATAAATAGTTATGACATATAAGGAAATATTGTACATGACATAATTATATGTCATGTAATTGCATTAGATGCATATCATTATGCCATGCGTGTCGTGACATGTAGATGTATGCCATGTATGTCATGCCATGTAGATAATAGTTATTTGCATGCAAAGAGGATGAGACATAAAAACCCTAACTAAATATTAAAGCCTACACCTTCCATTAATATGGTTAGAACCAGAGTTTCGTTTCTTGTTCGGGTTGTTGGACTCTCTCCAAGCCCCGCTCGAACCCGAACATGTTCAAACCATGGAATAGTTTAATACTAATATGGTAAGAGTTAGAGGTCAATCATTAGCTTTGGTTGTTGGACTCTCTCCAAGTCGAGCTAATTGGTTGAATGCGCTCTAACCATATTAAACTATTTCTCGATTAATGGGTTGGCTTTAACCTGGAGCATCGGCTTGTTGAACTCTCTCCAAGGTCAATGTTAAGGGAGGTGAAGTTGGGTGCTATGCATATGATGCATACTTGTTAATGTGTTAACAACCCGATGTATGTGTGACATTTAATTAGTTGATAGCACATTGTGATAGTTGCATATACGTGATATGCAATCGGTATAGTTGATACCTACCATCGTAGTTATGAATGGCTTGTTGGACTCTCTCCAAGGTTGTTCATATCTATGATGGATATCAACCCATTCGGAGATGGACCTATGATCTCCCGAAGTCATTTTGGGGTTTTTGAAATTCGAAAAATGAATGGGATTTATAAATGTATATTGATGCATTTTTAAAATCATTTTCTCATATATGCTCATTTTGTATTTCTAGGTCAATCGATTGATCATGAAGTCTTTGAATTTGTGCACTATTTTGGATTCAAACAAACTGACTGAGCCTAACTTCCTGGACTGGCTTAGAAACCTGAGAATTGTTCTCAATGCGGAAAAGCTAGCATATGTCCTTGAAGAGCCTCTTCCCAACCATCCTAAGGATGATGCAACTCCAGACCAAATATTGGTCTATCAGAAGCATGTGGCAGATTCTTAGCTGGCGAGTTGCATCATGCTAGCGGCGATGGTACCTGAGCTGCAAAAGCAGCATGAGCATATGGATGCTAATACCATGGTCTTCCATCTTCATGAGTTATTTGATGAGCAAGTGAGATCCGAAAGGTTTGAAGTCTCCAGGCTCCTCTTCACCACAAAGATGCAAGAAGGTTCGTCTGTAGTGTAGTTTGTGCTAAACATGAACGGGTACATCGAGTGGCTAGCCACCCTCGGGTTTGTGATGGATCATGAATTAAGTATTGACTTAATTCTGCATTGTTTGCCCAAGAGTTTCTCACAATTTGTGATGAACTATCAGATGAACAAATTGGAATCCACTATTCCTGACCTCCTCAATATGCTAAAGACTGTGGAGCCTTCTGTGAAGCATGAGGAGAAGGCGGTTTTGTTAGTTGATTCCTCAAAGAAAGGTTCTAAGAGGAAGGAAAAGAACAGAAGAAAGGGAAGAACAAGAAGGCAAAGAAGGCAGAACCAGCACAAAAGGGCACTTGCCATCACCGTGGCAAGGAAGGCTACTGGCGAAAAAACTGCAAGATTTATCTTGAGTCCATGAAGAAGAAGAAGGCATCCGATGCCCCATCCTCTTTAGGTATCTTCGTTATTGATTGTCATTCTATTTCCTTAGACACTTGGGTATTGGATAATGGGTGTGGCTCACATATATGTAATGACATACATGGGCTAAGGAATAAAAGAAGACTTGTCAGAGGGGAGTCAAATTTGCGAGTTGGCAATGGAGCAAAGGTTGCTGCGGTCGCCATCGGAACTTATTTGCTAAAGCTCCCTAGTGGACTAGTCTTGGAACTAGATAATTGCTAATGTGTTCCTTCTCTAATAAAGAACATTGTTTCTATTTCCTGCTTAAATAGAAATGGTTTCCATTTAACGTTTAGTAACAATTGTTGTTATATAACTTTAAATGACGTACTTTATGGAACTGGAACTTTGAGCAATGGCATTTATACGTTGGACGTATCTAGTGACATTTTCAATATCGAAACGAGCAACAAGCATGCTCGAAAGGATGATCAATTAGACTCCTACATGTGGCATTGTCATCTTGGCCATGTAAGCAAGAAACACATGTCCGAATTACACCGATGTGGAATTCTGGAATCGTTTGAATTGGATTCATACGATACATGCGAATCATGCTAAAAGGCAAGATGACTAAGTTACCTTTTACTGGAAAAGGTGAAAGAGTGGGAGAGTTACTAGTACTAATACATACTGATGTATGTGGACCTATGTCAACTCAAGCTTTAGGAGGCTATAGCTACTTCATTACCTTCACCGATGATCACTCACGGTTTGGGTATGTGTTCTTGATGAAACACAAGTCTGAAGCCTTTGAAAGGTTTAAAGAATTCAGAAATGAAGTAGAGAAACAACATGAAAAGGGTATTAAAATACTTCGATCGGATCGATGTGGTGAATACTTAAGTCAAGAGTTTCTTGATTATCTAAGAGACAATGGCATATTGTCTCAATGGACTCCGCCATATACACCACAGCATAATGGTGTATCTGAGAGGCGTAACCGGACCTTGTTGGACATGGTCAGGTCAATGATGAATCATGCAAATCTTCCCAAGTCCTTTTGGGGCTATGCACTTCAGACAGCTGTTTACTTGTTAAACACAATGCCAACCAAGGTAGTCTCTACTACTCCATATGAGATATGGAATGGTAAGAAACCTCATGTATCTTACTTGAAGATATGGGGTTGTCATGCTTATGTGAAGCGGACTGTATCAGACAAATTGAATGCTAAGTCTGATAAATGTCTATTTATTGGATACCCTAAGGAAACAAGGGGATACCAGTTCTATCATCCTGTGGAACAAAAGGTGTTTGTTTCAAGACATGCTGTGTTTCTAGAGAAAGAGTTTCTCTTGCAAGAAAACAGTGGGAGTGTCGTCGAGATTGAGGAGGCTCGAGAGACTCAAATAGATATTGATGAGACACCTGGTGAAGCACAACAATTGACAACTCATAGTGATGAGCAATCGGCTGGACCTATTGTAACACCACATCTTCGTAGATCTGGTAGAACACGCAACATTCCTGAGAGATATGGATTTCTCATAAGTGAATCGAACGACGTGTTACTCATTGATGATGAGGAGCCTACCAGTTATGAAGAAGTGCTGACAAGTTCAGAAAGGGATAAATGGCTTGATGCCATGAAGTCGGAAATGGATTCCATGTATGAAAACAAAGTTTGGAACTTGGTTGACCCACCTGAAGGCATCAAGCCTATAGGGTGCAAGTGGGTTTTCAAGAAGAAAACTGACATGGATGGAAATGTGATTACCTATAAAGCTAGATTAGTGGCGAAAGAATATCGTCAAAAATAAGGTGTTGATTATGACGAAACCTATTTGCCTGTAGCTATGCTAAATCCATTCGGATGCTCTTGGCCATAGTGGCTCATTACGATTATGAGATATGGTAGATGGATGTGAAAACATCTTTCCTTAATGGAAACTTGCTCGAGGACGTGTATATGATACAGCCTGAGGGTTTCACATCGGTTGATAAAACCAAGGTATGCAAATTGCGACAGTCCATATATGGATTGAAGCAAGTATCCAGGAGATGGAATATCCGTTTTGATGAGACAATCAAAAAGTTTGATTTCTCACAAAATCTAGACGAATCTTGTGTGTACAAGAAGGTTAGTGGGAGTGCAGTCATGTTCCTAGTATTGTATGTCGATGACATATTACTTATAGGAAATGATGTTTCATTCTTACAGTCAGTTAAGGTTTGGTTATCCAAGACATTCTCCATGAAAGACCTGGGAGAAGCAACCTACATCCTCGGGATTAAGATCTATAGAGATAGATCGAAACGGTTGCTTGGTCTTTCGAAGTCTACATATATAGACCGAGTGCTAAAGAGGTTTAGCATGTCGGAATCCAAGAAAGGTTTCCTACCCATCAGGCATGGGGTACACCTTTCGAAGTCTATGTGTCCGCACATAGAAGACGAGAGGATTTGCATGAGTAAGATTCCCTATGCATTCGCAATAGGATCTATCATGTATGCTATGTTATGTACGAGGCCCGATGTATCGTATTCTCTGAGTGTCATGAGCAGATACCAGTCTGATCCAGGAATGGATTATTGGGTGGCTGTTAAGACGATCCTTAAGTACTTAAGAAGAACTAAGGATGTGTTCCTAATATATGGAGAAGGGGACATGGTGATACGTGGGTATACGGATGCCAGCTTCTAGACAGACAAGGATGATTCCAGGCCTCAGTCTGGATACGTGTTCACCTTGAATGGAGGTGCAGTGAGTTGGAAAAGTTCCAAACAAGACACTGTAGTGGATTCTACCACTGAGGAAGAATACATTGCAGCTTCGGAAGCAGCAAAGGAAGCGGTTTGGATCAAGAAGTTCATTTATGAACTTGGTGTGATTCCAGCCATTGTTGAAGCAATACCGGTCTACTGCGACAACAATGGAGCAATTGCACAGGCGAAAGAGCCAAGGTCTCATCAATGATCCAAACATGTGCTTCGCCGCTATCATCTTATCAGAGAGATCATCAGTAGGAAAGAAATACAAATCGAGAAAATCCCCAATGAAAGGAACTTAGCGGATCCTTTGACTAAAGCATTACCTCAAAGTAAGTTTGAGGGTCATGTTAGTGCTTATGGTATTGGATACCGTAGCGATTGGCATTAGGCCAAGTGGGAGTCTGTTAGTAATATATGAGAGATGTCCTAAGGCAATCGCCTTATGTATGAACCATTTATATGATAAATAAAGATTCACTATTTGAGTATACATGGTTTCATGTATTTGATTGGATCTTAAACTCATTTACTGAATGTCCGCGATACGAATCACAGCATGAGAGAATTTGTGATTGGATCACAACTAGTGAGTATCTCTACATGTGTAATTGTGATGTATCAGAATTATCCCTAGTCGATGAATTGATGGATTTGGAAACCATTGATTCTGTTGAGACTAGCACGAGGTATACTCCTTGGTTTATCCAAGCAGCTGATTCTCACTGGCTGGAGACATTGTGATGTCCGGAGTTAATCGTGGATGCTAGTTATGGAACTTGTTCATTGGAGTGACCAGCCGTAAGATTTCATATGGTTCTCTGCATATATAGATATGTCAATGAAGTTCTTACTGCAGCTTAAGTGTGATGTTCCTTTGACTTGCAGTATTCAAGTCATCTTGATCATAAAGACTTATGCTTTTACATCTTAAGCAAGCATCTCTGAGGAGATGTGGACCCGGGATGATTGGGTATAAGTCGAAGTGATCGAAGGTGTTTGAATAATCTATAAAGGATTCACCACTCCTTGCGAGGAGATGTATACCCATGGCCTCTCGTCGAATTGTTACTAAAGTCTTTGGCCAAAGCATTACATGTTTAGAGTAAGGTACTCTTCGATACATGTGCAGTAAGTAGAATCCGTAGGACGAGGAAATGATACTTGGGCTCGTTGTGACGTAGTCAGCCTAGTGGGGACTGACACTATAGACCATGTCCTGAACTAAGTGGGTATAAGCTGAGTGAAGGGAATGGGGCACGATTCATTCGAGCTGCTGATGGGTTTCAGAAATAGTTCTGGATCAACCGTTGATCTTTACGGTTAATTGGGGATCATGATGTACTACTAGGTGTCACTCATGATCGTTCTATAATTAATGGTTAATTATAGACCACCAACATAAACCGATAACCTATTTGGTGACACGCACAACGAGCGTAATCCGAAGGATTTAAAACGAGCTTGAGAATGGGATTCTCAGACCGAGAGAAACTAGGTTTGGTTAGACCAAACGTAGAGCGAGCATGAAATCGTTTCAGTCGCAATGGAAGCATAGATGGGTCGTGTCTTTTGAAGACATAATGGATGAAACAAAATGGTTTTGTTCTAATCCAATGGAGGAGAATAAACCAAAGGGTTTGGTTTATTATAAACGAATGAACCAAAGTTAGTTCGATTCGTTTTAACTTAAAATAAACCATCATGGTTTGGTTTATTTTAACTTAAATTAATGGAGTGGGTTAACGGGCCTTATGGTTATGATCCAATAACCATTAAGAGAATTAGTTAACTTAAAGAGGGCTTAAGGGTTTGTTAAGCCCAAATCCAATTCCCTAAACCTAGAGTTGCCACCCACGTCCTCCCCTTTGAAGAAGTCGGCGCCAACCCTAGTGTCGCCGCCCACCTCCTCCAACTGCGCGACCAGATACTGCCGTCTTCTCCACTTGCCAGCGTCGAGCTGCTGCCGGAGGAGCTCCGGTGATCTCCCTTGGGTTTGGTAATAAGGTGAGCTTCCACCTTTCCTTTTTGGCCGGCCCTACTCCTCCACCAAAGCTGTCCAGTTTTCTGGACAGCTTGTTTCCCTCTCGTCGGATCGTCGTTTGGACGACGTTTGGAGCTCCGACAGCAGTAGCCTTGCTGGGGATTCGATCTCCGGTAATCCTTTTAGGTGGAGGACGAAGGATTCGTCAAACGGTTGACGAATACCTTTCCGGAGAAGCGAATTTTGAGGACTCGGTTTTGGATCCGAATTTGGATTCGGATCATGATCTTCTCTCGATCACATCGTCTTCAACACGAGGCTAGTAACCCGTACGAAGACGAGGCTCGTGACTTGGTGAAGTCATCCCGAAGATACTCGGCGTGGATACGGATAGAGATGATTCTAGTGAGGATCGTTCCGGTTGATATCTTTCCCGCTACACGTGATACGTAGTTAAATTTCCTTTTATTGCAAAATTTAAATTTACGGTTATGTCTACACATGTTGTACTATGCATGCGTGTGATGTGTGTGTTGTAATAAATGTAGATTTATTATTTTTATTTCTTCCGCTGTGCACATGTTTACGAAACATGTTCGAACACACACTCGCCACGGTGCCGGAAACCCAACATGAATAGCCTATAAAGGATTCACCACTCTTTACGAGGAGATGTATACCCTTGGCCTCTCGTCGGATTGTTACTAAAGTCTTTGGCCAAAACATTACTTGTTTAGAGTAAGGTACTATAGGATACATGTGAAGTAACTAGAATCTGAAGGATGAGGAAATGATACTTAGGTTAGATGAGACGTAGTCAGCCTAGTTGGAACTGACACTATAGACCATATCCTGAACCAAGTGGGTATAAGATGAGTGAAGAGAATGGGGCACGATTCATTGTAGCTACTGAAGGGTTTTCGAAATGGTTCTTGAATCAACCGTTGATTTTTCGGTTAATTGGGGATCATGATGTACTACTAGCTTCCACTCATGATCATTTTATAATTAATGGTTAATTATAGATGACCAACATAAATCAGGAACCTATTTGGTCACACGCACAACGAGTGTAATTCGAAGGATTTAAAATGAGCTTGAGAATGAGATTCTCAGATCGAGAGAAACTAGGTTTGGTTGTACCAAACAAGGAGCTAGCATGAAATTGTTTCAGTCGCAACGGAAGCATGGAAGGGTCGAGTCTTATGAAGACATGATGGATAAATCAAATTGGTTTGGTTCTAATCCAATGGTGGAATATAAACCAAAGTGGTTTGGTTTGTTTTAAACAAATGAATCAAAGTTGGTTCGGTTCATTTTAACTTAAAATAGATAAACTCGGTTCGATTTTTTTAACTTAAGTTATTGGAGCGGGTTAATGGGTTTTGGTTATGAACCAATAACTCTAACGAGAAGGTTTCTTGATGGTTAAGAAATACGTGCTCTATAAAAGCCCGGCTAGAGGTTTGGAGAGCCTAAGTTTATTTTTGGAAACTTCTCTTCCTCTCCTCTCCCTCTCTTCTCCTTGCTGCCGCCCAAGAGGATCCATGCCCAGCTCTTGAGTTGCCGCCCCTTTGTGCCGCCGGCGTCCAGCTGCTTCCAACCACCCCTCCGGTGACCCTCCGGCTATCCACCTTTGCTCCGGTGACCAAGGATTAGCCGGCCACCTCCTTTGGCCTGTGCCATGTCCTCCACCAAGCTGTCCAGTTTTTGGACAGCTTGTTTCCTTATTGTCGGAGCATTGTTTGGACGACATTTGGATCTCCAACAGTGACTTCCTTGCCGGGGATTGGATCTCCGGTAATCCTCATAGGTGGAGGACCAAGGATTCGCTAATCGGTTGACGAATACCTCTACGGAGAAGCGAGTTTTTGGGGACTCATTTTGCATCCGAATTTTGATTCAGATTGTGATCTCCTCTCGATCACATCGTCTTCGACACAAGGCTAGTGACTCCTATGAAGACGAGGCTCGTAGCTTGGTGAATCTATCCCGACAGTAATTGGCGTGGATACGGATAAAGGCAATTCTAGCAAGACTTGCTCCGGTTGATGTCATTCCCGTTGCACGTGATACGTTAGGTATAACTAGCATAATTTTCTTTTATTGCAAAATTTGAAATTGCGATTATGTCTACACATATTGTATCTTGCATGCGTGTGGTGTGTGTATTTTAATAAATTAAATTTATTACTTTTAATTCTTCTGTTGTGCACATGTTTACGAAACGTGTTCAAACACATACTCGGCGCAATGCCAGTGAAATCCAACAGTGGTATCAGAGCCCAAGTTGTGTTTCGACATAATCGTAAAATTATTTTTCCATAGTCATAATTGTATTAATGGAAATTTTTTACTTTTAGAATGTTTATAAGTATTTATGAAAATTTTCTAATTTTGGAAAGTTTAGAAGTATTTATCGAAATCTTCTACTTTTGGAAAGTTTAGAAGTATTTATGAAAATTAACACTTTCCATAAATAAAATATGTGATTAGATTTTGAAATTTATTTCTTAATTTAATCATGGTTTGATATGGGGAATCAAATCTAAAACATATTTTATTTCCATAAATAGTTTTGACAATTTATGAAATTTGTTTTCTAAATTAAATTTGACTTTCCTTAATTGAGACCTTCCATAAATAAAATATGAGATTAGATTTGGAAATTTGTTTCCTAATTTAATCATGATTTAATTTGGGGAATTAAATCTTAAACATATTTTATTTTCATAAATAGTTATGACATATAAGAAAATTTTGTACATGCAATAATTGTATGTCATATAATTGCATTAGATGCATATCAGTATGTCATGCGTGTCGTGACATGTAGATAATAGTTATTTGCATGCAAAGAGGATGAGACATTAAAACCCTTACACAATATTAAAGCCTATACCTTCCATTAATATGGTTGGAACCAGAGTTCTGTTTCTTTTTTGGGTTGTTGGACTCTCTCCAAGCCCGGCTCGAACACGAACATGTTCAAACCATGGAATAGTTTAATATTAATATGGTAAAAGTCAGAGGTTGGATGCGGTCTAACCATATTAGTCTAAAAATATTAATATGGAACATGTTCGTTAGCTTTGGTTGTTGGACTCTCTCCAAGCCGGGCTAATTGGTTGAATGCGCTCTAACCATATTAAAACTATTTCTCGATTAATGGGTTGGCTTTAACCTGGATCATTGGCTTGTTGGACTCTCTCCAAGGTCGATATGAAGGGAGGTGAAGTTGGGTGCTATGCATATGATGCATACTTGTTAATGAATTAACAACCTGATGTATGTGTGAACATTCAATTAGTTGATAGCATATTGTGATAGTTGCATATATGTGATATGCAATCGGTATACTTGATGTCTACCATTGTAGCTATGAATGGCTTGTTGGACTCTCTTCAAGGTTGTTAATATCTATGTTGGATATCAGCCCATTCTGAGATGGACCTACGATCTTCCGAAGTGATTTTGGGGTTTTAAAATTCAAAAAATGAATGGGATTTGTAAATGTATGTTGATGCATTTTTCTATCTTTCTCATATATGCTCGATTTTATATTTCTAGGTTAATCGATTGATCATGACTTCTTTGAATTTGCGCACTATTTTGGATTCTAACAAATTGACTGGGTCTAACTTTTTGGACTGGCTTAGAAACTTGAGAATTATTCTCAAGGCAGAAAAGCTCGCGTATGTCCTTGAAGAGCCTCTTCCCAACCGTCCTAAGAACGATGCAACTCCAGACCAATTGTTGGCCTATCAGAATCATGTGGATGATTCTGAACTGACAAGTTGCATCATTCTAGCCGCGATGGTACCCGAGCTACAAAAGCAGCATGAGCATATGGATGCTAATACCATAGTCTTCCATCTTTATGAGTTGTTTGATGAGCAAGCGAGATCCGAAAGGTTCGAAGTCTCCAGGCTCCTCTTCACCTCTAAGATGCAAGAAGGTTCATCTGTAGTGCAATTTGTGCTAAAGATGAATGGGTACATCGAGCGGTTGGCTACCCTCGGGTTTGTGATGGATCATGAATTAAGTATTGACTTAATTCTGCATTATTTTCCCAAGAGTTTCTCACAATTTGTGATGAACTACTGGATGAATAAACTTGAATCCACTATTCTTGAGCTCCTCAATATGCTAAAGACTATGAAGCCTTCTGTGAAGCATGAGGAGAAGGTGGTTATGTTAGTTGATTCCTCAAGGAAAGGTTCTAAGAGGAAGTCAAAGGAGCATACGAAAGGGAAGAAGAAAAGGCTAAGAAGACAGAACCAGTACAAAAGTGCACTTGTCATAATTGTGGCAAGGAGGGTCACTGGCGAAGAAACTGCAAGATTTATCTTGAGCCCGTGAAGAAGAATAAGGCATCCGATGCCCCATCCTCTTCAGGTATCTTCGTTATTGATTGTCATTCTATTTCCTTAGAAACTTGGATATTGGATACTAGGTGTGGCTCACATATATATAATGACATACAGGGGCTAAGGAATAGAAGAAGACTCGTCAAATGGGAGTCAAATTTGTGAGTTGGTAATAGAGCAAAGGTTGCTACGGTAGCCATCGGAACTTATTTGCTGAAGCTCCCAAGTGGACTAGTCTTAGAACTGGACAATTGCTATTATGTTCCTTCTCTAATAAAGAACATTGTTTCTATTTCCTGCTTAAATAGAAATGGTTACCATTTGACGTTTAGTAACAATTGTTGTTATATAACTTTGAATGGCGCACTTTATGGGACTCAAACTTTGAACAATGGTTTTTATACATTGGACGTATCCATTGATGTTTTCAATATCGAAGCGAGCAACAAGCATGCTCAGAAAGATAATCAATTAGACTCCTATATGTGGAATTGTCGTCTTGGTCATGTAAGCAAAATCACATATCCGAATTACACCGATGTGGAATTCTGGAATCGTTTGAATTAGATTCATACGATACATGTGAATCATGCTTATAAGGCAAGATGACTAAGTTACCTTTTACAGGAAAAGGTGAACCGGTGGGAGAGTTGCTTGGTCTAATACATACTAATGTATGCGGACCTATGTCAACTCAAGCTCTAGGAGGCTATAGGTACTTCATTACCTTCACCGATGATCACTCACGGTTTCGGTATGTGTTCTTGATGAAACATAAGTCTAAAGCCTTTGAAAGGTTCAAAGAATTCAGAAATGAAGTAGAGAAACATCTTGGCAAGAGTATTAAAATACTTCGATCAGATCGAGGTGGTGAATACTTGAGTCAAGAGTTTCTGGATTATCTAAGGGGCAATAGTATATTGTCTCAATGGACTCCACCATATACACCATAGCATAATAGTGTATTTAAGAGGCGAAACCAACCCTTGTTGGATATGGTTAGGTCGATGATGAATCACGTGAATCTTCCCAAGTCCTTTTGGGGCTATGCATTTCAGACTACTGTTTACTTGTTAAACAGAGTCCCGACCAAGGTAGTCTCTACTACTCCATATGTGATATGGAATAGTAAGAAACCTCATTTATCTTACTTGAAGATATGGGATTGTCCTACTTATGTAAAGCAGAATGTATCAGATAAACTGGATGCTAAGTCTGATAAATGACTATTTATTGGATACCCTAAGGAAATGAGGGGTTAAAAATTCTATCATCCTGTGGAACAAAAGGTGTTTGTTTCAAGGCATGCTGTGTTTCTAGAGAAAGAGTTTCTCTTGCAAGAAAACAGTGGGAGTGTTGTTGAACTTGAGGAGGTTCAAGAAACTCCAATAGACATTGATGAGATACCTAGTCAAGCACCTCAACCGATAACTCATAGTGATGAGACATCGGCTGAACCTATTGTGACACCACATCTTCGTAGATCTGGTAGGACATGCAACATTCCCAAGAGATATGGATTTCTCGTAAGTGAATCGAACGACGTGTTACTCATTGATGATGAGGAGCCTACCAATTATCAAGAAGTTCAGAAAGGGATAAATGGCTTAATGCCATAAAGTCGAAAATGGATTCCATGTTTGAAAATCAAGTTTGGAACTTGGTTGACCCACCTGAAGGCATAAAGCCTATAGGGTGCAAGTGGGTTTTCGAAAAGAAAATCTACATGGATGGTAATGTGATTACCTATAAGGCTAGATTGGTGGCGAAAGGGTATCGTCAAAAGCAAGGTGTTGACTATGACGAGACCTATTCACTTGTTGCTATGCTTAAATCCATTCGAATGCTCCTGGCCATAGCGACTCATTATGATTATGAGATATGACAGATGGATGTGAAAACATCTTTCCTTAATGGAAACCTACTCGAGGACATGTATTTGATACAACCTGAGAGTTTCATATCGGTCGATAAAACCAAGGTATGCAAAATGTGACGGTCCATATATTGACTGAAGCAAGCATCCATGAGCTGGAATATCCCTTTTGATGAGACAATTAAAAGGTTTGATTTCTCACAAAATCCGGACGAACCTTGTGTGTAAAAGAAGGTTAGTGGGAGTGCAGTCGTGTTCCTAGTATTGTATGTCGATGACATATTACTTATAGGAAATGATGTTTCTATCTTACAATCAGTTAAAATTTGGTTGTCCAAGACGTTCTCCATGAATGACCTAGGAGAAGCAACCTACATCCTCGGGATTAAGATCTATAGGGATAGATCGAAATGGTTGCTTGGTCTTTTGCAGTCTACATATATAGACCGAGTGCAAAAGAGGTTTAGCATGTCGGAATGCAAGAAAGGTTTCCTTCCCATCAGGCATGGGATACACCTTTCGAAGTCTATGTGTCCGCGCATAGAAGACGAGAGGATTTGCATGAGTAAGATTCCCTATGCATCCGTAATAGGAACTATCATGTATGCTATGTTATGTACGAGGCCGAATGTATCGTATGCTCTGAGTGTCACGAGCAGATATCAGACTGATCCAGGAATGGATCATTGGGCAGTTGCTAAGACAATCCTTAAGTACTTAAGAAGAACTAAGGATGTGTTCCTAATATATGGAGAAGGTGATATGGTAATATGCGGGTATACATATGCTAGCTTCAAGACAAACAAGGTGTTGGGATGTATACTGAAAAGTCTATCTTTTATATGAACATCTTTATTTTGAAATAAGAATCACATGATCATTGTTTGCATATTTTTATGGTTATCCATATTGTCTAATACATTACATTGTAGATAACATGGTGTGTGGTGTCACACAGGAGATCATGTTATCGACTCCTTGTAAAGTTTAAGTATAAGCTCACAACCGAGATGACTTTGGACAAACCATTGGTATGGTTGTATTGTGATTTGGTATTGGTTTGTCTTGACCATAAAATCACACTAGTACACTTTATGTGTATTGAGAAGGAGCGACTTAGAGGTGATTCGATTTATTGCTGACTACATAATCGAATCAGACATCAGATATTATATTGTACATACTTTTAATCCCGATATAATAACGGGCACATATACTTAGTATTCATTTCTTTGATTTACCAATGGGCGAGATTTATAGATTAAATCGATAGGCTCGATAAGTTGGGAAATGATATTATTTATATGGTGTGCCATTGATTATAGGAGGAAACTGTGTCCTATATATTAGGATGATGATGTCCCCTTGAGGAGCTCATAAGGTTCATCATGTAAACCCTGCAGTTGGACTTGGTACGGCATAATGAAAAGGTTGAGTGGTACTACTCATGGAGTTAGATGTTGATTAATTAATGGTCAGTAAATTAATTAATCGACGGACATTCTAGATCTTAAACACGGGGAGAAAATGTACATATAATATATGGAGCCAATATTAACTTATGGGGGTTGGTGAGGTAGATCAATGATAATCCTTTAGTGGATTGGATTATCATTAATGGATTGGATCTTATGTGGGCTTGATCCATTGGGTGGCCAAAATCCAACTCCTCCTCATGGTCCCTATTGTAGCCTATTAATACCTCATGAAGCCTAGATCCAAAGGATAGAAACAAAACTCTAGATCCAATGGTAGAGATTAAATCTCTAGAACCAACGGTTGAGATTAAATCTCTAGATCCGACGGTTGAGATTAAATCCCTACAACCAATGGTGGAGATTAAAACAAGGCTTATCCCTAACTCTATAAAAGGAGGGCAAGGGGGTGGGCGGCAACTTGAATCCAATTAGAGATAGGATTAGGGTTTTGGGCGGCAAGGCTTGGAGGCTAGGGTTTGGAGTTGGCAACACCTATTAAGGAAATATTTTCCTTATCTTCTTCTTCCTCAAGGTGGCCAGCGACCTAGCATTCCTTTCCATCCCTTGGCCGGCATCCAAAGCATCCCCTCTCCCTCTCTTTGGCCGGTAAAACCTAGGCTTAGGGTTCTCCCTTGGAGCTTTGGTCAGCATTCACCTTTTCTCCCTTCTCCTTGTTGGCCGGCGGCAAGCAAATTGCTTGTTGCTTGTTGGTTGGCTAAAGGAAGGAGAAGAGACTTGTTTCTATTCTTTCTCTTGCATGGAACGAGCAAGGAAGGAAGATTGGTGATCTAGGAGCTTCAACTTTTGGTAGATCGTCGCCCACACGACGTCCGAAAGGAGGAAGGTCATACAATAGAAGATCGAGAGGTATATCGATTCTCTATTCTCTTTTGTAACATGTTTATATATTTTTTCAATTATGTGCAAGATATATTCTATTTTGTGGCTAAATATACTTGGACCCCGAACATAAACACAAAAGTCGGCGATCTGTACATCATCTATTCCCCGACTATTCATGGAATAGAGATTGATCGCTTGAACAACACGTTTGTTCAAGTGACTACTCTAAATGAATAGCACGACGATGACAAGGTTGCTTGGGCAATCCCTCTTGTCAAGGATAAATTTTTTTATCTGGGGACATAGAAGGGATCACCATGAATAAACGACCAAGTTGAAGTGGGAAGCGAAGTTTCCCCTCACCAACACAAGGATGATTCCAGGTCTCAATCTAGGTACGTATTTACCTTAAATGGAGGCGTAATAAGTTGGAAAGGTTCCAAGCAAGACGCTGTAGCAGATTCTATCATTGAGGCAGAATACATTGCAACTTTGGAAGCAGCAAAGGAATAGGTTTGGATCAAGAAGTTCATCTCTGAACTTGATGTGGTCTCATCAACGATCCGAACATGTGCTTCACCGCTATCATTTGATCAGAGAGATCATAAGTAGGAAGGAAATACAAATCGAGAAGATTTCTAACTGAAAGGAACCTAGCGCACCCTTTAACTAAGGCCTTGCCTTAAAGTAAGTTTGAGGGTCATGTTAGAGCTTATGGTATTGGATACCGTGGCGATTGGCATTATGCCAAGTGGGAGTTTGTTAGTAATATATGAGAGGTGTCCTAAGGCAATCGCCTTATGGTTGTACCATTTATTTGATAAATGAAGATTCACTATTTGAGTATTCATGTTTTTCATGTATTTGATTGGATCTTAAACTCATTTACTGAATGTCCACAATACGATTCACAACATGAGAGAATTTGTGATTAGATCACAACTAGTGAGTATCTCTATATGTGTAATTATGATGTATTGGAATTATCCCTTGTCGATGAATTGATGCATTCGGACGCCATCAGTTCTGTCGAGACTAGCATGAGGTATACTCTTTAGTGTATCCAAGAAGCTGATTCTCACTAGTTGGAGATATTGTGATGTCCAGAGTTAGTTGTGGATGCTAGTGATGGTAACTAGTTTATTGGAGTGACTTGTTGTAACACTTCATATGGTTCTCTGCATATATGGATATGTCAATGAAGTTCTTACAACAACTTAAGTGTGATGTTTCTTCGACTTGCAGTATTCAAGTCATCTTGGTCATGAAGACTTAGGCTTTGACATCTTAAGCAAGCATGTCAGAGGAGATGTGGACCCGGGATGATTGAGTATAAGTCGAAGTGGTCGAAGGCGTTTGAATAGCCTATAAAGGATTCACCACTCCTTCCGTGGAGATGTGTACCCTTAGCCTCTCATCGGATTGTTACCAAAGTCTTTGGCAAAAGCATTACATGTTTAGAGTAAGGTACTCTAGGATACATGTGCAGTAACTAGAATCCGTAGGACGAGGAAATGATACATGGGTCGGGTGTGACATATTCAGCCTAGTGGGGACTGATACTAGAGACCATGTCCTGAACCAAGTGGGTATAAGATGAGTGAAGGGAACAGAGCACGATTCATTCTAGCTACTGAAGTGTTTCAGAAATGGTTCTGGAATCAACCGTTGATTTTCCGGTTAATTAGGGATCATGATGTACTACTGGTGCCACTCATGATTATTCTATAATTAATGGTTAATTATAGACGGCCAACATAAATCGCTAACCTATTTGGTCACACGCACAACGAGCGTAATTCGAAGGATTTAAAATGAGCTTGACAATGAGATTCTCAGATCGAGAGAAACTAGGTTTGGTTGGACCAAACAAGGAGCGAGCATGAAATCATTTCAGTCGCAACGGAAGCATGGATGGGTTGAGTCTTATGAAGACATGATGGATAAACCAAATTGGTTTGGTTCTAATCCAATGGTCGAAAATAAACCAAAGTGGTTTGGTTTGTTTTAAAAGAATGAACCAAAGTTGGTTCGTTTCATTTTAACATAAAATAGACCAACTCGGTTCAGTTTATTTTAACTTAAGTTATTGAAGCGGGTTAACGGGTTTTGGTTATGAACCAATAACTCTAAGGAGAAGGTTTCTTGATGGTTAAGAAACATGTGCTCTATAAAAGCGTGGCTAGAGGTTTGGAGAGCCTTAAGTTTATTTTTGGAAACTTCTCTTCCTCTCCTCTCCCTCTCTTCTCCTTACCGCCGCCCAAGAGGATCCACGCCCAGCTCTTGAGCCGCCACCCCTTTGTGTCGCCGGCGTCCAGCTGCTGCCGGCCACCCCTTCGGTGACCCTCCGACGACCCACCTTGCCTCCGGTGACCCAGGATTAGCCGGCCACGTCCTTTGTCCGGCGCCAAGTCCTCCACCAAGCTGTCCAGTTTTTGGACAGCTTGTTTTCTGCTTGTCTGAGCATCGTTTGGGCGGCGTTTGGAGCTCCGACAGTGACTTCCTTGCCGGGGATTGGATCTCCGGTAATCTTCATAGGTGGAGGACCAAGGATTCATCAATCGGTTGACAAATACCTCTCCGGAGAAGCGAGTTTTTAGGGACTTATTTTGCATCAGAATTTTGATTCAGATTGTGATCTCCTCTCGATCACATCGTCTTCGACACGAGGCTAGTGACTCCTACGAAGATGAGGCTCGTAGCTTCGTGAAGCTATCCCGATGGTACTCGGCGTGGATAAAAATAGAGGCAATTCTAGCGAGAGTTACTCCGGTTGATGTCATTCCCATTGCACGTGATACGTCAGATATAACTAGCATAATTTCCTTTTATTGCAAAATTTGAAACTGCGATTATGTATACACATATTATATCTTGCATGCATGTGGTGTGTGTGTTGTAATAAATTAGATTTATTGCTTTTAATTCTTCCGCTATGAACATGTTTATGAAACGTGTTTGAACACACACTCGCCGCAGTGCTGGGGAAACACAACATGGACTAGGTAGCTATATTCCCCCATGAGAACTATAACGCCACCTATATGGCATATGTAAAATGTTCTTAATGCTTTTACACCTACTATAACAACTTATGGGCTAGGTAGCAACATTCTCCCATGGGGACTATAAAGGCAACTATAATGTGTAGGAACTTTCGTGACAACTAGAGGGGGATGAATAGCGTTGTCGCTTGTAGGAAGATAGAATTCGATCGTGCTTGCTACAAATATATTAGTACATAGTGGAAATAGAAATAATACAATGCAAACACACAAAACACGATCACAACACGAAGATATAATGTGGTTCGGAATCGAATAGTTCCTACTCCACGGATCGAGCTCAAACGAGCTCTAGCGATGCATACAACACCACTAATAAAATAAACTCCTTCTCGGAACAATCTGGAGGTGGAGAAACCTTGTACAAGTGATTACAACAGTAAATGAATAGATACAAGCAAATACAAATATGAAATACACTATAAGTAAAGGAAAAACACTTTAGAAATGCTCTTTTGATTGCTTGATCTTTGGTTGCTTGAATTGCACTTGGAGACCCTGATTTGCAACAACAAATCGCCTCAAACATGTCCAAGAATTGATTTCAAATCCTTCCTCCACGAGTTCCCTTTAAAGTTGCTCATTGGGCTGGATTTTGCCTAGCAGTCAACTAATCGGGACCATCAATCGACTGCCCCTGTAGTGGTTGTCTCACAACAGCATGAAACACATCAGATAAGTCCAATGGATACACCATCAGTCGATTGATTATACCCATCAGTCGACTGATGGCTCAATCAGTCGAGTGTTCGGGCTGATCACTTGACAAGAGAGCCTTCTGTGCCCGAAATCCCGACCATCAGTCGACTGATCACTGTTGGGATGTATACTGAAAAGTCTATCTTTTGTATGAACATCTTTATTTTGAAATAAGAATCATATGATCATTGTTTGCATATTTTTATGGCTATGCATATTGTCTAATACATTACATTGTAGATAACATGGTGTGTGGTGTCACATGGGAGATCATGTTATCGGCTCCTTGTAAAGTATAAGTATAGGCTCACAACCGAGATAACTTTGGACAAACCATTGGAATGGTTGTAGTGTGATTTGGTATAGGTTTGTCTTGACCATAGAATCACACTAGTACACTTTGTGTGTATTGAGCAGGAGCGACTTAGAGGTGATTCGATTTATTACTGACTACATAATCGAATCCGACCTCAGATATTATATTATAAATACTCTTAATCCCGATATAATAACGGGCACATATACTTAGTATTCATTTCTTAAATTTACCAATGGGTGAGATTTATAGATTAAATCGATAGGCTTGGTAAGTTGAGAAATGATATTATTTATATGGTGTATCGTTGATTATAGGAGGAAACCATGTCCTACATATTAGGATGATGATGTCCCCTTGAGGAGCTCATAAGGTTCATCATGTAAACCCTGTAGGTGGACTTGGTCCGGCATGATGAAAAGGTTGAGTGCTACTACTCATGGAGTTAGATGTTGATTAATTAATGGTTAGTAAATTAATTAATGGACGGACATTCGAGATCTTAAACACGGGGAGAAAATGTACATATAATATATGGAGCCCATATTAACTTATGAGGGTTGGTGAGGTAGATCAATGATAATCCTTTAGTGGATTGGACTATCATTAATGGATCGGACTTTATGTGGGCTTGATCCATTGGGTGGCAAAGATCCAACTCCTCCTGATGGTCCCTATTTTAGCCTATTAAAACCTCATGAAGCTTAGATCCATTGGATTGAAACAAAACTCTAGATCCAAAGGTAGAGATTAAATCTCTAGATCTGACAGTTGAGATTAAATCTCTAGATTCGGCGGTTGGGATTAAATCCCTAGAACCAATGGTGGAGATTAAAACAAGGCTTATCCCTAACTCTATAAAAGGAGGGCAAGGGGAGGGCGGCAACTTGAATCCAACTAGAGATAGGATTAGGGTGGTTGGGCAGCAAGACTTGGAGGCAAGGGTTTAGGGCTTGGCGAAACCAAATAAGGAAGGTCTTTCCTTTCTTCTTCTTCCCTCAAGGTGGCCGGCGACCTAGCAGCACTTTCCAACCATTGGCTGGCATCCAAAGCAGCCCCTCTCCCTCTCTTCGGCCAATAAAACCTAGGCTTAGGTTTCTCCCTTGGAGCTTTTGTTGGCATTCACCTATTCTCCTCTTCCTCCTTGGCCGGCGACACACTCCAACCTTGGAGTTTGGTGGTTGGTTGAAACCAGGAGAAGAGGCTTGTTTCTATTCTTCCTCTTGCTCGGAATGAGCAAGGAAGGAAGATTGGCGATCTAGGAGCTTCAACTTTTGGTAGATCGTCGCCCACACGTTGTCCGAAAGGAGGAAGGTCATACAATAGAAGATCTAGAGGTATATCGATTCTCTATTTTCATTTGTTATATGTTTTTATTTGTTTTTCAATTATGAGCATGATATATTCTATTTGTGGCTAAATAATACTTGGATCCCGAACATAAACACAAACACCAATTATCAGTACATCGTCTATTCCGCGGCTATTCGTGGAATAGAGGTTGGTCGCTTGAACAACAAGTTTGTTCAAGTGACTACTCTAAACGAATAGCACGACGATGACAAGGTTGCTTGGGTATTCCATTTTGTCTAGGATTAAATTTTTAATCCGGGGACATCGATGGGATCGCCATAAACAAGCGACCGAGTTGAAGTGGGAAGCGAAGTTTCCCCTCATGGATCAACCCAACAATTGGTATCAGAGCCATGGTTTCCGATTTTGTGTGTTTAGGATTTGGTTACTCTTATGCATTTTTCATATATTATATGTGTCGGATAATAGTAGGATATGCATAGGTTAACTCTTTGGTTGTAGGTATAAAATCCAACTATTATGGCCATATGTGTGTATGTGATTGTATGTGTGTAATAGTATATTTTGTTGAATCCTCGGGGTTGACGAGGCTAGTATTTAATTTTTTATAAATTAGATACGACATTGTTTAGCCACTCTTTCTATTTTACTTTACTTTAGATCTAGATTTCATGTACACTCCCTCGTGGAGTATAGGATCGATGGATGTAAATTAAAATAGTTTTTAGTCTCGGCTCGGATCTCCGGATGTCTCGTACATGGTGTTGGAGGAACGGACAAGATGGCGATGCGAGGGGAGACATATTGAAGACAAAAGTCATAATAGTTGGAAAATAATTTATTTTTCATATTTATTGCTTATTGTTTGATATGCATGTCGTTGGCTAGAAAATTCCTCAATTTCAAATTACTAAGTGGGAGAGGGATATTTTTATAAATTCCCACAGCCTCCATTACGATTTGACAAGTGATACAAACAAACTTGTGCGTCGGCTCTGAGTGCCTTCCTCCCCATCGGATGAGTTTGTTTGTGGATTATCAGAGTCACTGCTTTTATTTGTAGGGCCAAAGAGGAACCAACTATTAATTTTACTTGTCAAAAAGTTAGGTTGACAAGATAGTAAAATTAATGGGTAAAACCTCCTCTTACAAATATAGAATTCGTATACGTCCACACTATCGTGGCATACGATATTCTCGGTGTTTTGAGGTGTTAGTTGATTTTAAAATTTTATTGTTTAAGGAATCAATAATTTTTTGAAATCTAATGTTTTGATCTATGTGATTCTTAGGTTTTCTTTCAAAATGACTTTCAACCCGCTTGTTGTGATACTGATAGAGAATAAACTTACTTGACCCAACTATGTTGATTGGAAGAGGAATCTTGACATTTTCTTGACTGCTGAGGAATACAAATATGTGCTCCTCGAAGAGTGCCCTCCTAAGCTTGCAGATGATTATGGGGAAAAGGAGAAAGAGAGTTATAAGAAGTGGATAAAGGCCGATGAGATGGCGCGGTGTTACATTTTGGCATCAATGTCAAATGTATTGCAACATCAGCATCAAGCCATGCCCACTGCTTATGACATGATGCTCAATCTCAAAGATCTTTTCGTACACCAGAATTGGGCTGCGAGGCAAGAAGCCATGAGAAACTTGATGACGACCACCATGATCGAGGGAACACCCATGAGGGATCATGTTCTCAAGATGATGGCTCATTTGAATGAGCTGGAGATCCTTGGAGCTGAGATCGATGGGGAAACCCAGGTCGACATCATACTCCAGTCTCTACCTAGGAGTTTTGAGCAGTTTCGCCTGAACTACAACATGAACAAGAGGTTGTATTCGTTGGTGGAACTTCTGACAGAACTCCAGGCGACAGAGGGGCTATTTCGTCAGAGTGCTCAGGCACATGCCATGGTGACCCAAAAGGTTTCTACTTCTAAGCTGAAAGGCAAGAAGAAGAAGAAATAAACTGGGGCAAAGGCGGTGGGAGGTACTCAGGGAGAAGTGAAGAAGCCGAAAGGCAAGTACTTCACTTGTAAGCAGACTGGACACTGGAAGAAGGACTGCCCCAACCGCAAGCTGAACAAAGGTATATCTTTTGGTCTAGTCGTTGAAACATGTTTAACGGTGTTATCTACCAGCACCTGGTGTGTAGATATGGGAGCCACTGATAATGTCTGTAATACTTTGCTGGGGTTCTAGGAAACCAGACGACTGGCTGAGGGGGAGATTACCGTGTACTCGGGCGATGCCACGAAGGTGGCGGCTGTTGCAGTGGGAGACGTTCATTTATCTTTTGAGAAAAATAAAGTTTTGGTTCTTAAGAATTTCCTTTATGTACCTTTATTTAGAAAGAATTTAATTTTGGTTTCTAAATTGTTTAAGGATAGATATTCTATTTCTTTTAATGACAGAGTTGTATTAAAAGGAATAGGGACATTATCTGTTCAGGTGCATTTATAGGAAATCTATATACACTTGAACAAAAACATCCCACGATGCAAATTAAAGTTAATAACTCATCTTCTAATTCCAATAAGAGAAAAGAACCTTCGAAGATGAACCAAATATATCTTTGGCATCTTAGGCTTGGTAATATTAACCTAAGCAGAATTCAAAGGTTGATAGCTGATGGACCTCTGGGTTCATTAGTGGTGGAGGATTTTCCAACCTGTGAATCTTGCTTGGAGGGTAAAATGACCAAGAGGCCTTTTAAGGCCAAGGGGTATAGAGCCAAAGATGTGTTAGAATTAGTTCATTCTGATTTGTGTAGTCCTATGTCTATCCATGCTAGAGGTGGTTTTGAGTATTTCGTCTCTTTTATAGATGATTACTCAAGATATGGATACATTTACCTGATGCGCCGCAAGTCTGAATGCTTTGACAAGTTCAAAGAATTCAAGGCTGATGTGGAGAAACGTCAAGGTAAAAGTATCAAGACACTATGATCTGATCGTGGTGGCGAGTACCTCTTAGGAGAGTTTACGAATTACTTATCAGAGGCTGGGATTCAATCCCAATTGTCTGCACCTGGCACACCCCAGCAGAATGGTGTAGCAGAGCGAAGGAATAGGACTCTTATGGAGATGGTTAGATCGATGATGAGTTATTCTGAGTTGCCAGATTCATTCTGGGGATATGCTCTAGATACAGCGGTGTACATTCCGAACTTGGTTCCATCTAAATCAGTGCCTTCCACTCCCACAGAATTGTGGACTAGGCAAAAGCCTAGTCTAAGACATATTCGGATATGGGGGAGTCCAACACATGTGCTGAAGGCAGATGATGGTAAGTTGGAATCTCGTACAGAAGTACGCATGTTCGTTGACTATCCTAGAGGAATGAAGGGTGGTTTATTTTATAGTCCTAGAGATCAGAGGGTGATCGTTAGCACGAATGCCAGATTTCTAGAGGAAGACTATGTGATGAGCCACAAGCCCAAGAGTAAAATTGTTCTAGAGGAATTAAAAGGGGAAGTCACTTCTTCAATACCACTGGTACAAGAGGATATACCACAAGTTACTGCACTGCGTGTCACAGAGGATACATAGGAGATACCTCGTCATAGTGGGAGGGTTGTGAGACAGCCTGATAGATTCATATTCTTGGGAGAATCTTCTAATTTGGTCCCTGGCAAACATGAACCTGATCCCTGGACATATAACGAGGCAATCCAAGATAAAGATGCAGTATCTTGGCGAAGTGCAATGAATGCTGAGATTGAATCTATGGATTCAAATCAGGTCTAGGAGCTTGTGAGGAATAGATGGGAAGGTTGAGACCTTCAAAGCAAGGCTTGTTGCGAAGGGGTATACTCAGAAAGAGGGTATTGATTATGAGGAGACCTTTTCGCTGGTAGTCATGCTTAAGTCTATCCGGATTCACTTAAGCATAGTAGCTCATATGGATTATGAGGTGTGACAGATGGATGTCAAGACAGCTATCCTGAATGGAAGTCTTGAGGAAAACATCTATATGAAGCACCCAGAGGGATTCATTGCTAAAGGCAAAGAGCATCTAGTGTGTAAGCTTAATCGGTCCATTCATGGATTGAAGCAAGCTTTGAGATCTTGGAACATCCGCTTTGATGAGGTAATCTAGTCTTATGGATTTATTCAAAGTCCGAATGAGTCTTGTATATACAAGAGATGTGACGGAAACGTAGTGGTATTTCTTGTACTATATGAAGATGAAATTTTGTTGATTGGCAACAATATCAAGGTGTTATCGGACGTAAGGGTATGGTTGTCCAAACAGTTTGATATGAAGGACTTGGGAGAGGTGGGACACATCCTTGGGATCAAGGTTATAAGGGATCGCAGGAGAAGGATGTTGTGCTTATCCCAAGCTTCATACATAGACACGATTATGGATCATTTTAGCATGCAGAACTCCAAGAAGGGTTTTCTACCTTTCAGGTATGGAGTTCATTTATCTAAGAAGATGTGTCCTAGAACACCTGAGGAGATAGAGGAGATGAAGGCGGTTCCTTATGCTTCGGCGGTAGGAAGCCTCATGTATGCGATGCTATGTACGAGACCAGATATCTGCTATACCATGAGCATGGTCAGCAGATATTAGGGTAATCCAGGACAGGGACATTGGACTATGGTAAAGCATATATTGAAGTACCTGAGAATGACTAGGGATTATATGCTAGTTTACCAGGCAGACCAATTACTCCCTGTGGGTTACACGGATTTCGACTTCCAATCAGATAGGGATAACAGTAAGTCTACCTCAGGTTTTGTATTTACTTTGGGAGGTAGAGCCATTGTATGTAGGAGTTTCAAGCAGAAATGCATGGCGGACTCTACCATGAAAGCTGAGTATGTGGCAGCCTCTGAGGCGGCCAAAGAAGCTGTGTGGCTCAGGAACTTCTTGATGGACTTGGATGTGATTCCTGATTTGCCCAGAACTATCACAATTTATTATGATAATAGTGGTACAGTTGCAAACTCGAAGGAACCATGAGCCCATAAGGCGCATGTGGAGGGAATGGGGATCAAATGTATGGTAGCTTAAGGACAGCATAGTCTTTTAGTATATGTGGGAGATTGTTGGGATGTATACTGAAAAGTCTATCTTTTGTATGAACATCTTTTTTTTGAAATAAGAATCACATGATCAATGTTTGCATATTTTTATGGCTATGCATATTGTCTAATACATTACATTGTAGATAACATTATGTGTGGTGTCACATGGGAGATCATGTTATCGGCTCCTTGTAAAGTATAAGTATAGGCTCACAACCGAGATGGCTTTGGACAAATCATTGGTATGGTTGTAGTGTGATTTGGTATTGGTTTGTCTTGACCATAGAATCACACTAGTACACTTTGTGTGTATTGAGCAGGACTGACTTAGAGGTGATTCGATTTATTGCTGACTACATAATCGAATCAGACCTCAGATATTATATTATACATACTCTTAATCTCGTTATAATAATGGGCACATATACTTGAAGGGTTTTGCTTATCGAGTGCGTGAGGGAAAACTTCGCTTTCCACTTCACCTCGGTAGCTTGTCCATGGCGATCCCTTCGATGTCCCCGGAAAAAAAAATTTAATCCTAGACAAAAGGGATTGCCCAAACCACCATTTCATCATCGTGCTATTCGTTTAGAGAGGTCACTTGAACAAACAAGTTGTTCAAGTGACCATCCTCTATTCTACGAGTAGCCGCGGAATAGACGATGTCCGGATCGCCGGTTTTTGTGTTTATGCTTGGGATCCAAGTATTATTTAGGCATGTACAGATTTATATCATGCTCATAGTTGAAAAATAAATACAAACATGTAACATATAAAAATTAGAGAATCGATATACCTCTCGATCTTCTAATGTATGACCTTCCTCCTTTCGGACGTCGTTTGGGCGACGATCTACCAAAAGTCAAAGCTCCTAGATCACAAATCTTTCTTCCTTGTTCTTCCAAAGAAAGAGGAAGAATAGAAACAAAGCTCTTCTCCTTCCTATTGCCAACCAAACAAGCAACAAGGAGAATGCTTGCCGCCGGCCAACAAGGAGAAGGAGATAATGGTGGAAACCGGCCAAGACACCAAGGGAAAGCCCAATATCTTGTTTCTACCACCTAAGAAGAAGGAGAAGGGGTCTTTGGATGCCAGCCAAGGGCTGGGATAGGGCTGTGGGGCCGACAACCAAAGGATAGGAAGAAGAAAGCAAACTACTTCCTTATTTGGTGCCACCCAAACCTCCTAAACCCTAATCCTAGCTCTCCTTATGGCCGGCCATGGAAGTGGGGAAGAAGATTAGGATGAGCACAAGCCAAGGTAGAGGGAAGATGGTAGGAACCGGCCACACCTTAGGAGGAATAAGAAAAACTCCTCCTTGAGTTGCCGCCCACCCATAGCTCCCAAAACCCTAGCCACCCAAACCTAATCCTAAACCAACAAGGATTCCTAGCCTCCAAAAGAAGCAAACCCTAATCCCCTTAAGCCATCATCATCTTGCCACCCACTTCATGATCTCTATTTATAGAGTTGGGCTCAAGCCATGATTTAATCTCCTCCATTGGTTCTAGGGATTTAATCTCAACCGTCGGATCTAGAGATTTAATCTCAACCGTCGGATCTAGAGATTTAATCTCTATCTTTGGATCTAGAGTTTTGTTTTCATCCATTGGATCTAAGCTTCATGAGGTGTTAATAGGCTACATTAGGGACCATGAGGAGGAGTTGTATCTTGGCCACCCATGGATCAAGCCCACATAAAGTCCGATCCACTAATGATAATCCAATCCACTAAAGGATCATCATTGATCTACCTCACCAACCCCCATATGATAATATGGGCTCCATATATTATTTGTACATTTTCTTCCCGTGTTTAAGATCTCGAATGTCCATCGATTAATTAATTTACTGACCATTAATTAATCAACATCTAACTCTTTGAGTAGTACCACTCAACCTTTTCATCATGTCAGACCAATTCCACCTGCAGGGTTTACATGATGAACCTTATGAGCTCCTCAAGGGGACATCATCATCCTAATATATAGGACATGATTTCCTTCTATAATCAACGACACACCATATAAATAATATCATCTCCCAACTTACCGAGCCTATCGATTTAATCTATAAATCTCGCCCATTGGTAAATCAAAGAGATGAGTACTAAGTATATGTGCCCGTTATTATATCGGGATTAAGAGCAAGTACTAAACAATATCTGAGGTCCGATTCGATTATGTAGTCAGCAATAAATCGAATCACCTCTAAGTCGGTCCTGGTCAATACTCACAAAGTGCACTAGTGTGATTCTATGGTCAAGACAAACCAATACCAAATTATACTACAACCATTCCGATGGTTTGTCCAAAGTCATCTCGGTTGTGAGCCTTTACTTATACTTTTCAAGGGGTCGATAACATGATCTCTTGTGTGACACCACACACCATGTTATCTACAATATAAAGTATTAAACAATATTGCATAACCATATAAATATGCAAACAATGATCATGTGATTCTTATTTTAAAAATAAAGATGTTCATAGAAAAGATAGACTTTTCAGTATACATCCCTACAATCTCCCACTTATACTAAAAGATTATGCTATCCTCATACTGCCATACATCTGATTCCTCTTCCCTACACATGCCTATCAAAGCTCTCGCTAGAAGGCCCTTAGTGAAGGGTCTACCAAGTTATCCTCTGATGCAATCTTGGCCACAACAACTTCTCCTCTCTTTACGATTTCTCGTATCAGGTGGTACTTGCGCTCTATGTGCTTACTTGCCTTATGACCTCGTGGTTTCTTCGAGTTTGCAACAACACCACTATTATCATAATAAATTATGATAGTTCTGGGCAAACCAGGAATCACATCCAAGTCCATCAGGAATTTCCAGAGCCATACAACTTCTTTGGCCGCCTCAGAGGCTGCCACATACTCAGCTTCCATGGTGAAGTCTGCCACGCATTTCTGCTTGACACTCCTCCATACAATGGCTCCACCTCCCAAAGTAAACACAAAACCTAAGGTAGACTTACTGTTATCCCTATCAGATTGGAAGTCAGAATCCGTGTAACCCACAGGGAGTAATTGGTCTGCCCTGTAAACCAGCATATAATCCCTAGTACTTCTCAGGTACTTCAATATATGCTTTACCGCAGTCCAATATCCCTATCCTGGATTACTCTGATATCTACTGACCATGCCCATGGCAAAGCAGATATCTAGTCTCGTACAGAGCATCGCATACATGAAGATTCCTACTGCCGAAGCATAAGGAACCGCCTTCATCTCCTCTATCTCCTCAGATGATCTAGGACACATCTCCTTAGATAAAGGAACTCCATGCCAGAAAGGTAGAAAACCCTTCTTGGAGTTCTGCATGCTAAAACGCTCCATAATCGTGTCTATGTATGAAGCTTGGGATAAGCACAACATCCTTTTTCTGCGATCCCTTATAACCTTGATCCCAAGTATGTGTCCCACCTCTCCCAAGTCCTTCATATCAAACTGTTTGGACAACCATACCCTTACGTCCGATAACACCTTGATATTGTTGTCAATCAACAAAATGTCATCTACGTATAGTACAAGAAATACCACTACATTTCCGTCACATCTCTTGTATACACAAGACTCATTCGGACTTTGAATAAATCCATAAGACTGGAAAGCGGATATTCCAAGACCTCGAAGCTTGCTTAAATCCATAAATGGACCGATTAAGCTTACACAAAAGATGCTCTTTGCCTTTAGCAATGAATCTATCTGGTTGCTTCATGTAGATGTTTTCCTCAAGACTTCCATTAAGGAAAGCTGTCTTGACATCCATCTGTCACACCTCATAATCCATATGAGCTGCTATGCATAAGAGAATCCGGATAGACTTAAGCATGACTACCGGCGAAAAGGTCTCCTCATAATTGATACCCTCTTTCTAAGTATACCCCTTCGCAACAAGCTTCGCTTTGAAGGTCTCAACCTTCCCATCTATTCCTCTCTTTCTCTTATAGATCCACTTGCATCCAATGGTTTTTACACCATCGGGTGGTTGTACTAGCTCCCATACCTGATTTAAATCCATAGATTCAATCTCAGCATTCATTGTACTTTGCCAAGATACTACATCATATGTCCAGGGATCAGGTTCATGTTCGCAAGGGATCAGAAGATTGTCCCAAGAACATGAATCTATCAGGCTGTCTCACAACCCTCCCACTACGATGAGGTATCACCTTTTTATCCTCTGTGACACACGGTGCAGTGACATGTGGTATATCCTCTTGTACCAGTGGTATTAAAGAAGTGACTTCCCGTTTTAACTTTTCTAGAACAATTTTACTCTTGGGCTTGTGGCTTATCACATAGTCGTTTTCTAGAAATCTAGCGTTCGTGCTAACGATCACCCTCTGATATCTAGGACTATAAAACAATCCACCTTTCGTCCTCTTGGATAGCCAATGAACATGCGTACTTCTGTACGGGGTTCCAACTTACCAGCATCTACCTTCAACACATGTGCTAGACTCCCCATATCCAAATATGTCTTAGACTAAGCTTTTGCCCAGTCCACAATTCTGTGGGAGTTGAAGGCACTGATTTAGATGGAACCAAGTTTAGAATGTACACCGCTGTATCTAGAGCATATCCCCAGAATGAATCTGGCAAGTCAGCATAACTCATCATCGATCTAACCATCTCTATAAGAGTCCTATTCCTTCTCTCTGCTACACCATTCTACTGGGGTGTGCCAGGTGCAGCCAATTGGGATTGGTTCCCATCCTCTAATAAGTAGTTCCTAAACTCTCCCAAGAGGTACTCACCACCACGATCAGATCGTAGTGTCATCCATATATTGAATAATCGTCTATGAAAGAGACGAAATATTCAAGACCACCTCTTGCCTGGATAGTCATAGGACCACACAAATCAGAATGAACCATTTCTAACACATCTTTGGCTCTATACCCCTTGGCCTTAAAAGGCCTCTCGGTCATCTTACCCTCTAAGCAAGATTCATAGGTTGGGAGATCCTCCACCACTAATGAACCCAAAGGTCCATCAGCTATCAACCTTTGAATTCTGCTTTGGTTAATGTGACCAAGCCTAAGATGCCAAAGATATGTTTGGTTCATCTTCGAAGGTTCTTTTCTCTTATTGGAATTAGAATATGAGTTATAAACTTCAATTTGCATCGTTGGAGGTTTTGGTTCAAGTGTATACAAATTTCCTATCAATGTACCTGAACAGATATTCTCCCTATTCCTTTTTATAACAGCTCTGTCATTAAAAGAAATAGAATATCCATCCATAAATAATTTAGAAACTGAAACTAAGTTCTTTCTAAATAAAGGTACATAAAGGGAATTTTCTAGAACCTAAGTTTTATTTTTCTCAAGAGATAAATAAAACTTCTCCCACTGCAATGGTCGCCACCTTCATGGCATTGCCCAAGTAAATGGTATTCTCCCCTTTAGCTAGTCGTCGGGTTTCCTGGAACCCCTGCAAAGTATTGTAGACATGATTAGTGGCTCCCGTATCTACACACCAGGTGCCGGTAGATAACACTACTAATCATGTTTCAACGACTAGTCCAAAGGATATATCTTTGTTCTGCTTTGGATTGGGACAATCCTTCTTCCAATGTTCATCCTGCTTGTAAGTGAAGTACTTGCCTTTCGGCTTCTTCACTCCTCCCTGAGATCCTCCCACCACCTTTGCTCCACTTTGTTTCTCCTTCTTCTTGCCTTTCGGCTTAGAAGTAGAAACCTTTTTGAGCAACCATGGCTTGAGGACACTCTTCGAAGAGTGCGTACTTGTACTCCTTAGTAGATAAGACAATATCTAGTTTCTTTTCCAATCATCATAATTATGTACAGTAAGTTTATTTTCCTTTAGTATCAAAGCAAGTGGACTGAATGTCAATTTTGAAAATCCTAAGAATCACATAGATCATTACTGTAGATTTCAAAAAATTATTGATTCCTCAAACAATAAAATTTCAAAATCAACCAACACCTCAAAACACCGAGAATATCGTATGTCACGATAGTGTGGACGTATACGAATTCTACATTTGTAAGAGGAGGTTTTACCCATTAATTTTACTATCTTGTCAACCTAACTTTATGACAAGTAAAATTAATAGTTGGTTTCTCTTCGGCCCTACAAATAAAAGCAATGACTCCGATGGGGAGGATACTTATATTTGTATCTAAGTGTTCACCATTACTCGGTACCAAGGTAATTATCTCGGGTTATGTGCCTTACGATGGGCAAGTACACACGCTCCTTAATAATTTCCTATAACCATATTTGACCTTGTGATCCGCAAACAAACTCATCCGATGGGGAGGAAGGCACTCATAGCCGACGCGCAAGTTTGCTTGCATCACATGTCAAATCGTAATGGAGGCTGTGGGAATTTATAGAAAATTCCCTCTCCCACTTAGTAATTTGAAATTTAGGAATTTTCCTAGCCTACGACATGAATATCAAACGAAAATTAATAAATATGAAAATTAAATTATTTTCCAACTATTATGACTTTTGTCTTCAATATGTCTCCCGTCGCATCGCCATCTCGTCCACTCCTCCTACGCCATGTACGAGCCATCCGGAGATCCGAGCTGAGACTAAAACCTATTTTAATTTACATCCATCGATCCTATACTCCACGAAGGAGTGTACATGAAATCTAGATTGAAAGTAAAATAAAATAAAGAGTGGCTAAACAATGTCGTATTTAATTTACAAAAACTAAATACTAGCCTCGTAAACCCCGAGGATTCAACAAAATAAATATTTATACACATACAATCACATACACACATATGGCAATAATAGTCGGATCTTATGCCTGCAACCAAAGAGTTAAACTAAGCATATCCTACTATTATCCGGCACATATAAGATATGAAAAAGTGCATAAAAAATAACCGAATCCTAAACACACAAAACCATAAACCTTGGCTCTGATACAAATTGAAGGGTTTTGCTTATCGAGTCCGTGAGGGAAACTTCGCTTCCCACTTCACCTCGGTAGCTTGTCCATGGCAATCCCTTCTATGTCCCCAGAAAAAAAAAATTAATCCTAGACAAAAGGGATTGCCCAAACCACCAAGTCATCATCGTGTTATTCATTTAGAGTGGTCACTTGAACAAACTAGTTGTTCAAGCGACCATCCTCTATTCTACGAGTAGCCGCAGAATAGACAATGTCCGGATCGCCGATTTTTGTGTTTATGCTCGGGATCCAAGTATTATTTAAACATGTACAGATTTATATCATGCTCATAGTTGAAAAACAAATACAAACATGTAACATATAAAAATTAGAGAATCAATATACCTCTCGATCTTCTAATGTATGACCTTCCTCCTTTAAGACGTCGTGTGGGCGACGATCTACCAAAAGTCGAAGCTCCTAGATAGCAAATCTTCCTTCCTTGTTCTTCCAAAGCAAGAGGAATAATAGAAACAAAGCTCTTCTCCTTCCTATGGCCAACCAACAAGGAACAAGGAGAATGCTTGCCGTCGGCCAACAAGGAGAAGGAGATAATGGTGGAAACCGGCCAAGACACCAGGGGAAAGCCCTATATCTTGTTTCCACCACCTAAGGAGAAGTAGAAGGGGTCTTTGGATGCCGGCCAAGGGCTGTGATAGGGCTGTGGGTGCCGGCCACCAAAGGATAGGAGGAAGAAAGCAAACTACTTCCTTATTTGGTGCCACCCAAACCTCTTAAACCCTAAGCCTCCAAACCCTAATCCTAGCTCTCCTTATGGCCGGCCATGGAAGTGGGGAAGAAGATTAGGATGAGCACAAGCCAGGGTAGAGGGAAGATGGAAGGAATCAGCCACACCTTAGGAGGAAGAAGAAAAACTCCTCCTTGAGTTGTCGCCCACCCATAGCTCCCAAAACCCTAGCCACCCAAACCTAATCCTAAACCAACTAGGATTCCTAGCCTCCAAAAGAAGCAAACCCTAATCCCCTTAAGCCATCATCATCTTGCCGCCCACTTCATGATCTCTATTTATAGAGTTGGGCTCAAGCCATGATTTAATCTCCTCCATTGGTTCTAGGGATTTAATCTCAACTGTCGGATCTAGAGATTTAATCTCAACCGTCGGATCTAGAGATTTAATCTCTATCTTTGGATCAAGAGTTTTGTTTTCATCCATTGGATCTAAGCTTCATGAGGTGTTAATAGGCTACATTAAGGACCATGAGGAGAAGTTGGATCTTTGCCACCCATGGATCAAGCCCACATAAAGTCCGATCCAATAATGATAATCCAATCCACTAAAGGATCATCATTGATCTACCTCACCAACCCCCATATGATAATATGGGTTCCATATATTATTTGAAAATTTTCTCCCCGTGTTTAAGATCTCGATTGTCCATAGATTAATTAATTTACTGACCATTAATTAATCAACATCTAACTCCTTGAGTAGTACCACTCAACCTTTTCATCATGCTGAACCAAGTCCACCTGCAGGGTTTACATGATGAACCTTATGAGCTCCTCAAGGGGACATCATCATCCTAATATATAGGACACAGTTTCCTCCTATAATCAACGGCACACCATATAAATAATATCATCTCCCAACTTACCGAGCCTATCGATTTAATCTATAAATCTCGCCCATTGGTAAATCAAAGAGATGAGTACTAAGTATATGTGCCCGTTATTATATCGGGATTAAGCGCATGTACTAAATAATATCTGAGGTCTGATTTGATTATGTAGTCAGCAATAAATCGAGTCACCTCTAAGTCTGTCCTGCTCAATACACACAAAGTGCACTAGTGTGATTCTATGGTCAAGACAAACCAATACCAAATAACACTACAACCATTCCAATGGTTTATCCAAAGCCATCTCGGTTGTGAGCCTTTACTTATACTTTTCAAGGGGCCGATAACTTGATCTCCTGTGTGACACCACACACCATGTTATCTACAATATAAGGTATTAGACAATATTGCATAACCATATAAATATGCAAACAATGATCATGTAATTCTTATTTCAAAAATAACGATGTTCATACAAAAGATAGATTTTCAGTATACATCCCTACAATACTTAATATCCATTTCTTTGATTTACCAATGGGAGAGATTTATAGATTAAATCGATAGGCTCTGTAAGTTGGGAAATGATATTATTTATATGGTTTGTCGTTGATTATAGGATGAAACTGTGTCCTATATATTAGGATGATGATGTCCCCTTGAGGAGCTCATAAGGTTCATCATGTAAACCCTACAGGTGGACTTGGTCCGGCATGATGAAAAGGTTGAGTGGTACTACTCATAGAGTTAGATGTTGATTAATTAATGGTCAGTAAATTAATTAATCGACGAACATTCGAGATCTTAAACACGGGGAGAAAATGTACATATAATATATGGAGCCCATATTAACTTATGGGGGTTGGTGAGGTAGATCAATAATAATCCTTTAGTTGATTGGACTTCATTAATAGATCAGACTTTATGTGGGCTTGATCCATTGGGTGGCCAAGATCCAACTCCTCCTCATGGTTTCTATTGTAGCCTATTAATACCTCATGAATCTTAGATCCAATGGATAGAAACAAAACTCTAGATCCAATGGTAGAGATTAAATCTCTAGATCCGACGGTTGAGATTAAATCTCTAGATCCGACGCTTGAGATTAAATCCCTAGAACTAATGGTGGAGATTAAAACAAGGCTTATCCCTAACTCTATAAAAGGAGGGCAAGGGGTGGGCGGCAACTTGAATCCAACTAGAGATAGGATTAGGGTGGTTGGGCAGCAAGGCTTGGAGGATAGGGTTTAGGGCTTGGCGGCACCAAATAAGGAAGGTCTTTCCTTTCTTCTTCTACCCTCAAGGTGGCTGGCGACCTAGCAGCACTTTCCAGCCATTGGCCAGCATCCAAAGCAGCCCCTCTCCCTCTCTTTAGCCGGTAAAACCTAGGCTTAGGGTTCTCCTTTGGAGCTTTGGTTGGCATTCACCTATTCTCCTCTTCCTCCTTGGCCGGCGGCAAGCTCCAACCTTGGAGTCTGGTGGTTGGTTGAAAGCAAGAGAAGAGGCTTGTTTTTATTCTTCCTCTTGCTCAGAATGAGCAAGGAAGGAAGATTGGTGATCTAGGAGCTTCAACTTTTGGTAGATCGTCGCCCACACGACGTCTGAAAGGAGGAAGGTCATACAATAGAAGATCGAGAGGTATATCGATTCTCTATTTTCATTTGTTACATGTTTATATTTGTTTTTCAATTATGAGCATGATATATTCTATTTGTGGCTAAATAATACTTGGATCCTGAACATAAACACAAAAACCAATGATCCATACATCGTCTATTCCGCGGCTATTCGTGGAATAGAGGTTGGTCGCTTGAACAACAAGTTTGTTCAAGTGACTACTCTAAACGAATATCACGACGATGACAAGGTTGCTTGGGTGTTCTCTTTTGTCTAGGATTAAATTTTTAATCCGGGGACATCGATGGGATCGCCATGAACAAGCGACCGAGTTGAAGTGGGAAGCGAAGTTTTACCTCACGGATCAACCCAACAATCACTAGATCAGTCGACTGCTCAGGCCAGCAATCGACTACGCAATGCTGGCAGTCGACTACCCAACTCTGGTAGTCGACTGCCAGGGTACTTCCTACAGTCAAACCCTAGTTGACTCCCATCAGTCGACTGACCATAGTCCTAGTCAACTGATACACCTCAAACATGAGATTTTAACCCAAGTATGGTGCCCCCATACTTGCTAGACCACCCGTAGCCTAGACCTAAGCCTTTTAGCAATCTCTATCAGCCTCTTGCCTATCGGATCCCTCCAAGTCATCCATGACTTGTTCATTCATATGCTTGCCTTCAAGTGCTTCCATCGGCTCATGCTAAGTTGATCTATACCACCAAGGCACATTGGACTTATGCTGCCAAGACTCCCGCTTGGACTTTACGCCGCCAATATTCCTCTTGGACTTTCCAATTTCCAAGACTTAAGCTTGGACTTTCCCTTGCCAACCCATGTTGGACTTTCCCTTGCCAAGACGCATGCTTGGACTTTACATGCCAAGTACTCAAGACTTGGACTTTCCCAATGCCAAGTGTCTCACTTAGACTTTCCATGCCAAGTACCCATGACTTGGACTTTACCATGACAATCACATTGTCATATGTTTTTGTCGAACATCAAAACATCGCTCAAGTCAAACTCGAGTCCGGTCAATCGTGATCTGAGTCGATTGCACCAACATAAAGGATAGGTAAATTGCTAACATTCAAGGCCCAGTGCCTCATATAAAATTCAAGGCCCCGTGCCTCATATAACATTCAAGGTCATGTGCCTCATATGACAATTTAAGGCCCTGCACCTATTATAAAAGCTTATGGTTTATGGAATAATCTATATCAGTAAATACTTGTGAAACATCACTCGACTTTGCTCTTTAGTTTCACTAAAGAGGGGGAACTTATGATGGGTGTGGGGTTTTTATTTAAGGCAGAAAAGTTTCTTGTATCAGTAGAAGCAGTTTTAGTAAATACTTGTGAAACTTCACTCGACTTTGCTCTTAAGTTTCACTAAAGAGAGGGAACTTATGATGGGTGTGGGGTTTTTAGCTAAGGCTAAAATGTTTTTGTTGTTTTCAGCTAAGACAGAGAAGTTTTTGTTTCAGTTAAGGCAGGACAAAGAAGTTCTTGTTTTATAAGGGCAGTTTCAGTAAGAACTTGTAAAACTTGACTCGACTGTGCTCTTCAGTTTTACTAAAGAGGGGGAACTTATGATGGGGTCAGGGTTTTCTGATAAGTTAGAAGGTTTTCCAAGTTGTTTATATAGTTCTTGAGTAGTGTATGTGATGCCCGAGCCAGGTAGGTGTTGGTGCAATTGGCCCAGGTCACAATTGACCAAACTCGAGTTTGACTCGAGTAGTTTTTTATTTTTGACAATAAGTTGACCATGGTTTGACAATGGATTGCCTATATGGTTAACAAGAGGCTGACCATATCAATGGTAAAGTCCAAGTATGGATCTTGGCAATGGTAAAGTCCACATCTTGGGTACTTGGCATTTGGAAAGTCCAACATGGAGTTGGCAAGGAAAGTCCAAGGGTGTAGTCTTGGCCACGTAAGTCCAAGTATGTAATCTTGGCCACGTAAGTCCAAGTGTGTAGTCTTGGCGGTGAAAGTCCAAGTTATGGGAACTTAGAATTTGGGAAGTCCAAGGATTGATATTTGCGATGTAAAGTCGAGGGGTGGAGTCTTGGTAGCATAAGTCAAATGGTTGGCGGCGTAATGTTCAAGCGTGGGTCTTGGCAGCATAAGCCCAATGTGCCTTGGCGATGTAGACCCGGTTAGCATGACAATAGCCGATGGAAGCACCTGAAGGCTAGAATATGGATGAACAAGTCATATATGACTTGGAGGGATCCAATAGGTGTGAGGCTAACAGAGGTGGCTAGAAGGCTTAGGTCTAGGCTAAGGGTGGTCTAGCAAGTATGAGGGCATCATACTTGGGTTAAACCTTGTGATTGAGGTGTATCAGTCGACTAGGGTCATGGACCAGTCGATTGGTCAAGTGTTTTGACACTTGCCAGCCGAGTCAACACTGAAAAGTCTATTGGGATTAGGACAAGTCGAATGATGGGAGTCGACTGGTGATCGACTGCGGCCGAGTTGCAACCACAGATGCAAGGCGACTCGACTGGCGCCTCGACTAGAGTTCCAATCGAGGCAGTGCCTCGACTGCGGTCGAATTGTTGCCACAGACAGAAGGCGCCTCGACTGCCACCTCGATTGGAGTCCCAGTCGAGGCAGCGCCTCAACTACCCTTGAGCAGTCGACTGCCATGGAGGATAGTTGACTGTTGGGTTTGGTCGTGAGCGCAGAAAGCTCGGTAGCCAACTTAGCAGTTGACTACGGGCTTAGTAGTTGACTGCTGGTAATGGAAGTCGACTATTGGTAATAGCAGTTGACTGCTGAGGTATGTGTTGGAGTTTTTCCAGCATGGATCGAGTTGTTGTGAGACAATGGCTATAGGAACAGTCGACTGCTAGGCAGAAATTAGCCTGAGTTGCAGCTTTATAAGGTTCTAGAAGGGGAGTTTTTGGCCATGATTCTTGGGGCGATTTGGAGGGAAATTTCTACTGCATTCTAGACCTTCAAGAATAAACCAAAGCAATCAACAAGCAATCAATCCAAAGCTCTTAGTGTAAAGTTTTCTTTACTTGTATTTGTGTATTGCTTAGTTTACTTGTTGTATTTCATTGTATTACTTTTGTAATCATTTGTACGAGGTGTCTCCACTTCCGGATTGTTCAGAGAAGGAGTGGTTGTATTAGTGGTGGTGTTTTCATCGCTAGGGCTCATTCGAGCTCAACTCGTGGGGTAGGAACCCTAAGGTTCTGAACCATGTTATATCTTGTGTTTTGCGTGTGATTGTGTATTTTTCTTTTGTATTTCTATATTCCACTATGCAAACTAACAAGTTGTAGAGACAAGCACGATCGAATTCCGTTGAATGCATGAATGCGCTATTCACCCCCCCCCCCTCTTGCAGTCATACGATCCCCAACAAGTGGTATCAGAGCGAGGTCACTCTTCAAGGTTTGACAGCCAAGGAAGCACCACTAGATGAAAGAAGATAGAGTTTGAAGAAAAATTGGGATGGGGACATCAACATGCCAATTCCATACACCCTCTATGGATGAGATGGCTTCAATCAATGGAAGGGAAGGATTGAAGAATTCATACTGATGAGAGACTTCAAAGATTGAGCCATCTTGATGGAAGGATTCAAATATCCAAGAGGGTCGAAGGGAGGGCTCCTCAAGATGAAGAAGTGGACCGAAGAACAACTCTAAGAATTCGAGTAAAATAAAAAGGTAATAAAATTCTTGGTTGATTTAATCCCTAATGACATTCTGTGTAGTTTATATGAATATAAGGATGTCAAGGAGCTTTGGAGGGAATTGGCAAAATTTCATAAGAAGCCCCAATCGGTCCAAGGGGTTAAGGAAGAATCAAATGAGAAACAAGAAAGCACATCCTCACAAGAAAGTGAGGATTCGGAGGTCGAGAGGTGCTCGACATCCAAGGAAGAAGAAGTGGAAGAATCGAAGGAAGTCTCCGCCTCTAGGATTGAGGGGGAGGAGATTAGGCCATTTTCAACACTGAAGCAACAAGAAGAAGCATCTACCTTCGGAAGCCATAAATAATTGGACCAAATTCTTCCTACCACCACCCTAGTTAACTCAAGAATTTCAATTAAAAATAAAGTTCATATTATATGTTTTGAGTATAGGGAGCAAGGACACTACAAGATCAAGTGTCCAAAAAGGGTCAAGAAGACTCAACTGGCGCCAAAAGTTCAGGAAAAGATCAATGAAGTCGGCGCCCCAACAATTAAAAGCAATGAGCACGTGGCGTGCTTCAAATGCAATCAAAAGGGACACTATAAGAGTCAATGCCCTAGGGGGAGGAAGAAAAACCAAGAAGGAGCATCATATCTAGGGGGAGCTTCTAAAGCAAACCCTAAGGTATCTTTTATTAAGACACCTTCAAGTTTTAGTATCAAAAAGCATGCTAGAAATAATTTTAATGTCTTTGCTATTATTAGTAATGATCATAAAAAGCATGCTAGTAACAATAAATACTTTTGTCTAGGTGCTAAGAGTTGTAATTATAGGTCTAAGGATCATACTAGGCCTACTTTACCTAAGGACAACTATAGAAACAACAACTCTAGACCCATTCTACCTAGGGAGTCCATTAGAAAGGTAGAAAACCATTTAGGCATATGCCTAGGAAGTGTCATGCCCAAAGAATAGATGAAAAATAAAAAATTGGGCAATTGGAGATAGAGAACCAAGCCTTGAGGTCAAGGTTTGAGAAATTGGAAAAGACCCTTAGAAAGATGCAAAATCAAATGCAAGGGTTAAATATTCAAAATTTAGGATCAAGGAGTCAATGCCTAGGGTCTAGGAGGCAAGAACCATCAAAGAGCAAGAAAGGTTTGGGTCACAAATCTATGCCCAAAAAGACCTATCATAGAGTTCCATTTGATTATGGAACTCAATCTAGGTCTAGGAAAACCAAGGTTACAAAGGGAAGCTATCCCTAAGGCTAATCATGGTGTGTGCCTAGTTGCTAAGGTTTCAAGGAAACCTAGGGAAACCACTAAGAAGGTTACTAGGGGAGTTACCCCTAGAGTTAACCTAGGTAAGGCCATAATGACCAAAGCTTCTAAGCCTAGGAGGGTCATTAGGAAGGTATCAAAGGAGGTTCTCCCTAGTGAATACCTAGTTACCCCAAGGATCTCCAATAGGTATTGGGATCCTAGGAGCGTGATTCCCTCATGCTAAATGGGTTAGGGTGTGTCAACCCTAAGTGGATAGGCAGTTAACCTAACCAAGTAGTTTTGGCACTTTTGGTCACTTACAAGGTAATGGGATACCTTAGAAATAAGTTTGGATTTATATTCTAAAGGAGTTTAGGATGTGCCGATTAAATTCGAGAAGTTTGAAAAATTGATCGAATTGGCACAATTAAGGTTTAGAGGTCTTGGTGTGTCATTTTTGGGTTTTGGCACACTTGGGAGATAAGTAGTAATATGGAAAAGTGAACTTAATCCCAACAAATGGCAATTAACACTAAAATCTAGGTATTATTATACCTTTACATTTTATTTTCCATGATTTGTTTGCCATATGTCATGTCATGATCTTGCTTAGGGTTAGTTTTTATGTCATGTGTTACTTAGATTGTATTCATATGTCATAACTGTTGGAGCTGATGCTCTAAACTATGTTTTGGTGTTTGACAAATGGTTAAGTAAACAAAGGTTTAAGTGTCTATGCAAGTGTGAAATCCAAGGGTGGACCTTGGTGAAAAGTCCAAGATGGTTAATTCCTTGGCGACTGGAGAAATCCAAGGGTGGAGCTTGGTGAAAAGTCCAAGATGGGTAATTCCTTGGTAGATGAGAAAATCCAAGGGTAGACCCTTGGTGAAAAGTCCAAGATGGGTAATTCCTTGGCAGGCAAAAATTCCTTGCGGAAGTGGCAAGGTGAAAAGTCCAAGAATGGCCGAAGGTAGAAATCTTGGCAAGTAAAGGATCTCTGGGTATAATTTTTACTAGGCATGTTTAAGTCTTAGAGTTGACTGAAACAATGGGTCATAAGGACAACAATGAGCTGACACCTCAACTGTTGCCCTTACTGCATTCATTAGTCGACGAACTTGCCGACACCAAGGTGCAGTCGAGGCAGTGACTCGACTAATCTCAGCCTGTAGCTAGCACAAGCAAATGGCACTCAATAGCTACAGAAGAGGTAGCAGTCAAGGCAGCGCCTCGACTGATCCTGAGCTGAAGCAAACAGAAGAAAGCCACGCTCGACCGGTGCTTCAACTGGGGCAGTCGAGCCAACGCCTCGACTGATCGTTTGCAGCATCAAGCACAAGCAAGGGAGCTCCGACCATCGCCTCAACTAATCATTGGCAGCATCGAACATAAGCAAGGGAGCTTCGCCTGGCGCCTCGACTGCAATAGAGGAAGTCTCAGCATTTAACATGAGCAGTCGAGCCAGCGCCTTGACTGGCCTTCAGAAAAATTGCACAGACGCAAGGCATGCTCGATTATCACCTCGACTGATGGGAATCGGAGCCACAATTTTGGAGAAAATTCTTCTCATTTTTGATGCGTAGATGAGCTCGAATGGTAAAAATTCAAATTCCTACGAACGAATAGGTTTCTCACAGAGGATACGAGCTTCCAGGCTTAGGTGGTCGTTTGAGATGAGGAGTCAGACGAACGCTGACCAATAAGGTTCACGCAGAATACACAACATCCACTCTCGACCTGCATTCAAATCTCTGATACTGCTGTTACAGATCTCCTTGGTGCACCTTCTGCTTCCATCTTTCCTACACTGCGCGTCTTCTTCCTATGCTGCTACTGTGACCACGATATTGTTCTTCTTCCTGAGCACACAACAAATGACAACATTCGCCTTCTGCTTCCATTGCAACACATGGTGCTTCTGCTTCCACCACAACAATCTAAGCGATCTGCTCCGTGCCATCCCACTCATTTCGGCCTTCCCGTTGCTATATTTGTGGCCGACTTGATCACGACAACGAAGGCAGTAAACTTTCCTAACTGTAAAAGCTTTTTCCTTATTACTCAATCTATTGCATAAAGATAAGATCACTGTAATTTGTAAAGTTTCTTAAGAGGTTTTCTCCACCCTTGAAGCTTGGCTTCGAAAAGAAGGAAAAATAGTGGTAGGCCTTGGACTAGTAGTGTTGGGATGTATACTGAAAAATCTATCTTTTGTATGAACATCTTTATTTTTGAAATAAGAATCAGATGATCATTGTTTGCATATTTATGGTTATGCATATTGTCTGATACATTACATTGTAGATAACATGATGTGTAGTGTCACATGGGAGATCATGTTATCAGTTCCTTGTAGAGTATAAGTAGAGGCTCACAATCGAGATGGTTTTGGACAAACCATTGGTATGGTTGTAGTGTGATTTGGTATTGGTTTGTCTTGACTATAGAATTACACTAGTACACTTTGTGTGTATTGAGCAGGACCGACTTAGAGGCGATTCAATTTATTGCTAACTACATAATTGAATCGGACCTCAGATATTATGGTGTACATGCTCTTAATCCCGATATAATAACGAATACATGTACTTAGTATTTATTTCTTTGATTTACCAATGGGTGAGATTTATAGATTAAATCGATAGACTCGGTAAGTTGGGAAATGATATTATTTACATGGTGTGCCATTGATTATAGGAGGAAACCGTGTCCTATATATTAGGATGATGATGTCCCCTTGAGAAGATCATAAGGATCATCATGTAAACCCTGTAGGTGGACTTGGTCCGGCATGATGATGAGGTTGAGTAGTACTACTCATGGAGTTAGATGTTGATTAATTAATTATCAGTAAATTAATTAATTGATGGATATTCGAGATCTTAAACATGGGGAGATATTTGTATAATTAATTTATGGAGCCCATATTTATTTATGGGGGTTGGTGAGGTAGATCAATAATAATCCTCTAGTGGAATGGATTATCATTAATGGATCAGATTTTATATGGGCTAGATCCATTGGGTTTCCAAGATCCAACTCCTCCTCATGGTCCCTATTGTATCCTATTAAAAACCTCATGAAAGCCTAGATCTGAAGGTGAAAAATAAAACCCTAAATCCAACTATTTGTGATTGGATGTGTGTAATTGTATTATTATTGGAATCCTCGGGGTTGACGAGGCTAGTATTTAATTTTTATAATTAAGTATGACATTGTTTAGCCACTCTTTTATTTTAGTTTACTTTCGATCTAGATTTCATGTACACTCCTTCGTGGAGTATAGGAACGATGGATGTAAATTAAAATAATTTTTCTCAGCTCAGATCTCCGGATGGATTGTACATGGTGTAGAGAGGAGTGGACGAGATGACGATACGACGAGAGGCATATTGGAGAACAAAAGTTATAATAGTTGGAAAATATTTTTTTCATATTTATTGCTTCTTGTTTGATATGCATGTCGTGTTCTAGGAAAATTCCACAATTTTAAATTACTAAGTGGGAAAGGGATACTTTTTTTAAATTCCCACGACCTCCATTACGATTTGACATGTGATGCAAACAAACTTGCACGTCGGCTCTGAGTGCCTTTTTCCTCGTTGCATGAGTTTATTTTGCGGATCACAGGGTCAAATATGGTTATAGGAAATTGTTTAGGAGCGTGTGTACTTTCCCATCGGAAGGCACATAATCCGAGATAATTGCCTTGGTATCGAGTAATGTTGAACACTTAGATGCAAATAAGAGTATCCTCTCCATTGGAGTCACTGCTTTTATTTGTAGGGCCGAAGAGGAATCAACTATTAATTTTATTTGTTAAAAAGTTAGGTTGACAAGATAATAAAATTAATGGGAAAATCTCCTCTTACAAATGTACAATTCGTATACGTCCATACTATCGTGGCATACAATATTCTTGGTGTTTTGAGGTGTTTGTTGATTTTAAAATTTTATTGTTTGAGGAATCAATAATTTTTTAAAATCTAATGTTTTGATCTATGTGATTCTTAGATTTTTCAAAAATGACTTTCAACCCGCTTGCTGTGATACTAAAAGAGAATAAACTTACTGGACCCAATTATGTTGATTGGAAAAGGAATCTTGATATTGTTTTGACTGCTGAGGAGTACAAGTATGTACTCTTTGAAGAGTGTCCTCCTAAGTCTGCGGATGATTCTGGGAAAAAGGAGAAAGAGAGTTATAAAAAGTGGATTAAGGCTGATGAAATGGCACGGTGTTACATTTTGGCTTCTATGTCAAATGTATTACAACATCAGCATCAAGCCATGCCCACTGTTTATGACATGATGCTCAATCTCAAGGAGCTTTTCGGACACCAGAATCAGGCAGCTAGGCAGGAAGCCATGAGGAACTTGATGATGACCACCATGATAGAGGGAACACCCATGAGGGATCATCTTCTCAAGATGATGGCTCATTTGAATGAGCTGAAAGTCCTTAGAGCTGAGATCGATAGGGAAACCCAGGTTGATATCATTCTCCAGTCTCTACCTAGAAGTTTTGAGAAATTTTACTTGAACTACAACATGAATAAGAGGTTTTATTCATTGGCAGAGCTTCTGACAGAACTCCAGGCGACAGAGGTGCTTTTTCGTCAGAGTGCTCAGGCTCAGGCCATGGTTGCTTAGAAGGTTTTGACTTCTAAGCCAAAAGGCAAGAAGAAGAAGAAACAAGGTGGAGCAAAGGTGGCATGAGGATCTCAGGGAGGAGTGAAGAAGCCGAAAGGCAAGTGCTTCACTTGCAAGCAGACTGGACATTGGAAGAAGGACTACCCCAACCGGAAGCAGAACAAAAGTATATTATTTGGTTTAGTCATTGAAACATGTTTAGCGGTGTTATCTACCAACACCTAGTGTGTAGAAACGGGAGTCACTGATCATGTCTGCAATACTTTGCAGGGGTTCCAGAAAACCAGAAGACTAGCTGAGGGGGAGATTACCGTTTACTTGGGAGATGCCACGAAGGTGGCGGCTGTTGCAGTGGGAGATGTTTATTTATCTTTTGATAGGAATAAAACTTTGGTTCTGAGAAATTGCCTTTAAGTACCTTTATTTAGAAAGAATTTGATTTCGATTTTTAAATTGTTTTTGGATGGATATTCTATTTCTTTTAATGACAGAGTTGTTATAAAAAGGAATAGAGAGATTATTTGTTCTGGTGCATTGATAGGAAATTTATATACTCTTGAACCAAAAGCTCCCACGATGCAAATAGAAGTAAATAACTCATCTTCTAAATCTAATAAGAGAAAAGAACCTTCGAAAATGAACCAAATATATCTTTGGCATCTAAGGTTAGGTTATATTAACCTAAGTAGAATTCAAAGGTTGATAGTTGATGGACCTATGAGTTCATTAGTGGTGGAAGATTTCCCAACCTGCAAATCTTGCTTAGAAGGTAAAATGACAAAGAGGCCTTTTAAGGCCAAGGGGTATAGAGCCAAAGATTTGTTGGAATTGGTTCATTCTGATTTGTGTGGTCCTATGTCTATCCAGGCTAGAGGTGATTTTGATTATTTAGTCTCTTTTATAGACAATTATTCAAGATATGAATATATTTACTTGATGTGCCACAAGTCTGAATGCTTTGACAGGTTCAAAGAATTCAATGCTAATGTGGAGAAACGTCAAGGTAAAAGTATCAAGACACTACGATCTGATCGTGGTGGTGAGTACCTAATGGGAGAGTTTAGGAATTACTTATCAAAGGTTGGGATTCAATGCCAATTGTCTGCACCTGGCACACCCCAGCAGAATGGTGTAGCGGGGCGAAAGAATATGACTCTTATGGAGATGGTTAGATCAATGATGAGTTATTCTGAGTTGCTAGATTCGTTCTGGGGGTATGCTCTAGATACGACAGTGTATATTCTAAACTTGGTACCATCTAAATCAGTGTCTTCTACTCCCATAGAATTGTGGACTGGGCGAAAGCCTAGTCTGAGACATATTCGGATTTAGGAGAGTCCAGCACATGTGCTGAAGGCAGATGCTGGTAAGTTGGAACATCGTACAGAAGTGTGCATGTTCATAGGCTATCTTAGAGGAACGAAACATGGTTTGTTTTATAGTCCTAGAGATCAGAGGGTGATCGTTAGCATGAATGCCAGATTTCTAGAGGAAGACTATGTGATGAACCCCAAGCCCATGAGTAAGATTGTTCTGGAGGAATTGAGAGGGGAAGTCACTACTTCAGTACCACCGATACAAGAGGATATACCACAAGTGACTGCACTGCATTTCACAGAGGATACACAGGTGATACCTTATCGTAGTGGGAGGGTTGTTAGAAAGCCTGATAGATTTATGTTATTGGGAGAATCTTCTGATTTGACCCCTGGCGAACATGAACCTGATCCCTGGACATATGACGAGGCAATCCAAGATAAAGATGCGGTATCTTGGCAAAGTGCAATGAATTCTGAGATAGATTCTATGGATTCAAATTAGGTCTGGGAGGTAGTAGAACCACCCAATGGTGTAAAAACCATTGGATGCAAATGGATCTACAAAAGCAAGAGAGGAATAGACGGGAAGGTTGAGACCATCAAAGTAAGGCTTATTGAGAAAGGGTATACTCAGAAAGAGGGTATCGATTATGAGGAGACCTTTTCGCCGGTGGCCATGCTTAAGTCTATCCAGATTCTCTTATGTATGACTGCTCATATGGATTATGAGATGTGGCAGATGGATGTCAAGATAGCTTTCCTTAATGGAAGTCTTGAGGAAAACATCTATATGAAGCAACCAGAGGGATTCATCGAAAAGGGCAAAGAGCATCTTGTGTGCAAGCTTAATCAGTCCATTTATGGATTGAAGCAAGCTTCGAGATCTTGGAACATCCGCTTTGATGAGTTAATCCAGTCTTATAGTTTTATTCAAAGTCCGGATGAGTCTTGTGTATACAAGAGATGTGACGGAAATGAAGTGGTATTTCTTGTACTATACATAGATGACATTTTGTTGATTGGCAACATTGTCAAGGTGTTATCGGACGTAAGGGTATGGTTGTCCAAACAGTTTGATATGAAGGACTTGGGGAATGTGGGACACATCCTTGGGATCTGTTAGTGATATATGAGAGATGTCCTAAGGCAATCGCCTTATGTCTGAACCATTTATATAATAAATGAAGATTCACTATTTGAGTATACATATTTTCGTGTATTTGATTAGATCGTAAACTCATTTACTGAATTTCCACGATACGATTCACAGCATGAGAGAATTTGTGATTGGATCACAACTAGTGAGTATTACTACATGTGTAATTGTGATGTATCAGAATTATCCCTAGTCGATGAATTGATGGATTTGGACACCATTGATTCTGTCGAGACTAGCACGAGGTATACTCCTTGGTGTATCCAAGCAGCTAATTTTCATTGGCTGGAGACATTGTTGTTGGATCGAAAGTGTCGCTAGAGGGGGGGGTGAATAGCGATACGATGTCGTTAAAAAACTTTTGCAATAAGTAAAAAGCAAGTAGAGAGTGCACAGCGGAAATATAAAGTAGACAAGATATTTTTACGTGGTTCACAATCTTTCAATTGCTAATCCACGGCCCTAGTGATCCTTGATCACGTACGGAGGGCAATTCACTAAAACCACTCCTCCTCGTTGGAGGTAGGAGCAACGATTACAAAAAGAAATCAAGGCAAAGGGACACTCCCCCTTTCCTTGTTACGATTAAAGCACAAAGACAATTTAAAGATGTAGAACTTAAATAAATATACCGACAACTCTTATAAGTAGAAGATGTAGCTTTCGTTGTCGGCGGCACTTCGTCGTAGCAAATGTGAGTAGTAGTAGCGTTACGGCTGACGTGTTGAGCTCTTGAATTCTTGTTATTTGCTTGGCTTGAACATGTCTATTTATGGATATTGATCTATGAATTTAGACATAGGTAGTGTCCAAGGTGAGGTTCTTATCCCCCAAGACTTGTTCATCCACATCCTTTGCGCCAACTCAAGGATGAGGTGTTTCATCCAACCACCTTGTGCCACCTCCAACCTCCTTGTGCCACCTCCAACCTCCTTGGGCGCCAACTTGAGGATGAGGTGTTTCATCCAACCACCTTGTGCCACCTCCAACCTCCTTGGGCGCCAACTTGAGGATGAGGTGTTTCATCCAACCACCTTGTGCCACCTCCAACCTCCTTGGGCGCCAACTTGAGGATGAGGTGTTTCATCCAACCACCTTGTGCCACCTCCAACCTCCTTGGGCGCCAACTTGTTGGATCCATTCAACTTGTGCCACATCATGGGAGCCAACCATCTTGTGCCAACTCACCTTATTTTGGGCGTCCACCACAAGGAAGCTTGGTGATGGTTTGGATGTCCACCTTGATGCCACATCACCCTTTGTACCAAAACACGAGTCAAGTCCAAATTCACCCCCTTGAAATTCGAGCTCGTCTCGAGGCTGGAACTTGACTAGCAGTTGACTGTAGTCAAAGGGTTTTGGACTGCAGTACAAGTTAGCTTAAAATATAAAGTACGATGGTTCTAACCATCTGATCTCGACCTAGACCTTCCATTGGAGGTATTGGGTCGGATCTACGCTTAACGACCTTGCTTCGCTTTCACACGAGCTTACCTTGTAGCCTCGCTTCCGGTCTTCACCCGAGTACCTCGGCTTCCTCCGAAGTCCCTCTGGCGTTGCCCGACCACCTCGGTTCCCACCGGGTGTCGCAGACCTTCCACTCAACTTTAGCATTTCTGCACACTTAATTGAGCTCGTAAGATAACAAATATACCCTTAACTATTGAGCCTTTTGCCATAATCAAAATACCGGTTCGACTTTGGTGCCCACTGCCCCACCAATCTCCCCCTTTTTGCTTCATGGCAAACCCACACAAAAGTTAAGGAAAATTAACATAACAAGAAGCTAGCATAATGATTAAGCATGAATGAGCTAGCATAAAGATTAAATATGAATGAGCTAGCATAATGATTAAGCATGAATGAGCTAGCATAAAGATTAAATATGAATGAGCTAGCATAAAGATTAAATATGAATGAGCTAGCATAATGATTAAATATGAATGAGCTAGCATAATGATTAAGTATGAATGAGCTAGCATAATGATTAAATATGAATGAGCTAGCATAAAGATTAAGCATGAGTGAGAAATATTATTGTTTCAAGTTCTCCCCTTTGAGGTAACCTCCCCCTTGACCGAAGGTGAGTTCTTGAAAAATAATTTTTACTCCCCCTTAATAGTTGCTCGGAATTACTTAATATAAAAGGTAATAATTTTGTTTACTTTCTTCCTTACTTTTGTGACTTTCTCCCCCTTTTGCCTTAACTCAAAAAGTTTGTAAATATATTTTAAGGTTTGTAAGTCCAAGCAAGTTCCCAATATAAATATATTTTTTTTTAAAATAATAATAAGCTTGAAAATATGTTTATCTAAAATGTACAACTCCGGTTGGACTTGATTGATATAGAATGATCAATAAGTCTTGAAGGAGTTGATTAATTTTAAATAATTATACTCCATGGTTCATGTCGATGCTGAATCTACATCCGGAACCAGGAGTAAGGTCCTAACATCTCACGCCCGCTCATTGGCTAAGTACACAAACACATTAGTCCTATGTGTTGTGAGATGTGTTGGCTCCTTAAATCTATAGGTATATGATTTCTAAGGTAAGACTTAGGCTAATTTCATAAAAAGAAGCAAAAGTAGAGTACATATATAGAAAAATTTAAATCCTACTCTATTACGCACATACCTAACTTTCGTCTTAATAAACTAAATTCGGCTTCGGGTAGTGGTTTGGTGAAGATGTCCGCTAGGTTTGATTTGGACTCAACATACTCTAGTTGTATAGTTCCATTAGTTACATGTTCCCTAATGAAGTGGTGTTTAACTTCTATATGTTTTGTCCTAGAATGACATATTGGATTTTTAGTTAAGTTAATTGAACTAATGTTATCTATGTAGGTTTTAATGTTGTTAAAGATTAAGCTAAAGTCTTGGAGAGTGTGCTTCATCCACAGGAGATGAGAGACACACTCACCCATCGCATAGCGTATTCGGTGGTAGATAAGGCAACGCAATGCTGCTTCCTACTGCACCAACTTACTAGACTCGAGCCGAGGATTTGACAACAACCACTCGTGCTCTTTCTATCGAGTTTACTACCGGCATAGTCGGAGTCGGAGTAGCCGATTAGATTAAACTCGGTAGATCTTGTTGGGAGTATGGGGAATACAATCAAAGTCCCACATTGGTAAGACATGGAAAAGATCATGTGCTTATAAGAAAAAAGATATCTCCATTGGTATGAGGCCTTTTGGGTAAAGCCCAAAAACAAAACCATGAGGGCTTGGGCCCAAAGTGGACAATATCATATCATTGTGGAGATATGTGGATCTTATATGCACCAACAATTGGTATCAGAGCCATGGTCCATGTCAAGCCATGAACCTCGAACGAAGGAAGTTGAGCTCCCACGTCCGGATCAAGAGAACCAGACATCAGGAAGGAAGTCTAGTTGGGTCGGGGGGACCGAACAACTGGCAGGAAGTCCTGGTGGGTTGAAGATCGGACATCAAGCAGAGAAAATCCTTCGAGGAGGGATAGGCTTGAGGGGGGGCCCAATGTGGTCCTTCGTTTGAGGGGGGGATTGTTGGGAGTATGGGGAATACAATCAAAGTCCCACATTGGTAAGACATGGAAAAGATCATGTGCTTATAAGAAAAAAGATATCTCCATTGGTATGAGGCCTTTTGGGTAAAGCCCAAAAACAAAACCATGAGGGCTTGGGCCCAAAGTGGACAATATCATATCATTGTGGAGATATGTGGATCTTATATGCACTAACAGATCTAGGGTACCAAATACCTACGTTTAGCGTGCCCTTTAGATATCTAAGGATACGCTTGACTAGGGTTAGGTGAGACTCCTTGGCACAGGTTTGTAACCTTGCGCACATACTTACCGCGAATAAAATGTCGGGTCGGCTCGCGGTTAAGTATAGGAGACTTCCTATTGCGCTCCTATAGTATTTTAGGTCAACGGGTTTTCCTTCTACATCTTCGTTTATATTAACATTAGTTGCCATAGGTGTATTGATTATTTTAGCATCTTGCATTCCAAATCGATTTATTAAGTCCTTAGTATATTTTTGTTGATGTAAATATATTCCATCTTTAGTTTGTTTAATTTGTAAACCTAAGAAGAAACTTAACTCTCCCACTAAATTCATTTCAAATTCACTTTCCATAAGTGAGATGAATTCGTTTAGCAGGATCGAGTTGGTAGTTCCAAAAATTATATCATCTACATAGATTTGGGCTATAAAGATTTCTTTTCCTACGGTTTTAACGAATAAGGTTGGGTCGACTAAACCTTGGTTGAATCCTTTGGACTTAAGATAGATCCGTACCAAGCTCTTGGGGCTTGTTTGAGTCCATATAGGGCTTTCTTAAGTCTAAGGACATGGTCGGGTTTATCTAGATTTTGAATCCGGAGGTTGGTAGCGTAAACTTCTTCCTTAATGTATCCATTCAAAAATGCTGACTTGACATCCATTTGAAACAATTTAAAACCTCGATGTGCGATATGCTAACAACATTCGGATGGACTCTAGTCTCAGCTACCGTAATCTAAACCTTCGACTTGACTAAACCCTTTTGCGACTAACCTAGCTTTATTTCTAACTACTTCACCTTTATCATCAAGTTTATTTCGAAATACCCACCTTGTTCCAATAATTGATTTTTCTTTAGGTGGTGGTACTAATTCCCAGACTTCATTTCTAGTGAATTGAGCTAGCTCTTCTTGCATAGCAATAATCCAATCGGGATCAAGAAGTGCTTGTTCAATAGTTTTGGGTTCGATTTTGGAAATTAACGAGATTTGACTAAGGTTTCGATATGAAGCTCTAGTTCAACTCCCTAAATTTGGATCACCTATAACTTGATTGATAGTATGTTTTGTTTGAGTCTTAGTGTGACTCGGGTTAGGGTCATCTATCACTTGGTCGATAGGATGACTTGGGTGAGTTCTAGTTTGACTTGGGTTAGAGTCATCTATCACTTGGTCGATAGGATGACTTGGGTTAGGGCGAGATTCAAGTTCAAGATCAGAGTAGGGTTCGCTATAAGTTGATTTGCTAGTTGGTTTTGTTAAGGATTGAACGGGTTCGTGTCCTTCGTCGAAAACTATATTAATGGTTTCTTCGACTCTAAGAGTGTCGTGATTGTATACCCTATAAGCTCTACTGGTGGTTGAGTATCCTAGAAAGGTTCGAGAGGTTTTGGATTTGAATTTCCTAGGTAATCCTTAGTGTTTAAGATATGTACCTTGCATCCAAATACCCTAAAGTACTTGATGTTCGGTATTTTATCGTGATAAATCTCGTATGAGGTCTTTTGGTGCCTCTTTACCATAAGGATCCTATTTTGGACATAGCAAGCCGTACTAACTCTGCCCAAAATCTATCGGGTAGGTTATACTCGTTTAACATTGTCCTAGCGGCTTCTTGTAGGGTTCTATTTTTCCGTTCGACTAACCCATTTTGTTGTGGGGTTCTAGGACATGAAAACTCATGGTGGTATCCGTTTAGGTTACAGAGATCTGTAAACTGTGGTTTTCGAATTCACCACCATGATCGCTTCTAAGTCTTTTAATCTTAAGGTTCTTTTGATTTTCGATTAACCTACAAAGATTGATTAGTTGGTCTAGGTATCATTTTTATGTTTGATAAACCTAACTAAGTAAATCTAGAATAGTCTCAATTATGACTAGCAAAATTGACTACCATTGAGTGACTTAGCTCCATGTGAATCAAATAGATCCATGTGTAGGAGCTCAAGAACACTTTTGGTTCGTTCTTGATTAGTTAATTGATGTTGTGTCCTAGATTGTTTACCTTGTTGACAAGCATTACATATTTTATTATCCAAGTTGTTTAGTTTAGGCAAACCTATAACCAAGCCACTCGACTCATCTTGTGGGACGAGTCTTGGGTGCAGTGTCCGAGTCTTGGTGCCATAACCAAGATTCCTCTTCTTTGTGTCATAAGACACTTGGTTGAGGAGTTAGGTAAATTTATTGTGTAGATGTTGCTACTCCTAGTTCCTTTAAGTATTATTTTAGATGTTGCATTTATTTTGATTACGCATTCATTTTCTAGAAATATGACCTTATAATTGTTATCACACAATTGGCTTACACTAAGTAAATTATATTGAAAGTTTTCTACTAATAAGACATTTTGAATTGTAAAGTTAGAGTTGAGCTCAATATCACGATCCGATGATTTTGAGCTTGCCGTTATTCGAAGGCTACCGATCCTTGTCGTTTGAATCGTAATCGAAAATTTGAGTTGATCCCGGTCATGTGTCGGAGCAACCAGCGCCCAACATCCATTGATCCTACATATAAGGTAGTTGGATCGGATATTGGAATTACTAAAGGGTTGTTTGTAAGTTTTAAACCTAAATCATCTCACCAATATCTACATGATCAAAACATGTTATTCCTATGTGTTATTGTGAGATGACTTTCAATTTTACTTGATTAATTTTAATGAATTTAAATTAACCAACATTAGGTTAGATTCGGATTTAGTCTAAGCTCATCAAGTAATCTTTTCAAGAGATAAGATTCGTGTCGTGGCGAGGCACAGAGGCCTTCTTTGATCGGAACAACGACCACTTCCTTAGACAAAGCTAATTTCAAGAAATTGATAACTCGACTTACTTGAGACTACGTCTTGGTCTAACTAGTTATTTTTGAAAAGAGGCTCCCCGAGGCTCAATCTTTTCGTAGGATTTTAGTTGGTTTATTTTTGAAAGAGGCTCCCGAGGCTCAATCTTTTCGCAGGATTTTAGTTGGTTATGAGTCCTATCTAACCATTCTAAAAATAAAGGAAAAACTAAGCATGCAATTTCTAAGACTTAACAAAAATAAATTTTGTATTGGCTCCCCCTAGACCATTGAATCGAGTGGGTCTATTCACATAGTGAATTTGGTCCTTGGGAACCCAATACATGTTAGATCCTAAAGTTGAAATCAAAGTGGTCTTAGGGACCCATGCTTGGACATTTTTCTTATGTTGGTTTACTATAGACATATATGACTTATTGGTTGTATTTGAGTTAAACCCGAGTCCGGCCTTGTTGTACACGGCCCTTTGTGATCCAAGTAAGAGGTCAAGTCCCTTGGATCCCAAAGTGAACCTTTCCAACGTGTTCCTAAGGTCTTCGACTTTTGTTTTCAAAAGCGATTTCTCAACTTCAAGCTTTTCAACTTGAGTTGAGTCCTCCTCTTGAATACGAGTAGTCGAAGAGGTTAGGGAGACCTCATGTTTGAGAAGGTTAACCTCCTCAATTAGGGTCTCGACCTTGGACTCGGACTTAGCTAGTTTCTTATTTAAAAATTTAATTGCACCATACAAAGTATTAAGTAACGACCGACTTACCCTTAATGATTCTTTTGAACCGGATACGGATCCGTGGCTTGTCTTGAATGGAAGCTCATCATCGGATTCGGACTCGGACTCTTCTTGATTTGAGTCGTGCTCGGTCGGCTTGGCCATTAGAGCTTGGATATCGTCTTCTTCCTCCGACAACTCCTCCCAAGTAGCGTTTAGCGCTTTCTTGGTCTTTGATGCGTTATTCTTTAGCTTTGGGCACTCGGACTTGATGTGACCAACCATTGCACTCATAGCATCTAAAATTAGAAGTATTTGAATTAGGTTTAGGCTTACCTTGAGTTGTTGGTCGTTTTCTCTTGATCATCTTAGAACTAGATTGACTAGTTCGGATTCTATTCGAGTCTACTTCGATTCGGACTCGCTCTTCTTCCTTCGGGGTGGCTTGCGGGCTTCTTCTTCTTGGAACACGCAACTAACGCAATACTCTTCTCGGCGACCACGTTAGTTTGCTCATGTAATTCAAGTTCAAAACAATTCGTCTAACCTAATTTTAGAAAGGTCCTTGGAGACCTTGTAGGCATCGACCATGGATGCCAAGGTGGTCCTAGGAAACGAGTTAAGAGAATACGATAAGGTCGCGATTCTCGACCTTTTGTCCGATGGCATGGAGTTGGTTGGCGATGTCTTGGATCGAGCATGTAATTGAGTTGCGGTCTCGTTTTCCTGCATTTTCAAGTTATACAATTTATTTAAAAGTAAATCTCTTTTACATACCTTCGTGTCGTCGGTGCCTTCGTGTAGTTCCACTAGCTTGGTCCATAAGTCCTTTGCACTAATGAAGGGCCGACGCGTTGAGCTCTTCCTTGGACAACCCACATTGCAAGATTTGAGTTGCCTTGGCATCGGCTTCTACTTGTTTTTCATGGAATTTGACCATTGATCGTAACCCAAAGATTCACCATCTTCATTAATAGGAAGTGTGAAACCGGTTTGGATTACGATCCACATCTCGATTTGGGTTTTAAGAAAGCATTCCATCCGACCCTTCCAATAACGAAAGTCATTACCGTTGTAAAAGCGGGTCGAGGCGGTGCTAAACCCTTCGAGATGGGTCATTTAAAACAAGAAGAAGAACGGCGAAAAGAATCTTGCAAACACACACGGAAAGAATATTCCAAGACTTTCGTCTTGGATTAGTAGTTCGGGGAAGTAAAAAAAGATATATAAAATGTAACTTGCAAAAAGAAATAAACAATCAAATGCGAATGTTGTTGAAGTTCGGAGGACAACCTTACTCGGGATCTAACGAAGGACAACCTTATCCGGATCCTAAAGCCTCTAATGCAATTCTATATGTAGGAGAAGATAAGCAAGTGAAATAATTATACGAAAACAGAAATAAATAAATAAAAATCTGTAAAAAAGAAAAACAAAGCTAGATTGGTGGTTTCACGAATCTTAGCGCCACTCGATACCAATTGTTGGATCGAAAGTGTCGCTAGAGGGGGTGAATAAGCGATACGATGTCGTTAAAAACATTTGCAATAAGTAAAAAGCAAGTAGAGAGTGCACAGCGGAAATATAAAGTAGACAAGATATTTTTACGTGGTTCACAATCTTTCGATTGCTAATCCACGGCCCTAGTGATACTTGATCACGTACGGAGGGCAATTCACTAAAACCACTCCTCCTCGTTGGAGGTAGGAGCAACGATTACAAAAAGAAATCAAGGC